>CM066032.1:817006484-819526311 GCA_033557465.1 Ichthyophis bannanicus
CACAGGCCAGATGTCTACTGGGTGTATACCAGCCCCTGCTTTTTTTCTCACCCCCATCGCACACAAGCAAAGAGGGTGAGCTAGCAGTTGTCATTTGGCACACAAATAATTACGTATACCCTGGTCAGGTCATGGAATGGGCCTTTGCCAGGAGCCAATGTATAGCATCTGTAGGGTGTGTGGTGGGTCAAAATATGGACTGTGTGTCTGAGTCTATACGGCTAGTGTTGGGACGTAAATGGGAAGGTGAGCACAACCTGACCTGTCCATACAGCCATTGCTCAAAATGCTGGACCTGTATGAGACTGCGGTTCATCGACCTGACTACCATGCCACATGGCATCACTTGTAAGGTATTTACCAGCGGATGAGCGCAACTGTACATAAATGTTTGAATGGGCCATGTTACCGTGAGGTGGAAAATGTTTTTTTTCAAGTGAACTGTCTGGATCGGCAATGTCAGGAGGGTGCTGAATAGTCTGTTGCTGTCGCAGCTTAACGTTTCCTTTTGGGGATGTAGGTTTGGGTATTGGGATATGGTGTCTGTTTGGGGTCAGGGGAACCTATAACCGGGTCTGCCTGTGTAGCTGCTGACCCCAAAAACGCAACTTGGCATAATCACCGGTTACCTGTGTGCTGCTATACAGTTTGGCCTTCCACTTTGGTCCCCCCCAGCCCAACATAACCTGATGGCCTCATCACCAATGCTGATGCAAGGACACGTAATATGGCGTATAGACCCTAATGGCCATCCGACTCCGACGACTGTACATTAGGACTATACATGTGCGGGACAGCGTAGCACCTCTGGCTGTATGTCACACAGCCAACCCTAGTTGTGGGCATTCAGGGTGACCGAAGGGGCATGTTGCCCCCCAAAAACAGGGGACAAGGAATCCATATGTGATCATTGTCCAGTGTCTGTGATATAGTGCTCTCTGGGTGTATGAGGCACTGTACCACGATAAGGTCGTCTATGATGCTGTGTGGACACCTGTTGATAAAGCCTATGTGGGATGGGGGCCATTATCACGTTGCATCATCACACATATTAGTCCCGCTGTGTATGTGAACCTGATTTGCGCTGCTGCACGGGACAAGTTTGTCAAATGTAGCAATGGCACATGGGTGTGCTACAGTCAGGGGGCCATACACTGTCCTGGTTATATGTTCACCATTTGGGGGTGGTATTCCCTCACAAACAGAGGCACCTTGACGCATCAGTACTGTTACATCTGCATGCTGTAGCTCTGTACACACTCTCTTGGCTGTCAGGCTGTGTGTAACAGTGTCATTGGGCAACAAAGGCACAAAGAGTAGGTAACTCAAAATGTGTAATGTGTAATGTGGACACGGCATATCACAAAAAAAAAAAAAAAAGCTGTAGAGGGTATGCTGTCACATACACCACATACACACCCCTGAGATGGATTAGAGGTGTGTGTGTTTGGTGTGTGGTGGCCACGCCCCCTCCACATCTCCCTCTTAGCTGTGCACAGGTGTGTGGGCAAAACACAACATGCACAGTATACATAGCGGGATGTATTACCCTCGTGGCCACAGTCGAATTGCTTGCTGGTACTGGTCCTACACAAAAATTGTGTGTCATGCTATAATAGTATGCGGCTTTTGCATGTGTGGCCTCACACTTTGATTCCCATGCCAGCACTGTGTTGCACATAGTGCACGCTGATGTGTGTCACACAAGATAGCTTCTGTAACAACCAAAGTGGTTCTTGTGTGGCATCTTAAAAAACCTTGACAGGGCCCGCCCCAGGGTGACACATCTGTGAGGCATATGTACACACAGCATAGTGATGGTTAATGGAAGGAATGTTAATTACCCACCTTCATTGTCGCGTTGCGAGGACAGCACCAACGGGCACGCAGCTCATGTTAGTAGCACATCCTCGCCGTTTTAGGTTGCGCCTTGGTGCTGCTGCAGGCATATCCTGCTGCAGGACAACATTGGTGGTCTGGGGGCTCCGTGGAGGTCGCATGTGACCCTCCCGGGGACAAGGCCTCTCCCCTGGCGGACTACTCCCCACATCAACCACCGTATCAGGGCTCTCTGTTCCAGGTGCGTGCCACACCTCCTCTTCCCCCTCCTCCTGCTCTAGCTCCTCCTATCCTCCTCTTCATATCTCCTGCTCCACATAGTGTCGGCAATGCTACTATAGTCACCTGTATTGTGTGCACACACAGATAAAAATACATATGTGCGTAAGCTGGGTTACAGGCAACATCTACGTGTTGTGATCCAGACCACCCATATGTGATTATTCAGAGTACCCTGAATGTGTGGTACATACAGAGCCCCCACATACCCACATACCTATCGCCCAAAACCAAGGTACCCTGTGGTCACATTCCAAAACTGGTCTGGGAGTCAGCGTGCATGCCCTGTGTGGCCTCCAATGTTTGACTATATCCTCATATGGCCATCTATTCATGCAGTCGATCCCACACCCCATGTTGTGTAATGTATGTGCTGACAGGGCTACACAGCACAAAACAGGTACTCAATCCCTTTGAGAGTTCTAGGTTTGGGTGTGCATGGCATGCTCACGGCAAGTATTCACATGGGACATACTGTCTCCCCAGTGCTACATGTACGTTCCAGGAACCTACAATGTAGGACGCTTACCACTGCAGAGGATCCTGAGACAATTGACAGGCACATGTAGCAGTATGCGTGTAGTAGAGTATGTCAGATAAACAGGGAAACAAGTCACACACAAATGACAGTGACAGATGAGAGTGCACATTAGGGCAACTTGATGGTGCAGTTGTTTAGGGGCTTCGACTCCATGACAATGTCTGGAACAGTGTTCACACACATGCTGGGATGTGTAACACATGTTGGATGTCTCCCTGTACCCTAGGTGGGGGCCATGGAATAATAAAAACACGCCAACAACAGGGCTAGCGGCAAATCTGAGAGGGTAACCAACACCATTATTCTCATGGTGGACATATGTCTATCATCAGAGCACAGGTCATGTGTTACTGCAGCCACAGTGTGTCACGGGGATAGGGTGCACACATCCTGCCCTTTTGGTCATGTTAGTACGTGTATTGGACACCACCTGGCCAGGACATTTCCCATAACATGTGTCAGGGAATATCTATGCCCGCACTGCTGTACTGTCTGCCTGCTGTACCTGGCAGGTGTTGGATACTAGGCTTACCCATGGTGACACCACCACCCATCCTCGTGCTGTCCCAGTCCCCCCAACAGTCAACATGTCACCACATTTGGACTGGCCAGGTACATGTGTGAGTGTGACGTAGGGGAGGGTGATAGCCATGAGCCAGATTGCAAGTGAATGGGGTTAATGGCATTACCTCTACACATGCCACAGAACATGATCCCCACGATCCCTAGTCCTGTTAAACATACCCGCTCAGAAGTTGTATGGGATGTGTGTGGAAGGACTTGTACTATCCCTGGATACGTTGGGGGGGGGGCCCCGTCAGAATAGTCATTGGCGGCCATGGGGCTGCGCAGCAGAATACATAGGCCTATGTAGGGTACATGACATCTGTGTACCACACAGATGCGATATTTGGTCCCTAACTGTGTATTGCACTCTCTGTGGATGTTTTGGTGCGTGTGTACGATGGGGGGGACGCGGGAATATGTAGACGATGGATATGCATAACACAAAGTCCCATGTGGACACGATGTCGTCCAGGCTGTAAGACGTTTCTGCTTCATGCAGTTGCCATGCCACCCTTTTTTTTTTTTTTTTTGTGTTTTTGTTTTGTTTTATAGCATATACAAACACAAGGAACCACAATGTCCAATCCAGCTAACAACCCGCATCACCTTGGGAGAGGCGGGTAATCGACTTGCCGCCACGACACTGCATGTCGCGACCACAGCCACATCAGGGGCGCTGATCAAGAAGTGCCCGCAATTGCAAGAGGGGCAGCCACCTTGCCCCTAAACACGCAGAGAGACAGAGCTGAGCAGAGGCGCCCGGCTGGTATGGCAGGGAGCACAGGGGAGACTAGAAGATGGGGAGTTGCTTGTATCTGAAAAAACACATGTGCAAGGCCAGGGAACATGCATCATGGCGCACCGGTTAATCCCCCCTTCGCTTTTTGGTCCTGACTAACAATTTAGGATAGGCCTTAGTCGGCAAGCCCACATGGCTAGCAGAATTCAGCTATGGCCCACAGGGGACAGGCCAGGTCTGTTTTGCAAACACACCAGCAGCTTTTGCAGGGTGATACCATACGATTTGACTGGCAAGACATTCCGGGCCAAAACCGATGTGATGGATGAACGTGTGTTTGCAGCAATGCACGAAGCACACAGGAATGGTGGGAACCGGACCCTAATTGGGGCCTGCGGCCTCGGCGCAAACAGCTCCAGACCCATGGCCGGAGGGGTGCGACAGAAGGTGTCCGGCACAAATATGCCGTGGAAAAAAACTCCCCAGTAAGACATGCCGTACATGGTTGTAACCTCCAATCCCATGGTGTGGACAGTTTCTTGAGTAGCACCCCGCGGGGGCACGGATTAGGCGGTACCACTCCCCCCCCCCCCCCACCAGCCGCGTCTCTTTTCCACCTAATTACAGGCCAGACATGTGCAGAGCCGGCCGGGAGTGCACCAGTGCTTCCAGGCCTGACGTGCCGAACGGTCGGGACATCACCCCACGGGAATCATATCTCACACAGCATCTCGTGATGATGCTACCATCGTACTCTTGCTGTTACTGCTGTTTTTAAAACAGAATATCCTATTATGGAGGGGATATGATACAGGGGGAATCTGAGTGTCGTACGTGTGAGACACGGTTCACGGACACGCCACATAATATTAACTAGTGTCATCCACTACTTGCATACACACACAGGTGTGAGAGGGGTACCAACAATGCATGACAGAGATGTTTAGACACAGATAACATCATGTGTCATCCACATCTGACATCTGCCAGCAATACCCTTGTCAAAGTGGGGTGAGCCCTGCAAACAGTCCAGCTGTACTGACGCCATAGTTACCCTGTAATGAGCTCTGAGATCCCATAGATGCGGATGACAGACATGGCCAAAGGTTTGTGCAATCATGGGGAACCCTCGTGGTTGATATAACCTTGGCTTCCCAATGGTCAATGATTGTGTTGCATGACAAAGGGTTTGCAGAACGTGTCAGACTGACAGGGATTGTTACGGCAAGGCCTGGATGTTCCTCCAATATCCTCATACATCTGCTGTGTGTGTACCAGCCGTCAGTGATCCTGACAAGGGAACACATGACGCGGCTGGGTAACTGGGTTACAGTACAGGTACATTATAGTGTGTTTCCCATGTTTACAATACTCTGTAAAACATGAACACATGACGGATTGTTAAATACAGTGTGGATGTATATTTTCCGTATACTGCATTTGTGGTCGACCAGTCCCCTTCGCCCCTACCCTGGCAAATATACATTCCATTACAACTGTTCCATGCCACCATGTGGTGGCAGACAGTAATCACCATCTACATATGATTACACGGACCGCTTTATCATTCCACCCTCAGGGAAACAACCCCAGACACATTGCGCAAAACATCTCTGACCCTCACGTCTACCGACATAGTGTTCGCACTGTGTCTATGTGTTGGACACCATAGGGTATGATGGGGGTGCACACAGCCTCAGACACCAAGGCTAACGGACATCCTTGGAATGGGGAGATAGGTATGTGTGTGCATCTGCAAATGTCAGCTGTATACACATTGATCATCTCAGGGAGGTTATGCGATGTGATGGATATGCATGACATACTTACCTGCATGTGGATCTGCAGTATCCAGCAGCGCAGGCAGACCATAGGTGTAGGACCGGACCGAGGCGTTCGGCCAGCTGTTGCTCCAGGGGCGTCAGCATGGCTGGCAGGGGGCCCCCTCCTCCTGTACCCCTAGCATGTTGTGTTTCGGCACAGAGGTGCTGCCGTACACCTCTTTTGATGTCGGAATATCTTTTCTTCAGGCTATCTATGTCCCGTGGGGGGGCCCCTGCCTCTGCGACCCCTCGCTGGACCGCCTCCCACACCGCGTTACGCCCTGCTGTGCCCGTCCTTGGCTCTGTCGGCCAAACAGAACCTCGTAATTTTCAGGGACCATGGAGAGGAGGTTGTGGTTCTCAGCATCTGTTCAATTCTTTATTGCCCTCCTCCTGAGAGCCTCAGACACAGGGACACGCTTCCTCTTCCCTGTGTGCCTGCTGGGAGCAGGCTGTGCAGGTACTGATGGCCCTGGCACTGCCCCCACCTCCACAGGTCCCTCAGTCCCCGCAGGCCCTGCCTCTAGTGGTACTGGCGGCACCACCTCACCCGCAAATACACCAGGCTCAGCCGGCCCCACCCGCAGCCTCCCTCTCCCCTCTCTCTGTCCCTCTCTGTCTGTGTCCCTCCCTGCCTATCCCTATCCCTCTCTCTATCCCTCTCTGTCTCTGTCCCTGGCTCCCTATCTCTCTCTGTACCCCTGTGTGTCTCCCTGTCACTCCCCATCCCCCGCTGGCTTCGGGTCTGTCTCTCCATCGGCCTACTCCATCCTCTCTGCTCCCCACTCACCTCACCACTCGCCTCCCCACTGCACCTCACCCCCTCCGCCCCTCCCACAACAGGCACGGGACAGACACCGCAACCACGACCCCACCACAAGGCACACAGCACAGGAACAGAACAGTCACTAACACAATACACAGACAAGGTAACACACACAATGACAGACTACAGATATGGGTACTTATCAAACAACACGGGAAAATGTGGCTACCCAAATGACACTGACCCACCTCTCACTACTCCACACTCTCACGTACATCAACTCTGTATACACTCGCTATGACTCCTCAACCAGCCCTCAACATTTTGCTTCCGTTTGGGTGCATTTGTAGTTTTGTGGACGGTGCATACGTTGCGCATGCGCCACTGTGTGACGTCAATGCTTGTGCGACGCGCCTGTGTTTCATTGTGCATGCTCATGCGTCTCGCTCTATGGTTGTGTGCGTTATGCGCAGGCGCAACTCTTAACGCATGGGCATTTGTTTGCAGCAGGATGTCGGCGACAGCGCTGCTTGTGCGATGCGCCTGTGTTGAATTGCGCATGCTCATGCGCTGGCCTTTTAAGGTGCTTGCGCGACACGCAAGCGCCACTCTTAGCGCATGACCGTTTGTGTTTGCATCATGACTTTGGTGAAACGCATACGCCCATGCGTAACGGGGTTCACATGGGCTCCGCGCACACCCAAACGCACATGCGCCCCAATTGGCACATGCGCATCGCAGTCATACACACGCACACGTGACAACGCTTGCACATGCGCGGCACACACAGACAGGCGGCGATGCGTGACCTCCTGCGCATGCGCACTGCGCACACGCGGCGCGGTACCGACAAAACGGAAAATAAACAGTACACTGTATAAAAAGAGGGGGGCTCAGTCAGCAACATTGAGGGTGTTTTGGTAGGCGCGGCGTGTGTTTGTTTAGAGAATCTGGGAGCAACTGTAGTGAGCCATATTGTGGGAGTTGTCTGTTGTCTTTGATGTTTGTGGTGGTTTGCCATTTGTGCAGTGTTTGGGCAAGTGTGTGTGTCTGTGTGTCTGTGTGTCTGTGTTTGTCTGTGTGTTTGTGCTTGTGTAGTCACAGAGGGCTTTACATGGAGGACATAATAGTTGTTGCATGTGCCCAAAGACGTGGGGCAAGATGCTACGGTTGCTGGACAGGGGAGATGATGTCCATGGGGACCTGTGGCACAGGGCATGGGTGTAGACCCGCAGCAAACTCAGACCTGCTGCTGCGGCGGCTGGCCAGAGAGGTGCTGTGCGGCGACGGCACAGACGGCGTACCTGAGGTGCAGGCTCGGCAGCTGCGGCTCTATAGGCCCAGGGCCCAGCTCCAGGGCATGCGTGAGGACCAGGTCATCTCCCTGTACCGACCCTCCCTGAGCACAAGGGCTATTAGGGGGCTGCATGAGGATCTGAGACCTGACCTTGAGCCCCTGACTAGCCGGTCCCATGCCATACCAGGTGTAGTCAAGCTCCTTGCTGCCTTGACATTTCTTTGCCTCTGGCTGTTTCCAGTCATCTGTTGGCCGCACGTGGGTGGCATGAGCCGCCCCACCTTCTCACGCTGTCTCCACCAAGTACTGCGTGCTATGGTCAGCCGGGTGGGGACCGTACATTGCCCTTCCCCACAGTATGCAACATTGGGAGACCCTGGACCAGGCCTTTGTGGCGTTAGCCGGGATACCACACGTGATGGGAGCTATTGATTGCACACATGTTGCCCTGGTCCCGCCCAGAGACAGGGATGTGGTGTTCCGCAACCGCAAACACTACCATTCCCTGAATGTTCAGGTTGTATGTGATGCTAATCTGCATATTCTGTATGTGGTCCAAAGGTTTCCAGGGTCATCACATGTCTCCTATATCCTGCATCTCTCAGCACTATTTAGGGAATTTGAGGATGGACTTTACGGTGATTGTATATTGCTGGGTGAGTATCTCCATATATATCTTCGAAGATTAGTCATATATGTATGTGTTTACGTAAACATTACCCATGTGTTGCAGATATTGCCCACTGTGCTATAGCAACATGAACTCCCATTCAGCAAACCGACAACTCATGAGACTTAACATAAAAACAGGAATCTAGACGTTGATAAACAGTGGAAATGATTAGCCAAGTCACATCCGATTCACAGCCAAAAGAGATTTCGAGAAGCTGGTGTTGTTAAGGAACATAAGCAACTGTTCAGATGTGTGTGTCGGGTGTGTATTGGCACTTGTGTCTGTATACCTTCTGCACACAGGGATGGGGGGGGCATTTCCACCCACCTGTGTATGCATGGGTTTAGATTGTATCTGTGTTAGGTCATGTCAGACGTGTGTTATTTACAATCCATGCTCCTAATGCGTGTCATGTGCGTGTGAGGGCCACACACTCAATCCTTCATGGGTCTGTCAGCTGTTGTTTGCTGGACAGGGGGGGGTTGAAACATATGATGCATGTTGCTTGCCTTTGCTATTGGGTGTACATTTTTGCATAGCTGTGCAAATGATTTTGTCCTCTGCCATTACAGAGGTGGGGCAGGGCTGGGGTTAGCATTACCTTTGCGCACTGCACATGTGCAGTGCTGAAGGCGTCATTGTCCGTGATTCTCCTGATGTGACTCATCATTTGGGAGATTTGACTGCAAAGACGTGGGCCTATCGTTTTTGGCCAGACGTAGGGGTATTGGTGGGACATACACAGGAACGTTGTCATACTCAGTAGCTGTGATGTTTTACAAATCATGTGGCCTACAATGTCATATTCTGTGGAGCACAACTTAACAAGGATGGAACGGTGAGGGTTACAGTAGACATGGTGTCTACTGAGATGGTTTGTTGACAGCGGTCAACAGCATTTGACGTTATACTGCTATTGTAGATATGGAGACCTTTGAGGACATGGGGTGTCATGGTGATATTGTGTTCATCCTGGCTGACATCACAGTCAAACATGTTGTGTGTGTGCGCCTACATTGGCCCAGCAAAACATTATTGTGTTCTTTACTTTGCAAACATATATTGTTTGTATGTGGCATGTGTGTTTTTATCGCGTACTCTACCATTGGTGGTGATGGTGTCGGTGATGAGAACATGAGCCACATAACATTGGGACGTGTGCTCACATAGGACTCTTTTGGGGGGACAAGGTGGGATTGTGTTGTTCTCTGACATGTCTCTACAGACCTGACAGGGCATTTGTTGTATTTCTATCAGAATAGTTGTTAGGTCTGGTGGATAATTGTGATTGTAAAATATGTCTGTCCTGATGTGTTGTGGGTTATGTCTCTCGTCTATACATCTGTGAATTTATGGTGTCATGCGCTCAGTCATTCACATGCAACATTCTTCTCTGCAGGTGATGCAGGGTATGGGTGTCGGCCCTGGCTCCTGACACCTGTGCGTCAACCACGGACACGTGCAGAGCGGAGGTACAATGAGGCCCACGCATCCAGCCGCTCAGTCATAGAACGCACCTTTGGCGTTTTGAAAAGTCGCTTCAGGTGTCTGGATAGATCAGGTGGGGCCTTACAATATTCGCCAATGACTGTTGCAGAGATTATCGTAGCTTGTTGCATACTGCACAACATTGCTCTCAGGCATGGTATCCCTGCAGAGATTAATGAGGATGTGGAGGAGGATCCACCGTGCCCCCCTGTACGTGCCTGTGGTGACCACACAGGCAGGCACATCGGTCAGGCGTCGATTGATTGCAGACAGATTCACTGGTATGTATTGCACATCTACCCACATTATATGTGCTGTTGTATGCGTGTGAGGTTTACAAAGGGTGATGTTTGGACCATTTACCATTCAGATGCAACACTGCATTGTCCTTTTCTTAAACATCCATCATAACATGTCATCAGAGGTGTGTGATGGACAATGTGGACAGAGCACAGTAGCAGCTGTTGGTATTGTGGGTCAGAGGGTGTTGCTACACCTTTCAGAGCTTTTGGGGGTCACAGTACCATTTAGTGTTTTTTTGTGCTAGCAACTGCTGGCCAGACACAGTTATTTGGTGTTATTGTGTGTGAGGAGCCCTGGGTCAGGCAGATGGTTAGGGGTTTGGTGTGATAGAGGTGTCCATTTTTGTGGTGAGCTTTCATGCGGGACCTTTGTTTGTGTACTGCAATCTGTGTGTGTTTGTGTGTGTGTGTGTTCTGCTCCTGTCAGCTTGCTATGTTTGTATGTTGGATATTTTCAATGCAATATGTCAGACATATCACAGTACACATGCACCTGATAACGTTCCTATGGTGTTTCTGACAAGGTGTCACGTGTATTGCTGCAGCAGCAGCGCAGTGTGTGTGGTAAGGTATGCCTCATCAGGTGTCACAGGCATGGATATGGTGATTTATGTGGACATGTGCAGTGGGCAGCCAGGGGGCCATATGATTGCTACAGTCCATTTGTGGTGGAGTCATGCATAGCAGTATAATTACATGTACACACATACAGATGTGCAGTGGGTTAGATGCTGAATGGGTGTATTTCATTAGGCAAATGTGACGCTAGATGTGTTGGCCCTTCCGATTTTATGGGGTCTTCCATTTTAGTGGTGGCATATGTATTTGATAGTATCTCTACATCTGCCTCATGCGTGTGGGACGTGCTGTGTGTATGGCAGGATAGCACGGTACAGACACACAGATACCTTGAGGACACTATCAAGGGATGTTATATGCACATACACACACAGACCTATGTGGGGTTATTTGGGGCATTGAGACATCAAACCTATCCTTGGTTGAACTTTCTCACAGTTACACAATGGGTTAACATGCAAACAATCACGGTAAGGTGACATGCAGACATGGTGGTTATTGTGGAGAGCCATGGTGCTGCCCTTGCCATGTATTTCATCACATGATAAACACACAACTGTCATTATTCTTTGCTGGGGGAGATGTACAATGCATAATATGCATCTACACAGTGTATACAGGTGGTATTGAGGCATATTTCCAGGTGACACAGGTACTTACACTGTGCTTCAAAACAAAATTGGAGGGTACTGCACACAGAGAGGGGGTGTTGGTCTGAACATGGGAGGCACAGACATATAGTGTGAACCTTGGGATGCGTCACCAACATGGTGTGTCCATCCACCTGTTTTGGCACGTGTGTGGCACAGCAGGAGGGTGGGGAGGCATATGATGGATGTGGGGGGCCTTGGTATTTGCATCACACATGTACATGATGCCTCTCCCATGTACAAGATCTGTGCAGTGTGAGGGTGCACAGTCTGTTGTTGGTTCATGTTTTGGTGTATTACAGCTGGGGACAGTACGCTGCAGTGTGGCGTTCAGCGCTGGAACCTGACAAGGTTGTTTCTTCTTTCCACTACACAGGACATACGTGATGACAGTGCTGTCGGTGTGTGTCATTAGCACATGGCAGAACATCAGCAGAAATGCTGGGGTCCAGGGTATGTAGAACTACCGATACATTGTATGTGTGTGATGTCAGTGTGCACAACATCTAGCCTGTTATGTATCATATTTGGCAGCTGGTGTTTGTTCACGTATATTCTGTGTGCCGGTCTTACCCATATTTGCCTGTTGTCACACATCTCCACGTGCGGTTGTGACCAGTATTTTCCTGTAATGGGTTTTCTGGTAGATTTTCCACAGATCCACATGTGGGCCTTGATGGGCTAGCTTTGCGGAAGCAACACCTGCTGGCCTCCACCATTTAGTTAAATAGGCCATCATCAGGGTGTCCTTGCATGTCACTCGACCGTTATGTGCACAAATTAGCACTTGGGCACCGACAGGCCACGTATTTCAGCTGTCACATTGTACTACGCATATTGTGCTGGTGGCTGTTTATTGGTTTGCTTATGTGGTGCTGCATTGTACATGCATGATACATTGTCATATGCTTTGATGGGTGCGGGCACCTGGGGGGCATTGTGGGGTTTGTTACCTCTACAGTAGTGCTGTTCACCTATTCATCATCACCCACATTTCTGGTGAGCAGAGTTGTGTCCTGTGTTATGTGGGACTGGTGTTGAGCAACATTTTTTTTCTCTCTGACATAGGCATGATGTGAAGATCCCTGATGTGTGACTTTACATGTTGGTTCTACTGGTTGACCTGATATCGTCTCCGTTCGCTGTGACCTGGTGTACATATGCAGCAGTTGATGGGATTGATGAGGGACACATCATGGACACATAGGTTAGATTCCACCTTTGTTTAATTGTTATTACATCTGGCTGTACCTTTTGTGGGGTATCATTTGATCTCATGGACATGTAATGTTGCATCTCTGTACACAAAAAGGGATGCATATAGTGTGTAGCTGTGAGATGCCTGTGTGACATGGTATTTAACATAACCATCTCCATGTGACACCCGTGTCTGCAGCAACATGTAGTGTTCCTTTCACATCTGTGTTTTATTTGATGTGCATATCCTGTCATGTTTGCATTTCCATCACTTCAATCTTTAATTAGTGCAGTGTGCATTGTGGCAATTTGTGGTGTTGTTGCAGGGTTACTAACATTGGCCACACCTATCCTTTCTTTGCACAGGGCAGTGGACATTATGGACACATTTCCTCCAGTGCATCTCGTCTCCTCATCCAACAGCTGTTGTGGGACAGTGCACCATGTTATTGTTTAATGGGAAATATCCTATTTGATGTTTGACTTCTGTGAGTGGAACACAGGCCTGTGCTGGACGTTATTGCTCTTGGACTGCTTGTTTGACCATGACAGACATGTACAGCACACAGTTTGTGCCATGCTGTAGCTGACAGTCCTGCTGATTGCAGGGACACAGATGAACCTCCTCGGACTGTGCCATATTGGCATGTGACACTTTACTATGCACGCCCATGTTTGCCTGGGAATTTTGTAAGTGATATTTTGGATGTCAGGAAGCCTTTGCTTTTGGTACAGTTTGCGCATCAGGGACTGACATCATCTGTGTCATTTGGACATTCCTCACAAGTTGTTTACTGCAGAGTTTTGGCCCATGTGTGTGACATGGCACTCAGGATACCCTGATCTGTTTATTTCAACTGTAGCATACAGCCGTGATTGTTGCAGGGGGGAACAGTTTCAGCATTGCAATTGTCTATGTCCACCTGCCACACACCTGGACATGCTACGTGTTTTGCCAATAACACACGGTCATGCCCACCAACATCCTTGATTGATGTGTGTAGGCGGCAATGTGGTTTACATTCATGTGTGGCATCACAGTACCATGTTAGTGTCCGGCTGGTGGCTGTGCATCAGAGTGACTCTGTTTGTGAGCCACAACATGTGGAGCTATGATCTCGGTGTGTTGCAGTGTGAGATTATGTGCCATTCTTTGCATATTCACATGCTAATTATTGTGTTTGTTTGATGTTCAGACATGACACTCTGCATGTATGGCCACGCCTTGCATTGCACGTCTGCACAGTCCTGTGTTACCCCCTGCATTTACCACACTCTCATTAGGACATTGTATTTGGGGTGTGTTATTGTGGGTGACCATTTCCGTGCTACACATCTGCATTCCATGTAACCTGCTATATGTGGCCAGCGACTGTGTAACCAACAGACAATGCAAGGGGGCCTCCTGTATGGTGTTATGTGTACACATTTCTGCCTGTTTTGTGGTTTGTATTCACTCTGTGTTCATGTGTCCCTGCTACCTGTTAGCATATAGTCAGTCAGTTTGAGATAATATTTGGGGTGTACATTGACACATTGCTGATGTGGTGATCTGCCATTATGTGGGAGTTATGACATTCACTTGCAGATGTGTTTGTCACATTACAACATATTGGCAGCATATGTATTTTTAATTTGGTGACCTCCTCTGTTGCATGAGGGCTATGTTTGGGGGGACATGTTATGTGTTTGGTTTCTCATTCTGCCACACCTGTTGTCTACATGCACGCATATGTGTGTGACACATTGTGGGCATGCAGCATCTGCTGTGTTGTGTGGCCCTGCTACACAGTGCATATCATGCACCTGATGAACATTTATTCTCGTGCCATTATGTTTTGCTCTTGAGTTGACCTTTGCATGGCATGTGCATTTTGACATTGCTGACTGTGTTCCCATCATTTGCCAGGGTGGGACACACCTTGCAATTCTGTTTACACTGTGTATGGTATGTATGAGACGTGTTAGAAAAAATAAATATGTTCATTGTTCAGACATGTGTCTCTTTCTGTACTTTATCTCTGTGACATACATGCATTACAATGTTTAACATTCCATCACACATGACTCCTTGGGACCATGGGAATCCTGGCTTTTCTTGCACATGTACCTCCACTGATTTGCCCCAGGGCGCATGGTGTGCTGTTGTGATATGGTGCGTGTTTGCCTTGTGTGCAAGACATTTATGTGAACACTAGACTGCTCCTCCACTCATGGACCACATTTACACGTTTGTCTACGGATTTGATGGTAATTTCCATGGACCCCTGTGCTCACATTGGTGTTTGATGACAGCTGTGTATGTGTCTGCAATTTGGCACATCACTGAGTGCGGCACATCCCCATACAGGCCCTCCCTTTGGAATGTAATGTTTGGCTTGCCCTCAGTGTGTTGTTTGTGTGTATGGTTGGGGGCATGTTTGTTCACACAGTGCTTAGCAGTTTGCCTCACAACATCGTATTTTTTTATGGAATATCTGGAAACGGAAACATTATTTTACAGCTGCTTCATCACCTCTACATACACCCTTGTCTGTCGTCAGTGTACAGCAAGGTGTTCACTCTGTGTTGACAAGGCAGCACATATTAGCTGTTGCATGGGTCTCTTTCTTAATGTTGTTTGCACAGCACTACACCTGGGGGTGTGGTAATATTGAGGTTGAGCAGGTGTGTGCTGCACCTTTTCTCATGTTGAATTGGCTCCTATCCTGTCCGCAATTGCTGGGCAGCTCAAGCACTGCCCTTGTTGGTTATTTACTTTCCTCTGGTTGTTTTTTTGTTTTTATTCATTTATGTAGGTGTATGTTGATGCAACATTTCTGCGGGTCATATCTGCATTACATTACAAGGGGTGGGGGTTTACAGGTAGGGCAGGGCCATCCCCAGGGAGGCTACATTAAGGGTGACCACAGGGCACATAGGACATGCTATGGACATTGACAGATTGTGAACAGTGTCTGATTCGTCTAGGGTTGATTATGTGTAGGGGTTTGGGGGATTCCTGGTAATGCTTTTTTTCAAGCTATATTCTAGAAGATATTTGGCCTGTCTTATTTCCGGGGCTGCTTGGTACGGTTTTGCGTAAAGAGGAGGCATACAGTTAGGACGCTAGATGTCACGTCCATTACAGGCATTAGTTAAATTTCAGAGGTACATTGAAGCCTTTGGAAGCGTCTGGTCTGGTAGTTCTTCCATGTGCGTTTCATTACTGTTGGGTTGTGATTTGGTGTTTCTGTGTTTGATTGGTGGGTGGGTGGGTTGGCTTTGCATTTAGTCAGTGTTTCAAGTAGGGGTATGTGTGGGTCCTTTACGATTGGGGTGATGTGTTCTGTTCCTTTTGCATGCTGTATCCACTGCATAACATATCCTTGTGTGTGTGTGCATGTGTCCCTGGTACCATATACAAAATGTGATGTGATCTGAACACAGCAGATCACCAGGTGCATTTATTCAGGCTTTCTCCTGTGGGTTTGCCTGTCCTTACAACCAGCACGCGTGCTGTGTGGGTGGCTTGACTGCTTGTGAATGCAGCCTTTGCTATGACGTGGAAGTTGTTGTTCTGTGCTACCTTTGGTTGCTTTTTGTTTTTTGGGAGTGGTCCTCGGTGTGATTAATCTCTGTTCTGTTGGCTGTGTCTGCTTGTCGTGCAGATGTCGTTTCCATTTCTTTGGCGGCCAGATGTTGGCAGGTTTGTGATGTAAGCACATTGTACCCTCATCTGAGTTTTGACCCATGGTTCTGTCCATCTTCTGACTCCCAGCTCTTGTGTCATCCTGCCCTGATGTGCATGCTGCTACAAGCCATCCTGCACTCCTACACCTTCCTGCATTTCATCTCTCCATGGTTGGCTCGTGTGTGTGTGCTCTGCCTATAACCGCTGGTCCACTATCATCATGAGATTTCACCTGTTGTGCTATTTCAGGCGCATCTGCTGGACACATCTTCACGTTGTCTGTCGCACACGATCATGATTGGATGTTACATTTGCATCACTCTGTACATAGCTCCAGCTAGACCCAATTTGTGTGTGTATTTATGTAGATGCCACATGTCCTGGATGTCATTATTGTACTGCAGCACATGTGATGTCTGTGGTTCTTGTCGTTCTGCTTGACGTTTCCTTTCAGCTCTGTGCAGTGTTTGGGTTATATGTGAACTCGCCATCACTGAAATGGTGGTTTATGATGTGCATTCAGTGACACCCTAAAGGGTGACATACTCCTGTGCACTGGGGTGGGCTTGTATTTAGCTGGCAACACAGATCGCTGTCCAATTGCATGCTGTACGCAGATGTAGGTAACCCAGGCTTAGTCACTGCTCAATTTGACACATGACCCCTTCACGTTCAGTCAGTGCCATGACCATTCTGCTACACTGCTGTTCCATCTTGCATGTCTGCTCACCTACTTTGGATTTCCATACATTACAATACACAATGGTACTAGCACTGACTGTGTTTGGTCAATGCCCTGCCTCCTACGGCACACAAAACGCACCCTATACACATCATTGTGTGTTTCGTTTGTGGAGAGTGTACGCTACAATTTGACCTCTGAGGTACCTTGATGGGCACCTTATGCATTACCTGCTATTACAGTACTTCCATAGTTCATTTGCTATCAGTAGTACATACAATTGAGGGTTACATGGCTCCTAGTTCATGACAGGTGATGGCTCAACCAGCCTTATTCATTGAACACAGCAAGGGATTGGACCCATGATGCCAGCACCATTGGGCAGTGTGCTAACCCTTCTGCTGTGGCTCTGTTCATTTGGCTCTGATATAAGCACAGCGCCTTTTGCCTCTTACACATTATGTGGGCAATAACTTCATGCCCCTCATCTGGCAATATTAACTAGGACAGGTGATGCATCACCCAGCCTTTTTCTATTTCTGCACAGCCGTGTATACAACCCCTGATCAATGCACCATTGGTCAGTGTCATCATCATTGTGCTGTGGGTCTGTTCCTGTGCATACCCATCAATGCGCCACTTCTGCAGGCTACTATTACAGTGCCTCCAAAAGGATATTTTTCACCGCCTCATGCCCATCAACGCAACGCCTTATGCTAAACTATGGTTCTCTCACCCCTAAACATATGCCTCGTTGTGGACTAACACTGTGGGTGATTGGGGACATGCTCCCTACACTATTGGTTAATGTCTTCGCCATTGTGCTATGGCTCAGTTCCTGTGTATGGACATGTGCGCACAGCCTTATGCCGTTCACAATTAACAGCGCAACGCCTACTGCTGCCAGACCCGCACAAGAGTAACAGCGCGACGCCTGATGCCGCCCACATTTCCACCGCATCAACTCACGACCCCAACATCTGCCAGCGAGACGCATAATGCGGATCAATATTAGTTACTGCCGCAAAAACTTACCCGCGCGACGCCCAAAATTAGTGTGCCTCCATCAACTTTCTTGTCCAGCAGTACTAGTTATGCCTTGGCCAGCCTTTCTGTATTGCACAAAATGGGGTATTGAACCCGTGGGCCCTGCACCATTGGTTGGTGTCTTCCCCATTGTGCTACGTCTCGAGTCCTGTGTTTAGATATTTTCCCAACGCTTCATGCCGTCAACAACTCACACAGCACCACCTACTGCCTCACAATACGCAAAAGATGTCCCGCGCACAGCCTAACGACGCACGAAACGCAAGCGACGTACAGCGCGCCGCCTAATGCACCACAGATTTTACAGCGAAATTCATAACGCAACATATTAATTACTGGCGCAACAACGTAACACCGACAGCCGCCCTAATGTGGTATGCCTCCTAAATATATTTTTTAAAACATTACTAGGCATGGTTCAGCCAGAATTGTTGGCTTGCACACACTGGGTGATTGCACCCATAGCCCCTGCACCATTGGTTAATGTCTTCGCCATTGTGCTACGGCTCAGTTCCTGTGTATGGACATTTGCGCACAGCCTTATGCCATTCACAACTAACAGCGCGACGCCTACTGCTGCCAGACCCGCACAAGCGTAACAGCGCGACGCCCGATGCCGCCCACATTTCCAGCGCATCAACTCACGACCCCCACATCTGCCAGCGAGACGCATAATGTGGATCAATATTAGTTACTGCCGCAAAAACTTACCCGCGCGACGCCTGGTGACGGCCAAAATTAGTGTGCCTCCATCAACTTTCTTGTCCAGCAGTACTAGTTATGCCTCGGCCAGCCTTTCTGTATTGCACACAATGGGGTATTGAACCCGTGGGCCCTGCACCATTGGTTGGTGTCTTCCCCATTGTGCTACGTCTCGGGTCCTGTGTTTGGATATTTTCCCACCACTTCATGCCGTCAACAACTCACACAGCACCACCTACTGCCTCACAATACGCAAAAGATGTCCCGCGCACAGCCTAACGACGCACGTAACGCAAGCGACGTACAGCGCGCCGCCTAATGCACCACAGATTTTACAGCGAAATTCATAACGCAACATATTAATTACTGCCGCAAAAACGTAACAGCGCAACACCGACAGCCGCCCTAATGTGGTATGCCTCCTAAAATGATATTTTACCATTAATATTCATGCCTCACCCTGCCTTCTTTGGTTGCGCACACTGGGGGATTGAACCCATGGCCCCTGCACCATTGATTTTTGTCTTCAACATTGTGCTACGGCTGTGTTCTTCTATGTGCCTGGCAGCACCCCACTTAGCCTTCCCACGCGCTAATGTGGGACCCGCACATTAGCGCGATGCGCACAGGTACGGTCCGTTTTTTCCTTTTTTCTGGCTGGCCCGCCCACTCCTTATATGGCACCCGCACACTAACGGGAACCCGCACAGCAACGTTGTTTAGTAAACATGCCCCTTAGTCTCACAGTACTACCGCTAGGTTCAGGCTGCCAGAAAAAAGCATATACTCATGCTCTTCACTAGACTGACTTGAGGCCCACTATGCTTGTAATGTTCCTGGGTACAACCATTCAACTGAAAGGACAAAAGATGCTCATATCGTGCCATTTTTTTAAATTGGTTTTACTACTACTACTACAATTACTGGACATTTGTATAGCACTACAAGGCACTGCACAGACACATGTAAAAAATGGGCCCCGCTCATCGGAGCTTACAATGTAGTTGAGACAGGCAACACAGTAGCTGGAGACATAGGATACAGCTAGGGGGAATGGTAACGAACACAAATGACATCAGGTGACTCAAGATCTGAAAGCGGCAGCAAAGAGATGATTTTCAGCCTGGATTTGAAAAGGATCAGAGAAGGTGCCTGATGTACAGACTTAGGTAGTTTGTTCCAAGCATAAGGATCAGCAAGGTGAATGAAGTCTGGAATTGGCAATAGAAAAGAAGGGCACAGATAGAAGTAATTTGCCAGAAGATCGGAGTTGCAGAGGGGCGGGGGGTAGGGAGTGATAAGAAAGGAGAGATAGTGAGGAGCTGTAGAGTGAATGCACTTATAGATCAGCAGGAGAAGTTTGAACTGGATGAGGAAACCAATAGGAAGCCAATGAAGAGACTTGAGAAGAGGGGTAATATGAGCCTGACAAGGCTGGCGGAGGTTTAGTTGCACAGCAAAGTGTTAAACAGATTGAAAAGGAGAGAGATGACTCAGAGGGAGTCCAGCAAGGAGCAGGTTACAATAATCTAGATGGCAGTGACTAGGGAGTGGATAAGTGTCTTAATAGTGTGCTCAGTAAGGAATGGACACATTTTGTTGATGTTGTAGAGAAAGAAATGGCAGGTTTTAGCTATCAGTTAGATGTGTGTGGAGAAGGAAAGAGAGAAGTCAAAGATGACTCAAATGTTGTTAGCTGAGGAGACAGGGAGGAGTAAAGAGTTTTCCACAGAGACTGAGAAAGGAGGAAGGGGAGAGGGTGGTTTAGGGGGACATGCTGGGAACCTCTTGGTATTTTATAGTGATATATATTTGAATTAACATGGAAAATGTATGTTGTTTCATACAATCTGAAAAGACAGAAAAATAACAAAATTCTGTTTTGTCATTTTTTTCTAGTATCATTAATAGTTGTAATCAACTAATATCTGGCCATCAACCAATGAGGAAAGCACCAGTCTTCTAGGAGGAGGAATTCTGCTTTTTTAGGATCTGGCTCTAGCCATCCTAGTCCTAGCTGTATCTTGTATTTATAGTAATCTTATTTCCTATTTCCTGATTGGCCCAAAGTTCCCCTGTCTGGTCTTAAGTTCCATGAAAAAACCTTCCTGGATTTTTTGCTTTGTGAATCTATTGACTCCTGCTCTAGAGACTCACTCCAAAGATTTGTGTAAATCCATATTCTTAGTCCTGTAAGTTAGAACATAAGAACATAAGATATGCCATACTGGATCAGACCAAGGTCCATCAAGCCTAGTATCTTATTTCCAGCAGTGGCCAATCCAGGTCAAAAGTACCTAGCAGTTTCCCAAAAAGACACACAGGTTCCACAATGCTTGTATTGGGGCAAGAAGTGGCTTTCCCGGTTCCTCCTTAATAATGGTTTATGGACCTTTCCTCCAGGAACTTGTCCAAGCCTTTTTTAAACCCAGCTAAACTAACAGATTTTACTACATCCTTCAGTAATGAATTCCAGAATTTAATTATGAGTTGAGTAAAAAATATTTTCACTTATTAGTCTTAAATGGGTTACACTGTAACTTCATTGCATGTCCCTAGTCTTTCTATTTTTTGATGGCATAAACAATCGATCTATGTTTACCCGTTCCACTCCATTCATTAATTTATAGACCTCTATCATATCTCCCCTCAGCCATCTTTTTTCCAGGTTGAAGACCCTAACCTTCTAAGCCTCTCCTCATAGTAGTATCCTTCCTTCCCCTTTACCATTTTGGTAGCTCTTCTCTGTACCTTTTCCGCTATATCCTTTTTAAGATTTGGTGTTGTCTCTTACATGTCTGTGCTGTACAGCGCTGCGTACGACTGGTAACACTATATAAATGCTGAGTACAAAGACATTATAATATCCTTTGTTTTATTCTCCATTCCTTTTCTAATATTCCTAGCATTCTATTTGCCTTCTTGGCCGCCACTGCACACTGGGTGGAGGGTCTCAACTTGTTATCCACTATGACGCCTACATCTTTTTCCTGGGTGGTGGTTCCTAATGTGGAACCTTGCATCATGTAACCATAGTTTGTTTTTTTCTTTCCTAGGTGCAAGTAACTTTTCACTTGTCCACATTAAATTTTATCTGCCATTTGAATGTCCAGTCTTCCAATTTATCAAGGTCCTCTTGCAATTTTTCACAACCTCTAAGGTTTCAAGAACTTTGAATAATTTTTGTGTCATCTGCAAATTTGATCACCTCGTTCATTATTCCATTTTCCAGTTAATTTACGAATATGTTAAAAAGCAGCAGACCCAGCATAGATCTCTGGGGTACTCCACTATTCACCTTTCTCCATTGGGAAAATTAGCCATTTAGCTCTACCCTCTACTTTCTGTCTTTTTAATTTTGCCAAGAGTTTCTCATGAGGGACCTTGTCAAAGGCTTTCTGAAAATCTGTTTACTATATTGACTGACTCACCTTTGTCTACCTGTTTATTCACACCTTCAAAAAATATAACATTGGATTATCCTGTAAGATTTTGTTTGCTTCTGCTTGTTAGGAGTGATCATCCTCCCTTAATGTGGACTAGAAAGCCTTTTCTTTTTCTTGTTGTTTTTTTATTATTTTCCTTTTTGATTATGTATCTACTAAAGGTTTTTTCATGGTGTTTGCTTGATGTGTATACTTATCAAATTTACATAAATAATATATATAGAGAAACAGAGAAAAATGATGACATAAAAAGACCACATAGCCTATCTAGTCTGTCCTTCCATATCAACAACTACAACAATCCCCTTTTTTTCCTTTTATAACCGATTAGTAAGAGAAGACCTTCCTTGTCTAAAGTCATATTGACTTTCTCCCATTAAACCATGACTATTTAAATGTTCAGAAATGTAGTTCTTTATAATGGTTGCTTCCATTTTTCCTAGTACTGATATCAGGTTCACTGGTCTGTAGTTTCCCAGATCACCCCTGGAATCCTTTTTAAAAATTGGCGTTACTTTGGCCATTCGGCAATCTTCAGGAATTACATATTATTTTAATGGTAGTTCACAGATTACTAATAGTAGGTCTGCAATCTCATATTTCAGTTCTTTCAACACCCTCTAATGTATGCCATCTGATCCAGGTGATTTTCTACTCTTTATCTAATAGTTGTAATACATCTTCCCGGTTTATCGATACTTCTTTCAATTCTTCCGATGCAAAACCTTTAAATACCATTTCAATCATGGGCAACTTCCCTATATCTTCTTCTGTAAAGACCAAAGTAAAGAATTCATTCAGTCTCTCCACTATGGCCTCATGTCCTCTTAATACCCCTTTTACCCTTCCATCATCTACTGACCCACTGACACAGTTTTTTTGCTACAAATATTTTTGAAAAAAAGTTTTTATTATGTGTTTTTGCTCCCACGGCAAGCTTTTTTTTTCAAATTCTCTCTTTGCTTGCCTTATCAATGCTTTGCATCAAACTCACCTGAGGAAAGTTCTGGAACCTTTATTAAAATGTTTGCCTTGTTGAATACTTGGACTTATAATCCTGAATCTTGTGTGAAATTCCCAGTTACAATTATATTATCAGAGACATTTACCAAGACTACAAAAGGTCCTTGTCCAATTAGTGATTCAGCTCAGAAATTCAATGAAACCATGTCCTCCTTCCACAAACAATGAAACCATGGGGCTCTTTCCACAAATGATCTTGCTAGGGTGATGGGGGTGCTAGTCAGCCCTCGTGGACAGGTATGTGAGTGTTGTGGTGCCTTTTATGGCATCCAGTCCCATACCTCTAGCCATTGGCATTTCCATGGGCCAACAGTGTTGGGTCTGGTCAGACATGTGCTATGTCAGGCCAACCCCTGTGCTAGCTCTTTGCATCCACAGCTCTCATTCACCCTGGCATGCATGGGTTATATACAGGGGCCATTGTTGGGTTCAGGACACATACATTACATATCGTAGAGCTGCAAATATGTCTGATCACCATGACATGATCTGGATGGTACATGGGTGTAGTTCGCTCCTACTAACCTCTACTACGTGGCTCCACATATGACAGCTGAATAATGTCACTCTACATCTGGCTCACTGCAGTCACACCATGGGCATCTCTCCAGCTGTTCCACTTATCCATATCACAGCTCTGGAATGCATCACTCTCTAGCAACAGGGTTGGAATGTTAAACAATGGGCGTCCTTCCACCACTGCTAGTTGACTACACATATTTCATGCTTTTCCTGCAGGGGCCTGGGTGACTTTACAGCTGGGGGACACATTTGCTTTATATATTAAAATATCTCATCTGGGGGAACAACAGACATTAGGTCCCCTTTCAGTCTGGGGCAGATGATTCTACTGTAGCTTTCGGGTGACCTAACCCCCATAAACCTATCTCTGCCATTGGCATACATATTCAATGCCCTACCCCCATGGAATATTTTACTTGGTACCATGATTATGGTGGCAACATTCATGGTTATGGGGCACACCTCAATCTATGTGCATGCTCTTTATCCATTTATTTGTGACATAGGCATATATAGTTGGTAGCACACATTTTCTCTGACAGATTTGGGGGGTTGTTTCAGAGATTAGATTAGATTACTGTAACGTCGTTCTCGCAGTCAGAGTCCCTATACCAACTCCGTCATCTACAACTTATCCAGAACACCACGGCCTGTCTTCTTACCCACTCCTTTCCATCTGACCATGTCACCCCTCTCCTCTTGCAGTTCCACTGGCTGCTGATCAAATCCCGGTTCACATACAAAATACTCACGATTGCCTACAAAGTACTGCATACTGGCACCCCCCCCCCCCCCCAATACCTAGCAGACCTTATCCATCAACAGCCCTCCCCCTGCCCTCTCCGGTCTGCTCATGGGAACTGTCTCTTCCTAACTTCCCCCGCCTAGGCCCGTTTTGAACTACCTGCCACTCCGCATTCTTTTTCCTAGGCCACGCACTTTGGAACTCACTACCGCATGCCCTCCACACCAAGGTGTCATTTCCTCGATTCAAGGTCATGCTAAAAAAACATTTCTTCCATCTCGCCTTTGACCTTCCCTCCCCCGACGCCTAGGTTTTCCTCCCCTTCTCAGTGGTGATCCCCTAGTCCCCCTCCTATTTGTGCCTGATGCATTTATCCCTTCACTTTCTGTCTGCCTCTACATCTGATGCTTTCCTGTCTAAACAATGGTGTTCCTTTCTCTCTTTATTTTTACTTGCAGCCCATATTGATTGTACACTGCCCTGATGCTCTACTTGGGTGGCATATCAAGCATTGCAATAAAGATAAAGAGGTTTTCCCATATCATGACAGCAGGAGTAACATGTGTGGACTGCCTTTCACATGGACATGCCCTCTTAGGCATCTTGTTATTGTCAGGGGGCCTACCACCTTAATATTCCCCTGAAGGGTGGTGTGGGCAGTCTGAGGGGGGGTTCCTGGGCAGGACTACAATGTATAAATGGGTTCCCCTGGTCACATATCATGCTACGATTGCATTAGGTTCATGTCCAGCCCATGGACATTTCTATATCAGACACATTTGCACCTTCTCCACATCCATGGGCTGCATGTGCCTGCGGAACTGGGGACTATATTTTGCAGGGCTCATGCAGCTGCTATTCAGCCACCCCCCTCCCCTGCCTTGGACATGAGGAATGGTTTTGGATGTCCCCACACACACTGTATTCTGGGATGTTAGATGTGTTTGAACCTGCCTGTCCCCACATTGTACCCATTGATGCCATGCCCCTCGTGTAGAACGTGCATCTCCTAGACTGCCCATCACAGACAGCACTGTGTTAATGCATAGTAGGCATTACTACATATGTGATATTATAGCTGCAGCAGCCTGGACCATATCTGAATTCCCCTCATGCCCATATGGCATTCCTGAATGTAAATGTCAACATGTATGTCGGGACATGCCTTGCTTCACATGGTATGTTGCATTCAGAGGCAACCCCAATGATTCTCACCCTGGTCATCTCTACAGACACACCTTAGATGGCATGGGATGGGCCCTTACCAGGTCCACACCCCCCCCCCCCCAAGGGATGCAGGTCCACTACGACAGCCTAATATTGCTGGACATCACCTGTCTGCCCCTACCATGCCTCTGGCCTATATGTGCACACATTCTGCTGCTCTGAGCTCTCATACCCATCAAATCTCTCGCTACATCCCTTTCCGTGAACACTGCTCTTCTGCTCATTTGTCTCTATCTGTGCCCTTCTCTTCTACAGCCATATCCGTACATCACTGACCTCACCCTGCTGTTCCCTATTCCTGGGACACAGTACCTGAGTCTGTCAGGCATGCTTTTTTCCTGCACCCTCTCGGGTCCCGGCTGTGCATCCTCCACAGTGGTGTTACTTTGGGGTCTGATCCACCTAGGCTCCCTTATGTTTCCAATCTTTTTCCCCTGCACATATCCTGCTCATAGCTGCTGTGCTGTCTGTGCCAAATACATTGTATGCCCCACTGGGCAGGAGCCTTGTGTTACATGTGTCTGTGCAGCACTGCATACACCTGTGGTGCTCTAGACATGATCAGTGGTGGTTGTTGTGGCTGTTCTGGGGCCTTCTGGCTATGGCATCTGAGACATTCTGGTACTGACATTCTTTACAGCAGCTACACCTGTCCCATCTGGAGTGTGTCGATCTGTCTACATCCACTATTTGTGGGGCGACCCTGACTGCCCTCCCACAGCCAGCTTTGTGGCACTGCTTCCCCGGTCAGGGCTGTGTGGGCATGAGGGAGGTGGGCCTTGTGCCATCACACCAGGTAGCTGGACTGCAGATATGTCACCACTCTTTCAGCTCTCATGCACCCTGGCCTGGGTAGGAGTGTGCGCTGCATGTGATAGGGAATGTTGCCACTAATCAGTCATGTCTCCCAGTGGCAGATACCATAGATGTGTGGCTGCCCTATCGCGCTGCCAACATTATCTGCTCTACAAGGGGTACCCTGTGTATAATACTCCAGATAGTACCAGCATAGATTCCCATGTGGCTACCTGTACAGAAATATCCCTATCATTACTGTTGTTGTTGTTAAGTGCTGTTGAGTCGGAGTCGACTCATGGCGACCCTCTGGATAGCTATCCTAAATTGCGTTCGGTCTTCAGTCAGGCAGCTCATTGTTGACAGACTGGTACCCGTAGCTGCTACTATTGTATCGATCCATCTGATTGCTGGCCTTCCTCTTTTTCGTTGACCCTCTATCTTGCCAAGCATTATGTCTTTCTCTAATGATCTCTCTCTTCGCATGATGTGCCCAAAGTATGAAAGTCAAAGTCTTTTCATCTGAGCTAGTGTCCCTCAGATTATGGTCATTCAGGTGTGCATATGGCACTACTACATACTCAACAGCACACTGTGCATCATGGGCATGCACTAATGCTGTTTGCTTCTACTATGGGGGTACCTTATTTTTTATGGCCATATATTTGCACATTGGCTATAGTGGGCCCTCTCTGTCTTTGCCTGCCTCATCTCACTGATACCTGGTGGCACTGTGGTCATCTATATGATCCAGGTACTGACCAAGCTTTCATCTTCCCCCTGCATTGCTGCTGCCCACGTCAGCTCCCCCCCCCCCATGTATCCCTCAAACCACACCCACACAGTCTCACTTTCTGCAACAGCAACATGATTCTGCCAGAGGGCTGCCCTGCACCTGTACATATTGGCTATGGCATAACATACACACATGGGTTACGAGGACTACATATCCGATCTCCTGCTCGACCCCACAAGGTATCCTTTCCCTGCTCACTTCCATACTCTCCCGGCATCAGCAGTCCCATCTTTATGTGCATAGTTTTTTTGGGGGTTCCTTAGATTGTCTCCTTTGGCACATAAGGTGCATACTGTAGATTGTCAGACGGCTGCCTAGGGTGAGAACTTACACAATCTTGACGATGCATATATTCATATGATTCTTGCAAGGTATTGTGGGTATTGTAGTTCATTCACTCCCAAACACAGCTGATGACAATAATTTGAGTTGTGAAACCAAGTGGTAAGATCAATAAAAATACTTCTTTTATTGATGGGGTTTAATTCACCCAGCACATGTATGCTTGATAGCACTATAAATGAGGTTACTTGCTTGCAGTGTTTAAAATGGATAACAAAAAGTCACAAAGTAAACCAGAAAACAACCTTCAGCTTGTCAGGCAATTAGCTAATGTTTTCTTAGCAAGTAATTACCAAATACAAAGGCACAAAGTAAAGAATAAACTTTGCTGGTTAGGTTAACTTCTGCTTATTTTCCACGCCGATCTCAGCAGTGATTCTCCCTTGCTCACACACACAATCAGGTGCAGCCCTAATTACTATCAATGGACCAGCTGAAAGCCTTTAGCTGGCTGGCTGCTACTGTGTGAGCCCAAATCCTGCTTTAAGAGCTGTTTGCAGTGGAAATAAAGAACAAAGTTAGGTTTCTTTGTGATGGCTGATGTGTTTGCTCACAGAAAGCTAGCATTTAGATAGAGAATAGTCCATATAAATAGTTTCATCTGCTGTATCTCCCCCTTCATCAACAATCATAGGGTCAATATCATACATTGGCACAGATGAGTCTTTCATTAAGGCACTATCATGAGAATGCTTATTCCCTTGCTGCCATTCTCTATTATAGATAGGGTCTGGATCAGTGTTCATACCTGAGCCTCTCCTGCTATCATTATTTCTCTCTGTATAGCCTGGCCAATATGTAATCCAATTCTGATGTCCAGCCTTCCAATCTTGATCCCTGGACACTGGATCTTCTCTCACATACCTTCTGGCCTTGGTCTGAAAGTCCCTTCCACATGCAGTCTTCTCTCTTCCAGGTAGCCACTGGTGATTCCTATCTCTGCCAATCCATTCCTCTGGCTGAATCCAGTCCAATGGACTCTGCTGGCATTTGGAATACCTCCCAGTATGGATACTGCCTTGGAATCTCCCAGACCTTCCAATGGGCTTTCTTCTCTTCCTTCCAGAGAGTTTCCTTCTTTCTCTATCCGCTTGGCTTGGCTTCTGTTTCTCCAGGTGATACTGGTGCTTGAGCTTGTAGCCGTTGCTGTCTCTGTATCTCTTCCTCCCTCTGTAGCTGAAGCTCTCCCTGAAGTTGTTATCTGAAGAATAAGCTCTATTCTTATCCTGTTCTAATGTGTGCTGCTCCCTAACACAGCGCAGCTGTGTTGAATCAGGCCCTGCCCTTTGAGATGAGTGCTTAGGGATTACCTCATAGCTCTCTTGATTGCACACACATTCTCTCACTTCAGCCCCTCTCATGGCTGCTGGAAAACCTGGTGCATTCTGGGACTGGTAGTCTTTTAGGTGAAAACTCTGTTTTCTTGCTTCTACCAGAACTGACAGGTTGCTTGTTCAGAGTCACATCATCTTTTCTATAGCTCCTACCTGAGCTATGATAAGCTTCCTTATCACAAGATGCATGGCTTGATTGAACACTGTAGCTCATCTTAATATTGTTGCAGGTGTGTTTAGATATGTTTCTTTACCCTACAACATTCCCTTGGTTCTGCTCCCAGTATCTTATGACTACATCTTGTATTTGTCTTGACTGCAGTGGCACCACTTCAGAACCTACTTGACAGATCCATTCACATGTTTATGTGTTTATTTATTTATTCATTTTATGTATTTGTACTATTCTACCACTTTTCAGGAATCAAAGCTGTTTACAATAAACTCAAAAAAACAAAAGCAGAAGTTATATTAAACAAGGTAGATAAAGTGCATAATAACATAAAAAACATAAAAACCACATGTATGAGAAGCATTGCAGGGCAGAGCTCAATTTTTTTCAAAGTCAGAGCTTTATATCTGGCTTCAGCAGGTCTAAGGTGGATGTTTCTGGATTACACCTCATACATACATGGCTCTTTCGGGAATAAGCTTTCTACATCTTGGCAGCTGACCACGCCCCTGGTCTTCCCTCCCCCACCCACGTTCTTAACTCCCCGTGCTGCAACCCTGGATGTGCAAGTCAGTGGTGTTTTGGAATACGGTGGGTGACGTTTTCACCACTTAGACATCCCCGCCGCACATAGGCATCCCTTATTCATGTTCTAGAATGACCCTCTTAGCAGACATACCCCATAGTATTTTAGCAGGCATTTAGCAGGGCCTTTTGTAAAATTCAGGGGGAATTGAGCACATTCTGACCTTCACATCTCAGTTCCCTTTTTTATATCCTCTCTAAAATGGTGCCCCTAGGCAATTAGCTTAGGTGCCTAAATTTAAGCATAGAGCTTTTTATGTTTAATATTGGGCTAATAGTTTTTGATCCTGTCTGTTACACCAGGTCTTTTGAGTTAAAGTTTATATATGCATTTGAAAATTAGTCATGGTTAATTGAGCCTTGTCTGTTCAATTACCACAAATATGCACTATCAAGCAGCCACAGATACAATTACTTAGGAAGCCCTCCTTAACAGGAAAGGGAGTTATTCTAATGAGAACATCTTTTCATGATCTAATGATTATGGAATTACATACAGCACAAAAAGTGTCTCCTTGTGAGTATAATGACTTTCTGGAAGTATGAAGTCCTTAAGTTGTATCTTTGTCAATTACAGCATGAAGTCCTATAACATTTGAAACACAATGTGGGCTAATTACTAAGGTATGCTAATGTTAATGCTCATTAATTCACCGTTAATGTGCATTTTTTCAGTTTATCTATTAACACGCGTTACCAAATCAATGTGCATTAACATTGGTGCGTCTTAGTAACTGCCCCCCAAGGTCATCTCAGAATTCTGTTACACTGTGGTATTTTCTCTGTCCTAAAAATGTGTATTGCATACAGGAGAGAGAATAGGGGTGGGAGTGTTAAGGGTTTCTGAAATGGCTGTAATTTAAACATTGGAAATGAAACCGATAAACAAATTTGAACTAAAGATAGCCTCAAATGTGGTCTTCAGTATCCCTGAACTAAAATATGCAAATTAATCTGATTCTGGAATATTCATTGTATGTATTTCTAAAAGCTGGCTGTAGATGCCGGATAGTTCAGGGATTGTATTTGGTAACCACTGTGTCAATAAAGAAGTTCTGTAATTCCATATCCATATCATTTTTAGAGAATTTCAGATGTCAGGATAATTGAATTTTTAGAATATTAGTATATTTTCAGACCCAAAATGAATGTAATTCAAAGTGTATTCTAGAGGTGAAATGAAACGTTCAAATTCAATTAACTATAACAACAGTACCTATCGCATAAAATCTCTATTAACAGCATACAAGTCTATATGATACAGTAGGGGTTTTTTTTCTGTCTCCAGCTCCATTGTTCAAGAAATCTAATTTCTGAAAATTTTCTGTCATCTCTTCCAGTCAATGCTTTACTTTTCTTAGCAGCATATGGAGGAGAGAGAACCATTTTTTGCACATTTCACCAAAATGGCACATGTTTTGTTATCCCTTCCATCACTTCTACCATACATCTTTCTCTTCTCTTTAGAGACCTTTACTCAGATCCAAATGCATACTTTTTATTTTATTCAAATTAATATCTACCATACTCGGTCTGTTACTGTAAAATGGTTTATCTAGCATAAAGTGTATCGGACTTCAAGAGTGGTTTGTCAGGTTGTTCTGCTGTGTTAGAAGAATATAGTTTTCTTGGAAAACATGGCATGTTTCCAAAAGTATGGTTCGTTTTGTATTTACTCAGCATTATGTGCACACAGGAAGTGCAAAGCATGTTTGCTCTTGGGGGTAAGCCCAGCATCTGCCCTGCAGTTAGCACACAGTGCAGACACTTACCACATGGGCCCATGTTCCGCGCCTCGGCAGATAGTGCAGGTGCACTGTGCTACTGACTGACGCAAGGAATGTGGGCCCCAGCGCAAAACAGAAAAATGTAAAAAATCCCTGTCGCCATGACAGTGCAACCTTACTTCCTATCCCAGCAATTAGCCCTCCAAACAAGCCCAGCCCTCTAATCCAATCCAATCATATTGATCAGACTCTCCCTAACCAATCAGACCCCCACCATGATCAGTACCCCCTCCCTATCAGAAGCCCTGCAAATCAGTACTCCTAGTCCAATCAGTATCCACCCTATCTGAACTTTACCTCTCAAGCAGAAGTGCCCCAAACAGAAGCTCACCCCACTAATATATCCTGAGCTTCTTCCCTGGCATCTCACCTGGGACGTTTCCAGGGACCTAGTGGAGGGGGACAGGAGTGGTTCTGCTCCACTCTTGCCCTGGTTCTACTGGCATTCAAAACTATTATGGAAGACTGCCCCTAGAGAAAGTGCCCTTTAGTAAAGAACTATCCAGATAATATGACAGGTGTTCTATCAAATAAAGCTGAATCTTACCACCTGGGGCCATAGCCACCATTTTGAACGCTGGCAATTATGGGGCAGGTGCAGAAGGGGGCTGTTGCGATTGTGATAGTGCAGCACCTTCTTTTTCCCTCTTAAAGATGATGGCTACTGCCTTGCTTGTTTGCCTCGGCTTCCCCAAAGGATTACCCTTGCCTCAATTTTGCAGCAACCAGTGGTTAAAGGGTTTGTTGTTTTCCTTTCTTTTTTTTTGTCCTACTTCAGATTGAAACACAAAAAGCCAAAGAGTTCTTTTAGTAGAAGGCATACGATTCATGAGTGTATATTTTGAACAACTACAGAAAAGTGAAATGACTGGGAAGAATGGAATGCACATTCTGCAGTGATTACATTTCCTGCTGCCTTTTTTTTTATTTTCATGATGTAAACAAGTTACTGATATGCCATATTCATTCTTGATAGAGGACAAAAACCTTAGAATGTGTACTCTAAATATTCACCAGATGTTCAAGATTCAAGACCTTAAGTTATATTAAATCTCTTTCCTTCCAACTTTGGATATATATTTTAAATTCTATTATTATAATTTTTACTACCATTATTGTATAGCATTTCCAAATGTATACAACACTTTACAGACATATATGCAGCTATTTGGAGTGTAGAGACTAGTCAAGACAGACTGACAAGGTCTTTTTACTCAACTGTGTTAAAATGTTGTAGCTACCATGCTGTAAGTGCCCGATTTACTGCATGTTAACAGCAATGACAGCACAAATAAATTCAGTGTCTCTTACTGAGGCAGTGATAAGTGATATACATGGGAACAGTCCAAGTCTAGACAATGCCATTCTCCATCCCATCCCACGAAATGGAATTAGCATGCCATCATCCCAGCATGTTAGCAGTTACTGTGGTCATGTTCTAAGAATGAGCTGAGTCATGCAGTGGCAGGGAAATTGCTTGAGAAGAATGAAACCATAAGTAAGATACATCAAAGAATAACGCTTTCTAGGAGGCAAATGATACTTTTTTTTAGAGTAATTAGGTGAAAGTCACTTGAGCATGAGAACCATTTAATAATTGGAGAAATCTGCAAAGAAATGAACACTCTGTTTTACAAGCACTCTACTGGTTTTGAAGATTCTCTAATTTGGCAATCTCACCCTAGTGGTGATATTACTATACTAGGGGGTCGGGTGGCCCCATTTTTTAGGAAGGCGCTGCCAGGGCAGGAGTGAGGGGTATCATTTCTATCCACAATGTCCCCCGGATCCCTCAGGGGCAGCAGGATCCCAAGCAGAGTTGGGAGTTGGCATTAATGATTTGCATGAATTTGCATCACTAGCGATCATTAATTCCAAACAAATACATTTTCATGCAAAGTGGACTTCATGGGAATATTTATTACTGCAAACTATGCTTTTGTGAAGTGACTTTGCGAAAGTGCACTTCACATTTATTTATTTGTTTATTATACTGTTTTATTATTTCAGTCAAAGCGGTTTACATTGTAACTTTAAACTTGGTAATGTACATTAAACAGGAACATTGATAACTTGGATTTTTCTGAGGCAATGGCGGGTTAAAATATCATAAAAAATGCAAGACATTTGGCAATTTTACATTTTTTCAGACATTATTTGAGCTTTTTTTTTCACTTGAAGTGCAGTTTTGTGAAATCAGTGCTTTAGTACATAAGGCCTAAAAGAGAAAACCAGAGACTAGAGTAGGTAAGGGAAGAGTGGGAAGGACCATAGACAGTTTCTTCAGACACCAGAGAGGCTGGACAGAGAGCAGAAATAACAGCAGCCTTTTAAAGCTGCTAAATTTTAAAGCTGTGCTTCTTCTGCTATCCTTTACTGTTTCACACTCCATCTAGATTTTCTGTTAAAGAGGCCTTAAACACCTCAAACATTTATGATTCGGTTTTGGTACCAGTTGTTATATTCAAGCTAGGAGTCGGTACAGAGGATGGCTACTAAAATGGTTAGTGGTCTTCATTATAAAGCATATGAGGACAGACTGAAGGATCTTAATTTGTACACCTTAGAGGAAAGGCTGGATAGAGGTGATATGATTGAGATGTTTAAATACCTCCGTGGCATAAATGTTCAGGGAGAGAGCCTCTTTCAATTGAAAGCAAGTTCTGCTACGAGGGGGCATGGGATGAGGGTGAAGGGGGATAGACTCAGGAGTAATATACGGAAATATTTCTTTACGGAAAGGGTGGTGTATCCGTGGAATAGTCACCCAGTGGAGGTGATAGAGATGAGGACAGTATCTGAATTCAAAAAAGCATGGGACAAACACAGAGGATCTTTAAAGGATAAAAGGGGACTGTTGTAGCTGTTGATATGGAAGGACAGACTAGATAGGCCATGTGGTCTTTTTTCTGTCATCATATTTCTATTTTTCCATGTATGGAGCATTGTGGTAGTGTGGCATGTGGTGGGAAGGGGTTTTCTATACAACACAGGCCAGACAGCAGTTCAGGGAAACAAAAGGAGTTTACTTCTATTCCAGCTTGTTAAACCTCCACAAGCTGGTTCTCCTGGCCCATCCTCCAGCTCCAGTTAAAGTTCCTACCTCAGAACTCCTTTGCACGGCTTGCCTTGGAAAGACTTCTGGCTCCATGGGCCTCTCTCCCTCTTGCAGCCTGATGGGTTCTTAACCTCTCCCTCTGAAACACAACCTCCCAGCCCTGAACTCTGGACTGCAGCCTCTAAAAGACTGTTGATAATCCCTTTGAAGAGAGACGGGTAACATTCTATATACCCCATGACAAGCATGCAAGCCTATTCTACAGTTTATGGGTCATAATTGCCAATGATACCATCGGCAGAAATTTCTGTAAATTAAATTAACATACAAATCAAATGCAAGATAAAAATGCATAATGCTTTTTACCATTAATTTCTATGTAATATATTAACCAGAATCTCCCAATTATGTTAAAGATAAGTGGAATTTTCTTCCTGAAACAGTTATTAGGGATGTACATATCAAAAAATTTAATTTAGATTTATATTTGGTTCCATTATCCATTCAGGGTTGTTTATTTTCATATTCTGAATGATTTGCATCGTCCAGATTATTTGAATCCGTTAAAGTCAATGGGATATCAATTATGCACTCGAGGAAGTTAATTTCTAATGGGACACATAGTTAAAGCACTTTGTAAAGTGCCTTAAGCCTATTTTATAAAAGCAAGTAGGCACCTACTTGTCTTTATAAAATACTAGTTTAAACGGCAGAAATCACACCTTAACTTAAGGTTTAAACATTCACACCAGCCGTAGAGCTGGAGCATATGTCTGTGCTTCTTGATGTTTGCAAAAAGTGCAAATATTATAGTATTTTATAATCTACATGTGTACTGAGGCACTGTATCCATTCTCTGTCCAAACTCTACCCTTGTGTATGCCACTTACAAAGCATGCTCTCTCAAGCAGTATGTGTACTTTTCCGCTGGTAAGTATTTTATAAGAGGTCATTAGCATATGTGTTTAGTAACATATGCACATTAATGACTGCAATAAACTCCAGTTAGGTGCATTCTGGTCACACAAAGGTATGTGCCTCTTTATCAAATTGTCCTCTAACAGTGTGATGTTTGATATATGTATAGTAAAACATGCAAAAATCGTACTAGCAGGCTTTTGCTTCAAGGCATCAAACATGTCATGAAAAGCAAAAGGCATCAAAAGAGTGTCAAAAGGCAGTAGCAGTAGCATAAAGATTCTAGGCTACCATGAAAAGGGAAATACTGGTCAATGGAATGGAGACCCCAAGACTCGGGAATAAGGGCAAAACAGCAACAACATTGGTGAAGACCCGAAGACATTGGGAGAGGGGTAAAATAGCACCAACAATAGCATGGAGAGACTAAGGCATTGGGAAAGGGTAAAGCAATACCAGCATTGGCATGGATACTACTCCGAGGGAGTGGGAGAGAAGTAAAACAGCAGCAATTTTGGTATTAAGACCTAAATTCTCCAGTCATGGGGCAAAGACTCAATCCACAAAGCCTCCCAGGAAACATTGCACAGCCATATGTTATTAGAATTATGGGATTCTCTATTACAGCCCCGAAAACTAGAGTGAAGATGGCACCACTCAAGACTGCCGCAGAATCAAGACACTTTCATGAACAGGCTACAAGAACATCGCAAAATGATTGACCAAAAGCATAAGGATTGCCATGCAAATATATTAATGTGCTCACTAAACAAGCCTCGAGAGCTTTTTGAAAATGTTAAATCACTCCTAAAAGACCCAATCAAGCAGAATTGATGGAAACATCCCTCACCTCCAAACTTTTGCAAATCACTTCCAAAAGAAGACCACCTGAAACCACTACTATCCAGAAAGAATTCTAACAGACAACACCTCCATACCCAAGTTATATTTCTTCAGTCCAGTCTCTACAGGCCATATCATACAATGTCTCAGCACCACTACCTCACCAACTGACCCATGCTCCACAAGCTGGATCAAAATAGCATGATCCAGCTTAAGTGGAAACATTGCCAGAATCGTACAATTATCCTTAAGCATGGGCTTAGTACCGAGAACCCTCAAACCATAAAACCACTACTAAAAAATAACAGCTTAACCCACATAGTATGAATTCCTACATACTCATATCGAGCCTTCCTCTCTTGGTCAAAATAATAGAGAAAATACTCCAATGCCACATTGACTCCCATGCTCTCCTAGACCCACAATAGCATGGGTTTAGACAACAGCATGGAGTTGAAACCTTCATGACTTCCCTCCTTGATAGGCTCATAAAAGGCATTGAGAAATTGAAGCAGAGATTTATCTTAATATTCATGGATATTGCCTCGGCATTTGATACAGTATGTCACAATACCTTGCTATGCTGATTACAGGAGAAAGGAATATAAAAAACAGCCATAGATTGGTGCTGATCCTACCTAACAAATATGGATAGATTTTCACTCATCAAGCATTTACAGTAAAACACAAGGGGTCCCACAGGGTTCAGCAATATCCTCTTTACTGTTTAATGCCTACATTCTGCTGGTTTGATCTTTAATACAATCCTACAACATACTCTACCACATGTATGCAGATGACACCATGCTATACATACCTTTCTCTGTGGATAAACCTAACTAAACTAAATTAATAGATTGCTTCAATGCAGTCTCACAATGGCTCTCCAGGCACAACCTTGCAGTTAACTACAAGAAAACCAAAGTACTTTTTTTTAAAAACTAAAGACCGGGCTTTCACCCTCAGCTACTCTAAATGTAAGGGATATAGAACTGGAGATAAAACAAGAAGTGTGCAATCTCGGAATCACCCTGGACCAATGACTGATCATATACCATAAGAAAAATCATCTTTGCTATTTATCCTTGGACTCAATATCATCACAGAAAGTTTTTCCGATAATGTTAAGTTATCCAAGTTGACATTCCTGTTCTCTTGACAGGTACAATGTTCCACTATTCAATGTTATATGTAAACCACTTTGATTCAAAATAGAGCGGTATATAAAATTGAGTAAATAAGCAAATTAAATTTTGGGTGGTGGAGGGCTAGGGTCTGAGGGTTAATTAAAGAAGTTAAAAAGTTGTTTTAACAGGATACTGGGCTTGATGGACCTTAGTCTGACCCAGTATGGCATATCTTATGTTCTTATGAAAATTGCCCACAACCCTTTAGAAAAAATAGTTGTAGCTATCCTTTGATTTACGCTTAGAGAACAGGTTTTTATGCTGCCATATTCTGAAAATAGAAAGATGGCTGATAAAGACCCTACAGCCTATACAATCTTCCCTTCCATGCCAGCCACTAAGCTTTACAGTCCCTTTGTTTTCCTTAGAGATCCACTGCATTTATCACATGCTTTTTTAAGTTCAGATACGATCCTCTTCCTACACCTCCACTGGGAGGCTATTTCATTCCTTCCATAAATAAATATTTCCTCATATTACTCCTGAGTCTATCTTCATCCTATACTCCCTCGTTGCAGAACTGTATTTCAATTGAAAAAGAATCTCTCCCTGTGCATTAATATCACAGAGGTATTTAAAAGTCTCTATCATATCTCCCCCTTATTTGGTTTTTGACTTGCCATTCTGTGTGGGCTTGTGAAAATCAGTGATATTAACAGCTATGCTAACAGTAGCTTAACTACCAGCAAGGTCTCCTAAGATGGACATCTATATGTCATAAAACTAGACAACATGAAATGAAGCTACACAGAGGTAAGCTTAAAAATGACATCAGGGGATCACATGATGTCAGGCTGAAGGGAAGACGTGTGGCGATAGCTCTCCCGGGCCACTGCGACAAAGTGCTGTACAATAATTAGTTAATTCCTGCAAAATAGCAGTCTCTGGTGGGGGAAGGCATGGCAGCTAAAGCAGATGCCAGGAAAATGCCGAAAATACAGGCTGGCACTATGAAAGCGGCACGAACTTCGCTACAGCTGACCATGGCAGAATGCTTAAAAGTGCAATTTGGTGGGGAGAGACACACACAGTAAAGGGCCCTGTGTCTGCAATGAGCATTCAGAGAGCGGAGCCTGCGGCTGTAAACGCAGATCCTGCGCTTCCTGAAACAGTGATAATTTTGGCAGCGATCAAAGAGAGCAGCATTGATCTGTCAGGGAAACTAGCTGTCATCCAGGGAGAGTTACATGAAGTCTAGGCTGAAATCTAGGCTGCGGTGGGCCACATTGAGTAAGTGGAACAGCGCATCTCAGATGTAGAAGACGAGGTACTTATACTGAAAAAGGATGGCTTCGAGCAGTATGAACAGATAAAAAAAAACCTCTGGGCTAAGATAAATGACCTAGAAAACAGCTCAAGGAGATCAAATCTGAGAATACTGGGCCTGCCGGAGGGAGAAAGGGAACAATGAATGGCCGAGCACATAGAACATTTACTGCAGGAATGGTTTCAAGACCCCCCCTCCTGACTAGACTTGTAGTCGGTCGGGCACATCACCAGGAGGAAGAACACAGACCCCATCTAGTGCTGGCTAAAATTTTAAACTTTAGACATCGGGACTGGATTCTGAAGCAGGTCCGGAAGATTTGAGCAATCTCATATCAGAGCAACAAAATATGGATATTTCCAGACTATAGTTTGGATCTAGACAAGAGGTGACAGGCCTTCAGAGACATCAAACGCCGGTTAGCAGGCCACGGAATACCACAAGCATTGCTGTACCCGGCACGACTGTGGATGGAGTGGAAGGGAGAGAGGCTATACTTTGGTGATCCCGAGGAGGCACAGGCATTCCTGAGACAACATTTCCAAGATGATCTGCTTTTGTTGAAGAGAGACCATGAAGGAGAGATTAGAGAGGAAATGCCTTACGAGATGATGCTCTAATGCGCAGCTATGAAAGGAACTATCGTCGGGTAGAGGAGGCCTTTGCACAGAGCAATGAAGAAGAAGGAGATCTACCAGCCACGCCAGCCAGCTGAACTGTAATCTTAAGGATCATAATGTAAGCTGTGAACAACTGCAGAACTATGCAATAAGATGAGGCTCCAGTCGATGGGGCCCGGGAGGGCAGAGATTGAATGAAGACTGCCCGTTAGACAGCTAAGTGAGACCCCATGAAGTAACACAAACACAGTCGAGGCCCCGGTGGAGGCAACATATGATCTACGCCCTGGAAAGAAGTCAGGAGCGGTTGAGTGTGCCTGCAAGAGTCCCGTCCCCCCCGCACACACACCTGGGGCAGGCTCGCTGACACCTCCTAGAGGGTGCCCTCCAGGTGATTATTAAGTTTATCTGACAGTTGAGTTATAATGTATTTACACTTTGATATTCTTAATGGATCGAGTGTGAGCTTTCTGTGCAGGGGGAAAGGGGGCACAGCAGGGGAGAGAAGGTAGGAGGTGATGCATGAAAATGAGTATTAAAATCGTGTCCCTCAATGTAAGGGGGATGCAGACACCACAAAGGAGGAGGTTGGTGCTTAAAGAGTTACCTATCTATCACTCTGATGTATATCTTATTCAAGAAACCCATTTGGGATGGCAAGATACAAATCAGTTGGGCTGCAGAGGTGTGCCATTCACCAGGAAAGACAAACAGTGTGGGGTAGCGGTGATCTTCAGGAAAGGAATGGCCTATCAAATTAGGAGGAAATGGAAGGACACACAGGGAAGAGCAATTGCTTTGGAAATCCAGCTTTCTGTCCTATATGTCTGTATTGTTAATCTATATGTCCCCGATACAGGGCAGAGAGAGTTCCTACAACACATTTTTCAGAAAATTTAAAGCTAGATTGTTTTACCAATTTTATATGGGGGGAATTTCAATGTGGTGGTCAAAGCAGGGGAGGATAGGGTTTTGGGAAGCAAGGTCATCACTGGGGAAGTAGTCTCTATAGGTGCTATGTTAGGCAAATTTAATCTGATTGATGTATGGAGGTGGCTGAATCCAGGTAAGCGTGGATACACCTGTCACTCTGTGGCACACGTGTCCTATTCCAAAATAGACCTCATCTTGGCGGAATCTTTGTTATGCCCTCGAGTGACTAAGGGGCTTGTTTACAAAGCTGCGGTAGCGGTTCGCGATCGTTATCGGAGCCGCGACCCCATTGATTTCAATGGGGCCGCGGCTCCGATAACAACCGCGAACCGCTACCGCGGCTTTGTAAACAAGCCCCTAAGTGTGAAATAGGTAGCATCACCTGGTCAAATCACGCACCTGTTCACCTCTGGGTAGAGTCGGGTGGGTGGGAAAACAAGACAAGGGGGACTTGGAGGTTAAACCTCTCCCTAATTGCTAAGGGGGAGGGGGAGAAAGAAGTTGGGCGAGCCATTGATGATTAGTTACGGAATAATGATAAAGGGGAGATATCCCCATTGACTCTATGGGATGCATTGAAGGCAGTCATTCGGGGAGTACTAATAGCAATGGAGTCCCACAGAAAAAAAAAAAAAAAGTACAGGCACAGTGAAGAATTAGAAGCAGATATTAGAAGACTGGAGATGGAGTTTGCACAGGCTCCCTCAAAAGGTGTGGCGTGCAACTTAGAGCTCAAGAGAGGAGAACTTAAGAGATTCCTCAGGGAGGAGATAGAGGTACAAATTAAAAAGACCAACCACATATTCTATGACGGGGTGGAAAATAGACAGACTATTAGCCCAACAGCTAAAACAGAGGCAGTCCCAAACTACCATAGTCCAGGTGAGGGATACGGGAAGACAGATGTGTCACGATCAAGCTGGCATGAAGGAGGTGTTTGTACAATTCTACACAAAGCTATACTCCTCAGAATGCACAATAGGGGATGGACAGATAGAATCATACTTGAAGGGAAAGATTAAGCAGGTTTTCACTGAGTCAAACATAACTTGGCATTGTATGCCAATGATACTCTGCTATTTCTCTCAAATTTAGAAAGTTCATTAATAGTTTTACAACAGAAGTATAGGGAATTTGCAGAAATATCAGGATACAAGTTAAATGTAGCTAAGTCACTCCTGCTCCCGTTTCATGTGCGGCCTGAGATGATGGTATACTTACCAATGGGAATAGAGGCACCTGGTTTATTTAGGGATGAACATTCCTACCCAGGTGTGTAAACTCTTTAACTGCATTATTCCCCGTTGTTAAAGAGAATTCAAGAGGAAATGTGTAACTGGTCTCCCCTGGCTCCTTACTGACTGGAATCAATGCTGTGAAAATGAGCATAACCCCTGAGTCTTATGTATCTATTCCTGACGTTGCCCTGTAAAATCCCAGATTCCTACTTTAAGGATTTAAATAGAGAAATAGCAAATTTAATCTGTAATGGGAAACAGGCAAAAGCTAATTTACAATTACTGATGACATCGAGGGAGGGAGGTAGGGGGCTGTCACTGCTAAATTTCAAACTATATTATTCGGCCACACAGATGAGGTCAGTATACTACTGGTGGATGGCACACCCAAATCAACACTGGATTCCCATGGAGACGGACCAGGCGGGACTGTCTGGTCTGGGGCAGTGCCCTTCTCGGCTTCTCTATGGAGGGGGGACAGAGTGAGGGTACACCCTATAGTAGGCACAACATTGGACACCTGGCAGAAAATCACAGGGAAAATAAACTTAGATGTAACCAGTTCTCAATTGGCGCACATGACCAAGGGGTATTTGGTCCCACCATATCAGGTGGACTCTGGAAGATTTAAATGGATGAATGTGAATACAATGGAACATGTGCTGGATTTCATGGGGGAAAGGGAGTATTTGACAAGGAGTGAGATATTGGAGAAATGTCAACAGAGCCTGCCACACTTCTTTTCCCTGTTCCAGATTGAACATTTTCTGCTAACTCAACGGAGTCGATATTTACATCCTCCTCACCCCTTAGAGGTTTTCTTCATTAATTCCCAGAAAAGACAGGGAGCAGTTGCACAACTCTGTCACATCCTTCAGAAAGAGACACAAAGGCCTCATGGGTATCAGGACAAATGGGCACGAGATCTAGGAAGGAGGTGGTCCAAGGAGCATTGGGGAAAGGTTTGTAAAAACACTAAGCAGATGACCACCTGTCTTACCCATATGGACACACAATATAAGCTGTTGTTCCAAATGTGTCTCACTCCTAGTCAACTCCATAGCATGAAATCCTCCTACTCTGAGAAATGTTGGAGGGGTTATGAAGAGTGGGGAACCCTATTACATATACCATGGGAATGCAAAAAGGTGCAGAAGTTTTGGTGAAAGGTAGCTGACATCATTTGGGGGGGGGGGGGAGGCGCTGCCCCTGGACCCGGCAGTTATGCTGTTAGGCTACAGTGAAGGACCACTGGAGATTTGTCTGAATAAGAAATGTTTGGCTAACTCCTCTTTTTGGCAGCAAGGCTTGCAATAGCATCCAAGTGGAAGAAAGAAACTGCCCCAATGCTAGCAGAGTAGTCCAGGAAACTGGTAGGAATAATGGAGGTGGAAAGAGATATAGCCCTTATGAAAGGCACAATTGGAAGTTATGATCGGATATGGTCACCCTTGAAAGAGATAGCTGCAGATTGGGCACGAGAAGGGGTGGGTTAGGCAAACCAGCAGAGGCTCAACAGGGGTAACTAGGCTAGTTAGAGAATTTGACAAAATGGGGGGGATTAATAACCACCCTTATGATTGGAGGGAAGAGTAGGACACCCGGCTAGGCATGCTGCTCGGTGGGGTCCCCGCTCTACCCCCCTCAGTGATATGCACAGATAAATTAGCCCACAATGATTGTTATTATTTGTTATGTTATGTTGTTGTAAGATTGCAACAGATTATGATGTTAGTAGGATGTGATAAGGATGGTGTGACACGACAGTGAGAGGAAGGACATATTGTAATAGGTGAATTATACTTGTAATAAGGAAGAGATGTATATATTTGAAGTCTTCTTGTTGCTATGGTACACATATGAATATGTTGAAAACTGTTTAATAAAAATAAAGAAGGAAAAAAACTAACATCAGGAAGAACATTTTCATTGACAGGCTGGTAAATGCCTAGAATGCCCTCCTTATGGAGGTGGTGAGGACAAAAGCAGTGACTGAATTCAAAACTGCCTTTCGTATGCTCACTCAAGTCCACAAGTATGATCATGCAACCTTATTACTTATTCAACATCATTGGCTTATGGTAAAATTTCATATTCTCTATAAAATCCTTCTTCTAACCTATACAGCCCTACATCAAATGGCCCCAGATTACCTTTCATCTCTTGTCATACCATATTGTCCAACATTCTCTCTCCGGTCAATGAATGTGAATAGACTATGCCTACCCTCACGGACTTGAGCCTGGTAAGAAGTCACAAGGCATTCTGCCTTTTTCTTCCTCGCCCTATCATTGTCGAATGCCCTCCCCACTGACCTTCATCTGCAATCCTCTCTCAATTGCTTTAAGGTGGAACTTAAAACTTACTGTTTAGACAAGCTTTTGATTCACAAGGATAGACTCTACCAACATGGTGTGATCCTTTGCCTCTAATGCTTCATGGATTTTTCTTCTATTTTGTTCTCTGGTTGTGATATGTAGTGACATTTGTCTCTTTTTTTCCCTTCTAATGTCAATGACAACAAAAGTTTGTAGTGTTGGATGACCCAAACCCGAATCCTTATTTTTTTCTGAATATCTATAGGCAGTTTCTTCTAACTCTATACTCTCTTCTGCGTTGGATACTCTTGAGACTCCTCTTTACTATTTTGTAAAGTGTGCCAAACCCCAAGCTTGAATCATCTCAAGATTGCTTCTTACGTATGTGGTCAATATTATTGACACCCCGAGTGATTTCAACATTGGAACATGAGATGTTTTGTGAAAGTGAACTTAAATAACTTGACATTCTAAAGTTATAAACCAAATTGTTGGTTGTTTTACTGCAAAGTTTGATCAAAATGGACATTATCAATGATAGGGTTGAATCCTTACATTGACTCAGTCCGACAAAAAATTGTGTTGATTTTTGGTGGAAATTCACTCTGTCAAGGTTGGCATTTTTGGTTCTCAAATAAATATGTCCTGGCAATGTTCCAGTTTTTATACGCTTTCCTACTATTTCCTTTTTTAATTTGTCTTGTTTTATTTGATTATTTTGAATGTAATATATGTGTGCACATGTAGTCCAAAGCCATTTCACTGTCCACTTTTTTTATAGGAGATATTGAAAATTAAAGGGTTGAACTGCAAAGTTGCGAGTAATGTTGACCACAACTGTATGTCCCCACACCCATTCTCACACTCTTTTAGTGAATCCTATAGTGGCTTTTCTCCACTGCTATTCTATTGTCATCCATCATGATTCAGGGACTTTCTTTGATCCTTTTCTCTTTGTCTGTACTCAGTCCCTTGGTGCTATGATTTTCTCCCATGACTTTCAGTGTCATTGTTATTCTGATGACTCCCATATTTACCTTTCTTCCCCAGATATCTATTCCCTAATCTTTGCTTGTTTGTTCAATATCACTGCCTAGCTGCCCCACTGTCACCTTAAATTTAACATAACCAGTTCAGAACTCTGTATCTTTCTTCTCCAACTTACTTTCTCCTTCTTTCCTTCTGTCTCTATGTATAATGCTATCATCCTGCCAGTCCCTTCAGCCTACGACTTTTGAAGGACTATAAAAAGGGACTGCTATTCTGGAGAGAGATCTGCAATTGTAAGTAGTTACTTCTGGGAATTTTTTCTAAATCTTGGGGAAAAGGGAATTCTTTAGATTAAAGCTGATTAATAGTAACATAGTAAATGGCGGCAGATAAAGACCAGCATGGTCCATCAAGTCTGCCCAGCACGATGGCAAGAGTAGGTGCACCTGCCACTCTGTGCAGGCCACCCCTCCCCATGTCGCTGTTTAGGGGTGAACCCACCACTCCATGCAGGACACCCCTATTTGTTCAGAAATTAGATGGTTCAGTTTATTTTGATTTTATCCTGCTGCTGTAAAGGGATCCACTGTGTTTGTCCCATGCCATTTTGAATTCCGTCACTGTGTTTGCCCCCACCACTTCCATCAGGAGGGCATTCCAAGCATCCACCATCCTTTCCGTGAAAAAGTATTTCCTGACATTGCCTTTAAATTTATCACCTTGCAGCTTCCTGTTGTGCCCTCTAGTTTTACAGCTTCCCCGTCTTTGGAAGAGGTTTGTTTGTTCATTATATCCCTTTAAGTATTTAAAAGTCTGAATCATATCTCCCCTGACCCTCCTTTCCTCCAAAGTGTACATGTTTAGGTCTTCAAGTCTCTTCTCATAAGGCTTCTGACGCAGGCTCCAAATCATTTTGGTCACCTTCCTCTGAACAGCTTCCAGTCTTTTTACATCCTTTGCAAGATACGGTCTCCAAAACTGAACACAGTATTCCAAGTGAGGCCTCACCAGTGACTTGTACAGTGGCATAAGTACCTCTTCCTTTCTGCAGGTGATTTCTCTTTATATGCAACCCAACATCCTCCTGGCTTTTGCCACCGCCTTGTCGCACTGTTTTGCCACCTTAACATCTTCAGAAATAATCACACCAAGGTCTTTCTCCTGATCTGTGCACACCAACCTCTCGCCCCCTATTGCATACATTTCCCTTGGATTTCTGCTACCCAAGTGCATGACTCTGCACTTCTTCGCATTAAATCTTAATTGCCAAGCATTTGACCATTATTCCAGCTTTTGTATATCTTTCCTCATGTTAACCACTCCCTCAGGGGAGTCTACTCTGTTGCAAATTTTCGTGTCATCTGGAAAAAGACAGACATTTCCATTCAATCTTTCAGCAATTTCACTCACAAATACATTGAACAGTGCCAGGCCCAGGACCAACCCCTGGGAACCCCGCTAATCACCTTCCCTTCATCCGAGTGAGCTCCATTTACCGTCACCCTCTGTCGTCTGTCAGTCAACCAATTTCTGATCCAATTTACCATCTTAGGATCCATCCCCAAGCTACTGAGTTTATTGATAAGCCTCCTATGAGGAACAGTATCAAAGGCTTTGCTGAAATCCAGATAGATGACATCCGTCGCATGCCCCTGATCTAGCTCCTTGGTCACCCAGTCAAAGAACTCAATCAGATTTGTTTGGCAAGATCGTCCTTCGGTAAAACCATGTTGCCTCGGATCTTGCAACCTGTTGGTTTTGAGAAAGTTCACTATTCGCTCTTTCAGGAGCGCCTCCAAGACTTTTCCCGCCACCGAGGTAAGGCTCACATGCCTGTAGTTTGACACTTCTTCCCTGTCACCACTTTTGTGTAGAGGTATGACATCAGCCGTTCTCCAGTCCTGAGGAACCTCTCCTGTTTCCAAGGATCTGTTGAAAACATCCTTTAACGGCCCTGCAAGAACCACCCTGAGCTCTTTCAGTATTCTGGGATGTATCCCATCCGGTCCCATGGCCTTATCCACTTTCAGTTTTGCAAGTTGTTCTAACACCTCATCTTCTGTGAATGGTGTGGTAACTACTTCATTCCTATTTTTATATTTTGGAGTCATAGATGGTCCTTCTCCAGGATTTTCTATAGGAAAAACAGAGCAGAAGTATTCGTTTAGCAATTTCGCTTTTTCAATGTCACTTTCCACGAGTCCGTTCACAGCACTTCTGAGTCCTGCAATTCCACCTCTGATCTTCTTCCTTTCCCGAATATACCTGAAGAAGGTTTTGTCACCACACTTCACATCTTTAGCCATCGTTTCCTCTGCCTTTGATTTTGCTATCCTTATTTCTATCTTTGTCTCTTTGAGTTTGATCCTGTATTCATTTCTGTGTTCCTCTGTTTGCGAGCTTTTGAATTTTGCGAAAGCTGTGTTTTTTGCCTTTATTTGAGCAGCCACTTCTTTGGAAAACAAAACAGGCTTTCTTCTCCTCTTGTTTTTGTTTACTTTTGTTACATATTTATCTGTTGCCCCTTTTATTGCCACCTTTAGTTTAGCCCATTGCAATTCCACTTCCCTTATCTCCTTCCACCCTGCCAGCTCCTCCTTTAGCTACTGGGCCATTTTATTGAAGTTGGTGTTTTTAAAGTTTTGGACTTTGAGCCTGCTATGATTGGCCTGTACCATGGTTTTTATCTCAAACCACACCGTGTGATGATCGCTGCTGCTCACAGGGGCACTCACGTGGACATTTGACACGCTATTGACGTTGGTGAGCACTAAATCCAGCGTTGAGCTTTCCCTGGTTGGTTCCATCACCATTTGTCTAAGTAACGCATCTTGGAGAGCATCCACAATTTTTTTGCTTCTTTCCAGATTTGCAGAAGGAGTAATCCAATCCACATCAGGTAGATTAAAGTCACCCAATATGATTGCTTCCCCCTTTGTGGCTATCTTGGCAATATCTATAATCAATTTGTTATCTATCTCTTCAATTTGTGTTGGAGGTCTGTAGACTACAGCAGTATGGATGACAGTGCCATTTCCTCTTTCCAACACAATCCAGAGTGCTTCTTCTTTTCCCCATGCCCCCTGCATTTCAGTAGCTTTAATATTGCTTTTCACATATAAGGCTACTCCTCCTCCTCTTCCATTTTCTCTGTCTCTTCTGAATAGATTATAGCCAGGTATGGCTATATCCCAATCATGTGATTCGTTTAGCCATGTTTAAATTAGAATCCAGTTATTTGTTAAATCAGTCAGGGTCTGGTATCAGCAAAGAGCTTTTAGTTAAATTGAAAACTCAACAGGTAGCTTTCAGTTTAAGTTTAAAACCCAGCAGAGAACTTCTAGTTTAAATTTAATACTCAGTCAGGGCCTAATACCAGCAAAGAACTTTAATTTAAATCAACTTTTAATAAGTTTTCTTTCCCTCCCTCCCTTCCTCAATCCCTGATTCCCACCCACCCCTGGGATAATCATAGATTTATTGGTGCTTAAATCTCTTAAAGGAAAGGAGATGCCATATTCACTCTCAGGTGCAGCTGTTTATCCTCATAAGGCATACATTAAGGACCTGAGATTAGTTAAGCTTGAGGTGAACAAATTCCATTAAACGTATTAGGTATAGCTTTATTAGCATAAGTATCCCCAGCAAACCTTAGTAAGTAAACAACATTAATACCTAAACACAACCCTAAAACTAAGATGCATACAGCAGTCCAGAAGCGAGATGGGGGCTTTCCACTCTTTTGCATTGAGTGTGACATGTATGATTTTCTCTCGTTGGGTGAGGGGTCATAAATGTGCACTAGGTTTAAGGAGTTCTTTGCTCTCAGGGAGCAAGTCCGATCTCTGGAGGCTATAGTAGCAGACTTGGAGGACAGAAGGAAGACAGAGAGGTATATAGATAAGACCTACAGGGATGTAGTACTGAAGTCCCACCTCCAGTCTGGAAGCATCCCTGTTGCCATTGAGGAGAGAGGTCACATGACAGGAGAGCATCACCCTGGTGTGGCAGGAAGTGATCCTGTAACTAAGACCTGACCTCAAGGTGATGTATAACCCTCTAGCACTGAGGAGGTTTCTCCAGGGCCATGTGCCCACAAACGAAGGGTTAGGAAAGCCGTTATAGTTGGTGATTTGACATTAGGCATGTAGATAGCTGGGTAGCTGATGGATGTGAAGATCGCCTGGTAACATGCCTGCCTGGTGTGAAGGTAGCGGACCTCACGCACCACCTAGACAAGGTCTTAGATAGTGCTGGGAGTAGTCTGCTGTCTTGGTACATGTCGGTACCAATGACAAAGAAAAGTGTGGTAAGGAGGTTCTGAAAGCTAAATGTAGGCTTTTAGGTAAAAGTTGAAATCCAGAACGTCCAGGGTAGCATTCTTCAAAATGCTTCCCATTCCATGCGCAGGACCCAAAAGGCAGGTAGAGCTCCGGAGTCTCAATGTGTGGATGAGACGATGGTGCAAGGAAGAAGGTTTTGGATTTGTAAGGAATTGGGGAATATTCTGGGGAAAACAGTTGCTTTTTTGAAGGGATGGACTTCACCTTAACTGGGATGGAACCAGGCAGCTGGTATTAACCTTTAAAAAGGAGATAGAGCAGCTTTCAAACTAGATAATAGGGGAAAGCCGACAGTCGGGGAAAGCTGACAGTCGCCCAGGAGCGCATGGTTCAGAACAATGTATCCTTGAAGGATACTAGCAAAAGACTGAAGTTAGGGAATATTAGCAGAGATGTTCTAATAAAGACAAAAGTAGCCTAAATGCCCTTGAATACAGAGCAGGCAGACATAAAGATTCCAAATTACCCCTGCCTACCGATAGCCAGATTAATATGAATACAATAGTCTCTAAAATGCTTGTATGCAAATGCCAGAAATCTAAGAGATAAGATGGGAGAGTTAGAATATATAGCACTAAATGAGCGGTTAGATATTATTGGTATCTCAGAGACATGGTGGAAGGAGGACAACCAGTGGGATACTGTGATATCTGGGTACAAACTATATTGTAATGCTAGAGTAGATAAAATTGGTGGTGAGGTTGCACTCTTTGTTAGAGAGAACATTGAGTCGCAAAGGATTAAATTTTTGCAAAAAAGAAAATTCATTGTAGAATCTCTATGGATTGAAATTCCATGTAAGAAGGGGAAGGCGATAGCAGTAGGGGTGTACTATCGACTGCCTGGCCAGAGTGAACAAATGGATGATGAAATGCTCAGTGAAATCAGGGAAGCTAACAAAAGTTACAGTACAGTAATAATAATGGGTGATTTCAATTACCCCGATATCGATTGGGTCAGTGTCACGGCAGGACATGCTAGGGAGATAAAGTTTCTAGATGAAATAAATGACTGCTTCTTGGAGCAGCTGGTTCATGAACCAACTAGAGGGGAAGCCATTTTGGACCTAGTTCTTAGACAAACACAAGATCTGGTGCAAAAGATAAGGGTGTTGGGGCCACTTGGCAATAGTAATCATAACATGATCACTTCTTTTTAATAAATGGAGGAAGGATGTTAAGGAAATCCACAGTACTACCTTTTAACTTTCATAAGGGAGACTATGATAAAATGAGGAAAATAATTAAGAAAATGATAAGTTGTGAAGGTTAAAGATTTACATCAAGCATGGGTGCTTTTTAAAAATACTATCTTGGAAGCCCCGACCAGCTGTATTCCACGCTTTAAGAAAAGTGAAAGTCCAAAAAACTGTCAACATGGTTTAAAGGTGAGGTCAGAGAGGCTGCTGTTGCCAAAAAAGCATCTTTCAAGAAATGGAAAAAGGAGCCAAATGACGAAAAGTGGAAACAACATAAGCACTGGCAAGTTAGATGCAAGGCATTGATAAGGCAGGCAAAGAGAGAATTTGAGAAGAAGCTTGCTGTAAAAGCAAAAATGCTTAATAAAGTTTTTTTCAAGTACAGTCATAGCAAAAATACTGTGAGCAAGTCAGTTAGACCATTAGATGATAGAGGGGGACTGTGAATTACATCTATATGTATAGTGCTGTGTATTCCTTGTAGTGCTATACAAATGTTAAGTAGTAGTAGTAGTAGTAATCTCTCATTTAGGTTACAGTACTGCAACCTGTTCCTCATAGGTTTTCCAACAAACCATTTGTTTCCACTGTAGCCTATCAAAATGCATCTGCATAACATATTTTCCTTTGGTTTCTCACGAAACCATCTATACAGTCTACTCAAAATTCATCTGTGTTCAGTTCAAGCTTCTTCTACTCCCCTATGGATATTTGGCAGTTTCTCAGTACCTTTCCTTTCTTATTTTGTCATATGCCTTTTCAGTCAAACTCCATTCATCAGCAAGTTATTCTATATTTTAATTTTTCCTTCTCTGCAAGCTCTTGACGTCATGCTTTCCATGTAAATGCAATGCATGCTTATAGTAGCCTTCCTGAGATAGTACATCATGCTCTCTTTCTATCCATATTCAAATCCCACCGTTCAAAACACACGTTGGTCGATATTCAGACAAACTGGTAAGTGTTAGTTTTGTTTAAATGCTTCAGCCAGTGTTAAGAAATATGAATATTCAAATCTGCTATCCGGATAGGTGGCAGTGCTTCATACACATAGAAAGTGCTTGCCGCCAGCAGCGATATATACAGTGGCATTTTCAGCCGCTATACATATAGAGACAAGTTCGCACTCGGATTATCGAACACAGAAGCTGCATTGAAAGAAAAGTTCTGGATAAACCTCTAGTGACACACTGGGTGAACACAGGACACTCAATCAGTGATCTAAAATATTTAATCTTGAAAACAGTAACACCACATTGGAGGGGAGGTGAAGTTGATAGGATCTTACTTAAATTAGAACAACGTTACATCTATGAATTTAACAGTTTAGAACCACAAAGTTTGAATCAAGAGATTGATCTATCCGTATTTTTATGATCAATTTGGTGTTTTTCTCCCCCCCCCTCTTTTTCACAGTAACATTACAACTATCAACAGATTTTTCATTATCATAAGGTGTCATTCTGATTTAATAAAAACACAGATATATAAAAACTCTGGTTTATTCAAAGTTTATTCATAACTGTCTGAGAATATGCACATCTCTTCTGGTTTTCTCTTCTCAACATCATTTAATACATTCATTGGTTATATCCAACCATGCATTTAAGACTATTTCAACTTAAAGTCATAGTTTTATTTAATTATATTATTATTTTTTCAATATTGTTGTCCTCTTCTTTATTTAGTCATTCAGCATACAATGATTGTTTCAACACAAATATTCGACGAATCTATGAAACATAGAATAAGTTTTTTCCTATATAATTTATAACCATATTTCATTTTTAAGATCGACTTTTTACATCAAGAGACAATTCAAGAAAAATAAAATATTTTTAAATTTAAGTTTCAGATGTCTCACGTACACACAGTTTATTAATCAAATGTATTAATATACATTTTTGTCACATATTTTTATTTAGTAATTTGTTTTTAAACTAAGATTTATTACGAGTATTGAGCTTTTTGAGTTCTGCATAATAACAATATTTTATCTACATCCCCCTCCCCCTCCTCCTCCCCCCTTCCCCCATCCTTCCCCCCTTCCCCTTCTCCCTCCCCTTCCGTTCCCCTCCTTCCCCTTCCCTTTCCCCTTCTCCCTTCCCCCTCCCCTCCCCTCCCCCTTTCCTCCTCCCGCCCCCTCCCCCTCCCCTTCTCTCCCCCTTTCCCCCCTTCCCCTTCCCTTCTCCTCCTCCCCTTCCCTATTCTCCCCTCCCCCCTTCCTCTTTTTCTTACATTAGAATTTCTTACAAGTATTTGGCACTCTGAAGGAATTTATATTGCGTCTTAAATAGTTTTATATAGGCTACAGTGTACTTTTAAGATACCTGTATATATTTGATTCTTTCAAACTCAGGTAATGTCTAGATACATGTACCACAAATGTTAGGCACTGCACATAGATGTTTTAAATTATTTCTGTTACTATCGAAGATATATCTTTTACAGATAAGATACAGTTCAAGAACATCATGGTTTTTAAGATCGTTGTATATATGATAAATCAGATTTTTTTATATACCCGGTTTATAGTTCATATTGCCCGGTTTCTACATAATGCATTTACACACTGTATAAAATTTTCACGGTTTCTGAAAAGCTTGTACTATGTGGAGTTTGACCGGCAGTGAAACTCCACCCACAATATCGGGTTTCACTTCCATTTTGGCGCAAATTTCAGCATCTTTAAATAGAGAGGTTGTTTATTTTGCAAGTTTCTCAACTTTGGATTTAGACGCCTTACGGCCTTATGACCTGCTTTCATTTTTTAGGCTAGTATAGTCTCAGTTACTATTCCTTGAACACTAGTTTTTATCAGTCAGAGCGGTTATTAAGAACCAGTAGTCAAGTTGTTTTATACCAGATTGAACTCTATATGCAGTTATATCGGTCTACCCATATTTTTAATTTATACACAATTCATTTAAGCTGCAGTATTGCTCCCCTTTTTTCTTCATTTTTTCTTCATATTTTCCTAGATGCACTCTGATATAAAAGAAAATACTTAGATATATGCATGACGATCATGTCCATACCAATCGGAGTGGTTTTTAGGAACCAACAGTTCGGCTGTCTTACATTGGATTGGACTCTACATGCAGATATATCGATCTGTTCATAGTTTTAATTCACACACGATTCATTTAAGCTGTTGCATATTTCTCTGGATGCATTCTGTGACTAAGTTCACATAAAAGAAAATATTTAGATAAATACATAGTAATACACTGGTGATTATATCCATATGTCCCGTACTACAATATGCTTTAGCAGAATATGCCGCTTGTATGGCTTTAAAAACACACATTTGTAGTTGTTGGACTAGGAGACTAGGTTCTTCCTATCCAATGAAGGACTGCAGCTTCCACAACTTATATAAAAGTATTTTATAATGTCAGTATTTTTAGAACCCATATAATAACAGTGTTCATCCACACAATCCCCCAAGATGCTTTTTACATGATATACATTAGTATACAATTTTAAAAGGGAAAGATTATGTATTATTTATGAATTTTTATTTCTTTATTATGTATATAAGTTATTAGTGGAATGAAAACTATACAAAAATGTATTCACAATTTTTATATTAATGAATTTTTATTATATTAATGAGATTATAACCATGTTTTGTTTATTGATCCTAGAGTTGAACCATAGCTTTTATAGACTATCCCACAGGTGAGATACACCACAAGGTGTTCTTGTGAGTATATATTTACATATCTTAGTGACTCTGCCTTATGGTCCTTTTAATATTTACAATATTAAATTTTCAGTTTTAACAATTTTCTTGTTCACTGTTGCCCTGCGATTTGTACTTTTGTATCTTTCATTTTTTATTTTTTATCATTTGGTATTTATGTCCAATTTTAAATTCTTTGGTTGTATATATGGTATATCATTTATTTTATCTTATTTTGTTTATTTTGCAAGCTGCATACTCCCTGAGGAAGGCATTCGCCAAAACGCATTGGGGTTTTACCTAATAAAGATTCCTGTGACCATCATATGTCTCTTGCTCCTTGTGTTTCGCTGGCATTCATTGCAAAAGTGGACTGCTCTTTCTTGTGTTGACTTGACCTGTACATCCAGGTCCACCAGGATAGATAGGGGACTTATTCCACCTTGAAGGTGGAATAAAACCACCTGGACATCAAGGGACACCGGTTCCGGAGCATGAAGGAAAGGTGAGGGGGCTGCAGAGGATGCCCCGCAGCCCGACCCTGGTCATAGAAGGCCCAATCAGAGGCCAGGCTACAGGGAAGGAAGGGTCTGGCAGGCGGCTGGTGATCCATAGCTCCTGCATGGAGTTGCGGTGGCATGACAATGGGATGCCATGCCATTACTGCTCCATGCAGAAGCCTGATTGAGGTAGACAGGTAGTGTGCTGGACATCCGGGAGCCCAGAATTGAGGCCCGACCTGCACATCCAGGTCGGTTGCATCTAGTTCTGATCCTGTGGGGACTTCTAACCCTGCAGGATCAGAATTGGGTGCATTTCCTGGCTGTCCCGATTCTGTACTCCTGGATGGGCCAGGCACAAACATCACAGAATTGGCCTCATAGTAAAGCAGTTTAAACTAGGGCTGATTTTTCACAGGTTTAAAATAAACTGCTTAACTATGTGGAAGAGTATTGGTGCTATACATATGGTCATATGGAATGCCCTCTGTGTACTTTGCATCTTTAGAGGGGTTTTGGGTGTCACTAGTGTTGTTGAAAATCCATGGAAAGGGGACATGTATGTTTGCAGTGGCCATTAAGAAGGTAATTTTATGAGGAGCTATGGAAAGTGCATGCATAATTTATTTATTTTTCAATGACATATTCATCAATGAGCCTTTAGGTATTTAATTTAGCTGGTCGCTATTTTATAAGAACATGCGTTGGGCTGATGGTACATATTTTCATTATGGGCATTCATATAGGTGGAAATTGAGCGGAGCATATATGTGGTCTTGTACCAGCCATAGAACTGGTGTGAATCAAGAGATTAATTTATCAGTTTCCTTTAGTTGGTTTTAGTTATTTATTTATTTTTCTGTTTGGTCTTAGTTATTTATATTTTTATCTTCCTTTTTATACATTATCATTTTTAACATTTAGTGATTTATTGATTATTTATTTTATATGATTCATTTTTTATGGTTCATATCCTGTCCTTTTAACTGCTTATAAACTTTTTTCTGTGGTTATTATTTCACTTTTATATGTCACTTGAGTCTGTTTTTACACATGAATGCTCTGGAGAAGAGCTGTGCACTCCACTCCCCCCCTTCTCTCCTGTGGGCAGGTCCATGAGTGTGATTAACATTTTAGTTCCCCACCCCTTTACCTTTAACCTGGTTCTCAAGCTGGTGACTCACTAAGCTATATAGAGAGCCAAGTTTGTGTGTGTGTATCACCCTGCAGATTGTTTGGAGCTTGTACTGCCCGGAGAAATTAAATCTGCTTTCACTACAAGGTTTGTCACTTTAAACTTGTTCTTCTCTCTGCTTTTGTTGGATTAAGATCTTGGGACCCTGCAGTCTTATGAAGCCGCTATGATTTGATACAATGGACATCTCCCTCAGCGGTATCTTATCTTACTTTTTGGTACTTAGAAAAGAGCAATATACTGTTCATTATCTCTGAGATTATGTCTTTGTTAAGGAACCTTTCCTGTTAAGCTCAGACAAGCCTTCCCCCTCCCCCCCCCCTCTTTTTTGGCAAACGTCTGCTCTTAGTTTGACTGTTTTCCCAGCGTTTTTTACAGCACTGCTCCGTTCAACGTTTTTTTGCTCTCACAGTCCCTCTGTTTCACTATGTGGACCTCATTTTGTTTAAGTACTAGTATACAAAATATCAGTTGTTACTCTATAAAATAGGAGGATTACTTTTTATCCCTTAAACTGAATACAGTTCTTGTCTCTCAATTAGTTTATTTACATGCTGGTACTACAGACTTTGCCAGCCCTTTCCTGACCTTAAGGATGTATTGTTTTTATACAGACTTTTGAGTCATTCAGGCATTTTTTTCAGTAGTAGGACATTTTATTACTTATCATTATTTAATCATATTCCCTTCAATGAATATCAGAGCAAGATGGCACATGTACATATGATTGGATATGGTTTGCCCATCCTCCTTTCCAAGTTCATTTTTTCTTTTCTACTCATCACTCCAATTGTATATATATATTTTTTAAAAGAATATAATGCTGCCCCTCCTCTCTAATATGGTAATTATGGATGTTAGTCTCTATTAGTCATTAGCACAAAGATTACTGCAAGATTATGTTGAATAAGCTCTTAGTTTTAATAGCTCCCTTTAGATGTTGCTCCCACTTCATTACGAAGTAAAGAACATATGAGAATAATGTTTTTACCTTTCCATTGCTTTCAGCATACAGAGTTACAATTGCACATTAGCATTCTTGCACAAGATTTTCACAAAGTGCAAATGCGAGTATCTCTATAGAATAAGAAAGTACTGTATTCACACTATCTCATGTGGATTCTCTGTCTCTCTCATATTTACACTACTATTGTTCCCTGAGCTACCCTCTGCCCTGCATTTTGTTTTATTTATTTGTTCCGTTTTGTATCATTAGGTCCTATTGACAGATAGTTTTTATTGTGTGTTTTTATTGTTTCTTATTGTTCTTAATTTTTTTGAAGAATATTATTTGGGTGTTGTTGTTATGCATTGTTTTATTGCTTTTATCATTTGTTATTATTATTATTACTCTTACGATATATTACAACTTTATTTTATTAGTTAATCACTGTTTTTATTGTTTTACATTCTGTTTTTATACCTTATCCAACCTTATTATTATTTATTGTTATCATTTTTATGTTAAAAGATAAACATAATAAATAAATAATTAAAGTTGCATACCCCCTGAGGAAGGTGTTTGCCGAAACGCGTTGGGGATCAATTAATAAAGACACCTGTGACCGCCGTACGCCTCTCACTTTTTTGTGTTTTGTTTATTTCTATTCCTGTTCCAGGGCATGAATCGGTATCAGAAAAGCTCCTGTTCTGCCATCTAGATACCTGGAGGGCATAAAAAAGAATGCAATCTGATATACCCTATACTTTTTGCCTCAGCACACTGATGCACATCCCCTCATGCAAAATAGTTTGAATGGACATGCATTCAGCATAGGGGTAGATGTCGCTACCTCAAGTGTTTGTAGTAGGGACATCTATGTGTCGGTCCATGTAGTTATCCCTTTCAGGAACTTCCGAAGTTGCTAAAATTGGGCAAAGCATAAATGTCCCTGGCATTTTTTGGGCTTTTTGCCCTTGATGCCCCAGATTTCACCTAGCCACAAAAATAATATATCACCTAATAATATCCCTAATAGAAATTACTCAAACAACCTATTATTTGTTGGACTATTTGCCTTGAGAGATCTCCCCTCTTGTAGCAAATCTAGTCCTTTTTAATTATTGTTAGCATCTTCACAAAACCCCGTAGGCAATGTACACTTAGCTTTCAGGTACAACTTCATGAACACAGCCCATCCATTGCTTAGAACAGCTTATGCTGGATCCAGTTCTTCTTTTCTTATATTCTGTGATACACAGCAGTCCACAAGAGAGCAGTCTTAAATTTTCTCATAGACTCCACAGTCCATATTCACCAGCAGCGTGACCTCAAACTGCCAATCGAATAACGGCAACACAGCGCCATGTTTCAAATCAGAGAATCCTCATGATCCTTCTTCGGGCTCAATTTCCGTGAAGCAGATTTCACCTAGACATCTTTTTTAAAATGCCACTTCACATGTACAGTATAATTTAGAAGACAGCATCATGGTTAACTAATTGGAAAAGATCTGTGTTCATACCAATACTGAAGAAAGGTGAGCTGACTGTGGAAATTTTTGTACAATTGCTCTTATCCCACATGCCGGCAAGATCATATTGCAGATCATTCAGTGGAGACTGCAACCATCCATTGAATGAGAATGGTCTGAAGTGCAAGCAGGGTTCAGATAAGGAAAAGAGACATCATCACAAATGTGAAATGGATCCTTGAAAAGACAAAACACTACCAAAAAGATATCTACGTATGTTTTAATGGCTATGGGAAGGCCTTTGTTTGCATAAATCATGAAAAACTCTGAGCCACTGTAAGAAGCATGGGTATTCCATTTCTGACGCATAACCTTTACATTGATCAAGAAGCAACAGTTTGAATGGATTAAAAAGAATCAGAATGGTGTAAAATCAGCAAAGGTGTATGACAAGGCTTCATACAGTTCCCCATACCTGTTCAATATATATCAGAGAATTAGGACTGTATGAAGGAAACCATAGTGTGAAGATTGGTGAAAGACTCTTCAGCAACATTCACTGTGGCTGAAAGTGAGCACAATTTAAAACATTTTCTTATCAAAATCAAGGATACACATATACTAAGTATTATGCCTATTGCGGTTGAATCCTGAAGCAGATCCTACTAAATTATGATGGATTGAAACACACGTTGTGTTGGTATATGGTGCCACTTGTGAGAGTGAATCTTGTAATGCAATCACTTGGCTAGAGAATGCTTATTTTTTATATTTTAAAAATTAAAATGGACCATTAAATATTTATAGCTGTATTTGGGCTAGTATACGCTGCAAATATGGGCTGATAAAAAATTGAGTGCACTGAAAATCTTGGTTTGTGGGTTTTGTGATTTTTGATTTTTATCACAATTAAGGAACATAGACTTAAAATGGGCCTGTATCTTATCATGAATTAAACAAAGATATTGACAACTGACAAAATCAATAATATTATCCTTGATGGAGAAGACATTAAAAATAATAGACAACTTTAACCTGCTTGGATCAATAATCAATAATGAAATGGCAAGCAGTAAATAAATCCAACTGCATAGGAGAATGGCTATGAAGGCCCCAGACAAGATTTTCAAGTACAGAGATGTATCTCTGTGTACAAATATTCAACTTGCCCAAGCCACAGTATTTGCAATAACATCATATGGTTGCAAAAGCTGGACAGTGAGGAAGAAAGACAGGATGAAAATTGATGCCTTCAAATTGTGGTGCTGGGGAATAATACTGTGAGGCACATTTCAAATGGGATGTCCATGTGCAATCTGGGACGTCAAAGCCAGAATTTCCAAATAGAAAGGCAGGCACTTGCAAGTTCAGGCATAATTCCAAAAACATGAATGTGCCTGATATGCACATGTATAAAATATCTATATAGACATCCCCAGGAAAGTCTTTCAAAACCAGGACATCTGATAGCATAATGGTTAGTATGGTTGCTTAAGAGCTGGGTGGTCAGGATTCAAATTTCAGGATGGGATTTTATAATTTTAAGCTAGTCTCTTAATTCTCCATCTTCTCTACACTTTCTGGATGTTTTAAGGTGAAAACAAACACTTTCCTGATGGCTATTTATACCTGGAGCAGGAATTAACATGCATATGCCAGCATGTGGTGCCACTGCTTCTGGGATAGAACAGGGATGTGTAAGTCTATTGCCCCTCCCTTGAAACACCTGTGCCTACTTGAACATCCCTGTACTGGAGACGTCTGCATTTGTGAAATGGTTATGGAGACACATCCATGATTTCTATATCCATGTGCATGTCTGCAGACATCCAAACAATGACTAAACATTTTAGAATGACCCTCTGTGTATCTCATGGACTACCAAAGAACAAATCTGTCGGTACCAGAGGGATCAAACCTAAACTTGCCATAGAAGCGCAAGAGGTGTCCTACTTTGGACACATCATGAGAAGAGAAAGATTATTAGAAAAAGACATTGTGCTTGGCAAGATTGAAGGTCAACATAAAAGAGGAAAACCATCAATGCGATGGATTGATACACTTACATCAACTATGGATGCCAGTCTACCAATAACTGGCCACCTGAATGAAAATCAAGCAAATTTAGGACATTTATCCACAGGGTCGCCATGAGTCAACATCAACTCAAAGGTACTTAACAACAAATGTATAAATCCCTTTGAGAACTGACCTGATAATTTTTAGGCTTATTTTACATCTTAACCCATAGCTCTCCCTGATCATAGCTTTGTTGATTATAGGGCTTCTATTCTTAAGTGTTTGTAAATGCAGGTATTTATTTTCCAGTTAATTAAGTTTTTTCTTTGAGGGTACAAAAACTCACTCGTTCTGTGGTTTCTTACCACAGTTAATATTGCTGGGTAGCTTTTCTAGTTAAATCAAAAAAGTAGATTTCTATCCATTAGAGGTTGTCAGTGCAGAAAGGGAAAATACAAGACTAGCCATGGTATGGATGGATGAATAGTAGGGGAAGACATGTTTTCACTGTTTATCTAATTGCATGGGAAGTGATAGCTTAACCTTGGTTTCACTGGTTTCCAGTCTATTATTTTAACTTTATTTTATAGTTTTTGACCTATTACCAACCATAGGTCAAAAACTATAAAATAAAGTCTGTTTTTCCACCATAATCACGTTTTGGACTGTGTCCCTTCACTGAATCCCTTCTTGCAAATATTGGACTTTCCCATTCTGGACACTAAATCATTCCAGTGGCCTGTGTGACAGGCAATTGCAAAAAAAGCATGCAATATAAATACAAATTACTTTCTGCCCCCAAAACTAGACCCTTTTGTTACTGCTGCAAGTGGAGGCACTTTGGCTCCATGCCCCCATGCTCTATGTCTCTTTGCCCTATAGACCCCATGTTATGACTAATTAATGAATTCCCATCCAGCTCGGGAAATAGACCCCCATCCAAAATCCTGCAACTATTTTTCCCAGGATAAAAAACAAAACAAAACTGTAAATTTACGTTTCCTAAATGAGTTCAGTCAACCTGTTTCACAGAACTGTTAGAAAAGAGACCTACATATTCTGATGTGGGTCTAATCCAGATACAGCATTTTGTTGACCTCTAATTTCCCACTGGACTAAAAATTGGAATTCAACTAAATCCAAGTATAATGTTTGCATATTTTTCCAAGAGGGTTTGATATCTTTCTTGTTAATTATAGCATAAGTCAGGTTTAGCCCATTGAGAAACTTTGGTCTGCATGCCAAGCACAATTTAACTTCAGAGATCGTAAGTTCTTATATGACAAAAGGCTGATTGATTTCAATTCAATTCCAAATAAAGTCTTGCAGCAGAGGTTTGCAAAATTATTCTATGAATCATTCATGAACAGAAACCATTCAAAATCAGGTTAATGAATAATAAACACTAGAGTATAGCAGAACTAAGCAGATCTTCCCCTGCAATTGCTCAGCCTTCCAGGGTTTAGGGTTGTTTTTTTTCTCAGTCTATTCCATATCATATCACCACTGAGTAAGTCAATTATTGGAAAGGAAGTATGTCACTTTAAACTACTATGCAAAGAGATTGAATTAGCACAAGCTTGAAACTTGTAGTCAACAGTGTCAATCAAGGCTGCAAACCTGGCTATTGCTAGTGGGTCACACTTAGCTTGCTAAGGAAGAGAAAGGCACTCTCTAGACAAATCTCTCAAATACCTCTTCCTGGTTCTACATTGCAGTTCTACAGGACAGCTAATAAAAGTGTAGCTGGCCTTTTTCGTTGCATTTCTCGAACATGGTGTACTTCCTGGCTTGTTACATTTGTGGTTGCAGTTGGTTGAATGAGTCTACCATCATTTCCTGAAAAGCTTGCCTAAATTGCTAGCTAGATAAGAACCGACTGAAAATCACCGCCATGTGGATAAGGTTGGCATGAATCCTGATAACATTAAAAAAAACATAGATATTTAGTGGCAGCCACTATCCAGATACTGCTACTGAATATCTGGTTCTTATTTAAACACAAATCAGACAAATAAAGGGGGGAATACTGTTCTACAAACATAAAAAAAATCAAAATCAACCAGAGTAGAACAAAAACTCACTACTTGTATGTGAAGCTAGATAAATATACTGCATGGGCCCGATTCCAAATGGGGAGAGTCCTGCCTGCATGGACTTCCAGGATCTGGATGGGCCAATCTAGACCCCAATTCTGAGCCCACGGGAGCTAGACATTCCCACGGGATCAGAATCCAGCCTAGATAGCTGGCCCATGCCTGGATGGGCAGGCCGTCCCCCGATTCTTTGATGCCGGATGTCCACGGTTCTCCCTGCACAGGCCTGCCCCAGCTCCTGTATGGAGCCGTGATGCCGTGGTGTTCTGTTGCCATGGCACCGTGACTCCATTAAGGAGCTGCAATCCCTGGTCGTCACCACAAAGTTCTTCCCCCGCAGCCCAACCTCTGATGCAGCCTTTTAAAGGCAGGGTCTGGATTCAGGGAAGCTCCTGCACCCCCTCGCCCCATTGACCTGGCCCTGCGCCGCCATCAACCGATGTCCAGGAGGACTTATTCCACTTCCATGCTGGCGACCCAGAACGTACAGGATCAACCTCAGGATCAGCCCTGGAAATCCAGGGTCTCATCCCTGCCCATCACCCACCCTCGCTCCTTCCTCATCCCACCCCCTCCTGCCCCCCATCCAGAGCTCCCCATACATCTCCTATGTATGTGCGGGGAACTTTGGATAGGGGATACATAGTAAATGACAGCAGATAAAGACCAGTATGGCCCATGTAGTCTGCCCAGTAAGATGGCAAGAATAGGTGCACCTGCCGCTCTGTGCAGGCCACCCCTCCCCATGTCTTTGTTTAGAGGTGAACCCACCACTCCGTGTAGGACACCCCTATTTGTTGAGAAATTAGATAGTTAAGTTTGTTTTGATTTTATCCTGTTGCTGTAAAGGGATCCACTGTGTCTGTCCCATGCCATTTTGAATTCTGTCAATGTATTTGACCATACCACTTCCATCGAGAGGGCATTCCAAGCATCCACCATCCTTTCAGTGAAAAAGTATTTTCTGAGATTGCCTTTCAAGTTACCCTCTTGCAGCTTCATGTTATGCCTTCTAATTTTACAGCTTCCCCGTCTTTGGAAGAGGTTTGTTTGTTCATTATTTCTCTTTGAGTATTTAAAGGTCTGAATCATATCTCCCCTATCCCTCCTCTCCTCCAAAGTATACATATTTAGGTCTTCAAGTCTCTTCTCAAGGCTTCTGACGCAGGCTCCAAATCATTTTGGTCTCCTTCCTCTGAACAGTTGCCTGTCTTTTTATATCCTTTTCAAGATATGGTCTCCAAAACTGAACACAGTATTCCAAGTGAGGCCTCACCAGTGACCTATACAGTGGCATTAGTACTTCTTCCTTTCTACTGGTAATTCCTCTTTGTATGCAACCCAACATCCTCCTGGCTTTTGTCACTGCCTTGTCACACTGTTTTGCCACCTTGAGATCCTCAGAAATAATCACACCAAGGTCACAGCGTTTAACGGGAATGGACACCTGACCGAGAAGTCCATCCCTGCTAAACACAGCTCAGAATGACTCTCTATGTGTATATAACGTTTTCATATGTAAGGCCTATCAAGCTTCATAATATCTCCTAAGGTAGATGTGGCGGTCTCGGCGGTGACAAAGAAGACCACAATCCCGGTGGAAGGAAGTGCCACGCGGCGTTTCAACAGCTGAGATCAGTTGCCTTCATGCAGAGGGATGGATCAACACATGTGGAAAATATTTTTATGGAATATGGATTAAAAATATCTCCTGAAGAAACATATACACGTGAAACGCCATGGCGCTGATATCCTGGCGTTGGGATAGAATCTCATCAGTTCTGGATAAGCAATTTTTTCCACATCTCTATTTAGATTTAAGATGAATAGTAATGCTTTATGGATTTATCAACATAACTATTAAGACAAAAAGAAATCTAAAAAAAATTACTTTGGGTCATTGATGCAAGCTGAGGCGCTACTCAGTCACATGAGATCAGTAAGTCGCCCGAGTCTAGTCTGAGACCCAGTAGTTAAAACATAGGAGTTTTTGATAGCAGATGAGTACCATTTGCTAATTGCATTATCTCTAGGGTGAAGAGTAGAGCTGATTTTTGGATTTTTACTGTAAAGTTATATGAAGCTCTGAAAAGTGACAAATATATATACTCGCTAGTTAATATTGCTTTTGACATATAGGGCTATTCCTCCTTTTCTACCCTCTCTATCTCTTCTAAATAGATTATAGCCAGTTATGGCTATATCCCATCCATATGACTCGTTAAACAATGTTTCTGTAATGGCCACAATGTCCAAGTCCATTTCCATCATTAGGGCTTCCGGGTCAGGAACCTTGTTGGCCAGACTTCAAGCATTTCTGTTCATTGCTTTCCAGCATTTGTTGACTGGCTTGCCTGTATTTTAAACGGACTTCGTTTTACATGCCTCTTCCCACTTGGCATTAATGTGTGGGCTAATGCTGTGGTTGCTTCCAATGTTATTATGTTTTTGCTGGGAGTGATGTCCTGAACTTGTTGTTTTCCATCCTTCTCCCCCTTTCCCTAGTTTAAATGTCTATCCACATAATGCCTAAAATTTGCACTTAGGATTCTTTTCCTTGCAGCAGAGAGATGTAGTCCATCAACACAGTATAGCCTCTTGTTTTTCCATCTATTCCCCAGTCGCCTATATATGTAAATCCTTCTGGTTTGCACCAGGTTTGGAGCCATGTATTAAAGTTGATTATGTGATGCAGCCTTTCTGCCCCCCTTACCAAGAACAGGTAGAACTTCTGAGAATGCTATACTGTTAGCAATGGATCTGAGTTTCTCTCCCAGAATCTGGAAGTCCTTCTGAACTGTAGAGGCACTGTTTCTAGACAAGTCATTTGTACCCAATTGGATGATAACACCAATTTTTGAGTGCTCACTTTCTGCAATAATTATAGGCAGCAATTTGCTTTGTATTCCTGCTGGCTGAAAAGCCTGGGAGGCAGTTGAACATCTTCTCCCCTTTGAATTGTGTTCCTAATTTGCTGCCTCTGATGACAGAATCACCAAGTAGTAGTAGTTTTGTCTTGTGTCAGTTTCTTTATATGCAGGGCATTATCAGTAGATTGGACATTAACTTTCTTGTTTAAGGACACTTCAGTTTCCACTGATTGGGTACTTGAATTTCCAAAGTTAGAGAAGGCATTATGCAGAGATATCTCTTGATGGCAAGGGTGTCTACTTGTTACAGGTTACCACCTACCAGAGCCCACTGTGATCCATTTGTTCCTTATTGATTCTTTGTGGGAGTGGTGGTGGATTTTTTCAATTTGTATTCTAGAGGAGGTGTGTTTAATTGCAGCTAATTCTTCCCTTAATAGAATCAATTCTTTATGCATGGCAGATAACTTGAGACATATAGGGCAAGCTCTTAGGCTCCAAATGATTCTTATTAGAATGAAGGCACCACAACTATTGCATTGAATACAATGGCATGGTGATTAAGATGGCTACAAAGCAGTTCCTAGGAGCTATCTGCTGGGTTTTAAATTTAAACTGAAAGCTCTTTGCTGGTACTAGGCCCTGACTGAGTATTAAATTTAAACTAGAAGCTCTCTGCTGGGTTTTAAATTTAACCAGAAAGCTCTCTGCTGTGTTCTGATTTTAAACTGAAAGTCCTCTACTGGTTTTAAATTTAAACTGAAAGCTACCTGTTGTGTTTTCAATTTAACTAAAAGCTCTTTGTTGAAAGTAGGTCCTGACTGATTTAACAAATACACTGGATTCTAATTTACACAGATTAATCAGCTTTAATCTAAATAATTGCCTTTTCCCCTGAAATTTAGAAAACATTCCCAGAAGTAAATACTTACAATTGCAGATCTCTCTCCAGAAGTAGCAGACTCTTTTTGTCATCCTGGACTGACCCAGTATGGCATTTCAAATGTTTTTATGTTTCAATGTTCATACCTCCCTGCCCACCCTGACCAACATGCATGTGCACCCTACCTGTGCCAGGCTACTCATGCCCATGCAGAGTTGTGTGCCCATGCCATACATCCCACCTATTGGTGGTGTGCATGCTGTGCTGATGTGCACTCATCGACGTGCCAACATGTCACAGGTGTGCCCCCCCCCATGCAGGCATATGGCGGTGGTGGTGTGACTGGTGCCCCTATCAATTGCTGTGTGTCCCACATCCATGCACGTCTCCACAGTTGTTATGACTGGCCAGCATATGGCAGCCCATGCCCCTGTGACACATGGTAACCCGCATGCATGTGTATCCCTGACTGGGCCATGATGTAGGCATCATACCATGCCCCAGGGAAGCATGCCACGACATAGGTGATCACCATATCTGCAGTGCAGATGACCTGCATATTCACTGAGTGGTAGGCCTTCCGATTATGATATGCAGCCTTGTGGCAGTATTGGGAGACAGAGGGCCACATGTGTGCTGTCAATTGCAACCAGGACAGTTGGGAAGCCAGCAACCTTGTTGAACCACAGCATGACCCACTGCTGCTGGTTTGGGGCATGTGGGAAGGAGATGTACTGTGCAGTGTGTGCCACAAGAGCATCCAGGACCCCAGAGATGCAGTGTGACACAGCTGTATAGCTAAGGCCTGCTGCCATTGCCAGCATCGGCTGGAAGGAGCCTGTTTCCAGGAAGGCAAAGGCCATGAGCACTCTCACATGGATGGGAACTGTGTCCTGTCTTTGTGAACATGATGCCAGGACTTCCTGTAACTCCAGGCACAGATCATGGATAGCAACATGACTGAGCTTGTAGCAGGTCACGCAGAGCTCATCACTCAGGCCTAGGTACTGGCAGTGCAGCCTAGGTATGCTGGGATATGGGTGATGCCATCTCGCCCTCCGACATTCATGCTTTGCACATACAAGCAGGTGGTAAACCATATGGATGTCTCCTCCCACTGCATCACGTGTTTGGCTGCAACAGCATCTCCCACCTGTGGGGGGAGGCAAGAGGTCAGGCCATGAGTAGTATATGGATGGGTGCAACTGCCCATAGTGCCAGTCCAGTACATCTGGGCACCCATATATCTGGGCGGGCAGATGATGCACCCACCACAGATCCAGTGGGTGCTAGGTGACATAACAGGGGCAGGGTTGAGGCATGGGGGTTGGATGTTCAGGATGTGACATGGTACAGGCACCCCTGATATCTAATCCACGCATTGGCTTGCCTTGCCTCTCTCCTACATGGGGCCGCAGCACCCCACTCTTCTCCATCCCCCCTCTCCCTCCCCGTCTCCCCTGATTCCGCTTCCTTAGCCTCACACTTTGCCTCTAAAGTCCTTTCCCTTTGCCTTTCCTTTCCCTCATGCCCCCTCCCCTCTTCCTCTTCTCCTCCCCTTTCTTACCTCTGGTTCACTTTTGAGCCAATTTCCCTCTCAGTTTTATCCAAAGCCTTCATTTCTACCCAGAAAACCACCTGCCCCGCTGATCCTATTCCCTCCCATTGGCTCTTTGAATCTTCTCTAGCTCTCTCCCTCCTCGTTCTTTCTATCTTTAACTCTAGTTTATCTTCTGGTATCTTTCCTGCACCTTGGAAGCACGCCTCTGTCCGCCCTATTCTAAAGAAAGGTTCCCTGGACTCCTCCTCCCCTTCCAACTGGTGCCCCATCTCTAATCTCCCATTCCTCTCCAAGCTCTTACCCAACTCTCTTCCCACCTCAAAGCCTCCTTTACCCTTCACCCATGGCAATCTGGTTTCTGCCCCGGTCACAGCACAGAATCTGTCCTCCTCTCCCTCCTCAATGAACTACATGCTGCCCACGATCACGGTTCTTTCTCTCTCGCTGTCTCCCTTGATCTATCTGCTACCTTCGACCTGGTTGACCATCGTACCCTTATAGCTTGTCTTCAGGATGTCGATCTTGCTGGTTCAGTACTTCAGTGGTTTTGCTCTTTTCTCTCCTGTCAGTTTTTCACTGTTCTCTCTGGGACTACCTCCTCCCCCTCCACCCCCCCTTCCCTGTGGTGTCCCCCAGGGAACTGTTCTTGCGTCCCTTCTGTTTAACATTTTCCTTGCCCCTCTTACCCTCTTAGTCCAACAACACGGCATCTCTGCATACTCTTACGCAGATGACATCTTCCTCCTTCACCATACTGACTCCTCCGCTCCCGACATCACTCCCCTAAATACCTGTCTCTCCTCTGTGGCATCCTAGCTTTCATCCAACTTCCTACACATCAATCTCTCTAAAACCTCTGCTATTTGGTTTACTTTTGGAAGCCCCCCTCCCTCTCATCCCTCTGCTCTCCTCCTCACCTATTCCTATTGTTTCATCTCTACAGTACTTAGGTATTACCCTTGATTGCTCTCTCTCTTTTAAAGACCTCATTTTCTCTGTTCAGTGCTCCATCTTTACCTTAAAGAAACTTTGTGCTACCCGTCCTTTTCTCTCCCCCTCCTCCATGACCACATTGCTCCTCTCCCTCGTCATATCTCATCTCGATTACTGTAATGTTTCCCTAGCTGGTCTCCCTCAGTCCCAGCTTCTCCATCTACAACACATCCAAAATAGTGCTGTCCACATTCTAACACACACCTCACGCTTTGATCACATCATCCCCCCCTCCTTCTACATCTGCACTGGCTCCCAATTCCCTTCCAGATTCAGTATAAGTTCCTCATTTTCGTTCACAGATCAATTTACACAGGCACTCCTCTCTATCTCACTGATCATGTCCACCTTCACACCCCCCAACGTTCCCTCCATTCCATCCATGCCAATCGCATGTCCCTTCCCTTCCCATCCCATGCCCACCTGGAATCTACCCGTTCATCTGCTTTTTATTTTCTTGGTCCAAGACTCTGGAACTCGTTCCCTCCCACCCTCCATTTAGAATCCTCCTTCAATACTTTCAAAGCCAAACTGAAAACCCACCTTTTTTGTTCTGCTTTTGACTCCCCCCCCCCCTTCACCTCTATCCCCACCTCCCCACTGATATATAACTTTGCTTCCCCTTTTATCTGTTGTCTTGTCTACCCCCCTCGTTGATGTTCAACTTTTGCTTTCCCTTTTATCTGTCATCCTGTCTGCCCCCCTCCCTCCCTCTGTCCTTATCTCTTCGGTCCTGTTTTAAATTTTAATGGCTTTCCTTTTCCTTTCATTCACAGCTTTTAGTTTTGTTTGTAAACTGCTTTTGTTATGAGCAGTATATTAAGTTTTTTTTAATAAACAATAAATATAAATATAAACACCACAGCTACATGCAGGGGTGGCGCTCCATAGCAGACCCCAGTCACCTGCATTCCCTATGGCCTGGCCCCCAATCGGGCCTGTGGACCAAATGGCCAGCCAGAGGTGAATCCCCTGCATACCCTCACCTGCCTATCCTGACCCGGGCCATCCACCATCCTCCGTCCAGGAAGACAGATCCCACCTCCACGATGGGTTACATCCTCCATGCAGGGCACAGACCCAGATGCACAGGGCTGACCTGTACATCCATGGTCTTTGTGGCACCCCATCACACACTTGACCCATCTGCAGCCTGCGCACATACATCCAAACCAGAGCTCCCCATATGGGTAGTACCACCTGCAGCGGGCTCCATTTCCCCATTGCCGACTGCATGCATTGCGGATCTGGACATCATGTTCATTTGGCCTGACCCACTATTCTCTGAACAGAATAGACCCCTTGTCCTCTACATCAGCTACTAAGGGGTAGTAGCTGTGTGGGACAATCACCCAGGTGGGTGGTGGTAAGATGGACAGGCCATACCTGCAGGGTGGCATGGGACAGGCACAGCTGCTCCTCCAGGGGGGCCAATGTGACCATGGTGCCTGACATTGGGGGGTGGTTCTGCTGGCCATATACTTCTGTGTCTGTTAAATCGAGCAGCAGGTGTGTCACAGTGGCGCCATTGACCTTCATCTCCTATTCCCATCAGCTATGTGTGGCTTTTGTCACCCTCCTCCCTCTCACCTTCCCTCCACAGTGTACCTTTAGGTATATCCCCTCTCCTGCAGCTTACCCTCCTGCAAGACTGCCACAACCCTTGATGGATGCTATACACGAGTCACCTCACAGATCCCTGTCTACATCTACACAGGCTGACCTCACTATATTCCTGGGGGACACTATCACGCCATGTTGGCGTGGCTCTGGCAGACATTGTACATCAGGCCCACATGGCACCTACCTGTGTGTGAATACTGGGTTGTGGAATCCATAGATGTGCATCTACAGGTCAGGTTAATGCCTCAGTACTGTCACCAATGGAACCGATCATTGAAAGGGCGCAGGCCCAGTTGTGGATGATGTTTATACCTGCTGGGCACGCCTAAGCATTCCTGCATGTATGACCATAGGTGTATTTTGTGCTGTCTGTACGTCTACGTGTCAGTGTATGCATGGACGTGTCACATATTCTGTGCGGCAGTACATCTATGCCGCTACATTTCCACCCGTCATAGGATGTACATCATGTCCATTGCCATGCTCCATGGTTTAGACATCTTCCCGTACTACTGAGTCAGTTTAGATGTGTTCCTGAACTGCTACTTCCATGTTTGGGGGATTTGCTGTGTGACTGTGCATTCAGCAATGGTCCCCAAGGTCTCAACATGGAAGTACAACTTCAGTGACGGTGAACTGACCCTCCTTATAGAGGCAATATTTGGTGACTTTGCTATCCTGATGGGCACAGAGGAGTGCAAGCTGAGTGCCTATAAATGGCAGTGCTGGTAGCTGGTCATCTATCTCAGGCTTAATGCCATACACCACAGCAACTGTGAAATAATGGCAGGTGCACCGGGACACGTTTACAAAGACAAACAGTGAGGGTCCCAATGGTCGGGGCCACAGCTGACCAACCTGGAGACAGGTCGGAGGATCCTAGTAACAGTTGACTCTGCTACATTGGAGGGTCTCAGTAACCTGGACACCATGAGGATGGCAGGGGACAGGGGCATGTGCATGATCTGTCATCCACCTCCTATATGGCCTCTCTCTGCACCCTGCATCTCTGGTTTTGGGCCAGTGTGCATTGGGCATGCATGGCCATGTCACACTGTCTCCTTCCCCTCTGCTACCTCTGTGGGTGACTGCACTATGGTGTGTGTCTGAATCTCTACTGTTCCCACACATCTGCACTTCTGTATCTCTGGGTCCTTTTCTCTATACCTTGGCACGTGTTTGTGTGCACACTGACTGCATTCACCCATAATGGTTTGATCAGTCTTGCTTCTCTCAACAGCTGTCGATGCTGTTGCAGGACGCAACACTTCTCCCTTTCCAACATACTACCAGCCGTTCCACCACTGCCCCAGTCACCTGGGCAGGCTGCTCCTCTGTGGCGCCAGAAGAGACAGTCAGATCACACCAGGGCAGCCCTAGTGACATGGCCACAGGGCCTGCTGATGGAGATGGGGAGGGGAATACCACATCAGAAGATGGGGAGGGCCAGGGCCCAGCATTCCCAAATCCACCATGGCAACCAGGAGAGGCTGTGCCCAGGAAGCAACCATGGTAATGCACATCTGTGCTGCTGGTGCTGTGCGCCCAGTGCCTGCTTGCACACAATGAGGCACATGCACAGCACATTCACATGGAGATTCTTTGCTGTGGTGTCTCACTTCAGGAGCAGCAGCTGGCATTCCACCAAGCTTGATGCCTCCATAGGCCAGCTTGGAGTGAACATTGTGACCCTTGCTACCCAGCTAGGCAGGTCACAGGGTACACCTGACCCCATCACCGGCCCTGGGCTGCCATCTGCAGCTACCAAACCTTTGCCACAGTCCACTGCTGCTGTAGCACTTGCACATGCTCCTGTGCCTCTTGCCATGCCTTCTACCAGCAGGGTGTCCACACGCACCACTGCACAGGTAGCATCAGCTGGGGGAAGCATTGCCAGGGGCAGTCCCACATCCTGGGTCCCATGCCTTGGGGTAAGGGGCCGTCTATGGCATTCCTCCCTTTCCATGAGGCTCAGAGGGGGCACAGAGGGGACACCAGCAGCAGTGGCTCATCCTCAGAGGGCACACCTCCCTTCCCTCCAGCATATATCCCAGCATAGAGGGCCAGCAGGGGGGCCTCAAGGCAGGGGAAAGCTAGGGGATGAGCAACAGTATGTGGGGACAGCACAAGTCCTGGCCCGATGCCCAGATGAGTTTGCCTGGGGTGTGCTTTCTCTGGGTTTCTGTGGGTGGGATTTGTGAGGGGTGGGTGGTGGAAAGTCTTGGCTTACTAATCTTTTACATTTTCTTTTTGAAAGTGTGAATAAATAGGTAGACCAAGGTGAACCAGTTGATACAGTGTACCTGGATTTTCAGAAAGCCTTTGACAAGGTCCCTCATGAGAGATTCTTGGTCAAATTAAAAAGTCATGGAATTGGAGGCAGTGTAATATTGTGGATCAGGAACTAGTTAAAAGATACAATTGGCCATTTAGCCCTATTCTCTGCTTTCTATCAATGGATAAAGGTGAATTGTGGAGTACGCTATGGATCTGTGCTGGATCCGCTGTTTTTTAACCTATACATAAATGACCTGGAAATGGGAATAACGAGTGAGGTAATCAAATTTGCAGATGACACAAAATTATTCAAAGTTGTTAAAACCCATGAGGACTGTGAAAAAGTGCAAGAGGCCTTGATAAATTGGAAGATTGGGCATCCAAATGGCAGATGAAATTTAATGTGAACAAGTGCAAAGTTATGCACCTAGGAAAGAACAACCCAAACTATGATTGCATGATGCAAGGTTCCACATTAGGAACCACCACCCAGGAAAAAGATTTATGTGTCATCGTGGATAGCAGGTTGAAGCCCTTGACACAGTGTGCAGCAGCGGCCAAGAGAACAAAATAGAATGCTAGGTATCATCAGGAAAGGCATGGAGAATAAAACAACGGATATTATAATGCCTCTATATCATTCCATGGTGCAACCGCACCTTCAATATTGTGTGCCATTCTTGTCACTGTATCTTAAAAAGGATATAATGTTATTAGAAAAGGTATAGAGAAGTGCCACCAAAATGGTAAAGGGAATGGAAGGATACTCCTTTGAAGAGATGCTAAAAAAGTTAGGGCTCTTCAACCTGGAAAAGAGACGGCTGAGGGGAGATAATGATAGAGGTCTATAAATTAACAAATGGAATGGAACAGATAAATGTAGATCGATTGTTTGCACCATCAAAATATAGAAAGACTAGGGAACATGGAATGAAGCTACAGGGTAACCTCTTTAAGATTAGTAAGAGAAAATATTTTTTCTCTCAATGTGTAATCAAACTCTGGAATTTATTATGTGATAAGGAAGACTCTAGTGAGCCCATGGAAGTAGAAGAACAGAATGATTCTACCTTTAGGAAAGGTCACAGCCCTGAAAAGCACACATTCCAGCATTTCTCTGGAGAAAACAAACACAGGGATTCAAAAGCTAAGCTGACACACCCAAGCCCTGATGACGTAGCAACAGGCTTGGAAACTGATTACAAACACCTGTCTAGAGAGTCAGGGAGGCTGATCAGAGAACAGGAATATAAACCAAGGCTAGAGAGTGAGTCAAGAGAGCAACATGGAGAGCAACACGGGAGGCAGCAAAGGAAGCCACACGGGGAGCAGCACAGAGAGCAGCCTAGACGGGAGCACAGCTGGAGGAAACACAGTAGCTGGAGGAAGGAAGCCACGTGGAGGAAAGGAACTGAAGCAAGCAGTACAGAAAGGGAGAGGACAGGAAGGTGGTCTGGAGTGCTCAGAGAGAAAGAACAGGAAAACCTTCAAACCCCAGCACTGAAAGAAAAGCTTCAGAGAGCTCAGAGGTGGGTGCCTAAGACTCAATGCAGAAGTCTGCAGAGCCCAGCCTGGAACGGAGAACTGTGGCAGAGCTCCAGGGAGGAACCTAAGCTAAGAGACAAGGGACTGTTTACCCAGAGCTGGCAGGAGATAGCTGCATAGCTGCAGAGAGGAGTTTCCTCAGGCTCAGGTACTGCTTACCCCTATTCACTAGAACTGTGTTTAAAAGACCCAAAGGGAGTTCTAGGGAGAAAACACCCTGAGGCATTGGCCAGTAGTTATTGGCAAGGCACTGCAGCACAAGAACCTGAAGCAATGCAGGTGGACCCTAAGGAGAGTGATTCCTTACAGTCAGAACAACCTATGGATTGTACTTTATGCTTTGCAGACAGTATTGAAAGCCTTTGCTAAACTGTATAGTATAAGCTGAGTAAAACCTAAAGAAAAGAAGATATTTTCTTTGGTAAAGGAAGCTGCCAATTTTTGTTCTTTTGCTGTATGCGTGAGAAGCAGCTGCATTTGGATTGAATGAATGTAAAAGCTCAGCCAGCACACTTGTATAAAGAACCTTTTTGAACAAATACTGGAGAAGTATCCTGATGCAACTTACTTTGAACCTTTGCTTTTGGGAGAAATAAACTTTGTTATAGTTTTGAATATAACCCTGGCTTCATGACTATTTTCTATCAGAAGGAAAACTACTTTTCCCAGCAGGCATCACGAGAGGAAAGTTAGTTAATTTAACCTTCAATAGAGATAAATAATAGCAACCCCAGCCCTCCAAGCCTAAGGCAGAGGGTGGAGTATGACAATTATCAAAGGATGTAGTAAAAGCTGTTAGTATAGCCTGATTTAAAAAAGGTTTGGACAAGTTCCTGGAGGAAAGGTCCATAAACCATTATTAAAAGGGACCCAGGATATCTACTGCTTGCCCAAATACAAGCATTGTGGAACCTGGGGAAACTGCTAGGTACTTGTGACCTAGATTGGCACTGTTGGGAACAGGATACTGTGTTTGATGGACTTTGGTCTGACTCATTATGGCATATCTTATGTTCTTTCCCTGTTTCCAATAGTGGCCACCCCAGCCCACAGGTACCTGCCAGTTCTCACATGTGACACCCCAGTGACACACCAGTCCCGTGGAGGCCAACACTGACATGCAGGACCTGACCCCGGGGAGAGGTTCAGAATTGGGGCATGTAGTGGTAGTACCTGGCACTCTCCCTGTACCCGGTACCGTCCCCCTGTGGGTCCAGCCCCAGGTCCACTGCCCTGGATGTGCAGGCTGTGCACCACCCTAGGCAGCCTGCACACTCAGCCACACACCTCAGCCAGGCCCCTGCGTGAAGCTGCAGTTTCATGGCGCCCCATGACCATGGCACAATGGCACCATTCCTACCCATGATCCCCAGTCACCAACCTGGCCCTATTTTTCCCCACAGCCAGACCTGCCAAAGCATTGGTCAGCCTGTGGTGAGCCCCTGTGCACCCTCACCTATGTCCCTGGGTCCCGTGCAGCAACCCCACTCCGCTCAGGGGGACATATGCCACTGTCCAGGTAGTATATGACCCCTGTGTAGATGCAAGGCCCCTGACGTACAGGGCCGATCTCTGAAACAGCCCTGTATGTCCAGGGTCACAGCCCACCCATGCCCCGCCCTACCTCCAGATCGCCTCCTCCTGTCCCCATCTAGGCCCCTGTGTACATGCCAGCTGTTCGTATGGGGTGGATATGGCCCGGGATGGCAGGGACGGATATCAGGGATGGCCGTCACAACTGGGGTGGGCACTGACCAGACCACCAGGCCACCCACACCTGCCTGTGCCATAGAGGTATTTAAACTTCTTCATCACATCTCCCCTCTATTGGCCTTCTTCCAAAAAATACATATTGAGATCTTTAACTCTGTCCCCATATGCCTTATGGCAATGCCCACTGACAATTTTGGTAGCCACCCTCTGCATCGACTCCATCCCATTTATATCTTTCTTAAAGTTCTTGCAAACTTTTTCTTAATTATAAATGCAACACAATTTTATTTTTGCCTTTCATTTCTGGAGTACTATGCCATGTGATCATCAGATATAAACTGCCCAATGCCAGTCCTTTCAGTTAACTGATGTCCAACAAATTGAGTTGTGCATGTTCATTCTCGACCACCTCTAGATTTCCTTGTCTCATGCTTCTTATGTTCCATATCCCAATAGGTAAGACATTTTTACAGCTTCTGACTTTCATTTCAAACACAGCTACATCAGTAGTCAGTCATCCCGAGGGCTTTATCCAACTACTTTAGAAATACTGGCTTTACTCTGAAGAGTCTTCAGCCCTTCCCCAGTATTTCAATGAGTGGCTTCCAACCTGAGGGATTCATCTTCCAGCACTATATTGCAATTTGGTTTGTTGAAACTGTCCATTGGATTTTTGTAGCAAGATACAGAAGTAGATTGACAGGCCTTTTTTCCACACAAGTAATGCTATTGTCATTACTGTTCAGTGTTGGATTAAGAGGTAAACCAGTGAGGTATTGGCTCAGGGCACATCAACATAAAGGCGCAAAAAACCTACCTCACTGGCTCACTTCTAGCCTGTCCCCTGTCTACTACTACTATTACTACTGATCATGTGTATAGAACTACGAGGCATATTCTGTACTCTAAATACACATGTAAAAGACAGGCCCTGCTCATCAGAGCATATAATCTAGTCAAGACAGACAACACATCACTTAGGGACAAGGATATGTCTAGGGAATGGTAAGGAAACACATATTTGGACAGCAGGAGACTACACGGATCAGGATTAAAAAGAAGCCTTGAAGAGCTTGCATTTGAAAAGGGCCAGAGATGAAGCCTGATGTGCAGATTCAGGTAGTTATTCCAGGCATAAGAAGCAGCAAGGTAGAAGGATTGAAGTCTGGAGTTGGCAGAAGAAGAGAAGGGCACAGATAGAAGTGACGGCTGTGTTAAGCATTAATACAGCTGTGGGAGCATTTGCTTTTGTTCCCATAGATGTATTAATGCTCAGCACAGCCACAGGAGCAATTTGCTTTTGCTTCCACGGCTGTGCTATAGTCAAACTATAGTCCACCACATTCAAACAGGAACAAGGAATACCCAGGGATATGTCCTCTCAGCCCTTATATTTAACCTCTACTTACAACTAATATGTAATATATTCCAAAAATTAGGTGAAATACCATATCTATGCGGACGACATCATGCTGTACCTCCCCATAGATAGCCTAAACACAGCTCAGCATGTAATAGCATCTTGTCTTACTGAAGCCCAAGATTGGCTAGCCTCAAACAACCTACAGTATATATTAACTTTAACAAAACCAAAGCACTATATATGTCAAGGAATTTAAAACATCAGCCCCCCACTAACACTTAAAATAAATAATGCAAGTCTCCCAGTTAAAAAAGAAGTAAGATATATTGGCATCATGCTAGATCAATTGCTCACTTTGTCTTCACACATAAAAGAGGTGACTAGAACAGTATACTTTAAATTAAGAACCTTACAGCATCTCTGCCCCCTACTTGATATGCACGATTTTAGATCAGTTGTACAAGTCTTAGTCACCTTGCACTTTGATTTTTGCAATAGCCTTCTACATGGATTACCCAAAAAGAACCTGAAACAACTCAAAATTGCACAGAACGTAACTGCCAGAATCATATGAACAGCCCGCCTTACTGACCACATAACACCCTTGCTATACAATCTACACTGGTTGCCAATAGCAAGCAGAATCAAATATAAAATATTAATGATCACTTTCAAAACTGTCAACAACATTGTTCCATCATACCTTTCCACAGTAATTAAACTGCTAGTGCTCCCAACCTTCATTAAAACAAAACAAATCGCAAGTAATCAAGCCTACTCACTGGTTGCACCCGTGCTATGGAATGTCCTTCCAGAGTCACTACGTGCTATTAAAGACTTACAAAAATTTAGGAAATATTTGAAAACCCTACTGTTTTCTCAACACTATGGAGAAAATAACATAATCAATGCCTCAAAATAATTGTCACACTTCCCATCCCCTCATTTCTACATTTCCCATCTTAACAATGAAGATTGTGTTGTACTTTACATAAACCGCCCCTGATCTCAGGAAGGGGTTGTATAGAAGAAATTTAAAAATAAATAAATAAACTGCCAGCACCACAATATTTTTATCATGCCAGTGCCGGTGGCTTGAATATGCCAAAACAAGTGCTCCAGAAACTGTTTAAGGCAGCTATCAGTTTGTCAATCCATTGTCAGGAATATTATTGCCACATCTCCCATTCAGGGCTTACCCCCTCTTGAAATAAGGTTTACACAATATTCGTTCTATGTACTTGTGATAAGGAAGCTTATCATAGCTCAGGAAGGAGCTATAGAAAAGGTGAAGTGACTCTGAACAAGCAACCTGTCAGTTCTGGTAGAAATAAGAAAACAGAATTTTTCCATAAAAGACTACCAGTCCCAGAATGCACTAGGTTACCAACAGCCATTAGAGGAGCTGAAGTGGGGAAACGTGTGTTCAATAAGGAGGGCTATGAGGTAATCCCCAAGCACTCATCTCAAAGGGCAGGGCCTGATTCAGCACAGCTGCACTGTGCTAGGGTGGAGCACTCATCTAAGCAAAATAAAGGTAGAGTTTATTCTACAGAGAATCATCCTCAGTTTCATCTTGGAGATCCTCAGCTTGGACATCTTCATCATCTGGAGGATCATCAGAAACAGAAGCCAAACCGGACGGACAGAGAGGGCAAGAAACCCTTTGGAAGAAAGAAGAGAAAAGCATTTGGGAGGTCTAAAGGAGTCCAGAGCAGTACGTATATTGGAAGGTATTCCAAGCAGCATACACCATTGGACTGGGGAAAGCCAGAGGAATGGTGCTGCAGAGCTAGGAATCTCCAGATGGTACCTGTGAGGGAGACGGCTGCACTTGGAAGGGACCCTAGGACCCATGCCAGAAGGTATGTGAAGAGAGATCCAGTGTCCATCGATCTGGATTGGAAGGCTGGACATAAAAACTGGACTACATACTGGCCAGGCTATTTAGAGAGGAACTCTAACAGCAATGGAAGCTCAGGTATGAACACTGATCTATGCCCTAGCTATAACCTTGAAAGACAGCAGGGAAACAAGTATTCTCCTGAAAGTGCTCCATTGAGAAATTCCTCTGTGCCAATCCCTGATATTGAACCCATGATTGTTGAAGAAGGGGAAGGAGCGGTCTTAGATACAGGCTGTGAATATATGGATTGCTCTCTGTCTAAACTCCTTTGGTAATTTTCTGTTACAAAGTACAGCAACCATCACAAAGAAATACAAACTTGTTCTTTAATCTACTCAGAAAAGCTCCTGAGTAGGGTTTTGGGCCACGCAGTAGAAAGCAAGCCAGCTAAGGGGTTTCAGCTGGATAACTGCTAGCAATTGAGCCTTACCTAATTGCTTGTGAGCTCTGAGGGAATCACTTCTGAGTCTATGTGTGAAGATATAAGAAGTTAACCTGAAAAGAACAGTTTTTCCCTTCTTTGTGGGTTTTGCTTGTTGTTTGAAACACTGCTAAGAAAATATTAGCTAAAGCCTACAGAAAAGACCAGTTTGTTACCAACCAGGTCTTTATTCTTTTGCTTTGATTGCCTGACAAGTTTAACTGTTGTTTTCCTGATTTTGTTTTTCCAAGTTTAACACTGAAAGCAAGTATCCTGTTTTATGTGCTACCAAGCATATCTGTGTTGGGAGAAATAACCCCATAAATAAATATCTTGTTGGCTTTACACTCAAGCACAACTAATTATTGTGAGCAGCTGTGTCTGGTGTGAATGGACTGCATTTCCCACAATCCCTTGCAAATCATATTGATATATGCAGTTGCCAAGACTGTGAACATTCTCACCCAGGCAGCCGTCTGACAAATGGCGTAGTTTTTCGGATTGCTTTTGCGCAAAGGGATTTACTTGCTAAGGATTACAACTCAAGTCTGAAGGAAAATACAGTTCAAGCTTAAAAGCTGAAAGAAAGGATTTTCCCTCAACTGCACTTTGGAGGAGAGGTGGCTCATCCAGGTAGCTGTTCCAGGAAGAAAAGACCCTGTGCAGAGCTGGATTCATCACTGGCATAAGGTAACAAGTACCTGGGCATGTCTAGTGGTGGATGGGAGTAAGGCACAGGGGTAATTGAAAAAAAAAAGTAGAAAAAAAACCTGTTTGGAAGGTGGCGCACTGTGTTTTTTTTCTTTGTGTTTTCTTGTAGGGATCAAGATGGATCCAAGGGAACTACCTCAGTGGATGGCAGCCCAGTTTAGCAGGCAACAGGAGCTAGCACAGCAGGCTCAGGACACTGCTATGAAAGCCTTAATGGACCAGCAGAGGCCAGTGCTTGTTCTGGTGCAAGCCCTAGTTTAACTGCAGAACCAAAGTGGACCAGATGCAAGACCAGCAGTAAATACTGGTACACCACATGTGGACAGTGTGGGACTCAATCAGGGAATTGGGGCATTTAGTTTTGGGAAGCTAACTCCAGATGATAATGTTGATGATTTTCTAGAGTCTTTTGAAAGAGTGGCACAAGCATTAGCATGGCCAGAGACCCAGTGGGCAGTAAGGCTGGCAGCCTCATTAACTGGAGAGGCGCTTGCAGCTTACAGAGCAATGCCAGCAGCCCAGGCTTTGAATTATAAGGATGTAAAGGCTGCTATTAGAGATCGCCTAGGGTTGTCTATTTCAGAGTATAGGCGAATGTTTAGAGCTACTACATTGAGAGTGGGTGAAACACCCAGGGCTCTGAGTTAGAGAATCAGAGGATTAGCTGTAAAATGGTTGGAGCCTGAGCAAAAGACGGTAGAAATGTTATTAGACATTAATATGCTTGAACAATTTATGTCTGCGGTGCCTAAAGATTTGCACACTTTCCTTATACAGCAAAATTGCCAAAATCTTGGAGAGGCAACCATGCTGGCAGAGAGATTCTTGGAAGCCACGCAGGCTTGCCATAGAATGGGTGGCCCTCTGAAGATGGGTGCTGAGGCAAGCTGTGCTGTATCAGAAAAGAAAATATTTAAAATGTTTCTGAAAATAAATGTACTGTGCCAAAGCAGATGACACAGTGGAGTGAAAAGAAATGTTTCAAGTGTGGAAAATGGGGACATTTAGAAAAGGGATGTCAGACACACACTAGCTTAGTGGGTGTGGATTTAAAACAGCCCAAAGAAGGATTTCTTTTGATGGTTGATGTGCAAGGAATTACCACAAATGCTTTGTTAGACTCTGGGGCAGACCAGAGTATGATGTCAAAAAGGCTTTGGAAGAGAATAGAGGCCCAAGAAGGATTTCTGCCTAGAACCCCTGAAAGCCAAGTTCACATCAGATGCATTCATGGTGCTGCAACATCATATCCCACCTATAGGCTAAAGGTTAAGTGCCTGGGGGAACAAGAGGAAGTCCTGTTAGCAGTGGTGCCTAGGCTACCCTTTGATTTGGTTCTTGGAAAGGACTGGCCAAGATTTAAGCAGGGTCTAGTGGAAGGGCTAGGAAAGAAGGAGGGAGAAGGAATAATGGAAATAGCTCCCAGGCCTTTCTTTGGAAGTCCTCAGTCCCTAGCTAAACAGATGGTTAAGCTTCCAGAAGGCCAAAATGTAGGTAATAAGAGGGGCCTTGTATCCACCCCCTCGCAGGCTAAGGTAGAGAGCCAAAAGGAGGAGGGGGAGCAGGCAGAGTTATTAGGAGACTTACCCTCTCATGATGATTTAATAACTCCATCATCTGGTAAAGTAAGAAAGTTGAAAGCACAAAAGCGGCGTGAGAGACTTTGCAGAGCACAGGGAAGGGCTGAGATGTTAGCTGGTCAAAGTTTACCCTGGGTGCCAGCTGAGTTAGTGGCAAAGTTTCCTAACTTTCCACAAGAGCAGCGAGCTGATCAAGCTCTCACCCGAGCTTTTAAGTATGCTCATGAGGTCAGGGAGGAGTTGCCCAGATTCAGACTAGATAATGAAATATTATATAGAGAGAGTCAGCACCCCAGGAATGGGAACATACGTAAACAATTGGTGGTACCCACAACTTTCAAAGGGCTAGTACTTAGATTAGCACATGATCATCCAGTTGGAGGTCATAAAGGGATGCAAGGAACGCTGGATCAAATACTTATGCGTTTTTACTGGCCAGGTATCTTCAAAGAAACTGCCCAGTTTTGTGCTGCATGCCCAGCGTGTCAGCGAGTTACAGCGGCTCACCCACCGGTTGTGCCATTGATTCCCATGTCAATTAACACAGACCCAATTGGTCGCATTGCCATGGATATTGTAGGCCCATTAGTCAAAACGCCCCGAGGTTTCCAATACATCCTAGTTATGGTAGATCAGGCAACAAGGTTTCCCTGGGCCATACCATTGAAGAATGTTTCTGAAAAAACAATAGCTTTAGAGCTAGTAAAATTGTTTTGTGAAGTGGGATTCCCAAGGGAGGTGTTGACTGACCGAGGGTCCAATTTTGTATCCAAATATTTGGCCCAGGTCTGGGATGCCTTTGGCATTCATCACGTGAAAACCTCAGCCTACCATCCACAATCAAACGGTTTGGTGGAGAGATTCAACCAAACTCTCAAACAAATGTTGAGAAGGGGGTTAGCAGGAGAGGTAAAAGAATGGGATATGTTATTGCCCTCTGCCTTATATGCCTGCAGGGAAAGAATTCAGGTGTCCCTAGGTGTAACTCCATATGAATTGATGTATGGTAGGGCTCCACGGGGTTTATTAGATATTTTAAGGGAACAATGGATTGATCCTGAACCAGGAAGTCAGAATGTGCCACAGTTTCTACATGACCTGAGAGCACGTTTGAAAAGGACCTCGCAGGTTGCTGAGAGGAACCTGCAGGACAGTCAAGTGCGCCAGAAAGGGTGGTATGATAGGAAGGCCAAAAGCCACCAATTAAGCATTGGTGAAAAGGTTTTGGTTCAAGTAGCAGGTACAGCCCCAAAATTTGAAGTACAGTGGAAAGGGCCATGGAAGGTTGTTAAACAAGTGAGCCCAGTGTCTTATATGGTAGAAAATGCAAGAGGGCGTAGGCAGACCTACCATATTAATGTACTTAAGTCTTGGAAGGAGAGGCCTGTAAATAATAATGACCCTAAAGCCAGTCAGGAAGTAAGTGAGCTTCAAAAAGATAACACTCTCGTAGGTATTACGGACTGTAGGAAAGACGTTTCACCAGTTAAACCAGTCCATAATAACTTAAGCAGGGGGGTATGTGATAAGGAAGCTTATCATAGCTCAGGAAGGAGCTATAGAAAAGGTGAAGTGACTCTGAACAAGCAACCTGTCAGTTCTGGTAGAAATAAGAAAACAGAATTTTTCCATAAAAGACTACCAGTCCCAGAATGCACTAGGTTTCTAACAGCCATTAGAGGAGCTGAAGTGGGGAAACGTGTGTTCAATAAGGAGGGCTATGAGGTAATCCCCAAGCACTCATCTCAAAGGGCAGGGCCTGATTCAGCACAGCTGCGCTGTGCTAGGGTGGAGCACTCATCTAAGCAAAATAAAGGTAGAGTTTATTCTACAGAGAATCATCCTCAGTTTCATCTTGGAGATCCTCAGCTTGGACATCTTCATCATCTGGAGGATCATCAGAAACAGAAGCCAAACTGGACGGACAGAGAGGGCAAGAAACCCTTTGGAAGAAAGAAGAGAAAAGCATTTGGGAGGTCTAAAGGAGTCCAGAGCAGTACGTATACTGGAAGGTATTCCAAGGGCCAGCATACACCATTGGACTGGGGAAAGCCAGAGGAATGGTGCTGCAGAGCTAGGAATCTCCAGACGGTACCTGTGAGGGAGACGGCTGCACTTGGAAGGGACCCTAGGACCCGTGCCAGAAGGTATGTGAAGAGAGATCCAGTGTCTAGGGATCTGGATTGGAAGGCTGGACATAAAACTGGACTACATACTGGCCAGGCTATTTAGAGAGGAACTCTAACAGCAATGGAAGCTCAGGTATGAACACTGATCTATGCCCTAGCTATAACCTTGAAAGACAGCAGGGAAACAAGTAATCTCCTGAAAGTGCTCCATTGAGAAATTCCTCTGTGCCAATCCCTGATATTGAACCCATGATTGTTGAAGAAGGGGAAGGAGCGGTCTTAGATACAGGCTGTGAATATATGGATTGCTCTCTGTCTAAACTCCTTTGGTAATTTTCTGTTACAAAGTACAGCAACCATCACAAAGAAATACAAACTTGTTCTTTAATCTACTCAGAAAAGCTCCTGAGTAGGGTTTTGGGCCATGCAGTAGAAAGCAAGCCAGCTAAGGGGTTTCAGCTGGATAACTGCTAGCAATTGAGCCTTACCTAATTGCTTGTGAGCTCTGAGGGAATCACTTCTGAGTCTATGTGTGAAGATATAAGAAGTTAACCTGAAAAGAACAGTTTTTCCCTTCTTTGTGGGTTTTGCTTGTTGTTTGAAACACTGCTAAGAAAATATTAGCTAAAGCCTACAGAAAAGACCAGTTTGTTACCAACCAGGTCTTTATTCTTTTGCTTTGATTGCCTGACAAGTTCAACTGTTGTTTTCCTGATTTTGTTTTTCCAAGTTTAACACTGAAAGCAAGTATCCTGTTTTATGTGCTACCAAGCATATCTGTGTTGGGAGAAATAACCCCATAAATAAATATCTTGTTGGCTTTACACTCAAGCACAACTAATTATTGTGAGCAGCTGTGTCTGGTGTGAATGGACTGCATTTCCCACAATCCCTTGCAAATCATATTGATATATGCACTTGCCAAGACTGTGAACATTCTCACCCAGGCAGCCGTCTGACATACTCTAAAAGTTTTCAGAGTGCTGATCTTTTGTCTGAATCCAGACTTTCTTTCCTTACCCTCACCGAAACCTGGTTAAAGCCTGAAGGCAATGGGTATTTGCTCTGATCTCTGCCTCAAGTTTACTCTGTTCTTATACTTCTATGTTCACAGATGAAAGGCTAGGAGCAGGACCTCAGAAAATATCCACAAATAGGAACAGTAGTGAAGGAGATCTTGAATAATTTTCAAATGACTGTGTTTGTGAGGAACTAGCTAAATTTAAAGTAGACAAAGCGATGGGTCTGGATTGTCTGACCTTTTCAATGCTTCTTTAGAGTCGGGAGTGGTCCCAGAGGACTGGAGAGAGGCACATGTGATCCCTTTACACAAAAGTGGAAGTAAGGATGAGGTTGAGAACTACAGGCTGGTTAGTATGACCTCTGTGGTGAGTAACTTAATGGAAACATTACTAAAATAGAGGGTAATGAGATTTCTGAAGTCCAATGGATTGCAGAATCCAAGGCAGCATGGTTATATTAGGGGCAGGCCTTGTCAGATAAATCTAATTAAATTCTTTGACTGGGCAACCAGAAAGTTAGATCTAGGGAGAGCGTTAGATATAGTGTACTTAGATTTCAGTAAAGCCTTTGACACCGTTCCACACAGACGACTTATAAATTTATTGAGCATTCTAAGAATAGACCCTAAAGTGACTGACTGGATTAGTGTGAGCAGTACAGTATAGGGAGTGAAGTACTTCTGTCCACAAAAGAAGAGCAGAACCTATGGATGATTGTTTCTCATGATCTTAAGGTGGATAAACAGATAGAAAAGGTGACGGCAAAAGCCAGAAGGATGCTTGGGTGCATAGGAAGAGGAATGGCCAGCAGGAAGAAGAAGGTGATAGTTCCTCTGTATAAATCTTTGCTGAGACCTCATTTGGAGTATTATGTGCAATTCTGGAAACCACACCTTCAAAAGGATATAAACAGGATAGAGTCTGTGCAGAGGATGGCTACTAAAATGGTTAGTGGGTTTGTCATAAGTCATTTGGGGACAGACTTAATGATCTAAGTTTGTACTGTATACTTTGGAGGAAAGACAGGAGAGAGGAGATATGATAGACGTTTAAATACTTCTGTGGTCTAAATGAACAGGAAGAGAGCCTCTTTCAATTGAAAGCAAGCTCTGCAATGAGGGGGCATAGGATGAAGGTGAAAGGGGATAGACTCAGGAGTAATATGAGAAAATATTTCTTTATGGAAAGAGTGGTAGATGTATGGAACAGTCGCCCAGTGGAGGTAGTAGAGATGTAGACAGTATCTGAATTCAAGAAAGCATGGAACTAACACAGAAGATCTCTAAAGGAAAGAAAGGGACTATAGTACATGGAGATCACATATCATTCTACCAACATTATTCTTTTGTTACCTTCTGACAGCTATGTATGTGGGGCCCACCATCTTATGTGCCATAGGCTATGGTAAACAAATGTGTTTTCAATTTCATAACGAGGGTGCATAAAGTGAAATCCCTTTATGTGTGTGGCCTGACTTCTTCCCATAACATATGTATGTTGCATACATGCATGGCCTGAGCAAGCAGTCAGCTACTTAAGTTTGCAGCAAAGTGCCCAAACATTCAGCAGAAGAATGATTTGTTATCTTATGTTCTAGTAACAATACCTTATAGAAGCTTCTCTGTTCTATCTGGAGTCATTGTAATTGTTTTAATGCTGTTATTTGATCAAATTTAGATGTCTTCAATAAAAGTCTAGACACTGAATTCTGTACAGTCTGCAGTGCCCTAACAGCAGCTATGGGCAATCTCTTGTAGATTAGTCCAGGCATGAAATGATCAGCATCCAAAGTACTGCATGGAAATCCTCATCTGTCAACAGTTACCTCAACTGCAGTACCAATCGCATATTGTAAAGTTGACCAGTGTGATACCTAAAAATGAGATTTCTTGCTTAACTGTTAGTCCCATGTTTACTATTCACAGTACTTTCAGAAGGACAAAGGTCGAGTCCTGCATAACATCTGTGCTCAAGTGCTAGCCCATGATTCAAGAGCCATGGACAGTAATTTAAAAATACTTCTCTAAAGCTCCTGGGTATAATCCCTCTTGAATGGAAAAGGAGGCATAAATCATTGTGTTATTGGCACACAGATCATAATGAACCTTAAAAGACTTATGGACTGATTTTCAAAACAGCTGATAGTCAAACACTATGGCAGTCAGCCATATAGGCAAGGTATTCAGTGGCAGTATCCAAATAGGAGCTGCTACTAAATGTCCAGGCTGAGCAGCATTAATCATATAAATGTCCACCTTATCCACTTCCAAGAAATCCAATAGCACACACTCAAATATAACAAAAAATATGTAAATTTGTAAACTTTTGCGGATCAACTTCTATATATTCTTAGTATAGGAAGGTCTCAGTATTAACGGGCTGGTGTTCACCCTGACAAAAGATCACAAACACCATTTCTCAATGCCCTTTTCACATCAACGACTTCCTACACAGAATCCCCAAAACAATCAAAATAAAAGCCGCAAAAAAACAACTTAGCTTGCAAACAGTTCAGCTTAGCGCGGTCTTTTCAGCCCCAACGCCCCAGTTCAAGCACTTATGAGCGTTTCGCCAATGATTTCGCTTCTTCAGGGGGACAACTAAAAACATAAAAATACAGCAGTCATTATCAAGTACATCCATCCAAAACACCTATAACTATACAACAAATTAAAAACTAACTCACTCACTCAACACATCAAGGTGTTGCACGCTAACAACCAGCTGTATATCTAACGGCACTACTTCAACCGGCCCACCAGCTTTTCACCAACTCGAATGCACCTATTCCGCTACTACTCCCTTTTTAGCAAATCCACTCCTATTACGTCATCACACCTCAAAATCAACAAACTCCACCCCTAATCTTAAACTGACAAACATTAAAAACTCAAATGCAGCTTCTCCACTCAATCTGAGCATTCAGACCTTCGAGAGTCACAGTACCAATCATCACATTTCTGGCTTCCAACTTAGGACAACTTTCAAGCAGTGCAAGCTGGCTGGATAGATAGCAGCTAAAAATTCTGCTAATTGGATAAAGTTACCATTTATCTGGTTAGTAATGATACTGCCCTTGCCCTACAAATGAACCATCCCTACACCAAACGATAGTGCTGTTGCAGTCTGTGGAGATATTCAGTAGTACTATCCAGATAGTGCTGCTGAATATTGCAGTGAGCACCCTTAGCTGGACAACCTCCCATTGGCCAACTAGATAAGGGCTTTGAATATCTGCCCCTTGATACAGGTTAAATAGTATCTCTGAGATCCCATGAGACATCTTGTACCATTTGGTAATATTTGCCCAATTCTTACCCTCTGTTCTCACCTTGCAAAATTGGATCAAAACCACTTCAAGACTACTGCACCTTTCCCAAGGGACCTTAGGCATCATTGTAAGATCTCACAATGGACGAAATTGAATGCTGAGGTTATATCAACAAATAGTATCAATCCCTCGCATCATTCTATCAAAAATGGCAGTCATCTCATGGTCTGTAAATTTGGGGTTTTTTAGCATAGCTTCGACCATTTTGTACAGCACTGACACAAGACTCTCTGGTCTAGAGTTTATCGGGGAACAAACAAAGAGCTATTGCAGAAAGTGCAAAAAAGGCTTTTTTTGCACTTTCTGCCACGCTCTTGGTTGGTTTCTTTGGCTCTTCGTGGCAGTTTGCTGTTTTTTGTGGTGGACTAGAGTTTATCGGATCATCTCTAGAGACCTTCTTAAAAATTGGTGTTACATTGGTCACCTTCCAATCCTCAGGTATTATGGCTGTTTTGAATGACAGCTTGCAGATTATTAATGACAGATTAGCCATTTCAATTTTGAGTTCTTTTAAGATTTTTGGGTGAATATTATGTTCTTATCATCTGTTCTTGGTGATTTTTTGCTATGGAGTTTGTCAATTACATTGTCTCCACTTAAAATGATATGATTTAGTTGTTCCAAATCATCACCATCAAAGAAGGTTTCCAGTGTGAATATAACCCTAACATCCTTCTCAATAAAGACCAAGGCAAATAAATCATTTTTCTGTTACCATATCCTCTCTGAGTATTCTCTTTAGCCCTCAGTTGTCCAGTGGTCCACTGACCCCCTTACAGACTTTTTGTTTCGCATGTACTTGAAAATGATTTTCATATTATTTCTTGCCTGTACAGCAAGCTTCTTTCAAATGGCACTAAAATAAGGAAACACTTCATGAAACTAATAGGGATCACATTTAAAATGAATCTTCAAAAGTGTTTTTTTCATTCAGTGTACAATTAAGTTGTGGAATTTGTTGCCAGAGGATGTGATCAAGGCAGTTAACATAGTTAATTTACAAAAGGTTTAGACAAGCTTGTAGAGCAAAAGGTCACAGAAACTTGGGAAAACTATTTTTTATCTCCGGCTGTGATCTATAAAGTGTATGTACTTCTCTGCCTTAGGGATGTGCATTCGTTAGAACACATTCAGTTGTTAGTGCATGCAAACTCTATTTAATGTGTGTTAATCTACCAATGTATGTGCTTTAAGTCAATTTGCACATTAGAATGCTCTAAAGCAACTAAATTTTCTTATGTGAAATAAACCAAGAAAATGTGAAAATCAGGAGGGGAAAAAGCTCCAAAAAATGAAGCAACTAAGATTTTGGTTCGAGATACATCCCGGGACACCCAGCAAATAGTGGATGTCTGAAAATGGGTATAGGGATATCCAAAACACAGAGACATCCCTGGAGCCATTTTAAAAGCTGGGTCGATAAATGTCCCCAGCAGGAGGATGTCCAAGATGGAACAGGGGCATGGTGGCGGCATGGCTAGGAGCATTCCTAAGAACTTGGATGTCCTTGCCTGATATTAGAAATGTCCTGAATGGCCTAAGCTGCATCAAAGTTTATACCTGCTACAGATAAGCATCTGAAAAGTGTTCTTTATGTATGGCCAACATGTGGAGTGTGTAGAGAAGAAGGTGCACTGATATACCTTTTATTTTACAACTTGTCAGTGAACACTGATGGATAATGGGTGCTCATGTTTTCATTTTGCCATGCTGTTAGACAGGGGCGGCCCAAGGGGGGTGCGGGGCCAGGTGCAGAGATTAATTGTGGGGCCTCATTTGCATAAGGAACCTCATTTGCATAAATATTTGCATAATGTTAACGTGTGCTTTTAGTAAACATGCTTCTTAATGAGTGTCTGAATAAAGAAAGACTAACGGATTTCTACATTACTACTGTATATTGCAGTGACAACTGCCAGGCCCATTAGGAAGTACTACAATCACTGATCATTTAGAACCCATAGCAAATCCACCGTATCCTAACAGCACTACCAGGACTCACAAAGCACCAAACCCTACCTATCAAACGGCAACACTGCAGATATTAAACCAGTACATCCTAGAGAATACCAATATATCTCACTGGGGGAAAGAGAACAATTGGGCCTGTCAAATAGAAACAATATAAACAGAATACCTCAACTTGGTTACACATGCAGAACATAGACTGTCACCACACAAAGAACAAGGGATCACAATTTAGAAATAGGAAGATGATAATTAAACTGGGAACCCCAAAAGCCAAACATGAAATGTACAACACTGGAGAAATAAAACAATACATTAATTTCCTCTTGCACTAATCAAAAACGTGAAGATCTTAGCAATACACACTTCCCAGACCTGACATATTCCAGTTAATAAATTCAAAATAAAAATTATTTTTCTACCTTCTGTTTGGGATTTTATTTTTCAGCTGCAATTGCTCCAGTCACTTTCTTCTAGTTTCTTCGTGTCTTCTGCGCGCTATCCTTTTGTCCTTTCTTCTCTTTTAGATTTTTTCCATTCTCTCTCTATATCTGCTTTAACAAACTGATCTTTCCCATTTTGCTCTTTCCCCCTTTTCTTTCCTTATTCCTTTATCATCCACTCAAATTTCACCCTTCCATTCTCAATCCCCACTTACTCTCCCAATACCCAGCCCATCGTAGACTTTTCTTCCCTCCCACACAAAATAGCTTTTCCCTTCTCCATTCTCATTCCCCATCCCCAACCCTTTCTAGTCCTCCCCAAAATCAGCTCTCTTATAGTTCTAGACCCACCCAACATCCGCTTCCTTCTAGTCCCAATCTCCCAAGCCCCCATATCAGCTTATTTCCAGTCCTAGCCCCCCATATGCTTTTTTCCAGTTCCATTCCAGCCCCCCATCAGCTTATTTCCACTCCAAGCTCCCCCATCAGCCAATTTCCAATCCTAGCCTCCTTGTCAGCCCATTTCCAGCCCTATTCCAACTCCCCTCAGCCCGCTTCCAGTCCTATTCCAGCCCCATCAGCCCATTTCCAGTCCTATTCCAGCCCATCACCCATTTGCAGTCCAAGCTCCTCCCATCAGCCCATTTCCAGTCCTAGCCTCCCATATGCTCTTTTCCAGTTCCAATCCTAGCCCCCTCATCAGCCCATTTCCGGTCCTATTCCCCCATTAGCCATTTCCAATCCTATTCCAGCCCATCACCCATTTGCAGTCCAAGCTCCCTCCATCAGCCCATTTCCAGTCCTAGCCCCCATATGCTCTTTTCCAGTTCCATTCCAGCCCCATCAGCCCATTTCCATTCCAAGCTCCCCCATAGCCCATTTCCAATCCAAGCCCCCTCGTCAGGCCATTTCCAGTCCTATTCCAGCCCCCCATCAGCCCATTTCCACTCCAAACTCCTCCATCAGACAATTCCCAACCCCCTCATCAGCCCATTTCCAGTCCTAAACCCCCCATCACAGCCCATTTCCATTCCAAGTTTCCCCCATCACAGCCTATTTCCAGTTCTAGCCCCCCATAACAGTCCATTTCCAATCCAAGTTCCCCCATCACAGCCCATCCAGTCCTAGCCCCCCCCATCAGAGCCCATTTCCAGCCCCATTTACCCCTCCCTCCCTCAATCACAGCTCATCCAGTCCTAGCCCCCTCCCCCAAACACCCCTGCGGCCATCTAAGGGGCTGAAGAGGGAGCCAGGGAAGCCCGCGCAAGGCCCCAGCTCCCTCTGCACAGTCGCCAGCATGAGGAGTCTTTTCCCTCACGCTGGTGGCTGTATCTGTGAAGCCATGAATGCCTGTAGAGGTTAAAGACAATGGAATCTAGAAAAAATGAAAGCTGAGAAAATATCAATTTCTCCAATAGTTTGGATAAAAAAGGAAGCATAGAGATGGGACGATAATTGGCAGGGACTGGGGGATCCAAGGAAGCATTCTTCAAAATTGGGTGAATGGTGGCATGTTTCCAGGTTGAGGGGAAAACTCCAGAAGTGAGGCTGTTGTTGAGCACAATTAGAATTAAGGGCAGAAGGGTAAGAGAAGGGGTCAACAGCCATGTGGACAGAATAGGGTTAGACAGGGAGATAGTCTTATGAGAGGATTGAATGAGCTTGAGGACTTCAGCAGAAGAAACAGTTGAGAATGAGGACCATGTGTGAATCTGAAGAGAATTGTGGGGGTAGAAATCATCAGAGGAGAGCTGATGTGCAATGGTGGGGCCATGGAATGGGGGATCAGAGGGAAGGGGGAAGGGCAATCAGTAAAGGTAGCCTGGAGAGACTATATTTTTTCATAGAAATATTCGACTAACAGTTGAGGAGAAAGAATCAGTAGGGGGAGAGAGCTGGGTCAAAGAGGGCTGGAGTAGAGAAAGAAGCCAGTACAGAATATAGACAGTGGGGAAGAGTTAGAAGTAGAGATAATATTAGAATAGTGAGTCCTCTTGGCAGTATGGAGCATAGAATGATACTGACCATAAAGGTCTTTAAAGAACTGAAGGGAGGATGGGGATGGACTTTTACGCCATATGTGTTCTGCCCTACAAAGATGATGACACAACAGGTGGAACCAAGATTGAGAGAATTTGGAATAGTGATAGCAGGGACAGAGGGGGGCCAGGTCATTAAAGGTGACGAATAGGGAGGATAACCAGAGCTGGGCCTGAGAATTGCCTGACAGAGAAGAGAAATTTTGGGGGAAAATGGAGTTAGCAAGAGGGAATGGTTCTAGTGTTCAGTTAGAGAGATTGTGGGTAAGGGGGGGAACCACACAGGAAGACTTGGAATGTGGGAGTGATGCAACAGTTCAAAAGTAATGGCAGGTAAAGAGGATACAAAAATGATCTGATCAAGGGACAGACAGAGAAGAAAAGGTTGGGCAAACAGAATGCAGAGGGGAAGAATCAAGAACTGGATCAAGAGTCTATCCAGCAATGTGAGTAGGGAAAGGGGCCAGCTGGAGGAGAGAGAGATCATTGAAATGCTACAACAGAATCTATCATAGGATCCAGAAGGAGAAGAAAGGTGGGCATCAAAGTCCCCCAAAGACCAAGAGATTGGGAAAGAGAAACAAAGCTTCTGAAAGTGTGTGCAGGAGAGAATCCCACAAATGAGGACGGAGGGAGGGGCATAAATCAGGAGAAAGTAAAGGGAGGGAGCACCATTAAGGAAGAACCAGAGATTCTGGATAGGAAAAATAATGAATCGGAATAATGGAAACAGGGAAGGAGGTGCAACAGATGACAGTAACGCTGCCAGCAGCCCGAGCAAGCCTAGGAGTGGAAAAAGCCGCATAATCGGGGGGAAGGCAGTGATGGAGAAGGGGCTCATCTCCCTTTTCAACCATGTCTCTGTAAAAAAAGAGGAATAAGGAATGGGAGACAAGAAGATCTTGAATTAACAGTGATTTAGATTGCATGGATCTGCAGTTAAGAAGAGTGGAACATAGGAGAACATCACAAAGGGATGGACTGTTAAAGAAGAGGAACGGATGAGTGGACAGATGCTGAGATTGGACAAAACCCAGTTGGAACCAGGTCGATATTGCGGAGAGACAGATAGAGGACGCCAACCCTAGTGAGCCTGGATGGCTGACTTAGTGAGAACCAAACTAATCCAACAAACTGATAACAAACATGAATGAAGAGACTTACTAATATAAGGATGGAAATGATGTTGGGATGGACCGACCGAGGAATACATTGTTCCTGAAGTTTCCCCGAGGAGCACGTCCTGCTCTTTGGGCATGCTCTTTCAGTGTGTATCCATGGCATGCACCCCCGCATTGCGGAACACTGCAGGGGTCTTCAGTATAAGCAGGTCCAGTGTACCTCTGATTGGCGCAGCATGTTCACGCAGCTACATCGTCTCTGGAGGAGGAGGGAATAGCGTCAAGCAGATGGAGTGGGCTGGGGACAATAAAGCATGGTACACAGTAATTTATTTATTTACATTCTCTTATATACTGTGCTATTCTGCATCAGTGTGGTTTAAATTGAACAAACTGAAATTACATTGAACAGGGCATTATAACTTGGAGATAACTATTTTACAGGGAACATGGGCTATGGAGGGTTAGGTGGCTTGCCCAAGACCACAAGGAGCACCTGTGGGACTAGAAACCCCAGTCCTTCCAGCCCAAGGTTGCTGTCCTCTAGTGGGATTTGAACCCCCAACCTTACAACCTGATGTACCTTGCCCCAACCACTAGGCCACTCCTCCACTCCTAATAACTTGTAAAATTTCACATTTTGCTCTAGCTTAATTTATGCGGGAGACAATAACCAGTGGTACTTAAGTACTACAGGCCAGTGAATCATGTGGTAAATGAATATCAGAAGCTGAGATCAGTCTTGCAAGCTGTGTTTTTCTGCTCTCTGGGAGCCATTTAAAAGGGGGCCACAACAAGAAGAAATTACTGGGTGCTCTCCATCTTCAGTCCAGAACCTCCCCCCTCCCCCCCCCCCGACATCCCATGGACTTTTTGCCCTTCAGGGAAGAAGTTCCCACCTATGAATAACGTCTACCAAAGACCAACCCCATCCATAGCCCCCCCCCCCCCCCCCAACTAGCCTACTGTATTGAATCCCTGGCGGTCTAGGATCAATGGTCAGGGCAATCCCCAGTCTCTCCTGCCCCTTCTGTTCTAGATTCAATATGGCATTAGTTGACTGCTAGTGATAATCACAGGGTTCTATTGCCAGCAGTTAAGTTTCCATATAAGAAGAGATCACCATTGTAAAGCAGATTTACCCCTAGTGATAGAACTGTGAGACTACCACTAGAGGTCAGAGCCACCATTTTGAACCCCATTGGCTACAGGCTGGAAGCAGAGGGTGATCTCTCCCACCCTAGTCCACTACTGCCAGGTAAGTCCCTGGGAGGGGTTGAGGGGGAATAGTTGGGGAGACTGTGAGGGTTGTTCCAGATGGAGGGATGATGACCCTGGTATGAAGGGTCTATTTAAGGGAGGTTCTGCTGGTGGGAATTGGTTCAGGAGGAAGAGTCTGTTCAGGATTAGAGGTTTGGGGGGATCAGTTTAGAAGGTGGGGGTCTATTTGGGGAGATCAGATTGGGAAGAGGGAATCTGTTCAGGGGTGATCGGATTGGGAGGAAGGGTGTTCAGGGAGGGCTCAGATTAGGGGAGCCATGTCCAAAAATATGTGTGGTATTTGCTTTGTGCAGTTCTGGGCCCCAGTTGCTTTACCTGCACATGGGTGCACTATCTGCTGAAGTATGCAACATGGATCCATGCGCTAAGTGTCTGCCCTGTGTGGTAAATGTAGGGTAGATGGTTGCTACTTCCCCATTTGCTGCACAGGCTTTGCACTTACAACACCTTAAGGTTTGGATTTAAGGCAAAGCAAATGTAAAAACAGCAATTTATTAAACCTTCCCCTCAGCTGTCATACAATTCTTATGTTTCAGTGGGGAGAAAAATAGCAACATTAAATCAAAATGACCTGCTTGGAATTTTCTTGCCAAAATTAATGATGAGTTCTCATTTCAATTTTGCAAGAGAGCGAGAGATCCAAACACTTACTTAAGACACCTCATAACATTCATAAAGCCATTCATAACAAACCTTGGTTCTAACATGCTGTAGTCTTGTTTACAGTCTAATTCTTCTACAGGTGCTGTTATAGTAGGCAGAATCTAATATAGCAAATAATGTTTATAACAAATTGTCTCCGGGATTGTTGACTATAAGGCAGGATAACTGCCTGTAGATAAACACACAACTCTAGGGATGGTAAATTCTCTTGATAAAAACATCGGGCAGTTTGACATCAATAATAAAACTATAATAAATTTGCGTGGAATAATAAATGGGTTTGAGTGAATTAGAAGAAAATTATTCTGTCTAGGGCTTCTGTGACATTACTCTTATGGTTTAAAAAATGCGGCAGCTGAACTGGAATTATTTTCTTATAATAAATGTCAGACATTTACATTTCAAAAATAAATCTTCTTTTCCCTTTATTCACAGTATTGCTGAGTTCTATAAGGACTGAGTACCTATAGATTGGATTTTTATTGAGCAAAGTTTATAGAGATGATAGCTGTAGTATCCTTCACATATCTTTTAATTTCATCATGGTGTCTCTGGTTACCGAACAAAACATTACAATCCTGAAAATTCACTATGGTTTGTGAGTCTCATGTGATTTGTGCTGGACTTTGGTCGCTCTGTGTTGGTGTTTTCCAAAGATCGGTCATGCATATTGGATAGATTTTACTGCACGTTCCACTGGGAAATCTGTTTTCTATTGAATAAGATTCAATACTGAATAATCAGCACATGCTTGCTATTCTCTTTCACTGATGCAAGCCTGGGTTAATGCAGTGACATTATTAGAATTACAATAATTGCTATTATTAGGTGCCTATTGGGGAGGTTTCATCTGGCTGGCTGTCCATATGCATCTGTTTGTGATTCAAAGAGCAGGCAGGAGTTCCTTGGTCCTGCTGGCAAAAAGAGCGGAAGAGTAATAACGCAACAAGGGAAGAGGTGTGGGAGGGGGTGGAACTTTAGGAAGAAAGAAAAAGGAGAGGTTAAGGGAAGGGGTGGGGTTAAGAGGAAAGAAAGATAGATGCAAGGCATAAGAAAAAGGAAAGGGGTTACAGAGGAAGAAAGAAGTGATGAATGGATAAGGGAAGGGGTGGGGCTAGAGGATGAAAGGAGAAGAGATGGTAGGTGCCTTAAAAAGAAGGGAAGGGAATGAAGAAAGAGTAAGCATAAGGCTGGGTAGCAAGGAAAGGAGAGAGGATAGTAAAGTGTCAGAAGCTAACACCGAGCAAACCAGGCAGTCACCTAGAGCACTGGACCTCAGGGGGCCCCCACTGGTGCCATTCCCGCCCCTCTCCAGGGCCTGCAGAGCAGCAATGGCTTAGAAACCATGGCATGGTGTTTGCCTAAACTTGTCAGTGCTGCATCGCGGTTCCTGCCTTCTATTATCTGTTGCTTCTGCATCCCTCTGATGCAACCTTCCAGTTTTCATAAACCATAAATCTGCATCAGAGGGGGTGGAAATGGCAAATAGTAGAAGGCAGAAAACGCGATGCAGAACCAGCGAGTTTAGGTACGTGCTACACTGCAGTTTCCAAGCCACTGCAGCCACATAGGCCCCAGAGAGGGGTGGCAACAGAGGCAATAGGGATGGGAACAGCAGGGGGCAGGAGGATGGAAGGCCCGCCTAGGGCACCTCCAGTCAGGGGCGGCCCAAGGGGGGTGCGGGGCCATGTGCGGAGACTCGGTGCGGGGCCTCATTTGCATAAGGGGCCTCATTTGCATAAATATTTGCATAATGTTACCATACACTAACTTTTAGTATACATGCCTCTTCATGAGTGTATGGATAAAAAAAGACAAAGATTTCTACATTACTATAATCCAGTGCCAACCGCCAGGCACATTAGGAACTACTACAAACACTGCCCATTTAGAACCCATAGCAAACCCACCGTATCCCAACAGCACTACCAGGACTCATAAAGCACCATACACTACCTATCAAAAGGCAACACTGCAAATATTAAACCAATACATTTCAGAGAATAACAATACATGACCTACTGGGGAAAGAGAACAAGTGACAATGTCAAATAGGAATTACATAAACAGAATACCTCAGCTCAGTTACACATGCAGAACATAGACTATCACCAAACAAGGAATCACAATTTAAAAACAGGAAGACAATAATTAAACTGGGAACCCTAAAAGCCAAACTTGGAATGTACAACAACAATGTAGAAATAAAACTATAAATTAATTTCCTCTTGTACTAAACAAAGCACAGACATTAATGATGCACATTTCCCAGAGCTGACATATTCCAGTTAATAAATTCAAATTAAAGAGTTATCTTTGTACCTTTTGTGCATTTTTTTTTCAGTTGCAATTGTTCCAGCCACTTTCTTCTGGTTTATTTGTGTCTTCTGCTATCTCTCCATCGTCTGCTGTCCATTTGTCCTTTCTTCTCTTCTAGTTTTTTCCATTCTCTCTCTACATCTGCTTTAACATAATAATCTTTCTCCTTTTGCTCTTTCCTCATTCCTATTTCATCCACTCAAATTTTACCCCTCCATCCTCAATCCCCACTTAGTCTCCCAATACCCGGTCAATTGTACATTTTTCTTCCCTCCCACACAAAATATTTTTCCCCTCTCCATTTCATTCTCCCAGCCCCATCCCCTTCTAATCTCCCCCAACATCAGCTCCCTTTTAGTTCCAGCCCCACCCAGTATCCGCTCCCTTCTAGTCCCCACATCAGCCCATTTCCAGTCCTAGCTCCCCCATCCATTTCCAGTCCTATCCGAGTCCCTTCATCAGCTCATTTCCAATACCAGCCTCCCATCAGCCCATTTCTAGTCCTTTCCTAGCCCCACCATCAGCCCATGTTAAATCCTAGCTCCCCTCCACTCAGCCCATTTCTAAACCAAGTCCCCCATGAGCCTACTTCCAGTTCTAGCCCCTCCATGAGTCCATTTCAATCCAAGCCCCCACCACAGCCCATTTCCAATCTTAGCTCCCCCCAACACCCAATTCTCAGTTCTATCCTAGCCCATCCATCAGCCCAGTTCCTGTCCTAGCTCCCTCCCCTAAGAGCCCATTCCAAGTCCCCCTTCCCATCAGCTATTTGCAGTTCAAGCCCCCTTCCACTCAGCCCATTTCCATTCCAAGTCCCCCTCCCCATCAGCTATTTGCAGTTCAAGCCCCCCACTTCCCCTCAGCCCATTTCCATTCCAAGCCCCGTCCCCATCAGCTATTTGCAGTTCAAGCCCCCCACTTCCCCTCAGCCCATTTCCATTCCAAGCCCCATCCCCAACAGCTATTTGCAGTTCAAGCCCCCTTCCACTCAGCCCATTTCCAGTCCTAGCAACCCCCCCAACCCATTACCAGTCCTAGCCCCCCCCATAGCCCACTCCCAGTCCTAATCCCACCAGCCCATTTCCAGTCCTAATCCCCCATCACCCAATTTTCAGTTTAAGCCCCCCCATAGCCCATTACCAGTCCTAACCTACCCATCAGCCCACTCCCAGTCCTAATCCCCCATCACTCAATTTTTAGTTTAAGCCCTCCCATAGCCCATTACCAGTCCTAACCCCCCATCAACCCACTTCCAGTCCTAATCCCACCAGCCCATTTCCAGTCCTAATCCCCCATCACCCAATTTTTAGTTTAAGCCCCCCCAGCGCCCATCACCACTCCTAACCCCTCCCCAGCGCCCATCACAACTCCTAACCCCCCCAGCACCCATCACCACTCCTAACCCCCCCAGCCCAGCACCCATCACCACTCCTAACCCCCCCAGCCAGCCCAGTGCCCATCAACACTCCTACCCCCCCCCATCCAGCCCAGTGCCCATCACCACTCCTACCCCCCCCCAACCAGCCCAGTGTCCATCACCACTCCTAACCCCCCCCCAGCCAGCCCAGCCCATCCCATCACTACTCCTAACACCTCCCCCCCCAGCCCAGCCCAGCCCAGCCCATCACAACTCCTAACCTCCCCCCAGCCCTGCCCAGCCCATAACTACTCCTATCAACCCCCCGCCCAGCCCAGCCCATCACTACTCCTAACACCACCCCCCCAGCCCAGCCCAGCCCAGCCCAGCAGCACTTCTAACCCCCCGCCCAGCCCAGCCCAGCACCACTCCTAACGCCCAGCCCCGCCCAGCCCAGCCCAGGGAAATGTGAACAAAAAAGACAACCAGTCTCCAGCCGCTGTCGGGGGCGGCCCGGCAGAGTCGAGCGGGGCGCGGGGCCCCCCAGTACCCGGCACAGCCTCTCCTCCCTGTAGCAGCTCTCTAGTTGGAGCTGAAGTCAGACGCGCCGGCTTGCAGAGCGCGAGGGAAGAGTTTTTCCCTCGCTGCTCTGTTAAGCCCGCGGGGACTGATGGGAAGTTCCCATCAGCCCCCGCGGGCCTAACAGAGTCGCGAAAGGGAAACTCTTCCCTTCGCACTCTGCAAGCTGGCGCGTCTGACTGCAGCTCAGAAGAGAGAGCTGCTACAGGGAGGAGAGGCTGTGCCGGGTACAGGGGGGCCCCGCGGCACGCTCGATTCTGCCGCGGCGGCCCCGACAGCGGCAGGAGACAGGTTTTCTTTTTTTTTTCAATTTTACTTTTACAAAAGAATGTTTTTTGCGCGGGGCCCCCTGAAACGCGGGGCCCTGTGCAAAAAACATTCTCGCTCAATGGACGGGCCGGCCCTGCCTCCAGTCCTCACACCATCCCTGATCGGAAGTCGGAGTAGCAAAGAAGGGTAGGAGGGACATGGAATGGCTGCAGGCAGATGGGGGAAAATACAAACTCCCAGAGCCCCCACCACACACATACACACACACACACACAAAGCCCCCAGTGCAAACACAGCTCCTCAACACATGCACACAGAGCTCTTCCGCCACACACACACATACATGTATCCACTCAGAGCTCCCCAACATACATACATAAAAGCACACAGACACATAAACACAGAGCCCCCAACACATGGACTTATGATTCACACTCTCACATACATGCACAACTCCCAACATACATTCATGATAGACACATTCACATACATATAGACACACATGAGCACTATTCCCAAACACCCACTCACACATCCCCATCTTCTTTACCGAGCCTCCCACATAGACATGCCTGATCTGTGAATGGAGGGAAAGCACACCATTATGCAATGCTCTAAGGGGGGTGGTTACTAAGGTTCGCTAATATTTTGCAGGTATCACTCACTGAGAGTAAAGAGCAATGTGCGGAATGTGAAATAGTCATGCACTACCTCTTGTGGGTGTATGGCATGGCCCCAGCAGATACTGCACTATTCGTACCCTAACAGGTGCCAGAGGCATTCACAGTTAACATGGATGCACTTAACGCCACTCATCAAGATGGCGTTAAGTGCACCCATGCCACCTGAGACATTCATAATGTACACGCTAACTGCAGCGTGAAGTCAATGCCCATTCTTCACCCCTTACCTGCAAATATCGCTCCCTGCCATGTGCTAAACAGATATCATGGAATTAACTTTGAGTGCAGCTAGCTGTTAGCATATGCTCAAGCATGCTCTCGCTGCACAACTTAAGCGTGTCCTTTCCAACTTGTTATTATTATTATTGGGGGGACATTTGTGTGATATTCGGTGTCACTAAGATGATACGCGGTGAAAGGGAGGCTTAGGAAACCCTAGCCTAATGTTCGTCGTGTTTGCTAACTGGTCAGCGGCTCAATATCGCTGCTGCCCGGTTAACCTTACGGCAATGCGGCAAACCTGAATATTCAATGCTAGGATCTGATATGACCCCTGGCATCAAATGTCCAGGTTTATCCTTCAGATGCTGGGACCGTTATTGCTAGTTTATGTTTAGCGCTACCATGTATGCACAACACTTTAAGGACACATTTTAGAGACAATTTTTAAGCTTATAATCTAAGATAGGCAGGCAAACCGACATAAGGCCATTTATACAAAACAGTGGAGCCCATTGAGAAGAGCGAGATCAAAGATACTCCACCTAAGGGAGCAGCTCATGGGCAAAGAAAGGAGATCATATGTGAGATGAATAGCTTTAAATTTAAAAAATATTATCATGTTGAATGAGATGTAGTAGAGGCCAATGCACTAAATCTTAGCATGCATGCTAAGACTATTTAACTAGTGTTATAAATAATGTGCAACGTTCTAATGACCTAGAATTCATGTTAAAGCAGGCTGATAGTTGGGTATTCTATTTTATATTGTAGATAAAATTTGGGCAGTGATTGACTTTGGATATTACAGAGTTGATTTTTGATTATTTTAATACATATGTATGAAATCCTTTGATATATAAGATTACTGGAAGTGTGGTTCTTTTATGCAGTTGACTGGAAATAAAGGACAGAAATAATTCTTTCATTTCAGCTTTGTGTTTGTCACACTAAGATAATATCTGATTTTATATAATAATTTTCTATTGGGTTTTAAAATAATAGTGTAAGTTATGATGATTTTAATACATATTTGCTTTATTTATAGTTTGCATTATTTTATATACCCATGAAGAAAGCTTCTGCCAAAACATGGGCATGCAGGGTCTTTTACGGATGGGTCCATCTTTTATGAATTATGTACATTGTATATAGCCATTAAAAGTCATATTAACTATTTATGATTTTTTATTCTGTTTGGTTCCACAACATTAATCTCAAAAAAGGAAAGTCATTGAACATCCCCACCAGTAACTACCACTGGAGATTTTATAAATTCCACACCTCTATTTTTGTCGGGGGCTATCGGTTGGAGAGGAAGGACTGCACCAATCCTCTCATTACCGAAAGAACCTTTTAATCAAAAAGGCCACAGCGTGCCCAATCACCTTATATATCCACTGCAAACCAAAAACAGTACTTATCTTAGGTAGACAAAACCAATGTCTTTTTTTAGGCGAATATTAACATCCACAGCTTGCCACGACATGATATGCATGTTTCGGGCCCCACCAGGTCCTGTCTCAAGTGGTATCTCGCCCAAACAATCGCCCACAAAAATGCAGTGAGACAACTGATCTTTTTGTAGCTAAAAACTGTTATCCAATTGGCTGTCAAAAAACACACGTCACAAGCAGAGGTGGAGTCAGACAAAAGTCTCTTCCATCACTCTATTTTCTCCACCCCCCTAGAACATCTCAGTGAGGCCATCCACCAATCAGAGAAGGCTCCACCAATCTTGCTCCAAGTTTAAACCTGAGGGGATCACAGTCTGCAACTTATATATCCACTGCTGTTCCTTCCATTGAAGACGCTGTTCCCTATCCCCACCCCGAAGGGTCGCCGGGACCTCATCAATAACCCTCCACCGTAAGTCCGCAAAATTGTGATTCAAAGCCACACAGTGTTCAACTATGGGGGCTGAGAAATTCCTCGTTCAAATACGACTAGCATGCTCCCCCATCCTGATTTTGACTGGGCGTATAGTGCACCCCACGTAAAATAAATCACAGGGGCAAACTATGATGTAAACAACAAAACTCGTCTGGCATGTAGAAAATCCAAAAAAGGAATAGGATTGCCCCGATGTCAAATGACACCACTGTATGCCCTCCATAGTGTTGGAACAGTATTTACAATGATGACAAGCCCAATGACCCCTCATGCCCTCTGGTCCTTGCTGCATGGAAAATCCGGTAGTCACCCGAACCAAACGATCTCGTAAATTCACACCTCTAGTGTATGCAAAACGCACCGGTTTCTGAAAACAGTCTCGTGCCTGCAAAACCCCCCAATGCTTCTGAAGTAATCGAGACACCTCCGCTGAATGAGCCATAAAAGGTAAGACCCCAGTGACGAACTCTTCTGTATCATTCCCTGGCTCAAAAGGCTGCAAAAGCCACTCACGGTGAGAGAAACGGGCTCTGACATAAGCTCTCCTGATCACCCTATTAGGGTAACCCCGCTCCAAAAGACGTTCCCTCAAAGCCCTTGCCTGTAACTTAAACTCCCACAAGGAAGAAGAAATCCTTCGAAGACGAAGGAACTGGCCAAAAGGGAGATTATTTCTTAAAGGAAAGGGGTGATGGCTGTGATAACAAAGCAAACTGTTTCGCTAACAAGACTTTCGAAACAGGGTGGTAGAAAACCCCCCATCCCGTATGCCCACTAACACATCCAAAAATTCAATACTATGCTCATCCATGTGTGCCGTAAATTTGATATTTTCCTTAAGCGAGTTTAACCAAGCCACAAACTCCAAAAGGCTTTCCCGGGTAGAAGCCCACAAGAAAAACACATCATCCAAAAACCTCAACCAGAAGCGTACATGTTGAAATTCAGGGGCTGGATAAACATACTGCTCCTCCTTCGCCGCCAGGTATAAAGTGGCAATGGAGGGAGCAACCATAGCCCCCATGGCTATCCCCTGACATTGGAGATAGAACTGGTCGCGATATCGGAAATAATTCTTCGTGAGAACCAACCTGGCCAAAGCCAACAAAAAGGACTTCGGAAGCCTAGTCGGAGCTGTTGAAAACGCCTGTGCCAGCAACTGGAGAGCCTCATCCTGACAAATGTTAGTGTATAAAGCAATCACGTCCAGGGTCACAAGCCAAACCAACCCCAATGGTTCCTCAAAGGAGGTAAGCAGACCCAAAAAATGTGAGGAATCCCTCAAATAAGATTTCACTGATCTGGCCTCCTGTTTTATTTATTTATTTATTTATTTAAATTCTCTTATATACCGCACTATTCAGCATCAGCGCGGTTCACATAGAACAAAAAAATCTCAGTACAGTCAACATGCATGAGTTTACAGATAACAAGGGAAGGAACTTGGATAACATGGGTAACTATCTACAATCTATTTACAAGGAAAACATTACTGCGTAGGTATCAGTTACAAGGAGCAGTTACTATGAACATAATCTTTTCTTATAGAGAATCAGACTTGGCATGTTAATTGAGACACTAAGGAACTATATTAATTGGTGGACTCGCTGAGGTCTATGAGTGCCGTTGACTCTATAAGGTACTTGTTGAAGAGATGAAATTTGAGAGCTTTCTTAAATTGTGTTAAGCTCTTGATAGCACGGATGCCAGGGGGTAGTGCATTCCAGCACCTTGGAGCACAGAGGATAAAGGCTCTGTTGGCTGTAGAAGAAGTGCAGCTTGTTAAGGCCTTTGGGAGCTTCAGGGAGTTGATGGACGTGGATCTTCTTGCTCTGTTTGGTATAGTAGTGTTAATAAGGGCAGATAAGGATGTGGCGGAGAGCTTATTTAGAGCTTTGAACGTGAGGAGTAGAGTTTTGAAGAGAATTCTAGCCTGGATGGGTAGCCAATGTAATTGAATCAGCAGAGGTGTAATGTGGTCGGTCCTGGCGGCTCCATGAAGGACCTTGCTGCGGCATTCATTGCCAGCTGTAACGGGTTCAAGGTGGATTGAGGAAGACCTTGAAGGATGACATTGGCATAATCGAAGCGGGGTATGATAAGTGCTTGGTAGATTGTCCTGAAATCATTTGGTTCGAGCATGGAGCGTAGGTGTCTCAGTGTACGGATCTTATAGTATATAGTTCTGATTGTATTTCCTATGTGGGATTTCATATCCAGGCGCTGATCCAGCGTAACACCCAGGTAACGTATTGAAGGCTTGGATTGCAATTCAGCTTCATTTGTTTTGAGACCTTGTGGTGGGGTGAAGTTGGGGTTCCTCGTGATGAAGAGGACTTCCGTTTTCTTATGTTGTATACGGAGGTTTTGGGAGAGAAGCCAGTCAGATACTGCATTGAAACAGTTTATTAGAGGGGAGAGATCTAAAAGGTCAGTGGAGAAGGGGGTGTATAGTAGAACATCGTCGGCATAAAGCATGCAGTCGACATCAAATGACCGGATGATCTTACAGATTGGCTGCATGTAGATGTTAAACAGAAGGGCAGAAAGTGAGGAACCCTGTGGGACTCCCTGATCCAGGTGGAAGGGTTCTGAGGTTCTGCCTCCTGAGCGGACGTGCTGCCATCTTCCGGATAGGTAGGACCTGCACCATTCAAGCGCTGTTCCAGTGATGCCCTTCTCAATTAGTCTCGCAAAAAGGAGTTTGTGATTCACTGAATCGAACGCTGCGGCGATATCCAGAAAGATGAGGGCAAATCCTTGGTGGATGTTATCAATGCCAGTGATAATCTTGCTGAAGAGGATGGTGAGGAGAGTTTCGACTCCATGGTATTCCCTGAAGCCGTGTTGGCAGGGGTCTAGCGGTGCAGCGGTGTCACTGGTTACCTATAGCTTCACATGTAAAATATAAAACTATAATTTATATTTTCAAGATAAAACAACAATATTCTGCAGAAAGCCTGACATATCTCATACAGTCAGATATTAGCAACAGACCTAGAAGAAGAGGATCTGACAACAGAATCAGCTTATCAAATGATGTCAGAAAAACACGTAAAGACACCTCTGAAAGGGCTTTCTCTTTTGCTGCACCTTCCATCTGGAACTCTCTACCTAATGAGCTGAGAGCAGCTCAGGACATCAATGACTTTAGAAAGCAACTGAAAACATCTTTGTTTATAGAACACTACGGTCATGCAATTAACTAACTTAATTTGTCTGGAATGTAAATCATATACATATTGTATAATAGCTCACATTATAGTATAGCTCACTATGTAGATAATGCAACTCACTCTAACACATTATACCATAACTTTAACTTTTATTTCTTTACATTTTCTCACTAATACTCTTAATATCTTTGTTTGTAAGACCGCTTTGATTGTATGATAAGGTGGTATAGAAATCCAATTAAATAAATAAATAAAATAAATAAATATGGTCCTGTAACTGTCGTTGAACCTCCTTTTCTATAATCTTAGCGAGTAGAGGTTTCAAAAAAAAGTCCAAAAACTGGGATAAAGGCTCCAGTACCAATCCCCTGCAAGAAACAATGGGGCGACCCGGGGGAGCAGAAAGGGACTTGTGAACCTTAGGCACTGTGTAAAAAACAGGGATATTCGGATGTTTCTGAAAAAGTACTGTTTTTGGTTTGCAGTGGATATATAAGGTGATTGGGCACGCTGTGGCCTTTTTGATTAAAAGGGTTATTTCGGTAATGAGGGGATTGGTGCAGTCCTCCCTCTCCAACCGATAGCCCCCGACAAAAATAGAGGTGTGGAATTTATAAAATCTCCAGTGGTAGCTACTGGTGGGGATGTTCAATGACTTTCCTTTTTTGAGTGCAACAATTTGTCATTGAACCTTGGGGGGTTTTCTTTGTAGTACCACAACATTAATGGCATCCTTACTTACAAAACTCACTTCCTCTCTAAATTTGAGGTTGTGAGGCGTATCCTTTATTTTGAAATTCTATTAAAATGTTTCTGTTCTTACAGGTTTTACATCGGGGAAGGGGATTTTAAGTCTTTCCAGGACATATTTACTAAAGTGCTGCAGATAGTGCGGGATAACATGTGGTTAGCATACGTTTTTATCATGGCAAGGGCAGAACAATAGTGGTTAATGCAGGGGGCATGGCCACAGTAGAGAAGTAATGCCACACTAGGTGTAATAGTCTCGTGTTAGTAACAACCATGTATCAGGTGCATGTGTGCACTGTGCAGACATGCACTACTTGCCCTAGCTGTATTCCCCTGGAGCCACAGCATTGTGCTGTGTAGAGGGTTGAGAGCACCATGTAGATGCTTGCAGGATGTAAGAGGACACATCCAGGTAACTGCAACATGCCATGGTCTAGAGTGTAGATAAGTTGCCTATGGGATCCCTGAGGATAGCTCCAATACAAGGACAGACTTAAGGATCTTAATATGTACACCTTAGAGGAAAGGCGGGATAGAGGTGATATGATTGAGATGTTTAAATACCTCCGTGGTATAAATGTTCAGGGAGAGAGCCTCTTTCAATTGAAAGCAAGTTCTGCTACGAGGGGACATGGGATGAGGGTGAAGGGAGATAGATTCAGGAGTGATATGCGGAAATATTTCTTTACGGAAAGAGTAGTGGATCCATGGAATAGTCTCCCAGTGGAGGTGGTAGAGATGAGGACAGTAACTGAATTCAAAAAAGCATGGGACCAACACAGAGGATCTCTAAAGGTAAAAAGTGGACTGTTGTAGTTGTTGTTATGGAAGGACAGACTAGATAGGCCATGTGGTCTTTTTCTGTCATCATGTTTCTATGTTTCTATGTTTCTATGTGTGCTAATTTAAATGGAATCCATAACATACAGTGTCTGAGAGGGGAGTAAGAGCAATGCAATGGGTAGATGCAGCCCACCACACCCCAGCTGAGGGAATAGACAACAATACATTGCATGATCCGAGGCAACATGGTTTTACCAAAGGACAATCATGCCAAACAAATCTGATTTGAGTTCTTTGAGTGGTTGATCAGAGAACTAGATCAAGGGTATGTGATGGATATGATCTATCTAGATTTCAGCAAAGCCTTTGATACTGTTTCCTCATAGGAGGCTTATCAATAAACTGAACAGCCTGGAGATGGGTCCCAAGGTGGTGAACTGAATCAGAAACTGGTTAACTGACAAACAACACAAGGAGATGGTAAACAGAACTCACCTGGATGAAAGGAAGGTGATTAGCAGGGTGCCTGAGGGATCGGTCCAGGAATCAGTACTGTTCAATGTATTTGTGAGTGATATTGCTGAAGGATTGAATGGAAAAGTCAGTCTTTTTGAAGATGACATGAAAATTTGCAACAGAGTGGGCTTCCCTGAGGGAGTGGATAACATGAGGAAAGATCTACTAAAGCTGGAAAAATGGCCTAATGTTTGGCAGTTAAGATTTATTGTGAAGAAGTGCAGTGTCATGCACTCGGGATGCACAAATCCAAGGGAACCGTATGCAATAGGAGGCAAGAGGTTGGTGTGCATGGGCCAGGAGAAAGACCTCAGAATGACTGTTTCTGAGAATCTCAAGGTGGCGAAACAGTGTGACAAGGAGGTGGCCAAAGCCCGAAGGATGCTGGACTGCATACTGAGAGAAAATACCAGCAGAAAGGAGGAGGTACTAATGCCACTGTACAAGTCAATGGTGAGGCCTCACTTGGCGTATTGTATTTAGTTTTGAAGACCATATCTCACAAAAGATATAAAGTCTTGAAACAGTTCAGAGGAAGGTGACCAAAATGATTTGGAGCCTGCACCAGAAGATGTATGAGAAGAGACTTGAAGACCTAAATATGTATATGCTAGAGGAGAGGAGGGGCAGGGGAGATATGATACAGACCTTTAAATACTTAAAGGGTATTAATGAACAAACCTTTTTCAAAGACAGGGAAGCTGTAAAACTAGAAGGCATAACATGAAGCTGCAAGGGAGTAAACAGAAAAGCAACATCAGGAAGTACTTTTTCACTGAAAGGGTGGTGAATGCTTGGAATGTCGTCCCGATGGAAGTGGCGGGGGCAAATACAGTGACAGAATTCAAAATGATATGGGACAGACACAGTGGATCCCTTTATAGCAACAGGATAAAATCAAAATAAACGTAACTATTTCTTATAGCTCAACAAATAGGGGTGATAAACGTAACTATTTCTTATAGCTCAACAAATAGGGGTGACCTGTATGGAGCAGAAGTTACACTCCTAAACAAAGGCATGGGGGGGGGGGGGAGGGTGACCTGCATGGAGCGACAGGTGCACCTACTCTCGCCAGCTTGCTGGGTAGATTAGATGGACTATTCTAGTCTTTATGTGCCATCATATACTATGTTACTGTGCATGTTAGTATGTCCCTAAACTTCACCAACAGAGTATAATGCAGGTGACCAGTGAAGGACAGCGAAGGCTGACTGGTGAATATGTACACCCTGCTGCTCAGAGCAGAGATATGAACTAAAGTTCAAGAGGATGGTATATGCAAATCAGTGAAACAACCTTTACAAAGAGACAGTGCTGCAGCCATGTATGTGGGAGTTAGAGACTAAATGTTGCAGATGCGTGTGTAGAGCTCCTGTCCTGGTGACTTTAGGGTCCCAGCAATGCCCAGCATGTGGGCTCTGGGGCATGTGACCTCTCACCTTGAGTCACCATGAATGGGTGCCTAGGCTTCTGGTGGGGGAGGGGGTTTGTGACCCTTCCTTATTGATCTCCTCATACACCTGGCACTAAACCCTTACTAAGGAGTAGTGTGGACCCCTTATTGTGGGTGAAGGGAGGCCCTATACTCTGTTGAATAGATCAGCTGTTCCAACCCAGAGACCACAGAGATATGGAGTGCAACTGGCAGGGGTTCTTTGCCATCTATCTCTCTCACCTATAGGGGCACAGGCTATGCAGATGCAGCCTCTAGGACAGGCATATACAGTAAGTCCCCTACCCCTGGGATGGGAGGCATGCCACAGCAGCCAGAGAGCTCCACAGGAGTTAGCCCTCCTTCAGTGGTTTAGATGCAAGCCTGTGCTCTGAGGAAAAGGTGCCCAAATGCCTATGGTCAGAAACAGAGCCTGTGGCACTGGCATCGCTCCACCTATGCAAGTGCACTGATACATGGCTCTCCATGCGGGGGAGGTGGTGGTCAGACTGCACGTTTCTGTGCCAGACCAACATTTTGCCAGTAGTTGCAAAACTTCATTGTCATGCCCCACAGCCAACTATGTTCAGCCTGACAAAATGGCCCACTTTGGTGGTTTCATGGAGCAGATACCTTATTACTCAGCCCCTCCAACAGTTGCCCTCTCATATCTTGCCAGTGCATCTGCAGAACTGCATAGCAAACTTTCCAAACTACTATTGTTTTGTTGACATACGTGGGCACACTCTCCCAGCGAGTACAGTGCTCTGCTGATGACTGTGGTTTGTGTGGATGTCATGATCATTTGTTTTGCTGTCCTGGCTGCTGCATCTTGATACCTCCAATTGCCACAGCACTACGTGACCTCCTGATTTCTCTCTGGACAGAACCAGCCGTAGGTGTCTTTGCTATTACCTGTGTTTCATGTCTGTAAGACGTGTGCAACTAGCACCTGGGTAGAGACTGATATTATTTGTGCCCACAGTAGTGGCATCTTTCTTGATCTTCAGAGCCATTAGTATGGCCACACTAGCAGTGTGTGACTGTTCCTGCCCACTCTTAGTCACAATTCTGCTCAAACACCACTTATCTGCATGCTGCTCAGGTAATGTGGCTTTTTAGCACAGTGGCCTTGTTGCCAATTCACTCCTGACTGCACTGAGGCTGGGACATATGCTATTCATGTGCTAACCCCCCCCCCCCCCAACACACTTCTGCTACCACACTTTAGTAAGCATGCCCTCCTCTGAATAAGTATATGCTATAGTGTTTTCTTTAATTTTATTCTTGATGCACTTGTTTGTATATATTTTTAATGCCATACCTCACCTCAAGGGCTTTATTGTCTTTAGCAAGAAATACATTTTAGAAAATACATTTATTTACAAAAGTGAATAGTTCTCCCTGTAGAGAATCCAGGATCTCCTTACTTCTAGATGACACCACAGCAGTGATGTGCCAATCCACATCTGGAATATTGAAATCACCTATCAGTAGCACTTCCCTTTCACAGCAAAACTGTGTATGTCTTCTATCAAATCTTCATCAACTTCTACTCCCTGTGAGGGGGATATGTTTATAACTCCAATGTAAATGGATTTCTCTTTCCCTCTTTCTAGTTTAACCCACTGTGCCTCCTCTCTTCCTTTAAAGCCCTGCAATTCTATAACTTTAATATTACTTTTTACATATAGTGTCAGTCCACCTCTCCTTCTTCCTACTCTGTTCTTCCTGAATAAAGTATAGCCTAGTATAATTACATCTCAGTCATGGTTTTCCATGAACTTTTTCTCTGTAACTGCCACTAAATCCAAGTCAGTCTCTTCCATTAAAACCTCAACATCCTGGATCTTATTTCCCATGCTAGGGGCATTTATACACACCGCTTTCCAGAAGTTGCTTCTTTTACCCATTTCTACAGAGGTATTTAATGTTTCACTTCCCTGGGGACTTTCTTTACTTACCTCGGGGCTTTCTTCATCCATCCCCAATGAATCTAGTTTAAAGCCCTGCTGCTGAAGACATTTTGACCCTTCTTGGACAGATGGATACCATTTCTGCTCTGCAGCCCTTGGAACATCATCCTATGGTGCAGGAAACCAAAACACTCTCACTGACACCATCCATGCAGCCATGCATTCATCTCCAGGATGCGAGCTTCTTTGCCTTGGCCTTTATCCTCAACAGGGAGTATTAAAGAGAATACCACCTGCACACCTACCTACTTTACCCTCTATCCCAGAGCCATGAAGTCACTTTTGAAATTCTTGGAGGGATACCTAGCAGTATCATTTGTGCCAACATGAATGAGTAATAGTCAGTAGGTTTGTTGAGTCTCAGAAAACTCTCCATAACTTCTTGGATTTTGGGATCTGGCAGGCAGCATACCTCTCTGGACATCAAGTCTGGTCAGCAGATGGACGCCTCAGTGCCCCTCAGAAGAGAATCACCAACCACCACCACTACTCTTCACTTTCTTGTGGTGACTGATTCTGCAACTTTGGGGTGCTCGAGCTGTGGTTCTTCCCTTTCCTCAGATGCTTCCACCTCCTCCTCTTCCAGGGCTGCATACTGGTTCTTCAATTCAAGAGCTAGAGGAGTGAGAGTGTTGATACAGCAGGATCAGGTGACTCATGACCAACCTTCTTCATTTTGTAGCATTCTGTGTTTGTGTGTTTTGTCTTGACTAGATTGTAAGCTCTGTTGAACAGGGATTGTCTCTTGCATGTCTGTGCTGTACAGCACTGCGTACGACTGGTAGCACTATATAAATGCTAAATAGTAGTAGTAGTAGTAATAGTAGTAGTAGTAGTAGTAGTAGTGTAGCCTCTCATCTTCTCCTATGTCAGAGATCTTTGATGTTTCAAGAAGCATCTCATCAATGTACTCTCACTGTCTTGAATGCTTCTCTGTCTCACCAGTCTGAACTCCTCCACTTGCTTCCTGAGAGCCTCAGCCTGCAGGCTTCCTGCACATGGAACTGGTCCTTCAACTGGCATTGAGATCTCTGTCTGGACAGAGGCAGAAGCTGTAATGGAAGCAATAGCTTTAGCAATATGATTTATCCCAGCCATTGTTTAGTAGATGGAGCTTTGGTACCTGTTGAAGTAAAAGAGAGAGACTTATCACAGTCCCTACCTGTTCCTTAGCTGTCCTTTAAGAGAAAAAGCAGTTAACCTCATTTAAGTGTATTCTAACAGTACTGTTCTATGTCCCTATGTGTAATAACTGGGGAGTAGTCCTATAAAGCAAGAGAGCTCACATGGGCTGGGTAGATGCTGGAGTGGGAACGGAGGGATCTAATACCTGATGAGATCAGTGGCTTCAAAGAGATAGCTGTGAATGGGTAGCTGGAATGAAGATAATGAACTCTGACAGAGCTTTGGCCAACACCACAAAGAAAAAAAAAACAATGCCCCCCTTTGCAATATAGAAAAAAGACTTTGCTTTTAAAAATGAACACCAAAACCCCTTTAAGAAATAGCTTTTAAAAATAGCCACCAAAACCCTCTTTGAGAGCTTTCAGGCTTGCTTACAATAGAGTCTGTCAGGAATGCCAGTACTTGAAAAGCTTTGTAGACCCCTATACAGCATTGCCTAGCTCCTCAGCAGTTAATCTAGGGCTACTAAGACCTGATGAGGTCAGGGCTTCAAAGAGTTAGCTGTGAATGGGTGGCTGGAACAAAGACAATGAACTCTAACTGACAGAGCTTTGGCCAATATCACAAACAAACAAACAAACAAACAACAAAAAAAAAACAATTCCCCTTTGCAGTATAGAAAAAAGACTTCACTTTTAAAGATGAACACCAGTACCCCTTTAAGAATTAGCTTTTAAAAATGATCACCAGTACTCTCTGAGAGCTTTCAGGCAGAGTATTACCTTGCTTGCAATAGAATACGTCACCTTCCCCTCTTGTCAGTTCATGAGCCAGCTGCTCCAACTAGCAGTTATTTATTTCATCTAGAAACTTTATCTCCCTAGCATGCCCTGCTATGACACTGACCCAGTTGATACCAGGGTAATTGAAATCACCCATTACTGTGTTGTAACTTTTGTTAGCTTCCCTGATTTCTTTTAGCATTTCATCATCCATCTGTACATTCTGGCCAGGCAGTCGGTAGTACATCTCCACTGTCATCACCTTCCCATTTTTACATGGGACTTCTATCCATAGAGATTCTACAGTGTATTTTGTTTTCGGCAAAGCTGTAATCCAAATGTGACTCAATGACCTCTCCAAAATACAGTGCAACCCCTCCACAAATTTGATCCACCTTATCACTGTGATATAGTTTGAACCAAGATATCACAGTGTCCCATTGGTTGTCTTCCTTCCACCAGCTTTCACCTATTATCTAGTTTAAAAGCTGCTCTATCTCCTTTTAAAAAGTGAATGCCATTAGCCTGGTTCTACCCTGGTTACGGTGGAGCCCATCCTTTCTGAAAATCCCCTTCCTTCCCCAGAATGTTGCTGAGTTCCTAACAAATCCAAACCCCTCTTCTTTGCACTATTGCATTGAGACTCCCAAGCTCTGCCTGCCTTTCGGGTCCTGCAAATGGAACGGGAAGCATTTCTGAGAATGCTACCCTGGAAGTTCTGGATTTCAACTTCTTATCTAAAAGCCTAAATTTGGACTCCAGAATGTCCCTCCCACACTTTCCTATGCAGTCTAAGGAACACGCATAGAGTCTATAGGGGTTCTTTTAGAAGCCTTATTCGTGATTTGCATGTGTATAATTAGGCAAATTGAGCCCTTTCTAAAATTGTCATTTACATGTGGAAGTTATAAGGGGGCATGTTTAGGGCATGGCCAGGGCAGGTCTAAAGCCCATACGTGTATTCCCCATTTCATATAGCGAATACATGTGTATGACCAAAAATGTTGATGTCAGAATTAACATCTGCACCCTGGCATCTTTATGGTTTAAAAAAGTGCTCATTTCAGCCTGCCCTTTATGAGAGAGGAAGAGGAGTAAGGGGTAATCCGCCTTACTCCTTCATTATTTATTTCCTCTTTCAAACTGAAATTAGATAAAGATAGGGGCATCTGAAGTTAACTGGTGGCATTTGCATGTGCAGGTTTGCTAAATGGCCAACATGTGTGGCATGGATAGCTGGGCTCTGTTTTGTATAGCGTACATGTTACACATGGCACCTCCTCCTCGTTCCCTTCCCAGCCTTCTCTATAGAGTCCTTCCAGCCTCTGCTGAGGCCTTCACTGCTTCCTCTGTTGTTCTGTTGGCCAACGGAGTCTTCCCCATGTCCAAATTGCCTGCACTATGGAGACTGATGTGTCACACAGCATTTTTTTAAACATAAAGCTGAGAAACACAGTTTTAGCACCCAGTGTAATATTTACAGTGCTACTTTTTTCATGGGTTGGGTTGGGTTGTCCTTTGAATCCTGAGGATTAGTGTTGTTATGATTTGGCAGATTTGCTGTCGGTTCTTAGTGACTTCTTTTCTAGGTTTTGTTTTATATTCTAAATTGAAGGCAGTTTACATTGCTGTTACTGAGATTATCCAATACTCAAAAAGTGCAGACGTAGGAGTATTTTTCTCTTTAACCCTTTCATGGCTGTTGTTGCCATATGGCAACCTTCAAATTTTCCCCCAAATTGTTCACCGGATTCTTTATTTCCAAAAAATTATTTAATTGTATCTTAAGTTATGTAATCTCTTGTGGATGTGAAAGGGTTAAAACATTTAGAGCCTGTACTATCTACTATCCTAGGCAGAATACAACAAAACATACATAAAAAGTTTCACAAATATGCAATATAATAGTTCAATACACAAAATAAAATAATAAACATTCTCACAACAAGAAATGCTGCTCATACTTATCTCCTAGAAATAATAACATTTAGAATCACTCATTAAAAGTGAAAGTAAAACAAAAAGAGCTTTTCAGCTTTTTTCTAAATGGAAGTAAATGAGTAAGGATTCAAAAGGAAGAGAATTCCATAATTGAGTGGCAGCAATAGAAAATGCCTCAGAACACATTTCATTCAAAGAAATAGCACGCAATGATGGAACGTCTAAATAAAACTGGTCTGTTGAACACATCCTATGTCCAGGGATATAACGCTGCAAAGCTGAGGAAAGATAGAATAGAGCTTCTCCAGCTTATACTTGAAATACTATTATCAAAATTTTAGAGCTTGATATTCAAAGAAAGTGACACGGTTAGCAGACCTGCTGGCTATGTTAATCCCCTTGTCCAGGATATTTAGCAGCACTAATTTAATTTAATTTAATTTACAAGTTTTTATATACCGCACCTTCCAATGATCAGTTGCGGTTTACATTGAACAACAGTAAACAAGGCAATGCTGTTTTTACATATAACAATGTGAAGCTACAAAAATTCAGATCAAACTTACAATTAACAGTTGTAACTATGTACAAAGAACAGGATTATAAACTATGTACAAGGTATGTATGATTCAAAAACATCGGTTTGGGGTTTTGGTACTTATTCCAGTTCAGAGATGGATAAGGTTAGCTGGTGAAACTATCCTTTTTCTTGTTGAAAAGGTGAATTCGTCAAAGAACCGTGGTATGTTGAGAATAAATGTGTTTTGAGTTTTTTCCTGAACTCCATGATTTGAGGTAGAGATCTGAGTTTCGATGGAATGTTGTTCCAAATTATAGGGGCAGCATGGGAGAATGCTTTCATGTTTGTTGATTTTTTAGCCTTTATAAATTCCTTTGGTGTTTTTAGTTTGTTTATTTGGTCTCTCCTTTGAAGATTATGATTAGGTTCTGTATTAATGAGGTTGTTTAATGTAGGAGGTGCTGTATTATTTAGGACTTTGTATGTGGTTAGGAGAGTTTTATATTGTATTCGGCATTGAATCGGGAGCCAGTGTAAATACTCTAATATAGGTGTTATATGTTGGAAAGTTGGGGCATTCATTATAGTCCTGGCTGCTGCGTTTTGTGCTAGTTGGAGTTTTTTTAGGTTTTGTTTTGTTACGCCTATTAGGGTTAGGTTCGCAAAGTCAAAATGGGGGGTTATTATTGCTTGTATTATACGTTGAAAATCCTGTAGGTGCAGTAGGGGGCGGAGTTGTTTTAATACTTTAAGTTTAAAATAAACTTTTTTTGTTATTCCTTATATGCGTGTCCATACAGAGGTGTTTGTCTAGTATTACGCCTAGGTAACGTATTTCAGTATTTATTTTGATATCGTTATTTTGCAATGTGATATGTGTTGGGGGGATGAATGTTGTATTTTTAGTTACTATTAGGGCTTCTGTTTTAGTGTGATTTATATATAAGTTGTTTTCAATTAGCCAATTGGTTATTTCATTGAGGCAGGTATTTATAAGAAGTGTGGGAATATTAGGAATTGTGAATGGGACATACATCATTATGTCGTCCGCATAGAGGTGGTAATAAACATTAAATGCAGTTAGCGCCACTGAGTATTGATGGGTGCTGCTGCTCACGTTCCAATACTAACTGGTGAGATTCATCGTTATACAGGCAACCCAAGTATTCAATGCTGGGACCCGGATATGGCCCCAACATTGAATATCCAGGTCTCATGTTCAGTTGCAGCAGCTAGCCACTTTAGTAGCACTAGCTGCCAGTGATAAATGTTGGGTCCTTAAACTTTACCCTCAACAATATTGGGAGCCAATGTAAGGAAGCCAAAATCAGAGTTATATGTTTGTTATTGGTTCACCCCTGTCAACAGAAGAGCTGTTGCATTTTGAACTATCTGAAGAGCATGGATACGATTTGCAAGTAGATCCAAATAAAGCCTATTATAATAATCAAGCGGGATGGGGCTTTCAAGGGGATTAACATGGATAGCAGATGTTGTAACTGCATTAATTGTGGTGAGCAGGCTATTCCATCTATGGCACTACCAAACACCCAGATGCGAGCTAAGTAGCATCAGAGTATTCTGGGGACAGGTCATAGTCAGCACCTGGGGATAACTGGCAGGAAGCAAAATGCATCTGCTAGCCAGTTATCCCTCAGTGGCAAACGTTAGGCATCTGAAGGCTGTCCTAACTTTATCCTCTGAAGCTAACTGGGCAGCGGCTGAAAATCGCTGCTGCCCGATTAGCTTTGACGGTATCCAGCCAACCTGGATATTTAATGAAAGTGGCTGGATATGGCCCCAGAATTGTATATCTGGATTTAAAGTTCAGTGGCAGCAACTAGCTGCTTTATCAGAAAAATACAGAATATTCCTAATTTTATTGGGTGCCAAGAATTTCCAAGCATACCTTGATAAGTTGCCTGTAGATACTATACCTTACAAACTTTAGAAGTAAATGGTCTTTGACATAATACAAGTATTGAGATGAACATTAGCAATACATCTAAGAAATTGAGAGAATCTCCAGCATACTCTAACTTAGGGATTCTCAACACAGTCCTCAGGACATACCTAGCCAATCAGATTTTCAGGATAACCACAATGAATATGCATGAGAGAGATAGTCATTTCTCCTGCATATACATTGGTGGTCATTCTGTTGCAGGAATAGTGGGGTTGGACATCCGAGTTGGACGTCCAACTCCCATTCAGGGCCAGGACCATATTTATCCCCTTTTGCTCCCTGCACATATAGGACCATTGTGCGGGGAGTGCTAGATGGGAGTGGAAGGGGGAGGTGCCTGGGAAGAGTGAGATCAGGGGGCGTGGCCTTCAACCCGGTGTATAGAGGCCATTCCGTGCAGGCCTTTGTATGTCCCCTGGATGCTACCTGGACACCCGCCTTATTCCTCTGTGGAGGAATAAGGCAGGCACAGGGGGGGATCGGGCCCTGAAGCCCCTCCACACACTTTGCTCTTCTGCGGGACATGCCCTGCTGCCAGATCCAGGCCATGGCTGCCCCCCAGAGGGTCAGACAGTGGAGAAAAGGTATGTTGGTGGAGTCAGCCATTGTGTGCTCCTGCTGGACGTGCTGGTGCCATGGTGACAGGACACCACTGCATTGGCACACCAGCAGGAGCTTTGGGAGGGCTGGACAGGCAAGGCTTAGAACATCCATAGCACCAGGATCAGGGGCACGTCAGGCTGTTCACGTGCCCTGATTGTACAACTGCGGGAGCATATAGCTCCCACATTTGCAGAATCAGGAACAAATTGGTCCCATCCAGACAGCCCGGACATGTCCCTTTCAGAATTACCCTCATTGTGTTTATCCTGAAAATCTCATTGGCTAGGTGTGTCCCGAGGACTGGGTTGAGAACCCATGCTCTAACTTAAGAGTGAGGTTTAATCCTGTGACTGTTATGAAATAACATAAAATGAACCCATTTGGAGACATTATCTCGGAAGGTAAGAAACTACCTGCACTGTCAGCTATCTTGCCCCCCAAATTAAACATTTTTACATCTAGAGACTGTGGACCTGATATTAGTGTTACTCCCTTTATCCAAGATATTCAGAGGCACCAACGTGGATAGCACTGCTGAATATCCGTAGAGTCCACCACGGCACACCCCAATGCTGCTCGGTTAGCCTTGTGGCATTCCAGGGGTGGCACGCGGCCATAACCAGGCAGCGACTGAATTATCACTGCTGCCCAGTTAGCTTCCTGCAAATCTAGGCAAGTGAGATATTCAGTGTCGGGACTGGATATGACCCTGGCATTGAATATATAGGCTTAAAGCTCATCAGTGACAATTAGCAGCATTAGATTGGCTAGTGCCGCTGAATATTGTGCCCTGTATTTCTAAGGCCAGCATTGGCATAGTGGGGGGAAGAGAAGAGTGCTAGGATGATAGGGGGAGGGAAGAATAAAGAGCTAGGCTTTGTGGAGGAAGGAAGAAAGAAATAGCTAGGTTTTGAAGAGGGAGAAAGGATGAAAAGGCTGGGGTAGTGGAGGGGAAAGGAAGAGTGTTAGCATCAGGCCTAGGGAGGGGAAGAGGGAAAGTTGCCCTCCAGCTGCTAATTCACATGAATCTAAGTTGGGGGAGGAAAAAGTCATCGCCCTCCCTCCCCTGGTAAATCTGACCTCCCTACCTTTGGCGGCTCCCCTCCCCGTGCCAAAGGAAGCACTCAAACTACACCTATGCATACTTGTCTTTATTTCAGTGCCCTGCGGTATCTAATATTGTACCCCCAGATGTTGACCCTATGATGCCAGGTCCTGGTGACCTCCAGCACCAAAAAAACTGAACCTGTGGGGAAGATGTATGCTTCAAGAAGAAGTCCAAGCCATCCCTGTTCCAGCACTAAGTATCTCCAACCTAGGATTCTTCTTACCTAGGCCTTGGATTTCAGTCAACTCCTATCCCATGATCCCATGGTCCAACTCCCTATCCCATGGGCAAATTTCCTTATGCCCCATACATGAGAGGAAGATTTCTTTGTGTGTGAGCACAAGATCCCCTCAAATCACGTGTGCTTCATGCTCAGTGTGTATGACTTGACATCTCTGCTATGTAAAGATGCAGTAGTATGGTGGGTGGTAGGGAAAGAATATGTGATGAGATGACAGTGTTAGGATTCTGGTGAAGAATGTATAACACAGACAAATGCTTCTTAGAAAAGATGAGCTCTGCAGTCTCCTGGAGAGAAAGCAGTGCTACATTTTCTCTTTAAAATCAGCTTTTTCCAAGAGAAAATGCAACCTGCAATTTGTAGAAAGTGAAGTGTTTTTCACATGTGCCTCATATGTCATATAATATAGTAAAATGCATATTCTGTCTAGACCAGGTTTCTCAGTTTTACAATGAAAGAAAAAGAAAAGTGGTAAAGTCCCTCTCATAGACTATAATGAGATTTATATGGCTGTACTAACTGGGTTTTAAGAGATTGAGAGGTGAATAAAAGCTTGTATTTACCAGAGTCAATACTTTGGCGCAGCACTTTGTGGTTAAATGTATGTCATTAATGGAGTTTCAATGTTTTCTCATATTCCTGAATATTATTGTGACCATTCTAAGTATTTTTTGAAGGTCTCTTACTATAACATTTGCTATTCAACAAAATCTAAATATGCCTAGATATTCATCTTCTGGGGCTTCAAAACAGAAGGCGGATCATTTTTATAAACAAACCCAAAAAACAGGAAACCCTATATTCCCCAAAAATGCTTCACAAAAATCCCGTGCAATGTCCTAATCCAAGATATTCATACTTCAGTTGCGGGGAAAGTCATAAAGGCTGTTCACTTGATTCACAGCATAGATTATTAAAAATCTCCAATTGGATACCAGCTAAGCTAAATTCTTTAACACTTTTCAAACATGTTTAAGGTACCCTTCCCCTCTAAAACGTCAATTAATGTATATGCTCAAAAAGCCCCCAGAAGCAGGAATACTTCCCATCTTTAATAATAATAATAATAAAAATTTTAAAGGCATTACTCTGTACGTAAAATATTTTATACACAAAAATGATGATTTCAGCATTGCTCAACAAATACGTATATATGTGCATGTGAAGTGGGATTTTAGAAGGGTCATCTGGAAGAAATCTGGGACATCCAGGGCACCACAGCCAAAATTCTGGGAGAGTGATGGCAATGAAGGGAGGCATGTGTAAGTGCCCTCTGAAATAGCGCCATCTGTGCTCCAAAAGATGCACATCCCCACAACCAGGTCTGGAGATGGGCTCACGCATATAGCAAGGCTGGATACATGCATGTTTACAGGTCATTTTAGAAATGTGGATGTCCCTGACATGCACCTTCACAGAAAGGGTTATCCTGTGAGCAGTGAGTGAGAATCAGCTGTGCCTACTTAGTTGGGAACTGTGTGTGAGAGAAAACTGCAGCCAATCTGAGCACTTTTCAAATCATTTAGAATCCCTTCAGCAAAGGCTCCAACGATCCTGTGAGCAGTGAGTGAGAATCAGCTGTGCCTACTTAGTTGGGAACTGTGTGTGAGAGAAAACTGCAGCCAATCTGAGCACTTTTCAAATCATTTAGAATCCCTTCAGCAAAGGCTCCAACGATCCTGTGAGCAGTGAGTGAGAATCAGCTGTGCCTACTTAGTTGGGAACTGTGTGTGAGAGAAAACTGCAGCCAATCTGAGCACTTTTCAAATCATTTAGAATCCCTTCAGCAAAGGCTCCAACGATCCTGTGAGCAGTGAGTGAGAATCAGCTGTGCCTACTTAGTTGGGAACTGTGTGTGAGAGAAAACTGCAGCCAATCTGAGCACTTTTCAAATCATTTAGAATCCCTTCAGCAAAGGCTCCAACGATCCTGTGAGCAGTGAGTGAGAATCAGCTGTGCCTACTTAGTTGGGCACTGTGTGTGAGAGAAAACTGCAGCCAATCTGAGCACTTTTCAAATCATTTAGAATCCCTTCAGCAAAGGCTCCAACGATCCTGTGAGCAGTGAGTGAGAATCAGCTGTGCCTACTTAGTTGGGAACTGTGTGTGAGAGAAAACTGCAGCCAATCTGAGCACTTTTCAAATCATTTAGAATCCCTTCAGCAAAGGCTCCAACGATCCTGTGAGCAGTGAGTGAGAATCAGCTGTGCCTACTTAGTTGGGAACTGTGTGTGAGAGAAAACTGCAGCCAATCTGAGCACTTTTCAAATCATTTAGAATCCCTTCAGCAAAGGCTCCAACGATCCTGTGAGCAGTGAGTGAGAATCAGCTGTGCCTACTTAGTTGGGAACTGTGTGTGAGAGAAAACTGCAGCCAATCTGAGCACTTTTCAAATCATTTAGAATCCCTTCAGCAAAGGCTCCAACGATCCTGTGAGCAGTGAGTGAGAATCAGCTGTGCCTACTTAGTTGGGAACTGTGTGTGAGAGAAAACTGCAGCCAATCTGAGCACTTTTCAAATCATTTAGAATCCCTTCAGCAAAGGCTCCAACGATCCTGTGAGCAGTGAGTGAGAATCAGCTGTGCCTACTTAGTTGGGAACTGTGTGTGAGAGAAAACTGCAGCCAATCTGAGCACTTTTCAAATCATTTAGAATCCCTTCAGCAAAGGCTCCAACGATCCTGTGAGCAGTGAGTGAGAATCAGCTGTGCCTACTTAGTTGGGAACTGTGTGTGAGAGAAAACTGCAGCCAATCTGAGCACTTTTCAAATCATTTAGAATCCCTTCAGCAAAGGCTCCAACGATCCTGTGAGCAGTGAGTGAGAATCAGCTGTGCCTACTTAGTTGGGAAGTGTGTGTGAGAGAAAACTGCAGCCAATCTGAGCACTTTTCAAATCATTTAGAATCCCTTCAGCAAAGGTTCCAACGATCCTGTGAGCAGTGAGTGAGAATCAGCTGTGCCTACTTAGTTGGGAACTGTGTGTGAGAGAAAACTGCAGCCAATCTGAGCACTTTTCAAATCATTTAGAATCCCTTCAGCAAAGGTTCCAACGATCCTGTGAGCAGTGAGTGAGAATCAGCTGTGCCTACTTAGTTGGGAACTGTGTGTGAGAGAAAACTGCAGCCAATCTGAGCACTTTTCAAATCATTTAGAATCCCTTCAGCAAAGGCTCCAACGATCCTGTGAGCAGTGAGTGAGAATCAGCTGTGCCTACTTAGTTGGGAACTGTGTGTGAGAGAAAACTGCAGCCAATCTGAGCACTTTTCAAATCATTTAGAATCCCTTCAGCAAAGGCTCCAACGATCCTGTGAGCAGTGAGTGAGAATCAGCTGTGCCTACTTAGTTGGGAACTGTGTGTGAGAGAAAACTGCAGCCAATCTGAGCACTTTTCAAATCATTTAGAATCCCTTCAGCAAAGGCTCCAACGATCCTGTGAGCAGTGAGTGAGAATCAGCTGTGCCTACTTAGTTGGGAACTGTGTGAGAGAGAAAACTGCAGCCAATCTGAGCACTTTTCAAATCATTTAGAATCCCTTCAGCAAAGGCTCCAACGATCCTGTGAGCAGTGAGTGAGAATCAGCTGTGCCTACTTAGTTGGGAACTGTGTGTGAGAGAAAACTGCAGCCAATCTGAGCACTTTTCAAATCATTTAAAATCCCTTCAGCAAAGGCTCCAACGATCCTGTGAGCAGTGAGTGAGAATCAGCTGTGCCTACTTAGTTGGGAACTGTGTGTGAGAGAAAACTGCAGCCAATCTGAGCACTTTTCAAATCATTTAGAATCCCTTCAGCAAAGGCTCCAACGATCCTGTGAGCAGTGAGTGAGAATCAGCTGTGCCTACTTAGTTGGGAACTGTGTGTGAGAGAAAACTGCAGCCAATCTGAGCACTTTTCAAATCATTTAGAATCCCTTCAGCAAAGGCTCCAACGATCCTGTGAGCAGTGAGTGAGAATCAGCTGTGCCTACTTAGTTGGGAACTGTGTGTGAGAGAAAACTGCAGCCAATCTGAGCACTTTTCAAATCATTTAGAATCCCTTCAGCAAAGGCTCCAACGATCCTGTGAGCAGTGAGTGAGAATCAGCTGTGCCTACTTAGTTGGGAACTGTGTGTGAGAGAAAACTGCAGCCAATCTGAGCACTTTTCAAATCATTTAAAATCCCTTCAGCAAAGGCTCCAACGATCCTGTGAGCAGTGAGTGAGAATCAGCTGTGCCTACTTAGTTGGGAACTGTGTGTGAGAGAAAACTGCAGCCAATCTGAGCACTTTTCAAATCATTTAAAATCCCTTCAGCAATGGCGCGCCCGTGCCTTGCGGGCCCGCGCCTGAGGGCCTCGCAAGAGGGCCCTTTGGCGTGGCCCTTAGGCGGTGGACCGTGCGGGACCCACTATCTGCTGCTATATGCTTATTCTATATGCTCATTCTGTTCAGCGATATGCTGTTTGTAGTTAATGTAAGGTAATGTAATGTAAGTTATGTACTGTGTTCCCTGTTTGTACTCCTAGTGTTTTGTTGTGATGTAATGATAATGCAATGTATGTTTCCCTCACCTTTGTTTAACTTTGTGCTGTATTAACCGCTTTGATTGAAGGAAAAGGCGGGATACAAAACATGTTAAATAAAATAAATAAAATAAAATTTCAGATCTGCAAATGTGCGGCCGTGGGGCAGTAAAATAAATGCACTATTCATCAACAAGCAGGGTTTTTTTTACCCAGCAAAACTTGTTTTGGCGGTGAGAGCACATTTCACTCTTCTTACTGCAAGTGTTGTACCATGAAACAGACACTTTATTGCAACTTATTTGTGGTCAGGAGCAGATATTGGCATGGATGCATCAACAGCCAGGACCGGACATTCTCAGGCTATTCTGTAATCACATGGCAACATGCGTCTCCAATACACTTCCCAGGCTATTCATCTATCATGCTCCCGTACTACCAGGGATGGCTATACACCTGGCTTTCCAAAATGGCTCTGGGGTCGTCTTTATGATTTTCACATCTGAATTCCTGTTTTCAAATCTCCAAATCATTAATATAGCTTCTGAAATGACCCCCCGGCCAATACATGTTTCAATGCATATGTAAACTTGGAAGGAGTTCATGAGGGCAGGGTTGGGCACCTATGAAAATAGGTGTGTGTACTTTGCATGAGGTCAATTCTCAAAGGGAAACTTTACATTTTGAAAACTTGATGTAAAATCTGTGTACCTTATACCTAAAGCCCATATGGATTAATGACTATTTTTCTGTGATTTCTTCTAGACATGGAGTCTTATAAATCAGGTTGGAGAGATGCCCACCAACAACCCCCACCCTACGCCATGCTGTCAATGTCGAAGTAAATTTATTAAAAAGCCTTTGCACTTGACAAAACCAATATTTCTCAAATGGGAAGCAATAATGTTGTGACTATTTTGCAGAATGAAGAAATAATTGCAATATCAATCAACAGCACATCTCTAATTTTAATCAGCTATGCATCTAGCAGACAGAACCCCAATTGGCATATAATGAGAGTGAACTCATAGCAGCTCATTTTAGCTGATGGGCAGAGTAGTCTATCCCAGATGCTTGCCCATACGATTTTTTCTTAATATGCATTGTTCTGCTTTTCTGCATTAGCTGACCTGCACTGTAAGCAATGACGGATAGTCAATGTTAGTTTTTCCAAAGGCCCATACGTCTGTGTTGAAATCAATTCATAACAAACTAAAAGTATCGTTGTCAGCGTCAGGAAAACAAACTATCCAGCAATAACCAGCTTTCAAGTTATTATTAAATCAGATACTCCGAGCAACTGACAACTTCTGTCATTCAATACGGTATTGCAACCTAACTACCCATGCAAACTCAATACCCAATCAACCCAACTAGACTCACGAAAGCACCCTCATGCTATATGTAACCCTCCAATTGTGATGTCTTAATTTTGTTAAATACCCTCATGTTAAATGTTGTAAAGCACACACATGTTAAATGTAACCCCAATTGTGATGTGATGTAACCACTTTGATTGTAGGATAAGGTGGTATACAAATCTGTCTAAATAAATAAATACAGAGGGGGATGCTAACAAAGCTGTAGAAGTTTATGCTATTAAGTTTAAAATGTCTGTTTCCTCTCAAGCAAACTGAAATGTCCCAAACAGGAGTATGCACAAATAAGTTCATGATTCAGAAAGACAGAAAAGGGCACGGAAGAGCATTCCTTTGAAAGATGTGAGCAACTGGAAATGCTTGCTCCCATTAATGCCAAGTAAATATTCTCTCCCGGAAGGAAACCTATTGCTGCCATTACCTGCAAAAATTTAAATATCTGTCCATGACCTCAATCAGCCTCTTTACAAAAGCTGGCTTATGTTGGATTTAAGCGGAGACAAACCTGATGGGCTGGGGGAAATCTTAAGAATTGGTAGGACATAAGTCTTTTTTTCTTCACAGCTGCATTATGAACTAAGAATGTGCAGATTAAGATATCACAGCCACTAGAAAACAAGACCATATTTCTGTATGTGACCAGATTATCAGTATAATGCCAACCATATAGTACATTATGGGGTCAATATTAGAAGATGCTGCCTAGCTTAATGGGGCAGGAAGGTGCCTATTTATGCCTATTTTTAAAGACAAATAGGTGCCGGCTTGTCTTTATAAACTACTAGTGGAAATCTCTGCTCCCCTTAGTTACTTGTCTACTCTCTTTGTTCTTTCCCATATTATATTAGTGTTCCTTCCTGATTTCTCAATTTATGCTTTTGTAAACCATGCTTGCTGGTATTATAAAGAAAAATGTATCAAATCCGAATATACATAAATATAAACATAAACACACCTTGTCCCTAGATTGTAGGCGGGAACATTATGCCTGCTCGCGAGTAGGTGCAAATGTCAGTGGATTCTTTATATGCGTACATGAGAATTTTATAAAATACGCATGTACTTCATGATTCCACATGTGCTTTACCCTAACTCCACCCCTGTGGACACCTACTATAAAGGTTTGCACTGGCTTGCACCTTGCATACTTTTACATCTAGCCTAATTCTATGTGAGCCCATTTATACACCTAAAATAGCGTTTTAGGCTCAAAAGGGGGTTTATAAAATTCCCCCCCTGTACATCTGGCATTAAGGGGATAATATTATAGAGAGCTGCAGAAAGTTGCACACCGTTTGCGTGCACAATTTTAGTGGGTTATGCATGTAAATAGGGACTTAGGCAAGTACTTCAGTCTCTATTTTGTAAGCATTCAGGTGCAATTTTCAATATGCAGGTGTCCTTTGACCAACAGTTTGATCCTAATTTCTCTCTCAATGCAAAATTTGTTCTGTCTGATCTCTGCTTACTACAGATTCTTTGCACTCTTTCATTCACGCCTTCATCATATCTCACATTGATTATTTGTGATGATGAGAGCTGTGCTGAGCCGATGGAAACAGAAGAAAACAGTGAATATGCCTTTAAGGTGAGAGACAGGCAAGGTATTCACAGGGTTCAGACTGCAGGCAAAGGAAAGAAACACATAGTTGCTGAAGCCAAGCCACACCCAAGCTCTAACGTAAGTGCAGGCTTGGAGGGTAATGATAATCACCTGTGCAGAGACAGGGGATTGTTAGTTAGGAAACAGCTTTATAAGCCCTGTTCAGAGGAGAGGAAGGGGAGAAGTGGGAAGTTTGACTTCGAGTTGGAGAATGGCTCCAGCAAGAAAGGAAGCAGCAAGAGAGGAAGCAGTCCTTGTAAGAGATGCACTCTTAATTCAGAGACCAGCAGATGGGTGGCTGGGAGAGTTGCTGACAACGAGGATCAGATTGCAGTGCAGAGTGTTCGTGAACCAGCTCAGAGAATTCAAGCTGCCAGAAGGTGGGTGAATACGGTTACAACTGGAAGTGACCAGAACCCAGCCGAGGGCAGAGAACCAGAGTTGAACATGATTGAAGGATTGAGGCAATTGATCCAGGGAAAGAAGCCCCACTCTCAAGGTACAAATATTCCATATCAGGGAGAGCAGCTGTGGAAGGAAATTCAGAAGTTCCTACAAAACAGTAAGCTTGAAGGAGTTAATGAAAACCCAGAGACAGACAAGCATTTCGTAGCACAGGAAGAAATGCAAATTGACTCTTTTGGGCAGGATTCTGTTACTGAGGAGTCTCCTATGGACTGTTCTTTGTGTAAGAAGGAAGTTTGAAAGTTGGTGATAAAAAAGTGTTAACAGAAGAAGCTTTTGAGAAGCAGGGTTTTTACCTAGCCATGTGAATGCCAAGAACTTCCTCTAAGGCAAAGAGCCTTTGCTTAACCTAGAGTTTGATATCCAAAGCAGCACATGATAAATGAAGATGAAGCTGTGATTTACTTGCTGAAATGTTTTGCTGAAAACAGCTGCACATGTTTAAAGGTTCTTTCAGTTTCTTCAGTTCCAGTTGCATATGTTTCCTGTTAATATTTACTTGGAGAATAATCCTTATGTCTGCGTTGAACCTTAGTGCTTATGGGAACCTAAATAAAATTCTTGTTTTGCCTTAAAACCAACGGTCTCACACTACTTTGTCTTTGAGTAAAAGAATCAACTACAAGTCCCAGAGTTCCCTGCTGGAGACAAGGCTAGTAACTCTTTATTTAAGGACAAACATTGGCAGCCCTATGCCTGTAAGCCTTTGGCCCAGGCGAGGGTCACGACATATTGTAATATCATGTACTGTGGTATTCACTCCACAAACCTAATAAAACTACAGCTTGTTCAGAATACAGCAATCCATTTACTGGCAAATGCTTCAAGGAATGGCCATGTCTCCTCATTGTTTACTCACTACCATTGGCTTCCCCTTCCTGTCAGATTTGATTTTAAAGTCCTTATATTAGCTCATAAGGCCTTTTACATGGGCTTTCCTCTCTATCTCTTCACATTGCTGTTTCCGTACCTCCCATCACAAGTGCTTTGATCTCAGAACACAAACCGTCTCATTACTCCTTCCATCTCTGCTGCTCGTATGGAAGATTCTAGATGTATGATTTTCTGTTTTTTGGCCCCATCTCTTTGGAACTCTCTTCCCCCCAGCATACACACTGAGCCTTCTCTAAAAAATGTAAGGTACTTCTGAAAACCTATTATTTTCAGGCAGCCTTCAGGGACTGCCTGGCCTAGAGTGGGAAGTTACTTCTGCTGCCACCTATACTGATCCTCTTTTCTGTCTAAAATTGGCATTCTTTTCCTATGTTACATATTTTAATTATTGTAAACCTCTTGGATGCTACCCAGTCAAAGTGGTATAAAAAGTTGTATTAATAATCATAATGTACTTGGTACAATTTCTCCAAATGGGTTGGAGTGCATGTACTTGCACTGTGGGGGTTACAGGAGTGGAGCATTTAGCAGAGCGCAAAGTTATACGCATAGGTTGTGAATGTGTGTGTGTTGTTGAGTCATTGTTGAGTCCTGGTGACCCAGCCCCATAATGCTATTATTCATGTACCTTCTTCAGAAATCTAGGTGCCAGCTTTTATACTAGCCAAAGGACTGGTATAAGTGATTGTGCCAAGATTTAGCTCACATTTGTGACGACTTATGTCCCTATTTTATAAAGTAAAGTATGCGTTTACCTTTCTTTATGAACTAGTGGCAAAATAGGCACATTAAAATGTGCATAAATCTAGCTGATTCTTATAAAATTCACATTTATATACAATGGTATATTCAATGTGCTGCTAACCATATAGCACTGCAGAATATATACATAATTTGAAACATCTAGATTAGACGTTTCAAATTATTCCCTCCATGTACTGTTAATATTGGGATCAATGCTTGTAGGTTACCTAGGAGTATCCTTTCTTCCAGATGACTGTATTTGAGTGGTTCATCTAAGTGAGGTAAGTTTGGCAGAATAGACAGGCGGTTCATCGCTTTTGAAGGCTCACTGAAATAATTCAAAATCATTTCCATGAGCAAAACAGCATTTTACTTATGGAAATGGGTTGTTTGAAAATTGCCCATCTTCAATGTGGGAAAAATTACATGTACTGTTCTATGTAATTTTATCTGCAGTTCCAGGAGGCGTACCCACCCATGTTCTGGTCAGGAGAGGAAAAAAATACATGCAGATGTTATTTTCAGATACTGATATGCTATTTCTACAGGTACTCGTTCCTATGATAATAAACATGTAATTCATATTGTTGCACTCTGAGATGTCTCAAGGCTTTTCTCTTTTACATATTTTGTTTAAGATTTACACAGCCTTTAGTCATGCTATCATAATCACTTTTGAGATGTGATAGATAGATGTATAGAACCATCAGAACTGGTCCTCAGGACTGGTCGAGGTATAGAGTGTGCTGTCTAAACCTTCAGCCTTAGCCCTCCCCACCATGAGATTTTAATAGTTAAACTTATGTTCACTGTAAAAATATATAATTGGATATCACACGTTCACATATTAAGCTTTGCTTAGTATGTATGTTTAGGCCTGCACTTTCAGCAAGTAAAAGAATTCCCTAATGGCTGGAATGGAGGAGTAGCCTAATAGTTAGAAAACTGGCTGGGGAACAAAAAGACCAGGGTTCAGTTCCCACTAGCACTCCTTGTGGCCTTGGGCAAGTCGCTTAACCCTCCATTGCTTCTGAAAAATCCGTTATCAATGTCTCTGTTTAATGTACATTACCAAGCAGGGCCGGCCCGTCCATTGAGCAAGAATGTTCTTTGCACAGGGCCCCGCGTTTTAGGGGGCCATGCGCCAACAGCTTTCTGCATTGAAGACAGACCAGCAGGCAGGGTTGCTTTAGAGGGAGCCGGAGAGGCCCCGGCTCCCTCTAACAGCTGCTGAAGTGAAGCGCGTCTTTTCCCTTCACTTCGGCAGATGTACTGACGTTTACAATGCTGCCGTGCTGAGCGCCGGGAAACAGGAGGTCCCCTTTGACCTCAGCGTGACAGCGTTCTAAAAGTCAGTACAACTGCCGAAGTGAAGGGAAAAGGCGTGCTTCACTTCGGCAGCTGTAGAGATGAGCCGGGGCCTCTCTGGCTCCCTCTTAGCTAGCCGCGGGGCTCTTCAGTAGGGGGGTCTTGGACTGAAAAGGGCTGGGGGGTGGTTACAAGGACTGAAAATGGGCTTGGGGCTTACTAGGACTGGAAATGGGCTGTGGGGGGTTGCTAGGACTGAAAATGGTTTGTGAGGGGACTTGAACTGGAAATAGCTGATGGGGAGGGGGGCTTGGACTGGAAATGGGCTGTGGGAGGGGAGCTAGGACTAGAAATGGGCTGAGTGTGGGGGGGATCTAGGACAAGAAATGGCCTGATGGTGGGGCTAGGATAGGACTGGAAATGGGCTGTTGGGGGGCTAGGATTGGAAATGGGCTGTTGGGGGGGGGTTAGGATTGGAAATGGGCTCATGGAGGGACTAGGACTGGAAATAGGCTCATGGGGGGCTTGGATTGGAAATGGGCTGAGTGGAGGGGAGCTAGGATTGGAAATGGGTTGATGGTGGGGCTAGGAAAGTACTAGAAATGGGCTGATGGGTGGCTGGGATTGGAAATGAGCTGGTGGAGGGACTGGATAGGACTGGAAATGGGCTGTTCCTTATCGTTCCTCCAGTTTAGTCCTCCACCTATGGGTAGTGCACCACATTCTGCAGCTTGGAGACTGGACCAATCAAATTCTTCATCTCACTGGATGTAGCAAGCTGGAATCCCCATCATCCCCAGTGTGTCCAGTCTCCATGCAGCAGGAGGACCTTGTGAGCCCAGGTGCTGGGCTCACTGGAGTAACTAATAAGGAGCAGCCTACTTAGCTACATTTGTTTCTGTTTGATTTTCCATTGGTTTGATTGGGTTACTTTGGGTAGTTTTTGTTAGAGTACTGTAGCTTTAAAAAAAAAAATAAGACTTGAGCAATCGAGGTGTGTTTCCTTGATCTCTCTGCTGTGCCAAGTCACCCTCTGTTTTTATAACTATTCTTGCCTTACGGGATCTCTTACCCCTGGACTGAACGGGGTAGAGCTCCTGCATCCCCCCACCGGCAGCCTGCTGATTGAAGGTTGGCAGGGGACGGCTCCGGGACTGTTTCTGTGCACAGATAGCAGTCTGCACAGCGGTCCCGGGCATTTTTCGGAGATCGGAGTTTGGCTCCTCAGAGCGGGGGCTCTTCAAGTAGGTGCCAACCGCGGGGAGCGGGGCAGGCCATGGGCAAGCACTAGGTTGATCGGCAGTGCTTCGGGGCCTCTGTAGAAAGCGCGCCAAAATCCTGAGGGAAACCGTGGCCATTTTATACATGCGGTTTCCTCAGCGGTTTCTTAACACGCCGACAGTGCTGCTCCTCGGTGAGTTTGATAATCTTAAACTAAAGGTTTTTTGTTTTTGGGGGGGTTGTGCTTAGTTCTTCCCCCTTAATTTGTTGTTTTTTCTTATTTTACTTTTGTTTTACTCCCGTTTCCTTTGGGCTCCAGTTCTTGGGGATCTGGGGTTTTCAGTTGCTTAGTTTTCAGGGGCTGTTCTGGCAACAGGTTTTTAGGTTGTAAAAAAAAACAGTCGGCAAGTTTGGATAGTGTCTTCAATCAACGTGTTGTGAGTGCTTTTAGCCACCCCTGAAGAAACCTTGTTTAGGTGAAACGCACGATAGCGCGAGTGAGAGCGTTGGGGATAAGGCGCTGGCCAAGCACTGCTTTCCAAGCACTGCCTACAAAGCTAAGTTAAGCTAACCATTCTCTTTATACAATTTTGGCTGAGTTTTTCTGGTTCAAGCTGTCATTTACTTTGGTTAAAGAGCTAGTGGATGCCCCCTTCAGAGCAGCTAATCATCAAAGGTTGTTGATGCAAAAAGGACTATGACCAGTCAGATATTTTTGATTGGGTTCTGTCTGCCTGTCGAGTCTGAGACCTAATAGTTGCTTCTGTATGTAGGGCTTCTTAATTTAATTGCCACATAATATTTGCTTAAAGTTCCTATACAAACACATCAGTTTTGACGATATTGTTATACTTTCGAGTTGAGTGTGCAGAGTCGTGTTCTTTATTGACAAAATTATAGCTCTGTGATAAATTTGACCACTATTACATTTGTGAAAAAAAAAGAAACAAACAAAAGACAAGGGGGGAAATCTAAAAAAAAAAAGAAAAAAAAATCATATACAAAACAAAAACAAACAAAGGTAAACAGCAGGAGATTCTTTCTTGGTAGAGTTGGGGATCACAAGGCTATTTAGCCCATGCCTGCGAGGCCTCAGTGTGTAATTTGTAGCACCCGTAGGGTACGGCTCCAGAAACAGGCATCTGTCGGTGTTGTGCTTCTGTGTCGCTTAGTGTGGAACGACAAATGGAGGGGGCTGCGGCTTGAGTTCTTCCGGACATGCTAAAGGAGTCGGAAGGTGAGGCTTGGCCAGTCGGTCCGGCCGTTTCGGCATCAGAAGCCGTGCCTGCTTCTCCGGGGGGGGGGGGGGTCCTGCGGTGTCTGGGCTCGCTATGCAGATGGAGCTTTCTCTGGAATTTGTCTTGCTCATGCATCAGGCGTTCTGCCGTAAAAAGCTGGGTCAGTTACCTGGGTCTTTGCTGGTTCCCTCCTCCAGTATGCGGTCAGGCCTAGCAGAATGAGACAGTGTGGTTTCCAAAGCGCCCAAGAGGCCGCGCCTGCCTGAGCCGTCTCCTTCTGAGGGGGAGTTGCAGGAGGAAGAGGAGCAGGATTTTGACATGGATGTCAACTTGGAGGATTTAGAGGAAGGTGAGATTCCTGAGCCTGAGGAGCAAGCGAGGATCATTTGAGTGTTTCGGAGAGAGGAGTTGTCCGCTCTCATTTCGGAGGCACTTCAGATGCTTAGGCTGACGTCTGAGCAGCCCTTAGCCGAAGAGGACACTGTGGATCCCATTATTCAGGCGGTGCGTCAAACACAAGTGGTTTTTCCCATCCATAAGGTAATAGAGCAGATGATTCAGACCGAGTGGGATCATCCGGAAGCAGGCCTTAAGAGGATAAGGATGATGAATAAGCTCTATCCTTTGGCAGACAAGGATAAGGAAAGGTTTCGTGCTCCAAAGTTTGATGCGGCTGTGTTGGCGGTCATGAAAAAGACCACAATTCCAGTGGAAGGCGACGCGGCCTTGAAAGAGGTGCAGGATAGAAAGATGGATGGTTTGTTGAAACAGTCTTTTGAGGTGGACGCGGTTTCATTGTAGGCGTCCATCTTTGGGGCTTGGGTGGCTAGGGCATGTCTTCGTTGGGTCCAACACCTGAGACAGTCGACATCGTTGGAGCAGGACGAAGTACGGGAGTTCCAGCGATTGGAGTCCAGATCAGCGTACTTGGCGGATGTCCACTACGACCTCTTCAGAGCCTTGTCGAATAGTATGTCTTCCCTAGTGGTGGCGTGGAGAGCCCTTTGGCTAAAAAACTGGGCGGCCGACGGGTCCTCTAAATTTCGGCTTGACAGGCTCCTGTTCAAGGGAAAGTTGTTGTTTGGATAAGTTAGTCAAGGATTTAGGGGAGTCCAAAGGGGGTAGACTCCCGGAGGACAAGCCCAAGCAGGGAAAATATTCCGCGCCCTTTTGGGGACAGCTTCGGGATTTCCAAAGATTACACTCCCCCCATTTCGCGGGGTCTCAAAGGGGAAGATTCGTCTTGCGTGCCCAGGGGTTCCGTGGATTCCGGGGGGCAAGTAGAGGGTTCGCAGTGGCATCCTCGGGGGCTGCGCGGAAGTCACAATGAATGGCAGCAGGTCCCGGCAGAAGGACAACCCATTGGGGGTCGCCTGACGGGGTTTCTTTCTGCCTGGACCCACATAACGTCGGATCAGTGGGTTTTGGAAATCGTCCGCGATGGCTATGCACTGGATCTGGTGAGGCCGGTGCTGGACTCGTTCGTGCATTCTCCCTGCAGAGGTCCGCAGAAGACTTTGCTGGTCCGACAAACCTCAGATCGTCTTTTGCAGCAGGGGGCCATCATCCCGGTGCCACCTGCAGAGTACAGCATGGGATGTTACTCCATTTATTTCGTGGTGCCAAAGAAGGACGGTTCCCTCCATCCTATCCTAGACCTCAAGGAAGTAAATCGGTGTCTCCGGGTTCCGCATTTTCGCATGGAAACCCTACGATCCTTCATTGTGGCGGTTCGTCAGGGAGAGTATCTCACTTCCCTCGATCTGTCAGAAGCTTATCTCCATGTTCCAATTAGAGCATCGCATCAGAAGTTTCTGCGGTTCGCCCTGCCTTGGGGACATTTTCAGTTTCAGGTGCTGCCTTTTGGTCTAGCGACGGCGCCGCGCGTCTTCACCAAGATAATGGTAGTAGTGGCGGCCGCGCTGCAAAGCAAGGGGTCTTAGTACACCCTTACCTCGACGATTGGCTGATACGGGCAAAGTCCCGGGAGGAGAGCAAGAAAGCCACGGAAAAGGTAGTAACTATTTTGCAGAGCTTAGGCTGAGTGGACAATCCTATCAAAAGTCATTTTGCTCCGACGTAGGTTCTCGAGTATTTGGGGGTACAATTCGATACTTGGAGAGGCTCGGTATTTCTGACGGAGCGCAGAGCCCAGGCTCTCCGAAGTCTGGTGCAGGCCTTCAGGAAACTGTCGGCGCTAACGGCATGGAAGTACCATCAGGTGTTAGGGATGATGGCGGCGATGCTGGAAGTCGTTCCGTGGGCCAGGTTTCACATGAGGCCATTGCAGCGAGCTCTGCTTCGTCACTGGTCCAATCAGTCCAATTCACTAAGCAAATGTCTCCCTTGCCCTCTCAACGTACGGCAGGCTCTACGGTGGTGGATTCGTCCCGCGGTCTTGCAGGCGGGGATGCCCTTGGAGCAGCCGACGTGGCTCCCTCTGTTCACGGATGCGAGTCTGGCAGGTTGGGGAGCTCATTGTGGAGTACACTTTGCACAGGGGAGGTGGACGGCGGAGGAAAGCGACTGGTCGATCAACCGCCTGGAGCTGAGGGCTGTATTCTTGGCCCTGCAGAGGTTCGAGATGCTGGTGACGCGTCGGGCTGTAAGGGTACTGTTGGACAATGCCGCGACGGTGGCATACATAAATCGGCAAGGAGGCACAGGCAGTGCGGCCATGGAGGAGGAGTCCGAGCGGCTGTTTTCCTGGATAGAGACACGGTTGCAGGCAATATCGGCCGCTCATATCGCCGGAAGAGGCAATGTGGCGGCGGACTTTCTCAGCAGGGTACATGTTGATGCCGGAGAATGGGAGTTGAATCCCGACGTCTTCGCTCAGTTGACTCACCAATGGGAAGTGCCAGTCATGGACTTGATGGCCACATGTCAGTCTGCAAAGGTGAATTGGTTCTTCAGCAGGCGGAGAGAGCCCATGTCAGAAGGGATCGACGCCTTGATGCAGCCGTGGCCGACGACGGGGCTGCTCTATGTCTTTCCACCGTGGACCTTGGTCGGTCGAGTGATTCAGCGCATCGAAGCCCATCAGGGGAGGGTGCTTCTAGTAGAACCGGATTGGCCTTGGTGCCCGTGGTATGCCGATCTGATAAGATTGCTAGACGGACTTCCGTGGCGTCTCCCATTGTCACCGGAGCTTCTGTTGCAGGGGCCTCTTCGGATGCTGCAGGTGGGTTGGTTCTCACTTACGGCTTGGCCATTGAGAGGGCGAGGCTAAGGAAGAAGGGCTACTCTAGATCGGTGGTAGCCACTTTACTTCAGGTTTGGAAGCGGTCAGCTTCGCTTGCTTATGTGCGCATCTGGAGAATCTTTGAGGACTGGTGTTCCAGGCATCAGGCCTGAGCTTCCAGGGCATCAGTACCGTTGGTGTTGAGTTTCTTGCAGGATGGTTTCGAGTAGGGCCTTGCCGCCAGTTCCTTAAAAGTGCAGCTAGTGGCCTTGGCATGCTATAGGGATAAGGTACAGGGCGTGGCGCTGGGTGCTCACGGAGATGTTGTACGTTTTCTGAAAGCAGTTACTAGACTCCGCCCAGCGCGTCGGATTCCCGTATTTTGTTTTGTTAGCTACTTATTTGTTGCTCTTTTGAGTCTGCTTTGTCAATAGTTCACTGGGGGCTGATGGGGATTCTAGCTTGCTGCATCCAGTGAGATGAAGAATTTGATTGGTCCAGTCTCCAAGCTGCAGGAGGAGGTGCACTACCCATAGGTGGAGGACTAAACTGTCGTCACTCAAGGAACTACAATTACCAGGTAAGTGTAATTTCTATATGGTGGGGCTAGGATAGGATTGGAAATGGGTTGATGGGGAACTAGGACTTGAAATGGGCTGATGTGGGAACTAGAAGGGAGCGGATGCTGGGTGGGACTGGAACTAGAAGGGAGCTGATGTTGGAGGAGGATTAGAATGGGATGGGGCTGGGAGAGTGAAATGGAGAGGGAAAAAATATGTTGTGTGGGAGGGAAGAAAAATCTACATTTGGCCGGGTATTGGGAGAGTAAGTGGGGATTGAGGATGGAGGGGTAAAATTTGAGTGGATGAAAAAGGAATAAAGAGATGGAGGAAAGAGCAAAAGGAGAAAGATTAGTATATTAAAGCAGATGTAGAGAGAGAATGGAAAAAAAATAGAAGAGAGAAGAAAGGACAAACGGACAGCAGACGATGGAGAGTTAGCAGAAGACACAAAGAAACCAGAAGAAAGTGGCTGGATCAATTGCAACTGAAAAAAAATGCACAAAAGGTAGAAAAATATCTCTTTATTTTGATTTTATTAACTGGAATATGTCAGCTCTGGGACATGTGCATCATTAACTTCTGCGCTTTGTTTAGTACAAGAGGAAATTAATTTATAGTTTTATTTCTACAGTGTTGTTGTACATTCCAAGTTTGGCTTTTGGGGTTCCCAGTTTAATTGTTGTCATCCTATTTCTAAATTGTGATTCCTGGTTCTTTGTTTGGCGATGGTCTATGTTCTGCATGTGTAACTGAGCTGAGGTATTCTGTTTATGTAATTCCTATTTGACATTGCCACTTGTTCTCTTTCCCCAGTAGGTCATGTTTTGTTATTCTCTGAAATGTATTGGTTTAATATTTGCAGTGTTGCCTTTTGATAGGTAGGGTCTGGTGCTTTGTGAGTCCTGGTAGTGCTGTTACGATACGACGGGTTTGCAATGGGTTCTAAATGGGCAGTGTTTTGTAGTGGTTCCTAATGTGCCTGGCGGTTGGCACTGGATTATAGTAATGTAGAATTTTTTTAGTCTTTCTTTATCCATACACTCATTAAGAGGCATGTTCACTAAACGTTAGTGTATAGTGATATTATGCAAATATTTATGCAAATGAGGCCCCACACTGAGTCTCTGCACATGGCACCGCACATGGCCTCTGTTGCCAAGTTTAAGGTACCATATAAACCGCTTGGACTGAAATGATAAAGCGGTATAAAAAAAAATCCTGTTAAATAAATAAATATTTGAGTTTCTGTTGCTGTCAGAATCTACTGTTTTGCTTTGACTGCTGCTACTCTATGCTGCTCTATGCAACTGACTGGTCTTGCCTAATGTTTGAGTCAGCCCTGAGAACCATCTTAAAAGACCCTTAGCCACTTTCTTGTCACCTTCCCCTTTGACTATTGCAATGTGACCTTGCTATTTTTCAATTGAATCATCCCTCATCCCTTCAATTCATTAAAAACTCCTCTGCACAGGCAATTTTCTTCCAGGGTCATTACACTCCTGTAACCCTCTTCCCGAGTCGCTTAATTGGCTCCCTATCCATTTCTGAATACAGTTCAGACTTCTCCTACTGAGCTACAAATTTGGCAGCAACTTCTTACCTCTCCTCTCTTAGATCCGTCTACACCCCTCACTAGAACTCGGCCTATCAGTGAAATCACTCGTATCTACATCCTTCTCTTCCACTACCTACTCCAGACTCTCTTCCTCTTTACTGCACCATGTGCACCAGGCTCCATCTCTGCTCCTATTTAAATCTAGGCTAAATACCCACTTCTTTGAAGCTGCTTTTGGATCCTGACCCCCTCCTTCATGTGTTTAATATCCATGCATGTTTTCTTCATTTCCCTAAAGAATGACCCTATTTGTTCTATTTATCTGTCTTGAATAGATTGCAAGTATTGCGGAGTAGGGAGCGTCTCTTTAAAAGTATTCAGTATGTCTCCATAACTGATTCTCTTTGACCTTGCCACTATAAATGGAAATGGTAATTTCACAGAACTGATGTATAGCCCCAACCTGCCCCCCTCCCCAGCCATATGCATATGCAGACACATTAAGCAGGTATAATTTATTTGAAATACATGGTTTCTTTTTTTAGTTCACTTTGATAACATTAGCAAGTGCATCCTAAACAGAATTTTTTTATGTGTTTCAGACCTCTTCTGCAATTCTGCCTGCAGGAAGCAGACTTCGAGTTGGTATCATCATAGCACCTTTCAGAACAAGGTTTCAGGAATCCCAGCTGTTTTTAAGCATTTGGAAGCTTGGATAATAAGCGATACTAAGATGTCAAGTGGTAATCTCGGGCAGTCAGAGCTCTGAATTAACACTCTGGAAGCCCTTGATGATAGCCAAGTGCCTGAATTTGCCTTGTGCAAAGTTGTGCTATGTATGGTCATAGCTGATGAGAATGCCATTTGGCAGGCGGGTTAAAAGAAAGCATATCACAACCAAAAGCATGAATTGCATCTTTTTCTTTCACAGGTGGAGCATTGTGCTCTCCGCATTCCTTAGATTCCCTTTTCTCCAGACCTATTTTGCTTTTATGTTTATTTCTGAAATAAGAAACACATATATACTCCTTTAATTCTCTCACCTGCAGTCATTCTCCAGCTGTTTGGCTGTATCCGGATAAGTCTTTCCTTGGCTTCTTGCAATAATTACCCCAGCAGTGCCCCAGTTTTCTATAATTGCATAGGTTATTTACATAGGTAGCAGGTCCATGTTTCCTATGAGTGAATACAAAGAGAACTAAGAAACAAAATATGAAAAGAAATCATGTTGATCCGTGTCAATCGAACTACATAATACAATCTCATGTGATGTCTTGCAGAATGAAAGCTAAGTTTGATTGCACAATTATAATGTTTTTATCACTTCCACAGAGCACCTTTTTACAGCCTCTGCAATAGACGCTGTATTCCTTCGAAAGTGGTATGCATTCCCCAATTTGGAAGAAGCAAGATTTTCTGGGGCTGCCAGTCATCTGCTGTACGTTGGCAGATATGCACTGGTTCACTAAAACATCGCTACAGAAACCTCCACAGACTCGTTCTGCAGTAATCTGGGGGTAAACATATCTTATGCTCGGTGTTATCAGAATAATAATGCTTGTATTTGTTTAGTAAGGACTACCTGAGGCACTTTCACCCATCTCATGAAATGCCTTTGTTAGCATGTACATGATTCTTTAGCACTCCTTAAAAGAATTTAGCACTCTTTTAATGAGCCATCAAAACTGATCAGTATTGTCGCAGTTGAATTATGACAGAGTACCCCTGCAACAGCTTCTCACAATGCTGTATAACAAAGAGTAGATCCTTCTGCCATAAGCTGACTTATTTCTCAAATATCGGGTAGTGCTTCCTATTCATCTCATATAGATTGTCGACTTCAGTGGTTTCTCATTGTGTTGTATTAATTTTTTGTGATTTGACTGTCAGCATCTTTTCCTTGTGGTAATGCTGTTTTTAATACAGCCGTCTTTCAGCTGTGACTATTGAAAGGTAAATAAAGACTGAACTGAAAAATTGAAGAACCTCGGTGAGTACTAAATCAATGTAATGTTGGTTAACCTATGAATTAACAAATGTTAAGTCGATTGTCACATGTTAAAAAGATCTAGCATGCATTTAAAAAAAAGAAAATTCTTAAATCAAATTTGTGTGAGCAGACTAGAAAAAAGTCCAAAATCTGGAGAAAAAGCCCAAATGAACAGAAGATAAACTGACAATTTTTGCCCTGGGCACATCCCTAAAAGGTTCCCTTCATTTGCTCTGTTTCCTGACCAGCGTGAAATGCTCAATATTTTGGAAACTGCAATAAAAGTGCAAATGTGATAAAGACATGAAGGAGCCTGTTTACTAAAGTGGATTGAGCAGTCAATATGCATTTTAGCATGCGACCACTATTAGCGTGTGTGCATGCTACCAGCTCTTGGGTGTGAAAACCACTACCGCAGTTAAAGTCATTTTTCAAGTTTAATGCGTGAAGGGGACATGGAGTGGGTGGAGAGTGCGTAGAGAAAGCTTTTCTGAAGTTAGCATGCGCTATGGTATGGCACGCTAAGATTTTAAGGCTGCAGATCGTATGGAATTTTTAACGCCACCTTGGAGCAGCTGTTAACTGCACTCAATGAGCATCGAAGAGCCCAGACCACCACATCCTTTTCCTTCATCCATCCTCCACACTTGTCAGCCAATAAAAGAGCTGCAGGCCTTTCCTCTTGTATTTCTTTGCCACGGCATTTTTCCAGACGTGGTACATGCTATAAGCAAAGGTCCCTGGCCCTTCAATGCAGGAGCAGGAGCAACAGCGAGAGCCACAGCAGTCTTCACAGCAGCATCTAGTGCAGAGAAGGAAGTACAGCCCTGGTGGTATGCCACGCTCCTCACCCTTTCTCAAGGACTAGGTACTCTCCCTCTACCGGCTGAGCTCAGAGACTATTATGTGCTTGTATGAGGACATAAGGTCTTATTTCGATACTCTGACAGGTCTCACGCCATACCTAGTTTAGTGAAGCTGCTGAGTGCTTTATATTTCGTTGCCTCTGGTTCCTTTCAAACCTACTATTACTACTACTACTATTCAACACTTATATAGTGCCACGTACGCAGCGCTATATACATAGAAGAGACAGTCCCTGCTCATCAGAGGCTTGCTCGTCTGAGCTCACAATCTAGTTACCACAATACAGAGCATTATTCAATCAGTGCAAAGTACAATATGGTTTTTACACACTAACAGCATTTTCATAGTGTGTTCGGTCAGTTTGGTCATGAGGTGAGGTTAGGTTAAGATGACGGATAGAAGTCAGGATCTGAATGCGATAGTGAAGAGGTGGGTCTTTAACCTGGATTTGAAGAGGGCCAGAGAGGGTGCTTGGCGTATAGACATAGGTAAACTGTTCCAGGCGTGGGGTGCAGTGAAGTGAAAGGAGCGAAGTCGGGAGTTAGCGGTGCGAGTGAAAGGCCTAGAAAGAAGTAGTTTGTTAGCAGAGCGAAGTTGCCGAGTGGGGATGTAGGGAGAGATAAGAGATGAGAGGTAATGAAGGGCTGTAGAGTGAATATATTTATAGGTCAGCAGGAGGAGTTTGAATTGGATGCGGGCTTGGATGGGGAGTGCCTCTGTGGGTATAGTTGGTGGAATGAGCTGGGTTAGGAATTACATTGCAAGCAACAGTGAGGAGCCCTGAAAGAGAGGGTTAACATCATTGCTGGTCCACCTAATGTAATGGGAGCTGTTTATTGTATCCACTTCTAGCACTTATCCCACTCAGTGAAAGGGAAGCCATTTTTCATAACTGTAAGCACTTTTATTCCCTGAATGTGCAGGTGTGACATACACATGAGCATTCTGAATGTGATGGTCAGGTTTCCAGGGTCTACCCCTATATCCTCATCATTCAACCCTCTTCCAGTAGTTTGAGGAGGGAGATATATTACCTGGATGTCTGCTAGAAAGGTATCCTTTCACCACAGCTCTCACACTTTCTGACCTGATACTTATTTAGTTAGCAATACTTATATACCACCTTTCACCTGGTCAAAGCAGTGTATATTCAGGTATGGTATATATCTCCCTTGTCACTGAAGTGCTCACAATCTACATTTTTGTACCTGAGGCAACAGAGGGTTAAGCGGCTTGCCCAAGGCCACAAGGGAGCACTTGTGGGACTAGAAACCCCAGTCCTTCCAGCCCAAGGATGCTGTTCTCCAATGGGATTTGAACCACCAGCCCTCTGGCCTGAGACCATTCCACCCACCTATGATTAAATATGTTACCCAGATATAGCCACTACATCTGGTTAGCGATCCCTGCCAATTTACCATTTAGCATGCTTTCAAAGGCATCTCCTTTACCTCCTTTCTCATGAGCATTCCTATCCCCAAGGCCTCTTCCTATGGCCGGGGGCACAGTACAGGGCCCTTGCCAGGCATAACATTCTCAAATCCTGACATCCATACAAGAGATCACAGAGAGAGGAAGACATGCATCTATATTTGGAAAAACTTAGAGAAGCTAGAGGAGGAAATAGCCAATGCAATAAAATGGGGGGGACGGGGGGACTGGGGGACCAGGGAGTTGGACCAAGGGAGAGCCCTAGATGTGGTGTGTTTAAATTTCAGTAAAGCCTTTGACACTGTCCCTCACAGGCGACTTATAAACAAACTGAGCACCCTAGGGATGGACCCTAAAGTTACTGCTTGGGTTAGAAATTGGTTGAGTGGGAGGCGACAAAGAGTACAGGTAAATGGGGCTCACTCTGAGGAGAAGGATGTTACCAGTGGTGTGCCCCAGGGATCTGTCCTTAGTCCGATTCTTTTTAACATCTTTGTTAGTGATATAGCGGAAGGGCTGTCGGGCAAGGTTTGCCTCTTTGCGGATGATACCAACATCTGCAATAGAGCAGACACCCAGGAAGGTGTAGATAACATGAGGAGGGATCTAGCTAAGCCTGAAGAATGGTCTAGAATTTGGTAGCTGGGATTTAATGTTAAAAAGTGTAAGGTCATACATTTGGGCTGCAGCAATCCAAGGGAGCAATATAGTATAGGGGGTGAAGTACTTTTGTCCACTAAAGAAGAGCAGAGCCTAGGTGTGGTTGTGTCTGATGATCTTAAAGTGGCTAAATAGGTAGAAAAGGCGACGGCAAAAGCTAGAAGGATGCTTGGGTGCATACGGAGAAGAATGGCTAGCAGAAAAAAGGAGGCGATAGTGCCTCTGTATAAGTCTTTGGTGCGACCTCATTTGGAGTATAGTGTGCAATTCTGGAGACCACACCTTCAAAAGGATATAAACAGGATGGAGTCGGTGCAGAGGGTGGCTACTAAAATGGTTAGTGGTCTTCATTATAAAGCATATGAGGACAGACTTAAGGATCTTAATATGTACACCTTAGAGGAAAGGTGAGATAGGGGTGATATGGGGAGCCTCTTTCAATTGAAAGCAAGTTCTGCTACGAGGGGACATGGGATGAGGGTGAAGGGGGATAGATTCTGGAGTGATATGCGGAAATATTTCTTTATGGAAAGAGTGGTGGATCCGTGGAATAGTCTCCCACTGGAGGTGGTAGAGATGAGGACAGTATCTGAATTCAAAAAAGCATGGGACCAACACAGAGGATCTCTAAAGGAAAAAACAGGACTGTTGTAGTTGATATGGAAGGACAGACTAGATAGGCCATGTGATCTTTTTCTGTCGTCATATTTCTATGTTTCGATGTTTCTTTTCCCATGCCCATTGTGTAGCGTATGTTAAAACCATATTACTCTTCCGCTGGGAGACAGCGCTGATCCTCTCTCCCCCTGCTTCTATCAAGTTTGACTCTTTGTACCTTGCCTGTCTCTCCACAAATTCACAGAACAGCAAAAGGCTAGCAGGAGAGACATAACCAAATGATTATAGTTGCAGGCAGAGAAGGTCTGCAATGTCATTTAACATCCAATTTCTCCCATGGATGCACCTCTTTTCTGTTCTCCTAATGTTTTCATCCTGATGCATCAATATAAATTAGAATTCTAGTAACTTTTGAGATCAAGAACAACAAGGTGCAATAGGTGGTCACCTAGAGAGCTGAGTCTTCAGGGATACCCATTGCCACTGCTATCACCCCTCTCGGGACCTACAGCATCAGCAATGGCTGCAAACATCCCCACAGTAGTTACCTTTAAACTTCGGTGCTGCGGGGATGTTTGTTTCTGCCCCTCTGATGCCTGATGCCAACTTCCTGTTTGTAGACATTGCTACCACTGCACATCCAGAGAGGGACAGCAGTAGTGGCAATGGGCACTGCGGGGGGGGGGGGGGGGCAAAAGAGGTGGGGTTTGACTAGGGCACCTCTTCTCTTTTGCGCTTACCCTGGGAACAACCCAAAGTACAAAGGGGTCTCGAAGCTCCACTGCTTAAACATTGCATCAGCTCTTTAGGACAGTCACTGTCCTTACAACATAACAAGGTCTCTGTTGTAGAATGATATACATGTTTAACTCTTTCGGCACACACCTTACAATGCAAACATGTCTCTTTGTAGGCGCTCTTTTCTGAAAGTAATATATATATTATGTGCCTTGGAACAACCAAGGACGCCACTGTTTCTCAAGGTCTCTGATATGATCTCAGAGCTCACGTGGTCTGGTAATCAGTTGGGCACTAGGTTGACCACCTTCACAATATCCCTGACTCACTGGAGACAGAATATTGGGTCTCAGGATGTTTACATGTTGTCTTGCACTCTATCACACCTTGCAGCTCTATTCAGCTGCTGCTTCTGAGACTTACCACTGCTTATGTTTAGACAGAAGGTGGTGGACCTGTACTGGAGTTATGGGAATTCAGGCTAGGATCCCAAGCATAAGGTGCAAAGTTAGTAAGGAAATATTCACACTCTGATGTTACTGGAAACATTAGGAAGCGTATATGATGAGAGGGGAGTAGACCACATTTACTGCAAGGGATACTAGCTGTAAGTACAATAATGACAACTACAGTGAACAGCTCTGACCTCTTGAAGTCCAGACATGATGCATGTACTAAAATCAGCATTTGGTTGCTTCATAGGTAGCAGAAATACCTTGGTTCATATCATAAGGTGGTATGTTTCTCTTTTGTTTGTACAATGTATGCAGAGCTCACAGTGTCACCATTTTATAGGTGTTGTTAACATCAGTTCACAAGAACAGATTCTGGTATGCACTCTACCCACTGCATTACACCCTTATCCTATGCCTTTTATCTGGAAGACAGTTGTACCCTTTGCCAAGGAAATACAACTGTTAAAAACTGTACCACCTCCATTAACTATGCCTGCCTTTTCCCCACAGCATCCAGACACAACTACTCTCGTAATAGTCATTTAAAACCTTAGGCACTGTAGCTGAGTCTGGCCTGATGGCCTGTGGAGTAAGGCATGATGGCAAGGTTCATGGCACAATCTCTATAGACAAGAAGACTGTAGCATCTATTCTTATTCCAGGCTTAGCTGACACATCTGTACATACTCAGACTAATGAGCAATTCATGTTTCCTTAGATGACGCAGGATAGTGTCATCCCTGGCCGCTCATTTCTATACGTTATCCTAGGACACATACAGAGAGTTGATATCATGAGGCATAGGCTGCTACTCGTCCCATCATCGAGCAGAGCTTTGGCATTTTAAAGAGTTGGCTTCAGGTATCTGGACAAGATTGGTGGTGCCTTACAAAATGATCCAGAAACAATCACTGAGATAGCACTGGCCTGTTCCTTCCTCCACAATATTGCTGCCAGGCATTGGATCCCAGTAAATATTAATCAGAATGTGGAGGAGTATCCTCTGTGCTGCTCCGCACATACCTGGGAGATGATGGAGAGTGGGAATCGGGTGAACAATGAACTCATACAGGAGCATTCTCTTGTAATTGCTGCATGTTTGCTATATAGCCATTGGATTATATAGATTGAGAGGGATGACATCACTACTGAATTATAATGACTGATTTACTCTCTTCATGTTTTATTTATTTATTTTATTTATTGAATAGTTTTTATATTGCCTTATCATAGATTCAAAGCAATTAACATACAACATGAACCAAGAAATGTACATTGAACAGCATCAATCAACTTGGAAGATTATATGGGAATGTTCTGAGGCTTACAACATTAGTAGCTAAAGAGTAGATAACAGAAGAGTATATATCTAATTATTTAAATGGTATACTAAGGTCAAGGCCTTTAAATGCCTGGAAAGGTTGCAGGGCAAGGGAAGGGATCACAAGACTTTCAGGGCATGGGGAGGAGAGTGGAAAATGTAGAAGATATGCTAACGGTAAGTTTAATGAGGATTGTAATATATGTTTATTAAGTGGGTCCATAGTCAGGGGCGGCTCTATAATGAGGCCGAGTGAAGCAGTAGCCTCAGGCAGCATCTTTTTGGGGGTGGCAAAAATTTCCCCCAAAAAGACCGCCTCACTCGGCCTTCAAAATGATTTTAAAACCTCCCCAAAAAACTAAAAAAAAGACTGTAAAAACTGCTGCCTATCAGCACAGCGGGCTGAGCTTTAACAGAGCTGTGCAAAAGGGAAACACTCTCCCTTCACGCGGTTCTGCAGAGCTGAGCCGGCGCGGGGGGGGGGGGGGGAAGAGGTCTGTGAGGGTTCTTCTGGGGAGGCGGCCGCAGCGGGGCACTTCATTTTTTTTCCCAGTTCCATAAAGGTCTGGAGCTGGGCTGGTGGGGGGGGGGATTTATCACATTGTCTGATGGGGGGGGTTAGAACTGGAAATGGGCTGATTGGCGGGGTGCTAGGACTGCTAATGGGCTATCGTGTGGGGCTAGGACTGGAAATGGACTGATGGGGGGTTAGAACTGGAAATGGGCTGATGGGAGGTTAAGAATGGAAATAGGCTGATCGGGAGGGGGGTTAGAACTGGAAATGGGCTGATCAGGAGGGGGGCTAGAACTGGTAATGGGCTGATTGGTGGGGTTAGGCCTGGAAATGGGCTGATTAGGAGGGCTAGGACAGGAAATGGGCTGATTGAGATGCTAGGACTGGAAATGGACTTATTGGGGGGCTTAGGACTGGTAATGGGCTGATGGGGGGTTAGGATTGGTAATGGGCTGATTGAGGGGGCTAGGACTGGAGTGGGCTGATAAGGGGGATAGGACTGGAAATGGGCTGGGACTTGAAATGGGCTAATAGAGGAGGGGAGGAGGGTGCTGCTGGCCCTGGAAGAAAACTAGGGGCCAGGGCTACAAATGGGCTGAATCGGGGGGATGGTAGAACAGGACTGGGAGGGAGCAGATACTGAGAGGGTCTGCCAGGGGAAGGAGGGGGCAGGAAGGGAAATTACAGTGGGGAAGGAGGGGGCTGGAAAGGAGCTGATGTACACGGGATGTACTGAAGGGGGAATGGAAGGAAGCTGACACTTGGGGATGGGAGTGGTAGGTGGTTGGGTAATGGGGAGGAGGCAGGAAGGGAGCTGACATGCGAATGGCAGTTTAAGGGGGATGGACAGAGGGTAGTGCGACTGGAAGGGAGCTGACTGGGAGGGTGGCACTGAGAGTGAACATGAGCTGATATCTGGGATGGTATTTGGACTAGAAGGGGCTGGACAGTGGGGAAGGAGGGGGCTGGAAGGGAATGGACACTAGTAGCAGTCATGGGAATGCAAGGCAGTTGACATTGGAAGGTACTGGGAGGGGAGGACTGGAAAGGGGGCTGATACTGGGGAGGGTTACTGGAACTGGAAATGGACTGATGGAAGGAAGTGAAGAAAACAAAAGAAGAGATAAGAAATGGCAGATGGACCATAGACCACAGAAAGAGAGCTAAGAGAAGACAGGAGAGCAGAAGGCTCAAATTGAGACCAGCATGGTCAGAGAATAAAATGGTCTGACAACAAAGGTAGAAAAAATAATTGTATTTAATTTTAGTGACTGGACTTTGTACTATCTTTATATTTTACACTGTATTGGGAAAATGCATCTCTTATTTATCTGATGTTGCACTGTATGTGGACTCTGGCTTCTTGGGGTTTCAATTTAAATTTTGTCTACATATTTTCATTTTTACTTTAGATTGTGGTTACTTCTTCTGTACTTGGTGAGGGTCGATGTTGTGAGTGTGTGACTGAGGTCAGGTGTTCTGTTAACATGAAGTTTGTACATAAAGATCTACAGTATACTGTATTGTAGTAATTTGACTTGTTCAGCTTTTCAAATAGGTGTATGGATGTTCCAGGGCCCACTTCAATATTTATAGTTAAGCTTTTTTTGGATGGGCTCCTTATGTGAGTTTTGGAAGTTTGTGCTGATATGGTATGGTAAGTTTGCTCTTTGTTGTAGGGTTTTGTATTAGTTCACAATATGACTGGTACTGGAGAATAGTGGTTGCTGTTGTTAGTGAGATGATCAGAATCAGATGTTTTTTTTAAATATTGAGTTCTGTGGGTGAATGTCCTGGTTCTGCTCTGCACCTACTGTGGATGCAAAATATATGTTGACAAAGAAAAAGCAAGAACCATAATGCAGTTTATAACAACAAAATAAAAATGAGTTATAATTAAGTTTTATAAACTGTGCTGTTGGTTCTTGCTGTCTTTTAGTTCCTTGGTGTGCAAACAGGACCGTACCTAGACCTGTGCAAGCAGTGCAGCCGAAATGCGCCCCCCAAGCCTTTTTGCAGCCCTTTAAGCAGGTCTGATCCCTCCCTCCTCCGACGCGATGTCAGAGCAGGGAGGGACAGATCTGCTTAAAGTACCAGCGCCTTTCAGATCAGGCGCATGCCCCCCTCCTCCTCCCCATACCTCCGTTCAGCGCTGCCTGTTCTTTCCCTGCTGCCGGCGCCACCTTGAAAAAAACAGAGGGCAGCAGCAGCAGGGAAAGAGCAGGCAGCACTGGACGGAGGTATGGGGGGGAGAGGGGGGTGTGCACCCAGCTGCAAGTTGCACAGGGCGCAATTGCAGCTCGTTACGGCCTTGTGTACAAACATCTTGCATTTCCTCCATATAATCTAATTGACTTTTTTGTTTGGTTCAGTCTCCGATTGGATTTCTGAAAAAGCCCCACCCCTATAAGGTGGGGGGGGGGGCGCCATCTCATTCTTTGCCTCAGGCAGCAGATTGCCTTGAGTTGCTCCTGTCCATAGTACTCTATGAAGAGGAGGTCCTTTATAGCTCTTATGGTATCAGGCAGCTCATTCCATAGTGATGGAGCATAAATGGATAGTGCTCTTTTACATATTCTTTGCTTAGCTTTCATCTTACTTATGTGGATGGCCAGTGTGTTGATATTCAAGGTTCTTCTTGTTCTGTTCTCTGGATTCTTCATGATCATCAGTTGCAGGATGGGTGGTGATAAGTTGTGTATTATTTTGAAGATTATCAGTAATGCTTTGTATTTTTATCATGTAATAACTGGGAACCAATGTAGCTGCTGTAGTGTGGGAGTTATGTGACAGTGTCTTTCCGCTCCAGTGATTATGCGGGCAGCAGTATTTTGTACCAGTGGGAGTGGGTGTATTGTTTTTTTCATGAGACCTTGTTAAACTATGTTACAATAGTCCAATACGGGAGTTATCATGACCTGGCATACGGATCTAAAGTCATTGTTGCTGAATAATGGTTTAAGCTTATGTATTGTTCTTAGTTTATGGTAGGCTGACTTAGTTACTCTCTTGATGTGTGGCTGGAAGTTTAGTTCCTGGTTGAGTGTAACTCCAATGTTCTTTACTTCACGTTTGACTGCTATATAGTGGTGTAGGATTCTTATGGACTCAGGTGGTGAGAATGATGCACTTCTGGTGATGTACAGTACCTCTGATATTTTGAAGTTTATTGTGAGGTTTTAGTCATTGAGCCATCCTATCATTGCCTCGAGACATGATGTGTGATCTGTGTGTGATCAGATTGTTCAATATTGAATGGTGTAAATATCTTTATATCATCCGCATACATCCTGTATTGGATGTCATGTTGTTTTATGATGTTACAGAATCGCTGCAGGCAACTAGAGTTTCCATAACATCTTTCATTACCATAAAGCAGGTAACTGAGGTAATTGTACAGAGTCAAAGTTAGTTTCCTAGATGGCAATTGTAATTGTATAGAATTCCTTGCTTCTCCTATATATAGGGGAGGCATCATGCCTTCCTGGCTTTATGCAGAATTCACCATAAGGTGCAGGATGCTACTTCTGTGTCCTCCTTCCAAGGGAAATCAAGGCTGCAGTTGGTAATCACAGGGATACCTTTGTTACTCCTTCTGCCATTATAAGAACAGATTTCATATGTCCCACCTCTGTGTTGTAGGAGTGCACTCTGATGCACATCATGGTTTTTAGGACTTGTTTATTTGGAGAGTGTTTCTATAGGGGCCATGTGATTTATTCCAGTGCACCATGGGAAAACAATGTCAATCTATGTAGTTTCAAAGCATTCCTTTCCATGCAATGCCACATGTATCTATTTATGCTTGCTTGTCCAGAGCACTATGCCAGACAAGTGGTCAGTATGGCAGCTAACACAGTATGGTACACAGTAAATACACTTACTAAGGTCCAGCACCTGTTTAAGGAACCCATACCTTGTAAGTACTCCAAAAGAGCAGGACAGAGTTTTACACCAATTGCACTTGACCCCTGAAAGCATTATGATGAATGAGGGATACAAAAGCACAAAGTCAGAGAGTAACCACTGTGAAATCTATAGCCTTTCATACCACTATCTTCTAGGTGATTTTCATGGAGAATTTGCATGACAATCACCAATGAAAAGGTCTTAGGCACATCTCAAGCCATGTCAGTATCACTCTGTTCTCCTCAACAGCTGTGAACTTCATTGTTCTTAGCTGTCTATTACCACTTGGAACACCATGCGAGGGAATGTGTCAGTCTGAACTGTCAGATGATCTGCAGGCTCGGACATTTTCTGCTGGGACCGTGGGCTGTTTCTAGACCTGCTGCAGAGCCTGAACTATGGCATCAATCATATGGGTTGTAGCATCATTCGAGTGATGGACAAGTGCTATTATAGCAGTCACTCAATCACCAGTTCTAGAAAGATATTGTTGCAAAACGCATGTGTAAGCCTCTACACAGTGCAGCAGGCACAGCATATTGGACAGGACATCTTGTATGTTTTGCTGAGCAGTTTCATAGCATGTCTGCAGTAACTGATGCATTGTCTATAACCCTTGTGGCAGTGAGAATGGTTGCTCTGCTGTAGGAGTCTGAACCATTCCTGGAGTACTGATGACCAGATAGAACTCCTGTCAGAGAGCTATGGGTGCCTGCAGAGGTAGGTACTTCTGCCTCAGGGACAAATCGGGGAAGACAACAAATCTGGGGATTGCTTAAACCCAAGTCCTAGGAGAGTGCAGGGTAATAATATACATGAATGTATGGGGTGCACCTCTGCATTGAACAGATGGATGATGAAATGCTAAAAGGAATCAGGAAAGCTAACAAAAGTTACAAACAGTAGCAATGGGTGATTTCAATTACCCCAGTATCGATGAGTCAATGTCACAGCAGGACATTCTAGGGATATAAAGTTTCTAGATGAAATAAGTGTCTGCTTCTTGGAGTAGTGGAAGCTATTTTGGATTTAATCCTTAGTGGAACACAGGATCTGGTGCAAGAGATACGAGTGTGGGGCAATTTAGCAATAGTGATCATAACATGATCGCATTTTTATTTAATAAATAGAGGGAGGAATGCAAGGAAATCCACAGTACTACCTTTTAACTTTCAAATGAGAGACTATGATACAATGAGGAAAATAGTTTTAAAAAACTAAAAGGAGCAGCTGCAAAGGTTAAAGGTTTACATCAAGCATTGGCGCTGTTTAAAAATACTACCTTGGAAGCCCAGACCACATGTATTCTATGCCTTAATAAGGGTAGAAGGAAGGCCAGAAAACTGCCAGCATGGTTTAAAGGTGAGGACAGAGAGGCTGTTGTAGCCAGAAAAGCGTCTTTCTGGAAATGGAAAAAGGAGCCAAATGATGAAAACTGGAAACAACATAAGCACTGGCAGGTTAGATGCAAGGACTTGATAAGGCAGGCAAAGAGAGAATTTGAAAAAAGTTTGCTATGGAAGCAAAAACGCACATTAAACACTTTTTTGAGTATATTCATAGCAAAAAAAAAAAAACTTCAGAGAGAATCAGTTGGACCATTAGATGATAGAGGGGTAAAATGGAGCATTAAGTGAGGACAAGGCCATAACCGAGAGACTAAATGAATTCTTTTCTTTGGTCTTTACTGAAGAAGATGTAAGGAAGTTACCTATACTTGAAATGGTATATAAAGGTGATGTATCAGAAGAAATGAAACCTGGGATTATATATTACAACTAATTGATAAACTAAAGAGCAGAAAATCACCTGGACCAAATGGTATACATCTGAGTGTGCTAAAAGAACTTAAATATGAGATTGCAGACTTACTTATAGTAATCTGTTAACTATCATTAAAATCATATGTAGTACCTGAAGACTGGAGAATGGACATTGTAACATCAGTTTTTAAAAAGGGTTACAGTGACTTGGGAAAGCACAGACCAGTGAGTCTGACATCAGTACCAGGAAAAATGGTAGAAACCATTATAAAGAATACAATTACTGAACATGTAGATAGTTATAGTTAGAACATAAGAACATGAGATATGCCATACTGGGTCAGACCAAGGTCCATCAAGCCCAGTATCCTGTTTCCAACAGTGGCCAATCTAGGTCATACTTACCTAGCAGTTTCCCCAAAAGACAAATGTTCCACAATGCTTGTACTGGGTTAAGCATTGATATCCTGGGTCCCTTCTTAATAATGGTTTATGGACCTTTCCTCCAGGAACTTGTCCAAACCTTTTTTAAACCCAGCTACACTACCAGCCTTTGCTACATCCTCTGGTAACAAATTCCAGAGTTTGCTTGCACGTTGAGTGAAAAAATATTTTCTTTTATTAGTCTTCAATAGTTTACCCTGTAGCTTCATTGCATGTCCCCTAGTCTTTCTATATTCTAATAACGTAAACAATCAATCTACCTTTACCCATTCCACTCCATTCATTAATTTATAGACTTCTATCATACCATATCTCCCCTCAGCCATCTCTTTTCCAGGTTAAAGAGCCCTAACCTTTTTAGCCTTTCTTCATAGGAGTATCCTTCCATCCCCTTTACCGTTTTGGTGGCTCTTCTCTGAACCTTTTCTAATAACGCTATATCCTTTTAAAGATACGGCGACCAAAATTGCAAACAATATTCAAGGTGCGGTCTCAACATGGAACGATATAGAGGCATTATAATATCCTTTGTTTTATTTTCCATTCCTTTCCTTATGATACCTAGCATTCTATTTGCTCTCTTGGCCGCTGCTGCACACTGGGCCGAGGGTTTTAACATGTTATCCACAAATTTTAATGAGAGAAAGCAAATATGGATTTAGCCAAGGAAGATCTTGTCTTCCTAATATGTTATATTTTCTTTAAGGTGTGAATAAACAGATAGATAAAGTGAATTGGTTGATATAGTGCATCTGGATTTTTAGAAAGCCTTTGACAAAGTCCCTCATGAGAGACTCTTGGCAAAATTAAAAAGTCATGGGATAGGAGGCAGTGTACTATTGTGGATCAGGAACTGGTTAAAAGATAGAAAACAAAGAGTAGGGCTAAATGACCAATTTTCTCAATGGATAAAGGCGAATAATGGAGTACCCCAAGATCTGTGCTGGGCCTGCTGCTTTTTAACATATTTGTAATTGACCTGGAAATAGGAATAATGAGTAAGGTGATCAAATTTGCAGATGAAACAAAATTATTCAAAGTTGTTTAAATAGAAGATTGTGAAAAATTACAAGAGGACCTTGATAAATTGGAAGACTGGACATCAAAATGGCAGAAGAAATTTAATGTGAGCAAGTACTAAGTCATCATTGATAATACGTTCAAACTCTCCGCCCAGTGTGCAGCGGCAGCCTAGAAGGAAAAACATGAATGCTAGGAATCATAAGGAAAGGAATGGAGAATAAAACCAAGGATATTATAATGCCTCTGTATCGTTCCATGGTGCTACCAGACCTTGAATACTGTGTGCAATTCTGGTTGCCATATCTTAAAAATGATATAGCAGAATTAGAAAAGGTACAGAGAAGAGCCACCAAACTGGTAAAGGGGATGGAAGGATAACCCTACGAGGAAAGGCTGAAAAGATTAAGGCTCTTCAACTTGGAAAAGAGACGGCTGAGGGAGATATAACAGAGGTCTATAAATTAATGAATGAAGTAGATCAGGTAAACATAGATCAGTTGTTTACTCCATCAATAAATAGAAAAGCCAGGGGACATGCAATGAAGCTACAATGTAACCCATTTAAGACTAATAAGAGAAAATATTATTTCACTCAAGACATAATCAAACTCAGGAATTTGTTACCAGAAGATTTAGTAAAAGCTGTTGGTGTAGCTGGGTTTAAAAATGTTTGAACAAGTTCCTGGAGGAAAGGTCCACAAATCATTACACAGGTACACTACCAAGAAACTGCCTCCAGTTTTGCAACTGATTCCTATAGATTTTGGGGTGCTGAATCCAGGAAAAATAGCCAAAATGTTCCATCACGTCACGTTTTCTTGCAAAATTAGATTTCATACCCATATAAGGAATGTTCACATAATTTCTTTTTAGCCGACTGCAGTTTATTTTCTTGGCCCAATATAGAGGATGTAATGGTTAACTAACTAGAAACACTCCCTCATGATATTTTAGAGTGTTTTGTATTCATTTTATACATTAACAGGACAATTGGGAGGCGGGGGGCTAAATCCAGTACTCGCGCTGGCGCATGTTCTTTCCTGTTCGCCTCGCCTCGTTCGCTCGCTCAAACACGGTGGTTGCGACATGAACGTTCCTGTCAAATTTCAGTTTCTTGCAAGTTCATTATAACCTTTTGTTTGCTCAGTCGTAATCCAGCTTTATTCCGAAGTGGTTCACTACAGTTGTAGTTTGCAGTGCTGTGTATTTGTGATGGCTCACAGAGCCAGTGGTTGCGTCAACTCTCCGGACAGTTTTTGTTTTATTTGTGGGGAATATACCGTGAAAAAGCGGCAGAGGAACATTTCTGCATTTATTAAAAAAGTATATTTCGCCTATTTTGGTTTGAAGTTAGGCGATCAAGACAAACCGTGGGCTCCTCACAAAGTGTGCAAGACATGTGAGGAAGATCTACGCTTATGGATGAAAGGTAAAAAACAAGCATTTCATTTTGGAATACCTAAGAAGTGGCGTGAACTAAGAGACCACAGCAGTGACTGCTATTTTAGCTCTTGCATTGTGAAGGGATACAACTTAAAAAATAAGAACGTAATAAGTTACCCCAACCTTCCCTCAGCAATTAGGCCTATGCCTCATAGCAACGAAGTACCTGTGCCTGAACCACCAAAATCTTTGGATCATATTTGTGTGGACGGTTCTGATCATGATGAGACTCATCAGATGGCTTTTCCCGATGAGTCCAGTACTTCCAAGTTTGAAACTGAACCAGATCCGAAACCTGAACTTTTCTCTCAAGCTGAATTGAATGATTTATTCCGGGATTTAGGACTCCCAAAAGATGCTGCCCAACTGCTAGGTTCTCGGCTTAAACAGAAAAATCTATTATCACCAGGAACAACTTTTTATTGGTACCGCAACCGCGAGACACAATTTTTGAAGTATTTCAGCAAAGAGGAAGATTTGGTATTTTGCAACGATATATACGGAGTGATGGAAAAGTTTAAACTCAAGTATGATCCTGCTGAATGGCGGCTGTTCATTGATTCGTCAAAAGATAGCATAAAAGGTGTTCTTCTTCATAATGGCAACACATTCGCTTCAGTTCCTATTGCTCACTCTGTTATTCTCCAAGAAAAATACGAGAATTTGGCCCTGATTCTTCAGAAGATTCGTTATGATGAGCATAAGTGGATGATTTGTGGAGACTTTAAAATTCTATCCATGCTATTAGGGCAGCAATCCAGTTTCACCAAATATCCCTGCTTCCTTTGCTTGTGGGATAGCCAGGCCCGCGACCTACACTGGGGGAAAAAAGACTGGCCAATTCGGGAGTATTTGAGACCCGGTGAGAAAAATGTTCTTCATGAGAGCTTGGTACCTCGTGATAAAATTCTATTACCACCCCTCCACATTAAGTTGGGTCTCATTAAGCAATTCATCAAGTCCCTTCCAAAAGATGGTGAGTGCTTTCGGTACCTTTGCTCAAAGTTCCCCCGACTTTCTGAAGCAAAGCTAAAGGAAGGAGTGTTTGTTGGCCCTGATATAAGGAAACTAATTTCAGATGGAGCATTCGCTGAAACGATGTCTGAGAAGGAAAAAGAAGCCTGGGATTCCTTCAAGGATGTTGTTCTCAAATTCTTGGGGAACAGGCGGGATGAGAACTATAAGGATATTGTTGCCAGGATGCTCAATGCCTTCAAAGAACAAGGCTGTAACATGAGCCTGAAAGTCCATTTCTTGCACTTCCATGTGAACTACTTTCCCGAAAACTTGGGGGCGTACAGTGAAGAACAAGGTGAAAGGTTTCACCAGGACATCAAGGACGCAGAGAGAAGGTAACAAGGAAGATGGAACACCACTATGATGGCTGATTTCTGCTCGTTGCTGCTGCAGGAAACCCCAGATGAAAAATACGCCAAGCAGCGCACCAAGAGAAGCATTCGGGGGAAGAAGAAACGGGCCCACCAGGAGATTGATTGACCCAAGAATGACTTTAAAATCTAAACTGTGTTGACAAATATCGTGTTTTTACTAAACTTTGAAATAAAAATTTGCTAGTTATTACCACAGTGTCGGATCTCATTTATTAGAATTTTATTTTCACACCATCGGGTGTTTATCTTCATGTATTGCAATGGTGCTGTTTGCGTTTTCTATTCTTACATACATACCTGTACAACATTTTTTGCACATTTCTTTGCTTTGCTTTGTGTCTAACCTCGCTCTTATATGCTCAATGTTTGTGCACATGTATGTGGCTGTTTTAAGTGCAGACAATTTTGCTACCATCACAGTGTGTTTTGTTGACATTACTCTATTCTTATGTGCTGCCTTGTTACAATTTTCTTTATTCTTATTTGAATAACTACTAAACAATTAGTATAAAGAATTCATCCAAGAAACTTTTATCTCGATCGCACTCAATCTGAAACGTTCACCTCAAACTGCTAACCCAATGTAGCAAAAAATCTGTACGTGATGGAGCAAATTGGTTACCAGATTTGGATTCAGCGCACCAAAAAATGTAAAAATCAATCGAAACATTAGAGGCAGTTTAAAAAAAATTTTTTTTAGTGTATCTGTGCTTTAATAAGCTTTTAAAGAGGACCCAGGCAGTCCACCGCTTACCACAGGATGAGCATTGTGGAACCTGTGTGCCTTTTTGGGAACCTGCCAGGTACTTGTGACCTGAATTGGCCACTGTTGAAAACAGGATACTAGGTCTGATGGACTTTGGTCTGACCCACTATGGCATTTCTTATGTTCTTAACTTCGAAAAGAGATGTCTGAGGGGAGATATAATGGAGATCTATAAACTGATGAATTGAGTAGAACAGGTAAAAGTAGATCAGTTGTTTACTTCATCACAAAGTAGAAATGCTAGAGGACACGCAATGAAGCTACAATGTAACCCATTTAAGACTAATAAGAGAACATATTCTTTCATCACTATGTAATCAAACTCTGGAATTCATTACCGGAAGATGTAATAAAAGCTGTTAATGTAGCTGGCTTTAAAAAAGGTTTGGACTAGTACTGCGACCCTCCTGCCTGCACACTAGAGCTTACAGGCAGGAGTGGCCTTATATTGTCCCTTGAAGAATTAGCTGGCACGGTTCCCAATGAATCTTTGGAACTGTAGTGCTCTTGTATATTCCTTAGGGAAGAATTGTAGTCGTGACCAGATGTGGTTAGTCTTGGGGGATAGTTTCCAGTGCATCAAAAGCTCAAAGCAACAAACGCAAAAAGTGGAACTTTTAGGATAAACAGAAGAAAACAGGAACTCAGGAAGCAGTGAAATCAAATTGGCTTTAACTCAGCTACTCATAAACTTCAGCAGCTTAACTCAGCATTGCCTCATGTGGTTGTTAGAAAATATTGCAGATTTATATCAATAGCTGTTCTCTTCACAGCGTGACTTGGAAACAGGTGAACACAATTAGGAACTCTTACGATTAAACAACAAGAAAAGCCAACATTTTATATTCTCTTCATATAAAACTTATGTGCTTCTTTAAACTGTTATTCATTACAGCAGAAAGAGCAATCCATGGCACAAGGCTCAGGATTCAGGGTAGGTAAAGAACTTTCTACCTGCATGTATTCTTCTGAACTAACAGAATTACTGTCCGTATCAGGTTCTTTATTTTGCCCTGACTTCAGCTCCAGGAACTTCTGAAATTCCTTCAGTAGCAATTCAGCCTGCGTTTGCTTTTCATCTAGTGGATAGTTATTGGCAAAGGTTACGCCCTTCCCCCACTCACTATCTACGTCAGTAGCAAAGTTAGGTTTGCACAGTTCAGCACTATATGAAGGTTTCTTCAGCAAAGCATACAAATTAGGAAATTGTGCTTTACCTTGTTTAGAGGCATTTATAAAAGAACGTCTCTTAGGAATACTTTCTCCTGGCTGTAGTTCTCTGTCTTTATAGCACTGCTTGTTGGCATTAGAAGTACCTTTTCTCCACATGCTGCTTTCTCGAGGCTGGCTAGGTCTAGGCTTTTCCTGGCAGTAAGAGTTTCTTGCAGGGTACGTTGGAGTCCCAGGCTGACTCTTCCAGGGTTCTGTCTTCTCACAAGGTCCTAGTGCTCTTCTCCTAGCTTCTAGGATTCCAGCACTCTGCACTCCTCTCACAACGTTCTTTTGGACTTGGATATCCTTCCCCACACTATCCTCTGGGATATTCTCCGTGGTCCTCTCTGCAACAACAACCTGTTCACCTTTCTCCTGCTTCCTCCTCACCTCTCTTTCAGCTCTCTCTGAGGTTTTAAAAAGGGCTTCAATTCCCGGCACCCCCTGCCGTTCCCTTGGGTGTAACCAATCAGAGCTGAAGCCTAACTCCTCCCCTGTACTGGGATGTGTCTTCGGCTCAGCAGAGCACTGTTTTTTTCAGGTCAGTTTTGGAAATCCTGTGTGAGTTAGCTCTGCTCTCAGGATTTTCCTCAACATCCATTTCTTCTGAAGGGTCATCTTCACCACAGTACCTGGATGAAAAGTCCATAAACCATTATTAAAGAAGATGAGGAAAATCCACTGCTTACCTCTGGGACAAGCATTATGGAACTTGTGTACCTTTTTTGGAACCTGACAGGTACTTGTGACTTGGATCGGCCACTCTTGGAAACAAGATACTGGGCTTGATGGGCCTTGGTCTGACCCAGTATGGCATTTCTTATGTTCTTATGGTCCAACTCCTTGCCAGGTGCCTCCTCTTCTTGTGTCATTTCAGTAAACTTTGTCATATGTGCTTCATGTCCTTCTGCTCTGTCTCTGGTTTATGAGCCTCCTGGTTCCGGGTACAAGAAGGTTGAACATTATGTTTACTCTCCCTGCTCCATTCAGAATCAATACTAAAACTTAATAGCAAAGAGTTGGATGGGTAGGAAAATGGCAGGACATGACCTTTGAGCTCACAGTGACACAGATTTCATTTGTATGCAAGTACTCACAAGCTGTGTGCATGGACTTCCTATGCTGATTTCTATGCATGCTTGCACAAAGGACATAGTGAAAGGTATAATATAGGCAGTATGGTAAATGCACACAGTAGAACTCATGCCCACTGTATGCACCATCATTTATTTCCCTCTGTTGGTTTATGACTTCATACACAGAGCATTATCTATGTTCTGCTCCTGCATTTCCCATCCACAAAAATATCTGTCATATGAAGAACAGTCCAAAAAGGAGGTCAGCATATGAGGAACTGAAGAGAGTTTGATGATAAAAGCACTTGCCAAGGGTGTAGGACAAATGAGGAGCCTTGGGCTGTTGGCATTGGGAGAACGGGGAATGGGAAGATGGATAGAGAGATGTTAGGGGACCCTGATCAAATTTTGCTAATGGGAAGCAGTCCAAGCTTAATACCATCCCTATAAATATGCTCTATGGACATGGGGGGGGGGGAATCTGCATATAATACATGCACACAGCTTTGTCATACTGCATATGTTCTCTAAATGCATCAGGCCTAAATGCATAATCCTGTACCTTGCTAACCTCCCATCTGGGTACACAGTTCCAAAGCAGGCAAGGCCCCCAAAGTGCCTTCTGGTGGCACCATATTCTGTAAGAAGCACATTGCTCATTCATGCAGCAGATTATGCATTGGGGGAATATAGGTGCATTGCACTCTTAGCAAACAGTAACATTTATAACACACAATGGTGACTTCAAATGCACACCAACACAAAGATGCAGAAATTTGCCTCCCAAATCAAGAAAGCCCTGGGTCACTGATGAAGATTGCCGCCTCCTGGCAACACTGAACAGGTGTAGGCAGCAGAGCTATTCCCTAGGTCAGGAGTGTGATGCAACCTGGTGGTGCTGAGCCAGGGTTCTACGTAGGTTCGACCACAGCACTTCCTACCCCAGAAAGGTAAGAAATACTACAAGACATAAGAAGGCACTACTTGGAGATGGGGGGGGGGGAGCAAGGTTGGCAACTGGATCAGTCTTCTATACTTACTACTAATCCTCCACTCTCCCATTGTTATGCATGTCCCCCAAAGGAACCCTGGCTATGGGTCTCCATGCATGCTAAATATTGTCCCTGTACTGGCTGCACACCTTTATACCATGGGGTATGTTTACTAAATGGTGCTAATGGCGCAGCTGATGTACTTGCTTGGTGTGTGTGCTCACATCCCTTTTTTGGGTGCACACGGTTCCTCCAGGAACATGCACTATGTACTAGCCATCAGACTGTCTGCAGTTAGCATGTGTATGGCTGGAACACCTTGCAGGGTGCAGCGGGTGGAAACTGACTTTGCCCTCTGCTGGTGAATGTCAGATAGGTGTGGGGGCAGCTGAGTTTTTCCAGGCCTACTGCCCTACGTGATGCATACAGATCTGCATTGAACTCCCTGTAGGGGTGCCCATTCCCCTCTACTGCCACCATTGCAGAGATGTAGAATGTGGATCTGTTGGTAGGAGATCTTGTCCCCCACCCTGACCCACAGAGGCGGGTTGGGTGGTGCTACATAATCCGCTTTGGGGTCCAAACACCACCCTTCACTTATAACATGTGACCATAGCATGCACACAGGATATGCACTATTCTGGGTGCATCATAGTCCACAAGGCCTAGACATGACTGGGAAATATAGATGGACACAGGTGTATCCTAAGTGTGTCTGCAGGGACTACCCATCACACACTGGCACTGATGGGGACCTGCAACGCAGCCTATCTCAGCCATGCCATGTGCTGCGGACCTGGTGCTGGGCCCCCACTTCACCCTCAGGGTGAACATAGGAACCACACAATGTCACGGTCTGTAGCTACTCTGTGCCATTAACACACACGGTCAGTTCCCCCTACCAGGCTGGGATGCTATAGAGGCGCATACCCCATCTTGTGATCAGATGTAGGCTGCTGATCTGCATGTGCAGTGCATCATGGGTACGGGTGGGTTTACCCTATCCTGGTAACCAAAGCAGACAGTTTGTGCGGTGACCTGCAGTCTTTCTGTAGCCAGCCAGCGGTGTGTTAGACCCTATAGAGATGTAGCCCACTGGTTACTTCAATGACCATAGAGACAGAGGTCATGGTTTTGATCCCACATTGGTGTTATTTAAGAATGCTGTCTGAGGCTTTTCCTTTTCATTTCAATCAGTGCTGCCAGCAGAAACACCCTCACAGTGCTGTGGCCTAAGGTGCCTCATAGGCACCCTGTAAAGCACCCTATACAGTGCCCTATGGGGCACATTATAGGGTGCCTTAGCGGACAGGGCACTTTATAATGTGACCTATGGGGTGCCTTATAGGGTGCCTTATGAGGCACCTTAGGTTACGGCACTGTGAGGGTGTTTTTGCTGGCAGCACTAATTTAAATTAAAAGAAAATGCCTCAGTCAGCCTTTTTAGATTACACCACTGCAGGATCAAACCCATGACCTCTGCCTCCACTGTCATTGCAGTAACCAGTAGGCTACATCTTTATAGCTTCTAACCCTGCGCTGGCATATACTTAGGGTTAACGCGCGTTAACATGCCACGGCGCCATCACGCGATACAGATTCTTGCTTCCTTATGACCGGAACGCCCACTCCTTATATGGCATTCTTCACATTATCACTGCAACTAGCGCCGGTAACATTAAGACGGTTTAGTAAACATACCCCCATTAGCTAGCACACACACAGTTTATACATAGTAATCCAAATCTGGGTAAGGTGACCAAAAACAATTGTCTTTGACACCTGTGTTGTGCTCTTTGTGAAAAGGATGGATGGCAAGGTTTTAGAATACTGTCAGGAGCCAGATGCACTCCTACACAACCCTAAACAGTGTCAAAGCATACTTCATAAAGGCGACAATGTGTCTGTGCGCTATGTTAGCCATTATAACACCTGAAAAAGCAAATGTGGAACAGTCTTTTTAGCAGCTACATTGTTCTTGATAGCCATGCTACAAATATAATGAAAAGGTAGCTGGCTTTCAGGGAACCTCCAAGAGATAAATTGAAGAATTCTATATTAATAATAGCAGACCATAGTACTCAAATAGCACCGTGAACCAGTATCCTCAGTGAACTCAGATGGTTTCACAATATTGCATAGTCTGCATCGACTTCATATTCATCATTGCTCCCTGGAAAATTTGTACCACCTTGAATATTTATTAACAGATATCAAAAAGATCATATTTTAGCCACTGGGGTTTTATAAAGACACACAGGCATCTAGGTAGTTTTATAAAATAGACTTATAAAATTAACCTCAAAGAGCAATTAACAATAAGTTAATACATGATAATATACAGTTGTGGTTAACATTATGGCACCCTTGCAGTTCAACCCCTTAATTCCAATATCTCCTAAAAAAAAAGAGGCCAATGAAATGGCTTTGGATTATATGTGCACACATATTTGACACATAGAAGAATCAAATCAAACAATATCAATTAAAAAAGGAAATAGTAGGAAATATTATAAAACCTGGGCATGATTATTGACAGCAAATCAAAGAAACAAAAATGCTACTGACAAAATGAAGCAAGATCACAGATATGAAAACATCATTCCACTAAGACAACATCAAGGGTAACTGGATGTGGAATCTCATAATGTGATCTGATCATTCCACTTATGCAAGGAAGAAAAGGATCTCAGTAACACCCAGACGGCTTACCAAAGTTGCTGTCTACAGTACCAAGACAAGGCAGATTTATCAGGTGCACAGACTTCACCATCATGGATCCTGGAAAAACTCCCCATATTCCAAATCCTAAATCACTTTAATGGATTTTAATAATTAATTTTTAAATATTTTTGAACTACTTTCTCATTGCTAGTTTACAGCAAACCTTCACTTTCTCAGAACATGGAAATGCATAATATGCCAAATTTATCGATGCTACTCTGCACTTATCTGTGTATACCTCGGTGTGATAGAAGACACATAAAACACTAATAAATCAAGTCATCAGTCAAAAATAGTTCCGCTACCAAAACCTCAGTAAATGTCGGGCCGAACGGACAGGAGCAGCAAGAGAAAACCTCTCTGCACAAAGGTCCATAAAGTCCTTTTTTATAAAATTGTTTTTATAAACTTGAAAGTCTTATCTGTTGTCTGAGTCCATGGCGATCCCAAGCTGTTCTGAAGTAAACTGGCTTATAAATGCGTGACATGCATGTTTCGGGTCCCAGGAAGACCCTGCTTCAAGCCGGCATTTATACTTTCATTTCTTTAGCACTTGAAGCAGGGTCTTCCTGGGACCCGAAACATGAATGTCGTGCATTTATAAGGTTTTCTCTTGCTGCTCCTGTCCGTTCGGTCCGACATTTATTGAGGTTTTGGTAGCGGAACTCTGCACTTATCTGCATTCATCTAAAAAAATTAGCTGTACGAGCAGGAACATCCCAACACCACCGCAAAATGCTGTCAGGGAAGTATTTGGAGCAGTCAGAGCAGCTATGGCTATGGTCGAGGTTTTGATGGTTTGCATTTGCCTTTTCTGTTGAGAAATTGATTCTATTGGCAAGTTTTCTCTGAAGAAACTGAAGACGAAATGTTCCTGATGGCGTCTTACGGTGGCATTGGGACGTTGCTGCTGATGCGAACTGTTGGAAAAGCACCACATACGACATTAAAGAGCTTATGGCTGACCTGGAGCACTCTGGAGTGGTGATTTTAACCCATACCATATGTTGTGCATGAAACAAAAAAGGATTTTGTGGGCGAAGGCTAAGGAGGATCTCATCTTGAGATACCACAATCCTTTTGGGAAAATGTTCTATAGACAGATGAAACCAAACTTGAGATCTTTGCCACTGCAGACCATCAGTACTTTACAGGTGAGGAAATAAGTTTATAAAGAAAAACAACCCCACCCTTCCTACAGTTAAATATGGTGGAGGTTCCATAATGTTATGGGGCTGTTTTGCTGCCTGAGGAACTGGAGGCCTGGAATATATTAAACGAATCATGAAGTCAGAGGACTACCAAGGTATTTTGGAGCAAAATGTGCTGCCTAGTGTTGGAAAGCTAGGTCTGGGTCAAAGGTCATGGGTCCTCCAGCAGGACAGTGACCCAATATATTGTCACGCCCCAGCCCTCTGCCTCAGGCTTAGAGGGGTAGGGTTGCCATTAACCTCTCTTATAAAAGGTTGAATAAACTATTTTTCCCAGTGAAACATGCTGGGAGTTGTAGTTTTGGCCTTCTAAGATGAAGTGTAGTCATGAAACCGAAAGTAAAGGCAAATGACAAAATGTATTCCCCAAACGCAAACAAAGTCCATGTAGACTGTAACAGGATACTTCTCCATTCATTCGCTCAAGGTTATTTACAACTTAGGCTGGATGAGCTTCACAGTCATTAATTATATGCAGCTGCTTATCAATATAACGGATAAAGAAAACACAGCTTCTTCATTCAACAAAGTAAAAATATCTTCTTTTTACCTTTGTCTTCATTAAGCATTCAAATGTACATGCAACAGGTATCTTCCCATTAAAAGAACAAGTTCCTATCTTCAGTTCAGGCTAGGTTTCAATACTCTACTTTTCAGGAGACTTTATCTTTTCAGCTATTCTTTAGCAAAGGGACTCAATGCTAACAGCTTGACATAGAGTACAGTCCATGAGTACTTCTGGAGGCAATAAATCCTGCTCAATAGGCTCAACCTGAATTTCCTCTGGCTCCGGTAATGCAGTGCCCTGCTCTGAGCTTTTACCTTATGTCTCAGGGTGTATTCTCTCTGAGGATCCCTGTGTCTCTCTTGAGCACAGCTCCACCCGGTAAGGATAAATTGTACCTGAAGCTGTGGACACTTCTTCCTGGCTGTGTTCACCAGTCTCCCTCCAACTTCTGGGCAACAGTCCTTGGTTCACTTCCCTGAGTTCCTTCCTGGAGCTCTGCCACGGCTCCCTGTTCCAGGCTTGGCTCCTTTGACTCCTGTGCTGAGCCCTGGGCTCCCACCTCTGAACTCTCTGAACCTTCTGAACAGGAACTGGGGTTTGAAGCCTTCTCTGCTCTCTCCTTCCTGTCTCTCTCCTCCAGTGCTCTCCCTCTCTGGGCTCTCCTCTCCCGGGCTCTCTCTCTCCGGGCTCTCCTCTCCCGGGCTCTCCTCCTTGCTTTCTCTCTAGCCAAGGTTTATATCCCTGCTTCCCGGGCAGTGTCTCTCCCTCTCTGGACAGGTGCTTGCAATTATCCTTCAAGCCTGTAACTACGTCAGCAGAGCTTGGGTGTGGCAGCCTAGGTTCAGTTTCTCTCTGTTTGCTTTCTTTATGCCAAAGCTGAAACCTATGCACTGCAGGGATGTCACTTTTCTTAAAAGAAAAATCATTAGTTTCTCCTATTTCCATAGGCTCACTACAAGCTTCCTTATCACAATATATATATATATATATATATATATATATATATATATATATATATATTTGATTTTATATACCACACTATTTTGAAATTAGTGTGGTTTGCACAGAATAAGAATAGTATGATAAAACATCTAGCATTGCACAATAAACAATAAGGATTTTACATTAAACAGCGGTGTCAACTTGGGTAGTAATAGGGAAAACTAAGTTACAAATTGGTATGTGGTCTGTAAGCCATAGGGTGATCGGAGCTAAGGCAGGCAAAGTCTATAGCATAGCTATGGTATATGATCATAGTACAGTTGGAACAAATGTGTCTTTATTGCTTTCCTGAGGGTTGAAAGGTCAGAGATGGAACGGATCAGGGCAGGGAGGTTCTTTCAGTGAGTTGGTGCATATAATGAGAAAGCTTGGTTCTTCACAGCTTTGGAACTCTTTATTACTGCTCATGGGGTGGTGAGTGTGTTTGTCATGCTTATTCTTCTCATTCTATTGTTCTGTGTCCATTGTATGATTTCCTCAAGTGAGATTGCAGAGAGGTTATGCAGTACTTTAAATATCATCAAAAGTGCTTTGTAATTTAGACTGCTAGCTATTGGGAGCCAATGCAATTGCCATAGGATGGGAGTAACATGTTCAAATCTGGATTCTCCATACAGAGTTTGGGCCACAGTGTTCAAGGCCATTTGAAGAGGATGAAGTATGTAGCCTGGCAGGCTGTGGAAAATGATATTTGCATAGTCGAAGTGTGGAAGGATAAGTGCCTGGAATACAGTGTGAAAGTCACAGCCTCCAGCAGTGAGCATAGGTGATGGAGGGTCCTTATTCTCTGGTATACTGATTTGGTTACATTATTTATGTGTGTACCAGGGTGACTCCTAGGTAACGCATTTCTTGCTTCGTCTTCAGCTCTACATCTTTTACCTGTAGAGATGATGGTGGGATGAAGGTCGGATCTTTTGTGATAAACAACACTTCAGTCTTCTTGCAATTCACTCTCAGATTGTGTATACAGAGACAGTCTGAGACTGCATTAAAGCATTCCATAATCTCGGTGTAATTGGGACTGTCTGTGGAGAATTTTGGTGTAAAGCAGTATATCATCAACATAGATGTGGTATAGTATGTTGTATAATTGGATTATCGAGCAGATCGGCTGGATGTAGATGTTGAAGACCAAGGCAAATAAAGATGAACCCTGCTGAACTCCTTGCATCTGCTGGTAAGTGGATGATGTCTGAGCACCTATGCGTACCAGTTGATGGTGATCTGTTAAGTAGGATCTGCACCAGTCTAGGGCTAAGTTCTGAATATGTTTCTGTTATAGGTGAGCAAGTAGGAGATTGTGACAGACTGTATCAAAGGCCAATGCGATATCCAGGAATATTAGGATGAATCCTTGCTTTGCTTTGTTCATGCTCATAATGAGACTGCCCAGGAGAGTGGCCAGGAGTGTCTCAACACTGTGTTGTTGATAGAATCCAAGCTGCTGTTGGTCTAGGGGAACGTAGGAGTCAATATGATCGTGGATTTGTTGCTGGACTATCTTCTCAGTTATTTTATCCAAGAATGGGAGGCTAGATATGGGCCTATAGGAATTTATGTCGAGTAGGTCCAGCTTGTCATTTTTTAGTAGTGATCTGACAGTGGCAGTTTTCAGGGGTGAAGGTACCAGACCCATGATGAAGGAAAGGTGTATGATTCTCGTAATGAATACACTTAAGTCAGATCTGGCTGACTCGATCCAGTGTGCAGGCATGGATCGGTTGGGGAGGTGGTGGTGTTGAGCCTCCTTATGATGTCATCAATGTGCTCAGTGGAGCAAGGGTGGAAGGAATCTAGATTGGGAATAGCAGTGCTTTCAATAGGAGGATTATCTGAGAGAAGATTTCCTGGATTAACATACATCCAAAAATACAAAAGAATGGTTACAACTGAAAAAATGGACTGTTTTAAAATAGCCAGCAATGAGTCCTGATCTCAATCCATTCGTGAACCTTTGGAAAGAGCTGAAATCTGCCACTGGTAAAAGGAATCCTGGAAACATTCATAAACTGGAAGAAATTGCAGTTGATGAGCAAGAGAAACTATCGGCAGACAGATGTATATTTTTTTCTCAGAAATTCCTACGTTTAAATCGCACAGACATCTTTTTTTTCTTCTATACCTTTGAACATACTATTACAATATTATGATGACATACAGTTGGAATATTTCCAATTATTTCTCAAGATATTGTACACAACATATCTAAAATGCAAGGCTGCCAATAATGTTGGCCACAACTGTAAGTGTGAGAAAATAGTGAATTTACAAAAATGTTGAAGTTTCAGACTGGTGAACTTTCCTCAGACTAACAATGAGGTTAAGAATAGAAACATGTTCCATAAATACCATATGGCTGCTGTATTTGTAATGAAACAAGCTGTTCATGGATCTTAGAAGCTTTTTTTTTGTCTATCTGTCTGTGCATGACAGGTTCCAAGATAGTTTCTAAAGAGATGAAAATAAGCATTTTTGAAACCAATCTTCACCAGATTTACTGTATATCTAAAGAAAAAATGTAATGGACATCCTTACACCATTTGACTTTGTATCTAACACAGATTTGCTAAGCTGTGAAATGTGCAAATACTGCAGTATATATATTTTTTTTGGGGGGGGGAGGAGGGGGAATTGGCATCTACTACTAGTACTATTATTCATATATATAGCGCTGCTATTCATTAAAGAGGTTTCTAGCCTAAAAGTGATTATTTAAATGTATCTATTCTATTGGTTCTCTTATCTCTCATATTATGTTTTTCTTGTATCTCTTAGCGAATTCTCCTCCACTGCTATCCCATTATTGACCAGTATACCCTGTTATGGGGTCTCTTATCTTCTTTCATAGTCACACTTTGCTTAAGTGATAGGGTCCATCCAAATGCATCTGTTTTTTTGGATTTGTGCACTCCAATTTACAATAGGAGCTAGGTGCAAGAATTGGTGTCGGCACATGGTCCCACTGACAGAGAGAAAGAAGATGCAGCTGAGAAGTTTGAGTGGGAGTCCCCAGGTCCTTCCAGCATAGAGGAGGAAGAGCCAACCTGAAGAGCCAACAGGAGTACCCTGATCCCACTAGTAGAGCAGAGGCAAAGCTATGCTGAAAAGGAAGGGGAGGGTAAGGAAGCAGAGCATAAAATAAGGGTGGGGATAAAGAGGAAAAAAGAGGGTGTGAGCACAGGTGTAACATGCAGGAGGTGAGAGGATAGGGTAGAAAATAGAAGGGGGCATAGGGGAAGGGACGAGGTTAAATAGAAAATGTGCTGAAGCATAACACCGTTCTATAGCCAAAATGATTCAAAAATAAATTCAGTCACACTTTCTTAAGTCTAGGTTGCTGAGAATGAAAATAATGCTTGTTTATTGGCTCTAGTTTTCATTTTATACAATTGGGTCAGTAGATATGACCTCAAATTTGTAAATGCTGAAGATATGCGAGTTATAATAGGAAGGGACCTCAAGTTAAACCATAAATTACTAAAATACATTCACATCTTTGACTGGATTTGTGATAAATCTATGCTTTTGTTTGGACAGTACTTGCTTTTCAGGCAAAACAATTAATGAATGATGTAATTTGAAGGTGCTATTGCATCATACATGATATAAATTGCATCATGTTATTCTTAGAAGTCATTGATGATGCAATCCAAACTCAGTTTAATGACATCACTCTGCAGAACAAATTGTGCAACATTTTTTTTTAATGAACATGTGTCAGTAGTATTTTGGCTGTAGACCAGTCTTCTCAGTATTTGATTTGTTTTTTTTTCCATTTAGCCAAAGTTTGAACAATGTAGATCACTTCTGTTGTGTTTATGGTAAAATTACTTTTGCATCACCAAAATGCAGTATAACTGTTTTTATTAAGAAAGCCTACTATCTTTACTTTTGCTGCAAAATTGGAGATCAGGACAAGAGTTGGGCTCCACACACATGCAACCCTTGTATAAACACATCTTCACCAGTGGTTGAATAGAAAAAGGACACCGATACCTTTTGCAGTGCCAATGAGTTGGAGAGAGCCAACAAGTTATATCAGCTATTGTTACTTCTGCATGATACCTACTGTTAGGAAAGGTTTGTTGAAGAAGAAAAAAATAGACACTACGGTATCCAAACATTCCATCAGCTATACACCCAGTACCCTACAAAGAAGTACTGCTAGTTTCGGATGCTCCAGAATCATTCACAGAGGAGGAAGAGGAAGGGGATGAAACTTCTGGTCCCGAACCATCAATGTCACATGACCCAGATTTTCTCCCATCCTCCTCCTCTGAACCATACCTCATAACACAAGGTAAATTGAATGACCTTGTCAGGGATTTGGAACTACCTAAGAGTAAGACAAAGCTGTTGGGCTCCAGACTGCAGCAGTGGAATCTTCTGTCAGGTGATGTTGGGGTTTCCATGAATGTCAAAATGATCTTGTTACATTCTTCTTCATGGAAGGTGATCTTCTAGCCTGCAACAACATTGATATTTGACAGCAGCCCTCACTGTCATTCATCATCCAGATGAGTGGAGACTGTATATTGATTCATTGAAGATGTGTCTTAAAGCTGTTTTGCTACATAATGTTTTGCCATCAATTCCAGTTGGTCATGCAGTCCATATGAAGGAAACCTATGACAATATAAAACCACTATTGAGATGCATAAGCTATGACCACCATCAGTAGCAGCTTTGTGGTGGTTTGAAAGTTGTTGCTTTGTTGCTCGGTCTATAGACTGGATACACAAAGTACTGCTGTTTTCTCTGTGAATGGGATAGTCATGTGAAAGATTCCCACTATATCAAAAAAGATCGGCCACTCTGATAGTCATTGGAGCCTGGAAAGAAAAGTGTGCAGCATCTACCACTTGTTGAATCAAGGAAGATGTTGTTACCACTCATACACATTAAGCTGGGTCTAATGAAAAATGTTGTCAAGACCACGGGCAAAACAAAACCAGCTATCAAGTATCTCAGCGGGAAATTTCCAAGACTAATTGAACCTAAGATAAAGGAAGGTATCTTTGTTAGTCCTCAGATTCGTGAACTTCTTCAAGATGATGCATTTAACCATTGTCATGCCCCAGCCCTCCGCCTAGGGCTTAGAGGGATAGGGATGCCATTTAATTCCCTTGTAAGAGGTTGAACAGACTTTTTCTCCAGTGAAGGATGCTGGGAATTGTAGTTCTAGCCTTCTAATAGGAAGTGTAATTATGGACCGAGAGTGTAGGCAAAAATGACAAGGTTTATTTCCCCATAACGCAAACAAAGTTCCAGCATGTTGTAATAGGATACTTTTCAGGTATTCGCTCCAGGTCATTTACAAACTGGGCTATATGAGCTTTCACAGTCCTTACTTTTATACATGTGCTTCAAAATAACAGATAAAGCAAAACAGAGCTTCTTCATTCAGCCAAAGTAAAATAACTTCTTTTACCTTTGTCTTAATTCAACAGTCAAATATAGAAGCAATAAGTATTCTCCTCTTACCAAGAGCAGGCTACTACCTTCAGCTTAAGGCTAGGCTTCCTTACTCAGCTTTTCTGGAGACTTTTATCATCTCAGGTATTCCTTAGCTAATAGATTCAACACTATCAGCTTTACACAGTATACAGTCCATGAGTTCCTCTGGCTGCAAAGAATCTTGCTCAATGAGGTCCACCTGCATTTCCTCTAGCTTCGGGAATGCAGTGCCCTGCTCTGAAGCTTCAACGGACATTCCAGGGTAACCCCTCTCTGAGGAACCCTGTGTTTCTCTGGAGTACAGCTCTCCCCGGTAAGGTGAGGCTCTGGTCACTTCCCCCTGGCTGCGCTCACCATTCTCCCTCCAGCTTCTGGGAAACAGTCCCTGTCTCACTTGCCTGAGTTCCTCTCTGGAACTCTGCCACAGTCTCCTGTTCCAGGCTGGGCTCTGTGACTTCTCGGGCTGAGTCCTGGGCTTCCTCCTCTGGACTCTCTGATCCCTTCAACAGGAACTGGGGTTTGAAGCTTTTCCTGCTCACTCTCTCTGAGTACTCCTCCCCTGGTCTCTCTCCACCCAGGCTCTCTCCACTGCCTTCTCTTCTCCTCCCTGGCTGTCTCCTCAGCTCTGGCTGTGGATGTGGTACTCCTTCCTCGCTATCTCCTTAGCTCTAACTGTGGTTTATATCTCTGCCTCTCGGGCTGTGTCTCCCTCTCTCTAGACAGGTGCATGCAATCATCATCCAAGCCTGCAACTACGTCAGCAGAGCTTGGGTGTGGCAGCCTAAGTTCAGATTCCCTGTGCTTGCTCTCTCTAGAGAAACGCTGAAACCTGTGCACTGCAGGGATGTCACTTTTCTTAAAGGTAAAATCCTTAGTTTCTCCTATTTCCATAGGCTCACTATGGGCTTCTTTATCACACCATGCACTACACGGAAAAGAACAGATGGCATGGAAAGCCTTCCAGTTAGTGGCAAAACGTTTTCTCCAAAACAACAAGCCAGACAACTACAGACCCTTGCTTTTGAATGGATTTTATCAGCCCTAGTCCTAATACTGAACCACACCATCTGATGATCACTGGATGCGAGATGAACTCCCACTATAACATCAGAAACACTTTCATCATTGGTAAGCACCAAGTATGGCCTCTTCACATATGGTCCTGTTACCAGTTGCCTGAATAGTTCTCCCTGTAGAGAATCCAGGATCTCCTTACTTCTAGATAACACCTGTCACGCAGCAGACCCTCTGGGAACAGAAGAAAATGTTTTAAACACAGAAAAAGTCAGGCATAAGCTGCAATATTTCGAGGAACCAGATAGAGGGAGCAAGAGGGACCTCCAAGAGACTGAGGAACCACGCCCCATAGGTCGTGAGGTAATGCCAGCCAGCCTCCAATCAAGGAAAAGAGGAGTACCTCTTAAGAGAGTCTAGAAGAGGCAGGACCAGCAGAAGAAGCAGGACCAGGAGAAGAGGCAGGACCAGCAGAAGGGGCAGAATCGGAAGGATGGACAGAATGGACAGATCCAAGAGAAAGGGTTCTCCTCAGAGATAAGGAGAGAGGAGAAGGTGTGCTCTTCAAGGAAGAGAGGTGCAGGAAGAAGGCCAGTTCTGGGAAAGGAAGAGCTGAAGCAGTAGCCCTTGGACAGGATTTTGGCAGAAGGCAGCAGCAGCCGCTGTGGCGTGAAGAGAGGAGCAACCGAGGAGAAGCACAACAGTTCTGCAACCAGCCTCCATGCCCTCTTATCCTGTGATACCAGCAACAGACCTAGAAGATTATCCACCTCAAATACCCTCAATACCCCAAGAAACTTCGCTAAATCACGCAAATGTACATCACAACGAGCAATTTCTTTGGCTGCCCCTTTGATTTGGAACTCTCTCCCTCCTGATTTACGTGCAATTGATGTTTTAAGTGACTTTCGTAAGCAATTAAAAACTTTACTTTTCATTGAGCACTATGGATCAACAAATGACTAAGATATCATCTATTGTATATATTTTATAAATAATCCACTATATTGTTAACCCTTGTTATTTTTCCTACATTACCATATGTTGTCATGTCTATACTGTTTATGTTTCCCTTGTTTATACCTTGTATTTCTTGTGACCGCTTTGATTGAAGGAAAAGGCGGTATAAAAAACTTGTTAAATAAATAAATCAATCAATCAAGAGTGAGTGCTCTTCGTCCAGAGAGGCGAAGGCATTGCTGTGACTGCAGTAGGAAGCCAACTGAAGGACGGCTGGAGAACCTAAGGCCTATTGCTCAGGCGAGTCAGAATCCCAGCCGAGGCAGGCCTCAACCCTCACCTGGAGTAGAAAAGCCAAAGATAAAAGGTAAACCTTATTTTACTCGAAGCAGGTTTCAGACTGCTGGTGTATGGGGAGGACAGGGAGCAGAGGAATACTGTCCATATAAAACTGCCTATGATACAACGTACAAGAAACGTTTATCAAATAAGAGACTTTTTAATGAGAAAGGTTTGCATGAAGCTAATGTAAAATCCTTGCAGAGGGAGGAGCGTTCTCAGTATAGGAGAGCACAGGACCGACGCCCTACGCTTAACCCTGAGCATTGGGAGGTCATACAAAAGTTATATAAGAAGCCTGACTACAATTTGCCAGAAACTACTGACTCAGTTTTAGAGGCTTCCGAATTGGAACCGATGCAAGTGGAATTTGCTAAAGAGCTTTCAGATACAGAAATGGACTGCAATTACTGCATGACAGGAAGCCTGGAGTCCTTGCCTAGTGTATAAGTTATAACTTGTGGGATAGAAAGTGTTTGTTTTTGTACACCACTCTGTGAAGATAACAGTTTTGCTTTAAACTCATGTTTTACTTTTTCTTCTAACCTGAAGTAAGGACACTTGTATTGATGTTATTGCCCAACCGTTTGAACCTTTGCAAGAAGGGGAAATAAATGCCTTTGTTTTCCCTCCACTCTGACCTTTGTGTTCTTTGAGATTTGGTAACAAGGAGGCTACCAGGCTAAAAGTCCCTGGGCCCTGTGAAACACTTGCCAAACTCAACCTTATATATTTTTGTGTCCAACCTACCTTGGTCTATTACCCTGCCAAGGTGGTGCACGTGACACACCACAGCAGGGATGTGCCAGTCAACATCTGGCATATTGAAATCCCTATCAGTAGCACTTCCCCTTTCCTGGCAATGCTGCATATATCTTCTATTTATTTATTTAGTGTACACTTATATCCCGCTACTTCCAGCGATCAGCAGCGGTTTGCTATACATAACAGTATGGTTGTACAGGCCATGGATTAAAATATACATAATGATTCAGTACAGGACACAAACATTCAGATTATAGGTTTACACTTGATTGCAAGACATTGATTACACATGTATGTACATATTTACAGGTTGTCGGAGTCTATAGGTGTTTGACGTGTAGTGCTCTTTCCTTGTGCATGGTGAAAGAGGTTATGTGGGATTGAAGTGTGTCTGGAAAAGATGCGTCTCTAGCTTTTTTCTGAATACCAACAGGTCACTGATTGCTCTCAGTTCGCATGGTAGTTGGTTCCATAGCAGTGGCGCTATGAATGAGAATGCTCGGTTGCTGGTGGTTGCAGTGACAGCTCTCAGGCTAGCCGGAACAATGAGGGTATTGAGGTGTGTGGTTCTTCTGCTTCTGTTATTTGGCTGCGATGTGATAAGGGTGTTGAGAAACGAGGGTGCTATATTATGAATGAGCTTGAATGTGGTGATTAGGATTTGTATTGTATGTGTGCAGTGATGGGGAGCCAATGTAGGTCCATTAGAATCCCTGTCCACTTCTTCTCCCTATGAGGGGGGGGGGGGGGTCTGTATATCACGCCAATGCAAATGGATTTCTCTTTCCCTCTTTCTAGTTTAACCCATGGTGCCTTCTCTCTCCCTTTTTAAGTCTGTAATTCTATAGCTTTAATATTATTTTTTCATATAGTGTCACTCCTCTCCTTCTTCCTACCCTATCCTTCCTGAATAAAGTATAGCTTGGTATAATTACATCCATGTTCTGAACAGTTTATAGTTTCTTCAGAGAAGTAACAGGACGTATAAAAATAGACTATGTTGACTTGGAGCACGATTCCAAGAGGGGCACTTCTAGCCCCAGGCAAGATGGGCCGATTTGGACCCAATTCTGGACCGTGGAAACAAAACATTCCTGCAGTAGTCAGAATCAGGCCAAAGGATGGCCTGACGTGCCCCTTCCCGCAGGCGCCTCCAATTCTGGCTTTTCCAGGCGCCCTATTCCCCACTGCTCAACCCATTGCTGGCCAGCAGGTTCTTGGATTGGGCAGTGAGCACCCCCTGCACCCAGCCCCATGGGGGGGTACCCTGGCCCCAATCATGCATAAAATGCTGCTTATAGCACCTTTGAGGTGGTATAAACTGCATGTCCTCATGATCCCGGTAGCACGTACAGGGCTGTGATCTGAATCAGCCCTGTACATGCTGCCAGTCGGGCCCGTCCCCGCTCCAGCCTTCCCTGTCCTGATGCACAGACGAATAGGGAGTGCCAGTGGGGGAATAGGGTCCAGGCAGCTTGCGGGGCTGCACATTCTGCTATGACGTGCAATCCCGCAACCCACTTTTGAGAATGATCTTCATAGTCTAGTCGGGAGAGAATAAGAAAATGGGCAGCTCTAGTAAGGGCCTCCTGGTTAAGACAGGATCTAATAGAGCAGAGTTGATGAAGGTAAAATAAGCAGGATTTAACTACTGAGGAATTTTGGTGATGAAACAAAAGAAAAGGGTCAAGAGTACAGCATAGTATCTTGAGAGAATAAGTGAAAGTGAGAACAGTTCCTTGAAGCAAAAGTTCACAAAAGGGCACGAGTCTCGACAATTGATCCATATGGCAAAAATATTTAGAAACATTAAGTGATACTTTGTGAGGAATAATCCAAGAGGCTATAGCATCTAGAAAGGTATTTAAAAAGGATCAATCAGGTAAAAAATGATCAGAAGGGAAAATGAGCAGAATGTTATCTGCATAGTAATGACTGTTTATTCCAAGGGACCGAAGTGGCAAGATTAAAAACGGTAGGAGAAAGAATGGCACTTGGGGAACTCCACAGTGGAGAAGATAAGTGAGGGATGCAGAGTGAAAAAGAACAGAAAAAGATCTTTCACCTAGAAAAGAGGAGAACCAATTAAGAACTGTACCTTCAAAGCCAAACTCAAGCAGCCTGGCTAGAACTACATGCAATACTCAAGGTGTGGTCACATCATGGAGTGATACAGAGGCATATAATATCCTTTGTTTTAGTCCCCATGCCTTGCGTTTTAATTCCTAGAATTTTGACAGTTCTCTTGGCCACTTCTGCACACTGAGCATAGTATTTCAACATATTATTGTGGAGTGGAGGAGTGGCCTAGTGGTTGGGGCAAGGTACTTCAGGCCAGAAGGTTGGGGGTTCAAATCCCACTAGATGACAGCAACCTTGGGCCGGAAGGACTGGGATTTCTAGTCCCACAGGTGCTCCTTGTGGTCTTGGGCAAGCCACTTAACCCTCCATAGCCCATGTTCCCTGTAAAATAGTTATCTCCAAGTTATAATGCCCTGTTCAATGTAATTTCAGTTTGTTCAATGTAAACCACACTGATGCAGAATAGCACAGTAAATAAATAATAAATAAATAAATAAGTTATCCACGATGATGCCCAAATCCTTTCCATGGGTGATGTCCCCAATGTGGAACCTTGCATCATGTAGCTATAGTTTGAACTGTTCTTCCCTAAGTGCATAACTTTGCACTTGTCCACCTTAGATTGTATCTGTCTTTTGGATACCCAGTCTCCCAATTTCTCAAGGTTCTTTTGTATTTTTTTACATTTCTCTTGTAATTTAAGAACTTTGAATAATTTTGTGTTATCTGCATTTGATCACCTCAATTGTTCTCATTTCCAGGTCACCTGTAAATGTGTTAAAAAGCAGTGGGCCAAGTACAAATCCCTGGGGTACTTCACTGTTCATCTTTCTCCATTGAGAACATTGGCCATTTAGCCCTACTTTCTGTTTTCTATGTTTTAACCAGATCCCAGTCAACAATGGGGCCATGCCTCCTATTCCATGAGGTTTTAATTTCCTCAATAGTCTCTGAGGGTCCCTGTCAAAGGTTTCTGAAAATCCACATGCACTATACGAACTGACTCACCTTTACCTAAATGTTTATTCACAACTTCAAAAAAATATTGCAAATTGGGAAGACAATACTTTTCTTGGCTAAATCCATGTTGGCTTTGTTCCATTAAACTGTCACTATCTAGGGGGTTATTTTAGAAGCTCTATTTGTGCTTTGGCTGTCTGAAAATGAGTATGCAGAGATTGAAATCACAGAGATGTCCCCAGAGCCATTTTACCAAATGACTCTGGGATGTCTATCTTGCACATGGGCTTGGAAGGGGGTGTGTCCATTGTGTTCCAGAGTCCTTAAATGTGCATGACCAATTTTGTAAATGGTAGGCATATCTCCATCCCAGTCCAAGTCTACCTGCTCCAAGGCATGAATAGGTACCTGAAAAATGCTCATTTTGCTTGAAAAACATTCAGAGGTATAGAGGAAACGGTACTCTAAAATTCCCAGTACTGTCTATAATGGTAAAGACACTTGATAAGAGTTGGAAATAACTATTGTGTGCTTGCTGAGCTGCAGGACATCTCTACTTGCTGAATGGAAGACTGGAACACATCTCCTGTCTATCATATGTCCATTTTGACATCCTCAGTGATGTTTACATTGGGAATGTCCATGTTTCCAAAATCATGTCCAGACTTCAACGTGGCCAGCCTTTTTGAGAATATTTTCACCTGGATAGCCCCGATTGTACCTGGACTTCCTTTCTAGAATGCGCCTTCATGTTTAGTCATGTTGTTCTTTATAATAGCCTCTACCATTCGCTCGGCTTACCAGTCAAAAATTTCCCACTATCTCTGTTTTGTCTTTAGTGCCATTAAGCCAGGGCTGACTCCTTGTATCCCAGCTGCTTCTGGGTTTTCTTAGCAATTTATCACCATAAGTAGATTGCCAGGCCTTTTCTTCCAAGGCAATAGAGGGTATAGGGACTTGTCTAAGGAGTTCCAGTGGGAATCAAACCCATGATCTTCTGGATACTAGGCAGTTGCTCTAACTACTCGTCTACTCCTCCACTTACATAGTTCTGTAACTCTTTTAAAAATTTGGCATTATGATGGCCACCTTCCAATCTTCAGGTAATAGTGTAATGATAGTTTACAAATTACTAATAGTAGGTCTGCAATTTGATTTTTTAATTCTTTCAGCACCCTGTAATAATCACCATCCAGTTTAGGTGATTTGTTACTCTTTAGTTTATGAACTTGGCATATTGCATTTTCCAGTTCATTGAAATGTTCTTCAGTTCCTCCAATTTATCACCTTGAAATATCATTTCTGGCATGGATGTCTCCCCAGATTAATACTTGTAGTAAAAGTATAAAAATCTAATTTAAAAACCCTCCCAACAAATGTATTTAGCTAATAATGTTCTTTGCTTTGTTCTGGATATATTGCTATCAAAAATTGATTTTTTTGTCAGACCATATTATGTAACTAGTTTCTTATTCAAACTTAGCCAATATCCCCAATGGTCCTTTTATTTTATTTGTATATATGTGCAATACAAGGAAGAACTTATCTTGTTGTACAGCAGTTTCCTATATAGTCATAGTTAAAATCATCACCTGACCCAGTACTGCATTTCGAACAGTATAGCTCAGTTCCGCATCAGGGCTCTCAAATATCCTTAACTGTATTGAGAAGTCTTCATTTCAAATTCCATTATCAAATTTTAAACATTTTCCCACCAAACTATATAGCATTTTCTACATGGTAGCCATCTTTCTTGATGTTTTCACTTCACCATATCATTTAATGTGGCCAATGCACTTGAACATCATCCATTAATTCCAACCTCTTCAAATCAAGGTTTACCACTCAGTGTCCAAAATGAGTCCATTGGGTTATACAGAATTTATTTGGAATATCCAAAATTGTTCCTGTTTATTAAGATCTCCTTCTCTGTTGCCCTCCTGTAAACAAGTTAGGACAAAATCAATAGCTCTCCATTGTAAATGCATCAGGCCGCAGGGCTGTGGTCCCAGGGCCGTCAGTAACACCCGGTGCCACAGCCTGCAGGAACTGTTGAATGTGCAGTGGGGGAGATCATCGGTGAAGGGATGATGGGAAGGTGACTTTTGAAATCACCCCACATCAGCTGCATGGGGCAATGTCATTGGCTGGTGGGGGGTGTTTGGGGGGGCATGGTGAGGGATGGGCGGGAGGGGGTCTGGTTCACCGCGTGATCTGCTCCCCTCATCCAAAGGACTGGCGGCGGATCTGGTTGATCCTCGAGGGCCAAGCTGAGGGCTGAGCCATCGAGGCTTGCAACATCTGTGAGTGAAGCATTTTGTTGCTGTGCTTCGCAGTCTGTGGCTCCGTCAGAGGTGAGCTGTGGGAGCAAGAGGAGCAGTTGTCCTCTGAGTTGCAGGAGGGAGGGGACTCGGGGCAGTGGGCGGTGAGAGCATTTGTTGTGTGCAGTGGGGCCTGTTCTCTGGTGGCATGGGGGCCCATCTCATGGGCAGGTTAAGGGGACTTGGCGAGGGAGTTCATTGTAGCAGAGTGGAGGGAGAGGATAGCTTGCTTGGGGGGCTGTGAGGGTGGAGCTTAGTGGCTGTTCAGCGTCACTGATGCCTCTCAGGTCCTTGGGCCTGTTTTTGTTGCATTGCGAGGCAGGGAAGGCAGAACCCACCGTAGTTGGGCTTCTGTCCGAGGAAGAGGTGTGTCAGGTGGCTGCATTGGAGAGGTTGGCAGGTTGGGAGAGGGTTCAGACTCCCTGATGGTCTCTGTGGTTCCTTTGGAGGGGCAAAATTCCAGAATGACAGCCCAGCAGGGGGTGGTGGAAGGCTCCTCTAGGAGTGGGCAAGTCTCAGTGGGCAGTACCGTGCTTCCCGTGGGATCTGGGGTGCAGGGGCAAAGGAGGGTCAGGGAAATGAGTGGCTGGAATTTCTGTTTTGAGAGCTCCTCTGGTGTGGGAGCAGTTGGCGGTCATCTTGCAGGGGGGTATGGGTATACTGTGGGTCAGGAGGAGGTGGGAACACCAGGAGTGCTGGCTTCCCTGGGGTTTATACTCCCTGTTGGCCTGGCAGACGTTTCCAGCCTATGCTATACCCTGGGGTTTCTGTTCCATGGTATCCTGGTGCAGGGCAATTTGTATCTGGAATGGTGGGGCAATGGGGTTATGGCTTGGGGGACTGGCCTATGTCTGGGTCTGGGGGATACGGACCTCTGTGTGTTGGGGGTGCAGCCACATGGGCAACTGGGGAGATGGGGGTCTTTATTCACGAGTCGGGGGGGGGAGGGATGGGGGGGTAGTGTTTCTGGTGCAGTGGCTGCTGGTCTCTGTCCTTCCCTATCTACCCAGGTTTCAGAGGTTACCAGAGCAGGTGCAGCCACTTCCAATCCCTTCAGCACCATATCACTGGACTCATCGGCGCAGATGTGGGCACAGCGAACTGAGGACGACAGCTCCCAGACCGTGGGGGATCTCGTGACAACCATTCCTGCTGCTAGTGAGTATGTGGGGGAGGTACATGCAATGTCAATGGGGTCCCTGTTTCGGGGCCTGGGTCTTCAGAGGGCCACAAAATCAAGGCCAAGTGTAAACATGGTCTCAGGTATCGGTGTGTTTCTTCTTCCTCATTGTCATGTGTTGCCTCCGCAGCGGCCACTTTCAAGAAGGGGGAGGGGACTTCTTCTATGCTGGTCAAGTGTTCTGAGCTCTGGGAAGGGATGCCACGTAAGTTGAGAAACAAGATTAAATAGAAACATAGAAACATAGAAACATGACGACAGAAAAAGACCACATGGCCTATCTAGTCTGTCCTTCCATAACAACTACAACAGTCCACTTTTTGCCTTTAGAGATCCTCTGTGTTGGTCCCATGCTTTCTTGAATTCAGTTACTGTCCTCATCTCTACCACCTCCACTGGGAGACTATTCCACGGATCCACTACTCTTTCCGTAAAGAAATATTTCCGCATATCACTCCTGAATCTATCTACCTTCACCCTCATCCCATGTCCCCTCGTAGCAGAACTTGCTTTCAATTGAAAGAGGCTCTCTCCCTGAACATTTATGCCACGGAGGTATTTAAACATCTCAATCATATCACCTCTATCCCGCCTTTCCTCTAAGGTGTACATATTAAGATCCTTAAGTCTGTCCTCATATGCTTTATAATGAAGCCCATTAATCATTTTGGTAGCAACCCTCTGCACCGACTCCATCCTGTTCACATCCTTTTGAAGGTGCGGTCTCCAGAATTGCACACCATACTCCAAATGAGGTCGCACCAAAGACTTATACAGAGGCATTATCACCTCCTTTTTTCTGCTAGCCATTCCTCTCCGTATGCACCCAAGCATCCTTCTAGCTTTTGCTGTCGCCTTTTCCACCTGTTTAGCTACTTTAAGATCATCAGACACAACCACGCCTAGGTCCCGCTCTTCTTTAGTGGACAAAAGTACTTCACCTCCTATACTGTATTGCTCCCTTGGATTGCTGCAGCCCAAATGCATGACCTTACATTTTTTAACATTAAATCCCAGCTGCCAAATTCTAGACCATTCTTCAAGCTTAGCTAGATCCCTCCTCATGTTATCTACCCCTTCCTGGGTGTCTACTCTATTGCAGATTTTGGTATCATCCGCAAAGAGGCAAACCTTACCCGACAGCCCTTCGGCTATATCACTAACAAAGATGTTAAAAAGAATTGGACCAAGGACATATCCCTGGGGCACACCACTGGTAACATCCTTCTCCTCAGAGTGAGCTCCATTTACTTGTACTCTTTGTCGCCTCCCACCCAACCAATTTCTAACCCAAGCAGTAACTTTAGGGTCCATCCCTAGGGTGCTCAGTTTGTTTATAAGTCGCCTTTGAGGAACAGTGTCAAAGGCTTTACGGAAATCTAAATACACCACATCTAGAGCTCTCCCTCGGTCCAACTCCCTGGTCACCCAGTCAAAAAATCAATCAGATTTGTCTGACAAGACCTGCCTCTGGTGAATCCATGCTGCCTCGGATCCTGTAATCCGCTGGACTCCAGAACCTCACTATTTTCTCTTTCAGCAGCGTTTCCAATAATTTACTCACCATCGAAGTTAAACTAACCGGCCTGTAGTTTTCAACCACTTCCTTACTTCCGCTTTTGTGTAAAGGCACCACATGAGCCTCTCTCCAGTCCTTTGGCACCACTCCCGACTCCAACGAGGCATTGAAAAGGTCAGTCAGTGGAGCTGCTAGAACGTCCCCAAGTTCCCTCAGTATTCTAGGGTGTATCCCATCCGGTCCCATCGCTTTGTCTACTTTAAGTTGAGCTAGTTTCTCACGAACACAGTCTACTGAAAATAGTTCAAGATGTCCCTCGCTTCTGTTATTATTTGTGGGTGTTTTCTGAGGTCCTGCTCCTGGTTCTTCATCTGTGAACACAGAACAAAAATATTTGTTAAGCAATTCCGCTTTATCCTTATCAGCTTCTACATATTCCCCCCCTGCACCCTTGAGTCTGACAATACCACTTTTGCTCTTCCTCTTCTCACTAATATATCTGAAAAATGTCTTATCCCCCCATTTTATTGCATTGGCTATTTCCTCCTCCTTTTGAATCTTTGCCTTCTTGACTACTTTGCTAGCTTCTCTAAGTTTTTCCAAATACAGATGCTTGTCTTCTGCTCTCTGTGATCTCTTGTATTTCATGAAGGCCTCCCTCTTTTTCTTCACTTTTTCAGCTACTTCCTTCGAAAACCATAGCGGTCTCCTGTTCCTTTTGCCTTTATTTACCATTTTAACAAAAAGGTTGGTTGCCCTTAAAATACCCCCTTTCAGTTTTGCCCACTGTTTTTCTACATCCCCCAGCTGTTCCCATCCCACTAACGACTCCCTGAGGTATTGGCCCATCTTCGCAAAGTTAGTCTTCCTAAAGTCTAAGATCCTCACCTTGGAATGGATTCTAACAGCCCTAGTCCTAATACTGAACCACACCATCTGGTGATCACTGGATGCAAAATGATCTCCCACTACAACATCAGAAACACTTTCACCATTGGTAAGCACCAAGTCCAGTATGGCCCCTTCACGTGTGGGGTCTGTTACCAATTGCCTGAATAGTTCTCCCTGTAGAGAATCCAGGATCTCCTCACTTCTAGATGATACTGCAGCAGGAATGTGCCAATCAACATCTGGCATATTGAAATCTCCTATCAGTAGTACTTCCCCTTTCTTAGCAATGCTGCGTATGTCTTCAATTAACTCTCTGTCCACCTCTTCCTCTTGTGAGGGAGGTCTGTATATCACTCCAATGCAAATAGATTTCTCTTTCCCTCTTTCTAGTTTAACCCACAAAGCCTCCTCTCTCTCCCTTTTAAGCTCTGTAATTCCAAAGCTTTAATAGTAGTTTTTACATATAGTGCCACTCCTCCTCCTCTTCTTCCTACCCTGTCCTTCCTGAATAAAGTATAGCCAGGTATAGTTACATCCCATTCATTGTTTTCTGTGAACCATGTTTCTGTAACTGCCACTAAATCCAAGTCAGCCACTCCCACCAAAGCTTCAACCTCAGGGATCTTATTTCCCATGCTACGGGCATTAATACACACTGCTTTCCATATGTTACCCCTGTTACCCATTTCCATAAAGGTATTTAATGTATCACCTACCTGGGGGCTTTCACTTACCTGGGGGCTTTCTTCACCCATCCCCAAGGAATCTAGTTTAAAGCCCTCTTCAGTAGATTAGCCAGTCTACTACCAAAGATGCGTTGACCTCTCTTGGACAGATGGATGCCATCTCTGCTTTGCAACCCTTGGAAAAGCATCCCATGGTCTAGGAAACCAAAACGCTCTTGATGACACCATCCACGCAGCCATGCATTTGTCTCCAGGATGCGAGCCTCTCTGCCTTGGCCTTTACCCTCAACAGGGAGGATTGAAGAGAACACCACCTGTGCACCTAACTGCTTCACCCTCTGTCCCAGAGCCATGAAGTCACTTTTGATACGTTCCGAGGTATACCTGGCAGTATCATTTGTTCCAACATGGATTAGCAACATTGGGTAATAGTCTGTGGGCTTGATGAGTCTCGGCAAACTCTCCGTAACATCTTGGATTTTGGCACCAGGCAGACAGCATACCTCTCTGGACATCAAGTCTGGTCGGCAGATGGACGCCTCAGTACCCCTCAGAAGAGAGTCTCCAACCACCACCACCCTTCGTTTCCTTCTGGTGACTGATTCCGCAACTTTGGGGTACTTGAACTCTGGTTCTTCCCTTTCCAGGGATGCTTTCACCTCCTCCACTTCCAGGGCTGCATAATGGTTCTTCAATTCAAGGGATGGAGAAGTTGGATTGGTGATTTTGCAGGCCCTGGTGACTTGTGTCCAACCATCGACATTCTGTTGGCACCCATCTTCTCCGGAGCTGGAGAGCTTGGTTGCTGCAAGTAGCATCTCATCAATGTACTTCTCACTGTCTTGAATGCTCCTCAGCCTCGCCACCTCCTCTCTGAGTTCCTCCACCTCTTTCCTCAGAGCTTCAGCATGCAGGCACCCTGCACATGGAACCAGTCCTTCAACCGGCATTAGGACCTCTGTCTGGACCGAGGCAGAAGCTGTAACGGGAGCAACAGCTTTAGCAATACGATTTTTCCCAGCCATTGTTCTTTTCGTGGAGCTTAGGTATCTGTTAGAGCAAAAGAGAGAGATCTACCAAGTACCAGCCGGTTTCGCAGCTGTCTTTATAGAGAAAAAGCAGTTAAAACACTTTAATTACATACAAATGTGCTGGTCCAATTCACTGTGATTTGTGAAAGGGGAGGTGCCCTATAAAGCAAGGCTGCTCACTAGGGGTGGGTGGGAGTCGGGGTGGGTAGGGCGGGAACTAACACCTGATTAGGTGTTAGCAGCTTCTAAAGCTGAGGAGGTCACTGGAGTCAGCAACCTACTGTGCTCAATTAAAGTTCCCCTAAAACAGCAAAAATGAAGTAACCTTGCTTTTAAAAATATACACAAAACCCTTTTTAGTCAGAGAGCTAGCAATGTAATAAAAACAAACCAAACAAAGAAACCCTCAAAATCTTACTTACTGTTTGATGTGTGGAGCCCTGGTTAGAAAAGCCTCAAAGGGGCAGGGCACAGGAGCCTATTTATGCAGGCTTCAACTGCACTCAGGAAACAGGCCCACTAACACCTGATTAGGTGTTAGCAGCTTCTAAAGCTGAGGAGGTCACTGGAGTCAGCAACCTACTGTGCTCAATTAAAGTTCCCCTAAAACAGCAAAAATGAAGTAACCTTGCTTTTAAAAATATACACAAAACCCTGTTAAGTCAGAGAGCTAGCAATGTAATAAAAACAAACCAAACAAAGAAACCCTCAAAATCTTACTTACTGTTTGATGTGTGGAGCCCTGGTTAGAAAAGCCTCAAAGGGGCAGGGCACAGGAGCCTATTTATGCAGGCTTCAACCGCACGCAGGAAACAGGCCCACTAACACCTGATTAGGTGTTAGCAGCTTCTAAAGCTGAGAAGGTCACTGGAGTCAGCAACCTACTGTGCTCAATTAAAGTTCCCCTAAAACAGCAAAAATGAAGTAACCTTGCTTTTAAAAATATACACAAAACCCTTTTAAGTCAGAGAGCTAGCAATGTAATAAAAACAAACCAAACAAAGAAACCCTCAAAATCTTACTTACTGTTTGATGTGTGGAGCCCTGGTTAGAAAAGCCTCAAAGGGGCAGGGCACAGGAGCCTATTTATGCAGGCTTCAACTGCACTCAGGAAACAGGCCCCACAAACACCTGATTAGGTGTTAGCAGCTTCTAAAGCTGAGGAGGTCACTGGAGTCAGCAACCTACTGTGCTCAATTAAAGTTCCCCTAAAACAGCAAAAATGAAGTAACCTTGCTTTTAAAAATATACACAAAACCCTTTTAAGTCAGAGAGCTAGCAATGTAATAAAAACAAACCAAACAAAGAAAATGGCGTAGGTATATTGATATCTTTCGCCTTTTAGAATGGTGGAAACATTCAAGGGAGAGCAGGAAGAAGCGTAAGGAGGATGAGAAAGCAGGCAGGGTACATAAGGTCTCCCACAATACCCTGAATTGGACGCACGCCTTTTGTAACTGGCGAGCGTTTGGGGACATTATTTCCCTGGACCAAACGGGGCCTTACTAGCATATGCGGATGCTATCTTGGCAGCATCCCAGGCCCACGATGGGTGGGCTTGGTTGAATTATGACGAGGAATTTAGGGACATAATGGAAAAGAATGTCCATTTGTCACGGGGGACGAAGGACATTAACTTATGGCTTACTCAAATGTCCTCCAAGAAGGGGTCCGGGGGATTGGGAGTCGCCAGGTCCCAGGCTGGATCGCAGGTTGCTATGTCCGGATCCCGGTCCTTTCGGGTCTCGGTGGGGACCACCACTCTAACGAGAGGAGTGCCCAGAGGTGGAGATTTGTGCCGGTGCTTTAATAAGTCATTTTGTCCTTTCCAGGACTATAAGTTTAGACATGCCTGCTCCCTGTGTGTGGGTGGACATGCAGCCATAAAATGTAATTAGAAGGGTGTTGTAGGAGTACCACTGGTTAGCAAATGATGATTCGAGGAGGCTCTTTGCTCCTAACCTGTTAAGGGTTGAAGCCTTGCATCCATGGTTGCTTAGTTTCGAGGGGTGGGGGTGGCGGCAAGCTGTATGGGGGTGTGAGTGTATGGAGGGAGTTGCTGGCTGGTTTTAAGCAGGATTTCCGCATTCCGTTTCAGAGTGCGGTGTCTGACATGTCAGCCAGGAATGTTATTTCAGCGGTGCGCAAGGCGGACATTGTTTGCAGTAAGATTGAGGCTGAATATGCATAGGGTAGAGTTGCTGGTCCTTCGATGAACCTCCTTTTCCCCCTTTTGTTGTTTCCCCATTGGGGGTTGTCCCAAAAAAGGAACCGGAAAAGTTTAGGTTAATTCATAATTTGTCTTTTTCACCGGGGGAGTCCGTGAATGATCATATTCCTCGAGAGTTATGTATGGTCCGCTATGCTTCTTTCAACGCAGCGATCTCCTTGGTGCTTCAGTGTGGAACGGGGGCACACATGGTGAAGGCTGATATAGAATCCACATTTTGACTGCTACCGGTCCACCCATCAGCCTTCCCGTTATTAGGTTTTCAATTTGGCTCACAGTTTTATTTTGATAAGTGCATGCCAATGGGGTGCGCTATATCTTGTACTTATTTTGAGGCCTTTAGGACCTTCTTGCAGTGGGTCCTGGTACAGCGGACAGGGTTGTCCTCCACTGTGCATTATTTGGATGAGTTTTTGTTTGTTAGCCCCAATCAGTCTGAGACTTGTAGCACACTGTTGTCTTCTTTTATGGGGATGGCTCGTGACTTTGGTGTCCTCTTAGAGGTTGAGAAGACTGTGGGCCCAGTGACATGTCTCACCTTTCTGGGAATTGAGCTGGATTTGGTTGAACTAGTAGCACATTTGCCGGCTCAGAAGGTTGAGAAGTTAAGAGCTTTGGTGGCAGCTGTGGGGTCGTCTTCCAAGACTATGCTTCGGGACTTGCAGTCGTTGGTGGGGCACCTTAACTTCACTTGTCAGGTTATTTCAATGGGGCGCTCCTTTGCACGGCAATTATCATTAGCAATGGCGGGGGTACTGAAGTCTCATCATCATATTAGGGTATCCCCAGGGATGCAGGAAGACTTGCGGGTATTGGACACGTTCTTGTCAGGTTTTAATGGGTGAACAGTTTTGCAGATACCGGAAGTGTCCAATGCTGATTTGCAGTTGTTCTCGGATGCGACGGGTGGCATGGGATTTGACTTGTACTGTCAAGGAGACTGGTGCATGGAGGCTTGGCCAGCGGAAGGCATGTCTTGGGGCTGACTCGTAACATTACATTTTTGGAGCTGTTTCCCATTGTCGTAGCCTTATGGGATTGGCCGAGGTGTTTGCAAAATCATAGGGTCATGTTTTGGTGCAACAATGCGGCGGTGGTGGATATTATCAACAGACGCTCACCCAAGTGCCCGCAAGTGGCAGCTTTGATGAGAGTGTTCGTACTAGCCTGCTTGCATCTTAATGTTACTGCCATGTGCCGGGTGTCCAGAATTTTATAGCTGATGCATTGTCATGCTATAATTGGTGCAGATATTGGTGTTACTCTGTAGTATAACATAGAAGTGTATGGTATATCATACTTGGACTCATGGCTAAAGAGGTCTCAGAACCCATAGGCTGCCGTTGCTTTCAAGAAACTGCAATGGACTAATTCCTAAATGCACATCAATGACCTTCCCGAATAGAATGGGAAGCATGTTTATAAGGGAAGCAACTAATGGCCAGTAATGTATGTTTATTTAATGACAACTACAGCATTTCAGGTGCAGGTGATCACGTTTTAGCGTTTAAATAACCCGCATGCGTGGCGTCCTAGTCAGTTTAACAGCAAGCACCAGATAGCGCCGAATGGAACCATTTCAGTGAAACTAGAGGTAGGAGGGTTTTGGAATCTGATTAAGAATATATAACAATTCACAATATTACGAAGTGTGTATCTTGAAAGAACTCCTTTTTACTTTCAGTGCAGATTCGCAATACTCCCCTGATGAAACCAAAATGGTGAAACGCATTCAATAGCGCGTGAACAAGCGTCGGGAATCTACTATACAGATAAGCACTGGTTCACTGATTCAGTATATAAATATAAAGCTTGCCAATGGAAACAATACCATATATTGATGCATACAAAATTTTCATATAAAAAATTGTTTGTGAGTTTACGAGTGAGGTCATTGATGTGCATTTAGGCATTAGTCCATTGCAGTTTCTTGAAAGCAACGGCAGCCTATGGGTTCTGAGACCTCTTTAGCCACGAGTCCAAAAAAAAGAAATGAGGTCATTGATGTGCATTTAGGCATTAGTCCATTGCAGTTTCTTGAAAGCAACGGCAGCCTATGGGTTCTGAGACCTCTTTAGCCACGAGTCCAAGTATGATACACCATACACTTCTATGTTATACTACAGAGTAATACCAATATCTGCATTTCTACTCTGAGAAAAGTGACCATTCCATTATTTGTTATGCTATAATTGGTCCCAGTTTCGTTTATTTGCTCCGGGAGCAGAGGAGGCAGCCACAATAGTTCTGGCCCATCTCTGGCAGATTAGAACCCAGACATGATGGCTTTTTTGCAGGCTTCAGTGGCACCAGCAACATTGTCATCGTACCTATGTGGATATACGAAAGAGGGTGCATTTTTGACCAGGAAGGGCTGGCACTGTGAGAAAGTTCCAGAGGGGTTGCTTGGACTATTGTAGTGTGGGCCAAATCTGAGGGGTAGTCCAGAGCTGCAGTCCTGTCTTCACTGGCTGGCTTTTCTTTTTTCATCAAGGCTTCAGGATGGGGCAATCCTTGGAGCACGTTCTTGGTGCAACGCTTGCTGGTGGGGTGGGATAGGAGGTACCCCAGGTCACGGGATTGGCGTCGCCCAGTGTCGCATGAGTTGCTTCTCCGAATATGGGCAGTGTTGCCATTCATCACTGCTTCCGAGTTTGAGTCCGTGCTTTTTCTGGCATTGTTTCCTACTGCCAGGGGCGGTTCTTCCATTAGGCCACCTGAGGCGATCAGGCTGATTTGTGTGGCAGCAGAACTCCAGGTGTTTTTATTTTAGATTTTGCTGCCTCTGGCCTACTCTGACTTCCCGCCACTTTTTTTCTTTCTTGCTGCAAGCATTCTTGAGGAAACAAAAGTGGCGGGAAGGCAGAAGCAGGCTAGAGGCAGCAAAATCTAAAATAAAAACTGCCGGAGTGCCCCCACCGCTGCCGGATGAGAGGTGCAGGTGGAGGGAGTGGGGACAGGAGGAGGACAAGGAGAGACAAAGGTGAGAGACAGGGAAGAAAATGCTGGACAAAGGGGGAGACAGGAGACAATTCATGTACATAAAAGAAAAAATGGGTCATTGATGCAAAAAAGGAGCAAGAGAAGGCAGTTGTTTATGCCGCGGCTCCCAGTCTGAGACCCGCTCTGAAAAAGTATTAAATCAATGAGAGTGATCAGTTGAATGAATTTAAGCACACCAGGCAAGGTTTAGCTTGGTCTGGCACTGCATCCCCTGCCATTAGAGTAATTTATTCATTCTTTGGGACAAAGGGGGAGACAGGGGACATGCTGGACAAAGGGGGAGACAGGAGACAAACACTGGACAAAGAGGGAGACAGGGGGAAAATGCTGAACAAAAGGTGGGAGACAGGGGACATGCTGGACAAAGGGGGAGATGGGGACAAGAGCTGGACAAAGGGGGAGACGGGGGTAAGTACTGGACAAAGGGGGGAGACAGGGGACAAATACTGGAAAAAGGTGAGACAGGTGAGCAAATGCTGGACAAAGGTGGAGACGGGTAAAATGCTGAAGGGGAAGATGAGGACATACTTTATAAAGGGGGAGACAAGGGGGCAAGTACTAGACAAAGGGGAGAGACAGGGGGCCTAGTGCTGGACAGACAGGGGGACATACTGGAAAAGGAGAGAGACGGGATAAATGCTGGACAAAGGGGAGAGACAGTGCAGGTTAAGATTATAATGGGCTAATGGAGGGGGCTAGGACTTGTAATGGGTAGATCAGATGGGGCTGGGACTGGTAATGGGCTGATTAGGGGGGCTAGCACTGGTTATGGGCTGAGGGAGGACTAACACTGTAAATGAGCTGATTAGGGAAGGCTAGGACTGGTAATGGGCTGATGGGGGGGTAGGACTGGTAATGGGCTGATTAGGGGAGGCTAGCACTGGTAATGGGGTTGAGGGGGGACTAGAACTAGAAGTGAGCTGATTGGGGGAGCTTCAACTGGGAATGGGCTGATGGTGGGGAGGGGAGGATAGAGCTGCTGGCCCTGGAATAAAACTGGGGACTAGGGCTACAAATGGGCTGATGCGAGGGAATAGGAGATGGGACTGGAAGGGTGTGGATGTTGAGAGGGGTTGCCATGGTATTTGGACTAGAAGGGGCTGGACAGTGGGGAAAGAGGGGGACTGGAAGGGAATGGACACCAGTGGCAGTCATGGGAATGCAAGTTGACGTTGGAAGGTACTGAAAGGGAAGACTAGAAAGGGGCTGATACTGGGAAGGGTTACTGGGACTGGAAATAGGCTGATGGAAAGAAGTGAAGAAAACAAAAGAAGAGATCACAAATGGCAGATGGACCATAGACCACAGAAAGAGAGCTAAGAGAAGACAGGAAAGCAGAAGCCTCAGATCGGGACCAGCATGGTCAGAGAATAAAATGGTCAGACAACAAAGGTAGAAAAAATAATTTTATTTCATTTTAGTGATTGGACTTTGTGCTATCTTGATATGTACACAATATGGGAGAACTGTATCTCTTATTTATCTGATGTTGCACTGCATGCAGAATCTGGCTTCTTGGGGTTTCAGTTTAAATTTTGTCAATATATTTTTATTTTTACTTTAGATTGTAAGTCACTTATTCTGTACTTGATGAGGGTCTGTGTTCTGAGTGCGTGACTGAGCCCAGGTGTTCTGTTAATATGGAGTTTGTATATAAAGATCTATACTGTATTGTAGTAATTTGACTTGTTCAGCTTTTCAAATAGGTGTACGGATGTTCCAGGGCCCACTGTAGTATTTACAGTGACACTTTTTTTTGGATGGGCCCCTTATTTGAGTTTTGGAAGATGGTGCTGGTATGGTATAGTAGATTTGCTCTATAGATACTCAGTGACTTTGTTGTAGGGTTTTGTATTAGTTCACAATATGCCTGGTACTGGAGAATGTTTGTTGTTGTTAGTGAGATGATCAGAATCAGATTTTTTTTTTTTAAGATATTGAGTTCTGTGGGTGAATGTCCTGGTTCTGCTCTGCACCCACTGTTGAAGGGGGTTTTGTGGATGCAAAATATATGTTGAAAAAGAAAAAGCAAGAACCATAATGCAGTTTATAACAAAATAAAAATGAGTTATAATTTAGTTTTATAAACTGTGCTGTGGTTCTCGCTCTCTTTTAGTTCCTTGGTGTGCAAATATCTTGCATTTCTTCCATATAGTCGAATCAGCTTTTTGGTTTGGTTCAGTCCCTGATTGGAGTTTTGAAAAAGCCCTGCCCCCCCACAGTGGGGTGGGGGGGCGCCATCTTATCCTTCGCCTCAGGCAGCAGATTGCCTTGAGCCGCCCCTGGCTACTGCATTTTTTTGGGGCTTTCCATGTCAGTGAACTAGTCCCACAATCTGGGAGGTGGGGCTCGTTCAGGGGTCTGGACGTCAAGCATGTGTTGGTGGAAGCGGTGGAAGTGCTCATTTTTCTTCCGCAATCCAAAACAGACCAGAGCGGAAAGGGAGGTTGGGTGATCCTAAATAAAATCTACCTACTACCCTCATGTCCGGTGCACAACTTGCAAGTCTATCTGTCACAGCACCCTGGATCGGATGGCTGCTTATTTGTACATAGGGATTCCAGCCCCGTGACACAGTTTCAATTTGCCGCAGTGTTTCGCCTGGCCTTGCGGTATTTGGGATATGATGAGAGGCAGTTTGCGTCGCATTCATTCTGGATTGGGGCAGCTACCAGTGCCGCAGCTGCAGGGCTTGACAGGGCAGTGATCCAGTGGAATGGCAGGTGGCGCTCCAGCACCTGTGTAGGATATGTTCGCCCATGGGATGCTTGAGCTCTGTCCTTGTCTGGTGTCTGGCGGTTGGCAGGGGGTGGTGGGGGATAGTAGGGGGTACTAACAATTTTGTTAATATTGCAGAATTTGCCATCTGATTCGAGCGGTTTGCAGTCAGCTTTGTCTTGTTGCAGATGGTCGTTCTTTCTATGAAGTGTAGTGGATCATGGGTCATTCATTTGTGTACTGGGCCGAGTGCTGTGCCACATCGCACCCCTTGGGACCTCATCTGGGACTCACTACAGCAGGCATTTGGCTGCTATGGATGGGCGAGCAGGGCATGCATTGGTGGCAGCTGGTATCATTGGTCCAGCTTCGGGCCAGCCAGCGGCAATGTCCCATGGGACTTCTTTTTCATCTGGGCAGCAATGACCTGTCCAGTTGGACTTGCAGACAGCTCATCCGGACGGTGCAGCGAGACATAGCTTTTTTACGGGCACTGTTGCCTAGTGTGGTTATTGTATGATCCGACATCATTCCGCGACCTTCTTGCCAGTCTCAGCGTCACTGGTCCCGGGGCCTCGTTAAGGTCAATATACAGGTCGGGTGCTATGTTCAATGGACAGGTGGGCTACAAGTACAACATCCCTGGGCAAAAGCAAGTTGTATGGGTTTGTATCGCTCAGATGGGTTGCATCTTTCTCCAGTGGGGCAGGACTTGTTTGGTTACCTTGCGCCGGTGGAGGAGTCCCTAGCCAGCACTCACAAAGCCAGCGGGGCCTAACGGCAAGAAGACAGATTTAAGGGAGTGAAGTGCTTGCCAGCGTGGAAGGCAGAAGATCTTGATTGGGGTATCTGCCCGGTGCAAGGAAATGGGAGCCGGTCTTTGCCATTAATATGGCAAGGTTGGTGGAAGCAAGAGATGGGGAGGATGATGCACCACCTTGCTAATAATACGGCTGGTGGGGGACATTGTCCGGGAAGAGGTGGGGGGTCACCTGTTGACATCATGCGGGTTACATTGGCCCGGGTTTGGGCTGATGTTAAAATCTTTGTTAATAAAGCTACGACCAAAGTTTGTTACCAAATATTTTGTGTGTGCTGTGTTTTGTTCGAGAGTGGGGGTGAGGGCTTTTGGATGTTTCATGGTTGGGGGGGAATGGGGTTGGGGGAGGTTGAGAGCACAGTGCCCAGGCATCCGGGTTACCCCGATTACCGAGAGAAGTCATGACCATGCTGCAAATGATGATGTACTGCAGGGGAAGTGCTACAAGTATTCAACTGAGATCTATGTTCGGCTAATCTAACTTTAAACTGTCATTTAGTTCTGCCCACATACAGCAATTTACTCAGGCATACAATCATATAGACAACAAAAATGCTGACACAGGTAGTCCATCATATGGCAAACTTTTGTTGTGTAATAGGATGTTGCCTTGTATAGAGGAGCCTGACAAAAATCACAAGCCCCACATTCATAGTATCCAGGATCGTGTGATATACTGTAATACTGGAAGTCAACATCTATAAAACAAATGACTGTTACATTTGTGAGGCAGTTTGATTATAATAGTGTTGTGAACATTTTTTTTATTTTAGTATATGTAGGAGGATTTTTAGACCTATGATTGATAAACACATAGCCTGATACATAAGTGAATTATCACTAAAAAAAATTCAATTAGCTTGGATTATCATATTTTAAAGGCAGTTTAATACTGAAGTCTTTTCCTCCTCTTTTTTGTCACCATCAACCTTTTGTTTTAGAGCAAAGGGCTTTATTAGCCAAATAAATTTGCTTGGGAGCTTATTTCTGAGTACATAGTTCCCTACATCTTCTTCAGTAAAAACGAAAGCAGGGAAATTGTGTAGTTTCTCCACATTTGCCTTGTTCTTCCTTAGTGCCCCTTTTACCTCTTTATTTATTTATTTATTTTATTTAACAGTCATTTATATACCGCATCTTCCAGAGATCAGATGTGGTTTACAGTAAACAACAATCAACAAAGCAGGGTTTGTTTTACATGGAACATCTATATCAATAAACATAGTATAAGTCAAACAGTGTATGCAAATACAGAACAGAATAAACTATGTACAGGTACAAGTATGTGGGCATTATCTAAACAGGGTATGTCAATACAGAGCATAGTAAACCATATACATTTATTTACAAGTATGCGGACATTAGAGAATGGAGCATCATGTATTTTCATCTATGTATATTATCTAATTAAGTGAGTGGGCTCTTCATCATCTAGTGGTCCCACTGACTCAGTCACAGGGTTTTTTTGTTTTGAATGTACCCAAAATAATTGTCCATTATGAGTTTTTCGCTTTATGGCAAGTTTATTTTCAAATTCTCTCTTTGCTTGCCTTATCAGTGCTTTTTGTCTATAACTTGTCAATGCTTATGCCGTTTCCTGCTTTCTTCATTTGGATTCTTTGTCCATTTTTAGAAACATGGTATATGGATCATGGTTCAATAGGTCTTAATATACCACCTTTAAAACTGCAAAGCGGTTTACAATTGAAAAAAAATAAGCAAGAGAACTGTTCATTGCAGAAATGAAAGCAAAATGCATGAACAGGAAGGAGACATGCCAAAATATGCACAGCTGTTTTTTTTTTATTTTTTTTAATCTTTAGCTATAACAGCCTCTCTCACTTCACTTTTAAACCATGCTGGCAGCTGTTTGGCCTTCCTTCCACCTTTTTTAAAGCATGAAATAGATCTAGTCTGGACTTCTAAAATGATATTTTAAACACTGTCCAAGCCTGATGTAAACTCTCAATCTTTGCAGCTGCTCCTTTTAGTTTTTTCCTACCCATATTTCTCATTTTATCAGTCTGCCTTTTGAAAGTTAAATGCTAGCACAGTGGATCTCCTTGTCATCGTCCATCCATTTATTAAATCAAATGTCATCCTGTTATGATCACTTTATTTATTTTATTTGGCAGGTTTACATTCCGCATTTCCGAGGATCAAGGACATTTACAAGAACATGGTTTACATACATATAACTTTAGTTTAAACATAATAGAAAACAAGATAACAGTGGTAAGAGGAGGAATCACTCAACTTGAACATAACAGTAAAGTGTTAACAGGGTCAAGGGGAGGAATTCAATGGTACAGTAGAGTTTTACATTAAAATGAGGGCAATGTGAAATTCTATGAAATATAGTGAGAAATGGGAGGGCAAAGTTCTAGAGGAGAATGGCAAGGAACTTTTATGTTTAGGTTATACCTTCAAAGTGTTCTTTGAACAGAAAGCTTTTTAATAGCTTGTGAAAGGTTATGAGGTTGGAGGATATTCTGATTACTTGCGGGAGAGTGTTCCAGAGGCTTGTAGTGCATAGAGAGAACACATGTACTCTTGTAGTCTGGTTTCTCTTGGTTAGTTCCTGGGGAAATACAAGCATATTTTGTGCAGGGCTTGTTCTGCATCTGTTCTCAGGTGTTTTTGTAGTAGACATTGCAAGTACTGTGAGCTTGATTTGTGAAGAATTTTAAAGGTGTTAAAATAATTTTGTATATGATGCAGTAATGAAAAGGTAGCCAATGAAGACCCTTTAGTATTGGAGTGATATGGCTGGGTCTGGGCGTACCCAGGAGTATTCTAGTAGTGGCATGTTGGGTGAATTGTTAGGAGTGCAATGAGCTTTTGGGTATTCCTTGTAAGATCACATTGCAAAAGTCAAAATGAGGGAAAATCAAGACTTGGAAGATGCTTCTAAAGTTATGTGTCTCAAGGAACGGCTGGAAGTGCTGAATAACCTTCACATTATTGTAGATGGTTTGTGTTGTTTTTCTGATATGTGATTGAACTGTGAGACAAAGATCGATGATGACACCAAGATAATACACTTCTGGTTTTACAATTAAGTCAGTGTTATTAACCATAAGCAGTTTTGGTGGGGAGAGGGATTGGTCTCTAGTTATGAAAGGTACCTAGGTTTTCTTATAGTTAACAGTAAGGCAATGATCAGATAATCAGTAGGTGATAGTATTAAAGCAATTTGTTATTACTGTATGCTTTAGGTTGTTATTATGGTGGAGAAGGGTGTATAGATCATAATGTCATCTGCATATAGGTGGTAGAAGACACTATGGGCTCGAATGATGTCGCAAACTGGTTGGATATAGATGTTGAATAATAATGCAGATAGGGCAGATCCCTGGGGGACTCCTTGTTTTTGCAGATAGGGTTCAGATGTATTCAGTCCTAATTGTACAAATTGCAGATGATTAGATAGGAATGAATGAAACCAGTTTAATGCAGTACCTTGGATTCTGATACTTTGAAGACACTATAAAAGAATGTTATGGCATATTATATCGAATGCAGTGACTATGTGCAGATAAATCAGGACAAAGCCTTGCTTAGGGTTTTCAGTGCCTTTTATGAGGGTGTCAACAAGTGAGATTAGTAAGGTTCCAACACCATGGCCAGGTTGGAATCCATGCTGTTGCATGACAAGGGGTGTGTGAGAGTTAATGTGATGTATAGGACTGCTTTTTCCATAATCTTCGCTAGGAAGTGTAAGCTTGAGATCGGCCTGTAGGAGCTAGGGTCTCCTGCTTCCAGCTTGGGATTCTTTAGAACTGGGTGGCTAGATGCAGTATTTAGGCTGATAGGCATGAATCCTTGGGTGAATGAAAGGAATAGCATCTTGGATAGGATCGAGGCTGACTCAGCTCTTGAGATTTTGACCCAACTTACTGGACAGGGGTGCAGTGGGGAATTCTGAAACTAAGGCTTATGTTCTCAAGGCTTTCAGGAGTAGCTGGGCTAAAGGAATGATAGGGGGTGCTAGATGGAGTAAGGTTGCAAGGCTCAAGTATGCCAGGGGAGGAATTAAAAGTTTTGATTGGAAATGGTTGGCAAAATCCTATATCTGAGAGTGGTAGTTGGAGGCACTTGGTTGTCTTTTTCATTAGTGATTTTATAATGTCAAACAGTTCCCTAGGTTTATTGAATGATTTCATTATTAACTTAGGGCCTGATTCTGTCCCACAAGTAGATCCCCTCTGTGCATCCGGTCTGAACCGGACGCACAGAGGGGATCGCGATTCTGATCCTGCGGGGCACGTCTATCCCCACGGGATCAGAATCGCAAACCGTCCTGGATATGCAGGCCGGGACTGCAATTCAGTCCACCCTGCACATGCAGGACTGCCCCTGGCTAACTCAGTCAGGGCTTTTAAATGGAGCCGTGGCACCATACTGTTATGTTGCCATGGCTCCACGACTCCATTAAAAAACCGCAATGTCGGCAGCCTGAAAAGGAGGTTTATTCCCCACAGCCCTGACCCCTGATCTGGCCTCCTAAGGCCAGGGTCAGGCTGCGGGGAATAAACCCTGCCCCCCCCCTGTCCCATCCGTGCCCTGAGCAATTCAAAAAAACACATCCAGGGAAGTTATTCCATCTCAAAGGAGGAATAACTTCCCCGGACATTTTGCTAGCCCTGGAAGTACAGGACCAACATTAGAATCGGCCCTGTACGTCCAGGGCTGGCGCCCGCCCAGACTCTGCCCCCAGGCCACCCATTCCCTGCTCCCATCTAACTTCCCCGCACAATCGGCAGGGAAGTTATTTGTAGCTCAGAATAACCCCCTTAGTGTGAAATTCTCTTTTAACTTTATTGGTTTTGATCCAGTATTCTTGTAGATTAAGTAGGTAAACTGTTTTTAACTTGTTCATCCAGGGGGTGTCTCCATTTGCACTGAAGCTTTCTGAGATCATGTTTAAGTTTTTAAGTTTGGGGGTGTACTACGCAGTATGGTGGCAGTGGTGGGGTCTGTTGAATTGGTGGGAGGTGCTATAGCATGCTTATGATATCTTGCCAATTTTTAACGATGAGAACTAGGTTGTTGGCATCTGTGTTCAGATGAGGGATGACTTTGTCTATAAATAAGGTCTTATCAAAGTGTTTAAAGCAACAGTAGTTCATTTTGGGATGAGTTTTGGTAGCAGGGAGTATGTTATAAGGAAGGAAGATGATGGTGCAGTGGCCTGACTAAAGTACTTGTGTTAGTTGTGGGTCAGAAATTGCAAGACCCTCAAGGAGTTGAGATGGAACAAAGATAAGGTCCAGGGTATTTTCCTTTTTGTGTGTCAGGTGGTAAACCATTTGTGTGAAATTAAGATGCTCCATTGCATCAAGAAAGGCATTAGCTGTTTTTGTAGTACAGAAGATAAATTTAGGTCATCCATGAGTGTAAAAAGGTAACTGGGGTTCAAGAACGAGCAAACCACTTCAAGGAGTGCAGCGAGCTCGTCAGTGCTTGCCGTAAGAGATCTATAGGTGAGACATAGGGACAGTTGTTTGTTGGAGATAATAATTACATGAAGACTATCTGTACTAGTTGTGGAGATTTGTTTAACAAGTGGCCCCAAGAATGTTACCTCTCACACCATATTCTGTGTTCCACTAAGAACTATGAGTAAAATAACACCCCCCTCCCCACATGTTGGTTGCTGAACCAGCTGCTTCATGAAGCAATGCAATTCTTTAACTGAAGTGAGTACCCTTTAATCCTAAGACTTAATATAGGTAACTAGGAGTATCCTTCTGAATCAGACAGCCAAAGATTTAACCCTTTGAAGGCCAACTTTAAATTTTTAATCCACATTCTGCAGCTCGGTTAATTTTTGCATATTTCAGGAAAATTGTACCCATCTTATTCAATATGTTCTAATAGTGATTTTCCTACTGCTATGGTCATGTATTATATACCATTTAATAGGAATATTTAGTCAGAATTTTGGATGCCGAGAGTTTTGGGCTCAGCCTAGAAAGGGTTATAAGCCCACTGGTTTAGAGCCAGTCAGTAACAGCATCAAAAAATCATTTAAAGAATGCAAATTTCTGAACAAATAATCTTTATAGGCCACAATCCTAACATTGTCTGTGTGAACCAATGTGGCCAGAGTTGCCAAAACAAGATGAAATAATGATGGGTCTAAGTTTGAGCCTTGTGGGATACCATGTTTCAATGGAAATGTCTGAGAACAAACCATATTTGAAAAAACCCTGAAACTTTCAATCAGTCAAGGAAGGAGAAACTATAGAAATATTATATCCCCCCCCCAAATAGCTAATTTATCAGTCATAATAATAATAACTGATGTTTAACCAGATTGAAGGTTGCTTAGGTCTAATGACATTAAAAAAAAGATATTACCTGCATCAAGACTGCAATGAATTTTGTTGAACTTGCCTAATAAGAGAGACTCTGTACTGTGACCTTGTCTAAATGCTACCTGCCTGGGATATAATTAATTTTCAAGGAAATTAACTAATTATGTGTGAACTGCCTTTTCCAGCAATTTTGAAGTAAATGAAAAATTAGAAACAGTATGAAAATCAGAAATGCCTACAATCTAGATTAAAACACTACCACAGATTCTAGATTTTTTACCTTTTCCTGATTCATGTAACTTTTTCAATCTTCAGTCTTTCAATTTTTTCAAAAAGGAGAAAAAGGACCTCAGTATGTAAGCGAATCAAACACTTTTTAGTAAGACGCTGTAGGACCAGACATCATTGATCCAGAAAAACTCATTAGAAGATTAATTGATTTTTCATGTAATAACTCTTTATTCTTTATAATAATTTAAATCAAGTCTTCAAGCACATATACTGTAGAAAAGTTCATATAAGAAGACAATTCCAATTCAAATCTTGACTTATACCGATAAACTATAAAATTAAATGTGCAATAAATGTAGATTGGCATCCGTGATCAAGAAACACTGGGAACTTTGAAGGTGCATTCTATGATCAAATTTAAAAAAAAAGATGTTTCCCTATAGTAGGGGGGAAACTTAAAAGATTTACTCTGCCCACCTATGTCAACAGAAAAGGAGCCTGTTTTGAGTGAAGACTGCGCTCACGTTAAGGGGTATGTCGTCGTTTTTCTATGTTTCTATACACAGAGGATCTCTAAAGGAAAAAAGGGGACTGTTGTAGTTGTTGATATGGAAGGACAGACTAGATAGGCCATGTGGTCTTTTTCTGTTGTCGTTTTTCTATGTTTCTGTGTTTCTAAAGTGCATTAGCTGCTTTTGCTGCGCTAACACAGAAATTTCATGCTGTCAAGACAGACAGCTAACTCTTGAGAAATGCAGATACTGTATGCCTTTTTCTGTTAGTCCACCAGGAAGCAGACAGCACACTGCCACGCAAAATAGCAGAAAACCAGTCCGAAGACGCGAGCAGCAAGTAAAACTCACAACCTTTATTGGTCCTTATTTGGTAAAGGTGGCCCACTTTATTTCTGTGTTAGTTGCATGTCACGCAGTGGTTGTTAGAATGGAGGGATGTGGGCAGAGACTGGGTGTTCCATTTGCGAGGAGCCACCACAGACGCTGACCGTGCATGGTAGCTGCACTTTTTGTAGGCTTTGTGGGTGCAGCCATCGCCACCTTAATGAATGGTGATAGCTGCATCCGCCAAGCTTTGCCCCCATGATCCCTGCATTTTCTCTGCGATATATGCAGGGGAAGCACTGGGAATGTCCCCACAGATACCACGGGACCTCAGCAGCTAATGTGGGCTTTTTGCAGCCATCACCCAGCATTAGCTGCAAAATCCTAACGCAGTGTAGTAAAAATACTTCTAAGTGTGGCTGCTGTCAAATATGTGATAAACTATTGAAGGCAGAAAATCTGTAAATCCTTTTGATGGACAGTCATACAAATTATTTCATGGAATATCTTGTAACTCCTCATTTGTCGTTTATGGCATTTGGTACCTTTGGAATAAAATCTATATTGTAAAAAGTGCACGACAGTTTAAAGTAAGATTGACAGAGCACAAATCCTCCTTAAATAAAGGTAAACAAAAGAGACTCCCTTAGTGCAGCACTGCATGAAAGAAAGACATGATTTTTTATCGTTGCGCTGCATGGTGACTGATCATAGAAGAGTAAATTTGAGAGGAGGAGATAGCAGCGAGATTTTGCTATGAGAGCAGTGCTGCATTTTTAAGTTGATGCTTTGGAGCCGCATGGCCTTAATGGATGGGTTGAATGGAAGATGTTCTCTGATATACAGGATTTGTTTTGGATCTTTGTAAAGTGCAGGTTTAACAGCGTGACACCTGCAAGTTAAAAGATCAAACTTCTGGGGGATTTTTGGTGCTTAAAGATTTTTATGTACAAAAAAGAACAAAGCATTTTCATAATAATCGGCAAAGGGCTCTAAGAGGGCATATCACTAAGGGGATAAAATCAACAGAAGGATCTAAGAAAGCATTACATGAAATAAAGATGAGAAATTCAACATAAATAAGCCTCATCTGCATCAACCTGATCATAGAAAACAATTACAACTTAAACTTTCAAAGTCCAGTTCAGGCCAATATTTTCTGATACAGATTTATGAATGAAGAGACAAGAATTCTGCCTGTTGTTCCATCTCAAAAAAAGAAAACCACATTACTTTGAATTATTTTACATTTCCAAGGATATTGCAGATAATAAAAAATACCAATCGCTAAAGCCTTAGTGCTTGATAGTCTTCTGGTATGGCTATGAGCTGCTACGGTGCATAGCCGTTGCCCCCAACCTTTAACCACAGATATTTAATGCCGGGGTCATATGTAGCCCTGGCATTGACTATCCAGGGTCACCGCACAGCCCACAAGCTCGCAGCAGCTTACTGAGCCGGGGCAATACTGAGCCGCTTCACGGTTAGCTCCTACAGGTAAAGATAAGTCAGATTTTGCTCTGCCTATCTTTTACCCATGGGTGCTAACCAGGCAGCGGTGCAATATCACTGCTGCCTGGAGAGCAACTAGTGCCGCCCCTGGAACACCCATGACATGCCATGATGATAAGTGGTTAGCATCGGGGCGTGTGGCGGAGATAATCTAGGATATTAAGTGGCACTAACTGGGTTATCCAAGTGGCATTTACACAGTAATGTATGATCTTGGTATAATTGTAATCATAGGGCTACATAACTTGTTTTCTTATAAGTCTAAATTATTCTATATCTGCATTATTTTCTATTAGGGGTATGTTTACGAAACTGTCAACGTAGCAGCAGCGACGTTATCGCGCGATACGTAACACGGAACGTTATCGCGTGATAACGTCATGTATCACGCGATAACATCTCCAGCGGCGGTGACGTGCACAGAGGGAGGAGAAAGGCACCCCAAAGGGTGGATTAAGGCTCCCCAGGGGCAGAGAGAAGGGGTCAATGGCTAAAGAGTGGATCCATGCACACTAACGCCGTGAAATAAAGCTCTGAAAATTAGCGCCAGTGAAAACCTCACGCTAGGCACATTTGCAGGATAGAGAAACCAGTTCAGTCAGCAATGTACAGCAAAGGCAGGGAAAGCCAGAAAAGTGATAGTAGTGATACATGTGCAGGAACCAAAAAGGCAAATAAACATAGAAAATGACAAGAACCACATCTTAACTCCCAATAACCAAGCTGGCCAATAGTGATATTAATGATAAACATAAAGCAACACTACTGACAAAGCGTAAAAAGGAAGATATCATGTTTGGAAGGATCTATGCCAGCGATGGCGAACCTATGGCACGCGTGCCAGCTGTGGCACGCGAAGGCCTTGCAGCTGGCACGCGGGAAGGTCCGCAATCGAAAAAAAAAACAACAACCCTGTCTGCTGCCGTTGTCGGGGCCACCGCGGCAGAATCGAGCGTGCCGCGGGGCCCCCCTGTACCCGGCAGATCCTGCCCTCCCCGTAGCAGCTCTCTCTTTGGAGCTACAGTCAGACGCGCCGGCTTGCAGAGCGCGAAGGGAAGAGTTTCCCTTTCGCGACTCTGTTAAGCCCGCGGGGGCTGATGGGAACTTCCCATCAGCCCCCGCGGGCTTAACAGAGCAGCGAGGGAACTCTTCCCTCGCGCTCTGCAAGCCGGCGCGTCTGACTGCAGCTCCAACGAGAGAGCTGCTACGGGGAGGGCAGGCTCTGCCGGGTGGGTACAGGGGGGCCCCGCGGCACGCTCGATTCTGCCGCGGCGGCCCCGACAACGGCAGCAGACAGGGTTGTTTTTTTTTTTAAATTTTCCCTGGGCTGGGCTGGGGTGGGGTGGGGGTTAGGAGTGGTGATGGGCTGGGCCGGGCCGGGCTGGGCTGGGGGGGGTTAGGAGTGGTGATTGGCTGGGCTGGGCTGGGGGGGGTTAGGAGTGGTGATGGGCACTGGGCTGGGGGGTTAGGAGTGGTGATGGACACTGGGCTGGCTGGGAGGGGTTAGGAGTGGTGATGGGCACTGGGCTGGCTGGGGGGGTTAGGAGTGGTGATGGGCTGGGCTGGGCTGGGGGGGGTAGGAGTGGTGATGGGCGCTGGGGGGGTTAGGAGTGGTGATTGGCTGGGCTGGGCTGGGGGGGTTAGGAGTAGTGATGGGCTGGGCTGGGCTGGGCTGGGGGGTGTTAGGAGTAGTGATGGGGTGGGGGGGTTAGGAGTGGTGATGGGCACTGGGCTGGGGGGGTTAGGAGTGGTGATGGACACTGGGCTGGCTGGGGGGGGTTAGGAGTGGTGATGGGCACTGGGCTGGCTGGGGGGGTTAGGAGTGGTGATGGGCGCTGGGCTGGGGGGGGTAGGAGTGGTGATGGGCGCTGGGGGGGTTAGGAGTGGTGATAGGCGCTGGGGGGGCTTAAACTAAAAATTGAGTGATGGGGGATTAGGACTGGGAGTGGGCTGATGGGGAGGTTAGGACTGGAAATGGGCTGGTGGGATTAGGACTGGGAGTGGGCTATGGGGGGCTAGGACTGGTAATGGGTTGGGGGGGTTGCTAGGACTGGAAATGGGCTGAGTGGAAGGGGGCTTGAACTGCAAATAGCTGTTGGGGATGGGGCTTGGAATGGAAATGGGCTGAGGGGAAGTGGGGGGCTTGAACTGCAAATAGCTGATGGGGACGGGGCTTGGAATGGAAATGGGCTGAGGGGACGTGGGGGGCTTGAAGAAGGGAATGGATGCTGGGTGAGACTGGAACTAGAAGGGAGCTGATGTTGGGGGAGGATTAGAATGGGATGGGGCTGGGAGAGTAAAATGGAGAGGGGAAAAATATTTTGTGTAGGAGGGATGAAAAATCTACAATTGGCCAGGTATTGGGAGAGTAATTGGGGATTGAGGATGGAGGGGTAAAATTTGTGTGGATGAAATAGGAATGAGGAAAGAGCAAAAGGAGAAAGATTAGTATGTTAAAGCAGATGTAGAGAGAGAGAGAATGGAAAAAAAAACTAGAAGAGAGAAGAAAGGACAAATGGACAGCAGACGATGGAGAGTTAGCAGAAAACATGAAGAAACCAGAAGAAAATGGCTGGACCAATTGCAACTGAAAAAAATGCACAAAAGGTAGAACGATATCTCTTTATTTTGAATTTATTAACTGGAATATGTCAGCTCTGGGAAATGTGCATCATTAACATCTGCGCTTTGTTTGGTACAAGAGGAAATTCCTATTTGACGTTGCCACTTGTTCTCTTTCCCCAGTATTCACTGAAATGTATTGGTTTAATATTTGCAGTGTTGCCTTTTGATAGGTAGGGTATGGTGCTTTGTGAGTCCTGGTAATGCTGTCAGGATACGGCGGGTTTGCTATGGGTTCTAAATGGGCAGCGTTTGTAGTAGTTCCTAATGTGCCTGGCGGTTGGCACTGGATTATAGTAATGTAGAAATCTTTTAGTCTTTCTTTATCCATACACTCATTAAGAGACATGTTTACTAAAAGTTAGTGTATGGTAACATTATGCAAATATTTATGCAAATAAGACCACTTATGCAAATGACATGCTGGCACTTTGAGGAAATTCTTTGGTTTTGTGCGGCAGTTTGGGCACTCGGGCTCAAAAAGGTTAGCCATCACTGATCTATGCTCTGTCCCCCTACAAAGTAAATGATCCCACATTGAAATAGCGGTGATCAGGGTTGTTGTCGTTTATATTGGGCAGATTTGTTATGGCGTGCTCATGTGCAGCAACAGCAGAGTGGACACGTAGGAAACGACAACTGTACTGATGCTGTAAATGGGATACAGGGGGCTGCAAGCAGCACATGCTGTGGTCCAGCTGGGGCACAGTGCGGACTAGGCAGATGCCTAAGTGGCACATAGGAATGCTGAAACTGTAAAGCAGCAAGACAGCAACTGACAAGGGTCCAACATGGGCACGAGTATGTGTCCCACAGTGTCACAGGGGATATTACCCAGCAGGTACCCCAAGGGCACATAACATTGGCAGGTGGTGCCGGGGGGTAGCGCGCATGTCCATGTAGGCACCCCTACCCGACAACCCACACCATAGGCAGCTGCCTACCGGCATACTGGATGGCCTGGGACTGCGCACCACCAGCATAAGGGCATGTCAGCATGGTGGCGGAGGGGTGCTGGTGGCGGAGGGGGCAGTGGCACCTGCCCACACCAGACCACAGCCAAGCCCCATTTAGGTGGGTGCCGTGCACTGTAGCAGAAAAGGTCTTCCTGATGAACAGTCATGGTATCCCCAGGGAATGACCTGCCCCTGTGGCAACAGTTTGGTGCCATACACATAGCCAGTGTGTTCAGGGGCAGAAGGTCACAGGTTCAAGTCCCTGCTGTGGCTCCTGCCAACCTTGTCCCCATATTTTACCCAGTACTAAACCATGGTAATAAAGATGGAACCTTTATTGCAGATAGAATAAACATGCCTGAAACACCTATATTTTACCCTACAGAGCACAGACACCAAAAACATGTGAAATCCCTAGAGCAGAGTTTCCCAACTCCAGTCCTGGAGGGCCAAACACCATTCAGGTTTCATGCTGTCCCTAATAAATATGCCTGTGCTGCATTTGTATGCACCACCCGCATTGTACGCAAATGTACCTCAGGCATATTCATTAGGGACAGCATGAAAACCTGAACAGTGTTTGGCCCACCAGGACTGGAGTTGGGAGCCTCTTCCCTAGAGCAGTGGCCAACAGGGGCACACACACACACACCCCCACAGGCTCCACTATCCAAAGCCTCATGGAGAGTCAGGCTGTTGGGCCCTGCGCGAAGCAGCATCTCCCAATACTGGCACGAGGATACCTTAGCAATGCCGTCCTAAACTTGGGAACACATTCCACATATATCAAAAGGTTGCTATGATTAATCTCAGCTAACAAATCCTAAGTTAAACATGATTTGTTGATAGAGATTCATCATAGCCACCTTTCTGATATCTGTGGAGTGTGTTTCAGTTATTGCTTTTGACAATGTTTACCACCACGGGGAGTGACCCCAACAGTATTGTGTACCATAGCAATGCCCGCACTGTGCCCAGGACTGGTGAGGCGGCCAGGGCTGCCACAAACCTCCATATTTGCACAATGCTGGCATAGGTGTGGGAGTGTGTGTATGTCTATCCAGTGTGTTGTGGCTGCCCACACCTTACTGAGCACACACTGCTTGCACTGTTTCCAGTGTTAACCTGCCAATGTGCATAATGAGGAGCAAGGTACTGTGGGTATGGCCCAGACAGGGTGGCCTGGGCAGGTTGCATCTGCACAGGGTATAGGGCAATAGCTGGGACATTGTAGTGCCCAACCACCACTTGCATGGACAGGGTGGCCACAGCATGTCATGCTGGGAGGTCACTCTCAGCCTCACTGAGCAGTGACTATGGCATGGTTAGGTTCCCCCATAGTGCTTTGCAGCATTTTTCTCAAGTGATATTTATGGGTTCTCTTTTCTGGGGCCCAATCACTGACATACCTGCTTGGTGTGTGTGCTCACATCCCATTTTTGGGTGCAAACAATTCCTCCAGGAACATGCACTATGTACTAGCTAGTAGACTGTCTGCAGTTAGCATGTGTATGGCTGGAACACCTTGCAGGGTGCAGTGGGCAGACTAACGCCCACTGAAGGACCCCGTGCAGCTTTTTCCCACCCCCAAAGCCTTTGGGGGCAGGACAAAGCTACACATGGTCCTTCACAGACGCGGGAAGACTCTGCACCAGTTTCGTTTGTATTTAAAACTACAGTCACAGCACAGCTGTGGTTCTCTAAGAGGCAGGGAGCCATGGCTGCCTGGAAACAGAGGGTGAGTTTTCCGCTGCCAGCCTTCAAAAAAAAAACCTGAGGAGAAGAGCTACTGCAGCAGCAGGAAGTGCCTCGTAGCTGCCCTGACAGAGTCCTCCTGTCTCCCTCAGCATGGCTTTACACAGCCTTCACGGCTCTGTAAAGCCGCTCTGAGGGAGACAGGAGGGCTCTGCCGGGGCGGCCAAGGGGCACTTCCTGCTGCCGCCGCAGCAGCGGCTTCAGCAGCCAGTTTCTTTTTTTTTTTAATTTCCCGGGGGAGGAGGAGGGGGGTTAGGACTTGTAATGGGCTGATGGGGGTAGAATTGGTAATGGGCTATGGGGGGGTTCTAGGACTGGAAATGGGCTAATGAGGGGGGTTAGGACTGGAGGTGGGCTGATGGGGGTGTTTAGGACTGGCAGTGGGCTATGGGGGGCTAGGACTGGAAATGGGCTGATGGGGGGTTATGACTGGTAATGGGCTATGGGGGGGCTAGGACGGGAAATGGGCTAATGGGGTGTTAGGACTGGTAATGGGCTATGGGGGGCTAGGACTGGAAATGGGCTGATAGGGGGTTTAGGTCTGGTAATGGGCTATAGGGGGGGGATTGGACTGGAAATGGACTGATGGGGGGGTTAAGACCAGATAATGGGCTGATGGGGGGGTTAGGATTGTGAATGGGCTATGGGGGTGTTAGGACTGGAAATGGGCTGATGGGGGGGGTAGGACTGGAAATGGGCTGATGGGGGGCAAGGACTTGTAATGGGCTGATAGGTGGGAGTTAGGACTTGTAATGGACTATGGGGGCTAGGACTGGAGGTGGGCTGATGGGGGGTTGTAGGACTGGAGGTGAGCTGATGGGCAGATAGCACTGGAAATGGGCTGGGACTTGAAATGGGCTATTGGGGGAGGGGAGAGTGCTGCTGGCCCTGGAAGAAAACTAGGGACTAGGGCTACAAATGGGCTGATGCGGAAGAATGGTAGAATGGGACTGGAAGGGAGAAGATAATGGGAGGGTCTTCCAGGGGAAGGAGGGGGCAGAAAGGGAGCTGACAAGGGGGAAGGAGGGGGCTGGAAAGTAGCTAACACCTGGGATGTACTGAAGGGGGACTGGAAGGGAGCTGACACTTGGGGATGGGAGTGGTAGGTGGCTGGGTAATAGGGAGAAGGCTAGAAGGGAGCTGATATGCAAATGGCACTGGAAGGGGGCTAGACAGAGGGTAGGGTGACTGGAAGGGAGCTGACCTGGAGGGTGGCACTGAGAGCGGACTGAGCTAATATCTAGAATGGTATTTGGACTAGAAGGGACTTGACAGTGGGGAAGGAGGGGGACTGGAAGGGAATGGACACCTGTTGCAGTCGTGGGAATGCAAGGCAGTTGACATTGGAAGGTACTGGGAGGGAAGGACTGGAAAGGGGGCTGATACTGGGGAGGGTTATTGGAACTGGAAATGGACTGATGGAAGGAAGTGAAGAAAACAAAAGAAGAGATAAGAAATGGCAGATAGACCATAGACCACAGAAAGAGAGTGAAGAGAAGACAGGAAAGCAGAAGCCTCAGATCGGGACCAGCATGATCAGAGAATAAAATGGTCAGACAACAAAGGTAAAAAAAATAATTTTATTTAATTTTAGTGATTGGACCTTGTGCTATTTTTATATTTTACACAGTATTGGGGAACTGCATCTCTTATTTATCTATTTATCTAATGTTGCACTGTATGAGGACTCTGGCTTCTTGGGGTTTCAATTTAAATTTAGTCTACATATTATTATTTTTACTTTAGATTGTGGTTACTTATTCTGTACTTGGTGAGTGTCGATGTTGCGAGTGTGTGACTGAGGTCAGGTGTTCTGTTAACATGGAGTTTCTGCATAAAGATCTATAATGTACTGCAGTAATTTGACTTGTTCAGCTTTTCAAATAGGTGTATGGATGTTCCAGGGCCCACTGTAGTATTTACAGTGATGCTTTTTTTTGGATGGGCTCCTTACGTGAGTTTTGGAAGTTTGTGCTGATATGGTATGGTAGGTTTGTTCTTTGTTGTACGGTTTTGTATTAGTTCACAATATGCCTGGTACTAGAGAATAGTGGTGGTTGTTGTTAGTGAGATGATCAGAATCAGATTTCTTTTTAAATATTGAGTACTGTGGGTGAATGTCCTGGTTCTGCTCTGCACCTACTGTGGATGCAAAATATATGATGAAAAAGAAATAAGCAAGAACCATAACGCAGTTTATAATAACAAAATTAAAATGAGTTATAATTTAGTTTTATAATCTGTGCTGTTAGTTCTTGCTGTCTTTTAGTTCCTTGGTGTGCAAATGGGACCGTACCTAGCCCTGTGCAAGCGATGCAGCCGCACAGTGCGGAAAGGCTTGGAGGCATATTTCGGCTGTCTGCTGTTGCCCTGCTGCCGATGGCAGGACAATAGCAGGCAGCCGAAATGCGCTCCCCAAGCCTCTTTAAGCAGGTCTGGTCCCTCCCTCCTCTGACTCGATGTCAAGAAGGGACAGATCTGCTTAAAGTGCCGGCGCCTTTCAGATCAGGCGCATGCCCCCCTTCCCATACCTCCATCCAGCGCTGCCTGTTCTTTCCCTGCTGCTGGCGCCTCCGTGAAAAAAACAGAGGGCAGCAGCAGCAGGGAAAGAGCAGGCAGCTCTGGACAGAGGTATGGGGGGAGGGGGGGCGTGCACCCGAGCTGCAAGTCTCACAGGGTGTGATTGCAGCTCGATATGGCCCTGTGTGCAAACATCTTGTATTTCCTCCATATAATCTAATTGGCTTTTTGGTTTCTTTCAGTTTCTGATTGGATTTCTGAAAAAGCTCCATCCTCTCTAAGGTGGGGGGGGGAGCGCCTTTTTCATACTTCGCCTCAGGCAGCAGATTGCCTTGAGCCGCCTCCGCGCTAACAGGATAGGTATTGGCACTTATCTGCTCAGGGCTGTTCAGCCCTATTATTCAGCAACAATTCCTATCTCAATATTGCTGCTAAATACTGAACTGATATTTCAAAACAATAGCTGGTCACAGTGGCATTAGAATATTGGTTATTCTGAAAATTGGTCCCTATGTTAATATGTTGCTAAGATACATGCTTGTATCACTTAAGTAAGCAGAGATGTTGCCATTTTGTTTAATTAAGATTTTAAAATGTATAATTAGGAGTGTTACTTAATAACAAGGTTTGCTTATTTTTCAATAGTGTCATCACAGGGGCATATTTATTAAAGGTTAACATGCATAAATAAAATTCATGGGAACCAGCCTGGATGGTGGAGGATGTAGGTCCAGCATTGCAGGAGTCAAAGGAAAAGGAGGGAAGCAGGGAGGGCCTGAGGAGAGGAGTTATGGGAGGAGGGAGGATGTGGAAGGAGTGATAGGGGAGGTGCAGGAGGAGGGAGAGGAGGGGGAAGTGGGGGGGAGAGACAAGGGAAGGAGGGAGTGGTTAGAGGATGAGTGGAAGTGAGGAGAGGGAGTGGACATGTGGGGAAGCTGTCGAAGGCTGTGGCACATCAGGGGTTCCCATGTGCACCACCATTGATGCCCTACCATGAGGCCCCAATGGGTCTATGTGATCAGGATGTTCTGCTGCACCTACAGGCTCTCAGGCATGAGGTGCAGAAGGGATTTGCCTCTGTCTCTTAGGCCCAGAACTGATAGTGGGGCATCTAGAAGGCATCAGGACAAAGCTGAGAGCCTTTACACAGGCTTTGTTGGGCTAGCAGTACTACATCCTTGCCCCAATGTCACCTGCTCCCAGGGGGGAAGGCCCCAGGTAGGGTGATGGTTCCAGTATATGGGGACCCAATATTGAAGGCTGTAAATAAAGATGCCTGTTACTTGTTTGCATCATTCATCACCTCTACAGCACATGCATGGCCATTTTCCCTTGCATGTCTGGCCATGTGCAGGCTGTCTGTCAGGGTTCCCCAGGAGCCTGACCCCCTAACCTTGCCAGGCATGACCCGCAGACCCAGTGCTAGCAAGAAGACATCTACACACAGACCATGATGTCAATGACACACAATGCTTGTCCTGTGCCACAGTGGGACAGATGCATGAGAATGGGGATGGCTAAACAACTGTAGGATATGCAGGTGCCGGCCAGGCTCACTCACCTAGACTGCCTTCATCATATAGTCCCTTTGTTCTTGGCCTTACCACAGCGTCTATGCCTCCACCATATGTGTATCTGCCGACCTGTGCAAATGGCCACAGTGTACTGTGCAGTGCTGCATATGCCTTGTAATGCTATATAAATGACCAGTAGTAGTAGTAGTATTGCCCTGCACAGACACCCCCCCTCTAATCCAGTACATCCAGGCACTGGGGTCCCATGGCATTACACGTACCCCATATTGGTTGTGCCATAACGCTTATGCCAGTCAGTTCACAGCAGCATCATACGGACACACATATGGCACAAGGTGCATTCTAGAGGGGCTTCAGGAACATGTCATCACTGACAACACCCTACAGACATCAGACACCCTTCCAGGCAGTGTAAGAAAGGCATGGCACATGGCCTGCTGACTCCCACTGCTGTCAATTCCTGAACCATGCAAGTCTGATGGTGACCACACACCATTGCATTCTCCCCCACAACAATCTGTATGACTTCTCTCTGCCTCCAACCCAGCCTTTTGTTCTTTATGCACATGCTTTCTCCACCTATTCCATGGCCCTAGCAGTAGACATGGTGAAGCAATTTGGCTAGTAGACTCTGACTTACCTAGGAGCCAGCCACCTGTGATCTCCCCACTGCTGAAGCTCTCATGAATGCCTGATAGTGCCAGGATATAGGCATCATGGCATGACCATGGAAATAAGGGAAATGCATTAGTTATTTCACCCTCTCCATTGCAAACTACCTGCATGTTCATGGAATGATAGGACTTGAAATTTCTGTAGGTTGCTTCCTTAGCACACAGGGGCCGAATGGCCACATGCATGCAATCTATGACACCAAGCAGCACAGGAAAGCCAGTTACCCTCTGGAGGTCGATGATGGTCTGTTGGTGCTGCTGGGAAAGAATATGTAGTGCACCATTCTGGGGAGGAACACTGCAAGGAACTGCATGATACACTATGACACGGCCGACTGGCTGATGATTGCCGTGAATGCCAGCATGGAATGGAAGCTGCCAGTCACCAGGAATGCGAGGGCTGTGGTGACCTTTTTATAATTGATTCTTTATTTGATTTTCACAATTGAACAAGATATCACACCTTGTTAAGAAAACAGAGGAAAACATAAAAAATACAAAAGGATTGGACTTACATAGGCAAACAAAAAAGAATGTCATCACTCTGACTAGCCCAAAACTAGACAGGGAGGAGATTAGAACCAATATAGGAACAAAACTATTTTCAAATAAGCATATAGCGAGACCCCAAGGGCAGCAAATACATACAAATGAGCAGATTTAAACTACGTCTTAACATTAGCTAATCTATCCTGATGAGAACGAATAAAAGAGGAAAATTGTACAGGCTCATCAAATATATAATTAACAAAGGGAATACTGACTAAATATTTACATGGACATTTTAAAAAAATGAACTCCCCAAATGAAGAACAGCGGGTTTCAGCAAGAGAAAATCCCTACATCTTCTCTGAGTTTCACAAGAGACGTCTGAAAACATTAATCATGCACCCATGAAAAACAGCACAATGCTTCTTGAAATACATAAAAGTAACCACTCTCAATCTGTAGCCAAGGCAAAGGAAACCAATAAAGTAGCAGAAACAGTAGACTGGGAATTAGAACTCTCCAACATTGCTGAAACATCAAGAACATCCATTGAGGGGTCCCACATAGATTCCCATGCTAAAGGGAGATAATAAACATGCAGTAATGGTGGATGAGACCTTATAGGGACACCCAGAATTTCAATTAGATAAGCTTTGAACATGTCTCTAGGTGAAATAAGCCTCTCCTTAGGAAAATTCATTAACCGCAAATTGGCTGATTTGGAAATATTTTCCAGATTCTCCAGTTTGAATTTCACCAAGGTAATTCCTTTCATTACAGCTGAAGTTTTGTTGGGAATCCAACTTCTTTTCAAACTCGGCAACTTCAGACTTGATGGCAGAATCAGTTTCAGCATTTTTAACAATTTCATTAGTATTAGAATGTACCTGAGTTTGAAGAACTTGCATTTGAGAAACCAGTACTACGCCAAGATTAGAAATTGTTTCCCAAATAGAGTTCAATGCTATATTATTTATTTATTTAAGATTATTTTTATACCACCTTGTCCAGAAATCAAAGTGGTTTACAATGAACGAAAAATGAAATGATTACATCAGACATAGGGATAACATAATATATAACTCTATAATGTAGTGCTATAACCTTACTTATGAAATATTTACAAAGTGTATTTTAACTCAACGTGAACTACCGGTACTTACATATGGCATATTTACAATGTATATATTAGTTCAATAGAGCTGTGTCAGGGTTTTAAGGGATAACAGGCTCTGTAGGGGTTATATGAGGTAGGAACCTAGGTTGAATAGATTTTTGTTTGTTGCAACGAATTTCCAAAATATTCAGGAAAAGGGCGAGTTTTAATCTTTTTATGGAATGTAGCAAGATCATTAATGCACCTTAGCTTTTTAGGGAGGGAATTCCAGAGTATAGGTGCAACATAAGTAAATGCTCTATTACCGATCGAGCAATTAGAGTTCCAAAAGTCAGTGGGGACTGCTAGTGTGTTCTGTGCACAACATCTTCGTAGTCGTTCATTCAAATGTAAATTGATAAGAGTGCAGAATTGTGATGGAGCTATGTTATGTAGAAACATAGAAAAATGATGACAGAAAAAGACCACATGGCCTATCTAGTCTATCCTTCCATATCAACAGCTACAACAGTCCCCTTTTATCCTTTAAAGATCCTCTGTGTTTGTCCCATGCTTTTTTGAAATCAGATACCATCCTCATCTCTACCACCTCCACTGGGAGAGTATTCCACAGATCCACCACTATTTCTGTAAAGAAATATTTCCGCATATCACTCCTGAATCTATCCCCTTTCACCCTCATCCCATGTCCCCTTATAGCAGAACTTGCTTTCAATTGAAAGAGGCTCTCCCCCTGTGCATTTATGCCAAGGAGGAATTTAAACATCTCAATCATATAACCTCTATTTCACCTTTCCTCTAAGGTGTACATATTAAGATCCTTAAGTCTGTCCTCATATGCTTTATAATGAAGACCACTAACCATTTTAGTAGCCACCCTCTGTACTGACTCCATCCTGTTTATATCCTTTTGAAGGTGAGGTCTCCAGAATTGCACACAATACTCCAAATGAGGTCGCACCAAAGACTTATACAGAGGCACTATCACCATTCCTCTCCGTATGCACCCAAGCATCCTTCTAGCTTTTGCTGTTGCCTTTTCTACATGTTTAGCTACTTTAAGATCATCAGACACAACCACACCGAGGTCCCGCTCTTCTTTAGTGGATAAAAGTACTTCACCCCCTATACTATATTTCTCCCTTGGATTGCTGCAGCCCAAATGCATGACCTTGCATTTTTTAACATTAAATCCCAGTTGCCAAATTCTAGACCATTCTTAGCTAGATCCCTCCTCATGTTGTCTATACCTTCCTGGGTGTCTAATCTATTACAGATTTTGGTATCATCTGCAAAGATGCAAACCTTACCAAACAGCCCTTCCGCTATATCCCTAACAAAGATGTTAAAAAGAATCGGACCAAGGACAGATTCCTGGGACACAACACTGGTAACTTCCTTTTCCTCAGAGTGAGCTCCATTTACCTGTACCCTTTGTCGCCTCCCACTCAACCAATTTCTAACCCAAGCAGTAACTTTAGGGTCCATCCCTAGAGTGCTCAGTTTGTTTATAAGTTGCCTGTGAGGAACAGTGTCAAAAACATTACTGAAATCTAAATACACCACATCCAGGGCTCTCCTTCGGTCCAACTCCCTGATCACCCAGTCAAAGAATCAATCAGATTTGTCTGACAAGACTTATCTCTGGTGAATCCATACTGTCTCGGATCCTGTAATCTGCTGGACTCCAGAAACCTCACTATTTTCTCTTGCAGCAGTGTTTCAAATAATTTACTCACCACCGAAGTTAAACTAACCGGCCTATAGTTTTCAACCACATCCTTACTTCCACTTTTGTGTAAAGGGACCACATGTGCCTCTCTACAGTCCTTTGGCACCATTCCTGACTCCAACGAGGCATTGAAAAGGTCAGTCAGTGGAGCTGCTATAACGTCCCCAGGTTCCCTCAGTATTCTAGGGTGTATCCCATCCAGTCCCATCTCTTTGTCTACTTTAAGTTTAGCTACTTTCTCACAAACACAGCCTTCTGAAAATTCTTCAAGATGCCTCTCAATTCTGTTCCTGTTTATGGGTGTTTTCTGAGGTCCTGTTCCTGGTTCTTCATCTGTGAACACAGATCAGAAATATTTGTTAAACAATTCCGCTTTATCCTCATCAGCTTCTACATATTCTTCCCCTTCACCCTTGAGTCTGACAATACCACTTTTGCCCTTCCTCTTATCACTAACATATCTGAAAAATGTCTTATCCCCCATTTTATTGCATTGGCTATTTCTTCCTCTTTTTGAATCTTTGCTTTCCTGACTACTTTGCTAGCTGCTGTAAGTTTTTCCAAATATAGATGCCTGTCTTCCTCTCTCTGTGATCTCTTGTATTTCATGAAAGATTCCCTCTTTTTCTTCACCTTTTCAGCTACTTCTTTTGAAAGCCATAGTGGTCTCCTTTTCATTTTACCTTTATTTACCATTTTAACAAAAAGGTTGGTTGCCCTTAAAATATCCCCTTTCAGTTATGCCCACTGTTTTTCTACATCCCCCAGCTGTTCCCATCCCGCCAATGACTCCCTGAGGTATTGGCCCATCTTGGCAAAGTTAGTTTTCCTAAAGTCTAAGACCCTCACTTTTGAATGGATTCTATCAGCCCTAGTCCTAATACTGAACCACACCATCTGGTGATCACTGGATGCAAAATGATCTCCTACTATAACATCAGAAACACTTTCCCCATTGGTAAGCACCAAGCCCAGTATGGCCCCTTCACATGTGGGATCTGTTACCAATTGCCTGAATAGTTCTTCCTGTAGAGAATCCAGGATCTTCTTACTTCTAGATAATACTGCAGCAGGAATGTGCCAATCAACATCTGGCATATTGAAAACCCTTATCGGTAGCACTTCCCCATTCCTAGCAATGCTGTGTATGTCTTCAATTAACTCTCCAACTACCTCTTCCTCTTGTGAGAGAGGTCTGTATATCACGCCAATGCAAATGGATTTCTCTTTCCCTCTTTCTAGTTTAATCCACAGTTCCTCCTCTCTCCCTTTTAAGCTCTGTAATTCCAAAGCTTTAATATTATTTTTTACATATAGTGTCACTCCTCCTCCCCTTATTCCTCCCCTGTCCTTTCTGAATAAAGTAAAGCCCTGTATAGTTACATCCCAGTCATGGTTTTCTGTGAACCATGTTTCTGTAACTGCCACTAAATCCAAGTCACCCACTCCCATTAAAGCTTCAGCATCTGGGATCTTATTTTCCATGCTACGGGCATTTAATACATACCACTTTACATATGTTGCCACTTTTACCCTTTTCCATAAAGGTATTTAATGTTTCATTTACCTGGGGGCTTTCACTTACCTGAGGGCTTTCTTCACCCATCCCCAACGAATCTAGTTTAAAGCCCTCTTCAGTAGATTAGCCAGTCGGCTACTGAAGACACGTCAACCTTTCTTGGACAGATGGACACCATCTCTGCTCTGCAACCTTTGGAACAGAATCCCATGGTCCAAGAAACCAAAACACTCTCAAAAACACCATCCGTTACCTCAGGTCAGAAGGTTGTGGGTTCAAATCCCACTAGAGAACAGCAACCTTGGGCCAGAAGGATTGGGGTTTCTAGTCCCACAGGTGCTCCTTGTGGTCTTGGGCAAGCCACTTAACCCTCCATTGCCCATGTTCCCTGTAAAATAGTTATCTCCAAGTTATAATGTCATGTTCAATGTAAACCACCTTGATATCATGAAAGGTGGTATATAAGAAATGTTAAATAAATAAATCCATGCAGCCATGCATTCATCTCCAGGATGCAAGTTTCTCTGCCTTGGCCTTTACCCTCAACAGGGAGGATTGAAGAGAACACCACCTGCGCCCCTATCTGCTTCACCCTCTGTCCCAGAGCCATGAAGACACTTTTGATATGCTTAGAGGGACACCTGGCAGTATCATAAGAACATAAGATATGCCATATTGAGTCAGACCAAGGTCCATCAAGCCCAGTATCCTGTTTCAAACAGTGGCCAATCTAGGTCATATGTACCAAGCGGTTTCCCCAAAAGACACAGGTTCCACAATGCTTGTACTGGGTCAAGCATTGATATCCGGGGTCCCTTCTTAATAATGGTTTATGGACCTTTCCTCCAGGAACTTGTCCAAACCTTTTTTAAACCCAGCTAACTAACAGCCTTTACTTTATCCTCCGGTAACAAATTTCAGAGTTTGTTTACACGTTGAGTGAAAAAATATTTTCTTTTATTAGTCTTAAATAGTTTACCCTGTAGCTTCATTGCATGTCCCCTAGTCTTTCTATATTCTGATAACGTAAACAATCGATCTACGTTTACCCATTCCACTCCGTTCATTAATTTATAGACTTCTATTGTATCTCCCCTCAGCCGTCTCTTTTCCAGGTTAAAGAGCCCTAACCTTTTTAGCCTTTCTTCATAGGAGTATCCTTCCATCCCCTTTACCATTTTGGTGGCTCTTCTCTGAACCTTCGCTATATCCTTTTTAAGATACGGCGACCAGAATTGCACACAATATTCAAGGTGTGGTCTCACCATGGAATGATATAGAGGCATTATAATATCTTTTGTTTTATTTTCCATTCCTTTCCTTATGATACCAAGCATTCTATTTGCTCTCTTGGCCGCTGCTGCACACTGGGCCGAGGGTTTTAACATGTTATCCACAATGACGCCTAAATCTTTTTCCTGGGTGGTGGTTCCTAATGTAGAACCTTGCATTGTTTAACCATAGTTTGGGTTGTTCTTCCCTAGGTGCATAACCTTGCACTTGTCCACATTAAATTTCATCTGCCATTTTGATGCCCAGTCTTCCAATTTATCAAGATCCTCTTGCAATTTTCCAAAATCCTCTTGGGTTTTAACAACTTTAAATAGTTTTGTGTCATCTGTAAATTTGATAACCTCACTTGTTATTCCACTTTCCAGGTCATTTATGAATATGTCAAAAAGCAGCGAACCCAGCACAGATCCCTGGGGTACAGCACTATTCAACTTTCTCCATTGGGAAAATTGGCCATTTAGTCCTACCCTCTGCTTTCTGTCTTTTAACCAGTTCCTGATCCACAATAGTACACTGCCTCCAATCCCATGACTCTTTAGTTTTGCCAAATGTCTCTAATGAGGGACCTTGTCAAAGGCTTTCTGAAAGTCCAGATACACTATATCAACCGACTCACCTTTGTCCACCTGTTTATTCACACCTGCAAAAAAACATAACAGATTAGTAAGACAAGATCTTCCTTGTCTAAAGCCATGTTGGCTGTCTCCCATTAGGCCATGACTATCTACATGCTGAGTAATTTTATTCTTTATGATGGTTTCTACCATTTTTTTCGGTACTGACGTCAGGCTCACTGGTCTGTAGTTTCCCGGATCACCCCTGGAACCCTTTTTAAAAATTGGTGTTACATTGGCGATCCTCCAATCTTCAGGTATTAGAGATGATTTTAATGATAGTTCACAGATTACTAATAGGTCTGCAATCTCATATTTCAGTTCTTTCAACACCCTTGGATATATACCATCCGGTCCAGGTGATTTGCTGCTCTTTAGTTTATCTAATAGTTGTAATACATCTTCCCGATATATCAATATTTCCTTCAATTCTTCTGCACCTTTAAATACCACTTCAGTCATGGGTAACATCCCTACATCTTCCTCAGTAAAGACCGAAGCAAAGAATTCATTCAGTCTCTCTGCTATCACCTTGTCGCCTCTTAGTGCCCCTTTAACCCCTCTATCATCTAATAGACCAACTGACTCTCTCACAGGTTTTTTGCTACGAATGTACTTGAAAAAGTCTTTATTTTGCGTTTTTGCTTCCGCAGCAAGCTTCTTCTCAAATTCTCCCTTTGCCTGCCTTATCAATGCCTTGCATTTGACTTGCCAGTGCTTGTGCTGTTTTTCAGGTTTCGTCGTTTGGCTCTTTTTTCCATTTCCTGAAAGATGCTTTTTTGGCAACAACAGCCTCTCTGACCTCACCTTTAAACCATGCTGGCAGTTTTTTGGACTTCCTTCCACTTTTGAATTGGCAACCAATGTAGATTATATAAAATGGGAGTAATGTGATCAGAAGTATTTGCCTTCACAATCATACATGCAGCTGCATGTTGGACCATCTGTAACTGACTTATCAACGGGTTTGATAGACCTTGGAGAACGGTGGGCCAGCACCGCTTGCATGCAGGCCCCATAATGGGGTCGCCCAGATGTGGTGGGTCAGAGCAGGGAGGCAGCAGGAATAGGCAGAGAGAGGGGGGGAAGGGTGGGCTGGCCAGGGATAAAAGGAAAGGGGACAGAGCTGTCCCTTCCTTTTTCAGTAGCGACACAGCCTAACTGGAGATTGGCAGGCCTCAGCAGCAATCTGGCACTGTTTGCGGTGGGGGAGAGAAGTGATTAGGAGAAAGGCTCCAGCAGTGTACACTGGCATCCCCAGCATAAGCCAGGACTGCACAGGCCTCTGGGTGTGCTTGGAAGGACAAACAGGATCAGGTTGAATCCCCTTTGCAATCAGCAAGTACTTTGGGCGAAACAGCAGCATGTCAAAGCCAGCAACCACTTCCTTCTGGGGCTGTTGCAGTGGGCACTGCAGTGAAAGAGACCGGAGCACATGAGCTGCAGCATGAGAAGGACAGTAAACAAGCATAAGCCCTGCAGCCAGCTGGAACATGTGGAGGAGGAAGCAGTTGGAGAGTGGGAAAAGGGCAGTAGCTCCACCTCCTGGCAGCTGCTAGTACTACAGCCTATAGCATAAAGCAGATTGCTAATCAGCTGGCTGCAGTGCAGCAGTGGTGAAGAACTCTACTTGAATATGAGCACTGAGGGTCAGCGAGGCACGGCAGGCAGAGCAGACATCGGCAAAGCAGTGATACAGCACACAGCTCATAGCATGGCCAAGCAGCAGTGCTCCATTGGTAGGAACAGTGGACCAGTGAAGAAAAAGGCAAGGAAGGGTGATGAACCAACAAAGATGACTGGAAAGAGGAAGGAGAACAGACGCAAAGATAGTGGCAAGAAAACCAACATGGGCAGCAAAAAGCCAGTGCTGGTGGGGCCTGGGCAGGGCATTGTGGTACCTGGCAGCACATGGGGCCTGCAGCAGGGCCAGGGAGGACAGAGTTGGGACCTAGGAACAGAAACCTACCCCCGCAGTGCGGCAAGGATGAGCCGGCATCTGAGCTCCCCGGGATGCATGACCTCATGAATCAGGTCAGAGCCATGGCTTCAGTCCACAGATCGGGATGTGTGCAGGCTCTCCTGAGCTCACTTGACAGAATGCCAACCTCAGAGGGTAAGGCAACAGATGAGGCAGGTGCGAATTATGCAGCCATACCCGGAGTGCCACGACTGAGGGGTGAGTATGAATGATCTAATTCGTTATTCAATAATGTTGGGTGTATGAGGGAGGCAGGGCTCGTGGGTGGGGGAGGGGGACAGGGCAGCAGTGGACAGAAGGTCGAGGGGGGATGGGGGTGGGGAAGAGAGCCTGACTGAGAGTGACCTGTGGGCATGGAGGGACTGCTGCAGACTCTGGCATGGATTGTAGCTGGCGCCAGCAGGACCCATGCAGCACAGGGCTCAGCGGGGATGATCAGTGCGGACCCCCTTGCTTTCCAGCTCCCTTTCCCTTGAACATCGGAGGTATCATGAGGGAGGTGCAAGCCAGGAAAGGGGCTTTGGTGTCCAAGCTTAGGCCCGTGGAATACTTATATACCACTAGCTCATTGGACAGCCATGTATCGGCCACCCAGAAGGAAAAAAAAATAGAAGGGTGAGTATGTGGACACCTTTTCACTGCTCATCCAGAGGAGCGATGAGGCTTGTGAATGTGTGGGCAGCCATAACCGGTGCAAGCTGGTCTCCAGGAAGGCGACTCTGTCCCTCGGACGATTGCAAACTGGTATGCGGCTTTTTGGATGCTGGCCTGCGTGATCGGTGACAAACACCCGGAACAGTGACAGGTGCTCCTGAAATATCAGGACAGCATCTGCGAGGTCTGCCGGTTGTACAGGTGTTTGATGAGCAGTTTCATTGGAATATAGCAGGCAACAAGGGGCTCATCTGGGACAAAAAGGACATTGACCCGTGGATCCGACTGATGACCCAAGGCCAGCGGAACAATCGAACAAGCAGTGCCGCAACAGGGAGTTGTCCCGGCAGATTTCCAGGACCCCGCAGCCTTTTCATGGGGACAACAGACCCAGCATGGGGGATGGCAGAAGCAGCACCCACCCCTCCATGCCCAGCTACCCTATGCATCAAAAGGTGTGCATCTTATTCAATGGTGGAACCTGCCAGTTTAATAATACCTAAAAATATAGGCATGCATGCACCATGTAAGGTGAGGGACACCCACAGGTCCGGTGCGGGAAGAGGCAGGGCAGGGGCCTCCAGCACCTGCATTGATGCCACCCGGCTGGGCCAGACCCCTACGCCCATCAAGTTAGGGGTGCTGGGAAGGAATTTGCAGAGTTATGACCAGGGGAAAGCGCAGTGTTTGACTGAGGGTTTCACATGGGGTTTTAACATTCCTTACAATGGCCCCCTGGGTCCGTGGATGATGGGGAACTTGAAAACCACCCTGGAGCAGAGGAAGGTGGTATGAATAAAGCTCATCATGGAGCAGAGGCTGGGCAGGACTGTGGGCCCCTTTGAGAACAAGCTCCTGCCCAATCTTTTCATTTTTCTGCTGGGCCTGGTGCCGAAGAAGAGTGTCTGGGAGTTCCGGCTCATACACCATCTATCCTATCCAGATGGTGCATCATTAAATGACCACCTGGATCCCTCAGCCTGCTTGGTGAAGTATGCTCGGTAGACCAGGCCCTGGAGTTACTCCGGGGCAGGGGCATGGGTAGCAAAGACGGATGTAGAATCTGCCTTCAGTTTGCTACCGATAAATCCAGACAGCTTCCACCTGCTGGGGATGTATTTCGGGGTACAGTATTATGTGGAAAAGTGCTTCCCATGAGCTGCTCCATATCCTGCACCTATTTTGAGGGGTTGAGCTCCGCCCTCCAATGGATGGTGGAGAGGGAGATGGGCCAAGGCAGTATCATACACTACATGAATGACTTTCTGCTACTGGTGGAAGACAGACTGAGTTGTCTGCAGAATTTAAGGAAGCTCCAAAGGAAGTCCGCGGGTACCATTGGCAGTGAGCAAGACTGAGGGGCTGGTGAAATTGACACTACAGAAATGGTGATGCACCTCCTGGAGGGGAAACTGGCAGCCTTGAAGGCCGTAGTACAGATGACAGGCCATCTTCTGACACTGCTTTTCTCTCACCTGTTAGGTCTAGGAGCGATATCAGTCTGGATCATCATGCATTCTTATGTCTATTGGGTGGGACGAAGGGCAGCGAGGCAACGCTTCGGCATGCAGCTTGGCTTCCACCCCAAAAGAATCCAAATACACTGGAAGGGACAGAGGGGCATGCGGTGGGACCAGTTGAGACTGGCCCTCGCTGTACCTGTCCTGAACATTGTGGATAACGATCTGGTGTCCAGGAAGACATAGATCTTATCATCCAAATTAAAAGCAGACTTGGCCTGGATCCGTCCCACATCATAATGTGGCAGAAAAAGAAGGGGGCGCGGCAACTAGCATTGAAAAAAGAATGAGGAAGCCTTCATGCGGCACTTGAGAGGGGGTGAGACATTGTACTCGGGGGATGGTGTCCACCTGAATGATTGATTTACGGCAGGCCATCAGTTCGGTACTCATTGTGAGGTGAGTCAGGCCACAGACCCTCCTGTTGGCAAGACCTCACAGAGGAACAGGGGGGAGGGAAGGGATACCACAAAAGGGGGGGACCCGAGTACTGAGCCAAGGGTGCTGCGGCCCGATAACAGGGGGGCCAGGTATGAGGGGCCAGGGGTGCCTGGACTCGGTTACAAGGAGCATAGGACAGAATGGGGAACCTGGGTACCAACACGATGCATTTGCTGACAGGGAGAAGGGGAGGGGGTCCTGGCCACGAGGCAGGTCAGGGCTACCGAACAGGCAGCAAGAACGATGGTACCCCTCCAAGTGGCCTCCAGGCTTGGGACGTTGTTTACCGATTGTTTGCATATGATTTTCTCAATGCTTATGTAAGGTTGTGCACAGGAGTTATGATTGTTATTATTATCTTTTGATTGTAATAAGTGCAATATTGTTGCATCTGCAAGCTGTGGCCTTTAAGATCCACTAATAAAAGCAGTTGACAAAATAATGGATCAGGCCATCTTTATGTTGCTTGGGGTGATTGGGAGGAAAGGGTGAGGGGATAGGCGAGGAGCAAAGGAGGCCTGAAGCCATTCCGGCGTGTCCCTGGTTATGCTATTACAATAGCCGAAGTGAGGTGTGATCATAGCCTGGAGTACTGATCTGAAGTCATGGGGTGAGAGCAGAGGTCTCAGGTGCTGTATCATCCTCAGTTTATAATAGATCGCACTTGTAGCTGACTTTATGTATGTGGTCGTGTCGAGTGTTTGATTTAGAGTAACCCCAAGATATTTGACATCATTTTTTACGTCTAGGTCAGCCTCCTTAAGATGGAATATAGGAGGAGTAATAAAGTTATGGTTCCTAGAAATATATAGAACCTCAGTTTTCTTAAAGTTAATCTTTAAATTATGAGAGTTCAGCCATTTTGAAGCTTCACTGAAACAGGGTGTAATCTGGTGAACAACAGGATTTGCAATGTCAAAGGGTAGGTAAAGCATTATATCCTCTGTGTAGATGTGGTATCCTACATTAAATTTCTTGAGGATATTTCAAATTGGCTGGAGATAAATATTAAACAGGAGTGCCGAGAGAACTGATCCTTGCGGTATACCTTGCTCCAGTCTATATAGTTTTGATGTCTGTTGACCAATTTTGACCTGTTGAGTGCAGTCAGATAGGTAGAAGTGAAACCACTGAATAATTGTACCCTGTAATCCTATTTTCTAGAGTCTATCTAATAGGATATTATGATATATGCTGTCAAAAAGCTGAGGTAACGTCTAGAAATATAAGAATGGAATCTTGTTTTGAATTATTTAATCTTCTTATGAGCTTATCGAAAAGGGCTAATAATAGAATCTCATCACCATGATTCGGTCTGAATCCATATTGTTGTTCATCGAGAAGTGAATTTTGGTCAATATAGTCCTGAAGTTGGATTTGTACAATTTTTTCAATTACTTTTGCCAAGAAAGGTAGGCTGGAAATTGACCTATATGAATTAGAGCTTGTTTTGTCCAAGAATTTATTCTTTAATATTGGATGAATTAATGATTACTTTAGGGTTGATGACATCAGACCATGTGTCAGAGATACTGTAAGTTAACCATTTTAAGTATGATAGGAGAAAGTTCTGCATGGGAAGCTTTTAACCTACTGACAGGGCAAGGATCTAGGCTAGATGTGGTTGTATTAATTTTAGATATTATATTCTCCAGGTATTTCAGATAGACATGATGAAATTTAAGCCAGGCTGCATCACAATTCAAATTGGTGCTTGGTGGTAACCATAGGTCAGTAGTTGGTATCCTGAGTTTATTCATATAATAGTTTGCTAGAGTTTGCGGGTTGATGCTGAGATTATTTATATCCGGGTTGGGTGCATGAGTCAGAGCTTTTGTGATTTCAAAAAGCTCTCTAGGATGATTGAGAGAACTCATGAGGATCTTAGTGCGGTAAACCTTCTTTCTATTCCACAGGTACACTACCAAAAAACTGCCTCCAGTTTTGCAACTGATTCCTATAGATTTTGGGGTGCTGAATCCAGGAAAAATAGCCAAAATGTTCCATCACATCACGTTTTCTTGCAAAATTAGATTTCTTACCCATATAAGGAATGTTCACATAATTTCTTTTTAGCCGACTGCAGTTTATTTTCTTGGCCCAAAATAGAGGTTGTAATGGTTAACTAACTAGAAACACTCCCTCATGATATTTTAGAGTGTTTTGTATTCATTTTATACATTAACAGAACAATTGGGAGGCGGGGGGCTAAATCCAGTACTCGCGCTGGCGCATTTTCTTTCCTGTTCGCCTCGCCTTGTTCGCTCGCTCAAACACGGTGGTTGCGACATGAACGTTCCTGTCAAATTTCAGTTTCTTGCAAGTTCATTATTACCTTTTGTTTGCTCAGTCGTAATCCAGCTTTATTCCGAAGTGGTTCACTACAGTTGTAGTTTGCAGTGCTGTGTATTTGTGATGGCTCACAGAGCCAGAGGTTGCGTCAACTCTCCGGACAGTTTTTGTTTTATTTGTGGGGAATATACCGTGAAAAAGCGGCAGAGGAACATTTCTGCATTTATTAAAAATGTATATTTCGCCTATTTCGGTTTGAAGTTAGGCGATCAAGACAAACCGTGGGCTCCTCACAAAGTGTGCAAGACATGTGAGGAAGATCTACGATTATGGATGAAAGGTAAAAAACAAGCATTTCGTTTCGGAATACCTATGATGTGGCGTGAACAAAGAGACCACAGCAGTGACTGCTATTTTTGCTCTTGCATTGTGAAGGGATACAACTTAAAAATAAGAACGTAATAAGTTACCCCAACCTTCCCTCAGCAATTAGGCCTATGCCTCATAGCAATGAAGTACCTGTGCCTGAACCACCAAAATCTTTGGATCATATTTGTGTGGACGGTTCTGATCATGATGAGACTCATCAGATGGCTTTTCCCGATGAGTCCAGTACTTCCGAGTTTGAAACTGAACCAGATCCGAAACCTGAACTTTTCTCTCAAGCTGAATTGAATGATTTATTCCGGGATTTAGGACTCCCAAAAGATGCTGCCCAACTGCTAGGTTCTCGGCTTAAACAGAAAAATCTATTGTCACAAGGAACAACTTTTTATTGGTACCGCACCGCAACCGCGAGACACAATTTTTGAAGTATTTCAGCAAAAAGGAAGATTTGGTATTTTGCAACGATATATACGGAGTGATGGAAAAGTTTAAACTCAAGTATGATCCTGCTGAATGGCGGCTGTTCATTGATTCGTCAAAAGACAGCATAAAAGGTGTTCTTCTTCATAATGGCAACACATTCGCTTCAGTTCCTATAGCTCACTCTGTTATTCTCCAAGAAAAATACGAGAATTTGGCCCTGATTCTTCAGAAGATTCGTTATGATGAGCATAAGTGGATGATTTGTGGAGACTTTAAAATTCTATCCATGCTATTAGGGCAGCAATCCGGTTTCACCAAATATCCCTGCATCCTTTGCTTGTGGGATAGCCGGGCCCGCGACCTACACTGGGGGAAAAAAGACTGGCCAATTCGGGAGTATTTGAGACCCGGTGAGAAAAATGTTCTTCATGAGAGCTTGGTACCTCGTGATACAATTCTATTACCACCTCTCCACATTAAGTTGGGTCTCATTAAGCAATTCATCAAGTCCCTTCCAAAAGATGGTGAGTGCTTTCGGTACCTTTGCTCAAAGTTCCCCCGACTTTCTGAAGCAAAGCTAAAGGAAGGAGTGTTTGTTGGCCCTGATATAAGGAAACTCATTTCAGATGGAGCATTCGCTGAAACAATGTCTGAGAAGGAAAAAGAAGCCTGGGATTCCTTCAAGGATGTTGTTCTCAAATTCTTGGGGAACAGGCAGGATGAGAACTATAAGGATATTGTTGCCAGGATGCTCAATGCCTTCAAAGAACAAGGCTGTATCATGAGCCTGAAAGTCCATTTCTTGCACTCCCATGTGAACTACTTTCCCGAAAACCTGGGAAGAACAAGGTGAAAGGTTTCACCAGGACATCAAGGACGCAGAGAGAAGGTACCAAGGAAGATGGAACACCACTATGATTGCTGATTTCTGCTGGTTGCTGCTGCAGGAAACCCCAGATGAAAAATACGCCAAGCAGCGCACCAAGAGAAGCATTCGGGGGAAGAAGAAACGGGCCCACCAGGAGATTGATTGACCCAAGAATGACTTTAAAATCTAAACTGTGTTGACAAATATCGTGTTTTTACTAAACTTTGAAATAAAAATTTGCTAGTTATTACCACAGTGTTGGATCTCATTTATTAGAATTTTATTTTCACACCATCGGGTGTTTGTCTTCATGTATCGCAATGGTGCGGTTTGCGTTTTCTATTCTTACATACATACCTGTACAACATTTTTTGCACATTTCTTTGCTTTGCTTTGTGTCTAACCTCGCTCTTATATGCTCAATGTTTGTACACATGTATGTGGCTGTTTTAAGTGCAGACAATTTTGCTACCATCACAGTGTGTTTTGTTGACATTACTCTATTCTTATGTGCTGCCTTGTTACAATTTTCTTTATTCTTATTTGAATAACTACTAAACAATTAGTATAAAGAATTCATCCAAGAAACTTTTATCTCGATCGCACTCAATCTGAAACGTTCACCTCAAACTGCTAACCCAATGTAGCAAAAAATCTGTATGTGATGGAGCAAATTGGTTACCAGATTTGGATTCAGCGCACCAAAAAACGTAAAAATCAATCGAAACATTAGAGGCAGTTTAAAAAAATTTTTTTTAGTGTACCCGTGTTATTAATAGATTCTTTGCAGTATTGAAGTGTGTTCATGTAAAGCTCTCTGTCATCTGTAGATTTTGAAATTCTCCAGGTATGTTCAATCTTCCTTAAATATCTCTTTATGTTCCTAAGGTCTTGAGTGTACTATTCTGCTGATCGTTTTTTTTTATTATTATTATTATTTATATGTGAAATGGGTACAGTAGAAGTGCTAGAGATGATGGCGTTACAATTTGACAGGATATCATCTAACTCACTCATGTTGGGGTCTATGTGAGGAAGTGTATCATTTAAGAACACTTCCTTATAAATTTCTTATACTGTTTAGCTAGATTATCTTTGGTGTATGGTAGTGAAACAAAGACTTGAGATGGAATTGCAAAGTCAATTAAGTAGTGATCAGACTACGGGATTTGTAGTGTTCATGGAGGTGAACATTGGTATTGTTGACAGACAACCTTAGGCAGGAACACTAAATCTAAAATGTTACCCTTATTGTATGTTGCTACATTAAGTATCTGTTGAACGTCCGTATCAGACATGTATTAAGGAAGGTCATGACATGTACTTTGCCGGAAGAGGTAGAGAAAACTTTACCAGAGGTGGTGTGGCTCCCTTAGCTGATTCCCGGTGCAACTGGGTAGCAGGAAGTAGTTTGCTAGATGCAGCAGGTCCAATAAAAGTAGAACCACCCGCTGCCACCTCTATCAATGCTGTAGATGCAAGGACTTATGGCTCCTCTGCATTGGCCATAACGATTGTGGATGGCTGCCTGCCATCTGGACAATCTTCACCTTCCATTCCAGGTAAGGTGAGAAATCCCAGCCAATCCACAGATAAAGCCACAGTGGGAGGTACAGGGGGACATTTTTCTTCTGGAGATAAAGATGGTAAGTCACTGAAGTCAACACTGAGCCTCCTGGCTTCATCATAAAACCAGCCAGACCCACACCAGAGCTGGTTTGCTACATACGTTATCAGAATATAGAAAGACTAGGGGACATGCAATGAAGCTACAGAGTAAACTATTTAAGACAAATAAAAGAAAATATTTTTTCACTCAACGCGTAATCAAACTCTGGAATTTGTTACCGGAGGATGTAGTAAAGGCTGTTAGTGTAGCTGGGTTTAAAAAAGGTTTGGACAAGTTCCTGGAGGAAAGGTCCATAAACCATTATTATGAAGGGACCCAGGATATCAATGCTTGATCCAGTACAAGCATTGTGGAACCTGTGTCTTTTGGGGAAACTGCTAGGTACGTATGACCTATATTGGCCACTGTTGGAGACAGGATACTGGGCTTGATGGACCTTGGTCTGACCCAGTATAGCATATCTTATGTTCTTATATCAGGCCAGCTTAGAAATACCTCAATTGATGCCAGAGGCCTCAGCAAGAACAGCTGTCTTGCCTTTCCTCTTAGCCATTATAGACAACAGCCAAACCAGAGACACTCAAAGCCACACCATACTAACCAGAACTCCTCTGTGGTGACCTTTAGTACAGCAGGAATGGGGCAGCCTCACTGTGTGCTGGCACTGAAGTTCTGCTCAAGCTCGAAGTACAGATGTATGGTGGCTTTGTCAAAGCGGAACTGTGCCAGGCACTGTTCATCTGTGAGCCCCATGACTGGCCTCTTGGCCAGCTTATCTTCTGATATGGGTCCCTCTGCATACCCTCCTGCTCCCCCTCTCCATGTCCTCATCAATGGTTTCTTCAAACCACTTGTTCACATGCTACATATCTTCATACCTCCACCCACACCCATGGGGACCCAACAATGCACACCCTTTTCACGCTCCTCCAGTGACTCCTGTGCTGCCACCACCAACATGCAGTGGTGCGATAAGGACACAGATGGAAAAGGACACAGACACAGGGACACACTACAAAACAGACACTCACACACCCTCCTCTACTTTGCTCTTTCACACACAAACTAGAGCCTACTACCACTCCATATGCTCTTGCACTGATGCGTTTATTTTGTGAAGATACTAGGATCAAGGGTCCAGGTTTAGTGTTGGGGGGATGGGGGTTGGACAGGTGACTATTGATGGGATAGGGGGTGAGAGGCCAAGGGGTGCTTCCTGAGGCTGGGTCAATAGAGACGGATTTACAGGGTGAAGGCTTGTGACACAGAGATTCACTGGGCACAGCACGCAGCAGATGGAACCAACAGGTAGATTCTGCTCCCTCTCTTTCTCCTTTGCTCTCCTCTTAGTGCAATCACATTTGTGGTGAGCATGGACAGCAAAGTCCCTTACCTGTTTGTGTTTATAACAGGTCTAGGCCAGGGTGTAAGGTTGCCATGCACAACATGTTTGAGACACTATGGGCCCGTTTCAAAGAGGCGATTTGCGGGGTTGCACATCCCGGTGGGACATGCAGCCTCACAAGCCATCCTGCCCCTAGTCCCCCTCAGGCCCTCCTCACATGGCTAGAGCAGTAGTACGGGGAGAGCTGGCGGAAAATGGGAGGGGCAGATTCTGGGTGGAGTAGGGGCAGGTCGAGGAGGTATGATGTCCAAGACTGATTCCAGGGTACCAAAGGAGAGCAAATGGTACCTGCACACTAGATAAGGAACCAACCAAGCAGGCACACAAGGATTAACGACAATTCAATAGGTGAAGAATCTCTTTAATGATTATGCCCCGACGCGCTTCAGCTAAAAAACCTTCTTCAGGGGGTCTTTAAAAAGAGCACACCTCCAAAAGATAATAACAAACAATTATGAACATGTAAATACATAAATTGATTGATTAAACATACCTTTAATTAAGACATTAATCATAAATATCAAAAAACAATAATCATAAATATCTAAAAGACAAATATAACATATAGAGGATGTAGATCCATTAGTTAAAATTATGATCAAAGAATCATAAGAATGATAAATGATGATAAAAATATAAGAATATTACTAAAACATAAATATTAAAACTACATATAAAAAGGATAAGAGCATATAATAAAAAAGGATAAGAGCATACAATGATATATGAACCACAAAAAGAGAGATGAGGAGGACATATACAGGTAAAAAATAAATAAAAGTACCTTAAATCTGTCACGTGGTACACTAAAAGCTAGAAACAAACAATTAAAAGAAAAAAATGATTAAATACCTAACCAGACGTAAATTGACTGAATTAATGTAAAGATAAATATGTGGCAATGCCATTACAGATTCCAAATTATAGAGACCACAAAATCAAAAATAAAACTTATTGTGCTCAAGATAAAAGTAACTCATGTAATGTTACTTCTAAAAGATCAACGTCATGTATTAAACTAACATGAATTTGTAAGATAAGATGTAAAACACTTAAGAGGCAGGTGAAAAGAACACGCAGCTGAGATAATTTCAGGTTATACTAAAGAATGTCTTAAAAACAATGTTAAAAAATGATAAACATATCATATATATCCAGCAGAATGTTTTTCAAAGGTGTAGAGCGCTTGAAATAGAGGCACAACTAAAGATTCAGGATTAGGAACAAAGTGCTATTGTGCAATTGCATGAAGGATACCTTAAAAATCACAATAGGACCCTAATATATTCCATTAAACTGAAAAAGGCAATTTTTAAAAAAGGGGTTGTTTTGAAAAGGGAATTATCAAAAGGGTTTTTTTTTTTCAAAAGGGTAACCTATACCATCTAAAACGATTATTGCACTTGCAAAACAAAAACAAACCACCGATGGTAGACATGAAAGAAGTTCCTGAGACTGCATTGTCTCCAAATAAACACTGTTAAAATATATCCTAATGAGGCATTTTTTAAGAGGCAACAAATTATCCAACGAGGATATACCTTCGAGAAAAGTATCTTTTATGTTGCTTGATCTAAAAAACATCCACAGAGCAAATAAACAGGAGATACTCTGGGTACAAAAAGTTACATAACCTCAAAACCGCTGTCTGCTGTTATAAATAAAAGCAGTTTTTAAGCATGAATGCTAATAATGTCAAGAGGCGATATCTTGCAAAATAAAAATGTATCTTAAAAGCAATGTTAAAAATGATGAACAGATCACATGTATCTAGCAGATTGTTTTTCAAAGGTATAGAGAGCGCTTGAAATCAAAATCTAAACCAAAAAATAAAAATTTTAAAACTACAAGGTTCAGAACAAAGTGCTATTATGCAAATGCATCAGGGATACCTTAAAAATCACGATAGGACCTTGATATATTCCATAAATTAAAAGGGGCAATTTCAAAAAGTGCATGTATTGAAAGGAGAATTATCAAAAAAGGGATTTTTTCAAAAGAGTAGCCTTTCTATAAGTGCAAAAAGTTACAGAACCTCAAAAACGCTTTGTGCTGTTATAAATAACAGCCATTTACAAACATGAATGCTGGTAATGTCAAAAAGATGATGTTTGTTTAAAAAACATTGTATAGTTGACAAGGTATGTAAAAAAGAGAAAAGCTCACCATTCAATGCGCACTGCACTGCTATTCTGCTCGCAATGGAGAAGTGAAGCTCACTGTGTTTCACCTTCCCAGAAGTACTAGCGATTTCCCGCTCTTATAGGTCAAAGGTCATAGGGACCAGGCAGTCAGTGCAAAGAATTACAAATAATTAAATAAATGAAAAAGGTATAAAGAATTATGAAAAGCTATAAAGGGAAGGGGAGTGAAGGGGGGCAAGGGAAAGGGAGGGAGAAGGAGGGGGGAAGAGGGGGAGGAGGGGAGGGGGGAAGGGGGAGAAAAGGGGGAAGGGGAGAAAGGGGAGGGGGAAGGAGGGGAAGAAAGAAAAGGGAGGGTAAAGGAGAGGTAAGGAAGGAGGGGGACGAGAGGAAGGAGGGGGGAAGGAAAAGAAGGGGGAGGGGGGAAGGGGGGAAGGGGGAAAGGAAAGGGAAAGGAAAAGGGGGGGAAGAGGATGAGAGAGGAGAGAAGAAAAATTGGGGGGGGAAGGGGGGAGGGAAAGGAGGAAGGGAGAAGGGGGCAAACTAATAAATATAAAGATTTGTGGCCCCATTCCCAGAACACCCTAACCCCGCCTTCCCTGCTGCATATGCGAAGGCACATATTACAAGTGATGACCAGGTGCAATCTGGGATGTCCAAACCAGAATGTCTGGGGGAAAAAAAGGAAAAGAAAAAATGTAACAGATGTAACAAAAGGCAGTCACCTCCCCTCCCCCACCCCCTTTTTAGTTGCTAGTGTGGCCAATCTTAATGATGATTATATTCTCATGTCTTATTTTATTATGGGGTTTTTTGGTATTGGCGAAGAAAAACTTTACCTATCTTTAAGACACAGAGGCTATGCGGGTAGCATTGAAAATTGCTGTTACCCTTGTAGCCTCTGCGGCTGCCGTGTCATCCAGACTAATCAGGATTTTCTCTTCTGCCAGCGCAGAAGTGAAAATCAGGGGTTAAGGGGATTGGTGGGCAGGCTATGTGCCACCGCGGCGCATAGCCTTCCCAACTCAATATCGGGCCTGTGTTTCTTATGGTGTTTATATTGAGGATTTTTATCTGCAGGGCAGCTTTCCCTATGATTCCCAAGGTTTTAGTTATATCATTGTGTATGTCCTGTGCCCTCCTTTGGTGGCCATATTTTGATTCCCTTTTATTTATTTATTTTCTTAATAGCCTTTACTTTTGTGTTGGTGAGTTCTTCATTTTTTTTCACGGGTCTTTAGGTCCACTTTCAAAGTTATCTTATTAGGTTTTTATTTGGTTTTTCCTATATATGATTTTTTTTAGATATGTCTACCTTTTGATTTTTATGGTAAAAAGTGGAACAATATTACCACAGATATCCTTTATTCTTAATGATCTTAATTTTTAACATATTTATAAGGTTTTGGTCTTAAGCTCTGTGTTAATGCCTGCATTTTTCATTCCAAAATTCGTTTTTTTTAAGTATTGTGGTGCTACACAGTTTTATGCAAACATTAAGTATTTATTTATTATTTTATTTATTATTCATCTATGTTCATTATGTTTTTTATAGTTTTAGACTTAGGGTGATGTTTTTACTGTATTACTTGTCCCCTTCATTTAATCTTTTTTCCTTCTTAATCTTTAGCTATGTTTCTAGAAATGCAAGCAGTACTAGCACTCCTGAGGGAATGATTTTGTCCCCTTCTTGCAAGTAATGCTTTATTGGCAGGCTTTCCATCGCACATCTTTCTTTATTTGACTCTTAATTAATGTGTTCTGTTTAGGTGCCCTTTATGTAATCATTCATAGACCTTGCATTCGTAGATCACCATTGTCTCCTGTCTGAGGTGATATGCCTTTTACTCCAGCTAGCACGCTCTTCTTACGCACACATATTTCATATACATATGGCCTTCACATTTACTGGAAATTTTTAATACTTAACACAATAGTGGGTCAGTGTAAGTCCTTTACTTGCATGCCTAGAGGTGACTTTTGCTTTATATATTGCATTTCCCAGTAATTAATAGCCGATGCCCTGCGTTGTAGCAACGTAACACCTACACCATGTTTGAAGGTATGATATGTGATATTTTATTGGCACGCTCTTCATGGTACAGTTTCTCATCTGATCTTTAATTAATGAATTCAGTCTGAACATCCATTCATGTAGCCATTTGTGGACTTTGTATGTGTAGAATGCTTCTGTCTCCAGTTGGGGGTGATGTGTCCTTCAATCCAGCTGACATGTTCTTCTTATGTATACACATTCCATATACACATACGTCTTTTATGTTATCTAATGGAATGGATAGTTAGTGAGCACCCCGACTTATACATATAGAGGTGACAGTTGTTCCACATGCTGCATCTCTTGTTAATCGGCACCTAGCGTCGTAGCAACTTAGCACTCCCCCCTTGGTTAAAAGCACGGCTGAGCATTTTAAAATGTTTTGAACACTGTTTCATTTTATCCAAAAGTAAATATTTGACAGAATTAGTTGTGCTCTCCCTTTTTTCACCACTTCACAAGCGTGAACTTTGACCTCTGTATTTTGGTACGAAGTTCTGGGATGAGTTTAAAAGGGTAGCTGTTCTCCTCTGGATTCCTTTTACTTTCTAGCACTTATGTACATATGCACAACTAAAAGGTAAGTTCTCTTCCTAGTGTTTATCTTTTAGGATGTTGATATCGGGAAGGCCGCGGGGCCACATACCTGGTGGTCGCCGTTAACCGGGGGTCGGCGCAGTGCATGGCCCGGTGCAGAGGAGGCCTTAGAGGGAAGGACAATGGGAAGAAGAGGACGGTGTCATTTGAATCCATTGGCTCCGACAGATTGATTGATGGACACGGGAGCCAATGAGGAGCCAGAATGCAGCAAGTGGGTGGATCGGGAGGCGGAGATCGGCGGGTCTACAGTCTTTGGGAGAGACGGAGCGGAAAAGGTGGCTGGCGTGTGTGTCTCGGCGATCGGCGGAGTCAGGAGTGTCGGCGATGTCCGGATGATCAGGCGGTCCTCAACAGGTCTGGGGTAGTCTTCTGGAGCAGGCACGTGGTGGAGTGTCAGCAGAACGAGGAGATGGTGCACGGGGAAAGTAGCGTGCAGAGCCGACGGAGCACCAGCCAGAGTGGGTGAGGAGGTTCTGTGCATGGGGCGAGGGTCAGAGTGGCAGGAAACAAATAATAATAATAATTAGGCAAGACTCAGTTGAATAGGGGGCTATAGATTAAAAAAAAATATATAGATGCATTCTCGTAAGGGTCAGGGGTGCCAGAGGAGAGGGGTAGGATGGGGGTTAGGTACAGGAGGTCGGCAGGCTGCGGCTGCAAGTGCAGAGCAGTTAGAGAGTGGCTGCACAGCTCCGGGGGCAGGGAACCGGGGGGCGGGTGAAGGAATGAGAAGGGATAAAGGCCGCCACATGAATGGAGCAGCGGGTAGGGGAAGGGGCAGAGCTGGGCGACCCAAGTGAGGTGGTGCAGGGGCAGCACAAGTGCATATGAGGGGTAGAGGGAGCACGCAGGCTGCAGGGGTTGGGGAGTCCGGGGATGGGGTACTTAACAGAGCCGATCAAGAGCCCAGGGGCGAGGGCATTGTGGAGGGAATTGGGGGGCTTCCCAGGGAGAGGAGGGCAGGCCTGGGACTGTTTGAGCCAGGGCCTAATCCTCAGGGGACAGAGGGCGGAGCTGTGTTAGGAGGTGGGGGCGAGCAAGCCAGATTAGGTGGCCAGGGCCTAGATGGTCAGATGTGCTGGCCGATGATCCCCAGCGGCTATTATCCTGCTGCCTGGGAGCATTGGCTTGGGAGGGGGAAGGGCTCTTCCAGGACAGAATGGTTGGGAGCGTGGCAGTCTCCCTGGGCCATGGCAGGTTCCCCCGCTGTGTTCTCTGTTTTACCTTCACAGATACCTCCTGGCTGGCAGAACCTGGTGGGACAAGGAGTGAGAGGTCCAATGCGACAGGAAAACATGGGGAAGAGAGCAGCATGAATTGACCCAGCTGAAGGGATGATGGTGGAACATGTGGAGGTGCCTTAGAGGGACAGAGATCCGCTGGAGCCCGGACTCAGTACAGGGGTGGCAAGGCCCCGGACGGGATTAGTGGGTGAGTTGACGGCAGGACAAGGAGAGGGATGGATACGCATGACAGTGTTGGGGGCAAGGCAAGGAAGAAACGAAAGCATTCCTGTCAGCGGTGGCGCAGGTTAGGGTCCTCATCCTCATTGTCAACAGATTCTTCGGCAACGTCTTCAGAGACTGAGGGGGGAGGGCAAAGAGAGGGCAGTACGAGCGCAGAAGGGGACATGTCGGGCAGCATGATAGCCATGCTCACTGCCTTTTCGGAGTTATGGGAAGGGGTGCCACGGAAGTTGCGCCGGAAGATATGGAAGAGACGGTATATAGACATATTTAGACTTTTGGATGGTAGGAGGCGGTCGGGTGACAGCAGGAAAAAGCGGAAGGAAGATGAGAAGGCGGGGAGAGTCAGAAAGGTTTCATGTAATGTCATCAATTGGACAAGAGCCTTCTTGCGGCTAGCTAGCGTATGGGGGCATCACTACCCGGAACACTACGGGATGTTGCCAGCTTGTGCTGATTCTATTTTAGAGGTGGCGCAGATTCATGAGGGTTGGGCATGGCTCAACTATGATGAGAAGTTCCGAGATAAGATGGAGGAGAATAAGCTTTTGTCCTGGGGGACACAAGATATCAATTTATGGCTGACGCAGATGACGGCCAGGTCAGGCGCCGGGGGGGTTGAGCGGTGCAAAAGGGGGATTAATGGCTACATCAGGGATGGGGCAGTCCTTTTGGGTGGGAGGGACTCCCACGTTGCAGAGATCGGTCGGTGGGGGAGGAGGTGACATTTGTTGGCGATTCAACAAGTCGTTGTGTCCCTTTCCAGATTGCAAGTTCTGACATGCTTGTTCCATATGTAGTGGGGGGCATTCAGCTCTCAAATGTGTCAAAAAAGGGGCTCCCAATAGCACCTCACCAGTCCCGAAGCCGTAGGGACTTGGGCTTAGCTTCGACGCCAATACGGATCGAAGCTTTAAGGCCGTGGCTTAGGCGGAACTTGAGGTGAAGGGATAGGGAAGTGCTCGAAAGTGGGTTTCAGTATGGTTTCATTATACCAGTAGTGGGAAAGGTGGTACTGGCAAAAGGTTGGAATTCCCCCTCGGTAAAGCGTTTTTCACATATCGTGAGGGAGAAATTGAAAGGGAGTTAGAATTGGGCAGTGTAGCTGGCCCTTTTGTGGAACAGCCGTTCGCAAACTTTGTGGTTTCCCCGTTGGGAATTATACCAAAAAAAGAACCTGGGAAGTACCGGTTAATTCATAACTTGTCCTTCCCTGTGGGTTCATCGGTGCGATGATCATATCCCAAAAGAGCTATGTGCGGTGCGATATGCATCCTTCGATGAGGCTGTGGATTTGGTGAAAAAATGCAGTCAGGGGTGTTTGATGGCAAAGGTAGACATTGAATCAGCATTTCGTCTGTTGCCAGTGCATCCATCCGCATTTCATTTGTTAGGGTTTTATTTTGAAGGTAACAGTTATTTTGATAAATGCATGCCAATGGGTTGCTCAATCTCCTGTGCTTATTTCAAAACGTTTAGTACGTTTATGCATTGGGCTTTGGTAGAGCAAGTGAGATGTGTGAATATGGTGCATTACTTGGATGACTTCCTGTTTGTAGGCGAGGCACAGTCAGTGCGGTACCAGGAGTTACTGGATGGATTTGTGCAATTGGCCCGCTCATGGGGCATTCCATTGGCTGTGGGGAAAACAGAGGGCCCGGCGATGTGCATCACATTTTTAGGAGTGGAGCTGGATACCGAGGACATGGTAGCGTGCTTGCCGGTAGAAAAAGTAGGCCGATGGCGCGTGCTAGTGGCAAATATGATGGGATTAAGATAACCTTGAGAGAAATGCAGGCCTTGATAGGCTCACTGAATTTTGCATGCAGGTTTTATTCCGATGGGGCAGGTGTTTTTACTTAGATTGTCGGCGGCTACATCGGGGGTGTCTAAGCCGCATCACCGTATAAGGGTGTCGAGGAGTTTGCGAGCCGATTTGGGGGTCTGGGATGAGTTTTTGAAAGACTTCAATGGAACCTCAGTGTTGATGGACACTGAGATTTCTAGTGTTGACTTGCATCTATTCACGGACGCGGCAGGAGGTCTGGGATTGGGTATCTATTTTGGTGGCTCCTGGTGTGCGGGTAGCTGGCCGCAGGCCTGGCGCGAGTCGGGCTTAACCAGCAATATAGCCTTCTTAGAGCTGTTTCCAATCTTGGTGGTACTGGAATTGTGGCCAGACAGGCTAAGCAATCGTAAAGTAGTTTGGTGGTGCAACAATGCAGCGGTGGTCAGTGTGATTAACAATTATGCGCCGCGCTGCATGCGAGTAGTGGCACTAATGAGGGAGGTGGTACTAGCCTGCTTGCGATTGAATGTGTCAGTGAAGGCTCGTCATATTCAAGGGAGTATTAACAAGATTGCTGATGCTCTTTCTCGTTTCAAGTGGGACCTGTTTCGGATGTTGGCACCAGAGGCGGATGCCGAGGGAGCGTCGGTCCCGGTGCAATTATGGCAAATTGGCCTCAGGACATGCTGAACCTGCTGCGGAGTTCAGTGTCATCGGCGACGTGGTTGGAGTATCGTCGAGGCTGCAGCAGAGTAGTGGACTTCCTTGGGACGTGGGGATGGAGGCAAGGACCAGTGTCGGATCAGCTCATAGCTCAATATGTCATTTCGGCGAAGGCTGCAGGAGTGTCAAGGGCAACAGTGCGGACACATGTGGTGGGATTTGCCTTTTTTGCTAGGGCAATGGGTTGGTGCGCACCAAGCGAGGGATTCTTGACTCACAGGCTTCTGCAAGGGTGGGAGCGGTTCCTACCCTCTCAGGGTGACAGCAGGAAACCTATCATGCACGACTTGCTCTCGAGGTTTTGCTCAGCATTACCCAGGGTGGCAGTGTCCCCGTACAAAGCCACTCTTTTTCAGGCAGTCTTTTGTGTGGCCTTTTTCAGCGCTTTCTGAGTGGGAGAGTTAGTAGCCGAGTCCAGCCAGGCAAAAGTCGGAAGTGGTCTGTAAATGCAGCAGGTAAAGGTGTCGGGGGACGAGCTCCGAATAAGGCTAGCAAGATCCAAGACAGATCAGAGGGGAAGGGGAACTTGGGTGGTGTTGAGGGTGATTGGTGATTCTGTGACATTTCCAGTGGCATCCCTGAAAGCCTACTTGCGGGTGCGGCCGACAAGGGATGGCAGTCTTTTTGTACATGAGGATTCACACTTGCTGACGCGGTTTCAGTTTGCAGCAGTTTTGCGGCTGTCTCTGTGGCAGATTGGCGTGGACCCTAGCAGTTTCACTCCTCACTCCTTTTGAATCGGTGCAGCTACCAGTGCAGCAGTGGCAGGGCTACCCGAACATGAGATACATCGGATAGGCAGATGGTGATCGCATGCGTTCCAGCGCTATGTGCGTCTGAGGTGGAGAGCTCCCTACTGCTGCTGTCAATTTTCTTTCAGATGTGGGACAAAGGCCATGTTGCTGCTGGGTGATCAACCACTTGTTTGTGTATTGGGCTGGACAACGAGCGGCAATACGGCCGATGGGGCCAAATCTTGGACTGAAGGCATCGGAGTTGACCGTATCATGGCTGGGCGAGCGCTGTCTTCGCTGGATGCAGCTCTTGCCTTTGCTTCAGCACCACGGGCACGACAAGGGGACAAAGGGGACCTGCTTTGATATTGCTACATCTGGGAGGCAATGACCTCAGGGCATGGACTTGTAGGCAGTGGATTAGAGCAGCAAAAAGGAACTTGGCGGAAGTGTTCTTAATGTTTAATGAAGTAGTCTTGTTATGGTCAGACATAATTCCAAGGCCTGCTTGACGGGACCAACGGAGGTGGTCACGGGGGTTGACAAAAATCAATCGTCATATTGGACGCTGGGTGTGTGAGCACGGCGGTTACCACATTTTGCATCCCTGGGTGGAGTTTGAGTGTGCGGGTTTATATAGGGAGGATGGAGTACACTTATCCTCGGTAGGGGTTGATTTGCTCCTGAACGACTGGCAAGAGGCCTTGGAGTATGTTATGAAGGGGTGGTTAGCTGGTTGCAGCTTGGTATTGGGGGGGCGGCACAGGGACGAGGGTCACCTGAGCCGGTGGTGGGATCCCGGAGGTTTCTGGGGTCCGGAGCCGTAGGCAATATGTAGGGCGGGGGTGGGGTACCCCCAACCCGGACAATCCCTCGGGGCTTTTGCTAATAATATGGCGAAGCCGTAAGAGGGGGGGGGGGAGGGTATGCAAATAGCCGTGGGCCAGTACATGGTGGAAGCAGAAATGAAGTCACCTTGCTATTCACATGGCTGGTGAGGCCTCGTTCCGCTGACTGGATCATTATGATGAGGGTATTGAAATGTTGTTGGATAATGTTAAAAGGTTAATAAAGCTGTGACCAGTTTAATTCCCAATTTGGTGGTAGTGTTGTTATTGAAAAGGGGGGGAAGAGGGGAGGTTGGATGGGCAGTGTGGCAATGGGTGCACCGCGTCTGACGTACCTCGGTTAATGAGTATTAAGCATGATTTTTATGTTTTTTGCCATATAGGAACATTATTGCATGTTTAGAGTGTTTTCAACTTAGCACTGTTCTAACAGCATTAGTGAACAAGTATTATTGCCTTTGAATTTGTTTCTTAACCTCTCTGTCATACTACATTGCATATCCCTTAGATTACGATAAGGTTTGCATTTGGTTCTGTGGTTCTCTATCAATACCTATGATGTGGTGACAACAATAGGGTGATTCTGTTCTTCACTAATTTATCCTCCTCGTCCCTTCTTTATGGCTCCTCTTACCCCATGCCACTGGTTCCTTTATATGTTAATAGTCTCTTTTTTATATGTAAATGTATTTCTGATTATATTCCTTTTTACACTATTGGCTTTTGCCTCAGTTTCTTATGTTTAATATTGTTTTACTTGTGAGTATAATATCCCGTTTTTAACTTTCTGTGTTTACTTTTTAACTTGCTTACCTATGTATGATTATGTTTTTATGGCTGTTTTTATTAACTGATGTTTTATTTATATTTTTTAAATTTTGAGGCTTGTACCCCCTGATGAAAGACTTGTTGGCTAAAATGCATTGGCACACTCCAATAAAGTCTGTTTTGACCGCCTTTTGTTACACCTGCTCCGTTTGTTCTTTCTACTTCTCCGTGGGTGTACCTTTGCTCCTTGTTGGGTTTCTGAAATAAAAAAAGGCACATCTAAGTTCAGGCATGATTTATCAAATGTGGACATGCCTGATACGGACATCTGCAGGGTATCTACATAGACATCCCTGGAACAGTATTCAAGATCCTGGACATCTAGGAATAGCCTAGTGGGCTAGGACCAGGGTATCTAGGGTTTACATCCCACTACTGTTATCATGATTGTGGAAAGTTCTGGGGATGGTCGAGTGCTATCTTCTCTACACCCTCTAGATTTTTCATGGCCAAAAGGAACACTTTGCGATGCCTACTTGTGCCTGGAGCAAGTCTAAACTTGGAAGGGGTCACAGATGACCCCGGCATATCTGAAATCGAATGAGGACATCTAAATACACTGCACCACCCCAGACATGCATCCACCAGGCCCCCTGCCTACTTGGCTATTCCCTGCACAGGAGATGTCTTTAAAAGTCATTTGTAAAATAGTATCTGGGGAGTGTCTGTGATTTGGAGTCTACATGCACTTTTTGGATGTTCAAATTGTGACTAAGGCTTTTAAAATTACCCCTATAGTGTCATACATGATAACAGTAGTGGGATGGAATATTTATGTTCTGCTATACATATAGAGGCACATTCCGAATGTAATGTCCAAATGCAATCTGGGACATCAAGCCAGAACGTCTGAAAAAAAGGCAGGCACATGCAAGTTCAAGCCAATTCCAAAAATGTGGATGCGCCCGATATGCATGTATATCAAATGTTTTATATAGACATCCCCAGGAGAGCAATTCAGGACCAAAATGTCTAATAATATAGTGGTTAGAATAGTAGCTTAAGAGCTGTATGGCCAGGGTTCAAATCCCAAAGTGAGACTGTGTAATCTAAAGCTAGTCACTAAATTCTCCATCTTCTCTGGATGTTTTAAGGTGAAAACAAACATTTTCCTGATACCTATTCGTGCCTGGAGCAGGAATAAACATACACGTGCCTACAGAGGGCTCTGCTGCTTCTAGGATTGAACAGGCACATGTAAGTCCATTGCCCCTCCCCAGACATGCCTCCACCACACCCCAGGGCCTACTTGAACGTTCTGTACTGGAGACGTCTGCGAACAGCATTTATAGAATGGCTACGGAGATGTGTCCGTGACTTTGATGTTCATGTGCATGTCTGCAGACATCCAAACCATGACTAAATCTTTTAGAATGACCCTCATAATGTACTTAGAGCACTAGATGCTCAGAATAACACAGAACGTACATGTGCTTTTTAAGTATTACTCCGAAGAACTATTTTGGAATGTTTATATTTTTAAAAGTGAAAATAAATTGACTATGACAACATATCATAAATAATCTACTAAAATTTGACAGTCATCATCCTAGGAAATTAAGGACAGGATGATTGGTTAACCAGTTCTTAAGATTCCATAGAATCTGTGCTTCAGTGCAAGACTTCAGAGATTCGGAGCGAATTCTAGCACTATGTTTTTGTTTTGAAGCGGATATCCCATCTCTTTCATGTGTTTGACTTATTATAAAGTGCTTTTTTTTTTTACAGCTGTGAACTTTTATCAATGTATAAATCTAGACCATCAATGGATTGACCAGTAGATTTATTGAGGTATTTCAATTTGGCTCCTTTGACAGCTGCCAATATTCCCAGACTTTGGCATGCATTAGTATACACTAAAGGATCCTGCATTAAAGTAAGATTGAAAGAGTACCTATACCTTAAGGATATCAAGCATGTGGGGGATTGTTTTAAATCAAATTATCAGATGCCACCAATGACAAAATCCTGTCACTCATATTGTAAGATGTACTGATTGTGTACATGCTCTTTTGACCAATCTGCAAGTGCTTTCATGGACAGAGTTGTCCTCTTTAATAAACTATGCAACTCTCACCACAATGTTTATAAAATACCACCTTAGTTTTCAGAGCTCCCATCTTCCCAGATGATGACTTGCCTAACTTAAGCCCCTATTTACTAAGCTTCACTAGCTGTTGAACAAGGCAATTAACACATGCTAACAGTTAATGTGATGCCTCAATAGTTAACACTCTGTAATTTCTCTGTCAATCACTTCATACAGAATTGAGCTTGAAATGGGTAGAGAATGAGCAGGGGTTATGCCTTATACTTAATGCAGAGGTAGATACTGCAAATTGGGGAATGTTTACTTAAGTGTGGTAAGTTTCAGCACTTACCGCATGCTAGAGCAAATATTAGCATGAACTAAGTGCAAAGGCTGTCGCTATAGTTACTGTACCGAAAAGTACCTTACCACACTATAACTTCATTCACAATTAATGAGGCATTACCTGCACCCATGCTAACTACTCCTCACATATACAGCACAAAAGAGTGCCACAAATATACAGTCACTGTTAAAAAGGGTAGGCCTCACATAATATATGTAATAATAATATTGATTTAATTGCCATTTAACAATATCATGTAACAATATAATGAACCTCACAATAATTTAGCTCTTGATATACAATGCTATAAACTTATCTTAATATACCAGGAACTCAAATCGTGGAATTTACTGGCAGAAATATATTTCGAGCCACACCACCTGCTAAAAATCATCATCGTTCCATAGGTGTATGTCATTGAACCTTATACGTAGATTCAATCAATACATGAGCATACATAGAATATTACATAGAATATTTTTCACTCAACGTGTAATCAAACTCTGGAATTTGTTACCAGAGGATGTAGTAAAGGCTGTTAGTGTAGCTGAGTTTAAAAAAGGTTTGGACAAGTTCCTGGAGGAAAGGTCCATAAACCATTATTAAGAAGGGACCCAGGATATCAATGCTTGACCCAGTACAAGCATTGTGGAACCTGTGTCTTTTTGGGAAACTGCTAGGTACGTATGACTTAGATTGGCCACTGTTGGAAACAGGATACTGGGCTTGATGGACCTTGGTCTGACCCAGTATGGCATATCTTATGTTCTTATGTTCTTATTAAAACAATCCCTATTGCAGAGGATCAAAAATGGTCAATGGTGTATAATAGTATATACTGCACCAAGATGTCTGTAACCATGCCTCCCCTATGGTTCTTTTCACAGTGGAGGATCCACAACACCAGGACCTCTTAAGTTTTTTTCAAACACGTTTTTGCCTCTTACGTAGCAGTCTATTTTAACCTGACCTTGGCCATTGGTTTTGCCACCCATAGGCTGCTTTTTCAAAGGAAATCGTAATCCCCGCCACAAGCAGGATCCCCAACTGTATATAGGATTCTAATGAAAATAACAGAGACCAAAACATGAATTTAATTCTAAAAAGCACCATATAAGGTATATATAACTCATATTATTTAAAACCTACTATACTATTGTTAAACCCAACCATAAAATTACTTTGGCTGAAACAGCTCACTATTCCTCCCCACTGCAGACCCCCGAATGCCAAACTACACCCCCTAAAAATGCCGGTAAGTCGATCAATCAAACTCAAACACGTTACCATCATCATAAATCACCATCCTCTTAATGCATTCTTAAAGGCAAAATACCTAAAAAAAACCTTGCCATACATTTAACAATGGATTACATCTCAACCCCATCACACGTGCTCATCACTAAACCTCCGCCTCAAAAAGCACCCACCCTCTCCTGTTCCACAGTCATTAATCCGAATACTCTGAATATTTTAAAAGAAGCCCCAATTAGAATCCCTTCTATGAACTTCCCTAATGAAATGCTCATAAAGTACTCCCCTTAGAAGCCCCTTAAGTTGACTCATTCCAATGAAAGCCCTTAATAGACCCAATGACATTCAACTGATGTACTAAGGCTGCTAGGCTCCACTGTTTGCTACCGATAAACTAAAGTTTTGCTCTAGCTGCAAAAGACGCAGTATCAAATCCCCACCACCTGCCACTGAGACCTGATCCAACACACACCACTTCAGCTGGGACACCTGATGTCTCATAGTCTGCCGATGTGCCACTAAAGGAGCAATGAGCATTTCCCATTGAAGGGTGGACAAGTGCTCTAAAATTCATGTTTTAAATCAACTGCACATAGATTTAACTTCATGGACAGATTACTACATATACCAACCCTTCTCTGTCACAGGAAGTGTGTGAAAATAAATCATAAGAGTGTCCTATGGAAGGGTGAGGAAATATAGCTATCTGCAAGGTTAATAGGCAAATAACACACTGCCTGCATCTGCTATAGCTACCCCTACCATATACGGATGAATCCCCTGGTCGTGTACACCCCAACTGATCCATTAAATTTGGGGGCCTGCTGTAAGCAAATTGCAAACCATAAATAAATATTCTATGGACCCCTAAGAGATACCAATATTTCTTAATGATATTTTTAACTGTAAATACATCAGAGGAATATGGTAACACACAAAGTTGACTTTTAAACTCTGTTTGCCCACTATGCATGAAATGATAATCCCGGTTGGCATTTTTAATTCGTAAGTATGCCCAATGAAAGGGGATTTCCTTTAATTCTAAATCATTGGGATAATGCCTGTTATTGTGCCTTAAAGTCTGACTTAGCTGAACATACCCGCTGGACCTTTAAAAATTGGCCTATAGAGATATTGGCCCGAAGGTGATGAGTGTGAAAAGTGGAATAATTCAGGCGGCTATTATCTGTAGTTTTACGATACAGAGTAGTTTGTAATTGTTCCTCATCTGTGTATCTAAAGTCCACCTCTAAGAAATTAACCCTGCTATAAGAATATTCTGGGGTAAATTTCAGATCCTTGTGAGAATTATTCAACCAATCAAAAAACTCAATCAATTTGGGTTGTGTTCCCTGCCAAATGAAAAAAAAATCATCAATAAATCTCGTCCATATGACAATGTCTGACCAGTATTCTGATGTAAAAACCATGCTAACTACAACACTAATCACAATTTATTTATTTATTTAGCAAGATTTTCTATACCACTAAGAGGGATTCCATTTAAGCTGTTTACAAAGCCAGCAATCTTCACAGAAAAAATAACACAGAAAACACAATTAAAGTGAGGAACAGGCATCAGCACATAAGATAGTGTATAGTACATAAAATATGAAAGAAACATGGGGAGGATGGCGATGTAAAGGGATGATCCTGACCCCAGTGCAATGTTGTGAATTTATCTGAAGACCTGGTTAAAGACAGGTTTTTATACCAATTTTAAACTTCTTGAACAAACTTTCCAAGCAAAGCTCTAGAGGCAAGCTGTTCCAAAGAGAAGTTGCAAGATAGCAAAAGTCCTATGATAAGAACATTCTAACTTCAAGCTGTCCAAGGAAGGTTGTTTAATGAAAAGATTAGTCAGAGAGGAGCAAAGTGATTGAGTAGGCATAAGGAATCAAGGCAGATCTGAGATAAGACGGGATCCCTGTATAGTAGAATTACTATAATCTAGCCAGTTTATCATCAAGGCATGCAGCAGTATGCTGACTGCACGTGCATCCAAACAGGGCATAGGGTATCAGCACAAGCACAACTAGGCAAAGAGGTAAACTAAAAACATAATAAAACAGGACAGAATCCAGTAGTGTTACATAAACCATATAACAGAATACGAATGCAACACCCGCTCTCTGTCCCACCCTGCCCTTTCCCTGCTCTGTCGCACGCTAAGCTGTTAGAGCAGGATTGTTACCATGCTGAATGTTGCAGCACATGGTGGCTATTACCCCGATCCCACACTAACCTCTTACCATATGCTAAAGCATTAACTGTTAACGTGGCACAACTTAACGCTGCCTCGAGAGACAGAGCTAGCTATGCTGTATCATCTTCTATTTAGTTAACATACTTTAAACAATTTTCTCTGTGTTAATTGAGTGGGAAACTGCTGGGACCACTCCCCTTCAACCTTTAGTACAGGAGCTTTACAATTACCACATGTCAGTTTCTGCAAAACAATTATTTAAGGTTAGTAAGTAGGGTCTTTAATGCGATATTCACTAAAGATTGAGGTGTAAAACCTTCAAAGAATAATGCGTTGCAAGCACAGCAAATGAACATGTTAAAAACCGTCCGCACATGCTCTGAATAGAAACACATGAGCTGCTTTGTCTAATTTTGCATGTTAGCAGCTCTTAAGTATTTGACCTCTACATACACATTAATGCCAACAAAAAATGCATGTTAACTTTAACACAAATGCATTAGCTCTGTGTTGACTTGCAGCTAGTAGTGGCACAGATGACTTCTCTCTGCTCATTGTGTCTGCCGACACGTCATTTCAACAAGCAATGAAGATATTAAATAGCGACTCCAGCTTCATTTCGAATGGTACACGCCACATCTAATTTATGCAGTGATTCCCTTTTATTGCAGTTTTGATATCGTTAGCATTCAGGCACAGTTTTGACATTGCCTTCTTTTTTTATCTCCCAATAGTTTCATTCTATTTCATTGGACTTCTAGCGTCTGTCCTATACTTAAAGGCACCTGGGCTACTTTCTGCCTTTATTGCATCTTCTGCATTGGGTTTCTTAACTTCACAGTTTTGATAGTATCTTACAAAGATGCTTCACTTCAAACCATGGTCTCCTGAGAGACTGTCAATGTTCTCCCAGGTTCTAGTTTAAAAGCTGCTCTATTTCCTCTTAAACGTTAGTGTCAGCAGCCTGATTCCTCCTCTGTTATGGTGGAGTTCATCTCTTTGGAATGTTGCCCAGTCATACCATTGTCTCATCCACACATTGAGACTCTGGTGCTCTGCCTGCCTATTCCGTCCAGTGCATGGGCCAGATAATTACTAAGAATGTTACTGTAGAAGTCTTGGATTTCAACTCTTGACCTATAAGCCTAAATTTGGGCTTCCATTACCTACTTTCCAAATGTATTTACTGATTTGCTTTCCTATGTCATTGGTACCAAGACAGTTGGCTTTTCTCAAGCATTATCAAAAACCTTATCTAGATGACACGTCAGGTCCAAGTGATCCTCATCCAATAACCACCCAATTATCTGCATGCCTAATGACTGAATCAACAACTACAATAGCCATGCTAACCCTTCCCTCCTTGGCAGCCACTCCTGAAAACTCATCCTCAATATGAGAGCATATTGCATCAATTAAAGGGCATGTCTTGGCTAAAGGATCACTTCCTGTTACGCCAAAGTGATGCTCTCCTTCCAGGTAATCTTTCTTCTCCATAGCAGCACATAGACTGTCAGGCAGGAAGTGAGGCTGTTTGCTTCAGCTCCTCCAAATCTGATTTTCTAGCCTCAAGAGATAAAACTTGTTCTCTAAGACAAAGAAGCTCTTTGTGCTGAGAGCACACAAACGACCTCTCACTGCGAGATAATCATACTGTACATGTAGCGCTTGATGCAAAACACTGGATAGCCTCTATCTCACTGCTGGACTGTTCTCTGCATCTTAGCATTGGTGAGAGGTTTAGTTATTTTTTTTTTTAATTCCTTTATTTTGCTTTTACAAACAACTTAACAAAATAACAGCCACTAAATCGAAACTAATACAAATACAAAACAAACACAAAACAACCCACCCTCCCCCCTCCCACCCTCCCCAGCTCCTGGCAAGTGGGCGAGACACTAAGTTCCTAGAGATGATGAGGGGCCATGACTTCTTAAATCCTGGTATTAGCTAAGTATTCGTCCAAAGGCGCCCATTTCTCTAACCCGAGCAACCTACCCCCAGTATGGTGCACCTTATTGTACATTTTTTCATAGCTAGCATATAAGCATAAAGAATTCCACCACACTTTCCAATCCAACATATTTAGCCTCTTCCAATGACGAAAAATAACATGCAAAGCAATTGCTAACATAAAATTTAGGAGGTAACATTTCTTCTTAGGAAGTAACAGGGAATTCGCTGCCGCACGCAAACATATGATATTCCATGTCAGCAGGGCAGAGAACTGCAATATCGTCTGAATTCTACGCCATACTGCTACCCAGAACTGTCGGATTCCGGGACATTCCAGCACCATATGAGCCAAAATGCCAGGCTTCTCATGACAGGTCCAGCACCGTCCCGAAGACTGTTTGTCCCATTTAGACAGCTTAACAGGGGTAATATGAGCACGATGCAAAAAGAAGAAAGCAGTTTGTGTAAGTGCTGCAGATCTAGAAACCAGAGTGATAGACCCCCACAATTTCAACCACGCTGCAGGGGCAATCTCATACCCCATATCCTTCTCCCAAACCTTAACAAGGCCTGTCAGTGAGCTCGCAGAACAATCTCTAAGGAAAGCGTATAAGGTAGAGATAGCCTTAGGTTGGTTTGCAACTTCACTGACTTTAGTAAACAAGTAGCAAGAATCAGGCAGGGTAACTATGTCAACACCCGAAGACAAAATGCAATGCCTCAATTGTTGCCATTGGTAGTAACAGACTTTCGGCAGAGAGAATTCTCTTTTCAACATGGTAAAGTCTTTCCAGCGACCCTCAAATAATAACTGCCCCAGCGTCCAGATACCACATTCCTGCCAGACTTTCCAGGCAAAGGGACACCTATTAATCTTGAACTTTGGGTTCCTCCAGATAGGCGAGGCTCTAGAGGGGGTGTTGTTACGCCTTACCAAATGTGCCACTATCAAATAGGCTTGCTGAGTGTTAACCACCACCCCCAATTCCCCATTAGGATCCACAAGTTTTGCACCAAAGAGCACCGATAATGGATAGGGGAATACCAAGCGGGCTTCCACTTCTAACCATGTAGGTTTTTGCGTCATTTCCTCCGATTTGCACCAAAGCGCTCCTTGTCGCAAAATAGCCGCCATGTGATAGTGATAAAAATCTGGAAAGGATACTCCACCCTTGTCTTTGAACAGTTTTAATTTATAGAGCGCAATTCTGGGAGGCAGCCCTTTCCACAAAAAACTAAGCAAAACCCGCTCCAAAGACATACATCTTCGAAGGTAAGAGTATTGGAAGCATGCCCAAGACATAATTTATCTTAGGCATAATTGTCATTTTTATTGTCTCGAGCCTTCCCCACCATGAAAGATGAAGAGGAGACCAACTCAAGACCAACTTTTTTACCTTGTCGTATAACAGCGTATAGTTAGCCTGGATGGACTGCTCAATAGAAGCACAATAATAAACTCCTAGGTATTTAATGGGACCAGAGTCCCACTGAAAAGGAAAAGCAGCCATAGAAGCTGCCGTAACCAAACCGTTTAAGGGGAAGGCCACTGACTTGCTCCAGTTAATCTTATAACCGGAGATCGCTGAATAGAGCTCAATTAGTTTCAAACTTTCAACAACAGAGGTAGGCTGAGTAAAAAGGAGAAGGTCATCGGCATACGCCGAGAGTTTAACAGACATGTCCCCTATAACCACTCCTTCAATAAGGTGAGACTGCCTAAGAGCCAAATTTAATGGTTCCAATGCCAAATTAAAAAGGAGGGGAGATAGGGGGCAACCCTGTCGAGTGCCCCTACGTAAAAAAAAGGCTTGAGAGAGCAGGCCATTCGCAAAAATACGAGCCATTGGTTTAACATACAAAACTCTCAACATGCGAATGAAAGATGGACCAAAACCAAACCATTCTAAAACTGTGAACAAAAAGGACCACTCCAACCTATCAAAGGCTTTTTCGGCATCTAGCGCTAGGCCGACCAACGGTAACTCAACAGCATTGGCCTTTAATATCAAGTTACAGAATAATCTAGCATTATCCGCAGTAGAACGTCCTGGAATGAAACCACATTGATCAGGGTGTATTAAACCCTGAAGTACACGCGATAACCACCGTGCTAAAACTGTTGCATAAATCTTGTAGTCTGCATTCAGGAGGGATATAGGGCGGTAATTACCCACCGCTGTTGGGTCTCTACCCGGCTTCGCAAGAACCACTATGGTTGCTTCTGACAAGCGACCAGTATCCACCTGCTCCTCTTGCAGAGAATAGTAGTACTGTGACATCCAAGGAACAAGTTCCTGACTAAAAGTTCTATAGAACTCAATGGGAATACTGTCTGGCCCTGCAGCCTTTCCCCTAGCTAAAGACTGAATAGCCGAAACTATCTCCCCTTCTTCCAAAGGAGCGTCCAGGTCCTCAATCTGGCTGGCACTTAACACGGGATGAATTATTTGATTCACAAACCCAGCCATCTGTTCCTGAGAGGCTGCCGTCTCTGAATCATATAGCTCAGCATAAAACTTAGAAAAAGCTTCTAAAATATGTTGACTATCAGTCAAGCTGTGCTGCTTGTTGTCCACAATACGTGCTATATGAGTTCTATGACGTTTACCTTTCAACATTGAAGCTAAAGTTCTACTAGCTTTATTTTGTTCAATATAATATTGCGACAGCTGTTGACGCATGACTTGCTCCACTTCGGAGCTCAGTATTTCATTATATTGACAACACAATTTCTGCAGTCTTGCTAAAATAAAGCCCTCCGATTTTGCATGCCAAAGCCGCTCCCCAGCTTTAATTTGCTCATCTAGCAACTTAAGCTGCAATTTCCTCTGTTTCGCTACCTTAATAGAGTAGCTCGTAATTTTGGCCCTCATAGTCGCTTTAAATGCCTCCCACCAAGCCCATCCCGCTGTGTCCGATATCACATTGTCCTGAAAGTACTCCGTTATCGACTTTCTGATGACCTGACAAAAATCATCCTCTGCAAGGAGGGATCTCTGAAATGCCCATACCTCCAGACCCTTAACTCCATCCAAGGCGCTTAAAACCAAGGTGATAGCAGAATGGTCTGAAACATGTCTAGCCTCAATGGATACTGAATTTATTTTCTCTATCAAGGATTTGGAGACAAGAAAATAATCAATACGAGAGAGAGAGTTGTGTGGCGGTGAGAAAAAGGTAAAGTCTCTTTCAGTGGGATGAAACATTCGCCAAGCATCAACTAAGCCGACCGACTCTATACACGCTTTAAGTGTCATGCTAGCCCTAGAGTGGCTCTCTTTTTTACTGGGGCAACGATCTAAAAGAGGATCCAACACCAAATTGAAATCTCCGCCTACCACCAGAAAAGCCTGCGCTTCTGTTTGCACTTTGGCAGTAAGCAATTGAAAAAAGCTAGGATCATCAAAATTAGGAGCATAAACGTTAAATACTGTTAATTTCAAACCATTGGCTAGTAGCCTCACCAGTGCCCACCTACCCTCTAACCCATTCTGTGTGCCCAAAATTTCCACTCCAAGCGTGCTGCGCACTAGAATGGCAATGCCATTTTTTTTCCCCACAGCTGGTGCATGCCCCGCCAGAACATAAAAACCTCTGCCCAGTTTCCTGGTCTCAAAGGTGCTTAAATGTGTTTCTTGCAGTAGCAGGATATCTATATGCTGTTTTTTTGCCATAGTTTAGAATCTTTTTCCTTTTAATAGGATTTTGGATACCTTTAACATTCAGAGACATCACCTTCAACCCACTCAACCCAGACGCCATCAGAACACACACATATTTACTCCATGTCTGCCAGATTCCCTCTCAACATGACAATAAGCCCACAACAATAGTGCCCGACTTGCAAGGAGCTGACCCCGACCCCTAAAAGGATCGCAACCCACCCCTAGGTGAGACAGTGCGGTACACATGGCCCCCATTAACCTGTACACAATACAGTATGTGAAAACTACCAAACATACATGATACCACCAAGCAAAAAAAAAAAATGCAGAAAAAGAGATCATGCCGATACACCTGGCACCTCCAAGAGAGCCCAAAACACGGCTCCCACACCTCCAGCATATCGCTACAGGTACCAGGCGTCAGCTGCCAATTCACTAACAAAGTTAGTAGACCCAAACAATTACAGTCAGCTCATCAGGAGTTCTTCTTGATCTTCTATATACGCCGCCAAAATCTTAGGATCCTCAAAGGTCTTTGTAGAGTTATGTAATGTCACCTTGAAGCGCGCCGGATAGAACAGCCCATACCGGGCTTGCAACTTTTGTAATCTGGGCTGTAGAGCAAGAAATTGCATCCGCCTCTCAACTGTGCTTTTACTGTAATCCGGATAAAAAGAAAGCCGATGACCTTCAAATTGTACCGAAGTGTTAGCTCTCGCAGCCGCCATTATTTGAGATACTTGTTGAAATCTTAACACACAGAGAATCATGGGCCTCGGCTTGCCCTCACGCACCTCTCTATGAGAAGGAACTCTGTGAGCTCTTTCAATCTCAAATGGTCTTTGGAAATCTATTTTAAGTAGCTTAGGCAGCCAGGACTCCAAGAAAGCCACAGGGTTGGTCCCCTCCACTCCTTCAGGAATACCAATAATCCTGATGTTATTCCGGCGGGCCCTGTTGTTCATGTCCTCCATGACGCGCTCAAACGTTTCCACCCGTCTGGCAGCCTGTTTTGCCTCCCCCACACTCTTCTCGTGTGCAGCGACGGTAACTTCCATTCTCTCCATTCGGGCAGTTAGAGCTTCCAAAGAGCAACGTACCTCTTTTAGGTCCGCCTGCACCATGGATAGAGTTTCCCCACTGCTCTCCACCAGTGCCCGCACAGACCTAATCTCCTTCAGGAGCTCTGAGAAACCCTCCGGAGCCTCCTTCAGCGGCGCCATTTTGAGCGGGGAGAGTGGATCAGACTTTGCTCTCTTAGACCCAGTATTTGGTGTACCCGCAAAATCCAGACGAGTCTGTTTAGAGCTGGCCATACCAGGCGCCTCTAGATGATCACCAGACGAGCCGGGCTCTACTTTAATATTGGTAGCGATGCTGATATAAAACAGGTTAGCGGGAGAAGCGCTTTCACGTGGCCATTTTGTCCGCGGCTGGCTCCGCCTCTTTTTGTTGAGAGGTTTAGTTATTTAATGTTGACAAGGGAGTAGGGATACACAAATAATATAAAGTCCTTGAAGTCTATTAGTTATATTTTGTGCTATTTTAAGTTTGCTTCAAGATGAACTGCAGAGACTAGAATTAATCTATTTTTAAGAGTTAATCATTTGCACATGAAAACCCTCCTCTTAATTGGCTTAAAATCTTTAGAGCCTGATATTCAAAGGCATTTACATGGCTTACAGAAGGTCAATGCCATTGAATACACCAATTAATGTCGCTACGCACCCCAATGCTAACTGCTTAGCATCGGGGCATGTCATGGGGCTGCACCAGTTGCTAACCAGGCAGTAGCGACATTGCACTACTGCCTGGATAGCACCAGCGGGTAAAAGATAGGCGCAGCAAAAGCTGGCCTGTCTCTACCTGTGAGAGCTAACCAGGCAGCAGCTCAATATCACTGCTGCCTGGTTAGCTTCTGTGGGTTTGTGGGCTGTGAGATGACCCTGGCATTGAATATACGGGGTTAAAGTTCAACAGCAAAGGCTGTGCGCCGTAGCAGTGCATAGCCATCCCAAAATAATATTGTGCCCCTATATATTAGAGATTGAACTTGGGTTGGGTGGAAAAATATCAAACTCTAACAGAAAGTTATGCTAGTAGGCTATGTCTTAACCTCTTCTTTTTAACCACAAATAGAAATGCTGTTTATGTATAGCAGGACTTATCAAATAATACACTATATAACAGAAATAAATATTCATGATATTTTGTCACATAGGTCTTTATTTACTAAAGCATAGTGAGATTTTGCAGTTGCCACAGCTTAATTGTCAAAATTAATGCACAGTAAGTACAAAAACCTCTGTTAACTATTGGAGAACCCTAGTAATTTGCCATTCACTTAACACAGAAAAGGATGTTTTACCATGCATTAATGCAATGCAGATAGCACAATGCAGTTAGTTACACCTGTTCAGGTGGTATTAACTGTGCCATATTATCTGTCCATGTTAACAGTTAACATGTCATAACTTACCAGATGTTAACTTCAAAGTGCTTTCCTTGTCAATTTTCTACCCCTTCACCGCCCCATTCTATATCTGTTCATTCAAAAATTACAGCATTCTAACTGTTAGTGCAACAGTTAATGCAGCTTCACAAATAGACCTCATAATATGATTTTTATGACGGAGAGTCGTGTATCATTGTATTCTTAAGAGAACAGAACTTCGGATTAACAACGTGCATTGTAATATAGCTTACTTATATCAATACATACCTTTTTTATGGTATTTCCTGATTTAACTTGACATTTTATTCTTACAAATTTGTTCTTTAAAAAAGAGTCCCCCAAAATGAAAGAAATTTAAGTGTAACTGATTCCTCATAAATCTTTTAAGTCACTTTGGAAAACTCTATAAACTGAGGACCTATGAAGAAAGTCTGAGGGCAATTTTTATACTGCTCCAATTACTGCAAAATTTGTTGATACTTTCTATCCTTGGTCTTTGCATCAAACTACCACAGGTACAAGTATGTCTTGCTTGCATCTCTCTTTTATTGGGTAGAATTTTGCTTGAAAAATACATGTGTAGATTTGAAAATTCTGTTTGTGCATTGATTTTTCTTCTTCGAGTCTAAATGCTCTTAGGAATGTCCCCTCTAAATGCAGCTAAAAAAAAGGATGCATCCTATAGAACATTTTTCAGACTCTTAGCTGTGTTAATGATGACTGATGGGTAATTTTCAGAAGCTGAATCACACTAGTAAAATACTTTTTGCCAGCATAAATCACTTTGGAAGTTGCTCTCTAAAGGAAAAAATTGATAGCTTAAAGGACGTGTAAACAAAGTAAATTTATAAAAGTGACTGAGATGGGTCACCGGCAAAAAATGATCTCAGATCCTACTGTAGTAAAAGCTGAATCAGAGAATAAAAAAAAATATTAGAGCTCAATGAAATTCCTCAAAGGGCTTTATTGATTCTTCTTGCTAGTTAGACACTATGGGCCCAATTCAGTAAGGCCAATAAGCAGGGCTGTAAGTCCCAGTGGAATGTGCAGATCTGCTAGCCATCCTGCCCAGATTCCAAATGACACTCTCCCTGCACGTATAGAGCCCCTGTGTGGAGAGAGCAGGATGTGGGCAACACAGGGTAGAGAGTGGGCAGGACTGGCAACCGGACACACAGGGCCAATTCAAGTCATGGTCCTGTATGTTCGGAGAGCACCAGGAGGATGCCCAGTTTATTCCACCTCTGAAGTGGAATAAGCATGGGGCCCCCCTTCGATATGACCAGACAGCCCCCCCCTCCACCAGGAGTAACAGTGCAATGCAGGCAAAGGCACCCCCAAGATCGTCACAGAAACATAACAGAAAAAACGACACTGAGACTACACCTCCCTCTTGGTACAGCTGAGCTCCCTCGGGGTCGAGCTCGCGTACAATCAAGGAACTGACAATCCACCAACTCACAGTGGAAACGCAGAATACCAACTCCGAAGACGCCGAACTGCCTAAAGAGCTGAAACTCTGGGGCACGTAAGTCACACTCATTTGAGTGATTTTTAAACTATCAACACTGCTTCATTACTTATATGAATTAACTGCACTCCTAACAATAATTGAATGTATAGTTCTGTTTAAATCATCTGACTGCAGCAGCACCACTCTCTACAGCTAGGATTATCCTCCTGCCTCTCATAAAAATACTAATTTAAAGGGTAGAAATTCATGTTTGGGACTAGAATCCAAGATCAGTGTTGGGCACTCTAGTGACTAGTTCCCTCTAGATACTGTTGTTAGCTTCCAGCGTTTACAGGCCATATTAGGTATTACCATGTTTGTCCAGATCGATACTGTAAACCCAGGGATATGCCAGTGTTGTTAACTACCATCGTTTATAGGCCATATTTGGTATTACCATGTTTGTCCAGATTGATACCTTAAACCCAGAGATATGCCAGTGCTGATGCTATGTTAGAGCAATGTCATCTTTAGCTAGATAAGAACATGGGGACTTGGGATGTACCATAGTGGGTCAGACCAAGAGTTCATCAACAGATCCAGCTGCACACACGAAACAGGCTCCCTCCACGGGACAGGCTCCCACACCGCGACAAACCCAGCTCCACATCCACGGGACAGACCCCCGCAACAGGGCGACCACCACAGATCCGGCTCCACCTCCACGGGACAGGCTCCCCCCACGGGACAGGCTCCCGCACCGCGACAGATCCAGCGTCACATCCACGGGACAGGCCCCCGCACCAAGACGACCGCCACAGATCCAGCTCCACATCCACGGGACAGGCTCCCTCCACGGGACAGGCTCCCGCACCGCGACAGACCCAGCTCCACATCCACGGGACAGGCCCCCGCACCAAGGCGACCAACACAGATCCAGCTCCACACACACGGGACAGGCTCCCTCCACGGGACAGGCTCCCGCACCAAGGCGTCCGCCACAGATCCAGCTCCACATCCACGGGACAGGCTCCCTCCACGGGACAGGCTCCCGCACCGCATCAGATCCAGCTCCACATCCAAGGGACAGGCTCCCTCCACGGGACAGGCTCCCGCACCGCAACAGATACAGCTTCACATCCAAGGGACAGGCTCCCTCCACGGGACAGGCTCCCGCACCGCAACAGATACAACTTCACATCCCCAGGACAAGCCCCTGCAACAAGTACAGCTCTCCTCAAAAAAGCAAACAACAGACGAAAACCTAAGGACACAGGCGTCGCCCTATCAGAACATCACAAGCTATCAACATGCACACCACATACTTCCTCCCACTATACCTACTAGTCACACAACTCCTCCCACCAACTACACACCCCCACTACACCCAAACAAACACACCATGGTACCCACCAACTGCACTGCCATATCTCGGCCCACAACACACACACACAAAGAGACACTCGCAACCCCCCAAACAAAGAGACAAAACAGACACAAATCAAACCCCAACACCGGCCCTAAGGAAGCACACGTCGCAACAACCTCTTCCACAAAGAAAACATCAATTGAGCTCATAAACGCCAGATCCATCTGCAACAAGATACACACTCTGGTAGACCACATTGAAGAGCGACAGCCAGACATAATATGCATCACAGAGACATGGCTCAACCCTTCCGACAGTGTACTACTCAACCAACTAGTACCGAACAACTACTCAGCATACAACTGCCCACGCATCCACAAGCGTGGAGGAGGAGTCCTAATAATAGCAAAGACAGAACTCAAGTTCAAGACACTGAATCTCACAGATACAAAGCAGTGTAACACAATTAGCATCAAGAACAAGAATATTGCAATCTGCCTAACCTACAGAGCACCCCGTGCTCCACCCGACGAACTAGCCTTCATACTCGAAGAAGCCTGTGCCATAACGTCAAACAACAAACCAGCACTACTAATCGGAGACTTCAACCTCAAGTCCGCCAATACAAAAGATGCAGAGACCTTCCTTCAGGCAATGTCATCACTTCAATTCACACAGATAGTCAATGCACCAACACACAGACTAGGATCATCCCCAGACCTCATCTTCGCATCAAACTACCTAACTTCAAGAGACCTAATCTCTACACCCACCATCACCCCAGTACCATGGTCTGACCATTACTTAATCGAGACAAATCTGCAATCACAAGAAGACTGGACAAGCGAAAGAGCGAACTTCCCACACACACAAAGACGATTCAAGTCCTTTGACAAGGACGAATTCATCCAGGACACAATACAACACTTGAACATTGACTCAGAGGACCTGGAGGAACAAGTTTCCAACTGGAACAATGTCCTAGCTAACGCCGCCAAACCATCCGTTGACAGGACCAAGAAACAACACCACAACAAGAGACAAAACAAACCATGGTACTCAGCAAAAATACGACAGGAAAAGAGGGAGCTCAGGAAAATTGAACGGAGATGGAGAAAAAACAAAACTACTTCCGACCAACATCTTTACCTAACAAAGCAAAAACAATACAATGAACACATCAACCAATCAAAGAGAGAATTCCACACAAACCTGATAAATTCTTCCATCAACAAACCCAGAGAACTTTTCGAAATAGTAAAAACCCTGACAAAAGAGCAAGCAGCAGAAAGAGAAATACAAGTGGATCCACAGATATTCGCCGACCACATCAAAGACAAATTCCACTCCACAGAGCGCTCAACACCCAGTAGAACCAACAGAACGAACGTCCACCCCAAAACCTGGGGCACATTCCACTCACCCTCAAAAGAGCAGATATCAGACATCATCTCCACAATCAACACAAGCACTGCTCCTACAGACCCTTGCCCAGTGTCATGGGTCAAAGCCACCAAAGCAAGCCTCATACCAAACATTCATAAAATGGTACACAACTCACTCACTCAAGGACTCATGCCACAGCAATTAAAGCTTGCCTCAGTAAGACCAATCACAAAGAAAACTTCTCTCGACAAAAAGGACCCAGCAGCATACCGACCAATCTCCAGCATACCCTTCCTCGCAAAAATAATCGAAAAGACGGTTCAACTACAACTTCAGGAACACATTGACGAACACGGAACTCTCGACGACAACCAACACGGATTTCGTCCCAACCATGGAGTCGAAACTCTCCTGATCTACCTCTTCGACAGCATCATAAGAATAATTGACGACATCAGGAATGGAATTATAATGATCTTCATCGACATCTCCTCAGCGTTCGACACAGTTGATCACAATATACTCCTGGAGAGACTGAAGAACACTGGTATACACGGTACCACTCTAAAATGGTTCCACTCGTACCTAACAGAAAGACAGCTACAGGTCAAGGTGGGACAGGACACCTCCCGGCCCATAAACGTCCAACAAGGAGTACCACAAGGATCCGCACTCTCAGCACTCCTTTTTAACATCTACATCCAACCAATATGCAACATTATGAAAGAGAACAACATCCAATACACAATATACGCAGACGATATAATGGTATACTCCCCGATATCAATCGAAAACCCGGACTTCTCTAAGATAGCAGACTGCCTTACCCAAATGGCGAAGTGGTGCCAAAACAACAATCTAGCTATAAACTACAACAAGACTGAAGCTTTAATCATCACTCGAAACCAAAGCTTCACACACCCACCAAACATAAAGATACAAAGCACCACGATACCGATAAGATCGGAGGTGAGATACCTTGGGGTTACTCTGGACAGTAAACTCAACCTCAAACCACACATAGACAAAACAATCCAAAAAGCATATTACAGGATGCGAATCATCAGGAGACTGAAACCACTCCTCACTCCAGAACACTTCCGTACAGTCTGTCAAGCACTGATAACCCCAATACTGGACTTCTGCAATCCGATATACCTCGGACTACCAAAACAAGCTCTCAAACCACTACAGCTGGCACAAAACACTGCAGCTCGAATCATATCCGGAGCCGCAAGGCAGGAGCACATCACACCTACACTAAAGGACTTACACTGGCTCCCAATCATTGCTCGCATCAGATACAAGACTATCATAAACCTATTTAAGATAAAAGAACACACATCAGCCAACAGCCTCCACCTGCTCATACAACCGGAAACCAGCGCAAGTCCCAGAAGAAGTCAAACACGCAACCGAGTCAGCACCCCAAATGAGTACAAGCACACACGCAAGGACACAACAGACAGAGCTCTATCCATGGCTGCTCCAACAATATGGAACAATCTACCGGACGATCTAAGGGCAACTCCAGACCTCAAAGACTTCAGAAAACAACTGAAAACCATGCTGTTCATAGAGCACTATGGTCACATCACATAACCTAAGAGAATGGATAACAGCACTCCAATCCTCCCAAAACAACTGAATATATATAAAATATGATTCTAGCACCACTGTAAATAGCCCACCCTGTATATAGCTCAAACAAATCAAGCACCCAACACATCCCTCACACAACTAAGTTTTATCCTCACTGCATGTACAACACACACACTTTACCTGATTGCTTGCTGTGATACCACCTTGATTATTAAGATAAGGCGGTTTAGAAATACTATTAAATAAATAAAATAAATAAATAAATGCACGGTGAGTCCCTGCTGCCCGATCCGGGCCCTGGCTGCCCCCGTTGGGGGTCGGATGGTGGGGTAGCGGGGTCAGCACTGCAGCGGTCTGGTGGTGAGGGGGGTGGACATCTCCTGCAGGGCTGCAGGGGCATGCTGAGCCATCTCCATGTTTGATCCTGCACCTGTGGGAATGTCTTGCTTCCACGGTGTAGAATTGGATGTTAATAGGCCCAACCTGTTTGGGGTCACCCAGAAAGCCATTCAGTCATTCCACCTCAGAAGTGGAATAAGTCCCATTGATGGTAGGGATCAGGCCAGGCAGCCCCACCAAACAGGCATGGCAGATGCAGGTGTGTCCCTGCCACCTAATCCCGGCCCTGGCTGTCCCTGCTGATGGTCGGGTGGTGTGAAAAGGTAATTTAATCCATGTCCAGCTGACCGCTCCTGCTGAGCATTCCAATGCCATGGCTATGCGACGCCATGAACTAGTAAACCAGCAGGAGCATGGGGTGGGCTGGCAGGGTAGGAAGGAGAATGTCTCGCACTGCTGAATCGGGGCCACACCGGGCCATCTATGTGACCGATTCTGCAGACACAGGAAAAGTTAGCTCCAGCGGTTGCAGAATTAGGTACAATTTGGGCCCGTCCTATTTTTTGGACGTCCAAATGGCCCGGACATTCCCCGATCAGAATCGGCCTCCATGGGAGTTATTTAATCAGCAGATAAATGTCCCAAATAGGGATGTACATTCATTCAAAACAAAATGGGACAAATAAATGAAATGTTCTGTTTTATTTTAATCCAAAACATAGCAATGAAAAAAACAAACAAAATATGGGTTTTGTCCCATTTAATCAAGGGCCAGACTAGACTCAAACCAGTAACGTTTAGGTTAGAAAGCAGGCATTTTGCAAAAGATCTACCAAGACTTCATGAAGGAAGTGGCTCTAGCAAGCATTGCTATATTACTGGTGATTTTCCTTCCTCTTTCCCGACTGGCCCAAAGTTTGTCTGGTCTGCAGCTCTATGTAAAATGCTAACTGGATTTTGACTCCAAATATATTTCTTTTGCTATGTTTATTTGCCAAAGGTTCTGCCTCTAATAGTATACAGTAACTTAGACATGGTTTCACAGAATTTCTGGTTCAAGAACATTGAAAAAGAAAAATTGTTGGAGTAAATTTCTACAGCAGGACTTTGCTCATATGTAATTTAATCATTTCCCTAAAAATTCTTTAGTCCTCTCTTATTTTTATTTATTTAGCTGCATTTATATCCTGCTTTTCACCAGGTCAAAGTGGTTGGGGGATACATTTAACACGAGGGGATATGAGACACATACACTAACATTTACAGGAAACATGGGCAATGGAGGGTTAAGTGGCTTGCTCAAGACCACAAGGAGCACCTGTGGGACTAGAAACTCCAGTCCTTCTGGCCCAAGGTTGCTGTTCTCTAGTGGGATTTGAACCACTGACCTTCTGGCTTGAAGGACCTTGCCCCAACCACTAGGCCACTCTTCCACTCTTTTGATTGTCTATCTTAGTAAAATGTAAGCTCTGTGGAGCAGGAACTGTCTTTTATGTGTATTTGTACAGTGCTGAGTATTCCTAGTGATGCCATATAAATGATTATTAGTAGTAGTAAATAGATTCACAAGGCAAAAAAAATCCAGTTAGCATTTTACAAAGAATGTATTTATTTATTTATTTATTTTAAGCACTTACCATACCACTAAAAGTGACCCCACAGGGTCAGCATCTAAGTCAGGGGTCTCCAAATCCAGTCCTGGAGGGCCGCAAACCAGTTAAGTTTTCAGGATATCCCTAATGAATATGCATGAGAACTTCAAATACAGTGGAGGCAGTGCATGCAAATATAAAACTTACTTAGGACCTATAGAGAAAAATCTATCACACCATGACAGCATCAGCTTCCAAAACTTACACAGGAGGCCTACCCAAAAAAAAGCAGCACCATAAATATTGCAGTACACCCTAGAACAGTGATGGCTAACCTTTTTGAGCCCGAGTGCCCAAACTGCCGCACAAAACCAAAGAATTTCCTCAAAGTGCCAGCACGTCATTTGCATAAGTGGTCTTATTTGCATAAATATTTGCATAATGTTACCATACACTAACTTTTAGTAAACATGTCTCTTAATGAGTGTATGGATAAAGAAAGACTAAAAGATTTCTACATTACTATAATCCAGTGCCAACCGCCAGGCACATTAGGAACTACTACAAACGCTGCCCATTTAGAACCCATAGCAAACCCGCCGTATCCTGACAGCATTACCAGGACTCACAAAGCACCATACCCTACCTATCAAAAGGCAACACTGCAAATATTAAACCAATACATTTCAGTGAATACTGGGGAAAGAGAACAAGTGGCAACGTCAAATAGGAATTTCCTCTTGTACCAAACAAAGCGCAGATGTTAATGATGCACATTTCCCAGAGCTGACATATTCCAGTTAATAAATTCAAATAAAGAGATATCGTTCTACCTTTTGTGCATTTTTTTTCAGTTGCAATTGGTCCAGCCATTTTCTTCTGGTTTCTTCATGTTTTCTGCTAACTCTCCATCGTCTGCTGTCCATTTGTCCTTTCTTCTCTCTTCTAGTTTTTTTTTCCATTCTCTCTCTCTCTACATCTGCTTTAACATACTAATCTTTCTCCTTTTGCTCTTTCCTCATTCCTATTTCATCCACACAAATTTTACCCCTCCATCCTCAATCCCCAATTACTCTCCCAATACCTGGCCAATTGTAGATTTTTCATCCCTCCTACACAAAATATTTTTCCCCTCTCCATTTTACTCGCCCAGCCCCATCCCATTCTAATCCTCCCCCAACCTCAGCTCCCTTCTAGTTCCAGTCTCACCCAGCATCCATTCCCTTCTTCAAGCCCCCCACTTCCCCTCAGCCCATTTCCATTCCAAGCCCCGTCCCCATCAGCTATTCGCAGTTCAAGCCCCCCACTTCCCCTCAGCCCATTTCCATTCCAAGCCCCATCCCCAACAGCTATTTGCAGTTCAAGCCCCCTTCCACTCAGCCCATTTCCAGTCCTAGCAACCCCCCAACCCATTACCAGTCCTAGCCCCCCATAGCCCACTCCCAGTCCTAATCCCACCAGCCCATTTCCAGTCCTAACCTCCCCATCAGCCCACTCCCAGTCCTAATCCCCATCACTCAATTTTTAGTTTAAGCCCACCCAGCGCCTATCACCACTCCTAACCCCCCCAGTGCCCATCACCACTCCTACCCCCCCAGCCCAGCGCCCATCACCACTCCTAACCCCCCCAGCCCGCCCAGTGCCCATCACCACTACTAAACCCCCCCCCCAGCCAGCCCAGTGTCCATCACCACTCCTAACCCCCCCAGCCCAGTGCCCATCACCACTCCTAACCCCCCCACCCCAGCCCATCACTACTCCTAACACCCCCCAGCCCAGCCCAGCCCAGCCCATCACTACTCCTAAACCCCCCCAGCCCAGCCCAGCCAATCACCACTCCTAACCCCCCCAGCGCCCATCACCACTCCTACCCCCCCCAGCCCAGCGCCCATCACCACTCCTAACCCCCCTAGCCAGCCCAGTGCCCATTACCACTCCTAACCCCCCCCAGCCAGCCCAGTGTCCATCACCACTCCTAACGCCCCCAGCCCAGTGCCCATCACCACTCCTAACCCCCTCCAGCCCAGCCCAGCCCAGCCAATCACCACTCCTAACCCCCCCCAGCACAGCCCAGCCCAGCCCAGCCCATCACCACTCCTAACCCCAACCCCCCCCCCAGCCCAGCCCAGCCCAGCCCAGGGAAAATTAAAAAAAACAACAACCCTGTCTGCTGCCATTGTCGGGGCCGCCGCGGCAGAATCGAGCGTGCCGCGGGGCCCCCCTGTACCCACCCGGCAGAGCCTGCCCTCCCCGTAGCAGCTCTCTCTTTGGAGCTGCAGTCAGACGCGCCGGCTTGCAGAGCGCGAGGGAAGAGTTCCCTCGCTGCTCTGTTAAGCCCGCGGGGGCTGATGGGAAGTTCCCATCAGCCCCGCGGGCTTAACAGAGTCGCGAAAGGGAAACTCTTCCCTTCGCGCTCTGCAAGCCGGTGCGTCTGACTGTAGCTCCAAAGAGAGAGCTGCTACGGGGAGGGCAGGATCTGCCGGGTACAGGGGGGCCCCGCGGCACGCTCGATTCTGCCGCGGCGGCCCCGACAACGGCAGCAGACAGGGTTGTTTGTTTTTTTTTCGATTGCGGACCTTCCCGCGTGCCAGCTGCAAGGCCTTCGCGTGCCACAGCTGGCACGCGTGCCATAGGTTCGCCATCGCTGCCCTAGAACAACCATACACCTATTCAGAAAACCGAACAAACCAGATTACTACCAATCCCTACATAGAAACTCCATGCTAACGGAATACCTGGTCTTAGTCATGCACTCAGAATATGGAAAGAGCCTCACCAAGTAGGGAATAAATTACCACAGACTAAAAACTGAAACCCTCAGAAGCCAGCTCCTGCATCAGTGGTGTATCTAGGACTGATTTTTTGGTGAGGCCTGAGATTAACATGCATGGGCATAAAACAGTGTGAATGTTGACACTGCCTTCAGTTATCCTCTCATTCAACTGTTTTTCTGCCACTGACTGGGTGGGTCTTATGCCAAATTGGAGAGGCCATCACCTACCCAGGTCAGTCCTTGGCTACACCCCTGCATACAGTACAATACCAGGGAAAGAAAGAGATGCATACACCTCTGTACGATGCAAAATAGAAAGATAGAACATGTAAATTCTAAAGACTGACATATTTCAATCATTGAATTGAAAATAAAATTCATTTTTCTACCTTTGTTAACTGGCCATTTTATTCTCTAATTTGTTGATCTCGGCCTCTGTTTTCTGCTGTCTTCTGTCTTCTCTTAACACAATTTCTAGGGTCGCTTGTCCATTTGTCATTTCTCTCCCCTTTTGTTGTCTTCACTTTCTGTATATCTCTGGCATTTACCTTTTCCTTTCAGCTTTCTTCCATTTATTTCTCTCTCTCTACATAAGAACATAAGAACATAAGACATGCCATACTGGGTCAGACCGAGGTCCATCAAGCCCAGTATCCTGTTTCCAACAGTGGCCAATCTAGGTCATATGTACCTAGCAATATCCCCAAAAGACACAGGTTCCACAATGCTTGTACTGGGTCAAGCATTGATATCCTGGGTCCCTTTTTAATAGTGGTTTATGGACCTTTCCTCCAGGAACTTGTCCAAACCTTTTTTAAACTCAGCTATACTAACAGCCCTTACTACATCCTCCGGTAACAGATTCCAGAGTTTGATTACACGTTGAGTGAAAAAATATTTTCTCTTATTTGTCTTAAATAGTTTACCCTGTAGCTTCATTACATGTCCCCTAGTCTTTCTATACTCTGATAGCGTAAACAATTGATCCACGTTTATCCGTTCCACTCCATTCATTAATTTATAGACCTCTATAATATCTCCCCTCAGCCGTCTCTTCTCCAGGCTAAAGAGCCCTAACCTTCTTAGCCTCTCTTCATAGGAGTAGCCTTCCATCCCCTTCACCAATTTGGTGGCTCTTCTCTGTACTTTTTCTAATAACGCTATGTCCTTTTTAAGATACGGTGACCAGAATTGCACACAATATTCAAGGTGCGGTCGTACCATGGAGCGATACAGAGGCATTATAACATCCTTTGTTTTATTCTCCATCCCTTTCCTTATGATACCTAGCATTCTATTTGCTTTCTTGGCCGCCGCTGCACACTGGGTGGAGGGTTTTAACATGTTATCCACGATGACTCCTAAATCTTTTTCCTGGGTGGTGGTTTCTAATGTGGAGCCTTGCATCGTGTAACTATAGTGTGGGTTGTTCTTTCCTAGGTGCATAACTTTGCACTTGTCCACATTAAATTTCATCTGCCATTTGGATGCCCAGTCTTCCAATTTATCCAGATCCTCCTGCAGTTTTCCACAATCCTCTTGGGTTTTAACAACTTTAAACAGTTTTGTGTCATCTGCAAATTTGATAACCTCACTAGTTATTCCCTTTTCCAGGTCATTTATGAATATGTCAAAAAGCAGCGGACCCAGTACAGATCCCTGGGGTACTCCACTATTCACCTTTTTGCATTGGGAATATTGGCCATTTAGCCCTACCCTCTGCTTTCTATCTTTTAACCAGTTCCCGATCCACAATAGTACACTGCCTCCTATCCCATGACTTTTTAGCTTTGCCAAAAGTCTCTGATGGGGGACTTTGTCAAAAGCTTTCTGAAAGTCCAGATACACTATATCAACCGACTCACCTTTGTCTACCTGTTTATGCACACCTTCAAAAAAACATATCAGATTAGTAAGACAAGATCTTCCTTGTCTAAAGCCATGTTGGCTGTCTCCCATTAGGCCATGACTATCTACATGCTGTGTAATTTTGTTCTTTATGATGGTTTCTACCATTTTCCCTGGTACTGACGTCAGGCTCACCGGTCTGTAATTTCCTGGGTCACCCCTGGAACCCTTTTTAAGAATTGGTGTTACGTTGGCGACCCTCCAATCTTCAGGTATTACAGATGATTTTAATGAAAGTTCACAGATTACCAATAGCAGGTCTGCAATCTCATATTTCAGTTCTTTCAACACTCTGGGATGTATACCATCCAGTCCAGGTGATTTGCTACTATTCAGTTTATCAAATAGTTGTAATATATCTTCCCGGTGTAGCGATATTTCTCTCAATTCCTCTGCAGTATCACCTTTAAATACCACTTCAGTCTTGGGTAACATCCCTACATCTTCCTCTTACTGCCCCTTTTACCCCTCTATCATCTAATGGTCCAATTGACTCTCTCACAGGCCTTTTGCTACGAATGTACTTGAAAAAGTCTTTATTTCGTGTTTTTGCTTCCGTAGCAAGTTTCTTCTCAAATTTCCGCTTTGCCTGCCTTATCAATGCTTTGCATTTAACTTGCCAGTGCTTGTGCTGTTTCCAGTTTTCATCATTTGGCTCTTTTTTCCATTTCCTGAAGGTTGCTTTTTTGGCAGCAACAGCCTCTCTGACCTCACCTTTAAACCATGCTGGCAGTTTTTTGGACTTTCTTCCACTTTTCCTAATGCGTGGAATACAGCTGGTCTGGGCTTCGAGGATAGTATTTTTAAATAACACCCAAGCTTGCTGTAAGTCTTTAACCTTTGGAACCGCTCCTTTTAGTTTTTTCCTAACTATATTCCTCATTCTATCATAGTCTCCCTTTTGAAAGTTAAAAGGTAGTACTGTTGATGCCTTTACTATCTGTCCTCCACTAATTAAATCAAACATGATCATACTATGATCACTATTGCCAAGTGGTCCCAACACCCTTATTTCTTGCACCAGATCTGGCGTTCCACTAAGGACTAGGTCCAGTATGGCTTCCCCTCTGGTCGGTTCATGAACCAGCTGCTCCAAGAAGCAGTCATTTATTCCATCTAGAAACTTTATCTCTTTAGCTTGTCCTGCTGTGACACTGACCCAGTCGATACCAGGGTAATTGAAATCACCCATTATTACTACTCTGTTGTGACTTTTGTTAGCTTCCTTGATTTCTTTGAGCATTTCATCATCCATTTGTTCATTCTGGCCAGGCGGTCGATAGTATACTCCAACTGCCATCACCTTCCCCTTCATAAATGGAAATTCAATCCATAGAGATTCTACAGCAAATTTTGTTTAATCTCTCTCTCTCTCTCTCTCTCTCTCTCTCTCTACTCAGATTTTATACTCCCTCCTTGCCATCCATCCTCAACCCTCACTCATTACTGCATCTACCACTTTTCAACCCTTAACCCAATCCTCCCATTCCCTGTCTGTCTATCCTTCCACAGCCTCTCTTTCTCCAGGGTTAGCCCGAGAGCTGGTTGAAAGTGTTGGCACCCTAGGCAAAACTTGAGCTTTACACCCCTCCTGACCATCAAAATCTATTGTTTAGCTTTAAATGCCCTGCTCTTTGTGGCACCCCTCCCCCCAAAAGAAGTTGCCACCCTAAGCAACCGTTAGTTTATTTGGTTGGGCCGGCCCCAACTCTTCTTTCTCTTCCTCATTCAGTGTCCATCATCTCTCCCCTTTTCTCCTCCCCTGGCCATTGTCTCTTCTCTCTCTCTCCTCCATCCTGTACCTCCCCCTCCTTTTTCTCACCCCAAGCCACCATGTACAATATTCCCCTTCTCTTCCTATTCCTCTACTAGTGTGCATCCCTTCTCTCCCTTCCTGTGTCCAGTATCTCCCCACACCCCATGTCCAACATTTCACATTTTCCTCTCCTTCCCCCTTCCTGTCTTGCATTTCCACCTATCTCTCCACCACATGCCTAGCATCTTCCCTCTCTCCCCATCCCCTTTATCCACCATCTCTCCTCTCCTCCTTGCCCTGTTCCCAGTTTCTCTTCTCTGATTTTCTCCCACCCACCAATGCTCAGCATCTGCCCTTTCTCCCTTAGCTCCCCTCCCCATGTCCAGTATCTGCCTTCTGTCCCCTCACTCTATGATCAACATCTACTTTCTAGTTCCCTGTGGCCATCATCCACCTTCTAACCCCCACTTACCTCATGTCCAGCATTCATCTCCCACCCCCATTCCATGTATTTTTGGCTGCCATTTCCTTCTATGTCCCTTTCCCCATGTTCAATACCTGTCATCATGCTCCTCTCAAACACCTGCACTGTCTCTCTCCCTGCCTGCTGCCATCTCTGTCAATGTCTGCAGCAGCAGCAGCGGCAGTGGCAGCTTTCAAATAAGAGAATAAAAGCAAAAAAAAAAAAATGTGTACGAGATCTTCAGGTCTGCCACATGTTAGAAAGGCCATGCCAGCCCCACCTCCTCTGATGCAAAGAGGCGGGACCAGCACTTCTGTTTGCCACAGGAGCAGCTCAAGGTAATATGCCTAATGATAGAACTGCCCCTGGTTTGCCGGTTTGCTTTTTGTGGGGGGCTGCTCGCTGCTCCTTCTTGTCGGGTCTGAATCAGCGGCAGCACGAGGGAAACTAATGCTGCTACTGCCGCAACAAAGCCTTCGATTTTTTCTTTTTTTTTAAGAAACGGCAGAGTGAGGCAACCGTTGCTAGGGAGCTTTGGGGACATTTTTGCCGCTCCCGAAACGTTGCCGCCTGAGGCGATTGCCTCACTCTGCCTAATGATAGAACTGCCACTGCGTGCAACCACCCAAAAATTAATCTCTAAAGGCTGGTTGGAATAACCAGGTCTTCAACTCCTTCTTAAACTTCTTGTAAGAATTCTCCAACCAGATGTCCAAAGTAAGAGTTTTCCAGCAAGCTGGGACATCATAAGAAAATGAGACTGTCCTGATTTATTCATACGTTTCTCAGCTGCCGCCATATTGGGAGTCTCAACTGGATTCCTCAATCTCATTCTACTCTTCCATCATTTCCTTTCTCCTTATTGGCCTTAGGTTATGTCTTTCTGAAACCAAATTTCCTAGAAGCCTCCTTTTCTGTGACTCTTTTTTTTCTTAAAATAGTATTTCATCTTCTCTGCTTCTCTTTGTCCTTTGGGGTTTTCTTTGAAGTTCCTTTGAACCTCTGGCTAGATAATTTCTTGCCATCTCTGGACTATTTCTGGCTATGTGATGACTCACTTTGACACACACATGCATACCACCTGCCTCTCTTGCACCTATAGACACACACACACACACACACACATCATTCATCTCTCACTCACACAGCCACATTCTTTCCTAGTCATATATCATGCTCACACATACACATACTTTTTTTTCCCACATACTCCCACAAAATCACACGTTTCCTTTCAGACTCTTAGAAACATACATAACTTCCTTATTTCATTCAAAAACACATACACACATACCTCAAGTCCCTCTCACTCAGTTAAACATACATATATAAAGACCCCACTATTCCTTCCAACAAACAAAATCAACAACACAAAGTACACATACTTATACAAATATTCAGTAACCATAGAACTGCCTATTTTTGTCACGGGTGTGTTTCTGTGTATATACGATATCCGCTTGTGTACATGTAAGTTGTATTACTGTAGGCATGTTTATGTATATGTATCAATTTGTATCTGTGTTTGTGCATGTGTATGTATGTATGTGTATGAGGGGAAACCTATTGGCAACAGACTTAGCCAAGAGCAGCAGTTTGTGGTGCTAGAGTTAATGTTTAGTTACATTGAGGCTGGAAAGGTTATTTTACTAGTAGCAGTTCCAGGAGCCTTTACACCTAACAATATTGTGGCAGTGAACTGTGACAGAAATCAGCTGTTTTATGCCCTGCAGGATGATGTCATGGTATTGTCTGCATAAACTACTTATATACAATAGTTACAGTACATTGATGGCATTCACTCACATACACACACACTCACAGCCTTCTTTTGCTCATACACACATATTCTCTCACAAATGCAAGCATAAAAACACACAACACACAAACATACAATACAACATAAAAATATTATCAAATGCATACAAATATATGACATATAAATAACTCGCCTTGAACAACCACTGTAAAGATGTGAGCTAAATACTAATAAATAAATAAATAAAAAAACATAAAATGAACACATAAATAAAACAAACCCACAAAATGTAATAGATATAAACATTACCCAAAAACAAGCACACAAAATATATATATATATATTTTCACACAGAAGAATACAACATGCACCCATGTGAATCATGAGTAATTCTGCCAGGTAAATATATTAAGATACCAAAAGATTCAGGAATGAAAGCTAAGAAATAGTAAAATGGTATTTAGAGAAATTCTTTTTTCCTACTTCCTTCTTATTTTTCTGTCCAATCAATAGAATATTGGAGAGCAAAGAAATGATATGAGGGAAATAATTTTACAAGGAAGGAAAATAAATTCAACAAATTTAGCTTCCAGGAAGAAAATGGAACTAAAGTTGATGTGTAGTAACTGCAAAGCCTTTGTATTAATTGTTAGGATTAAATATAAACACAGACAACATCCCGTCACATGGTGACACAGCCACACACCTCCTTACATGCATGCCAACACATCTACTCCCATCTCCCCATACATCCTCACTCATCTGCCACACATACACACTATATTCATGACAACCAGATACTCCTATGCATGTCAACTCTCTAGTCTCTCAACTGCCACAACCACACATTCCTATGCATCCCTACACACAAACCAACAACCCATTAACTCATATATCCACATACCCATCATGCATAGAGTTACATACATTGCACACATCTGAACTGATACCCATATCTCTCCAGGCACACAACTGTACAGACCTTACACATTGAGGGCATTTCTATAATCTTCTGGCAAATTAATGCATGTTATCATGCATGTTTCCGGGGCCTATTTTATAAAATGAGCTATGCATGTAGCTTACTTTATAAAATAAGGGTATGGCGCTGCAGTTATGCCTTTCCTAGAGCAGGTCTAAATCTCTGTACCTAGATTGGGAGAAAATGTACATAGGTTATAAGATTCTATAGCTTATCCATGTAAATGTAAGCCCCACCTATCAGTGCTGGCACTATCATTAGACAAACTAGGCAATCACCTAGAGCACCAATGGTTGGATGGTGGCCTACAGCTGCTGCCCCTCTTCAGAACCTGCAGTGACAGCAATTCCTTCTAAATAGTGATGCAGGGCTTACGATAAACTCCAGTGCTGCATCACTGTTCCTACTTCTACTCCGATTCATACTATGCAGCGCTGGAGGTTAAGTTAAGTGCTGTGTCGCTGTTTAGAAGTAATTGATGTTTATGGCAGTGTTCCCATGCAAGTAGAGAATCTGGGTTCACCTGTACCTGGATGATTGGCTGATTCATTCCCATTCATGGAGAAGTCCAGAAGGACATAATTAAGCTGATCTGATGGTTGGAGAAATTGGGTTGGGTGATCAATTACCCAAAGAGCAGCCTAGTTCACTCCCATGGCTAGGAATATCTGGAGGAGGATGTTTCTCACCCAGGAAAGGTTGGACAAAGTGTATCTGCAGTTTATGTATTTTTGATCTAAGGCAGCTTCTGGGGCCTAGGACTACCTACAGCTCCTAAGTTTAATGGTGTTGACCCTGGAGATGGATCCTTGGTACAAAGTTCATGTGCATTCCCTCCTGAGACACCTTTTGGCTCACTGATCTCCCTGCTCCTAGTAGCTCAAACAGCACTTACCTCTTACAATGAGTCTCCAGATCTGGATAAGTTTATACAGGGGCACTGGTCTTCTCAGGAAACCTCCTGGTAGATCAACAGGATGTGATACACCTTGCTCAGGAAAGGTTTTGGTTCATTCTAGAGGATAAGAAGGTCAGAGTTTTCTCATATAATGCCATGGCAGTGTCATATATCAACAAAGATGTCAAGGATGGCCCATCTATGGTTACACAATGCACGGTTCCACATTAGGAACCACCACCCAGGAAAAGATAAGGCATCATTACGGATAGCACGTTGAAACCTTCTGCCCAGTGTGCATCAGTGGCCAAGAAGGCAAATAGAATGCTAGGAATCATAAGGAAAGGAATGGAGAATAACATAAAGGATATTATAATGCCTCTGTATTGTTCCATGGTGTAACTGCACCTTGAATATTATGTGCAATTCTGGTCGCAATATCATAAAAAGGATATAGTGGAATTAGAAAAGGTACAGAGAAGAGCCACCAAAATGGTAAAAGAGATGGAAGGATACCCCTATGAAGAGAGGCTTAAAAAGTTAGGGTTCTTCAACCTGGAAAAGAGATGACTGAGGGGAGATATGATAGAGGTCTATAAATTAATGAATGGAGTGGAACGGGAAAACTTAGATCGATTCTTTATGCCATCAAAAAGAGAAAGATTAGGGGATACACAATGATGCTATAATGTAACCCATTTAAGACTAATAAGAGAAAATATTTTTTCACTCAACATATAATCAAATTTGTTTTCAGAGGATGTAGTAAAAGCTGTTAGTGTTGCTGGGTTTAAAAAGGTCTGGACAAGTTCCTGGAGGAAAGATCCATAAATCATTATTAAAGAGGACCTGGGAAATCCATTGCTTGTCCCAATACAAGCATTGTGGAACCTGTGTGTCTTTTTGGGAACATGAATTGGCCACTGTTGGATGTCCAAAAGAAGGCACCCGCACCCGCACCCACACCCGCAAACAACCAATAAACTGTGAGAGCAGGGCAAGAAAAAGTCCATCACTAATACAACCAAACAGCTTTTTATTCAATACTCCCCTACACTGACAGTGCTTTGGCTTTTCTGTCTTCCTCAGGGGGTAACAAACCTCCAACAGAAAAAAAGCATAGCATTTAATACATAGTAAACATTAAAAACTTAAAAATGATAACATTAAAAAATATGATAAAATGGTAGAACATATATATTTGGAGCACCTCAAAATGATATTTAGATTTTATGGTTTTATTTTAACTTGTAATTTTCACTCCCTCTCTCTAGAACAAAACTGGACATTTCATGGTAGATCTCATCATATAAACATAGCTATCACCGCCAACCTCTAAACCTGGATATTCAATGCCAGGGTCATATGTGGCCCTGGCATTGAATATTTGGGGTCACCGCACAGCCTCCAACACCGCAGAAGCTAAACAGGTAGTGGCGATACTGCACCACTACCCAGTTAGCTCCCACGGGTAAAACTAGGCCAGCTTTTGCTTCACCTAGTTTTACCCATGGGTCGCTAACCAGGTAGCGGTGCGATATCATAACATCCAAAAACTGAATGGAGGTGGTTTCAATCTGAGCCGTGAATTGAATGTTAGGCTTCATAGAGTTAAGAAAATCCAAAAATTGCAAAAGAGACTGACATGAACCCGTCTAAAGAAAGACATCATCCAAAAAATGACGTCAAAAAGGAGCAAAATTAAACCATTCAGATGGATAAATGTAAGACTTTTCGAACATGGCCAATATTGGCCCTTTTGGGGTTTGCATTCTTGCTTTTGGAAGCTTTTAATGCTAGCATATTCCCGAGGAAAAAACCTCTGTGACCCACTTGTATATACACTTCTTTGGTTGATAGACCGCCTACCTCCAATTCAGAACCTTGTCATTATTCCTGCGGCCATTGCCAGCACTGTGGGTCTACTTTAGAGGAGCTATTTTGGCTGGATCAACAAGAGGGCATCACTGTGTGATCTCACTGGCATACCACCTGTTCAGCTATTTTCGTGGTGTATCTGATTGTCGGTTATATTATATCGGTAAAACTACCCGACAGATGAAAGTTCACCTCAATGAACATGCCTGTTGCCTCTGCACCGCCACTGTGTCTGCACCTATGGTGGAACATTGTCTGGAGAAGGGCCATTCTTTTGATCAACTTCAATGGCATATTAGAGATCATGTTCCAGTGGACCCAGGGTGGCGATCGGATTTTCAAATTACAGTGAAGGGAGCAATTTGGGATTTATACATTGAAGACAATTGACCCTTTGGGTCTCAGTCTCAAACTAGATTGGGCCAGCCTCTTTTGAGTTTGTTCTAGTCATAGAGGGGAGTTTTCTGGTTTGCCACAAGTGCAATTTTGTTAGACTTATGGAATCCTCCAAAGGCTGAAGCAGGGCCTTGATGTTTGGCCAGAAACATCCCACATCCCGTGTTGGATTCTTTTGGTAGTCTTTCTTCATGGGTGCTACTTTCTGAGATAAATTTTAAATGTTTTGTTCAATAAAAATGATTAAAAGGATTCACCATTTTCAGGGATTGGGAGTGTTTCTCATTCCCCTTTATAGCGTCTCTGACATTTGATATGTTTTCTGCCTACAATCATATGTTTTGGGATCTCATTGTGTTTATTGATATCAGTTTTGATCACCAAGGAAGGGGGTTGTTTATTTTTTAATCTTCTATGTCCAGAACCTCACATACATGCCAGATTATCCCTGTCACTTATTCTCTCTGTCCATATTCAGCATCTGATACCTCCTTTGTGTCCCTATTGACCCATATCTAACATATCCCCAATCATCCTATTCCCCTCTGTTCTGCAACATTCCTAATGTCCAACATCATCTCCTTTGTGCCGTTGTTCTTCCTATTCCCACAGTCCGAGCCAGAATATCCATTTTACCCCTCCCATGACCACATCCCCCCCACAATCCAGCCTCTCATCTTCCCCAGTCATGTGATGCTGCCATTCACTTCCCTCCCCATAGACATTGCCCATCACCACAGTCATTTGCTGGAATCTGTGGCAGTGACAATAATACACAAAATAAGACCAGAGCCTGCAGGCTCATGCATGTGGCTCACAGCTCTGTCATTCCTGTCCCTTCCAATGTAAACTTCCTTTTGCTGAGGGTCAGGACCAGAAGAGCTGTGATCTGCATGTATGAACTTGCAGGCTCCAGCCTTCTTTTATGTATTATTGCTGCTGCCATGGAAAAAGTGGGCACTAGGAGGGAAGTAGGAGGGAACTGAACAGTGGCAAGGGGAAGGCAGAGAAACACTTTGGGCCCACTGTCTGGAAATGTGTGAGAGAACAGCACAAAGGCGTGTGCATGGGGCCAAATGCACTTGTCACATACCTAATGCATTTGACTTGGCATGTCTGGATGTGAAAAGAAAAAAGACATGCCAAAAATTGCAAAAATTAAAACACCAGAATTAAGTGAATTAAGGCTGTAAAGAACCGCACACCGAAAAATAATGCACAAGCTGAGAAAAGTATGCAAAAAAAACCCAAAATCACAACTGCAGCAAAAATGGGAGTCCTGAAAATGAAGTTCTGGTGCCAGTAGGGGCAGCCTTGGAGCCCGATCAGGGCTTTCCCCAACTGCCTATCCATGCTGGGAATTCCTGTGTAGGAAAAAAGGGAGCAAAGGCCTTTCAGCACCAGAGCCTTTCTTCCTTAGCCTGCTTTATTAAGGCAGTTTAGAAAGTCAAATGCAGACAATTGAAAAAATAGGCTAAAATACAGGGACTTTGATAAAACATTTCCTAAACAACGAAGCTTGCAAAGGCAATCAGCCGGAAGGGAGGACCTAGACCCAACTTACCGTCCCCCTCAGGGGCCCCCAGAAGGGACCCCATGCACCTCTTTGGCGCGCCTCAGTGCTGGAGTCGGTGGACAACAGTTCTGGAACCAGGGAGGCTGCTGACTCAAGGAAACAGAGATAAACCCTGCTGACACCAGCATGAAGCTCCAGATTGCAGCAGTGGTTAGATCAGTTGTTTATCAATTGTGATTGTTATCTCCTGAAACTGATTGATCTTGCCACAATTATTGAGATGTTAGTAATCTCTAAGTTAGATTCCAGAAACATATTATACAATGGACTGCTACAGGTCAGTATGTATCCTTTCAACTAATTCAGCATTTTGCTGCAAGAATGTTAAATGGTTATAACCTGAGACAGCATATAAAACTAGTGTTGAAAGATTTACACTGGCTGCCAGTAAATTTCCTGTATCAGTTTAAGTTGCTTGCTTTCGTTTTCAAAGTTTTACAATGTCAGCGACCTATGTACTGTATCTTTTTGAGTGTCTAACAGAATATGCCCCTTCACAACACTTATACAAAAAAACCCACAGGTTCTTCTCTAGTGTCAGGAATGTAATATAAGCCAAATGGTAAGCCAATTATTACACATTCTGAATTATTACAATTGTTAAGAATATATAGAGAAATATATTATGGGGGTTATTTTAGAAACATTCCCACCTCTGAAATACACGTGTCAATGTGATTTAAGAACAGGCATTTTCAAGACATGAGAATGCTCACCTCATCTACCCTACCAGGGGGAATGATGAGGGGGGGGGGGGGGTTGGGGGGAAGGAAGGAGTGGTTAAGGGGGGCCTACAATGCAGATGTGGATTCCTCAAACAGTACCACGAGATTACCACTAGGGTTTTCAGTGCCATTTTGGTTCTGATTGCATGCTGAGCAGAAGTGAGTGGGTATTGCTTCTGATGCACTGGTTACCAAAGACCTATAATAAGCCTGGGATTGGAGATATAGGGAGTGGGGGGTTAAGCAACCTGGGGTGCATTTAGGGGTTGTCATTAAGGGGGGGCCAGGTAATGAACATTGTACATCAGGGAACTCTGAGGGAGTGATCGAGGTTGACTTATTTGACTGGGCTGCTGAGCTTCTTGGGGGGGGGGGAGTTATCTGCACTTCATGGGGTGTTGTCCCTACTTTGGGAGGTTGGACACTTTAAGGCACATTTTACAAATGGCGTCCAAGTGCAATCTGGGACGTTTAAGCCTGAACGTCTGAAAACAGCCAGGCATGTCCAAGTTCAGGCACGATTTCGCAAATGTGGGAGTGCCCGATATGAACGTCAGTGTGGGCATCTACATAGGCATCCCTGGGCTAGCATCCAAGAGCAGTGACATCTAAGAGATGATCAGTAGTGGTGCAAACACAAAAAACTAACATTACAATTGTAGAGCGGACTGAGGATAGTGGAGTGCCATCTTCTCTACACAGGGCCGGATTTACCTTGAGTGAGGCCCTACGCCAACAAAAATTGTGGGCCCCCAGAAAAGATAAAAACGAGCACGCTGGATCAGCTGCGCGCTGTTGGCCCTGACGTCATAATTAAACTGGAAATCCCAAAAGCCAAACTTGTAATGTACAACACTGTAGAAATAAAACTATACATTAATTTGCTCTTGTACTAAACAAAGTGCAGACGTTCGCAAGTATCAGTGACAAGTTGCAGAAGTGACAGCAGAAGGCGGTTTCTAAGCCCTGCTACGTCAAGGACTCAGGCTCAGGCTCTTGTATGGAGAGCTGGTGAGTCTCCTTTAATGACAGGTACACCTCCTCCTGGGGATCGTAGTAATAGAACTTTCGCAAGTAAGAGATCAAGGGTTTGGGCAGTGGTAGCTCTGGAATGTGATCTATCCGAACAAGCTGCCGGATGTGAAAGCGACACAGGTGCTGTAGAGACTTCACATTACTGAATCAGGAGACAGGAAACAGAAGCTGGACCGGAGTTGGAGGGAGACCTGGGACCCTGGAGCGCAGGAAGTACAGAAATTTGCCATTTTTTGAATGCATAATGGCTCGTTTTATGAACTCCACCACAGACTGACATCGGTCCTCAAACTTTGGGTGACACCACAGGCTGAAGGTTCCTCTGTAGTGTTCCATTCTCGTGTGGTGGGTTATACCTTGTGAACGAAAGCTGAGGCTCAAGATATAACGAGGGTCTGAGCTATCACGCACCAGGAATGACCCATCTGGCTTCCCCTTCAGTTTCATTTCTGCATCTTCCCAGTTCATGGGTCCCCAGTACCAGCCACACTTCTCTAGTTCTCTTAAGCTGGCAGCAAAGCTGCTGGAATCCGGTCGGTAAAGGGGACACTGCAAGTTGCAACTTCTGCACAGGCTGACCTGGAGCAACCTCTGCCTGCCGATTGGGAAGGACTCTGGGAAATGCATCTAGGAGACTCAGACTCCTACGGGGTGGAGGTGGTGGTGTGGGAGGGTGTCGAGAGGCCAGTCCTCGCTGAGAGATGTCCACATCCACTAATGATACTGTTTCACCTGTAAAGAGCGGGCTGAAGGAGACCGGAGAAAAGGCACTTTGAGTTCTCGTCAAACGGAGTTTTCTGCCCGATCCTTGCCCCTGATCGCTGGCTGCTGCCGCGGCAGCATGGACTGTCCCGCGGGGCCCCCTCAGCCCAGCTGAGCCCCTCCATGCCGGCTTTGAGAGGCACGAAGAGAGAGTGTCCCATCAGCCCCTGCGGGCTTAACAGAGACGCGAGGGAGACACTCTCCCTTCACGTCTCTCAAAGCCGGCACGGAGGGGCTCAGCCGGGCAGAGGGGGCCCCGCGGGACAGTCCATGCTGCCGCGGCAGCAGCCAGCGGTTTTTTTTTTAATTTAATTTAAAAAAAGCTATTTGTTCAATTTTTGTGGGCCCTTGCCAGCTGTGGGCCCTACGCCACGGCGTAGTTGGCGTATAGGTAAATCCGGCCCTGTCTCTACACCCTCCAGATGTTTTCAGGTCCAAACAAGCACTTTCCCGATGCGTATTAATGTGGACTAACAGGATTAGAAAACTAAGGATGGGACAAAAGGTACTGACCTATATGGGGCAAAATACCTGTTGTGATGTGCCGGAAGGCGCATACAACATTTCCAGCCATTGGGCACTAGAGGGAGCTCCAATACAGGGCTGGAGGAAATGCAAGGCAAGCCTCACAGACTGTCAGAAGCTCATTAAAGACTAGGACAGTGGTTCCCAACCCAGTCCTCGGGGAACCCCAGGCCAGTCAGGTTTTCAGAGTACCCACAATGAATATGCATGAGATAGATCTGCATGCACTGCTTCCATTGTATGCAGATCTATCTCATGCATATTCATTGTGTGTACTCTGAATACCTGACTAGCCTGGGGTTCCCCGAGGACTGACATTGGGAACTTCTGGACTAGGACAAAGGCAGCAACCAGGAGAGAAATGGTATGCCCCTGAATAGCCAGGAGGGCGTGGGCATGGTTGTCCTTGACAACAGGCTGAGGGCCAGAGAAGCAGGGAAAGGCCTGGGGTATGCAGCCAGGTATGGACTATCTGGTCTCTACATTAAGCAGGGGAAGTTGAACCAGGGAAGGTAAGCAGATTAATGAATGGGGATAGACATCCATGCGTTGATGGGTTAACGTCTCATGCTGTTAGTCAAATGCTTCTTCCCCGTAGCACTAGTAGGGGAGTAAAACTAGCCAAGGGTGCAAGGTGATTGTTGGTTCAGTATAATTAGCTGAACAAAGAAGCAACCAGATGAGGCTGTGTTATTGCAAAGTGGATGACTTTGGGATGTGGAAGGTTTATATCTCCTGTATTAGCAAGGGAGAAAATACCAACAGAGTGATGAAAGAAACCAGCAGAGTTTTGGAGAGAACGATGTAGAGCTGACAGCTCTGTGGTAAATTACTGAAGAGGGAGAGTCAGCACCTGATACCGTTGACTATCATGGTTTATGTGAGAGGTATGAATAAACTGCAAAGGAGCTGACAAACAGAGCTCTTACTTTGGTTTGCTTTGGAGCATGGACATACTTTGGGAGGGGGGGGTGGGAGTGCATCTCCTCCTCCCCCAACGAGCTGGCTCTTAGCCAAAATTGCTACAGCTTGCTTGCCCACCCACAGCACCGCCGCCACCACTGCTGCTTTTTCTGAGTCTGCAGTGGTGGCGGCAGCGTCGCGGGTGGGGAGGCAGTCTGTAGCCATTTGGGTGAGAGAGCCAGCTTATTTCAGGGGGGGGGGGGTCAATGTCACCACTGCTGCTGCTTTGTCTGTGTCTACAGCAGCAGCAGCCACAGTAGTCTCCAATAAAAAGAAAAGAAAAAAAAAAACAGTCTCTCCGGAGCTCAGAAGGCTGGTCTGGTCCCGCCCCTCTCTGATGCATGCTTCATGTCAGAGGGGGTGAGACTAGCCCATACCTCCTAGTATGGAAGAACATAGAGCCATGGTTTTATTTATGTATTTATTTATTTCGTTTTTAAAATCAGACACAGCAAAAGCAGCTGTGGTGGCGATGTGGTTGTGGAATGGCTGGAAGGGAAATACCAGGCAAATGTTTTAAATGAAGGGGGGGCAGAGGGCAGATGTTGAATAGGAAGTGTGGAGGAGATGGCACAGGGCAGATGCTAGACACAAAGGGAGGTGAAGGGCAGACACTGGACACACAGTCGGGGGGGGGGGAGTAGAAGGCAAATGCAGGACTTGGGTGGCGGGCAAATATTGGACATGGGGTGAGGTGAGATGGGGAGATGCTGGTCATGGGATGAGGGATAGTGGGGAATACTGGGCATGGGGTGTAGGATGAGAAAAAGGGGAGAGGCACAATATTGGGGAGAGAGGGGGTGATAGACAGGCAGGAGAGAATGGGATGGATGCTGAACACAGGGAGGTCGGAAGAGGGGGAAATAAGTGGCTGGGGAGGGATAGCTAGATGGAATAAGATGGCTGTGTTAAAGGTTGAAAAGTGATAGATTTGCACAGTAAAAAGAGGGAGATTAAGAACTGGATATAAAAAGGAGAAATGAAATCTGAATTGATAGACAGCAACAACAAAAAGAGAAAAATAAATGGAAGAAAGCTAAAAGGAAAAGATCAATGTCAGAGATTGATATAGGAGAGCAAGTGAAGAAGACAGGAGTGAACTGGCAGGTGGATTGCAGACTCTGGAAAAGAGAGTTAAGAGAAGACAGAGGATGCAGAAACCAGATTACCCGGCCAGTAGTACATGGGGAAAAGCATCACTTTCTGTTTCTTGTTTTTGCAGTTCATTCAGAGTTTGGCTTGTTGGAGTTTCAATTAAATTTTTTCTACATATTTCTACTTTGAGTTTGTTATAATTTATTCTATACTTGATGAGGGGTCTAACTGTGTTCTGCCAGTGTGACTGAGACCACGTGTTCTGTTAGCATGGAGTTTCTATGTAGGATCTCTAGTAATCTGATTTTTTCAATTTTCCGAATAGGTGTAAGGATGTTCAAAGGCCCACTGCTGTTTTATGGGTAGGCTCCTTATTGGGTTAATTTTAGAAGATGGCATCGTCATGGTATGGTAGATTTGCTTTATAGGTCTTCAGTGACTTTTGTAGGGTTTTGTGTTAGATCACAGTCTGCCTGGATTTCTTTTTCTTACACTGTATGTTGGGTTCTATGGTGAAATGTCCTCATTCTGCTCTGCACCTAAGTTGGGGGGGGGGGGGGGAGAGGGGGAGAGTGTCTTATGTTGGATGCAAAGTAGATATTCAAAAAGAAAGAGAGGACCACATTTTTGTTTTGTCCCTTGGCGTGTGAGTACCTTACATTGTGTGAGCACCTTACATCTACTTTGTGTTTTGCAGAATATATATTTACAGTTGTCAGTATTTTTTATCTATCTTAGATTTGCCAGGCTAAATACTTAAACAGCTACAATGTTTGCAGCATTTTAATTAAATAGCCTGGGAATATTTTTTTTTAGTATTATAATTTTTTTTTTTTACAAAGCCACTAAATAAGAACCTCTGCTCCCTCATAAGAACATAAGAAATGCCACAGTGGGTCAGAACAAAGGTCCATCAAGTCCAACATCCTGTTTTGAACAGTGACCAATCCAGGACAGGTTCTGAAAAAGTAGACAGATTCCATGCTGCTTATCCCAGAAGTAAGCAGTAGATTTTCCCAGTCCAATTTCATAAGGGTTTATGGACTTTTCCTCCAGGGACTTGTACAAACCATTTTTAAACCCACCTCCACTAACAGCTTTTACTACATCCTCTGGCAACAAATTCCAGAGTTTTAAATGTGCTACATTTCATCTTCATTGCGCTTCCCCTAGTCTTACTACTTTTTATAGGAGTAAACAATCAATCTAAATTTACCCATTCCAATCCACTCATTCTGTAGACCTTTATCATATCTCCCCAAGCTGAAGAGCCCTAACCTTTTAAGCCTTTCCTTGTAGAGGTAACTGTCCATCCCCCTTTATCATTTTGGTTGCTCTTCTCTGTACCTTTTCTAATTCTGCTATATCCTCTTTTACATATGGCAACCAGAATTGCACACGATATTCGAGGTGTGGTCGCACCATGGAATCATACAGAGCCATTATAATATCCTTGTTTATTTTCTCCATTCCTTTCCTTATGATTCCTAGCATTCTATTTGCTTCCTTGGCCTCTGCTGCACAACTGAGCAGAGAATTTCACCGTATTATCCAGGTTGACGCCTAGATCTTTTTGACTGGGTGGTGATTCCTAATGTAGAACCTGTACTTTGTATTGTTCTTTCCTAAGTGCATAACTTTGCATGTGTTCACATTAAATTTCATCTGCCATATGAATGCCCAGTCCATCCGTTACCTGTTTGATATACTGGCTTTCTATTCATCTAGTGTTTTTTTAAAGATAACTACAATGAATATGCAGATATGCAAATGACATGCAAATATGTTATGATATCCTTTGCGCCCCCCCCCCCCCAAATGAAGCAGTTAAACTATGCCCATGGTTGGGGGAGAGAAAGACTGATGTGTTAAGGAATGGCACAAGGTTGGAAATTTTCCCCACAGAGGCGGGTCGGTGCCACAGGAGCCGGTAGACCTGCAGGAAGGATGGCCCCGTGGGCATGCCGGGCCATTCTTTGGCCCGATTCTGAATGCTGCAGGAATGTCTTGCTTGGGGTTGTCAGATGACCCGGACATGCTCCTTTCAAAATCGGGCTCCATGTCTCTTTAAAGATCCAGCTGTTAAGCATACCTGGATCTTTAAAGAGACATGCAGCCCGATTCTGAAAGGGGCATATCAGGGCCGCCCAACGGTCATGAGCAGGATGGGCCCATTAGGACCCGATTCTGTACTTCCGAAGCAAGACATTCCTCTGGCATACAGAATCAGGCCCGAGGCAGCCCAGCATCTTTCCTGCAGTCTCTATTGGCACATGTGGTGTCGACCCTCGTCTTCCCCGCTGCCCAACCTGGGGGGGGGGGGGGTTTCCAGCCCCGATTGCACCATTTGCGCTGCTTATTCCACTGTCGAGATGGAATAAGCAGCATGTCCCCCATGATCCCGCAGGGCATACAGGGCCGTGGCCGGAATTGGCCCTGAACATCCTGCCTTCTCAGCCCGTTCCTGCTCTGCCCAGACTCCGCCCCCTTCTGCCCCTCACCGGCTCTCCCCATCCTGTTGCTCCAGCCATGCAGAGGGAGGCAGAGGGGGGAATAGGGGCAGCCCCACAGGACCCATCTCAGAATCATGCCCTTTGTGTCTTGTAATAAGTTTCTGCTGCAGGGCCGGCCCGTCCATTGAGCAAGAATGTTTTTTGCACAGGGCCCCGCGTTTCAGGGGGCCCCGCGCAAAGAACATTCTGCTTTTTTTTTATTACATTTAAAAACAAAAACCTGGCTCTAGCTGCTGCCGCTGCCGCGTCCGTCGCAGCAGCGGCAGAATGGCGTGTCCCGCGGGGCCCCTTCTCCTCTTCGAGCCCTCTGCAAGGGCTTTCAGATTCGCGAAGGGAGAGTTGTGCTCCCTCGCGTCTCTGTAAAGCCCGCAGGGGCTAATGGGAAATTTCCCATCAGCCCCTTTAGACGCGAGGGGCTGATGGGAAATTTCCCATTAGCCCCTGCGGGCTTTACAGAGACGCGAGGGAGCACTCTCCCTTCGCGAATCTGAAAGCCCTTGCAGAGTGCTCGACGTGGAGAGGGGGCCCCGCGGGACACGCCATTCTGCCGCTGCTGCGACGGACGCGGCAGCAGCTAGAGCCAGGTTTTTGTTTTTAAATTTGCCGGAAGGGAAGGGAAGGGAAGGGAAGGGGGGGGGGGCTGATGGAGGCTGTCTGGAAATGGGGTGATGGGGGGTTAGGACTGGAAATGTGCAAGGGGGGGGGTTAGGACTGGAAATGTGCAAGGGGGGGTTATGACTGAAAATGTGCAAGGGGGGGGTTAGGACTGGAAATGGGCTGGGACTGATGGAGGCTGACTTGAAATGGGCTGGGGGGGGGTTAGGACTGGAAATGGGCGGGAGGGGGGGTTTGGACTGGAAATGGGCTGGGGCTGTTGGTGGCTGAAGGGAAAAGGGCTGGGGAGGGGTTAGGACTGGAAATGGGCGGGGGGCGGTTAGGACTGCTAATGGGCTGGGGCTGATGGAGGCTGACTGGAAATGGGCTGGGGGGGTTAAGACTGGTAATGGGCTGGGGGGTTAAGACTGGTAATGGGCTGGGGTTGATGGAGGCTGACTGGAAATGGGGTGATGGGGGGTTAGGACTGGAAATGGGCTGGGGGGGGTTAAGACTGGTAATGGGCTGTGGGCTGATGGGGGCTGTCTGGAAATAGGGTGATGGGGGTTAGGATTGCTAATGGGCTATGGGGGGGGGGTTAGGACTGCTAATGGGCTATGGGGGCGCTAGGACAGGAAAAGGGCTGATGGGGAGGGGTTAGGACTTGAGGTGGGCTGATGTGGTTAGGACTAGTAATGGGCTGTGGGCTGATGGGGGGGGGTTAGGACTGGCAATGGGCTATGGGGTCTGACTGGAAATGGGCTGATGGGGTTAAGACTGGAAGTGGGCTGATGGGGGGTTAGGACTGGTAATGGGTTATAGGGGGGGGCTTAAACTGAAAATGGGTTGATGGGGGGCTAGGACTGGTAATGGGTTGGGGGATTGCTATGACTGGAAATGGACTGAGTGGACGGGGAGGCTTGAACTGCAAATAGCTGATGGGGAGGGAGCTTGGAATGGAAATGGGCTGTGAGGGAAGGGAGCTAGAACTGAAAATGGGCTGATGGAGCAGCTAGGATAGGACTGGAAATGGGCTGTTGGGGGGAGCTAAGATTGGAAATGGGCTGTGGTGGGGGCTTGAATTGAAATGGACTCATGGAGGTGCTAGAACTGGAAGTAGGCTCATGGGGGGGCTTGGACTGGAATTGGGCTGAGTGGAGGGGAGCTAGGATTTGACATGGGCTGATGGTGGGGCTAGGAAATGACTAGAAATGGGCTGATGGGGGGCTAGGATTGGAAATGAGCTGATGAAGGGACTCAGACTGAAAATGGATGGGGGAGCTAGGACTGGAAATGGGTTGATGGGGGGCTAGGACTGGAAATGGGCTGATGCAGGGACTAGAAGGGAATGGATGCTGGGTGAGACTGGAACTAGAAGGGAGCTGATGTTGGGGGAGGATTAGAATGGGATGGGGCTGGGAGAGTAAAATGGAGAGGGGAAAAATATTTTGTGTGGGAGGGATGAAAAATCTACAATTGGCCGGGTATTGGGAGAGTAAGTGGGGATTGAGGATGGAGGGGTAAAATTTGTGTGGATGAAATAAGAATGAGGAAAGAGCAAAAGGATAAAGATTAGTATGTTAAAGCAGATGTAGAGAGAGAGGATGGAAAGAAAACTAGAAGAGAGAAGAAAGGACAAATGGACAGCAGACGATGGAGAGTTAGCAGAAAACATGAAGAAACCAGAAGAAAGTGGCTGGAGCAATTGCAACTGAAAAAAAATGCACAAAAGGTAGAAATATATCTCTTTATTTTGAATTTATTAACTGGAATATGAAAGTTCTGGGAAATGTGCATCATTAACGTCTGCGCTTTGTTTGGTACAAGAGGAAATTGATTTATAGTTTTATTTCTACAGTGTTGTTGTACATTCCAAGTTTGGCTTTTGGGGTTCCCAGTTTAAATTATTGCCTTCCTGTTTCTAAATTGCGATTCCTTGTTTGGTGATGGTCTATGTTCTGCATGTGTAACTGAGCTGAGGTATTCTGTTTATGTAATTCCTATTTGACATTGCCACTTGTTCTCTTTCCCCAGTATTCTCTGAAATGTACTGGTTTAATATTTGCAGTGTTTCCTTTTGATAGGTAGGGACTGGTGCTTTGTGAGTCCTGGTAATGCTGTCAGGATACAGCGGGTTTGCTATGGGTTCTAAATGGGCAGCGTTTGTAGTAGTTCCTAATGTGCCTGGCGGTTGGCACTGGATTATAGTAATGTAGAAATCTTTTAGTCTTTCTTTATCCATACACTCATTAAGAGACATGTTTACTAAAAGTTAGTGTATGGTAACATTATGCAAATATTTATGCAAATAAGGCCACTTATGCAAATGAGGCCCCGCACCGAGTCTCCGCACATGGCCCCGCACCCCCCTTGGGCCGCCCCTGTTCTGCTGAGTGTATATTATTTCTTAGGTTAATGTTTTGAACTTGGTGAAATACAGTCTGAAGTGTTCTTGGTTATATATTCAGATTATAAGAATCATCTTGACAAATAAAGCTATTTAAGTAGATCACTGCTCTGTTCACATGGTGTCTAGGTGGAAAGGTAGAATATAGTAAGGGGAATAATAGGCAGGACAGCCTGTGAGGTCTTTTCAGTAACCTCAATAACCTAACGTGGCTCACAGTGCCCCCTAGCTGTGGCACTTGTAACATGACACTAACCATATGGAGGTGGGGAAATTACATGAAATGTCATAAGACACTGTGGTCCAGACTATGGGGTGGGGGGGAAGGGACATGAGAACAGGAGAAAAAACAGTACACAAATATGTGGGATGAGAGGTTATAGGGAGAATTAAATTAATGAGAGTCATGCATGGGGGTCTGGGGTCTAAGGATCCTTTTTGGTTGACTCTTAGGGGTGTGTCGACTAAATCACATCAGCTGTTGTCATGGGGATAACACAGAAATATTGCCCAGTACTAGCAGCTAGCACAGTGGAATTGTAGATATCACAGGAACATTTCTGCCATACCTGCATTTTGCGCATTAGAGTTGGGAGGAGGTGGAATTGGGGCAGGAATAGGTTGCCAATTTTTGGCAGCCACCACTGCTGCTCCTGGCCTCTGCAGCTGTACTAACAAAAATGGTGTTGTTCTTGCGTTGTAGCCCCCTAGCATCAGGATGCTGTGAGGTCGCTGCCATTTTGATTAGTGGTGGGGAGGGCTGCTTCTGCCCCCTGTAGCCACTAGACCATCAGGAACTTTAAGGTAAAGGCTTGGGAGGCAGGGGGGCCTCCTATGCAAGACTGGCATTTTAAGGGGGGGGGGGGACTGGGGCCCAACAGACTATCCTGGATTTTTTACAGTAGATCGAGTGGGTGGGAACAACTGACTAACCTGAATAATTTTGTTTTGTCTGAGTGCACCAGTTCCCCCAGAACAGTTCCCTATGGGGATAAGGACTTGTCTGTGGGGATCAGTGCTGAAGAGGGTTGGAGGATGCACATTTAACCTTTTTGATGCCGCAAAATCCATGGCACTGAGACTGTTGTTAGGTTGGGGGGGCGATCAGTGTATTGGGGGGGAGTGTTGGTGATTGGGGTGACAGAGGTATTACTAACTCTGTCCTCCCCATGTACTTACCAGAGATCCCGCAATCCCTGCATTGACGGGCACCATGGGACATCCCACGCTACCTGCTGATGCAGGGATCACGGGTCTCTGTGGCAAGTGCAGTAGCTCCACAGTATCTTCAGGAGTAAGGTTGGTAACACTCACTGTAGATATCACGGGTCTTTTGCTACTACCACAGACCTTTTTCCACTATTGCCCCATGATAGCTGCAAAAGGTTACTGCAGTTTAGTAGATATACCACTTAGAATTTTGGATCAAGATAATGATCGCCAACAAACAATGGAATCATTTGTCACAGTCCTTTAAGTTCACGAGCAGAACCCGATTGTCTTATCTTTCCAAATCAAATCCATCAGTCCACATTCATATAGGAAACAACTTTCACTTGATCCTGGAAGTAAAACAGTCTTGGAAGCATTGATAAAAGAATCCATAAGGTTACAACGTTTCCTATGTTCTTGCTAAAATAATATGGAATTAAGACTTAACCCCTTAGGGACTTCTTCTTTCAGGCCCAGATGTTATACATTCTCAGTATTATTAGCAGGCAATTTTATTTCTCCTCACTGAGGGCATCTCACCATATAGTCTGCCATTAGGAGAGATAAGCCATTAGGAGAGATATGCTAGAGGAAAAGAGTTACAAAAGTTTTCTTCTCTCCAACTTCTACATTGAGGGACCACATGTCAAATAATTTACACCTGCTTCAGGATCATTCTATTTTAAATAAATATAAAATTATGGGCTGCAAAATAGGAGTGGTATAGTATAAAATATGGAGGGTGTTCAAATCTGTTAATCTTATGGTAGTCCATAAAGATAGATAAAGGTACACCAAAAGCCACAAGGATGCTTTGGTGCATGGGGAGAGAAATGGTCAGCAAGAATAAAGAGTAATAGTACCTCTGTATAAGCCTCTTGTGAGACCTCATTTGGAATACTGTGTGCAAGTCTAGAGACCGCACTTTCAAAAAGAATATTAGCAGGATGGAGTTGGCTCAAAGAGTGTCTACTAAAATGGTCAGTGGTCTTTGCCATATGTATAGTATATGAACATAAGCTTAAAGAGTTTGGAAGAATTTCGAAAGTGGAGATATATGATAGATCCAGCAGATAAGTCTCTTTTAGTTTAAAGGAAGCTTTAGAACAAAGAGTGGTAGGATGAGAATGAAAGGAGATAGACTCAAGAGCAATCTAAGGAAATATTTTTTAAGGAAAGAGTGAGTGGATGCATGGAATAGCCTCTCAGTGGAGGTGACGGAGACAAGGATTATATCTGAATTCAAGAAAGCATGGGACAAGCATAAAGAATCCCGGAAGCAAAAGAATGGATTAGAAAGCTGACCAGTTGATATGGAGGGGCAGAAAGCACAGGTCACATGGTCTTTATCTGATGTTGTTTTCTAGGTCTTTGTTTCTGTCTTTTTTTCATCTAGCTTTGAATTATGTCAGTGAGAGGCTATTGTGGGTTATATTTGTATATTTGACTCTACAGTGTTCTATAGGCTCTGGTTTATATTTTACACTTCTAGGGGCATGTTTACTAAAATGCACTGAGCACTCAGTGTGAGTTTTACCATGCAGTAACTCTAGTACTGCAAGACTACCACTAGAAGTAAAAGCCACTGTAGCCAATGTAGAACAGAGGGTGACTGTTCCTGCTCCAGTCCCACTACACGCCAGGAAATCTTCCAGGTAAGTTCCATGGGTAGGTCAGTTGGGTGGAGTGTTGTTTTGGGGAGGGTTCCTTATTGGGGTAGATTTTAGTTTTTGGGGTGCAGCGGATCAGGAAGAGGGGATATGTAGGGGATCTCTGCTTCCTGATTTATTGCTATCTGAATGGCTGCTGAAAGGGGGAGAGGGGCAGACAGGTAAGAGGGTGATTATGTGTAGGTGGGAGAATGAATTTGGGGGTTAATTATGTGTGAGAAAGATCAAATCTGGGGGGATATTTCTGGGGGGGGATGTGATCGGAGGGGGGAGTCTGGGGTAATTGTGGCCATAATTGAGGCATTTTTCAAGACCTCTTTGGCACCAGGCCACGTTTGCTGCCAGCAGGTAATGTGGTTGCTCTCTCACTATCGGTAAAGGTAGGGATCGCAGTCCCATGCGGTCTCTGCCCTGCATCTGCTTATTGCAGCAGATTCTGGGCATACCTTCTGCTTTTTATGAAATGTTATATATCACCACAATAATTTTATGGATACGGTTTAATTTGAATAAATCAAATCAAATTAAATCATATCCATAAAATTCTCGTGGTGATGTACAACATCTCATAAAACATATCTATACAGAGAAAAATAATAAAACACTAGGGAGCCTGGGCACTAAATTCCAGGGGTGTGCCCAGCATCTGCTCTACAATTAACACATACAGGGCAGACACCGCATGGGCCCATATTCCCTGCCTTGACTGTGTTACCTGCTGAGGTAATGAACGTGGCCTGGTGCCAAAGAGTTTTTAAAAAATGCCTCAACTATGGTTACAATTACCCCAGACCCCACCCCCAATTACATTCCCCCCAAAAAATAATCCTCCATAAGAACATAACATATGTCAAGGCTGTTAGTGTAGCTGGGTTTAAAAAAGGTTTGGACAAGTTCCTGGAGGAAAGGTCCATAAACCATTATTAAGAAGGGACCCAGGATATCAATGCTTGACCCAGTACAAGCATTGCGGAACCTGTGTCTTTTGGGGAAACTGCTAGGTAAGTATGACCTAGATTGGCCACTGTTGGAAACAGGATACTGGGCTTGATGGACCTTGGTCTGACCTAGTATGGCATATCTTATGTTCTTATGTTCTTATGTTCATACAGGGTTAGACCAAGATCCATTAAGTCCAGTATTCTGTTTCCAACAATGGTCAATCCAGGTCACAAGTACTTAACAGTTTCCCAAAAAGGCACACAGGTTCCATAATGCTTGCATTGGGGCAAGGAGTGGATTTCCCGCATCCTCTTTGATAATGGTTTATGGACCTTTCTTCCAGGAACTTGTCAAAAACCTTTTTTTAATCCAGCTACACTAACAGCTTTTACTACATCCTCTGGTAACAAATTTCAGAGTTTGATTACGTGTTGAGTGAAAAAATATTTTCTCTTAGTATTCTTAAATGGGTTACACTGTAACTTCATTTCATGTCCCCTAGTCTTTCTACTTTTTAATGGCGTAAATGATCGATCTACATTTACCTGTTCACCCCATTCATATATTTATAGACCTTTATCTTATCTCCCCTCTTCTTTCTCTTTTCCAGGTTGAAGATCCCTAACCTTTCAAGCCTCTCCTTAGGGGTATCCTTCCATCCTCCTTACCATTTTGGTGACTCTTCCCTGTACCTTTTCTAATTCTGCTATATCCTTTTTAAGATACTGTAAGTGTGGGTTGCTCCTTTTCCAGCACTATGTACCACTTACCCCTTCGGGACGCCGGCTGCCTCGGGCTGGGGAACCACCTTACCTTCTCTGTCTGGAATTCCAGGGGAACAAACACACACACTCACATATAAGTAGCATGTAAGTTTATTCCAAAGAGTAAAGGGGCTTTCCATCTTTTATACATGAGCAAAAACATATACACACGTCATCAACTCATCCCCTGAGGCCCACCACAGCTTATCAGTAACTCCACAGCTGTTAGTCATTTCCCCTTATAAGAGAATCAACTTGCTTAACACAGCACATTCCTTTCAGTATATCTGTTCAGTATATCTGTGAGTGCAGGATTACCACGTTTCCCTGCGGGCCTCCTAGTCTTCCCGTACACACACTCTAAGTCTTACCCCTGTCAATCCCCCCTTTGGGCCTGCATAGGCCCACTATAAAAGCAGCCCGACAGTCCTCCTGAGGACAGCTAGGTAGGCACTGTTAACTGGATGTCGGTGGTGGCATGCTCAGGTACATCTGTCATTGTGGAAACTGGCGTATAGGAATACATGAAAGTGGTGGAGCTCTGCAGGGCCTTCCGACAACAACCAAGGACAAATGAGAATATACAACAAAAAAGAACAAGGATTATAAACCCACTCAAAAGGGCAATAATCAGCCCTTTGAGGCCACCCCCCAATCCACCAAACCATTTTACAACATCACCCCATATGTTACCAAAATCAATACCACCCTTGAAATCGGCCATATTCAAATCGGATAAGGTCTTAATCTTCTTCATGGCATCTAGGACAAAAATAGTGTGATTTTGCTATAACCGTACAACAATTAGTTTCATTTAAAAAAATACACGCCCCACCCTCAGCTGCTAGTAAGAGATCTAAAGCTCTACGATTTTGTAAAGTCATTTGAGTATTCTGTTCCAGGGATTCTGCAAGCTTAGAAATGTATTCTGTTACTGACTTCATTTGTATATGTAAAAAGCATTGTAATCTCCTAATTGCCATACCGAGTTCAGCAGTGATAGCGGGGGTCTGAAAAATGGGGATCCAGGAAGTATAGCTAAGGACATCCAAGTGAAACTTTGTCAAAGGATAAGTAGTATTAATATACTGGTATGAAGCTTGAATAGCCTCATCTTCAGGATTATCTGGTGACCAGGGATTTACATTCCTTTTCTTTCTTTTACCATGGGTTACATTTAAAGGTATTAATGCCAAATAAGGAGTTATTTTAACCAATGCACAAGGAAGTACAGAGAAATTAACCTTCTGATGTAATACTTCTCCGCACAACCAATAATGACCAGCTACAGCCTCTAAGGAAGTATTACCAGTCCACTTCTCTCGCATGTGATGACCTGGATACAAATTGGTATTATTTGCGGATACGATAGAGCCCATAGGCATATAACAAGATGTGTATGGGGAACGACCACTAGCTACCCTGACCATGACCGTACCATCGGCATACATGGGTCCCACCTGGAAACTTTTTTCCCAATGATCAGCATTAACAACAAATGTAGTAGTAGAAATATTCTGCCACTGGCGGCTAAAGTTACTATGGGTATGACTCAACCATAGCCCTAGGAGGGTGCTGTTGTCCCCATACCACGGGGGCAATATAGTATTAGCGAGTATGTGCCATGAAGCATTCTGTACGTTATAAGACATATTACATTTAGTGGAAAAGAAAATAGAAGCATTAGAAATTAAACAATAAACATTAGTTTGGGTTTCTGAAGTAAAAACATGGATTGGTTCATTAGAAGCATTCTGAGAGCTCCAAGTTTGATTACATTGTATAGGTTCATAACAGTTGGGAGATATCTGTACATTACTTCAACAGGGAACCAGACCTACTATTCCTGATAAGGGCACAGGCATGGCTGCTACTGGCGCGTATCCCACTCCCTTTGGTAGTGGGGTACATATAATACAGTCAGTTAAGTTCATCAGACTAACAACCTCCAAGACAGAAGATTTCCACAAATTCGGAGAGAGGAGTTCTCGCTTAGTCCGGCGAGAACTATTGAGAGATACCTGAATCCAAGTAGCATTGTTCTCCGTCTGATGTACCTGCGTCCAAGGTCCTTCATTTGTAAAATAATATATAGTCAGCACAATGACAACCGAGATTAATAACAAGCAAAAAAGGGCCAGCCAGGCTGACTTCATGGCAGAGCCAAGTCAGGCGTCTTCAAGGGATCCTCCGGTGCACTCTTGACGCATGATGCGTGTACCCAGGTCGGATGCTTATCAGTTAGCACGGCTGTGCGAGTAACGGCAATAATCTCCTCCGGATCTCCAAAAGGCGGGTCCCACTGGCTCTTCTTATGAAACAGCTTTACCAGCACACGGCCTTCAGGATGGAACGGGTGCATCGGTTCTGTAGAAGGAAAAGGGAACGCATTATACACTTGTTCAGACACCGTGCACAAATATTTAGCTAGCTGTGTAGCATATTCTTCCTGTGCCAGCAACAAGTCATCCGCCATTATCACCATTCCCTCGGGCCATTTCCAAGGTAAGGTAAGGTCGTCCCATCAGAATTTCGAAAGGAGAGAATCCAGATGCCCCTGGGGTCAGCCTAATCTCTGCTAATACAGCCGGTAAATACACTGGCCACCTCCCTGGGGCGTGTTGTGTAGGCTTTTTTAATTTTTCTTTAAATGTTCGATTCATTCATTCTACTATCCCTCACAACTGTGGGTGATATGGGACATGAAATTTCCAATCAATGGCAAACATCTGAGTAATCTGTTGTAACACCTTAGAGGTGAACGCTGGTCCCTGGTCAGAATCTATAGAAAGGGAACACCCAAAGCGGGGGATAACTTCCTTACAGAGAATTTTGGCTACTGTTCTAGCATCTTCCCTAGTCGTGGGAAAAGCCTCTGGCCACTTTGAAAACCTATCTACAATGACCAACAAATACTTATAGCCCCCTATCGATCGTGGCATACATGTGAAATCTACTTGCAGGGCCTGGAATGGGCCTTGGGGTGGGGGTAAATGTTGCAATTGTCCTACTGCTTTTCCCTTCTGAACATTATTCCTAGCACATACTAAGCATTGACTCAGTTGTGATTCTACTAAATGAGGCAAATCCCTGCAAACAAATATTTCCTGTAACTCGTTAAGAACCATTTTCCTGTTTTTATGCCCTACCCCATGTACTTGACCAATTAAGAGAGGGGCTGCCGCTTTCGGTAGCCCTCTTCGCCCCCCCCCCCCCACCTTTTCCTTCCAAATCTGTGCTGAATTTAAACTCATATTATGTTGTTCCCAATACATAATATCCTCGGGATCTGCAGCAGCCTGCAAGTGGTGCAGGGAGAAAGAATGCTCAAGAGGGGAAACATAATATTCAGACAGTGAAGGATCAGACAAATAGTAAGAATCTGTCGGCGTGCCCTGGGAGATATTCCTACCACGTAAGAATTCAACTTGGGCTTGTGCACGCAGTTTGGCTGCAAGATCAGCCAAAGCGTTGCCTTGAGAGGCAATAGAAGTGTCATATCTGTGTGCAGCACATTTAATAACGGCGACTTCTTTGGGTTTACATAAGGCGGCCAGTAATTCATTAACCAATTGTGCATGAGAAATCGGTTTACCATCTGCCGTTTTCCAACCCCTATGCCCCCATAAGAGACCAAAATCATGCACCACCCCAAAAGTATACCTGGAATCAGTATAAAGATTAACACGCTTATCAGCAAATAATTCACAGGCTCTAGTAAGCGCTACCAATTCTGCAACTTGTGCAGAGCCATAAGGTAGTAACTGGGCTTCATGCAAAATATTTGGGAGCTCTACAATGGCATAAGAAGCAATGCAGATGTTATCTGTGGGACGAATACAGCTCCCATCCACAAACATGTGTGGAGCGTCCAGGAGCAGAGAGGAGCACAGGTCAGGATGTACTGATGTCTTGAAGTTAATCAACTTCAAACAATCATGTTCTTCTTATTTATTTACATTCTCTTATATACCATGCTATTCTGCATCAGTGTGGTTTACATTGAACAAACTGAAATTACATTGAACATGGCATTATAACTTGGAGTTAACTATTTTACAGGGAACATGGGCAATGGAGGGTTAAGTGGCTTGCCCAAGACCACAAGGAGCACCTGTGGGACTAGAAACCCCAGTCCTTCCGGCCCAAGGTTGCTGTCCTCTAGTGGGATTTGAACCCCTGACCTTCTGGCCTGAAGTACCTTGCCCCAACCACTAGGCCACTCCTCCACTTCTTGGGGCACCTCAGAATTGTCTACTGGACGCATCAAAGCCTGTAAGGCCAGCATCGGGGTAAAGGCAGCGGATTACTGTTTAACCGACAATCTTTCAGTAGTTGTTACAAGCATTGTGGAACCTGTGTCCCTTGGGAAAACTGCTAGGTACTGTGATAAGGAAGCTTATCATAGCTCAGGTAGGAGCTATAGAAAAGATGATGTGACTCTGAACAAGCAACCTGTCAGTTCTGGTAGAAGCAAGAAAACAGAGTTTTCACATAAAAGACTACCAGTCCCAGAATGCACCAGGTTTCCAGCAGCCATGAGAGGGGCTGAAGTGAGAAAATGTGTGTGCAATCAAGAGAGCTATGAGGTAATCCCTAAGCACTCATCTCAAAGGGCAGGGCATGATTCAACACAGGTGCGCTGTGTTAGGGAGCAGCACACATTAGAACAGGATAAGAATAGAGCTTATTCTTCAGGAAACAGTTTCAAGAACAGCTACAGAAAGAGCTTCAGGAAGAGATACAGAGACAGAGACAGCAACGGCTACAAGCTCAAGCACCAGTATCACCTGGAGGAAGAGAAGCCAAGCCAAGCGGATAGAGAAAGAAGGAAACTCTCTGGAAGGAAGAGAAGAAAGCCCATTGGATGGTCTGGGAGAGTCCAAGGCAGTACCCATACTGGGAGGTATTCCAAGTGCCAGCAGAGTCCATTGGACTGGATTCAGCCAGAGGAATGGAATGGCAGAGATAGGAATCACCAGTGGCTACCTGGAAGAGAGAAGACTGCACGTGGAAGGGACTTTCAGACCAAGGCCAGAAGGTATGTGAGAGGAGATCCAGTGTCCAGGGATCAAGATTGGAAGGCTGGACATCAGAATTGGATTACATACTGGCCAGGCTTTACAGAGAGGAATTATGATGGCAGGAGAGGCTCAGGTATGAACACTGATCCAGACCCTATCTATAATAGAGAATGGCAGCAAGGGAATAAGCATTCTCATGATAGTGCCTTAATGAAAGACTCGTCTGTGCCAATGTATGATAGTGACCCTATGCTGATTGATGAAGGGGGAGATACAGCAGATGAAAGTACAGTTTACATGGACTGTTCTCTATCTAAATGCTATTGCTAGCTTTCTGTGAGCAAACACATCAGCCATCACAAAGAAACCTAACTTTGTTCTTTATTTCCACTGCAAACAGCTCTTAAAGCAGGATTTGGGTTCACACAGTAGCAGCCAGCCAGCTAAAGGCTTACAGCTGGTCAATTGATAGTAATTAAAGCTGCACCTGATTGTGTGTGTGAGCAAGGGAGAATCACTGCTGAGATCTGCGTGGAAAATAAGCAGAAGTTAACCTAACAAGCAAAGTTTATTTATTTCTTTGTGCCTTTGTTTTTGGTAATTATTTGCTAAGAAAACATTAGCTAATTGCCTGACAAGCTGAAGGTTGTTTTTCTGGTTTGCTTTCTGACTTTTTGTTATCCATTTAAACACTGCAAGCAAGTAACCTCATTTATATTGCTATCAAGCATACATGTGCTGGGTGAATTAAACCCCATCAATAAAAGAAGTATTTTATTGACCTTACCACTTGGTTCCACAACTTAATTATTGTCATCAGCTGTGTTTGGGAATGAATGAACTACAGTACCCACAATACCTTGCAAGAATCATATGAATATATGCATCGTCAAGATTGTGTAAGTTCTCACCCTAGGCAGCCGTCTGACAGTACGTATGACCTAGATTGGCCACTGTTGGAAACAGAATACTGGGCTTGATGGACCTTGGTCTGACCCAGTATGGCATATCTTATGTTTTTATGTACCTCATACCCACTCAGGCACTGGGCTGTCATATGTTGCGTAGTGAGGTTCTTTAACACATTCAAAACAGAATGGGTGGAAAACAGAATAGTCTCATGAGACAGGGTAATCGGGATAATCATCTGTATGGCAATAGCCAATGCCGCCAGGGCTTGCAGGCATACCCTGTACCTGGAGGGGCAATTTTTTTGATAAATATGTGACTGTGCGCATTTCCCCCCCCCCACCCCCCCCCCCCCCCCCGTGGTCTTGAGCCAAAATAGCTGCCATAGTTCCTCCCTCTTCCCTTACATATAGATAAAACACTTTCCCGTAGTCGGGTAGTCCAAGTGTAGGAGCCGAGATAAGCAATCTTTTTAAAGTAGCAAATGCAGGAAACATTTCTTCTGTCCATTCAATAGATGCAGAGCCAGGTAACTGCAAGGTAACCCTTCGCAATATGGAATCCCAATAAGCACAGTCCGGGATCCAAGCACGACAGAAGGATACCAATCCAAGAAAAGCCAGCCATTGTGTCACTGCTGTTGGAGGAGATAATTTTATAATAGCCTGCACTCGGGCGAGAGAGAGCGCCCGATTTACTGGGGGACAGCACAAACCCCCAAGTAAGTAACACGCTCACAACACCACTGGAGCTTTTTTAGAGAAGCCTTATGTCCATGGGAGGCTAAATGGCAGAGCAAGGATACAGAGTCATCTTCACATTCTGTGATTGTTTTCGAGCATAACAACAAATCGTCCATATACTGGAGAAGGGTGGAGGAACAAGGCGGGTGCCACATTTCAATGGATGCCTTAAGAACAAGAGAATACACTGTTGGGGAATCAATGTATCCCTGCGGCAGGTGAGTCCAGGTATACTGTTTGCCTGCATGTGTGAAAGCCATAAGAGGCTGCGTGATGGGATCAAGTGGTACACTAAAAAAGGCATTAGCTAAATCAATAACCGTGAAGCATTTGACTTCCGTAGGGATAAGAGTAAGTAGCCCGGCTATATCGGGCATCACTGGGGCCAGCAGAATAACAAGCTGATTTACGGCCCATAAATCCTGTGTAAAACGGGACCCATCCCCCTTAGGGATGGGATTCACGGGGGTATTATAAGGAGAAACAGTAGGGACTACAATACCTGCTTCGACAAAATCCTGGATCATGGACTGCAAAGCAGTTTCCTTAGGGCAAGACAAAGGGTACTGTCAAATACAGACGACCACTTGAGGATCCTTCAAACGTGCCACGTACGGCGTACAGGGGACCAATCCGGTGTCAGTTGAGCAGGTGGCCCAGAGTTTAGGAGGAACTTTAGACAACCCATGCGCCTCTTTAGAAATCATGTTCAATAAAAATGGAGCGTGCAGGGCAAAAGAGCCATCTGAATTACTAATAGTTACTGCTTCTAGGTGGCACAACAGGTCTTGCCCCAAGAGACTCACTGGACAGAAGGGAATAATCGTAAATGAATGTGTAAACAGAACAGTATTGTTACCAAGCGCAGAGACAGACAATGGGGGTGTAATCCACGTGGGGGTATAGGTTCCGTTTATCTCAACTGAGGCAGGACCTGGCGTTAAGGGTTCCCTACAGACAGATGCATGCAAAGTAGAGCAAGTTGCTCCCGTATCGATTACAAAGGAGACTTGCTGGCCATTAATGCACAACGTACAACAAGGGGGCTCCTTCCATCCACCCGTTAACTGAACCCAGATCGGAACTGTTGCCTCAGGGTAGCCCTATGGATGTTGCGGGGGCTGTTGCCATGTAATAGAGATAACAGGGGTTGTGGGGCTACTGGAGGGGGAGAAAGGTGGTGCCAATGGTGTCACGGGGACGGCAAAGCCCACCCTCCCTGAGTCGGCATAGGGCCGCTGCCTGCCGCATAAGGGCACTCATTTTTCCAATGCCCTTGTTGCTTACAATGGAAACAAATCTGATTCCTAGATATCCCTTACCCTACTCCTCTTCCCCCACCCCGTCTACCTCGAAACCGGCCCCGCTGTCCCCTCCACCCACAAGATTGTGACCACTGAGGCCCCGGGGGCTGATATCCCCTGGGGTAGGATTGCTGATAACCAATATCCTGTTGCCAGGAATGAGAAATTTTATCTTTCTTAACATCCATATCTGCAAAACATCCCGCCGCTTCCTTCGTTAGTATTACCTTCTCCAATTCTGCCGGAGTCATGCTAAACCAAGCATCTATCATTTGCTTACATGCTACAGTCACTTCGGGGCGCATAGCCCCAAACAGCGTCTGAATATACATCGAAGCCATCAGGCCTTCCTGTGATAAACCTGCCTCTTCCTTCCAACACTTGCGAAACCTTCGCACAAACTGTGAAACTCCTTCCCCTGGTTCCTGCATGCATGCAATAGACGCAGCAAGATTCTGCTTCACCCCAAATAAGCGCTCAAACTCTCCTAACACTTCCTCCCACATCTTTTTAACCACCTCTGGATATCGGAGGGGATAATTAGAATCCTCTGGCGTCTCATAAGGGTTTGCCAGGGACTTTACTTTAGAAAAATCAAATGGAGCTTCTTCATCATACCCCAGGACCCCCTCAATAATGAGGCGGTAGTCCTGTGCCGTACACTGCAACCCTCGAGTCATGCGTTGCAAGTAATGCACAGAAGCAGCTGGTGTTTTCATGGGGTTTGGGGCATGCTGTAGAATAGAAGAGAGGATAGCAGGATCCAGGTGCTTAACAACAAGCTTGTTACCGATAGTTAAAAAGGGGTACTGGGTGTATATATGACCCTTATAAGTAGGGTCTCCTGTCACTCTATCATTGCTAGGAAGCTTATGAAAAGGGTTATGAGGGCTAGGCCTTTCCCTATGAGCCCTAGCCCTACTCTGATCCTGATGCTCCCCCCGATCTTCAGTTGTAGGCATCAGAAGGGGGGAATTCGGGGGGTAATGAGGGACTCTGGCGGGACGGACAACCCCCCCCCCCCGGCCCCTGCCTGCAGCCCCAAACCCCCAGCAGAGGCCTCCTGGGATATTTTACTCACTTTGTGATACATATTCTCTGTGGGCGCGTCCCAACCAGCAGGGGCAGGCCCCAATCTCCAGTGAAAGGGTAGGGCAGCTGATGGCAGTGTAGGCGGAACAGCAGGCTCTGCCGCCGTGCCGCGTACAGCCTCATAAGTAGTGCATATCTGACAAAACATTTTATCTATAGGTAATTCCCGGTGGGAGGGGGCACATCCCGCCAGTACCGGTGGGTGCGCGGTAGGAGTAGCCACAGCCAGAACAATGTCCTCTAGTGAGTCAGAGTCTCTGGCTGGCTTTACCACGGCAGTCGATCACGTCAGGGAAGGGTAAATTGGTTGATACGAGGGGCAGTGGACACCCAGGAGGAAGACACCTGGGGTGGGGGGCGGCTTTACCGGATTCAAAGGCAGTTCCCAGGATGAGTCAAGCACCGGTTGCTGCTGACCATTATAATAAGGGGCCAGTTGTATCCATACAGGACCACATTCCTTCATATAAGATTTTGGCCATTTCGGATCTCCGGAATAAAAGGGAAAAACTTTCTTATCCCCCAGACACAATCCCCGAATCATATCTAAATGTCAGGCAGAGAAACTACCCTCCCTGGGAAAAGGATTGGAGCTGCGTAACCCTTCTGTCCACCCCGCCATATTATCCACCAAGGGATTAGTATAATAGCCCCCTGCCACTCTGTCTATGTATTCCTTTGGCGTTTCCCCATCTGTTGGGGGTGCGCCGGGAGGGACCAGGGTACGGCGAGAATAGGATGCCTTCTTAGCTGCCGTTTTAAACCTTATCACAACCTTTGGCTGCACAGACACTCCCGCGGATTCTGGGGAAGTCCCCTGACCTTGGGACCCCCCCCCCCATCCTCTAATTAATATCCAACAGTCGCACCTTGGCCACTTGCTTTCTGCCGACAACCGTCACTAGCGCTATTGCTTCGGGCTGGGGCAGGGGCGTTTTTCCAAGCTCACACAATCACACAAGCCACAGAGAAGGAAAAGTGCATTACCACAGACCCAGCGGGACGTCCCTGTTTATGCATAGCGCTACCAAAGCACATTCCCGAGACAAGCTACCAAAGCTGCATCAATTGAAGAAGTCGGGAAATCCCAGTGCAATGGGGAAATCCCACTTCTAACACCAAATTGTAAGTGTGGGTTGCTCCTTCGTGCCTCCCCCCAAGGATCCCCGTCTGAGCCCCTTCCTCCCGCCCCACAGATAACTCACGACCACTGGCATCCTGGGCTCCGCTCCTGTTTGTTCGCTTCCTAGCTCCTGTCGCTCTCCATGACCCAAAGTTGCACTGTCTGGATCCCCAGCTGCCACCTCCATCCGCTCGCTCATCCCTGCCGATCTGCCCTCTGTACTGCCTCCTGGCATTGAACTGGACGCTATTCTTCCAGGTGTCTGCCACGCTTCCGGTACCTGTGGGGGCAGAAATGAAAGCGCCGAGGGGGAGGACTGCTGGAGGCCAAGGAGACTGCCACGCCCCTAGCCACTCTGCCCTGGATGATCCCTGCCCCCCCCCCATGCCAGTGCTCCCACGCTGACGGGTAGAATCCCCCTGTCATCACCGGCCACCCCCACCACCCTGCCTGGCCCTGCCCTTCAAAACTGCCCCGGCCTCCTCCTACCCCCAATCCATCACCCCCCCCCCCCCGGCAACCTCACCTACTGATAACAACCCCTCCTTCACCACCCCCCATCCGCTCTACGATTCCACTCCTGCTGCCTGGTGTGGAAGCATTCCCATCCCCAGGCACATTATTCTCACTTTCACTAACCCCCACGCGACCTGCTCCTCCCGTAACCCCCCTTCTCTGCCCCCCACCTCCCCTCTCCAGAATCCCCCCTTGCCACCCTGAAATGAGTGCGCTGCCCCACCTTGGCTAACCCTGGGAAACCGAGCCCTAGCAGACCTCCAACTACTCACTCCACTCCCCCTACCCCGCCCTGGTACAGCTCGAGTGGCTGAGGCCTGCCCGCCGTGTGCTCTTCCCAGTTCCCCAGTCCCCCTCCCCCATGTGGATGAGGCCTGCCCACCTCGTGACCTACCCAGCCCTCCAGACACCCTCCCCCGACTCCGCCTCCCTCTGCCCTTCATCACTACTGCCTGCTATAAAATTCCACCCTTGTCTCCTTGTTATTATATATTTTTAAAATTGTTTTTATTATTATTATTATTTTCCTTTTTAGTGCGCTGGCTGCTACCAGTACCTGCCTTCTTCCCCTGCTCTGCACTCTCGACTTGGCTCCACATTTCACTTGCTCTCCACTTTTTCTCTCCTTATCTTCACGCCATCCACATGCTTCTGCCCTGCCGTGTCTCCCTTTCCTTCTCACCAGCAAATGCTCTTCAGTCCACACAATTCAATGAAGCTGACTCGTCCTCCCACCGCTCGCCAGCGTGCTGATTCCCCACTGGCCCCACCCTCACCACTACCTCCAACCTCAGCATCTCATTGGCTCCCGCACACCTCCATCAAGCTCGGGAGCCAGTTGATTCAAAGAATGCCGCACACATCTAACTTCTTACCCCCCCACACCTCCCTCTCGCCGGCACCCCTGCCACCGGAAGAAGCTCCCCACGCCGCCTTCCCCAGTTACCCATGGCCAGCAGGTACATGGGCCCTGTGGCCATTCCTTTACTGGTGAACAAAGAAATCTGAAAAAAAGGTGCAAAACTCATTTTTCCTGGTGGCACAGAGCAGGAGCTACTTCTTTACACATCCATATAGTTCTCCAGTGCACCAACACCCCCAACAGTAACTGTATTTTGCACAAGTTGCAATCTCTTGAGATTGTTTTTAGAACCCCTGATGTAATGAATTTCAATAATCTAAAGGTCAGTTTTACCTGGATTGAACCCATGATATTGGAGTTCAGAGGATGGTGACCTACAGTTGAGTCACACAAAGAGAGACCAATCTCTGGGATCCTTGAGTAAAAACAGCAGAAGAAGAGGCTCTCCCCCCACCCCCAGAGGAGTCCATTAGACCAGCATGAGATGTGTCTTATCAGATTGTATGTAATGAAACCCAGCTAGACAGTTTTGGTAAGTGTGACCTCACATCTTATTGTTATCCAGTTCCACGTCAATGTTTTAGTGGAATTTTCCTCCTCTTACATCAAGTTCTGCTATATATTTATGGTTCTTACTCCACGTATGGTTCCTGATCCTGCCTGGCACATACAGTGCTCTACACTGTCATAGGCTTAAGTTCCCCACCATGCTTCTAGCCAGGGTTGGCCCTAACAGTTTGAACCAGCACACACTCAGGGGCTAGGTCAGAACAGAGTCAACCATAGAGTCTCTGAGGAACCTTGCTGAGACCTTATAAGTCATGCACTTAACTCCAGGACCTTTGGCACAAGATAGAAATGCTCCAACCCCTGGAAAGGAAAATGGGATATCCTGTCCTCAGGCTTGTGTACACCATTACTGGAAAGGTTTTATGGCAACACAGAGAAAAGCAGGAGGACAACTGCCACTGGAATGATTGAGAGCTTTATTGGTAAGATCATGTCCACCACGTGTTTCGGCACACCGACCTTCTTCAGGGAACTTTGACTACTAAAACATATTAGAAATATATATATAAAGATCATATAGTGATTACAATAAAAATAAGATTGAACTTATAAAATAAACTATAGAACAATAATCAATCGTTTATCGTTAGTACAGTATACATACAAGGAGCCAATTCAGTAAAATGGTGACCAATATCATTAAAATATATTGATGTGAAACCATAAATAGGGTACTATATACATATGTAGTAAATAATAAATTTAAATAAATGAACCCATCAATAAAAGTACTAATCAAAATCCATTACAAATAAATAAAAGGTACATAAAAATTAAATAAATGATAAAAGAAATAAACATGTAAAAAGAACTACTGTAATGCCATAAGTAAACTACTATATCAAAATATACAAAACATACAAATCAAGAGAGGTAAAACACTAAACATCTTATATTACTGATTCACCGTACAGTGAAGACAAACTGATATGCTCTCACAAATTTTGAGTATTGGGAAATGTGTGATAAGCGGACTGCAGACAGCTTAATACCTCACAGGCCTTATGACTTCCCAATAGACTTCCAACCTGGAGAAGAAGCCCAATTCAACAGAATTTTATCCCTCGCAGAGCCAGAACTCAAAATTCTATGGGAATATCTAGAAGAGAACCTAAATAGGGGATTCAACAGACCATTAACGTCTCCAGCAGGAGACCAAATCTTTTATGAGCCCAAAAATGATGGGTTTTGTCTGCCATATTGTGAATATCAAGCACTTAGTTTTGTGACTACTCAGAATCAGCATCTGGTCGCACTCATCAACAAACTGCTGGAATGCCTTTTGGCAGCACAAATTTTCACAAAGTTTGACTTTCAGGAGACCTAGAAGCTAATTCATTTATGAAGAGGTGATGAATATAAAACATCCTTTTATACCAATTATTTAGTATGGCTATGTGGCTTAAGAAATGCCTCCACTACTTTACGACTTCTCTTCAATGAGATATTCTAGACCTATTAGACCAATGTGTTGTGGTGTATCTATATGTTATCTTGATTTCCTCTAGAAAGCCATCAAACCATGGCCACCAACTTTATCAAGTATTACTGCTGGAAAGAAATCTTCACTTGTATTTACCTTCTGGGAAATTCTCTACATTTTTGGGAAAAGGGAATTCTTGGGGTTAAAACTGATAAATCTGTGTATTTTAGATTTCAGTGTTTTTGTTAAGTCAGTCAGGGCTTAGTATCAACAGAGAGCTTTTCATTCAAATCAAATCAGAGTATAGCTTAGCATAGAAGGTAAAATAGGGTAAATAGTCTTTGAGAAGAAAGAAAGAAATTGTTTCTAGAGAGCTTTACAAAGAGGCCTTCCAGTTAGAAGGCAAGAGGCCTGTGATGTTGTCTTAAATAAGTGTTAAGGCCAAATGACAGATCAACGGGGCAATTTGAAAGACTCCCTCTATGTAACTAAGGGTATTGGGGCCACTTGGCAGTAGTGATCGTAGCATGATTGCATTTGATTTAATACATGGAAGAAGGACGGCAAAGAAATCCATAGTACGACCTTTTAACTTTCAATGAGGAAAATAGTTAAGAAAAAACTAAAAGGAGCAGCTGCAAAGGTTAAAGATTTACATCAAGCATGGGCGTTGTTTAAAAATACTATCTTGGAAGCCCAGACTAGATTTATTCTGTGCTTTGAGAAAGATGGAAGGAAGGCTAAATGATTTCCAGCATGGTTTAAAGGTGAAGTCAGAGAGGCTGTTGCAGCCAAAAAAGCATCTTTCAGGAAACGGAAAAGAGAGTCAAATGATGAAAACTGGAAACTACATAAACATTGGCAAGTTAGATGCAAGGCATTGATAAGGCATACAAAGAGATTTGAAAAAAGCCTGCAGTGGAAGCAAAAACACATAATAAAAACTTTTTCAAGTATATTTGTAGCAAAAAACCTGTGAGAGAGTCAGTGATAGGGGGTAAAAAGGGGCCCTAAGGGAGGATAAGGCCATAGCAGAAAGACTGAATGAATTTTTTGCTTCAGTCTTTACTGAAGAAGATGTAGGGAAGTTACCCGTGGCTGAAATGGTATTTAAAGGTGATGTATCAGAAGAATTGAAAGAAATTTTGATAAACCGGGAAGATGTACATCTATTTGATAAACTGAAGAGTAGCAAATTACCTATATCAAATGGTATACATCTGAGAGTGTTGAAAGAACTGAAATATGAGATTGTAGACCTACTATTCTTAATCTCTGAACTATCATTAAAATCAACTGTAGTAGCTGAAGATTGGAGAGTGGTCACAGTAATGCAAATTTTTAGATGGGGTTCCAAGGGTGATCCGGGAAACTACAGACCAGTGAGACTGATGTCAGTACCAGGCAAAATGGTAGAAACCATTATAAAGAATACATTAACTGAACATGTAGATAGTCCTGGATTAATGGGAGAAAGCCAATATGGATTTAGCCAAGGAAAATCTTGTTTTACTAATCTGTTATATAGTTTTCGAAGGTGTGAATAAATAGGCAGACAAAGGTGAGCTGGTTGATATAGTATATCTGATTTTCAGAAAACCTTTGACAAGATCCCTTATGAGAAATTATTGGCAAAATTAAAAAGTCATGGATTAGAAGGATCAGGAACTAGTTAAAGGTTAGAAAGCAGAGAGTAGGGCTAAATGGCCAATTTTCTCAGTAGAGAAATTTAAATAGTGGAGTACCCCAAGGATCTGTGCTGGGTCCGCTGCTTTTTAACATACTGTATTCATAAATGACCTGGAAATGTGAAAAATGAGTGAGAAGATCAAATTTTACAGATGATACAAAATTATTCAAAGTTATTAAAACACAAGAGGATTGTGAAAAATTGCAAGAGGACCTTGATAAATTGGAAGACTGGATGCCCAAATGGCAGATGAAATTTAATGTGGACAAGTGCAAAGCTATGCACCTAAGAAAGAACAACCCAAACTATGGTTACATGATGCAAGGTTCCACATTAGGAAACACCATCCAGGAAAAGGATTTAGTCGTCACCGTGGATAATACTTTGAAACCCTCTGCCCAGTGTGCAGTGGTGGCCAAGAAAGCAAATAGAATGCTAGGAATCATAAGAAAAGGAATGGAGAATAAAATCATGCATATTATAATGCTTCTGTATCATTCCATGGTGCAACCGCACCTTGAATATTGTGTGCAATTCTGGTCACCGTATCTTAAAAAGGATATAGCAGAATTAGAAAAGGTGCCAGAGAAGAGCCTGATAGAGTGGCTGGTATCAAAAGACATCAAGGGGATCCACTGGATCTTGGGATTTGCCAATTTTTATTGACATTTTATCCAAAGGTTCTCTTTAGAAACCTCTACACTGACAGAAATTCTGAAGACATGTACCCTGCTTAAATGGGGCTGAGAGTAACAGCGAGCTTTTTATAGCCTCAAGACACTGTTCACATCTGCCGCTATCCTGATACATCCTGACTCATAGCAGCCATTCATAGTGGAGGCTGGTGCATTTAGAGGGGCAAATGGTACTGTACTGCTCCAGAGGAAGGCACTAGGGAATCTCCTTCATCCATGTACATTTTTCTCCTAGAATCTTAGGGAAGCTGAATAATATTATCACATATACAACAAGGAGCTACTGACCATTTAAATTTCCTTTGAAGAATTCAACCACCTCCCTGAGGAAACACATCAACAAATCCAGGTCTACATGGACTATATGTTCTCCAGGACCAAGCAGGAAGTCAGTCCTCACTTATGGGTGACGTCGGCGCCGACGGAGCCCTCGCGGAGCAATTTCCCCAGCTTTCGAAGAAAGCCTTTGGGATTGCAGCGCGCATGCGCGGTCCTCTTCCCGCCCAAGGATGCCATCTTGCTCAGTCTTCTTTTTTCCACGGAGCCCTACAGACGTAGTTTGTTACCACCGCTGAAAAACTTGATTAATTCTTTGTTGTTTTCTCGGTTCGCGTGTCCTTTTCCTGCCCGGCCTCGATTTTTTTTCCTTATCGAGTCCGTTCACATTTCTTTTTTGTTGTCAGTTTTTAACTGGCATTCCCGCCACTTATTTTCCACTCCTGGCGGCCCGGTCTTTCGACCTCGCGGGGGCCCTTTTTCCCCCTATGGCTACCAGCGGGTTCAAAAAATGTGATCATTGTTCTAAATTAATGTCTCTTAAAGACACGCATAATTTCTGCCTTCGTTGCCTCGGACCCAACCATGACTCTGGGAGCTGTGGTCCGTGTGGCAAGATGTCCTCCAAGTCACTGAGGAGTTGGCAATGACAAAAGGACAGAATCTTCTCTGACCCCGAGTCCGGTCCAGCCCGGACCTCGTCGGAGGCTTCGACGTCTCGTGACTCCGGCCACGAGCTCCGCCGGAGTTCCTCTGAGCGGGGGTCCCCTGGACGGGAGCATCGTCGGCAGAGGAAACTCGCGCGGGTGGCGTCGGAGGACGCACCTGGTCCCTCGCGGGCCGGGTCGCATAGCCCCGCCAGCCACCCCGAATCCTCGGAGGCGGAGAGGCCTTCTAAACTTCCTCGACTTGAGGTGAAGCCGCACGTGAGTACTATTGTCCTCCTGGACTCCCCTACGGAACCGTTGTCGGGCCCGACGCCATCGGGGCCCGAGTCGGTGGCTGCCGGGTCTTCTGGGATTGACCTCAGATTGACATCCTTGGAGCGCAGTATCTCTGCCTTCTTGGACCAGCAGCGGGTTTGGATGACTGGCATCGCCAGTGCATCCGCCCAGACCACCGGGACGTCGACACCCAAGTCGACCCCGGCGGCCGAGTCGATCCTCGAGTCGATGCATGCTCGAGTCGATCCTCGGTCGAGGTCTCCCTCGGCCTCCCGTTCGGGACCGAGGTCGTCGACGCCGGCATCGGCGTCGGGACGAACCCTCGCCTGCACGGAGCCCCTCAATTCCTCCATGGAGGCGGACTTGGACACGGAAGGGGACGAGTCGCCCGGCTCTTTTCAGACCCGGTGCATCCCCTCCAAATCGCCCGAGTCAGAGCCTTGAAGGCAATCCCCTCCGGAGGATACGCGCTTCTCTGATTTTGTGTGGAATATGGCCAAGGCTTTGGCTTTCCCACGGATCCAGAGGAGGAGCCTCGCGCGGAAGAGCTCGAGGCACTCCAGTATGACTCTCCCCCGAAGGAGGCCTTTACCGTGCCGGTCCCTCTGATGCTAGAGCGGCTGCTCTTCCGCATGTGGGAAAGCCCGGCCTCAACACCGGTGTTAAGCAAGCAGATCGATTCGATTTATCGAGTCCGCAAGAGCCCCGGGTTCCAGAAGGTGCAACTGCCACACCACTCCATGGTTGTGGAATCGGCAATGCATCGGCTTAAGAGTCAAAAGATGCACTCCTCGGTGCCCCCAGGTAAGGAGGCCCGTAACCTGGACACCCTTGGTAGGAAGTGCTTCCAGGGTTCCATGCTTGCCTGCAGGGTCCAGACATACCAGCTGTATATGGGCATGTTCCTCTGAGACTTGGCGAAGGAGCTCGCTGGGTTCTCGGCTGGTCTCTCCAACGAACCGTTGCAGAGGTTCCTGGCCTTGTCCGATAGTATTCAAGAGTGCTCGAAGTTCCTTTCTCGGGCGGCCTACGACGGCTTCGAGGCGTCGGCCCGAGTAGCCGGAGCCGGCATCGGTGCCCGCCGACATGCCTGGCTCCAGTCATCCGACCTCGAGCCGTGGGTACAGGACAAGTTGGTCGATGTCCCCTGCCGAGGTGACAACCTTTTCGGCAAGCCCATGTCCGATAAGGCTGCGGAACCCGAGTCCGAGACTCTCACTCGGACTTGACTGTCCCGAAAGACCTCCGCTCCCACACAGAAGAGGAAGGGTCCGGGGAAGAAGCCTTTTTACCCGAGGAAGGTGCTTGCCTATAAGCAATCCCACCTTCAATACCAAGTACCGGCGGCTTCCACTCAGTGCCCACAGACTAAGAGTCAGAGGAATGGCCCCCGCAGGCCGCGGGCCCCCAAGCCCGCTGCACAGCCCCCTGCCACGCAGGGTGGGGTTTTTTGACTATGCCAGCATAGCCTCTCCCCCTCCGCGCCCGTCGCTCAGCACGGGGGGCAGGCTGATCCACTTCGCTCACAGGTGGCCAGCCATAACATCTGATTCCTGGGTGCTGCAGGTGGTTCAAAGGGGCTACCTCTTGAATTTTCACCAGGTGCCTCCCCCCTACTTTCCAGGGGAGCCTCCGAGGCCACCTCTGCACAGAGACTTACTCCTTCAGGAGCTGCAGGGTCTACTGGAGGAGCAGGCTGTGGAGCCAGTACCCCAACCTCAGTGGGGTCAGGGGTTCTACTCCAGATACTTCCTGGTCCCAAAGAGGACGGGAGGCCTCAGACCCATTCTGGACTTGCGCAACCTCAACATGTTCCTGCAGCGGGAAAAGTTCAGGATGCTTACCCTTGGAATCTTGCTGCCCTACCTCCAGCAGGGAAATTGGCTATGCTCCTTGGATCTAAAGGATGCCTATACTCACATCCTGATTCATCCGGACCAACAATATCTCAGATTTGTAGTGGCTGGAAAACACTATCAGTACCGCGTGCTGCCTTTCGGCTTGTGCTCTGCCCCCAGGGTGTTCACAAAATGCCTGGCGGTGGTCGCGGCCTTCCTGAGGCTTCAGGGCCTGTTCGTTTTTCCTTACCTGGACGACTGGCTCGTATGGGCGCAGTTGGCCCCAGAGGTCGCGCAGGCCACGCAGCGTACGGTGGCTCTGCTTCAGCACTTGGGCTTCGTCATAAACGTCGGGATGTCCACGTTGCACCCCTCTCAGTATCTCGAGTTCATAGGAGCTCGGCTCGACACTCTGCGAGCTCGTGCCTTCTTGCCTCGAGAGCGAGCCGACCGGCTCATGGCTTTGGCCGGCAGGTTCCACAGTGCGTCTCCGGTTCCGGCCCGGAGGTTCCTGCAGCTGCTCGGTCATATGGCCTCCACGGTCCATGTCACGCCGAATGCCCGACTGCATATGAGGCCTGTCCAGTGGTGTCTCCGCACTCAATGGCATCAGGCCACAGGAGGTCTGGCGGACCTTCTACAGATCTCCGACCGCCTGGTCTCCTCTCTGCAGTGGTGGCTCCACCTGCCCAACCTGGTACGGGGTATGCCCTTTCAGTCTCCCGCACCCTCCCAGGTGCTGACGACCGATGCTTCTCTCTTGGGATGGGGAGCGCATTGCCAGGGAGCGCGCACTCAAGGCCTTTGGACTCCTTGGGAGGCGGCTCAACAAATCAACTTCCTGGAGCTGCGGGCGATCCGCCTAGCTCTGCGGACCTTCTCTCACCTCACCTCTCGCCAGTCCGTACTGGTGCAGACGGACAATCAGGTGGCCATGTTCTACGTGAACAAACAGGGGGGCACGGGCTCCCTCCTGCTCTGTCAGGAGGCCCGGCGACTGTGCTCCTGGGCTGTCGACCACAACATCCTCCTCGAGGCTGTTTACCTGCCCGGGCAGGAGAATTGCCTGGCCGACAGGCTGAGCCGGGTCTTGCAGCCCCACGAGTGGAGGTTGAACCCCGGCGTTGCCCAGCAAATCTTCCGCCGGTGGGGCACCCCCACCGTGGACCTCTTTGCCAGTCCCCTGAACCGGCAGCTTCCCCGGTTCTGCTCTCGGCATCCGCATCCCCTCAGAGTGGCCCCGGATGCTTTCCTCATTTCGTGGTCCACAGGCCTACTGTATGCCTTTCCTCCCATGCTGCTGGTGTCCCGGACGCTCTTCAAGGTTGCCCGGGACGGGGCCTACGTGATCCTGATAGCGCCCCGATGGCCGAGGCAACCCTGGTTTCCTCTGCTCCTGCAGTTAGCGGTGGACACCCCTCTACTTCTGGGGTTTTAGCCCGATCTTCTGACCCAAGATCAGGGTACTCTTCTGCACCCCAACCTCCGGGCCCTTCACCTGATGGCCTGGCTGCTGAGAGAGTAGTCCTGGCCCCGCTCTCGCTCCACCCGGAGGTGGAAGCTGTCGTCCTGGCGCCTTGGCGACCTTCTACCCGGAAGTTTTATGCACTCAAATGGCGTCGCTTCTCCGCCTGGTTTTCTCAGCGTTCTGAGGACCCCTTCGCCTGCCTAGTGTCGGTGGTACTGCAATACTTGCTGCACCTCTCCGATCTAGGCCTCAAGTCCAACTCTGTCAGAGTCCACCTCAGTGCTCTCTCTGCACATCATTCGCCGGTGGAGGGCCAGCCCCTTTCCTCGCATCCCTTGGTGGCGCGTTTCCTCAGGGGCCTGCTTCTGCTTAAGCCCCCATTGCGCCCCCCGGCTCCTGACTGGGACCTCAATGTGGTTTTACAAAGGCTTACTTGCCCGCCTTTCGAACCCATGGCTACCTGCCCCCTCCGCTTCCTCTCATGGAAAGCTCTCTTCTTGGTAGCCCTCACCTCCGCTAGGTGCGTTAGTGAACTACAGGCCCTAGTGTCGGAGCCCCCTTACACTAGGTTCTACAGGAATAGGGTTGTCTTACGGACTCACCCTAAGTTTCTTCCTAAGGTGGTTTCCTCTTTCCACATCAATCAAGAGGTGGTTCTTCCGACCTTCTTTCCCAGGCCACATACCAGCAGAGCTGAAACTGTTCTGCATACCCTGGACTGTCGAAGAGCCTTGTCCTTCTACCTTGACCGTACGCGTGAGCATAGGAAAGCTGCCCAGCTTTTCGTTTCCTTTGACCCCAATCGGTTGGGGTTATCTGTGTCGAAGCGTACGCTGTCCACCTGGGTAGCTGACTGCATCGCCTGGGCGTATGGGGCAGCTGGCCTCTCTTTGGAGAGTCGAGTCACGGCGCACCGTGTCCGGGCAAAGGCGGCGTCTGTCGCACACCTCCGCTCGGTTTCGTTGGCAGACATCTGCCGGGCCGCTACTTGGTCTTCTAGCCAGACTTTTGCGGCTCATTACTGCCTGGAAAGGGAGTCCCGCAGGGATAGTGCTTTCGGACAGGCAGTCCTCCACAATCTCTTTGAGGTTTAGGCAACTCCTACCCGCCGGCCCCGATGTTGGCTACCGGCCGGATTCGTATTCAGAGAAGATTCCTTCCTTCTGTGCGGTTGAGCTGGAGGGAGCTCTCTTTTCCAGCTTGAGGTCTCCGGTAGCCTTAAGCTAGAGAGTCCCATAAGTGAGGACTGACTTCCTGCTTGGTCCTGGAGAAAGAGTAGTTACTCGCCTGTAACAGGTGTTCTCCAGGAGCAGCAGGAATCAGTCCTCACTACCCTCCCTCCTCCCCTGGAGTTGCAGTCATTCTTATGGTTGCTGTCTTCCGCTATGTCATTCGACTGAACAAGATGGCATCCTTGGGCGGGAAGAGGACCACGCATGCGTACTGCAATCCCAAAGGCTTTCTTCGAAAGCTGGGGAAATTGCTCCGCGAGGGCTCCGTCGGCGCCAACGTCACCCATAAGTGAGGACTGATTCCTGCTGCTCCTGGAGAACACCTGTTACAGGTGAGTAACTACTCTAATTTGGAATTCTTTAGGACCTCACAATATGAACTTTAGACAAGCTTGCCAGTTGCTTTTCTTTTCCTGCTTCAGTTTTATTCTGAGTTACCAACCAGGCAGCCAGGATAGCAAGGCCAATGCCCTCCCAAACAGAAGAGCATGAGGTGCCAAGGCCAGAGTCTCCTACCACAATCATGGGCATTCATTGGATGGACATCCTGGAGCATGTGTTTGCCCAGTGATGAGCTTTTTGAAAATCCACAGCGGGAAATAACAAGATCAGGGGAGGAGATATGTTGAAGCTATGGTCAAGGATTCTTATATAGGAGACATACAGGCTCATTCCATCCCAGACGTACACCCCCTCTGTACGTCTGGTTTGACCAGATGAACAGAGGGGGTCGTGATTCTGATCCCGCAGGGCACGTCTAGCCCCGTGGGATCAGAATCGTGATCAGTCTTGTATGTGCAGGCTGGGACTGCGATTCAGTCTGGCCTGCATGTACAGGTCTGTCCCCAGCTAACTCAGTCAGGGCTTTTAAATGGAGCCACTGGCACCATGGCGTCCAGTTGCCATGGCGCCATGGCTCCATTTAAAAGCTATGATGCCAGTCACCAGAAAAAACAGTTTATTCCCTGCAGTCTGATCCCTGGTTTGGCCTCCCAGGGCCAGGATCGAGCTGCGGGGAATTCCCCCTGCTGCTCTTTCCCAGCCCCAGGCCCCCCAATCCCCACTGTCCGTTCAAGTCGCTGGCCCCAGACGTACAGGGCCGACATTAGAATTGACCCTGTACATCTGGAGTCGACAACCGCCCACTACCCGCCCTAATACCACTCCTGTTCCTTCCCTTTCCTGCCCCCATCTAGTTTCCCCATAGAACCGGTGGGGAAGCTATACACTGGCAGGAGGGGGCACGATAGCTTTATATACCCAAGGCCAAAGCACATTTGGAAATGCTTGTTAGCTGTTATGACACCTTACTAGCATGTTGACCTAGCATTTGAAGGAACAGAAAGCTAGTGAGCCAAGATTTCTAATAGCCAGGTGAGGCCAACATATTAAGGAATACATTAAGAACATAAGAACATAAGATATGCCATACTGGGTCAGACCAAGGTCCATCAAGCCCAGTATTCTGTTTCCAACAGTGGCCAATCTAGGTCATACGTACCTAGCAGTTTCCCCAAGGGACACAGGTTACATAATGCTTGTATTGGTTCAAGCATTGATATCCTGGGTCCCTTCTTAATAATGGTTTATGGACCTTTCCTCCAGGAACTTGTCCAAACCTTTTTTAAACCCAGCTACACTAACAGCCTTTACTACATCCTCTGGTAACAAATTCCAGAGTTTGATTACACGTTGAGTGAAAAAATATTTTCTTTTATTAGTCTTAAATAGTTTACCCTGTAGCTTCATTGCATGTCCCCTAGTTTTTCTATATTCTGATAAGGTAAACAATCGATCTACGTTTACCCGTTCCACTCCGTTCATTAATTTATAGACTTCTTTTTTTTTTTTTAAACGTTTATTTTCATTTTGCAACAAACAAAAGAAACAACACACCAAAAGAGACAAAACAAGTATACAATAAGGAAAAGTAAACCCATTACCCCCCACCCCGATGCTTCTTCTCTACCCGATTATATCAGCATGTGAGCGCTTCCAATTAACAGTGATTATACATCAAACGATCAAAAGAGTATCTACAATACAGCATGATCATGGGACAGAGATATATACAAAGTTAGACAGTCAGATGAGAGCATTTAGCAAAATGTACATAGTCATTGAGCATCTTCCATTGAGACCAATGAGAAGGAGTCTGAACAGAGGAAGCGAACAGACGAGGAATTTGTTCATATATACTGTAAAGACAGGCATGATTCCACCATTCATTGGGGCTCAGATGGGAGCTAAGTTTCCAGTATTACTTAATTAGGGAAATAGCAATGCCAAGCATAAAGTTCGAAAGGAGATAAGCCATTTTTGGGAGAGAGGGGATCCCCGCAACTGGGCGAAGTCCCACTATCCTCCAAGAAAGGGGCTCCTGAGAGTGCGAGATAGACTAAATACGACCCCAGACCCGACGCCAGTAATACTGTGGTGCGGGATATTCATGCATAACATGAGGCAATGAACCAATGGCCGCAGGACGTGTCCAGCAACCATTGCCCTGAGTAGTGTTCCGTTTGTCTAATCTGTGAGAAGTGTAAAAATACCGGTGGGCTAGAAAGAAGAGGGTCTGAGTGAGTGAGGCGGATCGGGAACCCGTGTCCCTCTACTCCAGATAAGGCTCCATTGCTCCGAGGTCAAAGTCACATGTAAATCTCTCTCCCATACTTTCTGCGCTATAGGGGTATCTCCAGTTATAGCATTACATAAGGTTTAATAAAATTGGATGCTACACCCGGTGAACTACCGAGAGATCGGAAAGTCTCCAATCAACCTTATGTAGAGAATGCCAATGGCGGGAGTACTCTAGTGCTCCAAAGGCGATGCTGAAGTCGCACTGACCAGAGTCGGGAGTCTAAAGATTGCATAAGAGTATGAAGGCACCTAAAGTGTCTAAAAGCATTGGTGGATAGTGGGAGTCTGATGGGAGAGTCATACCAGGGAGAAAGGTAAGAGGAAACGGTTTGTAAAGGCCCGCTTCTATATCTAGCCACACAGGTCCACTCGGTACTAGATCTTCCAACCAACAAGCACCTTATTTGAGAAGAAAAGATTGAGGGAACACTTGAGTAAAATCGCCACCAAGTATTAATGGAGCATTGGCAGAGGCCAAGGCCAACTGCGCAATACTTGCATAGTAAGCAGGGTTGTCCACATTCGGGGCATAATGCAAATACACGTGAATTCACTATCTCCAGCCTCAAAGTGTACACGGGCCCATCTACCCTCCTTGTCAGCGCTAATATCAGGTACAGTAACGTGCAAAGACTTCTTAACCAGAATGGCTATCCCGTACCATTTGGAAACGGTGGGAGAATAGGCAGCTACCATGTGAGGCTTAGCATTGAGTTTCAGTGTTTCAGCAGAGTGGAAATACGTTTCCTGAAGAAACACTAAATCAACATGCTCATGGCTAAGATAGCTAAGGATTTTCTTTCCTTTGAGTGGACCATTAATGCCTTTGACGGTGAATGATAAGATTGTACATAAGGCCATTCAGAAAAGTTAAAATTCTGAGCATGATAGCACACATAATTTCACTATGTCCCTCAAACTGACTGTATCTGGCTGTACACATGACATAGGAAAAATAAGCTAATATAATACAATGAAGCGCCCCACATTAACAAAGAAAACCGCAGTACGGTAGAGGAGAAGCAAAACCCCAAAATTACTGGCGACCATGTGTCTGCGGGGAGAAACCCCAGAGAAGGCCAAAATTGAAAAAACACATAACCTGTAGGACTGTGCGTGCTCCGAATCCGACCGAGGTGCACATCATGAAGGGATAGGAGACCAAAATTCAAAAGTCATATAGAGAAAGAAAGAAAGTCCAGGCTATTTCTGTGCTTGGCTATGACCGCCACATCGGGCCCTTCAAAATGGCGGATAGAGCCGGCAGATAAGAGTCCAAGATTTGGGATTAGCGCATCTGCTCTGCTTCTTTGGAGTCTAAAAATGTTGATAGTAGATCAGGATCTTCGAACGTCCTGGTTTGGTTGTGGAGAGTCACTCGAAGCTTCGCTGGATACAACAGGCCAAAGCGAGCCTGTAGCTGTTGAAGTCGAGGGCGAAAAGCAAGGAGTTTCTTCCGACGGTCAACGGTAGGCTTTGCCAAATCAGGAAAGAAGGAGACCTTACGACCTTCAAATTCCAAATGATGATTCGCTCGGGCAGCATGTAAAATTTGTTCCACTTGTTGATATCGTAACAAGCTAAAGATAATAGGCCGGGGGGTCGTGCGGTTGAGCGCCATGTGGGCAGGAACACGGTGTGCTCGATCGATTTCCAGTTCACTGTGAAAAGTGATCTTCAGCAAGGAAGGAAGAGTTTTGAGCAAGAATTCTCTTATATCTCCTGCTTCCACCCCCTCCGGCATTCCGAGGAGCCTCACATTGTTGCGACGGGCTCGATTATTGCTATCTTCTAACTCCTTTTGAAGATTCTGTATCTGGCGCTCAGCCTTGTCCAGTTTGCCCAAGCGCACCTCGTGCGAGTCGAGGACCCCCGCCATGTTGTCCTGCCGTAATGAAAGATTTTCAAGTCGGTCCTGGAGCACTCCAAAGTCTTCTCGCATGGCTCAAAGCGCTTCTCCATTGGACTGCACCAATTCCTTCACGCCGCGAATTTCCTCCAAAATCTCCAGGTGCATTGCGGGGTTTTCACGAAATGGAACCATCTTCTGTGGGGAGGACACCTCTGGTTTGGAGCGTTTTCCGTGAGAAGAAGAAGGAGACCCGAAGTCCAAGCGCGCTGGTTTATGGGCCGCCATCCCCCCCGAGGTGCCCCGGTCAGCTCGGAGCGAAATAGTAAATTTGTATAGGTATTAAGTCAGGATTCTAAGTAGGCCTCTCGGGAGCTTCAACGCAAAGCGTCCTACCCGCTGGACATCAGGCTCCGCCCCCTAATTTATAGACTTCTATCATATCTCCCCTCAGGTCTCTTTTCCAGGTTAAAGAGCCCTAACCTTTTTAGCCTTTCTTCATAGGAGTATCCTTCCATCCCCTTTACCATTTTGGTGGCTCTTCTCTGAACCTTTTCTAAAATCGCTATATCCTTTTTAAGATACGGCGACCAGAATTGCACGCAATATTCAAGGTGCGGTCTCACCATGGAACGATATAGAGGCATTATAATATCTTTTGTTTTATTTTCCATTCCTTTCCGTATCATACCTAGCATTCTATTTGCTCTCTTGGCCGCCGCTACACACTGGGCCGAGGGTTTTAACATGGTATCCACAATGACGCCTAAATCTTTTTCCTGGGTGGTGGTTCCTAATGTGGAACCTTGCATCGTGTAACCATAGTTTGGGTTGTTCTTCCCTAGGTGCATAACCTTGCACTTGTCCACATTAAATTTCATCTGCCATTTTGATACCCAGTCTTCCAATTTATCAAGATCCTCTTGCAATTTTCCACAATCCTCTTGGGTTTTAACAACTTTAAATAGTTTTGTGTCATCTGCAAATTTGATAACCTTACTCGTTATTCCACTTTCCAGGTCATTTATGAATATGTCAAAAAGCAGCGGACCCAGCACAGATCCCTGGGGTACACCACTATTCACCTTTCTCCATTGGGAAAATTGGCCATTTAGCCCTACCCTCTGCTTTCTATCTTTTAACCAGTTCCTGATCCACAATAGTACACTGCCTCCTATCCCATGACTCTTTAGTTTTGCCAAAAGTCTCTGATGAGGGACCTTGTCAAAGGCTTTCTGAAAGTCCAGATACACAATATCAACTGACTCACCTTTGTCCACCTGATTATTCACTCCTTCAAAAAAAATAACAGATTAGTAAGACAAGATCTTCCTTGTCTAAAGCCATGTTGGCTGTCTCCCATTAGGTCATGACTATCTACATGCTGAGTAATTTTATTCTTTATGATGGTTTCTACCATTTTTCCTGGTACTGATGTCAGGCTCACCGGTCTGTAGTTTCCCGGATCACCCCTGGAACCCTTTTTAAAAATTTGTGTTACATTGGCGATCCTCCAATCTTCAGGTATTAGAGATGATTTTAATGATAGTTCACAGATTACTAATAGCAGGTCTGCAATCTCGTATTTCAGTTCTTTCAACACCCTTGGATGTATACCATCCGGCCAGGGTGATTTGCTACTCTTCAGTTTATCTAATAGTTGTAATACATCTTCCCGATGTATCGATATTTCCTTCAATTCTTCCGCACCTTTAAATACCACTTCAGTCATGGGTAACATCCCTACATCTTCCTCAGTAAAGACTGAAGCAAAGAATTCATTCAATCTCTCCGCTATCACCTTGTCGCCTCTTAGTGCTCCTTTAACCCCTTTATCATCTAATGGACCAACTGACTCTCTCACAGGTTTTTTGCTACGAATGTACTTGAAAAGGTCTTTACTTCGCATTTTTGCTTCCGCAGCAAGCTTCTTCTCAAATTCTCCCTTTGCCTGCCTTATCAATGCCTTGCATTTGACTTGCCAGTGCTTGTGCTGTTTCCAGGTTTCGTCGTTTGGCTCTTTTTTCCATTTCCTGAAAGATGTTTTTTTGGCAACAACAGCCTCTCTGACCTCACCTTTAAACCATGCTGGCAGTTTTTTGGATTTCCTTCCACTTTTCTTAAAGCATGGAATACAGCTGGTCTGGGCTTCCAAGATAGTATTTTTCAACAACAGCCAAGCCTGATGTACGTCTTTAACCTTTGCAACTGCTCCTTTTAGTTTTTTTCTTAACTGTTTTCCTCATTTTATCATAGTTTCCCTTTCGAAAGTTAAAAGGTTAAAAGGTTATATCTGGTGAAGCCAGTGCACAAAATAAGGTTCACAAAACAGTCCCCAAAGACTGTTAATGCTATTTCCTACATCTTCTAAATCCTGGGCATGGATTTCCATGGATTTCATTACAGATATACGCATGTTGCATTTCTCCACTTTATTGCTGCTGCTGGCCTTCCATCCACATGCAAAATGGCAGACATGCTGATCCAAGAGGTCTTCATGGACTACTTTTCACATAGTCTCTGGACAAGGTGCCACATTTGCCACACAGTTCTGGAGAGAAGTAATGAAGCTTCTGGACATTCAGATCCACCTGTCTCAGCCTGCCATCCACAATACATTGCAAACAGAAAGTGTGAAACAGACCTTGGAACAGTATCTATGATACTTCTATCACCAAAACAACTGAATCCAGTTACTTCCCATGGCAGAATTTGCATGCAATCATTTAGAACATTCGTCAGCCAAGTCCTGGCTATTCTTTCCCAACATTGACTTTCATGGTCATTTCCATTCTAGAGAAGTCTAAGACTAAGTTCCAGCAGCTGCAGACTAGGCTAAAGGTCTAGCAGGTCAATGCAGGGCTGTGTGACAAAAGCCATGCACATGGGTTTCTAGTGTGAGAGTAATGCAGATGTGTAAGAGTATGCAGCAAAGACTTGGCATGCAAATGAGATAGGTGCAGAAACTCTTGCTAAACCATCAGGCACATGTGCCCAAGTGTCTGCAATAGTAGCACCTAGATCCTGTATACAAAAAGGCACTTCTGCGCATGTGCTGGAATTCTGTGTGTTGCATATCTCCACCCAGCAGTCTTAATCTGAACAATGTCAGCTTCTTTGAAAAGCGATATTTTTCTGAAAAATATTCCAAGCAGAATGAAGTCATGTACCACATATGATTCCATCATATGCACATGCATACTTTCCAGCATGACACCCTCTTTTTTTTCATTTTGGCAAAGCCCAAAAAATGCTATAGAGGGTTGTATGCTCATGAAACCGACATAAATTCCTCATTGGCACTGAGTGCAGATCCCTTGACATCTCCGAGTAGGCATTACAATTTTGCCATTAAGTTCAGTCTTTATCTTTATTGCAGTCTTCATATACCACCTTTAGGAAGGCCATCAAAGCAGTTTACAATATAAAATGGATTATTTGGAAAGTAGAGAAAAGGAATACCATTTGGTGCACTTCTCTGCATCTAGTTGGAATAGCTATCTGCTGGATGATAATGCTATTTGAATGGATTTACATAGGCTGTGAGCTAGCATTGACGCTGACATCTGAGCAGTGATTACATTTGGCTGATCTCTTTCTGCATTGTGGCGTGATATCTACGCATGAAAAATATGTATTGGTCATGCTACCTATGTGTAGACTGTGCGCTAATGTTTCTGCATTGGCCCCTAGGTGATCAACATTTACAAATATAACAAGAGCTAGAAAAAGGAAAAAAAAAGGCCAGAAGAGATATGATGACATACGATGTCAAGAAACCCTTCAGTTTTCCATAGGAGATAAAGTCACCATCAGCAATATATGGAGTAAAATAGCTACCGGAAAGCTCAGGAAGGTGGTCACAGGGCTAATCCTAATCTAGAAGAAAGTCAACACAGTGTCATTTCAAGTGTGGCTCCCCATCAATCCTCATATCCATTCGGCATTTCATGTGGTTTGTTTCAAACTGTATAAACAGAACCCATTTCCTAGTTGTAACCCCCACTTTTATAACCAGAAACCATGAGAAGTCATCAGGAATTCCTGGTCCAGGATATACTGGACTACAAATACCTCTGGAGTGGCTCTATGACCTAATAGATTGGATGGACTAAAGCCCAGAAGAGCAAAGCTGGGAACCTGACAACCTTGTCCACTCTAATAACCTGCTGGAGAGATTTCATCGGGAATACTTGAAGAAGTCAGGTTCTAAGGCCTCAAGAGGGGCCCAGAGGGGGAATATTCTGTCAGATGTACTGGGGATCAAATCCATAATCCCACCATCCAGAGACTGTTGGCCTACAGATAAGCCACAGAGTCAGCGCAATGTGACAACTAGTTATTTTAGTGGAATGTTCCTCTTTCTATAGTAGTTCCTGTTCTGTATCTGGTCCCTGCTCCACTTCTGGTCCCTGCTCTAAGCCTGGCTTTTGGTCCACCCTGGCTCCTACTCCTGCCTAGTGCCTCCACTGCTACACCCTGCTGTAGGCCTAGCCTCTCTTCCATGCTTCTGCCCAGGGTAGATCCCTAACACTAATCTACTAGTGATAATTGCATTGACAATCATAGTTAAATGATCAGAAGAAAAGGCTTCAACTGAAGAGTCAAATTTGAGCAGTGGCAAAAGTTCAAATTAAGGGCCACAACTGAAAGTTTTGAAAAGGACACCCCAAAGTTGAATCTACCTCAAAAGATCAAATAGCAGTTTTAAGTGGGCCCTCTTCGTTGTTGCCCCTACACTGCAGGGCTGCTTGATTAAAATGTATGCCCTAGAATGTGAGATATCAAATAAATAAATAATAATAGTACCAAAGCAGAGAGAAATTGAATGATATCAATCATTTCACTGGCTGCACTTTGCATCGAGCCAGAAAACGGGAAACTTAGGGCTGCTAGCACTTTTGTCTCTACACACAAACTTTGCTGACTATCTAAATTGGACTGCATTGAGTTCACCTGTCTATATTATATACTATTATGTATATACACATTAGGTCAACTTTTGGAACTTTAGTTTTGGTCTAAAGGCTCTTCTCTGGGTTGCTCTTCATTTTCACTTTCTTGCCTAGATTGAGGGTCATATCTAGAGTGAAGGAGCTATCAATTAACAAAATGATTGTCACATCCAAAACAAAGCAAAAGGAGACAACTTACACTCATGGGATTTCTTATAGAGTGGTTTTATTTAGTATGAATAGGTCAATAACCATTCAGTTATTATTTGAAAAAGCACACTTTAAAGGCATCAATTCACCTTTTAGCTACATATAGGACCATAATTTAGTTTGCAGCATACAGAGATCCACATTATCTGATTGAACATGATCAAGGGAGGGCAAAATTCAGTAGAGGGGGCTGCCACGCTTGTACAGTGAGCCAAATGCATTGTCACACAATAGAATAGTTTGATCTCTTATTTCACCATAAGTTGTTCTTTTTTTCAGTTAAAATTCAGACAGACCACAGTACCAAATATTAATTTCCTATAAAATAGGAACCATAAGAAATGAGATCCTAGTCATCAGAAAAATCAGCTATTAGTGATTAATAAAAACAGTGCCTTTCTTTTCCCTGTCATTACCCATTGCCCAATCTCACCATTAGTGATAACAGAGAGAAAATCCCTGACTGCGATGATTTGATTGCTCTTCCTGTGAATTACAGGAGATATAAATTAACGGGTCCATTTTTAGCCTACCTCTGCTACTCTGAGAAAAATACCAAATCAAAATCTGCCAGTAGATAATAGCACAGTGCAATTTTCTTAGACTGCACAAAGAAGTGCCATTCTAAGGATTCCCTTATCAACGTTGACAGTATTTCAGAAAGTTAATCACTCAGGGGGCTATTGATTACCAAGACGAAATAAGAATGCTTTACCTTCCATTCACTGTCAGGCATGGAACAGAAGATGTATGGAAATCAATGCCTGCAAGCTAGATAGACTCATGTATGAGTCAGTGTATAGTGAATATGGACAATATAGGAAGTAGACTTCAAAAGTATCTTTGATAACCACAGTGATATGACACAGCACTGTTATCTGATATATTTTAACTGTCACAAAAATGTGTCAGAGTAGAAATGTCTTGCACAAGCCTACATGATGTACATGGAAGAAATGATAATATGGTGAAAGATACATACAGGCAAAAATCTGATCAAATATATAATTGCAATTATCCACCTATTTGAAATACCTAGAGGCTTGGAATTTACCCCGTGAATAAAAATAATTCTTCATTCAGATTTATTTTCAGTGATGACTTCATGTTTTTCCATAATCTGCAGTTTGCTGTTGTATAACGAACAATTAAATATTGCAAGATACCAAGTAAATTGAAGAATATTTTTTCTGCAACAAGCTAGTTACCTTGAAACTCTAGAACAGTTGGAGGGAGGGGGTGGAAGAGTAGCCGGCTAAGAACAAGGGAAGTAAGTGTTCACATCCTACGGACACCCTTTGTAACCTTTGCAAATCACTTCACACTCCATTGTCTCAGCTGTAAATTAAGGGCAAGATTTACTCATTTATGTTAATGCCATTAAGGAAAATTATTTAATGCAGGTCTTATTATTCTCAAAGAGCTCTATTTGCTAATAACAAGCATTAGTGTGCAATAATGCATTTGATTAAATACAATGGCATACCAAGGGCAGGGCAATAGGTACAGCCTGCCCCGGATGTCAGCCAGGATGTGGGCACCTCCGCCAGGCCAATACTTCTGAGGCAGTGTGGCAAATTTACCATAAAGATGGATGGCTTGCCGCGCTGCCTCCAATTCAGGCCCAGCAGCTCTTCTCTCCTGGAGAATTGCGAGACTTAGGCCCGGGAGAGAAGAGCTTCTGGGCCTGAATTTGAGGCAGCGCGGGAAGGCATCCATCATTAAGGTAAATTTGCCACACTTCCTCAGAGGTGTGAACCCAGAGGGAGGAGTGGAGGATGCAGCACATCGCAGGGGTGGGCACATTGGTCATAAGGGGGGGTGGGTGCCAGCTCCGAAGATTGAAAAAGCTGGGAATGTACTAACTAAATATAGCCCTTAGATTGTAAATCCTCTGGGTACAAGAAAATGCTTAACGTAGCTGAATGCATCTTACCCTGAAAAGGAGTGAGCTGAATTTAGAAATTAAACAAATCCTCAAGAAGATGCAAATGACTAACATGGGCTTTTTTTTTTCTTTTGCGGCCCTATAGACTCAATAGCTATTTCTCATATAGGAATAAGGCTAAAATGGTTCTGAGTACAATCACGACCAATACATCAGAGCATCTAAAAAACATAATACAATTGGTGGTATGAAGAAAAAAGGAAAACATGTTAAACACTAAAGGGAACAGTTGCCAGAATCTAAAGTTTACACGCGATAAAATATTTTCTATTCATTTAAAAGGTCGAAGGGATGACATAAGCACTGACAAGTTTGATGTAAAACTATGATAACTAATGATAGTTAGTTGGACTGCTAAAAACATAAAGTATGCCATACTGGGTCGGACCAAGGTCCATCAAGTCCAGTATCCTCTTCCAACAGTGGCCAATCTAGGTCACAAGTACCTAGCAGTTTCCCCAAAGGACACAGGTTCCACAATGCTTGTATTGGCGCAAGCAGTGGATTTTGCGGGTCCTGCTCCTATCCGTATAGCAGCACCGCTATCGGGATATCTACTCAGATAGCCTTAGTCCAGCTTTTTGCTCTCCTAAGTTATCCAACTAGTTAATTCCATATAGTGGTGCTGAATATGGCCGCTATATAGATAATCACTGGCTCTCCCCAAGGACTGCCCTGGCATATTTAACAGCATTAGCCATCTAGAGCTGCGAATATCTCAGTCAGTAGCAATTATTTGGTAGCAGGACTGTTGAATATTGAGTCGTTTACATTTTTTGTGTTCATAGAATAATAAAGGTCATTTAGAAAGTTTTCCTGGCGTTTGCACGTTTAAAGAGTGGGGTTACAAATGTAAATGAGCTGATGTATCTAAGTAATCACGTTAGAAGAGTGGTTATTAACGTGCATATCTGCAGTATGTACATTTGTCAGAGGGGCATGTTATGGGGGTGACTGAGAGGGTAATTGTGCTTACTTCCCTGGCTCCTGAATTGGCTCAACTTGGAGATTCAGTTTCGTAAAATCTAACATTTGTGCTCCTAAGTGGTAGCACTTACATATGTAGGTTGCAAAATTGCAGCTTGCACGTGTATAGCCTGGCATTTACATGTTCAAAACGCTGAATGATATCTCTCTTTTTTGAAAGTTTTCCTTTGCAGATTTTCATCTTTCACACTACTTTTATCATAAAAACATATTTTCTGGCCATGGAATCTCCTTATAACAGTGTTTCAACTGGTTAATTGGACTATTTCAACAGTTGATAAACCCTGTAGGAATATTGCATGCCCAGAAAAGAAGAGCTCATTCTGAGGACTTTTCCCTCTCTTTTTTAAATTTGTTTGAGGGATTGATTCACATGTATTGAGGATATTACATTTAGTAAAAACGTTTGCTGGACAGTGATTATTTGTTGTATGGTTAACCACATACAGGGCCCAGAGATGCCATTTTTGAGAAGCAATTTTGCTATGAAAAAGGAGGCTCGTGTATGTAATGAGAAGTCTCTGAAGCAGTAAGTTTGTTGGCTTGCAAAACATAGGCCTTTCTCGGGCATTGGATGCTGGCCACTGGAATAAGTGCAATAACTTTTTATATGAATTTTTCAGGAAGATCTTTGAATTAGTTATGATAAGATGAAGATGAATTTGGAGTAGTTTTGAGATGAGTGTGTGGATTTTAAGAAACAATTCAAAATTTAAAAAATGAAATGAAAAAGGACTAACTGCAACATATAATTAATTAAATAGAACAAGGAATTTTTCTGGATCTACTATAGTTGATATGAGCCTTACATTGAAAACAATATATATAAATGACCTGTTAACTGAAATCCTTGTAAGCCTTAAATTATGCCAGGAGGATCAGCATAGCACCCAGATTGGCTGGAAAGCCCTAAAACAGCAGAGGAGAGCCAACACAAAAGCAAAAGAGGTGGCAGAAGCCAAGCCCACAGAAGTGGGGTGAGTTCAGCTAAGCCGTGTGCCTGCAAGCTATGGTCCTAGGACTGAGGACGGCAACCACCTCATCATGCCTCCAACAACCAGGGCCACATTCAAATCCACCAGGAAAACTGCTTTTTTTTCATCACCCCCTTCCCTATGGAACAGTCTTCCTCAACCAATTCATCTGGAACCTAACCTCAAAGGTTTCAAGACGTGCTTAAAACTTATTTTTTCCAGCAAAATTTCGGACTCATGGCAACCCAATAGGAAGTTGGTGAGTGTTACACTGTTTCCAATGTCTTCTCCCTTATTGTTTCCAAGCCCCCTCCCCACCTTTCCAAATGTTACTAATATGCTAAGGGGGTTATTCTGCTCTCTCTTTTGTTTTCGTTTTTTCGGGGGGGGGGGGGGGTCCCTGTACTTTTGTTGCTTTGGTCCAGGGCAGAGATGAATAGTCACAATTTGCATGCCCTGTTTTTAAAACACACATGTACTTACATATTTTATGTGCTTACATATTTTATGTGCTTATATTTATTCCTGTTCCCAAGTAGGCAACTGGGGTTTCAATCTAGCTGCTTTTTCTGCAAGATTTGTGCTAGCATTTTAGGAAGAGACATGCGTGCTAATGTGTCTTTATAAAATAGATTGAAAATAGGTAACTAAGTGGCCTTCTCATAGATTACCAATTCTAAAATTACCCTCATGGGAGCTAATTTTATAAGAAACCATCTACTTTTTTTAGGTGCTAGCAACATTAATGGCATTTTACTCATTTGTGTGCATAAGTGGCCCCTTATAAATACTGACTAGTGTGAAAGTTTGTGCATTGTTCACATGGGGGGTCATTCTGAGGCACGAATAGCGGGGATAGATGCCCTGACAGGACGTCCATCCCCACTATTCGTGCCGGCTCCTGCCCCTGTATAACTTCCCTGGCGCGTTTGCGGGGAAGTTATATGGGGTTGGGAAGGGACAGCACAGGGGCAGAGAGTGGGCGGGCAGTGGGCTGTCACCAGACCTGGACATACAGGGTCGATTCTAATGTTGGCCCTGTACGTCCAGGACTGGCGGAATGGCCAGGGAAGTTATTCAACCCCCAGGGTGGAATAACTTTTATTTTATTTATTTATTTTATTTATTTAAACGGATTTGGTATACCGCTTTCTCATGAAATGAAAGCGGTTGTCACAGCAAACAAATCAATGAGATAGGTGTTGTCAGTAGCATGCAGTGGGTGATTCGTCACAGTGTGCTGTGTGAGAAAGTGTGATTGATTTTGATGTGAAGCTATATACATTGTGTGTTTATGATTCATATTTACAGTTACATATTTACAATGATGGCTGTGTTACCTTAATTGGTTGGTTAGAGTCATTCTGTGAGGTTCTTGAAATGGTTTCTGAATAGTTCAGTTTTAAGCTGCTTTCTGAATTCTTTGATGTCTTTTGTTGCTCTGAGGTGGTCAGGGGAGTTCCATATGGCTGGGACTGCCAGGGTGAAAGCTCTTTTTGATGTGGCTTGGTTTGTCCTGGTGTAGTCCTTTGGGGTTCTGATGTTGTTTGATGTTCCCTTTCTTCTTGGTCTTTTGCTATCGTCAGCTGTTATGAGCTGTTGTAGGTTGTCTGCGGATAGGTTGTTTATTATTTTGAATGTGGTTAAGAGAACTTTGTAACAGACTCGGGAGCTGATTGGGTGTGATATGTTCGTGGGTTGTACTGTCTGTTATGAGTCTTGCAGCAGTGTTTTGTGCTATTTGAAGTGGTTGTGTAGATTTTTTTGGGAGTCCAAGGTAGATGTGGTTGCCATAGTCCAGGGTGGGGGTGATGATGGCCTGATAGACTGTTTGAAAATGCTCAGGAGCAAGGATGGGTTTGAGTCGTCTGATTGTCCTCATCTTGACATAGGCGCTCCTGGTGGTCTTTGCAATGTGGGATTGAAGATTGAGCTCCCTGTCAAGAGTTATTCCCAGGTATTTTATTTCTTGTTTTATTGGGATGGTAGCATTGTTTAGGTCGATGGAGGGTGTGGGTGTGAATGATTGGTCTCTTGTTATGATCAGCGCTTCAGTTTTGTTATAGTTTATTGCTAAATTGTTTTCTTGCAGCCAGGTTGTCATCTCTTCAAAGCAGTTGGCTATGTTGTTGTAGTCCGGTTTGTTTAGATTGATTGGTGTGAATATCATTATGTCGTCTGCATATATGGTGTATTGTATATTGAATTTCCTGATGATTGTGCAGATGGGTTGTATGTAAAGGTTGAAGAGCAGGGCTGAGAGTGATGAACCTTGTGGGACACCCTGAGTGATGCTGATGGGTTGAGAGGTCTTTGATCCACATCTGACCTGGAGCTGTCTGTCCTTTAGGTATGATGTAAACCATTTCAGGGTGGTGTCGTGTAGGCCCGCTTCTTTGAGTCTTGTTAGACGTGTTGAGTGGCATACGGTGTTGAATGCTGCGGAGATGTCCAGGAATATCATGAGTACGCCCATTTTGGAGTTGTCGATTGTTCTTAACAGACTGTCGAATAGTTGTGTCAGTAGAGTTTCAACCCCGTGGTTGGGTCTGAATCCGTGTTGGCATGGGTCGAGGGGGTGGTGTATGTCTAGATGTTGTTGTAGTTGATGCTGGACTACTTTCTCTATGATTTTTGCCAGGAAAGGGATGCTTGAGATGGGCCTGTAGGCTGCGGGGTCTGTTTTTGGTAGGATGGTTTTCTTTGGGATCGGACGTACAGTAGCTAGTTTTAGTGTGTTTGGCATTATTCCTTCTGTGAGAGAGTTTTGTAAGATCTTCCGTATTGTTTGGGTCAGTTCTGCCTTTGATGCTTTAATCCAAGATACTGGGCAGGGGTCGGTGGGAGCGGTGCTGGTGTTGAGGTCGGTGATGATCTTCGATAGCTGTTCCTTTGATGGGATGTTGAAGGCACCCCAGCTCTGTTCTCTTGAGGGGGCCCCGTCTATAGTGTTCTTGTTGCTGCTTTTGGGTGGTGCGGTGAATTTGTTGGTAAGGTGGTCGGCATAGGTCTGAGGATCTATTTGTTGTTCATTTCTGTTGAGGGATTCTTTGGTGAGTTTCTTTATTACCTCATAGAGTTCACGGGGTTTGTTGGTGGACTGTAGGATGAGGTTTGTGTGGTATTGTCTCTTTTGGCTGTTAATGAGGTTCCCTGGACATTTCAATTTCCCTGGACATGAACTTCCCTGGACATTTCAATTTTGCTGCTCCGGGGGTGGGGGAGGGGGGGCGGAAGGGGCTAGGGGGGGCAGTGTTAATAACATGCATCCCGACCCTGGCCTTAGGAGGCTGGATTATGGGCCGGGAGGTGGGGAATTAACATTTTGGGCAGGCGGCTGGCATCGTGGCTTTTAAATAGAGCTGCGGTGCCATGGCAACATGACACCACGGCTCCATTTAAAAGCCCTGGCTGAGTTAGCCAGACAGTGTCTGTACATGCAGGCCAGGACTGAATCGCAGTCCCAGCCTGCACATACAGGCTTGTTTGCGATTCTGATCATGCGGGGCTAGACATGCCCCGCGGGATCATAATCACGATCTCCTTTGTACGTCTGGGTCCTGCTGTATAGATAAGTCCTTTTGACTAAAGGTGATATATTTTCATGAAAGTAGTATAATACATTTCTTGACTACATTTTGGGCACTGAATCCTCCTTACCTTTGGTCAGAACAGAATGACAAAAAATAGCAAAACTAGAAAATACAAGTGAATCATGAAAAGCCTTCCAATGATAGTCTAAAGGGGAAAGTCGGAGGGGAGTTGATCGATGACCAGAAGGTGATAGACAGAATAATTTTATGCCTCATAATGTGGTAGGCAGCTCTGATCTTTGAAATCTTATTTTTGTTTTTTAATCGGTTCCAAAAATTCTCTGATCATTTTAACTTCTAGACCTTGTGTTCCTATATTGTGTTAAAGTTCTCTTTGAGCATCTTGAGTATAAGATAATAGATGTAGTGTTCTGTCCAAAAAGGTGCTTCCAAAGAAAGTCTTACCTTTTGCCTGCTTTGTCATCTGATCATCTGCTTAAATTTATTTATATTCTCTTATATACTGCATCAGTGTGGCTTACATTGAACAAACTGAAATTACATTGAACAGGACATTATAACTTGGAGATAACTATTTTACAGGGAATGTGGGCTATGGAGGGTTAAGTGGCTTACCCAAGACCACAAGGAACACTTGTGGGACTAGAAACCCCAGTCCTTCCAGCCCAAGGTTGCTGTCCTCTAATGTGATTTGAACCCCTGACCTTGAAGTACCTTGCCCCAACCACTAGGTCACTCCTCCACTCCTGAATGAATTGGTTCTTGCCCACTTAACCAACATGGTGTCCTTCTTGACAGTTTCTGCATTGAATAATATACACTAGATTAGAAGAAGAGCATGCATAGGGTCCCCTTATGTCAAAAATCTTTCCCATGTGAGTAACTGGGGGACACTGTGCTATGGGCTAGCACATCTTGTAGTATAGCATAGATTAGGTGGTGCAATTGCTGGGTGGGCATCTGAGGCTTCAGTGTAATGTCTTTTTATGTGTTTGTGGGTCACTGTTTGTGTCTATTTTTATCACATTTTTTTCAGTTGGTTTGTTTTACTCCATTATAACTAATTTGAACTTTACCTTGCTATATTGGTATTATTATTTTGTAAACAACTTTGTGGCCTGTTTTTGTGAAGGACAGTATAACAAATCTTTTAATAAACTAAGCTAAACTATCTCAAGGGTATCATTATTATTATTACTAAGCATTTATAAAGCGCTGCAACATACGAAGCGCTGTACAAACATAAAAAGAGACAGTCCCTGCCCGTTAGAGCTCACAATCTAGTCAAGACAAAATATGAAATAAATTAGATAATACAAATAACAATTAACAAGACAAGAATAAATGTTTATGGAGAGAACAAGAAAGGATGAGTTAGGAACAAAAAGCAATAGTGAAGAAATGGGATTTCAATTTGGATTTGAAGATGGCCAGGGAGGAGGCTTGATGGACAGAGACAGGTAGAGAATTCCAGGAAAAGGGTGCAGCCAGTTGAAAGGAACAAAGTCTAGAATTAGCAGTACGAGTAAAAGGCATAGATAAATGAAGACAATTAGATGAGCCGAGTAGGCAAGAGGGGGTGTAGGTAGAAATGAGGGATGAAAGGTAATGAGGGGCAGAAGAATGAATACATTTATAGGTTAGAAGGAGGAGTTTGAACTGGATACGGAAGCAGATGGGGAGCCAGTGAAGTGACATGAGAAGAGGAATAATGTGTGAAAAACGAGACTGATGAAAAATCAGACGAGCTGCAGAATGTTGAATAGACTGGAGAGGAAAGAGGTGGTTAGCATGGAGGCCAGCAAGAAGGTTACAGTAATCAAGGCGGGAGGTGATTAAAGAGTGGACAATCGGTTTAGTAGTGTTATCAGAGAGAAAAGGGCAAATCTTGGAGATATTGTAAAGAAAGAAACGACATGTTTTAGCAATGTTTTGGATATGTAAAGAGAAGGAGAGAGATGAGTCAAAGATAACACCAAGGTTCCATGCCAAAGAGACAGGAAGGATAGCAGAGTTATCCACAGAGATTGAGAAAGGGGAAGGAGGAGGGGAGGCATTAGGGGGAAAGACAAGGAGTTCAGTTTTGGCCATGTTCAGCTTCAAGTGGCGGTAGGACATCCAGGAAGCAATGTCAGAGAGGCAGGCCGAGATCTTAGCTTCAATTTCAGGAGAGATAACAGGCGTAGAGAGGTAGATTTGAGAGTCGTCAGCATAGAGATGATAGTGAAAGCCATGGGAAGAGATAAGGGCACCAAGGGATTGGGTATAGAGAGAGAAGAGGAGCAGACCTAAGACAGAATCTTGAGGTACACCCACAGGTAAAGGGGTAGAAGAGGAGGAGGAGCCACCGAAGTACACACTGAAAGAGCGGTGGGAGTGATAGGAGGAGAACCAAGAAAGTACAGAGCCTTTGAAACCGAGTGAAAACAGGGTGATAAGAAGAAGATTGTGGTCAATGGTATCAAAGGCAGCAGAGAGTTCCAGAAGAATGAGGACAGAATAAAAGCCTTTGGACTTAGCCAGAAACAAATCAAAGGGTAGAGGCTGGATTACGAGGATGGCTCTATCTGTCAGCCAATTTCATGTATGCCTTCGTAATAGAAGCTACTGGGGGAGGTATTCAAAGGATTGCAGCCCTGCAAACCATGTAAATGCCACTCATGTGATATTCAGCGGCACTAATCCGGTTTGTGCCATTGAATATCCCTGGTTTGTGCCACTAAACACCTTGACACTAAGCTAGTGTTGGGATGTTTTTGGGGATGGAGCATGAGGTGTAGTGATATTCAGCCGCTACTTGGATAACCCTAAGTGGCTAAAGCCAATTTTTCAGTCTGGTCAGCGGCTAAATATTGCTGCCAATGGGACTGCAAAATTGCAATCTGGGTAACAGATATTCAATGCCAGTGTCTATATATGACTCTGGCATTGAATATCCAGGCATGGAGGAGTGGCCTAGTGGTTGGGATGAGGTACTTCAGTCCAGAAGGTCAGGGGTTCAAATCCCACTAGAGGACAGCAACCTTGGGCCGGAAGGACTGGGTTTTCTAGTCCCACAGATGTTCCTTGTGGTCTTGGGCAAGCCACTTAACTCTCCATAGCCCATGTTCCCTGTAAAATAGTTATCTCCAAGTTATAATGCCCTGTTCAATGTAATTTCAGTTTGCTCAATGTAAAGCACACTGATGCAGAATAGCACAGTATATAAAAAATGTAAATTAATTAAAGCGATGACAGCCAGCTGTTTTAAGTGTTCTGTTGCCACCACCGCCACTAAAAATCCCCCTTATGTTGATGAGGAAAACAACTTTTCCTATGGAAAGCACTTAAGTTGTGAAATTGTTTGAGAATCTCTTCTTTAGTCAAAAACACAACAATGTCAGCATTATATTGACAACATTGGAAGAGTTTAGTATAACATTTATTCAAAAAACATCTTGCTCCTTTTTTGCTTTAGTTGGTGAACTTGGAGTGATGTCTTTAAAGCACCCTGTGACTTCTAATTTTGAGACACTATGGGAGGTTGTTTGTGGTAATGCAAGCTTCTATTTCAGGCCAGATAACTCAGCTTTCATTGCATTTGAAGACACTTTCTGCAGAATCTTTTTCTATAAAAACATAAGTGGCAGACTAAGGAGAAAAACTGAAGATTGGTTATTGACATTAGAATCTAGTGATTTTCAATTGCTGAAAGGTAATAACTTGCATAATAAGACAACCAGAGAATCCATAATAAAGTGTGATAAAAATTTTGCAGTTAGCACCTGGTAATTTTGGCAGTTTACCATATGATAACAGTTGCTGCAGAGGCTTTGCAGTTAGGGGTATACCCAGCATCTGCCCATGCTGAGAAAATACACGTTCCATTCACTAAGTGCATGATAGATACTGCAGATGCACTTAATGCTGGTGGCCTTATGTGACCTGTATTCTCTGCTGCAGTTATAATGAATGTGTGATAAGTTACCATGTGTTGAGCTTGGACTGTGCTTTATGGTTAACCCCTGTCCATTCCACATCCTTTTCCATGTTCTATAGCACAGGTCTGCGACTAAAAAGCTGTTTGATTATTTTCATCTAATTTCCATGTATTTCGGTGTGCTGAAAACAAATAAAATATTGAAAAAACTCCTAGACGTCATGATTTGCCACAACATGCAAAATTGTCATCAAATTTATCAATTTTTTTTCAAATTACTATTAATTCAAATTACTATTAATTCACATAAGTGCATTTAAGATATAAAATGCCAAAAAAACCTTAAAGGGGTTGTCCGAGTTATGTAAAAAAAAATATAGCACTGTAAATCTGATGGTCAGCAATATATACATAAGCTAAGCGAGTTTTAAGTCCGTGCTTCTAATGGTAGAAGGGGTTAATCTTTCCTGAAGAATCCAGTGGGAGGGTATCCTTCTCCCGTAGCAAGCTATTTAGAACTTCTAAAGAATTCAGCTCCTTTCTTTTAACAGCTCTCTTTAACAGCCTTCCCCGAGGTAAAATTCTTTGACCCAGCTCCTCCTGGAAAGTCCCCATACCTGGGTTATAGACAGCAGTCTCTTCAGGATTAAACCTCCTGCATTCTAAACCAGCTGTAGCCTTTCTACCACACTGGCTCTGCTCAAGACTCTGTTGCTGGCTATGAGGAGAGTCTTCCCTTAAGCTGTCATTAGAGTACCTTTCTCTGGGCTCTCTGCTAGAATCCTTTCTTTCTGTTTCCTTCAGGATTTCTTCCACTTCTGTTTCTCTGCTGTTCTCTTGGTTGTGCTTGCTCCTGATTTCTCTTCCGTTCCCCCTTCCGTCTCTCTCACTTCCTGTTCTCTGGGGCTTAAATGAGTGGGAATGCCCTGCACCTTTCCACTCCTCCCTCAGCTGTCTCTCATTACCTCCCTTAGTTGCTATGGTGTTGGGGCATGGCCTTAGGACAGCAGCTTTAGATATGTTTTTTTTCTCTCCAGCTGAACTTTTAAAGTCACTGCTCCCTGCACTTTCTTTCTGCCTGGAGGTAGAGGTCTGTGTTTTTTCTATTTCCCCGGGCTCTGGAGCAGATTTGTCACCACAGGTAGTGGTGCATGAGGCAGCAGCTGCAGCAAGAGAAGCACAGCCATGGATCCTGGTTATGGGCACTGGTTGGCATGTGCATGATGAGACCACCCTAGGGGTCTGGCACGGCTTTGTAAGACATGCCACTATAGTTGCTGTCAGGAGGCAAATGGACTTATCTAAGTTCTGTGTGGCCGCAATCTGGCACCCCTGCAAGGCTACAGTTTGCTGTAAGAGCTCCAGCTTCACTCACCCCCGTGCCTCATTCTGGTGCAGTATCTTCTCAACACATTGGATCATCTTCCCAGATGCTCCCTGGATGCTGTGTGGCTCCTGGCCATCAATCTCCTCTCTTGCCTGGTGAGATGGTGATGGTGTGAGTAGCTCTAAATCTCCATCTCCTGTCTCCACAGCCTCTTGCAGATGCCTGCCATGATCCATGGTATCCTGGTGGTCCTCCTCATGGGCATCGGTCTGCATATTCCCCACAACAGAAAGCTCTACAGCAGAGGTCACTGCATCCTGGCAAATGTTGGATGTCGATGTGTCTACAGTGGTTGCACTGGGATCAGGGCCATAGCTCAGAGCTGAAGCCTCGCAATCACCTGTAAATAGACAGAACAGTTATGTTAACCACAAGGTATGATCTGCCTATCATCAATAAAGAAAACATAGGGGGCCCCATAGGAACAGACTCCAATTGTTAGATGGGGGCTGCTGTCCCATTGTGCAATGTAGCTCTCCAAAAAAAGAAGGACAGATGACAACATGGTATCCCAAAACATAGTATTCCACAAACTACACAGCCCTGCAAATTGCTATCACATTTCCATATGTACATTTAACACTGCAACATCTACAGAGGCTCAAACCCCTGACTGTCAGGTTGTAAAACATGCACCTTAACCACAACTGTGCCCTCAGACATCTGTGACTTATCTTCCTTGATGAATCCAGATTGGTAGAATGCGTGTCAGCTATGTGCTGCAGCTGAGTGGAAAGTGTTGAGTGCATGTTACTCCCAGAATGCCACTGCTGCCTGCTGTAGAATGTACTCGCCATGCCATGAAATGTAATCAAGGCGCTGTGTAGCTGCCTTTATATGGCCTTGGTTTGAAAGTCAGCCAGCCAGCTATTTGCCGTTTATGGGGAAAATTAACCGACGGTATTGGTAAATACGAGAACAAAATTACCACTGTGGATAATTTGGTACTACGAAGTGGGAGATTTTTGTTCCTGACCAGTGACTGGATACACAAAGTAGAAGATTTGCCTTATAAGCTAAGTGGGCATATTTTATGTTTTTGGGGGGATTCAGAGTATGTGAGTTCCCTGGTTATTCACTGTTAATGGTGAAATTGAGAAACACTCAATAAAACGAATAAAAGGAAGTTTGCCACAAGAGAGAGCGATCCCTCATGGCAAGCTGTCCAACAAAAAATTAAAAGAGATGGATGAATGAAAAATAGGGGGTTTTAAGTAGGGGATTGTTTTGTGTACATAAATGAAATGTAATCAAGTACTGAGTGATAGGTAGTATAGGTATGCTCTCGCAATCACCAAGCCATGCCCCCATCCTGTCTGTTCCGTCACTGATAAATGAAAGGGGTCTCCATTGGGGCTACTAAATGTCTCATATCACTTTCCTGTACACGCTGTCACCGCATTGCAATTAAAAGGATATCGGGAAGAGATATTGAAATGCATCTGAAACCCACAGCAGGGAGAAGCATTATCATGTCCAGAATCCTCACTACTCATCTGATCACGCTGCAGGCTTGATCACACAAACCCTGTGCCATGCAGGACACAGGACTAGAACTCCACATTGCATTGCATTATAAACTGTGCCGTGGTTCTCACTTTTTCTTTTAGCTCCTTGGTGTGCGAGCATCTTGCATTTCCTTTGTTCTTTTGCAGAATAGGAGTGGCCTAGTGGTTGGGGCAAGGTACTACAGGCTGGAAGGTCGGTGGTTCAAATCCCACTAGAGGACAGCAACCTTGGGCCGGAAGGACTGGGGTTTCTAGTCCCGCAGGTGCTCCTTGTGGTCTTGGGCAAGCCACTTAACCCTCCATTGCCCATGTTCCCTGTAAGTATTAGTGTATGTGTCTCATATCCCCTCGTGTTAAATGTATCCCCCAACCACTTTGACCCGGTGAAAAGCGGGATATAAATGCAGCTAAATAAAATAAAATAAATAAATATGTTTACATTAACACCATACTGATCCAGTGTGCAGTTTCAGGAGTTATGTTGGGGTTGCTAAGTTCCTTCTTGGTTACAAAGTCTTTCTTGTTTATTTCAGAGGGTGGGAAGTGCTGTGTTGGGGCGCCAGGTTGCTCCTGTTTCTGTGGAAATGGAGGTGCTTTGGTTGGGGGGGGGGACTGGAATATGTATTGTCTTTGAGATTTGCAGTTTTGTGTTCTTTATGCTGCCAGACTAAAATTTTAAATATTTTGTCAGGTCAGATTAAAGGAAATTTCAAATTTTAAGGGAACATCTCAGTTTAATTTTGTTTAGTAGCCTGATAGCTTCACCACTACTGAGTTTCAGACTTTTCCATCTCTAGCACAATCCAATCCAACGTTTGAATTCATGGCTTACCAGGATTAGTTTCTCATTTTATATCTTCCCTCCGCATCATAGCGAAATAAATATGATGTGCAGATTGGTGATGGTCTGATTCGGGGGGCAGGGGGAGCTGTGTAAGTGGCTTTTCATTATTCAAATTTAATGTTTTTTGTATTATGTGTTATATTGTAACATCTGTTTTACTAAATTGCATGTATATTTTTGGAAGCCACCTAGGATTTTAGAGTGGTAATATATATATATTTTAAAATAAAGCAAGCTAAATTTATGCAAATGTTGCAATGAATCTCCATACATAGCTCTGCATCACCATCATTCTGCCCCTGGGAGGAAGTAGCCAGGGGGGAGGGCACTAGGAGGTGGAGGAAAGCAGAAACCTCAGATTGGGACAAGCATGATCAAGATTAAAATGGTCAGACAATAAAGGTAGAAGATAATTTTATTTTCAATGTAATGAACAGTCGCTGTCTTCATATTTTATAAAGCACAGGGAAATGCATTGCTTTCTATTTCTCTGGCCTTGCATTGTATGCAGAATCTGACTTTTTGTGGTTTCAGTTTAATTGTTATCTACATTTATTTATTTTATTTACATTCTCTTATATACCATGCTATTCTGCATCAGTGCGGTTTACATTGAACAAACTGAAATTACATTGAACAGGGCATTATAACTTGGAGATAACTATTTTACAGGGAACATGGGCTATGGAGGGTTAAGTGGCTTGCCCAAGACCACAAGGAGCACCTGTGGGACTAGAAACCCCAGTCCTTCCGGCCCAAGGTTGCTGTCCTCTAGTGGGATTTGAACCCCTGACCTTCCATTCTGAAGTACCTTGCCCCAACCACTAGGCCACTCCTCCACTAGGCCACTCCTCCACTGCATATCATTATGTAGTTTTAGTGATCCTCCCTCTCCCAACTTCCCTGCTACATTCCCCCCCTATCCCCTCCCCTATCCCCTCCCCTACCCCCACCCCTCCCCCTTTTCCCTTCCCCCTCCCATCCTTCTTTATCTTAGTCGATAATTTAACTGCCTCTGTTACTTGGTTCTGCAGTTTTTGCCTGTTCTATGTAAAGTTGCTTGACTGTTCTTGTTCTCTGTAAACAGCTCTGATTCTAAATAGTGTGGTATATAATAGCTAATAAATAAATAAATATGTTTATTTTTAGGTTATGGTCACTTATTCTGTACTTTGGTGAGGGTCTGTGTTCTGACTTTGTGGCCAAGGTCAGGTGTTTTGTTAATATGGAGTTTGTACATAGGGATCTGTTCTATAGTAATCTGAATTGTTCAGCTTTTCAAATATGTGTTTGGATGTTCCAGGGCCTGCTGAAGTATTTACAGTTATGCTTTTCTTGGGTAGGCTCCTTATGTGAGTTTTGGAAGTTGAACTGGTATGGTATAGTAGGTTTGCCCTGCAAATCCTCAGTAACTTTGCTGTAGGGTTTTGTATTAATTCACAATATGCCTGCTACTGGAGAATGTTTGCTGTTTGTTAGTGAGATGGTCTGAATCAGATATTTATTTATTTTTTATTTATTTATCTATTTTCTTTTATACCGCCCCTTCCAAAGATCAAGGGCGGTTTACATGGAACAATTTAACATTCTTGTACACTTCTGTATACATTTACATTGAACAGTAGAATTCAACTATGTACAGGTGATAATGCAAACAACTGTCAAACTATTTACATTAGCTATTTACAGAGGCTATTTATAGTGTGTTACAGAGTTGGATAGTTATAGTTACCAGAAAGTAGCAAACTCCCTGGACAAAAACTACAGCATATATGGTAGTTTACAACCCTGCTCAAGAGAGTGTTACAGAGAGAAACCACGTGAGGTCAGAGAAACCGTTTGTTTCAAAGAGCAGGATAGCAGCTTATTGACACACCCTGTTATTCCTGATGCTGAGGAAATGCAGATAGACTCTGACCATAATGAAATAGTGGATGATCGGATGGACTGTACATTATCTTTGGCTGACCATGTGAATTCCCTATGCTGAACAGTGTCTGAGAGAGACGGTAAAAGCAGCAGAAGAAAAGGGAACATTTTCTTTGCTAATTGAAGCTGTTGTGATTTGTTTTGTATCAAGCACTGCACGTTTAAAGCCTGAAGCTGACAAGGCTAACTTACCTGAGTTCATGTATAATTTCCTCAAGCCAACTGTATGGCATGTTTTGTCCTGAGTTATTCACTTGCACTTAATCCGCCGGGAAGGGGAAAATAAATTCTTGTCATTGCCTGAAACCACTCGACTGCAACTCATCTGTGCTCAAAGGGTAAAGGGACTTACATTCCCAGAAGGCCTTGCAGAGTTAAAGCAAGCCCACGCACTCTGCGGCAGGAACACCACAGGCAGACCAAGTCTCAGCACCCTAGGCGTTGATATTGATATTGATATTGATATTGAGTTCCGAGGGTGAATGTCCTGGTTCTGCTCTGCACTCATTGTTGAGGGAGGGGGTTCTGTGGATGCAAACTATACATTCAAAAATAAAAAAGCAAGAACCATAAAGCAATTTATAACAACAAAATAAAAATGAGTTATAATTTGGTGTTATAAACAGTGTTGCGATTCTCACTCTTTCTTTTAGTTCCTTGGTGTGCAAACAGCTTGCATTTACTCTACATTATCTAATCGGCTTTTTGGTTTGGTTCAGTCCCTGACTGGAGTTTTGAGAAAGACAGCCCCCCCCTGCTCCGGGGGGGGGACCATCTCATCCTTTGCCTCAGGCAGCAGATTGCCTTGAGCTGCCCCTGCTTTTGACTGTGTAAATCATGAGACACTGGGTCACATTAAGAAGCGTGGGTATACCAGCATACTTGATAGTTCTCTTGCACGACCTTTACTTTGATCAAGAAGCAACAGTTTGAAAGGAACAAGAGAAACACAATGGTTTACAATCAGAAAAAGTGTATGGCAAGGCTGCATACTTTCCCCCTACTTGTTTCATTTATACGCAGAACAAATCTTCAGAGAAGCAGGACTGAACCGAGGTATGAAGATTGTTGGAAGACTCATCAACAGCCTTCACTATGCTGCTGATACCACATTACTGGCTGAAAGTGAAGATGATCTGAAACATTTGCTTCTCAAGAGTGAGGAACATAGTCTTAAAATGGGCCTGCACCATAATGTAAAGAAGACAAAGATCCTGACAACTGGCAAAATCAATAAGGTCATCGTTGAAGGAGAAGAAATTGAAATAGTGGACAACTTTAACCTACTTGGATCCACTATCAATAAAGAAAGAACAAGCAGCCAAGAAATCCAATGACGCATTGCTCTTGGCAGAATGGCTATGAAGGACTTAGACAAGATTCTCAAGAGCAGAGATGTCTCTCTCCATACAAAGATTTGACTTATATTTCCACTAATGTCATATGGATGTGAACGTTGGAAGTGAAAAAGATAGACAGGAAAAAAATTGATGCCTTTGAATTAAAGTGCTGGCAATGAATACTGGGTATACCATGGACTGCCCAAAGAACAAACCAGTCAGTAGAAGAAATTAAAAGAAATTACCCCTCCCTATGTTACATGTTACACCGCTTTGACCCGGTGAAAAGCGGGATATAAATGCAGTTAAATAAATAAAAATAAATAAAGTACTAGAGGAGATCAAACCTAAGCTTTCTTTAGAAACTCAGATGACAAGACTTTGACTTGCATACTTTGGATACATCACGCGAAGAGAGAGGTCATTAGAGAAAGACATCATGCTTGGCAAGGTAGAAGGTCAATGCAAGAGAGGAAGGCCAGCAATAAGAGAAATTTATACAATAACAGCAGTGATGGGTGCCACTCTGTCAACAATGAGCCATCTTACTGAAGACCGAATGCAGTTTAGGACAATTATCCAGAGGGTCGCCATGAGTCGATACCGACTCGACGGCACTTGACGACAACAACAACTGTATACTGATAATATCAGTCCATTTAAAATGGTACATGCAAAATATTATCCATATATTTGTGGGCCATGTTAGGAAGGGACTGTGGGCAGGCCACATATCCTGCTCATGGCCGTATTCATCACACACTAAACAAATAGTCACACTGAATATACAGATCTTGTATGATAGCACTGATGGCATTTGACCTGAGCCAGCAACTTTGTGAACTGTAAACATAGTATATTTTCACAGCTTGAACCCCACAATAGACCCCAAAGGGAGGGGTACAAAAGCAACACAGTTGGCTCAATGGCTCTGATGACATTTACATGCCATGTTTTGTCTACTGTGTCTTGCATATCTGGTAGCTTCAGCATCCCATTCACGGATCAAATCTCACACATCATCACCTCGATCAACACCAGCACCGCCCCAACAGACCCATGCCCAATGGTCTGGATCAAAGTGGTATAGGAGGATCTCATCCACATCATACACAACATGGTGCACAAATCCCTAACCCAAGGCATTATGCCAAACACTCTAAAGCTAGCGATTATACAACCAATCCCGAAAAAATCACAACTAATTAAGAACAATCCAGCCGCCTACAGACCCATCTCAAGCCTCCCTCTACTAGTGAAGATTATCGAAAAGGTGGTTCAACACCAACTCCAGGATCACATTGACAACCATGCCCCGCTGGACCCAAATCAACACGACTTCCGACCAAACCATGGTTTTGAAACACTACTGATAATCTGATCCAAATCATCGACAATGTGAAGAGAGGCATCATCATGATCTTCTTAGACATCTCTTCAGCTTTTGACACTGTGGTCCACAGCACACCTCACTCAAGACTACAGGACATTGGCCTACATGGCACCACCATGAAGTGGTTCACCTCATACCTCACAAACAGACAGCTCCAAGTCAAAAGTGGCCCTTTCACCTCCCAACCAATAGGAATCAACCAGGGTGTACCACAAGGATCCTCCTATCTGCGCTTTTATGTATTTATGTATTTTATTTTATTGTTTTTCTATACCGCACTATTTATCATCAGCGCGGTTCACAGACAACAAGAATTGTGCAATGTAGAAATTAAAACATGGTGAACAAGTGAAATATATACACTATATACAAATTAGTATAAGGGTTGCATATTATTTATTTTATTTTATTGTTTTTTTGCTTCTACATTGAACCGATCTGCAACATCATTAAGAAGCACAATATACAATACATTATCTACGCAGATGACATCATGATATACACTCCAATCAATCTTGACAGCCCAGACTACATCAAAATATCAGACTGTCTTCAGAAAATGACATTATGGATGCTAGAAAACAACCTGATCATAAACTACAACAAGACAGAAGCACTACTTATCACCCAAAATGCCGCCTTCACCCCACCTCCCAACATCAGCCTGAACAACATCACCATACCAATAAAGACTGAAGTAAAGTACCTCAGAGTGACACTCGACAAAGACCTGAACCTACAGTCGCATATCAGCAGAACCATCAAAAACGCATACCTCAAAATGAGAACCATCTGACGCCTCAAGCTAGTTCTCTCACAGGATCACTTCCACACTGCCTGTCAAGCTCTAATCACACCTATATTAGACTCCGGCAACCCCATCTACCTTGGACTCTCAAAACAAACACTCCGGCCCCTGCAGATGGCACAAAACACTGCCGCCCGCATAATAACGGGATCATCAAGACACAATCACATCACCCCCATTCTCAACCACCTCCACTGACTCTCTATCAGCTCCCACATCAGAAATAAGGCAATACTAAACATCTTTAAAATCAAACACAATCTCTCAGCAAACAGTATACAACCCCTCATCAGATCTGACACAAGCACTAGACCAAGGAGGAGAGGCACCTCAGGCTCCATTATCACCCCATAGCATTTACCAAAGCAAGGCAAGACACAACAAGAAGAGCACTATCCCTGGCTGCCCCCGGTCTCTGTAACTCCCTCCTGGACGACCTACAATCAACTATGGACCTCAAGGATTTCAGGAAACAGCTCAAAACTATGCTCTTCACTGAAAACTATAGCGACATCACATAAATAACCTGTACTTTAGCCCATGGCTACCTAACACCCCGCCTCCCCCCCCCTCCGTACCACCTACCCTCCCTGTATATAACTCCTTGTACATAGCGCATCCTGTATATAGCTCACCAAGAAATCTTTGACTTCACTCCCACAACTACTCTCATATGTTAACACTGCATGCCTACCCCTACTGGCACTATTCTTTGATTGTTTGAAGTGTAAACCGCTTTGATTTCAGGACAAAGTGGTATATAAATCCTTTTAAATAAAAAAATAAATAAATAATGAAACACCTATATCTTCTCCTTTCCTGTCTTCCCACTGGCCTTTTTCTTCATGCAGCCATGCCCTACACATCCACAATTCATCCCCACTGCTGCTGCTGTCCTGGGTATCTGCTCTTCTGTTGCAGCTCCACATGCATGCATGTGTACTGTTGGCTGTGCAGTGGTATCTGCTGCACATCACACATCCTGCCCATTTCTGCCCTCTCTCCCTTACTTTCTGCTTGCCTGTTTCATTCTCTCCATAACAGCCGCTTTCTATCTGCATTTCTTCAGCATCTATGCCACAGCGGACACTCCACTCCTAGTTCTCCTTTGGGTTCTCTTATGTCTGCTATATTTTCTAGGCCCCCTATACTACTGCCTGCCTGCTGCTACCTCTTCCCATGTGTGCACTGATATTCATGTACTCACTGTGCCAGGGTGCTGCAGATATGCTCCCAGCCTCTTCATGGTATGGACTGGGTATGGGCTGTGGTATATGGTAGTCTTCTGGGCCCTCTGGGTAGGAGCAGCTCTTCCTCCTCCAGCGTCAATCTTCAGAGGAGGTGGGTGTCAGTTGAGGAGATGTTTGCCTGCCTGGTAGCCATTCTCTGTGCAGTACTATAGGGAGTCTGTGGGAGAGGGCGGAGAACTACTCCATTCTGTTTCCTGTTGCACGTGCAGTTTCATTTCATGGCGGCGGGCATGGCCTTGTGATTTGCACGCATGTGGGCTATATACGGTGGACACAGATAGACACCCTGATGTGAAAACATGCCCAGTCGGATCATGGTAAGTTCGTGCACATCTATGGACACTGATTCAGAATTCCTCCCCATCTGAATACATGCACGATTTGCACGCCTCCATGGGGCCTGTACATCCTATGTGGAATGTGCCTAAAAGCCATCAGTTCTTTCCTAAAATCCAATACATTGAACAATAATCATAAAGTCAGAGGCAACTGGTTCCACATAGGGGATTATTATTAATTCTGGCCATTGTAGATTCAACCTAGAAATTGAAGCCATCACATCGAATACATTTTCTGTATATTTCCTAGTGCAGTTTAAGGCCAGACGCCTTCCTCTCCCCTCCCCCACTAGAGAACTAATGAAGCAGATTTCTGATTATATTACTTAGGGGCCCTTTTACTAATGTCTCTACCTGGTTAACATACATTTTAGCATTTGATAACTGGCCGCAATGAATGCTAATACACAGGCATGCCAGCTACCAGCCACCAAAATGCATGTTAATAAGCAATTATGCACTAATGTGGAGAGTGGACAGGTTAGGTGTAGAGTGTGAGTGTGGAGAGCACCTTAGCAAACAATCACTGCAGGGTACTAAGCTCAGAAATTGGGGAGGAGATGAAAGGAATAGACAGACATCAAATAATAACCATTATTCTAAAATTGCTCTAAGGTGGACTTTTATTCTCCTGAAGAGGTCAGTGAACAGACTGTGAGGAAAACTTTCTTTTCAAGAAAATATAATGGATAAAAAAATATGTGAAGGCATAGAGGCACATTTTGCAATGCAATTTCCAAGTGCAATCTAGGGACATCAAAGCCAGAACATCTGAAAAAAAAGCAGGCACGTGCAAATTCAGGCATAATTTTGGAAACATGGACATGTCCGATATAGACGTCTATCAAACATCTAGATAGACATCCACAGGATAGCATTCCAGCCCTAAGATGTCTAATAGGATAATGGTTGGGGTAGAGTTTAAAATCAGGGTGACCTTGGTTCAAATCCTAGTGTGGGCATTTGTGATCTAAGGCTAGTCACTTAATTTTCCATCTCCTCTACACTCTGGATGTTTTAAGGTTAAAACAAACACTTTCCTGATGCCTATTCCTGTCTGGAGTACGTATAAATATGGATGTGCCTGCAGACATCTCTAACGTGTCCTCCCCAGACACACCTCCTTGCCTTCTTGGACATCCCTGCATGAGACATCCATGGATGTCATTTGCAGAAAGGCTACGGAGACATCTCCATGGTTTTGTCATCCACATGCACATTTTCAGATGTTGAAATCATGACTAAACCTTTTAATACAAATGACGTAGAAGCTAGAATGTCTGGAAAAAAAGCAGACACATCCAAGTTCAGGTGTGATTTCAGAAACATGGACATGCCTTGTAGGACGTCTGCAGGGCGTCTACATATAGGTCCCTGGAATAGTATTTGAGACCAAGGATAGATAGGATTAGCCTAATGGTTAGAGCAATTGGCTGGGACCAATGTTCAATTGACTGGGTCAGTGTCACAGCAGGACATGCTAGGGAGATAAAAGTTTCTAAATGAAATAAATAACTGCTTCTTGGAGCAGCCGGTTCATGAACAGATAAGAGGGGAAGCAATTTTGAACCTAGTTCTTAGTGGAACACAGGATCTGGTGCAAGAGACAAGGGTGTGGGGGTCACTTGGCAATAGTGATCATGACATGAGGGACGGCAAAGAAATCCATAGTGCTACCTTTTAACTTTCAAAAGGGAGGAAATGAGGAAAATAGTTAGGAACAAACTAAAAGGAGCAGCTGCAAATTTGAAAGATTTACATCAAGCATGGTCATTGTTTAAAAATGCTATCTTGAAAGTCCACCAGATGTATTCCACGCTTTAAGAAAAGTGGAAGGGAGGCCAAAAAACTGCCAGAATGGCTTAAAGGTGAGGTCAGAGAGGCTGATGTTACAAAAAAAGCAACTTTCAGGAAATGGATGAAGGAGCCAAATGAAATATTTATGAATAAAGCTAACAATCTTGATCACTCCAACACCATCCCTTCCAACTAGTGTTGAGGTGCTGAAGTGTAGCGGTATACACAGTACATTTACATCTGCTGAGGAGCTGGTGCAAATTGATACTTCTAGACTCTTGCCATGCTCCATCAAAACTACACCCTTGACCCCGCCTATGGATGGGTTGCATAGAAGTATCGGTCTTCCTGTCACGTGTGGTCTTCCATGTCCATAACTTTAGGGTAATTTTATGAGACCTTTTATGCATGAAAAATCCTTCATAAAATTATACCCTATGAGGGCAATTTCTAAAAGCCATTTACAAAGTAAATGGGCTATTTGATCTTTGCTCACCCATCCTGCTGGTGAAAATACAGGAGGTGCTGATTTTTCTTAGAGTTTGTAGGGCTTTCAGGACCTATTGCTTTACTCTGCTATCCCTCCACAAGCTACCACTGTATTTTTCTTAATGGTTAAATTGGTTTTAGCTTCAATATCATTACAACTGTGTGACTTCTACACTCAGGTTACTACATTGGGAATGGTGAGCACATTGCAGTTAGCATGGGGGAAGATAATTGCAGCATTGATGGTGCACGCTAACACGGATGCACTTAAAGATACATCAACGGGTAGCGTTGAGTACACCACGTTAATTGCAAATGTTGCTGCTGCGAATTAGATGACCTGTCCATGCAGTAAACTCAGGAGACATGCTGGCCTTGCTTCTGACAGCTACCAGGTAGGCTTTACACTTACTGCATGTTAGTTTTAGCACTAAACATGCAGTAAGTGCAAAATTCTACCACCTTTTTATAATAAGGCACCTAAGTTTTCAGCACAAAGTTTGAGTCAAATTTTGCCAGATTAGTTCTTGCAACTTTTCCATTCAGAGGTAACCAGGTAAACTCTGATTGTATCTATCTGTATCTTTATCTATAGTATACATATCACTAAGGAGTGGAGGGGTGCAGCCTAGTACCCAAGCGATCTGGGTTCTATTCCCGCTGGCACTCCTTGTGGCCTTGGGCAAGTCACTTTACCCTCTATTGCCTTGGAAGAAAAGGCCTGGCAATCTAATTCTGGTCATACCTTGACAAAAAAGCCCAGTGGCTATTGGGCCACCAGAAGTCAGCATTGACTTGACAGCATTTAAAAAATATATATCACTAAAAAATATAGCACTATACTGCCAGCATCAAGTCTCAAGGTAACTAGTGATTTTGTTTATATTTTTAATATAGTATTGTATTGTTGGCATTGTGTGTCACAGCAGACGTGAGAACAGCTGCAGCTGTCAATGTATTTTAGTGGTAATGCACAGTCTATGTACCAAACAGGCCATTCTAACGTGCTCAGAGTTAAGGGTCACAAATCACACAGGACAAACTTCCTTGATTTTATGTGCCTCATCTGTTACAGATGAAGAGAGACTTAAAATACCATCAGGCACAGAAGCAGACACTGACACTTTAACAGTCACATTACTTATTTAAAGCAGTAACGTTAGCAGTTAGCAAAATGAGCTACCCCCAGAGGAGCCCAAAAACGGGGAGCAGATGGATGGCAGTGAATTCAGACCAGAAAGGGACGAGTCAGAGATATAACCCACACAACTCATTCATAGCATTAACAGTGACTAAATGTCACACTAAGTCACCTCTTGAAGAGACAGAATTGAAGGTGGAAGTGCACTATAAGTGAGAATATCTGCATAGAGTCTGAGGAGGAGACTCTTTTGGGTTGAGAAGTATCATCAGAAGAATATATTCAGGGGAAAGAATTAAAAATGATGTAAACAGTAACAGAACTCAACAAGTGTGGAGTAAGCAGCATGGATCTGTCTGCTTTTTGGGAACCTGACAGATACTTGTGATCTGGATTGGCTGCTGCAGTAAACAGGATACTGGGCTTGATGGATCTTTGGTGTGACCCAGTATGGCATATCTTATGTTCATATGTTCTAAGCACTAAGATGATCTGCATTGAACTGTGGCATGACTGATTTGTGATTCCAAGACAGAGAAAGGGCCTGGGTGTTGACTTAGACACTGTTTATTTATGATATAAAGATGTCAAAGTGTTTTACTATCCAGTTCCAAAATTCACCATATAGTAACCCAACTCTATAAAAACCTAACTGTTATATTCACATAATTCATCTTTTTTTTTTTGTCAAAGCGAGCCGAAGGAGGGCTGGTACTAGATACCCAACCCACACCTGACGGCAGGCTGCTTTTATTCAAAAGGTTTCACCACCAAAATAACGTAGATATATTAAACTTATTTAAAACTGCACTTAGCTCAATCACACCGTTGCTGGCAACATTTGTTCTTCGCACGACATGCACATTTCGGGGATGACCCTGTATCAAGTGCTTCAGATCAGCAGAAGAATTTAGCAACTGTGTCAGGAAAACGCCATCAATGTGGCTACGGGCAATCATTATCTGAACAGGCTGAATGGAAGCATTTTAAATGGAGAACCAGCCAATAGCAAACAGGTAACTCCCCACAGTCAGGGGAATCCCTGCTACGATTGGCCATGAACCATAGAAAACTCAACCAGATGTCATATCAAACTGATCCAATCAATCTCGTGGTTCAACCCGTGAGGGGAGACAGTGATCCTCGTGGTGGGGACAGGAAACAGAAACTTCAGCATTTAGAACAATGGTCAATTTCCAATTGGACACTGTCTCCCCTCGCGGTTCGCTTCGACCAAAAAAAAGATGAATTATGTGGATATAAGAGTTAGGTTTTTATAGATTTGGGTTACTATATGGTCAATTTTGGAATTGGATAGTATTTGTATTCACCGGATTAGGTTCAGTGTTTTCAAAGTGATTTTACTAGCAGAAGTGATGGACCCCATCATTACGGCAAAATGCTTGAGTCAGATGTGAAGGGCAGAGGTAGAAAAACAGGTTGAGTTTTCTGAAATTGGTCCATTATACATATATTTGGCAGCAATTATCCATGTATACAGTAAGTGCCAGTTCTTACATATGGAAATTACTGTGCAATACCATTTTTTTTTACAAATTTTCTACGTGTCTGCCAGCAATTCTATATAGTATTTGTTTTACAAAAGGCTCTTCATTGTACCTGAACAAAATGTGGTATTATGTTACTCTCTAATGGATATAGAATCATGCTATAGGAACATTCTCCATGTAGATTACATAATTGCATAGGGCAGATTTCTAAAGACATCCACCCTGGATCATCAATACACACCAGAAGCTGTTACAAAACTAATAAAATTAATCTTAACATAGTAACATAGTAAATGATGGCAGATAAAGACCAGCATGGTCCATCCAGTCTGCCCAGCAATACGGCAAGAGTAGGTGCACCTGTCGCTCTGTGCAGGCCACCCCTCCCCATGTCTTTGTTTAGGGGTGGACCCACCACTCCATGTAGGACACCCCTGTTTGTTGAGACGTTAGACGGTTCAGTTTATTTTGTTTTTATCCTGTTGTTGTAAAGGGATCCGCTGTGCTTGTCCCATGCTGTTTTGAATTCTGTCACTGCATTTGCCCCAACCACTTCCATCAGGAGAGTATTCTAAGCATCCACCACCCTTTCAGTGAAAAAATATTTCCTGACAATGCCTTTCAATTTACCACCTTGCAGCTTCATGTTATGCCCTCTAGTTTTGCAGCTTCCCCGTCTTTGGAAGAGGTTTGTTTGTTCATCGTTCCTCTTTAAGTATTTAAAGGTCTGAATCATATCTCCCCTATCCCTCCTCTCCTCCAAAGTGTACATATTTAGGTCTTCAAGTCTCTTCTCATAAGGTTTCTTACGCAGGCTCCAAATCATTTTGGTCGCCTTCCTCTGAACAGTTTCCAGTCTTTTTACATCTTTTGCAAGATATGGTCTCCAAAACTGAACACAGTATTCTAAGTGAGGCCTCACCAATGACTTGTACAGTGGCATAAGTACCTCTTCTTTTCTGCTGGTAATCCCTCTTTGTATGCAGCCCAACATCCTCCTGGCTTTTGCCACTGCCTTGTTGCACTGTTTTGCCACCTTGAGATCATCAGAGATAATCACACCAAGGTCCTTCTCCTAAACCATGCACACCAACCTCTCACCCCCTATTGCGTATATTTCCCTTGGATTTCTGCTACCCAAGTGCATGACTGCACTTTTTCGCATTAAATCGTAATTGCCAAACATTAAACCATTCTTCCAGCTTTTGTAGATCTTTCCTCATGTTATCCCCTCCCTCGGGGGAGTCCACTCTGTTGCAAATTTTTGTGTCATCTGCAAAAAGACAGACCCTTCCATTCAGTCCTTCAGCAATATCACTCACAAATACATTGAACAGTGCCGGGCTCAGGACCGAACCCTGGGGCACCCCGCTAATCACCTTCCTTTCATCCGAGTGAGCTCCATGTACCTTCTGTCATCTGTCAGTCAACCAATTTCTAATCCAGTTTACCATCTTGGCATCCATCCCAAAGCTACTGAGTTTATTGACAAGCCTCCTATGAGGAACAGTATCAAAGGTTTTGCTGAAATCCAGGTAGATGACATCCATCGCATGCCCCTGATCTAGTTTGGCAAGATTTGTTTGGCAAGACCGTCCTTCAGTAAAACCATGTTGCCTCGGATCTTGCAACCTGTTGGTTTTGAGAAAGTTCACTATTCGCTCTTTCAGGAGCGCCTCCATTACTTTTCCCGCCACCGAGGTAAGGCTCACGGGTCTGTAGTTTGACACTTCTTCCCTGTCGCCACTTTTGTGTAGAGGTACAACATCAGCCATTCTCCAGTCCTGAGGAACCTCTCCCGTTTCCAAGGATCTATTGAATACATCCTTTAACAGCCCTGCAAGAATCTCTCTGAGCTCTTTCAGTATCCTGGGATGTATCCCATCCGGTCCCATGGCTTTGTCCACTTTCAGTTTAGCAAGTTGTTCCAACACCTCGCCTTCTGTGAATGGTGTGGTATCTACTTCATTCCCATTTTTATATTTGGGAATCACAGCTGGTCCATCTCCAGGATTTTCTTTATTAAAAATAGCGCAGAAGTATTTGTTTAGCAATTTCCCTTTTTCTATGTCACTTTCCACGAGACCTTTCCCAGCACTTTTGAGTCCTGAAATTCCAACTCTGATCTTCTTCCTTTCCAGAATATACCTGAAGAAAGTTTTGTTGCCACCCTTAACATCTTTAGCCATCTTTTCCTCTGACTTCAACTTCAGTAATTACATCTAAATTCATGGGCACTGCCATAATAACTAGGATGACACCATAATATAGCAAACTTTTTATGGCAGAACTGGAAGAGACATTTTTTAAAATAGTTTATTTATACTTTTTATAAAATAAACAAAAAGCCCCTGTTCCACAAAAATGAAGCAGAAACCATACAACTAGGGGGATTTTTAACCTCTGAAAAAGAAAAGGAAAAATGAGAAGATGGCAGAGAGCATTATATGTCTGAACTAGCAACATCAGCAGCAGTGTATATGCTAAGGGAAACTATTTTTTCTCTCAACGTGTAATCAAACTCTGGAATTCATTACCGGAGGATGTAGTAAAATCTGTTAGTTTAGCTGGGTTTTAAAAAGGCTTGGGCAAGTTCCTGGAGGAAAGATACATAAACCATTATTAAAGGGGATCCGGGAAATCTACTGCTTGTCCCAGCATTGTGGAACCTGTGTCTTCTGGGGACACAGGGGAAACTGCTAGGTACTTGTGACATTGATTGGTCACTGTTGGAAAACAAGATGTGCCATACTGGGTCAGACCAAGGTCCATCAAGCCCAGTATCCTATGTTCTTAGTGTGTTCTCATTCTCTATTTTAGATTTGTCTCTATTTGTAATTGGTACATAGAAGGGTAAAGTCCAGATTTGCTCCCCAGACTACTATCATTCAATTTGTTGGTGCCTTGGGGGAAGTACAGTGATGAGAAATCTGCCATACTGGAAGGATATCTTGCTCAGCCTGGATACCTGCACTCCTCCTTTGTCTTCTCTCACAAGTTCCCTGTTAGGTGTGTTGGGTCCCAAATTGGGTATGTTCCTGCCAGGAGCTCTGCATGGTAATGGTTCTGGTGAGCCTGGAAGAATTCTGGAAATGGTGGCAGTGAGACAGTGACTGATGTAGCATCTGAACACTGCAGTCACATTGTAGGTAGATGTGTCTGGAGTGGAGCTGGTGGATATCCAGCTGAGGGTTGGAAGGGGCCAATGATTAGGACTGATGATGTATGTGCAACTGAAAAAGATGGAGAGACCTGAGATAATTAACCTGGAATCAATCTGACAGCCATTGTTTAATTGAAAGGTACTGTGAGCGATAAATTAGGCATCTTGGAGAACTCAGTTGGAAACATTAGTCAGTGGGTGGTCTTTGAAGAACAGGAAGCATTAAAAGAACTCCGATCTATGTCAGAAGTGATCATCAAAAGAGCTGATAAGGAAGGGGCAATTGTGTTACAAAATAGAGCTGATTATTTGGCTGAAGCCTATAGACCATTGAATGATACTACAGTATATGGAATTTTGGTAGAAGATCCAACATGTGGTTTACAAAATTACATTCAAGAGCTGACCAAGCAAACCTATAAGATGCAATGCATTACTCGGAAGGAATTCTCTTGAATGTTTCGTCGGTACAGATGGCAAGGTTTTACCTCCTACCAAAGATTCATAAAAGCCTTGTAAATCCTCCAGGTAGAACAATAGAGGCGTACTCTCCTGGAGCCACTTTCGATCTTTGTGTATTCCTTTTTGCGACCTTTGTTACTTAGCATCCCCTCTTACCTAAGAGATACAACTCATTTTTTTGAATGTGTTGATGGAGATGGGGATTCTGTCTACACAGTCTAACATTATGTTAGCTACTCTTGATGTTATGGCCCTCTACACTAGTATTCCCCAGGAGGCAGCACTTTAAGTAGTACGGGCAGCTTTAGTTCAATGAGGAGATCTATAAGAGAGCCTTTAGGTTTTGTCATGAGCTTGGCGGAGTTTGCCATAAAGACTTTTTTTTTTAGGTTTGAAGGCAAAATCTATTAGCAAACCTCAGGAGTGGCTATGGGGGTGACATTTGCCCTATCTATAGTGAATCTTTATATGGGTGACAATAAGCAGAGATGGCAATCAGCTTCTGCATTTTCCTCTCACATAAAGGTATGGCATCATTTTATTGATGATGCATTTCTTATATGGGAAGGGTCGATTGAGTTGCTTATGCAATTCCATCAATGGCTCAATAATCTGAATCCAGATATACAATTCACCCTGAATTGTCATGAGAGTGAAATTGCTTTCTTAGATATCTGAGTTTTTAAACATGAAACCAGATGGGGTACTACAGTTTATAAGAAAATGACAGACAAACACCTATCTGCATTTTTCAAGTGCCCACTCACGTAGGCTGGTTGAGGGACTTCCCTTTTCCCAGTTTGACCATTACCGGTGTAATTGTTTGAATGTAAATGATTTCATTCTTCAGTCACAAGACCTTAAAGAAGACTTTCTAGCAAGGGGATATCCTCTAAGGGTGGTTGACAGGGCATATAAATAGGCGTATGAATGGACAATAACAGGGATTGACTGTTACATCCACCCAATAAGGATTCTGGAAAGCAGGATGGTAAGTTTGTGCATTTTGTGACAAAATTTTCTCCCTTGAGCTAATGGTCACAGTGAATCATTTCCTGATGTTTTGAGGTGACATGAGTAATCCCAGGGTTATGGGATAAAAGGCCAAGATGTGTTTGGTTGAGGAATAAGAATTTAAAAGAAATGTTGAGCCCAAGCGAGTTGTGTGTTGAACAATCTGCAATTGGCCCTTTGGGACATAGACGATGTGGAGACTGTCTGCCTGATTTGTGGGGCAGACATATTCATTGTGGTGTAATACAACATGTAATCCTAGTTCTGTAGTATACCTCATAAAATGTCCCTGTGATATGTTACGTATATAATGGGAAAACAACTCAGGCTTTTCAGTTAAGGATGGTGGAGCACATGAGTCACTTGCGATTGTGGACATAAAGAAGTCCCGATTGTACAACATTGTATTGATAAAGGGCATGCATTTTCAGATTTCAGATGTTTCTATATTGGTCAAATTTTGAGTGGGAATGGGTACCATGACAAAGAGCAGTCCTTATTTTTATGTGAACAACAATGGATTTTTTGTTTGGATAGAGTTCATCCCAGAGGACTAAATGGTCAGATTGATTGGAAAGTGTGTCTCTGAAAGGAGGGTGGGATGGTTATTGTGGTTGAGGCGATGGTCTCACTATGTTTCTGTAATACGAGTATAATGAAGGTATAATAATGAAAAAACAAAAAAATAGGAAGAGCTGCTGGGGATGAGATCAAGTTCTGAGGTTTATGTATTTGTCGGTATGGTGATATTAACTATAGGCATAGGGCTGATGAGTTATGTTAGGGGAATGGCTTCAGGGGTGACATATTTAGAGAGTTGATTGAGCGTGAATATAGTGTTTTGAGCTGGTTGATGTTAGATGTGGAGTGTGTTGTTGTATGGATGGTTGCGTGAGTATAAGCATTGTTTGCCACAGCTACTGAATTATAAAAGGATCAAGAAATAGAGATGAGATTTATGAAGGCAGTATTGGTGGATTACATTCAACTCCGAGGTTAGGTAGTGAATTCAATGTTCACATGCGTGGTGTTTGGGAAGTGATTGAAGGGGGTTTAAGAATGCACATACGCGACATTTTTTTAAATGGTGCCATTGAACTTTGGAGTATGCTGTGGTGCAGATGGTGAAACTTGAGAAGGTAGATGCTATTCAATAGTTTCAATACGGGGATGATGTAATTTTTGCCACTTTCATTGAGTTTTGAATAGGGTAAATAATGGATATGTGATTCATAATATATATGCTGTGGGTTAGCTCAGTTACTGGAGTTCTATATATGTGTGAATAAGGATGATGTTATCTGCTATTATTTCTTGTAGGTGTTTGTTATAGCTATGAATTCTTTGATCTCCTCTACAGCATTCAATGAAGAAGCGGGCAGTGAAACGCTCAGCTGGTTTCGTGAACGGTGTCGGGGAGCCAATGAAATGGGATTGATTATTCAATAGTCCTTTAAAGCTGAGTAAAAACTTTAGCCAGTTCAAATGTTTTTTGATGTTTCCATATTTAGGTTTTGCCTGCTCTAGAGGAGAGTTAAGAGAAGGAAAGTATTGAAAATAAAAGAAAAGTGAAAATGAAAAAATACATTAAAGAAGGAGGTTTTGTTAGGCCGTTGATGTTTTGAGGAAGAGCTATGGTGAACATGATGTTGTCTTTGTGCTGATGCTCTAAACCTCATGGATTCTGAGGCCCTTTTTCTCCTTTTTTGTAACATGAAGAGAATGAGCCTACTATGAAGGTATGAATATTAATGGCGTGATTTTTAGTTGGGTTTGAGTAATCAGTTTCATACTGGAAGTGACATCTATCAGTGTTTGCACAATAGTCTTACTGACAGGTAGTAATAAAACAGATGAGTATTTTGGTAGCATACTCAGAAAGGAATGGACTAAATTTAGCAGTTGCAAAGTGGAGAAACAACACACCTTGAGCAGTGATTTAGATGAATGCAGAGAAGGAGCGAAAGTCATTACAGATGAGGTCGTGGGCCAAGGAAACCAAAATTAATGTGCCAACCATAAAGACAGGAAAAGAGGTTTGGGAAATGCATTTGGAAAAAAAGATATGACGTTCTGCCTTGGCTATGTTAAGTTTAAAGTGGTGGTGGAGTTCCAGGATATGATGACATACAAACAAGCTGAGATTTGTGAGTGGAGTTTTGGTGATATTTCTGGTGTAAAGAAGTAGATCTATTATTTTATTTGTTTATTAAAACATTTACATATCTCCCTCCAGACCCATTAAGGGGTTCTGGGAATCCTCCACAAAAATATGATACCACTAATATTCATGGGAGAAGATCACGGCAGCAGGTAAACAAGAAATGTAGAACCATAGAAACCTGATGGCACAGAAAAACCATACACCATTCCAGTCTGCCCATCTACACCAAATACAAAGCTCTATAATCTCTTCCTCTCCCTCAGAGATCCTCTGTGCTTGTTCCATGCTTTCTTCAATTCAGATATTATCCTTTTTTCTACCAACTTCACTGGGAAGCTGTTTCATGCATCTATCACCCTGTCCATAAAGAAATGCTTCCTTAGATTAAGCCTGAATCTACAGTTTTTCACCCTTATTCCAGATATTCCATTGAAAGAGTACTGCTTTCCTGTGCCTTTATACCTTGAAGGTATTTAAATACCTCTATCATATCTCTTCAATCCTGCCTGTCATCCAAACTTTATATGATGAGATTTTTAATATAGTAATATATTAAATGATGGGAGATAAAAAACAGCATGGTTAATCCAGTATGCCCAGGAAAGTAGTTAGAGTTGTAACTGCAAATCCATACACATTACACCTTCTTCCATACCATTTATGGAGTGCAAGATGTCATTGACATTTGAGGTAATTTCTCCAAATGGGTTTGTTTTGTGCATATCATTACAGCCATGAACTTTACTTCTAAGCCAGGGTAGGTAGAAAGCTCCTTACTTGGATTCTGTCCTCTGGCCATTTAGGGATCCTCTGTGTTTATCCCACATATTTTAGAATTCCATCACTGTTTTTGTCTCTACCGCCACCACTAGGCAGGCTTTTCCAAGTATCCATCACCCTTCCCATGAAAAACATATTTCCTCATGTTGCTTTTATGTTTTCCTCCTTGCAGCTTCATTCCATATCCTCTAATTCTGTAGCTTTCCCTTCTTTGGACAAGATTATTTTGTGTATTAATATCTTTCAGTTATTTAAATATTTATATAATATTTCCTCATTCCTTCTTTCTGCTAGGGTATACATATCAAGGTAATAAACAGGCTCATTCTGTTCTGGACGTAGATCCCCTCTGTATGCCCGGTCTGAGCCGGACATACAGAAGGGATCGCGATTCTGATACCACGGGGCACATCTAGCCCCATGGGATCAGAATCTCGATCAGTCCTCTACGTGCAGGCTGGGACTACGATTCAGCCCAGCCTGTACATACAGGACCTTCCCAGCTAACTCAGTCAAGCCTCTTCAATGGAACCACAGCGCCATGGCATCATGTTGCCATGGCACCACGGCTCCATTGAAGAGCTGCAATGCTGGCCACTGGGAAAAAAAAGCTTATTTCCCACAGCTCGAACCCCCCCACCCCCCACCCCCCGATCTGGCCCCCTAAGGCCAGGGTCAGGTTGCGGGGAATGTCCTTTGCCCCCGCCCCATCCATGCCCCAGGAACAATAAATAACGTGTCCAGGGACGTTATTCCACCTTGGAGGTGGAATAGCTTCCCCGCACAAGTCACCGGCCCTGGACGTACAGGACCGACATTAGATTTGTACCTGTAATCCAGGGCCAGCGACAGCCCACCGCCCACCCAGACTCCACCCTCGAGCCGCCCCTTCCCCGCCCCTATCTAACTTCCCCACATAACTGGCGTGGAGGTTAGACATGGCGGAGAAAGGCACGAATAGGGGGGATGGACGTCCTATTTGAATGCCCATCCCCGCTATTCATGACACAGAATTGGGCCTAAAGTCTCTTCTCCAATGACTTGTACAGGGGCATTATCACCTCCATCTTTCTCCTGGTTATGCAGCTTAGCATCCTTCTGGCTGTGGCCACTGCTTCATCACATTGTTTCATTGAGATCTTCCTCCTGGTCCATGCCCATCATCCTCTTGCCTCCTATCATATACAGCTACTTTGAATTTTTGCATCCCAAATTGTATCATTCTTGCAATAAAGCTTAACTGTCAAGCCATAGATCATGTATCTAGTTTTTGCAGATTGCTTTTCATGTTTCTTTTCCCTCCAGGATGTCCACTCTTGCAAATCTTTATGCTAGTTGCAAAAAGGCAAACTTTCTTCTAGCCCCTCGTCAATATTAATCACAAGATATTGAACAAAATTGATTCCAAGATCAATCCTTGATGGAGTCTAATACTCACCTTTCTTTCATCCAAGTGAATTCCATTCACAGCCCTCTTTTGTCTGTCTATCAACCACTTTTTAATCTGGTTCACCACCTTGGGTCCCAACCTTAGGCTGGCTGGTTTGTTCATGAACCTCATATGAGGAATAGTATCAAAGGCTTTGCTGAAATCTAAATAGACTGCATCCAGCTCATGCCCTTGATCTACCTTTCCGGACCCAGTCAACAAAAATCAGATATGTTTGGCAAAATCTCTTTGGTAAAGCCATGTTACATCAGATCTTGCAACCCATTTGACAATAGAAAGTTCATTGCCCGTTATTACCTTTTGCACCATTGAGGTAAGGCTTGCAGGCCTGTAGTTTCCAATCACTTTTGTGTTACAACTTTTGTGAAGAAGGACTACATCAGCCCTTCTCCAATCCTGTGGAACCTCACCTGAAGACCTATGAGAACTGTTCTGAGCTTCCTCAGTATCCTGAGATGCATCTCATTTAGCCTTAAGGCTTTTTCCATCTTCAGTTTTGCAAGTTGTTCATAAACACTTTATTTCATGACTAGTGTGTTGTCAACACCATTCCCATATATACTTTGGACAATCATTACTGCTGTTTCTCTAGGATTTCTGCTTTTACCTGCTTTTATCTCTTATCACCCTTCTTCTGACCTTGCTGATTACAAAACTTGATTATTGTAATGTTTCTCTCCTCGATCTTCCCCAGTACTCTCTCACTCGTTTACAACTTGTTCAGAACACTGCCACTCGGATTCTTCTACACTCCTCATGTTTCAATCCTGTCACCCTCCTCCTGATTCAACTTCATTGGCTTCCCATCAAATACCATGTGCAACATAAATGCGTGACATTAATTCATAAAGCAATACATACTGGTATCCCCACATACTCTCCATTTACATGCCACAGGATCTATTGCTTTGATTTGAGTGCTGCTGCTCTCTACTGCCTAGTCTTGCCTAATGGTTTTGCTCGCCCTATGAACAGATGCCTCAGGGATAGGCTTAAAAACTGTATTAAGTCAAGGGGGACGGCAAGAAGAAAACCCAGGAAACTAAGAGGTGCAGAGGAAAAATAATTTACCACGGACAATTCTTTAGCAATTAAGTGGGCAGCTGAAACGCTCCTGTTATTTGCTAGGGAGCTTTTTTGTGTTGGCTGAGGACAATACACCATAAAAAAATTGTTGGGACAAATGAAAAATAGCAATTTTGGACTGAGTTAAGCTTCTATAGTTCACAATGGGCCCGATTCCGATGCCAACATACATCTTTTTGTACGTCTGGGCTAACTCTAGCCCTGTGGGATCAGAATTACAAAGAAGCCTGTATGTGCAGGCTGGAACAGTGATTCAGTCCTGGCCTGCACATACAGACATTGCCCGGCTAACTCAGCTAGGGCCTTTAAATGGAGCCGTGGTGTGATGGCATCATGTTGCCATAGCACCGTGGCTCCATTTAAAAGCTGTGATGCCAGCTGCCTGCCCAAAATGTTAATTCCCCACAGCCCGACCCCCGATCCAGCCTTCTAAGGCCAGGGTCGGGCTGCGGGGAATTAACACTGCCCCTTCCCAGCCCCTTTCACCCCCCGGAGCAGAAAAATTGAAATGTCCAGAGATGTTATTCCACCCTGGGGGTGGAATAACTTCGCCGGACATTTTGCCGGCCCTGGATGTACAGGGCCGACATTAGAATCGGCCCAGTACATCTAGGGCAGGCAACCGCCCACTGCCCACCCACTCTCCACCCTGTGCCGTCCCTTCCCCATCTCCGTATAATTTCCCTGCAGGGAAGTTATACAGGTGCAGGAGCCAGCCCTTTGGGACATCCATCCCTGCTATTCATGCCTCAGAATGACCCCCAATGTAAATTAGTCTCAAGGGGATGCTAAATTATTTATTCAAATTCACCAAAAAACTACCTATGGCATTGAAATCCAACTATAAAAATAGAGGAGAAAAGACATCAGTATAATATGATGTCTCGCTACTACTACTACTACTGAACGTTTGTATAGCGCTACAAGACATATGCAGAGCTGCACAGACACAAGTAAATGACATTCCCTGCTCAACAGAGCTTACAATTTAGTCAAGACAGTCAACACAGTACCTGTAGACATAGAATACATCTAAGGGGAATGGTAAGGAAACACAAAGGAGATTAGGTGAATCAAGATCCGAAAGCTGCAGCGAAGAGGAGAGTTTTCAATCTGGATATGAAAAGGGCCAGAGATGAAGCCTAACATACAAATTCACATAGTTTATTCCAAGCATAAGGAAAAGCAAGGTGAAAGAAGCGAAGACTAGAGTTAGCAATATAAGAGAAGTGCACAGATAGAAGCAATTTGCCAGAAGAGCAGAGTTCCCGAGGAGGGGTGTAGGGAGAGATAAGAGAGGAAAGGTAGCGATGAGCTGCAGAGTGAATGCACGTATAGGTCAGCAGAAGTTTGAACTGGATGCAAAAATGGATAGGGAGCCAATGAAATTTGAGAAGAAGCTTGCTGCGGAAGCAAAAACGCGAAATAAAGACCTTTTCAAGTACATTCGTAGCAAAAAACCTGTGAGAGAGTCAGTTGGTCCATTAGATGATAAAGGGGTTAAAGGAGCACTAAGAGGCGACAAGGCGATAGCGGAGAGATTGAATGAATTCTTTGCTTCAGTCTTTACTGAGGAAGATGTAGGGATGTTACCCATGACTGAAGTGGTATTTAAAGGTGCGGAAGAATTGAAGGAAATATCGATACATCGGGAAGATGTCTTACAACTATTAGATAAACTGAAGAGTAGCAAATCACCTGGGCCGGATGGTATACATCCAAGGGTGTTGAAAGAACTGAAATATGAGATTGCAGAACTGCTAACAGTAATCTGTGAACTATCATTAAAATCATCTCTAATACCTGAAGACTGGAGGATCGCCAATGTAACACCAATTTTTAAAAAGGGTTCCAGGGGTGATCCGGGAAACTACAGACTGGTGAGCCTGACGTCAGTACCGAGAAAAATGGTAGAAACCATCATAAAGGATAAAATTACTCAGCATGTAGATAGTCACAACCTAAAGGGAGACAGCCAACATGGCTTTAGACAAGGAAGATCTTGTCTTACTAATCTGTTATGTTTTTTTTAAAGAGTGAATAAACAGGTGGACAAAGGTGAGTCGGTTGATATTGTGTATCTGGACTTTCAGAAAGCCTTTGACAAGGTCCCTCATCAGAGACTTTTGGCAAAACTAAAGAGTCATGGGATAGGAGGCAGTGTACTATTGTGGATCAGGAACTGGTTAAAAGATAGAAAGCAGAGGGTAGGGCTAAATGGCCAATTTTCCCAATGGAGAAAGGTGAATAGTGGTGTACCCCAGGGATCTGTGCTGGGTCCGCTGCTTTTTGACATATTCATAAATGACCTGGAAAGTGGAATAACGAGTGAGGTTATCAAATTTGCAGATGACACAAAACTATTTAAAGTTGTTAAAACCCAAGAGGATTGTGAAAAATTGCAAGAGGATCTTGATAAATTGGAAGACTGGGCATCAAAATGGCAGATGAAATTTAATGTGGACAAGTGCAAGGTTATGCACCTAGGGAAGAACAACCCAAACTATGGTTACACGATGCAAGGTTCCACATTAGGAACCACCACCCAGGAGAAAGATTTAGGCGTCATTGTGGATACCATGTTAAAACCCTCGGCCCAGTGTGCAGCGGCGGCCAAGAGAGCAAATAGAATGCTAGGTATGATAAGGAAAGGAATGGAAAATAAAACAAAAGATATTATAATGCCTCTATATCGTTCCATGGTGAGACCGCACCTTGAATATTGTGTGCAATTCTGGTCGCCGTATCTTAAAAAGGATATAGCGATTTTAGAAAAGGTTCAGAGAAGAGCCACCAAAATGGTAAAGGGGATGGAAGGATACTCCTATGAAGAAAGGCTAAAAAGGTTAGGGCTCTTTAAGCTGGAAAAGAGACGGCTGAGGGGAGATATGATAGAAGTCTATAAATTAATGAACGGAGTGGAACGGGTAAACGTAGATCGATTGTTTACGTTATCAGAATATAGAAAGACTAGGGGACGTGCAATGAAGCTACAGGGTAAACTATTTAAGACTAATAAAAGAAAATATTTTTTCACTCAACGTGTAATCAAACTCTGGAATTTGTTACCGGAGGATGTAGTAAAGGCTGTTAGTGTAGCTGGGTTTAAAAAAGGTTTGGACAAGTTCCTGGAGGAAAGGTCCATAAACCATTATTAAGAAGTGACCGAAGATATCAATGCTTGACCCAGTACAAGCATTGTGGAACTTGTGTCTCTTGGGGAAACTGCTAGGTACCTATGACCTAGATTGGCCACTGTTGGAAACAGAATACTGGGCTTGATGGACCTTGGTCTGACCCAGTATGGCATATCTTATGTTCTTATGTTCTTATGAAATGACTTGAGAAGAGGGATAATATGAGCATGGTGAGGCTGGCGGAAAATTAGTCATGCAGCAGAGTGTTGAAAGGATTGAAGGAGAGAGAGATGATTCAGAGGGAGACCAGCAAGGAGTAGGTTACAATAGTCAAGATGGGAAGTGACTAAAGAGTAGATAAGTTTCTTAATGTGTTCAGAAAGGAATGGTCAAATTTTGGTGATGCTGTAGAGAAAGAAATGGCAGGTTTTAGCTATCAGTTGGATGTCTGTGGAGAAGGAGAGAGGAGTCAAAGATGACCCAAGGTTGTAAGCTCAGAAAACATGGAGGAATAGAGTTATCTACAGAAAATGAGAAAGGAGGAAGAGGAGAAGAAGGTTTAGGAGGAAAAATAAAAAGCACATTTTTGGCGATGCTCAATTTCAAGTGGCGGTGAGACATCCAAGCAGCAATGTAAGAAAAGCAGGCAGAGATATGGGCCTGGATTTCCAGAGAGATTTCAGGTGTAGAGAGGTAGATCTGGGAGTAGTCAGTGTAAAGATGGTACTGAAAGCCATGGGAAGAGATGAGTGCACCAAGGGATTGGATATAGAGACAGAAAATGAGTGGACCCAAGACAGATTCTTGGGGCACACCAACTGAGAGCAGGATAGCAGCAGAGGAGGTTCCACCAGAACAAACACTGAAGGAGCAATAGGAGAGATAAGAAGAGAACCAGGATAGCACAGAGCCCTTAAAACCAAGCGAGGGCAGGGTATCAAGAAGAAGGTTGTAGTCAACAATGTCAAAAGCAGCAGAAAGGTCAAGAAGGATGAGGATTGAGTAAAGGCCTTTGGATTTTGCCAGGAACAGGTCACTGGAGACTTTGGCAAGAGCCGTTTCAGTAAAATGTAAAGGATGAAATCCAGATTGTAGAGGATCCAGAAGGGCTTGAGAGGAGAGAATGTTGAGGCAATGGCAGTGAACCACACACGCAAGTAGTTTAGAAATGAAGGGGAGGAAGGAGATGGGTTGATAGTGAGAAGGACAGGTAGGATCCAGTGAGGGTTTCTTGAGGAGGGGAGTGACCACAGCATGCCTGAAGGCTGCAGGGAAGGTTGCAGTGGAGAGCAATAGGTTGAGACTATGAGAGATGGAAGGGACTACAGTGGAGGAGATAGAGCTAAGGAGGTGGGTGGTAATAGGATCAGAGGAGCAGGTAATGAGTTTGGATGAAGAAAGAAGACGAGTGGTTTCCTCCTCAGAGATCATAAAAAAGAAAGGGTAGCATAGGTTGGGGGGGGGGGGCGGACATAAGAACATAAGAACATAAGATATGCCATACTGGGTCAGACCAAGGTCCATCAAGTCCAGTATCCTGTTTCCAGCAGTGGCCAATCTAGGTTATACGTACCTAGCAGTTTCCCCAAAAGACACAGGTTCCACAATGCTTGTACTGGATCAAGCATTGATATCCTGGGTCCATTCTTAATAATGGTTTATGGACCTTTCCTCCAGGAATGTGTCCAAACCTTTTTTAAACCCAGCTACACTAACAGCCTTTACTACATCCTCCGGTAACAAATTCCAGAGTTTGATTACACATTGAGTGAAAAACATATTTTCTTTTATTAGTCTTAAATAGTTTACCCTGTAGCTTCATTGCATGTCCCCTAGTCTTTCCATATTCTGATAACGTAAACAATCGATCTACGTTTACCCGTTCCACTCCGTTCATTAATTTATAGACTTCTATCATATCTCCCCTCAGCCATCTCTTTTCCAGGTTAAAGAGCCCTAAGCTTTTTAGCCTTTCTTCATAGGAGTATCCTTCCATCCCCTTTACCATTTTGGTGGCTCTTCTCTGAATCTTTTCTAATATCTCTATATCCTTTTTAAGATACGGCAACCAGAATTGCACACAATATTCAAGGTGTGGTCTCACCATGGAACGATATAGAGACATTATAATTTATTTATTTATTTATTTATTTAACAGCTTTTATATACCGCACTTTTGATATCAGCGCGGTTTACATTTTAACAATTTTGTACTTAAACATAGAACAAATGTTAAGTTTACAAGGAACAGGGAATAAAAACATGGATAACAGGGATTAACAATTAACAGAAATTCTCAACTATTTACAATAGATTCTTAAATGCTCGAGCTCTAAAGATAGGGTTTGTGAGGATTGGTCTAGAACAAGTGATAAGGTTTCGGGAGCTTATTTGACTAGCCGTGATCGATGGTTTGTGTAGAAGGGGGAGGGGTGGCGGGTCAGTATATTGCGAGAAGTGTTGTAGGAAGAGATGTGTTTTTAGGGATTTTCTGAATTGGGACAGGTCTTTTTGTGATCTAATACTAGGTGGTAGCATGTTCCAGCATCTAGGGACGAAGGATGAGAATGCTCTTAAAGTGGTTGTTTGAGTGAGTTTTGTAATGTCTTTTGGGACTGTTAGCGTGTTCTCTGTTACAGATCGTCTAGATCTGGCGTTCTGTGTGTGTTGGAGGAGATCAGATAAAGAGGATGATGAGATATGGTGGAATGCTTTGAAGGTTAGAATGAGGGCTTTGTATAAAATCCTGCAGGATAGTGGGAGCCAGTGGAGGTCAAATAGGATGGGAGTAATATGTTGATTCTTTGGGGATCCATGAAGAACCCTGGCCGCTGTATTCATGGCCAATTGAAGCGGGTTCAGCGTGCTCTTGGGTAGGCCATGAAGTATGATATTTGCATAGTCAAAGTGAGGAGTGACTAATGCCTGGAAGGTTGTGCGGAAGTCACATGGTTTGAGCATGTCTGAGGTGTCGAAGAGTCCTGATTTTATAGTAGATGGCTTTTACAGTATTTTTTATGTGTTCTTTGAATTCAAGTCGCTGGTCAAGTATAACACCCAGGTAACGTATTGAGGTTTTGATTGGTAGATCAGCATCTCTTGTTCTTAGAGTTGGTGGAGGGGAGAAGTCTTTGTTCCTAGTGACAATAAGGACTTCGGTTTTTTTAAAATTGATTCTGAGATTTTGTGAGAGTAGCCAGTCTGATATTGAATTGAAACAGGTGATTAGTGTAGTGTAGTCAGGTTTTAATACATTAATTGGAGTGAATAAGAGCACGTCATCTGCGTAGATAAGACATGATATTCCGAATGAGCGGGAGATGTTGCAGAGAGGTTGCATATAGATGTTAAATAGAAGGGCTGAGAGAGAAGAACCTTGCGGAACTCCTTGCTTCTGATGAAAAGGCTGAGATGTGGTATCACCAATCTGTACTTGTTGCCAGCGATCTTCTAGGTAAGATCTGCACCAATTCAACGCCATTCCTTGAATTCCTTTTTCGTGGAGCCTGGTGAGCAGTTGGTTGTGGTCAACAGAATCAAAAGCTGCTGCTATGTCTAGGAAGATCATAACGACTCCATTTCTGATATTGTCTGTTGTATTAATGAGTGTGTTCAATAGGGAAGTTAGGAGGGTTTCAATTCCGTGAGCTTCTCTGAAGCCATGTTGGTTTGGATCTAGTGGGGCCTCGGAATCAATGTGTTGTTGGATTTGGGCCGAGGGTTTTAAAATGTTATCCACAATGACGCCTAAATCTTTTTCCTGGGTGGTGGTTCCTAATGTGGAACCTTGTATCGTGTAACCATAATTTGGGTTGTTCTTCCCTAGGTGCATAACTTTGCACTTGTCCACATTAAATTTCATCTGCCATTTTGATGCCCAGTCTTCCAATTTATCAAGATCCTCTTGCAATTTTCCACAATCCTCTTGGGTTTTAACAACTTTAAATAGTTTTGTGTCATCTGCAAACTTGATAACCTCACTCGTAATTCCACTTTCCAGGTCATTTATTAATATGTCAAAAAGCAGCAGACCCAGCACAGATCCCTGGGGTACACCACTATTCACCTTTCTCCATTGGGAAAATTGGCCATTTAGCCTTACCCTCTGCTTTCTATCTTTTAACCAGTTCCTGATCCACAGTAGTACACTGCCTCCTATCCTATGACTCTTTAGTTTTGCCAAAAGTCTCTGATGAGGGACCTTGTCAAAGGCTTTCTTAAAGTCCAGATACACTATATCAACCGACTCACCTTTGTCCACCTGTTTATTCACACCTTCATAAAAACATAACAGATTAGTAAGACAATATCTTCCTTGTCTAAAGCCAAGTTGGCTGTCTCCCATTAGGCCATGACTATTTACATGCTGAGTAATTTTATTCTTTATGATGGTTTCTACCATTTTTCCCGGTACTGACGTCAGGCTCACCAGTCTGTAGTTTCCCGGATCACCACTGGAACCCTTTTTAAAAATTGGTGTTACATTGGCGATCCTCCAATCTTCAGGTATTAGAGATGATTTTAATGATAGTTCACAGATTACTAATAGTAGGTCTGCAATCTCATATTTCAGTTCTTTCAACACCCTTGGATGTATACCATCCAGCCCAGGTGATTTGCTACTCTTCAGTTTATCTAATAGTTGTAATATATCTTCCCGATGTATCAATATTTCCTTCAATTCTTCCGCACCTTTAAATACCACTTCAGTCATGGGTAACATCCCTACATCTTCCTCAGTAAAGACCGAAGCAAAGAATTCATTCAGTCTCTCCGCTATTGCCTTGTTGCCTCTTAGTGCCCCTTTAACCCCTTTATCATCGAATGGACCAACTGACTCTCTCACAGGTTTTTTGCTACGAATGTACTTGAAAAAGTCTTTATTTTGCGTTTTTGCTTCCGCAGCAAGCTTCTTCTCAAATTTTCCCTTTGCCTGCCTTATCAATGCCTTGCATTTGACTTGCCAGTGCTTCTGCTGGGAAGTTGGGAATGCAGAGGGGGAGGAGTGGAAGTAGATGACCTCATGGGGAATTGGAGTGTGATCTTGTGGATTTTGTCAGCCAGGGTTTGGGCAGAAAGGGATGGGGGGGTCTGAGCCGGAGGCACTCTGAGGAAAGAGTTGAGAGTTGTAAAGAGACAGTGAGAGTCAGAGTCAAGAGAGTTAGTCAGATGGACATAATAGGCTTGTTTGGCAAGAGCTATGGCTGACTGGAAAGAGACAAGCATGAATTTGAAGTGTAGAAAATCCGCAAGGTTATGGGATTTGAGCCAAGCATGCTTAGCTGAGTGGGTGCAGGAACGTAGATAACGGGTATGGAAGACAGCCAAGATAGAGGTGCAGTACACCTCAGAGGATGTGGCATGAGCAGAGCAAGAGTATCCAGAGCAGAGGAGAGTGCAGTGTTACAGGAAGCTACTGCCTCATCAAAAGACTCAGATGGCATAGTGGAGAAAAGAGACACTGAGACAGTGGAGGAGAGAGCCAATGGGTCAATAGCATGAAGATTTCTAAAGAGGTTAGAGGGCAGGGCGAGGTTGAGGTGGCGAGTGATGAAGAGTGAAGCTTAACAGATGGTTTGATAAGGGAAGAAGTGAGGTTCAAAGGTTTGAGGATAAGCAATTAGAGAATAATACAAGGTCAAGGCAGTGGCTTTGCTGGAGATTGGTGGCAGTAGAGCAAAGCTGGAGGTTGAATGATGAGGTATGGGAGAGGAACTTTAAAGCATAAGGGTCAGAAGGGTTATCAACATGAATGTTAAGATCCCCGAGAATAAGGGAAGGGAAAGATGAATCCAGAAAAAAGGAAAGCCATGAGTCAAAGTCAGAGAGAAAGGTAGAGGTGGACTTGTCAGGGGGTCAATAAATAACAACTAATTGGAGAGGTAGTGGAATAAAAAGCCAGATGGAGGGGACTTCAGAGGAGGAAAAGGAATGAGGCTGAGGCAGAAGGAGGGGTTGAAATTGACAAGAAGGAGAGAGTAGAAGCCCAACACTAACACCACAGCCAGTGGGATGAGGCATGTGAGAGAATTGATAGCTGCCATGACAGACAGCAGCGACTGAAGCTGAGTCCTCTGGGAAGAGCCAAATCACAGTTAGAGGAAAGAGATGGAGAACATTGGAGATAAATTCATGAGTGAAGGTGAATTTATTTGAGATGGAGTGTGCATTCCACAAGGCAAACAAGAAAGAGAGAGTGGAGGGGGAAAGGAGAAGGATATGAATAAGATTTTGAGCTGTTACATGAGGATCTGTTCTGGGAGTGTGGCAAAAGTCTAGGGGGGCCAGGGTTGGGGTTGATATCTCCAGAAGAGAGAAGGAGAAGGAGTAAAAGAGTATGGGGCAGAGAGGAGATAGCACGGTAATAATAAAGGTGAGGTTGTTTCAGAGAGAGAGGAGATGGCTGAATGAGAGGAAGAAAGTGGTGAAGCTCAAGAGCTGATGATAGGGTAGATGACAAGATGCTGAGGGAAGTGAGGATGGTAGAGAGGGAGTTGCTTGAAGGTGTTGGTAGGAGGAGACAATTAAGGAGTATAGGAAGAGAAAATGTTGAGGAGCCATATAAAAGAGAGATGGAGAGAAGCACAGAAGTCAGAAGAAGTAAAAGGAAAGGTGGTAGAAATTGCAGGGGATAAGGTGCTCCTGTGAGTGACCATGGTAATGAGCACAGGGTAGCTATAAGAGACTATAATCCAGGGGGCTAGTGGGATAACAAGGAAGAGGAGAGAGAAAGAGAGAGAGAGAGACAGCTGAAAACAGAAAGGGAGACCTAAAAAAGATCACAAAAATACTGAAAAATAAGGCACTCTAACAATGATAAGATAAATAAATAATACATACAGGCAGACCTTATAAACAAATGATTAAAAAAGTCAGACCCTAGCCAGAAGCTAGCAGGAAAGCCTGTAATAGACTTGCACGTTCCACAACAAGAAGACATGGCAATAAAGATTTTGCCCAAAGGGGAATTGCCTTTCAGTAACCATCATAGGTCTAAACTCCTCCAACCATCCTTACTACTAAATTTCTATTTTTATTTTTATTGAATTTTAATTTATAATTAACCATTTATTACTCTAAAATTCAAAAATACTTCAAAATGAATTCATTTGAAAATATATTGAATACATTTTAGTTTCAAATTTAAGAAAAGTGCTGTTGCCTTGTCATATAGTATATGGCAACATTGATTCAATAACTGCCCTTGTAGTACTCTCGGGGCTACCGCTGCTTGAAGGCTTGCGATATAACATTCCTATAAAGTAAAACATAAAGAGCAAAGCAAGAGCCGATTTTGAAATGATTTTAACAAAGTAATAGAGCTACTTAGCTTCAAGAAGTTAATGACATTGCCTGAAGACTCCTTATTAACAGTAAGCCTACACAGATCTTCATTTCTCAAGACTGCTTCATCAGGGGCTATTTCTAAAATCTCTTTCTGAGGACCAGTAAAATTCTAGCTATGGCATCTGACTCACAAGATGCTTTAAATAATATCCTTGAACCATCAGAGAGAAGGGGGTGTAGCCCAAAATGTACCATACTCTTAAAGATAGAGTTACATACCCATTCAAAATAAGACTCCCCTTTCAATGGAACTATTCAAACCATTGGGCTCTAAGTATTCAATTCAAAAGTCCACCTTTGCTCAAGTTGCAAATGCAGTTTTCCCTGTCCCCACGACCTTTATTAAATGGGATACAATCAATCACCATACATCCCAAATCGTATAAGGCCATATGAGAAGAGATTTGAAGACGTGAAAGGAGGGACGGGCGCGATATGATACAGATGCTTAAATGCTTAAAAAGGTATTCCTGAACAAATCTTTTCCAAAGACATGGGAGCTATAGAACGAGAGGGCATGAAATGAAGCTACAAGAAAATGAACTTAAAAGCAACATCAGGATGTACTTTTTTACGGAAAGGGTGATGGATGTCTGGAACACCCTCCTTTTGGGAGGTGATGGATATGTCTAAATTCAAAAATACATGGGGAGAGGAGCAATACCCTCTCAAAAACAAACGTAAATGACTTTTATATTTCAGAAAAGGTACAAAAGCGGGGGGCAACATACATGGAGTTGCCATTACCATCCAAAGTAAAAGCATCTTACAGGGCAGACAGAAGGGACTGTGATGGTCTTCATCTGCTTTATTTACTATGTTTCAATATCAAAATAAAATCATAGTTAAATGAAAACAAATAGAACAATCAAATAGATCAATTCCATCAACATATTGAAATGAGTCACTACTTGCCAAAACCCTAAGGACAACTGCTACAGTTATAGGAATAACTAGTCCTTAAACTCTGCAAATGCTCATGTAATTTCTTCCGCTTCTGCTTTACTAACATATTTGTTTCTCACTTCTAGCTAGAGTATGTTTTTCAAGCCCAATAAAATGCACCCACACTGAGATATCAAATGAATGTGGAGTCATATTAATTTCTTTTTTTATAGTAATAGCTCTACATTTTATATATTGGTTTGGTAAATATTGGAAAACAAAATCATAACACAAACTGAGATGAATTATTGAAAAAATATGCATTGTGAAAATTAGTTTCTTATTCAGCAGTAGATTGGATAGAAATAAACAAGGTGTTGACTTTTGACCAGGGCCCCAGAATCACTAAAACTGCCCCAGAGTTTAGATAGGAAGAACAGGAGGGAGAAACAAATGGATGACGTTTAATTCTAAGTGGATAGAGAGGCATGATAGAAAGAAATAGAAGAAAAGGGAAAAGGCAATGTCAGGCTGACATAGGATAGAATGTAAGTGAAAAGGAGAGAGAAGAAACAGCACTTGCTGTATTTCATAATAGCATGCATTCACACCATGAAAGGAAACAGCAAAAAATTATATGAAACACAGTGAAAAGGTTCTGCCTGTACACTCCATTCCTTGGTGCCTGACCTTTTTTTTTTCAAATTTTAACATTAAACAAGAAGAAAAAAGTATAGAAAACTATACATAGTCAAGTCCGCATCAAGGAGAGTCCATCAAACAAGAAAATACCTCTGGAATAAATCATGAACTAACCCTACTATACATATCAAACAATCACTGCTTACCAAAGGAAAATCAACCTTCCCCCGAAGAAAGCCTTCCAATTGCTCAGATTCAAAGAAAACGTATCTCTTGCCTTGGTACGCAAACATTTGCAGGGGTATTTCAAATAGAAGGAAGCTCTGAGAGCCAGGACTTGGGGACTGAGCAGTAACAGAGCTTTCCAACACCTTTGAACCACCCTGCATATATTGGGAAAAACTTGTATTGGCTGGCACAAAACTTCTCAGACCTTTTAGTAAGATACAGCAGAAGAATTCTATCCTTATTTGCCTCACTAACAAAGGTAATAATGAGGGTTGCATGGGACTATCTTCCACTGATGACTCTAAAAATCCATACTAGGCTGTGAAATCATATCAAATTCCTGATTTGAACCCTCTGCTGGTTGGAGAGCATGGTGGCTGAAGAAGTCCACCTGTACATCGTCCCTACCAGGGCTGTACCAAGAGCTGTGTGAGTGGTGTAGCCACACAGGGTGCAAGTTCAGAACAGATGCTGATCTCATCACTGGGCTTTCAGGAAGCTCATTAAGAGCAAGTTCCTGCATGTGGTTGAGAAAGTTCCAGGTTCACGAGCTCCACAGGGCACATTTTTAGCTTGGCACAGTGCCTGTCCCTGCCTGCAATATGACAGTTTGACAGAATGGAGACATGAACTTCTGCTCAAGCAAGAATCCATCTTGTGTTCTCATTCTGGAGTCTCCCTACTTGTTGATATATGTCACAGCCATTACTGAAGTGGAGTGAACTCATAAAGGGCTTGACTGATTTTGTAATGAGCTCCAACTGATTGCAATGAGCTCCAATTAATTGTTATGATACCTTGCCTGAGCCTGAGCATACTAATCCTAGGCTACTTGATTCAGACAATGAGCTGCTCCCTCCCTCCCCCCCCCCCCTAGTGTTTGGATATGAAATTGGTGGCAACCAGCACCCTTTGGGGGTTTGAGATCCATCCCTTTCACTAGATTCTCACTAACCAGCATAAGCTGTCTCTGATCTGTAGGGATAGTGGAACTGTTTTGTAAGGGTCCTCCTCCTCTGGAGACCAACATGATGAGCATCTTGCGCAGCTGTCTCATATGGATGCTTGCCCGTGGATTCTTGCCTATGGACTCTTGCCACATGGAGCCTAGCACCTGCATGCAGTCCTATTCTATGGGTTGATATTATTCTGAAGTAACTTCACAACTTTTTTTGGATGCCTGGGACAAACTACCTGAGTCTGTATGGCAGGCTCCTTCTCTAGCCCTATTCAAATCTAGGCTAAAAACCCATCTCTTTGAATCTGTTTTTAGATCTTGATGCTCCTCATTCTCCTGCACACTTCTTATGTGTATCATACTATTTCCCAATTTCACTATGGAAGTAATTTCAGAACATGAACAAGGGGTTTGTACGTGTGGTGGGATGTTTATCAGCCAAAAATGTCCCAGACAGTATTCTGAAACACTGCTGATGGTGTTAGCATGGGGATCCCAGATATGGACAGAAGGGGGTGGAACGGATGCATGGTCAGTCAGAGACGTATAAAGCATATTCAGGAAAGGCCTGTGTACATTTTAAGTGTTTCTGCAGACGTCCATGTTATTCCTGCGGAAACGTGGAACAAGGGCAGGACTTTATTCTGCTCTACTCTTGAATGCATCCCAAATTGAAGAACGATTATGACAATTATGTTTTGAACTGGTGTGTCTGCAGTCTGGAAGAACACAAGATGCAGTTGTAAAGAACAGAATGCAGATGTGAGGAAAGGTTGTATGGTAATGAAACATTGATAAACACTCCTACAGACATATAAGAAGAGCAAATATGTTTATGCTGGCTATGCTGACAATTGTTGTTGGCGCTAAAGGAGCAAAGCTAGGGTTCCCTAACACTTCCTCTGTTCTGTAAACTGGGACAGGTGATGTAGGGATAGTATGTGAGTGAGTGTGGCAAAGATTCTTGTTTGGGTGGGAAACACATTTAAGATTTGTAATCCTGGGATGCCATGCTATTATATTATACCAGCAGTTGTTTATAGGCGCAGAGAATCTTTTTGGTAGCTGTATGTTTATTGTGACTGCAAGTGAGAGTGTGTGTGTGTGTGTGTGTGTGTGTGCGTGTGTGTATTTTGGTTTGAGGGTTGCACGGGTGAATCTGGTGTGCTCATCCATAATTCTGAGGGGACATAAATGCCTGGCCAGTACTTGGACCGTAGGGGTGACTGCAGTGTCATGAGGTGCCAGTGTGATAGGGCAGCCAAACATCAGCTGTGCCAGGCACTGGGAGACATGCTTGGTGTTGTGTCAACATCCCCCAGATTGTCCATGAGGCCTACATCCTTCCCCATTCCAGGATCTATGCAAGTTGAAAGAGTGGTGATATATCTGGAATCTGACTACCTGGGTATGATGGCACAGGGATCTCCCCTTTCATGCCCATACAGGCCTGACCAGGGGAGCAGTGCCACAAAGTACACAATGGAAAGGCAGACAGGGTTGCCCCACAGAAAGCAGATGTATACAGATAAATATACGCCATGATGGGGCGATGTTGCTGCTGTGAGAAATGCCAGTACCTAGATATGTGGAAATCAAATGTTATAGCCAGAGGGCCATATTACTTTTACTACTACTACTACTGCTTCTGATCATTTGCATAGCGCTACATATAAGGCATATGCAGCGCTGTACAGACACACATTAAAAATGGTCTCTGCTCAGCAGAGCTTACAATCTAGTCAAGACAGGTAGCACAGCAGCTATGGACAGGATACATTTAGGGGGCACGGTAAGGAGACACAAGGGAGATTAGACAGCACAGATCCAAAAGCAGCAATGACAATGTGAGAGTTCGGCCTGGATTTGAGAAGGGCCAGAGAAGAAGCCTGATGTACAGACTCACGTAGTTTGTGCCAGGCATAGGGAGCAGCAAGGTGAAACACAGAAACATGACAACAGAAAAAAAACCACATAGCCTATCTAGTCTGTCCTTCCATATCAATCACTACAACATTCCCCCTTTTTTCCTTTAGAGATCCTCTGTCCCATGTTTCTTTGAATTCAGATACTGTCTATTCCACAGAACCACCACTCTTTCCGTAAAGAAATATTTCTGCATATCACTCCTGAATCTATCCCCTTTTACCCTCATCTCATGTCCCCTCGTAGCAGAGCTTGCTTTCAATCAAAAGAGGCTCTCCTCCTGTGCATTTATGCCACAGAGGTATTTAAATATCTCAGTCATATCACCTTTATCCCGTCTTTCCTCTAAGGCAGGGGTCTCAAACACACGGCCCGCGAGAGAACGTTGTGCGGCCCGCGACGGCTTCTGCTGCTGCTGCCGTTGCCGCCGTGGCAACGGCAGAATCGACGGTCAATTAAAAAAAAAAAAAAACTGGCTTCTGCTGCTCAAGCAGCAAAATCAGCTGTCCTGCAGCCCCTTCCTCTCTGCCCGGAGATCCCCGAGAGTGCTCCATCAGCGGGTGCTTTTCAAGCCGTGAAGAGAGTATTTCCCTCTCGCGAGGCTTGAAAAGTGACTAGGTTTAAGCCGCGCGAGAGGGAAATACTCTCTTCGCGGCTTAAAAAGCACGCCGCAGATGAAGCACACTCAGGGCTCTCCGCGCAGAGGGGAAGGGGCCGCGGGACAGCTGATTTTCTGCTGCAGCAGCAGAAGCCAGGTTTTTTTTTAATTTACCTGGGGGGGGGGGGGTGTAGGACTGGAAATGGCTATTGGCAGGGGGGTGTAGGACTGGAAATGGCTATTGGCAGGGGGGGTATGACTGGAAATGGGCTATTGGCAGGGGGGATATGACTGGAGATGGGCTATTGGCAGGGGGGGGGGTTATGACTGGAGATGGGCTATTGGCAGGGGGGTTATGACTGGTAATGGGCTATGGTGGGGGCTAGTAAGGGAAAGGGGCAGGTGGGGTTAGGAAGGACTGGGGGTGGGCTGATGGGGGGAGTTAGGACTGGTAATGAGCTATGGAGGGGCTGACTGAAATGGGGTAATGGGGGTTAGGGCTGGAAGTGGGCTATTGGCAGGGGGGGTTATGACTGGTAATGGGCTATGGGGGGGGGTAAGACTGAAAATGGGGTGATGGGGGTAAAACTGGAAGTGCGCTATGGGGAGTTAGGACTGGTAATGGGCTATGGGGGGGTCTAGGACTGGTAATGGGCTGGGGGGGGGTTGCTAGGACTGGACATGGGCTGAGTGGACGGGGGGCTTGAACTGCAAATGGCTGAGGGGGCGGGGGCTTGGAATGGAAATGGGCTGTGAGGGGAGGGAGCTAGGATTGGAAATGGGCTGATGGGGGGCTAGGATTGGAAATGGGCTGATGGTGAGGCTAGGATAGGACTGGAAATGGACTAATGGGGGGACTAGAAGGGAGCGGATGCTGGGTGGGGCTGGAACTAGAAGGAAGCTGATGTTGGGGGAGGATTAGAATGGGATGGAGCTGGGAAAGTGAAATGGAGAGGGGAAAAATATTTTGTCTGGGAGAGAAGACAAATCTACAATTGGCCAGGTATTGGGAGAGTAAGTGGGGATTGAGGATGGAGGGGTAAAATTTGAGTGGATGAAATAGGAATGAGGAAAGAGAAAAAGGAGAAAGATTAGTATGTTAAAGCAGATGTAGAGAGAGAATGGAAAAAAAACTAGGAGAGAAGAAAGGGCAAATGGACAGCAGACGATGGAGAGTTAGCAGAAGACATGAAGAAACCAGAAGAAAGTGGCTGGAACAATTGCAACTGAAATAAATGCACAAAAGGTAGAAAAATATCTCTTTATTTTGAATTTATTAACTGGAATATGTCAGCTCTAGGAAATGTGCATCATTAATGTTTGCGCTTTGTTTAGTACAAGAGGAAATTAATTTATAGTTTTATTTCTACAGTGTTGTTGTACATTCCAAGTTTGGCTTTTGGGGTTCCCAGTTTAATTATTGTCTTCTTGTTTCTAAATCTTTTAGTCTTTCTTTATCCATACTCATTAAAGAGGCATGTTTACTAAAAGTTAGTGTATGGTAACATTATGCAAATATTTATGCAAATGAGGCCCCTTATGCAAATGAGGCCCCGCGTCTTATGCGGCCCCCGGGTTACTTTACAAGTCCTCATTTGGCCCTCAAAGCAATTTGAGTTTGAGACCCCTGCTCTAAGGTATACATATTAAGATCCTTAAGTCTATCCTCATATGTTTTATAATGAAAACCACTAACCATTTTAGTAGCCCCCATCTGTACTGACTCCAGCCTATTTATATCTTTTTTTCCAGAATTGCACACAATACTCCAAATGAGGTCGCACCAAAGAGTTATATAGGGGCACTATTATATAGGGGCACTATCACCTCCTTTCTTCTGCTGGCTATTCTTCTCCCTATAAACCCAAACATCCTTCTAGCTTTTGCTGTCACCTTTTCTACCTGTTTAGCTACTTTAAAATCATCAGACACAATCATGCCTAGGTCTCGCTCTTCTTTAGTGGACAAAGGTACTTCACCCCATACTATATTACTCCCTTGGATTGCTGCAGCCCAAATGAAAGGAGTGGTCTGGAGTTGGCAGTAGAAGAGAAGGGCACACATAGAAGCAATCTGCCAGAAGAGTGAGTTCCCAAGGAGGGGTGTAGGGAGAGATAGCAGCAGAATGAGTGCACTTATAGGCCTGAGGCACGGAAATGGCATACATTTGCTGCTCAGCAATATTATGCATCCTTTTGGGACCTGAAATGTTAGCTTTGGGTTTTGTGCACGTGGTATGGATCCATCCTTAGCAGTTTAAAGCCTGTTTGTAGAGATTTCCAAAGCAGGGATCACTGGGGCCTTTTTCTAATGCCAAGTACCATTTGCTGCAAGGTGTGTACATTCTCTGATATCATATTACGGTGCACTAAGATTACCTAGCACTTTTCAGGGCCTGAGAAGGACTGGTATATGGTCTAGGTTGCAGCTGCAGTCATTTCTCATTGGTATTTATGTCTAGTTTGCATCAGCAAACAACTGTCAGTATGAAGAGCAGCTTAAGAGATGCACGTTTTACCGAGGAGGCGTGGGGCACACGGGTAGATCCTGGAGATGAGCAGGACCTGAAACGTACAACTTTTCAGAATACAGTGCATGTGAGAATCTCCAAAAAGTTTACTTGTGTCCCATAATATTGATGGGGGCATGTGCTGCTCCATTATATCGTATGGCGGATGCCTGTACCCATGCAAGGGCTTTGTGCTGGATGTCAGCGTGCCGGGCGAATAGCGCTTTTCCCGTGCAGTGCAAAACATATCTACCTCCTTAATTCCAAATGCCTGGGCACATCTAGACCTGCAGATACAGAATTTGGTTCAAACCCAGCCTGTTTTCAATTTAGATGTGCCCGAGGGCCGGACGTACATGTTATAGAATTCGGCTCTACGTGTTTTGTCTTGATTAGATTATAAGCTCTGACGAGCAGGAACTGTGTCTTACATCTATATATACAGCGTTGTGTATGCCTTGTAGCTCTATACAAATGATTAGTAGTAGTAGTAGCTGTAGTAGGATCTTGCTCACCCATGTTTGTGGCAGAAACACTTTGAACATAAAAACATAAGATATGCCATACTGGGTCAGACCAAGGTTCATCAAGCCCAATATCCTGTTTCCAACAGTGGCAAATCCAGGTCACAAGTACCAAGCAGGTTTCTTTATCTTTATTCTGTGTTATCCATGATGATACCTAAATCTTTTTCCTGGGTGGTGGTTCCTAATGTGGAACCTTGCATCATGCAACCATAGTTTGAGTTATTCTTTCCTAGGTGCATAACTTTGCACTTGTCCACATTAAATTTCATCTGCCATTTGAACGTCCGGTCTTCCAGTTTATCAAGGTCCTCTTGCAATTTTTCACAATCCTCGTGGGTTTAACAACTTTGAATAATTTTGTGTCATCTGCAAATTTGATTACCTCACTCGTTATTCCCATTTCCAGGTCATTTACAAATATGCTTAAAAGCAGCAGACCTATTATTTACCTTTCTCCACTGGGCAAATTGGCCATTTAGCCCTACCTTCAGCTTTCTATCTTTTAACCAGTTCCTGATCCACAATAATACACTGCCTCCTACCCCATGCTTTTTTAGCTACAACATCCTCTCTGACCTCATCTTTAAACCATGCTGGCAGTTTTTTTGGCCTTCCTTCCACTTTTCTTTTTTTTTTTAATTCTTTATTTTCGTTTTATAACAACAAAGGAAAGGAAGACATACAGCTAAAAGACAGATACATATAATGTGATACATACACCAAAGTAAACCCCTGCCACCCCCCTCCCCCCTGCTTCTTCTCTAGAAAACTAATCATTCCCGAAGCGGGCGTGTACTGACATTATTGTGTTACAAAACCTAACGGTGATCTGAAACATGATGAGTGCACATTAAACAGACAGGTCGGAACAATGAGCAGAGTGTACATAATCATTGAGCATCTGCCATTTAGACAAGCGAGAGTGAGTTTGGGTATGGGGAATAGCTCTCCGAGATATCTGCTCATATTTACTATATAAGCAGACGAGGTTCCACCATTCATTGACAGTAAGTCGAGAGCTATCCTTCCAATTCCTCGTGATTAAACATATGGCTATACCCAGCATGAAATCAAGGAGGAAAGCGACCCTTCTTAGGAAGAGAGGGGACCGCCGCCACTGAGCGGAGTCCCACAATCTTCCAAGAGAGAGGCTCGTGAAGATGTAAGATACATTGAATACGACCCCAGACCCGCCCCCAGTAAACCTGTAGTTGCGGACATTCATAAATAACATGAGCGAGGGTTCCCACAGCAGTATGGCAAGACCAACACTGGTCCCTAGCAGTTGTGTTCCATTTGGCTATTTTTTCTGGAGTATAAAAGCATCTATGTGCAAAAAAGAAGAGAGTTTGGGTAACTGAGGCAGACCGGGAAACCCGCACTACTTTGCTCCAGAAAACGCTCCATTGCACAGGGGTTAAAGTGGTTTGCAGTTCGCGCTCCCAGGCTTGTTGGGCTCTAAAAGTGGCAGGATCTGTACCCTGACATAATAATTTATACAAGTTAGAGGCTACCCCATGTGTACTACGAATAGAGTGAACGAGTTCTAATAGCCCATCCTCAGTAGGGACAGAGGGCGGCATGATTTGAGCACTTTTGAGGCAGTGTTGAAGCTGCATCAATTGAAAGTAATGTTTCGCTGGTAGCGCAAATTCCTTTTGTAACTCAGAAAAGGTTTTCCAACGAGCTGCAGAGAAGAGCTGTTGGGGTGTCCAGATCCCCCTAGAGTACCAGGGTTTCCATGCTATCGTTCTGTTTAGAACTTGAATTCTGGGATTATTCCACAGCGGGAGTCCGTCCTGAGGACATACGTTTGGGCCCAGTGATAGAATGAGAGTGTTAAAGGCCGCAAGAGTATCGACAATCATTGGGGGATGGCGGGTGTCTACTTGATGGGACATACCAGGGAGATGGGTCAACGGAATTGGGCTACTAAGCTCCTCTTCTATATCAAGCCAAACTGGTCTGCTGTCTGTTGAGGCATATAGCCATCGGGCACCTTGCTTAAGTAGGAATGCTTGATGGTATCTGAGAAAATCAGGAAATCTGGCACCCCCTAGCTCCTTCGCAGACTGTAGTTTTTGTTTAGCTATCCTTGGTGGTTTGCCCTGCCAGAGGTAGCGGACGAGAAGGCCCTCAATATCTTTGTAAGTGTGTAGCGGGAGTAAGCATGGCAGCATTTCTAAAATGTAATTCACTTTGGGGACTATCATCATTTTCACAGTTTCTAGGCGGCCCCACCATGTAAGGGATAAGGGGGACCAACGATTTGTGAGCTCACGGACTTTGGAGACTACCTCTTTGGCATTAAAACGATAGTGTCTTCTAAAGGAGAACAGTAATGGACCCCAAGATATTTCACCATGCGGGATTGCCAAAGGAAAGGAAAGGCCTGCATGTCAGCCTCATGCACCCAGCGGTTCAGTGGGAATGCTACAGATTTGGTCCAGTTAATTTTATAGCCCGATAATTGCGAGTATCCATCAATCAGATCCAAGACAGCTGGAACCGAATCAAGGGATACGAAAAGCATCAGGTCATCTGCATATGCAGAGAGTTTAATCTCTCTGTGACTGAAGGGGACACCTCGAATACGTGCGGACTGTCTAATAAGGAGGGCGAGGGGTTCAAGAGCTAGATCAAAGAGCATTGGTGATAGGGGGCAACCTTGACGCGTGCCTCTTTGGAGATTAAAAGGCTGAGACTTAATGGCATTTACACAAATACTGGCGACGGGTTGAGTGTACATAACTTGGAGGTATCGGAGGAAGCCCTCCCCAAAGCCATACCATCGGAGAACTGCAAATAAGAAGGGCCATTCTAGACGATCAAAGGCTTTTTCAGCATCTAGGGAAAGACCCACCCATGGGTGATCTAGATTGGCAGCACTGGATAGCACAAGGTCCGAGCATTGTCAGCGGTGGATCGGCCGGGTATAAAACCGCATTGGTCGGGATGGATTAGGGTGGCCATCCTGTCAGATAGCCGGGTGGCCAAGATCGTTGCGAAGATCTTATAATCGGCATTAAGTAGGGAAATTGGACGGTAGTTGGCAGTTAGCAGCGGGTCTCTGCCTTCTTTCTCAAATACTACCACATTAGCTGCAGAAAAGGATCCCAAAGAGGATGTATCTACCGCAAGGGCAGTAAAATAGAGTTTTAAGTAGGGAACTAGATCTGCACTGAACGTTCTGTAGAATTCGGTCGGGAGACCATCAGGCCCTGCGGCTCGACCCGAGGCTGTTCGTGTTAGGGCAGATTGGATCTCTGAAGTAGAGAAGGGTCCATCCAGCGCATCCCTATCAGCTTCAGAGAGGGTCGGCCGCTGGATACCAGAAAGCAATCGCTCGAAGGTCTCTGATGAGAACTCACATTCAGATTGATATAGGCGGGTATAGAAATCCCGAAAGAGTTCTACAATATCGGAGTCATTGGTCAATATGCCCCCTCCCTGTGGGGCTCGAAGGGCCGCTACGCGTTTGGCTTCTTTTTGACCTTTCAAGGCGTTGGCTAAGAGTCGACCGGCTCGGTTGCTTTCACGATAGTATGTTCCTCGTTGAAGCTCAATACTCTTAGAAGCTGCAGTTGAGAGGATTGCATTATATTGAAAACGGAGACGCTGTAAGCGAACTAAGACACATGGATCAGTACGTGAAGTTAAAACTCGTTCGCCTGCTTTGATTTGTTGATCTAGTATGAGTAGCTGCTGTTTGCGTTGTTTCCGCAGGCGGATTTGATAGCTAGTGATCGTTGCTCGAATGGCCGCTTTGAAACCCTCCCACCAAGCCCAATTCGCAGTGTCCTGGGGTAAATTAAAATGGAAGTAATCCTGTATGGCTGCTCTAATTTCTAACTGGAACTCTGGCTGAATTAACAGGGCTCTATCAAAGAACCAGGCCCCCGAATTCCCTTGGGGTGTAGTAGTGTGTAATTGAAAAGAAATAGCAGCATGATCTGAAATATGTCGGGAGTGAATCTTTGCAGTGTCCACCTGAGGAACTAACAGTTTTGATATTAGAAAGAAATCTATGCGAGACTGGGATTTGTGAGGGGAAGAGAAGAAGGTAAAGTCAAGCTCATTGGGGTGTAGTAACCTCCATAGATCAACTAAAGCAAGATCTTTGATCAAAGCGGTAAGCGTGGTGTGACTCTTGGGGGGACCACTTGTCCTAGGCGGCTGTTTGTCAATCAGAGGATCAAGAACTAAATTGAAATCCCCCCCTATTATCAATGAAGTATTAGCAGAGGCCTGCGCAACCTGAGCAATGGTAGCAAAAAAGGCAGGGTCATCCACATTAGGAGCATAAAGGCATATACATGTAACTTCAAGGTTACCTATCTTGAGGTGAACTCTGGACCATCTACCTGCTGTATCTGAGCTAGTCGCAATAATAGTAGCATGCAGAGATTTCCTAACCAGTATGGCAACCCCACATTTCTTAGAAACGGCTGGGGAATAGGCGGCCACCATGTAAGGTTTAATATTGAGTTTAAGAGTTTCCTTCGAATTTAAATGCGTTTCTTGGAGGAAAATCAGGTCCGCAGCTTCATGACTTAGATAGCTTAGGATTTTCTTCCGTTTTATCGGATTATTGATTCCTTTTACGTTCAATGAGAAGATCTTACATGGTGCCATCAATCGGTAATAGACATTTTAGGTAAGGGCGCTTGAAAACATACAACATAATCAGAATCTGTGTAACAATGACATAATCACCGAGTATGCTGGCTAATACACCCCATATTGAAAAGTATGTACCAAAGTAACTTAGAGAAGAAGCAAAACCCCCAATGAATATGGCGACCATATGTCTGCGGGAGGAGGCCCTAGAGAGGAAGATAGAGACATGAAAAAAAAAAGAAAAGAAACACCAGAGTCCATAATTAACACTGTCACTGATACTCATCGAGGCTACTGTGGGTAGATGGAGTCGGGTCACAGATAGCATCAAAATAAGGCAACAGACCGCCCTCGCCAGATTCTTTGCTGAGCCGCGGCAAATCCAATATGGCAGGTACAGCGGTTATGAGAATACTTGCAGGAATATTCTGGAAGTCAGCGCATCAAGTCGGCTTCTTTAGAATCCAAAAACTCCGCTAGTAGATCAGGGTCCTCAAATGTTCTTGTCTGATTGTGAAGCGTGACTCGGAGCTTGGCCGGATACATCAGGCCATAGCGTGCTTGTAGTTGTTGTAGCCTCGGCCGGAATTCCAGAAAGCGCTTTCGGCGGTCGACCGTGGGTTTAGCCAAGTCAGGGTAGAAGGAGATCTTGTGGCTCTCAAACTCCATATGGCCCTTTGCCCGAGAGGCACTGAGAATTTGCTCTACATGTTGATATCTCAAAAGTCGAAAGATGATAGGCCGCGGGGTCTTCCTGTTGAGCGTTATGTTTGTGGGTACACGATGAGCGCGATCGATCTCCAATTCGTTGGCAAAAGTGATTTGGAGCAGGGAAGGGAGGATTTTACATAAAAACTCTTTCATGTCTCCCGATTCCGCTCCCTCCGGTATGCCCACGAGTCGTAGGTTGTTGCGGCGCGCTCTATTATTGCCATCTTCCACTTCTTTCTGCAAGGCCCGTACCTGACGTTCAACTTTGTCGAGTTTGGACAATCGGGCCGCATGGGAGTCTAATATGCTCTCCATTTTGTCCTGACGCGAAGAGAGCCCCTCTAGCCTGCCTTGCAGTACACCAAGATCTTCCCGCAGCGCTCGGAGCGCTTCACCGTTTGACTGCACGAGGTCCTTAACCCCTCTGATCTCTGCGAGGATTTCCTGCTGCATTTCGGGGCCCTCGCGCAAAGCCAGCCCCTTCTGCGGGGACGGGGGTTCAGTTTTGGAGCGTTTGCCGTGAGAAGCCGCTGGAGATCCAAATTCCAGGCGCGTGGGTTTGGTCCCCGCCATCTCACCAATGTGCCCCGGCAAGATCAGAGCAAAAGTTCAAGTATGTCCGGTGTTAATTCAGGATTCTGAGTAGGCCTCTCGGGAGCCTCAGCGTTATGCGACCATCCCGCTGGACATCGGGCTCCGCCCCATTCCTTCCACTTTTCTTAAGGAAAATAGTTTAAAAAAGAGCAGCTGCAAAGGTTAAAGATTTACATCAAGCATGGGCGTTTTTTAAAAATACTATCTTGGAAGTCCAGAACAGATGTATTCCATACTTTAAGAAAAGTGGAAGGAAGGCCAAAAAAGTGCCAGCATGATTTAAAGATGAGGTCAGAGAGGCTGTTGTAGCTAAAACAGCATCTTTCAGGAAATGGAAAAAGGAGCCAAATTATGAAAACTGGAAACTACATAAGTACAGGGAAGTTAGATGCAAAGCACTGAAAAGGCAGGGAAAGAGAGAATTTGAAAAAAAAGCTTGCTGTGGAACTAAAAATGCATAATTAAAACTTTTCTAAGTACAATCTTAGCAAAAAACCTGTGAGAGAGTCAGTTGGACCATTAAGGGGCACTAAGAGGGGACAAGGACATAGCGGAGAGATTGAATGAATTCTTTGCTTTGGTCTTTACTGAGGAAGATGCAGGGAGGTTACCCATGCCTGAAATGGTATTTAAAGGTGATGCATCACAAGAATTAAAAGAAATATCCATAAACCAGGAAGATGTATTACAACCGTTTTACTACTCTTCAGTTTATCAATCAGCTGGACCGGATGGTATACATCCAAGGGTCCTCCTCCGCTCCCCCAATCAGGGTAGAGCAGGCAGACACGTGCTTGTGTCTGCTGGCCCCAAGCCAATTGGAGGTTCTTCCTGTCATTCAAAAAGCAAAGCCATCAGGCACGTCCATGCCTGGCAGGCCCGCACCTGAGAGCCTCGCCAGAGAGCCCTTTAACATAGCCCGTAGGTGGGGACCGGAGGCAGACACCGCTGCGCCAGAAAGATATGCGATCCAAATCACTTCCAGCCTGTCTAAAGCCTTCATATGAAGAAATTGCAATGCTCCCACACACAACAAAGTTCCAGCACTGAACTGTGAGTCTATCATTTCTGGGCACAACCACTACTGTGACTAATTACAGCATTAGCTATAAAATTCTACGTTAACAATAATCCCTACTATATTAGCTATCAAACTCTACAAAAGATTCATCTTAATCAATAGCTATTCACTATTACTATTCACTGTAACTGAATCTGCTTAACTTTATCCTATGTCATGATAATTTAGTCATTCTCGAGTTTTATTGTGAACAATTGATTGATTGATATTCTAATTGTTTATCTAAGAAATGTGACTGAATTTTGCAGTTTAAACTGGTAACAAAACCCCACCTTAATATCAGCTACTTCCGCTGATATGGAGAAACATTACCTAATTTACTACCTGTGCCTACTACTCCTCATAACTCCTCTAACCCATTCACTCCACCCATCTTCTCTGCACCATTGCAACATCCCAATTATACACCACCAGCACAGGAGCTATCCACTGATCCTCCACTACCATTATACTTATAATCACAATAAACACCACAACACCAGACTTATATACATAAAACCTCTGGTCTATTGTCAACCTATACCTCCAACAGCTATATCATAGTATAAAATGCCTCCTGCTGAACACAAGATTGGCCAGAAACAAAATTCCAATTTTATTAGACCTAGCTAGAGACAAAGCTTCTGACATATTCTGTTTAATGGAAACTTGGTTAACAGGAACTGACTCAGTATTAATTAACCAGCTTGCACACCCTGACTACAAACTATACCACTGCCCCAGGCCAAATAAATGTGGAGGAGGTGTCTTAATATTAGCCAAAAAAAGAGCTAAACACAACCCTACAGCTAAAAACAAAACCACTGAGGACATTGACATCTTAACCACTGAAAACAAATACATTTCACTTATCCTAATTTACAGACCCCCTCAACCTCCCCTGACACCCTTGCCACCATACTGGAATCAGCATGTTCCACAAAAGCTAATAAATCACATATCATTCTTGGAGACTTCAATCTCCCCTCTCTGCATAAAAAACATTCTTCACATTTCTTAAATGCACTGGCTGACATTGGCTTCAACCAAGTAGTTCAGTGCCCATGTTCCCTGTAAAATAGTTATTTCCAAGTTATAATGCCCTGTTCAATGTAATTTCAGTTTGTTCAATGTAAACCGCACTGATGCAGAATAGCACGGTATATAAGAGAATGTAAATAAATAACACACAAAAAAGGTAATGTTCTAGACTACATATTCCTCACAAAAATACCATTCAAGATACTTGCTACTCCAGCCCAATAACCACCCCACTACCATGGACAGACCATTTCCTTATAGAAGTTACACTACTTACATTGCCCCCTCTAAATACACCTAATAAAACCCCAACACTCCTTAGTAAATATAAAACCTGTGATTAAGAATCCTTCCTAGATAACACCCTACCATACATTGATAGCTCTCTCACTAACTTGGATGACATCATAAAAAACTGGAACACAACCATAACAAATGTTGTACTAGCCCCAAATACTCACAGAAACACAAGGAAAAAAAACATCAATAACTGGCACATATCAGATCTAAGAAAATTGAAACAAAAATTACGAAAAATAGAACACAAATGGAAATATACAAAATCAGAAAATGACAACCAGCAATAGATGCAAACACTAAAATTTTACAAAGAAGCCTTAAATAAAAGTAAAAAAAGAATACCATACCGCTTTAATCACAAAATCCCTTAACAGACCGAGGGAACTATTTTCCATTATAACAAGAACACACACACCTGAGGAAGATAGCAGTTTCCAGTGTTAGCCTGCCAATGTGCATAATGAGGAGCAAGGTACTGTGGGTATGGCCCGGACAGGGTGGCCTGGGCAGGATGCATCTGCACAGGGCATAGGGCAATGGCGTCATTGTAATGCCCGGCCACAGCATGTCCTGCTGGGAGATCACTCTCACCCTGACTGAGCAGTGACCATGGCATGGCTAGGTTCCCCCATAGTGCTATACAGTATTTCTCTCAAGTGATATTTATGGGTTCTCTTTTCTGGGGCCCAATCACTGACTTATCTGCTTGGTGTGTGTGCTCACATCCCAGTTTTGGGTGCATGCATCTTCTCCAGGAGCTGTCTGCAGTTAGTATGTGTATGGCTGGAACACCTTGCAGGGTACAGTGGCTGGAGACTCGCTGTTGAAGAATGTCAGATAGTGGTGGGGGGCAGCTGAGCATTTCCAGGCCTACTGTCTGTCTGCCATTGCCTTATGAATGCGTACAGATCTGCATTGGGTGCCTGTTCCCCAGCAGGACTGGGGTTTATGGTCCCCTCTACTGCCACCATTGTAGGGATGTAGAATGTGGATCTGTTGGTGGGAGATCCTGTCCCCCACCCTGAGCCCCAGAGGGCTGGTTGGGTGGTGCTACATAATCCGCCTATGGATCCAAACACCCCCCTTCACTTAAATCATGTGACCATGGCACCCACACAGGATATGCACTATTCTGGGTGCATCATAGTCCACAAGGGCTAGACGTGACTGGGAAATATGGATGGACACAGGTGTATCCTAGGTGTGTTGGCAAGGACTACCTAGCACACACTGGCACTGATGGTGACCTGCAGCATAGCCTATCTCAGCTAAGCCAGGTGCTGCAGACCTGGTGCTGGGCACCCCACCTCGCCCTCAGGGTGAGCACAGTACCCCCACAATGTGTCGGTCTGTAGCTACTCTGTGCCAGTAACACACACAGTCAGTTCCCCCTACCAGGCCGAGATGCTGTGGGGGTGCATACCCCATCTTGTGATCATCTGTAGACTGCTGATCTGCATGTGCAGTGCATCATGGGTATGGGTGGGTTAACCCTATCCTGGTAACTACAGCAGACAGTTTGTGTGGTGACCTGCAGTCCTTCTGTAGCCAGTCAGGGGGTTGTTAGTAGCTATAGAGATGTATCCCACTGGTTACTTCACTGACTGTGGGAGGCAGAGGCCATGGGTTTGATCCCACAGTGGTGTTATTTGATAGGGCTGTCTGAGGCATTTCCTTTTTTAATTTAAATTAGTGTTGCCAGCAAAATCACCCTCACAGTGCTGTAACCTTAAGGTGCCTCATAAGACGCCCTATAAAGCGCCTTATAAGACGCCCTATAGGGAACATTATAAGGTGCCTTGGCCGACAGTGCACTTTATAATGTGCCCTCTGGAGTGCCTTATAGGGCGCCTGATGCGGCACCTTAGCTTACAGCACTGTGAGGGTGTGTTTGCTGGCAGCATTAATTTAAATTAAAAAAGAAAATGCCTCAGACAGCACTGTTTTAAAATAAAGGGTAATGCCTCAGACAGCCTTACTCATTAAGCCCACTGGGGGATTGAACTCATGACCCCTGTTTCACCAGTCAACGTATTCACCATTGTGCTATACCTCTGTTGCTGTGTTTGTAGGTCAGCGCGCCTAATTAAGGCTAACGCACGTTAACGTGCCACGGCTCCTTCTATTGCATGATAACGGACTTTATTGCATGATAACTCGAAATGCTACCTTAAGACCGGAACGCCCACTACCTTATATGGCATTCGTCGCAGTAAGACTGCAGCTAACACCGGTAACATTAAGAAGGTTTAGTAAACATACCCCTTAGATTTTACTCAAATATTTCTCAGAACCTCAAGGCAAGTTTACATTTAGGCATATCAGGTAGTTTCCTATCCCCAGAAAGCTTACAATCTGTTTTTAGCCGAGGCAATGGAAATTAAGTGATTTGTCAAAGATTACCAGGAAAAGCAGTGTGATTTGAACGCTGGTTCTCAGTCCACTGCTCTATTAGGTGGCTACTCCACTCCAAATGTTGGCAACGTTTCCCTTATCATTGAAAGAATACTCTGCACCTCCTCTCACCTACAACGAGGCAGGGCTCTTGGGTATAACAGAAATCCACACACAAGACAAGGGGAAGGTTAATTGATCACAATTCTTTGAATAATATACAAATCTATAAATAATACACAACACACTTGTATCATAAAATCCACCAAAGCTTTGGGAGAGTAAACTAGGCCTTTGCCTATGTTTACTCTGATATCATAACTTTAGGCCACTTTATTTATAAGTAAAGATTCCATTACACAGCATAATTTCACTTTATTATTCTACGTCTCACATCACGTATATTCATAATATGCATATTCTATTCTACGTCTAGTGCCACGTATATTCATAACATACTTTTCTATAGGCATGCATGTCATAGACCACCATGAAAAGACATACATATATTCTCAGACATGACTATGTAGGCCTTAATTCTAATTAATCCTAACACTGACAGTTTGATATCTCTGACCACAGACTGAGAGACTGCGAAGCTGGGTAAACAACTTGCCTTTTACTTATCTTTCTAATAACAAGACTAATGTTTATGTTATCGAAAACCTTTCACCCAATTTCTGCTACAGAGTTTTCAAGGATGGTATTAAATAAGGAGCTACAAATGATATTAACTCTTTCTTAGGGCTTATAGTAATATAATGTTATACACAGGGCCTGACTGTGTATCCAACTCGGTACAATCAAGCTTTCTTTCAGTCCTTCCTCTGATTCTGTAAAGAATCATTTCACAGATATGGAAACTCAGACATCGGTATTAAAAAATGGATCGTAGCTAGCTTCTGGGTCAATCTGTAACATCATTTTAGGGGTCAGTGTCTCCACTGATTTCTTACAGCAAGCAGATATTACACAAAGAATTATTGTTCCTAAAATGATAATCCCTAATAAGCCAAATAATGAAGCTAATATGCCTTGCAGGGGCCTAGATAATAAATTCCAGAAAGAAGAAACAGAACCAATAAAATCAGAAAAAACAACTTACATAACTACTACTTGATACAAATGTATGATTCCTAACCTTATCTAATAGGCCTTTCACTACTTTCCCTTCATCATCAAGCATACTGCAACAGAAATCAGAAATTAGGCCACATACGCCATTTTCCTTCGCTAGTAGGTAGTCTAAAGCCATGCGATTCTGAGCTGCATAAGTGGACACCTTGTCTACTGCACCTTGTAACACGCTAATAGCCTCTGTGAGATCCAGGGCTGTAAGTTCAACAACTGCCTGTAATCGCATAATCTGGGTACCATATTCTCTAATGGGTGCTATGGCTCCAAAAGCTGAGAGCCAAACAGTACCTGTAAATGCATCTATCTGAGATTTAGTTAAAGGACTTGTAGAGTCTATCAACTGTTGTGCTGCTATTATGGCTTCATCCTGAGGGGAAACATCCCTTTTTCTTCTTAAGGAATTATTCAAGGTTGATAATAAATTAACATTTTGGTAAGGTAAAAACCACCACGGGGGATCTAACTGAGCAACATAGCAAGTACCTGACCAACCTCTGGGAAGTTCTGTATATGCGAGATTACCACACACAAAATAGTCTCCCTTTAAAGCCACTAATCCATTTTCCCAAATTGTAAAGTTGCGGGGACAAACTAGATTCTGTGTACAATTATTCAAAGCCCACTGAGTAATGTTCATTTCCTTAATTCCTGAGTAATGTTCATTTCCTTAATTCCTACAGATAGATTACGTTCCCAGGGATGGTAATATCCTAATAAGGGGCAACTCCAGTTAGGTATGTCTCGGACTGAGTCATTCAAAAGGTAGCCAGAACTATTATACTGTAACAAGTCATAATCATGCACCTGATTCCCCTGAACTTGTATTAATTGTACTACGGAAATATAAGGTTTCTGTACGTGAGATTTCTTATACCAGATGGAAGAATTATGTAGCATTATTATTCTACAAACGTTCCATGGGGTGTCCCCTACCTTTTTCCCTGTACCTTGAGTCATAAAACATATTGGAGGGGACTTTAAAGGCATAGAACTAACTACTCTAGGTTCTGTGTTTGTATGAGACCATCATACAGTAGTTAGATTAAAAGCTGTAGCACGGAACTCTTCAAAGGCTTTGGGCCTAACTTGTGGTAAAAACCCATGTTGAGTAGCTGTCACAGTTGGGAGGCAGACCGCACAACGTGACAGATTAAAATGTTTTGTAACTGAGTGTAAATGTGACTCAAAAATATTTGGATATTCCCCATAACTTTCCCAAGATTCTAAATGCAGTACTGCTTCATTAACAATAATATGCCATAGCACAACTAGGACCAAATATGGAAACATTCTTAGCAAACCTCTAAACATCTGAAACTATAATTATTCCAAAAATAAATGTTCTAAGACAAAATAAAATACACCTACTCTTCTTACGATGATGAAGATATATATATATAGCTATAACTACCCATTAATTCTCAATTACATCATGAAGTAGAGGTTAAGTACCCAAAGGTCATTGCTTATATATAAGTAAAATACTAAATCAAACCACCTTTATCCACCTAATCAATAGTATAAATGCTGGACAAAAGGTTTTTGCATAAGTAGTTCATTCAAAAAGCATGTAAATCCTGATGATCTTTTCTGTAATATCAATGTAATGTTCAATAAGCCTCTGTGTTGTATTTTCTTGATTCACTGATGAAGGGAGCCGCCGTCTGGAGTCTGTGAAGGAACCTTTTTACACTGTGTAAGGTGTATCCAACGAGAATGTCCTTCCACTTTACAAGCCGAGTATCCCACCAGGAGCACACAAAATAGACCTAGAAACTTGGGAGCCAGAAGCATCTTTGGATGCAAATTCTTAATCAGGACCCAGTCTGGTGACTTCACTTCTGGATATGATGAGTCTGATGATTCTGGATATGATAATTCTGTCTTGTGTCACTTGTGTCTCTTGGGGAAACTGCTAGGTACATATGACCTAGATTGGCCACTGTTGGAAACAGAATACTGGGCTTGATGGACTTTGGTCTGACCCAGTATGGCATATCTTATGTTCTTATGTTCTTATGTCGTCTCATTGAGGATTCACTTGCAATAAAGGGGAAACAGACAGGACTGAGTGCAACCATGAGCAATAAGTCAAAATATCGCTGCGCAACAATTGGGGATCTGGGATAACTGTCAAGTCATGTGGAGAAGTAGCTGGACATCCAGTAACTATTTCATATGGTGTCAGGGTGGGGGAATTACACACTGCCATAAGGGCAAAGGGAAGGGCTTCTGTCCAATCTGTAGCCCAATCCTGTGTCAGAGTGCGTAAGTGACCTTTGAGTGTCCTAGTCATCCATTCCACTTGGCCAGAGCTTCGCAGATGATAAGGAGTGTGCAGTTGTCTCTTAATACCAAACCAAATTTTCAACACCCTCCCAGACACTCACAACGAAGGCTGGACCCAGACAAGAAAGAACAAAAGGAACACCCCAGACAGGAATAAACTGTGACCACCAGACAAATACCACCTCCTTCCACTGGCACAGGGCAGATCTGCAAAACAGGCTGCAAAATCAAAAAGAGTTCGGAAGGCAGAAATATTAATAACTGACCCTAAGCTGACCCTACAGTGCCAGTCTTGAAACAGTGCAGACAAGCTGTGCCACAGGAAAAAATAACAGAAGTTCAGGTGATACCGGAGAACCAAAAAGACATAATTCTTAGTCACAGCGGTAAAGCTTATGATGCAGGAACAGGGCAAGTAGAAACAAAAGACAAATAAGCAGATGATCCTCTTTCCAGCAGCCCTGAGCATCACAGGATGCACCCCACGAAGTCAGAGTCTGGGTTTCAAAGGAAGTATTTTTATTTATTTATTTATTTAGCTGCATTTATATCCTGATTTTCACTGGGTCAAAGTGGTTGGGGGATGCATTTAACACAAGGGGATATGAGACACATACACTAATACTTACAGGGAACATGGGCAATGGAGGGTTAAGTGGCTTGCCCAAGACCACAAGGAGCACCTGTTGGACTAGAAACCCCAGTCCTTCCGGCCCAAGGTTGCTGTCCTCTAGTGGGATTTGAACCACCGACCTTCTGGCATGTAGTACCTTGCCCCAACCACTAGGCCACTCCTCCCTCCTTCTATTAGCAATAGCAAGTATCTTGCTATTGCTGCAAGAAAGATGAAAGGGAAAACAAAGTCATATTAGACGGTGTTAAATACAGCACTGTCGGTGACACCATGCTTCTTGGTCTACAAAATGGTTGCCCTTTGACACAAAATCTTCAGCAGAAGAATGTCCTTTGCATTTTAAAACTGCAACTTGTGCTGGCAAGAGGGCAGCCTGTAACAAACGGTGAATGTATGCAGCATGTTTAATTGGTTTATTAGCAGAAGTCAAAAACCCTCGTTGCTGCCAAATATTGCCAAAATCTCATAAAATGCTTAACACATAGGCACTATTTATTTAGCTGCATTTATATCCTGCTTTTCACCAGGTCAAAGTGGTTGGGGGATACATTTAACACGAGGGGATATGAGACACATACACTAATACAGGGAACATGGGCAATGGAGGGTTAAGTGACTTGCCCAAGACCACAAGGAGCACCTTTGGGACTAGAAACCCCAGTCCTTCTGGCCCAAGGTTGCTGTCCTCTAGTGGGATTTGAACCACCAACCTTCCGGCCTGTAGTACCTTGCCCCAACCACTAGGCCACTGCTCCCTCCTAGTTGTATAAACATTTGCCAAAAGATACCTGGAAAGTTCACATGCACGTGTCAATGCAAACACTTCAGCTAACTGCGCACTGGCAAACGGCAAAGAAGCTGTTTCCTCTACATCATTAACTGTTGACTGTTGTGACTGCATAGCCCATCTTGTAGAGAAAATGTCAAAATAGTTTGGAAACAATCATGAGACCCATCCTCCTCCACAGGTGTTGAAGGGTTGCATATTGATGTAGTACATACTGAAACATGAAGCGGAGAAATGACTAATTCCAAAGTCAATAAAACGTGTGGAGGACAAAGGCTGAGTCTTGGTTAGATGGAACAAAAAGGGTGCTGTAGAACCAGAAAATCAATAAGTTTCAATTGCAAAAGCCACTGCTACTAAACCACATAGACATAGTGGGAGTCCCAAAGTCACTGCATCAAATCGCTTTGAGAAATAGCCAACCGGCTTGCAACCAGTTGGGAAAGCTTGTAAAAGCACACAGGTAGCAGAGGATTCAGAAATAGCCACATACAATTTGAATGGTAAAGAATAATCATATACAATAACATGGTGCATTTCCCAGTGCAATTTTTACATTTAAAACAAACCTCCCACTGTGATAATGTGGGTACAATTAGGCCTTCAGATCCTTCTTTCCAAAAAGCGGAGCAGTAAGATCTGAGAAATTCGCTAGCTATTATTTACAGAAAATTTAATAAACTCAGGAAGCTACGCAATAACACTGGTGTCACTGGAAAAAGGCAATGACAAAATAGGTTTCAATTTAGCAGAGGTAGGAAAGTAACATTTTGAGATACAAATTGCAGTTTAGACAGATTAACCTTCAAACCTAAATTAGTAATATGAGCTAATAGAGACAAAGAATCTGACAAACAAACTCATAACATGATGAACATAAAAGCAAATCATCCACATATTTATTTTATTTATTTATTTAGTATACATTTGTATACCGCTCCTTCCAGAAATCAGTAGCGGTTTGATTACAGATTGTAGTTTGTCAATCATGACAGAAAATTTGGAGTATAAACACATTGATTTGTAGGGAAAAGCACAGCACACAGGAAGATGGTTTTAAGGAGCGGATTCAGAATTTACATATCTACATTTTTACATTTTTACATTTTCACATAACAGTTCCCATGTTTCGTAGTGAGGCAGCTTGGAGTCCCCTGGGATTTACATCAAATTGTATTGACACTGGAATAGATGTGTCTTGAGTTTTTTTCTGAAAACTATTAGGTCTTTGATTGCTCGTAACTCAGGTGGTAGTTGGTTCCAGAGGGTCGGGGCAGAGTATGAACATATTGAACTAAAGAGGAATGGTCGAGTCTTACATCAAATAATGCAGTTCTTAGGGCCTGTGAAAATATGCAGGACTATCAGTGTATTGGTTTTCTTTGCTAATTCTTACTGAAAAATAAGCAGAACTCAAATCTACAACAGAAAACCAGGTGGTCCCTGAAGGTATCTGTGTCCAGATATCATGTGGATTAGGCACCAAGAGAAAAAGTGTCAAAATCACATTATTTACTGCTCACAGGTCTTGCACAAATCTATAAGTCTTACCGTCAGCCTTTAGTACAGGAAGAATTAGAGTCTTACATAATGAAGTTGTAGAATACATGACACCTTGTTTCTGAAGATCTTCAATCACAGGACGAATTCCTTCAATGGCAGCTGCTGGCAATGGATATTGCTTGAGTCTAGGAAGCTGAACTCCAGGTTTCACGGTGATTTTCACAGGAGGAATAGAAAGGCACCCAACATTAGATCCTGGCACTGCCCACAAAGTAGAAGGAAGGTCTTCAAGTGCCGGATGAACAACACTGGCATCTGCAGGGGACGGCACTTCAGAGAGAGGGTATAGCTGGAAAGAGAACTTGCCACCCATCCAGGATAGAGTAGCATGATGTGACACCAAAAAATCCCGACCTAGAAGATTCACTGGCAAAGTGTCTCCCACCAGAAAAGTAGTTGGATATACAATCTCACCAATCTGCAAAGGTAAATATTCAAGTCTACGATGAGGAATTATCTTTCACTCAATGCCTTCACAGTGTACTATCGGTGCTTGTGCTAATTAAGTATGATAGATGGCAGGCAAATCCTGTAAACGCAGTGCTGATGTTGTAGCTCAAGTATCCATAACAAATTTTAAATTAGAACCCCCCAGTTTAGCTTCTAACTCACCCTGAGGAGTTACAATCAAATTCAGGAATAGTCATGCATCCCATGAATTACCTCCACAATCCTCTGGTTTAGAGAAGCACTGATATACTGGAGTGAATTCAGCTTGAACTGGAGGGGGAGGAGGGAAATCAGCTCTCTGGCCATCAGGATTCCGATTCCGGGGACAGTCTCGCTGCAAATGTCCAGTCTCTCCACAAATGTAACAAGTACGTATCTCTCTGGACTGTCCATGCCCTCGCTGAGAATTCACATAACCTCCTCTGGCTCTGAATCTACCCCTCCCCCTTCCCATGGGAGTTTGCATGGAAGCAATCTGCAAATTAAGAAACTTTGCTTTTTTTTTTTTTTACATCTAATCTGGTTTGTTGTTCCTGTTGTTCCTTGAGGAACTTTAACTCACTGTATTGAGCCCCTTCCAAAATTGCATCGGCTGTTCTAGCTGGCCAATCTATTATTGAAGTTTCTAAAATTTCTTTTATTCATGGAATCAATCCATTCACAAAAATATTAGTAAATCCTGAAGGTTTGTCTTCTGCCTCATCAGAATAGACTTTAAAAGCTAGCATACACCTAGTATGAAAATCTGTAACTTTTTCACCCCTATCCTGCCTTAGAGATGTTAATCTCGACCAATCCTTTACAAGTTTGCATACTACTGTAAGGAATTCTAACAATTTTTTTTTCTTTACACAAAAACAAAATTATCTCTTTGAGTCTTCCCTTGGAAATCTATCACAGGGTCTGTCATGAACTGGATGTGTGACCCTATGAAAATCAGATGGATTAAAAAAAAACAGATCTGAGCAAATTATCTAGATCTGCCCAAGTAGGATTATAACTGTTAATTATTTGAGACCATAAAGACACAAATCTACCAGGATTATCCCTGTAGTTAGGAAACATTTTAGCAAAATCAAACACTTCTTTAAGTAGTCACAATATCATTTCCCACAGCTGCTTCAGTTTAACAGTGGCAGAACATAAATCATGCTGCTGGTGTAGAACATCCTGAACAGAGCCTAGATCATAATATAATTGATCACACTCCTCTTTGTAAGTTTCATAATGTCTAAATCTCTCTCAATTTTATCAATAAGTTAATCAGAAAAACCTAATTCTTTTGCAACCGAAACACTATCACCTATTGCTACTTTTAAGATTCTTGTTACAAGTACAACACTTTCCGTTTCTTGATTCAAACGTGTTCTCAATTCCTTGAGCTGGGAGACATTCCAAATATCCAAAATACACAATACTACTCCCCCTAACTGCTGTTGCTCTTTAAGCATTTTCTTTTTCTCTTAGCTCTGCTACACAAGTGACCCGCACTTGCTCAGCTGGTCATTAATTAAATTTCTTAACACAAACATCTTTTGTTTCAAAACATAAACATTCCAATGTTTTGCATCATGTACCATCCGTTCCCACCATGTAAGCACATTTGCACGGTTTACCTTCAACCGCTAAACCATATCTCAGGCAATGGACCTTTTCTACAGAGAAAGTTCCCTCCCAAGGAAATTGCAATTTCACATTACCTTTTCTCACTGAATCCCTATGTGCTACGGAATCGATGGCTACATCACCATGCTTCTCACACATACAATAGAAGCATACAATAAGGAGGGCTATCTTTCTTAAACACTAAAGCCCTAGCTCTGTCATGCCATTCATGTATCTGAGACGGAGCCTGTCTACTTAACAGATTACCCATCACTGGTAATACTCACAAATCTTCAGGCACCTTCTGCCCTTGCCTTGAATGCAGAAATCTTTAATCTGACACGTGTCACAAGGTGGACCTAACAGAGCCTGAAAAAATGGAGATCAGTAGGGATGATCAGGGAAAAACTGACAGCATAAATAAAAACCTGTCAGATGGTTGCTATAAACAACCAGGACACACGTGGGTAAGGGCTAGGAAGACACACCCAGGTAGCAGGGAAACGGAGTTTGCATTACCTGATAGGGATCAGCTGGGTGGAGGTGGAGCCCAAAGACACATACATAAAATACGCTCACAAGCAGTTAGAGACAGGCAGCTGGAGGGGCAGCAGGAGATACAGCAAGAGAGACAGCGGCAAGGGCAGCAGCAGCCGTGGAACGAATGGAACTGGAATGAGAGAAAGAGAGAAAGAGAGAATGAACCACTGGGCCAGCAGGAAAATCAACAGGAAAGTCTGAGTGAGTCCCAAGACCTGTTTGAGAAGTTTTGAAGTCAGCAGCTGAATACTGAGTGCATGTGTGGAGGTCACGAGAGACGTGGGAGAATTTCCATAGAAGGTAACACAGCAGGAAATGCAGAGAGAGGCTGTTTCCTACCTGAGTGGGTAAAACCCAGAATTGATAGGAAAAGCCAACCAAAAGCAAGCTTAAGAGGAACAGAGAATAACTTCTTCCCTTGTGCTAGAAGCCCTAAGAGAAGAGAGGTTTTCCTACCTGCAGGAGCTTGTAATTCTGCTAGCAATTTTAAACTTCCAAGTTTTAACAAGGTGCCGTCTCGAGTAGTGCAATCACAGGCAGCTGTACTGCAAGAGCTAAGCCCGAGCAAGCTCAGAGCATACCGTGAACACTCTAATAACAGAGCCAGTGAATGTTTGAAGTTTCCTTTTAGTTACCAGCAGAGGCAGAGCTCCTACGAGCCTCACTCAAAAACGTATGGTAATTCCCAGCAAGGCTTTGGCTCAGAGAAACAAAGTAACTTCCTGCTTGACGGAGCAAGCCAGCCTTACTCCGGTGAAACAGCTGATCCTGTAAATGTGTGTTCAGGTGAATATGAATTAATGCAATATGATAATCCAGATATGCAAGTAAGTCCTGAACCAATGGACTGTTCTTTATCAGTAATTGACCCAGAGTTCTCTCTGAGATAAAAGGTTGAAGATAACCAGAGTTTAAAGCCATAGTCTGTTTGCTAACAAACGGTTCTCTCAGGCAACAGTATAATTGAGCTGTACAAAGGCAGCAAAAGAAAAGGCTGTGTTAAGAACAGAAAGTCTGTTTAGTTCTTTTCTTTTGTTATAGTTAAAAGCTGAAGCAAGCTATTTTTGTTCCATATTTAATTTCTGTTATATGCCCGAAGTGGTTTGTTATTTGTTTTGCCAAAGAAGAAAAAAAACCCTCGTGGACGGGGAATAAAGCCCTGATTTGAAGTTGAAGTGTGTGAGTGAGTGATTCTTATCAAAGAAGGTACAACTACCACGCTCCCAGAGGGCCAGGCAGGGCTGTCTGCAGCATTTACAGAGCCAAGAGGAGGAGTCATCGGGTAATACCTGACCCCACCGGTAGGGCCCCCTGAGGGTGTAACAAGAAAATGGCGTAGTATTGAGGATTTTTTTTTTTCCTGTGGCAAAGCTAATTTTTCCTGGAAAGAGGAGGAAAAAGGACATTGCTGAGAAGCAAGGAGAATATTGGTTACAGAATACTGTCCGAGGAATATTCGACTGGCAGGTCAGCCAGGGGACGAATAAAAGACCTTTTTCTCACATGCTGGAGTCTGCCAGGAGACTAAGGTACTAGTATCCTGGGTGGACGGGTACAGGATACCCAGTGAGAAAAGAGGGGCGCTATAACTGGGATAAAATATTGTGTAGAAAGTACCGCACTTGGTGGGTCTTTCTTTTTCTTTCTTTACAGGTGCAGAATCCGGAGGAGAAGAAGATGGATCCACAGGACATGTTATCGTGGGTGAATGAACAGTGGGACAAACAAGCGAGAATGGTGCAGCATCTGCAAGAGCAGTATATGACCGCCATGAGAGAGCAGCAACAACCATTGCTGGAGGCAGTGAACGCTCTGCTAAACAAGTCCCATGGAGAAGGAGCAGCGTGTACTACGACGATACTGCAAGTAGAACTGAACACTGGCCTTGCTTTGTCCTTGAGACATTTAAAACAGGAGGACAATCCTGACGATTTCATTGAAGCGTTTGAGCGAATAGCTAGAAACCTTAAATGGCCTTCAGAGCAATGGGCAATGCGGTTTGCAATGACCCTAAGTGGTGAAGCTCTGTCTGCATTTAAGGCCATGCCCGCTAGCCTTGCTAATGATTATTTGGAAATTAAGAAAGCAGTAAAAGATCGGCTTGGTCTTACACCAAGACACTATAGGCGGTTGTTCAGGGAGGCACAAATACACGAAAATGAAACCCCGAAAGCATTATGCCAACGACTTAAAAGTCTGGCATACAAGTGGTTAGACCCAGACGGGAAAACCCTAGAATCCATTCTAGATGAGGTTATTCTAGAACAATTCCTGCTAGCGATACCCCCAGAAATGAAAACATTTCTCACTCTACAAAATTGCTCTAATACTGAGGAGGCAGCTAAACTGGCAGAAGTGTTTAGGGAAGCCAAACAAGCTGATACCTCCAAGATAAGCCTTTTAAAAGTGGCATGTGTGAGAGAGTCGGGTGAGTGGAAAAAGTATGAAAGAGTCAAGGCACATAATTATGACTTAGGTAAAGATGTTGTGGCTATAAACATGAGAAAATGTTACAAATGTGGTAAGCCTGGACATAACAGGAAAGAGTGTAGGGTTAGGACAGCCCTCGTAACAGGGACAGAAGAGATAATGCCCGAGGGATTCGTACAAATGGTCCAGGTAGAGGGGATACAGGTCCTAGCGCTACTGGATTCGGGGGCCGATCAGAGTATGGTTTCTCGTGACCTCTGAGAAACCATAGAAAAACATCGGTCGTCTCCCTCAAATCCAGTAGAAGGCCAAGTACGCATAAGATGCGTACATGGGGAAGCTTCCCACTATCTGCTACACGAGGTGGGCATACAAGGTTTAGGGACCATCCGTCGGATACTAGTCGCGGTGGTACCTAAACTGCCTTATGCGGTTGTCCTTGGACGAGACTGGATTCCTTTCTGCCAAGAGATGGAGAAAGGTCTCCAAGAGATATTAGTCCCCGCCCCCACACAATATCCAGCAGTAGCTGAGGAGGAAAAGGTAGAAGCCATAGCAGCCGCTATCCCCAGTCCACTATTTGGGAAATCACATAAAAAGGGACCCCAGGCTCAGGAGCCACCACCAGCTGGAAAACAGAAATTTACCCTACAGTTTTGTAAGAATACTGACCAGGCTAAAAGTCCAAAAAGAGCCTCTGCAGTGGCCGCGGGATACGACCTTTTTAGTGTGGAGAATGCTGTGGTGGTAAAAGGGGGGAAAGCACTGATAGACACAGGCATCCAGATTAAAGTCCCAGATGGATGCTATGGACGTATAGCGCCAAGGTCGGGTCTAGCAGTGGAGTATTCGATAGATGTTGGTGCCGGGGTTATCGACCCCGATTATCGAGGACCAGTGAAAGTCCTGTTATTTAATTTCGGGGACAAAGACTTTAAAGTACGTACGGGTGATCGTATTGCACAGTTAATCTGTGAACGAGTAGGGTTCCCAACTGTTGAGGAAGTACCTTCATTACCACCCACTGAAAGGGGAAAGAGCGGGTTTGGCTCTACAGGGGCAAGAGAGGTAAAAAGCTTAACGGCCCTTGGTGAGGAAAGGACCGAAGAGGATCTGGGGCCCCAGGTAGAGGATTGGGCAAAGCAACCCCCCCCTAGGATAGGTTCTGAGCTAACCCCTCAACAACAAAAGGAGTTAATGCGACTATTGATAAAATTTTCAGATGTATTAACCACTTTACCAGGCGAGACCCATCTCGTGGCACACGAAATAATCACTGTACCAGGACGAGTCATACGACAACGTCCATATAGGATGCCCGAGTCTAGAAAACAGGAAGTTATTGCCCAGGTAAAAGAAATGCTGGCCACAGGCATCATAGAGGAATCTCGGAGCCCGTGGTCCAGCCCCATAGTGCTAGTGCTGAAACCCAACGGAACCTTAAGGTTTTGCATAGACTTTCGCCAGGTTAACGACATCTCGCAATTCGATGCATATCCTATGCCTCGCATAGATGACCTTCTGGACCGTTTGGGACAAGCGAAATATCTAACTACGTTAGATCTAAGCAAAGGCTACTGGCAGATCCCTTTAACCAGGGATTCAAAGCCCAAAACGGCCTTTTCCATGCCAATTGGGCTATACCAATTCAGGCAGATGCCGTTTGGTTTGCATGGGGCCGCGGCTACATGCCAGCGTCTTGTAGACCAGGTTCTAAGGCCCCACCATGAGTACGCCCTTGCGTACATGGATGACATAGTAATATACAGCACAACCTGGTCACAACACCTTACAAGGGTGGAAGCAGTCCTTAGGGCACTACGGAGGGCAGGCCTCACACTTAACCCTGAAAAGTGCTTGTTTGCCACGGAGGAGGCCAAATACCTAGGCCATATGGTAGGAAGGGGCCTGGTAAAACCATTGGCCAGCAAGGTGGAAAGCGTTAGAGAATTCCCCAGGCCCATAACGAAGAAGCAAGTGCGAAGCTTCTTAGGACTACTGGGCTACTATCGTCGCTTCATACCCCGCTTCGCGGAGGAAAGCATTCTCTTTACGGAGATGTTGAGAAAGAATGCACCAAACCATGTCCGATGGACTCCTGAAGCGGAGACAGCCTTTACGACCCTCAAGGAGAAATTATGCAGTGCCCCAGTATTACGAGGCATAGATTTTAACTTACCATTTATTGTACAAACCGATGCGTCGGATACGGGGTTGGGGGCGGTAATGTCCCAAGTATTCGAGGGTAAGGAGCATCCAGTAGCCTACCTAAGTAGGAAACTCTCTCCGGCAGAAAGAAACTATGCCACTATAGAGAGAGAGTGTTTAGCCATAAAGTGGGCCATCGAGGCTCTTCGCTTTTATCTCACAGGAAGAAAGTTTTTATTAATAACTGATCATGCTCCATTGAAGTGGCTTCACTTGATGAAGAATAACAACGCCCGATTAACCAGGTGGCACCTAGCACTCCAAGCTTTTAATTTTGTGGTTCAGCACCGAGCAGGGAGAATGCATGGGAACGCAGATGCGCTCTCCCGGATTACGTGCTGTCCGCCAGAAATTGCGGCAGCACGTAATATTTTAAGGGGGGAATGTGTCACAAGATGGACCTAACAGAGCCTGAAAAAATGGAGATCAGTAGGGATGATCAGGGAAAAACTGACAGCATAAATAAAAACCTGTCAGATGGTTGCTATAAACAACCAGGACACACGTGGGTAAGGGCTAGGAAGACACACCCAGGTAGCAGGGAAACGGAGTTTGCATTACCTGATAGGGATCAGCTGGGTGGAGGTGGAGCCCAAAGACACATACATAAAATATGCTCACAAGCAGTTAGAGACAGGCAGCTGGAGGGGCAGCAGGAGAGACAGCAAGAGAGACAGCGGCAAGGGCAGCAGCAGTCGTGGAACGAATGGAACTGGAATGAGAGAAAGAGAGAAAGAGAGAATGAACCACTGGGTCAGCAGGAAAATCAACAGGAAAGTCTGAGTGAGTCCCAAGACCTGTTTGAGAAGTTTTGAAGTCAGCAGCTGAATACTGAGTGCATGTGTGGAGGTCACGAGAGACGTGGGAGAATTTCCATAGAAGGTAACACAGCAGGAAATGCAGAGAGAGGCTGTTTCCTACCTGAGTGGGTAAAACCCAGAATTGATAGGAAAAGCCAACCAAAAGCAAGCTTAAGAGGAACAGAGAATAACTTCTTCCCTTGTGCTAGAAGCCCTAAGAGAAGAGAAGTTTTCCTACCTGCAGGAGCTTGTAATTCTGCTAGCAATTTTAAACTCCCAAGTTTTAACAAGGTGCCGTCTCGAGTAGTGCAATCACAGGCAGCTGTACTGCAAGAGCTAAGCCCGAGCAAGCTCAGAGCATACCGTGAACACTCTAATAACAGAGCCAGTGAATGTTTGAAGTTTCCTTTTAGTTACCAGCAGAGGCAGAGCTCCTACGAGCCTCACTCAAAAACGTATGGTAATTCCCAGCAAGGCTTTGGCTCAGAGAAACAAAGTAACTTCCTGCTTGACAGAGCAAGCCAGCCTTACTCCGGTGAAACAGCTGATCCTGTAAATGTGTGTTCAGGTGAATATGAATTAATGCAATATGATAATCCAGATATGCAAGTAAGTCCTGAACCAATGGACTGTTCTTTATCAGTAATTGACCCAGAGTTCTCTCTGAGATAAAAAGGTTGAAGATAACCAGAGTTTAAAGCCATAGTCTGTTTGCTAACAAACGGTTCTCTCAGGCAACAGTATAATTGAGCTGTACAAAGGCAGCAAAAGAAAAGGCTGTGTTAAGAACAGAAAGTCTGTTTAGTTCTTTTCTTTTGTTATAGTTAAAAGCTGAAGCAAGCTATTTTTGTTCCATATTTAATTTCTGTTATATGCCCGAAGTGGTTTGTTATTTGTTTTGCCAAAGAAGAAAAAAAACCCTCGTGGACGGGGAATAAAGCCCTGATTTGAAGTTGAAGTGTGTGAGTGAGTGATTCTTATCAAAGAAGGTACAACTACCACGCTCCAAGAGGGCCAGGCAGGGCTGTCTGCAGTATTTACAGAGCCAAGAGGAGGAGTCATCGGGTAATACCTGACCCCACCGGTAGGGCCCCCTGAGGGTGTGACACACGGCACCAACTTTAAGAATACTCTGCACCTCCCCTCACCTACAACGAGGCAGGGCTCTTGGGTATAACAGAAATCCACACACAAGACAAGGAGAAGGTTAATTGATCACAATTCTTTGAATAATATACAAATCTGTAAATAATATACAACACACTTGTATCATAAAATCCACCAAAGCTTTGGGAGAGTAAGCTAGGCCTTTTCCTATGTTTACTCTGATATCATAGCTTTAGGCCACTTTATTTATAAGTAAAGATTCCATTACACAGCATAATTTCACTTTATTATTCTACGTCTCACAACACCTATATTCATAATATACATATTCTATTCTACGTCTAGTGTCAAGTATATTCAAAACATACTTTTCTATAGGCATGCACGTCATAGACCATCATGAAAAGACATACATATATTCTCAGACATGACTATGTAGGCCTTAATTCTAATTAATCCTAACACTGACAGTTTGATATCTCTGACCACAGACTGAGAGACTGCAAAGCTGGGTAAACAACTTGCCTTTTACTTATCTTTCTAATAACAAGACTAATGTTTATGTTATCGAAAACTTTTCACCCAATTTCTGCTACAGAGTTTTCAAGGATGGTATTAAATAAGGAGCTACAAATGATATTAACTCTTTCTTAGGGCTTATAGTAATATAATGTTATACACAGGGCCTGACTGTGTATCCAACCTGGTACAATCAAGCTTTCTTTCAATCATATCAAACTGAACAACCCTAGGGGGGAACAGACTTATCCAATGGGAAGATATGAATATTGTGGTTCTTCTACATTATGGCCCTTACTTTAGAAGTATCTCCTTGTGTAAATAGTGGCTTTTAAACATGTAGATAGGCTACACATGCAAATAACCTAACATCAATCCTAGAGCTAGCATGTGTGATTAAACCACACAACAAGCAACAAATCATCCTCAGAGACTTCATTCTGACATCCATCCACATCACCCATGCTCAGTCATTCCTCAATGCAATTAACTATATGGATTTTTGACAAATAGTCAATGCCCCTACCCACAATAAGTGAAACATACTTGATTTGATATTTCTACCTAATGGCATTCTTGATAACTCATGCCTATCTTCTGTTCAAACGATACCTGTGCCCTGGTCTGACCATCATTTAATCAATTTCACCATAACACAGAAACCTCACATAAACAAAACCATAGCTAGACTAAGCATTCCTGCCACTTCAAGAAATTTAACAAGGAACCATTTTTAAAAGACATCTTGCTACAACAAAACCCAGAACTAGATGATATAGACATATTGATAAACAATTGGAACTCTGTCCTAAACAAGGACACCATTACTATTCAAACAAGGTGTTTTATAAAACAAAGTCAGAGGTATTGTACTCACAGGAACTAGGACACACAAAAAGGAATTTAAGAAAACCAGAATGCAAATGGAAAATCACCAAATCACCACAAGATAAAAACATATATATGAATACCCTCCATATATACCAAGTGATGATTAACAACAACAAGAAAAACTACCACACTAAACTAATAATGAAATCTGTAAATCGTCCAAGGGAACTTTTTGATATTGTGAAGTCTCTCATCAAAACACCCAACTCAGAGAACACTAATATCCCCATCAAACCCCAATAATTTGCTAACCATTACATAAACAAGATCAAATTTTCAGCCTGTAATACACCTCCACCAAATTCCATCTCTCATACTTACCTCCCACTGCAGCAAGTGTTTACCAAAGTCAATACCGATCAGCTTGAACATATCATCACCGTAATCAATACAACAACATCCCCACTGGATTCATGCCCAGTCAGCTGGATAAAATTAATCTGACCAGAAATTATCCACATAACACTAAAAATAGTCAATTTATCTTTAGCCCAAGTTGACATGCCTAAATGCATAAAAAGAGCAACTATTTGCCCCATCCTAAAACATACCTCACTAGAAAAAACATGTCCCAACTCTTACAGACCTATATCTAGCCTCCCATAAAATAATCTAAAAATACTTTAAAATAATCAAGAAAATCATCCAAATACAAGATCACATAGATATGCATGCCCAACTTGACCCACATCAACATGGCTTTAGACCATGCCATGGTGTTAAAACACTCCTTATATCTTTAATTGACAGGTTCTTGAAGGAAATAGAGAAATTTATGCAATATGTCATACTCATATTCTTGGACATTTCAACTGCTTTTGATTCCATTAATCACAACACTCTCATAGCCAGGCTCCAACAGATTGGAGTTGGTGGATAAATCCTGCAATGGTTTAAATTTTACCTATCAGATCATACCCAACATGTCAAGTTAGAACAAGCCCCATCAAAACCCTACAGTCAACACCAAGGCATTCCACAAGGTTCATCCCTTTCATCTTTATCATTTAACATTTATCTCCAACCAATATGCAAAACATTCCATGATGTAAATTACAATATATATGCAGACAACATCATGTTTTAGCTCCCTTATAATCCAGCCCAACCCAACATCCAGTGAATAACCATAATATTCAATGAAATCTCCAAATGGCTCGCATCTCATGACCTTAGGATAAACCTTAAAAAAAAAACAAAGTACTGTTCATCTCTAAACATACAAACTTCCAACAATTAATATCAAAAATGCATCTCTGGTAGTAAAAAACAAAGTCAGATATCTAGGCATAAACTTGGACCAACATTAGAACCTAGAGTCGCATATCAGTAAAATGACAAGAATGATATACACCAAGATAAGAATCCTTCAGCAACTGAGACCCCTGCTATCACCCAACGACGTCCGCACAGTTCTCCAGTCAATGATGTCACCACACCTTGACTTCTATAATGGAATCCTACAAGGCCTCCCAAAACAAGCATTGCACCAGCTAAAGATGGCCCAACATACCACAACCAACGTGCTCCTCAGGGTACCAAAGTCAGAGCATATAACCCTCATGCTCCATCAGCTACACTGGCTACCTATTGAAAAAGGAATACAATTCAAGTCTATAATAATAACATTCAAACTACTGCAAAACCTATCATCCACCTGCCTTTTCCCTTATTTCCACCATATCAAACAACAGACAAAGGAGAGTTGGCGCACAAAATACCCTAGCCATTCTGCCTGAATACAGGAGAACCAATCATGCAACAAGCAACAGAGCCTTCACATTCTATTCACCGATTCTCTGGAACTAATTCCCAGATAAATTAAGGACCATGAACGACATCATCACATTTAGAAAACAACTCAAAATATAGTTATTCTCAGAACATTATGGAAAGATGACAAATGTAAATAACATCTACCCTGCATAACTACCAGTTACCTTGATTTTACACCCATGATACACCTAATAATCAAGTTTACTCGTTCTGTTACCGGACATTTAGCCTTCAGTTTAATGTATGAGATACTTGTTTTAACTTGTTTAATTTGTTATCTTTAGTTTATCTATTCTCTTGAATTACCTCCGTTACAAGTATATTGTTAAGTTCTATGTAAACCACTTTGATTTACTGATAAGGCGGTATAAAACAACACTAAAATAAATAAACAAAATAAATAGCTATATTAGAAAGCTGTTATTTACACATGGTGATCCACAACATGCATATATTTTAAGGTGGCATGGTCAAAGCATAGATAGTGAGTGGTTTGGGCGGGCCTAAATTATCAATCTGTATTCCCCATTTTCGAAGGGGAATACATATGGATAATAAAAATCCTAACTGTTGGGATCCAAGATTGGAGTTGCCCGCGGCCATGGGGGTTTCCTCCGTGAAGAATGAGGGGACGGCAGTCGTCAGTGAGTTCTCCGAAGGGGGTCGAGTGAGAATTTCCTCACCCCTTGTGAGTGCGGAAGTGAAACAGCTCTCACCTAGGCTGCATGGTCCTGTGGAATTCAGTCTGCCTGGGTTTGTGGAGAAACCGGCGCGGGTTACTTTAGAGAGCTTGTGGGAAGCTATCTCCGCCTTACAACAAACTCTCCTTCCCTTTGTTACTTCCTTTGCCCACCAGATGGAAGCTGTTAAAGTCCAGTGTTCTTCGTTGGACTCTGCTCTGGTTGCTCAGTCTACTAGGGTTAACACCCTTGAAGCTAAAGTGGAGGACCTGGATTCCCTAAAGGCTATCAATGAGAAAGACAGGTTGGTTCAGTTAAGAAGGATTGAGTTCTTGGATAACTCTCTTCGGAAGAACAATTTGAGGTTTCTGAACTTTCCCCGGTCGCCTTTGATTGCCTCAATGGATCTGGTCCGTAAGTTTTTTATTGAGGTTTTGCAGATGCCGGCAGAGTCGCTGCCTCCTCTTGTGAGAACCCAGTATGTATCAGTATCTTCCCTGGGCCCTGGGTTACAGCAGGTTCCTGATGTAGGAGATGAGTCATCTCAACTTGATTTATTAACTTTTCTGGAGTCTTCTTTAGAGGTGGTGACTAGCAGGGCTACATTATTGGTTCAGTTTGCTTTTGAGTCTGATAGAAACACTGTACTAAGATTATATTTCCACAAATTATCTGTCACTCAGTTTATGGGCTCAAAAATTCTAATTTTCCCTGATTTGGCTAGGGACATGCAGAAGAGGCGGAAGGGGTTCCTTGCTTTACGTCAGAGAGCCGTCGCCTTGGGTGCTGTGTTTAAGTTGAGATATCCTTGTAAATGTATGGTGAATTTAAGTTCTAATCAGTATTTGTTTTTTGAGCCCAGACAATTGTTGCAATTTCTTGATTCCAGGGAGAAGGGGAGTGGTGGGGATACTCCCTCTTCGGCTGCCATATAATATAATCTATGCTCCTATGATATCATTTTTTGTTTTGATAACACGTTTGTGTTGTATTTTATTTCTTTATTCTTGGATCCTGTTGTTGTTAAGTGCCGTCGAGTCGGATTCGACTCATGGCGACCCTCTGGATAGCTATCCTAAATTGTGTTCGGTCTTCAGTCAGGCGACTCATTGTTGACAGACTGGTACCCGTAGCTGCTGTTATTGTATCGATCCATCTCATTGCTGGCCTTCCTCTTTTGCGTTGACCTTCTATCTTGCCAAGCATGATGTCTTTCTCTAATGATCTCTCTCTCCGCATGATGTGTCCAAAGTATGAAAGTCGAAGTCTTGTCATCTGAGCTTCTAAAGAAAGCTTAGATTTGATCTCCTCTAGTACAGACTGGTTTGTTCTTTGGGCAGTCCATGGTATACACAGTATTCGCCGCCAGCACCATAAATCAAAGGCATCAATTTTCTTCCTGTCTATCTTTTTCACTGTCCAGCTTTCACATCCATATGATGTTATTGAAAATACCATGGCTTGAACAAGTCGAATCTTTGTATGGAGAGAGACATCTCTGCTCTTGAGAATCTTTTCTAGGTCTTTCATAGCCATTCTGCCAAGAGCAATGCGTCGCCTGATTTCTTGACTGCTTGTTGCTTCTTTATTGATAGTTGATCCAAGTAGGTTAAAATTATTCACGATTTCAATTTCTTCTCCTTCGACGATGAACCTGTTGATTATGCCAGTTGTCATGATCTTTGTCTTCTTTACATTAAGGAGCAGGCCCATTTTGAGACTATGTTCTTTGATTGTGAGAAGCAAATGTTTCAGATCACCTTCACTTTCCGCCAGTAATGTGGTATCATCAGCATAGCGAAGGTTGTTGATGAGTCTTCCACCAATCTTCACATCTCTGTTGTCTTCATACAATCCTGCTTCTCTGATGATTTGTTCAGCATATAAATTAAACAGGTAGGGGGGAAGTATGCAGCCTTGTCTTACACCTTTGCTTATTTTAAACCATTCTGTTTCTCCTTGTTCCGTTCGAACTGTTGCTTCTTGATCAATGTACAGATTGTGCAAGAGAACGATCAGGTGTTCTGGTATACCCATGCTTCTTATTGTTTTTTCTGATTCAGATTCAGAATGTTTATTGTCTGGATTGATTATGTAAAATTTATAAATATAAAATAAAATAAAAAAATTCCTGTCGGCTTTTATACTTGCCCTGAGGCATGCATAAATGGCCACCATCCTCTGTCAATCATCAACTCCCTGAAACTCTCTTTCTAAAAGACTTTCTCCAGACTTCAAGAACCCACGAAACACTCCCCTGCATAGAGATTCCCAAACATAAAGTCCTAACCTCCGATCTGCCTGGGGATTGGTAGGGAGGCAGTGAAGGGCTCTGGCCATTGGGAGGTACTTGATGTCAAGGAGGAATTTTAGGGGAGATATCTGAAAGGGGTTGTCAAAAGAGTGTCCGGAAGGGCTGATGACTATTAGGGAGGTGTCAGAATGAGATAATGATTATTAAGGGGGGGGGGGGCTGAGTTGGTAGTATGGATGTCAGGGGCTAAGGGAAATGGATGCTGTTCGGAACAGTGGGCCTGATATACAAAAGGGAATAATATGGTTAGCAGATCTGCTGTGTTACTCCCTTTAACCAGGATATTCAGTGGCACTAACATGGTTTGTGCCACTGAATGTCCACAGGAGCCACTGCTGCAGTCCCTGATGCTAACTGGTTAGCATCAGGCAATTCAGGGGCCGTGCAGGGGTAGCATCCAGCTATAACTCGGCATCAGCAATATTGAACCACTGCACAATTATGGCTGCACATGAAAATAAGACACAGCAAAGGCTGACCTTACTTTCACCACAGAACCTAACCAGGCAACCTGAATATTCAATGCTGGGGCCAGATATGACTCTGGCATTGAATATACAAGTATAAAATTCAGTGACAGTGGCTACCTGCATTAGGTCGACTAGCTGCCATCATTGAATATCAGGTCCAGTGATTTTAAAAAGCTTGTCCCATGCACATTTGAGGGAAAGCAGTATGCTTTTTTCTCCTGCGTAAAGCTTTTTAAACTCGTTTTTGCCCCTGGACGTGGTGAGAAATCAACATGCTCCTTGCATGACAGAGCCTTTGTAAAATACAGGGGAGTTTTTCACTTCCTGGGTTTCTTAATTCCCCTCTCCACCACCTATCTAAAATGGGCCTTTACATTGCCATGTTAGCAGCTGATTCCTGAAAACCTCATAATTCATGAAGACTGCAGGGGCTATCCAAAAAGCCTTGCAATTTTAGCCTGGTAAAAGACAAATTTGAGTAGATCATTCATGCACATTAGCATAACAATCACTTTGCTAGAACACAACATAGCTGCAATTATGCCTGCAAAGGTATATCTACATACTAAGGATAACTCGACATAGGGAACCCAATAGAAATGGAATACTTAACAGGCTGCAAAATTATACAAAAGCTCTTCCATGTATAAACATTAGGAATAACAGTTTCCTTTATATACACTTTTTATAACTGAGGACATCTTAGGGCGTTTATTTTTATTGTCAGCATTCTCTTACAAGACGACTACTCCCCAAAGGAATAAAGGAACTAGCTCACCCTTGACTTCCTCCCTCAAGCAGCCACTCAGTATCTTCAGACCTATGCTCTGGAATCCTGAAGCTAAGCAATCTTGAAAATGTTAGTTTGAGGCTACAGTTCTTCAATGATTTCTTTTTAAATCACACTTCTATAAGTGAAGATGGGTGACTGCTGAGCCAGCAATGTCATTAAGAACAAAAAAAAAAAAAAAAGAAATAAAATCTGCAGTGTCTAGACAAATACTTTCTGTTCATTTTTACTAGCAAAGATGTCTTCAGTTCGATAGCTGGCTCACAGCTATGGCAAAACTTCTTTCACAGAAAGATATCACCCACTGTCTGCATATGGTCAATAGAGCCAAGTTATATGGGGGGGCGATATTTAAAATGACTAATGCAGTTAGCAGTCACTAGGATATTCAGCGGCACTAATGCAGTTAATGATTTGATTTCCGAAAGGTGGCATATAAGTTCAATTAAATAAATAAATAAATAAATAAATAAATGTTGCTGAATATCTGTGGATGCCACTACTGCACACCCCAGTGCTAACCGGCTAAGATTGGGGCAGAGCAGGGGCAGGACCCCGGGATAACTGAAAAACGGCTAAATACGGCCCCAGCATTGAATATCCAGGTTTTAGGTTCATCTGCTGAATACTAGGCCCACAGTTTTTATCACCACATTTTGTATTTGATTACACACTGCTGATCTTTGACTGATAGTTCACCTCGCTAATTAAGTTACAATCCATAACTGAAAAGCAAGGGGGCTGAGGTAAATAAATCCTATACACCGCAAACCCAACAAATACATGCCTTTCAGCATGCTTCTCCGAAGTGTCCCAATGGCTACAAGAAAACAACCTATCCATAAACATAAAGAAAACTGAAGCCCTCATAGTAACAAAGGACCCAGACTTCACGCCACCTACACACCTCAACATAGGAACCACATGCATCCAAATACAACCACATATAAGATACCTAGGTATTATCATTGACCAAGCTCTAACCCTCAAGCAACAAATCACCAAAACCACAGGAAATATATTCCATAAAGAGAAAACAGTGCAGCGGCTCAGACCTCTCCTCGAACCTCAAGACTTCAGGACAGTGATGCAAGCTATGACTCTCCCACATCTGGACTACTGCAACATAATCTACCATGGACTCCCAGCTACACAGACTAACCCCCTCCAAACTGCCTTGAACACCACAGCAAGAATTATTCAGGGAGCAAAGAAAAGCGACCACATCACCCCAATCCTAAGAGACCTTCACATACTTCCCCTCGAAGCTAGAACTAAATAAAAGTCCATCCTACTCACCCACAAAGCCATCCACCAAGCACAGAACAACCAGCTCCGCTCCTTGCTGACACGCCCGACCCATGTAATAACAACCAGACAGACCTCCAACAACTACCTTACCGTCCCTCACAAAAGAACCAAAAGCTCTCAAAAGACATGCAACCGAGCCTTCGAACTCTACGCACCATCCCTATGGAACTCTTTACCAAACCACCTCAAGAGCAATAACGACATCCTATCATTCAGAAAACAGCTGAAAACCATCCTATTCCAAGAATATTTCAAGACAACCCCTACCAAAAAATGCAACAACCCCTGAACTCTCCATGTCCCTCTGAGTGACAACTACACTGTACTGTCCATGTCTAAAGTCTATCCTTCGTCGGAATCATCAATGTTACCTACCTGGTGATGGCCCCACCCTGATACTTGATTTCCCCACCCTTATATGTAACGCCGCTTTGACCCGGTGAAAAGCGGGATATAAATACAGTTAAATAAATAAATAAATAAATATTCTGCCAAAGAGGAATGGTAAACAGAAAGTCTGTTTTTGTGTAAGAAAACTCAGTTGCATTTAGTAAGGAACCATGAAAGCAAACTGTCATAGTAAGTCTCCATTCTTAAACTCCAATAAGGACTCTCATCAAAAGACGAATTAAGCACATGGTGAGAAAGAAGCAACATATTTTGTAAGACCAAAAACAACCTCTTTGAAGACTTAGACCACTCAATACCATAAAACAAGTGGCCAAAGCACAAATAATGAGGAAAACTTGAGAAACTACAAGTACATCGAAACCTGAACGTGAATAGTTAAGGAGAAGTGAAATTAGAGCTAAGGATCAGAGAGTGAAAATTTAAGGATAAGATGTTCTCTACTATGGTAAACAGTGATATAGCTAGGATTGAATGGGTCCCTGGTGGAAAAATTAAGACTGGCTCCTATAATACCATGTTTCTAAAGGTAGTGGGTGCTAAGGGGAGCCCTTCAGAGATACAGTCAAGAAGCAGGAGTGGTGAGAGTAAATGTGGAAATTGATGGGATATCTGGTGTAGAGTGGGTGGATAACAGGAGTAGCAGTGTGTGTAGTGCCAGGGTTTGGTGTGTTAGGCAGGGGGTACATGTTGGTTGTGAAGGGGATACCTAAGAAAGTAGGAATGTAGGGGGGGATCTTCTGCGGGTTATTTATTATTATTATTATTATTATTATTAACATTAAGAACTACTAGGCATGCACAGTGCTGTATAGACACAGATAAAGACAGTCCCTATTTGTTAGAGCTTACAATCTAAGTGTGGTAGTAGGTGGTAATACTGTGGGAGTGTGGAAGGATGTTTAAGTGGGGGTTATCAGTTGTAGGTGGGGTAGTGAGGGTGGGTTTTTTTGTCTGTAAGTGACCAAAAAGGGCTGTCAGGTGCCATAGCAAGGGCATGGAAGGCCTTGTCTGAAAAGGGCTGCAAGGGTGGGGCACAGTGGTGAGGGGGTGTTAGAAGTCAGGTGGAGGGGCTTAGGTGAATCTGCAGCTAGGATGTGAGGTATGCAGCAGAAGGTACAGGTGTTATTGTCAAGAACAAGGAGCAGAGCTCTTATGAAGACTATGTGAAGGGCTATAGGTCAAGTAGGGGTATGGAACAGTGGTTGGAGTTCAACTGTGCCATGTCCTTCAGACCCTGGATAAGTTGTGGATCCTTCTTTGCTAAATAGGACCTTCTGAAGGGCCATGTTTTTTTTAGGAGTAAGGAGATCTTTGGCGTTGAAGGAGCTCTAGTTGTATGGGGCTGCTGTTCTGAATTTTACCTGAAAAAATGTACAGGCTGAATACAGCTCAAATTGATGAAATGCTCTGCCTCTTGTCTCTCCCATTTTCCACTTTGCTTCAGGCGGATAAAGGATTTTTAAAGGAGACAACTACAGCACACACTGCTCTTAGTTCTAGCAGTGTTGGCATGCCACCTCCTGGTCGCATTCTTCAAACATTCCATGTGACTTGGCAATAGGTAAAGCACTTATGCACTTCATCTCAGGCTGCCATGGGCCCAAGTCTCACAGCATGATCTGCAAGATCTCATGGCTCTAATGAGACTTTAGACCACAGCTAATTGATGACTCCTCTAATTCAAAACAGGAAAGTATCCCAGAGGTCTTCCCCCTAGAAGACCAAGATCTCTATATCAAGAATCCCAAGCCTGCTAAATCCTGGAGTCAGTGTCACCAATAGAAGCTATGCTACCAACAGAATCTGGATGCGGCTATAGAGGAGGGGTCCAGGGAAAAAGAGCCTAGAGAAGAAATCCCTGGGGATAGCTCAGGTCCCATCAGTAGTGACCCAAATACACTAGACCCTCTCCCAGAGTGGAGGCCAGATGGAGACTCAGGGAGCTTCAAGAGGGCCCAGCAAGAAGTGACTCCCTTAAACATGCCTGCGAATGGGTCTTGGAAGTAGATGAGGTTCCAGTAGGCAGTGAAGACTCCCCTAGCAAAACCTTTCTATATTTTGTGCTAAAAGGTGATTTGTTTTACAAAGTAGCCCAGGATTCCTGAGAGGGAGAGGAGGTAGAACAACGGATAGTTTTCTGACCATATCAGCAACATAGCACATAGTCATTTCTTAGGGGGACACCTAGGAGTGGAGTAAACACTAGAACGTATTTTAGCTCAATTTTTCTGGCCTGGGGTTCATAAACAGGTGTAGTTGTATTGCCAGTCATGCCCCACCTTTTAACATCACAGCCCCACCAGAGTCAGATCTGCCCCTCTAGTGTCTATGTCCATCATTGAAACCCCATTCAAAAGAGTGGATATGAATCATGTAGGGCCCCTGGACCAAACCACTTGAGGTAACAAATATATTTTAGTCATATTGGACTATGCTACCAGATATCTAGAGGCCATCAGTCTGAGAAATATGAAGACTACTATGATTGTGAATGCCCTTTGGGAAGTCTTTTCTTGCTTGGGAATACCCAGTGAGATCCTCACGGATCAAGAAACACCCTTTGTATCCAGGGTGATGAAGTAAGTTTGTGACTTGGCAAAGGTTAAGATGCTGTAAATATCACCCATAAATGGATGGCCTCATCGAGGAATTCAATAAAACTCTGAAGCAGATGTTTAAAATGTTTGTGCAGGAGGACAGGAAGAATTGGGACATTCTCCTACCCTAGTTGATGTTTGCCATTTATTGTACAGCTGCCTCAGAAGTGGGCCTGGGAACCGTTCTGTCCCAGGAAATCAGAGGTGAAGAACATCAAGTGGTATTCATCAACATGAAGCTGCTCTCTCAGGAGAACATTATGCTGTGATCTAGAAGAAAGCCCTAGCTGTCAAGTGGGTACTTAAAACCTTCAAGTAATACCTGTTGGACTGTCTATTTACACTGGTTATGGACCACCAACTCCTCATATGGCTGGTTCAACATATGGAGTCCAACAGCTGTATTATTCAGTGGTTACTGAGTCTCTAGCCCTACCAGTATCAGGTCTGCCACAGGGCGAGTTGGGCTCACCTGAATGCTAACTTTATCCCCAATGGGGATCCCAGGAGCAGCAGGCCCCCAACAGGGCAAGGTTGAGCCGAGGGGGAGAATATGTGATGGGGTATATTTATTCATTCTTATATACCACTTTATCTTTGAATCAAAGAGCTTTACATTAAACAAACTTATTACAAGTAACGTGCTAATGTTAGCAGAGCATAACCTTTTTACATGGGATATGTGATATAAGATAACAATACTATAACATAGGATTAAACACACTTTTTACATGGTATATACAGCATAAGTATAACTGTGACTAAAGTGGTTTACAGTAGTAAGGTCTAGTGACGAGGAATAGAGTGAGTTGTAGTGAAAAATGTCTAGTGTTGCAGAGTGATTATGGAGTGAGTTATGCATGTAGTCTTTTCATAGAGTAAGAATGGAAGGCTTCTTATATAGAACATGGAATATGCATAGAGCTGTATGCTGTGGTATATTAATGATTAGTGTAGTCCATGGATTTTGGTGCAAATATGATGTCCACGAGTTGTTGAGTGGATGCCACTGGTGGTTAGGTGGGGGATGTAGGTTGGAATGGTGTGTCTGGTGCACTGGTACTTAGGCAGCTTAATCTTCCTTCAAAGTGCTCTGAGAATAAGTGCATTTTGAGTAGTTTATGGAATGTTGCAAGGTCCAGTATTTTTCTTAGGTTTTGAGAGAGGGAATTCCAAAGCTTGAGTGAGTAGTGATAATGTTCTGTTGTATGTAGTCTGATTGCTTTTAGTAAACTCCTTAGGTATGGCTAAAGTGTTCTGTGAACAGTTTCTTCTTGTTCTTTTGTTTGGTAGTAATTGTACTGTATGAGGGATGTTGAATGTATTGTGAATAAGTTGTGTAATATTTTGAAAGTGTTTAGTAGAACCTTGTATTTGATTCTGCTAGCAACTGAGAACCAGTGTAGTTGTTTCAAGATAGGGCTTACGTTTTTGGAGATCCAAGAATGATTCAGGCTGCGTGTGTTTTTGGCTTGTTTTGGAAGGCCCTGGAGGATGCTATTGCAGAAGTTGAAGTGTGGAAAGATCAAGGACTGAAGTACTGTGCGGAAGTCGGGTGAAGAAAAGAGTGCTCACAGGTATAGTAGGGTTCTCATCTTGTTGTAAATTGCTCTAGTTGTATTGTTTATGTGGCTGACTGAGCTTAGTCATTGGTCTAAAGTTATTCCGAGGTATCTTTTTTTTTTTTTTAACTTACAGCATTACTTCTTTAACTTGCAATGTTGCTGGAGGGGTGAAGGTGGTGTCCCTGGTGATGTATAATATTTCTGTATTTTCATAGTTTATTTTTAACTTATTCATAGAGAACCAGTGTGTGGCTTCATTGAAGCATTGTACTATTTTATTGTGGTTTGGTTTTGTGGTGTTGTATGGTAGGTAGATCATTATATTATCTGCATAAAAATGGTAAATTACATTATGCTTTTGGATAATGCTACATTGTGGTTGGAGGTAAATGTTGAATAGTAAGGTTGAGAGGGCCAAGACTTGAGCAACTCCTTGCAGCTGGTTGTATGGTTTAGATTTGCGGGGTCCTATTTTGATCTGTTTGTGATCGATTAGGGTTGTGCCTGGCATTCCGATTTCTTGGAGCCTTATAATAGCAAGTTACGGTTAATAGAGTCAAAAGCAGCAGTAAGATCTATGAATATTAGAATATAGCCTTTTTTTGTTTTTCTAGTCCCTTTATGAGTTTGTCCATGAGGAATGTGAGGAGTGCTTCCATCCCATGTCCGTGTCGGAATCTGTGATGTTGGGGATCCCGTGGGGCATGTTTGCCAATATGGTTCTGGAGTTGTTATTGCACTGCTTTTTCTATTTTTTGCCAAGAAGGGTACACTGAAAATTGGTCAATATGAGCTTGGGTTTGTTTTGTCCAGGGCAGGATTCTTTAGGATTGGCCATATGGAAGCAATTTTGAGATTGCTAGGCATACAGTCTCAAGTTAATTATAGCTGTGGTATTTTTAGGATTATGGATGACATTTCAGTTCATGCTATTTTGATCCAGCTTACTGGGTATGGGTCAAGGGGGGAGGTGGTGGTATTGAGAGTGTTAATTATACTATTGATGTGTTCTGTTGTGACTGGTGAAAATGATTGCCATTGCGTGGTTATGTTGATATTGATAGGGACTGGTTGCAGTGGCATGTGGGTGTAGTTCGTTAGCTTGGACATATAATATATAGGAAGTTACCCATCCCTCTCCAAAGCAATTATCAACAGTCCACCTTAAAAGAGGCTCAAGCTCAAAACTGGGAGGATGTTACTCAGAGGGATTAAGAAACCAGCTGTGTGCACAAGGGAGAGGAGAGGCCCGTGGAGATAGAAAGCTCCTTCCAAGCAGGGTTGAGAGAGGAGTCTGGCTGTAAGGTAAGCTATTCAGGAGGCGAGAACTATATTTATGAACACTAAAGCCCAAGTGACTGACTGGATTTTGTGCTGAATTTAATTCCGAGCTTTAAGGTGTGGATCGGGGGAAGGGCACTGAGAACCAAAGCGACTGGAATTATTTAAAGTATCTGATTAAGGCTCTCCCTCACAGTGACAGACTACATTTGTCTCTCCTCCCTACTGGATTTTAACATGATAGGATCTGGAACCTACCCAGTCCTTTCTCCTAGAGGGAAAGCAGATGGTTATGAAATTAAAAAGATAGTTGCCAAATTAAATTTGAAAACCCACTAGAAGATTGTAAAAAGCAATATGTTTAGAAGGCTATTGTTTTCTCAGGCAACTAAAAACCTTGTGTCATAACTAAATAATCGTATTCCTAATGGAAGGGTAGAGTTACCAGTTAAGTCCAAAAGTGTATCAAAACTGGGTTCTTACAGACAAAATCAGGTAAGTTCTCCTTTCCTAAACCAATGTACTCATATTAACTGAGATGCTCAGACAACTTCCAATTTTATTTTATTTTAAATCTCTCTTCTCTTCTTACAGGTCATGGCAGAGCACAACTGCTAATATCACATAAGTATTTCTTATCATTATTTATTTCATTTTCTGTAAAAGCATTAAAATTGAGCAAGGATACTACCCTCACAATTTCCTTGTTTTTTTTTTTTTTCTTACAGAATCATTAGCTGTTTCTTTCTCGGGTAAGTATACACATTTTACTATTATCTAAATGATTCTGTCATGTGGAAATTAAAGCTAAATATTTTTAGCACATAGATTTCTAAATTTGAATGAATATTCAGACAGAAATGTGACACCCAACGCACATTGCAGCATTAACACTATCATATTGTTGATGCTGCAATGTGCACTGGGTATCTGGTTCATGACTCTCTTGCTGAATGATCTTGTTAGACCTTCAGTTAGTCTGAAGTTTATTCTGAATTACTAGAACTACGGCAAGCACCTGCTGGCACTCTACCACCTCTTTGCCTAGGTTTTATGGTCATACTGGGTCTTATGCTTAGCCTGGATTGTCTGCAAGTTATGTCAGACAAAACTCGTGAGGTTTTCCAGATACTGACACATACTGACCACATAATTACACTGGAAGCCTTTCCCTTCCAGTGTTTCTTATCAGGTCAAAGGGTACTCCCACCCCAGCCTTCAAGCAGCTCGAATTGGGAAAATTATGAAGATCCCTAGTTTTCTGCCTGTAGGCAATCAATGGGTTGGGATGAGACTTCACACTGTCCACCCTGATCTAGTCTTCTGACTTCAGGATACCTGGTAGTAAATTCCATTACTATCAGTATATATGTTTTCCTGGTCCTACAAGGGACAGATACTATCCTCCCCACCGCCACATTATAGATCCACTATTATCTTTTCAAACAGTTCACTGATAATTAGTAGAATTTGCAGAGGTGTACAGGGACAGCTTAGGAGCTTACCGTCTCTCTGGCAACATCACGTCTGATAATAGTCAGCTATCGCCTGAGATATTCTCAGCAAATACAATTTTTGAGTCATTCGGGAATGTGCATGTCATTCTCTGGTGTCCTGCTAGTGGAACACCATGTGCAATCAGCAAGAGTTCTGCCATTTATGGTCTGGGTGCTATAAGCTGTCTGCCTTCTTCCGGATCTCAGCATCAATGGGATCAGTATCCCTGTACAGTAAAGCCCTCCTTCCATAAGACATAGTCTCTCCAGTTTCAGCTGGAGTTTGGTCAGCCTAGTGCTGCAGGGCTTAAAAGTTAGGGTCAGTACATTGAGCAATATAAAGAGCATGTCTGTGCCTTATGTCAGTATCCACCAAGGAAAGGGCCTCAGCTGGTGAATCTGTCACCCTAGAGGTCAGTGGCCTGGCCAGTGAATACAGTATATCATCCATATTCACCGCTATGATCATCTAAGAAATTGGTTCAGCTGGAATCATGGAAGATTCTCCTATGCTAGATATTCAGCTGGTTCTGCCTGGGCTGGCTCAGAGTCTGGAACTGAAGAGGGTGATTCCGCTGCTTCCATTTGTTGTGCTGTCCAACTTTTACACAATGCAGCAACATTAGGTCCACTAGCAAGTGTAACATTCATTGGACCCATATTTGTTCCATACAGAATTGGTGCTAGTATGCTGTTCATTACTCCTACTTCTCTGCATCCAGGTTTGATATCCTAATTCAGATACTGTACAGATAAGCAATGGCTAATGCCTCTTGGATTACATTAGCCATAATAATATCTACAGCGTATCACAGAAGAATAACAATTTAATGTATCAACTCTGGTTGCAATATGGTCTTCTCTGAGTTAATGTTCACAAGTCTAGCTACTGGAATCTGATTTACAATCACTGGAGTACCATAATGTTGTGAAGGCAGTTTCTTGTTTGATGGATAACCACTAAGATCATATGTTTCTGATACTGTATAGGATCTTTCCAAAGATGTGGACCACTTAAAAAGGTTCATTTTTTTAGTGCAGAAGCTGGGATAATTTTTGGTTAAAGTTTGAAGGTTTCAGGGCAATTCACCTTGATATGTCCTCTGCACCCACATTGGTGACAGAGGCATTCAGTCATAAAGATATAATATGTTTTCAGGTTGAGATAGGATAGGTTGGATGAAGGAGGAGATGTGATTAGTTGAGGGGTAAAAGGGAACACCGGTATAGAAAGCTCAATATGTTATGAGAAGGATTATGAACTTAATGCAATGAATGATGAGAAACCAATGATGAAAGGTGTAAAGATGTGATTCTATTTCCAGGAGTCATATATAAGCTTGATGGTTATGTTCTGAATGTTCCAAAGAAAATGTAAGGAGCTCTTGGGATACACTGTTTCCAAAGTCCAGTCTAGATAGAATCAAGGCATACACCATTGTTGTAAGGGCATCTTGGTTGGGGTAAAACCTAATGGAGTAAAACTGGTGAAGAAAGAAGTAGGATTTAATTACTAAGGAGATCTGTGATTCCAAGCAGAGAGAAGTGTCAGAGAAAACCTAGGACTCTGAGGGAATCAGTCAAAGTAAGGGCTTTGTTTTGAAGTTGAGGTGCTGCTGATGGATGAAAGTCTCGACCAGTGATTCACATTACATTAGATTTTGAGACATTTCGTTTAAGCTTTTGAGAGGTGATCAAGGTTTCAATTGTTTTGAGACAGTTGTTGAAGGAGGAAAATCAGAGAGAAGAGGTTAGTAGAAAAAAATTAGTTGAATGTTGTCAGCATAACTAAACTGGCTAGGGCACTGAGGAAGAGGTTGAACAGAGGAGGGAAAGAATAGTAATCCAGAGTACCCCACAGTATAGAGGACAGATTGAAGATGTCACATAATGGAAGAGAACAGAGAAACACCTGTCACTTAGGAAGGATGAGAACTATTTGAGGGCTATGCATATTATGTCTAGCTCTTCCAGTCAGTTGAGAAATAACAAATTATATATGAGACTAAAGGTAAGAGAGAGAGCTACAGATACCATGAAGGCAGCATTGCCTCAATCTAAGATAGAATGGCTGTCACTGAAGATGGCGGTGAGGGTGATTTCCATACTATATCCCACATAGAAACTGGACTGTTTAGGGTGGTGTGTGTTAAAGGCTTTGGCATGTTGCATTACTTGAGTGTGGACCACCTTCTCTGTATGTTTTGGCATTTTTAATTTTAGAGATGATAGTCGCATGCTTCCATGAGGGAGCCTTTCATCCACAATACGAGAATTGTTTATCATGGTGCAAATGATACTGTAAGGGCCTAGAATAGGTTTTCTACTTAGCCAGGAGGATAATGGGTCTGAGGGAGATATAGTGGATTACACTGCATCTAGAGTTTTATTGACTTGAGGTAAATAGGGAAGAGAGAGAGGTGTCTCTCGATGGAGAAGGAAGATGTGCCTTTTACAAGTGCATGGTATGAATGTTTGATTTATGGCGCATTTGTCTTCATCTAAATAGTTAGCAGAGGCAGGAGAAAATTGGATGGAGAATGTGAGAAATTGGAGATGATACTAGAGAGTTCCTTGGTGTGGTTACTGTGGGTTTGTATGATGGAGGAATAGTAAATTTCTTTTGCTAGATTAATAATCCTATGTTAATCTGCAGAGCATTCCTTATATGTAGACAAAGTAGAAGGGGGACAATGTTTCCTCCTGGAGTGTTTGGTCCTCCTTATTTGAGGCATAAGCAAGTATAGAAATGGGTGGTATCCATGGGTACTTGGTTTCAGTCTAGAAGGGATACTGTGGTGGAGAGCCATTGGAGTCAAGGCTTGAGAGAGGAGATGATTCCAAATGGAGGCTTGTTCTGATATGGAGCGGGTAGAGAAGGTGGGTGGGTGGGAACTTATCACAGTGTGTAGCTAGAGATTGTAGATTAATAGATTTGAGGTTTCCTGACAAATGGCCAGGGGTGTTGGGGGGCAAGTGGAGAAAAGAGGAGAGAAAGGTAACAGTTAAGAGGAATTGCTTATTGTTTATTCCAGATTTACTGTACTTGATCACCTCTCACTAAGTTTAGCACTGAGGTGACTTACAATGAAGTCACCTCAGTGCTAAGTAAGTAAGTAAATCACCAAAGGAACTGAAATTACATATTGGAAAGAAGAACACAGCATAGCAGGTAAGAGAGTTGGGGGGGGGGCAGCACTCACTATCATGACTACTGCATGGTGGATGGAGAATCTTTAAGCCCCTCCAATAATAGGGTATAGAGAAGCTTAAGAGTCTGAAGGGACTGGTGGAGATGAGAAGCAAAGGTCTAAAGCATGTCTGACAACATAAGTTGGTGTGTGAATATGCTGGTGAGGAAAGAGATCATTGAGACAGTGATAGAAACCTTTACTGCAGGACATGAGGCAATTATGCACTGATTAAAGAAATAAGCCTTCATGCAGCCTTCATACCAGCAAGTTGAGGAGAATGAAGGAGGGCAGTATAAGAGGAAAAAGTGAAAGGGGGAATCCTATGAAGGCCAGAAGACTTTCTACACATAGGAGAATGGGAGAGTCAGTAAGTTTTACTTGAAAAGTCTGAGAAAAGAGAATGGGCACTCTTTTCACCTTGCAGCAGAAGAGGTTTTGAGAAAGATAGGAAAAAGTGTTAGGAGAGCTAGGTGAGAGATAGAGAGAGTCACCATCCTTAAGTCAAATTTCACTGAGTCATTGCAATTCAAGATGGTTGGCAAAGACGAGGCCAAGAACTCAAGTGCTCTTTTGTCTCAGGGAACGGACATTCAATAAACATACCTTGAGCTGTATAGAGGTGATCAGAAAACAAGAGTCCTGGGTCTGGCTGTTGGGGGCCAGTAACAATGAGTTGGTCTTTTACCCTAGAAAGTAGGAAATTTCTTAGAAGATAGTGCCATCAAACTACAACTGGTGAGAAGAGAGAAGGATAAAAGTTTCAAACAATAGAGAGACAGTGGAACACCCCAATGAGTTCCCAAAAGAGCACATCTTGGTCCTTGGACATGCTTCTTCAGCATGCACCTGTGGCAGGGCAGCAAAGTTCTTGAAACAGTTGTTTCTGCTAACGTCACCTTGTAGGCAGAACTTGCCAGGGTCTGCGGCAGTGGTGAGATTAAGGGCAGCAAATACAGGAGGCAGGCATGAAGATGAGGTTGGAACTGACAGAAATACAGAGGGGATACATTGATAGAAAGGAGAAAGGTGCAATCAATAGAATTGGATGAGATTTAAATGTGAGATTGTTTGGACATATTCCCCCAAAGTTCCCTGGAGAAAAATTGGAGAAAGTGCACTCTGTTTAGATAAGGTAATTATTTATTTAAGATTCCCTAACATTTTTGATTTAGTGTGAGATGCTGTTGCAATCTTATTGTCAGCATCATATTCCCAAATGGTATTAATGTTACAGGCTTTGGGATAAAATGTGCTATCCAGATGACTCTTTGGGACCTGATGAAAAAGAGAAACATTAAGACTTCCCAGAAAAGAGATCTCATAAAAATGTTATCAAAAGTATACAGCACAGGGCACTAAGGGACTTCAGACTTCTGTGGACAATCTTTGAGTGGCTTTCATTTATTTGTTACATTTATAAGTCAGCTATTCTAGAAGACTTGAGGTAGTGTACAATAGATTTAAAACACCAACTAACTACTGCTTCTGATTTTAAGTTTTAATACCTGGTATAAAAAAACCTAAAATACGCATTTGTTGGATAAACAAAGGAAAAGCACCACTTTCCATGGAGTGTGATCCCATAACATGCACGTCTGACCCATGAACACGTCTAAATTAAAAGCGGACCCCGTTTGAACCTAATTCCATATTCAGGGGTCTAGACATGCCTGCGAGTCTGGAATTGTATTTTATTTATTTAATGATTTTTTATACCGTCTTTCAGGGTTATCAAAGTGGTTTACAATTAACTCAACATTATACATGGAACAGAGGTGTTAATACATTGAACTTAGTGCATTACATTGAATTGGGTCAACAAGCTATGATATACAGGGTGGCCCAAAAAATGTGAGAGCATCTCATAAATTAAAAGCTTAAATAGTTTACTTATTTACCTTTTTTAGCTATATAACGTATTTATTTCGACAATTTCTGGTCACCATCTTTTTTTTTTAATTTGTCAATCATTTACATGTCTTTTTGAATTTTTAAATAATTTATATGCTACAAGATGTTCTCTTTTTTTGGGCCACAAACTAATATTTTAGGATAACAGTAACTATATTACATTGAACTGGTTCATCAAACTATGATACATTGTAAGGCTATGAGCAAAATATGGTACAATCTACTTATATTTCAAGGTTGATGTTACCCTCTGAGATTATGGGATTAGATCCAGCAATAGGGAGGGGAATTACAACTTGACTATTTTCAGCCACATTCTGCAATGGGGTGTCTATTGTGTAGGAGTGTCTGCTAGTGTATTGGAGAGTCTATTAGGTGGCTGAATGTTCTGAGTGTCAGTTAGTGTATTGGAGAGTCTATTATGTGGTTGGTCCAAAATGTTTTGGGTAGTATCTTCAACTTCTTTCTAAAGTCTAAAGAGTCTTTTATTGACCAGAGCACAGAAGACAGTGAATTCCATAATGTTGGACTGTACATTAAGAATGCTCTCTGGCAGGTTGCTTGTAGACAAACTTGTGATCTTTTGGGAGGGGAATGAAAGGAGATTTTGATGTGAATGTCTTCTTGATCTGTTTTCCAGAGCTTTCCGTATCAGGGAGATGAGACATTCAGCTAATTGGAGGTATATAGTTTTAAATGTGATCATTAGTGCCTTATATTTAATATGGGTTGGTATAGGTAGCCAGTGGTAAGCTTTTGAGAATCTGTGAGTCAGACGTGTTCGGTGTGGCACATGCAAAGCATTATTCAGTTGGCCCATGCATGTATTCTAATTATTACTAGAAAAAAGTCGCTCACTGTTAATGAACTAGAGACTTAAATTGCCACAAACTCAATTATACATTACTAACGAGGTCTCAGTAAAAAACTGTTGTAAAACCTTGTGGACTGCTGTCGACAGAGGGCTTTTTACTCATTTACATCAACGACCTCTTTGTTTCTTTTTTTCTTAACTATACACCAAACACTGTAGCTGTATTGTCAACGGGACTAATCGCTTCTCTGTTATCTGAAAAAGGCACTTCTAAACCACACGTTCTTATCCTCTTCTTCCCGGATCACTACAATGTCATAATACTTCTGATCCCAGCGATAAATAATAATTACTAGAAAAAAGTCGCTCACTGTTAATGAACTAGAGACTTAAATTGCCACAAACTCAATTATACATTACTAACGAGGTCTCAGTAAAAAACTGTTGTAAAACCTTGTGGACTGCTGTCGACAGAGGGCTTTTTACTCGTTTACATCAACGACCTCTTTGTTTCTTTTTTTCTTAACTATACACCAAACACTGTAGCTGTATTGTCAACGGGACTAATCGCTTCTCTGTTATCTGAAAAAGGCACTTCTAAACCACACGTTCTTATCCTCTTCTTCCCGGATCGCTACAATGTCATAATACTTCTGATCAGAAGTATTATGACATTGTAGCGATCCGGGAAGAAGAGGATAAGAACGTGTGGTTTAGAAGTGCCTTTTTCAGATAACAGAGAAGCGATTAGTCCCGTTGACAATACAGCTACAGTGTTTGGTGTATAGTTAAGAAAAAAAGAAACAAAGAGGTCGTTGATGTAAACGAGTAAAAAGCCCTCTGTCGACAGCAGTCCACAAGGTTTTACAACAGTTTTTTACTGAGACCTCGTTAGTAATGTATAATTGAGTTTGTGGCAATTTAAGTCTCTAGTTCATTAACAGTGAGCGACTTTTTTCTAGTAAGAAGAGTGGGCCATCTTCTTTTTGGTGAAGAAGAGTGGGCCATCTTCTTTTTTGTGAGACCATGCATGTATTCAGCATGGGGTAAGCACACAGGTGGAGGCATGGGCCATGCAATCTAATGTCCCCCATCAAAATTATTGGACAGAAATAAATGTTTTGGATGTCCCCATGCCCACCGTATTCTGAAAAGTTGCACGTTTCGGATCCTAACCATCTCTGCGATGTACCCATGGATGCCATGCCCCTCTGGAAAAATGTGCATCTCCTAAGCTGCTCTGTACACTGACAGAATTGTGCTGATGCAAACTAGTCATAAATACCTATGAGGAATGACTGCTACTGCAACCTAGACCACATACCAGTCCTCTACAAGTCCTGAAAAGTGCTAGGTAATCCTAGTGCACCCTAATATGGTATAAGAGAATGTAAATACGAACATGTATGTCAGGATATACCTTGCACCAAATGGTACTTGGCATTAGGAACTGGCCCCAGTGATTCCTGCCTTGGTCATCTCTACAAACACGCTTTAAACTTCTAATGATTGACCCTAACCAAGCAAACCAAACCTGAAACTAACATCTCAGTTCCCTAAGGGATGCATAATATGGATGAGCAACAAATGAATGCCCTTTTCATGCCTATGGCCAATAAGTGCACTCATTCTGTGCTCCACACTACCTTTCCCGTCTTATCTCTCCTTATACCCCTCCTCGGGAACTCATCTCTTCTGTCAGATTGCTTCTATCTGTGCCCATCTCTTCTACTGCCAACTCCAGACTGCTCCTCTCACCTTGCTGATCCTTATGTTTAGAACAAACTAACTAAGTCTGTACATAGGGCTTCTTCTCTAGACAAGGGATCTCCAAACCTGTCCTGGAGGGCCATAATCGAGCCAGGACTTTAGGCTATCCCTAAAGGAGTGGCCTGGTGGTTGGGGCAAGGTATCTCAGGCCAGAAGGTCAGGGTTTCAAATCCCACTAGAGGACAACAACCCTGGGCTGGAAGGACTGGGGTTTCTAGTCCCACGAGTTATAGTGCCCTGTTCAGTGTAATTTCAGTTTGTTCAATGTAAACCACCTTGATATTATGAAAGGCAGTATATAAAAAATGTTAAATAGATACAAAAATAAATAAGATACATTTAAATACAATGGGGGCAGTGCATGCAAATATATCTCATGCATATTCATTAGGGATTTCCTGAAAACCTGGCTGGTTTGCAGCCCTGCAGGACAGGTTTGGAGACCCCTACTCTAGACCTTCCGAATTCTAGGCTGAGTGCTTGCCTCTTTTGGATCTGATCCACCTAAGCCCCCTCGTGTTTCCTTATCATTCCCCCTAAATATATTCTGTCCACAGCTAAATTGTAAGCCCTGATGAGCAGAGACCATCTTTTATGTGTGTCTGTGCAGTGTTGTGTATTCCTTGTAGTGCTGTACAAATTATCAGTTGTAGTAGTAGGGGTAGTAGTTTGGCCTTCTGGCTATGGCATCTGATTCCTACATATCTGGGTGCTGACATTTCTCACAGCAGCTACACCTGTCCCATCATGGTATATGTTGGTCTGTATACATTTGCTATCTGTGGGACAACCTTTTATGCCTTCCCACAGTCTGCTTTGAGGCACTGCTCCCCTGGTCAGACCTGTGTGGGCTTGGGAGGAGGGATCTCTGTGCCATCATACTCAGGTAGCCAGCCTCCAAATATATCATCACTCTTACAACTTGCATAGAACCTGGACTGGTGAAGGATGTAGGCCTCAGGGCACAATCTGGGGGATGTTGGCACAACTTCAGTCATGTCTCCCAGTGCCTGGCACAGCTGATGTTTGGCTGCCCTATCACAACGGCACCTAGTGACACTGCAGTCATTCATTTGGTCCAGATACTGGCCAGCCATTCATGGCCTTCCTGAATTGCAGATCAGCACACCAGATCCTCCTGTGCTATCCCCAAACCACACACTCTCACTTGCTGCCACAAAAGACATTGTTCTGCCAAACCAAACCTATGACTAACAGCTGCTATACCATAATGGCATGGCATCACAGGACTACACATCTGATCTCCCTTTCTCACTGCAACATAATTTGTTTCCAGACTCACTCACATACTATTCCTACATCAGCAGTCTGTTTTCGTAACACAGGATCAGCTGTTTTAGCACAAACAGCACATTTCAGCTTAACCTGAATAAACACTATTACTCTTCTTAACATTTCTATAAGGTGTTTATAAATGTTTCTTAACCTTACAACATTCTCTTGCCTCTGCTTTCTGTTCATCGTAACTGCATCTGGTATTTTTCCAGACTGCAGTCACACCAGTTGAGCACATACTTGTCACAACCATTCTTCTATAATAGATGAATTGCAGAGCACAGCAGAATATTTTCCAAGTCCTGGCCTTATTCCACATTGCAGCAGGAAGAACGTGACCGTTTCCAGGAAACACTTAAAATGAACACGGGTCTCTCCTGAATAGCTGCAGTATAAAGCATGACAATGCCCTAATTCCATTCCCTCTGGGCATGTTCTGAGATCCCCATGCTAGTGCTGTGTACGTGTATGATAGCAGTGTTTCAGAATATGGTTGGGGACATTTTCAGCACATAAACATTCCTGCCACATGTACAAACCCCCTATCCGTGTTCTGGAAAAAACCCCTTAGTATACTCTTACCCCTCTCTCAGTTTGTCTTGTATCCTCCACTCAGTTGTGCCTTTTCTCTGCTGAAGACTGACACATAATACCTGTGTTGAGATAACATTGACAAACACTGATTTTTTTTGCACCTTCAAGGAAACTCTAATTAGCTGAAACTTAAATACCTAAATTTACAGGACCAATATAAAAAAAAAAAAAGAAAAGCTGAGCTCCTAAATTTAGGCTTCTAAATTTGTGCCCTATTTTTAGACAGATTTAGAAGCTTTATGAGCCCTTTTACTAAAGGATGCATGTTAACCGTTTCCACGGGCCTGCAGTAATTCATCATTACTAATTGACCACCAGAATCTGGATTAGACTTGGTAAATGGCTATGATAGTATACCTATGCCTGGTTGCACAGAATTTCTGGCCAAAGAAAATAATTTGAAGTAAGTCTGTCTTGAACAAGAGTCAATAGATGCACAAGACAAAAAAAAAAAAATCCATGAAGGGTTTTACACAGAGCTCCAGACCAGGCAAACTTTGGGCCAATAAGGAAACAGGAATGAAGATCATCATTAATACAAGATATAGATAAGAGGAATCTGGCTAGAACCAGACCCCATGGAAATGTACTAGCTTTTTTTGGAAGATTCCTGCCCTCTAAACTAGAGGTTACTGGTTCAAGGCCAGCCTCAGAACCTGAAAAAAAACATTCAGATTTTTCATTTGAGAGTAGCCATGGCCACCTCTTTAATCAGGGCCAGTCCAGGGGTTTCTGCCATCCTAGCAAGCCCACTATTTCACTGACCCCCATGCTTCCTGACCCATTGGGCCACTGAATCCCCCCCCCCCTTCCTGCAAAGCATCCAGCCTCCATCTCTCAACTGGGGGAGGTGAGTGGCACAGTGATTGTTTTTTGAAGCACCTCCACAGATGTGTGCACTCACGGCCTGTGACTCTTGCCCCTTGTGATGCAATATCCTGTCAGAGGGAGTAGGAATGTCAGGCCATGACAGGGCACACACATAGGTGCTTTAAGGCCTGGCACAGTGCTGAAGTGGTGGCTCAGATGCTGCTTCAAAGAAGAAGTGATTGCCATACCACCCCCCAGGGTATGCTTCCCTAGGCAGCCATCTCGTTTACCTAGTGGAAAGGCCAGGCCTATCTTTAATAATAAAATTTAATTCCAGAGCAATTTTCTTAAAATAAAAAGAACACAAAACAAAAATGACTAAAACTAAACAAAACAAGCCTGCAAATCACACAGGAAACTAAACAAAATGACATTGTTTTGTCTGCACCCCCCCCCCTTCAGTGACCAGCATGTTCCCAGCAGCTAATGCATGAATGTATACATTAACATACACCATAATTAACGTAGATGCACCTAATGATACTCATAGAGGTATCCTTAAGAGCAGTCGTGTTAATTGTCCCATTACCACTAGCATGCAGCAATTGCCTCCACACTAGCGGCAATGGGCTTTCCATTCCCCTAGTCCACTACTTGCCGCCCTAGAGCTCAATGGCCCTAATTATGCCCCTGCTGCCACCCACTTTTTAAGCTCCTAAATTTAGGAATTGAGTGAAACTCTAAGCATAAATTTATGACCTTAGTCCTAGTAAATTTTCAAAAAGAGGCCAATTTAGGCACAACCATCAAAGTTAGGAGCATAAATTCTTTGAATACAGGGCCCATGATTTATACATGCTAAGAATGAAAATGCTAAATATGAATATAAAATAGAAGTTCTAAATTCAAATAGCTATGGTCATATTAACAAAGCATAATTAATCATAACACAATCAATAAATGAAATAACATAATTATCACAATGGATAAATTAGACCACATAAAAGATAACATAAAAAAACACAATAAAATAGCCATAATGCATGGTTTTAAATTAAGCCAAGTTTCAAATTAAGGTACAGTTAATAGGGCCCTGCTCCCAAGGGTTCACAGGTTAAGGGCCTCATTTACTAATGTGTATTAACCAGTTAACTCACATTAAGTCAGGTTGAGCACACAGGGGCTCATTGACTAAAGTGCCCTAATCATTACAACACGGTTTGGCATGGGGTAAATGGCTAGCCTGGTAGAAATAGAAACATGATGGCAGAAAAATACCACATGGCCTATCTAATCTGCCCTTCCATTTACTAGAATAGTCCCCTTTTTCCTTTAGAGATTTTCTGTGTTGGTCTCATGCTTTCTTGAATTCAGATACTGTCCTCGTCTCTATTACCGCAAAAAAGCAGATAATCACGTAAAACACAGAACGCCCAGTCCAAACGTGATTATTGTAGAAAAGACAAAACTTACCAGGGGTTGAACTGGTAAGGGAACTCAGTGGAACTTTGGAAGTTCTTTGAAGTTATTTGGATGCGAGTTATATGAAGGCGCCGGCTTTCTGATTGTGCAAGAGTTTTATTCCATAAGGGTCACAAGTTGATGTGTCCTCAATTCTCTACACTGAATTTCCTTACCAGTTCAACCCCTGACAAAGGGTAACGAAACACAGCCTGTGTCGTGTGGTAATGGGACAATAAATAAAAGTTTTGTCTTACAATAATCACGTTTGGACTGGTTTCTCGTCTCTATTACCTCCACTGGGAATCTATTCCATACATCTGTCACTCTTGTCATAAAGAAATATTTCCACATATTATTCCCGAGTCAATCTCACATTAACCGCATAGCACGTGATTGGATGGGGACTGGACAGATTAGGGTTGAAGAATAGGTGTCGCCTGCACATTGCAATTAATCTGGGCATTATTAATGCATGATAATCATCAATGTTGCAGATAGCATGGATGCACTTACCTCCACCTCAAAGATTGGAGGTAAGTGCACTCACATTAACTATGGTTGCAGATTTAGCACACTGAAGTACTTCCCACCATGCTAACTGCATAATGATTTGCCAGTGACACCCTCAATAGCATGGATTGGGCACACCTCCCATGTAATTTTTGGCACTAAACACATTAAAATGTTGATTCTTAGTATTAGTAGTCATGCCCTTTTGTTAACAAATAAGAGTCTGGGAATAATGGCACTTGAATTATTTATCATGCATTAAATCACATCAACTTGTTGATGCCTGTTAGTAACTGAGAAATGGGAAGTGAAGTAACTTGCCCAAGATTACAATAAATCTTAGTGGAAGCAGTATGATTTGAATCCTAGCTTCTCTGGTTTTTAGCCTCCTGCTTTAACCAGTTCTTCTTGAAGTAACTAAGTTCCCCACTGTGCCTACAGATTGCTTGTGTATATCTGCAACTTCTAACTAGATCAATGGCCTCAGAAACAGGGAACCAAGGGTTCAAATCCACTGCTCTCACTTTTTGTGACCTTGAGCAAGTCTCTTCAGATCCCATTACTCACATACAAATGTAAAGCCTCATTGTGGCCTTGGATACTCCCCATTGTTCAGGACAAACTGATGCTCCCTATGGCCTTCAGCTAATCCCCATTCCTTCAGCTATTACTTACAATGTAAACCCTTGGGGGAGAGGGGAATACATATTTTACCTGAATCTCACCTTGAACTGCTACTAAATCCTAATTTGTCTACATTATTACCTATGGTATCTACAGCACTGTTGGACTGTGCACCCTGTCAGCAAGTACCCTGTTCTCACTTAGATTAACCACGCTCAATAGCAAAGAGATAATCTATCCAAAATAATACAGTAATTGGCATGTTGATGGTAATTTTATAAGTATCCCTAGTTTAAGAGGCAGATTTTAGATGGTAGAAATCAAAATTGAGACATCAAAATCAGGACGTACACAATTCTAGCAATATTTTAGAAAAGGCTCTGCCTAAAAAGGGAGATTTTACTAAAATAGTGTAGGACTGTGTATGTATTTGTCAATACATGGAGCTGGAGAGACCATTTTATAAGACATACGTGGGAAAACTCAGCAACTTACACATGTAAATACCAATACTTATGTGGGTATTTTTACAACTTACAAGTGTATGTGGGCCATTTTGAAAGCCTATACATATTTGCCACCAAGTCACTACAGAGGCCATTATCTTTAATAAGAAATTGGGAAGGAAAAAAGAAACAATGGGGGATTAAGGATTACAACCACCTTAATCCCTCCTATAAAGGGCTGGTTGAAATGAGCACTTTTTAAAAACCAATACTGCCAGGGAGCTACTGTATATCGTAATGTGTATGACTGCAGTCATACACATTGTGGCAAGGAGGCCTATCCAGAGTCCAGGGGAGGACAAAGAGACAGGGAATTCACCCTAGTAAAGGGCCCCCTTTACTCAAGTCAGGGTAGGAAAGCCATAAACACCTCCAGGGATCAGAAAACTTCCACATGGAAAACATTTCAGGCTCCCCCTAGTGGAATGAAGGGGAGAGGATACAAGGCTCAGAACCCTTTAGGCAGTGAATGCTTCAAGCACTCAGGTGCCCGGAGTCAGGCTGATTGCCGTCACCTGAGTAAGGTGGGGTTGGAGCTAGAGCCCTGGAAGTATAAACCCAGAGCAGAGTATGATTTAGTAGAAAGGAGGAGAGGAGAAGCAGGAAGCCAGTCTGAGCAGAGCAGAGGAACGGAGTTTCCAGCTGGAGAGAGTGCTATTTGGCATGTAGCACGGCTGCAGGAGAGTTTGGAGCCAGGAACAAGAGAGACTCCAAAATCCCCCAGGAGGCGGTTAGCTGAGCATGCTGAGCAGGACAGGGAGTCAGAGCCTATGCAGCTGGGAGAGCCCGAGGTGAAGCTGATTGAGGAGGACACTCCCATAGACTGTTCCTTGTGCCAAGCTATAAACCTGGGGAATGTAGAGAAAGCAAGCCAGTCCTGAAAGAAGGTCTTCCAAGAGAAAAGGTACCCTTATACCACAAGCAGGGTGGCTGAGATCCCATGTGTTTATAAAGGGGAAGTTTACCACAGACTTTAAATGTGTTTTTTTGTTTGGTGCTTTAGCCAGCAAAGCTAAGAAGGGAATATAATTACGCTTGCTGGTAAAGACTGTGTATCCTGCAATAGAAAGAACCTTTAAAACTACATTTTGTGGTTGGATATGTTTTGGACAATTTTTGCTTCCAAGAGTCCTGAACCAACAATCCTATGTGTGGTATGATCGAACCATTGTGTATATAAAAATAATAAATTTCTGTCATTTGCCTTACCTACTTGAGCCTGACTACAGCTTTCTGCATGGTTCACTCATACAGCTGAATAAGGACTGCATTTCCCAGAAGGCATTGCAGGGAAATAGTTTTTAAAGAAGCTGAAAAAGCATACAGCAGAAAGTTCCTACAATAATCCACACCCCTCTAACCTAGAGGCGAGTGGTGGTGGTGTGACAGTGGCGTAGTTGTGAGGATTTTTCTACCACTCAGGATTTTGTACCACTCAGGATTTTCTACTATTTGGATTTTCACTTACAAGACTGATAGCACAGAAGGTTGGGAAAAAACAAAGATTTTTTTTCTTTCTTTGAGAGTCAACATAGGAGCAAGGTATCGCCAGAGATGGATCCAAAAGAGCTGGTGCAATGGAAGGCCACTCAATTTCAATGCCAGCAGGAGTTGGCCCAGCTAGTGCAGGAGAATGCGGCGGCGGCTATGAGGGAGCAGCAAAAGCCTGTCCTGGACTTAGTGGAAGCCCTTATTACTTCCCAGAGGCAAGGAAGCCCTTATTACTTCCCAGAGGCACTAACCCCGGAGATGCCGCGAATGGACAATCTAGCAGGCCCACACACCAGCGGGGCATTTAATTTTGGAAAACTTTCTCCTGATGATGACATAGATGACTTCTTGGAGTCATTTGAGAGGGTGTCTCAAGCTGTAGGTTGGCCAGATAGCCAGTGGGCAGTGTGATTGGCAACCTCCTTAACAGGAGAAGCACTGGCCGCCTATAGGGCTATGCCAGCTGCCCAGGCCATGGACTATAATGCAGTAAAAAATGCAATTAGAGACCGATTAGGATTAACAAAAATGTTGTATCACTGTATGTTTAGAGCCACAGTCTTAAAGGCCGGAGAGACACCTAAGGCCTTAAGCCAGAGAATTTGAGGTTTAGCTTTAAAGTGTCTAGCCCCGGAAGGGAAAACTATGGATATGGTGGTGGATATGGTGATATTGGAGCAATTTATGACTGCAGTATCAAAGAGGGTACAATCTTTTCTGATTCAACAAAACTGCCAGAGCACAGGAGAGGCAACCCTTTTGACGGAGCGCTACATGGAAGCTGAATTAGAGTTTCCCCCAGAGGTAGGCCCTCCAAAAGTAGGAGCAGAGGCCAGTTTGATTTATCAGAAAAGAAACAGGGAAATAATGTAAAATGTCTTAAAACCTGTGTATCTGCTCATGAGGGTAAGTGGGCTGAGAAAAAATGCTATTGTTGTGGGGAGATGGGACACCTGCTGAGGCGATGCAAAGCCCGCATGGGATTAACTGGTACCAATGTAAAACATCTAGGAGAAGGATTTCTCTTAAATGTTAACATACAGGGGGTCACTACCCATGCTCTGCTCGACTCTGGGGCTGACCAAAGCATGGTGTCATGAAAGCTTTGGCAGGCAATTGAGGCCCAGGATGAGTCTCGCCAGAGGAGGCCAGAAGGGCAGGTGCAAATTAGGTGCATACATGGAGCTGCCTCTTTCCACCCTGTGTACAGAGTGGTGATAAAAGGGTTGGGGATGCAGAAAGATGTTCTCGTGGCAGTGGTTCCAAAACTACCCTATGATTTAGTATTGGGAAGGGATTGGCCCCAATTTAGGGAAGGATTACAAAAAGGCCTAAAGCAGAAGGTCGGATTTGTGTCCACCCGGTCTCAGACTCAGGCCCGAAGGGACGGGTCCCCTGAGGATTCTCTGAGTGTTTTACCCTCACCTGATGACCTGGAGAACCCTCCATCTTCTAGAATCAAGAAGGAGAGGGCTGTTAAACGCCACGAGAGGCGATGTAGGGCTCAGGGAAGGGCTGAGATAGTGTCTGGCCAAGGGTTACCCTGGGTATCTGCCGAGTTGGTTGAGAAGTTCCCGTCCTTCCCTAAGGAACAACAGGCCAACCCGGCACTTACCCAGGCATTTGAGTACGCCCAGGTGACGCGAGATGCCCTTCCTAGATTTCTTTTGGACAAAGGGGTATTATACAGGGAGAGTCGCGAGCCCCAGACAGGGATGGTCAGGAAACAGTTGGTGGTGCCCGCAGTCTTTAAGGGATTGGTCCTAAGGCTGGCCCATAACCATCCGGTCGGCGGCCACAAAGGGATGCAGGGAACCAAGGACCAGATTCTTGTATGTTTTTACTGGCCCAGGATCTTTAGAGAAACCACCTGGTTTTGCGCTGCCTACCCCTCGTGTCAGCGGGTCACGGCTACTCAGCCTCCAATAGTACCCATGATCCCAACCCCCATAATTTCTGATCCTATCAGACGAATTGCCATGGACATAGTTGGGCCCCTGATAAAAACACCCCGTGGGTTCTAGTATATTCTCGTTATGGTGGATCTAGCCACCAGATTTCCATGGGCAGTCCCATTATGCAACATTTCCGCCAAAACAATAGCGTTAGAAGTGGTAAAACTATTTTGCGAAGTGGGTTTTCCCCGGGAAATATTAACAGACCGTGGGTCCAATTTTTTGTCCAAATACCTGACACAGGTCTGGGACGCTTTTGGAGTGCATCATGTGAAAACGGCCGCCTGTCACCCCCAGTCTAATGGCCTGGTAGAGAGGCTAAATCAGACAATAAAACAGATGCTAAGACGTGGCTTAGATGGGAACATGGCAGACTGGGATGGGTTGCTTCCTTTTGTTCTGTACGCCTGCAGGGAGCAGGTACAGGCCTCTCTTGGGGTATCCCCTTATGAATTAATGTATGGTCGAGCCCCTCGGGGAGTCCTGGATATATTATGGGAGCAATGGATAGAGCCCGAGAAAGAGGCCATGGGAGTCCCACACCTTCTCCGAGATTTTAGAGGGTGGTTAAATAGGACCTCCCAGGTTACTGAGGAGAATTTACGGGCTAGTCAAAGTCGCCAGAAAGAGCGATATGATCAAGATGCGAAACCTGCCAGTTAGTTTTAGGAGAGAAAGTCCTAGTAATGGTGACGGGCGCCGCCCCAAAATTTGAGTTCCAGTGGAAGGGACCATGGAAAGTCGTCAGACAAGTAGGCCCAGTATCCTATGAGGTAGAAAGTAGTAAGGGTCATAGACAAATTTACCACATAAACGTGCTCAAACCCTGGCAGGAAAGATCTGGGGTGGCCGGTTTGTCTAAGATAGAGCATCAGGCCAGGAAGCTACACCACAATGCAGATGCATTATCCAGCATTACGGACTGTTTGGAGGAGCTTCAACAACCTCCACCAGCCTGTAATATCTTAAGTAGGGGGGTATGTGGCAAGGAGGCCTATCCAGAGTCCAGGGGAGGACAAAGAGGCAGGGAATTCACCCTAGTAAAGGGCCCCCTTTACTCAAGTCAGGGTAGGAAAGCCATAAACACCTCCAGGGATCAGAAAACTTCCACGTGGGAAACATTTCAGGCTCCCCCTAGTGGAATGAAGGGGAGAGGATACAAGGCTCAGAACCCTTTAGGCAGTGAATGCTTCAAGCACTCAGGTGCCTGGAGTCAGGCTGATTTCCGTCACCTGAGTAGGGTGGGGTTGGAGCTAGAGCCCTGAACGTATAAACCCAGAGCAGAGTATGATTTAGTAGAAAGGAGAAGAGGAGAAGCAGGAAGCCAGTCTGAGCAGAGCAGAGGAATGGAGATTCCAGCTGGAGAGAGTACTATTTGGCATGTAGCACGGCTGCAGGAGAGTTTGGAGCCAGGAACAAGAGAGACTCCAAAATCCCCCAGGAGGTGGTTAGCTGAGCATACTGAGCAGGATAGGGAGTCAGAACCTATGCAGCTGGGAGAGCCTGAGGTGAAGCTGATTGAGGAGGACACACCCATGGACTGATCCTTGTGCCAACCTATAAACCTAGAGAAAGCAAGCCAGTCCTGAAAGAAGGTCTTCCAAGAGAAAAGGTACCCTTATACCACAAGCAGGGTGGCTGAGATCCCATGTGTTTATAAAGGGGAAGTTTACCACAGACTTTAAATGTGTTTTTTTGTTTGGTGCTTTAGCCAGCAAAGCTAAGAAGGGAATATAATTACACTTGCTGGTAAAGACTGTGTATCTTGCAATAGAAAGAACCTTTAAAACTGCATTTTGTGGTTGGATATGTTTTGGACAATTTTTGCTTCCAAGAGTCCTGAACCAACAATCCTGTGTGTGATATGATCAATCCATTGTGTATATAAAAATAATTAATTTCTGTCATTTGCCTTACCTACTTGAGCCTGACTACAGCTTTCTGCATGGTGCACTCTTACAACTGAATAAGCACTACATTTCCCAGAAGGCATTGCAGGGAAATAGTTTTAAAAAAAGCTGAAAAAGCATACAGCAGAAAGTTCCTACAATAATCCACGCCCCTCTAACCTAGAGGCGAGTGGTGGTGGCGTGACAACATGCATTCCTTATATAAAATGGGTAATGTACATGTAGAGGGGGGAGAGTTATTCAAAGGCAATTATGAAGTTTTCAAACCTACAAATGGATAAATGACGCTCAACGGGATATGAACCATCACTAACCAGGTTTGGGATGCTAATCACCTTGACGCTACATGCTTAGTGTCGTGGTGTTCTGTGGACAGACTTGAGGTGGCACCACAGGTAAGCCTCGATAGCAGCAATATTCTGCCACAATCCAGTGAACCCAAACTGCTAATGTTAATACAGCTGAATGGCTGTCCTAACTTTAGCTGGTTTTGCAAAACAACCAGCAGCTGAATATTGCCATTGACTGAATTGCAAAATTGCAATCCGGGCAACCCAGATGTTCAATATCAGGATGAATATCCACGGCAAGTTTAAAGTGGTAATAGCCAGCTGCTTTAAGTGTGCTGTCTGCTGTCACTGACAATCTCCCCCCCCCCCCCATAGATTTTTGACCTGCCCAGACCACTCCTAAATCATGCCCCGAGACAATCCCTTAAAATTTCTGGGCCCAAATTTCAGTTGGGTGATGCTATGCACCATTTCGGCGCATAACCTACCCACCTTCCGCCTAACCTGGATTTTCAATTCTGGGGTCTTATGCGGCCCCAATATTGAAAATCTGGGTAATGCCACACAGCTGGGAAGTTGCAGGGGCTACTTATGTAGCACCAATTTCCGATGCTACACAGATAGCCCCCCGTGCCTTAAAGATAGGCGAGGTTTTCACATGCCTTTCTTTAAGACGCAGATTACTAACCATGTAAAAATGGAAAATCACTCCAGAATGATTCTAACACACCCTGATGGTACCCACATAGCATCTGGACGCATTAGGGACATATCCGGCATTTTTGAAGGGCACAACCTGTATAGGTGTCCTTCGAAAATGCTGGATAAAGCCTTTACACGGGTAACTAGGGAAGTTACCCATGTAAAGGCCTTCGAAAATCAGGCCCTCTATGTATTATTGTAATCCCATGTAAATTTTGCCTTTTCAAAAATTCCCATTTACATATAGATAACATTTCTATGTGCAAATGTCACATTTTCCAAATGGGATTCTTAGATCTTTGTTTAGGGGTATGTTGTACCTTGGCATTGGTGTATTAATTTCCTCTCAGATTTTTCAACATGATGTGGTTTTTTTGGAGGGAGTTAACTCATTTTACCTCCCATTTCCCCTTCCCCTCTTTCCTTTCCTTTCTGCTTCATTCAGTCTTGTTTTCTTGATAATATGGGCCTATTATATTGTTTTGTTTTGTAGGATGATTGCTGTATTTTATTTCCCTTGCACCACGTGTGTATAGCCAAGGCCACTAATGAAGGCTTTGCCAAAACATGTTGAGCAGTCTTCGATGTTTCATTATGTTTTTGATGTTTTTATGGTTTAAAATGTGGATATGTATATGGCTGGTTCTTGGAGTGCATATTGAAAATGTTTTAGCCAGTAGACCTATGAACCGGTTAAAATGTGGTCAGCAGAATAATCAATGATTCGTGATACTGAATATCCCCTTCTAAACCTTTTAGCTTTGTAGATTTCGGGGTAACCTAAGTTAGCTAGCTAGCAGTGATACTGAGCTGCTAACTGATATTCCTAACATTAGAATGGAAAAAATGCTGTCCTAACTTTAAGTATTTTAGACATCTGGCCATCTGGCCATCTGCTGACCGACTAGTTAAAAAGCTATCTGGGCAAACCAGATCTTCAGTGCTAATTTCTGAATATGGCCTGGCACAGGATATCTAGTCATAAATTAAAGCGGTGAGGACCAGCCATTTTATCAGTGCTGGCTATCACTGCTAAATATGCTGTCCCCCTTATCTTTTATTAATTTATTTTATTTGCTGAAAAGTATTTCTACTCTGCATATCATAGAACGTTTAAGCAAATTACAATGAACCTATGAAATAATAACCATAAAACATACATATGCACAAAAAAATCATTATAAACATAAACAACAGACAAGGAACAAGACCTTTAAAAACTAAGGGAGGATATTCAAAGGCATCTGCATGGTTTGCAGCCACTACATGCCCTGAAGCTAACCAGTTAGTATCTGGGTGTGTCAGTGGTGTTCAGGGGTGGTACTGATACTTCTACGGATAGCAGTACTGAATATACATACATACTTTGTCTTTTATATTCTTCTGTATTTTTGTTTGATCCCTCTGCTTTTACCATACACATACTTTCAGTGCTAATACTTATACGGATAGCAGTACTAAATATACATATATTCAGTGCTGATAGTTATACGGATAACAGTACTAAATATACAGGTATGCTAAATATACAGGTATACAGATGACAAGACTTTGGTTTTTGTACTTTGGACACATCATGTGAAGAGAGAGAGATTATTAAAGAAAAGCATCATGCTTGGCAAGGTTGAATGTCAATGCAAAAGAGGAAGGCCAGCAATGAGAAGGACCGATATAATAATAGCAGCTATGGATGCCACTCTGTCAACAATGAGTCGCCTGACTGAAGACCAAATACAGTTTAGGACAACTATCCAAAGAGTTGCCATGAGTTGACACCGACTCGATGGCGCTTAACAACAACAACAACAACATGCATATAACTGCCACACAAGTGAGGTGGTGTGTTATAAAATAGCCATCTTAAGGTGCCATTTCATAAAACTCCTTCTGGTGTGTAAAATATGTTTTACAAGCTGAAACGAGCTCCTATCAAATTATGCAGATGTACACTGTAAGACAATGCACACTCTTATGTAAACAACATAGGTATTCTCGAGAAGTTTGAATGGAGCTGTGGTGTGGTTACAGTGCTTATATGTATTTAATAAAATACAAGCGCACACACATAAAATGCCTTTAATAAACTTATCCCACTTATAAAAGACAGTGCATTGACAAGAAGACATGCAGACGTGTTTGGGGGGAGAGACTGAAACTATGTTTATGTCAAGTTAGAAAATTCACAGCTATACACGTTCCTCAGCAGCGTTATCTTTGTTGCAGTCCCTGAGAAGATGAAAATTTAGATGGCCACTTTTTGATTGCTATTTCTGTGGGTTTCGGGGCAATTTTATAAAAGACAAATAGGTGCCTATGCCTATGTGTCCTTATAAGTTATGCTTACGAAAGCGGTTTTGACTCCTAACCTAGGCAACCTGCTATAAAATTACCTTCATAGAGTATGTAAGCATTTACACCTCCTTCAGAATAGATGTAAATTTGCATGAGCTATTGTACACAACTGGGGTCATTGTAGGAGCCCATTTTATAAAGACAGTCAGGTGTCTTATGTTACTTTTATAATAGGGAATAAAGTAGGTGCCTTCTTGGACCTATATTAAAATTAGATCCCATGTAAAACATTGATGCATATTCAGAAAAGACTAAATAGCCAATAAAACATAGGGGTTAGAACATAAGATGTGCCATATTGGGTCAGACCAAGGCTCTATCAAGCCCTGTATCTTTTTCCAACAGTGGCCAATTCAGGTCACAAGTACCTAGCAGGTTCCCAAACAGGTTTTTGTAATTGACATTATTTCTTCCCTAAGAGCTTGAAGTACACAAATTATTGCACAAAAGGTATTCACTTTTAGCAGATAAAAAAACTGTATCTTATGAGTATTGTGGGAAAGGCAATAAACCTCCTATATGTAGGATTTTAAAAGTGATCCTCTTTCAGAATCACAGTACATTATCAGCCTCGTTATGAGGATAGTTTTCAGGCTGCTCATTTCAATCAGAGGAAAACCTTTAATTTTATAGTCATAACTCACATGCAGTTATCTTCAATGCCTGTCAGCATTTTGCTCTACTCCGGCTGCAACAGGAGCTATATGAACTGAATATATCTTCATGGATGTCATGGATTGTTTATACATTCATTTTTGATACTGAAGGCACATTGGACTGGTTGAAAATAATTGCACATGAGTTACAATTGTAAAAATAAAGGTGTTGATACTCAGTGATGGTAGTAAGCATCCTTAAAGTGTCTGGCTACCACTGCTTTAGCTAAACCTAGATATTCAGTGCTTGGGCCTATCAGGAGTCTTGTGCTGAATATCTTATTTTGCCAACCATAAATTTTGCTATCTGGTTAGCAGTGATACTCAGCCACTAATCAGATAGCAAACTTCATAAAGTTAAGACAGCCATTGACCTGTCCTAACTTTAGGCGATTGAGCTAGATGGTTGCAAAAATGCAATGTGTGTCTACTCCTTGTAACCCAGCAGCTCCAGTGTTTTCTTGGTATATGACCAGAAGTAGATTGCTAGGCCCTTCTTCTGAGACAATGGAGGGTTAAGTGATTTGCCCAAGGCTACATGGAGTGATAGTGGGAATCAAACCCTGGTCTTTCATTTGCCAAGCCAATGCTCTAACCATTAGGCTACTCCTCTACTGAACAGTGCTGTTAACCAGACCACTTCTGGAACCGCCCCAGCTCTACACACCAACCACCCCAAAACTACTGTGGTCTGTGAGGATATCCAGTGGTACCTTCTCCATAATGCCACTGAATTTCAGGATCACTGGGGTTTATACGGGTTGCAGGTGCTGCAAACCACATAGAACCATCTGAATTCAACCCCAAATGGTTTTCCTATGATTGAAATTAAGCCCTGAACTATGCAAGTTAGTTAGTGATCTTTTCTTTTTACATTTTACGAGACATTTATTTGTATGTAGCTCATGCCTTTACAGAAGTAATTCAAGATGAGCTGCATTCAGGTGGTGTAGATATGTCCCTCTCCCTGCGAGCTTACAATCTAATTTTGTACCCGAGGCAATGGAGGATTAAGTGACTTCTCCAAGGCCACAAGGAGTGTTATAGAAACATAGAAACATGATGGCAGAAAAAGACCACATGGCCAATCTTGTCTGCCCTTCCATATCAACTACTATAATAGCACACTTTTTTCCCTTTAGAGATCTTCTGTGTTTGTCCCATGCTTTTTTGAATTCTGTCCCCGTCTCTACCACCTCCACTGGGAGACGATTCCATGCATCTACCATTCTTTCCATAAAGAAATATTTCTGCATATTACTCCCGAGTCTATCCCCTTTCACCCTCATCCTATGTCTCCTCATAGCAGAGCTTGCTTTCAATCAAAAGAGGCTCCCCTCCTGTGCATTTATGCCACAGAGGTATTTAAATGTCTCTATCATCTCATCTCTGTCCCGTCTTTCCTCTAAAGTATGCATATTAAGGTCCTTAAGTCTGTCCTCACATGCTTTATAACAAAGATCACTAACCATTTTAGTAGCTCCCCTCTGCACTGACTCAAATCTGTTTATATCCTCTTGAAGGTGCGGTCTTGCGGTCTCCAGAATTGCACACAATACTCCAAATGAGGTCACACCAAAGACTTATACAGAGGCACTATCACCTCCTTTCTTCTGCTGGCCATTCCTCTCCCTCTACATCCAAGCATCCTTTTAAATGTTGCTGTTGCCTTTTCTACTTGTTGAGCTACTTAAAGATCATGAGAAACAATGACACCCAGGTCCCGCTCTTCTTTTGTGGACCGAAGAACTTTACCCCCTACACTGTACTGCTCCCTTGGATTTTTTTTGCAGCCCAAATGCATGACCCTGCATTTCTTAGCATTAAATCTCAGCTGCCAGTGAGATTTGAACCCTGGTGTGTCTGGTTCCCGGGCCACTGCTCTAACCCAGAGACTATTCCATCTTCACAGCTAATATAATATTGGCATAAATGCGTTTTGTTTTGTATTTTTGTTTTTTTTTAAAGAGGCCACATGATATTTCATTCACAGGGAACTATTGCTCAGATTACAAATTTCAGTCTTTGACATTGACATGAACAGTTTGCACAGAACTGTTTCTTTCATATATCTGCATAGCATTGTGTATTCCCCGCAGCACTACGAAAGTGTTAAGCAGCAGAGGCAGTAGTAAAACTGTTTCCATGTTGTAAATGAAGTTCTTCCAGAATCTTTTGTCCTACTTCCTTTCATTCCATCCCGTTGCCCTGGTCAACATCTGAAATCATGCTCTGGTCCTTCGCTTTGTGCCATATAACATTTCGTAGTTTCCAAGGACTTCTTTTGATGGAGACTTATTCCATTTACAGTCTGGAATTTTACCATTGGGCACATCTATATTAAGTGTATCATTAATAAAATTATATTTAAGTGTGCGATCATTAGCTGTACTGCATGTAAGAGATGGAGAGGCATTAACTTCAATAAACCATGGTTTAAGTTTATCATCAATGATAATATCATATCCATAGCATTCAAAACAAAGCTTGCCCTTGTTCAATATAGGTGCAACAGCCTTCAGTGACAGGACCATTATCCAATGGATTTCATCAAACAATTTTTTGTGACCTCTTTACCATATGTACTCTCAAGATACAAGCACAAATTATTCACTGTCCATTTTCCTCCATGAATATGATTATCATGCCTATATTTCTGATTAGCATCATTGGTAAGATGTACAAGGATGTTATCTACCTTGCTTGTACTTGGTCACTGTACAGAACTGAAAAAACTCAAGTTTGTACATATACTGGTTACTGATTCAAGCCAGAATCCAATATAAGATCATAATTATGACTTTCAAAGCCCTGAACAATCAAGCCCCCACAGCCATCACCGAGCTAATACACACCTCTCCCACCATCAGAAGCAGAAGATCTACAGCAGTGAACACTGACAGTCCCGAAAGAAACAACAAGATGCACAAAGGCAACAACTAACAGAGCCTTCAGCATCTGCGCCCCAAAAGCCTGGAATGACCTACCCCCAGACATAACGGTAATCCCCAATTTAACCCAATTCAGGAAGACCCTAAAACACTACTTATTCACAAGGTATTTCTCAGTGTAGTCTCAAAAGGGAAATAACGTGTGCCATGTATATAACTGTAGATACCCAACAATGTAATAATTGTATATAGTTACCCTGTTTATCCATGTTTTAACCCCTGTTCAAATGTAAATACATTACACTTATCCTGTAATGTATATGGTTTTGTTGAATGTACACCGCACTGATGTGAATAGTGCAGTATAGAAGAAATGTTAAATAAATAAATAAATAAATGTAGCATTTCAGTGGATGATATGTTGAGACCAACACGTACAATCGCAGGCCAAATTTCTTCCAGCAATTAGTAATGGATTGTCAATACATATAAAGAGAGATCACCGGGAAGTCCTGCAGGTGCCTGAAGAAACAACACTGGACGCGGAGCACAATTTGGGCAGGAACTCCTCCTCCTCACACGCTCCCAACTGCTGGCAAGATCTGCTGCACTTTTAAGGCCGCCGAGGTGACGTCCGGGCCAGGTGCCGCGTCGATGTACCGGGAAGTCCTGCAGGTGCCTGAAGAAACAACACTGGCGCTGTGGAGGCCCCAGGCCAAGGCAACAGCCTATAAGCCTAGGGCTGCACTTATTAGTCCTTTAATTAAAGAGTTTTTTCCCTCATCCAGTGCCGGGGCTGCTGGGATTTGTAGTTGTGTTGTTTAGAAAAAAACAAGTAGTATGGAGACCGAGGGTTTACAAGGCAAACACAGGAATTTATTTCTTTTTCTAAAGAGCATTAAGGCTCAACGCAAAACAAACAGGATTCTCTCTCCAAACAGTAATCCATAGGCATTTTTACCAAACAAAACAATGAAACTGCTTTATGTAGCTTTTTAACATGTGTCGCTATTTTTCCAACCATTCAGCAATCAAGCAAGGTTTCTCTTCTTTTCAAACTCAAAAGAAATATCCTCTCTTCAGCAACAGGGTTCTTTAGCATTCCTGGCTAAACAAATTTCTCCCTGTTTTCACACTGCCTTTTAGGACATTCAGGTTATAGGCTTTTCCCTTCTTTTATCCAAGAACTTTTTATTCTGCCTTCTGGCACAGAGAACAATCCATTACTGAATCTTCAGACTCCTCGTCAGATTCATAATAGTCTATCTGCATTTCCTCAGGACCTGTGTCCGGTAAACCTGGCTCTAAGCCAGCATGAAGAACTTCAGGCTTAATATTCTCTAAAAGTTCCAGAACCTTTCTCCACTGAGGCTTTTCCCTATGTACAGGGTTTCCACCAGGAACGTGGAGATTATTTCCTTGCATCAAATGACACAGTGCCTCTAACTGGCTCACGGCACTTTTGGCTACCCTTTTATTCACGTACCTTTTTGGAAGTTGCAGCTCTTTAGCTGGTTCAGGAACAGTTGTCACTGCAGCCTGACCCTTGTCAGCACTTCTCTCTGGCACAGCTCTCCTAGTTTTAAAACCAATTGCAGCTTCCTTACAATCCTGGCTTTCTTTCTGACTAGGGCTTTCACCTCTGAGAATCCCCCGGAAGTCTCCACCGTTCTCCTCCACAGTGAACTCTCTGGGCCTTTCTCTGGTGCTTCTCTCACCACTGAATTCTCTAGCGTGCTGCTTCCCTGTCTCTCCCTTTCTAGGTGTTGCTTCGTGTGCTGCCTTCTCATAGTGCTGCCCCTCTCAAGCTGAGTCTGCGACTGAGACTCTCTTCCCGTAGTGCTGCCCTTCTCAAGCTGAATCTGAGACTGACTTCCTTCTGTTTCCCTGGGTTTATAAGAGTGTCTCTGAACTACCGTGCACTGCCCTTCCCCCAGGTGTCTCTCATTAGTTTCCAAGCCTGCCCTTAGATTAGCAGAGCTTGGGTGTGTCCTGTCCTCAGTAGCTGCGTGTTTTTTTTTCTCTGCCTGCAGTTTGAGAGCTACTGATTCCTTGCCTGTCTTTTTCTTTAAAGGTAAATGTTTGATTTCCTTCCAATTCCATGGACTCAGCCATACTCTCCTCATCACAACGCGGAGCACAAAAAGCTATCCGGGCAAACCAGATCTTCAGTGCTAATTTCTGAATATGGCCTGGCACAGGATATCTAGTCATAAATTAAAGCGGTGAGGACCAGCCATTTTATCAGTGCTGGCTATCACCGCTGAATATGCAGGTGCCTGAAGAAACAACACTGGACGCGGAGCACAATTTGGGCAGAAACTCCTCCACTTCACATGCTCCTGACTGCTGGCAAGATCTGCTGCACTTTTAAGGCCCCCGAGGTGACGTCGGGGCCAGGCTCCGTGTCGATGTACCAGGAAGCCCTGCAGGTGCCTGAAGAAATACTGGACACGGAGCACAATTTGGGCAGGAACTCCTCCTCCTCACACGTCACCTGGGGGGCCTTAAATTCCAGCTTGCTCCGCGGTCACACGGTAGCGGTCGCACTTTGAAGGGGTGCAGTTTAAAGGGGCATCTTAAGCTCCTTTTGCGCTCCTTCGGCGCTCAAGGAGCTCTAGAGCTGGCGTCCTTGGAATGGGCAAGCGTAGAAAACATCTCCTAAATGTGAGTACAGTGAATCCCTCTAAGGTTGTTAAAATTGTTGAGCCTATGGATAGACATGTCGTGTCTGTGAATGATGTAGATGGGATTCCTGGTGCTGCTGCCAAGTCTTTGCCTCTCTCTGATGGCTCTTCGGTATTGTCGGGGGTTTTAAACTTTGCCCCTCTTGCTGATTTGGATTCCATCGACCCAGTGTCGTCTTCTCCTATGGTGGAGGAGCAGTCTCGACGAGTGGATTTACTATCTCCATCCGCCCTCCTTGGGAGTCCCTTAGAACCTGTGGATGTTCCTCTGCCACGGGCTCTTCAGGTACCGGAGGATCTCGTGAGGGCCCATCAAGATGGTTTACCTAGTTTACCTGTGGACACTCAGAACATTTCTTTAACTGATGTATGGCGTATCCTCTCACGAATTGAGGCTTCTTTAATGTCTGTTGTATCTCAATTCTTAGAGTTTTCTAAGGATTCAGTGGCTAAGTTGGCTCAGCATGATTCTCAATTACTAGCATTAGATATTAAATGTCAGAAATTGGAAACTCAATGTGTTACCTTGCAGAATTCCTCTTTGTCTTTTATTAAAGATAGTCTTGCCCTGCATACCCAGCAAGAATTATTGGAAAATTCTCTGAGGGCAATGAATATTAGATGTTTAAATTTCCCATATACTCATTTGTTGTCTCCTCAGACATTGTTTGATAAATATTTATCTGAAATCTTAGGGTACCAAGATAACAATAAACCGACTATTAATAAGTTATATTATTTGCCTGTAAGGGGGTGCGACCCCAGGTGGTGTTTCTCAGGGAGCCTCTCCTATTTCCTCGCTAGATTCATTAGATGTTTCTGAGTTTATTGAATCTTCTCATTATGTGATACCTACTCGGGCCACTCTTCTTGTCTCCTTTTCCTCTGAGGTTGATAAAAATACAGTTATGCGTTTATTTTTTCAAAACAAGAATGCTGAATTTTGTGGGGGGAAAATTAATATTTTTCCAGACGTCTCAAGGCAAACTCAGCTTAGGCGCAAGGCTTTCTTGCTATTAAAGCCACGCGTTCTAGCACTTGGTGCACCCTTTTTCCTTAAGTTTTCCTGTAAATGTTTGGTTACATTGGGTGGTACCAAGTATGTTTTCTCTGAGGCTTCGTCTTTACAATCGTTTATTGTAAATCACGTTCCACAGATATAATTTATATAATTTTGTTTTATAAAGTCAACAAGTTGAAATAATTAGAGTTTTGTATAAATTTTCAGGGCACCAGCTCCCTTCCATGCATAAATTTCTATCTGTAATGATCATTTTTCTTTATTTTTATTTAACTGGTACTGGTTGCTCCCCTGGATGTGGACTAAATGGTTTTCTTTATTTTTTCTCTTAATGTAAATTTGTATTATTTTCTGGAATTATTAATAAAAATATTAATACTAAAGAAAGATCACATAAGCCTCTTTGAAAGACTGAGACCCAAATGATGATGTTTTGCTATCTCCGGACCATTTTTTTAAATTTGAGAGAGTTTATTGAGGAAAACCCCTTTTTTCTTTAGCTTTTCCACAGGGCTTCATAATCCAAGTGCTAGGAGGATTCTTCCTGAATTCTTCGACAAAGAGGCTGTAATCAGTAGGAGGCAAAAATGTGACTGTTACAAAATCTAAGTAGATATGTTTTCCATTTTCATCCTTCTCTGCTAGAGGACTACTTTCTTTTTCTTATTCTTTCCTGTATCTTTTTATATTTTTTACCATCAAGTCCTTTCTTGTTAGCTCATAGTGATTTGGAAAATTGTTGATAGTCGTTCTCCACACTGAAAACATTTTGAATGGTTTCCATGCTCATCCTATAAAAATTCCAGTCTTTGCATTCTGACACGTGAATCCATTCTTGCTTTTCAAAGTTATTTATAAGCATAGACTTTTCTATGTGTTACCCACTTCAGTTTTCCAGCCATGACACACTGGAAAAAGCCACATTTGTCAATCCTATTGAAAAATGTTCCCAAACCTTCAATGTGTGAGATTGTTTAAATTTAGACAAATCTTCCATTTATGCTGACATCACATTCATCCATGTGTACCAGATTTATTTCTTCTCAGTTTGAACTGTTACTTTCTTTATACCTTGAATCAAGCCAAGTCTGCTTCATTCACAATCTGTCTTCCACTCTCATGCCACACTCAAGGCAGAGGCCCTCCTTGCAGTCCAAACGCCGCATTGGGCTGTTTTTCTGTGGTTTCCCCTTTATCAAACAACATTTTTTTAAGTTCATACTGAAATTAAAGTGGCAGGAACGGGGTGGATCTCTTTAATTTTGTGATTATTGATTTGGTATTCACTGTCATTTTTTGGATGTAACCTATCATTAAAATCAGGTGGTACCTGAAAATTGTAGGGTGTCTAAAGTAAAACCCATTTTTAGTTTTAATCGGTTTTATTTGGCAATATCAAAACAGATATTATTAACATCACATGGGATATTTTCTCACATATTCCCCACCCTAACAGAGGCTAAACATATGTACAAGACTGATTCATTCATCTATCTCATTAAACCAAGCTTAACAGAGCACATACAAAACAAGTTCCCCTGCCCCCATCTACAACAGAGTTCAGAAAAAAGACCCCTACCTGCCCAGTCACCCATGCCTCTCGCAGCGTTGACTCAGCTGGTCTACTTTGTGTTTCCTTGCCATTCCCCCCAAGATGTATCCCATGTCTACAGCTTGTCTGTCTTGACTAGATTGTAAGCTCTGATGAACAAGGACCATCTTTTGCATGTGTCTGTGTAGTGCTGCATATGTCTTATAGTGCTATACAAATGCTCAGTAGTAGTAGTAGCAGGATCAGGTCCAAGTCCCCAAAAGACAAATCCATCATATTCACTTCCACCCTCCCCCTGATCATTAAGCCCCTTTCACCACCAACATGACTCAACAGATACTCCATCCCATTCACAGCAGACAGGCATCCCAACTCCCACTGACACATGCTCATATCCACATCATCTCTGTAGACGTCACACCAAATTCCCTTTGTCCCTCCTTAAATATTCAACAGCACCATCCCCTCCCCCCCCCCCCATACTGCAGTAGAAAGTTCAGCAATAAAGGGTGCCCAGATTGAGAAAAAATGTTCATGGGTCATCTGTCCCTTTACCTGAGCTGTCCTCCATCCCATCTTTAGAAGTTCATACATAACCCGCTCCCACTGTAGAAATGAGGGTACTTTCTCTTCCATATAATTTAGCAAAATAACCTTTTTCATTATTAGGAACTCCCTTTCATAGAGCTGCCTCTGTGAGCTTCTGAAACACCACTCAATGGGAAACCTGCCAAAAAGGGAAGCGTCTGCAGTGGGTTCCAGGACCACTTCCAAGAGTGACCCCAAGTGAAAACACACACCTTGCCAAAGCTGTTGCATGCTCTGGCATAACCAAAATCTATGGGCTAAGGTGCCTAAGTCTTGTACACATATCCTACAAATGTTGGCGCCTCTAAGGCCCGCTTTATAGACCCACACATCATGAATGTATGCTCTCCACAGAAATTTATAGTGAAGCTCCTGTAAAATAACACATTTCAAGAGAGCGGTGCACTTTTTAAAAGAATATTGCAACAGAGGAGGCGTGACACATCCCAACCCATCTCTATGCCATCGCACAGGCAAGAGTTCTGAAACACTATGACCCAGAACAGGTCAAAACATCCTTCTAATAACTGAAGCTGAACTCCCTAATTCACCAAGGATCCGATTTTGGAAGGTCTTTACATAGGTAACATCCCCAATTACCTGTGTAAAGGCCTTATTCGGGATTTTTGAAGGGCACCTACACAGGTAGCGCCCTTCAAAAATCCAAGATATGTCCCTAATGTGCCCAGATGCTATGTGGATAGCATCGGGGCATTCGGGGCTGAGGGGAGGTGGGCTACCCTTGTAGCACCGATTTTCAATGCTACACGATTAACGATCTGTGCCTTAAAGATAGGCATGGGAAAACCTTGCCTATCTAAGACACTGGGGCTAACCGTGTAGCATCGAAAATCAGTGCTACATGGGTAGCTAATGCGGCAACCTGTCTATGCGGCGACGCCTGGATTTTCGATTCTGGGGCTGCATAAGATCCTGACATAGAATATCCAGGTGAGGTGGGCAGGCTATGCGTCGACACGGCGCATAGCACCGCCCAACTGAAATTCGGCCCCAAGAATAATAAAAAATCTACTAGGCCTTTAGACTTAAATAAACTGGGTTCAGCAGCGCTTACCACCTGAATGTATTGGCACACTTGAAGATATCAGAAAAAATCCTGTTTCCCCAGTGCAAATCATTTTTAGAAATTTCAGTAGGAGTCCAGTTCATCCCGTCCTTCTTCTTCAGATCCTAAACCCATATTACCCTCTTAGATATCCAGAGGCGTAGCATGTTAGATTGCAGCCCTGGAAAAAACTCAAAATTCCCTATAAGGAATAATAGGCCCTTTGAACCTCCAGGAGATCCCCCATCTTCTACATAACTCCCACCATGCTCCCGGCAAAGCTTCGAAAGGCAATCCCCTTCATAAGCCCTCTGGAAGTCATTGAGCCTCTACATGTAACATATGCACTTTATGTCTCGGAGCTCTATGCCACTCCACAAGGGTAAGGGGCACATATGTACTGGACCTCTTAACAATTTCCTTGAAATGTCATACCATATTCTCAGGCACAGCACGTCCAACCCCCACCCCCCTCTTCCCAGTGCTTCAATAGCGTTTTGAGAGGTATAATGGCCTCTCCCGCCTCCACAAAAATTTCACCATTAATCTAATTGAAAACAATTTCCCCACTTAATCCACAATGGCAGCTGTTGCAAGAAATACAGTCAATGTGGCACTTCCATCATTTTAAATAAGGCAATCCTTCTCTTCAACGAAACAGACAGACCCCCCCCCCCCTAGCTGCATAAGTGATCAGCTGTACATGCTTAGAGAGGCTTGATATTACATTCATAGACTTAAGAACGGTCTGCATGTAATTGAATCCCCAAATAACAGATCTGATCCACTGCCCATGTTAATGGGAACACCCTCTGCCAACCAGCCTGTACCCGGTCCCCTGCATCTAATGCTAAAGACTTACTCCTATTAATCTTCAATCTCAAAAAGCACCCAAAACTGTGTTATATTGAGCATGGATGGCAGCAAGACCTCGGAATTTTGCAGACACAGCAACATATCATCATGGAACACACTCAATTTAACTTCCTCCTCCCACCCATCCTAAGACCAACTACCTGTGTTGCATCATACAAAGCCAGAAACAGGGGCTCCAGCAACAATACAAACAACATTGTGGACAGAGGGCAGCCCCGCCAGGTATCCCTATTCAGAAAATGTTTCAGAAAGCATACTCCTCACCAAAACAACGGTCTGAGGCTTATTGTACAACACTTGAATCCAGAGAAGGACCTCTCCATTAAACCAAAACCTTGCAGAGCTTTCATCAAATAGGGACACATCAAATGCTTTTTCTACATCAACACTCACTAAGAGTAAAGGGAGGCTATGCTGAACACAAAATTCCATGGCCAGGATAAGCTTCACAATATTCTGGGCTGCCCCTCTCGCCTGCACAAACCCTGCCTGATGTTGGCCAGTCAAGCGGGGAGGATGCATTAACATCATAGTTTAATAAAGAAATCGGTCTATATGAAGCTGGGTTCAAGGAATCTTTCCCTGGTTTAGGGATCACAGTGATAACCACCCGACACATATCATGAGGAGGAATGCTGTCATCCAAAACACTAGCATGCATCTTTGTAAGAGCGTGCGCAACCTTTAACTCTAGGATCTTATAGAATTTGGCTCCGTACTCATCAGGACCTGGTGTCTTGTGCAGTGCTCCTTTCCTAATGGCCTGCTACACATCCCCACTACAGTTCAGTCTGTTAAGGGTTGGAACTTGTTCTTCCACCAAAGTGGGAACCTTTACGCCTTCGAGAAAGAGTGCTCTGCTCCACATTGGCTGCCTCAGTTGCATATAACCAATGGTAAAACTCCTGAAACACTTCTGCAATCTTCCTATTGTCATTAGACAGTTTCTCTGTAGCATCTTTAATGACAGAGACATGTTGAGGTTCCTCCTACTCCCACACTACCCGGGCCAGTAACTTCCCAGATTTATTATCATAACAGTAGAAGCTATGCTTGCAATACTCGATATTGGTAGTGACCCTCCACTGCAGTAGAGTGGAGTGGAGGAGTAGCCTAATGATTAGAGCACTGTCTTGGGAACAAAGAGACCAGGGTTTGATTCCCACTAGAACTCCCTGTGGCCTTGGGCAAGTCACTTAACCCTCCATTGCCTCAGAAAATCCAAGTTATCAATGTCCCTGTTTAATGTCCATTACTAAGTTTAAAATACAATGTAAACCACTTTGACTAAAATGGTATAACAAAATGTTAAATAAATAACACAGATTGTGTTGAAAGGACTGTCTGTCTGGTTTCCATCCACAGATGCTGCATCACAAGTTACTTCTGCTTCTGCAGAATCTTTTCCAACTGCAAAATATTCTGATTCATATGCTTCCTTTGTTTAGCCATGAAGGCAATTATTGCCCTTTTAGGATCGCTTTACTCGCCTCCCAAAGCAGAGTGAGGGTGGCTTTTTGCGCCTCATTAAAGTGTTCATATTCTGCCCACTGTTTCCTTAAATACAGTATATCTTAAACTTCTCATCCTCCATCAAATACGCCGGGAACCTCCACCCCTTCTGAACATCCATTTCCCCTTCCCAATGCATCCATACCATCCTATGGTCAGATACAAAAATCTGCTCAATCTCATCTTGGAGAACGTGAGTGAACCCTCCCGAGGAAATTAACACATAGTCCAGTCGCAACCACTTCCCATGTGCCTGAGACAGGTGTGTATAGTCCTTCACCCCAGGATGTAAGGCGCGCCAAACATCGACTAGCCCTCTCATTCTGTATAGGTATGCCACCCCTTTATTATTCCACCTCTCCCTCTAGCCTGCTCTGGATCATGTGGGCAATTAAAATCTCCTGCCAGAATCACAGTAGATTGTACATTCGCAGACATGCTGTGAAGCATCTTTTGGAAAAAAGAATGATCATATTCATTTGGTGCATAAATATTGCATATCAAAAACTCCTTGTTGAAAATCTTGGAATGCAGAAACACATACCGTCCATTAGGATCAGCTTGCCCCCTGTTCACCAGCACTGCCACTCCTCCCTTACGTGAACCAGAGGAGGCGCTATATACTGAGACGACTCAATCCCGCCGTAATTTAGCTTGCTTTAAGTCACTCAAATGTGTTTCCTGAAGTAATGCTATCTGCACTCGTTTTCATTTTAGGGCATGGAGTATCTTGGTCCGCTTAATAGGGAAATGGATGCCTCCAACATTCCAGGTGATCAATCTAAAGTTAAGTGACACTTCGCTCTCCATCCTGACAAAGTCGATAGAAAAATCTCCCAGACATCACCTAAGGCCACCTATCCTCGACCCCTAGGGCATATTTCCACCCCCCACCCCCCACTAGGAAGCAGAGTTAAAGTGTTCCAAGGAATCCTCACCCAACCCTCAAACAACACTGCAATAGACATCCAATAGACACTCATTCCAACACACTGCCATTGCCCTATGGTCCAATGCATGCCCAAACCCCAAACTTGTCAATCTCCAACCCAACCATCCCACATTCAGCAATATTTTATTTATTTATTTAATTGCTTTTATATACCATGTTTTAGCAATCAGTGTGGTTTACATATAACATAAACAACCAAACATTTTACATAGAACTGGAGATAATAAGAATAAATACAGTGGAACAGTTACATGGAACAATTTTGCATAGAACAGATTAACTTTAACAAAAAAGAGAAGAACAGTAGGAAAAATATAATCTCACTAAATGTTCTTAACCTATGTTCTTGGCCATTGTGAGGGCAGATGAGCAAGGATGGGCAGAAGATAGGCGGCCTTGTTTAGGGTGGTTGGTTGTAGACTGATTAGAACAAGTATGTCTTTAAAGCCTTCCTGAATGATGTCAAATCTGGGATGCACCTGATCATTGGAGGTAGGGTATTTCAGCAGGTTGGTGCAAAAAAACAATAAGCACGATTCCTGGTGGCTTGGGCACAAGTCCTTATTTTTGAAGGGAAGAGGAGTGAGTTTACCATGTATGACCTCCTAGATCTGGTTTCTTGAGTCCGTTGTATGAGCTCTGTGATAGAGGTTGCAGACATACCTTTAATAGCCTTGCAGGTAAGCAGGAGGGCTTTGTATGTCAAGTGACTTCTTATAGGGAGCCAGTGGAGCTGCATCAAGAGGGGCGTGATGTGTTTGTATCTGGACACTGACATGAGTGTTCGGGCAACTATATTCATGGCCAGTTGTAGAGGCAGTAGGGCGTGCTTTGGGAGGCCATGGAGAATTATACTGGAGTAGTTGAAGTGAGGAAAAATGATGGCTTGGCAAGCTGTGTGAAAATCTGAGGGTTCGAGGAGAGGGTGTAGGTGCCGGAGGGTTCTTAGTTTATGGTAAACTGATTTGGTAATGTCATGTATGTGGGTTTTCCAATTTAGATGCTGGTCCAATGTGATTCCCAGGTATCGTACTTCCTGCTTGGGCACAAGGTCGATGTCATTCAGCTTGAAGGAAGGTGGTTGGGTGAAAGTATTGCCCTTAGTTATAAATAGAACCTCTGACTTTTTGCTGTTGGCCATCAGGTTGTGGGAGGCGAGCCAGTCTGAAACTGCTTTGAAACATTCTGTGATGGGAGAATAGTCAGGGTTGTTCATTGAGAAGGGGGCATAGAGTAAGACATCATCGGCGTAGATGTGGTAGTAGACTTTGAATGATTGAATGATGGTACAGATTGGCTGTATATACACATTGAAGAGTAGGGCAGAGAGGGATGAGCCCTGTGGGACACCTTGTGTCTGCTGGAATGGTTTGGATGATTGAGTTTCTATGCGGACTTGCTGCTGGCAGTCAGAAAGGTATGACTTGAACCATTTGTGGGCTATGTTCCTTATCCTTATTTGGTGTAGGCAGTTAAGTAGAAGATTGTGGTTGACTGAATCAAAAGCAGAGCCGATATCCATGAATATTAGGATGAATCCTTGTTTATTGTTGTTTAATCCAGTGTGGAGTCTGTCTAAAAGAGTTGTCAGTAGGGTTTCCATGTCGTGACGCTGTCGGAATCCATGCTGTTGTGGGTCTAGAGGTGCATAGAAGTCAATGTGGTCTTGTGTTTATTGGTGGACAACCTTTTCCAGTATTTTGGCTAAGTAAGTAAGGCTGGAGATGGGCCTGTAGGAATTGACCTCCGATGGGTCCAGTTTGATATTCTTAATCAGTGGTCTGATGGAGGCAGTTTTGAGGGGAGGTGGTAGGAATCCTTCAGACAGTGAGAAGTTAACAATTCTGGTGATGACTGCGCTGAGGTTTTTTTGTTCTTGTTTGACCCAAAATGCTGGGCATGGGTCAGTCGGGGAGGTAGTGGTGTTGATTCCACATATGATTTTCTCAATTTGTTCAGGGGAGTATGAATAAAAGATCTCTAATGTGGATACAAGTGTGTCATTAGCAGAGGGGGGATGCTCAGATAGGCTACAGAGGTCAGGCAGGTCTGAGTGAGGCGTTGCTGAGGTGGTTTTACTTTGAAAGTATGTAGCAAAGGTCTCTGGGCTGGGGATATTTGCTGGTTTTAGTGAGGATGTATCCTTAGTGAGGGTTTTAACTATGTTGAAAAGCTCCTGAGGTTTGTTGAGGGAGCACAGGAGGGTGTTAGTGTGGTGCTCCTTTCTCTTGTGGTTGACAGCTTTATGATGCTGAAAAAGAGAAGTTAGGTATGCAGCTTGGTCGTTGGTATGTCTAGAACGTCTCCAGCAGCGTTCAAGCTTTCTGAGGTGCACCAGTGATTCACGTAGGTCAGCAGTGAACCATATGGCTGTGTGGTTCTTGAATGAGGGTTTTGTGGAGGGAGGAAGGAGTGCAGCTCTAGAGATGTTGTCATTCCATTTGTCTATTAGCTTAGCCAGATCATCGGTGTTGGAGTTGAGGTCAGGCACCATGTTGTTGAGAAATGTTTCTTTGTCAAAGCATCTGAAGCGGTGGAAGATGGGAGAGTTTGATGGGGAAACCTGTCATTTATCACTGTCATGTGGAATATAGAAGAGGATGGCATTGTGGTCAGACCAGGGGACTGGTACTACAGTTGGTGGGATGAGTATGTTTAAGGTGTGGAGGGGTAGCGGAGTGAATATAAGGTCTAGGATGTTACCTCCGACATGGATGGGTGTGTGGATGAGGTGGTGGTAGTTCAGTGTATTCATTGCATCTAGGAATGTTGCGGCGTACTTGGCAGGGAGAGAAAGGAGATTAAAATCACCTAATAGCCAGAGCCTTTTTTGTTGGTTATCATGGTTGCATGCCATGTAGAGGATTGTCGCCAGTTCATCTGTGTTTGATGATGGAGTCCGGTAGAGCAGGCAAATTGAGAGGCCAATATCCCAACCCCCAACAGCTAAAGCATAAACCCCATGGCCTACATTCCGGTGCAGCCAGTCAGTCACTCAACACACTGGGGCTGCCCTGATCCCCTTCCAACCTTTTGCTTGAACATCAGCGTTGGACAGAGGGGAGAAACAGAGAAACATGTGATTGTCCATCAAACTGCACCCTCAGCAAGGCTGGATATACCAAAATAAATTTGATCTTCAGCTTAAACAATTTTGCACAAGAATAATCTTGAAAAAGCATTAATTGCTGATTATTCAGCTGCACATCACCTTTCTTCCAAAATGCCTGCAACAATTGCATCTTTTGCTGGAAGTTGAATAACCACTCTCGGCCGGCTTTGACCTTCTATTTTGGGCCTGATTCTATGGACACACTCCACGTACGTTTGGCCAAGTAAAGAGTCTAAGCTCAATCCTTTGGGGAACCAAGATTCAATGAGGGTAAGGCTGAGTCTGCCCAAGACTCTGGCACTCCCACTACATGCATGTTGTTTCTGCGTGAACGGTTCTCCAAGTCATACACTTTAGCCATCAGGGCTTCCACTTGCAACCTGTGTGCCTTAATCTCTCTCTCATGTCAGACCTTGGAGTCCTCTAGTGTAGTGATGCACTGTTTCACTTCCTCAATCTTCCTACCGATCTCTGTCATCGTTTCTCCCAAGTTTTCCAACTTTTGCAAGACTTGGTCAAACTTCGGCTCCAACATTTTGGCCACCTCCAGGGACAATTCTTCATGGGCCAAGTCCAGGCTGTCCACATTTGGAGAAGCTGGGGCAGTGGCTGCCATCTTGCTTTCCCTCCAAGCTTTCTCCAAATCCTTTTTCAGTGCTTATCTCATTGTTGAAGACCCTCCCATGCCACGTCAAGGTCAGCCAAGCACTCAGGTACAGTTCATTCCCAAAGATCAGGCAGTTGTGAGGGAAAAAAACAGAAATAACTTTTCATTTATTTATTTAATTTATTTATTTAAAGTCTCTTTTATACCGCGCTATTCAGCATCAGCGCGGTTTACAATAAACAGTGAACATACACATTTCCTTACTTGTTCATGTCATCATGTGACCTCTAAAGCCATTTTTAAAGGACTCTAGGGGTGATCTGGGAAACTACATAAAAGTTAGCCTGATGTCAATGCCTATTATAAAGAAAAAAGTTGTTGTTTTTTTTTACCATAGCACATTAAGTTTTACACTTACCATCTGTCTTGAATAAAATTAATGCTGTGAAAGTGTAAAAGTTGTGCAGCTGCTGCATTGAAACATCCTCTACCACCTAGTGAGGTAGCCTTAAGTGCACCCTGGCTAATTGCAGGATTGCCAGTTAGTGCATGGTAAGTATTGTGTGCTAACTGCAATGTGCTTTCCATGCCAACCTGCCCATCCCTGCCCCATAGGGCAATGAGAAATTAATTTGGAAATTAGCACAAGGTAAGTGTCATGTCAGTATTGTAACAGTTACCACATGCAAAAGCATGTGTTAACTCTTTAGTACAACTTAGTAAAAGCACCAAAATTACTGACATTTTGACAGACACGGTTTAATGGGAGTAAATCAACATGAATTTAGCCAAAGGAAGTTTTGCCTCACCAATGTGCTACTTTTCTCTGAACATTTGAATAAATATGTGGACAAAGGTGAATTAATTGATGTGAAATAGCATTTTGGAAAGGACATCTAGGTGAAATTTAGGGCAACCCAACAAAAAGTCCCAAAAAATGCCAGGGACATTCACATTTTCACCCAATTTTAGAAACTTGGATGTCCCCATGGGCGGACATAGACATCCCTGCTACAAACATTTGGGGCGAGGACATCTATCCAATGCTGAAGGCATGTCCATGCAAGTTATTTTGCATTGGGGGGATTGCATTAGCATGCCAAACTGAAAACAAATGTCCTCATTTCCCTGCAGTATTCGTTATCATGAAAAGTATAGGGGATATTGGAGTACCTTCTTCTCTATGCCCTCCAAGTGTCTGCATGGCAGAACGAGAGCTTTTCTGATTCCTATTCATGCCCTGGATCAGGAATAGACATAGGTGGTCCTGCTCGCCATTTCTGAAATGAGGTGTGCATGTCCAACTTGCCCATATCACTTCTGATCACCCTTCCATCATGCCCCTCATGAAATGGACATCTTTACTCAGTGATATCCATAGAACTTGCTTCTGAAATGGCCCCGGGGACATCTCTGTAATTTGGATATCTGCATGGACGTTTTTGGATGTCCAAAGCATAAACAGGGCTTCTAACTGGTAACCTCCATAGTGTATTTGAACTTTTAGAAAGTGTTTGACAAAGTCCCACATAAGAGATTTCTGAGGAAATAAAAAAGTCATGGCATAGGAGGCAATGGGGGTCATTCCGAGTCGCATTTAGCAGGGATGGACATCCGGGTCAGACGTCCATCCGCACTAAATACCGGGACTGTATCCCCTGATCCTCAAGCACTTCAAAATGTCTCCACCTCTCTGAGGTTTTACAAGGTTTTCCCTCTACTTCCTTGAGGGGACTGCTGCTATTGCTGCTGCTGCTGCTGCTGCTGCTGGATCTAGTGCTGAGAATGGAGGGTAGGATGAAAGTCAAGGGGCATCGTATTCACTCTACTATCTCCTCTGCTTCTGAGGTATTCTTGGTCCTGCCAATACCATTATCATTTCCTACCTCCCTATCACTAGTATGCTAACAACAACATCTTCAAGATCCTCTTTAGTCATTAAACTCTAAATATTTCATGATTATGATGAAATACCACCCATGAGGATTCCTCAGATTCCGTCTCTGCCAAGACCAGCTCACTACATTTTTCAGCAGGGAATAGAGGGCACCTGTTACACTACACTGTTGCTTTCATCAGCTGCTTCTCTCCTGTCCCCTTACCCTGCACCATCTTAGGCTTCCTTTGGCCCTCTGCAAAGATGGGACTGGCACCTGATTTTTCACAGCTGCACTGAAAACTGCAGCTCTTTTTCTACTCTCCTCTTAAGCAAAACTCTCTTTAGCTTTGTTGGTGTACGAGAAGAGGCTCTAAATGTACCCCAGGAATGGCCTGTCTCATTCTCTGCACTTGTGTCATGACTGCCCTCATCTAGTCTCCCTTCTTTCTTTGTATGACCATTTAATTTTCCACATCTACCCTTCCCAAACATTATAATACAATCAGCTTAGACTGCCAGCTCTGCAGGACAGGGACTGTCTCTCTTTTATGTGTTTTTATTACAGCACTCCTTCACCAAGCAGCACTTTGGAACTTGGAAGGAATGTAAGCCAGCAATGATTTCTCAGATATTTCTGCCCGGGTCCCCTGTAAAGCCTCATATAGACCCTTGAGTGACCTGTGCCCTGCCATTCCTACTGCTGTCCTACTCACTAGGGAAAAGAATTTGGTCAGACTGCAAATACAAGTATCAGGCTAGATTATCAGCTCTGTTAAACAGCTATTTTCTTCTGCGTGTCTTTATTGCAGAGCTCCAGTGGTGCCTTGGAACTCGGAAGTACTGTAATCCCAACATTGACTTCTCAGATATTTCCGCTGGGAGCCTCTAACAAGCCAGACATAACTCCTTGAGTGTGTGGTGCCTGCTTTCCCTGCTGCTGCTGATCTACTCACTGGGGAGAAGAAGTGGACTGAGATTTAACTGAAGTCATTTACCATATTGCAATGAAGAGAGAAGTATACTAATCTGTGATATGAAATGGAAGAACTGGAGGATGTAAAAAAACACTGGGCAAAACCAAAAAGGGATATTTGAAGGACAATAAATCTTTTGTTAGGAAAATAAATAAATACAAAAGGAAAAGGAGACCACTATGGTTCTCGAAAGAAGTAGTTGAAAATGTAAGGAAAAGGAGGCAGAGCTAGCTCAGGACAAGCATGGCCGCATAAGTGAGTCTCTTCCCCAGACCCCGGCAATTAATCCTGTCCTGTTGACTTCAGGCAGAGAACTGAAATATTCGGAAACTCCAAATCATACGGTGAAGATGGCTAATAGTAAAAAGACCCGGTTACATTTTGCAAATCCGCAGGGTGTCGGCACGAAGAGAACAAAGACAGACCCATTATCCCCTCACAAAATGGCGTCGAAGCACGATTCAACGGAGGGTGCGCAAGAGATATTAAAAGAAATTCGGGCGGTCCGTAATCATGTCAAAGCAAATGGAGAATCTTTATCTGAACTACAGCTAGACCTAAAGGATTTGAGGGAGCAAATATCAACGCTCAATATTAGGGTGGAGAAGACTGAAGCGACGGTTATAATCCATGAAGAACAGTTTCAACAGCTTACTCACATGACTCAGAGAGTGTCGTTACTAGAACACAACTTGAAGGATATGAACAATAGAGCCAGGAGGAATAATATTGGTATTGTGGGGCTTCCTGAAGGTTCAGAAGGAAAAGATCCTGTTGCCTTCCTCCAGGATTTAATCCCTAAACTGTTGAAAATCGATTTTCATTTTCCATTTGAAATCGAGCGGGCACATCATGTCCCATCGGGGATGAGTCAGCAGAGTAGACATCCAAAGCCCCTAATCTTTTGTGTGCTCAGATACCAGCAGGTAACGCAAATAAAGGCGAAGGCAAGAGCTTCTATGTCACTCCAATTCGAGAGGCACAAAATCGCACTGTACCCGGACTTCAGTAAAACTACTGTAGACAAGAGAAAACAATTTCTGTCCTTCAGAACAAGACTCCAGAGGTTGCAAGCTCAATATGAATTGTTTTTCCCGGCCCGATATAAAGTGACTTTGAACAGTGCCACGAGATTATTTGAAGATCCTGCGGTCCTGGAGATACATATTGAAGATCAAGAAGCTCTACAGATGCGCTGAAGAACCAAGTCAGAAGGATTTTACTGATTCATCAAAAATGTTGTCTGTGCTGGACTGAGTTACTATGAAGTAGGGGCTTTGCAGGTGTTCTGGAAATATTGCAAGTTCTACCTGTGACCAGTAATTTTCTGTGATGTATACATAACACAGGTACACTACCAAAAAACTGCCTCCAGTTTTGCAACTGATTCCTATAGATTTTGGGGTGCTGAATCCAGGAAAAATAGCCAAAATGTTCCATCACGTCACGTTTTCTTGCAAAATTAGATTTCTTACCCATATAAGGAATGTTCACATAATTTCTTTTTAGCCGACTGCAGTTTATTTTCTTGGCCCAAAATAGAGGTTGTAATGGTTAACTAACTAGAAACACTCCCTCATGATATTTTAGAGTGTTTTGTATTCATTTTATACATTAACAGGACAATTGGGAGGCGGGGGGCTAAATCCAGTACTCGCGCTGGCGCATGTTCTTTCCTGTTCGCCTCGCCTCGTTCGCTCGCTCAAACACGGTGGTTGCGACATGAACGTTCCTGTCAAATTTCAGTTTCTTGCAAGTTCATTATTACCTTTTGTTTGCTCAGTCGTAATCCAGCTTTATTCCGAAGTGGTTCACTACAGTTGTAGTTTGCAGTGCTGTGTATTTGTGATGGCTCACAGAGCCAAAGGTTGCGTCAACTCTCCGGACAGTTTTTGTTTTATTTGTGGGGAATATACCGTGAAAAAGCGGCAGAGGAACATTTCTGCATTTATTAAAAAAGTATATTTCGCCTATTTCGGTTTGAAGTTAGGCGATCAAGACAAACCGTGGGCTCCTCACAAAGTGTGCAAGACATGTGAGGAAGATCTACGCTTATGGATGAAAGGTAAAAAACAAGCATTTCGTTTCGGAATACCTATGATGTGGCGTGAACAAAGAGACCACAGCAGTGACTGCTATTTTTGCTCTTGCACTGTGAAGGGATACAACTTAAAAAATAAGAACGTAATAAGTTACCCCAACCTTCCCTCAGCAATTAGGCCTATGCCTCATAGCAACGAAGTACCTGTGCCTGAACCACCAAAATCTTTGGATCATATTTGTGTGGATGGTTCTGATCATGATGAGACTCATCAGATGGCTTTTCCCGATGAGTCCAGTACTTCCGAGTTTGAAACTGAACCAGATCCGAAACCTGAACTTTTCTCTCAAGCTGAATTAAATGATTTAGTCCGGGATTTAGGACTCCCAAAAGATGCTGCCCAACTGCTAGGTTCTCGGCTTAAACAGAAAAATCTATTGTCACCAGGAACAACTTTTTATTGGTACCGCAACCGCGAGACACATTTTTTGAAGTATTTCAGCAAAGAGGAAGATTTGGTATTTTGCAACGATATATACGGAGTGATGGAAAAGTTTAAACTCAAGTATGATCCTGCTGAATGGCGGCTGTTCATTGATTCGTCAAAAGACAGCATAAAAGGTGTTCTTCTTCATAATGGCAACACATTCGCTTCAGTTCCTATTGCTCACTCTGTTATTCTCCAAGAAAAATACGAGAATTTGGCCCTGATTCTTCAGAAGATTCGTTATGATGAGCATAAGTGGATGATTTGTCGAGACTTTAAAATTCTATCCATGCTATTCGGGCAGCAATCCGGTTTCACCAAATATCCCTGCTTCCTTTGCTTGTGGGATAGCCGGGCCCGCGACCTACACTGGGGGAAAAAAGACTGGCCAATTCGGGAGTATTTGAGACCCGGTGAGAAAAATGTTCTTCATGAGAGCTTGGTACCTCGTGATAAAATTCTATTACCACCTCTCCACATTAAGTTGGGTCTCATTAAGCAATTCATCAAGTCCCTTCCAAAAGATGGTGAGTGCTTTCGGTACCTTTGCTCAAAGTTCCCCCGACTTTCTGAAGCAAAGCTAAAGGAAGGAGTGTTTGTTGGCCCTGATATAAGGAAACTCATTTCAGATGGAGCATTCGCTGAAACGATGTCTGAGAAGGAAAAAGAAGCCTGGGATTCCTTCAAGGATGTTGTTCTCAAATTCTTGGGGAACAGGCGGGATGACAACTATAAGGATATTGTTGCCAGGATGCTCAATGCCTTCAAAGAACAAGGCTGTAACATGAGCCTGAAAGTCCATTTCTTGCACTCCCATGTGAACTACTTTCCCGAAAACCTGGGGGCGTACAGTGAAGAACAAGGTGAAAGGTTTCACCAGGACATCAAGGACGCAGAGAGAAGGTACCAAGGAAGATGGAACACCACTATGATGGCTGGTTTCTGCTGGTTGCTGCTGCGGGAAATCCCAGATGAAAAATACGCCAAGCAGCGCACCAAGAGAAGCATTCGGGGGAAGAAGAAACGGGCCCACCAGGAGATTGATTGACCCAAGAATGACTTTAAAATCTAAACTGTGTTGACAAATATCGTGTTTTTACTAAACTTTGAAATAAAAATTTGCTAGTTATTACCACAGTGTCGGATCTCATTTATTAGAATTTTATTTTCACACCATCGGGTGTTTGTCTTCATGTATTGCAATGGTGCGGTTTGCGTTTTCTATTCTTACATACATACCTGTACAACATTTTTTGCACATTTATTTGCTTTGCTTTGTGTCTAACCTCGCTCTTATATGCTCAATGTTTGTGCACATGTATGTGGCTGTTTTAAGTGCAGACAATTTTGCTACCATCACAGTGTGTTTTGTTGACATTACTCTATTCTTATGTGCTGCCTTGTTACAATTTTCTTTATTCTTATTTGAATAACTACTAAACAATTAGTATAAAGAATTCATCCAAGAATCTTTTATCTCGATCGCACTCAATCTGAAACGTTCACCTCAAACTGCTAACCCAATGTAGCAAAAAATCTGTACGTGATGGAGCAAATTGGTTACCAGATTTGGATTCAGCGCACCAAAAAACGTAAAAATCAATCGAAACATTAGAGGCAGTTTAAAAAAATTTTTTTTTAGTGTACCTGTGTAATTAGTCGGCTTCAGTGTTATAATTTATATTGTTACTTAAATAACACCCTGGTACTAGTAAGATATACTAGTATGATAATATATAAGGTCTATACTGCCTGAAATTTAGTGCACATTATTGGCTATCATTTGTATATTGTTTTATTGTAGAGACAAGGCTGTTAGGCATATAATAATGTCAATGACGTATGGCCTTTTTGCCTAACAATCTCGAGGAGTTATCAATTTTTATGATAATTGGTAACAACCTAGTAAGGTCAATAGTTTGGCATAACATGATAGGTAGAGATGTAAGTTTAGTCATATGGGGTTGGGGCGCGCCATGAATAGTTCTTTTAAGCTTTCTTTTCTATTCCTTTTCTTATTTTCCTGTGCTATCTTACCTTTTGAATGGGGTCACTTTTGTTAAGGGTATTTGGTTGCTCTCTGATGGTTGGGGAATCACGGTTAGTACTTTGTGGGTGCTCTTGGATATGTTTTGTGGGGCTTTTATTGTTACTTTATAATTAAAGAAATAAAGATTTTATCTCTGAACGTCAAAGGTATTAAAAATCCAGCAAAAAGGAAAAAAATTACATCTTATTGTAAACACCAGCAGGCTGACTTGGTTCTTTTACAAGAAACCCACTTGTCCCTAGCTGAAACTAAAAATTTAGAGGAGAGGCCTTTCCTTTTAATTGGTCATTCTCCTGCTCTTCAAAAGAAGAACAGAGTGGCTATCTTGGCTCGCAAAACTTTGGGGGTTAAGATAGACTCCTCGCATAATGACTTAGAGGGGAGATGGGCAAAAGTCTATATTAATATAGATGGGGTGAAATTGACAATTCTAAATATTTATGGTCCCAACTCGGATGATCCCAAATTTTTCAAGGATTTGGCTGGTATGCTACAGGAGGACATTCTTACTCCAATCATTATGGGTGGTGATTACAATCTCATTCTCGATCCTTTAATAGACCGGAACCCTGGTAGGGTGGAACGAGTGGTTAGAGCTAGGATAGCCCTCCAAGCTCTTATGGAATACACAGGTTTGGTTGATATTTGGAGATTATTCCACCCAAATAACAAGGATTACTCCTTTTACTCTCAGCCACACAATTCTTCCTCGAGACTGGATTATTTTTTTTGATCTCCAGATCATTAGTCTCAGTATCGTGCGAGGCCGAGATTCTGAGTATGCATATATCTGATCATGCGGCTATCCAGTTGAGGTTCTCAATCCCAGAAGGGAACAATCCTACCCGGGTTTGGTCTTTTAGTAGAGCATGGTTAGGTGATCCTGCTTTTCAAGAGGAAATAAGAGCTGCAATAAAAGAGTATTTTAGAATAAATAGGTTAGAAGACACAGCGTCCTGGGCTTGGTGGGAGGCCTTTAAAGCTTACTTGAGTGCCTCAATTACTAGCTTTAGTATCAAGGAACAGAGACGGAGAAAGGCCCGGCTAACTGTTCTGGAAGAACAGATTAGGGCTGTTGAGCGGTTATGGCAAAGGCAACCAGACACTAACATAATGATTAGACTTCAAAAGCTAAGATTCCAAATTAATAAAATTTTGTCTTTGGAAGTGGAGCAAATAATGATTAAGCAACGTTCCCGATACCATTTTGAGTGCAATGGAGCGAGTAAACTTCTTGTCATGGCTCTTAAAGGGAAACAGGTAAAATCCCGCATTATTTCTATACTGGATGATAAACTAGGTCATTTAACTAGTAATGAACAAATTCTACAAGCATTCGTGGAATGTTACCGTAATCTTTATTCTTCAGAATTAATACCCAACCGAATGGCAGTAAATAACTTTTTGGAGAATTTAAATCAACCTAGACTAGGGAAACAATAGATGAGGGAATTAGATAAGCCCATAACAGTAGAGGAAATACGTAAGGCAATTAATAATATGGCTACGGGAAAATCAGTAGGGCCTGATGGTTTACCATTAGAGTTTTATAAAATTTTTGGCGTTGAACTGCTACCAAATTTATTATCTTTTTATGACAAACTGTATAGCTCCCAGGGGCACACGGGAAACTTTTCAGAAGCTGCAATAATGATACTGGAAAAGCCTTGGAAAGATCCTATTAATGTAGCAAATTATAGACCAATTTCTTTACTGAATTCTGATTATAAAATTTATGCAAGTGTTCTGGCCAACAGGCTTTCCAAAGTTATTGGAGCTTTAATTCATCCCGATCAGTGTGGCTTCATCCCAGGGAGAGCGACCTCTGACAATGCAAGATTACTTTGCAATCTGTTTGACAGGGTTAACTTGATTGATCTTCCTTATGTAAGTCTCTTTCTGGATACGGAGAAGGCATTCGATAGGCTCATAGTAACAAAGCAACATAGTAAATGATGTCAGATAAAGACCAGTATGGTCCATCTAGTATGCCCAAGCTCGAATGGCCTTTTCTGTTTAAAACCTTAGAATGGTTCGGGTTTGGCCTAGATTTCATAAATAAGATTTGTGTACTTTATTCAAGCCCTCATACTCATATTCTTGCAAATGGTATCTTATCCTTCCCCTTTTCGTTGCATAGAGGCTCACATCAAGGATGCCCTCTGTCCCCGCTACTCTTTAATTTAGCCCTTGAACCCTTGGCGTTAGCCATCAGGTGAAGTGCCGGCATTACTGGGGTAACTGGGTGATATTCAAGTGAAATTATCCGCGTATGCAGATGATCTTCTACTCTTCACCCAACTGGCTGAAGTTCCACAGATTCTAGAGTTAATTGACTGCTATTCCGGGATGTCTGGCTTTAAAATAAATTGGACTAAGTCGGTGGTCTTCCCTATGAATAGTCTATTCTCTTCCGACTTGATGATCACATTCCCCTTCCGTTGGGAGGTGGATAGCGTTAAATATCTGGGAGTCAGATATAGTTTTTTGGCTGAGCGTACTATAGAAATCAATTTAGAAGAGCTTTCAAATATGATATGGAAAAAGTCACTATCTTGGTCTCCCCTTCACTTAAGATGGTGGGGAAGACTGGAAACTATAAAAATGATGCTAATGCCCAAAATCAATTACGTATTAGGAATGTTGCCTTGTTTGCTCCCTCTAAAGGCATATGCTGCTTTAGAAAGAAGTCTAACTAGGTTTCTTTGGGGTGACTTGCAGCCAAGGATTGCCCTGAAAAAACTAAATGCCTCAAAAGATAAGGGGGGAATCCATTTTCCGGACTTTAGGTGGTAACATCAATCCTTTTTATTAAAGCAAGGAGCGTTATGGTCTAATGAAGATGCTCTCTCTCAAAAACCTACATGGTTAGAGGTTGAAAGTCAAATAGTAGCGCCCTGTCCTTTAGCCCTTCTCCTTGGTATGAAACACCCTGTAAGGTCATTGTCAGGGAACCCGATTTATGCAATGCAAGAAGCCTACTTGACCATTATACAACGGGTTGGCAAGGACAACCCCCCCTCCCCCCCTTCAGGAAGATGCCTCTTTGGTAGAACCCGATGTTCAAAATTAATGGAAACATGTTTGCTTTGAAGAATTGGCAGGAGTGTGGTATTTGGACCCTAGACCATCTCCTGATAGCAAAAGGTTGGAAAGATTTCCCCACTTTGAAGTCTGAATTTTCCCTCCATGCTGATGCTTACCAGCAATGGTGCCAACTTAGACACTGTATAGCAGCAACTAACATTGCCATAAGGGACATGGTCGAAGAAGGTGCTATAATTGGTTGCTTAAAATAATTAGCTGGCAGCCCTGGATCAGCCTCTAAAATCTATACTTGCCTTAGAGACTATACTCCCTACAACATACTGGGATTGTCAAAAAATTGAGAATCGGAACTACATCGCACCCTTTCAAATAAGGAATGGTCTTTTTTATGGGGCCCAATAACTAGGGTCTCCAGATCAGCGGCGATTACCCAATCAATGTTTTTTTTTTTCTACATTGGGTGTACATTGCCCCGGTGAAAAAAGCCAAGTGGGACCAAAAGTCAGGAGATAAGTGTTGGTCCTGTCAACTTGATAGTGATACCTTTAAGCACATGATATATGAATGCCCTAATGTTCAGAGATTTTGGTCTCAGATAAGGTCTAAAATTCAAGATGTGTTAGGTATATCAGCATTGCCTTCGTGGAACATATTATGCTTAAGATCAGAAGAGAACATTCCTGGTTTAACCAATGATAAATATTTTTTATTCAATTTTATGCTAGCAATTGCCTTGAAAATCATCTTTTCAAACTGGAAAGATTTTCAAAAGGTAAACCAGGTGCTGTGGTGGAATATTGTATGTCAGGATGCTAATTATGAAAAATTGTATTGTAAACTGCATTATCCAGACAACGCTCCACTAATTCTAGAAAAATGGAGATTACTAGATGACTATGTTTTTAAAGATTCCTAGATGATGAGCTACCAATATAAATGGAAGGATCATATCCCCTAACTAAACCTTGATGCTAATTAGAGGTATTAACAGTAAATATCCATAGGCACTGGTCATAATTGATCACAACCTCAGAGGGCAAGGGAGGGTGGGAGGGTTCATAAACTGTTGATGTTATATTGTGTAGTGTGTGGTTCTGTTTATTGTGTTATTTGTAAAACTTAAAAATAAACAATTTAAAAAAATGTAAGGAAAAAGAGGGTGCTCATCATAAAAATGCAAGAGGTCAAAGAAAGAGGAAAACAGTCAAGAAAGCAAAGATACAAATGGAATAAAAAATAGCCAATGCAGTAAAATATATGTGTGGGGGGAGAGGGGAGAAGCCTTTTTTTTTAGATTCTGTATGTTAGTGACAGAAGAAGGCGCAAAAGTAGTATTGTCAGACTCAAGGGTAAAGGCAAGGAATATCTAGAGGCTGATGAGGATGAAGTGGAATTGCTTAACAAATATTTATGTTCTGTCTTTAAAGATCAAAGGCTGAGAGCAGGGCTTCAGAAAGCAAAGACAAATAGGATCGGAAATGAGGTAGATCTTGAAAACTTTTCAGAAGACTGTGTTTGTGAGGAGCTAGCTAAATTAAAAGTAGACAAAGTGATAAGGCCAGATGGGATACATACAAGAGTATTGAAGAACCCTAGGTAAGATCTTGCAGCTCCACCATCTGAACTTTTCAATACTTCCTTATAGTTGGGAGTGGTCCCAGTAGACTGGAGAAGGGCAGATGTGGCACATCTGCACAAAAGTGGAAGTAAGGAAGAGGTTGGGAACTCTAGGTCGGTTAGTCTGATCTCTATGGTGAGTAAATTAATCAAAACATTGCTAAAATAGAGGATAGTGAAGTACTTCTGCCCATGAAAGAATAGAAGGGAGTGAATGTTTCTGATGATCTTAGCATAGCCAAACAGGTAGAAAAGGCAACAGCAAAAGCCAGAAGAGTGCTTGGGTGCACAGGCATAGGAAGAAGGAGGTGAGAGTGCCTCTGTATAAAAGCATCTCGACCTGATTTGGAGTACTATGTGCAATTCCGGAAACTGCACCTTCAAAAGGATATAAGCAGAATAGAGTTGGTGCAGAGGACAGCTACTAAAATGATCAATGGCTTTCATCATAAAGCATATGGAGACTGACATAAAGATCTCAATATATATACTTTGGAAGAAAGCAGGAGAGGGGAGAAGTGAGAGAGATGCTTACTGAACATGTAGATAGTCATGGTTTAATAGAGAAAAGCCAACATGGATTTAGCCAAGGAAAGTCTTGTCTTACTAATCTGGTTTTGGTTTTTTTTGAAGATGTGAATAAAGAGACAGACAAAGGTGAGCCAGTTGATATAGTGTATTTGGATTTTCAGAAAGCCTTTGACAAAGTCCCTCATTGGAGACTTTTGGCAAAATTAAAGAGTCATGGGATAGGAGGTAGTGCACTATTATGGATCAGGAACTGGTTAAAAGATAGAAAGCAGAGGGTAGGGCCAAACGGCCCAGTTTCTCATTGGAGAAAGGTGAATAGCGGAGTACCCCAGGGTTCTGTTCTGGGCCCGCTGCTCTTTAACATACTCATTAATGACCTGGAAATGAGTGAGGTGATAAAACTCGCAGATGACACAAAATTATTCAAAGTTATTAAAACACAAGAGAATTGTGAAAAATTGGAAGGCTGGGCATCCAAATGGCAGATGAAATTTAATGTGGGCATGTGAAACGTTATGCACTTAGGGAAGAACAACCAAATTATGGTTACACAATTCAAGATTGCTCATTAGGAATCACCACCCAGGAAAAGGATTTAGGTGCCATCATGGATAATACTTTGAAACCCTCCACCAGTGAGCAGCAGTGGCCCAGAAAGCAAATAGAATGCTAGGACTCATAAAGAAAGGACTGAGAACAAAACCATGAATATTATAATGCCTCTGTATTATTCCATGGTGCGACCGCACCTTGAATACTGTGTGCAATTCTGGTCGCTGTATCTTAAAAAGGATATAACGTTATTAGAAAAGGTACAGAAAAGAGCCACCAAAGTGGTAAAGAGGAAGGAAGGATACTTCTATGAGGAGAGGCTTAAAAGGGTAGGATTCTTCAACTTGGAAAAGAGACAGCTGAGGGGAGATATGACAGAGGTCTATAAATTAAGAATGGAGTGGAACGAGTAAACATAGATCAGTTGTTTACTCCTTCAAAAAGTAGAAAGACTAGAGGACGCTCAATGAAGCTACAATATAGACTATTTAGGACTAATAAGAGAACATATTTTTTCACTCAACAAGTAATCAAGCTCTGGCATTCATTACCGGAGGATGTAGTAAAAGCTGTTAATGTATCTGGATTTAAAAAGGTTTGAACAAGTTCCTAGAGGAAAAGTCCATAACCCATTATTAAAGAGGACCAGGGAAATCCACTGCTTACCCTGGGAAAGCATTATGGAATCTTTTTGGGAACCTCACAGGTACTTGTGACCTGGATTGGTCACTGTTGGAAACAGGGTACAGGCTTGATGGACCTTGTTCTGACCCAGTATGGCATTTCTTATGTTCTTAAGTACCTCCATAACAAATGCTCAGGAGGAGAGCCTCTTTAAATTGAAAAAAAGCTCTAGAATTAGGGGGCATCATGGGATGAAGATGAAAGGGGTTAGACTCTGGAGTTGTAGCAGCAAAGCGCAGACAAACCAATAATACCAAGAGTCTGTTCAGAAGGTCCAAATCATTTATTTGTGCACAAGTCTCAAGCAAAGTCAATTTCAAAATGGCTGAGCAAAGTTTTCTAGCATTACAACAACTTTTATAGACTTCTGTTCCATTCTAGGTATAGAAAAACACTTCATTGGTCCCGGTACTCTCCCGTACCTCCCGTACCCCTTCTATTGGTGCCGGTACTGATATGATTATCCAATTATGTTCCTCCAGTGGGCTCAGCACCTGCTCACCCCACCTCTAGTCCCAATTACAATGGTCAGTTCATTAACTTGTTACTTTCATACTCTCAAGGCCATAGAGCCAATTTGTGCATGCAGGGGAGCAGGGCTCTGCAACTCGTCTGTCAGCAATCCCAATTAAATCCCTTACAGATGTACTTTTCTTATCAGTAACTTTTAAACATTTTTCTGTATTTTTCCATCTTCCAGTTCTGCTTGTCTAAGCTAATTCAATACTTTTACTGAGTTCTATCCTACCATAGCAGCACGTTGGGGGATGTGTAATTCCTATGAGCCTCTTCACAGGCTTCATTTACAGGTCAAGCTAGTTAGGCCTGCCTGCTTATGTCAGACACTGTGGATCACAGGCCTGCACCTGCCACATTCCCCCCTTTGATTAATCTCACCCTATTACTTAATAAGGTGTGAGAATTAAATCACCTCTAGAAGAATCACATCATGATCGAAGGATTTCGACTAGGACTGGCCTTATATAAAGCCATTATTTTAGTTGCGGTCTTCCGCTCTACTGTACTATCAATAGCATTATGAAGAGAACGCATACAACATGGGATTAAACATGGTAATAAGAAAATAACAACAACAAGGATTAGTACTAAGACAATGAACGTCTTAAATCCTCCCAGCCATGAGAAAATGTTAGCAAACCAGTTAGGAAATTTCAGTGAGTGCCAAGTCTGTACTGGCACATAAGCATGTCTTTGCATATCTTTAGCAATTTCTTCAACTACTTGACCCTTATCATCTATTTTCAAGCAACAATTAGTTAAATTCAGTTTACCACATACTCCTCCTTCAGCTGCTAGCAAATAATCAAGTGCTAAGCGATTCTGGTATATGGCAGTGCGCATCTGGGTACTTTGTCTAGCTAAAAGTGTAAGAGCGTGACTAGTTTCATTGGTTATTATCTCAACTACTGCTTGTAAGCGGATAATACGATTAATCATATAGACTGGGGTTCAGTAGCCCCACATACCATCATCATTCCAAGTGGCAGGTCCATAATACTCAATGATTCTTTCTGGTGGCCAATCATCACCTTGCCACTTCTCCCACTTGCCTACCTGGAGGGGTGATCTCTTCTGTCTCAGTGCTCTTTTGTGTCGATGGGTAGTGTATACTGGGTATCCTAATTGTTCTCCATGTTCAGTGTTTAAAAGAAAGAAGGAAGGTCTGATGGTTCCTAAGACACATGCTCCTCCCCATTGTGGCGGGAGTTGCGCATACGCTCGGTTTCCACAGATCCAATATAGGCCAGGCGGGGCTTGCCAGGCATGGGCTTTGGCAAGATTAGTCCATAAATCAGCAAGTTCAGGAAATCTGGCTAATGGGTTAGGAGGTTCAGGGTGTTTGATTCCTGACCACCATGACGTCTTTTTGGTAGTGGCATTATAGAATTTCTGGCTAAGACAGACCAGCTGTCCTACCTGTTGGGTGAACTGGGGTCCAGTTCTGGCATAGCAAAGACGTCCAACGATTGAGTGCGCTAACACCCATTCGCTAGTAGTCTTGTGTAATTCAGTTTGATTGTAAATCAAAGAATAATTCAATTCTTGGGCTTCCCATGGCCACTGGTCTCCCATTTGGGTTCCGCCACAGAAATAGCAATCTGAGATTTTAAGACTAGATACTACTGCTCCGGCTAATTCTAGAAATAAATTCTGAGAAGGATGAGGAATCTCAAACTTATTTACATGCATGGCTTCATTAAAGGTATTATGGATATGATATTTAGATGATTTGTGGGCTTGGGTATTCAATCTGATATACACAATAGTTCCTGGATCTATTGCCCCTCCAGCAATACGTAAACCAAACTTGTATCCTTGTTTCCATGCATAGGGATTGTGTATGCGTAAGTGTAAGGGGTTACAAGCATCTTTCTGACATTTATCATTTGTTGTTGACTTGGTTAAAGTGGCCATTCGTTTATCTATCTTCTCGTCAACTATACCATTATTCCAGGTAGCATAAAAAACACATTCCCAATCCGGGCAATAGTAATCTGCTGCTGGTGCAGTACTATAGCCTGGTCCCGTTTTGCCTGTACACTTCCTCCATCCTGTGGCACCCTCTGGACACATGTACTTATGGTCATTTCGATAAGCTTTTTCCCAAGTACCACAGGTGGAATAACTATCTCTGTTAATGACATTACATGCATCAAAATTCAAAACAGCAGGTTTAGTAATGTCCTTAAGTGGTGGCGTAGCAGCTATTATAGGTCCATCTGCATCCTTCCATCGTATTTCCAACGTGTAATAGGATGGATTCTGATGCGGATTATAGCATGCTCTAATTTTGCCATAAGTGCAAACATTTAGTTCAGTGGTGTTATAAATACACCGAGTCACTTTTCCCTTGCAGGTATAGTAAGAATGATAAATCAAAGTCTGAGTTACTTTCAGTCCAGTTCGAGTAGAAGTAATGCAAGCAGTGCATGGAGGTAAAGCATAAGTCAGTTCAAAACCTCCAAAGAAGGCAACCAGGGCAAAGCAAAGACAAAGATACATGTTGATTGGAGTTCTTCTGAATCCTCAGCTTGCAGATCTTGACCACGACATTCTTTTTCTTCGTCCCGTGCGCTAATGAAGCAATACAACGGGAGCTGAGTGTTGATTGAAGATCCTCAAGTTGTCCACCACACCTCGACCAACTTAGCAAGTTCAGTTGGTTTTTCTGAAGTATGGGTCAATATACTGTAGTGTGCCAAATCGCACGCAAATTGGGTTCGTTGAAATAAAGCTGTTGCTGCATGGAAAAACAGCAATCCTCTTCGAAAGACTTGGCTACTGCAAGGCACTGTGATGAAGTGTCTAAGCTGCTGGTTGCCGTCTTAAAGTAACTCGCAAGGGTGCATCAAGATGCGGTTCTGCTGTCCACTGCTCAGGCTCAGGATCAGCGGCGGGCTTGACTCTGCTGTGGTGGATCCAGGCGTCAATCTCGGCTACCTTTACTGCAGTTGGGGTAGACAGGATGACGGTGTACGGTCCCTTCCAATGGGGTTCCAACGGTGTCTTCTTCCAATCCTTGATCCACACCGAGGTACCAGGCTGATAGGGATGCAAAGGTTCCGTCAAGTTGATAGGCAACTGGTCTTGGATCCACGCATGGAGAGTCTGCAGAACAAAACTAAGAGCTAGGAGTTCTTGTCTGGTTACTTCTGAACCAATTTGGGCTAAACTTCCTTTGATTCCCTGCACTATTGGTGGGGGTTTACCATACAGGACTTCAAAAGGGGAAAATCCTGTTGATTTTACAGGAGCTGAGCGTATTCTGAGTAAAGCTATCGGGAGCACTTGGGGCCACTTCAAGTGTGTCTCCTGGCAAAGCTTAGACATTTGGGCTTTTAGGGTACGATTCATTCGCTCAACTTTCCCTGAACTCTGGGGTCTGTATGCAGTGTGGAGTTTCCATTGTATCTGCAAAGCTTTTGCTAACTGTTGAGTAACCTGGGAGACAAATGAGGGTCCATTGTCTGACCCTATTACTGCTGGAATTCCAAACCTAGGGACAATCTCTCTCATTAAAACTTTGGTAACTTCTCGGGCCTTCTCAGTTCTGGTTGGGAAGGCTTCTACCCACCCAGAGAAAGTACAGACTAATACTAATAGGTAATGGTATCCATTGGCTTTTGGCATTTCGGTAAAATCAATTTGGAGGTTGTGCATGGGGGTTACACCTCCTGACTGAACTCAGGGTGCCGTTATAAGGCCTTGCTTGGCATTATTTTTGGCACAGATTAGACACTGACGTGCTACTGAAGCTGATATGGTTGTCATCAGAGGGGTGTAAAAATGTGGTCTAAGTGCTTTTTCCATAGCACCTTTCCCATAGTGGGTGGCTTCGTGGAAGGCTTTGACAAAAGATGGTCCTAACAGTTCAGGAATTACTATTCGTCCAGGGGGTTGGCTGCCCTCTTCTGGTGGCAGCTCAATCCATCCATCTTTCAGTACTCCATCTTCCTTGTTACAGTAGTAATCTAATTCTTTGGTGGTATATCGTGGTGTCCATAAATTCAGAGGTACTGGAAACAATGCTGCTTGCATTGGCATAGCTTGTGGTGTAATCTGTCCCGTCATAGCTGCTTGTCGTGCTGAGGCATCTGCAAACCTATTTCCTCGGGCAACTTCTCCTTTTCCTGCTTGATGTCCTCTGCAATGCATGACAGCTACACGAGTTGGGGCCCAAACTGCATCAAGTAACATCAGTATCTCGGGACCATACTTGACTGACTTTCCTCTGGATGTGATGAGCCCTCGTTCTTTATAGAGAGCTCCGTGGACATGTAGAGTAGTGAAGGCATATTTGGAATCTGTATATACATTTAGCACAAGTTCCACTCCTAATAACAATGCTCTGGTGAGTGCTATTAATTCGGCTTTCTGAGCTGATGTGCCTGAGGCTAAAGCTGATGATTCAACTACTTCGTGTTGAGTGACGACTGCATATCCAGCACAGCGTCGTCCATCGAGGATGAGACTGCTCCCATCAACATAATAGACTTGGTCAGGGTTGTCTATGGGCACATCTGTCAGGTCAGGTCGACTGGAGAACACAGGGTCCATGACTTCGATACAGTCATGCTCTGGGAGTTCTTCACTAATGGGTATCAAGGTGGCTGGATTCAAGGCATGACTCACTTCTAGTTCTATCTGTGGGTTTTCACATAACATGCTCTGGTATTTCAACATTCGGGAATTGGTGAGCCAATAATTTGCTTTCTGTTCCATGAGGGCAAGGACTGCATGTGGCACAGTGACTCGTATGTTTTGTCCTAGTGTGAGCTTGTCTGCTTCACTCACTAATAGTGCTGTAGCTGCAACTGCTCTCAGGCATAGTGGCCATCCTTTGGCCACAGTGTCCAACTGTTTCGATAGGTATGCTACAGGTCGCTCCCAATTTCCCAATTTCTGAGTCAACATGCCTAAGGCATTTCCCTGTGCTTCATGTACAAACAAGTGGAAAGGCTTGTGGACATCTGGTAGTCCAAGTGCTGGTGATGACATCAATTCTTCCTTTAACTTCTTGAAGGCTGTATCCTGCTCAAGTCCCCACTCCAGTGGCGACTTCTCTTCTCCTTTTGTGGCTTCATACAGTGGCTTGGCAATTTGGGCAAAGTTGGGTATCCAGATTCGGCAATATCCTGCCGCTCCCAGAAAGGCTCTGACTTGCTTTCTGGTTGTTGGGGTTGGAATTCTGCATACTGCTTCTTTTCTTTCTCTGCCTAATCTTCGGCTGCCTTGGGTTATACGAAAACCCAAGTATTTCACTTCTTTCTGGCATAGTTGTGCTTTTGCTCTGGAAACTTTATATCCAGCTTCATTTAGTAACTGCAAGAGATCTTTGGTGGCTTGTATACATTCACTTTCTGATACTGCTGCTATCAGCAGGTCATCCACGTATTGGAGAAGCACTCTCTTCCCCGGGGCCACTGGATAACTTGAAAGGTCCTGATTCAGTGCAGCACTGAAAATGGAAGGCGAATTCTTGAATCCTTGGGGTAATCGTGTCCAGGTGAGTTGGCCCCCTCTTCCAGAGATGGGGTCCTGCCATTCGAATGCAAACAATATTTGACTTGCAGGGGCTAATCTTATGCAAAAGAATGCATCTTTTAGATCTAGTACAGTGAAATGGGTAGCTTCAGCAGGTATCAGTCCTAGAAGAGTATAAGGATTGGGTACAACTGGATGTATAGTTTCAACTGCATCATTCACTCTCCTTAGGTCTTGCACTGGGCGATAATCATCTGTCTCAGGTTTCTTTACTGGCAAAAGTGGAGTGTTCCATGGGGATTGACATACTTTTAGTAGGCCATACTCGAGCAATCTTTGTAGGTGGCGATGAATGCCTTCAATTGCGGCTCTTGGGAGAGGGTACTGTTTGACGTGTACTGGTGTAGCACTAGGCTTGAGGGTTACAATTACTGGAGCTATATGCTTGGCTAGGCCTGGGGGACTGCCTTCTGCCCATACTCCAGGTGGTGCATGAATGTTCTTTAAAGTTTGTTTGAAATAAGTGTCTTGGATAGAGTCATCAATGTAATACCTCCATTCTTCTTCTCGGGGAACTGTCAGCAGCATTATTCCTGCTGGTTTGGCTTGGGGATTTACTGTCATTTGCATTTCTCCTTTTTCAGAGAAAGATATTTGTGCTTGGAGTTTGGCTAACATATCTCGTCCCAGTAGTGGCACTGGACATTCGGGCATATAAAGGAATTGATGAGTTATTTACTGTCCTCCTAGATTGCATATACGATTCTGAAGAAAAGACTTTGTAGCTTTAGCACCAGTTGCTCCTATAATGGTGACTGCTTTTGTAGAAAATGGGGCTATCTTCTTGTCTATTACTGAATGTTGTGCTCCAGTATCAACCATAAAGTCCATAACTTGGTCTCCTATTTGTATTCCGATCATAGGCTCCTGGAGACCTAAAGCAAACTTGGAGCCCGGTCTGTCCTAATCCACGTCATTTTCATCATGGATCGTTGTGGCCAATGCTTGAATGGCTCCTCCTCTCTCTCGCTGGAATTGTTCTCGATTGGCTCCTCCGCGATTTTGGGGACGGCCTCGTCTTTCTTCTCGCCATTGATGATTGTTGTCGTCATCTTGCTGGGCGTCTTCGAGTTGCGGGCAAGCATCTCTCCAATGTCCTTCTTCTCTGCAATAGGCGCATTGGTTCACGCCTAGCTGCTGGGACCGGCCTCCACCTCGGCCCCGCCCTCTTCCTCTGCTCCGTCGACTAGGGATACCTCCCCTTTTCTGTTCAACTATGGCCGCAGCCAAAAAATCAGCTTTCTTCTTCATCTTTCTATCACATTCTCTCTGCCTTTCATTATCACGATTCACATACACTTTATGAGCAACTTCCAGTAACTGCGTTGCATTCATGCCCGCAAACCCTTCTAATTTCTGTAATTTACGTCTGATGTCTTGTTGAGACTGGTTTACAAAAGCAGAATTCACCATACATAAACTTCCTGGTGCTTCAGGATCATAGGGAGTATACATTCTGTATGCTTCAATTAATCTTTCATGAAAGTCTGCTGGGCTCTCATCTACACCTTGGATAACTCCTGCAACTTTGGAAAGGTTCATAGCTTTCTGGCCCCCCCTTTTCAGACCTTGTAAAAAACCTTGGCGAAAACGGGCTAGGGCTGTCGATCCTACTTCTGTATTTGGATCCCAATGGGGGTCTTCATTCGGGAATTCTCTCTGGGCCGCTTCCCGATAGTCTATTCTGTTCTGCCCCAGTCCCGGAGCTACAGGGTTATCTGCCATCCACTCAATAGCTGCTTTTCTAATTCGTGTTCGCTCCTCTGTTGTGAATAGGGTGGTCAGGAGATGGCGGCAATCTGGCCAAGTGGGTTGGTGGGTTTTCATAATAGTAGTTACTAATTCTGTAAGTTCCTGGGGCTTACTAGTATAGGAGGCATAATGCGACCTCCAATTTAACAAATCCGTTGTAGAGAAAGGGATGTATATGTAACTTAGGGGTCCCGCTACCACCTCATCATTTTCGTTCTTTATGGGCACCCCCGGGACTTGCCGTAAAGGCATCATTTTGGCAGTAGATGTCTTGTGGGATCTAAGGGTTGTTTTCGTAACTGTCTTTCCAGAGGTCACTTTCACTTTTTCAACAGGTTTCACTTTGGGTGTACATTTTGCTGGCAAGCTAGTGCTGGCAACCACTTGTACGCTGTCATCCTCGCTTAGGGCATTTTCAATTTCTTCCTCCTCTATCTCTATATCTGACTCTCCTTTTTCTATTCCTGTAATATCATCTTCTTCAGCTAAGGGGAATTCCTCTCCCCGCCCTCCGGGAGGTGGGTCAGGAGTTGGGTCCCGCTCCGGCTGTGTCTGGGGCTCTGGGGCAGGACGCCGGGCTACTCTTACTGGACCTGGGGTTCGAGGCTGTCTGGGAATTATTTCTGGGGAGTCAGGATCTACCAGGATGGGCTTCTTCCTGGACTTCTTATCCTGCTCTTTCATTCTAGGCTGTTCTATTTTCTGTCTAGAATCTGTTTTAGCTAACATTATTCTGCACTGTTCCTCATAACAGCGCTGCGCCCAGAGGGGCGGATCTTCACAAGTACTTAACCAGGAATCTATGTAGGGGTACTGATCGGGGTGCGCTATCCGCACTCTACGGTGTACTAACTGAATAATCTCTACATTAAACGTTCCCTCTCGGGGCCAGGTGGGGTCTATATCGGGCCACTCCCTAGTACACAGTATCTGTAAACGGGCTGCTGTCATTTTAATACCATAATTTCCAGAATATCCCTCTTTAAAATGTGCGATCATACATTCTAATGGAGTGTTCCTAGTAGACCTCGCCCCTCCCATTTCGATGTGTGCGCGCAACAACAGACAAAAGGGAAAAGGAGGGCGGACCGTGGGTAAGGGGTCCTCACGGCCCTGGAAACGTATAAGGAAAACAAATAACAAGACAAGACGACAATCGCTTCCCCCTTTTCGCGACCTGAACGCGGTCACCCGGTCAGGAAATGCGCTACTCAGGGGTCCGCCTTCACTTGGTCCGTGCTGCCAGACCTCTCATTCACACTTCATTCGCACAATCATGCTAGCAACGTATCCCAGAATGCATTCGTTTCTATCTATTCTGACTAGTCTTACCAATTTCCCAATTACAAAAAGATGGGGGTTTCACCCTGCGAATACTCATGCGGGGTTACTCGGCCCTTCTTTGAGAGGTGATCAGGCTCTCTTACCAATTACCAATTTCTCGAGATTACAAATTCCAAGTTCCAAGTTCCAATGGCAGTATTGCTCTTTTCTATATCTGTCTAGACACCAAATCAAAACTATACTCACCGGATCCGGTCCTCAAACTTCCCAAGCAGGCGCATGAGTTGGACCTCGGACTCCCCTCACTCGGGTTCGAGGCGTTGGCTCCAGCCGGGCCCGGCACCCGCCGAGGTCCGACCAGCTCCCTCCGATGCAAGGGACCGGCGGCGCCAGGGAGCAGCCCTCGTCGGAAGGGCGCGATCCCAGCAGGACCAAGCCTATAGAGGCGGAAAGTCATGGTATATTGCCCTATATACACTTTGATTCCACAACTTCCCGGCCAACGCACCAAGAATATGTAGCAGCAAAGCGCAGACAAACCAATAATACCAGGAGTCTGTTCAGAAGGTCCAAATCATTTATTTGTGCACAAGTCTCAAGCAAAGTCAATTTCAAAATGGCTGAGCAAAGTTTTCTAGCATTACAACAACTTTTATAGACTTCTGTTCCATTCTAGGTATAGAAAAACACTTCATTGGTCCCGGTACTCTCCCGTACCTCCCGTACCCCTTCTATTGGTGCCGGTACTGATATGATTATCCAATTATGTTCCTCCAGTGGGCTCAGCACCTGCTCACCCCCCCTCTAGTCCCAATTACAATGGTCAGTTCATTAACTTGTTACTTTCATACTCTCAAGGCCATAGAGCCAATTTGTGCATGCAGGGGAGCAGGGCTCTGCAACTCGTCTGTCAGCAATCCCAATTAAATCCCTTACAGATGTACTTTTCTTATCAGTAACTTTTAAACATTTTTCTGTATTTTTCCATCTTCCAGTTCTGCTTGTCTAAGCTAATTCAATACTTTTACTGAGTTCTATCCTACCATAGCAGCACGTTGGGGGATGTGTAATTCCTATGAGCCTCTTCACAGGCTTCATTTACAGGTCAAGCTAGTTAGGCCTGCCTGCTTATGTCAGACACTGTGGATCACAGGCCTGCACCTGCCACAGAGTAATCTGAAAACATATTTCTTTACATAGAGTGTTGGATATGTGACATATCCTCCCAGTGGAAGTGGTAGAGATGAAGATTGCAGCTGTATTAAAGAAAGCATGGGACAAACACAGAGGTTCTCTAAGGGAAAAGAATGTAATGTAAAGTTTAGTAGTTGACATTGTGACGCAGCGGACCCTCTTCTAGAGAGAAAAAAAGTTTTAAATTCTGAGAAAAAAAGAAATGTCCTGCAATTTCCAAAGGATCCATCTAGGGGGAGCAGGAGAGGCAGGACAGAGACTCCAGAACCACGCCTCAGGGGGCAGGAGTCATACTCCAACACCACACATTTAAGGAGATGCAGGCAAGAGTCAGCAGTCTCGCAAGGGAGCTCAGAAGGTTCACCAGGAACTGTGCCACCTGGAAGAGAACAAGTTAGAAGCAGCTCCAGAGAAGGACCAAGAACAGGCTATGCAGAGGAGAGACCAAAGCCAAGGTCTAGGCCCAAGCCAAGCCTGAGCAGAAAGACAGGCTGGGGAAGGAGAACCAGTCCTATAGCCCAGAGGATAGGCCGAGAAGGCCGAAGCCTGACTAGATTAGGCTCTGAAGCCGGAAAGAAAATCAGCCATAAAAGCCAAAGGAGAGAAGAGTGGGAGAGCCGAAGGAACACACCAGAGAGCACTGACACGGAGGGCAGTAGCCAAGGTAGGCCTCCAGTTTTGTCCCAAAGAACCAGGAGAAAAGCAAGAGGTGAAGCTTTTAAAATTTGTTATAGTTTGCCTAGAGAAGAATCCTGGGAAGGTGACTCTCCTTATCATAAACAAGGACAGAAGTATAAGTTAAAAGACAGCTGTTATAAGCAAAGAACTGGCAGAGGAAAACCTTACCAAGAAAATGTTTTTAAACATTTAGAAAAAGAGCTGCCACTGTGGTATTCCACCTTGCAGAAGCCTAGGCCCAAACATTTGGCTAAGCCCTGGGAAACACCAGAACATACTCCAGGGAAGGACACTTATTCGGTTTCCCCAGAGCAGTCAGGCGAGGAGGCCATGCAAGTGGAATCTATATCCGAGGTCTTGGATAGCCCAATGGAATGTACCTATTGTGTTGTGGATGAGATTGAATCATTCCATAGATCTGGCAGTGAATGAAGCATTACTGTTTGAACATTTTTATACTGTGAAGTTAACAGCCCTTTTTGGTTAGTTCATGCCCTGTTTGGAAAATCCGTTGCAAAGACTTTTTCTGTTATGTTTACCAGTGTGTTGTGCGTATGATTTGAACCCTTAGTGCAAAAAGGGGAATAAAAGTCTTTTTTTTTTCATTTTTCCTCCACTTTGTGCAAGAGTATAATTTTTCTCTTTGGGAGTTTGGTAACGAGGCCGGCACAAGGCTGATACCCTTGACCCTCGCACCTGGCCAACCCCAATCCAACCTTCTTGGTGACAGCGGACCAGCGAGCGGCGGCGCCCTGCGGAACCCACCCTTTGGTGGAACTACTATGCCGCCACCAGGGGGTGCTGGCACACGCTCGCGCACACTCCGCCCGGCCCCCGCGTCACAACATGGATGGGCAGACTGGATAGGATATATGGTCATTATCTACTGTCATTTTCCTAAGTTTCTTTGAAGACTTTGATCAGACTGCTAATGCTAATATCAGATTAGTTTGTCATTTCATTGGAACAGCAAATTTCTATTACAGGCCTTGACAATTTTTTTTTCTATCTAGGAACCAGCCTACAAATTTAGGAGTCTGCTGCGAAGACCTTGGTCACAGTCCTCCCCCCCCCCCCCCCTTATCTGCAAAAAGTGTTTTGCAGTTCCATTTTTAAGGGCTTGATTTACCATTTTCCCATTTTCTATGGGATAAGAAAGCTTAATAAATCTCTCTCATAGTCCCCACCAGCCATTACTTAGTTTCTCTCTCTCATAGCCCACTCAGCCATCACCCATCACCCAGTCTCTCTCTCTCTTTCTCATGGCCCCCACCCATTATTATATGTCTTTCTCACCTCATTGCTACCCTCCCCCCCCCCCAACCATCCCTCTCTCTCCATTACCTCCCCTCCCCCCCACAGCCATCATTCCTGGTCTCTCACAATTCCTGTCATGCAGCACCACAAACGTGTTTCCTATCATGACTGACTCTATTGTGATCAGCTCTCTACAAAGAGTTTGATCTGCACAGTGCAGGAAGTTTGTGCTGATCTCGCTGTTTCAGATCTCACAAGACTTGAAACAGCAGATCAACAGAACATAAGAACATAAGATATGCCATACTGGGTCAGACCAAGGTCCATCAAGCCCAGTATCCTGTTTCCAACATTGGCCAATCTAGGTCATACGTACCTAGAAGTTTCCCCAAAAGACACAGGTTCTGCATTGCTTGTACTGGGTCAAGCATTGATATCCTGGGTCCCTTCTTAATAATGGTTTATGTACCTTTCCTCCAGGAACTTGTCCAAACCTTTTTTAAACCCAGCTACACTAACAGCCTTTACTACATCCTCCGGTAACAAATTCCAGAGTTTGATTACACGTTGAGTGAAAAAATATTTTCTTTTATTAGTCTTAAATAGTTTACCGTGTAGCTTCATTGCATGTCCCCTAGTCTTTCTATATTCTGATAACGTAAACAATCAATCTACGTTTACCCGTTCCACTCCGTTTATTAATTTATAGACTTCTATCATATCTCCCTTCAGCCGTCTCTTTTCCAGGTTAAAAAGCCCTAACCTTTTTAGCCTTTCTTCACAGGAGTATCCTTCTATCCCCTTTACCATTTTGGTGTCTCTTCTCTGAACCTTTTCTAATAATGCCACAGGAACTTTGTCTACCACGTGTCTCAAGCTCTTTGTAGAGAGCCGATTATGATAGAGTGAAGAAGCAAGGCCTTGACATCCTGGGTACCAGGGTGCAAGTTGTAGGTGCCATAGCAACCTGGGATTTGTTGAGCCCTGCTCTATTGTGTGTCTTTATTACAGTGATCCTCCACCAGTAGCACTTTTGAATTTGTAAGTACTATAATCCCCAAGTATGATTTCTCACATATTTTTGCTGGGGTCCTCTTACCCTCCCTGCTGTTCTTATTTATTTATTTGAAAAGCATTTATATGTCAGTAATCTATACATTCTTAGCAGTGAAAGAAATTGATGTTATGGGACAAAATCAACATAGATTTAGACAAGAGAAGTCTTGCTTCACCAATCTGCTACATTTTGTTGAAGTTGTGACTAAACAAGTAGATAAATGTGAGCCAGTGGATAAAGTGTACCTGGATTTTCAGAAAACCATTGACAAGAGTCCCTCATGAGAGACTCTTGAGGAAATTTAAAAAGTTATGGGATAGGAAGCAGTGCACTATTATCAACTGGAACTGGTTAAAAGAGAGAGAAGAGATGAATAGCCAATTTTCTCAATGGAGAAAGGGAAATAGTAGAGTGCCTCAGGGATCTGTGCTGGTCCCACTACTTTTTAAGATATTTATAACCTGGAAATGGGAACAAGTGAGGTGATCAAATTTGCAGACAACCCAAAATGATTCAAATTTGTTAAATCACAAGAGCATTGTGAAAAATTGCAGGAAGATCTTGAAAAAGTGGGAGATTGAGTATTCATATTTAACTTGGACAAGTGAAAAGTATGTACTTAAGGAAAAATAACCCAAATTACCAAGAATCCACATTAGAGGTCACCCCCCAGGAAAAGGATCTAGGCGTAATCATGGATAATATGTTCAGTGTGCGGCAGCAGCCAAAAACGCTAATAGAATACCAGGAATTATGAGGAAAGGAATGGAGAATAAAACAGAGAATATCATAATGCTTTTATATTGCTCCATGGTGAATCTGCATCTTGAGCAGGACCACTTTTATCTATGGATAAAAATGGCAGCTGATTGGGCCCTGCACAACGTGTGTGCAACTACTACTACTACTACTCACCATTTATATAGCGCTACCAGTCATGTGCAGCGCTGTACAGCACAGACATGTAAGAGACAATCCCTGATCATCAGAGCTTACAATCTAGTCAAGACAAGACATACAAAACACGGAAGGTGTGGGCAAGGGTAGAACAAGAGAGAGAAAAGGAGATCAGGTGGGTCAAGATCCAAAGGCAGTAGCAAAGAGGTGAGTTTTCAACTGGGACCTGAAGAGGGTCAGAGAGGGTGCCTGGCGTACAGACTCAGGTAATTTGTTCCAGGCGTAAGGTGCAGCCAGGTGAAAGATGCGAAGTCTTGAGTTAGCAGTAAGAGAGCAGGGCATAGATAGAAGCAGTTTGCCAGAGGAGTGGAGTTCCCGAGGGGGGTTATAAGGAGAGAGAAGAGATGAAAGGTACTGAGGAGCCGCGGAGTGAGTGCATTTATAGGTCAGCAGGAGAAGTTTGAACTGGATGCAGAAGCAGATGGGGTGCCAGTGAAGTGACTTGAGAAGAGGAGTAATATGGGCATGACGAGGATGGCAGATTAGCCACGCAGCAGAGTGTTGAGCAGATTGAAGGGGAGAGAGATGACTCAAAGGGAGACCAGCAAGGAGTAGGTTACAGTAGTCAAGGCGGGAGGTGATTAAGGAGTGGATAAGGGTTTTAGTAGTGTGTTCAGAAAGGAGGGGGCAGATTTTGCTAATGTTGTAGAGAAAGAAACGGCAGGTCTTAGCTATGAGATGGATGTGTGTGGAGAAAGAGAGAGAGGAGTCAAAGACGACCCCCAGATTGCGGACTGAGGAAGTAGAAAGGAGTACAAAGTTATCCACAGAGACTGAGAAAGGAGGAAGAGGAGAGGAGGTTTTGGGGGGAAAGATAAGAAGTTCAGTCTTGGCCATGTTCAATTTCAAGCGGCAGTGAGATATTCAAGCAGCAATGTCAGAAAGGCAGGCAGAGATCCTGGACTGGATTGCCAGAGAGAGTTCAGGTGTAGAGAGGTAGATTTGGGAGTCATCAGCATAGAGGTGGTATTGAAAGCCATGGGAAGAGATAAGGGCACCAAGGGACTGGGTATAGAGAGAGAAAAGGAGCGGACCCAAGACAGATCCCTGGGGTACACCAACTGAGAGCGGGGTAGCAGAGGAGGAGGAGCCACTGGAACACACACTGAAGGAGCGATGGGAGAAATAGGAGGAGAACCAGGATAGTACAGAGCCCTTGAAGCCAAGCGAGAACAGGGTATCGAGGAGAAGGTTGTAGTCAATGGTGTCAAAAGCAGCAGAGAGGTCAAGAAGGATGAGGACAGAGTACAGGCCCTTGGATTTAGCCAGGAAGAAGTCACTGGAGACCTTGATAAGAGACGTTTCAATAGAGTGTAAAGGACAAAAGCCAGACTGTAAGGGATCCAGGAGGGCATGAGAGGAGAGGAAGTCGAGGCAGCAGCAGTGAACCGCACGTTCAAGTAGTTTAGAAGTGAAGGGAAGGACAGAGATGGGTCGATAGTTAGAAGGACAGGTAGGATCAAGTGAGGGTTTCTTGAGGAGGGGTGTGACCACAGAGTGCTTGAAGTCTGCAGGGATAGTTGCAGTGGAGAGCGAAAGGTTGAGACTATGGGAGATAGAAGGGACAATGGTGGAGGAGATGGGGCTTAGGAGATGGGTGGGGATAGGATCAGAGGAGCAGGTGGTGAGTTTGGAGGAAGAAAGAAGGTATGCAGTTTCCTCATCAGAGATGGCAAGAAAGGAAGAGAGGGTAGCAAGGGAGGGCGGGGAGAGTTGGGAGTGGAAAGAGGAATGAGGGGAATTAGCTGAGTTTGTGGGGAATTGGAGGGTGATTTTGAGGATTTTGTCATGGAAATAGTCAGCTAGGGTTTGGGCAGAAAGGGAGGGAGGGATCAGAGGTGGAGGCACTTTGAGGAGAGAGCTGAAGGTAGTAAAGAGACGGCAGGGATCAGAGGCAAGAGAGTTAGTCAGATGGTCATAGTAGTCTTGTTTAGCAAGAGTTATGGCTGATTGGAAAGAGACAAGCATGAATTTGAAGTGTAGACGATCTTCAGGGGAGCGGGATTTGAGCCAGGCACACTCAGCAGAATGGGCACAGGAATGTAGATAGCGGTTAGTGGATGAAAGCCAGGGCTGGGGTGGAGAACGTCTCACAGGACGTGGGGTGGGTGGAGCGAGAGCATCCAGAGCTGAAGAGAGTGCAGCATTATTGGAAGTTACTGCCTCATCGACAGACTTGGATGACATAGTGGAAGAAAGAGATTGAGAAATGGTGGAAGAGAGGGTCAAGGGATCAATAGCATGGAGGTTTCTGAATAGGTTTATGGAGACAGGACGGGGATGAGGCAGCGGGAGATGAAGATTAAAGCTTAAAAGTGATGGTCAGATAAGAGAAGAACTGAGTTACGGAAGTTCGAGGGTAAGGAACCAGAGGAAAATATCAGGTCCAGGCAGTGGCCATGCTGATGAGTGGGGGCAGTGGAGCATAGTTGGAGGTCAAGCAAGGAGGTAAGGGAGAGGAGTTTTAAAGCATGAGGATCGGAGGGGTTATCGACATGAATGTTAAAATCCACAAGAATAAGAGTGGGGGAAGAGGAGTCCAGAAAGAAGGAAAGCCACGAGTCAAAGTCAGTGAGAAAGGTAGAGGCCGACTTGTCAGGAGGTTGATAAATAACAGCTACTCAGAGAGGAAGTGGAGTGAAGAGGTGGATGGAGTGGACTTCAAAAGAGAGGAAGGAGTGAGACTGAGGCAGCGGGAGGGGTTGGAATTGGCAGGCGGGAGAAAGTAGAAGCCCAACACCACCACCACGGCCAGTGGGGCGAGGCGTGTGGGGAAAACTGGTAGCCCCCATGGCAGAGGCAGCAATAGATGCGGTATCCTCTGGGAGGAGCCAGGTCACAGTTAGAGCAAGAAGGTGTAGAGAATTGGAGATAAAGAGGTCATGAGTAAAAGGGAGTTTATTAGAGACAGGGAAGGAGTGAGGGTGCTGGTAGGAGGGGAAACAGTTAGGGAGTATGAGGAAAAGGAAGACAATGTGATGTGGAGCCATGGGAGAGGGATAGAGAGGGGCAATACTGTAAATGCTACCTTACAAGCAGTGGGTAGCAATGGGATCTACAGGCTAAGCAGTTTTGTTATCCTACAGCAATGAGGCAATGGGTAATACAGTGAATGTTATCTTGCAAGCAATGGATTCAGCAGGCATGCAGCAAAAGTCCTCTTACAAGCAGTGGATTCAGCAGGCCATGCAGTGCAGGATGGCTAGTTTATCGTGTGCTATTTACCAGATTGCATGGCTCAGTTTGGGAAGCTTGACTCAGAATGTGAAGGTATGGGTCTTCTTGGTAGTCGGAAGGGTAACAGTTATGGCCGTTATGGGCCGCGCTGAAGGGCCACGCCTAAGGGCCCTTCTGGCGTGGGCCCGTCAGGCGCGGGCGCGCTGGAGGCGCTGAAGATTTTAAAATTTCCTGCGTCGGACCCTGATTGGCCTGCGATGGGGGGCAGGAGGGGCCTCTTACCTCCTGCTCCCTGTCCCGATGCCGATCGGGGGCTCAATGGAGGGCTGGACTGCACTGCTGCCCATAGGAAAAAGTGGCTCTGTTCCCCTACCTTCTGCTCCCTCAGGCCACTTGCAAGAGAAGTAAGTGATGCTTTTGTGAACAGACCGACGACTTCCTCTTTTTGGTCTGTTCACTAAAACACCACTCACTTCTCTTGCAAGCTGCCTGAAAAACAGGGCCACGGATTGTGCTGTATTGGGTGGAGGAGTCACAAACAGGAAGGGGATCCTGTGAACGGGAAGGGACAGTGATTGGGGAAGGCCCATTCTCAAAAGTTTCCCAGGGCCCCATAAGGGGTTGAAGCTGCCTTGATCCTGAGTATTGCGTGCAGTTCTGGTTGCCACATTTAAGTGCTATATTTGTCACAGATACAGGCCCAGCACCAAACTGATAAAAGGGATAGAAGGATACCTCGGTGAGAAAAGACTTAGAGCTCTTCAGTTTAGAGTGAAATGTGTAAACATGAATTGGTTGTTTACTCCTTCAAACACTACACACACAGACACAAGCATCCCACCTCCACATCACACACACACATGTACCGCATAGTTCCTGACCTCCTCAAGGGACCTACCTAAGGCCACTGTCTCATGGTGCTGCCAACTAGCATAGGCTAGAGAGAGGGAGGGAAGAACGCAGTGATCATGACCATCTTGAAATCCTGGTGGGGAGCAGAGAGGTGGTCAAGGGGCCATGAACCCCCCACCTCCCCTTTGCCTGCTGGCTAGCCAGAATAGTTAATTTAGAATGGGGAAGGAAAAGGAGCACTTACTGGCTAGCCGGGACTGATTTTAGAGGATCGGCAGGGTGGGGAGGGAGGGGCTTCCCCTGACTGAATAGCCAGGATTTGCAGGGGGATCGGGAGCTGTTTGGGGGGAATTGGTGCTGTAGGGGGCAGCACTATTTTTTTCATATTGTCGATGCTGTAGATTGAAACACTATGGCACTAATGTTATGGTTAAGGGGAGCACCCAAATGAGAATTTTGAGGGGGACATGGTGGTGATCCTGGCATAGAGCAACTGAAAGCTCTATCTATCTGATCGTTACATCCCTGTCCTCGGAATTACCACAGAGAACCATGGTACATCCATCAGCAGGCACTGCGAGACTTTTCCCATAAAATCTGCTGAGGTAAGTAATGCAGGTCTCTGTGGGGGTTGGAACCACTGTGGTATCTGCAGGGGCTAACCCGGGAATGCTCCCTTTAGATGCCATGCTTTTTTTTGCTTCCTGTGCGATTTTGGTAGCTAACGCACTGCAATAGCTGCCAAACTCTACTGCGACTTAGTAGACATGCCCCTTAGACTTACAAATCATGATGACATCTCCGGAGCCATTTTAGAAGCCCGATATAGAGATGTCCCTAGTGTGAGAATGTTTATGGAGCACGGGAGCATGGTGGAGGCATGGCCTGGGCATAACAAGGGAGATGCGCAACGCGGTACGATTTCAAAATGGCACAAACATGTCGGGCCCTGGTTGTTGAGGTGTCTATGCCTATATCTACTCTTGACCATGAATAAGTGCTCATTTCATGTTTGCTTGTTTTATGATTGTAACTCTGCTAGGAGAAAGTGCATAATGTGCTTTCATTGCCACATTTATTATGTCTTGCCCAAAGAAATATGAGCATAGATACAAACTCCAAACATATTACTAGCTTATTGCTGCATATCTGAGAATTTGAAATTGCAGGCTGGGACATACAAGTCTCATAGCATAGTCAGCCATCTCTTCTAAAATGCTACTTAATACTAGTTAACCCCATAGTGGTAATTCGATCGAGATTGTATTGGAAAAACGCGGCAACTAATTAATATTTTATTTTGTAATGTAAATTATTCAAACATGAGGGCTTATGTCATATACATTTTATTTATTTATTTATTTAACAGTATTTCTAAACCGCCTTATCTTAACAATCAAGGTGGTATCACAGCAAACAATCTGGTAAAGTGAGTGTGTTATACATGCAGTGAGGGTGAAATTTAGTTGAGTGTGTGTTGTATTGTGTGCTAGATTGGTTTGAGCTATGTACAAGGTGGTTTGAGCTATGTACAATGTGTGTTGTGTTGTGCGCTAGAGTGGTTTGAGCTATGTACAAGATGGGCTATATACAGTGGTGCTAAAAACATTTCCCATACATACATTGTTTAGGCGGTATCATGTACTGTTATACATTCTCTGAGGTTATGTGATGTGTCCATAGTGTTCTATGAACAGCATGGTTTTCAGCTGTTTTCTAAAGTCTTTAGTAGCCACCCTCTGCACCGACTCCATCCTGGGTGGCTACATAGATTAAAAAACAGATTAGAATTGAATGCATAGGAGTTTTCCAAAATTAAAGGAGCACTCTCCAGTCCATCTCTACATTTAATTCCAATGGAATTTCAAAGTTGTACATGAGAACAGTTCTCAGCCTCTCTGTAATGTCTTGTGCAGTCATGCCTGAGTTTGATGTTCAGAAAATCAATGGAAACTGGTGCCAATCAGGAGTCTTTAACTCTCATATTTTGCAGCTTTATTCTGGTTTAGCCATGAAAAGGTATCACGAGGACGTCAAAATGAAATTTGTTTACATGCTTTTTCAGGTCTATCCCCAGTACCACCTTTCTTCCCTGGTGATGCGGTGTATTTAGATTTCAGTAAAGCCTTTGACACTGTTCCTCACAGGCGACTTATAAACAAACTGAGCACCCTAGGGATGGACCCTAAAGTTACTGCTTAGGTTAGAAATTGGTTGGGTGGGAGGCAACAGAGTACAGGTAAATGGAGCTCACTCTGAGGAGAAGGATGTTACCAGTGGTGTGCCCCAGGGATCTGTCCTTGGTCTGATTCTTTTTAACATCTTTGTTAGTGATATAGCAGAAGGGCTGTCGGGTAAGGTTTGCCTCTTTGCAGATGATACCAAAATCTGCAATAGAGTAGACACCCAGGAAGGTGTAGATAACATGAGGAGGGATCTATCTAAGCTTGAAGAATGCTCTAGAATTTGGCAGCTGGGATTTCATGTTAAAAAATGTAAGGTCATGCATTTGGGCTGCAGCAATCCAAGGGAGCAATATAGTATAGGGGGTGAAGTACTTTTGTCCACTAAAGAAGAGCAGGATCTAGGCATGGTTGTGTCTGATAATCTTAAAGTAGCTAAACAGGTAGAAAAGGTGACGGCAAAAGCTAGAAGGATGCTTGGGTGCATACGGAGAGGAATGGCTAGCAGAAAAAAGGAGGTGATAATGCCTCTGTATAAGTCTTTGGTGCGACCTCATTTGGAGTATAGTGTGCAATTCTGGAGACCGCACCTTCAAAAGGATGTGAACAGGATGGAGTCGGTGCAGAGGGTGGCTACTAAAATGATTAGTGGTCTTCCATTATAAAGCATATGAGGACAGACTTAAGGATCTTAATATGTACACCTTAGAGGAAAGGTGGGATAGAGGTGATATGATTGAGATGTTTAAATACCTCCGTGGCATAAATGTTCAGGGAGAGAGCCTCTTTCAATTGAAAGCAAGTTTTGCTACGAGGGGACATTGGATGAGGGTGAAGGGAGATAGATTCAGGAGTGATATGCGGAAATATTTCTTTACGGAAAGAGTAGTGGATCCGTGGAATAGTCTCCCAGTGGAGGTGGTAGAGATGAGAACAGTAACTGAATTCAAAAAAGCATGGAACAAACACAGAGGATCTCTAAAGGTAAAAAGGGGATTGTTGTAGTTGTTGATATGGAAGGAGACTAGATAGGCCATGTGGTCTTTTTCTGTCGTCATGTTTCTATGTTTCCCTGTAGAGAAACTGATGAAAAAATTAATTTGTTTTTATAATCATATTCAAAATTTAATAAAACCAAAAGGCATGCTGCAAGGACAATAAGAAAGATATTCAGAGAAAACAAAAAATACTACATTGAAGACACACAACGAAAAAGGTACAAAACTGGGTACCAGTAAATCTAGCCCAATAAAGCAAGGGAAGGCACATTTCAACCTGGCCGTCCAGCCCCTTGTGCAGCCGACCAGAAGCAGGATGCCCAGAAGTAGACCCAATTCTGATCCTATGGGGGCTAGATGTTCCCGTGGGATCAGAATTTGGTCTACGACAAGAATATGCAGGCCAGGCCCCGATTCCGATCAGCCTGCACGCCCGCACCCAGCCACATGCCCAGCTACCTCAGTCAGGCCCCTGAATGAAGCTACAGTGCCATGGCACCACGGCTCCATTCAGGATCCACAAATGCCAGCCTTAGCTGATTTCCTTCATTCCCCGCAACTGGACTCCTGATCCAGCCTCCCATGGCCAGGTCCAGTTGCGGGGAACCTGCTTGACCCCTCTATCTTTTTTCCAGGCCAGGCAGCAGGATCCCCTGATGTCCAGGAGAACTTAATCCACCTCTGTGGTAGAATAAGTTCCCTGTCTATATTTATGGCCCCAGACGTACAGTGCCGACCTCAGAATCGGCCTTGTATGTCCTGGTCAAGGCCCGCCCATGCCCCACCCTCGTTCTGCCTCAAAAACACCCTCCTGCCCCCATCTAAGCCTCCCCGTACAAACACGTTGTTTGTACAGGGAGGCATTAGTCGGAGCCAGCAGGGGAGTGAATAGCAAGGATCGACATCCAAAAGGGACGTCCATCCCCGCTATTCACTGTACAGAATGACTCCTGGGGAAAGAGACTCAGTCTTTACCTCACAACCTTGCAGATAGTTAGCTTGTTTTTGGAGCAAAGTGTCCTGAATTAATTTAACTGCAGGTCTTTGTGAGAAATCACAAAGCTGATGAACAGTGCTCACCGAAGATGCCTCCATTCATGAGACCAAAGACTCTACTTGTACAAGAGTTACTGTACATCTTCTAGGGGGAAAGAGGGAGGCTGCAAAGAAAATGAAACCAATGCAGGAAAGCAATCTTCAGTCACCTCTACCTTTTGCCCAGAGTCATTAGCAAAACCAATTATTCCAGGCTGGCTTTCAGTCATTTCCTCTTTTACCAAATCCTGTTGGCCTACCCTCTCAATTGGACAGCTGTTCCTGACCACTGTCAAGGGTCCCAAAATCTTTTTCAGGGTTCTCTCATATTTCCCCATGCTGCTCTGTAAGTTTTCCTTTTCTTCTGTGGCTTGAGTTACAACTCCTATGTCATCAGTCAGCATGGCCACAGGAGGCATGCTGACAGCTGAGACTTGACTTTTGCAGGGGCAGCAGTAAATTCCTCTTTCTTGAGCTCAAATACACTTGAAAACTACAAATAGGAATACAGCAATTTCATGGGTGCCATTGCCATTGCAAGCATAATCTCTTGGTTCTCATGCAGCTCATACTGAGCCATCTATCCCAGGTTAAAAAGGCCACTCAGGGAGGATAAGACCATAGCTGAGAGACTAAATGATTCTTTGCTTTTTTCTTTACTGTGGAAGATGTGAGGAAGCTGCCTATGAAAGAAAGGGTATTCAATGGTAATAAGTCAGAAGAGCTGAATGAAATCTCAGTGAACCTATTAGATGCAGTAGAACAAATTGACCAACAAATGGGCAACCATCACCTGGACCAGACGGTATACATCCAAGAGTGTTGAGAAACTCAAAGATGAAATTACAGAACTACTATTACTAAATTTTAACCTATGATTAAACTCATCTATGCTACTGGATGACTGGCCAACATAACTCTTATTTTTAAAAAGGGCTCCAGGGGTGATCTGGAGAACTATAGTCCAGTAATTCTAATGCCAGTGCTGGGCAAAATGTTGGTAATCATTATTAATAAAATTATTGAGCACTTGGACAGAAATGATTTAATGGGAGAAAGTTAACATGGATTTAGCTAAGGGAAGTCTTGCCTCACCAATCTACTCCATTTCTTTGAAGATGTGAATAAAAACGTGGATAAAGATGAGCCAGTTAAAACACTGTATTTAGACTTTCAGAAATCATTTGATAAAATCCCACATCAGACTCCTGAGGAAGCTAAAAAAATCATGGCATAGGAGGCAATGTCCTATTGTGGATTGGAAAATGGTTGAGAGAGAGAAAACAGAGAGTAGGGATTAATGGTCAATTTTCTCAGTGAAGGAAGGTGAATAGTGGAGTCCCCAGGGATCTTTATTGGGACTGGTTCTTTTTAACATATTTATAAATTATCTGGATTTGGGAATAAGTAGAGAGGTGATTAAATTTGCAGATGATGCCAAATTATTCATAGTTGTCAAATCACAGGTGGATTGTAAGAAACTGTAAGAGGACCTGATGAGACTAGGAGACTGGGTATCCAAATGGCAAATTGATTTTAATGTGGACAAGTGCAAAGTGGTGCATGTAAGAAGAATAACCCAAACTACGCAATGTTAGGTTCCATGCTAGGTGTCGCCACCCAAGAAAAGATGTGATTGTAGATAATACATTGAAACTATCTGTTCAGTGTGTGGCGGTAGCCAGAAAAGTGAACAGAATGTTAGGAATCCTTAGAAATGAAATAGAAAATAAGACAAAAGATATCATAATGTCTCTGTATGGCTCTATGGTGCCACTGCACCTTGAGTATTGTGTCCAGTTCTGGTCTCTGCATCTCAAAAAAGATATAGCAGCATTAGAAAAGGCACAGAGAACGGCAAGCACGGTGATAAAGGGATGGAATGACTCTCCTATGAGGAAAGAGTTTAGGGCTCTTCAGCCTAGACAGGAGATGGCTGAGGGGAGATATGATAAAAGTCTATAAAATCTTGAATGGAGTGGAATGGGTAGATATGATTCAATTGTTTACTCTCTCAAAAAAATATAAGGACTAGGGGATATGTCATAAAGCTATAAAGTAATATATTTAAAAGAGAAGAAAATTATTTTTATCTCCATGTATAATTAGTCTTTGGAACTCATTGCCATAAAATGTGATAGAAGTAGGTAGTGTAGCTGAGTTTAAAAAGTGTTTGGACAAGAGAAACCTACTGCTTATTCCTGGGAATAAGTAGCATGGACTTAGCTACTTTTGGAAAATGTCTGGTACTTACGACTTGGATTGGCCACTGTTGGAAACAGGACAGTGGGCTTGATGGACCTTTGGTTTAACCCATTATGGCAGTTTTTATGTTCTTATGGGAGGCTAGGTACAGCAATCTTCCCCTTCCTTTTTCAGTTTGCAGATACACCATGTTCAAGCTCTTCCCCCTCCTGGTGAAATTATTAAAGGTACTTTCCATTAATAAACATTAATTTATCATAGAAATCCCTTTGAAAACTGCTTCTTCCCAAAAATGCAGTATCATAAAGAGGCGATGGAAGCACCTGTTAGGAAGGGGAGAGGAAACTGGAGAGATGGTAACAAAAAAAAAGAGTAAAGAAGAAAAAATGAGACAAAACAGCAGAAGGTGATAAAACATCCTGGCATTTAAGTGGGAAGGGTCACCCATCACTTTTTCCTCCACATGATAGTGAAAAAAGTCATTGTGTAGACTGTACATTGGTACCAACAGAAATATAAGCAAGGGAAGAAAATAGTCTCTTGATAGACCAACAAGACAGATCTACATTGGTTTTAACAATCCCGCATTAATGATGTCGCCAGCCTGCAGATAAGGATTGCCACATGTAGCTGATGGTTTTTCGGCACTATCATGTATAGAACAAAAAAGCGTGTGACCCGCCAGTTTCCATCTCCTTCTGGCTTTTTGTTGGCTTCTAAAACAAATGACTCCAACTCTATCACCACTTCGACTCTAATCAGCTGCCATTCATTTTCTCTACTTTGATCTCTGCTATAGAGCTGCCACTTTTGGAGCCAGAGGACCCAGCTCTTTTTCAGTATCAGACAGGCTGTTTACAGAGGTGAGACTGGCACCATTCCAAAAGAAGGATTGTACAGAAGACCCCAGAGGTCCTGAGACCACATTTCTGAATCACTATTCTAAGACATTCAGCAGAGGAAAAAGTCATTAGACACCTCATTGCTATGTTGTTGTTTTCTCTTTGAAATCTATCCATCTCGGCTAACCCCCTCATTTGTATTTTTTTTTAAGTTAGTCCAGCTGTCTTAGTGATAACACATCTTAATGACATGCACAGAAAGCAGATGGCTAGCAGTTCAGTGGGGGAACATGTACTTTGCACTCATAGCTAATGCATTTACATGATCTCTTGGCTGTCTAGACATATGCCCACCTGTTTGGAAAGCTTAGTGTTGGCTCCCAAGCTTTTAGCCTCTTGCCCTAAGGCATAGTGCCAGGAAACAATGGATCTAGCCAGGCAGACTGCATATTGCTACAAGTGCCATCTCTTGAATAGAAAGTGCTACCTTCATGCCAACCCTGGAACACTGCACCACATGTCCGTTTATAGTCAATGAGAAAAAAAGAGTACAGCAAGCAAAGATTTATTTTATCCATAATGTCTAATAAATAAAAAGGCAAAATTATATCCATATTAATTAGTTTTCATATAGTAATTTAAATCTCCATGTGACTCACAAAATATCAAATTGTTCTATGCATCTCGTAATTCATGATGAAAAGTCTATTGTAAAGAATTAAAACACCATTCATTTGTAATCCCAAGCATCCCCTGCTATCAGCAAACAATCTACTAGTGCTAAATTGTAGACCTGACTAAATTACACTTGTAATTTTTCACATTGTGCCATATTAATTCATTTTTTATACATCTTATTTCCTTGGTCTATTTAATTACCATTCCTTTCAATGATGGTGCTTTTGGTACACAATAAGAAGCAAAACTTAGCTAAAGAAAATGATCAGAGCCTGTTAATAAAATCAGGAAGTTAATTGGACTCAGGGGTTTTTTTTTTTCGATTGAAAAATAAAAACGTAGTTTTAATACCAGAGCTCTATGTGTACAACCTGACCGAACCTAGGAAACTTGACCAAGGGGGCAGTTTCTCCAAATGGATGAGTTTTGCCCATACCATAACAGTCATGACCCACAAGGTTAGCAGCATCTGGTGGTCAAAGCAGTCCTGAATATTCAGATTATGGTTCTGGACCTGACATATCAGCTCCTGAGAAACACTAAGCTCGCATGAGTGCAACTGATAGCCCTGATCGCATTGAGAAGCTATGCTATATTACAGAAACGCCTTCATATTTCCTATCTCTTCAATTCAGATATAAGATGTATGAGGTAATGTTGGCTAATATAGCATGCCGGAAGTTGAGAGGTATATTTCTGGAAGAAGCTAATGAGTAGGAAACTAAGGGCCTAATATTCAAAGTGCTTAATGCTAACCACGTTAAGTGCAGTGAGCACAGTTAGTGCCGCTGAAAGCCCAGAGGCTGATCGATTAGCATCGGTTCATTCTAGGGGCAGCGTGGAGGCAGCACCTGGCAATAACAGGGCAGCAGTGATATTCAGCTGTTGCCCGGTTATCCTTAAGCAGCGAAAGTTGGACTCCTTAAAGGGTGGCCAATGCTATCCGATGCCCCAGATATCCAATGCCGGTGGCTGGATGTGGTACCAGCATTGAATATCAAGGTTTTAAGTTCAGCGACGGTGGTTTCACAACGGTTAGCTGCTTCTGCTGAATATTGGGCTCTAAGTTTGTCGCATGAGTTCTGGTCTCCATACTTCTCTTGCTGTGTCGAGTGGAGTGTAGGATCTCAGAAGTACTCAGATGGCCTGTTTTTAATTTTTAATATGAGGCAATGGGCGTGTAGAAGAACTAGATATGCACAAAGGTAAAATTTTGAGCAATAAAGACTATTTGATATGAGTTTTGTGCAGGTCTGTGTGCTACAAAGGAAGTGTATATATGTATGAATGAATGTCTCCTTCAAAAATATGAATGGGGGAGAGAGTGCAGTTGTCCTGGATTGCTTTTCAAATAGGTTGGGTTTTTTTTCACAAATCATGCAGGGCCTGATATTCGTTTGGGACAGCTATGCTCTGCTATGGTGCATAGCCATCGCCACCAAACTTTAATCCCGGATATTCAATGCCGAAATCATATGCGGCCTTGACATTGAATATCCAGGGTCACTGCACAGCCCACAAGCCCGCAGATGCTAACCGAGCAGCGGCAATATTGAGCCTCTGCCTAGTTAGCTCTCATGGGTAAAGAGGTAAAGCAAAAGCTGGCCTATCTTTCACCCATGGGTGCTAACCAGGCAGCGGTGTAATATCACCACTGCCTAGTTAGTGACTGGTGCCACCCCCGGAACACCCCAGAACATCCACATCCCTCTGCTGTGTGGCAATACCCTTTAACCTTTCCCAGCATTCGCGGCTTCACAGAAACAACCGCCAGCGTGAAGGAAAAGGCTCTTCACGCTGGCAGTTGTACAGAGGGAGCCGGGGCCTCGCGCGGGCTTCCCCGGCTCCCTCAGACAGCTGCGGTGCTGGTCGGGGGGGGGAGGGGAGACCAAGGACTGCATGGGCTGTGATGGGGGGGGCTAAGACTACAAATGGGCTATGATGGGGGGACCTGGACTGGAAAAGGGCTATGGGGGGGGGGGACTTGGACTGGAAATGGGTTGTGATGGGGGGGGGGGGACCTGGACCGGAAAAGGGCTATGGGGGGGGGACTTGGACTGGAAAGAAATGGGCTGTGATGGGGGGGGGGACCTGGACTGGAAAAGGGCTATGGGGGGGGGGAACTTGGACTAGAAATGGGCTATGGTGGAGGGAGGGGGAACTTGGACTGGAAATAGGCTGCGATTAGGGGGGCTAGGACTGCAAATGGGCTGTGATGGTGGGGGGGGGGGGCTAGGACTGCAAATGGGCTGTGATGGTGCGGGGGGGGGGGGACTCGGACTGCAAATAGGATGTGATGGTGGGGGGGCCTAGGACTGGAAATAGGCTGTGATGGGGGACTTGGACTGGAAATGGGCTGTGATTGGGGGGGGGCTAGGACTGGAAATGGCTTGTGATGTGAGGGCTAGCACTGGAAATGGGCTGATGAAGAGCTGGAATAGGACTGGAAATGGGCTGATGTGGGGCATGGGAGAATGGGACTAGAAGGGAGTGGATGCTGGGTGGGTCTAGAACTATAAGGGAACTGTTTTGGGGGGAGGACTAGAATGGATGGGGAATGAGAATGGAGAGGGGAAAATATTTTGTGTGGAAGAAAGGTCTATGATGGGTTGGGTATTGGGAGAGTAAGAGGGGCTTGAAAATGGAAGGGGGAAATTTAAATGGATGATAAAGGAATAAGGAAAGAATTGGGGGAAAGAGCAAAAGGGAAACATTCAGTATGTTAAAGCAGAAATAGAGAGAGAATGGAAAACATCTAAAAGAGAAGAAAGGACAAATGGATAGCTAGCAGAAGACACGAAGAAACCAGAAGAAAGTGACTGGAGCAATTGCAACTGAAAAATAAAATGCCAAACAGAAGGTAGAAAAATACTTTTTATTTTGAATTTATTAACTGGAATATGTCTGGTCTGGGAAGTGTGTATTGCTAACATCTTTGCATTTTTCTTTAGTGCAAGAGGAAATTACTTTATAGTTTTATTTCTCCAGTGTTGTACATTTCATGTTTGGATTTTGTGGTTCCCAGTTTAATTATTATCTGACCAAGGACGTTAGCCTACACGTATCCTCGGTAATTTTTGTGGGTGGGGCTGGGGGCGGGGCAGGGGTGGGACTAGGGGCAGAGAATGGGTGGAGCATGGCGAGCCACAGGTGTCGGGTTTTTCTCGGTGAAAAAGTTGGCAACCCTAGGGGGAGGGCAGCACATAAGCCAACCAGAAAGTGTTGCTTCTATTTAAAAAAAATTTAAAAAAGAGAGCGTGGGGCCCAGCAGACAGCTGTAAGTTTCTGACTGTTATGCCCCCTCTGATGTAAAAGTATGTGTCAAGGGGGCAGATCTATCAGGAAACTAATAACACCGAACCTAAACAACAAGCAATGAATATACAATCACTAGCAGAACATTTTGCAGAAAAACTAAAAAACAAGACCATTACCCCGACTCCATTATTATCAAACACAACAACCACCCACATATGGACAAATTTCCAGTTGGTAGAACAAAAGCAACTCCTCAAAATTATAACAATGATAAACACCACCACCTCCCCACTCGACCCATGCCCTGTATCATGGATTAAGTGTGCAAAAAATGAACTGGCGGTAAACATACAAGATATAGTTAATCAATCCCTTTCACAAGGCATCATGCCTGATGCCCTAAAACTCACAACACTCCGACCAATAATAAAGAATAATAAGCTTGACTCAAAAGACCCGAACTCATACAGACCCATAGCCAGCATTCCATTCATTGCCAAAATAATAGAGAAAACAATCCAAATTCAGTTACAGGAACACATTGATGAGCACAAACCACTTGACTCACACCAATTTGGCTTCCGCCCATCCCACGGAGTAGAAACCCTCCTAATCACACTAATGGACTTTCTCATCAGGGGCACAGATGACAAACACCATGGTTTCTTACTCCTATTTATAGATATCTCAGCCGCCTTCGATAACATCAATCACCCGACACTGATCAACAGATTAGAGAACCTAGGAATAGGTGGGACGGTCCTTAACTGGTTCAAATCCTACATCTCACATAGATTAATTCGAGTCCAAATTGACCAACAAGCATCAGAAACATTCCCACAAGGACAGGGAATACCCCAAGGATCGGCCCTTTCAGCCCTCCTATTTAACCTATACCTCCAACCGATAACAAACATATTTAAAAAACACAAGATTAACCATTTTATTTATGCCGATGACATCATGCTAGCTATCCCCATAACCATTAAAAACCCTACATATGACTCACTATCCAAATACATGGCAGAGACCTCCTCCTGGATGGAATCTAACCACCTCAGCATCAACCTCAAAAAAACTGAGGCAATGTTTGTAACGAGGTCATCTATGACTGAAAACACTTACCCTGAAACAATCACAATCAACAAAACCTCCATACCTGTTAAAAAACAAGTAAAATACTTAGGAGTAATAATAGACCACACTCTCACCATGATACCACACATAAAACAAACAGTAAAAACTATTTTCTACAAACTCAAAACTATTCAACACCTAAGACCACTCCTCGAAACACAAGACTTTAGATCTGTAGTAAGTACCCTGATCACCCCTCATTTCGACTATTGCAATAGTCTCCTTATAGGCCTTCCTCAAAAAAACACATACCTCCTACAAAGAGCTCAAAACATCTGTGCTAAAGTAATCGCTAAAGCTCGCTTAACAGATCACGTAACCCCAATACTGCTAGAACTCCACTGGCTCCCTATAAACAGTCGAATTAAATACAAAATTATCCTAACAACCTATAAACTTATAAATGACATAACCCCCTCACACCTATCCACATTACTGCACTCTCCAACATCGACAAGGGCCCACAGACAAAACACAGCCCACTCCCTTATCATACCAAAAGCCATCCGGAAGACTAAGAAAACCACTAGCTCCAGAGCATTCTCATTCACTGCTCCTACACTCTGGAACAACCTCCCTATTGAACTTTGCACCATAAAAGACCTCATCCAATTCAGAAAAGGACTAAAGACTTACCTGTTCACTGAACATTTTGAAATCCCCTACTCCCCCAAAGCCAGCCCCACTACAAACGTGGAAACAATTACACAAACTCCCTTTAATCCCAACACCATAACCGCATGCCTGCCCACCCTCACACACGCCCCAAAGAAGACATAAAAGGAACTAAATTCCAGCACCTACACAAATACCCGCACTACACACCACACACTGTAAATATACATTTGTAAAAAAGTTTGATGTTTTGTTCTGCTTTAATACCCACTAAGTTAAATTTTATTGTTCAATGTAAATAGTTAGTTTCTATTGTTCTATGTAAAGAATGTATACAAATGTGTACAAGACTGTTAACCTGTTATATGTAAACCGCCCTTGATCTCTGGAAGGGGCGGTATAAAAGAAATAGTTAAATAAATAAATAAAAAATAAATAAATAAATAAACAACAGAGGCAGGTCGAGGTGGCCGGTAAGATTGTGTGAGTAGCTCAGCTGTTTTGGGTGGGCAGGAGAAGGAAAAATGCCATCTAATGGAGAGCCTGCCTGCTGGCTGCATAGTTGAAGACCTGCCCTGCAGTATTTATGGCTCTCATGCAGACAAGACTATGGCCATTATTCTGATATTGGACTCATACAACGAAAATTTGTTACTGTTCAGTTCACCCCCTGATGAAGGTTTATGCTGAAATGCGGCCATGTTGGGCTCGCTGGATTCCAATAAAGGATTTCTTTGTTTTACATTTCCCTCTCTGTGTTTCTTGGTGCTTTTGCCAGTACGGTGTGTTCCCTGAGGACGTGATTCCACTAAACACCCTTCTACTAAACACATGCAGACTATCCACTAGGCCCCACGTCATCTGCAGCAGTGGGAGGTGGGCTTGCATGGGTGCAGCAGGAGTCAGAAGTGAGAGGGGTGCAATAGGAAGGCAGTGGGAATGAGATGGAGGGAAGAGGAAGCAGTGGGATGTGGGGGAATAGGAAGGCAGTGGGAATAAGATTGGGGGGAGATAGGGAGATATGGGCATAGAGAGAAGCAAGGAGGGGAGATGGAGTGGTCATGTTGGCCAAGCGTTTATAGGAAAACTATGGAAATATGCTGTACTTGGGGAGGGGGAGATATAGGGGGATGCTGGACACGGAGTTAAGGGAAGCGGGAAGGACATGGGGTAATAGGGAAAGAGAGTAGAGAAAAGAAGGACATGGGGTACATTAATAAGGTTGAGAAAGAGATGGATAGCAGGATAGATGTTGAACATCGGTGTAAAAAGTAATAGGGAGGGGAGAAAGGTATGGTATGGAGAGAAGACATGGAAAGAAAGAGATACCAGAGGTACTGGATGGAGAGAAAGAGAGAGACACTAGATAGGTGCTGGGAGATGTTAGAAATGGAGAGAGTGGGCTAAAGACTGAGGAACAATGGACCAGGGAAGAAGAGCTGCGGAGTGGAAGGACTGGGGCTAAGGTTGAAAAGCAGTAGGTAGATGGGGTAAAAAAGAGGGAATTGAGAACTGGATAGTAAGAAGTGAAATCTGGATGGACAGAGAGAAATAAATGGAAAAAAGTAAAAGGGGAAAAATATCAATATCCAAGATGAAAGGAAGTGAAGAAAACAAAAAGAGAGACAAATGATAAATGGGCTAGAGACTGTAGAAAGAGAGATAAGAGAAGACAGGAAAGAAGAAGCCTCAGATTGGGATCAACATAATCAGAGAATAAAATGGTCAAATAAGGTAGAAAAAATCATTTTATTTTCAATTTAGTGATTGGACTTTGTGCTGTCTATATTTTACACAGCTTGAGGAAATGCATCTCTTTTATTTCTCTGGTATTGTACTGCATGCAGAGTCTGGGTCCTTGGGGTTTCAGTTTAATTTTTGTCTACGTATTTTTATTTTTACTTTAGGTTGTGGTCACTTATTCTGTACTTGGTGAGGGTCTGTGTTCTGAGTGTGTGACTGAGGCCAGGCATTCTGTTAACATGGAGTTTGTATATAGGGATCTGTACTATAGTAATTGGATTTGTTCAACTTTTCCAATAGGTGTATGAATGTTCTAGGGCCTGCTGCAGTATTTATACTGCTGCTTTTTTTGAGTAGGTGCCTTGTATCAAGTTTTGGAAGTGTATACTGGTATGGTGTGGTAAATTCGGGCTTGTAGATCTTTGATGACTTTTGTATGATGTTCACAATATGCCTGGTACTGGAGAATGTTTGTTAGGGAGATGGCCAGATTCAGATATTGAGTTCTGTTGATGAACGTCCTACTTCTGTTGTGCAACCATTGCTGAGGGAGAGTTTTCTGTGGATGCAGAATATACAGGGTGGCCCAAAAAAAGTGAACATCTCGTAGCATATAAGTTATTTAAAAATTCAGAAAGACAGATGTAAACGATTGACAAATTTAAAAAAAAAAAGATGGCAACCGGAAATTGTTGAAATAAAGACTTTATATAGCTAAAAAAGGTAAATAAGTAAACTATTTAAGCTTTTAATTTACGAGATGTTCTCACTTTTTTTGGGCCACCCTGTATATTCAAAAAGAAACAGCAAAATAAAATCAGTTATAATTTTATTATCTGATGTTATAAACTGCACTGTTGTTCTTACTTTTTCTTTTAGTTCCTTGGTGTGTGAGCATCTTGCATTTCCTTTGTTTTATGTAGAACATATATTTACATTAACACCATACGGGTGCAGTGTGAAGCAGTTTCAATATGTTGAGGTTCTCACGCTCTCCTTCTTTATGTTGTAGTGGCACCAGATCCACAAGGCAAGATCCTTGCGGGCCTAGGATTGACCACCTTTCAGGCAGGGACAGGTAGTTTTGCTTTTCTGAAGAAATGGAATTGGGAAATGCAAACTACAAGTCCGCACTTGCAATAACGTAAATTCCAAGCCTGGATCAACTCTATTAGGAAAATCTGGAGCCAGTTGCCAAACCTAAACTGTGTATGTTTCTGCTGGGGGGCATGGGGGAGGATTGTGCTTTGCTAGGGTCACCAAACCCATTTCGTGCATATGTGGTGGTGACGTGGTCTGGAGATGTCACTGAAACAACTTTGGTAATATGAAGCTGCCATTTTTATTCTTTATTTTTGTGTATGTTTTCAGAACAGACAAATTTATCTGCATTTCAAAATGATTGCTGATATAGTCTGCTGCAAAGATGGAAGGAAACATTTGTCTGGAGCACAATATAGAAAGAAAAGGGAAGCGAAAGAAGCTGCTCTGTCAAAACAAAAAGGAGCCATGCTAAAGTTTTTGACTACAGAAGTTACTGATTCACAGTAAAATGAGCTGTGTGAGATGGGAAGCCTTAACTAGGAGGATGGAAGTGGCACAGCTCTTGAAGATATTCCAGATGCTCCTGTACAGCTTACTGCTAGTACCTCCACATTAGCATCTCATATGAAGGAAGAGGTTCCTAAGCTGGAGGAAGAGGTTCCTATGCCGGACGAAGAGACTGCAGCATGTGCAAGTACAATGGAACCGGAGGATGCAGTTTCCTCAGAATTTAATCCATCCTTATTAGAAAATCCAGGGCTATGACCAGAAATATCCAGTAAGTTACGAGACTTCTTTGTACTGAATGGTCCAAAGCAAGTTAAGGTATTCAGAAGAAGTTTTCATCGTGTTCATTATTGGCATGAAAAGCCCAGTGGTGAGAACGTGGAGAGACAGTGGCTCATGTACTTGAAGACCCAGGATGCTGTCTACTGCTTTTGCTGCAAACTGTTCCAAGCTGACACCATTGCATCTGTATTAAGCTCCACTGGAACAAGAGACTGGAAGAATCTGGATAGAACACTGGCAAATTATGATAAGGTACCACATCACTATAGAGCGTTCTTGAGCTGGAAAGAGCTGGAGACCAGACTGAGGTTAAAGTTAACCATTGATGAAAGCAATCAACAGAAGATCAATTCTGAGACTCAGCTCTGGAGAAATATTCTAAAAAGGCCAATACTGATTGTGAGAGTACTTGCTACTCAGAACCTTGCTCTGCATGGGAAATCTGATCAGTTGTTCATGCCATATAACAGTAACTTTCTCAAAATTGTGGAGTTAATGGCAGAGGTTGATTCAGTACATAAGGAACATCCAAAAAAATTCACACTATACCTACCTTGGAAAAATATTTCAAAATGAGATCATCCAGTTACTCTCCTCACAAATAAAGAAAAAGATTTTGGAACACCTGAGGTCTGCAAACTATTACTCTATTCTTCTAGACTGCACCCCTGACATCAATCATACTGAACAAATGACCTTAATAGTGCGTTTTGTTACAGCAGAAGAACCTTTAAAAATACATTTCTGTGGTAGCTGTCAGAGAACATTTTCTGGAATTCATTGACAAAGATGACAGCACAGGAGCTGGGGTGACAGATGTGCTGCTTCAAAAGTTAAAGGACATGGACATTAACATTATTGATATGAGAGGACAGGGCTATGATAATAACCATCTGGGAACATCGCATCTTATATTGAAACCCCTGAGCATGACAAGATGGGTAAGTTGTGTGGAGACAGTAAAGGCAGATTGTGTTTAGGCAGATGGTGTTGCCGGTATCTTTGCAGCCCAGAAGGCACGTAAAAGACCTTAAAGAATCAATTCGGATCTTTGCAGCCCAGAAGGCAGGAAGGGAAAGTACTCATCTGACTTTGATGTTGCCAGTAAAAGGCAGATTGTGCTCCTCATGCCAGGCCCTGCAGGTGTGCAGCTAAGACATGGTGACTGCCAGCACCGGAGGGCTCAACCCAAAGGGAAGGTAGTTGCACATCTGGGGATACTTCATCCAGTATGCATTCTGCCCAATGTTCTTAATATGTTCTAGACAGAAAAAGGTGACCCAGCAAGAGAGAACAGTTACAAAGACCATAGGCCTGTCTAGTCTGCTTATCCTGCCAAGTGCATTATTCCATGGCAAAGAATGTTGTGGAATATATGCCAAAGGAAAATTATTTACCTTATTTCCACATGTTTGTTGCCCTGTGCATATTTCACATGCTTTCAGTAATGCTTGTAAGTGGAGAAAGTAGCTTCTCTAAGTGAAATGAAAACATTTCTTCTGCACTCTGACTCTGGAATGGCTAGTTGGTGTTTGAACAGTATCAATTAAGCAAGAGTCAGCCCAAACCCTCAATCTTAAGGAATGATCCTCACAGCCCAGAAGCTAGGCAAAGCACTCATCTGACTCTGTGAGGATGTGACATTGCCAGAAAAGATTTTCTATAAAAAGGCTCTCTTCGATTTATAATAGACAAAATGCCCCTTTCGTAGACCCAAAATAACAATGCAACATAAATTTCTTCTTCAAAGTCCTTGATGAACACCTCTCACAGCTAAGAACACTGCCGGATGTTTGAGGCCCTATATAGCATTCCCAAATCTTCAAGATATAGCACCTGATGTCCTCCAACAAAAGTGTGTTGACTTTGAGAAAGTGTTCTCTGATGGTGAACTACATGATATTGATGCAGTTGATTTATATGATGAACTGAGGACTTTTTCTAGACCTATCTACTATATATTTCCATTCTTCCATTCCATTCTTCCATTCTTCACCTATCTACTATATATTTCCAAATGCTTCCACAGTCCTGTGCATACTTTTGATGCTTCCAGAAACAGTTGCAAGTGGAGAACAAAGTGTCTTAAAACTAAAGCTGATAAAAACATATCATGACCCAAGAACAGCTAGTTGGACTTGCAAGAATATCAACTGAGCATGAGCTAGCCCAAACCTTAGACTTTTTAAAGAACCATTTTGGATGTTTGCAGCCAAGACGGCACAGAAAGTACTCATCTGACTTTGGTGTTGTTAATAAATTCTGACCACAAAAGGCAGTTTGTTATTGAGCTCCTCATGCCAGGCCCTGCAGGTGCGCAGCTAAGACCTGGTGGCTGCCAGCACCAGAGGACTCAACCCAAAGGGAAGGTAGCTGCTACAGGCAGAAGACAAAACCTGTTGTCCCAGGTCTGGGGGTACTTCATCCAGTATGCATGTTCCCCAAAATCTTAGTCTGCTCTCTCAAGTCAGATCATCTTTTGATGACCAGAACCATTACAAAGACTATGCGGCCTATTTGGTCTGCTTATCCACATCAACTATGTATCATTCCATGTCAACATGATGCTGTGGACTTCATGCTACAGAAAAACCATTTACCATATTTACAAATGTGTTTGCTGTCCTGCGCATTTCTGATTCTTTCAGTAATGCTTGGAAGTAGAGAAGATAGCTTCTCTAAATTAAATCAAATGAAAACCATTTCTGCTCCTCTCTGACCCTGGAATGTTGGCTTTAATACTTTTCAATCAAGATTGAACCAGCCTAAACTCTCTGTGTTAAGGAATGAATTCAGATTCTTACAGCCAGAAACTACGAAAAACACTCATCTGACTTTGTGAAGATGTGCCAGTGCAACTGCCATTGCCAAAAAAGTCTTTCCATAAACAACTCACTTTGAAAAATTCTCGCAGCTCAGAGAACACTGCAGGATGTTTGAGGTCCGATACAACAGTGCAAAATATTCAGCTATTGCACCTGACATCCTCCTACAAAAGTGTGCTGAAATTGAGAAAGTGTGCTCTAATGGTGAACTGCATGACATGGATGCATGCAACTGACTTAACTGAGGATGCTCTTCCAGGCATGTATTAGCAAACTTGACAGTCTATAGATATGTAAGTTCCTGCCTTCTGCAGTTGAATATGGAGTTTAATTACTTGTTTATGTGCATTGGGATGCATCAAACTTTCTATGGTGGCTGCAGTCTGCTTTATACAAGTGCTAGCTAAGTATTTTAAAATATTTTCCATATGTTTTTCTTTTGCAAGATTTGAGTTCTCGTGACTATTGATTAGAATATTTGAGGTTCTGGAAGCTAATTATTACTATTGCTTCTCTGAGGTATGAGCAGTAGATTGATTTCCTCCACATTATCAAATCGTCTTTTTGATTTGGTAGGTCCCTGACTGGAGTTTTGAGGAAGCCCCGCCTGCTGCAGGGAAGGGGCGTCATTTCATTCCTCGCCTCAGAAGCAGATTGCCTTGAGCCGCCCCTGGCGGTTAGCATCGGGGCATGTAGCGGTATTAATGGGGATATTCAGCGCCATTAACCCTGTTAGTGCTGCTCAATATTCTGTTTGGTGGCATTTGCATGGTTTATAGGTCTGTAAACTGTGTAAATACCTTTGAATATCGGGCCCACCTAGTTTAAATAGAAAAAGTCCCATAATTCATGTCTGCCTTTGCATCTTTGCTTGCTTTCTTCTGTGTAATGTATGTAATGGAGTAATCTCTATTTCCAATACACCGTTCAGCATATAACTGTGATTAAAGTATATTGCTCTGAGGTTAAGAAGGTTCAAGAAGTGGTTGGAGATAGTGAGCTTATTTATTGATATAATCTCAGGGCCGCTGCTTCCTGAGTATGCAGTACTTCTCAGAAGTAGTAGCATGTGAGTTTGTTTAGGTTAAGTAAGGTCAACTGAACCGTATTATGGGTAGGCCAACATTGACATACTGTAAGAGCTGTCAACAATTTCAGTCAGTGAGGGATGTCTTTAAAAATCTGCAGGTATCCTTTCACTTGCTGTTGTTAGCTATCAGGTACATTTGAAGCAGCAAACCTGTAAGGGAGTCAGTTGGACTATTCGATGAACACTATCACATCACCCCATTCCTGAGCTAATTACACTGGCTCCCAATCACATCAAGAATCAAATTCAAAACAGCCCTCATCCTCTTCAAGATTCAGCGAAACCTGGCCCCTAACACCCTCAATGACTTTATCAAAATTAAAACCAACACTAGACCCAGACGAAGACCGATGATGGACATCATCCAGACCCCGTCCTCATACTGCAAAACCATAAACTCAACATCCAGGAGAGCACTGTCCCTAGCAGCACCTTCCCTCTGGGACTCCCTCCATCAGAACATCAGAACTACTACAGATGCCAAAGATTTCAAGACAAGGCTAAAGACCTTTCTATTCATCGACTACTACGGGGCTATCACATAACCTATCCTCCACCCTCCCCCTACCACCAGTAAAGTCCTTAACCCAAAGTATCCCCTTGCTGTATATAGCTCACTCCTCTTATTGTAAATAAGGACCCCTGAATCCTCTTCAACGCCCTTTAACTAACATTCTTCCCTCCCTGTAAATAGTCCACCCTTCTCAAAAGCCAACTAAAATCTCCCCCTCCCTAGTGCTCCCTCTCCACCCAGTGCTCTCACACAGAGACCCAATGTAATCCAAAGTTTATTAAAATTGAGTGTTAGATATACCTCATGTTTAGATGTAAGACTTTGTATCTCTGTAAACCACTTTGATTAAAGGATAAAGCGGTGTATAAAGCCTGTTAAATAAATATAAATAAATAAATAAAAGGGGGACTCCGGGATCAAAAGCCATAAGAGAGAGTCTAAATCCATTTTTTGCTTCTTTCTTTGCTGAGGAGGATGTAAGGAATCAACCAATGCCAGAATTCAGTGGTAACCATTCAGATGAGCTGAAACAAATAGGCCAAATCAACAAATTGAAGAGTAGCAAATAACTTGGGCCAGATAGCATACACCCCAGAGTACTGAAAGAATTCAAAAATAAATCTGCAGAGCTACTATTAGTAATCTGTACCCTATCATTAAAATTGTCTATAGTACCTGAAGACTGTAAGATGGACACTCTATTTTTTAGGAATTCCAGAAGTGACCTGTGAAACTACAGACCAATGAGCTTCATATCTGTATTGGGCCAAATGGTAGAAACTATTACCAGAGGATATGGTAAAAGTGTAGCTGGGTTTTAAAAAGTCTTGGACAAGCTGCTAGAAGAAAAGCTACTTTTGGAAACATGACACTGGACTTGATGGGCCTCGGTCTCACTCAGTATAGCAATTCTTACGTATTAAGCTAGTTCAGCTATTTCAGATCCAATCATTGCCTAAATATTCATTTCTTAGTGGATTTGGGATATCCGTGTTTTTGCTGTGTTCCGTCGAGTCAATGCTTCCTCCCATCATTGTTGCAATTAGGGACTCTTTTACTAAAGGTCTGCACTAACCATGAAATTAGCAGTCAGAGTAACATACGGTAAGTGTGACCGGCGTGCACTGTCAGGGGCATACCCAGCAAGTTCCGAGCAGTTAGCACACCCAAATGCGTAGCACTATGAACACAGCTACACTTAGCAATGCCATAGATGTATCATTATGTGCCCTTGTATTAACTGCCACATGGCCACTGAGTGCATGACAATTGCCCTCATGCTAGTGGCAATGTGCTCTCCAAACTTTAACCTGCCCACTTCCCATCCTAGAGCAAGATGGTCACTTAACGTGTTTCAGCAGCAACTAGCTGGCATCCACATATGTTAGCATCCTTAGCTGTCAGTTAGTGCACTCTAAAATGCATATTAACTAGTTAGTGGCCTTTAGTAAAAGGGCCCTTTAGTTTACTTAGTATACCAAGACCAAACCCTGCGCATAATCACAGGCTGATATAGGGGACAGGGCGCCCTTTTATTTTATTTAGATGTGTTAAGAACTGGTTTGCACTTGCATTTGAATTCTCTCTAGGCCACTACCCGCTCACTTTTTTCACCTCTTCTTTCTTTAGCCTCCGACCCATTTTTTGTCCAACATTTCTAAAATAATGGCTTGTTCCTCTGACTCCATTGCCACAAAACTGCTTAGTTCAATCTACTCTGCAGTTATCCTCTCCATCCGTCAAATCCTCAATCTATCACTTGACATTGCAACTGTTCCCTATTCCTTCAAACATGCTGTGATTACACTACTCCACAAAAAAACCCTTCACTGAACCCTGCCGCCCTTGCTAAATATCAGCCCATCTCCTTCTTAACATTCATTACCAAACTGCTTCAGCACACTCTTTACCTCCACTGTTTTGATTTTCTTTCATTTCAAACCATTCCAGTCTACTCCAGTCTAGATTTTACCCCATAGAAATTATTATTTACAATGTCTCCAATGACGTCCTTATGGCCAAGAACTAGGGATTTAGCTCATTCCTAATCCTTCTTGATTTATCCACTGCTGTTGATCCTATTCATCATAATCTACTCTTTGACACTCTGTTCTTTTTTCCCTCTCCTTTAGTGTATCCTCTGGTGGTTATTGTGCCATCATTATTCTACTAAAAATCATCAAAACCCAAAAAGGTCACATTAAAAAGGAAAACTGTACCAAATAGAAATTAAATGTCAGATTATTGATTAGGACAGGAAATCCCTCTTGACTCAAACCCTCCTTTTAGTATAAAGAATGGCCAAATGGCATCTGACATCACTGCCATTCATGATATATCCACCAATCACACTACTGCCATGTTTACCTTTTCTGATGACCAAATTTATCGAATTGTCAATCAACCTGCTATATTTGATGATGGCATTGTTGCTCTGACTGGCAATTATAACACCCAATAGTACTTACTTTTAATCTGTTGTCACATACCGGTTTGGTATTTATGAATGAATGCTGTCGCAACATGGTTGAATTGTTTGACTTTCATTTGGTGAGCGTGAAGCCTGGAGAAACTGCTTGATATAGAGCTCCAGGTGTTGAGCTCTTGGTGTTGAGCTGTGTTATATATCGATGGGAATAATTTCTTCAGTGTCTCACTCTCAGGATACATTTTGGGTGGTCATAGCTGAAATCAGCTTGAAGAATTTTTGGTGGCCTCCATTGCAAGCTAAGTGAACATTGCATTTAAAATCACATTAATTAGTCACAATTTGTGTTGAGCACTATATTTGTGTTTATGGCATTCTCACAGGTTGATTTTTCAACCATTCTTTATACTAAAAGGAGGGTTCGGGTCAAGAGGGGTTTTATCTCCTAACAAACAATCCGACATTTGATTTCCTTATCTGGATAATGGCATAGGTTATCCAGATAAGAGTCTTGAAAGGAATATTCCGCAACACTAACTGAACAGCACTGCTGAATACCTTCACAGACTACCTTGGTTTTATTCAAATAGTGCTGGGGGGAGCTGGAGGTGGGGGAGCTAAGGTAGTGCTAGACACTATGCTGATAACTAGAACCATTATCTGGATACTGGCAATTTCCAGCAACAATCAAGATAGGCTATTGAGACAGCTATAGTGGCTGAAAATCATGTTGATGGTTATTCAGATAGTGGACATGCAATCCAGATATTTAGCAGCAGCCACTATCCAGATACTGCCACTGAATATTTGGCGGATATCTATAAACTATGGCTAAATATCAGCTGGAATATGTAGAAGCGGTTATGAGTGATTGCTAGGAAATAAACAACTGTTTGTAGAAACCCAAACACTACCCTGCTTGATATCAAACTCTCTGCATGGAGAATCCCTAATTCACTATGGGCCCGATTCTGTGCCACGAATAGCGGGGATAGACATCCATTCCTGCTATTCGTGTCTTCCCACGCTGCGTCTAACTTCCCCATCAATTGTGCGGGGAAGTTAGATGGGGCGGAGAAGGGGTGGGGAAGGGGCTGCTCATATACATCTAGGGCCAGCAACATGTACACAGTAGTTATTCCACCTCCAATTTTGCAATGCCGGGGTGCAGATGAAGCAGGGGAGCTGGAGAACATTCCCCGCAGCCCGACCCTGGCTTTAGGAGGCCAGATCAGGGGTTGGGCTGTGGGGAATAAGCTTTTTTCTCTGGCGGCCGGCATCGCGGTTCTTCAATGGAGCCGTGGTGCCATGGCAACATGATACCATGGCGCCGTGGCTCCATTGAAGAGCCTTGACTGAGTTAACTGGGTACAATCCTGTACATGCAGGTCGGACTGAATCGCAGTCCTAGCCTGCATGTATAGGACTGTTTGCGATTCTGATCCCACGAGGCTAGACGTGCCCCGCGGGATGAAAATCGTGATCCCCTCTGTACATCCAGTTCAGACCGGATGTTCAGAGGGGATCTACATCCGGAACGGAATGAGCCCTTATGTTTCTCTGCTTTAAGTTTCCGGTTCTAGTTTACTACTGATACCAACTTTGGGAGCAGCTTGCTGACCTTCATCCCGGACTTGCTGTTCTGGTTCACTTTCTGCAATTGCTCCAGCCTTATGACCTGGTCAATGACTCTAATCCCAGGTCTGCAATTCCATTTCCAGTTTGTTTTCAAGCTTTGTGATCTGCCTGCTGATTCCATTTCAAGACCTATAGACAAGATTTGATTATATTTCCACTCTAGCTTTTATTGGCTGCAAGTTTGAAGTCCTTTCCTCTGTCTATCTAAATTAAATTGCATATCCAGTTCTGTTATACTGTAACTCCTACTACCTGCAAGTTCCGGATATGGGCTTAGATCTAACAAGTCTCGTTCCTGATTCTTGGACATTTCCCAGTCCATGTCTTACTCAACCTAATTACTGCTATTACTTATCACTTCTGTAGTGCTACTAGGCATAAGAGACAGTATCTGCCTTATAGAGCTTACAGTCTGTTCAAGACAAACAGAACAAACATGCCCAGGGTTTATCCCCACTCCAAGCACCATAAGTACTTCAAGCACAATACTTTCACAAAAAGCTAAACATATGTAATGTTTTCATGGGTAACCACTAAAATGAACCCAAAGGATTAATTTTTATGGAGATGCAAGAAAAAAGATTATATGGTTGTGATCTCATGAGAAAAAACACTAGCTCTATATATTATCACTGGGTATGAATGCCCCAGTCTCTTCATTAATATTTTCATTTTAGCACTCCCAATAGTACTATTTTCAGTAGTATGTATCCAGTCAACTCTGCCATTGAATACTTTTTAAGAAGTTAAACTTATCTGGATAGCTGTATGCCTTCTGTTTGTGTGACCTACCTGATCTACTTCAATTTATCAAGAGAGAACTAAATATCACCTCTGTCCATCTAAACTCTAAATACTAGGGGTGTGCATTCATGAGTACACATTTGGGTGTATGAAAGTTTAAAGTATGCACAAATTGCTTGTATGTGCATATATCTATGAATTAATGTGTATACACTTGACTGGGTGCTTTAAAAACGTCTTGTGTATATACAATGTGTGCCAAAAAAATAAAACAAATGTCAAACCAATATGAAAAAATGCACAAAAATTGAAAATGTTTTTTTAAAGAGCATGAAACAAACCTTTTTTTGGCTGTGCACACCCCTATGAACTGCCCCACCCCCTCAAAAATATTACCAACAGTACCTCTTCTTAACAGCATACATTTTGTATGGGTAACTTTCAAAGTGACTTGGGCAAATGTTTTGATTATCAGCCCTAATGGTATATACATATGAATTGGGGGGGGGGGGGGATAGTCATATAGATGGCACCTTTTTGGATGGGGTGTTTGGGAGATAGGCCAGTGAGAGAGAGAGAAAAAACATGACACCTTTAAAAACTATTAGGTGTGATTTAGGCCTGCTATTTTTGTCTTGCTGTGGTCAGGAATATCTGATGCTTCCAGCTGCAGTAACACAGAAACATTTACCGTGCAAGTCACTAATCTACAGTGCTGAGGTGATGCAGATTAGTGGCTTGCATGGTAAATTCACTTGCAGTAAAATGCCAAAATTTATGAAAGCTTAGTAAATCATTATCTTATAGCAACTCAGATTTAAGGCAAGTAGGAAAAATGTTCTTGTTTGTACAACATGATCTCTCTGTTTACTTCCAATACAGTTTATCAGATCAAGTTGTGATTAGGTACAATCATTTCTTTTTGTTGATGATCATACAAAATACACAATGCAAATAAAACTTACATATAAATCAATGTTGCTTTAATAATCACAAAATACATAAATGGTATAAAACCACTATTTTACAAATATGCCTAATATTATTAATATGTATAAATATAAATTACTTTCTAATGTTCACAAAATATATATGCATTTCTGGCAAAAACCTGATCATGAATAATCTTTCACCAATACGTAAAATTATACAACTCCGCATATACATATGACACAATCTAAAACGTTGATATCTAGAACAACAAAGATAATGCAAAAACTTTAACTACAATAAGACTACTGTTGAAAATAGCACTATATCAATGCAGGCAATCCCTAAGTCTAGGGTAACAATGTGTATCCCCCCTCAATGAATACAGGTCCTCCAAAAAATCCAATGTGTAATGTCTCTACTTTCCATAAATCTTCATTCTCTTCATGACCAGGTGTTCCCCATTAAAGTATCATGGTTTCGCACAGCAGTCAACTAGCAGTAATGAGTCGATATGAGAGCATGGATGTTAATGCGTTTGCGACAACCTCAAAAGGTTTGGTATTTAATTTGTCGCATCGAATATTAACAGAAACTGGACTTAAGGTGTTAAACTGGGGTTTATCGTTTGTTCCCACCACTTCGGTGGATGATTTTGCGGTACAGGTAAGTGTGCAGAGATTTTTACTGGGGATAAAGTTGTATTTTTCCATGCAGTCTGATTCGATGACATCTTGTATCACTGGAGGAGGTACACCTTTTCACCCAAAATCTTTTTGGGTTCCTCCTGGGACTATAGATCCGAGTATTGTAGCCTTTGAAAGGGTTATTATTGAGGGTCTAAGATCCTTATCGAAACCACGTGTGAAACATAATTTATCAAGACAGGAGTGGTTGGCATTGAAATCCTTACAAGCAGATTCTTCCATGGTAATTAAACCGGCAAATAAAGGTGGTGGAATAGTAGTGTTGGAAAAGGAGATGTATGATCAGGAAGTTATGCTACAATTGACCAATAAGAAGTTCTACTGTCCATTGCAGGGGGACCCCACACAGGCCATACAATCAGAGATCTTGGAGGTTTTAGAGCGAACTTTGTCACAGGGATTAATCACGGATCGTTTGATGCATTTTTTGAATGTTGAACATCCCCATATTCCAACATTTTACATGGTGTCAAAGATACACAAATCCTTATCTCAACCCCCTGGTCATCCGATTGTTTCTGGTACTGGTTCGATTTTAGAACCATTATCACAAAATTTGGACTCGTTTTTGTGTACGTTGGTACAACACGCTTTTTCGTATATTAAAGACTCTGGAGATGTTTTAACTTATTTGGACACATGGAGATTTGAGGAGGGGTCATATGTATTAGTTACCATGGATATCACAGCGTTGTATACGGATATCCCCCAGGATAGGGGATTACAGGTAGCTATGCATTATTTATCAGGTTTACATCTATCATCAGCAAGGAATAGATTTTTCCATGATTTGTTAAGTTTGGTCTAGTGTAGGAATTATTTTGAATTTCAGGGTTGTTATTTCCATCAAGTCGAGGGAGTCTCCATTGGTGCTACTGTTGCGCCTTCTGTGGCAGGGTTATATGTAAGTTTTTTTGAGGAAGAAATAGTCTTCAAATCCTCATTTTGGCCTTTGGTGGTAAAATGGGTGAGATTTATAGATGATATCTTTATTATCTGGAAAGGCTCAGAGAGAGAGCTACAGTTATTTTTGGATTGGTTAAACCTCCACGATTCTCATCTACAATTTATTCTGGAGATTTCACGTACATCTGTCCATTTTCTTGACATTTGTATAAAGTTTGATGGATTTACATGTGCCACTTCTATTTATATGAAATCCACGGATAGAAATAGTTTACTGGAATATAAGAGTTTTCATCCGAGACAAATTAAAAATAACATTCTAGTGGGACAATTTTTACATTTGCGTAAATTATGTTCTTCACGTGAAGAATTTGTTTCACAATCAAGTATTATGAAACGGAAATTCCTTGATCATGGTTATCCTCCTCATATAATCCATAGGGCGTATAAGCGGGCATTTCACGTCCATCGTGAGTGGTTTTCTTTTGGTGCTCTGCACCAGCATTAACTTGTGTATTACCATTTTCCTCTCAGACAACACAGATAAGAGATTTAATTCTCTCTCATTGGGGTATTTTGGGTGTTCATTCTCCTTTTTGGACACCCCCGATGTTTGCATATAAGAGAGGAAGGAACCTGAGAGATATGCTGGTGCATTCTCGTTCTTATCAAAGTAAGGATAACTCCTTACAGATAGGTGGCCATCATAAATGTAACCGATGTGTTGTTTGTTCAGTCACATTAGAGATTCGGACTTTTATTCATCCAACCTTCGGATTTGTTTATAATCTACAGGGGGATACTAATTGTTTAACAAAAGGAGTGATTTACGTTATTTTATGTCCCTGTTCAATGACAAACTTCTCGTCCATTTAAAACACGCATCATTGAACATATGTCTGCTATTCGCCGTGGTGTAGAATCAGCTCCTCTGGTGTCACATTGGAGGCAGAAAAATCATCTTGTAGGAGATTTACAGTGTTTTATCATATTACAACTAAGGGGTGGAGAGGGGGGTAATTTTCAACATTTGCTGTGTCAAAAAGAGCAACAATTTATATTCCGGTGGCAGATTGTGGAACCACAGGGATTAAATTCTCAAATTGAATGGCATTGGATTTACTGAGATCAGATTGGTGGATTTCAGTATAAAACTGCTCATGCGCTGGCGTTTTTTGGAACATCTACTTTGGGCTATTGAAGTCAGTATAAGAAGTACGTGCCTGGGGCTCATCAATGTTCAGTATTGGTGATTATATTATTTTGTGTCTTTTTCGTGTAGTTGTATACTTTTGTGGTAATAATGTTGCATGTTTGTTGGGTAATTTGTTCTTACAGAGAAATCTTTGAAGAAGCCGTTTTCGGCAAAACTGCTAAACAGAAGGAGGTTTATGACACTGGGGACAATGTGGGCTGCGATATCATGTTTGAGTCCAGTTTAGATGATAACATAATTGATCTTTCCAGTGTAAGTACACATGGAATTGATGGTGTTAGACCATTGACAATATATTATGTGAAGGGTTTCAAGGTTTTTGTTTGGATTGGTTCATAGATGAGACGCAGAGGTGCGTGTAGTTGCTCATGAGAAGAGTAACTTTGGGAAGCCATGATACTTTAATGGGGAACACCTGGTCATGAAGAGAATGAAGATTTATGGAAAGTAGAGACATTACACATTGGATTCTTCGGAGGACCTGTATTCATTGAGAAGGGATACACATTGTTACCCTAGACATAGGGATTGCCTGCATTGATATAGTGCTATTTTCAACAGAAGTCTTATTGTATTTAAAGTTTTTGCGTTATCATTGTTGTTCTAGATATCAACGTTTTAGATTGTGTTATATATATATATGTGGAGTTGTATAATTTTATGTATTAGTGAAAGATTATTCATGATCAGGTTTTTGCCAGAAATGCATATATATTTTGTGAACATTAGAAAGTAATTTATATGTAGACATATTAATAATATTAGGCATATTTGTAAAATAGCTGTTTTATACCATTTATGTATTTTGTGATTATTAAAGCAACATTGATTTATATGTAAGTTTTATTTGCATTGTGTATTTTGTATGGTTTGTATAATTTTTGCAAATAGGTGGTGTGTTCTAGTTCTTCTTGATGATGCCATGCAGCTGTTTGGACCATGATGGATGACTTCTGATTTGATTCTAATTTGTTAATGGTTTGTACAACATTAAATACCTCTGTTGAAATGGATAAAAGGGGCAACATCTGGAAAGCAGTGTGCATAAATGCCCATAGTATGGGAAATAAGATCCCAAATGTTGAGACTTTAATGGAAGAGACTGACTTGGATTTAGTGGTGGTTATGGAAACATGGTTCACAGACAGCCATGACTGGAATGTAATTATACCAGGATTTATTTATTTTTTTTATTTATTAGACATTTGATATACCGCTTAGGCCAAAAGGCATTAAAGCGGTTTACAATACTATCATTTGAGGAAATAGGAAAGGAACACCATTATTAGATAGGACAGAATAGACGAAGAAACAGGCAAACAGATAAGAAGAGGAGATAAATAGAGACAGCAAGTTACCACGAATGCAGGCATCATGATCCAATCCATACTATTAATGTGCATCGCCCCGGTCCAACGCCTAAGGATATACTTTATTCAGTAAGGACAGGATAGGATGAAGGAGAGGAGGCATGGCAATATATGTAAAAATAATATTAAATTTATAGAATTATAGGGCTTAAAAGGGAGCGTGGAGGCACTGTGGGTTAAACTAGAAAGAGGGAACAGGAAGTCCATTTGTATCAGTATGATATACAGATATCCTTCACAGGGAGAAGAAATGTACAGAGATTTAACAGAAGACATACACAGTATTGCTATGAAAGGAGTATCGCTATTGATCAGTGGTTTCAATATTCTGGATATTGATTGGAACATCCCTGCTGCGATATCATCTAGAAATAAGGAGATCTTAGATTATCACAGGGAGAACTATTCCAGCAACTGGTAAAAGAACCTATACATGAAGTGGCTATACTGGACTTGGTGCTTACCAATGAGGAAAAAGTTTCTGATGTTATAGTGGGAGATCATCTCGCATCCAGTGATCACCAGATGATGTAGTTCAGTATTAGAATTAGGGCTGATAGTCCATTCAAAAGCGAGGGTAGACTTTAGGAAAACTAACTTTGCCAAGATGGGACAATACCTCAAGGAGTTCTTAGTGGGATGGGAACAGCTGTGGGATGTAGAAAAACACTGGGCAAAACTGAAAGGGGATATTTTAAGGGCAACAAACCATTTTGTTAGAAAGGTAAATAAATATAAGAGGAAAAGGAGGCTACTGTGGGTTCTCGAAAGAAGTAGCTGAAAAGGTAACGAAAAAGAGGGTGGCCTTCATAAAATACAGGAGATTACAGAGAGAGGAAGAAAAGCATCAATATTTGGAAAAACTTAGGGGTCTGTTTAATAAGCAGTGCTAGTGGCTTCTGTGCAAAATCGGAGCCGTGGTCCCATTTTATTCAATGGGGCCATGGCTCCGATATCACATGGAAGATGCCAGCACCACTTAGTAAACAGACCTCTTAGAAGCTAGGAAAGTAGTCAGGAAAGTAAAGATATAAAAAGAAGACGAGATAGCCAATGCAATAAAATGCGGGGACAAGACATTTTTCAGATATGTTAACGAGAGGAGAATGTAAAAAAGTGGTATTGTCACACTCAGGGGGGAAGGGGTGGAATATGTAAAAGCTGATGAGGATTTTCAGAAGACTGTGTTTGTGAGGAACTAGCTAAAAACTAAAAGTAGACAAAGCAATGGGGCCGGATGAGATACATCTGAGAATATTGAAGGAACTTGGGGGCGTTCTAGTGGCTCCACTGACTGACCTTTTCAATGCTTCTTTAGGTTCCTAAGGGGTCCCAGAGGACTGGGGAAAGGCACAGATGGCCTCCTTACACAAAAGCGGAAGTATAGACGAGGTTGATAACTACAGGCCAGTTAGTTTGACCTCTGTGGTGAATAAGTTAATGGAAACACTGCTAAAACAGAGGATAGTGAGGTTTCTGGAGTCCAATGGATTGCAGGTTCCAAGGCACCATGGGTTAGAATGCCAGACTATAAGATAAGAAATGCTATACTGGGTCAGATCAAGGTCTATCCAACCCATATCCTGTTTCCAACAGTGGCCAATTCAGGTCACAAGAAGCTGGCAGGTTCCCAAAAAGGCACACAGGTTCCACAATGCTCACCCAGGGTAAGCAGTGGATTTCCTGGGTCCCGGAGTAAGCAGTGGATGTGTTTACTACATCCTCTGGTAATGAATTCCAGAGCTGATTACACATTGAGTAAAAAAATATTTTCTCTTATTAGTCTTAAATGGGTTGCATTGTAACTTCATTCTGTGTCCTCAAATAGTTGTAATACATCTTCCCGGTTTATCGATATTTCTTTCAGTTCTTCCGATACATCACCTTTATATACCATTTCAGATACCAGTAACATCCCTAGATCTTCATCAGTAAAGACCGAAGCAAAGTATTCATTCAATTTCTCTGCTATAGTCTTGTCCTCACTTTGCGTCCCTTTTACCCTCTATCATCCACTGATTCAACTGACTTTCTCACAGGGTATTTTTGCTATGAATGGACTTTAAAAAGTATAGAGGTAGGTCTTTTCAGACAAATCTGATTGATTTATTTGACTGGGTGATGAGAGATTTGGCCTGATGGTGAGCCCTAGATGTGGTGTACTTGAATTTCAGTAAAACCTTTGACGCCATTCTGTACAGATGACTTATAAATAAATTGAGCATTCTAGGGATGGACCCTAAGTGACTGACCAGGTTAAAAATTGGTTGACTTGGAGGTGATAAAGTGTGCAGGTAAATGGAGCTCACTCTGAGAAGGATGCTCCCTATTGTGTACCGGAGGGATCTGTCCTTGGTCCTATTCTTTTTAACACCTTTGTTAGTGATATTGCGGAAGGGCTGTCAGGTAAGGATTCCCTCTTTGCAGAAGATACCAAAATCTGCAATAGAGTAGACGCCCAGAAAGGAGTAGCTAACATGAGGAGAGATCTAGCTAAGCTTGAAGAATGGCTTACAATTCTGAGATTTAATGCTAAAAAATGGCTTAGAAGCTGAAATTTAATGCTAAAAAATGCAGGGTCATGCATTTGGGCTGCAAAAATCCAAAGGAGCGGTACAGTGTAGGGGGCGAAGTAATTCTGTCCATGAAAGAAGAGCCGGACCTGGGTGTGGTTGTTTCTGATGACCTTAAAGTTACTAAACAGGTAGAAAAAGTGACGGTGAAAGCCTTAAGAATTCTTGGGTGCCTAGGAAGAGGAATGGCCAGCAGAGAAAAGAAGAGAATAGTGCCTCTGTATAAGTCTCTTGTGCGACCTCATTTGAATTATTGTGTGCAATTCTGGAGAACACACCTTCAAAAGGATATAAACAGGATGGAGTTGGTGCAAAGAGTGGCTTCTAAAATGGTCAGTGGTCTTCGTAATAAACCATATGGGGACAGGCTTAAAGATCTTAATATGTATATGTTAGAGGAAAGGTGGGATAGAGGAGAAATGATAGAGATGTTTAAATACCTCTGTGGCATAAATGCACAGGAGGAGAACCTCTTTTGATTGAAATCAAGCTCTGCAATAAGAGGACACAGGATGAGGGTGAAAGGGGATAGACTCAGGAGTAATATGTGGAAATATTTCTTTACGGAAAGAGTGGGAGATGCGTGGAATAGTCTCCCAGTGGAGGTGGTAGAGACGAGGGCAGTATCTGAATTCATGAAAGCATGGGACAAGCACAGAAGATCTCTAAAGGATAAAAAGGGACTATAGTATTTGATACAGAAGGCAGACTAGATAGGCCATATGGTCTTTATCTGATGACATGTTTCTATGTTTCTATGCTTAGCTAGTGTAGGTAAGCTGTGGTATAGCCAATCAGCGTGGCCAGTTCCAAAATCATATAATTTATATATGAGACTCATAAGAAAAAAAGGTTTCTTGGAAGAAAGACATTACTTTTTCTTATGTTCTACCATTACTTACAGTCAACACCATAAGATTTGTTCCTAGCACACAGTTCCATGTGTTGTACTTTCACCTATCTCCTCTGTATGCCATAAGAGGCTTGTTTAGAGAGGATGAAGTACAGAGAGCCAGAGACTCGGTATAATAAATAACCCCTGCCTTATTTCTCTTTTGGCATTTTGGAACTAGTTAGAAAAATTTCTTTAGTATTATAAAGCAGAGGCTCATCTGGTGACTTTACTTATTATTTCGCTCACTCCCTTCCAGTAGTAGTTCAAGGTTAGCTAAAATCTGGTACAATGGGTATTTTCCTATGCATGGAGAGTTTACCAACTAAGTTTGTATCTAAAGCAATGGAAGGGTAAATAACTTGCCCAAGGTCAGAATGAATGGTGGTAGGTTTAGAACCCTGGTCTCTGTTTACCAAGCAACTATGCTTAGGGCTTTCTCAAGAGAAATTTATGATAACTTTGCTAAAGAGATAAGTGATTAAAAGGGAGAGAGGAGGCACTGTGGGTTAAACTAGAAAGAGGTAAACAGAAACTGCTGTGATATACAGACCTCCCTCACAGGGAGAAGACGTGAATGGAGATTTAATAGAGGACAGGAAAGGGGAAGTGCTATTGATAGAGAATTTCAATATGCCAGATGTTGATTGGGACATCCCTGCTGCAGTATCATCTATAAGTAAGGAGATCCTGGATTCTTTACAGGAAGAACTATTCAGGCAACTGGTAAAAGAACCCACATGTGAAGGGGCCATACTGGACTTGATGCTTACCAATGGTGAAAGTGCTTCTGATGTTATAGTGGGAGATCATCTCACATCCAGTTATCAGCAGATGGTATGGCTCAGTATTAGGACTAGGGCTGATAAAATCCATTCAAAAGCAAGGATCTTAGACTTTAGGAAAACTAATTTTGCCAAGATGGACCAATACCTAAAGGAGTCATTAACGGGATGGGAACAGCTGGGGGATGTAGAAAAACAGTGGGCAAAACTGAAAGGGGATATTTTAAGGGCAACCAACCTTTTTTGTTAGAATGGTTGATAAAGGTAAAAAAATGTTATGAAACCACTCCACTTGTAACAAATTTACTATGATGTTATCATAGGGCTAAAGAGTAAATAATCAACAATTTGAATATAAACTGGAGGTCTCAGACATATAAGGCACAATATAGGCATTAATGCCCATTCAAAATTGCCCTAATTTGCATCAAGGACCTTATAAGCGTTTCGCTGCTCGCATGTGAGCAGACTTTGTTCCCGTGATTACCTGCTCTCCCTGCCAAAACCATATCTATACAAAAACATCTCAAATCAGTAAAAAGATGCACAAACTCTAAGTAATGCTGTGGATTTTTCGCGTACGTACTGAAGTTCCTGGGGGTTTGAATGGTGGAATAGATTGGGGCGTGTGTGTTTGAACAGTTTCTTGTCCCGGAGTTCTCTGAGTGTGTGAAGGACGTTGGGCTGTGTATTGATTAATGATATAGTGATGACTGGTATATTTTTATACACATACGTTCTTTCCATCCTTATGAACATCTTGATTGTTGATGTCATGTATGTAGGACGCATATTTTCATACACATACATTCTTTCCATTCTTATGAACACCTTGATTGTTGACTTCATGTATGCAGGACGTGCTGTAGTAGAGTTGTGAGTATTTAAGAGTGGTGTTGGGAGACCGTCCGCATGCAAGGTGTTTTTTGAAAAGCTGACTGTCCATGTTGAAGTGCGGTTGGGGTGTATACGTGTGCTGCATCTTTGGTTGTTAAAAGTAAGTGGAAAGTATCCTCTTCTTTAGAATTTGTGATTATTGTGATGATTTAACGAGAGGTTTTGATTTTATATAAGTTTGTTTGTATTTGTGTTTTCACAGTTAATCCCCTGATGAAGCATAATAGCAAAATGCTTATAAGGCGCTGACTTGTGGCGCTGGGGAGGCATCAGGCTATGTTGCTTTGAAGAATTTGAATCTGAAGATTTTTCTATATAAGTTAAGTTTTTTGCACATAGTCTTTCTTTGCCTGAAACTGAGGTCCTTGATGCAAATTAGGGCAATTTTGAATGGGAATTAATGCCTATATTGTACCTTATATGTCTGAGACCTCCAGTTTATATTCAAATTGTTGATCATTTACTCTTTAGCCCTATGATAACATCATAGTAAATTTGTTACATGTGGAGTGCTTTCATAACGTTTTTGACATTTTTCACTCTGAAAGTGACCAACTTATTGATTGATAAAGGTAAAAGGCAAAGGGGGCCACTATGGTTCTCAAAAGAAGTAGCTGAAAAGGTGAAGAAAAGAAGGAGGCCTTCATAAAATACAATAGATCACACAGAGAGGAAGACAGGCATCTATATTTGGAAAATCTTAGAAAGGCTGGCAAAGTAGTCAAGAAAGCAAAGATTCAAAAAGAAGAGGAAATAGCCAATTCAATAAACTGGGGGGATAAGACATTTTTCAGATATGTTAGGAAGAGGAGGAAGGGCAAAAGTGGTACTGTCAGATTCAAGGGTGAGGGGGAGGAATATGTAGATACTGATGAGGATAAAGCGAAATTACTTAAATATTTCTGTTCTGTGTTCACAGACCAGAAAGAGGACCTCAGAAAACACTCAGAAACAGGAACGGAAGCAAGGGGTATCTCAAACGATTTTCCGAAGACTGTGTTTGTGAGGAACTAGCTAGACTAAAAGTAGACAAAGCGATGGGAGCTGAGAATACTGAGGGAACTTGGGGACGTTATAGCAGCTCCATTGACTGATCTTTTCAATGTCTCTTTGGAGTCAGGAGTGGTGCCAGAGAACCAGAGAGAGGCAAATGTGGTCCCTTTACACAAAAACGGAAGTAAGGATGTAGTTGAAAACTACAAGCCGGTTAGTTTAACCTCGGTGGTGAGTAAATTATTGTAAGTGCTGCTTAAAGAGAAAATAGTGAGGTTTCTTGAGTCCAACAGATTGCTGGATCCGAGGCACATTTCTCCAGGCCTAGGTCTTGGCAGTTGGTCAGAATATTTTTGTTTGTGTGGGCTGAGAGGCTTAGCCTCACCCTAGTTAGGGAGCTTGAGTAGATTTAGTTATTGCTGGACAGGAAGGCTTTGTTTTGGCCACTAGAGGCTGCTAAATAATTTGTTCAAGCTAGAATACTGCAGCATTAACTCAGTTGCGGAAGAGTGAGCTGTGATTGGGGGTTGCAAGTGAGTAGTGACAAGCCAAAATGGAGCAGCTCCTCCAAATGATAGTAGAAGGGCAGCATAATAACATAGTATATGACGGCAGATAAAGACCAGCCTGGTCCATCTAGTCTGCCCAGCAAGGAGGCAAGAGTAGGTGCACCTGCAGCTTCATACAGGTCACCCCTCCCCATGCCTTTGTTTAGGGGTGTACCCACCACACCATCAGCAGCAGTTACAGAATGTTTTGCAGGTGCAAGGGGAGCTACAGAGGAGTTCCCTGACTCAACTGACCAAGGCCCTGCAGAGACCGCAACACCATCCTCTAGGACAAACGCTTCTTAAAATGACAGCAGATGAACCAGACCACTTCTTGGTGAACTTTGAATGGACCGCCCGCATGGTCGGGTGGCCAGAGAGGACATGGACCATTTATTTGGGGAATCTGCTAATGGGTAGCAGTCAGGCTATATTACAGGACGCCAACACAGATGGGCAAGCTACATTTGAAGCTGTCAAGGATGTCATACTGGAATGGGCCAACTGTACCCCAGAGGTCTATTGCTAGTGATTCAGAAGAATGGACTCCAGATAAAGTTGAGCCCTCGAAGATTCCTCTCCCTTGAATTATCTGGCAAGGAGAAAAGGTAGAACAATTGATAGTTCCCTGGATCTGTTATCAGCAGGTGTTATCGTTGGCTCATAAACATTTAGGAGGACATTTAGGGGGTGGATAAAACACTAGAGTGTGTTTTGGCCAGATTTGTCTGGTCCAGGGTCCATAAACAGGTGCAGTCATATTGCCAGTCATGCCCCACCTGCCAATTTCATAACCCCACCAGAGTTCAACCTGCCCCTCTAGTGCCTATGCCTATTATTGAAACTCCATTTGAAAGAGTGGCCATGAACCCAATAGGTCCCTTTGAGTGAACCGTCCAAGGCAATAAGTCATACTAGACTACGCTACCTGATACCTGGAGGCTCTTGCTCTAAGAAATAGGAAGATGATCTCAAATGCCCTCTGTGAAGTATTTTTATGGGTAGAAATACCCAATGAAATCCTCACAGATCAAGGAACACCTTTTGCATCAAAGGTAATGAAAAGCAAGTGTGTGCCTTGGTGAAGGTCAAGATGCTGCAAACATCGATATATCACCCACAGACCGATGTTCTCATTGAGCGATTCAACAGAACTCTGAAACTGATGTTAAAAAAGGTTGTGCAGGAGGACAAGAAGAATTGTGACATTCTCCTACCCTATTTCATGTTTGCCATCCACGACATACCTCAGAGTTCCACAGGGATTTCACCTTTTGAGTTGCTTTTTGGAAAATGACTAAGACACATACAGTATTAGATATGGTGAGGGAAACCAGGGAAGAACCCTGTGTCAGATGTAATTTGGTGGAGTACATTATACAAATGCAAGACTGGCTGAGAAAAGCTGGAGAGGTGGCCAAATTCAGTCTGGAAAAAGCCCAAGCTGAACAGGCTAGGGACAACAATTGGGCAGCCGTGCACTGCAGCTTCCACTTGGGACATAGAATTTTAGTCTTACTCTTTTACTCTTCCAAAGCAAGTTACTCTGTAAATGGCAGGGGCCTTATGAGGTCAGAGAGAAAGTAGGGCCTGTTAATAACAAAGTTGCCTGGCCAGATAAATAGAAGAAAGCCAAATTTACCATATTAACCTACTGAAAAAGGGGACTCCAGTGCCGGCTATGATGGTACACAGAGATGATTTTGGACCGGAAATTTCAGTTCCATTGGATCCAGCTCACGTTCCAAATGGAGACCAGGTGTCTGCTGCCCAGAGAAGAGATCTAAAAGGGTTGATCCACTGGAACCTGAAGGTCTTCTCTACCCGCAAGGGACAAACCTGCCTCATTTGTCACAATATCATTACTGATCCTGGGGTGATTATCCAACAAGGATCCTATCATATTCCGGAGGCCCAGTGACAGGCCATCACCAAGAAGCTAGAAGAGATGCTTAACCTGAAAGTTATAGAAGAGTCCATGAGAGACTAGTCGTCATTCATCGTCTTGGTTCCAAAACCTGACGGAAGCATCAGATTCTGCATTGACTTCTGGAATGTCAATAAAGCTTCCAAACTGGAAGCATAAACCGTGACCAGAGTAGATGTGCTAATCAAGTGGCTCAGCGGAACATGTTTTGTATCAACTTTGGATCTGAACAAGAGATACTGGCAGGTACCCTTGACTCTAGCTGTCAGGGAAAAAACTGTTTTTTTCAACACTGCAAGGTCTGTTCCAGTTAGAGTGCTTCCTTTTGGATTACATGGGCTTCCCATCACAATTCAATACCTAGTTGACCGTCTACTGAGACTGCACAAGGAATATACAGCTGCTTACCTTGACAACATGTCATCTACAGCAGACAGGACTACTCTTATAAGACCAAATTATAACTCATTTTATTCTGTTATAAACTGTGTTATGGTTCTCACTTTCTCTTTTTGAATATATAACCCAAGTATAATCTGTGTTGACCAGCCTATGGAAGGCCAAGAAATGTTTTCTGGGAGGTCGGGATGTTCAGTACCTAGGGTATTTAATCAAAAATGGACAGATACAACCTCAACTGTGGAAGGTGAATGCCATAGCCCAGGTCCCCACCCCGAAAAAGAAAGAGGTTTATGCCTTCCTTGGACTGATTGGCTGTTATTTTGCAGAGGTGGTGGAACTATTAACCACTCTTCTCTGGAAGAGAGCTCCAAATGGATACAGTGGTCATCGGACCTGGACCTAGCCTTCTAGCATCTCAAGAAATCCATGTGTTCTGAGCCCATTCTGAGTAGCCCTGATTTCTCTCTACCATTTATTGCACAAACCAATGCCATGGAGGTGGGTCTAGGAGATGATCTGGCCCAGGAAGTTGAGAATGAAGAACATCCAGGGGTGGCTCAAGGCAATCTGCTGCCTGATGCGAGGGATGAGATGACACCCCCCACCCCATAGTGTGTGTGTGTGTGTGGGGGGGGTGCTTTCTCAAAACTCCAGAGACTGAACCAAACCAAAAAGTCAATTTGATTATATGGAGGAAATGCAAGATGTTTTCACACCAAGGAACTAAAAGAAAGAGTGAAAGCCATAGCACAATTTATAAAACAAAGTTATAACTCATTTATTTTGTTGTTATAAACTGTGTTATGGTTCTTGCTTTTTCTTTTTGAACATATACAGTATTTTGCATCCACAGAACCTCAACAGTGGGTGCAGAGCAGAACCAGAACATTCACCCACAGAACTCAATATCTTTAAAAAAAATCTGATTTTGATCATCTCACTAACAGCAACAAACCTTCTCCAGTACCAGGCATATTGTGAACTAATACAAACCCTACAACAAAGTCACTGAGGATCTATTGAGCAAATCTACCATTCCATACCATATCAGCACCAACTTCCAAAACTCACATAAGGAGCCCATCCAAAAAAAGAATCACTGTAAATGCTACAGTGGGCCCTGAAACATCCAACACCTATTTGAAAAGCTGAACAATTCAGATTACTACAGTACAAATCCCTATATACAAATTCCATGTTAACAGAACACCTGGTCTTGGTCACACACTCATAACACAGACCCTCACCAAGTACAGAATACAAGACAATAAACTAAAAAACACATTTAGATAAAAATTTAACTGCAATCCCAAGAAGCCAGATTCTGCATACAGTGCAATAGAGAAATAGAAAGATGCATTTCCATGAACTGTATAAAATATAAAGATAGCACCAAGTCCAATCATTAAATTGAAAATAAAATTTGCTTCTAACTTTGTTGACTGACCATTTTATTCTCTGATCATGTAGGTCCCAATCTGAGGTTTCTGCTTTCCTCTTTCGCCCAGTGCACCCTCCAGTCTACTTTTCCCCAGGGATGGCACGAGGGTGATGAAGGGCCATGTGCAGAGACTCACTGCAGCATCATTTGCCTAAATTTAGTATACTTTATTTTAAAATGTATATGCCACCCATCTAAAATTCTAGGTGGCTTCTAAACATATGCATGCAATTTAGTAAAACAGATGTTACAATAAAACAAACATAATAATAAAACATTAAATTTGATTAATGAAAAGTCACGTACACGCCCTCCCCCCACCCCAATCAAACCATTATAACTATATGCACATCAGATTTATTTTGCTATGAGCAGATAATTGGTGAGGAGGGAAGATATAAAATGAGAAACTAATCCTGGTAGCCAAGAATTCAAATGCTGGATTGGATTGTGCTAGAGCTGGAAAAGTCCAGAACTCAGCAGTAGTAAAGCTATCAGGCTACTAAACACAATTAAACTGAGATGTTCCCTTAAAATTTGAAATTTCCTTGAATCTGAACTGATAAAATATTTTAAATTTCAGTCCAGCAGCATAAGGAAAGTAAAACTGCAAATCTCCAAAACCATACATATTCCAGTATCCCCCTCCACAACCAACACCTTACAGTTGACCTCACCAAGAACCCAGAGTACAGGACCCATCGAGAAAATCTACTATTCCATAATACCACTAAGTTCCAAAACTCAAACAACATGGAGCATACCCAGAAAAGGGCAGCGCCATAAATATTGCATTGGGCCCTAGAACATCCAAAATCCTATTCAGAAAACTAAACAAGCTAGATTACTACAGCGCCCTACATAGCAACTCCATGCTAACTGAACACGTAGCCTCAGTCACACATATGCAGAACAGAGATAGATCTTTACCAAGTAGGGAATATATCAGTACAAGCTAAAAATAGACACATGTAGTCAAAAAATGTTTTTATCCGTTACTGTTAGGTTTCCAGGATTTCTTTCCCAAAATTATACTTTACTGCAGAGTGAGGCAAGAGAAATAATTCTCACACAGGCATTTGCATTGTCAGCAGAAACTAACATAATGGTTCAGCGCAAGTAGCATGAGTGCAACTAATGCCACCTCAGTGGGTGGTCGTATTTGCACTGGCAGCTGTTTTGCCATGCTGAAATGCGGCAACTGCAGGGGGATGTAACTGCCTCCCTGCAGTTAGCCTATAGTCTTGCATAATCAAACTCTGGAATTCAGGATTCAGTAAAAGCTGTTAGTGTAGCTGGGTTTAAAAAAGGTTTGGACAAGTTCCTGGAGGAAAGGTCCATAAGCCATTTTAAAGAGGAACTAGGAAATCCACTGCTTGCCCGTGGATAAACATTGCGGAATATGTGTGCCTTTTTCGGAACCTGCCAGGTACTTGTGACCTGGATTCTCCACTGTTGGAAACAGGATACTGGGCTTGATGGACCTTGGTCTGGCCCAGTATGGCATTTCTTATGTTCATATGTTACCAGAGCAGAACCTAGGAAACATGCTGCTAAATATACCAAACAAGAGGGGCACAACAGAACCCATGCAACATCTCCCACTTCCACAAAAACAAGAGTGACTTGGCACCCCAACACAGCACTTCCCATCCTCTGAAAAACAAAGAGAGGCTCAGTGGCCCCTATACAGCACTTCCCACCCTCTGAAAAACAAGAAGGACTTTATGACCCCAACACAACACCTCCCACTCCAACATAAACACCAAGAAGGGCTTGGAAACCCCAACATAACTCCTGAAACTGTGCGCTGCATGGTGTTAATGTAAATATATATTCTAAAAAAAAAAAAAAAACGAAGGAAATGCAAGATGCTCGCAACTCCAAGGAACTAAAAGAAAAAGTGAGAATCACAGCACAGTTTATAAGACCAAATTATAACTCATTTTATTCTGTTATAAACTGTGTTATGGTACTCACTTTCTCCTTTTGAATATATATTCTGCATCCACAGAAATCTCTCCCTCTACAATGGGTGCAGAGCAGAAGTAGGACATTCACCCACAGAACTCAATATATTTTTAAAAAATCTGATTCTGGTTATCTCACTAACAAACATTCTCCAGTACCAAGCATACTGAGAACTAATATAAAACCCTACAAAAGTCACCTAAGATCTACAAGGCCAAATCTACCATACCATGCCAAAACTTCCAAAATTCATACAAGGGGGCCTACCCAGAAAAACGTAGCACTATAAATACGGCAGCAGGCCCTAGAACATCTATATACTTATTGGAAAAGCTGAACAAGTTCAATTGCAGAAGTACAGTATACTGTAGATCCCTATGTACAAACTCCATGTTAACAGAACACCTGGCCTCAGTCACATACTCAGAACACAGACACTCACCAAGTACAGAATAAGCGACTACAACCTAAAGTAAAAATAAAAATATGTAGATAAAAATTAAACTGAAAACCCAAGAAGCCAGACTCCACATGCAGTGCAATATTAGATAAATAAGAGAAGCAGTTCCCCATATTGTATAAAATATAAAGATAGCGCAAAGTCCATTCACTAAATTGAAAATAAAATTATTTTTTCTACGTTTGATGTCTGACAATTTTATTATCTGATCTTGCTGGTCCCAATCTGAGGCTTCTGTTTTCCTGTCTTTTGTTAGCTTACTTTCTATGGTCTATAGTCCATCTACCATTTCTTGTCTCTTCTTTTGTTTTCTTCACTTCCTTCCATCAGCCTATTTCCAGTCCCAGTAACCCTCCCCAGTATCAGTCCCTTTCCAGTCCTCTCCTCCCAGTACCTTCCAACTCCAGTAACCACCTTACATTTCCAAGACTACCACTGGTGTCCATTCCCTTCCAGTCAACCTCCTTCCCCACTGTCCAGTTCCTTTTAGTCCAAATACTATTGCAGGTATAAGCTCACTTCTACTCCAAGTGCCACTCCACCCCCCCCCACCCATGTCATCTCCCTTCCAGTCACCCTACTAGTGCCATCCCCATGTGTCAGCTCCCTTCCAGTCCCACTGCCCCTCCTTTCCAGTCCAAGTTCCCCTCCCTTCCAGCCTTCCCAGTCCCCTCCAGCACCATCCCAAGGTATTAGCTCCCTTCTACCCCCTCCAGCCTTTCCTAGTGTCATCACCCATCCAGTCCACCTCCAGTATCATCCTCAGGTATCAGCTCCCTTCCAGCCCCCTCCTTCCTCCCCTTGTCAGCTCCCTTCCAGTCCCCATCTTCCCCCAATGTCAACTCCCTTTCAGCCCCCACCTTCCTTCCTGGTCAGCTCCCTTCCTGCTGCCACCTTCCCCGCTTGTCAGTTCCCTTCCTGCATCCACCTTCCCCCATTCATGTCAGCTCCCTTACATACCCCACTTTCCCTCCATGTCAGCTCCCTTCCAGCTCCCACCCTCCCCCCTTGTATCAACTCCCTCCCAGCCCCCACCTTCCACCCATGTTAGTTCCCTTCCAGCCCCCACCTTCCCCCCTGGTCAGCTCCCTTCCTGCCCTCACTTTCCTTTATGTCAACTCCCTTCCTGGCCCCACCTTCCTCCCTTTTCAGCTCCTTTCCAGCCCCCACATCCCCCCTTGTGTCAGCTCTCTCTTGATGGGAGGGGGAGGAGTGAGGCAGTAGACATTGTAAAGGCTCTGATGGGTCCCACCCCCTCTGATGATGTTTATTGCATCAGAGGGGGGCAGAACCAGCAGGGACTTACAAATAACCATTGGCTTAAAAACCATGTGCTTTTCACTAGCTTGTTTTTTATGCCAATGGAGACAGCTTCCCGCCGCTGCCCCAGTGTCCTTGGATCTGGGGTAGCAGCGACATGGGGTGGAGGGGTTGATGCTGCCACTGCTGAGAAGCAGCAGCAGCAACTTGTCCACCTTTTTTTTAAAACTTTGAAGGCGGAGTGAAGCGGCTATTTTGGGGGCATTTTTTGCTGCCTACAAAATTTTGCCACCTAAGGTGGCCGCCTCACTCCACCTCATTATAGAGCCACTCCTGAGAACATCCCATAGTATTCATCAATAGGAAACTGCTTCCTTGGGAGAAGTGTTATGTAGTGATCGAGAAGAAGGCCCTCGCTGTCAAATGGCTACTCAAAACTTTTAAATACTACCTATTTGGCTGTCCATTTATTCTCATAACTGACCACCAACCCCTCAAGTGGCTGGCTGTATTCTGCGGTAATTCTTGAGTCTCCCACCATACCATTCCAAGTCCGCCATTGAGCTGGTCAGAACCATCTGAACACGGACTTCATTTCCTGAATGGGGGTCCCCGGTGAGACAAGCACTCAATGGGGCATGGCTGAGCTGAGGAGGAAGGTGTATGAAGGGGTCTATAGAGCAGGCTGGTACCTAGCCCTGTGCGAGCGGTGCAGCCGCACAGGGTGCAAAGGCTTAAGGGGCACATTTTAGCTGTCTTCCGTTGCCTGCAGCTGCCGCTTTTTCTTCTCTCAGCGGCGGCAGGCAATGGCAGGAAAGCTAAAGTGTGCCCCTCAAATCTTCTCGCTGGCATGCTAAGCAGATCTTTCCCTCACTGCAGGGAGGGACAGATCTGCTTAGCCTGCCATCGACTTGCACATTGGGCGTGCCTCTTCTCTCCCGCCATGGGGGGGGGGGGGGGGGGTGAAGGAGGGGTGCACCCGATGTGCAATTCGCACAGGATGCGATCTTCCCTTGGTATGGCCCTGCTATAGAGTACTGCCTGTCCCTCTCCAGAGGGATTATCAACAGGCTCCTTTAAGAGGGAATAAAGCTGACACTGTTTTCTTGAAGGCTGTGAAGGTTTAATATTTGTGATAGAATAAAGCTGGCTCTGTTTTCTTGACTGCTGCCTGTTCTATCTTTTAAATGGAAACCCCTTTCTACTGCAAGTCACACTATCACAAGGTGAAATAACAATTCAACACTACATTAAAAATGAAAAATTATACCACTACTTATTATATACCCAGCACTGCAGACATGCAGATAAAGTCAGTCCCTGCTCAACAGAGCTTTCAATCTAAATTCCACACATATTGATGCCCTGGAAGTAATTCTGTATGCCGCTTATTAACATGCATTACCATATGCATTGCAATAAGATTAGCACAGTGGTTTCTTCAAGATTTTAGCGCAGATTTTTGTGCATAAAAAACTGGACAGTTTTATTATATCAGCCTCTTAAAAAGGCTCTAATTCTGTGCTCTCAGAGTTATCTCTACTTCCTCTCTGGCAAAAACCTTCAACTGCACACCAAGTGACTGCATCTTACATAACTAGGAGAACCTTTGTACTGTGAGTACTCATTAGCAATCAATATAAGTGGCTGAAAATCACTACAGCATAAGTACAACTAAATATTATAAGGAAAGTACAGTTTTCACCTTCTTAGAAATAAAAGAATTGTATGCGCATTTACTTGTCTTTAGTAAAAGAAAAAAATAGCAGTGCATTTGAGATGAGTGTATGAAACCTACAAGCTATTTTTCTTCTCTTCTGTGAAACCCTGACAGCATTTGCTGTTTGATATCTTGCACAGTTTTAGAAGCATAAATGGAAAGAATACAATATGCTTCCCACGTTCTTTTCAGTACCTCACACAAAACAAATCTAGGTTTGAGTTGGCTGAAATTTTCTGAGGTTTGATACAATTCACAGAAGCTGCTTCCATGAAGCCTCAGTGGAAAGCATTAAAAAGCATCGGCCACACTGTCTATTAGCTACAGATCTGATTGTTATGGCTAACACTGCGTGTGACCTTTAGGAGTTCTATGCAAATGCTCAATTACTGTGAATAATGCTAAACCAGATGAAACGATATAAAAACAACTGTACAAAGCATAAGAATGTATCCCAGAGAAATTGAAATGATCCACATCTCTTACATTCCCATAGCCGTTGTAGAGGAGACAATGGTTGTGCACATGAGGCAAGGGGCATAATTGGCACGAATCAGCACTGGTTCAGAAGGAGAAAGCCCTAAGAAAAATTGTTTAGTCTTTCAAGCATTTCTTTCTGTCTATAAACTAGATATTTGAAATAACTGATAAAGGGGCATGTTTATTTATGAGCATGCCAGTCGCATGCAATTGGGTTGCAAAACTAGCATGGAAGGCTGCGCCAACTTCAGAGGGGGTAAGCATCCATCCCCCTGCTGTTAGCTGTCACGTTTCTAATGCATGACGCTGCACAATCTGTCATGCAGTGCACTTAGTGCCACCCACTGAGGTGGCATTAAGTGCACCTATAATGACCGGACTAAATGGCGTGCCATTACCACCCAACTGACCAGTTCATGCCCAATTGCATAGGATTTTTTACCACAAGGCCCTGCGATAACTTTAAGTGTGGCGTGTTTAGCGCATGGCAAATCCCATGCTAACAGCACGGTTCACTAAGCATGCCCCATAAAGCCCCATTTTGCATAGCGGCTCTATGTGGCAAATGGGATGTCTAGATTGGGAAGCACACATTTCCACAGGATTTTTAAAAAAAGGCTCTGCTGAATGCAGAGCCTTTTGTAAAATATGTATAAGGATGTCAGCAATTCTGGGGGTCTTTCGCAAATGGGTGCTAGTTGGTAATGCTTATTCGGGCATGCGCCAAAGGTGCACTGGGATGCACGTTGCCAATTAGTATAGAATGATTCCCATGCTAACTTTGTAGCCCATGTTAGAGGCATGAGTGGGTGAGGTAGGGGTAGAGAGTGGGCATGATGAGTGCCACAGTTAGCAGTGTTCTCACTGCATGGCAACTGCATTAGCACAGATTTACCTAACACTACCTCAATCGGCGGCATTAAGTGCACCTGTGCTAATGTAGCACACGCTATGAGACAGGGCTCCAGTGTAACTACTAGGGAAATGCTTCTGACAATGCAGACATGTTGCAAATAATGTGCCATGATTTCAATGCTAGTAGTGTGTTAGGTGCAACACCTTAGTAGTTGTTAATAAAAGCACCCTATACAGTATATGCATTTGCCAGTATGTACAGCAGAGGCAGTAATTTTATAAAAAGATCAGCATCACTCTATAGCTTCCATGATATTAGCAGTTAGTTGTGGAAGTGGAAGCTTTGCATTTTCCATGTGTTAATATTGGCACTTATAAATTAAGAAGATAAATTTGCAAACTCCTGCAGAGTTGCATGCTAATATGCATGTATTTGAGGCCTATTTTATAAAGATTCTGTGAAACCATTTCTAAGTATACTATCAAAGACATTTACCAAGTCTAATCCAGATCCTTGTCGATCATCACTAACTGGGCAACCAGGATTTGGGTTAGGCTTGGTAAATGTCTCTTATAGCATATTTAGTCATGATTTCACAGAATTTCTAGCACACAAACATGGCAAAAGAAAAAAAAATCCTTGGAGTAATTCTCTGCAGCAGAAGTCCTTAGATTCACAAGGAAAACAAATCCAGTTAGCATTTTCCATAGAGCTCTAGACCAGACAAACTTTGGGTCAATCTGGAAACAGGAAGGAAAATCACCAACAGTGCAAGAATTAAGAGTAGACTGGCTAAAACCAGCCCTCATGGAGATATGATGACTCTTCTGCAAGATGCTTGCTTTTTTTTTTGTCTTTATCCAAAAAGTGACTGGTTTGAGACCAGCCTCTGACTGTGAAAACAGGCCTGTTGGGTTTTTTATTTGCCTGAAACCTCTAGTAACCCTTCAGCTATATCCTTCATTTGGAAAACAGCCACAGCTATCTCTTTAATTAACAAAACTGCCCTGAAATGAAACTTTATAAAAACAAAATGAAACAAAATGAAAATGTATTAAAACAAAGCAAGATAAAATGAAATAAGCCTGCAAACAACACAGGAAACAAAATGAAATTGTTTTGCTTGCACACCCCTAATGATTAGTTAACATCATTCCATACTAAGGCTCCAGTTTAAGAAAGACAACTAATAACAAGCTTTGGGGCCTGTATACTAAAAGAGTGTTTTACTAAAAGGGCGCTAGCCCTTAGCGCGCATTCTGGCATGTGCTGAAGGCATGCTGGAACACATGTTGAGAGCTAACGTGGGACCTTGATAGCTAGTGTGGGCTAATTTCCATGCTTTGACTAGTGAATTGAGGATGTTAAGGGGGTGGGTTATAGGCAGAGAGTGGGGGTAGTGAGCACTGCATAATCAGTGCAGGGTAAATACTGTGTGCTAACTGTGACCCTTGCAATTAGTGAGGGTTCCTCTAATGCTACCTCACTAGATGAAGTAAAATGTACCCACACTATTTGTATACTATGATAGTGCACAGGGCTCCATGTTAACCTCAGGGGAATATACCACTGACAGTTAACATGGTGGTGTTGCATCTAATGTGCCATGGTTTTTACAGCTATTGGTGCATTAGGTACAATACCTTAGTGCCCTTCAGTAAAAGATCCTCTAAGTATAGGCAAATATTGTGCACAGGCAAACAATTTTTGGCTTGTTTTTGGATTTTTTCAGACTGTTTCCAGATGTTTGTTTTCAGTGCATTTCACACATTGGTTTCAGTGAATAAATTAACACATATAAATCAATTTTATGTGCACGTTAAACCTATTTTGTGCCCACTAAGGGGTCTATTTAGTAAACTGCGGTAGTTTTGCAGCTACGGTGCATTAATTACAAAAATTAATATGAAATAACTGCAAAACCTATGCGAGGAGTGGACATTATCTAGCTATACAGTTGTCACACAGCATGCGTGCATGCATTTACCACATGTGTATTCTGGATAGCACAGTTGCAGCCACACTATCAACAATGCAGTAAGGAGCCAGTATAGAAACAGCACCCGCCACCCTTGGACTCCCAACATCTGTAACAACTCCCCCCCCCCATTCTCTCTGCAGTCCCTCAGACTTCCCTGACATCTGTATCAAACTCCACAGACATTTTGGACTACCATGGCTTTTATGTGGGCAACCTGGTATCTGTAGAAGAACAGAAACAATCTCCATTCGCTCCTGCTCTGTCAAGTGCCTGCATTCAAAATGGTGCTTCTGACCCCTAAAGATGGTCTTACAGTACTACTGCCAAGGGTCAAGCTGCTAAATAAGTGTGGAGGTCTGGTAGTTGGAGTTTTGTTGTGGATGTTGAAGGGCTCTGAGGAAGGTAAAGGATTCTATTTACTATGTTTGGGCATGGTAAGTGCATAAGTAAGGGGTTTTACATTTTTGTGTAATTTTATGTTATTTTTGCACATATGTGGCCACATAGGTGTGTGAATGGCTTGTTATAAAATTTTGACCTACATAAAAGTGTGTGCATTGGCATAAAAGTGCATACTTTACTGGTAGGTATAGTCAGGGGTGAAGTAAGGGCAGAATACACAAGTAAGCATATGGATTATAAAATGTCTTAACCTACACATGAACTTGCATACTTTACATGCACTTATTTATACCTGGACTCCAACAGGAGTAAATATTGGTGCCAGCATTCAAGGCCCTATTTCCATTTTGTGTGCTACTATTTTTTATAGACGCAATGGCACCTATTTGTCTTTATAAAATAGCCCTAAGTAGGCACCTATTTGCTTCTCAAGCCTCTCCTTGAGGCACATCTTAACAATCAGTTTCAGAATATCCACAATGAATACATATCAGATAAATTTGCATAGAATGGAGGTCACTTGTATGCAAATTTATCTCATGCATATTCTTTGCTGTAATCCTCAAAACCCAGCTCGCTAAGTATGCACCCAGGAGAGGATTGTGAAGCACTGCCTTAATTATACTTTAGATTTTTCAATAAATGTTTTATTGGGAACAGGCATAATAGGTACTACACGTTATCAGGTAGCAATTTCAGGTACCACTGTGTAGTGTAACATTGCCAAGCTGGTATAGTAAGAGTTAGTGATGGACATCAAATGATCTAAAAAGCCTGCATCTTATCAACTTAACCCTGCGCCCTCCTTCTTCCGTCCCACCTTACTCAGGCTTTCATCAAGGTGATTATCCCAGTTAAACTGTTTTGTTGTTTTTTTTTATCTTGATCTGAAAAGTAGTTTCCCCCTTTTGTTATAGGCATCTTTAATACAGTTTTATTTATTTATTATGTTTAGCCTGTTGATTGATGTAATGATTAGTAATTTTTCTATTGCTATAATGATTAATAATATATTCTGTTTCTACAATGTATTTTCAGTAATTATTGTATAATACTTTTTCCTCTTGCATTGTACATCACTGAGATAATTACTGTATATTTTTTTTCTTTAACACATTGCCTCAAGTCTTCATGATTAGGTGATTAATAAGTAGGATTAAATAAATAAATGGATCAGCAGTGTTTTGCAGCCAAAGACTCTAGCCTTCATTTCTCTGGCTATACAGACATAATGGGAGTAACATCTCCTAAGAGGAACCAGTGCCTTCAAAAATTAAGATTTCTGAAATTAATAACTACTGTAAGAGCGCATACAAATGCATAAGCCAAAGTCGTGAGTAGAACGGGTAAACATAGATCGGCTCTTTACCCCTTCAAAATGTAGAAAGACTAGGAGACAAGCAATGACATGGTGCAAGGCCAAGGGGCTAGATGGAAAAGGACTAGAGCAAGGAAGAAGGTGTGATAAGGAAGCTTATCATAGTTCAGGAAGGAGCTATAATAGAGGTGAAGTGACTCTGAACAAGCACCCTGTCTTTTCTGGTAGAAATAATAAAACAGAATGTTCTCATAAAAGACTACCAGTCCCAGAATGCACCAGGTTTCCAACAGCCACTAGAAGAGCTGAAGTGGGGAAACGTGTGTTCAATCAAGAGAACTATGAGGTAATCCCCAAGCACTCATCTCCAAGGGCAGGGCTTGATTCAGCACAGCTGCGCTGTGCTAGGGTGGAGCATTCATCTAAGCAGGATTCTACAGAGAATCATCCTCATCATCATCATCCTGACCATCGTCCTGACCATCAGCATGATCATCATCAGCAGAAGCCAGAGCTGATGGACAGAGAGAGAAAGAAACACTTTGGAAGAAAGAAGAGAAAAGCATTTGGGAGGTCTAAAGGAGTCCATAGCAGTACGTATACTGGGAGGCATTCCAGAGGCAAGCATACACCATTGGACTGGGGAAAGCCAGAGGAGTGGGGTTGCAGAGCCAGGAATCCCCGGACGGCACCTGTGAGGGAGACGGCTGCATTTGGAAGGGACCCTAAGACCAGTGCAAGAAGGTATTTGAAGAGAGACCCAGTGTCCAGGGATCTTGATTGGAAGGCTGAACATAAGAACTGGACTACATACTGGCCAGGATATTTGGAGAGGAACTCTAACAGCAATGGAAGCTCAGGTATGAACACTGATCTATGCCCTAGCTTTTCACTTGGAAGACAGCAGGGAAACAAGTATTGTCCTGAGAGTGCTCCATTGAGAAATTCCTCTGTGCCAATCCATGATATTGAATCTATGATAGTTGAAGAAGAGGGGGATGTTGTAAATGAGCAGTGTGAATACATGGATTGCTCTCTGTCTAAACTTCTGTGGTGATATGCTGTCACAAAATACAACAACCATCACAAAGAAATATAAACTTGTTCTTTGATCTACTCAGAAAAGCTTCTGAGTAGGATTTGAGCCACGTAATAGAAAGTAAACCAGCCAAGAGGTTTGCAGCTGGGTAATTGTTAGCAATTGAGCCTTGCCTAATTGCCTGTGAGCTCTGAAGGGACACTTCGGGGTGTGTGTGAAGATACAAGAAGTTGTCCCTGAAAAAGAACAGTTTTTTTCTTACTTTGTGGGTTTTGTTTATTCTTTGAAGCACTGCTAAAAAGATATTAGCAGGAGCCTACAGAAAAGACCTTTCTGTTCCCATCAAGGTCTTTATGCTTTGATTTGATTGCTTAAGAAGTTCAGCTGTTGTTTTCCTGATTTGTTTTTCTAAGTATAATACTGAAAGCAAGTATCCTTTTTTATGTGCTACCAAGCATATCTGTGTTGGGAGAAATAACCCCATAAATAAAGTATATTTTCTTTGCTTTACACTCGAGCAAGCACAACTAATTTATTGTGAACGGCTGATTCTGGTATGAATGGACTACATTTCCCACAATCCTTTGCAAGTCATATTAATATTTGCCTTTGCCAAGACTGTGGACATTCTCACCCAGCGCCCCCATTTACAAAGGGCAAGAAACAATTGGGATATTGTTCTATTGAATACTAGAAAGGGCTTAGCTCCTGAGAAGTGCCGATTGTGGTAATGCCTAGTTCGCATGGATGCTGCTTGTAGAAGGCTGTAGCTAGCATGTTGACCATGCTGGGCTGAGGCCAATGATGTCTGAAGACATTTTCTGAAGGCCAGCACTCATTGAGGATACTTTATACTGGTTTAAGGTCAGCAGTAGAAAGTGTGCATTTGTTAGCATGCTTTCAGTTTGTTTGCGTACCTAAAAATGAATATTGAATGTGCACACAAAGCACGTCTATGTCCAAATATCCATAAATTAACATGTATAATTGATTGTGTGCTTTAAAAAGTTCTTGTATACATACAATTCATGCCTAGAAAGTAGAATAGGTGAAATAAATAGCTTCCTTCTTCGCGGCTAAGAGACAGGACCTGCGCTCCATCTTCCCTAGCTGTCCTCCTCCACTGGCTTCTCCTCCCCCTCCTTCTCCTCCATCTTCTCTATCCCTCTCACATGTCTGGTCTTCTTTCTGGCCCGTCACCAGCACTGAACTCATTAAATATATATCCCTTATGCATAAAACCAATTGCCTCCTTGATTCTGTTCCATCTACATGGCTTCTGGAGTCTTTCCTCATCAACACTATGATCAACTCTAGCCTCTCCACCAGTACATTTCCCATATCTTGGAAAAACACACTAGTCTGGCCTCTCCTCAAACGTCCTCTCTTGACCCCAGTAATCCTGCTAATTTTTGCCCAGTCTCCAACCTCCCTTCTTATCTAAAAACCTGGAAGAGGCTGTCTTCTCCCAACTCTCATCCCATTTGGACTCCACACACTTTCTTCACCTATGGCAATCGGGCTTTCGCACTGGCCATAGTAATGAGATTATCCTGCTATCCTTCCTGAGTGAGCTACACATTTCTCATGAGCGTGGTGATGTTTCTCTGACTGATCTTTGGACCTCTTGGCTGCTTTCGACCTTGTAGATCACACTCTGCTTTTTTCCCACCTCCGGGATGCTGGTGCCAGAGGCACTGTATTCAGCTGGTTTCACTCCTTCCTCTCCTACCACTCCTTTTCTGTTTCCTCTTCCCTTTCCACCTCTGCACCCCTTCCTCTTCACTGTGGGATTCCACAGGGTTCCATTCTTGCAGCTCTTCTATTTAACTATTTCTTGCACCTCTTGCTTTGATGATGCAACAGTGTGATCTGCCGGCGTATTATTATGCTGACGATATAATCGTACTCCACAACACCTCTTCCGTTCACTTTGATCTCACCATGCATAATACTCGCCTCTCACACATGTCTTCCTAGCTAGACTTATAAACTGGCTCAAAAGCCACAATCTCAACTTAAATTACAGAAAAACAGAAGCCCTATATATTACTAGAAACCAGACATTAATTCCGCCATGCTCGATAGACCTGTCAGACAAAAGCATAGCTGTAAAAAATAAAGTACACTATCTTGGAGTTATACTGGACCAGAACATAAGCTTGCAGTCTCATGTAGATAAAACTACAGAAAATACATACCATAAAATGAAAGTCACGCGAATACTAAAACCACTGCTCAACCAGGAAAACATCAGAACAGTAATACAAGCAGTAGTTACATCAATACTGGGCTATTGCAACTCGATATATCAGGGCCTCCCAAAACACATCATCCACCCGCTTCAGATGGCACAGAATACCCCTGCTTGGATTATCACCAGGGCAGCAAATTACGATCACATCACACCAATTCTGAAACAATTACACTGTCTGCCTATATACTCTTGCATAAGATTCAAGATGATAACCAACATATTTAAAATACTAAACAACAACGCTACAGATGTGCTACAGGAATTCATGCAATATATAAAACCTGTTAAATAAATAAATAGAAACAACTTGCTACATCTCAATCCCTCCAAAAGTCTTGCTATATGGTTCACCTTTGGCGCTCCCATTCCCTTTCTATGTCCCAATCTGTTGGGCTCCCCCATTTCATTGGTTTCATTTCTTCACTATTTATTTGTCACCTTGGATTCTGCTTTATCATTTCAAGACCACATTTCTTCACTCACCCGGGGTTCTTACTTTTATCTATGTCAGATTCGGTCTGTGCATTCTGTCCTTCCCTCTTCTTGCTTAACCACCCTCTTGTTATCACTAGTAATCTCCAGGATTGACTACTGCAACTCTGTCGTGACAGGTATTCCTCAGTCACAACTACATCACCTTCAGTTAATTCAAAATGCAGCCGCTCGGATCCTCTCGCTTTGATCATATCACCCTTCATCTCATCCAGCTTCATTGGCTTCTGGTTCCTTTCCGCATCTGCTTTAAGCTACTCATTCAAATCCACAAAGCCTTTCATACTCATAGTCCACAATATCTAGCAGACTCACTATAGTTTCATAGTGTGCCACATAGCCTCCGCTCCATTCATATCAATCGACTACACCTCCCTTCCCCCTCACATGAACACCTGGAAACTACACGTCACTCTGCCTTCTTTTTCCTAGGATCCTCCCTTTGGAATTCCCTACCCGCTGCCCTCCACCAGAAACCCTCCTTCCCCGAGTTTAAAGCTCTTCTCAAAACTCATCTTTTCTGTACTGCTTATGACCTCCCTCCCATAGACCCCTAATATCTTACCTGTCTCTCTCCACCATCTGTTCCCTCTCCTGCTTTGTATGGCTGTGATCTTTGCTATTGAAATTGTAGTTCCTTTCCTTCTCTGGCCTCGGCCATTCCTGTTTTTGGTGTAATTGTAAACTGCCTTGATATTTTGAAGGTTGCAGTACATCAAGTGCTGATAAAGAATAAACATTAAAAAATGCCTGAAAAATGGGAAAATGTGTTTTAAATGAGCACCGACTAAACTTCTTTTTCACCGTGAGCACCCCAAACCAGTACTCAGTGTTTACTGTGCTGTGTAACAGTCATCAGTTGTTGATGGTGTTCACACTGCGTTAAAGCTAGCATTCATTAATCTGCTCCATGCTAGGTCAACATTGTCGCACATCACTGCTAATGGTACCAGATGAAGGGTAGTGGTCATCAATGTTAGCTGTGCTGAAGGAAGGACAGCGCTCAACAGTGACCATCTTAGATGAAGGATGATCAACGCAGAGGTTAGCATTAACTGATGCCCTCTGTACTGGACAAAGGCTGGCAATCAGTAAGGCTGATGGTTGTGAGGTTGGTATAATCAATGAAACTGATTGGTGAGAGGTCAGGTGCTTGTTGGAAAGGATGCCATTATGGGAAAGTCTGTACAGGTCAATGCTACCAACACTTCAAGTTCTATGACAACACTCTAGGGTAATTAGATATAGCAATATTTCTTTTTAAATTTATCTCCATCATACTACATCCTTTTCAGGGCCAGTAAATATAAAGGCAGACAAGCCAGCAGTGTCTCATTCATATCATTTCTCAGCCACCTTCAATGAAGCTCTTTAACTAGGGGGAAAACCCCACTGTCTTGAGATTAAACTTCCAAAATTAAAAAAAAACACAAAAACTCTTTATTTAATGGTCATTTGTTATGCCACTTATTACAATATTCAGTAAATCATATCAAAGGAGTTCACAACAGACATGTTAACAAGGACAATAAACATATAATAGAAATTAGAATAACAGCAAATCCTTTATTGCATAGATAGAAGGGAAGCAATGACATGATTTTCCAGAAGACATAAGAGAGGGAAAAACAAACAAAAAGGAAGTGACATCACTAATAGTCATAACTAGCTGTTAGGCAAGGTACTCGGTCAACCTCACTGATAAGAAGAGGGGTTCTTGAATATTCACAGCACCCAAGGGGGAGCTTATATGCTCCCTAGGACTCTGCCCCTTTGCTACTGTAATAGAGCACAACCAGTTTTTCCTGGTATGGAGCTCAGTTACAAATTCTTTGACCTTGGGTAGGGGGTGAAGAATCTTATGGCTTGGTATCAAGAGTAGATGCAATCATGACAGCAGAATATTGGCCTTTCCCTAGTACAGTTTGGAGAAAGAGTTGTTCCTTAGTACTTTTCAAGATCAGATAGTACCTATGGCACACAAATGACCTAGAAGGTTTTTTACTTCCTCAGGAGTCAATCAAGTGTATGAGGAAGTTGTTTTGACCAGGGCTTCTTAGAAATTAAAACTGAGTATTTACAGTGCTGAGCTCCTCTCCTTATGAGCTTATTAGCAACATCTCATTGATGTGGCTAAAGACTCGGCCAGGTCCTTTCAGGAGCCAATAGCCTGATTTGGTAGGGGGCTATGCAAGGAAGAGGATTTCCTAATACTAGATTGAGTTCCAACCCTTCCTGGGTTTGATGTCATTTCAGTCAGTTATTCTCATTCCTGGTTGTTAAGGAGCAAGCACCACAATAAAGAAGATCTTCATTGGTTGAAAGTCAGAGAAGTGGAGAGATGATACTTAATGGACATTACATCCTTCAGGAGCTCAGGCAGACTGCTTGCTCTTTGGGAGACCCTGAAAGGAGATGTGAAATCTAAGACCTCCATATCCTATGGGAGTGAGGAAGTTAGTGGTTCAGTGTATGTGCCAGAAGGCTGGTGAGTAGACCCAACAGGGGATGTCAACACTAAGGGGGTCATTCCGATCTGTGTTTAGTAGGGATGGACGTCCAGGTCAGACGTCCATCCCTGCTAAATGCCCGGGACCGTATCCCCTGCCCAAAGCTCCCCGCATGTACATAGGAGATGTGTGGAGAGCTCTGGAAGGAGGCAGGAGGGAGCGAGCTGAGGGAGGAGCGAGGGTGGGTGATGGGTGGGGATACGATCCTGGACGTACAGGGCTGATCCTGAGCTTGGCCCTGTACATCTGAGGTCGCCAACATGGATGAGGGACTTAGTCCACCTCCAAGATGGAATACGTCCCCCTGGAATAAGTCCACCTGGATGTCGGGGGATGGTGGCGCTGAGCCAGGTCAGTGGAGTGAGGGGTGCAGGAGCTTCCCTGCAGACTGACCCTGCCTTTGGAAGGCCTCATTGGGGGTTGGGCTGCAGGGAAAGAACTCTGTTGTGGCAGCTGTGGATTGCAGCTCCTTAATGGAGCAGCTGCGCCATGGCAACAGGACACCATGGCACCGCGACTCCATGCAGAAGCTAGGGCATGCCTATGCAGGGAGAAGATTGGACATCCAGTGGCACAGAATCTGGGGATGGCCTGCCCGCCCACGCACAAGCCAGATGTCTAGACCCAATTCTGATCCCATGAGAACGTCTAGCTCCCACAGGCTCAGAATCAGGGTCTAGAGTGCCCTGGCCAGATCCTGGACGTCTGAGCGGACAGGACGTTCCCCCTTTGGAATCGGGCCCTAAGCGAAGACCAGTACTCATTGGCGTTCACTATGCTGGGTTAAGACCAGGACTCATGAAAACTGTCCATGCTGGATTAAGGAATACACTCATTGATATTTCCAAATTGGGTTAAGGCCAGCACTCATCAATGTAGAGTGGCCACTTGATCACCTCAGCACTCAAGACTAAATATTGCTGACTGGATTTACAAGCTGCAAAGACCATGCCAAGGCCAGTAGTATTAAGCCATATCATCCGGTCTTGAAAGACTTGTTCATTTCCTAGGTTCACAAATATACTTTATTCAAAAGGACTTCATAACAATAGAGCTCATGCAGCATTTAAATGCTACTGTTACTACAAACGTTCATTCATATAATCATGGGTCCGAGAAGTTCCTAATTTTTTTGAAAATTTTCAATACATATAGAAACCAGTACTTATCAAATGAAGCTGGTGTATATCTTGACTTGGACCACATTTCAGTGGTTCTCTGCATCAGGGAAGTCAGCCTTCTTCCTTCATCTTCAAACTGCCTTTTTTTGGGCTATCCACCCTCAGAAAGCAGAATTTGTACATGTCACCATTGCATGAATCACGTGCTTTCATGCAGATGAACTTTATTGATTCACGCACTCTCCACACTTTTCACTCAGTCATAGTTGGTTCCAGCTTTGAATCTGCCACATGTAGCCCAAACTTACACTATAATATAAAATCACAAAACTCTATGACAATCAATGTCATCATTCACACTATCTGGTTTTACAGTCTGCGGCCCAAAAATCCATTATTGCCTCTGGCAGTTCAAAACAACTCTCCAGCCACCACCCCTTCATGGAAGGGTGATAAGTTCAACAATAAACCACCTTAAATATTGAAATTAATATAATGCATCCAAACAATGTGTCCCAAGAGACACTGGCAGATTTCTGGTATGTAAGTGGCTACGTTGTTCAGTCAACCTGATTTTCATCATTCTCCTAGTCCTACCCACATATTTCAAATTGTAATGATGAATGTTTAAACAAATTTCAAAAGAGGACTTACAATCCATTCCCAATTCAACAGTTCCACCCAACTCATGATTTTATAAACTTCAATCACTCATCTTTTCTCCAAGGTGAAGAGCCCTGACCTGTTTAGCTTTTCTTCATAAGTATGATGTTCTAAAGCCTTTATCATGTTTGTTGCCCTTCTCTGAACATTTTCAAGTTCCACTATATCCTTTTTGAGATGGGGCAACCAGAACAGCATACAATATTCAAGGGGCAGTTGCACCAAGGACCTTCACATAGACATAATGATATTCTCAATTTTGTTCTTCATTCCTTTTTTAAATAATCCCTAGAGTTCCAATTGTTTCTTTAATAACCACTTCACACTGAACTGAACATTTCAACATATTGTCCCTATTGACCCCAAGATTTTTTTGTTTGGATGGTGACTCTTCTGAACCCAGAATTTGTACCCATAGTTGGGATTATTTTGCCCTATGTGCATCATTTTGCATTTGTCCATATTAAATTTAATCTGACATTCAGATGCCCAGTCTCCTAGTCTTGCAAGATCCTTCTGCAAATCCTCACAATCCTCTCCTGTTTTAACAACTTTGAATAATTTTGTGTTGCCCTCAAATTTAATCACTTCACTCATCATTACTGCCTCCAGCGCCTGTCCAAGTATAGATAATAAATGACACTATTTGTTCTGTTTTCATGGCATTAAGGAACTAATTGAAAGTTTCAAATAGCGATCAGGCACCAGCAGCCCATGTGCATGCATTTTCAAAATGATATTGTCCTTTGAAAACAAAACCTACAAACCTTAGCCATGGAAAACAAGGAGGTAACAGCCTAAAGAGGAATTCTATGCCCCCCTTAGCAATGAATGGATGGGTCCTGTAAACGGGGGCGCTGGGTGAGAATGTCCACAGTCTTGGCAAAGGCAAATATTAGTATGACTTGCAAAGGATTGTGGGAAATGTAGTCCATTCATACCAGAATCAGCCGTTCACAAATAAATGAGTTGTGCTTGCTCGAATGTTAAGCAAAGAAAATATATTTTATTTATGGGGTTATTTCTCCCACACAGATTTACTTGGTAGCACAAAAAGGATACTTGCTTTCAGTATTATACTTAGGAAAACAAATCAGGAACAACAACTGAACTTCTTAAGCAATCAAATCAAACAATAAAGACCTTGATGGGAACAGAAAGGTCTTTCTATGGGCTCCTGCTAATACCTTTTAGCAGTTCTCCAAAAACAAAACAAAACCCAAAAAAAAAGGAATCAAAAACTGTTCTTTTTCAAGGATAACTTCTTGTATTTTCACACACACCCAGAAGTGTCCTTTTAGAGCCCACGTGCAATTATGCAAGGCTTAATTGCTAACAATTAACCAGCTGCAAACCTCTTGGCTGGTTTTACTTTCTATACGTGGCTCAAATCCTACCCAAAGGCTTTCTTGTAAACTTTTCTGGGTAGATAAAAGAACAAGATATATTTCTTTTTGATGGTTGTTGAATTTGTGAAAGTATATTACCACAGAAGCCTAGACAGAGAGCAATCCATGTAGTCACACTGTTCATTTATAATATCTCCTTCCTCTTCAACTATCATAGAATCAATATCATGGACTGGCTCAGGGGAATTTCTTAATGGAGCACTCTCAGGACAATACTGGTTTCCCTGCTGTCTTCCAAGTGAAGAGCTAGGACATAGATCAGTGTTCATACCTGAGCTTCCATTGCTGTTAGGGTTCCTCTCCAGAACTCCTGGCTAGTATGTAGTCCAGTTTTTATGTCCAGCCTTCCAATCAAGATCACTGGACACTGGGTCTCTCTTCACATACCTTCTTGCACTGGTCTTAGGGCCCCTTCCAACTTCAGCCGTCTCCCTCACAGGTGCCGTCCGGGGATTCCTGGCTCTGTAACCCCACTCCTCTGGCTTTCCCCAGTCCAATGGAGTATGCTTGCCTCTGGAATGACTCCCAGCACACGTACTGCTATGGACTCCTTTAGACCTCCAAGATGCTTTTCTCCTCTTTCTTCCATGCTGCTTCTTGCTCTCTCTGTCCTTGAGCTCTGGGTTCCTCATCAACTCCAACTCCATCTCTTTGGTCTGCTCTGTCTGTTTCTGTGTAGAATAGGTTTTACTTTTATTTATTTATTTTATTTATTTATGGTTCTTCTATACCGCACTCTTTTCCATCAGCGCGGTTCACATTAAACAAGAATACTCATTACAAGCAACAGGCTGTTGTGAGTTTACATATAACAGGAGAGTTCAACTGGGATTATAACTTTGGGAAACTTTGTTCAACTGGGATTATAACTTTGGGAAACTTTGTACTTATTCGTTATGAACCTATATACAATGAATAGCATTTATTATTAACATCTTGAGTAAATAAGGTATTTACAATTTTACTATGAGGGCTTGGAATGCGTTAGAGGGTTGTTAATGTGCCTTGGGATTGGGAGTATCCCTCTAACCTGCTTAGAGGGATACTCCACCCTAGCACAGCTCAGCTGTGCTGAATCAAGCCCTGCCCTTGGAGATGAGTGATAGGGGATTACCTCATAGTTCTCCTGATTGAACACACATTTCCCCACTTCAGCTCTTCTATAGGGTGTTTGAAACCTGGTGCATTCTGGGACTGGTAGTCTTTTATGAAAACATTCTGTTTTATTATTTCTACCAGCAAAGACAGGTTGCTTGTTCAGAGCCAATTCACCTCTATTACAGCTCCTTCCTGAACTATGATAAGCTTCCTTATCACAGTCCTTCCTTCCTCATCATGTCTATGGCCATATCACAGGATGAATACTCTATGGTGTATGACTCAGATGGACTAAAATGGCACCATTTAGGCAGAACAGATTTTGAATGAGCCTGAAATTACCCACTTCTTTTTGGCAACTCTGAGAAGAGGGGCTGCACAGATGAACCTGCCATGCAGGTGATCCCAGAGCTAACCCATGACCACGCTTGTAGGACCTGTCAATGGAGGCACCTGCAGATACAAAACAGGCAACAAACAGCTTTCTACCAAAGGATGGAAACCTGAATTAACACTACATTGATAGATGGATATTGCATTTTGCTGACATCTTTTTTCAGAAATTAAACGTGAGTTAGATTTGGGTACAGCAGGCATTTTTCCTGACCAAATAAGACTTATAATCTAAGTTTATGCCTAAGACGTTGGAGGGTTACATCTCTTATCTCAGATCACAAGAAGCAGCAGTAGGATTTGAGCCTGGCTCCCCTGGGTCTTAGCCCACTACTTTAACATACTGTAAGAATATAAGAACATAAGATATGCCATACTGGGTCAGACCAAAGTCCATCAAGCCCAGTATCCTGTTTCCAACAGTGGTCAATCCAGGTCACAAGTACCTGTCAGGTTCCCAAAAAGGTACACAGATTCCACATTGTTTATCCAATTGGATTTCCCTAGTCCTCTTTAATAATGGTTGATGTTTTTTTTCTCCAGGAACTTATCCAAACCTTTTTTAAACCCAGTTATACTAACAGTATTTACTATATCTTCCGATAACGAATTACAGAGTTTGATTACGCATTGAGTGAAAAAACATTGTTCCTATTAGTCTTAAATAGGCTACATTGTAGCTTCATTGAGCGTCCTCTAGTGTTTCTACTTTCTGAAAGAGTAAACAACCCATCTATGTTTACCCGTTCCACTCCATTCATTATTTCATAGGACTCTATCATATCTCCCTTTAGACATATTTTTTCCAAGTTGAAGAGTTACCTTTTTATTTATTTTAAACGTTTTTCATACCACCCCATCATATACTCCAAGCAGTTTACATATAACACAACATGAACTTACATTGAACAAAGGATTACAACCCAGAGGATTATATGGGGAATTATATTTGTGTAACAAGTTAATATTTACAAGGGTGTCAGTATCTACATTCAGAGATCTTGTGGTCAGGGGTTCATCAGTAATTTCAGGGATGATGAAGGGAGTAAGATCATAGGAATGTCTCTTGGAAGGGTTAGTTTCCTATGGGGAGGTTCTTCATACTTCAAAGAGATGGAGGGCAATGAGGTTTAAATGGGGAGTTAAATTTAGCAAAGTTAATTTTAGGTGCTCTTCTTTGTACCTTTTCTAATTCTGCTATATCATTTTTAAGATATGGTGACCAAGATTGTACAGAATATTCAAGGTACAGTCGCACCATGGAACGATACAGAGGCATTCCAATATCCTCGGTTTTATTCTCCAATCCTTTCCTTACGATTGTTAGCATTTTATTTGCTTTCTTGGTTGCTGCTGTGCACTGGACATAGGGTTTCAATGTATATCCACAATGAGGCCTAAATCCTTCTCCCCCTGTGTAACCATGCACCATGTAACTGTAGTTTCAGTTGTTCTTCCCTATGTGCATAACTTTGCACTTGTCCACATTAAATTTCATCTGCCATTTGGACGTCAAGTCTTCCAGTTTATCAAGGTCCTCTTGCAATTTTTCACAAGCCTCTTCTGTTTTAACAACTTTGAATAATTTTGTGTCATCTGCAAATTTGATCACCTCACTCATTATTCCTATTTCCAGGTCATTTATGAATATGTTAAAAAGCAGCAGGCCTAGCACATATCCCTAGGGTACTCCACTATTTATCTTTCTCCATTGAGAAAATTGGCCATTTAGCCCTACTCTCTCTGTTCTATCTTTTAACCAGTTCCTGATCCACAATAGTACACCGCCTCCTACCCCATGAATTTTTAATTTCATCAAGAGTGTATCATGAGGGACCTTGTCAAAGGTTTTCTGAAAATCGATATATACTATATCAACTGACTCACACCTTCAAAAAAATACAACAGATTAGTAAGTTTTCACTCCTCTTCACGTGATCACATTACACCTCTACTAATCCATCTTCACTGGCTTCCCATCAAATTCCGCATCCACTATAAAATCTTGACACTTCTCCGTCGTGTCCTTTACACCCACTCCCCTCAGTACTTGGCTGATCTCGTTCACTTCCATTCCCCAGCCCGCACCTTACGGTCTCTCCATCTCAACTGCCTACATCTCCCCTCACCTGCTTGTGCTCGCCTCCGATCCACCCGCTCCTCCGCTTTCTTCTTCATCGGCCCTGCCCTATGGAACTCCCTGCCCTCCTCCATCCGGCTTGAGCAGGGACACACCATCTTCAGAAATAGTCTCAAAACCCATCTCTTTGCCCTTGCCTTTGATCTCCCTTCTCCCCCTGTGTAACCCTATCTTCTCTCCCCCCCTTCTCTCTTTCTCCTCCTTAGTGTCCTGTCGCATGAGTCTGCTCGGTTTGCTTTCCTATCAAATATTGTAACTTCCTTTCCTTTCCTCTACTTTATTGTTTTCCATTTTAGCTATGTAAACCGCTTTGATGTCTTGTCATTTAGCGGTATATAAAGTTAATAAACATAAACACATAAACATAAGAGAAGACTTTCCTTGGATAAATCCATGTTGGCTTTCTCCCATTAAACTATCACTATCTACATGTTCAGTAATTTTATTCTTTATAATGGTTTCTATTATTTTATCCAGCACTGATATCAGGCTCACTGGTCTATAGTTTCCTGGATCACCCTGGAACCCTTTTTAAAAATTGTTGTTCTATTGGCCATTCTCCAATCTCGTATTATAGATTATTTTAATGATAGTTACAAATAGTAGGTCTGCAATCTCATATTTTATAGTTCTTTCAGCACCCTTGGCTGTATACCATCCTATCCAGGTGATTTGCTACTCTTTAGTTCATCATATAGTTGTATTATATCTTCCAAGTTTATCAAGATTTCTTTCAGTTCTTCTGATATTGGACACCACCTTTAAATACCATTTCAGGCATGAGTAGCTTCCCATATCTTCTTCAGTACAAACCGAAGCCAAGAATTAATTCAGTCTCTCCACTATGGTCTTGTCCTCCATTAGTGTCCCTTTTACCCCTCTATCATCTAATGCTCCAACTGATTCTCTCACAGGTTTTTTTTTTTTGCAATGAATGTACTTGAAAAAGTTTGTTTTTATTATGTGTTTTTCCTTGCAATGCAAGCTTCTTTTCAAATTGTCTCATTGCCTGCCTTATCAATGCCTTGCATCTAACTTGCCAGTGCTTATGTTGTTTCCCATTTTTGTCATTTGGCTCCTTTTTCCATTTCCTGAAAGATGCTTTTTTGGCTACAACAGCGTCTCTGAAATCACCTTTAAACCATGCTGGCAGTCATTTGGCCTTCCTTCCACCTTTCTTAAAGCATGGAAAACATCTGGTCCAGACTTCCAAGATTATATTTTTAAATAACACCCATGCTTGATGTAAACCTTTAACCTTTGCAACTGCTCCTTATAGTTTTTACTGAACTATTTTCCTCATTTTATTACAGGGGTCTATTTACTAAACAGCGATAGTGGCGATTATGCAAAATTGGTGCTGTGGTCCCATTGAATAAAACACCAATTTTGCACATTTGCCACTATCGCTGTTTAATAAACAGACCCCATAGTATCCCTTTTGAAAGTTAAAATCTAGTGCTGTGGATTTCCTTGCTCTCCTCCTACCCTTTATTAAATCAAATGCAATCATGCTATGATCACTATTGCCAAGTGACCCCAACACAGTTATCTCTTGCACCGGATCCTATGTTCCACTAAGGACTAGGTCTAAAATACCTTCCCCTCTTGTCAGTGCATGAATCAGCTGCTCCAAGAAGCAGTCATTTATTTTATCTAAAAACTTTGGGCCCAATATTCAAAGGATGTTTACACATTTTACAGCCCAGTAGACCATATAAATGCCTTAAGTCGGGATATTCAATAGCACTTGAATGGTTACTGCCATTGAATATCCCCTTCTAACCCTACTACATACCCCGATGCTATATGGTTAGCATTGGAGCATGTTGGTGGTGTTCCAGGGTGGAGCAGAGGAGGCGACTGTCACTAACTGGGTAGCAGTGATATTGTACTAGGTGTGGCAAAAGCTGGCCTAATTTTGCCCGCAGAAGTTAACCAGGTAGTGGTGCAATATTGCCGCCACCTGGTTAGATTTGGTGGCTCTGGGGCATGTGTGACAACCCCAGATATTCAATGCCATCACCACAGCATTGAATATCCGGGGTTTATGGTCTGTGGGCAGGGTTATGTACCATAGAGATACATAGAGTCCAATTCTATCAGGGGCACATCTGGACCGTCCAGACAGCCCCAAGCAGGACGGACCTGTTAGGACCCGATTTTGTACCACGGGAGCAAGAAGTTCCCGCAGCATATATAATCGAGCCCGAGGATGGCCCAGCAGGCACCCCTGGCTCCTGCAGCACAAACCCTCTTCAACCCTGCTGCCTGACCCATGACTGGGCATCTAGGGCCTGGATCAGTTGGCAGGGACCTACCGGCACCCAGCCCAAGCCCAGGCCAGGGGGGGGGGGTGGAGATTCTGGCCCCGTTCACCCTGTTTTTGCTGCTTTTTCCACCTCAAAGGTGGAATAAGCAGCACATTCTCCCTGACCCTGCAGGACATACAGGGTCATGACCTGAATCAGAGGGGAATAGGGCAACAGGATTGCTTGTGGGCTGCATGTCCCATCAGGATGTGCAGCCCTGCAAGTCGCATCTCAGAATCGGGCCCATAGCCTGCCCAATTCAAAAGCAGGCCTTTATCTCCTTGGCATGTCCTGCTCTAACATTGACCCAGTTGATAAGAGGATAATTGAAATCATCCAGTATTAGTGTTGTATCTTTTATTAGCTTCCCTGATTTCTTTTAGCATTTCATCATCCATCTGTTCATTCTGGCCAGGTGGTCATTAGTATACTCCCACTGCTACTGCCTTCCCCTTTTTACTTGGAATTTATATCCATAAAGATTCTACAATGTACTTTTTTTTCCTGGAAATCCTTTATCCTGTTGACTCAATGCCCTTTCTAACAGAGTGCAATCCCTCCATCAATTTGATCTACCTTATCATTGCAATACAGTTTGCACTCAGGTATCACAGTATCCCATTGATTGTCCTCCTTCCACTAGGCTTCTGAGATGCCAATTATGTCTAACTTTTCATTTACTGATATATATATATGTATAGATAGATAGATAGATAGATATTGAAAAGTTAGATATAATTGGTTAGTCCTATTTTTGCCTTGTATGTTTTGGCATTTGGGTCATATGAGCAAGGAACTGTTTAGGATATTTGATGGAGATGCTGATAGTTGTTATAATCACTGACCCCACTACTTAATTATTCACCACATCTGTCTACTGAGCACCTAGGATAATATTCTCTGTCCTTGTTTGTCAACTATGGCATAAATGCGCAGTATGCAGTGAAGGATATTGTTAACCATGTCTTAATATGTAAGGCCATTTAGGAGGGGATTACTATAATTATAGTCATCTCCTGCATCTTGCTGAAGACCCTGGTAAAAATGTCAAGATGATTATGACACGGTTGCATGAAGAAAATTGGGAGTGGACATGCAGGCCCAAGCATACACCATTCACTGTAGTTCTCAGACCCAGATCAGATGGATTCCATACTTTAAAAAAGATGAAAGAAGGCAAAATGGCATGGTTTAGAGGTGAGACGTAAAACTGCTATAGCCAAAAAGCCTCTTAAAAATGGAAAAAGGATCTGAATGAAGAAAACAGGAAAAAGGATAAGCACTAGGAAGTTATATGCAAAGCATTGATAAGGCAGGCAAAGAGAGAATATGAAAAGAAGTCTGTCAGGGAAACAAAAGCTAATAATACAAATCTTTTCAGGTAATTTGAAGCCAAAAGTCTATGAGGAAGTCAGTTGGACAATAAGATGATAGAGGGGGAAAATAGGCCCTAAGGGATGATAAGGCCATAGAGGAGAGATTGCATGAATTTCTTGCTTCAGTTGTTACTTAAGATGTTGTTGGGTATTCTAGATGTAAGGTTTAATAGAAATTGCTGGAAACTTGCGGCATATGCCAACAACGTCCTGCTGTTTCTCTTGGATCTGGCCATGTCTATCAGACATCTACTGAGTTTAGTTGACCAATTTTCCTCTTTTTCAGGCTTTAAAATTAATTGGTGCAAACACTATTTTTTATTGCACACTGTGCAATTTGGTTCCCACTTTGAATGTTTAGAGCAAGACTTCTGCCTTCTAGCTGATGCTGGCATTGTCGCACTGACAGAGGCACTCTAATCCACATGCTATTTGATTGTCCCCTTGTCAAGCCCTTCTGGATTGGTATGTGGTAATACATGAGAGATGTGTTTCATTTAGATCATCCTTTGTCATTATGAATTGTAATATTCCATTCATTGTGTTAAAAGGATGAGCTTTCAAAGTATGACAAAATGCTTTTTGACGTTATGTTACCTATCGCGCTTCAGCATCTAAAGCGCTGCTAGAAAGATACATCTTCACCAAGCATGACCTTTTGGTTGCATGCTATAGGTCAGACCCACAAATTAGAAGGAGCTGCCCCTATTTCTTCAAATTACATTGATAAGCTTGAGAGGATATGGAAATCCCTTGATGTATATTTGAATAATCCGTACAGTAATTGATAGTGCGTTAGCCTCTGCCCCCACCCTTTATTTTTCCTCTGTCTTTCTCCCCTTTTTTATTCCTTTTTGGGTAATATTCACTGTATTGAATAATGTTATGATTTCTGTATTGGTTTGTGCTGAATACTTAAATAAATGTAATAAAAAAAGATGTTGTGGGGAGATATGCATGCCTGAAATGAGATTTTAGTGATATGCTACCTTGCAGAGCTCCTTGAGGCCATAATTTATATTTATTTATTTATTTATTTAGCTGTATTTATATCCCGCTTTTCACCGGGTCAAAGCGGTCAATTGGGAGATACATTTAACACGAGGGGATATGACACACACACATAACACCGATCCCTTGGCATACTGGGTGCACACGCTGCCAACCTGGCCAGACCTGGCCAAGGCTGTGCAGCATTTCCTGTCCTGCCCTTCAGCCAGCGTTCCCAGTGAACATATATTATCCCACGGCAGGGGATATCGTGACTCTCCATCATTCATGGCTAGCACTGGACTTGGTGGAAAAGCTAGTGATTCTGAAGATAAACCTTCACTTGCTTGGTTTTCCTTCATTTTCATATGACTTTGTGGAGGACTGAGTGAAGAGCTAGACTAAGCAATAGTTGCTCATAGCCTCTGCCTCAAGTGTATCTAGTGGGAATGTTTTTGAAAGTTTGTACTGCAGAGTATCTGGGACAATGCCCATTTCCAGTGGCTTCTCTTTAGTCCACCATGCCGAAACGTAAAAGAAAAAAAGCAATAAATAAAAAATAAATAAATAAGTAAAGCAGAAACCAAAACAACAGAAAGGAAATAAAACCAAAAACGGAAAAAAGTTTTCAGCTGCGGTCGGTGTCATTCTCACTGTCCTGCCATTTCTATCATCGCCTATGCCTTTGTTGCCAACCATTTCTGCTCTTGAGATCTGAACCACACGCATATTGCAGCAGTCACAAATCCTGCTCCTGCCTGCACAATCACTCTGCAGCTTGCTATCACGTTTCCAGTGAATCTGTTTAGGCTCACATAGTAAAACCACAAAAAATAAAGGAAATGAGAAAAATGAAATATTTTTTTTAAAAATGAAAGACCTCCTTTCCTTTCTCTTCTCTCTGTTGCTGCTGCCTGCGTCACTCTGTTGGCATACCTTTCATGGCTTAAGTCGCTGCTGCTTTTCACCCCTCCCCTGCTGATTTGGGTGCTTCATGCCACTTTTCTAGCTGTGTGGCTCTGCGACAACTGTGCTGCAGCTTTTTCTGAGCCGCACTTCATTTTTCTCCTGCTTTGCACCTTTGTGGGAACACTGCTTCGGCTTGTCATTGTACGACTGTAACCCTTTTTCAGTGCCATGTCATTGCCATGCTGCCATCTTTCTAGTTGCATGACTCTGTAACCAGTGCACTTTGGCTTTTTTGGCCACTCCTCATTTTCTTTCTGCTGTATGCCATTTTGGGTGCCTTTGGCTTGTTGTTATACACCTCTTTGGGAGTTCTGCTAACCATTTTAGAATTCAGTTTCTGACTGACGCAAGCCATGAGGCCAAATTAGAAAATGGTAACACAGCAGGGGACCAAGATGGCGGCACGCTGAGGTTGCTGTCTGGCTGCATGCTTTTCATTTCCTTCCTTACCTGTAATGGGGAGATAGAGGAAGGGGAAATCCTACTCCTCTTCTAAGATGCAGCACCTTCCTGGCATGGACCGATGGATGATTTTGTTCACCAGGCTCTGGCAGGCTCTACCAGCTGAGAGATATGGAGGCAGTAGGAAGGCTCCTGATCTCCCCAGGGTTTGAAGTGTCACTCAACCCAGAGGAATGACCCCCACCCCCCTTCAAGGCCTCAAGAAACTTCCCACGAGGCAAAAGAGGTGAGCGTTGCACACAGAGAAAGTGTGCATGATCAAAAAGCCATCATTGACAGCAAGCCCGTGGCTGCAGTTGATGCTGTTGGATTGAAACAGCATTCTGCAGGGGACAGTGAGCAGAGGAGAGAATCAACAGAATTGAACTCAGCATCTGGACAGCTCTCCTCTCTTCCTGAAGGCTCTGGAACAGTTGTGATACCCTTCTCTGACCAGTTTTCAGTGGTGAAGACATTGTTGGTCAGACCTGATAAGTTTGACTTTAAATCCCTTTGGGATGATATCATTTCCCTTGTGAAGTCACTATCTAGGCAGCTTGGCAATATTGCTCACAAGTTGGAGAATATTCAAGCCTCTGTTTCAGCTCTAGGCATTTGTGTTTGTGATTCTGGTAATATTCGCCACAAGTTGGATGCTCTTGAAAATTCTGCTTGTAGGCAAAATCTTTGTCTGCTGAATTTTCATAAAGTGCCTACACTATTTTCTGTTAAGATGTTTAAAAGATATGCTGTGCTGTGTCCATATTGAAGATACATTTGGAGTCAGTCCCTCTCCTGGCCTGAGCATGTTATTTACCCAGTGCCAGAAAGAAGGAGGCTGATGAAGTCAGTCCTGGTCAGTTTGGAATTGACTGACTTTTTGGAGCAATCCAGGGAAAACCAGATCCGCCATCTATGGCCCCATAAATTCTCATGCTCAGCCTCCCTGGCCTGTTCTGAAGCCTGCAGGTCCTGCTGGATACCCTGCAGCTCGGACAGTATGCCCTCAGTTCCCACCATCAGGCGCATACCCTTCTGGGCCAGGTCATCATCCTCTGCACCTACTGGCTCCTCCAGGATGGTGAACTGTAGCTCGGCAAGTGGTGCGTCATCTGCGGCCGGTCCCCCAACACTGGAGGTCACACTGGTCTGCCCCTCTGCTCTGGTGGTGAACACAACAGCTCCTCTGCATTGGCCATCACAGTGGGCCGCTCCACTTCACCAGTTGGCACACCAGCTTTGATGGCTGTGCTGCACCCTGGCTGGGCACTGGCATCCTCCATGGTGGGCAGTGTCCCCAGCAGGTCTGTGGGAGGGCAAAGGTGGCAGAGGTTAGTGACATGACATGCTGGCACGGCTTATGGGGTGGCACCTGGACCACTACAGAACTAGCAGGTGGTGCATGGCCCACACTGTACCCACGCCATGCAGTACCCATGGTCTGACAGACAGACAGGCATGGTCTGGGTGGACAGAGGCATGGTGGGGACACATATATGGATGTCACAGTCACACCTAAGCTATGGGGCACACCTACTCACCCCCCTGTGTGCCAGAAGTGGAGCTGTCGAAGCCCAGAATCCCTGAGATGGCGACCTCAGCACCTTCAGCACCTGCTTCTCAAGTGTGGTGAGGCTGTGCTGCTGCACAGGCAGCAGCCTGCTGTTGCTGGCCCTCTTCTCCTTCACTGCCTGACATAACATGGACCACTTTTTCTTGAGGTCTTCCACATCTCGATTGTGGTGGTGTACCACATTGACCCTGTTCACAATGTCATGCCACGCTGACTACTGAGTGCTGGAATCCTCAGCCATGAAGAGGGCAGCGTGCTGATGCAGGATGAGCCCCAGGGCCATAGTTGTCTCAGCTGAAGTGAAATTCACCTTCCTCATGCACTTTGCCACTGCTGGTGCCTTGTCAGCCATTGTGAAGCAGCAATGCACTAAGGAGGCATTTGCTTACCCATGTAGGTCCTCTTATACATACAAAGGTAGGGTGTGCAGCGGGGCCACGCCCTGTCCAAAGGCACATCTGGTAGGTCCCTGGATGCCGACGTTTTGAATATCTGCATGACAGCTCGCCGCTGTAGGACACCATAACCACACAGTGCTGAGCGACAGCAAGATAGGCGTGCAAGGATGCCCAGACAGTGATACCCGGGTAGATTGCACAACACAGTAGGCGGACATGACAACCGAGGCATGCACCGCCCCGACGGTGTGCTTTCCTGGTGCAGGGGGCATCCTGCACGTGCAGCCTCAGCTATGTTGCGCGGATATGGCAGGGGGCACTACCCAATCAGATGGTCACGCCCACAGAGGTGCTATCCATGCAGTGCTCTGTCCATGACCATCTGCTTGGGTAGTGGTGCTCAGCCATTCCTGAGCAGAACGAGCATGCCCACACACTATGCCCATAGATCCCGGACCCCCTCCCCTGGTCGCCTGTACCACCCATGCAGACACGATACTCTGCCCCCACAAAATGGATGACATAGCATTTACAAACATTAACCATTTATTAAACATAAAAGCAATATTATTCACAACACTGCCAACAGTGGCAGACAATGTGCAACTGTACATTTTTGCTGACTTTCCCAGTTCAGAGCATACCTGCCAGGGGGATGTCCTATGGTATAGGGAGGCCCTGCTTGTGCCCTGACACAGTTGTGGTGAGGGCATCCAGGTGCATGACAATGGTCTATGCTGCAGTATGAACCTCCTCCTTGAGGAGGTGCATCTCTGCCACCAGGGCAGCCAGAGCCCAGTCTCTCATGGACAAGGGGGTGGTGGCACAGAGGATCTGGATGTGGCATGGCTGGTGTGTGCCCATGGGTTCTGGGGTGGCTGTGGGGTCCCCAGCTGTAGGAGGTGGACTACAGCCCCACTGCATATCTCACCTGGCCCGTGCTGAGCTATGTTGTGGGCACATGGGGTAGTGGGGGGTGCCTGTGGGCTGCAGGATTCAGCTCTGCCTTTGGGCTCCCCACTGGTGTCCTGCTGGTGGTGCCCTGTACCACATCTCTGCACCTTGGGCAATTTGTGGGTGGTTCCCCGCTGCTACCCCCTCTGCTCCCTCCTCCTCCTGTGACACTTCTTCCTCCCGGCCCTGCCCCTGGCCCTCTGATCCCTCCACCTCCAACTCCCCATCCTCCCATTGTGCCATGGCCCCCTCGCTGCTTTCCATCTGGTATGTGGTGGATAAGGTGGATGAGGTGGATATCTCCTCCTCATCCCTATTGTCACTGGTGGTACTGCTGCTGCTCTGCTCAGGTGGTGCAGCCCAGCCACTACTGGGTTGTCAGTGTGATGGGCCAGCTGACTCCTGGGCACTCCTGATACCAGCTGTGGTAAGAGAGGAGGGGGTTATTGGTCCACACAGGCATGGCCTTGGGTGGGACTGGCACACCCCTGGAGGGCCCACACATGCATCATTCTACCCACCTTCAGCCCACAGGGACCTGCCTCCCCCACAGTGCAAACTGCATGCCCTCCCCTTTTCCCAACTCCCCTTTGCCCAACTCCAGCCAGCTCTGGCCCCTTCCCTCACCTGCTGGTCCCCCCAGGCAATAGGTATTCACAGGAGGCTGCATGGGCAGGTGCACTATGTGCCCCTGATGCCTCTGCTAGGGGTGTGTGCCCTTGTACTGCCCTTCTATACCATGCCCTGGCCAGATGTTTGCAAACCTGCACATCTTTTTGTGCCAGTTGGTGCACACATGGGATGGTGGCACCAAGGTATGGCACAGCGGCCCCTAGCACATTCCCATCATTGCATACAGGGACTGTATATGATCAGGTTATTTTATTTATTTATATTTATTTTTATTTTTTATATACCGCGCTATTGAAATCAGCGCGGTTTACAGTAAAACTGAACAGTAAAACTGAACAGGTTGTCTGCCTGCCCAAGTCTGGCTGCCATGGCTGCTGCCCCCTGCATCTTCTGGGTATCACTATGTACCCCACTAACCTTCCTCAGCCACCAGTCACTCCCTGATACGCTAGAGCTGGTTGGGTCTCCTCCGGTGCAGTGTGTGGATGTGGCACTTGAGGGCCTCCAAGGTACGGCATACTCCATATTCTCTGTGGGAGAGAGGTGGGGGACACACATGAGATTAATTGGCCACTATTATATTGCCTGTTCTGCATACCTGCATCCTGCAATAGTCTGGCATCATGCTCATCCTAGGGGCAGGGGCATGCCTATGGTTGGCAGGCTGTGGTGGCAGAGCCACTTGCAGGGACACACAGGAAACACGTCCCCCACCAGTCCCCCTGGATCCCTGCCCCAGGGCACAGGGGCTTGGGGGTGGGACAAGTGTTTAGGGTATCCATACTGGCTGTCAGTGTCCCCAATGGTACCCAGCCCTTCCACAGCTTCCCCTGCACCAGGCTTTTCCATTACTGTGCATGCCCAGTGGCATTACTGCCAATCACCACCAGAGGGTGCAGCACCCTCACCACCTGTTTTGTGCGAGTATGTCCCCTGCTGCAGGCAATTGGGGCTGGCACCTGTACCGATGCATGGCCCATTACCCCTCCACTACCTGATAGGCATACATTGGGGCAGCTACCAGCCTGTGGCTTAGCATTATGCCCTGTCTCCCTGGGCAAACAGACAGTTGTGCCTTTCAGGGTGTGTCTGCTTAGCATAGTGCGTAGCCCCCATCCCCCCTTTCCTGTGCCTCCTTACCTGCACATCTGGAGTTGAATTCTCCTCCATATGGCTGTTGCCAACCTCAGGTAGAGGACCACCCAATGCTGCAGCACAGAGTGGACAAGTCATTTGCTTTCATCTTGACAGAGGTTTGCACTTCTCCTTGCTGCCATGCTGCTGGTGTCTGTCCACCCAGCTACAGGGGGCTCCTGCCCAAGCCACCCACGGGGCCTACAAGATGGTATCAATATGCCAGATGTTGAGATTTCAATATGCCAGATGTTGATTGGCACATTCCTGCTGCAGTATCATCTAGAAGTAAGGAGATCCTGGATTCTCTACAGGGAGAACTATTCAGGCAATTGGTAACAGACCCCACACATGAAGGGGCCATACTGGACTTGGTGCATACCAATGGTGAAAGTGTTTCTGATGTTGTAGTGGGAGATCATTTTGCATCCAGTGATCACCAGATGGTGTGGTTCAGTATTAGGACTAGGGCTGTTAGAATCCATTCAAAGGTGAGGATCTTAGACTTTAGGAAGACTAACGTTGCCAAGATGGGCCAATAACTCAGGGAGTCGTTAGTGGGATAGGAACAGCTGGGGAATGTAGAAAAACAGTGGGCAAAACTGAAAGGGGATATTTTAAGGGCAACCAACCTTTTTGTTAAAATGGTAAATAAAGGTAAAAGGAAAAGGAGACCACTATGGTTTTCGAAAGAAGTAGCTAAAAAAGTGAAGAAAAAGAGGGAGGCCTTTATGAAATACAAGAGATCACAGAGAGAAGAAGACAGGCATCTGTATTTAGAAAAACTTAGAGAAGCTAGCAAAGTAGTCAGGAAGGCAAAGATTCAAAAGGAGGAGGAAATAGCCAATGCAATAAAATGGGGAGATAAGACATTTTTCAGATATATTAGTGAGAAGAGGAAGGGCAAAAGTGGTATTGTCAGACTCGAGGGTGCAGGGGAGGAATATGTAGAAGCTGATAAGGATAAAGCGGAATTGCTTAACAGATATTTTTGTTCTGTGTTCCCAGATGAAGAACCAGGAGCAGGACTTCAGAAAACACCCACAAATAGGAACAGAAGCGAGGGACATCTTGAACAATTTTCAGAAGACTGTGTTCGTGAGAAACTAGCTAAACTTAAAGTAGACAAAGCGATGGGACCGGATGGGATACACACGAGAATACTGAGGGAACTTGGGGATGTTCCAGCAGCTCCACTGACTGACCTTTTCAATGCCTCGTTGGAGTTGGGAGTGGTGCCAAAGGACTGGAGAGAGGCTCATGTGGTGCCTTTACACAAAAGCGGAAGTAAGGATGTGGTTGAAAACTACAGGCCGGTTAGTTTAACTTTGGTGGTGAGTAAATTATTGGAAACGCTGCTGAAAGAGAAAATAGTGAGGTTTCTGGAGTCCAGCGGATTACAGGATCCGAGGCAGCATGGATTCACCAGAGGCAGGTCTTGTCAGACAAATCTGATTGATTTCTTTGACTGGGTGACCAGGGAGTTGGACCGAGGGAGAGCCCTAGATGTGGTGTGTTTAGATTTCAGTAAGGCCTTTGACACTGTTCCTCACAGGCGACTTATAAACAAACTGAGCACCCTAAAGTTACTGCTTGGGTTAGAAATTGGTTGGGTGGGAGGCGAAAAAGAGTACAGGTAAATGGAGCTCACTCTGTGGAGAAGGATGTTACCAGTGGTATGCCCCAGGGATCTGTCCTTGGTCCGATTCTTTTTAACATCTTTGTTAGTGATATAGCGGAAGGGCTGTCGGGTAAGGTTTGCCTCTTTGCAGATGATACCAAAATCTGCAATAGAGTAGACACCCAGGAAGGTGTAGATAACATGAGGAGGGATCTAGCTAAGCTTGAAGAATGCTCTAGAATTTGGCAGCTGGGATTTCATGTTAAAAAATGTAAGGTCATGCATTTGGGCTGCAGCAATACAAGGGAGCAATATAGTATAGGGGGTCAAATACTTTTGTCCGCCAAAGAAGAGCGGGACCTAGGCGTGGTTGTGTCTGATGATCTTAAAGTAGCTAAACAGGTAGAAAAGGCGACAGCAAAAGCTAGAAGAATGCTTGGGTGCATACAGAGAGGAATGGCTAGCAGAAAAAAGGAGGTGATAATGCCTCTGCATAAGTCTTTGGTACGACCTCATTTGGAGTATAGTGTGCAATTCTGGAGACAGCACCTTCAAAAGGATGTGAACAGGATGGAGTCGGTGCAGAGGGTGGCTACTAAAATGATTAGTGGTCTTCGTTGTAAAGCATATGAGGACAGACTGAAGGATCTTAATATGAACACCTTAGAGGAAAAGTGGGATAGAGGTGATATGATTGAGATGTTTAAATACCTCCATGGCATAAATGTTCAGGGAGAGAACCTCTTTCAATTGAAAGCAAGTTCTGCTACAAGGGACATGGGATGAGGGTGAAGGGTGGTAGATTCAGGAGTGATATGCGGAAATATTTCTTTATGGAAAGAGTAGTGGATCCATGGAATAGTCTCCCAGTGGAGGTGGTAGAGATGAGGACAGTAACTGAATTCAAAAAAGCATGGGACAAACACAGAGGATCTCTAAAGGTAAAAAGGAGACTGTTGTAGTTGTTGATATGGAAGGGCAGACTAGATAGGCCATGTGGTCTTTTTCTGTCATCATATTTCTATGTTTCTATGTTTCTATCTATGCACAGGTATGCCAGATGGGCAATGTACAGGTATGCTGGACAGACAATACATGGGTTCTTGACCACATACTGTCCTGCTTCTCTGGAAATCTTTTGCTTAGTGTGCAGGGGCGGCCAGTAAGCTAAGGAATCTCATAATAGCTCTACATTGTTCCATGGTGCAACCGTACCTTGAGTATTGTGAGAAGTTCTGGTCGCCATATCTAAAAAAAGATATAGCAAAATGATAAAAGGTACAGAAAAGAGTGATCAAAATAATGAAGAAAGGCTGAAAAGATGAGGACTCTTCATCTTGGAGAATAAATGGCTAAAGGGAGGTATTATAGAGGTTTATAAAATATTGGGCGAAGTAGAATAGGTAAATGTGAATTGGCCATTTACTCCTTTAGAAAATACAAGACTGGGGGGCATGTAATGAAATTACTAAGTAGTATATTTTAGTATAAGAGGAAATATTTTTCCACAAAGTGTAATTAAGTTCTGGAATTTATTGCCGGAGGATGTAGTAAAAGCTGCTAGTGTTGCTGGGTTTAAAAAGGTTTGGTCAGGTACCTGAAAGAAAAGTCTATAAATGATTAAAATGAACTGGGGGGCATCCACTGCTTATCCCTGGCAGGGCTGGCATGACCCACTTTGTAGCATTTCCAGAGGCATAAGGTGGCAGGTCCAGAGAGGTTGCAATGCACAATAGGCTTCCACAAGGCAGTACAGCAAGAAAGGTCCCAGCAGGGAGGGACAGGTGTTTCCCTCTCTACTGTCACTGCCGCCTTTCTGACACTGATCACCAGAGATGCACATGTTTTAATGCACCAATTTCATGAAAAATTCTGGCAGGTAGGAGCCATTGTTCTGACACTGAACACCAGCAGCAGCAGCGGTATGAGCTTCCTCTCTTTCACACTAATCTTGCAAGATGTTTCTTGCAAGTTTAGCAGTGAGAAGAAGTTCTGGATGTAAGTTGTAAATATGCACGTCATCAGTGGTCAGTGTCAGAACAGTGGCAATGGCAGCAGAGAGGGAAATGACTGCTTTCACTTGCCAGAATTGTTCATTAAATTGTTGACTGCACACCGTGGGTAGAAGATGATGAGGAAGTAGAAAGCTGCAGCAAGCAAAGGGAGCAGGAAGGAGAGTGAAAGGGGAAGTGTGAAAAAAGTGCAAAGAGGAGAGGAATGGAGGAGAAAAAGTATGAAGAGCTGGAGAGTAGATCAGCGGCAGAATTAAAAGAAGCTCCTGTTGCTACCCTTACAGTCGCGAGTCACTTGGAAGGAGAAGGGAATGAACAGGGGTAGAGTTATTGAGACAGAAAGAAGGTACCAGGGAAAAATCTAGTAAGGCTGAATGCAGAATGCAGGAACAATGTATATATGTGGATATATTTATATTTCCATATCCATTATAATCCCTAGGGATCGTGCTGGGTGAGGGGTTGGAGGGAAAGGATGGGGAAAAGAACTGTTATGGACAATAGACGTTACTTCATTGGGGATATATAAGGTATTTGTACCAATGCAGTATGTGTAATCTGTTTACAAAGAATTTGAAGGCCTGCATAGTGGGCATAGTTAGGTTAATGACTGCCATTATTGAACTGATGATCTTAAGGTCACTGTAAAAAATGCAAATAAAAGAAACTGTAATAAAAAAAAAGAACTCAGGAGCACTATGTGAAGAATGAAGGGTAGAATCCAGGAGCCAGGGCCTGGAAAATGGGAGGCAGAAACCAGGATTCATGTATGGGGAATGTCTGCAGAATCTTGCATCTGAGAAATGGGAGAAGGAAGGGAGAAAGGAATCAGGAGCTGGGGATGGGGGTTGAGAGGGCAGCAACCCAATGCCGAGTAAGGGGAGGAGACAGGAGGAAGTTACTGAGGAGGAGTGAAGGTAGGAGCCAAGTTCTAAGAAATGAAGGTGGGAAACAAAGTTGATGAGTAAAAATGTTGGAAAGGGGGTAGTAGGGAACAGGATTGGTGTGACCCAATATGTGAACTAAGGGGTCACAAGGGAACACTTGTGTTCTAAGAGCTTTGCCAAGGTAGTCTCTCGCAGTGGGTTTGTTTTGACTAGAATATGACCTGAATGAACTTGTTCGTAAGCCAGGTCCTAGAGCTTAGTAATATTTGCAGTGTTGTGTTTTGTTGTCTAAGTCTTGAGAAAGAGCTGTTTTGGTATGGCATAGGTTCAGAGTACAAATAGTTGGGTCTATATGCCAAAGGAATTATCTGTATATTTTCAACACACTTGTAAAGCTCATCCTATTTGCTTTAGAAGAACTTGCACAGTTAAGCTATTCTAGCTTTTTATTCTTTGACTGATATTTGATATAGATTTTCCATTGCCTATTTATTAGTGGTTTTGATCTCGTATAGTACTACTTAGCCACTGTGGTGTGTTAGAGTAGATACACACAAAACAAAACAAAAAGAAAAAATAACTATTTTGCTTTTCCTCTGTTCTTTCTGCAAAAGAGAAGGTTTATTTATTGCAAATTTCTATCTGACCACAGCCCTCTAGACCTAGAGTCTAGTGGCAAACAACATAAATTTTGGTTAGAAGCTTAGAAAAATCTAGGTTATTTATTTATCTATTTAGCTGTACTTTTATACTGCTTTTCGCTGGGTCAAAGTGGGGTACATAAAACACGAGGATAGATTGAATACATAGGTATTAACTTATATGCATTGAGCGTGTGGAAGATAATGTATGTACGAGTGTTTGTGAGCTATTTACATAATTGGGGTTACAAGGGACCATGTGAGTGTAAAGGGGTTATGTGATGGGGCCAAAGTGTGTCCCCGACAATGTAAAACACCAAACAGTATCCTTTTCTCCCTACACTTCTTATGTATATAGTTTACCCTGTTATCCAAGTTCCATATCCTGTTAATTGTAATGACCAGACATATGCAACTTGTCGGATGTTTCTGTTCCATGTAAACCGCGCTGATGTCGAATAGTGCGGTATATAAGAAATGTTAATAAATAAATAAATAAAGTGTTTGAGAAAAAGATATGTTTTCAGTTTCTTGAGGAAGGTGTAAAGTTCTATAGTACTTCTGAGTTTGTCAGGGAGTGAGTTCCAGAGGGTTTGTGAGTAGAGTTTGAATGATCTTGTACAGGTTTGCTGGTTGCTCTTTATTTTTGTTTGGGAGATGACTAGGGCGTTCCTGGTGGTTTGTCTACTGGCTCTGTTGGACTGAAAGATGAGGCTGCTAGTACGGTGCGTGCTGCTCTAAGTAGAGCTGTGCATAGTGGTATGATGGTTGTTTGTGACAGTCCTTGATATATGAAGTTGCGGTAGTCGAAGTGTGGAAGAATTGGTGCTTGGAGTGCTGATCTGTAGTCAGGGGGTTTAGGATTGGGCATAGGTATTGTAGGATTCGGATTTTGTACTAGATTGCTCTGACGGTGTTCTTCACCTGTTGCTTGAATATGAGGTTCTGTTCCAGGGTGATTCCAAGGTATTTCACTTCTGGTTGGACTTTGATTTGGGAATCATTTAGTATAATAGAGGTAGGTGGTGAGAAGTGTTATCCTTGGTGATGAATAGTGCTTCTTTCTGTAGTTGGCGAGGTGATTTGCGGTGAGCCATTGAGAGACTTCGGTGAAGCAGTGTTGTAGTTTTGTGTAACTGGGCTGCTTGGTGTTGAAGGGTATGTAGAGCATGATGTTGTCTGCACAGATGTGATCGAAGAGGCTGTGAGATTTAATGAGTGTGCATAGAGGTTGGAGGTATATGTTGAAGAGCAGTGCTGAGAAAATGGAGTCTTGTGGGATTGTAGGTAGGGGCGGATGTGATCTCATTTTGACTTGTTGTTGATGGTTGGTCAAGTAGGAATGAAACCACTTTAGTATGGTGTCTTGAATTCCGGTGGATTTTAGACATTGGAGGAAGATGGTATGGTTCACTGTGTCGAACGCAGTAGAGATGTAGAGGAAGCATTTTTTTTCTAGATAGGGTAGGGGTAGACTTTGTAACTTCCTGTGTTCCTGTTGTGGATTGTGGTGAATAATTTATTAGTTAAGTCTGTGGGAGGGGGTTGTAGCCATTCCTGTTGGGTGTGACTCTGGAGAGAGTTACAGAGTTTTTGCTGAAGGAGCACTGTGCTGCTGCCTGGGTAGTTGTACTTGGTTGTTGAGTCTTGCAGCTGCTGATGTCATATAATCTATTCTTGCTCCACTGTTGGTCTGGGTCCTGTCCTCAGTCCTTGATGAAGGGACATGCCAAATGAATCTTTGGCGTGTCCCTTTGGCGAGGGCCCACCTGCGGAGGGAGGGCAGGTTTATCTGGTGGGCCCAAGAAGCGTTTACTTTTATTTGCCTAGAGCCTACCCTAGGGTTAATCCAGCCATGGAATGATTGTATTAACGAGAGTTGGGGGTGGAGAATGCTATAATGCATAGGGATGCAAAGACAATTTCAAACTATGGCCACCTACATCCTCAGATTCAAATGGTCCTCTTCATCATTGCCGCCATTCCTCCCTTAGCTCTTTATTTATCTAAGGAACTGTTGCAGAAATTTGCTCCTATCAGGTATAATTTGGTGGGAGTTTCAAAGTCATGAAGTTAGCTAAGAAAAGATGGGGGAAGGGTAGGATGGCCTGAGAAAATATTTTGCCTTTATGAGCCCATGGTCATGTTAGGTGAGGCTCACTGGGACTATTGCTCATCGCCTGCCACTAATAGAGAGGCACCCTCCCACCTCCCATTTATTTTTCTTAAAACATACATGCATTTCATGTATCCCAGTCAGGTCTCCCATGTCACTGAGCAAGAAAATACATGATATTTCAGCAGTTTCCTTGTCTTTTTAAGATCTTCTGTCCTTTTCCTCCACTAAGATTTCCCTGAAAAAAGAAGGAAAAGAAAATATTGTGGATTCTAAAAATAATGACGAGGCAGACTAAAGGTCTCTCTGAGAGGGGTTGTCTCACTATCAGGATGACTCTTTTATCTTCACTCCTTACCTTTCTACCTCCAAAATCCAGGTGCAGCAATGGGATATGTTATAAATCATAGTCAGTGAATAAACTTATTCTTGAAAATAAAATGAGCAGATTTTACAAACCTGAAATAGAAATTTTAAAAAGTCAAAATTAAAAAAGAAAAAAAGAAAAGTTCTCGATCTCCTTCCTCTTCCCTGAGGGGCTGCGTTTTTGCTGTAAATTTGGTGGAAGTCCTGAACTGAACAGAGGGGGCAGAAGTGGAGGGTGGAGGGATAAGGGGGTTCCTGCCTCAGAGCTGTCAAAGTGGGCTGGGGGAGGAATGCCCTTTGAGGAATGCTGCAGCTCTCCTCGGCTCCGGCAGGTGGAGAGCGATCAAGACAGGCAGCGTGAGGGCAGAGACTGACTGACGAGCAGTCGGCAAAGGATCTAGGGAGACCCTCTGGGAAAAAGAATGAGGGGCTTATTAAAAAACAATAAAATACTATTTTCTGCTTCCATCCTGGCCAGATTTCTACATCCCCATCTTCAGTCCATCAGATTCCCTTTTCTCTCCCTGGTTGTCTGTGTAGACTCGAGTGAGTTTGCTCATGAGGTAGAAAGAGACACAGTAAGAGCAAAGAAGATCCTCCTCCTCCCTCTCTCTCTCCCTCCCTCACCTCTCTGATGCTGCTGCTCAGCTCCCTTCGCCTCCTTCTTGGCTCCTCTCTGACAGATCCTCATTCTAGCCTGGGCTGGGCTGGACTGGTGGGAGATTTCTGAGGGGGGGGGGGGAGCACAGCTCCGACCCTCTCGGTTCCTGGCTCAGAGCAGCAGAATCAAGACAGAGAAGCTGGATCTGATTTGTGGAGTTACAATCTCTCTGCTTCATTCACTGTTTCTGACCTGCTTGGCCAAACGGAATTGTATGAGGTGAAAGAGGGAGGAATTAAAACCATCGACAATTACAAGCACATAGGGAAGTTGGCACTGCAAGGAAAAACCCAATGGGACAGGACTTTATGGAGGATAACCTTGGTTCATTACTTTCATACTGTAGGTTTGCAGTTGGATGAATTGGCAAATTGTTTTTCTTCCCCTTTCAAAGGAACCACAGCTTTTTATTACCATTATTTTGGGTTTTGGGAAGTAAGGAACTCTGGATGTCTGTGTGTATTGCATGCACTTCGTGGTGAGGATGTTGGGATAATGAATAAGAGCAGAGAGTTTTGAGGTAAGTGAAATGATCAGTCTGTTCTTTACTATTCAGCAAGAAATGGCAACTTATCTCGAGGCTTAAGCTTTGCAAATTTACGTGGGATTTCTAAAGAAAGTTATTGTGGGAACAGGAGGGGATGCTGCACCCCTAAAAAACGAAGGAGATCAACACAGAAACGGTACTGCTTTTTTTTTTTTTCTTTCTGCACCTTGAACTGATAAATCCTGAGGTTTTGGCATCTTGCCTCTGTCATCCGTGAGCACTGTTGATTTTATATTCAGCCTTTCTTCAGCTCAGACGTATGGATATGTTAAAAAGGCAGAGAAGTGCTGGGGCTTCCCTTTGCCAGAGCAGGAGGTGCAAATGCTCAGAGCCAGCCTCACTAGGACAGCAGTAGAATGACGGGATTCTCCCTGGGCATTCTATAGCCCAGCCATTTACTTACATATTTCTCTGTTTTTCTTCTAATTTTTCCCAATGAAGATTCTCAGTGCCCCCGTTAAGGCCTATAGGGGACACCTACTGCAGCATTCTCCATCATGACTGATATACCATCCCACACACACAAGAGAGGATTATGACATTGGCAAACTAGACAAGTGCCTAGGGCCCAAACAAAGGGCCCTCTCTGACATGCAAATCTGATAGCTGACAAAGTAGGTATTTGTCCTGTAAGTCAGTTGAAGGCAAATATATATATATATATATATTTTTTTTTTTTTTTTTTTTTTTGGGGGGGGGGGGAGGTGGCGGATGCTTTGACCAACCTCGGCCCACAATGTCTGTCTCTTCTCCTCCCCTCCTGTGCATTGTCGTCTCATAGGCAAAAGTTGATAGGCAGAGCGGCTTACCCACTGTTTCCTCCTCTGCCAATTTCCCTCTGCAGACAGAGCCACGCAGGATCCTATTTGTCATTTTAAAATGTGCTGATATTACAATGGGGGCCAATGTGTTTGCTTGCCTAGGACCCACCAAAGGGTTAACCCTACTCTGCCTTTGCTCCTATATAGCAAATTTTTGACTATGTGGCATTAAGTAATACCATCCAAAAGGTCATGGGGGTTTGCAGTAGTTATAGTCATCCTTGTAATTTTACTGTCTGTGGTTGTCTCTGATCAATATGAGTAAGACACTGTCATCCACCCAGCTGATGGATATTGTGTGTGGATATCTAGACCCAGTCATATACCCCATCCATGGGGGTGATCTTCATGTAGTTTTGGACACCAGTTTGGCTCGTGTTTTGATACACATGTCATGACTGGAGCATGTGGCCACTCTCACAACAGCTCGTTGATGAGAATTGTGCATGTTCTTTAGGGGTTACCCCCACATGTCTTCCTTTTGACCACATTCATTATGTGTTTGTGCTCCCAAACACACTCCACGGTCCTCTGTTTCATTTATATGATGGCCTGGTACTTCTGCAAATGCTTCTGATGTAATGAGACTGGATTCATACTGTGGGGCATGGGCTCAGGACTGTTCTCCTTCACTAACAATATTCATCTTATATGCACCATACTCTTAAATCCTCCTCCCCCCCCCCCCCAACATATTACGTCCCGGGTTCCTCGGCTTTCTTACCTCTTCAGACCTTTCCTTCCAAGGTGGGAATTGCTGGGTGGTCTGGGTCTCCTTTGAGCAATGGGTCAGGTGACTCTGAGTAAATGTGAGGGTGGGCCATGTGTTGTGAGGGCCCATTCTGGCTCCCATCTGACAACACTAGCATCTTGCTCATTTCCTGCCTCAGTTGGTGTCTTCTCGGTGCAGTCAGGGGAGTGTAGTGTGGAATGAGGAGTCATAGGAAGAAGATGAAATGGAACAGACCCAGGAGTAATTTGAGGAAATATTTCTTTATATAAAGGGTGGTGGATGCAAGGAACAGCCTCTCAGTGGAAGTGGTGGAAATGAGAACTATATCTGAATTCAAGAAAGTATGGGGCAAAAACAGAGGTTCTCCGAGAGAGAGGAAGATATAGTAGAATTTAATAATACTTGTGTATGGGAGGATTGGATAGGCCATATGGTCTTTATCTGCCTTCATTTTTTATGCTTCTGTGTTTTTATCAGGAGTTTGCTTGCAGTATCATAGACAATTTTTTACCTTCCACAAGAGCATGAGCAGCCTTGGGGTTGGAATGTTTAGGTGAGCCTGAGACTTCAGTGTTTGGTGCATTATTGTTTTAGTCGCATCATGAACATACTTGCAAGCAATGTAAGCCAACCACTGCTTATCTGACATGAAACGTGCAGCCGTATCCAGGGCTGGCTCATCCACTTGGCGAACTAGGCAGTCACCTAGGGTGGCAGACCCTACTGGGCAGCATCACTAACCCAACCCCTGGGAAGCGCCAGTTGAACTGCTGCTTTAGTACTGTGGAAAGTTTTAAAACACCCGCGCACTTGCAGTGCAGTTCCAGCCCGCCACTCTTGTCCACCCTTCAAGAAAATTACATTGGAGGCGAGGGGGGGGGGGGGGAAGGAATGGCAGGCCATGAGCAGTCTTTTGGTGGGGCGGCGACACAGAGGGTCTGCCTAGGGCAGCAGAAACCCTCATGTTGCCACTGGCTTTATCCATGAAGAGAAGGTGGTACAGAACCTTGTGATGCAAGCCTGAGTTTGAAATAAGGCTGCCATCAACATGCTGGAACTGAAGTAGATTCAAATTTTCGATTTACAGTATTACTTGCTAAATCTGAGCTCAAGGTGAGTTGCATTCAGGGATATAAGTTATATCCCTTCTCGAGTAAGATCCCGATCTAAATTTTATCTGAGGTAATGGAAGCTGAAATGCTTCACCAAGGTCACAAAGTATCAGTTGGAAAAATGGGATTTGAACCCTAGTTTCCCTGGTGCACAATGTTTTCCCCTAAAATCATAGGCTGCTCCTGATCACCTCCCCAAACTCCTCCTCCATCTCAGTGATTCAGTCCCATGAGCATGGTTCAGCAGGAGTTTTTAAAATCAAGAGGCTAGATGGGAAGAAAATGGATGTGGGGTGGTAAGAAGAGGAATATATATTCTACCCGAAGGGGCTAACTGTCATCTCAGACAAAGCTCACTGGTGTTGTGTTCATGGTCTGTTATTAACGTGTGTGTGTGTGTGCTTGTTATTGCTGTTGTTAAAACACACAATCTTTGCATGAATTCCTTCCGGTTATTTTGTGTAATGAAATGCATTAAGAATGTGTATTCATTTGAAATGAAATGGGAAATGTCAACGATATTTCCTGTTTTGTTTTGTATCATATTTGAATGAAAGCGAAAGAGAAAACCCCCAAAGCACTTACCATCTATCATTAATAGTGCGCACTATTAATCAATAATGTGCACTATGGCTCAGTAGTGTGTGGTGTTTGCTCAACAGTCCACATTATTTGTGCAGTAGTGTGCACTATTAATGATAGATGGGACGTGCCAAATAAAAACAGATTGAAATGAAACAAAACTAAATAATCTGCAAACAAAAAAGAAAACTCAATGAAACTAAGAGGTCTGCTTACTAAACAGTGATAGCAGCGATCATGCGAAATTAGCGCCACGGCCCTATTGAACAAAAGAGGGCCACGACACCGATTTCGTACGATCGCCGCTATCGCTGTTTAGTAAACAGGCCCCTAATTTTTTTTTTTTTTGCCTTCATTCTCCTAGAATATATTTATATATTGCCAGAGAAAAAGCATTTTCGCAACATCCTTATCCTTTTCACATCCACTTTCTTTCACCTCTATTAAAATGTATTTTCTTTAAAAAAAATATTTTGCATTAGAATAAAGACAATTAGGGAAATGTAGAACATCTTGGTTTAATCTAGCCCGCCTCTGCCTACGAGTCTTCTCTTGGCTAAGAAGCATAGTAATCACTATAAAGGTGTAGCAGAAGACGAGGGCCTCTTTAACTGCGATGTCTCGGTGTTCTGCTGTGTCCTTCACCTTGCCCTGTTACCCTTTGCCTCCAAAACCCAGGTGCAGCGACTGCTTATTTTACAATCCTTAGCAGGGCTGGTGCAAGGTTATTGGGCACCCTAAGTATACCTTCAGCCTTACGCTTCCCTCCCCCCCCCCCAGAGATTCTGCTAATTAAACTCAAAAATCATGATCGTTGAAACAGCGCCCATCCCATAATAATCCTATGAAAATGCATAATTGGACGTCATGCTTTTAAATATTAAACTTTGCTTTGCATGTATGCGGTGTCCACTCTGCAGGTAAAATAATGTGCTGATGGCTCTTTGAGATTGTTTGGCTGTCGGGATCTATTGTAATGTTTACACTGCTGCAGCTCTTTGCCGTCCCACAGAAACTGCACCCTAGGCAGTGGCCTAGTCTGCCAAATGATTGGGCCAGCCCTCATCCTTAGGCACGAATAAACTCCATATTCAGAAGAAGACACCAACATAGCAGGTTTTGCAAAGCAGTAACAGAAATGTTAAAATAATAATAACAATGACTTTTTTTAAATATTGAAAAGAAAAGGCATCTGCCTTTTCCTTCTGTCAGGGCTGTGGCTTTGCAGTGAGTGTGTTGTAAGGGGTGTGGGGGTAGGGGGCAGAGGAGGGAGCAGAACACACCTTGGAAAACATTGCAGGTCTCTCGGGCTCCCAGCAGGTGGAGAGATAGCAGAATAGGCAGCACAGGGGCAGAGGCTGACTGACTGAGGCTGTCTAGTGGAAGGATCCAGGAAAACCCTTCAGGGAAGATGATGGCTTTTTTCCCATTCTTGTTGAAAAACACGGAGAGTTTTCTTTCTTTCCCACCGCAACTTTAGTCCATCTGGCTCCACTTCTCTCCCTGTTTGCCTGTGAATCCCTATGTGAATAAATTCATGAAAAAGAGACGGGGGGAGGGGGGAGGAGAATATCCTCCTCCTCCCTCCCCCTCCCTCCCTCACCTCTCTGATGCTGCTGCTCAGCTCCCTTTGCCTCCTTCTTGGCTCCTCTCTGGCAAATCCTCATTCTAGCCTGGGCTGGGCTGGACTGATGGGAGATTTCTGAGGGGGGGCCACAGCTCCAACCCTCTCGGTTCCTGGCTCAGAGCAGCAGAATCAAGACGGAGCAGCTGGATCTGATTTGTGGAGTTACAATCTCTCTGCTTCATTCACTGTTTCTGACCTGCTTGGCCAAACGGAATTGTATGAGGTGAAAGAGGGAGGAATTAAAACCATCGACAATTACAAGCACATAGGGAAGTTGGCACTGCAAGGAAAAACCAACAGGACAGGATTTTATAGAGGATAACCTTGATCCATTACTTTCATGCTGCAGGTTTGCAGTTGGATGAATTGGCAAATTGTTTTTCTTCCCCTTTCAAAGGAACCACAGCTTTTTATTACCATTCTTTTGGGTTTTGGGAAGTAAGGAACTCTGGATGTCTGTGTGTATTGCATGCACTTCGTGGTGAGGATGTTGGGATAATGAATAAGAGCAGAGAGCTTTGAGGTAAGTGAAATGATCAGTCTGTTCTTCACTATTCAACACGAAATGGCAACTTATCTCAAGGCTTAAGCTTTGTAAATTTACGTGGGATTTCTAAAGAAAGTTATTGTGGGAACAGGAGGGGATGCTGCACCCCTAAGAAACGAAGTAGATCAACACAGAAACGGTCCCTGTTTTTTTTTTTTTTTCTTTCTGCACCTTGAATTGTTAAATCTTGAGTTTCTGGCATTTTGTTCCTCTGTCATCCTTTGGCACTGTTGGTTTTCCATTCAGCTCAAACTCATGGATGTGTTAAAAGGCAGAGAAGTGCTGTGGCTTCCCTGTACACGGGCAGGAGGTGCAGACAGAGCCAGCTGCACTAGGGCAGTGGTAGAAGGAAAGAATTCTCCCTGGCATTTTCTAGCCCAAGGATTTACATCAGAGACCCTCATATGACATCTATTTCTATTTTATTCTTTAATTAATTTTCCCCACTAGAGGCTCCCAGTGCTCCCTCTCTAAGGCTGAGAGGAGGGCGAGAAAGAATGAGAGGGAAAAACCGAGTGAGCAGTGTTGGGCTCCCTCCAGGGAAAAAGTCCATGTCCTGTATCCTTGTTTCCAGAAAAGATATTTGCTGAGGAAAGGTTATGTCGATTTCTGCAGGAACAGCAACACTCGGGGGAAGTTCGTTCTCTACCTGGCCCACGCAGGAGTGCCGCCTTTCCGCAAATTGCTGTGCCTTTCGCTCGGGCATTCCCTGCTCTGGGGAGGCTTCCTGCTGGGTGTTCCGGCCACTTTGGATCCGCCTCACTTCATTTTCTTCTGGGAGTCACACTAGAGGTACCATTAGCCACAGCGCCTCCCCTTCTCCTTTCCACACGGCTTTTCCTCTCTCCTCTTTCTACAACCTACATACTGCTGCTTGCCAAGCTCTATGTTCAGAGGCAGAGTTGAGTTGAAATGCGAAATAATGTGCCCCCTTCTCATTCATAAAATAATGCACTATATATCATGCGTGTTTATATAGGTTTTCTGGTAAATGTTTATGTGTAAACATATTTTTTACTCCATCTGGCTAAGGAGGTGGTGGGGGGGGGAGGAGGCTACATTTTTAAGCCTATAACCTCTGACTTCGGGACAATCAGCTGGAGGCAATAGTGAGAGCATTCCTGTTTTGGGGCGCAGGTGACTGAGTGGGGGATGTGAACTGTTTCTGAGGGGCTCAAGTATCTCTCGCATTTCTGCTATTAATCTGGCATTTAAAAACCTTAGAAGGGCAGCAGGACTTACCTTCAATCTAAGGTAACATGTTGAGGTATCCTGCCACCAGCATTCCTTTTTTGGGGGGAAGGGGGAGGGGGAAGAATGACAGGAGAGGCATAGCATATTCAAAAGAGGAGAGAAAGTAAAATAATTAGCAAAGGTCAGATTTCAGATTTACGACTGAAGAAAAAAAATGTCCTATCTCTCAGAGGTTGAGCATGCAGGATACGGAGTTTTTCTATTATTTTTCAAGTGTGCTTCAGATGAAGTAACTGAAATAGATGTGACTCTAATGGCTTGGTCACAGGAAAAAAAGAGCACTTAGGATATCTGTGGATGGATGACAAGGCATGAATAATACTCAGGACAAATGCAAAATAATGTTAGCTCAAAGTCAGTGCCACAATGTATTCCGGAGGAATAATTGTTTCAGTCTCTAATCAATGGACGTAAAGCAAGCTCATTGAAACTGGTTTGAAAACTACTTCAGTAAAACTATAGCAATATTTGTCTTTATCTGTGCTAAGGGGGATTTTTGTCTCTCCTATTTCTTAACATTTCTTTGATTTGCTGGTCCCTGAGTTTTTCGGGAACAGTATGCAGTTTGTATTTATGTACATGATGGGATGTGGATCAATGGAAGATAAAACTAAAATTCAATAAAATGAAACAGTGAGTGGTAAATATTTTTGTTTCACATTGCAATAGCATAATAAACTATATCTCCAAAACTAAATTCCAGCTGATGGTAACACCCAGTTTAAAGAAAGGCAGTCTTGACATTTTTCCTGGATGTTATGATATATGGTGTGTATGGTGTGTGTATGCACAAACTGTACGTTATATAAGCTGTTTATCCCCCATGGGCTCTGAATTTTCTTTCTTAGATGTACCATTCCCCGAATTCATATTTTTCAGTTTCTATAAGTTGTAGCATAACTCTGACTGTTTTAAAACTGTAAATATGTAGCATGTGAATTCTAGTTGTGCAGGATAGCATTGATGCAACATATGATTATTCTTTACCATTCTAATCTAAACACTTTGCTCTGGCCACAAAATTATGGATATGAAGCACAACAGAGTTACCAGGTAAACACACCTGATGAGGCTGCAGGGCTGGTGTGTGAAATATTCTAGTAATATGAGCTTGTCATTTGTAACATAGGGACAGATATTATTTCTTTTTTGCTGCTTTTGTTTGTTCAAGGCATTCTGTGAAAGGGCTCTAGGTGGAAATGTTTTCCTACATAGTATGAACAGAAGGTCAATAGATGCAAAGTATTAAAGAAGCTTATTGATCCCAGAGATCTGTACCAAGGCTCTTTACTACAGAATGAAAGTAAATGCAATCCTTGTATCAGATATTGCTGTGCCCGAGTCAGAGTTTTAGCCAGATTGTGTATCTTTAGGAAACTAGAAGCCTGCTTTTTTAATTTGATCTCTTTTGAAGTTAATTTGTACTTTTTGCAGGAGTCGATTGTCTGTCTTTTTGTTTCAATTTTAAATTCTCTTTCATTTCTGAAATCTTGAATGACACATGCTGACCTTTGGATCGTGCACAAAAGTCAGAGTGTGCATTTTCATGTGCGGTTGACAAAAATTCCCGAAAACTCTTGGGATAAAAATAGGAAACTTCTTACAGAAGCCATGCAAAGATGTTCAAATTATATTTGTTCTCGGGAACAATAGTAAGAACATCTGTCATTACATTTTCACACTTTCTTCCTTTTAGCCAGCATTATAAAACTACAGGATGAATACCTGATTATACACTGCATTCTCCTTCTGCACAACATGCCCCATATCTCTTAATTAATCTGAGAAAAAGGCAGAGTACCAAATGAATACAACAAAATGCTGAAAAACTGTAAAAAATATGTAAGGTTCTTAATAAACATTCTCCTCATTAGTGTATTTGTGTACTGTAGACTGCGGTGAAAGTGTCCGGCGATCTGCTAGTTGAAAAGAGGACTGGCTTTTGTGCTAGTGATATTGTTGTTGTCCATGTGGTGTCTCCTTTGCTGCTGGCTTTAGGCTGTTTGAGTTCAAGATAGAAACATGCTGGTTATCCCAGAAGCAAGAGTACCACGTCATGATTTACCAAAGGCTTCCTCCTTCCATTTGACGCAAAAGAAGCAGAAATTGTGTTTGAGCCTTGCATGTGTGGTTATCTCTTCAGGGGAGTGAATGCAGGCTGCATGTGCAAGGCTCACTGTGCAGACCTTTGCTATAAGAGAAAGAACATCTTCTTACTACAGACAAATATCTTTTAAAGCAGTGCAGTGATAGTGCAGTCTTCTAACTGTCCTCAGTGATGCAGATTCTGCCCATGGGTTGTAGTGAGGATTGCAAAGATGCATGTAATTTGTAATTTTTGCAAGTATGTATATGTTTTTCCTCAGGGGGAAAAAAAAACTGCACAAATTAGCAGATGCAAACATATGCAAGTAGTTTTCCTCAGATAATTTTCACAGCAAAGCTAGATGTATACATTTTCTTTGTAAATTGGAGCAACGTCCACAGGGAGGGCCAGTACTTCATGACAAGAACTAGGATGTTGCCTAGTGCACTGAGATGGGGGGGGGGGGGGGACAGTGAAATAGCAGGCAGCCCTTTCGATCAGTGGCCAGAGAAACAGCGGGAATGGGCAGGTAAGCTGGCAGCTAAACCAGGAAGCATAGGGCCTTGGTACAGGCACACTGAAAGCCTGCCACATCCCCGCCCGCTCCAGTGCAGACTTCCTTTTATGGCATAGGTGGGAATGCGGTAGCCTTCAGCGCACGGTGGTCTGAGACTCCGCAATTCTTTGGTTATCTGATGACTTGCTTGCTTGGTCCCGCTGTTCTACGCACTGTGGCACTGGCACAACAGCCGAGGACAGTGGAAGGAGAAAGGGGAGATGCTGGACAATCAAGTAAAGGGTGCACAATATGCTGGACTTCTGAGGGAGAAGGAAAATAGAAGGGGAATCACTGATCCATGGGAGGGGGGATGACAGGAAGATGCTGGACTATGGGAGAAGAGAAGGAGAGGTGGGATGCTGGATTGTGATGGAGGGATGCAAGATTAATGGTTTGTCTGTGGCACTTGATATCCTTGCACTGGCCCTGTCCACAAGTACAAACCTCACACCGATGCAGGCAGTTTAAGGAGATAATTTTCTGCTAAAAATACCTCTTCTTATTGTGAGTAAAGTCACATGGGTGGTGTCACTGAATGCACATGTTTTACCTGCACAAAGGGAGGGCAGCTTTCTAAAAGCCAGTCCTCTAGGCAGAACATTGCTACCCATACAAATGGCTTCTAAACATACTCTCAAACTGTAAGATTTCTCTTTACAGTCAGACATTTTTATGGGATAAATACATCAGCTTTGCATAAATTTTCACTGTTGCAGTTTTTTTCTACAAGCCAGCCCATTTTGGTTTGCTTGTAGACATCTGTTTAATTGTATGTATTAGTGATGAACATCATTCAAGGCCAGTTAAAGGATGAATTTGTATGCTGTCAGGTTCTTCTGCTGTACTGTATCAGAAATTCAAAGAGCAGTTGCTCTGAGTTTTCCATTTTTCAACCAAAACCCATGAGTAGCTAAGTCGGCGTGCATAGTGAGTTGCAGATTTGTACAATTTCTAGTAAGCTGTGCGCTATAGTACTCTGCTGATTGAATCAGTAATTCTACATTGATGCATCGTCAATGGGGCCAATATCTAAATGGGGTTATGCGTTCACTGGCAGCCAGAAAACATAAAACTCCATTAGCCAGAGATTTTCAGTCACTGCAGAGGGCAAAACATCTGCCTAAGTGCCCAATACAGTAAAGGGATGGAGTGAGGGAAGAACCACAAAATTATCCAGCTAATGGCTAAGTATTGCTGCTCTCTTGGTAAGCCAGCTAGCAGCTTACATGTATATCATGTTATCACAGCTGCTAGAAGGCACATTTTAGATGTGATGTGGAGATTACCACATTTACAGTGATATTTTAGAAATGGTTCTGCTAAATGTGGCTTTAAAAGACATACCTATGTGACAAATATAGACAAAAAAGTAGGAAATATTGATGGTGGAATTTACAGATATAAGTTCATGTATTTCGCGACGGCCATGCGCACCTAAGCCGTTTTGCAAACACAGGTATCGCCTACAGAGGCCTCTATTTTTGCCTCATTTGCATTTGCAAGGAGCAATAAACCTTGGGTGGATTAAACCTTCCTATAAAGGACTGGCCAACATGAGCATTTTTGAAATCCCCATTTGTGTCAGGGGCAAGAAATGGATGATTTTTGGCTTGTGCGTGCATTCCCTATATGAAATGGGGCATACATATGCAGATTTTTCTCCCACCCTGGCCACGCCCAGACCATGCTCTGATACACCCCCATGCAACTTGAGCATAGTCTTGGCATGTAAACTAGACCTTTTCTAAAATGGCCATTTACACATATATGCAATTTAGACATGTATACGCCTGATTATACATGTGCAAATCATCAACAGGGCTTCTAAAATAACTCCTATATGGATGACAGCACTGAATATATGTCTTGACATAAACACCGCTATTGCCATTTACATTTATATAGTTGTCTCTGCTGCCACTCAAAATTATGCTCAGTATGGCCTTTCCATACACTGGGTCTTCTCATAATCCTGTATGATGAGATCCATTGATCCTTGTTAGCAGATAAATGTCTCTCTCAATTGAGAGCAGTGATATTTACCATTCTGGAGGTATGTGTACAAAGGAAATGAGGTGAGAGTGTGCTTTAGATATTCTCCCATTGGAGATTCGCCATATGGTACATTCCCTTGTATAAGAAGCACATTGAATTTAAATTTGTTTTAGAGAGAGGGTGTATGTAGGGGGGAGAACAGAAAGGAGCTTGCCACCCTGTCCAGCAGCTGCCTCTAACCCTGAGAACAGAGAAGCTAAAATAAATTATTATGGAAGACCAAAATCACCCATGCAGGAGCTATTCAGGATGACCAATTCTTTATAAAAACAAAACTCCACTCTAAACCTGAGAAGATGTGCTATTAAAGGTAGCAAATGAAAAGATATAACTATTTTATGAGGATGCTGATTTGAAAAGAAGAATTGTATAACCCTCACTAAAGTGAAATTATAAAGGCTCCTATTATCAAAATAACTTGCAAATCAATCCTGATAGACTGTATATGGGATAAATTTCCCCACTTTTCCTAACTAGAGATCAGTAGAATGATCAACAAAAGCACAAAAGGCTTCTGCCCACTAGATGGCATCCCAGGGCATGATATATTTCAATGGATAGCCTTTATAGAAGATAGCCTCCAAGAGGGATACTGTCCAGTCACATGGGGTGGTCTAATCTACAAACCTCTGCTAAAAAGTAGAGATTTAGACACACTTCAATGCACAAACTACAGACCAATAGCCAACATCCCGATCTTAGATTTCAGAATCGATGGTAGCTAAATATCTCCAACAGCACTTCGAAAATTATGATTTTCTAGATCTCTCCCAATCCGGTTTCTGACCCTGGAACTACGTAACATGATGGACAAGGGGAACTAGACTTATCAGCAGCTTTTGACATGATTAATCATGTTCTTCTTCTAGAAGTACTAAATGAAATAGGTATTAATGGCAAAGAACCAAAATGATTTGAGGTTCTCCTGAACAAGAGATTGGAAAAAGTTGCTGGAGTGATAAACAGTCAGAACCCAAGATTCTAACTTCTGGAGGTACTCAAGGTTCTCTACTTTCATCAATTCTATTCAATGTTTGCTTAAGCCCCCTAGGAAAATACCTCACAGATCTTGAACCAAACATCACATTCTACTCTTATGCAGATGACATTGTAGTACTAATTCCAATCAGAGGTTCCACTGACACTTTTCATGACCTCTTATTGCACTACTTTGACTTGATTTATTTCTGGATGCAGAGAGATCATTCAGGCCTCCAGAACTGAAATGTGCCCATAGTTTTCTGTTTTATTACAAGGCCAGAGACTTATCAGTCCCCCCCCCCCACCCACCTCGTAATCATTGGCTCTAACCTCACCATGAACTCACAGATCTCATCCTTATCCAAGAATCTTTTGCTAAACCTGAGATTACTCCGACAAGTCTGAGGCTTCCTCACCATAGGCCTTTTTCACAAAATAGTCCAATCAATTAGTCTCCCCAATTTTGACTACTGCAATATAGTCCACCTAGACCTAGCCAAATAGCAAATTACTCAACTGTAAACCTTTCAAAACACAGCAACCAAACAAATTTTCAGAGCCTCTGGATTTGAGAGTACTTCCACATATCTTAAAAAACTCTACTGGCTCCCTATATCAAGGAGAATCTGCTTAAACTAATACTATTTGTTTTCAAAATTAGAGAAGATCTAGCACCAGTCTTCATGTCTCATCTCATCCAAACTACAAGCCACCCAGAAAATTATGATCTTCTGAGGCTTGCAAAATCGCAATATCACCCTCCACCCCCCACCTCCCCAATCATCCTGACTTATGCAAAGCAATGTGTGCCTTTGAATCAATGCTGACTCCTGGTGACCCTATCCTGACATGGATATCTGGAAATAGACTCTCAGGAACAGGTCATACCATTCCTTACCATTTCCCTAGACATATTCTAGTCCTCAGTTGTTGTGTTGTTAGTCTTGTCTATTGTATTGTCTGTCTTGACTAGACTATAAGCTCTTAAGAGCAGGGACTGTCTCTTACATGTCTCTGTACAGCATTGTGCATGTTAATAGTAGTAGTAGTAACAGCCCCAAAGGCTTGGAACAATCTTCCAACAGAGTTAAGACTTTGTTGGAAAAGACAACTTCTCATGGCTTTTTCAGAAAAACCCTGACAACTTGGATCTTCCAGAAATACTTTAAATCCAATAGTTAAACAACCTTCACCCGCACTCTACTTTCTCTCCAAAAATTCCTCATGCTTCCCTCTTCTGTCCAACTTTATTTTACCACAGATTTCATGGGACACATTTAAAGTTCAAGAAAGTCGATATCAGCATTATGCTTCTGTTTTCTATTCCTTCTCCTCTTCCCTTGCTTCTGTCGTTCTAATGCTTCATTTGTAATCTGAGCTGTGCTCTCCTCTTAGTACGGATGAAGCAGAATATAAAAAAACTAAATTTAATTTAATTACATTAATTTGGAACGGGCAGCACTCAGCTCTTCTTGACCCAGAAGGCAACAAAGGGAAATCCTAGTTGCATATGTTATGGTGAAGTATCCAAGGAAGTAGAGACCTTGGATCAAGTAAAAAAAAAACTGGAGTCCTCATCTGGATTTAGGGGTGTGCATTCATGAGTATTTGGTTCGTTTTGGTGCCTAAAAATTTAAAGTGCACACATCAATTATGTGCCTGTATTTCTATAAATTAATGTGCATGAGATTGATTGCATTCCTCTTTAAGTTCTTACGTGCAAACAATGCACATCTAAAAAAAAAATATGAATAGATCAAATGAATGTAACTCTCCTCCCCTTTGCCCTGGGGCAGCAGGATGGTGCTGCAGGAGCCAGGTCACAGAATAGTTTTATCCCGGGCTTTACTCCCACCAAAGATCTTTGAATTATATTTGACCAACATGACACTATATTAGGTAACCATATCCACACGATGGATAAATTCTTCTTAGCACTATGAATCGACTAGGGACATGACCATTTGCCCAAATGATAGTGATGTGCATAGGCAGGCTTGTGAAATTCATTTTCATAATTTTTGGGGAAGAGGTTTCAAAATTTCTGGGCTTTGTTTTTCCAGTTTCTTTCACACATTCCTTTTTAATACATTTTTCAGAGTGTATTAGAACTTTTTAATACACACAAATTGATTATACACAAGTTGATTCATAGGTTCATGAATATTAAATCGATGTTGCATTCACTAACATTTTTAAGGTGCACTCATGAACAAAATGTGTACTAATGAATGTATATCCCTACCAAATCATTACCCCCCAAGATATATAATCAACTCCTATTGGTCAACTGCACCCTGCCTTGCAGCTGAACCACCAAAGGTTTTCGCAAATTTATCACAAGTTACTAATCCTTTTCATTGACTTCAATACCAACCATATGTCCAGTCTTATAATGATGATTTTTTAAAGTGGAGGCAAAATAGATGCGCTGTTAAAGGTAGCAAAGAAGGTACTCCATATCCAAATGTCATTCTAGATACAAGTGATGCAAATATGTTGATGCTTCTTTCATACTTTTTACAGTAGATATGACTGTATGCAAATTTGAGAGTACCAACCAAAGATTACTTCTTCTATAGTTTCATCTTTTGACATGTAGGTCTATGCCACCATTTCAACTGAATTCAGTCCAATACTTAGCAAGACCAATCTATTTCCCAGTCTCTCTTTGTCTTGCCCTCTGTAAAGGGAATACCAAACTGATATGCCACCTCAAACAGACTACGCGACTCCGTGCAAGCAGCTGACACGTTGGACTCCATAAAAAAAATCATCTAAGTAATGCATGATACTGATCTGCATCACCACCACCACCTATGCAGCTGTTCAGTGAGTGAATACACTGAACATTTCAAAATACAGACAACCTATGGAAATGCCCATCAGCACGGGTATATCAAAATAATCCTTGTCCTTAAATTGAAAGCACAGCAAAGGAAAGTTATGCGATCTGGATACGCTGGCAAAAGATGAAAGGCAGATTCAGACTCCACTTTTTCCATGAATGAACCTTGATCATAGCAGTGCCACAGCTATAAGGTTTATGGTTTATTAAAACTTACTATGCCACCCTTCAAAAATGGAACAATAAAACAACAAAATCCTATTAAAAGAAAAGGAAAGGAACGCCAATAAACTGAAAGGAAAAGTGAGAAAGTGAAAATACACAGAGTCATAGTGGGGGCAGAAAAGGGAGGGCCAGTGGGGGAGGGAGCAGAATTCAAAGCCCTGGAAGGTAGATTGAAAGTAAGCTGAAAGAGATGAGTTTTAAGAAGAGATCTGAATTTAGGGCAAAAAGAATTCTAATCGGATATCAGCAAGGAGAGAATTCCAAAGACCGGGGCCCAGAAAATAGAAAGCTGATTCATAGCAGGCAAGAGAAGGAGGGGGAAGGTGAAGCCGGCTTGCATGGATAGATCAGAAAAGACATGGTGGAGCATGGGGAATGATGTGTGAAGAGAAATAGGCAGGAGTACCAGTGTGCAAAAATTTGTGAACCAGGGTGAGAACTTTGAATTGAATCTGATATGTGATGGGTAACCAGTGGGACTTACTGAGCAGAGGGGAAACATGGTCAAATTTGATGGCTACAGATGGCAGTGTTCTGGACTGTTTGCAAATACTTTAAGCTGATAGTATGGTAAACGGGAATAGATGATATTGCAATAGTCTAAGCGAGATATGACAAGAGCTAGAATTAGAGTTGTGATAGCAGAGTCAGGAAGCAAAGAATGAATTGAAAGATGGATAGTGAACAGTGCATAAATCCTGTAGCATAAGACTATTTATTCTATTTGGATTCATTTCATGACATTTCAGTGGTACCTCAAGGCTTATTACATGCAGGTACAGTAGGTTTTCTCTGCCAACTTACTTATCTGTGATAATATGTTAACACACATTGATACACTTTAATATGCATCAGTGCAAATTAAAACATATCATTTAATATAGGTGACATTATTCTCAGTGGAAACCACTAAATAACATGGAGGACATCTATGTGCAGAGGACAAGTAGGTACAGTACCTACCAGGACTGTACCAAAATAGAAATGCACCCTGTGTGGCTCACAAACCTGGCACCCCCTCCCCCCACTCATATGTGTGCAGGAACTCACTCTTGTCAGGCTTTCTAGAAGCCAAGTGATGACGTTAGTGCTGTTTTCATACTTGCGCCCTGTGCAGCCACACTGCTCGCACAGCCCTGGTTTGGGGTATCTATGAACCCCCCCTTTTACTAACACTTAATTTGAGCTTTCTGTCATAGGAATAAAATGGGCCATGCAGCAGATAGCACAAGCTAAGTGTTAGTAAAAGGGATTCTATGTATCTTTATTAAATTGCCTCACATAAGCTGCAGAAATTGCAGGTAAATTGAGTCCATGTACATTTACACCAGCTTGGGAACTGGCATAAATGTCCATGTATACCTTACATGAAAATTTAAAATATCTGTTGACACATATATATGCAAACTATGACCCCATCCATATTCTGCCCAAAATGTTATTTAATTTACATTTCTTATATACTGCTAAATCTTTTTCAGTCCTAAGTGGTTTACAGAATACATAATGCTGTAGAACCTTAAAATATTACATCCTGTGAAATTAAAGCCTTGGAGTCAATAGTCAAAAGGGTTTAAGCAGTTTGCAGGACTTGCAAACCACATAGACCTTGACGATCCAGATAATCAGAAGGACTAAGTGGTTAGTGCCACTCAAAATTCCCACAGGCCACCCTGAAAATATCCATTTCATTTCGGATCGGTCCACTGGTGGAGCTGGGGTGATCCCAAGGACTATCCGGTTAGCGGTGATATTCAGCTGCTAACTGGATAAGCAAACTACCTAACATTAGGATAGGTCAGTGCTCCCCTGCTATTCAATTACCACCCAGAAACAAATAGCCCCCCTCCTTATTTAAAATCTCAAGGAAGCAATGTAACCTTCCTCTCCCCATGAAGCCTCTCTTCCTCCCTCACTAAGTGCCAGGATGAGGGTAGTGCAAGGCTGCTTGGTCATGTTCTCCAGGGCAGCCTGAGGCTCCGCTCCTCTGTTCCTTAAATTCTGATAGGTTAACCGGGTCTTACTGTATCTGTTTTAGAAAATGATTTTTAATGTATTCTTGTGATTGTTGTGCCTACTATACATATGGGTATATGCAATACTTCATTCACAATACTTTGCAGCAATTACTTGTTTGATGTACTAATCGGCCGAGGGTAACTTTTTCCATTTCTCTTCAAAATATTTGTGAAATGTTCAGGTTCTGCAACTGATCGGATTTACAATAGTTTCCCTTTTGAACACATCATCATTTTAATGAGGTCTTGAATGAATTATATGGAAATAAATAGAAACGGCTATCTTGTAGGATCTGGAGTAGGCACTTAAAAGTACTATTTGTGCAGTACATACTGGGCATTATTTTAGAAACCCTATTTGTGATCTAAATATGCATAAGTGGCCATATACACATGTAAATAGTGGGCACATGTAAATTTCCATTTTAAAAAGGGCAAAAGGTTTCACAGGGATGACTCTACCACATCCAAGGTAGATAGAGGCATGTCGGGAGCGTCACCTGGAGGGACCGAAATCTACACGTGTATCCCTTACTGTATTTCCTATAGTGCATGCATGTATATGCCCCAAATCATCCATGCCCATATTTATACCTGCTCCTTGGCATGAATGGGGACTTAAGAAGTGTTCCTTTGGGCCATTCATTTACAGTAGAGATTAAGGGGATATCCTCCTTAATTCCCAAATGTTTATTTCCCTTTCTGAATTGAAATGGGGGCAAGACAGTGTCCTCTGTAATTAAAGGCATCTGCATATCTACATTTGCAAAATGGCCCAGATACATGAGTAGGTGCCAACATGTCTACGTGCGCGTTGTGAATGCTGACATGTAGAAATATACAGTAGTTTGCTGGGTTTTCCCTGTTGATTTTCCCTCGTGGATCTTTCTGAAATTGCTCTTCCCACAGTTCGTCAATATGTATTTTAGAAATAGCTCCATGTTTGGCAGCAGCACTTCTAAAATACAGGCATGGTTTTTAAATGTGATGACCCCGAGGGCTCAATTGTGATCTCCATATCTTATCTATATTACACCTTCACATCACTTTTTAAATTGAAATGTATGGAGCTGTTAACATTTTGATTTCAAGTGTCTAACCATCTGCTTCACATATTCATTAATTTTATTCCAAATGCTGAAGATTATTTCTTAAAATGTGATTTTGGGCTGTTTTATTCTAATTTAAGCAGCAGTAACTCTGTGCTGTTTACATTGGTCTCTCGGGATATTGCAACTTCTTTGCTGTGTTGTTGATAGGAGGAACAAAATAGCATACAGAGCTGTCATCGTCATTATACAATGACATTTCAGTGACCTAGTTTCTTTTACAGGAACACTATCCTTGTGCCGCTCTCCAACAGTAGCATATGAAATAACACAGCAAAATCATAAAAATCTTTTACAGTCGCTGAGATCTGCGCATTATTTATTCATAAACTATTGCCAGAGTGCTTGCGCTCGATATCATATACAGGCTTAATTAATATCTTCGTGTTGCTTCAGCATTCCTAAGAACTGATGGTAGATATGCTTGGCCAGACAGTACCCAAGGGTTTTCTTGCTTTCTGTCAGTTGGTGGGTGGTTACCAGGTTCTGATATGGTGAGCAAGTATTTTACAGTATGAATGAACTGCCTGTTTCTATGAAATGGAACAGTCATTTTCTTTTCAATGGAAGTGTTGTGATGTCAGAAATAGAAACATGACAGCAGAAAAAAAACACCTGGCCTATCCAGTCTGCCCTTCCGTATCACCCATTACAAGAGTCCCCTTTTTTCCTTTAGAGAGCCTCTGTGTTTGTTCCAATTTAGATCTACCACTCTTTCCATAAAGAAATAGTTCTGCATATTACTTCCGAGTCTATCCCTTTCACCCTCATCCTATGTCCCCTCATAGCAGAGCTTGCTTTCAACTGAAAGAGGCTCTCCTCCTGTGCATTTATGTCAGGGGGATATTTAAACGTCTCAGTCATATCACCTCTATTCCACCTTTCCTCTAAAGTATACAAGATCCTTAAGTCTGTCCTCATATGCTTTATCATGCAGACCACTAACCATTTAAGTAGCCACCTTCTGTACTGATTCCAGCCTGTTTATATCCTTTTGAAGGTGTGGTCTCCAGAATTGTACACAGTACTCCAAATGAGGTTGCATCAAAGACTTATATAGAGGCACAATCATCCCCTTTCTTCTGCTGACCATTCCTCTCCCTATGCACCCAAGCATCCTTTTAGCTTTCACTGTTGCCTTTTCTACCTGTTTAGCTATTTTGAGATGGTCAGATACAATCACGCCTAGGTCCCATTCTTATTTTGTGGACAGAAGTACGTCACTCCCTACATTGTACTGCCCCCTTGGATTGTTGCAGCCCAAATGCATGACCTTACATTTTTTAACATAAGAATCGGACCAAGAGCAGATCCCTGCTGCACTCCACTGGTAACCCCCTTCTCCTCAGGTTGAACTCCATTTATCTGTACCCTTTGTCGCCTCCCACTCAACCAATTTCTAAACCAATCAGTACCCTAGAGTGCTCAGTTTGTTTATAAGTTGCCTGTGCATTATAGTGTCAAATGCTTTACTGAAATCTAAATACACCACATCTAGGGCTCTTCCTCGGTCCACTCCCTGGTCACCCTGTCAAAGAAATCAATCAGATTTGTCTGACAAGACCTACCCCCTATGTGAATTCATGCTGCCTCAGATCCGGTAATCCGCTGGACTCCAGAAACCTCACTATTGTCTCATTCAGCAGCATTTCCAATAATTTACTCACCACCAAGGTTAAACTAACCGGCCTGCAGTTTTCAACCACATCTTTACTTCTGACTCCAAAGAGGCATTGAAAAGGTCAGTCAGTGGACCTGCTAGAATGTCCCCAAGTTCCTTCAGTATTCTTGGATATATCCCATCTCATCCCATTGCTTTGTCCACTTTTAGTTTAGCTAGTTCCTCACAAACACAGTCTTCTGAAAATCGTTTGAGATGCCCCTCACTTTTGTTCCTGTTTATGGGTGTTGTCTGATGTCCTACTCCTGAATCTTCATCTGTGAACACAGAACAGAAATATTTGTTAAACAATTCAGCTTTATCCTAATCAGCTTCTACATATTCCTCCCCTTCACTCTTGAGTTTGACAATACCACTTTTGCCCTTCCTCCTCTCACTAACATATCTGAAAAATGTCTTATCCCCCCATTTTATAGCATTGGCTATTTCTTCTTCTTTTTTGTATCCTTGCTTCCTTGACTACTTTGCCAGCCTCACTAAGTTTATCCAAATAGAGATGCCCGTCTTCCTCTCTGATCTCTTGTATTTCATGAAGACCTCCCTCTTTTTCGTCACCTTTTCAGCTACCTCTTTTGAGAACCATAGTGGCCTCCTTTTCATTTTAGCTATATTTACCATTCTAACAAAAAGTTTGGTTGCCCTTAAAATATCCCTTTTCAGTTCTGCCCACTGTTTTTCTACATCCCCCAGCTGTTCCCATCCCCCTAATGACTCCTTGAAGTATTGTCACATCTTGGTAAAGTTAGTTGTCTTAAAGTCTAAGACCCTCACATTTGAATGGATTTTATCAGCTCTACTCCTAGTAGTGAACCACACCATCTGGTGATCACTGTATGTTAGATGATTCCCCACTATAACATCAGAAACACTTTCTGCATTGGTAAGCACCAAGTCCAGTATGGCCCTTTCACATGTGACTTCTGTTACCAGTTGCCTGAATACTTCTTCCTGTAAAGAATCCAGGATCTCTTTACTTCTAGATGACATCTCAGCAGGGATGCACCAATCAGCATCCGGCATATTGAAAATCCCCTATCAGTAGCACTTCCCCTTTCCTAGCAATGCTGTGTATGTCTTCTATTAAATCTCCATCTCCATCCTCTCCCTGTGATGGAGGTCTGTATATCATGCCAATGCAAATGGATTTATCTTTTCCTCTTTCTAGTTTAACCCACACTGCTTCCTCTCTTCCTTTTAAGCTCTGTATTTCCATAGCTTTAATATTATTTTTTACATATAGTGCTACTCCTCCTCCCCTTCTTCCAACCCTGTCCTTTCTAAATAACGTATAGCCTGGTATAGGTATATCCCAGTGATGGTTGTCCCTGAACCATGTCTCTGTAACTGCCACTAAATCCAAGTCAGCCTCTCCCATTAAAGCCTCAACATCTGGGATCTTATTTTTCATGCTACTGGCACTTATAGACACAGCTTTACCGATGTTGTCCCTTTTACCTAATTATATAAAGGTATTTAATATTTCACTTACTAGGGGCTTTCACATACCTGGAGGCTTTCTTCACCCATCCCCAATGAATCTAGTTTAAAGACCTCTTCAGTAGGTTAGCCAGTCTGCTACTGAAGACATGTCAACCTTTCTTGGACAGGGACACCATCTCTGCTCTGCAGCCATTGGAACATCATCCCATGGTCCAGGAAACCAAAACACTCTTGATGCCACCACCCACGCAACCATGCATTTATCTCCAGGATGCAAGCTTCTCTGCCTTGGTCTTTACCCTCAACAGGGAGTATTGAAGAGGACACCACCTGTGCCCCTATCTGCTTCACTCACTGTCCCAGTCAATAGTCAGTAGGCTTGATGAGTCTCAGCAAACTCTCTGTAACATCTTGGATTTTGGCATATGGCAGACAGCATACCTTTCTGGACATCAAGTCTGGTCAGCGGATGGATGCATCAGTACCCCCCCAGAAGAGAGTCACCAACCACCACTACCCTTTGCTTCCTAGCGATCACTGATCACTGGTTCTTCCCTTTCCTGGGATGCCTTCATCTCCTCTACTTCCAGGGCTGCATAATGGTTCTTAAGTTCAAGGGCTTCAGGAGTTGGATTGGTGATTCTGCCGGCCCTGGTGACTTGTGTCCGACCTTCATCCTTCTGTAGGCTCCCATCCTCACATCTGCTGGAAAGCTTGGATATTACAAGAAGCATCTCATTAATGTACTTCTCACTATCTTCGATGCTCCTCAGCCTTGCCACCTCTTCTCTGAGCTCCTCCATCTGTTTCCTGAGAACTTCAGCATCTAGGCATCCTGCACATAGAACCAGTCCTTCAACTGGCATTGGGATCTCTGTCTGGACAGAGGCATAAGCTGTAATGGAGGCAACAGCTTTGGCAATATGATTTTTCCCAGCCATTGTTCAGTTGGTGGAGCTTTGATGCCTTGCTTTGAAACAGAGAGATCCTGTCAGGAATGCCTTGGAAGGTTCTGAAGACTTTTATGCAGTCCTCAGTTCTTTCACAGGCTAATCAGGACCAATAACCCCTGATGAGGTGTGAGTGACTTCAAAGAGCTGAGAGCAAGAGAAACTAACAGCAGAGTTTTAAACTTGTTGTTGTTAAGTGCCGTCGAGTCGGAGTCGACTCATGGCGACCCTCTGGATAGCTATCCTAAATTGTGTTCGGTCTTCAGTCAGGCGGCTCATTGTTGACAGACTGGTACCCATAGCTGCTGTTATTGTATCGATCCATCTCATTGCTGGCCTTCCTCTTTTGCATTGACCTTCTATCTTGCCAAGCATGATGTCTTTCTCTAATCATCTCTCTCTTCGCAAGATGTGTCCAAAGTATGAAAGTCAAAGTCTTGTCATCTGAGCTTCTAAAGAAAGCATAGGTTTGATCTCCTCTAGTACCGACTGGTTTGTTCTTCAGGCAGTCCATGGTATACACAGTATTCGCCGCCAGCACCATAATTCAAAGGCATCAATTTTCTTCCTGTCTGTCTTTTTCACTGTCCAGCTTTCACATCCATATGATGTTATTGAAAATACCATGGCTTGAACAAGTCGAACCACTAAAAGCCCCAAGTATTTCCCCTTTTTAAAAAAGCACTAAAAAGAAGGTATAGTATATCGTCAGGCTCTGTTTACTTATGGCCTCACACACAATGTGATATATTTTATGAATGCTTTTTTCTGCAAGGGTGATAACCATGTTTCCTCTAAAGATAAAAAAAACCAGCTATTTGTATCTAGCAAGGTCAGGGCAATTGGCATGTTATTAATTAGCATCAGTAATAAGCTGCAGAAAATGTATAGTACTATAGCAGGATAAAGATAACTGAATAAAAACTATGGGGGAAATATTCAGTCATGGCAGCTAGCCCTAGAAAAGTGGCTGGCTGTCACAGCTGAACCTAGGATTCAGATATTCAGTGTCAGGGCCACTGGCATTGAATAACTAGGTCAGCTGGATGGCGGCAAAGTTAACTGCACAGCGATGATATTTTGCTGTTGAATGTTTAGCTAGGGCAGTAAATGTTAAGCCAGCCTTCAAAGTTAGAACAGCCTTTCACCGCTTAAGATGAGCAGACAGCATCTGAATATTGCCGCTGCCTTATTATCACCTGGTGAGGCCGCTGCTCACCCCTGTAATGCCCCAGTGGTAGCCGCCTAGTCTCAGGGTAGTCAGTGGCGGAACCTGGGGATATTCAGCCTTATTGCCACTGTGCTAATTAGCACAATTAGCAGGTCTGCTAACCATGTTCATCACGTTGATTATAGAGCCCTATATATTTTTTAAATATATATGTATCTACAGATTACTTATCTGTATCTAGATGTGCCTGTTTATAAGACAAAGACAGTCATCCTTTTGACTCAGAATATTGGATTATCTCAAGTGACTCATTGGATTTTTAACATATTTTAATGGCATAATTAGAGCACAATAGTATCTACTTTTACAAAATTATTATATTTAAGTATGAGTTTGTTTAACAGAAAGAATCAAAGTCCAAAAAAGGGAAGGTAAAAGCAAATGAAAAAAATTGTGAAAAAAGATCACACCTTATATCCTTAGGGGGCCTTTTGCTAAAATGTGCTAAGCACTTAGCGTGTGTTCAGGTGTGCGGTAAGTGCATGTTGCCTGTGGTAACTGTTTGGGGGCAGGATGCTACTATGTACTGAATCGCACACTAACTGCGACTTGCATGTTGGAATGGAGAATGAAACGTTTAGGGGCAGACAGTGGGAACGGCGAGCACATTGCCATTAACGTGGGGATGCATGTTGCGCACTTTCAATGCTGCAATTAGCACGGGTGCACCTGCAGTAATATTGCCATCCGTTATTGTGCATATCTACACATTAAATGTCAGGGACATGCTATTCAAGCTCTCTGACATTACCTTGGTGCAGGTTAATTTTCACGCCAAGTGCATGCTCAGTGCAAACCCATAGCGTCCTTTAGTAAAAGGGCCTTTTAATATAACTGTCATACTATTCCCAAACTCCCAAACTATCCCATATGGCAAAGAAACTGTAATATGTGATCATCAAAAAAGCCGGACCAATCAATATGCTAAGTGTATTTTTGAATGACATCTGATTTTGGTTTCACAAAATAATTTTATGCTTTAAAAAGCTGATTCTATTATAATGTCACTCTGGTCTATTGCAGGATGCCTATCTTGCTGCCAGCATGAAGAGAGGCAATTAGCATAAAACACTGTGCTCTGCCAGTATACCAGGGGAGCAAACTACAGAGTCTGAAGATGAATTCCTTCTTTGAAATGTTGAATTTCACTGTGAAAGTTTATACTTTCACATAACAGTCTTAGACAGAAACATTTCATATTAACACAGCTTCAGCTGGTGCACATAGTAGTCAATTCATCCAGTCTCCAGTGGAACTGCAACTATATATATTTTTCTTTTTTCTAACAAATACAAGTAGGCGTTAGAAGAAGAATTCTCCAGTACTTGAAGGAAAGGAAATGAAGAGTGCATTTGAGTTATTGCTTCTTAGACAGGACAGGGCTTAAACCTTGCTGCACCTCCACTTTCTTCTCCTCTTGCACTGGTACTATCGCCGTTTGCTAATATTTGGCCAGTGTCGCTATGCTCATGTGACCCCTCTTCTCAAGTCACTTTATTGGCTCCCTATCCATTTCCATATCCAGTTCAAACTTCTACTGACCTAAATGTGCCTTCATTTGGCTGCTCATTCCTGCCTTTCCTCTTTTATCTCTCCCTACACCCCCCTCAGTAACTCCACTCTTGTGGTAGATCCCTTCTATCTGTGCCCTGCTTTTCCACTGCCAACTGCAGACTTTGATCTTTCCTCCTTGCTGCTCCTTATGCCTGGAACAAACTACCTGAGTCGGTATGTTAGGCTCCACCTATGGCACTGTTCAAATCGTGGCTAAAAACGCACTTTGAGACTGCTTTTGGATCCTCACCCCCCTAGTCTCCTGTTCATATGTGTTTCCTTATCTTCCTGGATATATCCTAGTCTCCACATGTGTCGTCTGTCTCGACTGTTGTGTTGTCTGTCTTGAATAGACTGTAAGCTCTTATGAGCAGGGACCGTCTCTTACATGTCTCTATACAGCACTGCATAAGCCTTGAAGCATTATACAAATGATAAGTAGTAGTATTAATAGTGGTAGTAGTTTTCTCCCCATACAGGACAGTCATGGAGAGAGAAGGGTCTATATATCACTATAAAAGCATTGATTCAGTAACCACGTGCTTGTAACTATTACCACCTTCCTATTATCTGCTGAGATGGGATGAGATGCAGGAACTGCAACAGCGATATGTCAGAAAAGGAAATGGAAGAGAGTGAAACTTGAGAACGGTGGGCCCCATGGCAGATGGAAGTCTGAGGACCCACTGGATGCAATGTATGTCAACCAAAGAGGACATTTTGAGTTGCAGTGAGTAGTTAGTGGACAAAATCATTATCCTAAGTCAGCACTCATAGGGGGTTAGTAGGGAGATATTGGATTCTCTACAGAGAAAACTATTCTGGCAATAGGTAACAGAACCCACCCAGGAGGGAGCTGGACTTGATGTTTATGAATGGGGAAATAGTTTCTGATGTTGTAATGAGTGATCATTTGGCATCCAGTGATCACCAGATGGTATACTTCGGTATTAGGATGCCAGTAGAAATTGTTCATTCAAAAGTGAGGGTGTTAGGCTGCGGGAACACTAACTTTGTCAAGATGGGAGAATACCTCAAGGAGTTGTCGGATGGAAGGAATAATCTAGAGGAAGTAGAACAACAGCAGGAAAAACTGAAAGCAGATATTTTAAGGGCAAAAAAATCTTTTGTTAGGAAAGTAAATAAAAGTAAGAGGAAAAGGAGGCCATTGTGAATTTTAAAAGAAGTAGCTGAAAAAGTAAGAAAAAAGAGATTAGCCTTTATAAACTATAACAGACTGCAGAAAGAGAAATACAAACAGCAGTATCTGGAGAAGCTGTCCTTGGTCAGATTCTTTTTAACATCTTTGTTAGTGATATTGTGAAGGGCTGTTGGGTAAGTTTTGCCTCTTTGTGGATGATACCAAAGTCTGCAACAGAGTAGAAACCCAGGAAGGTGTAGGAGGGATCTAGCTAAGCTCGAAGAATGGTCTAGAATTTGGCAGCTGAGATTTAATGCTAAAAAATGTAGGGTCGTGTATTTGGTGATGTATTTCTGTCCACGAAAGAACGGGATCTAGACGTGATTGTGTCTGACAATCTCAAAGTAGCTAAGCAGGTAGAAAAGGTGACAGTAAAAGCTAAAAGGATGCTTAGGTGCATAGGGAGAGGAATGGCCAACAGAAGCAAGGAGGTGTTAGTGCCTCTGTATAGGTCTTTGGTGTGACCTCATTTGGAGTATTGTGTGCAATTCTGGAGGCCGCACCTTCAAAAGGATATTAATAGGATGGAGTCAGTACAGAGGGTGGCTACTAAAATGGTTAGTGGTCTTTCATTATAAAGCATGATTTTACTAGGGGTATAAAAGACCAAGCTCTACAATGAGGCCATATGGACTCATTTCAGCCTCTGAAACTACAAATATAGTCACTGAATAAATTATCTTTCTGCTAGATCTTAAAATGCTATGGCTGAAACAAGTCAACATAGTTTTATTTTTGGGCTAAGTCTTCCTTAACTATTTGGATTAGTGTTGACTCCTGTAGTTTGGGCTATTGTATTGGTTGCTCTTTGCTAGAGGTGGGTTTTGTTAGACAAATCTGATTTCTTTATCTAGGTAATTACAGAGGTGGATCAGGGGAGAATGCTAGATATGGGATACTTATATTTCAGCTTTGGCGACTTATAAATAAACTGAGTACATTTGGAATGGACCCTGAACTGACTGACTGGATAAGAAACGGGTTGACTGAGAGGCAACAGGGGGTATTAGTAAATGGAGTTCACGCTGAAGATAGGGGCGTTATCAGTCATGTTTAACCCTGGGAGTACCGATGGGTTCAAAAGTAACCCCATTGCAAGTTTCACAACACGTATCTCGGAAACAAGTTGTTCAAGAATGCAATCTTTTTATGACTTTTCACATGTCAATATTCTCTTTATATTGCGCCATGAGAGGAATAATTTTCATCTGCTAGGTGACGCTAGTGATGAATTGCAGCACAGAGTACCAGTGGGGTCATTTTTGACCCCAGTTGCTTACGTCCGGTTTGGATTGTGATACAATTTGCAGTTTTGTGAATTTTTTGATCTGACAAAGGTATTTATCATTAATTATGTAACATTTATTTTTTGTACTCTTATTTTATGAAAATTGCACATTTTCTGTAATTGATATCATACGTTCTTTCATTATTTCCGATGAAATCTAAAGCCTTTCAGCTCGTTCGTCACGATTATTGTACACCTATAGTAAAACTGCTTTGCGTTTTATTCAACTTTATCTTTGTTTATTTATTTTAGGTTATTGTTTATGATGTCAAAACAAAAGTATTCAACTGCCCAAGTAAGAGAAATATTACAATGAGATGCTGACAGTGACGGCTCTGAGTCGTCTGATGATGCAGCATATTCAGCAAGCGAAGAAACATATCAGCCAAGTTCGGGCGATAAATCTGATGATGAAAGTCATGATTCAGATGGTGACAGCAGTTGGTCGCCAAGTGAATGTGAGACTGATGTTGAGCCGGAAACATCGCCTGCAGAAAAGAGTCAAGTTACAGGTCGATGCTGTGCTGGATGGGGAAGAAGGCAGGAATCCTCGGTGTCAGTATCATCTGTGAGGAATCTTAGTTGTGGTCATAGAGGAGCTAAGAGGTCATCAACTATAAGCACAAATGTTGCTATTGAAGCCTATGTATCTAAGGATGCCACACCATGGAACAGTAAACCTATAAAGCAAGTTGCTGGAAGATACGCCAGAGCTAATGTCATGCCTGTTGTGATGAGGAAGGCACTAGTGAGCCTGTAGAGTTAGAGAAAATCAGTGATTGTACCTTTAAAAACATTCCAGCAGTGCACAGGCTTCAGAGCAAGCTTAGAGTTTCTGAGGCTAGGCTGCCACACCCAAGCTCTGCTGATGGAGTAGCAGGCTTGGAGTATGATTATGAACACCTGTTAAGGCAGAGAGAAACACTGCCCAGGAAGCACCTTTATAAACCCTGCTTAGGGAAAAGCAGAGGGGAGAAGAGCTGCTCAGGAGGAAAAGGTGGCTCAGAAGGGAAGAGCAGAGCAAGCAAACACTCAAGGAAAGAGTCCAGGAAGACAGAGTCAGAGACGGACTCAGAGCAGGACTGGAAATTGAGCTGGAAGTTCCCAGAAAGAAAGAAAGTTCCAAGCAGAGGAAAGAAGAAGGACCTGGAAAGAGTCTGGCACAAGGGAAACCAGGCAAGAGCTGCTCAGGCGGAGAGAGCAGGGCAGGTTCCAAACTTCTGTTCCTGACCAAGAGGTTCACAACACTCAGAGGTGGGTGCCTAGGTTTCAAACCAGGAGGCAGAAGAACCCAGCCTCCAACAGAGAGCCATGGTTAAACCTCAGAGAGGAAATGGGGCAAGAGAACCAAAGAAAGATAGCCAGTAATGCAGTTCTCCATATTCCTTACCGGGTAGAGAAGTCCTGGAGGGAGTTACAGGAATCCTCAGCAAGAAATCCACCAGAGGCAGGTCATGAGGTCTCAGTGCAGGATATTATAATTCCAGAGCAGGAGGAAATGCAACTGGAATATAATGAACCAGATCCCTTGATTACTGAACTGCCAATGACCTGTTCTTTGTGTCGTACAGAGGCTACTGAATCCTTGGTTAAGGAGTAGCAGCCTGAGTAAATGCCTTTGGGAAAAGCACTACCAAGAAAACTTAACCTTGCTAAGGTAGGAACCAGGTTAACTAAGACAAGCTTGCACAGCACTGTATATTATCTCACTAAGGAAGCAGAAAGACATTCTTTGCTTTGCTGAACCTAAGAAGCTGTACTTTTGATTTGCCTGTTTTGATTGACGAAACGTCTGCATCTGTTTAATACCTTTGAGAAGTTACTCAGCTTAAGGATGTAAATATTTTCTGTACTTTTTTGTCCTGGAGAAAATATCCAGATACTTTGCGTTTGAACCTTATTTGTGCATATTTTGGGGAAATAAACTGTGTCATGTTTGCCTTCACTCGATGTCTCCACGACTATCCTTTTTTCAGAGGGAAACTACAACTTCCAGAGGGCACTGATCCTGAAGGAAATAGTTTTCAAACCCTTTAAAGAGGACTAAAATGGCAACCCTAATCCCCTAAGCACGTGGCTGGGGATAGGGACACGTGACACCGTACAACAAGGTCCTACAAGGTATGCTGTATGAAATGTTGATGGCCCTCTCGCAGCATTCCACTTGTTCATGAGGAAGAACTTATTGAATGAAATCATGATGTGGACGAGCAAACAAGGAAGACACATTTATGACGACACCTGGAAAGATTTGAGAGACAGAGAATTTCAACATTTTCTTGGACTTCCGATCCTCTCAGGTGTGTACAAGTCACAAAATGAATCCACAGTTCAGTTGTGGAACCTTGAAGATGGTCATTCTGTTTTCGGCAAAAATATGGCCCATAACCGTTTTCAGCAAATTTCTTGTGCTCTCAGATTTGATGATGCAACCAACAGACGTGAACAGTGAGGCGTGGACAAGCTTGCTCCAATCAGACATGTTTTTGATACCTGGGAAGCAACTCTAAGTGACGCATTTGTTCCTGATGAAAATGTTACCGTGGATGAGCAACTGCTTACATTTCGTGGCCGTGTTCCATTCAGACAATATATTCCCAGCAAACCTGGGAAATATGGCATAAAGTTATGGATGTTGTGTGACAGTGCAACGTCATATGTTCTGCGTCTTCAAGTATATACAGGAAGGGAACTCGGACTAAACAAGGAACAGAATCAGGGTGAAAGGGTTGTGCTGCAACTCACTGAAGGATTGACGCGATCTGACAGAAATGTTACTGTTGACAATTTCTTCTGCTGTTTATCCCTGTCACGGAAATTGCTAGAAAAAACAAATGACGCTTTTGGGGACAATTCGAAAGAACAGGAAAGAATTACCTCCAGAATTTGTAACAGCAAAGGGCCGAGAGGTATTCACTTCACTATTTGCCTTTCGCGATGACGCCACTCTGGTTTCCTATTGCCCGAAGAAAGAAAAAAGGTGGTTGTTCTTCTAAGCAGTTTGCATGATCAAGAAGAAGTAGATAACACACATCCAAACAAAAAGCATGCATGATCTTGGACTATAATTCTAGTAAAGGTGGTGTTGCGCACCTATACCACAAAACGAATGACAAGACACTGGCCAGTGATAATCTTCTACAACATGTTGGACATCAGTGCTTTGAACGCCTTCATTGTTTGGATGTCACTAAATCCAGAATGGCAGTCCAAGTCAAAGCACAGACGTCGTCTATTCCTCTTGGAATTAGGAAAGCAGCTGCTTCAGAGTAATTGCAGCAAGACTTCTTCCAGCATTGAAGGAGCCACTGATGCTGTTTGCAATGTCGGGATCCTAAAGAAAAGGGCAAGGTGTCACTGCTGTTCCAGAGAAAAAGACAAGAAAAGCAACATAGTTTGCACCTCCTGCATGCGCAATGTTTGCAAAGAACATTCAGAAATTGTCTGTGTCTCATGCAAATGACTGTAGTACTTTAGTGTGTTCATCAAGTGCATGCAAAAACTGCTTTCATGGCAACTCTTCTTCATGTAATTTTATGATGAAGCATTAAATTTCAAAACATTTAACCTTCATATAATAAATAATTAATTTGGAATAATATTTTGTCTGTTTAGTTTATATTTTTCATGGTTAACAATTAAAATTTGTTGTGGGGTCATTTATGACCCCAACGGTATTCACTGTGTGCAAAAAATCTTGGTAATTCCAGGGTTAACAAGGATAGGTCCCTGATCCTGTTCTCTTTAACATTTTTGTAAGTGCTATGGCAGGAGGTCTGTTGGGAAAGGTCTACCTCTTTGCATTTGATATAAAAATATCTGCAACAAGGTAGACATCCTGGAAGGTGTGGATTACATGACGAGGGATGTAGCGAAGCTTGAAGAATAGTTGAGAATTTAGCAGCTAAGACTGAATGCTAAAGGATGCAAGACTATGCATTTGGGCTGCAAAACCCAAGGGAGCATCACAATATAGGGATGAAGCACTTCAAAGCACAAAAAAAGAACAGAACTTTGGGTGGTCATATCGGAAGATTAAAAAGGCCAAACAGAGAGTGATGGGAAATGTCAAAAGCATGCTTGGGTGCATAGGGAGAGGAATGGCCAGCAGGAAAGATGAGGTGATAATGTCTTTGTATAAATCTTTAGTGAGACCTCAGGTGGAGTGCTATGTGCAAGTCTGGAGACCATACCTTCAAAAGGATAGAAACAGGATGCAGTCAATCGAGAGGGTGGCTACTAAAATGGTCAGTGATCTTCATCATAAAGCAAATGGGAATAGACATAAAGAACTCAATATGTATACTTTGGAGGAAAGGTGGGAGAGGGGAGATATGATAGTGACATTTAAATACCTCTGTGGTATACATTCACAGGAGGTGATTCTCTTTCAATTGAAAAGAAACTCTGGAACAAGGATGAAAATGAAAGAACAGAGATTCAAGAATAATCTAAGGAAATATTTACTTATGGAAAGGGTCGTGGATGCATAGAATAGCCTCCCAGTGGAGCTGGTGGAGATGAGACCTGTATCTGAATTCAAGAAAGCATGGGGCAAGCTCAGAGGATCTCTGAGGAAGAGGAAGGGATGGTAGAGTTTAATAGTTGTTATGAATGGGCAGACTAGATAGGCCATATGGTCTTTATCTATCATCATTTTCCATGCTTCTATTTTGACTGTATAATATAGTGACCTCCTAAGTTTCCTAGGTAAAAGAGAAAGAGAGTGGTAAGAAGAGGAATCAGTTTTTCTTTTTCTCCTCTGCAAAGTGTTTTGCAGGATGGTTATCTCTGTGTTGGTTATCTCAGAAGGGATGGAACCCTAGTGAAAAAGAAGGAGCTAGGAAGTTAATTTTCTGTTTCATTTTGGTTTCCACTATAGTGGGAAAGACTTGATTTGGAGTCGCTATTCTTAGACCTAGGACCTGTTATGGTAAAAGCTTTCTCTAGTGTTGGAGGATAGCGTTTATCCCTAGGGCTTCTTGTTGCTTGTGAGAAAGAGTCTTTAGGTTTTTGTGAAGATCAGGAGAATTTTGGGTGGCTAGGGAGGGCAGAAACCTTGCAGTGTACCTGGGGTTTTCTCATCCACCATTTCCCCAAACTGACATGGCAGAGCTTTGAGTCTGCGAGTCAGGCTTCATCTCTGGCGCTTTTCAAATCCAGGCTGAAAAGTCACCTCATCCAGGCTGCTTTTGGATCCTGATGTGCTTCGTCTCCTATCTGCTTCCTTACCATTCCCCTAGATGTATCCTTGTCCTCAACTGTTGTGCTGTCTGTCTTGACTAGACTGTAAGTTCTGATGAGCAGGGACTGTCTTTTACATGTGTCTGTACATCACCGAGTACACTTTGTAGTAGGGAAGCCATTTTATAAAGGCACAAAGGTAAATTGTGTGCAACATATGCCTCTATGCACTTTCCCTACCTTGGTGCCCTGTTATAAAATAACCTACCACATTTGTGCCAATTAACTCATGGGTCTGTTTTATTATAGGTTTATTTATATAAAGTGCACAAAATATTGTTTTTGTTTTTGACAGAGTACTTTGCACCCATCCTCCAGTAAAAATGCCCCTTAATTAAATAGTTCAGACTTACAGGGGCATATTTACTAAGCCCCAGGTGGGTAACCCATCAGCATGGGGCTTCTAGATAACTGGAAGGAGGTGTGTACATCCTTCCCCATGAGATAATGCAGACAAGCTGTACTTTAATGCTGTGAATGGGCCAAAGGTGCAACTAACGCTATCCACTGAAGTTGCATCTGTGCTAATGACATTAGTGCAGGCAACTAACATCTGCGCTAACTGCGCCATGCCAAGAGCATCCCTGTGCCGCTCAGTCCCCACCCCAACCAGGTTAACGTGGGGGGGTTTAGCATGGGTTCCCTATGCTACTTTTTAGCAAGGCACCGAAACCTTGTGCTAACCCTGTACTACTGTGGTAGCACACTTTAGTAAATATGCCCAGCAGTTTCTGAATCTGAGTCTTGCTTCATGCTGCATGAGATGAAGAGGATCCATCCCCAAGATGCTTAAATCAGGTGAAGCAGCACGAGGGCTGTAAATGGTACACATGCTGGTTTGCTTGATCAGGGCCCCTGCCCCTCACTCCCACACTTCTCCTGCCAGCATCTTTTTAGAGGGAGGTTTTGGAAGGAAGAATGGCAAGGAAAAGATCTGTGGAAGAGGAAATAAAACACAACCTACTAAACACTGTCTCCCCTTAATGCATGGGGCCATAACTCGCCATGTGCCTATAGAAAGATCTAAGACAGTTTTCTATGTAACACTGACACAAGGGCTGACACAAAATAAAACATATAGAACTCTCTGGATTTGAGATTGTTCTGCATATAATTCTGGAAACCATCCTCAATCCAAATTTAAACACAGGTAATGAATTTTCTGCAGCCATCCTGATATCCACTTCAAAATATTTCAAACACATTGTGCAGAAATTAAACGAGGCCCATTCTCTGTTTACTATAGAGTACATTCTATAAAGTTACAACTGATAATTTGACATAAATGCACATATATATAGATATGAACCATTAATTGTTTTGCTTGGATAGAATAGGGATACAAAAAATACATAGTTTATTTTGCAGAGAATCTGTTAAGTGCAGCTAGTTGCCACCATTTGTAATTTGCTGAGAGTTCCATTCACTGATGATAATGAGCAGATCTCTGCATAATGCTTTTTTTTTGTCTTGGGAGTAACGACTTTGGGAGCTGCATGTAATTTAACCCCCTGAGTCAATGCTGAGTTTGGCAAAAGGCTGTGATTGCATCTTCCAAGAATACTGAAATATCAAGGGACGTTTAGCTGATGTGGAGGGAGGCTCATACACTAAATTTTGAGTAATAGTGCTAGTCTTTCTTAAAATACAAATCAAGGAAAATTGGCTGCTGATAAGAAAATAAACTTCTGGAAAATGTTTGGACAAAATTACTGTTGTATCTTAGTCATATAAGAATTTTACATACATTCATATTTAAATGCCTTTGGAGTGGAAGAATAGCCGAGTAGTTGGAACTGTGGGTTGGGACCCAGGAAAGACAGGGTTTAAATCTCACTCTTTGTGGTCTTATGTGAGTCACTTAACCCTTCATTGACTCTGGTACAAGCTTAGATGGTGAGCCCTCGGGGACAAGGAAATACCCACTGTACCTGAATGTATTGCACCTTGAACTACTACTAGAACAGTATTTGCTAAATAAAAATTTGCCTATTACAGTATTGATTTTTTGACGGTGTGACAATGAAAGCTTTCTAGAAAATTAAGGACCTCTTTTACTAGCTGGTTAATGGGTATTTTAATGTGTGGCTACATAGTTGGGAACACTAATGCCCTATAGTGTCTGCCTTTGCACGATAAAAACACACATTAATTGGTGAACACAGGATGGGGTTGGGAATGGGTGGAGACCCTCTTGCTTGCTGCAGCAACAGGGCTCCTAACGTGGGTTCACCTAACGACTCCTCTATAGGAGTCGTTAAGTGAACCCAACCTAGTGGAGCGCACATGTTAGGGAAACCCTTCACACATGAGCTGCTGGGGACAATCTGAACATGCTCCCAACAGCTAACCTGTGGCCTCTACAATTAATGCATGTGAGATCAGCGCATTCATGACATATCCATAGCAACTTTTAGTAAAAGGGGCCCTAAGAATTTTTTCCCTTTTAAATCAGTACAGAACTATTTCTAAATACTATGACTTTTCTCCCAACTCATTATGGCTTCATGATTTTTTAGTCATATTGTTGTGTGCTCAAAAATACATAGATTTATGAATGTGAGCTAATATGTTAGTAATAGTATATACTCACGCTGTTATTTTAGAAGTCTTATTTGCAGTTTACAGATGTAGAATCATTCACACATAAAGATCCTCATACACTATAAAGTTTATTTGTTGAACCCCTTATCCTACCTGCTCCACCAGTATTTTCTAGGTGGAACTGAGTATCAGTGGTCTTATTTTACTATTTTTTATTATTAGACTTAGACAAGATTTAAAACCATCCCCATTTTCAAACAGAATGCAAGAGAGGAAATTTTCCAATACTTTACACTTCTGAAGGGATGAGGGTCATCAAAATTCAATCAGTCATTATTGGCTTCTATTGTATACAGCGTTGTTAAAATTGTAAAGCTTTATATAAAATACACGTTTTTTCCATGGACTCATATACATTTTCACACAATTATTTATAATGGTACTGGACATGTAGTTTTTAATTGTTATTACCATTTCCAATCCAGTTGTATACCTTTAAAAAGATGTTGTTTTTAAATAATAATATTGGCCTGTTTTATAGCAATCTAACCTTAGCATTTATATATACTTTTATATTCACGTCTCCTTCTTTCACATTTTAGTAATGCAAATTGTTTGGATTTTGCATATGTAGAAGGGTGCCCACTGACACATTAAAGCAGGAATTACTCGGTCAATATTTTCACTTATAATACATTGTACCCTCTGCCTATCACATGTGTCTTCATTTATTCCAAATATAAGTGTCTAATAAGACCCACAATAGTGTTTACCAAGGAGCTCTTTGAAACACTAAGGGGTATGTTTACTAAGCAGTGTTATCGGTTTCTGTGTGATAGTAAAAATACCCCTAAGTTCTTTTTCCTCCATTGGAATGTTTTTGGATTTTTTATATATATATATATATATATTTTATCATGTCCTTTGATTGTATTTTATTTATTCAGATTGAGCTCTTAGGATATCTTCTTTTAATGGTCTTTTATGTTTATAATATACTTTTATTGTTTTATGAGTTTCAAAATAGATTTTTACTTTTCACATTTTATTTAATTATGGTGGTTAATGTTATAATTTTAATGTAGGTTTTGTATATATGGGATATTATATCATTATTTTGAAATGTTTTCATTAAAAATCATTGATGCCCCTATCCCCTCTATTATTTGTGCTCCAGTTGGAGCCACTACTATAACGAATATGTACTCATCCGGAGCTTACTTGGGTACAAGAGGGGTGGGAGAATTTTCAACTCTCTGCTTTTGCTGACGATATGTTTGTGTGCTTGGGGGACCCGGCTAAAACCCTGGAGAACTTACTGCAGGAGTTTCAAATATACGGCACGTTCATAGGGCTCAAATTGAACCTTGACAAATCAGAGGCCCTACCACTTCTCCCCGGGGTCCAGCAGACGTGCAGGGGTCCGTTTTCTTGAAATGGGCAAGGGGTAGTTTTAAATATCTGGGCTTTCAGCTTCCGAGCAATCCAACTCAGCTTTACAAGTGAAATATAACAGAACTTTTTAAGGATCTGGAAAGAAGGGTAAACCGCTGGAAGGAACTGCCATGTCTTTAAGTGGGCATATTAGTATATATAAGATGACCATTTTCCCTAAATGTTTATATATACTTCAAGATTCTACACTAAAGGATCTGAGATGATTGGACCGAGTGTTGCTGTCTTTCTTGTGGAAAGGGAAATGAGCATGCCTCAATATTGCAGCCCTGAAGCAGTCATGGGTGGGAGGGGGATTGGGTCTCCAGGATATGCGGGGCTACAATCTAGCCTGTGTGTTGTGGCATTTACGGGATTGGGTTTATGACACCACTGAATAGATACCGGTTGACATGGAGAAATTGTTGGTAGCCTCACTCACACTCCGCTATGTATTTCACATGAAGCCCTTGCAGACTGGGAAGGTTCCTCAGAATAATGCCTTGCTGGCCTCTGTTCGCCAAGGCTGGTGTGCCCTGTGCAGCAGCTACAGTGGTCTTATCGATGCACACCATATCTCCTCTTAAGGGGCAATGCGGAATTCTTGCCTGGGATTGCGGGACAATTTTTTTCTAGATGGGAATGGGCTGGAATTACAGGGGTGGATCAAATGGTAACTGAGGAGGGTATACCTATTCTCTTTTCTATGCTGCAAGACCAATTTGATCTAGGTCCTGAGGTCCGATTTCCATATCTACAGGCACAAAGCTATAATTGGAGCTTATCTCAGCAAGCCCTATGTAGCTGCTTCAGTTCTAAGGTGGATGAACTACTGATGAGGGATGAACTACTGATGGGGGAGGGGGGCATAGGGAAAGACTGGGATTGCTACATTAAGATGGGCATGGACAGAGTTGGACAGTCCAGTTTCCTTTGGAGTCCTGACGAATAAATGGGATGCAGAGTTGTTCACTAACGTGGAGAGAGTGGACCTGTCAGAAGACTTCGCCCAGATACCAGAACTCAGTGTTAATGCAGATTTAAGAGAGATGCAATACCGGAAAATTCAGTGATTACACTTTGCCCCGAACAAGGCTTATAGGGCCGGACTAGCGGGATCCCCAGACGGTTTATGGGTTCTGCAAAGCAGGCTACCTTAGGACACATTTTCTGGACTTGTAAGGTTGTAACACATTTTTGGGGCTGCGTCCAGTGTTTCTTGGAGAAGGTCCTGGGTAAGCCCTTCCTTCTAACAACCCAGGTCGCTGTACTAGATTGTGGAACGGGGGACAGATCATAATGGAGGGGAGAGGACAGATGGCAGTGCCTTTCCTTATTACTGACCCGTAAGACTGTGCTTGGAGCCTGGCTGTCAACGGGAGGCCCACTGAAAGGACAGTGGAAATCCAATTTACATCACACAATGTTATTGGAACACAAACACTGGCACAGTGGAGGAAAGGGGGTGGGAATCATTTCTGGAAACCAGGGGCCCTTACATTCAAACTCTCCCACAAGATCAGAAGTCAGGTGTTAAACCAATGTTCGGGTTAAGTGGGGGAGACTGCAACAGTTATGAGTGGGGCTACATCTGGGACCTGAGAGTGACGGGTATGGGGGAGGGGATGCACACTGATACAGATGGAGTTTACAATAGGATGGAGAAAATATTATTGGAACACTGTAGACTATAGGATGCTGGGCTGCCCCTGATATAGATGCACGATTGGGATGTTAGGATGGATCTAACCTCTTTCTTGTCTTTCTGCTCTCACTCACTTGAGCCACCAGTCTTGTTTTAAGAATAGGGGGGAAGGGGGGATAGAGGAAATATACTGTTGCAAAACCAACTGCACTGATGGCACTCCCAGTACTGTAGAAGAGCCACACAGTCTGGAAGTGCCCGCTATGAGATAGTTATGGGCACTAGATGGGGGTTTGGGGAGGTGTGTCTTTTGGAGAAATTGCTAGGTACATATGACCTAGATTGGCCACTGTTGGAAACAGGATACTGGGCTTGATGGACCTTGGTCTGACCCAGTATGGCATATCTTATGTTCTTATGGGTAAGGGGGATTGGGGGAGAAAAATTCAAGAAGCAAATGTGTCCCTTGTTTATTATTGTAGATGGTGTTCTATTCTTGTTACGACTCTTGATGGTTTGTTTGTAAACATTGTATACCAGTGACGTGTTGATAAAAATATTTGACTATAAAAATCATTTTTATGTGTTTTACATGTGCAGATGTCCACACTTAGTAGTACTCCTCCTACAATAAATCTACCTTTGATACACCTTGCTTTTGTCTGGTCTCCTGGTGGTCTTTGCGAATAAGGAGGTGCTCCACAGTTGGACTACAAAGCTAACTTATGCATACACATTGTGGATATCCTGAAAACCAGAGGAGCTTTGGGGTACACTGGGACTGCGTTGAGAATCACTGATATAGGAAATACATGGGTCACTGCAGTTGTCCACATTGGGATTTGCAACTGTTCGCTGGCATGTATGGGTTTCTACAAAGTGCTTCTTTTGGCCAGCTCTTCTCTTTTACAGGAGGAATTAAGGGCATTATCATTCTTAATTCCCTGTTGTTTATGTCCCCCCTTCAAACTAGAATTAGATAACTATAGCAGCAATGGCAGCATGGCAATGGAAGCATGTGTATGTGTAGGTCTGGAAAATAGCTAGCATGTACACATGGAAGTTATTGCGATTCCACATTGATTTTTACCATGTATTGATTTGGAAAATGTATCCTCTGGCTCCATGTTTAGCAGGGCCTTTTCTAAAATACTGCCAAAACTGTGTATGTTGCCTCAACGTCTGAATTCCAATCTCCACTTGCTATTTAAGACGTGCTTTCACATTAGTAAATAGGTCCCTTTGCATAAAATGGGCTCTGTGGCAAGGCCAGATTTAAGATTTTGGCATCTATAGACAAGTCCAGACAACAAACCACAGAGAATGGGGGAAGGTGGGGATTGTTTCAGAACTTTCAAAGACTGAAGAGCCAAAAGTGAAGCAGAGGAAGGCCATCATGCCACAGCTGGATGTTTCTGAAGAGCACATGCAGATGTCCCTAAACTAAGTAGGAGCAGGCTGCTTGTCGTGCCCTAGGCAACTGCTTATAATCCCAAAGCCTAAATCCGCATGCTAATGTGTGTAAGCACACTTCAGTAAATCTAGTCCTGGGAGCTGCACTTTTTCTTTAATATATAGCATTTGTGTTAGTTAAAACTAGAAGTGTATTAGAGTGATGTGTCTGTTGTGACCCAGATTATCCTATGCAATGGGTTAGGTGAAATATTGCAGATACAGTCAAACCTTGGTTTTCATTTGCCCCGGTTTTCATACGCTTCGGTTTTCAACGTCTTTTCTGACTGAGATTTTGTCCCGGTTTTCATACATTGCTTCGGTTTTCAACGTCTTTTGACTGAGATTTTGTCCCGGTAGCAGGGAAGAAAAGCTGTCAACGTAAGCAGGAGATGTTGCATGAATGTGGGAGGCAGTTCTTTCTCTTGCAGGGTACGTCTGAAGCTATATCATTAAGATTTTCTGCCATTCTGAAGCATTGAGCAGATAATGTAAAGGTATTTTAATGGACTGAATTCAATGTGATTCCGAAGAGAGCTGGGCACAGCAGCTTGTCAGGGGTGGCTAAGGCCAGATGTTAACATACTGTACTGTACAGTACTGTACTTAGCTTGCTTTCAGTGATGTTAAATGTTCATTTATCCATTTCATTTGTCATTTATATTTATTTCTCATTGTTTTCTGTATGTAAAAATATAGGGGCTTGTTTACAAAGCCGCGGTAGCGGTTTGCGTTCGTAATCGGAGCCGCGGCCCCATTGATTTCAATGGGGCCGCGGCTGCGATCGCGATCGCGAACCACTACCGCGGCTTTGTAAACAAGCCCCATAGTTATTCTCTATAAAATGTATTTTTTGTGAATATTTTTGGGTGTCTGGAACGGATTAATTGGATTTACATTATTTCTTATGGGAAATATTGCTTCAGTTTTCATACGTTTCGGTTTTAGTCAGACTTTTTCGAACGGATTAATCATGAAAACCGAGGTTTGACTGTACCTATTGTTACACTTCCATGCCCCAAGCCCACCTCACTCTTTCTTCCCTTGATAGTGCCTTTTCACAACGTGTATCTTCTAAGTAGAGTGGAGGAGGAGCCTAGTGGTTAGAACACTGGCTTGGTAACCAGGGTTCAATTCCCACTAGCACTCCTTGTGGCCTTGGGCAAGTCACTTAACCCTCCATTACCTCAGAAGAAAGGCCTGGCAATCTACTTCCAGTGACACCTGCCAGGAGTCAGGACTGACTCAAAGGCATGTATTGCATTGCATCTTCTAAGCACTGAAAGAGGCTAATTTTGAGCCAAGGGAGTTTATCCTAGTTACTGCGGTACATCCATTTGAAAAATGTTTTCATTTTGATGATGAACATTTATTGAAGTCAGGAAATTCAGTGTTAGTGGCAGCTCTGAGATCACGCCATATGCAAGTGAGATACCAAGTGCTTTAATTTTCTTTCCATTTAGAAAAAAGTACACCACAAGAATCCAAAAAGCATGCTGTTTTATGGGAAAGTGTAATAAATCTATACAGAATGAACCCGCCTGTAGAAGAGATGAAAAAGAAGTATTCATTTAAAATAATTTATATACCGCTTATCAAAATCTAAGCAGCTTACAGAATAATATTTGTAATTATAAAAAGATTAGACAAGTAGACAGGTAATCAAAAGTGAGTTTAAAAACTAAATATTTCACCAATTTGAGAAACAGTTGTATTAATAAGAACAGAACATAAGAAGTTAGATGTTGACTGAGACCACAGCTGTGTTTAGTCCGGCATCCTGCGGCATGGATACATACCAGGTGATTTGACTCTCACTCCAAGGGGTCTGTTTACTACAGTGCACCAGTCTTTTGTAGCTAACGCCGGGCAATAGCTACAAAAAGCTGGTGTTAGCTGCAAAAGAACCACGGTATGTGCAGGGGGAGTTCCCAGCATTTCTCCTGGATACCACAGAGAAAGCACCGGGACCATGGGGTACCAGCTTCGAGAATGGAGCTAATGCCACGCATTAAGGCAGCGACAGCTGAATCTGCAAAACCTGCAGAAAGTGTGCTGCCACAGGATGTGAACAGCCGCAGCTGCAAGAACTGTAACCCCCATTTTCCACCCACATTCACCCACTGGAGAAGCCACTACATGAAATGTGTTTACCATGGAAAAAGGCCCACAGTAGCTGCATTTCTTCCTCGTTGGCTGTCTTCGTGGCGCAACTATCCCGCATTGGTATCATGAAGACAGCCAATGCATTTTAGTAAACATTCCCCTAAGTGACTTCATTACAGAAAGCTGACTCCTGGAATATATACAGTAGGGAAGCACATTCATTTGAAATGACACGAGAAATGTCCGTGACATTTCCCATATTCTTTTTTGCTGGTTTTAACCCAAAATGGTAGGAAAAGCAAAATGCAGGGTTTTTTCCTGGGTCATCAGTAGTGCACACTGTTGAATGACAGGGCATGCTGTTAACAACATTGTCCTCCCCTCACCACAAAGAAAAAAAAACATGAAAGAATCCACAAATCTTGCAAATGACAGAAACTAAGCAAAATGACAATTTGTGGCCTTTGTACCTCTAAAACATGGTAGGAACAACAGTCCCAGATTATCTGTGGTGATTTGGATCATAGGAGCTGCCGAGCTGATCTATAACTCTGATAATATGAACTTCACATTGTGGGACTGCATCATTTTTTACACTATGATAATGTTCTAGACCCAATTTTTAGGGTTGCATAAATGTACATAAAGTTTGCACAGACTGCATATAATTAGCAGGGATGTGCATGATGCAGAACATTTTGAGAATTTTCTTTTTTTTTTTTTTTTTTTTACTTTTTTCATGATTTTCAGACTTTTTTTCAGTTTGCTTTGCACACCTGTTCTAATAAGAAATTTTTAGCATCCATTTATACCCCTTATCTCTACCTGGTAGCTTTATGAGGGAAAGTTCAGCTCATGAGCTGTAACAGGATTCATGCTGAGGAAGGCGCCCCTCCTTTCCCATAGGCAGAAGCTGTGCTGTGAGGCTTGTAGCCTGGAAGGTTTTCTGCACATATTCTGTGTGTGGCCAAAGTGCCGCATTATACTGTAAGTTTCCAACATCTAGGCACACCTCCCTTTCCTAAAAAGTACTTTCAAAGCATGTAGTGCAATGTTCAGTGACCCGAAGTACTCACTTGTGCAGGCTGTTATAGTTGCCTGTCTCCTTTTTATTTTCAGCACATTTAGTCGTTTTCAATCTTTAGGCATTTATTTATACCCCAAAATATATATCAGACTATATCACTTGGAGATTATAATTCAGTAGTACAATGCATTCGGTGGCAGCAAATAGATGTACTTATATCTCAGAGATTATCATGGTCCAGTCTTCAAAAGGATAATAGCTGCATATGGTGTTCAAGCCAAGAATGTAGGACTGGTAAAGGGAACAATTTTATTCCACCGTCCTGCTTTAGATGTCTCTATAGGAACACAGGGTTTAGATGATCCTTACTCTGCAGTATTTGGTGAAAAAAAAATCATGATGTGTTGAACCAAAGGAACCAGGTCAGTCCAGGAAGGGAGATACAACACACAGGGTTCTCGGAAATGTATGGCATGCCTAGTCATTAAGAGCTGAATTCTCATTCAAAATTCACCTGTTCAGATAATACGTTTCCATCACTTTCTTTGGTGCATATTAGATAAGCAAACTGGTTGCTGCCTCAAAATCTGGTTGGGGGAGGGGGGATCAAACTTTTTCTCTAAGATATGGTATTGTGCAGGCCTGCAGGCTATCTCTCAGTACCCTCAGAGATTGGAAGTGGCTGCCATCTATAAGAGATGCTTAGGGGTTGATGGCTATGATTGCAGCTGCTTTGGTACTCATTCCTTTAGAGGTGATGCTGCTGGAAGTGTAGTGGCATTGAGTTCACCTCCCTCCACTACTGTATATACTGTACAGGAATGGACCATGGAAATATTCTGTTCTGAGCTCCCATGCCTTTTTGAGTGCAGCTTCTATTTTATGGAATGCCTTACTATAATGGTAGGTTACAAAAAAGTCACTTAGGGCTCGATATTCGAAGGGCATTTGCATGGTTTACAGCCCAGTAAACTATGTAAATGCCCTAAATCGGGATATTCAAAGGCACTTACATGGTTAGTGTCATTGAATATCTCCTTCAAAGCTCTGCGGTTAGCATCGGGGCATGTTGGCGGCATTCCAGGGTGGAGCAAAGGCGGAGACTGTTGCTAACTGGGTAGCAGCAATATTGCACCACTACCTCGTTAGCGATAAATGGCTAAAACTAGGCCAGCTTTTGGCTCACCTAGTTTTAGCTGCAGATGCTAACCGGGTAGCAGTGCAATATCGCCGCAAGCTGGTTAGCCTTAGCGGCTCTGGGGCATGTGCGGCGACACCGGATATTCAATGCATCACAGGGACATTAACTATCCTGTGTTAAGGGTAGGTGGGCAGGGCTATGTGCCATAGCGGCACATAACCTGCCCAATACAATATCAGGCCCTTAAGGTTTAAAAGACCGGTTAAGCCAGAAATATGTAAGAGTGTTTTTTCAGAAACCTAATTTGATTCAGCTGGATATAAGTTTATTAATTTATTTTATTTATTTATTTAACAGGACTTATATCCCTCCTTCTCCTTTAATCAAGGCGGTGTACACAGCAAACCAATCGAATTATATTGACATTTGTGTTATAATGCAGTGTGATACATATATATATATATATATATATATATATATATATATATATATATATATATATGTGTGTGTATGTGTGTGTGTGTGTGTGTGTGTGTGTGTGTAAGTAGGCGTTGATTCGTTGTGGTCTATTTACAGCATGAGCTACATTACAATGTTATGTACATTAGAGATAAAGGGTGGGGGGCCGGTCTTAGTCCAGGGGCTGTCGGACATTATTATGTGTTGTTGCCGTAATGCTCGATGAAGAGTGTTGTCTTGAGTTATTTTCGAAATTCTTTAATGTCTTCTGTCGATCATAGTTCGTCAGGGAGGGCGTTCCATATTGCAGGTGCTGCCATCGATAGAGCTCTTCTTGCGGTGCTCTTGCAGGTCTTTGTGTAGTCCTTTGGTGTGTTGATGGTGCCAGAGGTGCCTCTCCTCCTTGGCCTTGTGCTGGTGTCTGGTTGTATGAGTGGTTGTAGGCTGAGTGCTGAGGTCCGATGTTTGATTTTGAAAATGTTTAGGACTGTCTTGTACCTGATGCGGGAGCTGATTGGGAGCCAGTGGAGGTCTTTTAGCATGGGGGTGATGTGGTCTTGTCTTGATGAGCCGGATATTATGCGTGCTGCTGTATTTTGAGCCATTTGCAGTGGCCTGAGTGTCTGCTTGGTTAGGCCGAGATAGATTAGGTTGCAGAAGTCTAGGATTGGAGTTATTAGGGTTTGACAGACTGTGCAGAAATGTTCTTGAGCGAGGAGGGGTTTGAGGCATCTGATTAGTCTCATCTTGTGGTATGCATTCTTAGTGGTTCTGCTGATGTGGGACTGTAGGTTTAGTTCTTTGTCCAGAGTCACTCCGAGGTATTTCACTTCCGGTTTTATGGGTATTGTTATGCTGTTGACCTTGATGGAGGGTGGAGGAATGTAGCTGGTGTTTCGGGCGATGAGTAGTGCCTCTGTCTTATTGTAGTTTATGGTCAGGTTGTTGTCTTGAAACCAGCTGGACATGTGTTTGAGACAGTCTGTTATCTTGGTGTAGTCCGGGTTGTCGAGGTTGACTGTGGTATATATCATGATGTTGTCTGCATAGATTGTGTATTGTATTTTGTGTTCCTTCATGATGTTGCAGATTGGTTGAATGTAGAGGTTGAATAAAAGTGCTGATAGGGCGGAGCCTTGTGGGACGCTTTGCTTGATTTTTGAGGGTCGGGAGATGTTGGGGCCAATCTTGACCTGGAACTGTCTGTCCGTTAGGTATGAGTTGAACCACTTCAGGGTGTTGCTGTGTAGCCCAATGCTCTGTAGTCTTGTTAACAGGATTCTGTGGTCCACTGTGTCGAATGCTGATGAAATGTATAAGAAGATCATGAGAGTTCCTCTCTTGCGGTTGTCTATGATTTGGATTATGTCGTTGAAGAGGTATAACAGGAGTGTTTCGACTCCATGGTTCGGGCGGAAACCGTGTTGGTGGATGTCCAGTGGGGTATGTGCGTCAATGTGGTCCTGGAGTTGATGCTGTACCACTTTTTCCTATAATCTTTGCCAGTAGGGGTATGCTTGATATGGGTCTGTAGGCTGCTGGGTTGTTCTTGTCTAGTGGGGATTTCTTCGGGATTGGACTTATTGTAGCTAGCTTTAGTTGGCTTGGCATGACTCCTTGGGACAGTGAGTTGTGCACCATGTTGTGTATGGCATGGATGAAGCTTTCCTTCGTTGCTTTAATCCATGTCACTGGGCATGAATCTGTTGGTGCGGTGCTCGTGTTGAGCGCAGTGATGATTAGTGAGAGTTGCTTTGTAGATGGCGTGCTGAATTTGTCCCATGTTTTCAAGGGTGTGGGTGGTTTGGTGGTTGTGCTTGTCATTGGTTGTGGTGTGGTATCCAGATTTTCTTGTAGGTGGCCTGCGAAGGATTGTGGGTCTATCTTTATGTCTCTTTCGGTGTTAGGTTCGTTGGTAAGATCTTTCACTATTTCGAATAGCTCTCTTGGTTTGTTGTAGGCTTGAGTGTTATGTTTGTGTGGTATTCTCTTTTTGTCTGGTTGATGAGTTCATTGTATTCCCTTTGCTTCGTTAGGTATAGGGCCTGAGTGGAGGGGGATTTGTTGCATCTCCATCTGCATCCTAGTTTCCTTAGGTCTTTTTTAGCGTTACGTATGTCCTTTGAGTACCAGGGTGTGTAATGGTTTTTTATGCCCTGCATCTTCTTGGCTTTGTGTTCCTTGGCTGTGGCAGCAGCATTGATGATACTGTTCCATTTGTTGATTTGCTCGTCTAACGCCTACAATTCAAGGTCCATGTGGGGTAGAATGTCCTGAAGAAATTGGTCCTTGTCGAAACTTCTGAATCTTCTTTGCACGGGTGGGTTGTCTTGAGGCTCGTTGTGTTTTCCTCCTTGTGGCATCATTTTCATTTTAATTCTGTGATGGTCTGACCAAGGTACAGGTGTGACAGAGGGTGTTGATATGCAATCTCTGTCAAGTAGGTAGTTGGGGGCGAATATGAGGTCTGGTAAAGATCCGTGTCTGTGTGTTGGTGTTTTGATCAGTTGAGTGTATTGTAGGGTGGTCATTGCTTGCAGGAAGGTTTCTGTATCCTTGATGTTTGCAGATTTGAGATTGAAGTCTCCTAATAGTAACAGTGGTTTGTGCTTGGTGTTGATCGCACAGACGGCCTCTAGCATGGAGGCTAGCTCATCTAGTGGAGCATGGGGGGCTCTGTAAATGAGGCACAGGGCCATCTGTTTGTTTTTCCACAATGATTGTGCTGCATTGTTCTGAGTTTGATGAGCTTCGGGACTTGAGCTTTAGGCTGTTTTTTGCGATGATCAAAACCCCTCCTTCTCTCCTGTGTGTGCGTGGGCAGTTGAATGCTGCGTACGTAGAGAGCACTAATTGATTGAGGAGTACATTGTCAGTGGGGGTGAGCCATGTTTCTGTGATGCAGAGGATGTCAGGTTGTTGAGCTTCTATGTGGTCTGCTAGCGTGTTAATTTTGTTTCGTATGGATCTGGTGTTGATGAGCTCTGTGGAGATAGCAGTTGGCCTGTCTACTGCTCTGGTGGCTTTTTTTGGGTTTGCGTGGGTGTTGGTCTTGGGGTCGGATTGTTTGTTGTGTTTGGATTTCTTGTGAGTGCTCCAGCTTGTGTACTGGAGGGGGGTGTAGTCTGATGGGGTTGTTGGTAACCATAAGGTGTGTGTGGGTAGGTGGTGGGTGGTTGTGTGCTGTGGAAGGAGTTGGGTAAGGAGGAGGCATATAGGCAGATACATTGTTGCAGTCATGTTGGGTCCTGATACACTTACTTTCGGGTGCACTTGTTGCTCTTGGAGTTTTTCGTTGCTCTTGGGGTCCACTCCTGTGGTCTGGGGCTGTCAATCTTTTGTAGGGATGCTTGGGGTTGTTGCTGTGGTCACTCCTGTGGCCACGCCTAAGGGCCACGCCAAAGGGCCCCCTGGCGAGGCCCTCAGGTGCGGACCCACCAGGCGCAGGCGCGCCCAGTTGGGATGCTGCTTCTAAGCTTGTCTCCCATTACCCCGATTGGGCAGGAGCTTCTGAGCAGGAGGACTTCCCGCTCAGCCGCTCTACCCCGATCGGGGGAGCTTCTGGAGGTTGACGGGGAGGAGCGGGCTGTGTGCGGTGCTCCCAGTTGGGATGCCGCTTTTAAGCTTGTCTCCCACTGCCCCGATTGGGCAGGAGCATCTGAGCGGGAGGACTTCCCGCTCAGGTGCTCTTACCATTAGGAAACTCTTTGAATTTATTTAATTGTATTTAGCCCCCTCTTTTCTAGTAGCAGTTTTTGGGGAGGAGCATTTTAGAAAGGACACCCAAGTGCAATCTGGGACATCTAAGCCAGAATGTCAGAAAACAAAAAGCATGAAGTACGCACATACATGCATGTTTTATATGTTTATATTATTATTAAGCGCCATTGAGTTGGTGTCAACTCCTGGCGACTCTCTGGATAGTTGACCTAAACTTTGTTCGGTCTTCAGCCAAGTGGCTCATTGTTGACAGAACGGTGTCTATAGCTGCTGTTATTGTATCGATCCATGTCATTGCCGGCCTTCCTCTTTTATGGTGACCTTCTACCTTGCCAAGCATTATGTCTTTCTCCAGTGATCTTTCTCGTCGCATGATATGTCCAAAGTATGAAAGTCGAAGTCTTGTCATCTGAGCTTCTAATGAAAGCTTATATATTCAGAAAATGTGACTCCTCTCCTGACCACATGCACTCTAGAACACGCCTACATGCAGATTGCATAAAATGCACACCCTCTTGTCACTGTATGTAATTAACATGCTTCATCCCTGGGGTAAATTTTTTAAAGCATTTTGCACATAAAGATCTTTTTATGCGCATAATGTTTTTATAAAACTACCCTCATAATGGTCAGTTATAGGGGGCAGGATTGCAGGGTTCTAGAAGGAGGCCTGTTACATGATTCCAGACTGAGGAATGTCAATGCAATGAATGAAAGTAAATATAAAAGAGTGAGAACTTCTCTGGATTGTCATGAATGATGGGGATGTTCAGTCAGTTGAATTGACATAAGAAAGGTGGACTTTATATTCTACGTCTTTTCACATTGTTTACAAAATGGAACAATAGAAAACATCCCAAATTCTTTTGTTATATAACACACTACAGTTGTCAACAATATTGACACTCTTGCATTTAAGGTATATTTATTTATTTATTTATTTTTTGTATTTATTTAACAGTTTTTTATACCGCTTTATCATGTCAATCAAAGCGGTTTACATTGTAACTTAAACTTGGTAAGCATACATTAAACAGGGATATTGATAATTTGGATTTTTCTGAGCAATGGAGGGTTAAGTGACTTGCCCAAGGCCACAAGGAATGCTAGTGGGAATCAAATCCTGGTCACTGGGTTCCCAAGCCAGTGCTCTAACCATGTCATCATAATATTTTAATAGTAAGTTCAAAGGTATACAACAAAAAAAAGATGTCTGTGCAACATAGATGTAGTAATTTCTAAGAAAAAAAACAAAATATGACTTGGATAGGATTAATGACACCCTTCACTAATATTTGGTTGCACAACTTTTGCCAGTGATGGCAGCCTCCAAACCTTTCTTGTAGCCATCTATAGGTTTCGTACATCTGTCTGCTGGTAGTTTCTCCCACTTCAACTGTGATTTGTTCCAGCTCATGAATGTTTCCAGGATTCCTTTTACCAACGGCAGATTTCAGCTCTTTCCAATGATTCTCGTGGATGGACTTAGATCAGGACTCATTGCTGGCCAGTTTAAAACAGTCCATTAGTTCCTTTTTATCCATTCTTTTGTACTTTTGGATGTATGTTTTGGGTTCTTGCCCTGCTGGAGGACCCATAACCTTCAACCCAGACCTAGCTGTCTGACACTAGGTAGCACATTTCACTCCAAAATACCTTGGTAGTCCTCTGACTTCATGATTCCTTTAATATGTTCTAGGCTTCCAGTTCCTGAGGCAGGAAAACAGCCCCAAAACATTGTGGAACCTCCACCATATTTAACTATAGGAAGGGTGTTTTTTTCCTTATAAGCTTCTTTCTTTGTCTATAAATATATCATTAATTTGCATTGCCAAAGAGCTCAAGTTTGGTTTCATTTGTCCACAGAATATTTTCCCAGGATTGTTGTTTCTCAAAGTGGGTTTGGGCAATGATCAGGCATGCCTTTTTATGTCTGTTTTTGAGTGGTGGGGTCCTCCTTGGCCTTCACCCATGAAGACCTTTTTTGTTTAGTGCGCAGCATATTGTGCAGTTTGAAACCACCACTCCAGATTACTCCAGGTCAGCCTTAAGCTCTTTAGATATTGTACGTGGTGTTTTTTCAACAGTTCATACTAACCTTTGAAGACTTCTTGGATTAATTCTTCTCTTCCCACCACATCCTGGGAGGTTCTTGACAGTTCAATGAGCAGAAAACCTACATTGCAAACTGTAGACACATGAATCCCAAGGTCATTAGAGATGGTCTTGAACCCCTTTGAAATGTGATGCTTGGTGATAATGGCTTTTCTGATGGTCTCAGGCAGCTCTTTTTTACTATTGTGAAAATGGAACAGGGAGTGAATGTGGCCATTTTAAACACTAGAGTCATCATTCATTAGTTGATTCAAGCCATGTGAGTACTGACAATTGATCACAGTTGTATCTAATTTTACTACAATTGGAATATGGTTCTTCTGTTCAAACTGATTGGAATTGTTTATAAGGATGCCAATAATCCTGTCCTAAATAACTAAAATATCCAAAACCAAATAAGTTTATCCACAAATACCTACTAACAAAGATGATAAACCTCTGCCCTTAACTAACAAATAAATAAATATAACAAAAAAAAAACTTTTGTCAGAGTTTGTGCCTTGAAGGAACCCCTTCACGTAGCACGATACTCCTTTTGTTCTATTTTAAAAGGGAATAAACCCTACCAATAAACCCGAGAGGCAATAAAAGACACAGGAAAAACCATGTAGCTGTGTAAGAATAAATCTTTAACTCTTTAAAAGTACTTAGCTGATGGAAACCTGTTCCCAGGGAATTGCTGTCTGAGAAAACCTCTAAAGGCCGCTATTCTTCAGCGGCACCGTCCAAACACAGAGCTTAGGTGTTTAAAGCATTTCACAGAGTGCTCGCGGCAATCCAAGATCTTCCAAACACAGTCCATAGGGGTTCCTCGCATTCAACACTTCTCAGAATGATTTCTGCAAACCCACCACAAAGTGGTTTTCTGCAAACCCGCCACAAAGTGGTTTTCCCACGTGACTTGCTAAACGCAAATGTATAGCTAACGGAAATGATCATTAACGCCCATACATAATCATGGAAAATGTTCATGTTGACACAACGCTGTGTTTCTGGACGTAGACACTCCTGGCCTTTCTTCAAAACTCTAATGTCCATGAAATAACATCTCTCTCACCACTCCTTATAAACTAAACATGGGATCATGTGACCCCCTATCTTCTCGAGGGCATTGGCTGTCTCAATATTCAATCACACTGTCACCTAGATCAAACTCCACCAATCCTGAGATAAGTTCAAGCCAGCTGGCGTTACCGATTGCAATAAATAAATCCCTAATTGTTCACGGTACTGTAACTGAGAGATACAGTCACCTCCCCGGGCTTTCTCTATCACCTGATCCATTATCCGCCATCGCAATTCCTGAAACACATGATGATGTTCAACACAATGGAGTGCTACCGGTGCTGATAGTACTTTTGTGTTTATCCTCGATCGATGCTTTTGCAAGCGTTTACGAATAGATTGCGTCGTCCTGCCGACGTATAATTTATTGCAAGGACATACTAAAATATAAACTACAAATGTGGACATGCAATTGGTGAGGCATCCACTATGAAAAGTTCTTTTGGTGGTCGGGTGCTCCCATCGGTCACCTTCCAGAGTATTAGAGCAAAAATCACACTAAGTACATGCATAATGTTCTTTGGTGCTGGAAGGAGGAGGATCATGAAATGATTTCACTACCCAATTTGCTATATTTTGACCCCACTGGAACGCCATCATCAAAGGTTTTTCAAAACATGAATGTAACGCTAGCAATGACCAATGACATTTCAGAATAGTCATCACAGAGGTACTATTGGGCATAAATGGCAGGACCCCCACATAAGGTCTTTCACCCCCTCTATCCAAATCATTCTGCACATGGGCACCCGTGTCCCCCCACCATTCAGGATGATTATATCTTGCTCGTATATACGCTCGCTTGATAATCTTCTCCGGGTAACCCCTCTCAAGCAGGCGAGACCTAAGACCCTTGGCCTGTTTCTTAAATTCCTCATCAGTAGAACATGACCTCCGTAACTGAATAAATTGGCCCACTGGTAATCCTCTATGCAAGGAACTTGGATGGTAGCTCGTATAATGGAGCAAAGTGTTCCGTTGCACCTCTTTTCTATAAAGTGTAAAATGTAATCTTAAATCCTGTTTGTACAACCATAAATCCAAAAATTCAACTGAATGAGCATGATATTTAGGTGTAAACAGTATGTCGGTCTCCAATGTATTAATCCATACAAAGAATTCCTTAAGAAGCTCCTCTGTGCCTATCCACAGGAAAAATACGTCATCAAGAAATCTAGACCACATCCGAATCCATTGGTACCAAGTAGAAGAGAAAATGAACTGTTCCTCAAATTTAGCCATATACAAAGTTGCAATTGATGGGGCTACAGTGACTCCCATAGCCACCCCGTGGACCTGTTGATAAAAATGATCCTCAAATTGAAAAAAAATTATTTGTCAAAACTAAATTTAACAGTTGCAAAAGAAACTCTTTTGGCATACGTGTTGGTAATCATAGGGGTAACTGAGCTGCCATCTGTAGTGCTGCTACCTGATTAATATTCGTATATAATGCCTTAACATCCATCGTGACCAAGTACCATGTGGATACGTCCTCCTGGTATTGCTGTAATAGAGGCAAAAAATGAAAGAGTCCCTAATATCCGAGGGCATATCATCCAATAATGGATGGAAAAACACGCCACAAAATTGTGATAAGGGTTCCAAAAGGGACCCTGGACAAGATACTATAGGATGACCTGGGGGATCCTCCAGACTCTTATGAATCTTAGGGACCATATATAACACCGGTAATAATGGATTTTTCTTATTTAGAAATTGAAATTCTTTTTGTGTTATCCAACCACTAGCCAGAGCCCTCTCCATCTGGTGTTTAATCAATTCCTGCAACTGAGGAGAAGGATCACCATCCAGCATTTTATAATATTTACTATCTGACAAATGAGATAGCACTGTCCCCCTGTAGCGTGATGTGTCCTGAATCACCGTTGCTCCTCCTTTATCCGCTCGGTGAATGCAAATGTCCTGCCTATCTTCCTAGTACAGATAAAGATGTTTTCTGCACCTTAGTCAAATTTGAAAAAGAGAATGATGTCTCCGCTTCCATTAGAGCCAAATCCCGTAACACCAACCGTTGGAAAGTATCAATTGCAGGATCTACTGGGCCAGGTGGTACCCATCGTGAAGGGTTTTGACAGACCGAATCATCCACTGCTAATCCCAAAGGAGCATCCTTATGAAAAAAATGTCTTACCTGCAACTTAAAAATAAAAACGATATAGCGCTACCCTCATCTTAAAAGGATCATACTTCAACGAAGGCACAAAGGATAATCCCAAGTCCAATATCTGTTTCTGTGCTTCCATAAGGGGATGGGATGACAGATTAATTACTGTTGTCGAGTGAAAGATCTGGTGGTGGGTCCCCTCTGAGCCTCTCCTTGTAATGCAGGCCGGCCAGAACGAGGGCGGCCCCTGAAAAAACTCCCCTGCGATGTAGCTCCTCGAGTGGAATCCTGTAATTCATTTACACTATGAGTTGAAGACTCACTACTATCATCTGTTGTCTCCTCAAAAGTCACTTGCTTCTTTTGGCCTCTCATCTCACGTAAGTGGCGATGCCAAGTATGGGAGCACCCGACCACCAAAAGAACTTTTCATAGTGGATGCCTCACCAATTGCATGTCCACATTTGTAGTTTATATTTTAGTATGCCCTTGCAATAAATTATACGTCGGCAGGACAACACAATCTATTCGTAAATACTTGCAAGAGCATCGATCGAGAATAAACACAAAAGTACTATCAGCACCTGTAGCACTCCATTGTGTTGAACATCATCATGTGTTTCAGGAATTGCAATGGCGGGTAATGGATCAGGTGATAAAGAAAGCCCGGGGAGGTGATTGTATATCTCAGTTACAGTACTGTGAACAATTATGGATCTATTTATTGCAATCGGTAGCACCAGCTGGCTTGAACTTATCTCAGGATTGGTGGAGATTGATCTAGATGATAGTGTGATTGGATATTGAGACAGCCAATGCCCTCAAGAAGATAGGGGTCACATGATCCCTGTAAGTGTGGGTTACTCCTTTCCCAGCACTATATACCACTTACCCTCGGGACGCCCACTAATCCCCTGGGCCGGGGAACCACCTTACCTTCTCTGTCTGGAATTCCAGGGGAACAAACACACACACTCACATATAAGTAGTATGTAAGTTTATTCCACAGGTTAGAGGGGCTGTCTGTCTTTTATACATGAACAAAAACATATACATACGTCATCAACTCATCCCCTGAGGCCCACCACAGCTTATCAGTAACTTCACAGATATTAGTCGTTTCCTTGCAGAACAATCAATTTGTCTTAGCACAGCACATTCCTTTCCATATGTACAGGATTCCCATTTTCCCCTGTGGGCCTCCTAGTCCTCCTGTACACACACCTTAAGTCTTATTTTCCCCTATCAATCCCATGTTTAGTTTATAAGGAGTGGCGAGAGAGATGTTATTTCATGGACGTTAGAGTTTTGAAGTATCTATGGCCAGAAACACAGCGTTGTGTCAACAACAACATCAACATTTTCTATGGTTATGTTTAAGGAACATTTCCATTAGCTATACATTTGCGTTTAGCAAGTCATGTGGGAAAACCACTTTGTGGCCAGTTTGCAGAATACCACTTTGTGGTGGGTTTGCAGAAATCATTCTGAGAAGTGTTGAATGCGAGGAACCCCTATGGATTGTGTTTGGAAGATCTCGGATTGTCCAGAGCACTCTGCGAAATGCTTTAAACACCTAAAGCACCTGTGTTTGGGCGGTGACGCTGAAGAATAGTGGCCATCAGAGGTTTTCTCCGACTGCAGTTTCCTGGGAACAGGTTTCCATCAGCTAAGTACTTTTAAAGTGTAAAGGGTCCATTATTCCTTTCCCAGCACTTCTTATCACTAACCCTTGGGACGTCCGTCTGGGTCGAGGAATCACCTTACCTTCTTTGTCTGGAATCCAGGGGAACAAACACACACACACACCTGCACATAAGTGGTATGCAGTTTATTCCAAAGGGTGGAGGGATTGTCCGTATTTTATACATCATCAGAAACATAGTCATACGTCATTCACCCATCTTCTGGGAGCCCACTATAGTTTATCAGTAACTAATGCAAATACAAGTCATCCTTGAGTAGAACAATCAGTCTAGCTTACATAGCACATTCCTTTTTCCATACCCACCAGAATGTACAAAGGGCACACACATAGAATTCTGATTTCTATAGGATTCTAATGTCTCTTGTGCAGGCCTCCTGTATATGCACTTAAACTAAGCATTATTATTACAAAGGGCACATATATAGGATTCTGATTTCCCTAACAATCCCCCCTTTGGGCCTGCATAGGTCCACTATAAGAACAGCCTAACAATCTACTACAAAATAACTAGACAGACATTATTAATGGAACATCTGTATGTGGCAGCTCAGGTACATCAGCCACCGTAAAAGCAGGAGTATAGGAATACATAAAAGTGGTAGAGCTTTGTAGGGCCTTTCAACAACAGTCAAGAACAAATGAAAATATACAACAAAAAAGAACAAGAATTATAAAACCGCTCAATAGGGCAATAAGCAGTCCTTTGAGACCACCCCAAAGAAAGATACATAGAAACTTCCCTGTAGTTGAAGAACAGTATAGAGCAGTATTAGACAGGCTAAAAGCAGAAACAATAAAACAATCCGTAGCATTAAAACTAGAGAGGCGAGTAACACCAATGTTATACAAAAAGTAGAAAAAGAAACATGGGGCTGGGTGCAGTTTAAATTGTAAACTTCTGCATTTCACACAGATTAGAAGGTACAGTAATGAAACATGTTGAGAGAAAAGCTCCAGTTTGTAGCGAGCTGCGCACACAAAAAGTAAGGCAGTCTGGGCAAGTAGTATTGCCGTATTAACAGTTCCTGAAATGGACTGAAGGAGGCACCACATGAGTGGTAGGAGGAGTCAACACAGTCTTGTGCGTGATGGTCAGGAGGCTGGAATCGAAGATGTCAGTGGAGATGATACACGCTTGATTCTTGACGCATGGATCCACGAAGGGGAGGAGTCAAACAGGATGGCTGTCCATGTGATGGCGATCACTGTAGTTTGGAGGTCCGTAGAGCGGGTCTAAGGTACCATGCTTTTGAGGTGCTCTGACCTGTACCTGGTCACCAACCTTGAAGGGATATGTTGGTTCGGTACCTCTAGGCCGAAAGCTGCTTTTCTTCAGGAGTCTTCTCCTCTCCTCTCCAGTTGCTAGGGCCTTGGCTGCCCCGGCGTCAGCTACTTCTCATCCTGGTCCTGAAGCCTGATCTGTATATGGAGAATGTTTCCAGCGAGGGCAATGGCTTCAGGATCTTTTAGCCGCCACCTTCACTGTAATCGATGTTATCAGAAGAACTTGGAACGGTCCCATACTGGAAAAGGGGCTTGTACTGTGTGCTGGTGGTATGTCTTTACCAAAATCCAGTCTCCGGATTGAAAGAAAAGAGCTGAGTCATCCAGCAGAAAGGACTGGACCTGCTGAGCATATCTGTGGAGGGAAGAGAGTTGCCTCTGCTGCTAGGAAATACAAGAGATCAAATGTGAGGCTCAGGAGTTTAAAAAATAAGCAGTCTTCCATATAACAGTTCAGAGGGAGAAAAAGTTCAGTCTACTCCCTTAGGGCAATTTTTTTTTTTTTTTTTGGTTGTTTGTTTGTTTATTGAACAGAGTCAAAGGCAAGACAGTTTAGTGTCTTTACAAAGTTTTTTTTAAAGATTTCGGAGGTTCCCCCCTTCGTGGGTTGCTGTTTGCACACAACAGCCAATCCTAAGCAACTCAATTTAGCTAATACATTTTTGACAAGATGCCCACACTTCCTCAAATTTTTTCACAATTTTAGAATTATACCAATTTGTAAAAACTTGTGTAAGTAACTTTCCTCCTTTAGCTTCATGTGTCGGGCCAGGACACATAGAGGCAAAAAGGGATAAAAGCATCTGAAAAGCACCACATGGCCAGTGTGGGTCTCCCCAAGCTCATTAGGATGAAAAGTGCACTCAGCCTATCTCCAAGTGTCTATTTCCAATTATTGGATATATCTCTGGGCTAGATGACTTCCAAAATTGGAGTTAATGGGGATGGCATAATCAAATATTGTAGAGTATTCATTGTCAGTTTTCTTTCTAGGTGGATACATCGGATACATCATTTCACATTTCAATTTACCCACACCATTTTATAATGTTAATCTGAGTTCTCTTTTCCAACATGAATATTCCATCACACTCCTCTCAACACCACTTTTTTTTTTCACTTACATCATTCCATCAAACTACATGCATAGGTCCTTCTGTCTTTTTTATACCATACTAGTGTATCCTTATTTGGCAAGGCTGCTAAGAACATCAAACAATTGTTAGAAACTTAGTATTTTTGTAAACAAAAGGTATATACATATAAATGTAGATCCTTTTCCATAAGCATAACAATATGAGTAAACAGTGCTCATTCTAATTAGCAACTGCCTAAACAAAATATAGATAAGTCCTTACAATATAGACTAGTGCTTCACGGCATTTTATAACATCAATCCCAATAGGAAGGAGTATGGCTCATATCTCTCGTATAACTAGAATCTATCATATACACTGTTCTCAGCGAGAGTGCTGTTGGACTGATTTTAAAATTGCAGTGTTCACAAGGATTTGGGTAAGCTACTCATTAATTATGGTGTCAAAAAAAGATCCTTTTGAGGTGAGAGATCTAAGAGGATACAAGGCATTGGTGGTTGGGCCTCATGGCGATGTTTCCTCGGGTTCTTCTTGGCCTATTCCCCCCTGCCTAGTCATGTCTCTTCAGAGGCATAAATATGCAAGGTTCATGTTCTTCAGGCCTTGTGGGTCCTCGAGGAGTCTTAGAGCAGTTAGAATTCCGGTGGCCCAGATCATCACACTCGGAGCAGCACGTTTATTGCCTTTCCCAAGGCTGTAGCCTCACCTTCTGTCTCTCTCTCTCTCTCTCACTCTTTGCTTTTATTTTTCAATGAACTCACGTTAATGTTATTATTTACAAATATTCTCATATTTCCTGGGAACTAAGCTTCATCTTTCCACTAAATGAGATCTATATGCTTGGGAACAGAGCAATTTCAGATCAGCCTCTTTCCAAAATTCTATAATTTCTGTGTATACTGAACCTCTACATAATGTACTGCTACAAGTATTTTTGGTAACATAAGGTGCAAGTGTGTAAACTAAAGAAAATTAATATCTCACAGTGCTGCAACATATATCTGTTTTCTCTGCAACATATATCTATTTTTTCTCAGGAACTGTGCTGAAACTGAAAATAGAAACTTTTAGAACAAGGTACACTTTTTCTCTGGACACTTAACACGTAAAATTCAAATACAAAAAAACAGTTGAATTTATCCTAAAATCCAATATTGTAACAAATAAAACTGAGATGTTACTGTCCTGTTCATCAGTCATCAGCACCGAGCTAAACAATGCCAAGTAGTTAACTTAAAATCTTACAGTTCAGGAAACAGACATTCAAATAACATGAAACTGCAAAAAGGTGAATTCAAAATCATGCTTTGTCACATTTAAATTAAAACCCTATACATAATACTTAAGACTGGTATCAAACTGATCTGAAACAAAGAAATTATGTTAAAGCAATTTGCTTAGAGTAACAGTTCAACCTTGATGTTATCTCAAACACAAACAGCAAAGTAAACAGCAGTCTGTCCCGTGACCAGATTCCTTCAGGCAAATGCAGATAGCTGAACAAGAGAGACAGGAGTCCTAAATACTAAAAGTTTAAAAAGAAAAAGTTGCTTGAGAATTGTCACTAATTGTGATTGCTATTAAATTCCTATAGTTACACTCTGTGTTTCTATAATATATGAACAATAATTATGACCTCTGAGGTGCTTGCCACAAAATATAAAATCATTGTTTTTTTTAAACTCTTTAAGTTTACTCAATAGCATACACAAAGACCAGACACATAATAACAGGACCTTCTTATTCACTCAGGATTTAAATCATTTTTTTTTCAAGTTGCAGTCTTTTAATTACTGGCTCAGGATGCCCCATTGTCCTGATAGGGTTCCCAACCCCTACTTTGAAGGTTAAAGAAAAACAATCCAAAACCATTTGTGCCTTCTGTAGCCCACGGGAGGGGCTGCCCCCTTTCCCTCTCTCTTTTTTGTTCTCTTTGTTAAGTTTCTGATTTCGTTTCTGATGTTGTAGGGGGAAGGGATAGCCCCAACCTAAATTTTTTGTTTTCTCCAAGATACCCTGAATCTTTTCTTTCCCAAGAAATGCAGCAGATTGTGAATGGCTTCTATCACAACTGGTTTCTCCTGCCCTAAACTTTAAAGATCATCTACATAGTGCCTAGAGAGCAAACTCAAACATATACCTCAAATCTACAATACTAAACCATTTGTGTTCATGCAAAATTTAGCTCAATATTTTTAACCAAAAGCATAAATATACAGATCAAGGGGTTTCTTTTGAAATAAGGATTTCAAAGGAAAGTATCCGTTGCTAGGTCTGGACAATCTTATTCAGATTCCTTAAATCCTGCACCAACCAGCAAGTAAAAGAAAAACAATATTTACTGTAAACAAAACATATTTTCTTTCAGCTTGTTGGGAAGGACACAAAGGAGTTACTTATTTGGGAAACTTCTGTTTCAGTTCTTATTTAAACAAGAGACAAATCAAAGCTTACAAGTGCTTTCTTAAGAATTTCGCCCTGCATAATGAACTAGACCCTCGGGGTACTTGGAGCGCACCCCACTCCCCGAATTCCTCCACTATTTACATTATACATCTCACTCACACACAATCAGTCTCAGTTCCCAATAGAATATACAAACCACCAAGGTAGATACCAAAGTCCCACTTTTCCTTACCTCGATCTGTGCACAAAATTCACTTGGTTGCTGCAGTGCCTGTCACATTTCCGATTCACAATACCTCTAGTCACCTAGGATCATTACCAGCTAGTAAAGAGACCTCTCCGCAGAGAAGGAGGTGAAACTGTTGAAATCAACAGGACGCGTCTTCGCACCTCCACTCAGCAGGAGTCACTCCACTGTGGGAAAATCCCGGTGAGCCCCAGCTGTTATTTACACTTTTACCTGTGGCCAATTCACCTTTAGCCAACCTGGCCAATGAGACTCTGAGAGGGATATTGTGAAGCAGATTAAGAGCTCTTTTAGTATTTCATTATTCAGTACATTGCTATAGCAATGGGTGTCTAAATACAGACACACCCTATTACATATTTCAGTGACAGTTATACCGTTGTCAAGTACAAAAGTAATTTTCTTTCTATTTAGCTTGTCTTCTTACAATATGGCAATAAATAGACACTCTGCAAACAAATAATAATTTACGTTTTAGTATGCTGTTTAACTTTAAGTTTCTGTTCTGTCTGCCTGCCTCCCGGGGTTTGGATTGTAACACAAATCACAAAAGAACATAAGCCATGTTCTGGCCAAAAAGAATAAGGACAAAAATAAAGTCTTGTGCTTTATAACAGGCAGTTAACTCACTTCTAACACTGTATCTCTTCAGCACAATGAAATTTCTTCATTAAACACAGCCAATGTACAATCCATTTGATAGTCAGACACGTCCGGTTCAGGAGGATCAATGATCATTGCTTCAACCTGACTATCATCTGTAAAACATTGCTGCTTATATGATGTTGGCAGATTATTCTCCTCTGCCAGCTTTCTGGACTTCCCTATTAGTTCCTCCAGCAGATAAGGGTCACTGTCAGCATATCCTGGTATATAATTCCAGTGGGCTTTATGTCCTTTATAACCTCTACGAGGAAAAGACTTGGGCACAGCTTTACCCTGGTAAAACAGCCTATCTCTTGGGTTTGAGTCAGGAGAAAAGCTAGGCACTGCTTCTTCCAGCAAGGGTTTAAATCTCTGAGGCTTTTCTCTAGATTTTAGCTGTTTGTCACCCTCTTCCCACATGCAGATGTCTGACACTGTGTATCCTTTCTTTCTTGAGGCTTGTACTGGCTCTCCAGCTGTCCTGACTGGTAATTTCCCCTTATAACTATCTTCAGCATAAGGTATACGTTTGGAGGTTTGGTTAAAAGCTTTCTTTTCCTTTCTCCTCCAATTACCACTATCAGCTGTTCTCTGCCAGCCTCTCACAATTAGAATCAAAGTCAGTTATATCAGTTTTCCTACCAGCCCAAAGCAGACGTTGTTTCCCAGGTTCAGACCTCAGCTTGCACTCATTATTCAGCTGGTCTTGATCCAACATGTCTCTCCTGCTTTCAACTGCTGGTCTCACTGTATCCTTAAAACTGCTTTCTCTGAAGTTATCAACGCTGCCAAAGCCCACGTTAGATCTCCTTCTCCAGCTAGAACTGTTGCTGCTTCCACCTCTCCCGTTGCTGCTTCCACTTCTCCCCCTATTCTCTAATGAACGTCCCTTATACGTTTGCTGAGGCTCTACTCCAGCTCCTCCCCCTCCCAGGTGAAGGCTATCAGAGCTAAGAGCTGGGGAATGCCTATCAGCTGTGCAGGGTTCTCTCCCTCGTGGCTGGGAATGTTTGTGTTGCTCCTGGCAACTGGGTGTCCTGATATCTTCCTTCCTGCTAGAAACAGCCCTATTAGTCCTAGGTTCCTCTGCTTTCCTAACACAGGATATCTTTTCCCCATCACATATCCCCCCTCTTAAGATATTACAGGCTGCGGCTCCCTGAGTCTGCCAGCCTGTAATCCTACTTAACGCATCTGCGTTGCCATGTAGTCATCCTGGCCTATGCTGTACATCAAAGCTGAAGGCTTGCAGTGCTAAATGCCACCTTGTCAAACGAGCATTGTTATTTTTCATTTGACTGAGCCATTTTAGTGGAGCATGGTCCGTGACCAGGAGGAATCTACGGCCGGTGAGGTAGAACCTCAATGCCTCCACAGCCCATTTAATGGCCAAGCATTCTCGTTCCACTGTGGAATACTTTTTTTCTGCACTGGATAATTTTCGACTAAGATAGGTGACCGGATGCTCTATCCCATCGAACTTTTGGGACATAACTGCTCCCAACCCAGTCTCTGATGCGTCAGTCTGTACTATAAAGGGTAATGTAAAATCAACCCCTTTCAGGACCGGAGCTTTACAAAGCTTCTCTTTAAGAGATATAAAAGCCTTTTCTGCTTCCGGAGACCATTTCACCGAATTGGGCGCATTCTTTTTAAGCATTTCGGTGAATATAGCGCTTTCTTCCGTGAACTTGGGGATAAACCTACGGTAATAACCGATGAGGCCTAAAAAGCTGCGCAACTGTTTTTTGTCCGATGGCCTGGGGAAATTCCGGACGCTATCCACTTTGTTCGCCATAGGCTTTACCAATCCGTTCCCCACCACATGTCCTAAATATCTGGCCTCCTTACTGGCAAACAGACATTTTCCCGGGTTTAGGGTTAACCCGGCCTTCCGAATGGCCCCCAAAACTGCCTCTACCCTGGGTAAATGTTCCCTCCACGTGCGGCTATAGATGACTACGTCGTCCATATAGGCCAACGCGTATTCTTGATGAGGCCTTAACACTTGGTCTACCAGTCGTTGGCACATAGCCGCTGCACCGTGCAAACCAAACGGCATATGGCGAAACTGGTATAAACCCACTGGCGTACTAAATGCCGTCTTGGGCTTCGAATCCCTAGTTAGTGGTACTTGCCAGTACCCTTTGGTTAAGTCGAGCGTAGTTAAATACTGTGCTTGGCCCAACCGATCCAGCAAGTCATCAATTCGAGGCATTGGGTATGCATCGAATTGGGAGATGTTATTGACTTGTCTGAAATCGATACAGAAACGGAGGGTACCGTCGGGCTTTGGGACTAAGACAATGGGACTCGACCAGGGGCTTCTGGATTCCTCCACTATTCCCATTTTCACCATTTCCTTTACTTGGGAAATAACTTCATTTTTCTTGGCTTCTGGTAACCTATACGGCCTCTGTCTCACTATTTTCCCCGGTGTTGTAATAATCTCATGTGCCACGACATTTGTCTGCCCGGGCACCGTCGTCAAGACGTCTGAGAACCTTCCCAACACCATAGCTAATTCCTTTTTTTGTTGCGGGGACAAATCCGCGCCAATTATAGGCTTCGGATGCTCCTTCCAATCAGCGGGCTGCGGCCCCAGGTCTTCTTCTTTTTTTTCCTCAGCCAAAGCTGTCAAGCTTTTCACCTCCCGCTTCCCAGTTGAGCCAAAACCACTCGCTCCCCTACTCGTGGAAGTCAGCGAGGGTACCTCCACCACATCTGGAAAGCCTACCCGCTCGCAGATTAGTTGGGCAATCCTATCGCCTGCCTTTACTTCATAGTCCTCTTTGCCAAAGTTAAAAAGTAGGACTTTGAGCGGGCCCCGATAGTCGGGATCTATCACCCCGGCTCCCACATCTAAAAAGTGCTTAACCGCCAACCCTGACCGGGGTGCTATTCTCCCATAACACCCTTCAGGGGTTTGTATTTGCAAGCCCGTATCAACTAATGTTCTCCCCCCTTTTGGAACGACTACATTTTCCATACTGAACAGGTCATAACCTGCAGAGGCTTCCGAAGCCCTTTGGGGACTTTGGGCTTGAGGAGATGTGTTAGTGAACTGCAAAACAAACTTTTTCTTCGGTAAAGAGCTATCACCTACCTGTGGCTGGGACGGGACCTTACCCTTATGGGGTTTCCCAAATAAGGGACTTGGCATTTTCGTGGCTAGGGCTTCTACCTTAGGAACCTCCGACTGCACACTACCCATTCCCGGGGCTTCTTCCAAAGCTGGGTCTGTTTTTTCTTTAAGGCCCTTTTCCATTTCCCTGACAAAGGGAGGCCAATCACGCCCTAGAACCATATCATAAGGGAGTTTTGGTACTACTGCAATTTGCATATCTTCATTAGAGCCCAGCCCCTGTATGGATACTCCATATAGAGGGTAATAGGAAGCTGCGCCGTGTATGCACCTTACTTTTACTCTGCCGTCTGCTTGGCTTCGGGCAGATTGGTCAGGGTCAGAGATGGTCTTCCATAACCTCTGGGAGACCATACTCTGGTCTGCGCCGGAGTCCAGCAGGGCCAGAGCTTCCACCCCTTTTATACGAACCTTAAGGAGGAATCCCTCCCCCAGGGGCTGTTCCTTCCCTGATATTAAGGCAGAGTGCACAATGCCATCCTTACGTATGTGTCCTAACTGACCACAATTATAACACTTTCTCTTAAGAAAATTCACATTTGGGTCACACATTTCTCTCCTAGAGGTTTTTTCTAAGCCCCATAGTTTACCAATGCCAGCTACTTTTAATACCTTTTCCTTAGAGGTGCCGGCGAACTCTGCCTCAAAGTATCTTTCTGAGAGTTCAGCCGCTTCCTCTGTGGAACTACATTTTTGGAGCACTATAAATGCTTTTACCTCAGGCGGTACAGCCTCAAGGTACTGCTCCATAATTATGGCATCTATCACTGACTCTATTGTTCTCTTTTCAGGAGTGAGCCATTTCAGCGCTAGACCTTTTAGACGCTGAAATAGGGCCTTGAGTGTTTCCCTAGGCCTAAGCCTAGCTTCCCTGAATAAGCGCCTGTAGTGGATGGGCGTTAAACCCAACCTGTCTCTTACAGCATTTTTTACATTCAGGTAATTGGACGCCTGATCAGAGGGCAAAGCTTTATACGCCACTAATGACTCACCGGATAGAGTCATAGCCAAGCGGACAGCCCACTGGTCAGCTGGCCATTTAGCTGATTCTGCTATTTTCTCAAAAGCATCAGCAAAATCATCAAAATTTTCATTATCATGAAATTGTCCCGGTGCCATTGCACCACAACTATTAAGTCCTACCCCCATTTGTAATGAGGGAGTAGACGCCTCTTTGTCCACACTTTTCTGCAGCAGGGCTCCCAGTAGTTCCAGCAACGGCTGCTGCTGAGCATTCATGGCTGCTACAGTCCTCTCCTGGATCGCTTGGGCCTGCTCATTCTGGAGCCTCCACTGAGCCTCCATCCAGCTCTTTATGTCCTGGGGATCCATCAGGTTTGCTTTATCTGCAAAACACAAACAAGAAAAAGCCCACCAAGTGCGGTACCAAAAGAAAATCTATGCCTCCCACTATAGCACAGAAATTGGAGACTTTCTCTCAGATCTTTCTACACCCGTGCCCCCTCACTTGTACCTGAGCACAGTGCAGGATCTTGCCTTGAGAAAGCTCTCCTGGGTGGCTCCAAATCAGGTCTGGATCCGTAGTCTGGTCCGTTTTTTTTCTCCTTCCCACAGGATAGCCGAACTCCTTCCTGATTTTTTTTTTCAGGTAAATCCTTTTCTTTGTAATGTCCTTTTTGCTGTGTTTTTTTCAAAAATCCAAAATACTACGCCATTTCCTGTCACACCCTGGTCCACCAGCAGCATGGCAAGCTGGTTGGGCTACAGGGGGACCTTTTACTGAAAGGATTCCTTTTCAATAAGGTAGTTGAAGCTCGAGTGGTAAAGCTTAAATCAGGGTTTTATTTCCCCTTCCGGGGTTTGGATTGTAACACAAATCACAAAAGAACATAAGCCATGTTCTGGCCAAAAAGAATAAGGACAAAAATAAAGTCTTGTGCTTTATAACAGGCAGTTAACTCACTTCTAACACTGTATCTCTTCAGCACAATGAAATTTCTTCATTAAACACAGCCAATGTACAATCCATTTGATAGTCAGACACGTCCGGTTCAGGAGGATCAATGATCATTGCTTCAACCTGACTATCATCTGTAAAACATTGCTGCTTATATGATGTTGGCAGATTATTCTCCTCTGCCAACTTTCTGGACTTCCCTATTAGTTCCTCCAGCAGATAAGGGTCACTGTCAGCATATCCTGGTATATAATTCCAGTGGGCTTTATGTCCTTTATAACCTCTACGAGGAAAAGACTTGGGCACAGCTTTACCCTGGTAAAACAGCCTATCTCTTGGGTTTGAGTCAGGAGAAAAGCTAGGCACTGCTTCTTCCAGCAAGGGTTTAAATCTCTGAGGCTTTTCTCTAGATTTTAGCTGTTTGTCACCCTCTTCCCACATGCAGATGTCTGACACTGTGTATCCTTTCTTTCTTGAGGCTTGTACTGGCTCTCCAGCTGTCCTGACTGGTAATTTCCCCTTATAACTATCTTCAGCATAAGGTATACGTTTGGAGGTTTGGTTAAAAGCTTTCTTTTCCTTTCTCCTCCAATTACCACTATCAGCTGTTCTCTGCCAGCCTCTCTCACAATTAGAATCAAAGTCAGTTATATCAGTTTTCCTACCAGCCCAAAGCAGACGTTGTTTCCCAGGTTCAGACCTCAGCTTGCACTCATTATTCAGCTGGTCTTGATCCAACACGTCTCTCCTGCTTTCAACTGCTGGTCTCACTGTATCCTTAAAACTGCTTTCTCTGAAGTTATCAACGCTGCCAAAGCCCATGTTAGATCTCCTTCACCAGCTAGAACTGTTGCTGCTTCCACCTCTCCCGTTGCTGCTTCCACTTCTCCCCCTATTCTCTAATGAACGTCCCTTATACGTTTGCTGAGGCTCTACTCCAGCTCCTCCCCCTCCCAGGTGAAGGCTATCAGAGCTAAGAGCTGGGGAATGCCTATCAGCTGTGCAGGGTTCTCTCCCTCGTGGCTGGGAATGTTTGTGTTGCTCCTGGCAACTGGGTGTCCTGATATCTTCCTTCCTGCTAGAAACAGCCCTATTAGTCCTAGGTTCCTCTGCTTTCCTAACACAGGATATCTTTTCCCCATCACAAGGCACAGAGATAAACATGCTAACAGACTCCTGTAACTTACACTGACAATTTGTGTAGAATGGCTGTTTTTTAGCTGCAGTTTTAAAACTTATCACAACATATAGCAGAACATGCACTCCCGCGTATTCTGGAGTGGCCCCCTCACCTTGGGGACCCCCCATCCTCTAATTAATTCACAACAAACGCACGTCTGGCCACTTGCTTTCTGCACAGTACCCGTCACTAGCGCTATATTGCTTCGGAGTACGGCAGGGGCGTTTTGCCAAACTCACACAGGCACACAAGCACACAGAGAAGGAGAAGGATATTACCACAGACCCAGCAGGACGTCCCTGTTATTCACTGCACTACCCAAGCACATATTCCCAGCGCTACCCAAGCGCATATTCCCAGCGCTACCGAAGCGCATTTTCCCAGCGCTACCCAAGCGCATTTTTCCAAGATGAGCTACCAAAGCAACGTCAATTAAAAAATCCTTGTGCAGCTACCAAAGCTGCTTCAATTTAGAAAGTGCATCGGGGAAATCCAAACTTCTGACACCAAATGTAAAGGGTCCATTATTCCTTTCCCAGCACTTCTTATCACTAACCCTTGGGACGTCCGTCTGGGTCGAGGAATCACCTTACCTTCTTTGTCTGGAATCCAGGGGAACAAACACACACACACACACCTGCACATAAGTGGTATGCAGTTTATTCCAAAGGGTGGAGGGATTGTCCGTATTTTATACATCATCAGAAACATAGTCATACGTCATTCACCCATCTTCTGGGGGCCCACTATAGTTTATCAGTAACTAATGCAAATACAAGTCATCCTTGAGTAGAACAATCAGTCTAGCTTACACAGCACATTCCTTTTTCCATACCCACCAGAATGTACAAAGGGCACACACATAGAATTCTGATTTCTATAGGATTCTAATTTCTCTTGTGCAGGCCTCCTGTATATGCACTTAAACTAAGCATTATTATTACAAAGGGCACATATATAGGATTCTGATTTCCCTAACATAAAGATTTAAAGATTTATTCTTAAACAGCTACATGTTTTTTCCTGTGAGTCTTTTATTGCCTCTCGGGTTTATTGGTAGGGTTCATTCCCTTTTAAAATAGAACAAAAGGAGTATTGTGCTATGAGAAGGGGTTCCTTTAAGGCACAAACTCTGACAACTTTTTTTTTGTTATATTTATGTATTTGTTAGTTAAGGGCAGAGGTTTATCATCTTTGTTAATAATCCTGTCCTGGCAATCGCCCAGTTGTTATAATATTTCCTACTATTCCTTTTTTAATTGGTCTTGTTTTATTAGATTCTTTTATGTGTCAAATAGGTGTGCATATATAGTTCAAAGTCATTTTACAGGCCACTTTTTCTTAGGAGATATTAGACATTAAGGGGTTGAACTGCAAGGGTACCAATAATGTTGACCACAACTTTATTCTTATTTAGCACACACAAGGTCATTTTAGAACAGTTGTGTACTTGTGAGAATAAGAGCATATACAAATGCAAATAATAATTTTACAGTGTCAATATTTACATGTATAGATACATAAATTTTAAGGAGGTATGTTCTGGGTATGATTTGAGCAGTCCAATATACTGTGGGGGTCTTTCACTAATAGTCACTAAGGGCTGCATGTAATGCGCCAATAGTGTCGAAACTATGTTGCGTTAGGAACAACACCAGTGCATTAAGGGGGTCATTCTGAACTCCATTAAGCAGGTCTGGGAGTCCAATCTGGACCAATTAAATGGCCGGGCAGCTTGCCGGGAACAGAGCTCCCCATACGAACAGTCTATTTGAATGGGGATCTCAGTTCGTGGGAGGGAAAGGGCAGAACAGAGGTGGAGCGAGGGCGGGCAATGGACGGAGAGTGACCCCGAATGTACAGGGCCAATTCTGAATAGCGCTGCTGTGCCATAACAATGGGATGCCACGGCAATACAGATCCTGAATGGAGCCTGGCTGTGCTAGACAGGGATTGGCAGGAGATGTGGCCGATCAGAATTGAAGCACAACCTGCATGTCCAGGCAGGTAGACATGATTCTGATCCCACGGGGGCTAGACATGACTGCGGGATCTGAATCAGGTCTACCTCTGTACACCCCTATTCTGATTGGCCATACAGGAGCTGGACGGTCAATAAGAATCAGTCTCTAATTGTCAGGAGGTGTGAAAAGCCCTGGCCCCTAGCATGTGCTTCATTACTGTAGGTACACTTAACTCCACCTTTTGAGGTGGCATTAGGTAAAGCCACACTAATGCAGTTAGCATGCAGTGTGAACACAGTGCTAACTTCACTGAGCTCACCATGCCCACTCTCTGCCCCTAATTGGCATACTCGCAACCCTAACGTGGGTTACACAATTAGAATGGGAATCATCCTGCACTGTCATGGCCCTTAGCTACCTGGCAATATGTGCATACCTTCGGTGCATGCCAGTACACATGCTGCCACTAAGCACACATTAGTAAAAGACCCCCCTATATGTGTATTTCCCATTTACAATGGCAATATATGTATATTTTTTAAATTCCTCTTGACATTTACACCTGTTCTGAAGTTAGCATTAGTGTCAGTTACCTGCTTGTTTGGACCTGGCATCTCCACTAGAGATTGAATGGGCAATTATGCTTATCTCCGTTGTGTCTTAAACTACCTGAATTTTTTTAAACTATTTTACTCAACTCCGTAATTGGCTGCTCTTGTTTGTGCAATCTTATGAAATCCAGAACTTAACATATACTGTATTAATGCCAATAAGTACATCAGTAAGTTGTAAAATCAGCACTGAAATATGAGATTGCAGACCTACTATTAGTAATCCGTGAGCTATAATTAAGATCATCTGTAGTGCCTGAAGATTGGAGAATGGCCAATGTAATGACAATTTTTTAAAAGGGTTCCAGTGGTGAGCCTGACATCAGTACTGGGCAAAATAGTAGAAACCATTATCAAGAATAAAATTATTGACCATGTAGAAAGTCATAGGGGCTTGTTTACAAAGCCGCGATAGCGGTTTCCAATCATTATCGGAGCCGTGGCCCCATTGAAATCAATGGAGCCGCGGCTCCAATAACGATCGGAAATCGCTACCGTGGCTTTGTAAACAAGCCCCATAGTTTAATGGCAGAAAGCCAACATTGATTTAGCCAAGGAAGGTTTTGTCTCACTAATCTGTTATATTTTTTTGAGGGTATGAATAAACTGGTAGACAAATGTGAGCCAATCGATATTGTGTATCTGGATTTTCAGAAAGCCTTTGACAAGGTCCTTCATGAGGGACTCTTCAGGAAACTAAAGTCATTGGATGGGAGGCAGCATACTGTTGTGGATTGGGAGATGGTTAAAAGATAGAAACAGAAATAGGGCTTAATTGATAATTTTCAAAATGGAGAAAGGTGAATTGTGAAATACTCCAAGGATTTGTACTGACCCGCTGCTTTTTAACATATTCATAAATGACCTGGAAATGGGAATAACAAGTGAGGTGATCAAATTTGCAGATGACACAAAATTATTCAAAGTTATTAAAACACAAGAGGATTATGAAAAATTGCAAGAGGACCATGATAAATTGGAAGACTGAACATCCAAATGGCAGATGAAATTTAATGTGGACAAGTGCAAAGTTATTCACCTAGGAAAGAACAACCCAAATAACAGTTACACAATATAATGTTCCACAGTAGGAAATACCATCCAGGAAAAAGATTTAGGTGTCATCATGGATAATAAATTGAAACCCTCTACCCAGTGTAAAGTGGTGGCAAAGAAAACAAATAGAATGCTAGGAATCATAAGGAAAGGAATAGCTAATAAAACCAAGGATATTATAATGCCCCTGTATAGTTCCATGGTGCCACTGCACTTTGAATATTGTGCGCAATTCTGGTCAACATATCTTAAAAAGGATATAGTAGAATTAGAAAAGATACAGAGACGAGCCAACAAAATGGCAAAGGGGATGGAAGGATATCCCTTAGAGGGAAGGCTTAAAAGGTTAGAGCTCTTCAACCTGGAAAAGAGATGGCTGAAGGAAGATATGATAGAGGTTTATAAATTAATGAATGGAGTAGAATGGGTAAACCTAGATAGGCTGTTTACTCCATCAAAAAGTAGAAAGACTAGGGGACACACAATGAAGCTACAATGTAATCCACTTAAGACTAATAAGAGAAAATATTTTTTCACACAATGCGTAATCAAACTCTGGAATTCAGATGTAGTAAAAGTTGTTAGTGTAGCTGGGTTTAAAACAGGCTTGGACAATTTCCTGGAGGAAAGCACCAGATCTGAGCCTTAGTTTGATTGATCTGGAAACCAAAGGAGCAGGAGGAAACTGCCAGGTTTAAAATATGGGTCAGGCTTCAAAGCAAATTGTATTCGCTAGCCTCCAGCAAATATATAATTTGCTTATCCACATGTAACTTACTGCCTGTATGGCATCCTTCCAGTGGCTAGGAATGCTGTTTGGCAAACAGTAATTATAACTTTCCAAGAGCAATGCTGCTTTTCAGTCTCTACTCTCAGGGTTCTTAAAGTGGGAACAGTATACACTGAGAGATCTTGGCACAACCTCTGCTTGTGTAAGTCCAGCATAATATTATTAAGATTTCCCGTCTTGAGAAAGAGATTCCACTTATTAAAAATGAAGATAAGGACATTGAACTGAAAACACAGAGTCTTCAAGGTTTGCTGGGTTTTCGCAAACTCTTGAAGACTTTTGTTTGAAGGAGAGTGACGGGGTGATGTTAAGAGGGTGACTTTTTTATTGTGTTTGTTTTTTGGAATTTTATTTGTATACCCTTTTGATTGACCGTGGTCATAAAAGTGGCGTAAACTTAACATAACATAAGAACATAAGATATGCCATACTGGGTCAGACCAAGGTCCATCAAGCTCAGTATCCTGTTTCCAACAGTGGCCAATCTAGGTCATACGTACCTAGCAGTTTCCCCAAAGACACAGGTTCCACAATGCTTGTACTGGGTCAAGCATTGATATCCTGGGTCCCTTCTTAATAATGGTTTATGGACCTTTCCTCCAGGAACTTGTCCAAACCTTTTTTAAACCCAGCTACACTAACAGCCTTTACTACATCCTCTGGTAACAAATTCCAGAGTTTGATTACACGTTCAGTGAAAAAATATTTTCTTTTATTAGTCTTAAATAGTTTACCCCGTAGCTTCATTGCATGTCCCCTAGTCTTTCTATATTCTAATAACGTAAACAATCGATCTACGTTTACCCGTTCCACTCCATTCATTAATTTATAGACTTCTATCATATCTCCCCTCAGCCGTCTCTTTTCCAGGTTAAAGAGCCCTAACCTTTTTAGCCTTTCTTCATAGGAGTATCCTTCCATCCCCTTTACCATTTTGGTGGCTCTTCTCTGAACCTTTTCTAATAACTCTATATCCTTTTTAAGATACGGCGACCAGAATTGCACACAATATTCAAGGTGCGGTCTCACCATGGAACGATATAGAGGCATTATAATATCTTTTGCTTTATTTTCCATTCCTTTCCTTATGATACCTAGCATTCTGTTTGCTCTCTTGGTCACCGCTGCACACTGGGCCGAGGGTTTTAACATGTTATCCACAATGACGCCTAAATCTTTTTCCTGGGTGGTGATTCCTAATGTTGAACCTTGCATAAATAAATACTATGTTAATGTTGAAAATGGAGTTGGATCCTGCAGTATTATGGTTATTAAATTTTCCTAAGTTGTCCATGGTCTCTCCTAAGGAAATATTTAAAAGGTATTTACAGTAACCTTTGCTGACCCCAGCCAGCTCCCTTCCATTGTGCATGTGTATTATCTACCAGTTGCAAAAAAAGGACAATTTAGTGTCACAGCAGTTGAAACAGCAAATGATAGATATTTTAAATGTATCAGCCACTTTGGAGACTTTTGAGATGGTGATTGCTGTCTCTAATACCTTGTTTGTGACTTTGGCTGTAGCTTCTGATAGGGAATGGCTTATGAGATCTACTTTAGAGTCAAGGAAACCTCCTTTATTAATATGCCTATAAGATTATTTCCTGATGTTTCTAAAGAAACTCAAAAGAGGAGGAAGGAGTTTCTCCTACTGAAGTTAGGTGTCACTCAGCTGGGCGTTTTGTTCTTCCTTAAGTATCCATGTAAATGTATTGTTAAACTGAAATCCATCAAGGGTGACCTTATCACCCTCACCCCGAAAAACAGAACTAGAAGGTCGATAACTGACAACACCTTAATCATCCCTAAAGAGTCCATCAAGTGCACCCAGACGACTAAGAAAAGAACCTTCGACTTCTACGCCCCAAGGTGCTGGAACGACCTTCCACCAGAAATAAGATCAATCAAAGACCTTATCCAGTTCCGTAAGGCAATCAAACATCACATTTTCCTACGTCACTTTGCACAATCATCCACAATCACCCACCCCACCCTCTGATCTTCCACACACCAACGCTCACAAACCTTCATTCTCCACATAAATAACTCTGTCTCAAGTACCTTTGAGATTTCCGAGCTCTACTTGAAAATATCAACCTTACCTAATTATGTTTGTTGTACATATGTATATAGTTACCCTGTTGCTCCAAGTTCAAACTCCTGTTACAATGTAAACACAGATCAGTTGTCTGACTGTGCAATCTTTGTTATATGTAAACCGCACTGATAATAAATAGCGTGGTATATAAAAGCTGTTAAATAAATAAATAATAAATATCAAGTATATTTTCTTTGAATGTTCACAATTGGTTATCTTTATTAAGGCCAGGAAAACTCTGGAAGTTCCCCCAGTGCTACCCTCTTGAGCCGCTATAAGTGGGTTTGGGCCTACATTTGGGCTACATCTTTTCAATACGGTATAAGTGTTTATTGCTTGGTACTGTAGAACTGAAATTTATAAATAGAAGATGTTTAAAAAAACGCGGGACCAATATACACTGGGAGGCCTTGGCACCTAAAACTCCACTCAGTCTTTCTCCCTTTCTGTGAATAACAGAGTCCAGGCCAGAATGTTGTGCCCTGAACCAAAGGGTTTCCTTAAGAACTTGAGGGTCACTGGCCACAATATCAAAAGTACAAAACAGGCAGAGACAAAATATACCTATGTTACAAACTGTTAAGCTCTTTTCTCCTTGCCCTAGCTATATTACATGTAGTTACATCCTTTCCTCCTCTCTCTGCAAGCTGAAAATGTTCTTCCAGACTTGTTCTACTTTCTCCTTGTTTCCTTACTTCTGGAGGTCTCCCTGATGTGGAACTTTTCCTTCTGCACTATGTGCTTTCAGAGTGTATCTCTGAGCTGAATGGTGGCTGCAGGTGCAAGATACTTCAAAGGGGTACAAGGCAATCTCCAAAGACCTTGGGATTCCTGTGTCTACAGTTCTCAATGTTATTAAGACGTTTTTTGTTTATGGAACTGGCAAGAACCTCCCATGACATGGTGGGAAAATTAATCTAAGAAGTCTTCAAAGGTTAGTGCGAACTGTTGGAGAAACACCACAGACAACCAGGGCTGGCCCATCCACTAGGAGGGCTAGGCAACTGCCTAGGGTGGCAGACCTCAGTAGGTGGCATGGTGCCAGCAGCAGGCTATGTACTTCGGCACACATGGCCTGCTGCCCCCCAACCCCATGTGCTGAGCCACGCTGCCGCCACCCCGTTGCCACTGATTGTTACGGCATGATCAGGAGCAGCTAAGGTTGGCAACAGCAGCCTGCAGCAGATCATATGCTTCAGCAATGCCATGTGCTTCAGCAGCATGGCTCAGCAGAGGAGGGAAAGAGTTGTGGTGGGTGAGGGGGTGGGTAGAAGCATAGCCGGGGCTTCTGCCTGGGGCAGCAGAAACCATTGGATTTGCCCTGCTACACATCCAAATAGCTTAAGGCTGACATGGAGCAGTCTGGAGTGGTGGTTTCAACCCGCACGATACACTGCGCACTAAGCAAAGAAGGACTTCATGGGTGAAGGCCAAGGAGGATCCCACTGCTCAAAGACAGACATAAAAAGGCATGCCTGATCTTTGCCCAAACCCACCTTCAGAAACCACAATCCTTCTGGGAAAATGTTCTGTGGACAGATGAAACCAAACTTGAGCTCTTTGGCAATGCAGACCAGTGATACATTTACAGGCAAAGAAATTACATTTGTAAGGACAAAAATACCCTTTCTACAATTAAATATGGTGGTGGTTCCATAATGTTGTGGGCCTGTTTTGCTGCCTCAGGAACTGGAGGCCTGGAATGTATTAAAGAATCATGAAGTCAGAGAACTACCAGGGTATTTTGGAGTGAAATGTGCTACCTAGTGTCAGAAAACTAGGTCCAAGTCAAAGGTCACGGGTCCTCCAGCAGGACAATGATCCAAAACATGCATCCAAAAGTACATAAGAATTATTAAAAATGAAAAAATGGACTGTCTTACTACATCTACATCTAAGTAGCAAAGACATCTTTTTTTGTTGTATACCGTTGAAATAACTATTAAAATATTATGATGACATACAGTTGGTATATTTCCAATTACTTATATGTTTATGTTTATGTTTATTATTTGATTAATCGCCCTTCATTGGAAAGCAGAGCGATGTACAATAGTATTAAAAATAAAAAAGATAACAATAAGGCACAAGGCCGGAAAGTGAAAAGGAAATTACAATATCAGTAGAAAAAGATGACAAAGACAGAAACAGGCGGGGCAAGAGGAGGGAGAGAGGGTGAGGCTAAGGGGGAGGTAGGTCAAAGGCAAGGGAGAACAGGTAAGTTTTAAGGGAGCGTTTAAATGTAAGGTAATGGGGTTCAAGTCGAAGAGGAGGAGGAAGGGAATTCCATAAGGCAGGGGCTGCAAAGAAAAAGGCAGAGGAGCGTGTAGATTGAAGGTAAGCATATGAAGGGGATGGTAAGGCAAGACGGTTAAGGTGAAATGAGCGGGGGGTGTGGCGTGGAGTATGGAAATGGAGAAGGTCAGCGAGGTATTGCGGAGTGGAGGTGTGTATTGCTTTGTGGGCCAATGTGAGGAGTTTATATTGAATGCGGAAGGAGACAGGAAGCCAGTGCAACTGTAAGAGGAGGGGAGTGACATGATCTCTAAGGGAAGAGTGAGTGGCAAGACGAGCGGCAATGTTTTGTATGCGTTGTAGACGGGAAAGCTGCAGCTTAGAAATGCCGGAGAAGATGGAATTGGAAAAATCAATACGGGAAATAACCATGGTGAGTAGCAAAGTGGTTAAGGCAGAGGCAGAGGGAGAAAGGAAGGGGCGAATGGTGCGGATCTGGCGAAGGTGAAAAAAGGAAAGTTTAGAGACGTGAGAGATGTGTGCAGAAAAGGAAAGGTCTGAGTCAAAGAGCACCCCAAGATAACGAAAGGTAGTGACTCAAGATTTTGTACATAACATACCTAAAATGGAAGGGTATCAATAATGTTGACCACAACTGTAGGGGCATTAAACTTGGCTAAAGATTAGCACAGGCAATTTGTAACTATATTCCATTGAATAACATGCTTGGCCGTGCTAACCATTAGCCTAGCTTAGTAAACATCCCCCTTAGAGAACCAATGTCTTCCGCCAGTCCCCAAAGGCCCACGAAAAATGTGGGGGTGCTTGCTGCAGACAACACATCATAGCTTTTCCCCTGCAAAATGTGGGAGATATGGACTACAGAGACTGAGCTGTCCAGACCATAAAGGTAGAAAATACAATTTTAGTTTTGGTTTACTGATTTCAAAATGCCAGTTTTGGGAATCTGAATGTGCACAGTAGAGGAGGAAATACATTTTTGTTTTATATTTCTTCAGTGTTGTATTGCAAGCAGAGCCCACCTTCAGTTTTTCCCTTCACATTTTTATTTCTAATGTGTGGTCATTTTTTCTATATTTGTTGAGGCTCTATCCATATTTTGTATATGTGACCGCGGTGAGGTATTTTGTGAGCATGCATTTTCTGGGTAGAGATTTATAGCGGTCTGACTTGTTCTCTTTTATCAACAAGAGATGTCTTCTAAGGGCTGGTGAAGTATTTGCAGTGCTGCCTGGTTGCAGGGGGTGTGTGGCTGTTGTAGGGGCGTATGCCACAATGGTTATTACCCACCCCTCAAGGACAGTCCTACATAGCAGTATGTTTTTTGCTAGGAAAAAAAACCCCTCAGCATTGGTAATCACTTATGAATGTATTTAAAACCAGTGAATGTCATAGGATTTAAATTGGAAGCTTTCTTTTTTAATGGTCTTGTGAATAACTGTGTGCATCCAAAAGGTAATGGGCTTAATGTAGAACAGGCTGTTAGTGAACTCCTATCATTATTGGTCAGTCAGTATTACATTACAGATGTTTGCTGGAGGGAGACTTTGGTAACTACAAAAGGAGATGTATCAGTTGTAGAGGCGACAGACGCTTGTTTTTTTAAGAAAGCAAAGCATATCTACTTACATTAATCAGATGTTCTTCTGCTTTGTCATGTCTCCTTAAAAGACTGCAGGCTTTGTTTGTTCTCGTTTTGACTACAAGTGCGGCAGCGTATATAATGGGTCCTTATTCATACTGGACCTTTTCATATTCTGGGTCTATAGAAAATAGATTTGTATTCACAAAGGCTCAATGAATGTTATTCTGCAATACTGAAAGAAGAGGGTGGAACAGAGGAAATAAAAAACTGGATTGTTTGGAGTTTTGCGAACGGTTTGTTTCTTGTGTTTTTGTGTTCCCGTCCACGGGCATATTTCCAAGTAAACGGTAACTTTCTATAGGAAGTACCATATACAGTATGATGGCACCTTTTAGATAGTACCTACAGATCGGAGTTGAGATGTTGTTCATGATGTGCACAGTCCTGGCATAATTTTAGAAAAGGTTCTGCTAAGTGAGGAGCCTGTTTAAAATAATTCAAGAGTGTATATACCCGTATATATTTGCCGATACGTGAAGACAGAGAGCCCAGTTTGCAAATCTACACATGGGAAAAATCAATGGGGGAAACACTGGCACTTACATATTGAAGTTGGTATTTTACAACTTCCATGTGCAAGCAGCCGTACTTACACGTGCATGTGTTTCATTTTGTAAACCTCCACATAAAAATTCTGACCATTAACTACAGATGTCACAATCTTTAATTTCAATTTGAAGGGGGATTAAGGGAGATAACCTCCTTGAAAGAGCTAGCCTAAGAGTGCACTCTTTAAACACCTTTGCTTGCCAGCAAGCGGCTGTAAATCCCAGCATGAATAATTCCAGACATACACATGCATTCCCTATATTCAAAGGAGTACACATGTAGATCTTTGACCCACCCAGGCCATTCTCTAATCCCACTCCCCAACACACACCCTTGCAATTTCTGCATGGTAAGGACAACCATGTGTAATTTTAACCGTTTCCAAAATCTCCATTTACATATGGACGGCATTTCCACAGGTTTTACTTGTGGAAATTGCAATTAAGTCTTCTAAAATAACCCTCTTAACCTGTACATTATCTTTTGTGCAAAGTATTAGGCCCTCTCTAGGGATCATCAGCAGACTGTAATCACAAAATGTTAAGAAAGATTTTGATTGGTTAGTATTTAAAAGCAATAGCACTCATTATCTAGTAAAAGAAAAAGTATATATTTATTCCCATTTCTGAGCTAACAGTGTTTGACATTTTGCTTGAAATGCCTTAGATTAAAAAAAAATAATAATATTTGAAAAATATTTGCACTAGTATAGCCAAATGATGAACACAATGGGCCCGATTCTGTCCTGGATGTCCCGGCCCTCTGTGCATCCGGTTGAAACCGGACACACAGAGTTAGGATTCTGATCCTGCAGGGCATGTCTAGCCTTGCAGGATCAGAAACATGTCCAGGCTTGTATGTGCAGGCCAGGACCCTGATTCCGGTCGACCTGCAAGTACAGGCCTTGCCCAACTAACTCAGTCAGGGCTCCTGAATGGAGCTGTGGCACCATGGTGTCCATTTACCATGGCACCTGGAGCCACAATCCCTAGCCGCCGGACAAGAATCTTCATTCCCCACAGCCCGACCCTGATCTGGCCTCCCAAGGCCAGGATCGGGCTCTGGGGAATCTCCTCTTCCCTCTCCCGCCTTTGCTGCGCCTCATCGACTAGGGGAACTTATTCCATCTCAGAGATGGAGTAAGTTCCTCATACAGGCAACCAGCCCCGGACGTACAGGGCCGACATTGGAATCAGCCCTGTATGTCTGGGGCCACAGACCGCCCACTGCCTGCCCTAATGCCGCCCCCACGACGTCCGTTTCCCACCACCATCTAACCTCCCCGTACAACTTGCGGGGAAGTTAGTCGGGGTCAGCAGAGGGGCCGAAGAGCGGGGACATCCATCTCCACTATTCGCGCCTTGGAATGCCCCCGAATGGCAATGAGATGTAATTTAGTGTAAAATATATTTTCAAATCCTATTTGCTTGAAGTTGTTTTTCTCATAAAATTAACTAGATATTCAGAAGCTCTACGTACTGTACCAGTGTGTGAGATTAGTTGGATGACATCAGGGCCAGCCCGTCCATTGGGCGAGAATGTTAAGGGGGTTCCACGCGAACTTCAGTCTCACACAACGGATGACTTCAGAGGTGAGTAGGGGAGGCCCACCTGAGGCCCTGGCTCACCTATGCACAGCCACCAGTGTGAAGAGCGGTGTTTTCCCTCATGCTGGCAGCTGTGTTCTAGTGAAGCACGCAAATGACGGGAAATGCCCTTAACCTTTCCTGGCATTCAACACTCTTCACTAGAACACAGCTGCCAGCATGAGGCAAAACGACGCTCTTCACACTGGTGGCTGTGCAGAGGTGAGCCATGGCCTCGCGTGGGCCTCCCCGGCTCACCTCTGAAGCTGCTTTGACAGGCACGGGGCTTTTCGGGGGCGGGGGTGTCTAGAATAGATCTGGAAATGGAGGGGCTTGGACTGGAAATGGCTGTTGGGGGGCAAGGGTAGGACTGGAAATGGCTGATGGGGGAGTTTGGACTGGAAATGGGCTGATGGACTGGATAGGACTGGAAATGGCTGATGGGGGGGGTTAGAACTTGAAATGGGCTGATGGGGGGCTAGCATTGGAAATGGGCTGATGGGGGAGAGCTTGGACTGGAAATGGGCTGATGGAGGGCTGGAATAGGACTGGAAATGGGCTGATGGGGGGCTATGATTGGAAATGGGCTGATGGGGTAAACTTGGACTGGGGCTGATGGGGGGCTAGGATTAGAAATTGGCTGATGGGGGGTTGGATTGCAAATAGGCTGATGCGGGGAGCTTGGACTGGAAATGAGATGATTGGGGGGCTAGAATTGGAAATGGGGGCTAGATTTGGAAATGGGCTGATGGGAGGAGCTTGGACTGGAAATGGGCTGATGGGGGACTCGTACTGAAAATTGGCTGATGGAGTCTAGGACTGGAAGTGAGCTGATTAGGGGGACTAGGACTGGAAATGGGCTGACTGGGAGCTAGGATTGGAAATGGGCAGATGGGGGAAACGGACTGGAAATGGACTGATAGGGAACTGGAATAGGACTGGAGATAGCTGATGGGGGGGGCTAGGACTAGAAATGGGCTGATGCGGGAGCATGGGAGAAGGGGGTGGATGCTGGGTGGGGCTGGAACTAGAAGGGAGCTAATGTTGGGGGAGGACTAGAAGGGGATTGGGCTGGGGGAATGAGGATGGAGAGGGGAAAAGATATTTTGTGTGGGAGGGAAGAAAAATCTACGATTGGCCATGTATTGGGAGAGTAAGTGGGGATTGAGGATGGAAGGGTGAAATTTGAGTGAATGATAAAGAAATAAAGAAAGAAATGGAGGAAAGAGCAAAAGGGGAAAGATCAGTATGTTAAAGCAGATGTAGAGAGAGAATGGAAAAAAATCTCGAAGAGAGAAGAAAGGACAAATGGACAGCTCGCAGAAGACACGAAAAAACCAGAAGAAAGTGGCTGGAGCAATTGCAACTGAAAAATAAAATGCCCAGACAAAAGGTAGAAAAATATTTTTATTTTGAATTTATTAACTGGAATATGTCAGCTCTGAGAAATGTGTATTGCTAATTTTTTTTTGTTTATTTTGTTTAGTGCAAGAGGAAATTAGTTTATAGTTTTATTTCTCCAGTGTTGTTGTACATTCCAAGTCTGGCTTTTGGGGTTCCAAATTTAATTATTGTCTTTCTATTTCTAAATTGTGATCCCTTGTTCTTTGTTTGGTGATGGTCTATATTCTGCATGTGTAACTGAGCTGAGGTATTCTGTTCATGTAGTTTCTATTTGACAGTGCCACTTGTTCTCTTTCCACCAGTGAGATATATTGGTATTCTCTGAGATGTATTGACTTAATATTTGCAGTGTTGCCTTTTGATAGGTAGGGTTTGGTGCTTTGTGAGTCCTGGTAGTGCTGTTATGATACGGCAGGTTTGCTATGGGTTCTAAATGTGCAGTGTATATGGGCGGTTGGCACTGGAGTATAGTAAGGTACAAATCAGGTAGTCTTTATTTATCCAGACACTCATTAAGAAGTATATTTAATAAAAGTTAGCACAAGTTAACATTATGCAAATATGTATGCAAATGAGGCTCCTTATGCAAATGAACCCCACAGTGAGTCTCCGCAGATGGCCCCGAACCCCCCTTGGGCTGACCCTGGTTTGAGCAGGAGTATCCATGCTAAATTACTATAGCAGAGATTACCTTCTGCCTAATTACATACGTTTTAGAGGAGACTCCTCTGGGAGGGAAAATCCAAGCCATATACAGTTGTAGTCAACCCTTGCAGTTCAACCCCTTAATGTTAAAAATCTCTTAAAGAAAGTGGCCAGTGAAATGGCTTTGGACTATATATGTACACATAATTGACACATAAAAGAATCAAATAAAACAAGACCAACTAAATAAGGAAATAGTAGGAAACAGTATAAAAACTGGGACATTGCCAGGACATGATTATTCTATTGGCAAAAAAATGTTTCACTCAAGCTTTCAGTGACACAAGATGGATCACTTTCTTAAAAAAAAAAGTAGAAAAGGATCTCAGACCACCAGAGCACTGGTTAGAGGCATAGATTATCTCGACCCTTGACCCACTGCTCAATTGCATCAATGATCCTAAAAACCTCCTTAAACAAATATATGTAGTATCCATCAATTGTGGTGTGAGCTGCTCCTTTCTGTGCTTGCTGTCACTGCAGGTGGGGTGATTCCCCTCTGTTCTGCATATCCAACAATTTTTACATTCCCGATTTAATCGGTTCTTGTTCAGTTTTTAATGTTTGTCAATCTAGTTATAGAAGCTTTCCACCCAACAGAGCATAACTTATTTAATACAACATCCGTTCTAGTGCTCATCTGTGTTTCTCAAATGGATACAACACAGTATCAATTTCAAATGCAGAATGACAAACTCATCTGCATTTTTCCATCACTGCTTTTACTTCGTCTTTCCCTAATGCCCTTCTAGACACCGTCCTTAGTGTTTCACGCCAGCTTCTTCAGGGGGTCTTTCATTTTCAAACAATGCTGTGTGGGATAAAAGGCACCATTTTAACACATTTATTCAACTTTTCCCTTTTACTTAAAAAACTGAAACCAAAACCCATTTTGTCAGCACATTAAGAGGCAAGAGAACATAAGAACATAAGATATGCCATACTGGGTCAGACCAAGGTCCATCAAGCCCAGTGTCCTGTTTCCAACAGTGGCCAATCTAGGTCATACGTACCTAGCAGTTTCCCCAAAAGACACAGGTTCCGCAATGCTTGTACTGATTCAAGCATTGATATCCTGGGTACCTTCTTAATAATGGTTTATGGACCTATCCTCCAGGAACTTGTCCAAACCTTTTTTAAACCCAGCTACACTAGCAGCCTTTACTACTTCCTCCGGTAACAAATTCCAGAGTTTACACGTTGAGTGAAAAAATATTTTCTTTTATTAGTCTTAAATAGTTTACCCTGTAGCTTCATTGCATGTCCCCTAGTCTTTCTATATTCTGATAACGTAAACAATCGATCTACATTAACCCGTTCCACTCCGTTCATTAATTTATAGACTTCTATCATATCTCCCCTCAGCCGTCTCTTTTCCAGGTTAAAGAGCCCTAACCGTTTTTAGCCTTTCTTCATAGGAGTATCCTTCCATCCCCTTTACCATTTTGGTGGCTCTTCTCTGAACCTTTTCTAATAACGCTATATCCTTTTTAAGATACGGCGACCAGAATTGCACGCAATATTCAAGGTGCGGTCTTACCATGGAACGATATAGAGGCATTATAATACCTTTTGTTTTATCTTCCATTCCTTTCCTTATGATACCTAGCATTCTATTTGCTCTCTTGGCCACCGCTGCACACTGGGCCAAGGGTTTTAACATGTTATCCCCAATGACGCCTAAATATTTTTCCTGGGTGGTGGTTTCTAATGTGGAACCTTGCATCGTGTAACCATAGTTTGGGTTGTTCTTCCCTAGGTGCATAACCTTGCACTTGTCCACATTAAATTTCATCTGCCATTTTGATGCCCAGTCTTCCAATTTATCAAGATCCTCTTGCAATTTTCCACAATCCTCTTGGGTTTTAACAACTTTAAATAGTTTTGTGTCATCTGCAAATTTGATAACCTCACTCGTTATCCCTCTTTCCAGGTCATTTATGAATATGTCAAAAAGCAGCGGATCCAGCACAGATCCCTAGGGTACACCACTATTCACCTTTCTCCATTGGGAAAATTGGCCATTTAGCCCAACCCTCTGTTTTCTATCTTTTAACCAGTTCTTGATCCACAGTAGTACACTGCCTCCTATCCCATGACTCTTTAGTTTTGCCAAAAGTCTCTGATGAGGGACCTTGTCAAAGGCTTTCTGAAAGTTCAGATACACTATATCGACCGACTCACCTTTGTCCACCTGTTTGTTCACACTTTCAAAAATACATAACAGATTAGTAAGACAAGATCTTCCTTGTCTAAAGCCATGTTGGCTGTCTCCCATTAGGCCATGACTATCTACATGCTGAGTAATTTTATTCTTTATGATGGTTTCTACCATGTTTCCCGGTACTGACGTGAGGCTCACCGGTCTGTAGTTTCCCAGATCACCCCTGGAACCCTTTTTAAAAATTGGTGTTACATTGGCGATCCTCCAATCTTCAGGTATTAGAGGTGATTTTAATGATAGTTCACAGATTACTAATAGCAGGTCTGCAATCTCATATTTCAGTTCTTTCAACACCCTTGGATGTATACCATCCGGCCCAGACACCAACAAGAATTGCTAACTGCCCTATTTACTGTCTCATAAAAAGCACGGTAGCGTCAAGCACAGAACACTTAGCTTTGAGAAATAATTATTTTGAGTTTGAGGATTGGATGTATCATCAGGTGGTGGGAGTGGCGATGGGGGCCACCTTTGCTCCCTCAATTGCTAACCTGTATTTGGGTGCATATGAAACAAAGTAAATTTACCTGTCTCCATATATGTCTAATATTAAAGTATGGTGTCATTTTATTGATGACGTCTTTCTATATTTTTTTTTTTTATTGAAATTTTTACAAACTTACAAAGCAAGCATAAAGAAACATTCTGATGATTCATTAAGAAAGAAATACAAAAGTGAAAGAATATACAAAATAACAATACATCATACCTAGCCCACAATAGGGGGAGAATATAATAACCATAATAACAATAAAAAAAAAAACCAAGAGCTATACCTCCTGAATTTCTAGACAGCTAAATTAACAAAACCACCTATCCCAGTCCCTTTGTGCCAAGCCCCTCTTTATCACAAAGAAATAATTCAAGTTGAGAAGGATCAAGGAAAACAAACCTAGATCCCTGAAAAGTTAACAAGCACTTACAAGGATAACGAAGAAAAAAGGTAGCCGGCAGGGCAATCACTCTAGGTTTAAGGGCCAAAAAGCCCTTTCTTCTAGTTTGAGTCGCCCTACAGCCATCCGGAAATATTTGTACATTCGCACCGCAAAAAGGTACAGACATATTCTTGAAATAACTATGAAATACAAGAGCTCTATCCTGATCAGAAAGAAAAGAAACCACCAAAGTGGCTCTAGAAGAAATATTATCTTGTGAGTCCTCCAGGAATTTGGTGAGATCCAGGTCAGTCCCACCTTGAACCTCATCAAACCCCCCAGGGGAATCCCGAGACAGAACCCTTCCAGTCAAATAATATAATTTAGAGAGACAGACGGAATCAGCCGAAGCCAATCCCAAAACCTCTCTAAAGTACTTTCGCAGAAGTATTTCAGCTGAAAGCAACCGACAATAAGGAAAATTCAACATCCTAACATTCTTTGCACGAGACAAATTCTCATACTGTTCCATTTTGTGGTGTAAGACTAAACTATCTTTTATATGAGAAGCATTCACAGCTTTAAGAGCCTGACACTGATTTTCACAATTAGTAATCTGCTTGGAAACAATCTCCACCTTATTATCCACTGCAGACAACTTAGCAGTAATCTCCGAAGAGAAACTGCAAAGTTGCACAACAGTAGGCACTAAGGAACTTTCAATACGGGTAACCACCTTCCAAATATCAGCCAGAGTTACCTGCTCATCAGGCACTAAACTGGCTTCCTTTGGAACGGGTACCCATACCACAGGCTTCAGTTTTTCCCCCGTTATCACCGGGGTACTCTGCTGAAACTGCATATCCTCTGAAGTGGACAAAGGAGGAGAAGCATAGACTGGGGGAGAAGGTGGTGTCCGGTCTGGAGAGCTCAAGGACACCGGAGAGGGCCGGAGCACGAGAAAGTCATGGTCAAGCGTAGCATCCACACCAGACAGTACCTTAACATGCTTGTCCATAGGGCCCACCGCAGGCTCAGTTGCCACAACTGGTTCCGTCTTCTTCTTACGTTTTCCCATCACAATCCCCACAACCAGTGGACGATGACCCAGGCTCTTTGCTCCTTCGTTGCTCCAAGGGGCTCCCAAGGGGCGTAAAATGCCTCTTGTATCTAGCCCCTTCTATCGCTGCCCCGACTAGCGCCTCCGGCTGTGCCAACCCAAGGAGCCTTTTAAACAGGCCCCCGATGACGTCGGGATCGCCGGAGCAGGTGCCTGCCTCACCGGACCTCTGCGCCGCCTCTCTTCTCTCTCCCAGCGATGACGTCTTTCTATTGTGGGAAGGGGTATCAGAAGATCTTTTGCAGTTTCATTTCTGGTTGAATTCCAGGGAGACTAACATTCAGTTCTCTAGAAGTTATGATCCACTGAGTATTTCTTTCCTGGATGTGCTAGTGTCTAGAAAAGAGGAGAGTGGCACACTGGAAAAGCTACTGACTGCAATACGTTTCTACATTTTTCTAGTGTTCATCCCTAGCGGCTTCATGAAGGGTTACCATACTTCCAATTAATCCAGTATAGATGTAACTGTTCATCACTGTCTTGAGTTTAAATATCAATCCAAGCGTTTGAAAGCTGGATTTTTGGCTAGAGGTTACCTGTTGTCAGTAGTGGACGGGCCTATAAGCGGGACCTTTTTAATGACAGGGAATGGCTGTTATGTCCCAGGCAGGGTAAGCAGTGAGGGAGATAGGGAATTTGTTCATTTTATTACACCATATTCCCCATTACACCCCATTCCCCATTGTTAATAAACATTTTTCTGTGGTACAGACTGTTCCAAGTCTAGAGGATAAATGAAATAGATTGTATGGTCAAGGTATAGGAATCTTAATGAAATTCTGAGCCTCTCTCAACTTAAAAGTACTATGGTTTCCCAAGTGGAGAGTATTGGGCATCATCCTTGTAGGATGTGCTCAATCTGTGAAATCTCTCTTGCAGTAACCCAGTTTTCACATGATGTTCAGGTCTATAGTTTGCGACACTATACCTCTTGTACATCATGCTTTGTGGTGTATCTGGTTAATTGCCCGTGTAGGCTAGTATACATCGGTAAAACCACTCATACATTCAGGAAGAGAAAGTGTGAACGCAAGAGTAGGTTGTCATGTGTGATTATAGAGGCACCTTTTGTGGAGCACTGTCTGGAGTCAGGACATATGTTCATTGAATTCAGATGTTTTTGTATTGATCATGTGCCACGGGGTATTGCTGGCTTGAGTAGGGAACATGCTCTCTTGAAATGTGAACAGAAATGGATTTATGTTTTGAATACTGTGCACCCTTTTGGACTGAATGCTCAGATCAAGTGGGGTGCCCATTTATGATGGGTGGTGGGATTGGCTAATATTGAATATTGAAACTAACTCTGTTCATTTTTTTGCGATAAAGGTTATCATCTATCATGTCCATATGGTTTGTGGATGGCATCGCTACATGGTTATGCTGCTGAAAGAAATGTTTACAATCTGCAGCAGAAGCTGAAGGCACCGATTGCTTTGACTGTGAAACTTTGAGTGAAGGATGCTGGGTGTGAAGATGTCATGCTTTTGGGTGTACTGTGTGCTTTATTAGGTGTGCTTGTGCGGCGTCTTTTTTGGGAAGCCCACTTGACGTTACTGTGCTTTTTTATGAGACAGTAAGTAGCATGGTTAGCAAGTCTTGTTGGTGTCTGTTTTCTCTTGCCTCTTATGTTGTTGTTGACACAGTGGGTTTTGGTTTCAGTTTTTTAATTAAAAGGGTAAAGGGTTTGATATGGTCATATTTAGCAGCATTGTGAAGTAGTCTAATTGCCGTGTTTTGAATTGACAACAAAAAACCCAAACTATAAAAAACCAGAGAAACAGAACAACCACTCTATAAACAAAAATCCAAAAGGATTGTCTGTGAAACAAGCAAAGTATGTCAGTGTAACTTTTTTGTCGGGTCTCACACAGCAGGGTAGAGTAATTATAGTTTAACTCCCAATGTGAGCGTGACCCATTTTAATAATACATAAAAATTCAAAACAAAACTCGAAAACCGCTAAACTTAGCTGTGCAATCCAGAATCTCCACTGTTACCACATTCTGCAGACACGTGTGTTTCGGGCTCAGAAGCCCTGCCTCAAGTGCGACCCGCTTCAGAGAAAGAATCTGGAGTGGAGGAGTAGCTTAGTGGTTGGGGCAAGGTACTTCAGGCCGGAAGGTCGGGGGTTCAAATCCCACTAGAGGACAGCAACCTTGAGCTGGAAGGACTGGGGTTTCTAGTCCCACAGGTGCTCCTTGTGGTCTTGGGCAAGCCACTTAACCCTCCATAGCCCATGTTCCCTGTAAAATAGTTATCTCCAAGTTATAATACCCTATTCAATGTAATTTCAGTTTATTCAATGTAAACTGCACTGATGCAGAATAGCGCGGTATATAAGAGAATATAAATAAATAAATCTGGTGCCAAAGAATGCCGAGTCCCATGGCTCGTATTTCACCATGCCTGCTTGCATTGTGATTGGCTGCTGAAAATGATGCACTATGAGGAAAAAGCTGATGAACCAATGAATGGAAACATGAATGAAAATGCCTACAAACTCCCCCATTCTAATTCCAAATTTAAACCCCCTGGTATGACAGTTCACAGATGGTAAATCCACCACTGTTCAAGCCACTGTAAACACCGTGACCAATCTCCTCTCAGGTCTACTGGGACTATGTCTACTGACTACAGACATTTGAGCTCATAGTTACAAATGCCACAAAGGATAGAATTATAATAGTCGCATCTTGATAGAATAAGTGAATGGACCAAAGTATTAAGAGCTGATAGATCAATGAATGTCTCATCTGCATGAACATGTTAGAGAGCGAAAAAAAGAAGTTTTAACCATACCCAAGAAATGCTGATGAAAATTAAATTCTGCTTCTAGTATGATGCCTAAATAAAGGAAAGTATTTGAAAGTGTGATAGGGGAGTCTGCAATGAGGGGGGACACAGAAAGGCTAGTACAGTGGCGAGTGATCTGAATGCCTGGGACTTGGAAGGATTGAGTTTCAAATGGTGGGCCTCCAAGTAGGTGGCAATAGAGTCTAAGAAGATTAACTTGATGAAGGTCAGAGGCTGAAAGATCAAGTACTAATACCTTGATCTTGTATGATGGTTGCTAAAAGTGCCAAGAAGATATTAAAAGCAATGGGGCTAGTATGGAGCCCTGAGGGACTCCTTGAGTAGAGCAGAACCAAGAGGAGTAGAAACCTTGTCCCACAAGGACATAGGATGTGGGTTTGCTAACTTGTGGTGTTCTTGTGTCTCTGTAGGTATTATTCATTGACTGCTGCTGCTCTCCTGTGCAGATTCGTGGCCACGAACGTGGCTGCCATAGTCCCATCCACTAACCTCCATGAGGAAGTGACATACTTCTTGCTTTATTTTAAAAGTACTCTTATTTCTCTGTGGCATGAGCATGCCACATTGTGCGCCAAAGGAGCATGGCAAAGGAGCATGTTGTGCTCCTTTGTACACTCCTTCATCTGTCCTCCACGTCTTCCAGTGCCTTTTGGGTATATGCTTCATTTTCATGCTTTTGTTCTTTTTTTGTCCTCTTTGACTGTGATGCACCCTTTGCCCATTCATGTGCATTGGAGGTATCGCCCGTCCTCCTCCTACTTTCAAGCTTCCCCTAGGGTAAGAAGTCTACTCCCTGTTGTGGTTTCTTCTCCCTCGGGCTCCTTTTCTAGTTATTCCTCCCCCGCCAAGTGTAGTCTTTCTATGGGTCTCCTGAATGTCCGCTCTCTTAAGCGTAAGTTTCAGCTAATCTCGGATCTGCTTGTTTCCTCCTCCCTGGATCTTCTCTTTCTGACCACCAATCTTGTCCTCCTGCATCTAGTCCACTCTACATCACATCCTTCAAATCCCTGGTATCATTCTGGGCTTTGCTTCCTTAAGTGCCAGCTTTGCCAGCTGGAGCAACTGGTGGAAGTTCTGTATACCCTCTCTGCTCTCTTCCTCTAAATCTGCTTCTTGCCACTATCACACAGTTGTTGTGGTCAAAAAATCTTACTATTTTGCCCTGGTACATAAGGATACCACCTCCTCCCAGCTGTTTCATTTACTGCACCACCTCACTGATTCTCCGCAGGCCCCCATTACTGCCTCATCTCTCCATCCACAGGATTTTGCCTTGGCTTTTCAACAGAAGATGTTTACCATTCAGTCTTCCTTGCTGCTCTCCCTTGCTTGTTCATCCCCACCCTCCAACTCTGTTTCCTCTTCCTCTTCAACTCATGAACTCTTAACTCTCAAAGTCCCTACCTACTGTGACCTGTTTCATGCCATTGCCACTTCTCATTCCACCACAGCCCCGACTGACCCAATGCCTTAGCAACTCTTTAAGTCAATTAGTGGCTTTTTTCTCTTGCAATTGTTTTCTATTATATTTATATCTTTTTCATAAGGCACATTTTCCTCCTTTTGAAAAGAGGCTACTGTCCTTCCTATTCTTAAACCTGGAACCTCTGATTTGCTTGACCCTCTCAACTACTGTCCCATTTCTCTCCTGTCTTTCCTTTCCAAGGTAGTTGAGTAGTTGGTTGCACAGCAACTCCAGGACTTCCTTGTCCGGTTCAGTGCGTTTCACTCTGCTAAGACTGGGTTCCTTCCTTGGCTGTCTACTGAACACTCCTTCCTGGCTATCACTGACTTCCTCCGCACTGCTCTTGACTGCAGTCATGAAGTTCTTCTCATGTCTCTTGATTTCACTGCGACTTTTGATCTAGTCGACCATTCTCTTCTCCTAGCACATCTCTGTTCCATTGATTTTACTGATTCAGCATTGGCTTGGCTGCATTCTTATCTGCATAATCAAACCTTTAGGATCTCTGGTCCTCCTTGCTCTTGACTCCTCAGACTCTTCACTGTGGTGTTCCTCAGGGTTATGCCTTGGGCCCTATTCTCTTTAATATCTTTCTTGCTCCGTTGGCTTCCTAAATTAAATGTTTAGATGACACCTTCTTCATGTACGCTGACAATGTTCAACTTCTCTTTCACTTTCTCACCTATTCCATTACAGTTAGCTCTCAGGTCTCTCAGAAACTTAACAGTATTATTGATTGGCTCACCATTCATGGTCTTAAACTCAACACCTCTAAAATGTCAGCTAAGCTTTTTTCAAATGCAATCCCCCCTTCACTTTGTGTGACCCCCTCTATTCATGGCCCCCGTATTCCTTTCTATCAAAATTCCTGGCATATCCTTTGATCGCCACTTTTCTTTCTCACATCACATTTCTTGTACAGTCCAGTGTTGCTTTTTCCTTCTCAGTCAGAATCATTCTATTTGGAATCTCCTTGAGCTGAAGTCTTCTCGTTTGCTCATCCTCTCCTTAGTTATCACTCGTCTGGACTATGAAAATATTCTTCTTTCTAGACTTCCTCAATATCAAATTTGACATCTTTAGCTGATTCAAAATACTGCTATAAAACATCTGTATGGTGCCCGTAGATTCAACAGCATGACCCCTTTTTTCATTACTGAACATTGGCTCCCATTTTTTTTTTCTACAACAGAATCAAACTTTTCACCTTGGCGTTTAATGCTCTTCATTTCAGAATCCTCCATTTACAGGCTAAAGACCCATGCAGCAAGCTGCACTATACCTTAGCACAGCATCTTATACTTGATTTTACCATGCTAACCTTCCTCACCAATGCAGGAAGAAAGATTAGCATGGACAATAATAGCAAGGAGTTTAAGGAGATTAACAATGAAGATCAGGGGCTGAGGGGTCAGTGTAAGTACGCTCGTAGCTAGTAATATATTATTGGCATAAGCTTAAGCACTAACACTTGATCCTGTATGATGGTTGCTAAAAGTGTCAAGAAGATATTAAAAAGCAATAAGGCTAGTATGGAATTGTAGTGAGTGTGCATTACTCCTGGCTTCCACCTTAAGAGGTTTGGGGAGGGGGGGCAGAGGTACCAGAGGAGACTCACTTGCCTTTCTGCTGCCACGGTCAGTAGTGGTGGGATTGGGGGTTTGGGGCATGTGACCCAAGGCACCTAATGTTGGAGGGGGGGTGTCTGCTGCACTGGCATGATGATTGGGGTTGGGAAGAGCGAGAGGGCCCACTTGGGCCACCAGTGATACGCTTGGGAGCAAATGTAGAGGGCTGAGGAATCCAGCGATCTGAGGTGAAATGCCATACTTCACCACTTATCATCGTCTTTTCCAACGGTGCATCAATGTAAAGATATAGTGCTACAGAACAAGTTAAAAAACTGTGCTTGATCTCAGTGCAGTTTTTACATCGGGAACAATTTACTATACAGTGATTTGCGCGCATTTTGCATGCTTGCTGCTTAACCCTTTAGCACAGTGGTTTTATTATGATTTTTGGGTGCTATTCATTCTTTGCATATGGTTTTCTAACCCCTACAGGCAGTACTGTATCTAAATAAATTGTCATACTGCCTCTTTAAATTACACTGAATCACTGCAACCTTATTACAATAGATGGTATCAGGTTTTCGCTTAGCATGTTAGCACTGATGTTTGTAATTAGATGTAAGCCACAGTAAATAGAGCCATTTCTTCAAAATAGGCTGCTCTGTAGATGTTTATTAAGTGCTCAAATATACTGATAGCATAACTAACAGGAACAGAGTGTATATTATATGATTAAAATGCAGGGAGACTTATAATTGCCAACTATCCACTGTAAGTGGAGTGTTTATAACTAGATGTTTTGCAGAATGATAGGAATACCAAATACAAGTGAGGCCTATATTTTAGCTCATTTATCACCAAAGGTCATGCACTGTAATTCTGATGCTGATTATCAAGTTGATGTATTCCACGGAATTATTAAATGGCATATTGTAGAATACAATTTAATTTTAGTCTGCCTTGTATATTAATGCATCATTCAGTGCTTTACAGCCATCATGAGATAGCAGGGAAATACTTTAATGCATGTTTTAAAGAAGGTTAAAATAATGGGAGGGGTTAGGTTAAGTAAGAAACAGTTGAAAAATGTAGGCTAAAGTGATTCATAATTGCTGAAGGACTGGAAATGGAGAAAGGCTTTCTAGCAGCCATACTTGTCCCCGGGAAAAAAGGAATTTTTTGCAGGTTGGACTATTGTTTATTGCAATCTGAAGAGGTTACTGGATAGAAGCATTCAAGATCCCACCTTTGGATATCTTTGAAGGAAGGGGCTTTGTGGTCTTGAAAGTTGATGTTCAGCATCATCTTTTTATGCCCTTTATGTGGCCCACATGAAATTTAACACAGCCCCTGTAGACCTCAAGCAAACAAGGAAGTCACAGTATGTTATGAGCAACATTTACTAAGTGATTTGTTTGTTAAAATTATTTCAGCCACATGAATTAGTTCTCCAAACAATGTGCTTCTCTCAATCAGCTAAAAGTGTTGTTCTACAACACACAGACTTCTGACTACACTGAGAGGTAGCTTTCCTGGGAGTGTTTTTAGGTTGGAGAAGAAAAAGTACATGCATAGATTTCCCCCCAAAAAAACAGGAGCACGTGATTGGAGTAATAAGCACCAAAGTGAAAATATGTAGGTGCCTTCACTTTGAAATGTGGAGATAAAGCCTGGACGTGAATTTTGTCCCACTGTTGACAGTTTGATAACTATCCCCTATATGTAGATATAGAGGAAGCTAGTCCAGTCTCATAGCAGTAGTGATTTTAATTGGACAATAGCAGCAGAAAAAGATGGCATTGCTTATCTCAAGAAATTGCTCTAAAAGGCCTATCTACTAATCTGCGAGAATACCAATAGGGAACTGTGGCTATCATTTTGAATGAGGAAGCTACTGAGTCAAGGTGCCAGGGATTGCTTTTTCCCCTCACTATCTACCAGAGAGACTCCAGTAGCTGCTGGGGGTGTAGAGTGGATTCTGGTGGGTTTGAAAAGGGGTCAGAGTAGGAATAGGTTCTAGGGTATTTGAAAAGTGATGAGGTGACAGGGGAGTCAAGGGTGTTTGGCAGTGTAATAAGAGTTGGAGATAGGTTCCAGGAGAATTGGAAAGAGATCGGAGAATAAAGATGGTTTCCAATGGAGTGAAAAAGAGTTGGGTTGGGATGGTTTTGAAAAGGATCAGAGTCAGGGTTTTACTAAGCACTGAGTTCTTTAAGTTGCTCCATAGGAGCATTGGGCTGCTTATTAACTCACTAGGAGGACACTTAACAGCAGCTCTGGAAGTATCATTAACTTTCCATGAATAACACAACTTGCACGTTTTGGTGTAAGCTGTGTTAGCCATTTTGCCTAGTAATGAGTTGATCTGCGGCATATTTCATTACTTTTTAATGCTTGTTAGGTCATATATTTGTGTGTTATGGTGAAACAGCACACATTAGATGTGATTTACATGCATTTTAGGGTTTTAGTATGTGTTAATTGCCATATCATTGTCATCACGCAGCTTAGTAAACAGGCCTCTAAAATTGCTTTTGGAAGATAAGGAACAGACTACATCAGGAGGTGTCACCTAAAACTTATATTATCATCCAGCTGCTCTATATGGAAACTGAGAACTGCTTAAACACATTATTCACTTAATAGCTATTTAAATAACATCAAGACAATTTTTTAACCATTCCAGGTGAGTACATCTACAGTTATTTGGACTTAAATACAGACTTATACATTTAGAGGCAAAGGTAACCTATCCATGTATTTTTCAGCAGCTTAATACTGATAATGCCACAGACAATTCTTAGACTGCCCTGGCACTATCAGGACAGAAAGCCAGTAATAGCCACTATCTGTATAGCTAAGCAACAAAAAGGCTGCTCTCACTTAAACCATTTAACCATACAGACAGCAGCTGCATATCGCCAGTATACATATACTTCAGTGCCCATATGTATATTCTGTGCCGCCATGTTGTTTGCCACACATAGTCCTTCTGCTGAATCCTGGAAGTGATGCTGCCAGCAACACATCATCTAGTCAGCAACCTCTTGAGGTAACTGGTCTGGATATAAAGTAACACACTTGGCGGTTCATGCAACAGACACATGCCAAAGGAGAAGGTTCTGCTCCTTGTGTGAGCTCCTTAGGGTGACTCCACCAACACTGCTGACTCCTCTAATTCATGCTATACACCTTCGTTTCCCCAGTTCTTAACTCACATGATCTTTCACTTTCCAAGTAAGTTCTGCTTGCCTCCCTCTCCCTTGCCCTCTTGGCGCTACTCTTTGCTTCTTCTTTTCAGCATTTTCTATGCTACAGTCATGTGTTCTAATCCCATTCTCTGGGGTCAACAACCTCCATGTAAGACCGGCCTGATTTCTTCCTCCTGCGGCCGCTGCCCCAGCAATCTTATATCTTGTTCTACCACTGTATCGCGTTCACATCAGTCTGTTCCTCCTCTTTATCCTTCCCTTCGCTCTTCTGAATTGTAGATCTCTTCACTCTAAAACACTTCTGATTCAAGATCTCCTGTCCCAGCATCACATTGATGCCCTCTTCCTTACGAAGACCTGGTTGAAGGAGGGGGAGAAGTCGCTCCTCAACCACTGTCTGCACCCGCGTTTTGTAGCTTTTTCAACACCTCAACTGTGCTGCAGCAGTGGAGGTGTGGCAGCTCTCCTTTGGCCCTCTCTCCCAGTCTCCGCTGCCCTTCACTATCCGAGTCCCTTCTCCTTTGTCTTGGTGCCTTTCCCCCTCTTCATCTCCTTCTGATCTATGCCCCTTCTTCTATTCCCATCTTTGGGACTCCCTTCTTACTCTGTCTGAGGCCTCTCTTCTTTACCCTCAAGTCATCATTGTAGATGACTTTAACATTCATTTTGATTCCCTCTACAAACCCCATGCTAAGGCTCTGGTCACTCTCTTTCAGGACCTCTTTCTTTCTCAGCATATCTCCTTTCCAACACATGCTGGATCTCACTCTCTCCTTGTCAGGCTTTCCTCACTCTTCCTCTCTGTCAGCTCCACCACTCTCTTGGACTGGCCATGGTTAGAGCACTGGCTTGGGACCCCAGAGACCAGGGTTCAATTCCCACTAGCACTCCTTGTGGCCTTGGGCAAGTCACTTAACCCTCCATTGCCTCAGAAAAATCCAAGCTATCAATACCCCTGTTTAATGTACATTACCAAGTTTAATTTACAATGTAAACTGCTTTGATTGAAATGATAAAGCGGTATATAAAACCTGTTAAATAAATAAATTGCACATCTCCCTGAACAAACCATCCTTGCCTTCTCCCTCTTCTATCCCTGCTTACTTTTCTTGAACCCTTTATACACATTCCCTTAAGCTCTTTCCCCAGTCATATCCCCTGTTATCTCCAAGTTACCCACCCTGTTATAATGTAAGCAAAGGATTGTCCCAATGCAAAATTTGTTAACTGTAAACCACGCTGGTACCAAAGAGCGCGGTATATAAGAACTGTAAATAAATAAATAAATAAATATGTCTTATTCCCTGAAGATTTTCCTACGCTTCCAGAGGAAGTGCAGGTTAAGTCCTGACATTCAATGCTCTCCCGTGCTCTTGACAATATTGCCCCTCTCTGACCTCACTGCAGAGCATCTAGATGCTCACAACCTTGGTATCATCATTGCCTTTGCCTTCTTCATTGCCACCTTTGTCATGCTGAGCATGTTTGGTGAAAGCATCCCTCTCCAGAGGTGCTCCAGTGTTTTCAGCTCCTGCATCATCACTATCGCCTATTGACCCAAGTTGCTAAACATTCATACTATAGCAACCCGATCTCTTCCGCCCCTAATTCCTCCTGCCAGCTGTACTCCATCCTTTTGTCCCCTTCATCCATTTCTACCTCTAAGACCACCTCTCCTCTCTCCTGTCACTCTTGCACAGCACTTCTAAGCCAAAGTGCAATTACTTCGAGCAGCCCTTCCTGACTGTCCTCCACCTTTGTCACCTTGTTCTCCTGAGCCTCCCTCCTCTCCCGTATCTTCCCCAGCCCACCCTCATATCTGGTCCACCTTCTGTACAATCTCTTCCATAGAACTCCAGAAGATCTAGTCCTCATCTCTTAAACCACCTGCACCTCTGATCCCATTCCATCTACCTGACTTTCTGAACTGTTCTTGGCTTTGCTACCTCTAATCCTTTCCATGTTGAACAATAGTCTGTCCTCTGGCCCCTTTCCCTCCCTCTGGAAACATGCTCTCATTTGACCCATTCTGAAAATGTATTCTCTAGACCCCTCCATTCCAGTCCATTACTGTCCTGTCTCTACCCTTCCTTTTCTCTCAAAGGTACTTGAGAAGTTTGTCTTTTCACAATTTGCCTCCCACCTGGAAACCACACATGCTCTACACGCCCCCCTCCCCAATCTGAATTCCATACCAGTTATAGCACTAAAACCATCCTTTTCTCTTTTTTTGAATGAAATCCATCAGTCTCACGGCCATGGTGATAGTTCTTTGGCTGTTTCCTTGGATCTTTCTGCTGCGTTTGATTTGGTCGATCACTCTTCTCGCTTATCTGCACAGTCTCGGGATCCATGGCAGTCACAGCTGGTTCTATTCTTTTCTCTGCCAGCACTCCTTCTCAGTCTCAGGCAACCCCTCCCTCTCCCTCTCTTCCCCTGTGTTGTGGTGTTCCCCATAAAGCACTACACACCAACACCCCTACATATCTCTCAGATGTCCTGCATTTACACACTCCCCACTGTGTCCTCCGTAATGTATATGGCAATTGCCTTCACTTACCTCTGCTTCACATGCCAGACTGGAATCCATTCGTACCTCCACCCTTTATTTCCTCTGACCCTCCCTTTGGAATTCCCTGCCTCCAGACCTCTGTCTTGAACCCTCTTTTCCAAAACTTAAATCTAAATTCAAAACACACCTCTTTCAGATGGCTTTTGACCTTCCCTCATCCAACCCCTAACTCCCCTCTCCAGTCGCCTGATCTGTCTTATTCTCCTACCTTGTGTGAATGCCTGACTCTACTGCCATTCTTTGGCATTCTTTTCAGACTTCCTTAATTCTGTAATGGATTTAAATTTGTAAACCACCCTGCTACCTGGTTAAGGTGTAGTATATTAAGTGTAATAAAACATAATCATAAGCAAACAGGAAATCCATCTCCAGGGCCACTCCGGCGCTTCTTGTGCCGCCCTGCCAATTGACATAAGCCACTCGAACCACCTGACACTTGACCAGGAACCAAAAACATAGAAGAACCAACATGATGGCCTTTTCCATGAGGCAATTGATGGACCACACCATTTCCCAGTGGTTACAATGGCCCTGCATTGTACAATTTTGGCAATGGGCTTCCAAGCCCAAGAGACTGGCTTTCATTGTCAATAGGATCCAGGAGAAATCATTCAGTGGAACACCTTTCCTCAGGTAACAGGGCTGCTGCCACCACTGCAGACTAGACTTCACCATTCAGTGGGAGCGGGACATAACAGGGTATTTGGGGACACCTATGTCAGAAGGACCAAGCCTGTTGCAGAAAGGAAAAGAACTCTGGGAAGGACAATCCAGGATTTGGAAACTCTCCTCTTGGGAAAGGCTCCCAGACACCAGGGGGCATAGCTGCCACAGACCCCCCAGAGGATGAAGAAGGGCTCACAGTATGGTCACTGGAGCTTCTGGCCGGCTGAAGATCCTTGCCCTTAGCACCATCCTGTACTTCCTGCTCTGAGGCAGGAAGAGGTGGACTAACTGTGTCCCCCGGTGGAAAGGGGTAAAACATGCCCTCCATGTGTGACTCAGAAGCTACCATACATGAAAAACAAAGTCTAGAATCCAAGGATGAGGCTCCTCACTTGCCACAGGTCAAACAACATTTCCTGGAAGAAGACAGAGAGTTAGAGTAAGTATCACCAGAGCATGCATTAAGGCCGCATTGGCCCACAAGCGTTTTTTACAGAATGCACGCTAAAGGCATTAGGACAGGAGTGCACATTGGAGCCACTTGGGTGGAACATGCATTAGAACCATGCGATCCATAGGCACACAATAGGCAAAAACCTGCCTCTGCTGAGTCCATGCTGCCTTGGATCCAGGGCCGGATTTACCTATACGCCAACTACGCCGTGGCGTAGGGCCCACAGCTGACAAGGGCCCACAAAAATTGAAAAAATTGTTAGCTTTCTTAAATTAAATAATAAAAAAAATGCTGGCTGCCGCCGTGGCAGCATGGACTGTCCCACGGGGCCCCCTCTGCTGTCGCGGCAGCATGGACTGTCCCGCGGGGACCCCTCTGCCTGGCTGAATCCGTCCGTCCGTCCCTCCCTCCCTCCCTCCGTGCCGGCTTTGAGAGGCGCAAAGGAAGAGTGTCTCCCTCGCGTTTCTGTTAAGCCCGCAGGGACTGATGGGAAATGGGTTATAGGGGGGGCTTAAACTGAAAATGGGGTGATGGGGGTTAGGACTGTAAGTGGGCTGATTGGGGGGCTAGGACTGGTATTGGGTTGGGGGGTTGCTAGGACTTTAAATGGGCTGATGGGTGGCTAGGACTGGAAATGGGCTGATGCAGGGACTAGAAGGGAATGGATGCTGGGTGAGGCTGGAACTAGAAGGGAGCTGATGTTGGGGGAGGATTAGAATGGGATGGGGCTGAAAGAGTAAAATGGAGAAGGGAAAAAATATTTTGCGTGGGAGGGATAAAAAAACTACAATTGGCCGGGTATTGGGAGAGTAAGTGGGGATTGAGGATGGAGGAGTAAAATTTGACTGGATGAAATAGGAATGAGGAAAGAGCAAAAGGAGAAAGATTAGTATGTTAAAGCAGATGTAGAGAGAGAATGGAAAAAACCTAGAAGAGAGAAGAAAGGACAAATGGACAGCAGATGATGAAGAGTTAGCAGAAGACACGAAGAAACCAGAAGAAAGTGGCTGGAGCAATTGCAGCTGAAAAAAATGCACAAAAGGTAGAAAAATATCTCTTTATTTTGAATTTATTAATTGGAATATGTCAGCTCTGGTAAATGTGCATCATTAACGTCTGCGCTTTGTTTAGTACAAGAGCAAATTAATGTATAGTTTTATTTCTACAGTATTGTACATTCCAAGTTTGGCTTTTGGGATTCCCAGTTTAATTATTGTCTTCCTGTTTCTAAATTGTGATTACTTGTTTGGTGATGGTCTATGTTCTGCATGTGTAACTGAGCTGAGGTGTTCTGTTTATATAATTCCTATTTGACATTGCCACTTGTTCTCTTTCCCCAGTAGGTCATGTATTGTTGTTCTCTGAAATGTATTGGTTTAATATTTGCAATGTTGCCTTTTGATTGGTAGAGTATGGTGCTTTGTGAGTCCTGGTAGTGCTGTTAGGATACGGCGGGTTTGCTATGGGTTCTAAATGGGCAGTGTTTGTAGTAGTTCCTAATGTGTCTGGCAGTTGGCACTGGATTATAGTAATGTAGAAATCTTTTAGTCTTTCTTTATCCATACACTCATTAAGAGGCACGTTTACTAAAAGTATATGGTAACATTATGCAAATATTTATGCAAATGAGGCCCATTATGCAAATGAGGCCCCGCACCCCCCTTGGGCCGCCCCTGCTGGGGGCCCACAATTTTTGTTGGCGTAGGGCCTCACTCAAGGTAAATCCGGCCCTGCTTGGATCCTATAATCTGCTGGACTCCAGAAACCTCACTATTTTCTCTTTCAGGAGCGTTTCCAATAATTTACTCACCACCGAAGTTAAACTAACCGGCCTGTAGTTTCAACCACATCCTTACTTCCGCTTTTGTGTAAAGGGACTACCTGAGCCTCTCTCCAGTCCTGTGGCACCACTCCCGACTCCAACGAGGCATTGAAAAGGTTAATTACTCATCATTCTCAGCATACCCCCTGTTTGTGGGATCCCGCAAGGCTCTGCCTTGGTGCCCCCTGGCGAGTCTTATTCAGTCAACTGATATTGCATTTCACATATATGCTGATGATATCCTTTTCATTGCCCCAATTGATAGCCTGTGTCTAGATCCTTCAGCGATCAACTCCCTTGAAAGCATAGCTTTATGGCTTCAGGCTAGAACATAAGAAGATAAGATGTGCCATACTGGGTCAGATCAAGGTCCATCAAGCCCAGTATCCTGCCTCCAACAGTGGCCAATATAGGTCACAAGTACCTAGCAGTTTCCCCAAAAGACTCAGGTTCCACAATGCTTGTATTGGGTCTAGCAGTGATATCCCAGGTCCCTTTTAATAATGGTTTATGGACCTTTCCTCCAGGAACTTGTCCAACCCTTTTTTAAACCCAGCTTGCTAACAGCTTTTACTACATCCTCCGGTAACAAATTCCAGAGTTTAGTTACACGTTGAGTGAAAAAATATTTTCTCTTATTAGTCTTAAATAGGTTACCCTGTAGCTTCATTGCATGTCCCCTAGCTTTCCTATATTCTGATGACATAAACAATCGATCTACATTTACCTGTTCCACTCCATTCATTAATTTATAGACCTCTATCATATCTCCCCTTAGCTGCCTCTTTTCCAGATTAAAGAACCCTATCCTTTTTAGCCTTTCTTAATAGGGGTATCCTTCCATCCCCTTTACCATTTTGGTGGCTCTTCTCTATACCTTTTCTAATAATGCTAAGTTAAAAAAAAATAAAGTAATTGCAGAGCACAAAACAGCAGTTATGTTCACTCTCACACAGGATTATTCCTGCAGTGGGGATTTCCTCTCCTGACGTCTTTCTTCTTTACTCCTTTCCCAGAGTTCCTGTAGAGCTTGATGCTGGACTTGGATATGATCACAGACTTTGCACCCCTTTAGGTCTGGTCCTCCTTGTCTTCATTCCAGCAGATGACTGCTATATTTTTCTCCTCTATTGTTCCAGGATATTTCTTCAAGGCTCTCTCTCTCTTGCTTTCTTCTTTACACCTTAAAGCATAGTACAGTGGCCTAAGCTGCCATTATCACTACTTAGGTTGCTGGTTCCCTGGCCTGTTTATCCATGAACCTCTCCATCTTCCCTTTGGTGCGCCGGCTGAGGAGCCAGAGTCAGACTGTGATACAGTGGTTATGCCAACCAATGGCAAGAAACTGCCTTTGGTCCTGATCTTTATACCGGTCAGGTTTCTCTCTAACTGAGGTCTCCAGACCTCACTGGTCAGGAGAGCCCTCCCATGTTCTGGAAATGAGAGGTCACAATTTAGTATTTTAGTAGAACCAGTAGAGGTCTTTGCCACTCAAATAAGGCAGAACCTGAGAGGTTTCTACATGTGATATTATAGCTCTTATACCTTTTTGATGTGCGGATTGCTCCTGAACAATGGGCATTCCATCAAAGGCAAAAGCTATTCAACTGAAGATATGTATAGAAGGCGCCGATTCATGGAGATTTTTGCACAAGAATAACTTTTACACAAAGGTCATTCAGAGATGTGTCCTCAGTAATCAGTACAGAGTTTACACACTTGATCAACCCCTGACGAAGGGTAGCGAAACACGGCCTGTGTTGGGTTGGTAATAGGCTTATTAAATAAACTCTGCCTTTTCCACATAATCACGTTTTGGACTGGGTCACATTCACATAAGAGGCAGTTCCTGCTCTATAGAGTTATAATATTTTTCAAGACAGTCAAACAGAAAAAACAAGGAAATAGGATATTTTTTAATGGAAACATACATGGGTACTGGAAAGGATATTAAGGGGATCAGGATCCAAAAGCAGCCTCAAAGCGATGGGTTTCTAGCCAGGATTTGAATAGGGATCAGAGATGGAGCCTGACATACTACTGACTCAGGTAGTCTATTCCTGCAAAATAGAATGAACAGTCTGGCATCATCAGGCTTTACACTAAGTTCTGAGCTCTGGGAGAGCTGTTCCATCCTGGTGACATTCAATGATATCACCCACTTGTATGTCGGATTAATCCTACTGTCTAAGGAAAACATCAGTTCTAGGTGGGAATCAATGTTTTTTCCAACGTTTAACATGTGTAAAAGGCTTTATAAAATCCCTGCCCCCCCCCATCCCCCTACTCCTCTCAATGTGCAAACTATGCATTATTAGTGACTAGGCTCCATTAAAAATAATGGAAACTGCAGTAAAATCAGCGTATTTTACTTAACATGGTAGCTTACTTTAGTGAACAGGCCTGCAAGTATTTGCAAAACTCAGATCCATAACCATCTAGCATTGGTGTCTTGACATTCTTTAAATCCTTGATTTCTTCCCCTGCAAGTTAATTGAAGCTTTTAGGTCAGTTTGGGATAATTTAGATTATTAGAAGTTCTTCCCTTAAAGCCAGATTTTCAAGGCTCCGTGGAATACAAATAAGAATTATATTCACTATATATTTTGTTAATTAGCGCACTGGTGTATGCCTATTACCTCTTTTGTCTTTAACAATAAATTTTGGTCCTTCTTGAGCTCTAACAATCCTTGCCAAGTCTCTGCCTCATAGGAGGATGTCAGTATAGTAGAGGAACTGTGCACCGTCTGTGCTTTGAAATGAGAAGCCATCATTTACAGAAAAAATATGCCTTTGCAATCACCCTCCAAAAAAAGCAGCTAAGCCAGAAATACAGTTTTGTTTCTTTTGAAAACAAGACCCTTTTATAACTGCTTGAACACTTTTTCTTGTATTTGTTTTCCTGAATGCAAGCTAACTTCATTCTATTGTTATTCGATGCTATTGGGTCGGCTCTAGATGGTGTTGCAGTATATCTATCTATCTATCTATATATATATATGCCAAGGGTGTAGTTTGTCTAGGGGCTTTCAGGTATTTCAAATAGTCGACTTTTATTCATATAGGATTGCAAAGTACGTGGGCTATAACTTAAACAAACAAGTTAATGTATGAATTAAGGACTTAAATAAAAATAAATAAATAGATTCTATTTTTCACTTTTGCCGTTCTCAGAGTTGCACAGCTTTAATATTCATAAATGTCCATCTCTGCTATGCATATGAAAAAGAGTCGATATGCTGGACACCTCAAGGTTCATATTCAAAAATATTTATTGAGTTATCTTCAGAGGTAACCAATTAAGGTCCTCATTTCTAAATGATAAGCCAAAGCATAACTTGACGTCTAATGTGGTGAAGAGCCAGAGTTTAAACTCTAGCCACTAAATTACAGGCTGGAATATAACAAAATGAACCACCTTAATAGAAAGACAGAACCCAGTAACCAATGCCCCTTAAGAAGTGAGAAACTTCAGAAGGGTGCTCTGAGCAAATATAGCCAGCAGGAGGGACTACATTTCCCATGAGTCCACAAGGTGGGGCTAGGAAGTGGGTTCCCAGCTGAAAGGAAGGCTTTTCCCAGGAAGCAAATACATTTTTTTGGAGCTAGATAGAGGATGCAGCACTAGAGTCCTGAGCAAAGGCAAATATGTAGAAGAACGCATGGAAATGGAAAAGGAAACTAGGGATCTTGCTATACTAGATGAGGGGGAGATGGAGTATCTGGAGGAAATAACTTGAAATCTGCTTTCAGCTCAATAATCAAGCATTCTTGTTCAATGTAAGTGGATGGTAACATTTGGCTATTCTGCTGAACTAGAGTTTTACTCAGACCTTTTCTCACTTTCCTGTCCTAAGGATCTGGACAAATACTAAGAGAGTGTGGGAGAAGGGGAGTTAAAAAATAGAGAAGAGAGAAAAACGTTGTTTCTGGGATTTCACTTGTGCTATCTGCATTTGAAGTTGAGCCTGTCTTAAAAATGCTTTTTTCTGGGATTTCTAAGGTTACCAGATGTCCCTGATTTTTGAGGACTATTCCTGATTCTCTTCTGTTTTGCAGCCTTCTATCTCTGATTTCAGCAATGGGGACAGTAGGTAAAAAAGGAATTTTATTTTTAATCTAGTCATTTTAATATGCCAGTTTTTAGAATGTACCTCCAATATCTTTATGTTTTGCACATTACTGGGGAAATGTACCATGGTTTCTATTCCTTTGTCAATTCATCTTCTTGGAAGTGATGTTGTTGCTGTCATGGAATGAATGGGGGAGGGGGCAAGGTAATGACTCCTTTTCCCTCCTCCATGCTTTGCTCAAACCTGAAATTAAGGTGTCTCTTCATTCTCCCCACACACATTTTGGATAAGTATTCCATATTTGGCTGCAAAAAAATCTTGCAAGCCTAGGGATTTCACTTGCGCTACTTTTAGAAAACTGAAATTCCGAGCTAACTCACATTTTGTAGACTTGCCTTCCGATGGGGTTCAGCATGAGAAATAAAACAAAAAATGCACTGATCTACAAGTCCTGTGCCTGTGACATTCTTGAGAGCCTACTACACTAGAAACAAGCTATGCTTTCTGAAAGAAGTGGGTCACGATGTGTTCCAGAGGGCAGAACTAAAAATTGTGGTGATAGCCCCAGTATTCAGATAGTGGAATTATGAAGGCAATTTATGAAGAGTTCTGTGTGGGTTTTTTTTCCATGTGTAAATAATGGACATACATGTATATCAGCATGTCTATATGACTAACAATTTTAGGAAAGGTGCTAGTTATTTAAATATACCGTGACACACAGAGATTTCAAGAAAATGTGTACTGGGCACAGTTTAGGTAGTCTTGCACATTTCGTATTTTAGAATGGTACTGCACACTTATCCAGGAAACTTTCTACCCAGGCACTTAGGAACATAAGATGTGTCATATTGAGTCAGACCAAAGGTCCATCAAACCAAGTATCCTGTTTCCAACAGTGGCCAGTCCAGGTCACAAGTACCTGTCATGTTCCCAAAAGATAAACAGATTCTATGTTGCTTATCCTAGGGTTAACAGTGGATTTCTCCAGTCCACTTCAACAACAGTTGATGGACCTTTCCTCTAAGAATTTGTCCGAAACTCTTTTAAACCCAGCTGCACTTACAGCTTTTACTACATCCTTTAGCAAGAAAAGAATATTTTCTCTGTTTAGTCTTAAATGTGCTACATAGTAGTTTCATTCCATGTCCCTTAGCCATTCTACTTTTGAAGAAGTAAACAACCAATGCATGTTTACTCGTTCCACTCCACTCATCATTTTATAGACCTGTATCATATCTCCCCTTGGCCATCTTTTTTTCCAGGCTGAAGAGCCGTAACCTTTTAAGCCTTTCATCATAGGAATATCCTTCCATCTCCAATATCATTTTAGTTGCTTTTCTCTGTACCTTTTCTAATTCTGCTATAGACTTTTTTAGATATGATGACCAGAATTGCAGTCAATATTCAAGGTGCGGTCACACCATGGAGCGATATAGGTATTATAATATTGTTGGTTTTATTTGCCTACCATTCTATTTGCTTTCTTGTTGTCGATGCACACTAAGTGGGGGAGGGGAAGGTATCGGTATTTGTTGCTTAAAATCTAAAATCAAAAGTCCTAAATATAATACAAGGCTTAGTCATTAAACTATTACCTGAACATTTGCTCTGGAGATCCTCTATTATGCTGAATCTAGTAAGAGTAGATGCTTGTCTGCACAGTATTTGAAAACCAAGAAGGCAGAGATAAAGTACGGGCTCACATTTGAGAATGATGGTCCATGCCGACACTATCCATTAAGCAAACTAAGCGATCACCTTGAGTGCCAATATTTTGAGGGCAGGTCATTGCCACCACTAATGGCACTCTCCGGGACCTGCACCAGCAACAATGGCATTTAAATGTCAGACATTCAAACAGCAATACAGTTCCTAACCTCAGCCCCCAACACTACATTGCGGCTGTTGCTCGCTTTTACCAGCCACTTCCACCCATGCCAATGCAAATTTCTTGTTTGCATGATACTGGAAGTGCAAATAGGAAGTCTGCATTGGAGGGGGTGGAAGGGGCTGGTGAAAGCGAGCAACAATAGCAATGCAGCATTGGAGGCGTTGGGTAAATGCTGCAATGACGTTTGAGTAGAGGGACGGCAGAAATGAGAGTTCACCTAGGGTGCCGCATATCCTTGCACTGGCCCTGGACCAGTAATTCACAATCTGAACATTTTCAACCAATTGCACAAGTTTTAGGAGAATCTATGTACATTTGAAAATTTGGCAGCTGCTGATCTCTCTCTAGTTATGTATCCTCTACCTCATCAGACTTGGTCCGAACAGGTTAAGGAGATTAGGTCTGCTATTAACAGGCTGGCGGCTGGCAGCTTGTAAGTACCCCAGAACTGCTAACCTTGCAACCACATTTTTCTTGCTGTTTCAAAATTTTTTGATCTCTAGTGTTTCAACATTTAGGAAGTACCAGATATGTAGAGAGCTTCACAAAAGCTATGATTATTATATTGCTAATGCCAGGGAAAGACCATATTGGTTCAGAACTGCTTTTGTTTTTATCTACATAGATGTGACAATTTATTCCAAGATCTTAGCCAGTGTCTTGCACTATACCATGTCTAACATCATCCATGGAGACCAGTCAGGATTTATGCCAGCAGGCTCTTTGTAATACCCAATTTTCTGCAATATTCTCCTCTTTGTTCTTTGCGCTGCTACTTCCATGTATTATCTTATTCAAACTACTGGATTGGTTTGACAATGGGCCTAATTTTATAAGCATGGAGAAAGTGCTGTATACATCTGCAATGACAAAGATCATGGTCAACAGTTTGCACTCAAATCGCTCCATGGTGCGACCGCACCTTGAATATTATGTGCAATTCTGGTCACCGTATCTTAAAAAGAATGTAGCAGAATTAGAAAAGTTTTATAGAAAAGAGCAAGCAAAATGGTAAAGGGGATGGAAGGATGACCCTAGGAGGAAAGGCTTAAAAGGTTAAAGTTCTTCAACTTGGAAATGAGACTGAGGGGAGATATGATAGAGATCTATAAATTAATGAATGGAACAGAGCTGGTAAATATAGATCAATTGTTTGTTTACTCCATCAAAAAGTAGAAAATACTAGAGTTCACACAATAAAGCTACAGTGTAATCCATTTAAGACTAATAAGAGAAAATATTTTTTCACTCGACATGTAATCAAACTCTGGAATTCAATAGTGGAGGATGTAGTAAAAGCTGTTAGTGTAGCTGGGTTTAAAAAAGGTTTGGGCAAGTTCCTGGAGGAAAGGTCCATAAACCATTATTAAAGAGGACCCGGGAAATCCAGTTCTTGCCCCAGGACAAGAATTGTGGAGCCTTTGTACCTTTTTGGGAACCTGCAAGGAACTTGTGACCTGGATTGGCCACTGTTGGAAACAGGATACTGGGCTTGATGGACCTTGGTCTGATCCAGTATGGCATATCTTATGTTCTTATGGGAACCCGTGATGGAAGTTCACTCTCACACATTTCGGAGCCTTTGACTATTGCAGTTCATCAGAAGCAGAGCATTAGAAGTACCTTAGTAGGCCAAACCACATGCAAAGAGGGTCATTTTAAAATCCTGAATCATGATTTGGAAGTCTGAAAATGTGCATGCGGACATCCAAATCAGGGAGAAGTCTCCAGAGCCATTTCACAAATTGCTTTTAAAAATATCTCCGGTGTGGGGATGTGCGAGCAGGCAGGGGGAATGGCAGAGGCCTTGAATGCCGTTGTTCAACCTCAAAAATGTTGGGGACATCCAAGTTTAGACCTGCTGCAGGCCTGAATAGGCATTGAGAAAGTGCTTGTTTTGGCCATAAAACATCCAGAGGGTGTAAAGAAGATGGAAGGTTAAGTGACTTGCCCAAGATCACAAAAAGCAGCAGTGGGACTTGAACCCTGGCTTCTCTGGTCCTAGCCCACTACTCTAACCATTAGGCTGTTAGACATCCCCATTCTCAAATACTATTCTGAGGATGCCTATGTAGATGTCCATGACTGTGAAATTGTGCCTGAACTTTGGAAGTGCACTTTTTTAATTTTGTTTTTCCCACCTGACTCTATCTCTCAAATACTTCAGAGAATTGCACATTTTTTGAGTTGTCTGGATAGAAAGTGAATTGGTGTAAATCTGAAGTCCTACCACTTATGACAAAAGCAGAAAGGCAGCAGTACTGTAAATGGTCAGTACAGGTTTTCACTAGGTATCTTAGAATTCAAGCCATATTCCTTCAACAGCATGCTGTCTTAGGATCGTCAAATCCTCCTCACGAACAAACAGGAAATGCTTTCACCGTGGTCTATTTTGTCTTGGTGGAGATGACAGGAGGCAGTCAAAATGATGATTTCACCCCAAGTCAACTATATTCTAAGGTGGGGGGGGGGGATATTTCAAAGCATTTGCACGAACTGCAAACCACGTAAATGCTGATCACCGGGATAGTCAGTGGTACTAAAACGGTTAGTGCCACTGAATATCCATGGTTTGGGCTGCTAAACACCCTGACGCTAAGCACTTAGCATCGGGACAATCCTAGGGTAGAGTAAGGATGGCCCAGCAGGTTAACCAGGCAGTGGTGATATTCAGCTGCCGCCTGGTAAACCCAAACCGGCTAAAGTTAGGATGGCTAAATGGTTGTGCTAACTTTAGCTGGGTTTGCAATCTGGCCATTGGCTGAACGTCACTGCTGACCAGATTGCAAATTCACAATCCGGGCAACCTGGATATTTAATGGCAGTGCCCGGATGTGGCCCCAGTATTGAATATCTGAGGTGAATTTAAAGTGTTAATGGTCAGCCCTTTTAAGTGTGCTGGCTGCTGCTGCTGTTGAAAATTCCTCCCCCCTCCCCCCCTCCCCCCCCAGTATAATGTCAGTATTGTTTGAGCATGAAGTATATAAGCAAACTGAGCAACTATTGATTAAATTCTAACCGAAAAAAAAAAGACTCCTCACCTAGCACAGCACAGACTTAAAGATAGGAAAGATACTGGTGGAGTCAGTTAACCCAGTTTTAATGAGTATCTTCTGGCCTTCGTTTTAAGACGTAGAGGGCTCTTGTTCTGTATATCTGACCTACCTAAGTCTCCCAGATGGCTTATAGGTGAACAAGTGTTAGCTACACTGTTTGCCCTAAAATTGCTTTTTGCGATGATCCTACCCTCCAGCTCGCACTCTCATTAAGTTATAGAGTCAATCCTTGTTGCTTTTAAACTGTTAGAGGCAATTTCAGAGATTAAATGGGTTTGCCCTGGATGTGTCTGTCCAAATGGCTGCATGCTGTGTTTGAGATCCAACATGGCATGATTAACTGGCCTTGTTGGCAAGCTGCTGAAATATGGTCTATTGCACATGTATTGAACAGAGGTAAAGTAATGACTTTTCAGCTTTTGCAGGACAGATAGTGCTGAATTGTCAGTAAATTATTGGTGGCTGAAACTCCGGCCTTCTTGGCACTGCTGTGGATTTTACATCTGTAAACAAAGAACCAGGCACCATTACTATATATCATCGTGTGCTATTTTCTAAGCCAGCCCCTACTCTATATACAGCGTTTCAACATTCTGTTTTAAAAGAGATTTCAGTGTTAATCAAGTATGGGAAAAAGATCTTAATACTATTTTTTGACTCACAAGTGTGGGCTCAGTTTTGGAGCCAGCACGGTGGATATTTTTATTGGCTTTGTTACCGCACACATTTATTTTTCACAGAGCGTAGCACAATATGGACAAATTGTGAAGTTTACCATTATAAGTGATAATACATAATTTTGTGTATCAAAAATGGGTGGCCTCTCTCACATGATTTTCTTCTGTTCTAACTTATAAATATTTTGGTCTGCACTCTGGGATAAGGATATGTTGTTCTTTATATAAACTGAGCTCTATCCTTTAAACTAATTATATGATGCTCCTTAGTTCTTTCATAGGATCTTTCCAAATATTAAAAATGTCTTTTTGACCGTTTAATGTAAGCTCATTCGTAATGGAAGGAAGTCACAAAAATTGATTACAGTAATCGGTGAAACATAGTGCCTTATTATAACTCTTATTCACTATGGGCCCCATTCTGATGGGGGCACATCCAGCCCGTCTGGGCATCCAAAATGTGGATGGGCCAGATTTGCTCCCCATTCTGCACCTGCGGGAGCAGAATCAGGTGCAAAGGGCCTGGACGGGCAGGATATGCCCCGATTCTGTGCCACCGGACATACATCTCCCACTCCGTCTAACCCTCCCAATGCTCCTGCATTGAGCCTTGGTTCTGTGGTGTCCTGTTGCCATGGCACCGGGATGCCATGCAAGAGCCCCGATTCCCCGCACTGGTTTAAAGGTCCTGTTCTCTACCACCCAACCCCCGATAGGGCCTGCCAAGGCTGGGGTTGGGCAGGGAGGAACCTCCCATTAGCACTTATCTGGGTTGGGGGTGGTCCTCTACTGGCGATCGCCTCCCTCAAGGTAATTTATTCCATCTCCAAGGTGGAATAAGTTACCCGGCCATCCTTGCCACCCCGGACGTACAGGACCATGACTGGAATTGGCCCTGTACGTCCGGGGTCATGGTCCTGCCTCTGCATCTTCCATGCTCCACCTTGGGCCCTCCCCCTCCAACCCCCATTCAGAGCTGCCTGCACATTTCCTCTGTACGTATGGGGAGTTTTGGGTTCGGCATCAGGCACAAGTGTTTGGCAGGGGATGTACGTCCAGACTGGATATACATCACCACTATGCGCTGCACGGAATGACCCCCCTATCTGTATATACGTATGTCCTACGTCTCATATATATGTAAACCTCCCAACATGTTATGCTTATTGATATATTATGGTTTTGTTCTTTTATGTTGTAATGTCAAATTGTTCTCAATCAAAATTCAGCAAAAATGAATTGAGCAAGGATCTGTGAAGAACAAGGTTAGATGACTTCTAGGTACGCAGAGGAATTTTTCACTTTGTTCCATTGTATAGATCACTATAGCAAGCTCTGATTGTAATATGCATGTTCCATTCTGCCCAAGTTCAAAGGGGTGCCAATAAGAACATAAGAAAAGCCATGATAATCAAATCTAGTTCCACTGAACCCAGTATCCTGTTTCCAACAGTGGCCAGTCTGGGTTGCTAATACCTAGCAGATCCCAAGTAGATCTATTTCTCAGGTTCAATAATAGGGATGAGCAATGTCTATCCCATGTTTACTTGGTTAGTAATTTTTTCCGACTTTTCCTCCAGGAGTTGCATTGAATTGAAATGCTCTTCTTTACTGAGGTCTTTATACCTGTGCTTTTCAGTATGATTTGCGGTGTTTTGATGCATATTAGAGTGGAGGAGTAGCCTTGTGGTTAGCGCAGCAGCCTGGTGACCAAGAGACCTAAGTTCATTTCCCACCAGCACTCCTTGTGGCCTTGGACAAGTCACTTTTCCTTCTATTACGTCAGAAGAAAGGCCTGGCAATCTACCTCTGGTCACACCTTGCCAAGAAGACCCAGGAATCTGCATTGACTCAACGGCACGCATTGATACATATTAAAGTATAAAAGAAATGGATGCACAAACCATATTTTCATATTAATATATAAAACATGCCTAGCCTCTGTCATTTATATAATAGATTAGAAAGCAATTAATGTATTCATCAAGGTTCCTAGCTATAGAGTTGACTAGAAGAAAGGGTATGAATTTCCAGAGAAATGCTCTAGTTCATGGGTTTTTATTTTTCATAACACTGGTACTCACACACCTTCTTTACCCTCGCCTTTGAAACTATACTTTGACCCCATCCTCTCCCAGGTTGGCTCTGGTACCCCTTCCCTATTATACCAATCAAACCATTGTTCAGCTTCCACAAATGCACTTGGCCAGTCAGTTCTGAGCTAGTTTAGTTTAGTTTAGTTTTGTTTATTTGTGAATTTCATATGTAGCCTTTCAACCCAAAGGGTATTTCAGAGTGGTTACAACATAATATCAAAGGGTTAAATTTGTCAAAGAGATTAAAAATGGAGATCTAAGAGTAAGCAGGAGAGAAAAGAGAACTAGTTGTAGTGAGCTTCTTTCAGAACCCTGTGGATAGTTCACCTATCGATCCACAAAGCCTGCCGTAATGCCCGACTATACCCCATAGCTCACAGTGTTGTTGCCTGCTAGCCACATAATCCACACAGTTTATTCCTCTTCATCTTGGGTTGATTCCAGGAGGAAGGTTAAACCCACCCCCACCACAAGTGGTGCCAGCCTCCATGTTGTCGCCGCTCTCGCATCAGTAGCTGTGGCCTCCTTGCTATCATAACCAACCTCTAGCAAATCCTGTACAGTACCAAGAACAAGTCCATGCTAATGTCAGAAAGGTGAACTCAGTCTGAGCAAAACAGATTCAGGCAGTATAGTCCACAACCTACTCATAAACCTGCATCACCCCCTCCCCTCTCAAAAAAAACCCCCAAACCCAAACCAGCAGGCCAGACAGCCCGTTTTCCACTATGGCAGAACTTAATGGGCCAACTGAACACTTCTGGCACTCCCTCCACAAGCCTAGCAATAATGTGTGCCCATTCCAATGTCTGACTAGCAGCAAACAGCCTCCCATTAGTAGGATGCCACACTCCCCATCCCCTAACAAGATTGTCATCCCTTCAAATATGAACCATAACTGTGATGTCAGGAACTCCTCGCTGGCAACAGAGAAGGAAAGAACTGGTCCCATGTCCTGCCTCAAATTCCAAGCCAGTATATTCAGATGACCAGATAAATCCCTGCTGCACATTTCAGAGTCCCAGACCATGACTAATATCCCCACCCGCATTTACTCACTCCCAGAGAGAGAAATACAAATCAACATGGAAAGAACAAGCAGCAAAAGCGACCTACCCCATCATTCAATGCACCTAACCCCAGACCCTCGCAAGGTTCCCCACACCCCATCTAACAGATAAATGACAGTGAGTCCCCATAGGGCCGTTGCAAATGACGTTATGCCATTCAGAATGATTTTCAGCATTAGAAACAAATTAGACTCATAAATCTAAGCAAATGAATGTCAGGCCTAAATTTTATAAGCATAGGACTCAAATATTCAAAAAAAGCTGACTCCTAAACTTAGGGGCTTGTTTACAAAGCCGCGGTAGTGGTTCGCGATCGTGATCGCAGCCGCGGCCCCATTGAAATCAATGGGGCCGCGGCTCCGATTACGATCGCAAACCGCTACCGCGGCTTTGTAAACAAGCCCCTTAGGCTCCTAATGTACGCTACCAAATGTGTGCCTTATTTTCAGTCACACTTAAGAGTCTGTTTACTAAAGCGTGTTAAGCTTTTGCAGCTAACAGGGCAAAAAAGTACAAATCACAAGACAATTTTTGTAGCTAATGCTGAGCTATCTATAAGGGACATGCTGCGCATGTCCCCTAGCAGATAATACAGCAAATTTGCAGAAAGTGTGGTGGAACAGCAGCCTGGATGAAGCTAATGCCACTCATTGAGGTGGCATTAGTAGCACCCATGCTGTCTGAAAATCCAACAGTTGCCGTATGCTGTTGCAGAAAGCGCAGAAAATCGTTGTTACCTAATATTGTCAGATAGCATGTGCTATCAGCCACGTTAACAGCTAAGGAAGTTTAGAGTACTGACTCCTTAGGATCCTAAGTTTTCAGCGGAAAATTCATCCTAAAAATGTATGACCTTAAATTTTAGGCCTGCTATTCATTTGCCTAGGTTTGAGCCTAATTTAGATGCTGAAAATCGGTGCCAAGCTCCTAACCTTTTCCCCCATTCTAAATCCACCCTCTTACCACCCACTTTTTATACTGCTAAATTTAGGAGTTAGAAATGTTACTACAAATTTAGGTACTCTGCTCTAGAACATTTTCAAAGAGGCAAATTTAAGAGTACAACTCTGTTAGGAGTCCTTAACTTTTAATCTCCTAAATTAAGATGAATTTTCAATTTAGGTTTCTAAATTTGGATGAAAAGAGGGTACACATTTAGAAGCGTAATTTAGTAGCTTAAATATAGGAATTCAGGGTTTTTTTTAATACCAAGCCCTTATATATTTAAGATACCAATGGGGAATATGAATAATCTTCCTGTTTGGACCAGTTTCAGTTTAAGCTAGTGTAGGCTTTCTTGTTTTGTTCTGAAACTACTGCCATCTGAGGTGGCATCTTTAAGAATAAGTGCTAGATTTACTAAAGTGTGATCTGAGTAAGCACATGCCGATGCCATTAATGTGCATTATTAGTATATAGGATTTGCTGTATAAAATTGGATTGGCAGTAAATAATGTGCATTAATGCATGTTAGCGCATGCTAGCACACATTAATACATTTAGTCCTAAGGGGTCCTTTTACTAAGATGCACTCTAGTTTTGCATCTAACATGACAATAGCACATAAATTCAGACATGTTAAGAGCAAAGTCACTGCATTAACTATTGGGCATGTAGACAACATATTCTTGGTACTTAACTTGCAGTGCCTTGCCCTGAAGTGGGACACTATTTTCATGGATGCACAATGCCACCTAATTGAGGTGGAGGTAATTGCACCCATGCTAATTGCCATAGTGATAGCACATAGTCTTAACGCCACAATGAGTGCAAGGTGCTCAGCATGCCCATTTTGTGCCCTAACCCCCCCATCCCCAATTTACCACCCCAACGAGCAAGTCACAATTAGCACAGAAATAGGATCATGGTGTCAAAGTATAGTTTCCTTGGGATTAAGGAAGTCTGTTCAAAATCTCAATAAAGGTATGGAAAAGTTTTGCCATCATTTCTGTCATGCACTCCCCCCCTCCTTTTAAAGCAATAGATAAGGTCATAAGACTAATATTGAAATTTGCTTAAAGGAAATTGTAAAATTGGATCCATGTCCTGCCTGTTTGTTAATGTTTATAACAGGTGATCTCCTTAAATGGATTTCCAACTGGATGAATGGAATACTAAGCCAGGGATTGTATCCAAAGCATTTGAAGATCCATTCATGAAGGACGAAAAAGGGAGGCTAGCAACTGTGCTAATTATAGACCTATAGACTTGGAAAAATATTGGAGGCAATAGTGGCTGGCTTACTGAAAGACCATCTGAACACTGGGTCAGACCAAGGTCCATCAAGCACAGTATTCTGTTTCCAGCAGTGGCCAATTCAGGTTATGGTTTATGGTTTAGGCATTTGATATACCGCCCTTTACTTATGCATCAGAGCGGTTTACATGTATATTAACAGGTACTTTATATTCCCTTGTCCCTGCAGGGTTCACAATCTAAGTGTACCTGAGGCAATGGAGGGTTAAGTGGCTTGCCCAAGGCCACAAGGAGCAGCCATGAGACTAGAGACCCCAGCCCCTCCGGCCTGAGGTTACTTGTCCCCAGGTCACAAGTACCTGTCAGATTCCCAAAAAAAGTACATAGGTTTCACAATGCTTGTTCTGGGGTAAGCAGTAGATTTTCCTGGTCCTCTTTAATAATGGTTTATGGACCTTTCTTCCTGGAAATTGTCCAAACCTTCTTTTTTAAATGCAGCTACACAAACAGTTTTTGCTGCATCCTCCAGTAACGAATTCCAGAGTTTCACTGCGCGTTGAGTAAAAAAATATTTTGTCTTGTTAGTCTTGAATGGGTTACACTGGAGCTTTTTAAAAATTTCTTTATTTGTATTTTCCAACAAAATACAAACAAAAGAGAAAACCAAATTACAGCAAATCAAAATACACAATTCTTCTCCTTAACATGAGAAAAGAAAAGGTTAAACATAGCCCTCCCCACCCTGTCCCTCCCATCATCATGCGATCATCAGGGGCCATATAAAGAAACACAAAACATCTGCGAGCTTACTAGCCCTAAAGGGCAATATAAGAGCAGTCATTTCACTACAAAGGAAGAGTTTCCCTTTAAGAAAAGAAGGATGCAAGGGAACAACTACACCATGATGTTTGCACGTATATATATCATAAGCACAAGTGTTCCACCCTTCGTGTCAACCAAGCTCTGCCGCATATTTTTCAGTTAGAAATAATGAGAAATAGGGCCACTCACAATATGAAGTTAATTAAAACAGACATTCCCACTGTTACGGCAAGATGCCAATTATTGATTGAAAAATGGCCCCAAGGGGGGGCGGAGCCTGATGACCAGCGGGTTAGACGCTTTGCGCTGAAGCTCCCGAGGGGCCTACTCAGAATCCTGACTTAATACCTACATTAACTTAATATTTTGCTCCGAACTTACCGGGGTGCCTCGGGGGAGATGGCGGCCCATAAACCAGCGCGCTTAGACTTCGGATCTCCCTCTTCTTCACACGGAAAACGTTCCAAGACAGAGCTGCCTTCCCCACAAAAGATGGTGCCATTTCGGGATAACCCCGAAATGCAACAGGAGATCTTGGAGGAAATACGTGGTGTGAAGGAACTGGTGCAGTCCAACGGAGAAGCGCTCCGAGCCATGAGAGAAGATTTTGGTGTACTTCAGGATCGTTTTGAAGGTCTTTCATTACGGCAGGACAATATGGCGGGGGTCCTCGACTCGCACGTGGTGCGCTTGGTGAAACTGGATGAGGCTGAGCGTCAGATACAGAATCTACAAAAAGAGTTAGAGGATAGCAATAATCGAGCCCGTCGCAACACTGTAAGGCTCATTGGTGTACCGGAGGGCGCGGAAGCAGGAGATATGAGAGAATTCCTGGTCAAAACTCTTCCCTCCTTGCTGAAGATTACTTTTCACAGAGATCTGGAAATTGACCGAGCACATCGTGTTCCTACCAGCATGGCGCTCAATCGGACGACCCCCCGGCCCATCATTTTTCGTCTACTGAGATATCAGCAAGTTGAGCAAATTCTAAATGCTGCCCGGGCGAATCGTCATTTGGAGTTTGAAAATCATAAAGTCTCCTTCTTCCCTGACTTGGCTAAGCCCACAGCTGACCGTCGGAAGAGACTCCTTGCTTTTCGACCTAGACTTCAACAATTACAGGCTCGCTTCGGCATCTTATATCCAGCGAAGCTCAGAGTGACTCTCCATAACCAAACTCGTACCTTCGAAGATCCTGATCTGCTAGCAACATTTCTAGCTTCTAAAGAAGCAGACCAGATGCGCTAATCCAACAGCTTGGATGGAATCCGCTGGAACGGTCCGCCATTTTGAATGGCCCGATGTGGTGATCGCTGCCTGAAACGGAGACTGCCTGGACTTTTCTTTCTCTTTATATATACCTTGTTGGTCTCCTTTCTTTCCACGATGAGATCCTTGGTTAGTCTCGGAGCCTGTATAGCATTGTAGGATTTATGTTTCAATTCAGGCCTTCTCTGGGGTTTCTCCCCGCAGACATCAGGCCGCCAGTAATTTCTGGGGTTTTGCTTCTTCTCTAAGGCACTCCGGTGCTTATTTTGTTATAAGGGGCGCTTCATGGTTTTCCTTAGTTTAATTTCTATCATGTTGTTTCTGCAGTCATTTACTGGTACTATGAGCGACATTGTGTACCTCTGTGTGCTATTATGTTTCTTTTTCAGATTGTTTAACTATTTGGCATGGCTTCATGTACGTTATCATTACTGACTGTAAAAGGCATCAATAGTCCACTCCAAAGAAGGACAATCCCTAGCTCTCTTAATCATGATTATTCTGAGTTAGTGTTTTTTCAGGAGGCCCATTTACTGGGCATAGCTATTTCCTATCTCCTTCATTACGACATACTGAAATTGGCTTCCATCTGAACCTCAATGATTGGTGGAATTATGTCCATTTTACTGTAATTATGAGCAACTACCTCGTATGTCAATCTCTTCCACTCAAGCCCTTCATTGCTTGTTTAAAAGGAAGGTGTTTCATGATTATGTTCTAACTGCTAACTGCTCTCCTTTGGCTGTTTACTTTTGTATACATTTCTGTCACAGGATCAGCCTGTATCATCAATACCATTTTTGCTTGTTTGCTGTACAATAACTGATGTGTGTAAGCGCTTATGTGATGACTCTTATTAGCTTAGAGAAGAAGCATAGGGTGGGGGGTAATTGGGGTTGTTTTCCTTATTGTATGTGTGTATTTGTATCTTTTGGTGTGTTGTTACTTTTGTTTGTTGTAAAATGAAAATAAACGTCTTAAAAAAAAGAAAAATGGCCCCAAATCAGGAGAAACTGGCCCAAAATCCCAGCACCTCTTTAATACGGTTCCATATTGAAACCCGATGTTAGGACAATCACATACCACTTGTCTCAAAGTGCCGACATCTCCTCGATGAGACTAACACTCATTCCCAGCTGTCTGAACCCATTTAACTACCTTTCAACAGGGGATCTTCCTCAGGCGTTGCACTTACTACTTTTGAAAGGACTTCTGAGTATCCGATATACCCTATGAGACTTCAACCTCCCAACAGACACCATGCCAAGAAGAAAGTTCTAGAGGAAGGGATTACTTAACCTCTCTTCTAGTTCAAGCCATACTGAGTGCAAACCTACGGCCCCCTCCACCCATCACGAACCTTGATTTTGTAAAAAATTACAGTACTAGGCCTGAAAATCAGAGAAAATCACCCCCCCCCCTTCCTCTTTTTAAATTTAAGCTTCCTGAAAGCAATTCTGGACGATTATTTTCCCATAGAAACTAAGCTAGAATCCTTTCAATTTGATGATAGACTCTCCCTGTAAGGAGAACCGATAACATTTCAACTATACAATTCACTTCAGGAGTGATAGTCATATTTATAGCTTTAAGACGACCCCACCAATAAAACAGATTGGCAACCACTTTGCTATTATACTGCTGAAAGCTTGTTGCGTCAAATAGGGTAAATGAGATTACAAAATAAACAGAAATGTGAGCCTCAGGAATAGTAGACTCACTAGTTCTAGAACAAAGTCCCTTGGAAACCAGGAAAAATCAGTATGTGATATTTGAAAATCCATAAGGGATAGAGATTTCCTCCTTTAAAATGGCTACCCCATTTTTCTTATGATGGGCAGCTGAGAAACCCCTAAAGAGTATGTCTTTCTATTTAGTCTCAATGACTCCTCTCCATTTAAGTGTGTCTCCTACAACAGTAAGTCAGCACTTTCTTTCCGACCACACCGCAAAAAGCTTTTCTTCTTAGTGGGATTATTAATGCCCCAACATTCAGTTAATCTTAAAAGCAAACATACTGGCAATATAGTTCCGATTGACAATCAATGCTGCAGAAACATACCAAATTGTAGCATTTAGTTTACATTTTAGAACAACTTCTTAAGCACCCTTAAAGTATTAGCTGCCCCTATAGCCCATTTCTTCCGATCCACCGTCGCCTTTGCGAAGTCCGGGAAGAACAGGAGTTTATGTCCCTGATAATTCAAAGTTGAAAGTGCTTTGGCTGCTCCCATTATTTGCAATACTTGCTGAAGACGTAAAACTTTCAAGATGATGGGGCGTGGACGCTTGCCCATGACCATAGACTGAGTAGGCACTCTATGGGCGTGCTCTATCTCGAACGGCATAGCAAACTGCAACCCCAGCACACCTGGAATCATGGCCTGCAAAAAGGACACCAAGTCAGGACCCTCTGCTCCTTCAGGAACTCCTAGTATTCTTATGTTAGTCCGCCGAGAGCGATTATTACCATCTTCCACCTCTCTTTGTAATGAATGTATCGACTTGGCCTGCTTCTCAACGGCCTTGAGCCTTTCTCCATGTGAAACCACCGCATTCTCCACCTTCTCCAAATGAGCCGTATTTGACTCCAGAGAGGATCACAGTGTGTTGATATCTTCCTGCATTGCACATAACGATTCTCCATTAGCTTTGACCAAGTCCTTGACCACCCAAATCTCAGCCAGAATCTCCTGCAAGGTCTCTGGACAGTCTCGGATGACTGCTATCTTGTGAGGTGAGAAAGGTTCCGTCTTGGTTCTCTTTGCACTAGCATTCTGAGATACTTTGTAATCCAGCCGCGTCTGTTTGGAGCCAGACATATCCGGGATCGAATGGTATCAACGTAAGTAGAAACTATTTGATTAAAGATTGCTGAAGTCAGGATTCTTGTCTGTTGCCCTCTGGAGCACAGCTCTTACACGTCCATCTTCACCAGAACCCAGGCTCCGCCCCCCAGGTTACATTGGAGCTTGATTCCGAGTCCCCTAGTCTTTTACTTTTTGATGGAGTAAACAGCCTAAACCCCTGCTAACTGCATAGTGCATTTTAGTAAAAGGCTCCCTAAGTTTTATTTCAGAAATCTAATTCATTCAGTATGGGAGTAACATTTTGCTTTTGGTTTTGGATATGTTCTGGAGTGTAATTAATTTTTCAGTCTGGCAAGGAGTCCATGAGATTCCTAAAAATGTTTGCCAGCTGACTATAATTTGCATAGAAGCACACGGCTTTGCACCAAATCCCTGCTTATTTTCTCTAACTGTACATCCAGTGCTGAAAAGTGAACATCTTATTCAGGAAGACACAAAGAAATTGATTGGCAGTATTCAGACAATTGATCGCTGACATGAGACTATCATGGAAAGATTTTGTAGCATTGACCTATAAAATATTCAGGCCAAGCAAGGACTTCTATCTGATGTAAACTTTGATATGAAAAAATGTGCCAGTTATGAAAATACATGGTCCAGTTAAAAAAAAAAACAACAACAACCCTGCTTTGCTTTTATAAATGACAATTTTGCTGTACTGCATGACAGAAAAATAAGCTGCTACATGAAGTGTGGCGTCGAGCCTTTAGAAATGGTGCTTCAATTTCTCACCGCTGCTTATCTTTACATCATGGGTATGACAGGGTATGTTATCAGCCAGGAAAAGGAAAGAAAAGCATTTCTGGAACAAATGTAAGGATACAGAGGAGGTGAAAGGAAAGAAAGAGAAAACAACTGAAGTGATAAGCATACGATTTATAAAAGAAAAGTCAAAGGGGCAGAAGAGAATTGGAATTTTCTTTCGATGCAGAAAGTGAAGCAGACTGAAGAAGGAAATGAGGCTGGATGCGTGGGACAACTAGTGGAGGTGGTAAGACAAATATTAGAATTTGAGAAGACCTGAGACAAGCTAGAGGATTGTAACAGCAGAAATTGAGGCCGCTATAAAGTTGCATTTCATAACAGCAAAGTGCATTGAAGCATTATTTCATTTCATTATTTTCTGCATTTGTTTTGAATTGTCGTCTTTTGAATATTCTATTCAGTACTAGTGTGAGGCATTCCTAAGTAGCATGCACTAATCAAATAACGCAAAATTTTATTTGGCTTTGAATCTGTGCCTGGCTAGCTTTATTTTATGCTTATAGCGTTACTCAGGCCCAGAACCCTGGCTGCACATTCACCACTATTATAGGTTAAGGATTTAATTTACCCTACTAAGGGATTTTTATTTTTGTCGTTACAGACTTACACTCCTAAGGGTCTCTGGGCCTGACCACAGTAGCCGAAATGCTTGTCTGGATGCCCAGTTTGAAAGGTTAGAGCCAAATAGTAAGGTTACCAGATGCCTCTGATATTAGGTGCTGCTCCCTGATTTTGAGGTAGTCCATGGGCTATAACCCCCTTCTGACTCTGATGTCAGTGGGGATAGAGGCAAAGAACAGTGCTTCTCCCGCATACCCCTTGAATGCAGGTCTTCTCGATCCTGGTAGGAGAACACATCAAATTAATTTCTTTTCCGGAAGAAAAAAAGAGGAGGAATTTTGGAAATATTTAGAATATGTATCTATATGTATAAAATAAAGTTTTAGAAAATATGTATGTATGCGCACTTACAGTTCAGAAGAGGTACTACTGTCTTTTTGAAAATTACCAAATGCTACCTAGACTGGTCATTTTGAAATACATGGGCAAAAGATGCCCAAAGATGGAGGACTCCTACTCTTCTCAGCTCAGTTCATCACTGTCCAGGGGTCCCAGATTTGCTCTCCAAAAGCCTGATAACCCTACAAATAGACTAGTTTTTTTTTTTTTTTGATTGATCCTTTCTTGAGAGAGATTTTCTTTGTCCAAAGCATGGAGTTTCTTCCTAGTCGAGTAAGATGTCTGAAAGAATTGAGAAGAAGTGAGAGGTTAATTCGGACCCTGGCGAGAGGGAAATAGCAGCTACAAAGGGCAGGAGCAAAGGCAGTGGATACCTCAGCAACAGAATTCTTTTAATAAATTAGTCCAAGCTATTCAAACTACCACAGCCAGGATGGCTCCTCCAGCTCATTTGATGCCTAAACTAATTTTCAGAGAGGTCATAGACTTGTTATTAGTAAAATTTGCCATGGAAGGAGTGGAGAGAGACCACAGCCACAGGAAAAGGTCTTCTATTAATGTACTTTTATTGAAGACCCTGCTTGGACAAGTTTCGGCAACTATATCTGTATCAGTGGTCAACATATAATTCAGCTGACACAATATAAAGCAATAAAACATCAAAATGAAAAGCTGGAAACCAACAAGTGTACAACATGTAGTGGAATACCAGTTATCATTATCATGTACACTTGTTGGTTCCCGGCTTTTCATTTTGAACTTTTCTATTCTTTTTGCATCAGCTGAACTATATGTTGACCATTGCTGCAGGCATAATTGCCAAAATTTGACCAAGATGAGTCTTCAATAAAATACGTTAATGGAAGACCTTTTCCTGTGGCTGTGGTCCCTCTCCGCTCCTTCCTTGGCATTCTTGCTTGTGGAGGTCACTTACCTCTTTTGTTTCCTCTTAGTAAAATTCAAGCAAATTGTATGCCTAGTATGCATGGGCGTTCCTTGGTGTTGGACTGGGAAAACTGATGAAAATCATGATTTTTGGTTCATTCTGGTGTCAACTAACCATTCTTGGAAAATTTTCATGAATTTCCATTTATGTACTTCATTTTTGTCATTCATGGATGTATGCCCAGATGCATTAGAGTCATTTTGGGAAGGGGAGGAGGTCAAGGAGCAGTCAACAATAGCCAGCATGAAGCACTTGAAGCGCAGAGCAGGGTAGCAACACACAGCCAGCACAAATGACAGAGAAGCATTATGGCTGGAAGGAGTGCTGGTGGAGGCTTTAGGATTCTAAGGGAGAGATAGGAGCATGACAGTGGCTGTGATAGGGCTGCAAAGGAAAAAAAAAAAACCATACCAACTTGACTACCAACTGTCATAGGGCTATGCCTGGGGGCAAAGGAGGACTTTAAAGCAGAGAAAACACCAACAACTTCAAGCCTGACTTTTGCCTGGTGTTTCAAAAGCACAAAGAAAAGAGCCTCAAGCTGCTTTTTTTTTTTGCTGTTTTTTTGTTGTTTTTTTTTTTTAATTTCAGAAAGCGTGCTTTGCCTTCTATTTTGCCGCACTAGGAGTTTCAATGAAGAGTGCCTTTGCAGTTTGAGTTACCGTATCAAGATTTATGTTAGCTGCTACCACCAGACAGAATTTCTACATTAGCCATGCGGTAGCCGCTAACACAATTGAAATGTCAATATCATAAGCACTTTTCTACAATATCTGCTTTCACACATTTATAGCTGTGGAAAGGCAGGATCATGGCAAGTAGTAGTCGTGCCAATCTTTGGCAGCCACTACACAAAAACTTGTAACAATGGCTGCCAAAATTGGCCCGATTGCAGCTTCAGATAATGTCACCTCAAGAGGCCTGGTTGCATCACAGCCACTGCCTATACACAGTGGCCATCTCCTGAGTTGCTGAATTTCCCCCTCCATCCGACTTTACACCATTGCCCGTGCCACGGCACTAACAATGTCAAAGTGGTGGAGCCCAACCCCTCCTTCTGCACCAACCTCCCTCTCCTAGACAGCTCCCAATGCCTATGGGAACTATCCAGGGAGAATCGATGTACTCCCCATCTACATTAAGAAATTCTGGCTTGTCAGTCAACCCCCTTCACTCCCCCTTTCCAAAAGTACTATCCTGGCTAGCCAGTTGGCCTAATGGGGGCCCCCCAGCCTCCCCTCTCCAGCCTTTACCTTCAAATCCCCAGTAGTCTACTGGACATGGGGATAGGTCCTCTCCCCTCCTGCTTAGTCATTGTGACTTTCCAAAATGATGCCTGTCTCACGCTGTTGACCTCTAGCATCCTGAGATTAGGTGGAAGCACCATGAGAGAAGTGCCTTTTTTGTTTGAACAAGTGAAGAGGCCAGGAGCGGTCATCTCAGCTCCTGGCCTTTTTGCTTGTACTTTTTTTTGTATTTATATTTCCTTTTTGTCTTGTCATTATGATATAAAGCATTGAAGTTATTTTAAATTGTTTATATTTATTTAAACTTAATATCTAAATGAGTATTTGTTGAATGGAATAGTTTAAGCATATGCATTTAATTGTGTTATCTTTTTAAGCAGTTCCTTTAACGTTTTCCATATAAATGAAGAATGTTTGTTTTTGGATTTAGTTTTAATATTATTTATTTGATTACCAAAATTTTATTTCATACAGTTTTTCCCTTATATATGTGTTTTTAATGTATGAAGATGGATGGATGGATGTTTGTTTTCTTTCTTTCTTATATGTGTTCTTTTAGACATCAGATGCATGCTGAGTCAGGTCCCTCAAAATGATCATTTTTGACTTTTTCTGTCTACTTCTATTCCTGATTTTCTTGATTTTTCTATCAGAGCTGACCCTCGTGTCAGCATGATAGGGAGCAGCACTGCAAGATCGCTGCTATTTAAGTTAGTGGCAATGACGAGGACGGGAGTAGGGATAACTTTTCCTGCCCACCCCCATGGGCACTAGACTACCAGGGATTTGAATGTAAGGGCTTGGGGGTTTCCTTAGGCTTACTGGCTAGCCGGGCTGGTAGTTTTTAAGGGCGGGGGAGGGAGAGGGCCTGACTGCCTAGCTGGGATTTCTACTTTGCCATTCCATTTTTCATAGAACAGAAAATAAAACTAATTTTAAAAGTAAAAGGCTGCAATATCAGCATAGTACCTTGCAATCCTGTCCAATTGGAGCATTTTAGCTGCGCAGTAGACAAACATATACCCCCTTTCCCTGGTCCTTTCAAGAGTGTCGGAAGCACCCAGCCTTACTGGGCCCTGCAGGGTTTAGCCGAGACTGGGCATGGGACCCTGGCAACAGCATCTGCAGTAGAGCAACTGTGAAGGTGGGAGGGCACAGGACACTTCACTTTCCTATCTATTCTAGTCCATTGTTCATGGTATAGTAAAATTCATATAAGCAAACATGTCTTTACAAGGAGAGTGGAAAGAGCGCTGCAGTTGCTGGGGGAACTGTGGAAGAGTAAATGTCTGGGGTCCTCTCTGCAGAGGGGCCCAAGGAGATTGATATGGTGCAGGGTAGGGCAGCAGGAGAGAATAGGGTTGCCAACTGGCCGGTTTTCAGCCGGCCTGGCCGGTTTTTCCACAGCCAGGCCGGCTGCCGGCGCAGAGGCAAAACCGGCCCTTTAAAAGCCGTTTTTTTTGCTCTGGCCGCAAGATCGGGAGCGGCCAAAGCAAAAAAAACGGCTTCTCTCCGCTTCAGAGGGAGCCGGGGAAGCCCGCGCGAGGCCCCGGCTCCCTCTGAACAGCCACCAGCGTGAAGAGCCTTTACCTTCACGCTGGCAGCTGTTCCTGTGAAGCCGCGAATGCTGGGAAAGGTTAAAGGTTAAAGGGGGGGGGGAAACTTGGACTGGAAATAGGCTGTGATGGGGGGGGGACCTGGACTGTAAAAGGGTTATGGGGGGGGGGCATGGACTGGAAATGGGTTGTGATGGGGGTGGAGGGGACCTGGACTGGAAAAGGGCTATGGGGGGGGGGGGGACTTGGACTGGAAATGGGCTATGGTGGAGGAAGGGGGAACTTGGACTGGAAATAGGCTGTGATTAGGGGGACTCGGACTGCAAATGGGCTGATGGTGCGGGGGGACTCGGACTGCAAATGGGCTGTGATGGTGGGGGGGGGGGCCTAGGACTGGAAATTGGCTGTGATGGGGGACTTGGACTGGAAATGGGCTGTGATTGGGGGGGGGGGAGCTAGGACTGGAAATGGCCTGTGATGTGAGGGCTAGCACTGGAAATGGGCTGATGAAGAGCTGGAATAGGACTGGAAATGGGCTGATGTGGGGCATGGGAGAATGGGACTAGAAGGGAGTGGATGCTGGGTGGGCCTAGAACTATAAGGGAATTGATTTGGGGGGAGGACTAGAATGGATGGGGAATGAGAATGGAGAGGGGAAAAAATATTTTGTGTGGAAGAAAAGTCTATGATGGGCCGGTATTGGGAGAGTAAGAGGGGCTTGAGAATGGAAGGGTGAAATTTAAACGGATGATAAAGGAATAAGGAAAGAATTGGGGGAAAGAGCAAAAGGGAAACAATCAGTATGTTAAAGCAGAAATAGAGAGAGAATGGAAAACATCTAAAAGAGAAGAAAGGACAAATGGATAGCTCGCAGAAGACACGAAGAAACCAGAAGAAAGTGACTGGAGCAATTGCAACTGAAAAATAAAACGCCCAAACAGAAGGTAGAAAAATACTTTTTATTTTGAATTTATTAACTGGAATATGTCTGGTCTGGGAAGTGTGTATTGCTAACATCTTTGCGTTTTTGTTTAGTGCAAGAGGACATTACTTTATAGTTTTATTTCTCCAGTGTTGTACATTTCATGTTTGGATTTTGGGGTTCCCAGTTTAATTATTATCTGACCAAGGAAGTCAGCCTACACGTATCCTCGGTAATTTTTGTGGGTGGGGCTGGGGCGGGGCAGGGGTGGGACTAGGGGCGGAGAATGGGTGGAGCATGGCGAGCCACAGGTGTCGGGTTTTTCTCGGTGAAAAAGTTGGCAACCCTAGGAGAGAAGGAGCAGGTGAATTGGCCTTACAGCAGGCATACTGTATTCCCTGCTGAAAAAAAAGATGTTCTCCAGAAACAAACAGGAAGTGAGTTCTTACATAGGGGTGATGTCGGCACCGATGGGAGCCCATGCAGAACATTTCCCCAGCTTTCAAAGAAAGCCTTTGGGAATGCCACCCTGCATGCATGGTCCCCTTGCTGCCCAAGGGTGCCATCTTGCTCAGTCTCCCTTTTTACACGGAGCCTTTCAGATGTGTGTCTCATCCCCGGAAAAAGATTTTTTCTCTCCTTCTAATACAATTTTGTCTTTTCCGGCTAGCGCCAGTTCTCTTCCCGCCGTCTCAAGCACCACTGCCTCAGCTGTCTGTCTCGGCATCCATTTTTCCCTTCTTTTACTTTTCTGCGCTTTCGCGCTCTTTTTAATTGCTGGCTGCATCGAGGGTCTTTGATCTCGCAGGGGTCCTTTTTCCACCGATGGCCTCCGGTTTAAAAAAATGCAATCAGTGTTCCAAGAACATGTCTCTCACAGACACCAATGACTGTCGTCTCTGGTGCCTGGGAGCTGACCACGATCCAAAGCAATGCTTCCTCTGCAAAAAATGTCTTCTACATCCATCCATAGTGGTTGGCAGAAGCTAGATGATATCTTCCATGAGGCAGACTCTGCCCCGGTAGTTTGCGCTCCAGCCCCGCAACCCTTGGAGTCCCCCAAGGCTCCCCCGTGGGCCCACAGGCACTCCGATCAAGGGTCATCTGAGCATGAGCAAAAGAAAAAGAAGAAGACTGTGAGGACACAGTCTGGGGGACCAGACAAGCATGACAAGTTACGTGCTAGGTCTCTCAGCTCCCTCCGAAGAGTCGGAGAGGGAGTGGCCGCGAAAGGTACCTCGAATGGATGTGGAGGCCTCCGGCAATGGTGCTTGGCCTTTTTAGGGCTGTCCCAGGAAGGACCCCCTCTTCTCCTTGACGCCCATCCCAGTCACCCTGGCATCGGTGTCACAGGGCCCCATTCCTGAATGGGAGGCCCTAATGCTGGCCCTGGAACGCAGCATTTCTGCGTTCCTCACTGCCCAGCAGGCACTGATGCCTGGCTCCACAGGCACACGCCTTGAGACTGCAGGGACCTCGACCTCAAGGACTCGCTGGGCTGCCACAGTGACCCCTGAGAGCCAGATGCCTCGTGAGAGTCCTCTGCGAGGATCTCGATCTCCGTCCCGTTCCTCGGGCACGAGATCATCTCGGGTGAGTGCCTCCAACTCTGGACAGGTTCTAATCTCGGGAGCCCAGCGCGGGTCACCGACCCCTCTGGAACTGCCCAACCCTGAGTCCTCCATGGACTATTTGAACTTGGAATTCAATGGAGAAACCTCACCAGGGACTTGGTCTCACCGAGACCTTCCCTCGGACCCATCTCCGCTGACCCAGAGGTGGCAGTCCCCTCCCGAGGACACCTCTTTTGTAGAGTTTGTCTGGGATATGGCACAGTCCCTTGTGTTTACCACTGAATCTGAGCTGGAGCCCCAAGCAGAGGAACTCAATATCCTCCAATATGAGACACCACCAAAGGAAACCCTTCCAGTTCCCTCTATCCTTAACCAGCACCTTCTCCATATGTGGGAGACCCCGTCTCTATCGTCAGCAAACGCCTGGACTCTATGTATAGGATCCAGTGGAGCTGGGGGTTCCGGAAGGCACAGCTTCCCCACACTTCCATGTTCGTCGAATTGGCCAAGCAAAAACAGAAGAGCCTGAAGACCAACTCTGCCCCCCCCCCCCCAGGGCAGAGAGTCCCGTGCTCTCTATGCCCTCAAGCAGAAAGCTTACCAAGGCTCAATACTAGTGTGCCGCATCCAGGTCTACCAATTGGATATTGGTATGTTCCTCCGGGACCTCACTAAGGTGCTCAGAGGATTCACGGCCGGTCTCGATGGGGACCACCTCCAGCACTTCCAAGCGCTCTTGAAGTCCATTGGGGTGTGCTCTAAGTACCTCTCATGAGCGGCTTACGACGGCTTTGAGTCCTCCGCCTGAGTAGTGGCGGCCAGCATCGGGACCTGCCGGCAAGCTTGGCTCCAATCATCCAACCTGGTGCAGAGGGTCCAGGAAAAGCTCCTCAACATCCTTTGCCTCGGGGAGCAGCCTTTTGGTAAACCAATGGAGGAAAAAGTGTCCCATCCTCGATATGAGGAACCTGAACAGATTCCTGGTGCAGGAGAAGTTCAAAATGTTCTCCCTTGGAACACTGCTGCTCTACCTCCGGCAGAGTGATTGGCTATGCTCCTTGGACTTAAAGAATGCTTTTACCCACATCCTCGTCCATCCCAAGCAGAGACAGTACCTGCTCTTTGTGGTATATACCACGATCCCATCAAGGGCAAGCCCTTCTCAGAACAACTCCTCCATCTCTTGCTATATGTGGGGCTTTCTTCTCTACAAGCCCCCCATCTGCCCCACACCAGCAGAATGGGACCTAAATGTGGTCCTCACGCAGCTGACTAAGTTGCCCTTTAAGCTCCCTGCAGCACCTTTGCTGGAAGGTGGCCTTTCTGGTTGCTCTCACCTCTGCCTGTAGAGTCAGTGACTGGTGCCATACACAAAGTTCTACAGGAACAGGGTGGTTCTACGCACTCAACCCAAGTTCCTCCCAAAGGCTGTCTCTGATATCCACCTCAACCAGGAGGTAGTGCTGCCGACATTCTTCCCGAGGCCCCACGCCGACCAGGTGTTGGTAGTCCTCCATACCCTGAACTGCAATAGGGCCTTTTCCTTCTACCTGCAGTGGACTCGGGACCACTGCAGGAATGGGCAGCTTTTTGTCTCACATGACCCCAGCCACCTGGGGCTGGTGGTCACCAAGTGAACCTTGTGCATTTGGGTGGTGAACTACATTGCCTTGCCCAGGTCCAGGCTGGACCGCCGAGGTCATGGCGCACAATGTCTGGGCAATGGCGACATCGTTCGGTGCCACTGATGGACATCTGCCGGGCTGCCACCTGGTCTTTTGCTCATACCTTTGCGGAACTTTACTGCCTGGAGAGGAAGTCCCATCGGGAATTGGCCTTCAGTCAGGCGGTTCTTCATAATTTGTTTGGGGTTTAAGCAACTCCTGCCCTCCAACACTTCTTGTTCAGGCTCCCGGAAACGTGGCCCTCCATGGACTTCGGGTCCTCAGGCTTGCCTTCAGATTCACTGGCGACTGCTCACGTCTCTACCATGATTTTTCCTACAGATCCTCAGTAGCCTGTAGCTAGGGATTCCCATATGTGAGGACTGACGTCCTGCTTGTTCCTGGAGAAAGCATAGTTACTCACCTGTAACGTGTTCTCCAGGGACAGCAGGAATCAGTCCTCACATCCCTCCCTCCTTCCCTTGGAGTTGCTGTCCATTTCTGCCATCTTCTTGGTAGGGCTCTAGCTATGGCACCTGACTGAGCAAGATGACACTCTTGGGCGGGAAGAGGACCAAACGGGTGGTGGCATTCCAAAAGGCTTTCTTTGAAAGCTGGGGAAAAGCTTTGCACGGGCTCCGTCTGTGCCAACATCACCCATATGTGAGGACTGATTCCTTCTGTCCCTGGAGAACACCTGTTACAGGTGAGTAACTATGCTGTCTTGGCAGATACAGAATCTGAGGGATCCACATGGGTGGGATTTACATCTGAATCATCAGATATTGAAAGCATACTGGCTGAAGAGGCTGTTAGCATGCTAGCTGGTGAGGAGGTAGAAAGTGATCCTGTCAGTGGAATAGACAGTAGAGAGTACAAACAATGCTACTGGCTTTTCAGTCTTTTCTCCGTGCCCAGCCACAGGTTCAGCAGCAACTCCCCCAAAGGAAATACAGGAAAGTCTCGTAAAGCCTCACATATATGGTAGCATCTTAGAGTGCTTGATGAGCCGCATTGTGCAGTGTGCAATTACTATAAACAGCAAATAAGCAGAGGGAAGCTGATGAGTTATCTCACAAGAGGTAAGATGCATGTTGCACCCCTTACAGCTCAGTACAAAGGAGGGCATTGATCCTAGGCCAGGGATTCCATCAGGAGGGGAAATAGCAGTGGTAGGAATGGTGCACGACAAACGAAATCCCTATTTCTTTTCCACCAGTCAGATGGCATGGCAGCAGGATAGACACACATCAAAGCAAGACACCATGAAAAACATGGAGTGGTGTTTGTTAGTACCACTTCATGTCATAGGGCAAGTGGTAGGCAGCATTGAGGTTAGTGACCTGGTGCACTGGGAAAATGATAACCCTGGATAACCATCCCCTGAAGATGGTTGAGAAGAAGGGGTTTAAGAGGCTACTGCTGTTGACTCCCTCTTACTGAGTACCTTGCAGGAGAGCTTTTCTTAGACAGGCGATGCCCAGCATGTACAGTCAGTTATGTCACCAGCTGCAGGCACAGCTAGCAAAAGCAGAGGCTGGTAGTAGCTTACATTTTATCAATGGCATCTGGACTAATCAGAATACTACACATGCCTACTTCTCCCTGACAGCAGCTGAGGCAGGAACAGGCTGCAGGCAAAATGGGGGAGCAACAATAGAAGGGTACTGATGGGCTATGCTATTAATATATGACAACCATATGTGGATCTGTATCTTAGCAAAGTAGAAATAAGGGCATTGCTGCAAGGCTGACATATAGGACATCATGCATCCAGGTTTCATTGTAACCGATAGTGGAATGAGCCAGTCAAGGCAGTGAAGGAGGGCTTTTGTGGGATCAGATGCTTTGCACACTTTCTGTAACTGGATAGCAGAGACTCCCTAGGCCTGGGAGCAAGGCAAATGGCAGCCCTGTCCTGAGGGAACTTATCAAGAAGTGCAAAACAATAGCTGAGTATTTATTTTCACTGGAGTGAAGTGTAGATGTGACCTGCATGAGAAGCAGAAAGCAATAGAGGCACCTGCACACCATCTCAAGCAGGATGTTAGCACATGGTAGAATTCCACTTATGACCTGCTGCAGAGGTTAGTGGATGAATGGGTAGCAATGCATCCATTGCCATTGAAGACTAAGACTGCATCAACAGGTCCCTGATGATAGAAGCCCTAAAATCCTTCAAGGATGCCATGGGGAACTGACTTCCACAAGCCTTCTCATCCCTGTAGTAAATATTATATAGGCCAAGTCAGAGGGTTTTCAGCAGTGACAATGATTCACAGCAGAGTTTTTGGTGATGGTGGATGTCTTGCATGGTCAAATGGGAAAAAGCTTGGAATCCCTTATGAAGGAGGATGTTTATATGCTAACTGGTTTCTGTGACCTTTGCATAAAAGGAACATGTATTGTGCATTGCAGCTCATCGACTTACTGAAGGAAAAACTGATGACTGAGGTGAAGGAAAGACAGAGCCAGAGGGAAAGAGGTGGTGGTAGTGGTGATATAGCAGGGGAAATACCAGGCATGTCAGCATACAGTACAGCTAGCACGAGTACCACACTGTCATCTACAACTACCCCCCTTCCGACTTTACATGTTTGTGGCCCTTGAGCTCCAGCCATCTAGGGTGACAGAAGTCCTAGCTACAGTGCTAAGCTGCAGAGATCAGTGTGCCACAAGTTGGACTCCTGCATAGATTTCAGTGACATCTACCTTGTGAAGCCAATCAAGGCCTTATCATACTGGCCACACAAGTCAGCAGTCTGGCCAAACCTGGCCAGGTTTCTGCAGCATTTTCTGTCCTTCCCCTCTGGCCAGTGTGCCCACTTAACATATATTCTCCATGGCAGGGAATATCATGGCTTTCCATTGTTCACAGCTAGTACAGGTGGAAAAGCTAGAGTTTCTGAAGTCAAATCTCCCCTTGCTTGGCTTCTCTTCTTTGCCATACAGCTGGGAGGGAGAAGGTGTGTAGAGCTATACTGAGGGACAGTCCCTATACTGAGGGACTCTCTCGCTCTCTTTTTTTCAGTGTGTCTAACAGCTGTGTGTTTGACAATTTGCATTGCAGCCTCTCCGAGATGGTGCCTATTCCAAGTGGCTACCTTTCAGCCCCCAAGACAAAACTTTAAAAGAAAAAAAGCAAGAAATAAAAAAACAAACAAAACAAAGCAAAAACCAAAAGTCCAGAGATCTCTGTGCAAGCGCCGTGTGCGTGCAGTAAGGTGTGTGCTTGGAATATGGCTATAGACATATTCGTGGGAAACACGTCTATCCCCCACATTTAACTGGCTTATTCATGGTTCAGAATGACCCCCAGTATACCCAAGTCATGTGCAGTAAAGAGGTCATAAACCAAAATTTGTTTTAGATTTGAGAAACATAGCATTAAGGTTATAGGCAGAAGCAGAGATTTGCATATAGACGTAAGGAAGATAAGGTTGGGAAATGGGATAACTCTCCTACCTGGATGATGACAGATGGGAAGCAGAAACTGCATGATGGCCCCAGAGTACTGGGATTGTGGACATAACCTGGGACCAAAGTCCTCAGTGCTAGGATAATAACTTGCAGGCACACAGCTCCTGTGGCCTGGGATCCTGCTACTTCTCCTATTGTGTTGGTTCTCCTCTGCTGGTTTAGGACCTTACAGCCAATGTTGTTGTTGTGCTGTACTGGTTCTCCTGGCATAATTTAGGGCCTTCCCACCAATCTGGGTGCTATGCTGGTCTCCTTGCAGTTTTGCTCTTCTCAAAGTGCCTTGGTGTGCTTCCATCAATTGTGATGTTGCTGTTCTGAAGATAGATGCTGAGCCATTGGTAATAATGTCTCAACAGTTATCTCCAATATTTCCATAAAATATTCCCATATCTCCATTATAGATATTAAAGAGGACTTTGAAAAATTCTCAAGTTATTCCTCCTCGACGGCTTTTCAAACTACTGTAAATGCTGATGCACAGTTTTTATGTCTTTGACCTGAGCAATACAAACATCACATACTTCATAGGATACTCCTATGAAGAAAGGCTAAAAAGGTTAGGGCTCTTTAACCTGGAAAAGAGACGGCTGAGGGGAGATATGATAGAAGTCTATAAATTAATGAACGGAGTGGAACGGGTAAATGTAGATCGATTTGTTTACGTTATCAGAATATAGAAAGACTAGGGGACATGCAATGAAGCTACAGGGTAAACTATTTAAGACTAATAAAAGAAAATATTTTTTCACTCAACGTGTAATCAAACTCTGGAATTTGTTACCGGAGGATGTAGTAAAGGCTGTTAGTGTAGCTGGGTTTAAAAATGTTTGGACAAGTTCCTGGAGGAAAGGTCCATAAACCATTATTAAGAAGTGACCAAAGATATCAATGCTTGACCCAGTACAAGCATTGCAGAACCTGTGTCTTTTGGGGAAACTGCTAGGTACGTATGACCTAGATTGGCCACTGTTGGAAACAGAATACTGGGCTTGAGGGACCTTGGTCTGACCCAGTATGGCATATCTTATGTTCTTATGTACTCCAGTTACACGGATTCCAGGATTCAAACCTTTGTAGTGTGTTGCTCCAGTGCCCATGCCTGATCCTCACTTTTCCTGCAATTTTTAATAATTCTTGCTTGAAATTACCAATTGAAGTATTTAGAGAAGAGTCCAAATCTTGTATAGCATCCCAGAATGATTCCAGTGTCACAGCACAAGATCTTTCCAACACTCTTAACTTCATGGAAGTAAGGGCAAACTCATATCCGTAATTTTTCTGCAGGTCTTCTGCACATCTTAACCATTTTCCAGTGGGGATGATTATGCCACCAGTAACCCCTTAGGCAAACAGTTCTACTGGGGGAGCCCACAATTCGCTTGAGAAGCCCTATTCCTATTTCAGATAGCTAATGCTTCTGGGTCAGGGTGGAGCTATTTATGCTTCAGTGCTGAGTGATGTTCCTTCTGAACAATAGTCAAGAAGCAACTCCCCATCAAAACAGCTGCTCTATTTCCGGCCCGGGGAAGGACGCCATAGCCATCTCGATTTCTCTGCACCGTCACTGGTATCCAAACTGGTTTGGAGGGAACCACTCGGTTCTTCCCCTTTCTTTTCCCATTCATGAAGCAATAGGGGAGTTTCAAACAGAGCAAAATAAACCAGGTCAGCAGGAGCTCTTTCCCACTAAACTCACTCTGACGCTTTCTTGGTCCCTCCCCCCCTCCCCAGTATATGGCTTTCTACGTCCTCGCAGTCATCATTCTGTTTTTGAAAATGATATGAAACAAAATAGGATATGTTTGGCGTGGAGGAGTAGCCTAGTGGGTAGAGCAGTGGCCTGGTAATGAAGAGACCAGGATTTGATTTCCACCGGTACTCTCTACTTCTGGTCACACCTTGCCAAGAAAACTCAGAAGCTGCCAAGAGTTAGCATTGACTCAACAGCACACACAGAAGATATTTGCTGACGTTTTCTATGCCATCTCAAATGACTGCATATTCTTACTGGCAGTAGTAACTGCTCTGGTAAACAGGTTCTTTAATGTGGAAAACTGCGGCTTCTGTGTAATGTGTGAGATGGCTATATATGCTCCATCTTTGACCCAACCCCGTGTATTAGGAATATAATTTGCAAAGATTTCCTTGTGGCTCAAGCCAGTAACATAGGTTCCTTTTTCAGCCTTCCCTAGACTCCCTGGAGCCTGAAGCAATACCTTTTTCCTCCTCACCTAAACTTCCTAGCAACTGCTGCTCTTACTCATCTTGTTCCTTTTTAACATCAAACGTCTCTCCCTCGTAATATTGCTTTCTAGTAAGCTCACAGATACAGGACAAACAACCCATGCGTTTAATAGCCTTATGAATAAAGATGAGAAACACTTTTTTTTTTTCAGAATTAAAAGTTATGTTTGTATATTTCTTTTTAAACCTTCTTTTTCTTTTATTTGAAGGGTAGTTGTATGTAATTGGTGGTAGTTCTGGTCTCCCCCGGCCTAAATCTAGAGACAATAATGGGGAAATCATTGCAGTCGCCCCCACCCTTGAAGGTGGCAGTCCCTCCTAGGAAGATATCAGTGGCCGATCCTTCAGCATGACGGAAGAATTTTGTCAGCTTGCAAACCTCCTCTGGCCAGAAATCCCTTCTCATATACTTATGTTTTTCTGGGTATATAATGTTCCACAGATTGCAATTGCCGGCAGCATAGATGTTGGTCCAGGTGCACTGTTTATTTCCGAATTCTCTGTGGTGCTGGGCTATGTCCCATAAAACAGGAAGTCCACGGTTATTGCTTAGTCTAAGTTTAATACCTTTGACAGATGGAAGTTAATCCTCTTGGATACCTTCTCCTATCTGTATTTGAAGTATGCTTTTGTACTGGATCACCTGCCATTTCATCAATAGATGCCCTTATGGTTAAGAAACTCCATGATTAAACAGGAATTGATCCAGAACTCTGGCTGTCTCTCTCTGAAAGTAAATTAATAGAATTATAATCCTCTTACCATAACTGCAGAATATTGAGACGACATTGCTGTGCTGGAGAAGGAAATCTTGGAGTGAATGAGAACTTCTTAAATACAAGTTTCTGCAAAAAACAAAACAAAGAGAGACAGAGGGATGCTAGGGTTGTACGCTATGTACTGATGCTACGGAAGGCGAGTGCTCCCAACTGCAGAAGATCTTCATGACAGTTACAAAGCTGAAATTTTGTTTGTAAGGAAAGCTTGCTTGGCAGTTAAGAGGCACATTTTTGATTCTTTAAGTAGAAACAGAGCCACCAATTTGGTCTAACTGGCAAATGCAAATGTACTGCTGTTAAAGATGGGAGTGCCTGATGACCCAGTCTAGCAGTTTGAAGAAGAGGGACAAAGCCCATAGGCGTTGACGTCCTTTTGTGATGATGACATCTCATTATATATTAGAAGAATTGCTTTGAAAACTGTGGCGACTTGAGCACTGACAGACGATGCAGTTACCTTGTATTAGAGCCATGCATGGCTTTCTAACACAAGTCTAATAGAAAGTTAGCTCCACAATAATGTACATTTTAAAAAGTATACACATATATAAGCACAGTTTTTGTGCATTGCTTGAGAGAGAGCAAGTGCAGACCGTGTGCACATGCCAAACACATGTATACCTGGATCTGCGCTAGAAGCAGCTGTATCGGTGCCTGTCATGCATATGATGAAATGTTGTTTGCACAGAGTAATTTTCACAAGATTATTTATCTGGAGAATACAATTCCATTTTATGTGCAGATGTTTGCATGCATCCCCAAAGTTCAGTTCAATACTTCATAATTACATGTGCATAACATCTGCACATATGCTGTAATGTTGTTCTGATCATAAATATTGCAAAATTACTATGCACAGAAAAATATCCCATCATATAGTTATGCAAAAGAAAAGGGCATAAACTGTTCGCTGGTGCTGACCACAGAACAATCAGCTACCTTTTACTCCTCAGATCTTGCGTTAAAACATCGGCATTGCACTTAAACAACTATTCCTCTGTGCTTTTCCCTGCATCACTGCTGCACAGCTAATTGCTTCATTACCATCAATTTAAATATAATAAAATGTGCTAAGTGCTGCTGTCTGCTACAGGCTTCTGCGCAAAACTCGTTCTTGCCTTTGTAGCACACCAAATTGTGGCTAAAACTGAGCTAACCTGTGTGCACGCTTCCCTACATCAGCCCCTGACTTTGGAAAGGGGGGAGAGGAGGGTGGGAAGATGAGGCTGAAGGAGCTAGATGGAATTGTTATTGCGTAAGGTCAATAAAAAAGGAGTTACATTGAACTTGTTTTCTTGGCTTTGGGGGTTGTGGAGAGCTGGAAGAAACTCGTCTTGAGGGGGTGTTTGTGAAAGAGGGTCTCGGAGGCTCAAGCAGTGCTAGGAAGAGTAAGGCTTTTCAGTGAACAAGCTGATGAAGACATTTATATATTTTTCTGTAACAAAAATCTCAAATTCCTGTTTTTTTTCAGAAATTGTTTTCTATTTGGAGTGATGGTTTGCCTTTAACGTAATTGTTAAACCAAAAGAGGGTTGTCAGTTGTAGACACTTCTGTTTATGTACCTGTACAGTAGATGGAAAATTATCATTTTTTTTAATTTTTCTCCTAAAGCATGAACCAATATGTTCTGTCTTCATACCTATATCCTAGAGAAAGTTGGGCATGTGTAATAGCTTCCTTCTACCCTAGAGTTGCCAATTGGCTTCAAATGCACCCAAAAGGCTTGATCCAGTCCTGGGTTTACTCCATTGTATGCAGGGACTTGTAGTTGTGCTTTTCTTATGGTGTGCAATAGAGAATTCAGAACTACATATCCCTAGATGCAATGGGCAACCAGTTGGCAACTCTGTTCTACCCTTGTTTAAAAGAGCATGGTTTATTAAGATGGGGCACATCATAAAGGGAGAACGACCGAGCGGAGAGAGTTTTCTTTTCCTCTATGGTCTGCAGCAGGGAAACAGAAGGGAAGTCGCACAAACCTGAGTTGCCTGAAAACTTTGAAATACTGCATGTGGCGCCTCTGATGCCTAATGGTGAACTTAGATGTTTTTATTTTTATGAAGTTAGAAATTCAGCCTCCAGCCAGAAGATAAATATACCTGGACAACTTTTCCAGGTAATTGTATCCAGATATTCAGCCCAAATGAATTCATGCTCAATATCTCATCAAAAATAGATATACAAATTTGTTCTGGTAATGACAGAACCGTTATCTAGCCAACTAGTGTTATCCAGATGAATTTGGCCAGCTCTGAATATTAACTTTAATTAGCTAAAGTTAATCTAAACCCTAGGAACACCTCCAGGCAGGGTTGGCCCAAGAGTTTTTCTGCTACCCTCACCTCCCAAACTGTCCCATTTCATGCTGTGCCTCCCCTCCCCCCCCAAGAATCCATCATCCCACCTGGGGGAGATAAACAACACAATGACCCCTCCATGATTGTTGAAAATGGTAGCTTTCTGTCACCACTTCAGTGCCATGATGGACCTTAAAGCACCACCTGCACACTCATGGCCTGCTGCTCCTGCCTCCTCTGGTATAACATCTTGTTGGAGGGGGCAGGAGTGGCAGGCCATGAGTATACACGCAGGTGTGCTTTTCTGGGAATCTGCCAGGTACTTGTGATCTGGATTGGCCACTGTTGGAAACAGGATACTGGGCTTGATGGACCTTGGTCTGACACAGTATTGCATTTCTTATGTTCTTAAAACCTGCTACCACTTTGAAAAACTGTAGATCAGTAAATGTGCCATCTTGCTCACTGGGGTCTGCCATTTTAGGCAGCAGGCTAGTTTGCCTAGTGGATAGACTGGTCCTGCTTCCAGTGCTGCCCTTTTTAACTAGGTACATTTTTCTTCAGGTAACAGTTTGCCTGGACAAAATGGATCCAGTGAGTTGGGGAGGGGTGAAGTTGAGAGGATCCAGGCGTCGTGGGTGCTGGGGTCTAGAGCTGACACAACTGGGCCTTTTCTACCTTTTTTTTCTCTGTCTCGACTATTGCCTCTTATGGCTGGTTGATTTTTTTCCTCACCTCTATTGCCTTCCTTTTTTGTCCCTACACTATTCCCTCATACTGCTTCTTGCTTTTACGTAGTTTGCTGCTCTGCTATTCTGTAAACAGTTCTGCTACACTCATGCTCTAAGACAGGTGAGTATACAATATATAAATAAAACTCAAGGTTTGCTAGGCAAATCTTTAGACTATAGCTATGACAGCACCTTGGTATCTTAGAAAATATCTTTGGCTTCATTTGCTTTCTACAGACCAGAGTTAGTCTCCATAAAAATTGACTTTGAATCTGCTAGGGATAAATCAGAAGGGCTTAGTAGGTGCTCCATCTCAAAGGTTTAACCCCAAAACCTTTAGAGGCTGAGAATTTCTTGGAAATGCTGGTTAGGAAGTAACGCTGCCAAGTGTTTTGATTAAGAGCAAAAATCAGCTTCTGATATAAAATATTGAGGTCAGGAATGTAGCATGAGGCTGGCTTATTGACTCTCCTACCTACAATCCTAGCACCGTGGGGGAGGTGAGCATAGGACCAACACACAAGATCTCTGAAGGGAAAAAGGGACTTATGGTATTTAGTATGGAAGGGCAGACTGGATAGGTTATATGGTCTTTTTCTGCTGTTATGTTTCATGGAGTGGAGGAGTAGCCTAGTGGTAGAGCAACTGCCTAGTACCCAGAAGATCAAGGGTTTGATTCCCACTAGCATTTCTTGTGACCTTGGGCAAGTCACTTTGCCCTCCATTGCCTTGGAAGAAAAGGCTGGCAATTTACTTCCAGTGATATATTGCCAAGAAAACCCAGAGGTAGCTGGGTTGCTATGAGTCAACACTGACTTGATGGTGCTAAAAAAAAAAAAAAAAAAATGTTTCTATGTTTCAAACCCAATACACCCCTCATTGTAGACTGTTTTAAGACTGCTTAGATGCAGTTAAGATAGGCTAACTAAATAGAGGGAGGGGGACTAAGGGCCATTTACTAACAGCCAGTGCTAATGCCATTAACATGTGCTATGTGCTACAGGCTCCCTGCATAAAATGTGCCCTGAGGCAAAGGATGAACATTAACACTTCCTGTTAGTAAATTAGATCCCCCCCCTCCAGTGTTTGTATATAAGAGCCTTATTAACTATGCATTCTACATACTTTGAAGGTACAAATGGGTTAGTGCAGTGAGCTGAGCACAGACACCATACAGTGGATAGTCCATTGTAGGGTAACCTTGACCACTGCTCTATTTTTGTTGGAAGTGACTAGTTGGAACAGTGTTGGATGTGGTAGTTAAAACAACAAAGTACCACGTTTTTACTTACTGCTAAGTGCTCAGAATGCTTCTAGGCTCTAAAGAATCCTGACTGAGCCTGACTTGTTGCAGTATTAAAGTCATTAATATTAAAGTTATAATACATGAATGTTTATTAATACTCTCAGGCAACAATACAAGATAGCTACATTAAGGCATTCTCTTAATGTCCTTCGGCATTATGATGAAGTGTGTGCCTGTTGTGTCATAGTCATATTAGATTTATCTGAAAGAGTGCTAATAGCCTCTTTATTCTTCTTTGCATAGGAAATAAATATGCTTAGCTGACTAATGAAATTCATTACCCATGCTGATGTATGGACCTGGGTGAACTACTTTTTGCTATATACTGCAAGCTAAATCATAAAACAGAGATTACTCAAATGTTTGTGTTTTGCATGTATATACATAGTTTGCTCCAGGTGCCTCATTGAAAGTCTCCCCATTCTCCTTCCCAGACAGTTATGCTCTGGCAGTCAGGAGGATTTGACAATCCTAGAGCTGGAAGGTTGTCTCCTGTGAGGTATATACCCCATGTGATTAAGCTGATCAAGGCTAGGCATACCATGGAGGCAACGCCCATGGCCTCCAGAGAGGGAAGACTGGAACCTATGCCCTGGTGGCAGCTGGTCAACTGGTGAAAGTGAGCATTTCATCTCGAATGCCCTGCACTAAAATGCCGGTGCTCAGTATCAGTGCCCACATTCTGCCCCTAACCCGTCCAGTCCCCAGCCCATTGTGCACTACCATGTTAGCATTGGACCCCCCCCCCCCCAAACTGTTAGTGAAGCACACTTATTGCTTGGCCAACCCTGCACATCAGTAAACATGTTCCTAAAAGTTGTCATTTACAAGAAAATGCAAGAACATAGAAAGAGGCAATATGGAAAATATGTAAGAACCTTTCAGGCACAAGGAAGAAATTCTTCTATCAGTTGCAAAAGTTTAATTAGTAAACGTGTGGAGTGTAATTTTTATAAAACCCACTTTTGCACATACATGTCAGTATTCATGCATGATATGCATCACATGCCCCATGCATACAATGGCAAGAATAACATGTACATGTACATGACATTAGTGTAGGCACCCGATCCCCTTCACATAGCATACAACTCATCATCACTAGAAATACAACATATTCCCTGGTCAGACCATCACTTAATAAAGCTCCAACTTCCATACTATGACCTCATGCAGTCAAAACCTACATATATCCACTATCACAAAAGATACAAGAAATTTGATAAAAATGACTTTATAAAACAAACAATTCAAAACCTCACCCAAGTCCAACTGATATTAATAAAGCAATAACTTCCTGGAATGAAACGATAGCTGAGGCATCCACTCTATACACATGCCTTGTATACTCTACAAGGAAACAACATGCACCATGGTTCAGCACTGAGCTAAAACAATTGAAAACAGAATTGCGTAAAATTAAACGTAAATGGTGCCACACAAAATCTACATCCTTCCAATCACAATATATGGCTACACTGAAACTCTATAAGGATACCATTAGCTCCTGTAAGAAAGACCTCTACTTCAGCATTCTATCAAAACCCCTAAACTGCCCAAGGGAGCTTTTTGAAATAGTAGAATCACTAACCAACAAGATATCCAATAAAGACACTGAGCCCCCCATAGCACCCCGAACCCTGGCAACTTGTACAAGGAAAAACTAAAACCTATCTATAAGTTATCAAAACATACCTCGCTCCCCCAGAAAACATACATCACTCACCACAAACTCCCCCGGTAAAGGTTTGCCCCTACATGAAAGGATGCACTCGGAAATATAATTTCCAAGTTAAATTCCACCACCTCTTACCTCGATCCCTGTCCAGTAAGCTGGATAAAAGCAACAAAATCAGAACTCTCTCCTTTTATCCTCCCTATTATCAACCTCTCCCTACAACAAGGCCACTTATCATCCTCCCTTAAACATGCACTAATTTGACCTATTCTGAAAAACCACTCCATGGATAAAAATTCCCCAACATCATACAGACCTATTTCCAGTCTCTGTTTCATGGCCAAACTGATAGAGAAAATAGTTCAGATTCAACTTCAGGATCATATCAAATCCTTTGCCCCACTAGAAGAGCGCCAGTATGGCTTTCGCCCATACCACAGAGTGGAGACGCTCCTCACTGTAATGTTTGACCGACTCACATGTGGTATTGACAACACCAAACAGGTCTTTCTGCTCATATTTTTAGACATCGCCACAGCTTTTGATAGTATAAACCATCCAATTATGATCTCCAGATTACATCAAATAGGAATAAAGGATACAGTACTAAATTGGCTTTCCTCCTATCTGTCAGGTCGAACACAATAGGCACAACATCTTTCTGATCCCTATAACCAAGAACAAGGACTACCACAGGGTTGCTCCCTCTCAGCCCTCCTTTTTAACATGTTATATACAGCCCATCTGCACTATTTTAAAAAAATTCCAGGTAAACTATCACATATATGCGGATGATATAATGTTAAATCTCTCATTCAACTGCTCTAACCCCACGATTCAAAAAATAACAGATTGTTTTGCTGAAATAATGGAAGGGCTATTAACTCACAACTGAAGCATTATATGTAATGAGAAACCAGAACTTTACCCCGCCTACAGCCATCAGGATTCAGGACATAAACGTTTTGGTAAAAAACGAGATAAAATACCTCTGCATAATCCTTGATCGCACCCTAAACATGTCCTCGCACAAGACAAATAACAAAAAAGATCTTCTACAAACTTAAAATGTTAAAACAACTACGTCCACTGCTCCACAATCACAGACTTTAAATCTGTCATCAACGCAATCATTACACCCCAATTTGACTTCTCCAACACAATCCTACATGGACTCACCAAACATACCATAAGACAGCTTGAAGTAGCTCAACATGTTGCAGCTAGGATAGTTACAGATTCCAACCCAATCAAACACATCACCCCAATATTGTACGATATTTGCACTGGCTCCCTGTACAGAGCTGCAAAAACTATACAATTCTAGTTACAACTTTCAGACTTCTTAATGATATCACCCCTTCATACCTCTCCACCTTCATTACCAAGGAAACCTGCATTTGCATACAACAAGACTGTAACAAAAATAAAATCACAATCCTAGCATATTTCAGGAAATCAAGAAAAATAACAAAGCATTCTCCTACATCGCCCCTAACCTGTGGAACTCCCTTCCAGATTACCTAAGAGAAATTAAGGACCTCTGAACATTCCAAAAAAACCCTTAAAACATACCTCTTTATCCTTCACTTTGGAAATTAACCTAATAGTAATAACCCCACCGCCTCCACTAATTAACCCATCTGTCAGAATTCATCCCCCCACCCTAGATGAGCTACTCAAACCAATATCCTTTCACATTTGACATTCAAACTTGTATATAGTTTTACGCTATGACTGTTTTCTTTTAAAACAACGTAAATAGTTATAATTCGTTCTTTGTAAATGAATTCATACCTTCCATTGTACTGCTCTTAGTTTGTTTCATTGTAAACCGCATTTATAAATAATAATAAATAAATAAGAGGAAGGGATAATGAAAATGCTGCAGAATAAATTAATTGCCACGGTAGATTTATTCAGCCCGACACAGCTGTGTTTCAACATCAAAAAGCAAATGAATTGCCTGGCGCTGTTCTGTGTGCAGCAGACTCCCAAAGTCTGGGATTATCTTCTGCTCCTTGGATTGATGGCAGCAATCATAAATATGGTGCCATGGGCGTGTGCTCACCTGTGACCACTACAGTGGTTCTTGTTGACTCTGTGGTCCCCAAGTTCTCAGGAGTTTGAGTGCAGGCTTCTACTCTCATTAATGGTGATGTCTAGCCTGTGGTGGTAGCAGCAGCCCTGTCATCTGAGGAAGGGCATGCTGTTGGTTGATTTATTCTAGATCCTCCTGATGACAGATCTCTCAGGCTTAGGAGCCCATTGCCAAGACCATACTGCCCAAGGCCATAGGAACCTGAGTACTTAGAGTTACGAAATCCTTTCGTAAGTCCAAACAACTTTTTGTGCTGTTTGATGGCCCGCAGATGGATGACAGTGACTATGTCACTTTTGAGGGTGCTGGGTTAAGGAGGCCATGGCAGAACCAGCCAGTTTGGGAGGGTTTGTGTGCCCATTCTATTTGACCCCAAGCGACCTCTTGGGCATAGCAGAGCTCTGGAGTCTCTGCAGACATTTTTCAGGTGGCACATGGGCATCACTTTCCAATTTTGTGAAGCATTACCACTTGAACGAACCCGGTCTTGACTCAAGAGTTTTGCGAGCTGCTATGTCTTCTTCCTGCCCAGTGGAGTTGTAGCTTTGGTACATCCCATTTGTCTGCATTGGTCTTGCAGGACAATATGGAAGGTGACATATTACTTACCGTTTAAGGTCATTTCCTGGAGTCCTGCTAGACCAGTCCAGAGCCCACCCCTGAAAATGTATTTGCTCTGTTCTTCTGCTGCGGTACCCTTGGGTCCGCTATGATTTTTATACTTGGCTTTGCAGGTTCATCTTCTTCTGACAGCCTTCTGTTTATGCTTTTCTGTACATGGTTATCTATTGTTTATTATGCATTGTTACCCACAATTACTACTACTACTACTACTACTAAGCATTTATAAAGTGCTACCAGGCGCACGCAGCGCTGTACAAAGAGAAAGCACACAAGAGACAGTCCCTGCTCAAAGAGCTTACAATCTAAAAAGGCAAAACAAGAAATTTAAAATTTAAACATCAAAAGACAAAACAAGAAAAGGAGAAGAATAAGATAAGAACAAGGGCAAAGAGACGAGAGCAGAAAAGACACGACAAAGGAAAGAGGTAAGAACAAGTGTAAGAGGAAGTAGGAAAGGTGAAATAAAAGAGGGGAGGAAGGAGAACAGCAAAATCAAGAGCCAAAGGCAGAAGCGAAAAGATGAGCTTTTAACTTAAGTTTGAAGAGGGACAAAGAAGATGCCTGACGTATAGACAAAGGAAGTTTATTCCAAGCGTAAGGCGCAGCAAGGTGAAAAGAGCGGAATCTGGAGTTGGCAATAGAGGAAAAGGGCATAGCAAGAAGCAGCTGGCTAGAAGAACGGAGTTCACGAGGGGGGAAGTAAGGAGAAATGAGAGAAGAAAGGTACTGAGGAGCCACAGAGTGAATGCACTTATAGGTCAAAAGGAGAAGTTTAAAGTGAATACAGAAACGGATATTGAGCCAGTGAAGAGATTTGAGGAGAGGAGTGATGTAGGCAAAACGAGGCTGACGGAAAATCAAACATGCAGCAGAGTGCTGAATAAATTGAATGGGGAAGAGATGAGTCTGAGGGAGACCAGCAAGGAGCAGGTTACAATATTCAAGACAGGAGGTGATTAGGGAATGGATGAGGGTTTTAGTAGTGAGCTCAGAGAGAAAGGGGCGGATTTTGCCAATGTTGAAGAGAAAGAAGTGACAGGTCTTAGCGATGAGTTGGATATGAGCGGAGAAAGAGAGCGAAGAGTCAAAAATAACACCCAGGTTGCGAGCGGATGAAACAGGTTGGAGAACAGGGCCATTCACAGAGACTGAAAAAGAAGAAGGAGAAAGGGAAATTTTAGGAGAAAAAATGAGAAGTTCAGTCTTGGCCATGTTCAATTTCAAGCGACGATGGAACATCCAAGCAGCGATGGCAGAGAGACAGCCAGAGATCCGGGACTGGAAAGCAGAAGAAAGATCAGGAGTAGAGAGATAGATCTGTGAGTCATCAGCATAGAGATGGCACTGAAAACCATGAGAGGAAATGAGTGCACCAAGGGATTGGGTATAGAGAGAAAAAAGGAGAGGACCCAAAACGGAACCTTGGGGGACACCAACCGAGAGCGGGGTAACAGAGGAGGAGGAGCCACCAGAACATACACTAAAGGAGCGATGGGAGAGATAGGAGGAGAACCAGGAAAGAACAGAGTCCCTAAAGCCAAGCGAGGACAAAGTGTAAAGGAGAAGATCATGGTCAACAGTGTCAAAAGCAGCGGAAAGGTCAAAGAGGATAAGGACAGAGTAAAGACCTTTAGATTTAGCCAGGAACAAGTCACTGGAGACTTTGACAAGAGCAGTTTCAGTAGAGTGCAAGGGACGAAAACCAGATTGTAAGGGATCAAAGAGAGCATGGGAAGAGAGGAAGTCAAGGCAACGGCGGTAAACCGCACGTTCAAGCAACTTAGAAATGAAGGGAAGGAGAGAAATGGGACGATAATTAAATGGACAAGAGGGATCAAGTGAGGGTTTCTTAAGGAGAGGCGTGACCACAGCATGTTTAAAATCAGGCTGGACAGTAACAGTGGAAAGCGAGAGGCTGAGAATATGAGAAATGAAGGGGACAACGGTAGAGGAGATAGAGGAGAGGAGACGGGAAGAGATAGGATCAGAGGAGCAAGTGGTGAGCTTGGAGGAGGAGAGAAGATGAGCAGTTTTATCAATAGAAATTATAGGAAAGGAAGAGAGGGTAGGATGAGAAGGGGGGGGGGGGATTGAGATCAGGAAGGGGAAATAGGGGATTTAGAGGGAAATTGGAGAGTGATCTTATGGATTTTATCATGGAAGTAATCAGCCAGGGTTTGGGCAGAAAGTGAAGGAGGGATCAGAGGCGGAGGCACTTTGAAGAGAGAGTTGAGAGCAGTGAAGAGACGGCGAGGATCCGAGGCATGAGAATTAGTCAGGCGAACAAAGTAATCTTGTTTGGCAAGAGCTAAAGCTGATTTGAAGGAGAAGAGCATGAATTTGAAATGAAGGAAATCTTCAGGGGAGCGGGATTTGAGCCAGGCACGCTCAGCAGAGCAGACACAGGAGCAAAGATAGCGAATAGTGGGAGAGAGCCAGGGTTGAGGTAAGAAACGCCTCACAGGATGAGGGGTGAGAGGAGCAAGAACATCCAGAGCTGAGAAGACTGCAGCATTATAGGACATCACTGCCTTATCAACAGACTTGGAGGACAAAATAGAAGAGAGAGAAGGAGAAATGATAGAGGAGAGAGCCAGGGGATCAATAGCAAGAAGGTTCCTAAATAGAGTGGAGGAGACAGGACAAGGGAGAGGTGATGGGAGGTGAAGATTAAAGGAGAGAAGGTGATGATCAGATAAAGGAAGAGCAGTATTTTTTTTTTTAAACTTTTATTTTCATTTTGCAACAAACAAAAGAAACAACACACCAAAAGAGACAAAACAAGTATACAATAAGGAAAAGTAAACCCATTACCCCCCACCCCGGTGCTTCTTCTCTACCCGTTTGTATCAGCATGTGAGCGCTTCCAATTAACAGTGATTATACATCAAACGATCAAAAAAAAGTATCCACAATACAGCATGATCATGAGACAGAGATATATACAAAGTTAGACAGTCAGATGAGAGCTTTTAGCAAAATGTACATATTCATTAAGCATCTTCCATTGAGACCAATGAGAAGGAGTCTGAACGGAGGAAGCGAACAGACGAGGTATTTATTCATATTTACTGTAGAGACAGGCATGATTCCACCATTCATTGAGGCTCAGATGGGAACTAATTTCCCAGTATTACTTTATTAGGGAAATAGCAATGCCAAGCATAAAGTTCGAAAGGAGATAAGCCATTTTTGGGAGAGAGGGGATCCCCGCAACTGGGCGAAGTCCCACTATCCTCCAAAAAAGGGACTCCTGAGAGTGCGATATAGACTAAATACGACCCCAGACCCGACGCCAGTAATACTGTAGTGCGGGATATTCATGCATAACATGAAGCAATAAACCAATGGCCGCAGGACGTGTCCAGCAACCATTACCCTGAGTAGTGTTCCATTAGTCTAATCTGTGAGGAGTGTAAAAACACCGGTGGGCTAGAAAGAAGAGGGTCTGAGTGAGTGAGGCGGGTCGGGAACCCGTGTCCCTCTGCTCCAGATAAGGCTCCAGTGCTCCGAGGTCAAAGTCACATGCAATTCTCTCTCCCATACTTTCTGCGCTATAGAGGTCGAAAAGCATTGGTGGATAGTGGGAGTCTAATGGGAGAGTCATACCGGGGAGTAAGGTAAGAGAAATCGGTTAGCAAAGGCCCGCTACTATATCTAGCCACACAGGTCTGCTCGGTACTGGATCTTCCAACCAACGAGCACCCTGTTTGAGAAGAAAAGATTGAGGGAACACTTGAGTAAAATCGCCACCAAGTATTAATGGAGCATTGGCGGAGGCCGAGGCCAACTGCACAAAACTTGCATAGTAAGCAGGGTTGTCCACATTCGGGGCATAGTGCAAATACACGTGAATTCACTATCTCCAACCTCTAGGTGTACACGGGCCCATCTACCCTCCATGTCAGCGCTAATATCAGGTACAGTAGCGTGCAAAGACTTCTTAACCAGAATGGCTATCCCGTACCATTTAGAAACGGTGGGAGAATAGGCAGCGACCATGTGAGGCCTAGCATTGAGTTTCAGTGTTTCAGCAGAGTGTAATACGTATCCTGAAGAAACACCAAATCAACATGCTCGTGGCTAAGATAGCTAAGGATTTTCTTTCCTTTGAATGGACCAGTAATGCCTCTGACGATGAATAATAAGATTTTACATAAGGCCATTCAGAAAAGTTAAAATTCTGAGCATGATAGCACACATAATTTCACTGTGTCCCTCAAGCTGACTGTATCTGGCTGTACACATGACATAGGAAAAATAAGCTAATATAATACAATGAAGCGCCCCACATTAACAAAGAAAACCGCAGTACGGTAGAGGAGAAGCAAAACCCCAAAATTACTGGCGACCATGTGTCTGCGGGGAGAAACCCCAGAGAAGGCCGAAATTGAAAAAACACATAACCTGTAGGACTGTGCGTGCTCCGAATCCGACCGAGGCACACATCATGAAGGGATAGGAGACCAAAGACAAAAGTCATACAGAGAAAGAAAGAAAGTCCAGGCTATTTCTGTGCTGGGCTATGACCGCCGCATCGGGCCCTTCAAAATGGCGGACAGAGCCGGCAGATAAGAGTCCAAGATTTGGGATTAGCGCATCTGCTCTGCTTCTTTGGAGTCCAAAAATGTTGATAGTAGATCAGGATCCTCGAACGTCCTGGTCTGGTTGTGGAGAGTCACTCGGAGCTTCGCTGGATACAACAGGCCAAAGCGAGCCTGTAGCTGTTGAAGTCGAGGGCGAAGAGCAAGGAGTTTCTTCCGACGGTCAACGGTAGGTTTTGCCAAATCAGGAAAGAAGGAGACCTTACGACCTTCAAATTCCAAATGATGATTCGCTCGGGCAGCATGTAAAATTTGTTCCACTTGTTGATATCGTAGCAAGCTAAAGATAATAGGCCGGGGGGTCGTGCGGTTGAGCGCCATGCGGGCAGGAACACGGTGTGCTCGATCGATTTCCAGTTCTCTGTGAAAAGTGATCTTCAGCAAGGAGGGAAGAGTTTTGAGCAACAATTCTCTTATATCTCCTGCTTCCACCCCCTCCGGCATTCCGAGGAGCCTCACATTGTTGCGACGGGCTCGATTATTGCTATCTTCCAACTCCTTTTGAAGATTCTGTATCTGGCGCTCAGCCTTGTCCAGTTTGCCCAAGCGCACCTCGTGCGAGTCGAGGACCCCCGCCATATTGTCCTGCCGTAATGAAAGACCTTCAAGTCGGTCCTGGAGCACTCCAAAGTCTTCTCGCATGGCTCGAAGCGCTTCTCCATTGGACTGCACCAATTCCTTCACGCCGCGTATTTCCTCCAAAATCTCCAGGTGCATTGCGGGGTTTTCACGAAATGGAACCATCTTCTGTGGGGAGGACACCTCTGTTTTGGAGCGTTTTCCGTGAGAAGAAGAAGGAGACCCGAAGTCCAAGCGCGCTGGTTTATGGGCCGCCATCCCCCCCGAGGTGCCCCGGTCAGCTCGGAGCGAAATAGTAAATTTATATAGGTATTAAGTCAGGATTCTGAGTAGGCCTCTCGGGAGCTTCAACGCAAAGCGTCCTACCCGCTGGACATCAGGCTCCGCCCCCAAGGAAGAGCAGTATTAATGAAGTTAGATGGTGAGGAGTAAGAAAAGAAAACCAGATCCAGACATTGGCCACGAAGGTGAGTGGGGGGGCAAAGGAACAAAGTTAAAAGCCAAATGAGGAGGTAAGAGAGAGGAGCTTCAGAGTAAGCGGATCAGAGGGGATATCAACATGGATGTTAAAATCACCAAGAATAAGAGTAGGGGAGGTAGGGATAAGAAAGAGGGAAAGCCATGAGTCAAAGTCAGAGAAAAAAGAAGAAATAGACTTGTCAGGAGGACGATAGACAACAGCAACCCGGAGGGGAAGTGGGGTAAAGAGGCGAATAGAGTGGACCTCAAAAGAGAGGAAGGAATGAGACTGAAGCAGGGGAAGAGGTTGGAAATGACAAGAGGGGGAGAGAAGAAGGCCAACCCTACCACCACGGCCTGAAGGACGAGGAGTATGGGAGAACTGGAGGCCACCATGGCAGAGGGGAGCAACAGAGGCGGTATCGTCAGGGAGGAGCCCGGTCTCGGTTAAAGCAAGAAGATGAAAAGCGTTAGAGACGAAAAGATCATGTGTAAAAGAGAGTTTATTAGAGACAGAATGTCCGTTCCAAAGAGCACAAGAGAATGGGAGAGAAGAAAGGGAGAGAAGGGGAATATGAATAAGACTGGACAAGTTGCATGAGGAACTCCTTACAGAATGAGGCAAACGTCTAGGAGAGCAAGGATTAGGGGTGAAATCACCAGAAGGGGGAGATGGAGGAGAAGGAGAAGCTAGAGGGATATAGATGAGATTAGCCAGATTGTGCATCACAAAGAAAGGCAGAAGTCAAGGGACAGGCAATAGGGAAGGAGGAAGACAAACCTTAAGTGGAGCCAAGGTAAGGACAAAGAAGGAGCAGAGAAAGTAAGCAATGGGGTTAGGAGAAGAGAGTAGGTTAATAAAATGTATGAGGAGTCAAAGATTAAATAGGATATATAATAAGTACCACAGGCAATGAAATACCAATCAGTAGGCAAAGGGAGCAGACAGTCAATGATGCAGCGCATGATTCCAGGAGACAAAGTCAATAGCAGAGGGAACAGACATTGACACAGCAGGAAAAGGCCAAGGTACAGGAAGCCACACATCCAGAGCAGAGAGCAGCCTGCGGGCCCGCGCCTAAGGGCCATGCCCAAGGGCCCTCTGGTGAGGCCCTCAGGCACGGGCCCACCTTGGAGCGCTGTCCTATTTAAAGGTTGCAGAGGCTGTTTCCTCATGGCCTGATTGGCCTTGGCGGTGGGGAGAAGGGAGGAGCTCACCTGCCTGCTCCCTTCCCGATGCCGATCGGGCTGGTGTATTCGGGTCCCTCGCACCTTGGAGTGCTGTCAAATTTAAAGGCTGCAGAGGTTTCTTCACAGCCTGATTGGCCTTGGCAGTGGGGAGCAGGGAGGAGCTCACCTGCCTGCTCCCTTCCCGAAGCCGATCGGGCCGGTGTATTCGGGTCCGTCGTGCCTTGGAGCGCTGTCAGATTTAAAGTTTGCAGAGGCGGTTTCCTCACGGCCTGATTGGCCTTGGTGGTGGAGAGCAGGGAGGAACTCAATTGAGGATGTGTGAGGCTTGCCATGTTTCTCCCATATGCTTTGGACGAATACTGAGGAGGCCTTTGGTGGCTGAGGCGAATAGAGGCATAGGAGTGATGCCTTTGAAACCTGGGCTTTTCATTGGTTCTTTGTCTCCACCAATCTGCTGGTAGGGGAAACAACCCACTTGTCTGGACTAGTCTAGCAGGACTCAATGTAAGGGTATTAACTGGTAAGTGAAATGTTACTTTTTTCATATTGATCTTTAAGAAATCCTTGACTTTACCCAAACCACCTCAGATCACTTCTTGTTTTTGGATGCACCTCATTTGTGTATTCTATTGAGGATCCAAGTATCATCTGTAAAAAGACAAACACTTCCTACTAATCCCCCTGTAAAATCACTTGTTAAAATACTGAATAAAATCAGACTCGGTCTGATTCCTAATCCCTATGTTAATTCTCAGTATAATGAATTATACGAAAGGCCACTTTGGAATACACATCTTCCCCTTAAAAACCAAGAGTTGTTTTTCTGATATGTAGATTTTCTGCAATCAGCTTGGGAATCACTGCCTGTGGTCTGACCATTCCTTCCTAATTTTGTAGCACAGGTTTCTTGATTGCATAATGTTGACTAGGACCAGCTGCATGAAATCTATAAACTGAACAATGGAAACCACATTATTTTATGCAAAACGCAGCATGCTGTCTAAGCTTTTCTTATACAATGTACTCAGCAAGAGTGTAGAGTCACAAAAGAATTCCAATGAGTCATAGCCTAAATTCACCACATTTAAATTTGTGCGCTCAACATTTCAGGTAAAACAAGAAATGCAGCTTTATTGTATACCTTAAGTAAGAAATCACTTTTCCTGGGATTAAATGCCTTTATTTAGGGGCATGCTAACTAAAGGGTAGTGTATAGTTAGCATATAGTTTTGCATAGTGCTAAAAAGTAGCATGGGGCCGCTCAATGAAAATCTTGTGCTAGCTTTAGCATGTTGGGGTGGCACCTGGTGGGGCAGGGGTGTTCTCATTGCAGTGCAGCCAGTGTGGGTGATGCGCTTGATGTAAGTAGCGTGAGTGCAATCAACCCCATCTCAGTGGGTGGCATCAATAGCTCCCGTGGCTGGTTTGCCGTAGTCAACCCCTGCAGTTAGCCCAAAACCCTGTGCTAGTAGCATGGCCCACACACATGTTAGCAGTGGCAGGGCTGAGTCAACATGTCCCTTAGTATTTGATGAATTTGTGAGAGATGATACAAATAACATAGTGTAAAACATATGCAAACTGATTTGGAAGTTGTGATTTAATGGACGCATTCCTTTCAAATGAATCCACCACGTAACTTCTTCATGCAAAAAATTAACAAAAGCTCAATCATTTGATTTGTATAAAAACAAAGTGCTTTGTATCTCATTATTATGGTGTTATCTTGAACTTGTCAAAATTGTGCATTATATCGAGGTGGGACAAGACGGCCGAAGGCAGGTGTGTGCTGTGAGTCGCGTTACCACGGATGGGGAAAATAAATGATAAATCGGCTACTAAGCTCTCTAAGGTGCCGGCAGTGTCTTCCCCTTTACCCGCTGGAACATCGGATTTCTTTGTGCTTCACAGTGAGCGGCGGCCAGGAGGAGTACCGGCGACATGCAGCCCCATTGGTAGTGGAGTGGAGCAGGAGTGTTTGTTCAGCAGCTCGAGGCCAGAAATCACATCACTGGAGCAGTGGCATCCGCCTAAGGCAGCAGAAATCTGTGAGCCAGGTAGCATCGGCAGGAGCCCGAAGTGGTGTGTCATCGGCTGCTGGAGGGTCGGCCGCAGAGCACGGTGGAGAGGAGCGTGAGAGTGAGGTTGCTCTTCTGGGTCAGCTTGCCGGTGCTGGGTATCTGCAGTCAACTACAGGAGATATGGCTGGTGCTGTGGCCACTTCTGGTGTTCTCCATATGGTTCTTCAGGCTCCAGAGGATGGACTGGGTATGAATGCCCGGATATTTCTCCGGCAACACAACGGCGAAGGGGGAAATTCTTACTTCTCTGTCCAGGTGTCCAGCAGCTGGGTGGGCAGTTTTTTCTAAAGTTTCCTTGAAAATATTTGGTTAAATTTCAGTCTCTCAGCTGCTGGTGCTCATGGATGCACGTAAAGCTAGTAGGGGTAGTGATCCCCCCAGTGTATGATAGCATGTAATATCTTGGCTTACAGCTGCCTTATTTCTTTTACTATTGATTTGTTTGTATTGCCTAGTTTTGTTCTTCCTCCTTATTGTGGGCTGGGGTAGGGGTAGTGGTCAAATTGTAAGCCTGTTGGTATTTCCTGGGTAGTTTATTGTTTCCTGATTATTTTTTCTGTTTTCTTTTTTATCTCATTTGACCCCTTATTACTTCGAGTATTGTAACGTGCTTGATTTATTTGTTTAAATGATAATGAACAATTTATTTATTTAATTTATTTTACATTCACATACGTTATTTGGCATATATAATGCATTTTTTCCTCAATACGTTAGTAACTACTTTCTTTAGGGATAATTGTGTACACCATACTGTAGATTTGTAGCCAAAAATGGCTTCTTTTAAAACTGTCTGAACACTATGGGCCCGATTCTACAAGGGAACTAGCACGGTGGGACGTTCAGCACTGCTAGCCTCCTGAACCATATGTCGCCTCCGGGCCCCCCTGTATGCACAGAGTCGCTGTGCATGCTGCAGGGGATGGGGGTGGCATAGGGGTGGAGAGTGGGTGGAGCGTGAGTGGGACAGACTCCCCCCTCCGACATATAGAGACGATTCCGGTCACGGACCTCTATGTCTGGGGATTGCTGGGGAACCGTCCGCTTATTCCAATTCAGAGATGGAATAAGCGCTGGCTAGCCCTCCAGATCAGCCGACCAGACCCCCAGCAGCGACGGCAGCAGGCAGAGTGAGTCCCCGCCAGCTGATCCAGTTGGAGTCAGGCAGTGGGGAAATGGGGAATCCAAGGCAGCGGGCGGGTTGTGCCATGGGAAGGACATTCCCGCGGTGGTGCAAGGGCACGCTGGACCATCTCCTAGGTCCCAGTCCTGCACCCACAAAAACGTCTGGCTCCCACAGTGCAGAATCTGGTCCTAATGGGCCCATCCTATTCAGGGCCATCCAGATGGCCCGGATGTGTCCCAACTGGAATCTGATTCCACATGGCTAAAAATATGTACCAATTATATGCATTCCTTTTGTATTTTATAACTTGTGAAATTTGTACATACTAAACAGCTAGCGTACATATATATATGCTTTCTTTCTGTTGGGTAACTTAAGAGGGGAAATATGTGAATATTTCTCCTTTTAAATTTGGTATAACCTATGTACTTACTTGCCAGAAGGTGACCTGTTATCATCCCTCTTTCTCTAAAAACAAAAAAGAAAATATTTTTTTCCCCACAACATATGCTTACTCTTCACTCTAATTTTCACTTTTTCAGTGTTACAATTGAAATGTCAGATTGACTTCACTATCCCTTTACCCCTCTTGATTGACTCTCACAAGGCCAAGGTGTCTAATTTTCTTTCTATAGCACATAGATGGACTGAGGCTTTTTGTTTCAGGCTATTGCTGTTATCGCAAACATTTCTGCTTCAGAATTAGATTTGGATGGCTTTCAGAGCTGAAGAATTGTTCTGAAAATTTAGTACTATCCGATATGAAAATGTTAGGGTTACAGTAATAGGTGAAAAATTAATTTGCACAATTGTGCTGCTAGATGTTTACAAAGTAAGTGGATACATTTGGCGAGTGAAAATACAATAATAGTGGGTATTAGTTAATTTTGAATGCAATTAATGGGAATATGAAATATTTTAATTCAAACATCAATTTGCTTGTTCTATTTTTTCATCTTTGGCTTTCTCTCTCTGTCTTTATTCACTTTTATTCAGTCAATTATTTTTAATTGTTTTTTAATTTTTTGAAAAAAGCTGTCTTAGGGGCATGTTTACTAAAAAGGGAGCGCGTATCATGCATTAAGCTCCAAAATCTAGCACGGGAGTGGCATCAGACCTGCATTAACACATGGAAGTGTGTACTCTGCATGTCCCCACGCAGTTAGCATGAGTTCAGTACCACCCACGTGCTGAGCAGTTTACTGTGATTAATAAAGGTACACCCATGCAAATTGCAATATTGCCTATTAAAGTGTGCTAAAGATACTTGTGCTGAACGTATTGTGCATGCTTAGCCCCTGAACTGTCCCATATTAAGTAGTTAGCATGAAAACTTTATCAGAGCTGCATTTTTGGCACATCTTAACAGTTACCATAGTGTGCTTAGCATGCGGTAAACCCCACAGTAACTATCAGTGCACTTTAGTAAATGCGTTACTTAGTGTTCTACACTAAGACTGATATTCAGAGGTTTTAGGTTCCTAATTTTGAGTTTCAGGAAGTAATTTTAGAAGCCTTAGTGATATTTATAGGTGTAGGTCACAGACCCATATAAATTATTTCAGAAAGCTATATTTACACATGTAGATCTCTGGGATACAGAAATATTGAGGAGATGTGTGGTCTTGATAGTCCAAAGAATATGCCTGTAGTTGCCATTTTACAATGAGTATGTTAGCATAGTTGAAAGAATTCTGCTGTCAGTTTTTGAACCAGCTTTGGGTCACACACAGGGGCCAATGCAGAAACCGTAGCAAAGCCTTTGCACATTGGTAACGCTACACATGCGCAAAACTACCACCCCAATGCATTGCAGTAGTGCAGTGCATATTAAAATGATATCCAAATGAGCTGCGCATATTGAAATGAGATGCTAACAAAGCCATTAGGTATTTTGCTCTGATGCAAAGAAATGCATCGAAGACCAGAAGGTTAGGTGCAGAGTTAGATAGTGCTGCTGTTCTAACGCCTCATGGGAGGTGACACAAAACCCTGGCGAATTTAGGAGAAGACAAATTTGGCATGTGTGTGCGTCGGCAAACACTCATTTCTTCGGCATGAAGCTTGTGCGTATAGAAGAAAGTTCAGCATGTAGGAGAAAACAGAAATGACATCTTTTGCTTCAAACCCACTAGTGGCTCTGCTCCTTGCATGGGCTAGAGCTTGACAAGAAAGAAATGGGGAAAATGACAGAAAACCAATCAATAGCAACAGAGGCCTGGGAAATGCAGGAGAAGGAAGGATGAGTAGGCAGAGACTGTACCTCCGTAGCGCATGAAGTCTGTGCACGTGCTGGTAGTGCGTCTGGGTCACCCCCCCCCCCCCTGCTCATTTGCGCATGCCTCATTTGAATACATTTTCTTGGCTGCATATTGGTGCAGAGCCTTTGCAGTTCTCACGCACTAGGAAACTAAACAAAAAGCTTATAGCACGTGAGTTTAATGCCAGCGTTCTGCATTGGACTGATACATTTCATCAAAGTGCTTGCTTTTTTCCAGAGCTTGAAAAGAGTGATTGAGGAGCTAATAGTATATGACCTCCAAGGGGTTTTTTTTGTGTGGAAAATGCTAAAGATTTGCCTTTTGGGGATTTTCTCCTTAATTGCAAGCCCTTATATATGGAGGCATTGAAGACTGGTACTTCTGTATATAATTGCCGGCATCTATATGTGGAAGAAGTGGAGCAGGGTTTCTCAACCTTTTTTTCTCTATTGCCCACTTTTGGTTAGTTGTTTTTAAAGGAATCGCCCCCCTTCCCCCCCAAAAAAATTCTTAATGAAACTAAAATGACATTTTACTGACATTGTTTATTCAATGTGACCCCTGTGCTTGATGCTTTGCTGCTAGATTCTCAGTGTTTGGCTTGATATTTGTGTGTTTTAGTCTTATGTCTCCTCGCATGCATGTATCAGTTCTACTTCTTTCCTTTGTCAATATTTTATTGACTGCACTAAAGCCACATTCAGCCAAATATGAAGTTGGAAAACATAACAGCACTTTAGGCATTTCAGACAGTGTGTTTGGATAGAGCTGTTTATTTATTTAACCAGTTTTCTATACCGCCTTATCTTTCAGGCACAATGCAGTCATTCCAGCTTTTTCAAATTTGCATTCATTATTGCATTTTAGTTCAATAAGTTCCTCTTGGATGTTTTCACCGACAGCTTCTATCTCAGTCAAAAGGATCCAGCATCCATGGCTTGACTTCAAAAGAAAATAAATATGAAAATCGGCTATTCAGTTCTTCTTCCAATGACAATAAATATTCTGCATAATTTTTAAGAGCTTGATCTGAGAGATGTTCAATTATTTCTGTTAACTCGAGCGTGCTATTGACGTGCTTCTTCTGTAAACTGGTTTAAAAATACCTCATTTTTCAGTAAAGGCTTTCAGAACATGTTTATAGTTTAGCAACGTATTTAATTTGCCTTGAAGCTGAAGTGAAACTTCATTGAGCTTTCGAAAAATGCAGGCCAAAAAATAGATGTCACATTTGCAATTCTTTATGTCCTCTGCCAAATCTTCCTCCCCTTCACTTTCCAAGAAACTAACTATTATATCAAATAGGCTTACAGATCTTGCTAGGCAATTTACTTTTGAAAGCCATCGAACTTCCGTGTGCAAAATAAGTCAAATGTGCTGCTCTTCGTTATCACTGTAAAACTTATTAAAAAGTCGGTCATACTTGCTGTGAGATTTAATTTTATAACTGTTTTAATAACTATTGCCAATGATTCATGAAGAACTGGACAAATATTTTTGGCAACTAAATGATGTCAGTGTATGATGCAATGCGCTGTAAGAATCAAAGGACATACATTTTTTAAGTGGGCAATAAATCCCTTATGCTTTCCCACTATGGATGGAGCACCATCAGTTGCACGGGATACTAAGTTTTCAAAAAGTACTTGTTTTTCATTAAACCAAGATCTCAAAGCCTTAAAAATGGATGATCCAGTTGTGTTGATTTCCAAAGACTTTAAGAACAACATTTCTTCACACAGTTTGCAGTCTTCATCTATTAAATGGACATATGCCATAAGAATAGCTCTACTACGTCATGTTATTCTTATGGCATCACTAACCATTGATTCATCAATTTGAATTGAGAATTTTTGCTTTTTAATTTTTCAACAAACCGGGTTTCTACATCAGATGACATTTCATCAATATTCTGAATCAAATCATCACACAGTGGTAATGCTTTTAAAACACTTAATGAATCTCGATGCAACCCAGTTTTCCTGAGTTTCAAAGGCTGGCTGTATAATAGTTTAAGCAAATGTGTGCACACTTATAGTTTTTGCAGTGATTTGTGCAAGTTCATCAAGACTCAAGTATTCCATCTGCATTAGTTTGTGTACTTTTTGTAAATAAAGAAGGAACAGATTTTCATTGTTCAAAATTCTTTTTCAAATTTTGAAGTAATCAATGGGTTTGTCAATTTTATCAGGATATTTTCTTTTTAAATCCTCTAATAGTCTTGATGGCTTCATAGTTTCATTTGAAAATGAGCTGTTACATATAAGACTGTCTTCGATCAAATGGGCTTTCAACAAAGCTATAAGACAAATACTCCTCCAGATACTGTCTACACTTCTTCTTTTCCATAGCCATGATTAATGAAGGGAGGGATATGAAAATATAATAATAGAAACAAAGAAACATAGAAATATGATGACAGAAAAAGACCACATGGCCTATCTAATCTGTCCTTCCATATCAACAACTAAAACAGTCCCCTTTTTACCTTTAGAGATCCTCTGTGTTTGTCCCATGCTTTTTTGCATAGATAATAAACAAATAATGCTTTTTTCACTTTTAATGTAGGTCATTCAGTTATTATCACAACACAAACACCATTAACCTCATGAGAATTTACCCCTTAACTGGGGAATACATAGAACCCAGCCAGCAACTTCCAGGGAATTAATTTTGCAACTATGTCATCCAAGCAAGTCAGCTCCCTGATCTCTGGTTGAAGAAATGCTCTGCACGTTCAGATCAAGTGGGCTTCCCAATCTGCCGATGAAGAAATGCCCTGAAGCTTCAGTCAAATCGGCTCCCCACCGATCCTCGCCGTCATCAGCGATCACTGACTGAGGGCAGTGTGAGAGACAAATGAAAACAGTGGCAAACTCTCCCGCCAAAACCAGAGCAGCTCTATTGTGTGTGGCTGAGCAGTTACTGTCTGTTGTCTTATCATTTGTTATCAGAAAGTATTATATTGTGTTTGTATAGTTGTTTTATTGTTTTCATTTGTAAGGTAGTTTCTGCTGCTATCTAGTATTCTAAACTGCTGAGTTGCTTGCTTTCAGTGGTTATCAGTGGTATAGCAAAGAGTTCAAATAAATAAATAAATTTAATTAATAACGTTTTTGAAAACCAGTTATGTGCCCCCAGAACTTAAACAAGCATCAATGTGCTCACTGTTCAAAATTTCAGGATTGCAGACAGGGCCGGATTTACCTTGAGTGAGGCCCTACGCCAACAAAAATTGTGGGCCCCCAGCAGGGGCGGCCCAAGGGGGGTGCGGGGCATCATTTGCATAAGGGGCCTCATTTGCATAAATATTTGCATAATGTTACCATATACTAACTTTTAGTAAACGTGCCTCTTAATGAGTGTATGGATAAAGAAAGACTAAAAGATTTCTACATTACTATAATCCAGTGCCAACTGCCAGACACATTAGGAACTACTACAAACACTGCTCATTTAGAACCCATTAACCCTAAACTATACCCAAAGAAATCAACCCAATATAATCCAAAACACTCTTGATTTCACACTTATGTCACTCAATAGGAACTGCCCTAATCTATAGCACCAATAACCGATGAATTGTGCCATACAATTTTAAATTAATAATGTTTTTTGTTGGATCACTCACCGTGAGAGGAAAACCTTTCCCTCTCTCGAGGTGAGCCCTCCTTTTTAATCAATAATAAAATGACCCCTGACAGGCCATAACCCGGACAAAACAATACTTATTGCCGTCCTTACCCAAAATTTCCCATCAGCCCCTGCGGGCTTAACAGAGACGCGAGGGAGACACTCTCCCTTCGCGCCTCTCAAAGCCGGCAGGGAGGGAGGGAGGGAGGGGATTTAGCCGGGCAGAGGGAGCCCCGCGGGACAATCCATGCTGCCGTGGCAGCAGAGGGGGCCCCGCGGGAACAGTCCATGCTGCCGCGGCGGCAGTCAGGTCTCATGAAAGTATGAGTTCTCAAACTTCTCTCTAGAAACTATCTGATTCTATTATTATTAACTTCTTCAGCCAAAACTGCTCTTCCACCGGCAAAGCCTGACTCTAGCTAAACAAATTCAATAGGCCTTGTCCTAGACTATTAATAAGATATATGTACATCCTTTACACATCTCATATGGAACAACATCCTCTCCTTATAAGTAATGCCCAGCTGGTTGACCTGGAAAGAGATTTTTCCTAAATGTCCACAAGGGCTTTAGAAGGGATGGAGCAGGTGCTTCACGCGACCATCAGAGGTCTGGCAGATGTTCCCACTCCACAATTAGGTAGTGTGACGGGCGCGCGGGGGGGGGAGCGGAATCGGATGCCACATGCCAAGGTCCCAACAAGATCACAGCAGGCGCATCTTACACATGATGCAGGAAAGTGGCGACCCCAGAATTAGAAAGGGAGCGACAGAGACGTGGCTGCATTCAGTGTCCAGGGCACGGCATCGCTGGACGCGAGGAGCAGGCGCGCAGCTGCGACGGGAAGACTGACGACAGGGGATGGTGCGGGTATCGCCAACGGAAAGAAAAAGGTCACTCACCGCGTGGAGCTCGTGCGTGCGGTCCTTCATCCTGAGACACGCTCTTGCAGAGGCAGCTCGCGCTCTCCTCGGATGCCCCGCGCGCTCCCCGCTCACGCCCCCTCTGACTTACTGTCCCTGATCCCGCCCCTCTCCCTTGAATTCTGCCCTACCTTCTAACCCTAGCTCCGCCTCGGCTCACGTGATTCTGCCATGCTGTCCATGCTGCCGCGGCGGCAGCCAGCGTTTTTTTTTTTTTATTTAATTTTCGGAAGGCTATTTTTGTGGGCCCTTGTCAGCTGTGGGCCCTATGCCATGGCGTAGGTGGCATATAGGTAAATCCGGCCCTGATTGCAGAAGATCTGGGAGCCTGTGTGGTGAGAGCTATTGTGGGCTTTATCTGTCAGAGTTGAAGAAAGTGCCGGAGTGCAGGCCTGTAGTAGTGTACTCTGTCATCTGAGGCCTTCCCTGAGGGATTAAAGATCAGTGTTTGTGTAAATGCGTGGCTGTGTCATGTGGCTGCAAGGCATGGTCCGAAGGGGCTCCAAAGAGGCTCTTCGGAGCATTGACAGACACCGATGTACTGAGGACCCTATTGGATTTGCTTAACTAGTGTGAAGGGGAGTGAAACGTAAGAACAAAGATAAACAAGCCTCTGTCAGAACTGTGGGTACTACATTGGGTTCCATGGATAAGCATTTAGTTGCGCTGCAAGGTTCCTCACACTCTTCCCAGAAGGAGCTATATAGAGCTTTGCAGAAAGGCCTCGTCTTCTCCCCTCCACTTCCCCTGTTGTCATTGTCAGTCTTTGTCCATTGAATTGATTGAGAATGTTTGCTTTTTCTCCAGAGCATTCAGTGTCCCTACACCCTCTAGTGATCCGGAAGTGATTTTGAAGGACCTTTGGGGAGTTCTATCTCAAATTGAGATTAGGCTCACAACTACAGTTGTTTTCCTATGTTCGTTTTCACAGGGGACATTTCAGGAAATACATTCAGGAGATACATTTCAGGAAATAGAGTAAAATAATTATTTAAGGAAGGCTGACAGTCATTCTTTACAGGCAACAAATGTATCTGCTATAAAGGATTCAATATTTTTGCATAATAAGCTGGATATGTTGGAGAATTTCGCAAGAGCTAGAAATTTATGCTTTTTAGATTTTCTTTCTACTCAGCTTTTCTCTCCTGAAATCTTGCTTAAGAAGTTTTAAAGTTAGTAGCTTTTTTACAGTAGGCCTATCCATTATTATCTTCCTAGTACAGTTAGAGTGAAAAATATTAATGAGGGTGAATTTGATGTTTTGCGGGTAATGAGAGTCAGGATTTGAGGGCTGCCTTTGAGGATTCAACAGATAAAATCTGTACAAGAGCCACCCAAGTTATACATTCTTGTCAGACAGTGACAAATTGAATGTACACAAAGCATATTTCATAGGAAGCAACTCTTAGCTTTGAAACCTACTACTACTACTAACACCTACTGCTACTACTAACACATCATTTGTATAGCACTACTCAGTTTTTGGCTCTAAGGGCATCTTTTTATCTCTGGTTTCCATGTAAATGTATTATTACATTTCATGGTCGTATTTATGTGTTTCAGGAATCTATGCACGTGAAACAGTGTTTGGGAGATACAAAGAAATAGGATAAGGAGTTAGAAAGGAGGTGTTAGGATTGATGCCACAATTTAGGTTAGTTTAGTTGTTTATACTTGGCATACGCCTTTAGTGGGAGCAACAGAGCAGTAACCGGGTAGCCGGACCCGGCTTCCCTTCTCCCTTTGCCCCTCCCCCCCTCCCCCCACTATGTCATATATCCTGCACACTCCCCCCCCCCCCCCCCAATGCCTCAAATAACTCACAAACACATTCTTGGTGGGAAAAAACTGGTCGCAGCTTTATTTAACAACCCATGAAACATTTAACAGGTAAATGTAACTATATATATAAATGGAGCCAACCGGCCCCGCGGGTTGATGGACCGCCAGCCGTGCTACTAGCAAAGCGGCCACACCTCCGCTCAAGCCGTGGTCCCCACCAACGGCCCAGTTCGGCCCCCCCTATCCGACTTTGCCATGTTACTAGCAAAAGTCTTCCAGGGGTTGCCCGGGTCGAGGGCACCCCGCCCCCTCCCCAAGTCACCCAAGGCTCCGGACCCTGGACCTCCGGGATCCCGCCACCGGCACGGGGGGATCATATCTCCCTGTGCCGCCCCCTTAAGTCCCAAGCTGCGACCAGTGTGGCCTCTCCTGCACCACCTTCTCCAGCGCTTCCTGCCAATCATTCAATAGCAGATCTGTACCCACTGGAGATAGGTGCACCCCATCATCTCTGTACAATCCGGAGCAGGCCACCTCCACCCAGGGGTGTTGCACCTGCAATCCGCCTTGTTCACGACCCATCTCCCGATCTGCCTGTTGATCTTGATCAACCCGCGTGACCAGCGCCGCTGCCCCCAGCACGCAGGCCGCGGGATGATGTCAGACCACAGCAAGACTACCCCCTCAAACATCTGGAGCAAAACGGAAAAGTCTTTTTTGGCAGCCCTAATCATCTGCTTGCAAGTCCAAGAAGAGAGTTCATTCCCCCCAAGATGCACCAACAGGATCGCTGGCTGGCCTCTGACGCGCTGGTGGTGGCGAAGCACAGGCAGCAGTTGCGACCACCGCAGACCCTGCTCGCCCAGCCATGACACAGCCACCACTGCCGGATCAAGTCGCAAATTCACTCCACCTGAGCGTTGTGCCGCCCGCTGGCCAGCCCAATAGACGAAGGAATGCCCCAGGAGCCAGCATCCCAGCAGACTCACACCCCCATCTGTAACAGAAAGACACAACATTAGTTAACCCCCCAACCCCCCCCCCCTTTCTGAATTTATAAGCGTACATAGCCCTCGAAAGCCCTCGAGCGCCACCTGCCAATATTCTGTATCGCCTCACCGGACAAGCCCGCCGCTGCCGCACTGGTGGCTGCCCCTATGCAAAAAGAATGCGAGGAAAAATGGTAAGGGTCCTCGCCCATCCGCCGCAAAACTAAACGCAATACCGCCGTTACTTGAAAATGCGACAGCGGGGAAGCATCCTTGTGTACAAACAACCCCCTCTCTCCTGCCAGGCGAATGGCCAAGTACGCCCGCATAGCCGACAGTGGGCAGGTAATCCCACCCGTCGCCACTAGGACCACCCATGACCCTTTTCGTTTTTGATCCGTTTTGGACTTAGCCAGCAGAATCCGCATGTTTTTGCCCTCAATCCATACGTGCCGCCGCCGCAGACTATTGCCGCTATCGCATCGACGCGAAGCCTCCGCCAACTCACTGACCCGCAATGCCCCGAAAAAAGCCAGACAAAACACTGCCCGGAATAGCACAGCTTCGTAGGTATCCCTCGCCACCTGCCCCAGCTCCTGGCACACCGTCACGAGCAACTCGTGCGTAATCGGCCGTTGGCGATCCCGCGGAGCCGGGTGCGACCACTCCCACCCTTGCAAAAGCCGCCGCGCCAGCAAACCCCTACCTCCGGACTCCAACCCTACCGCCCTAGCAAAAAAGTCAAAACCTGCCAAATGTCCACGCACCGCCGACCGCGCAGCCCCATTTCCTTTGGCCCACGCTACATAATGTCCAAGCAACAAAGCAGGGGCCCTCCCACCTCTCCATCCCCGCTCACATAAGAACCGCTGCACCCTTGCGCAACCACGCTGATAGGCTTCCCAGGTGTTAGACACCACAGAGCTCTTCAAAAGTTGCCTCATCTCTGCAGGCCAACGCTCCACAAGCTCGAGGGGACCACATGACCCTCCTCGTCCGCCTCCGGCACCAACTTCCGAAAACGCTCCATCTGCAAGCGGGAGAGAGCATCAGCAATTTCATTAATATGCCCTGGGATATGACGCGCTTTCAAATCAATATTCAGCTGCATGCAAGCAAGCACCACCCGCTGCATCAGCGAAGCCACCTTAGCACACCGGGGCGAATAACGATTTACGACATGTACCACCGCCTCGTTGTCGCACCACCAAACCACCCTGCGGTTAGCCAACCGATCCGGCCACAATTCCAACACAACTAATATTGGAAAGAGCTCCAAAAACGTTATATTGCTCAACAAACCCCCTTCAGCCCAGGACTGCGGCCATCTTGCAGAACACCATGCGCCCCCGAAATAGATACCCAGGCCAACTCCCCCTGCAGCATCCGTGTAAAGATGCATGTCACTACTGGTGACCTCCACCTCGCGCAGCACAGTCGTTCCATTAAATCCTTCCAAAAAGGCATCCCAAACCCGTAAATCCTCCTTCAGAACCTGAGAGACCCGAATGCGATGATGCAGCCGTTTTGCTCCGGCCGTCGCCGCCGCCAAGCGCCGACTGAACACACGCCCCATCAGAATGACTTTACAGGCAAAATTAAGGGACCCCAATAGCGCCTGCAGCTCTTTCAATGTCACTTTCTGCGAGGCTAGCACGTTGGCCACTAAGACCCTGAGTTTTATCACTTTCTCTCGCGGCAAATGCGCCACCATATGCACTGAATGAAGTTCCACACCTAAAAAAGTAAGCTGCGTGGTAGGCCTCACCGTCTTGCCTTCCGCCAGCGGCACCCCCAACTCTTCCGCCATTCCTTCGAAACCTTCCAGCAGTCTCTTGCAGCCATCCGACCCCGCCCTACCGACAAAGAGGAAATCATCTAGATAATGCACCACTTCAGAGCCCCCAACCCTCTTCACTAACATCCAATGCAAGAAGGAGCTAAACATCTTGAAGTAGGCACACGATATCGCACACCCCATCGGCAGACTCTTGTCGTAGTATTAAGCATCTTCAAACCGAAACCCAAGCAACCTAAAAGCCGATGGATGAACTGGCAATAATTGAAAGGCTGATTCAATGTCAACTTTCGCTAACAGCGCCCCGCGACCAGCCTCGGATACTAACTCCACCGCCTTATCAAAGGAAGCATACCGCACAGTGCAGAACTCACGCGGTATGGAGTCATTGACGGAAGTTCCCATCGGCGACGAGAGGTTGTGTATCAATCTGAACTTTCCCGGCTCTTTCTTGGGAATCACTCCTAACGGAGACACGACGAAATTCCAAAACGGAATGCGGAAAGGCCCCGCAATCCTCCCTAAACGCAATTCCACAGTCAGTTTTGTCCGCGCCACAGCCGCCCAGCGCCGAATACTCACCGCATTCCTAACCGCCCCTGTGACCACCTCACCTCGTATGGGAATAATGAAACCAAACTTAAAACCTAAATGCAACATCAAACTTTCTTTTTTCTTTGGATACCGCAGAAGCCAACTACTGAGCACCTGCCTCCGAATTGGGGAAGGCGCTAAAGCGCGATGAGACACCTCACTTGGCTCCAGGCAGTGGCGTAGGGGCCACACCTTTCTTAAGGCATTTTGTTGCGGGATGGGCACTTCCACACGACGAACATGCATGCCGGAACTTACAATCCGGGAACGGACAGGTGGTTCGATTATATCTCCAACAAAGGTCTGCCCCAGCCCCGAGGACTGGCTTTGACAGTCCCACTGAGGATGCTCCACGAAAGGAACGGTTTGCTCCACCGGTATAACCCGGCCCTATCTTAGCTCCACTAGCTCCCCCCATACCCATCTTGACAGACATCTGCGTCAACCACAGATTGATGTCCTGCGTCCCCCATGTTAGTGACTTGTTCTCTTCTATCTTGTCCCGAAACTTCTCGTCGTAGTTAAGCCACGACCATCCGTCGTGCGCTTGAGACGCTCCCAAAATCGAATCAGCATAGGACAGCAAGCTGCCGTAATGCTCCGGAAACTGATGCCCCCAGACACTTGCCAATCGCAAGAACGATCGGACCCAGTTGACCACGTTGCGCGATACGGCACGTACCCGTCCGGCCTTCTCGTCTTCCCTACGCTTCTTCTTACTATCCCCCGAGCGTTTTCGGCCTTCGAGCAAACGGAAAATGTCAATATACTTGCGTTTGAGAATTTTACGCCGCAACTTCTTCGGAACACCCTCCCACAACTCAGCGACTGCCGACAATGATGCAGAACCAACACCTCCCATCCCGGCGCTCCCCCCGGGCTCCCCCCGTCACCCGAGACAACCGTATTCTGCGCTCCGCCTGACGAAGAATCCGAACCCTCCGACGAAGAAGAGGACGATGAGTTGGAGCTATGCCTCCGCCGACAAGCATGCTTCCTTTTCTTGCGCGCCTTTTCCGAATGCTCCCCCCGCGACCCCCCCTCACCTCAACTCCCCGCACTGACTCACCCGCAGCTCCGCCAGGCACGGCGCCCTCCGGAGCTACCAGAACACCCCCACGAGGGTCCAGCACCCGCTGCTGATCACGTGCGTCTCGCTCCCGCTCCACCGCCGACGTGTTCACCTCCGCCACACCGCCGCCAGCTTCGCAATCCATCACTCACTCCGACTCGCTGGGAAGCAGCGCACCCCGAGGCGCTACCGGAAAGGATACCTGTGGAGATAAAAAAGGGAAACACAATGGGGAGAAAAAAGCGGGCCACGCCGACTGCCATGCCCCCATCCAATCCCTACCCGAGGAGCCTTGGCCACCGGCTTGCCACCTATCCCAAGCCGTATGCTGCTCGAGAGGACCTGTAGCCCCGGGCGAGAGGGGGTACCCCCTAAACCATCCTCCTCCCCTGCCCACCCCACAAGCTGGGCTGTTCCCCATACCATTCCATTCCCATGGCGCCATGCTATCCCATGCACCCCTGCCTTGTGGGGTCCCACTATTAGGACCTCCTGCTCCCGCGCTACTCCCCTCTGGACCGCTACCCGGATCACCCCCGACAGGGGCCGGTTCAGGCAACATCCCGCCGGCTCTGCCCACCCCCCCTGTTACCCGCGCTCTCCGGGGCCTAGCCGCACGCCCCCTTACAGCACCTCTCCCCACCCTAGGAGCTGTGCCAGCATCTATCCCCCTGCCCCTCGCTACCCCGGATGCATGCCCCTCTCCACTGCCTCCCTGCTGCAGCCCCCCCCTGCTACCCCCTCCTTTTTTACCATTTTTTCCAGCTCCCCTCGAGGCTGCTGACCTCCCAGCCGCCCTACCCCCCGCAAGCCTCTTAGGACCCATTTCCACCGCACGTAAAATATCCTCTTTATACTCCCCAAACAAAATTGTTCAGTCAGCAGATGCTCCGTTGCCCCCCCCCCTCTTTCTCGGCTCGCACTCCTCCGCTGTACCCCGCACCCGTCAGCTAAGCTGCTCGCACTCCCTCAGCTCACGTGCCCGGAGATGCCGGCCCCTGCTGAATGCCGGTTACCCGATCGCGCTGCTCCGAAGCCGCCAAAGTTCAGGGCCTGGGATGACCGCGACCACACCGCCGCTTCTCTTCGCGGTAATCAGCAGAGCACCGGTTCGCCCGCAAGCAGGGGAATCCTAGGCCGTACAGGACCCGACGACGCTGCAGCCTCTCCTTCCCAGTGTGCGCCCCGTTACCATGTGCTCCGGGCAAGCCACAAGCCTCGGAGCACATGGAGTTTGCACCCACCTGATTGGCTCTGCTCGTCCATATCGCAGCAGAGCCAATCAATTCAAAATTGCCCCCCAGCGTCCTGACGTCACGCGCGATCCCGCCGCCGAGCAGGGTCCCGCGCCGGGCCGTGCACCCGGTTACAAACGGGCCCTGGGACCCTGCCCGCGCCCTGGAATTTTGCATTGTAAATAAAAGCAATTTCATATAAGAAATACATGAAAATACAAAGATTAAAAAAAATTGAAACAAGAAAGGTTAGGTACCTTTGCTTTCTTAGAATGTTTTTTCTCTTGATCGTCCCATGTTGTGGGATGCAAGTCTCATTTATTTTCTGTTTTTGATAATGTTGTTGCCTTTTTTGCTTTGTTTCTTCTATTATGGTGGAAATGTAATATTTTCAAATTGCAACTAAAAATAAGTCAGGATTGCGCCATCAGGGATGGGTAATTATCTTCCCATTTCAAGTTTACTGTATTTAGCTGAGCTCATTGAACATGTTGTGATGGCCCAGTTGTAACATAATTTGGACTTATGTTTCATTCTTGATAGGTGTCAGACTGATTTTTATAGCAGGCAAGGTGTGGAAACCTTGTTAGTTTCCACAGTTGATAGTTGGTTGGATGTGCTTAGAAGTGGCTGTGATGGTCGCTTTTCTGTATATTGATGCAGCTTTCGATTTAGTAATTCATATAACTTTGTTGGATTGGTTAAGAGGGTGTGTGCTGGGATGGTTTCGGTCATGCCTCTCTGACAGAGAGAAGATAGTCTATGTAGGAGTCCTCAAATCTGAATGGTTCCCTTTGAAACATGGGTTTCCATGGGACTCTTCTTTGTCCTTTTATTCAACATCTATATACATGCACTATGTGACTTGTTATGTTTGTTAGGGATGGACTATCTTTTATACGTGGATAACATGATCTATTTTCTTTGTGGCAACAATGTTGATGTAGCACTGGCATTCTTAAAGTGGCAAACTGGTTAAGTTTGGAGGATTTTGAGATGAATTTAGCTAAGAGTGAGATCTAAGTCATTCAATTTATTTCTGCCTTAAAACTACCTGAGACAGTTACTATTGGAACATCTCAGGTTGCTATTGTACAGCAAAATCTCTCTTTGGGTGTCTTAGTGGATTCCCAATTGTCTTTTCACCTGAACATTAGGGAGCTGATTAGGAAGTCTTTTTATCAATTGTGTTTAGTTTGAAGACTCTGCGCATAAAATGAGTCAGAAGCTGCAAAGATGTCTTACATATTGGGACATGGAATGTACGAAGCATGAACCAAGGGAAGTTGGAAGTGGTCAAGAATGAAATGGAACGTGTACAACTCCATCTGTTGAGTGTCAGTGAACTGAAATGGACTTTGGGCACTTTGCATCTGATGATAATATGGTCATATGATCAAAGACAAAGAAGAAATGGTGTTGCATTTATAATTAAGAAGAAACTTGCAAGAACTTTAATGAAATACAATGCAGTCAGTGAACGCTTAATTTCTATTCGTCTATGAGAAAAGCCGATCAACACAACTATAGTTCAGGTGTTTGCCCCAACAACAGTTGCAGAAGAGGAAGATGTTGATGAGGTCTATGAACAAGTACAAGCTGAAATTGACTGACAGAATATGCAAACAGGATATCCTGATAGTCATAGATGGCTGGAATGCAAAAGTTGGCAACAAAGAAGGCGGCAAAGTGGTTGGAAAATATGGACTTGGCAACAGAAATGAAGATGGAGAAAGATTAATAGAATTCTGCAAGATCTATTCATCTCAAACACCTTCTTCCAGTAACACAAGCGCCAATTGTATGCGTGGATTTCACCCAATGGATTGTATAGAAATCAAATTGACTACATCTGTGGAAGACCATGATGGAAAAGCTCAATAAAATCAACAAAGACAAAACCTGAAGCCGACTGTGGTACAGATCACCAACTACTAGTATGCAAACTCAAACTAAAGATGAAAAAGACTGGAAACTGTTCAGAGGAAGGCGACCAAAATGATCTGTAGCCTGCGTCAGAAGCCTTATGAGAAGAGACTTGAAGACTTAAATATGTACACTCTGGAGGAGAGGAGGGACAGGGGATATATGATTCAGACCTTTAAATACTTATAGAGAAATAATGAACAAGCAAACCTATTCCAAAGACGGGGGAACTGTAAAACTAGAGGGCATAGCATGAAGCTGCAAGGGGGTAAATTGAAAGGCAATGTCAGGAAATACTTTTTCAGTGAAAGGGTGGTGGATGCTTGGTGTGCCCTCCCGATGGAAGTGGTGGGGGCAAATACAGTGACAGAATTCAAAATGGCATGGACAGACACAGTGGATCCCTTTATAGCAACAGGATAAAATCAAAATAAACTTAACTAATTTCTCAACATACAGGGGTTTCCTACACGGAGCGGTAGGTTCACCCCTAAAATAAAGACATGGGGAGGGTTCACCCCTAAAACAAAGACATGGGGAGGGGTGGCCTGCACGGAGCGGCAGATGCACCTACTCTTGCTATCTTACTGGGCAGACTTGATGGACCATACTGGTCTTTATCTGCCGTCATTTACTATGTTACTGTGTTACTAATTTATGAATGTAGTAAATATGACCTTGAGAATATACCACTGGAATTTAAAGACTGCTTGAAAAATTAATATTAGATACAAATGACAAAATTCCAGAAGAGTTATGGGATGACATCAAGAAGGTTGTGTTGGAAGAAGACGATAAGTCTCTATATAAGGTGAAAAAAGCAAAAACAGCCAAAATGGATGACTAAAGAAACTCTGAAAATTGTCCAGAAACGCAGAGAAGCTAAAGCCAGAGGAGAAAGAGTGTCAATTGCAGAACTCAACAGAGATTTCCAACGTGCAGCAAGACAAGACAAGGAGAAGTATTACAATGACACATGCATGAGGTGTTACAGCAATCAGGTGAAGATATTACCATACTTACTCGTACAAGGCTCTGTCAGGAAATTTGAAAGACAAATTCATGGCCAACTGACTGGAAAAGATCTGCGTTTATACCAATACTGAAGAAAGGTGAACCGACTGACTGTGGAAATTATCACTCAATCGCTCTCATCCCACATGCAGCAAGATTTCTACTGAAGATCATTCAGCAGAGACTACAACCCTACCTGGAATGAGAACTGCCTGAAGTGCAAGCAGGGTTCAGGAAAGGGTGAGGAACAAGAGACATTATTGCGGATGTGAGATGGATCCTTGAAAAGACAAAAGAATTCCCAAAGGATATCCATATGTATTTTATTGACTACAGCGAGGCTTTGACTATGTAAACCATGAGAAACTCTGGGCTACATTAAGAACCATGGGTATACCAGAACACCTGATCATTCTCTTGCACAACTTTTACATTGATCAAGAAGTAACCGATCGAACAGAACTAAGAGAAACAGAACGGTTTAATATCAGCAAAGGTGTATGGCAAGGCTGCATACTTGCCCCGTACCTCTTTAATATATATGCAGAACAAATCATCAGAGAAGCAGGACTGTATGAAGACAGCCAAGGTGTGAAGATTGGTGGAAGACTCATCAACAACCTTTGCTATGCTGATGATACCACATTACTGGCTGAAAGTGAAGATGATTTGAAACATTTGCTTCTCAAGATCAAGGAATATAGTCTTAAAATGGGTCTGCACCTTAATATTAAGAAGACAAAGATGCTGACAACTGGTAAAATCAATAAGTTGGAGAAGTAATTGAAATAGTTGACAGCTTTAACTTTCTTGGATCAACAATCAATAAAGAAAGGACTAGCAGTCAAGAAATCCGATGACGTATCGCTCTTGGTAGAATGGCTATGAAGGACCTAGACAAGATTCTCAAGAGCAGAGATGTGTTTCTCCACACAAAGATTCAACTTATCCAGGCCATGGTATTTTCAATAATGTCATATAAATGTGAAAGTTTGGCAGTGAAAGATGGACAGGAAGAAAATTGATGCTTTTGAATTATGGTACTGGCGACGAATTGTGTGTATGTCACGGACTTCCCGAAAAACAAACAAGTCAGTACTAGAGGAGATCAAATCTAAGTTTTCCTTAGAAACTCAGATGACAAGACTTCAAATTTCATACTTTGGACACAGCATGCGAAGAGAGAGATCATTGGAGAAAGACAAAATGCTTGGCAAGATAGAAGGTCACCGTAAAAGAGGAAGGCCGGCAATGAGATGGCTCAATACAATAACAGCAGCTATGGATATCACTCTATCAACAGTGTGCCACTTGGCTGAAGACTGAACAAAGTTTAGGTCAACTATCCAGAAGGTCACCATGAGTCGACACTCAATGGCACTTAACAACAACAACAGTTTGAAGATTAAAGTGCTATCTCGATCCATTGGATTTTAGAAATGTTATCCAAGGTAGTCCCATATTATTTGGTTTATCTGCTGTTACTTTGAAACCATTACAGAGTCCATAATGTTACAGCTAAATTGTTGACGGGTGCAAAGTGACATGAACATATTTCCTCTTCCTTGCAAGCTCTTTATTTTTTTACCATTTGAATGTTGGGTTTTATTTAGGCTTTTGACATTAATTTTTAAGGTTCTCCATTTAGGGATAGATGTACCTTTTGAAATTTCCTTTAAAAATGTATGCCCCAAACTGTGCATTACAATTCCAGGGGAGTGGGCAGCTTCAGTATCCAGTCCTGCCTCCATCTTATGGAGTGCAGATTTTGAATCATCTTGTCGCTGTGGCTAGTCCCCTTGCCTGGAACAAGCTTCCATTAAAGTTATGATTATTTGGATTTTAGATAAAAGATTAAAGCTTTTTATTTTAGGAAGGCTTTTTGCGAGGATATTGGTAAGTAACTCGCCAATCCATAACACAAAATTTTCTCACCTTCTACAGAGCTGTTTGCATATTAGATTGGGGTTCGAATTTTAATTTTTGTAAATTGTCCTTTGTTGAGATTATATGTTATATGATATCTTTATTATGTAAATCATCTCTGTGATTTCTGTTTGTTTTTAATTATGGCTTATGTTATTTGTAAACTGCAGTATAGAAGCTTCATAAATAAATGTATTTATTTATTTTGGTTACATTTGTATACCGCTTCTTCCAGCGATCAGTAGCGGTTTCACATTGAACTTTTAACACAGCAATCCTTTTACATATAACAATATTCTAATTTTCTTACATATGGATAACAAATTTGGATTTTATAGAAGATGATTGTAGAGTTTTATATATGCATATTTACCTATGTTTCATGGGTATTTACATAGCCTAGCGTTAGACACATATTTACAACCATTTTTTCTTAGTTATGCTTCTGCTTAAAACTGTCTCTACTTTCTACTTTTCTCTCAAATTCTGTTTTTTATTTGTAAAAGCACTTTGTTTTTAATCAAGTACGTTTGTAAACACAAGATTTCTAAAGGAAAAAAAGGGACTTTAGTAGTTATGGAAGAGCAGCTTGAATGGGTCACATGGTCTTTATCTGACATCATGTTTCTTTGTTTCTACTCAATCCTAAAAACAGGGGCAGCCCAAGGGTGATGCCCACTCAGCCCTGTTGTATAATATCTACCTTCAGCCCATCTGTGATATTTAAAAAAAGTTAAGATAGGATACCACATCTATGTGGATGATATAATGCTATATCTTCCTTTTGACAGTTCAAACACCATCCTCCATCAAATTACAATTTGCTTCAGTGAAGCATCAAAGTGACCTAACTTGCAAAACCTCAAGATCAATTATAGTAAAACTGAGGTGCTATATGTAACAAGGAACCATGACTTCACTCCACCCCCAAAATCGCACCTTAGCGAAGCTTACTAGTAAAAAATAAAGTAAATTATCTTGGGATTACCATAGATCAGACACTTGGTATGGCCACGCACAATCTATTAATAAGCTCAGGATGGTATAACAACTATAACTCCTACTCTCAATCTATGATTTTAGATCAGTACTCCAGGCAATGATTACTCCACACTTCGACTATTGCAACAGCATTCTATAGGGCCTACCTAAGCAAGCACTAAACCAATTAAAAATAGCCCAACATGTCCCTGCACACATTGCTTGGAAGGTCCATATAACAGATCACATCACTCCCATACTATAGAATTTACACTAGTTACCAATCCAAAGTTGCATTAATTCAAATCACTAATGACCACGTTTAAGCTTTTGAGGGATATAGCCCCGTCTCACCTCACTTCTCTCATTACCAAACAAGCAAATGGATGAATAAGAAGAGGAGGCACACAGAATACACTGGCAGTCCCCCTCTGCCTTTTGTAGATCCAACCAAGCCACAAGTAATAGAGCATTCTCATACTTTACACCCATACTCTGGAACTTCCTCCCTGAAAAACTAAGATCTATCAAAGATCTCTCCACTTTCTGTAAGGAAATTAAAAAGCACCTTTTTGTAGATCATTTCAGAAATACATTAGAATCAGTAGACATTGATCCAACCTAACATCCCAATCCCTCTCCCTCTCCCTCTCCCTCTCCCTCAGCAAGTAGTTGATCTTCCACTTTTTATATAATTTTGTATGATTTCAATCACTCTTATAAATATATTCTGTAAATAGCGCATGTTCTATAAATAGAGCATAACCAAACACTCATTATATCTCCATGTTAAAGTCTCACAAGGCTTTATTTAGTGTAACTAATTCATGATAGAATCTTATTTACATTCCAATGTTTAATGTTATAATTGATTTGGACTTTTCCATATAATTGGTTTTGTTTTTGTTCCCTGTAAAGCACTTTTGATCTCTGGAAAAGGTGGTATAGAAATGCTGATAAATAAAATAAATAAGGGGTCATATGCAGAGACTCATTGCAGGACCTCATTTGCATAACTGCAGGACCTCATTTGCATACATTTAATTTATTTTATTTAAAAATGTATATGTTGGCCATCTAAAATTTTAGGTGACTTTCAAAAGAATCCTCACAAGCCTTTTTTTCTCCTGGCAATGACTCAGGGGCATGTTTACTAAATATTAGTGTGTGTTAAGTGCCACTGCACCAATAAAAATAAATGGGTGTTCCTGCACTTAACGCACATTAACATTTGTGAATGCACATTAAATTTTAGTAAACACACATCTTAAAGAGTGAGTGTCTCAATACCATTTGCATGGGCAGTGAGGATAAAGAAATACTATCAGTTTTCTACATTACTTCACTCCAGTACCAACTGCCAGGCACATTAGGAAGTACTATAAACCCTGCCCATTTAGGACCCATAGCAAACCTGCCATATCATAACAGCACTACCAGGACTCATAAAGCACCAAACCCTACCTATTAAAAGGCAACACTGAAAATATTACACTCATACATCTCAGGGAATACCAATACATCTCCTACTGGGGAAAAAGAACAAGTGGGACTGTGTCAGATAGAAATTACATGAACCGAATACCGCAGCTTGGTTACACATGTAAAGCATAGGCCATCACCAAACATAGAACAAGTGATCATAATTTAGAAATATAAAGACAATAATTAAACTGGGAACCCCAAAAGCCAAAATTGTAATGTACAACACTGGAGAAATAAAACTATAAATTAATTTCCGCTTTTACTAAACAAAATGCAAAGGGCCCGATTCCTCTCTTGGCACATTCAGTGCGTCCAGATGTCCACCTGTGGGATCAGAATAGGGTGCAGAGGGCCTGGATATGCAGGATGTACCCCGATTCTGACCCTCTGCATGTCCTGTGCATTGCCCATCCAACCCTCCCAATGCTTCTGCATGGCAACCGGTGCTGTGGCATTGCGGCACCATGCAGAATCCCTGATTTCCTACAGGTTATTAAAAGATGCTTTCCCCACCACCCAACCCCTAAATGGGCCTACCGAGGTTGGGATCGGGCTGCAGGGAATCCCCTGCTTGCTCCTCACCTGATGTGCGGGGGACGATGGGTCCAATCGCCCTGACGGGGGGGGGGGGGGGGAGGAACGGGACTTATTCCACCTCTGAGGTGGAATAAGTTTCCTGGCCATCTCTGCTTCCTCAGACGTACAGGGCTGCGACTGGAATTGGCCTTGTATGTCCATGGTCAGAGTCCTGCCTCTGCCCTGCGCATGCTCCTCATCGGACCCTTCCCCTCATACCCCCATCCAGGCTTCCCCAAACAATGCGGTGTACGTGCATGGAGCCTGGTGGTCGAAATCCATTCTCTGTGCATGGCGTGGGTTGGACTTCCAGGTCGGACATCCATCCCTGCTATTTAGGGATCAGAATGACCCCCAAAGATGCTAGCCCAAGACAGGAAATGCCCTCGGCGGGCTTAACTTTAACAGAGCTGCGGGAAAGAAGTCAAACGTCGTTCTTTCTCACAGGTCTGAAGAGGTACACCAGGCCACCAGGCTTCAGGCCTCCCCGGCTCCCTCTGAAGCCAGTAAGGCAGGTGCAGGGCCTCCCGAGACGTGGGGCCATGTGCAGGCAACATTCCTGCACAATGGATAGGTCGGCCCTGCTGAAGAAAAGCTTAAGGCTCCTTTTTAGATATTCCATAGAATTAGAATTAAGAATTGAAATGTAGTTTTATTCAGCCTGTACCTAAACCTGGTTATATGTAAATGAACAAAACTTGTGACTTGGGCTGTTCTTTTATTTCATCTTTGTTTTATCCACATAGGTTCAGGTATGATTCATCACATTAGTTACTTAAGCACTTTTAAAATCAGATTTACATAGAAAGAACAGGAAGTGTTCTACTCTAATAACAATATATGGTCTAAAGAGATTTTGTTTCTTTAGTGTTTAAAATTTAAAGGCACATTTTATAAAGGATGCCCAAATGCAAACTGGGACATCCAAACCAGAACACCCTGCAAAAATTCAGGCACTTCCATGTTCTGGCGCAATTTCACAAATGTGGACGTGCCTTATATGGATGTCTGCAGATCAGTCTACATAGACAACTCTAGCACAGTATTCATTACTGGTGATGTCTAAGAGACAGGTAACAGTGATTCAGACATAAGACAAGTTTCCCAACAACATACAATATATCATTGTGATTATTGAGAGTACTGAGGTTAGTGGCAGCCAACTGCTCTACACCCTCCAGATATTTTTGAGCCAAATGAGCACTTTGCCAGTGCTTGTTTATGCCTGGAGCAGATCTAAACTTGGAGGGTTCTGAAATCGATCAGGGACATCTAAGTCTGTAGCACAATCCCAGACACACCTCTGAAACACCAGCTGCCTACTTGAACATCCCTGCAGTGGAGATATCTTAAAAACCACTTGTAAAATGGCTCTGGGGTTGTCTCAGTGATTTGGATATTTGCATGCATTTTTTCAGACATCTAAATCATATCTAAGCCTTTTAAAATGGTCCCCTTAGTTTTCAAAGAAGGCAGTCTGCAGATGAAGTTTCATTAACGATTTTTTTGCACATGTATTATGACCTCCCTTTTTCTGCTATGTTGTAATGACTCACCCCTTTTATCTTGTTACATTGGGACAAATACCCTAAAATCTTTCCCATACACATTTCAAGAAAGGGTTAGAGAGACTAGAGGATCTCTTGAGGCTGGCAGCCAAAATGGCACAAAATATTTACATCATGGAGGAAAGTATGGTGAACAAGTTTGAAGATGACTTTTGAGTACCCTTTGAGGTATAATAATTCACAAGAAGAATGCAATTTGTTAGGGCAAATTTTGCAGTAAGGTGCCATAATATGAGGCTATGGTGGTGGTAGGCTCAGGAGTAATTTAAATATTTCTTCACTGAAAAGTGCACGAAATGTAGCTGGTGGAAACAACTATAGCATTAAAATTCAAGAAAGGATGAGGGTAAATACTGTCGCACTTAAGATTCCATTAAGGGAGATGTGTTGCTGGTAGGATGTGGACTGGAGCATTAAATTTGTAAAACCACTTAAAAGTAGCGGAAAGATGTTTGTTTGTTTGAACATTTACTATACCCCCCTTCTCAGGGCATAAAGACTGTTTACAATAAAATGTTAAAAAGAAAAGAGAAAATGCTGAATTGCAGTGAAAATAGCTGTCCGATAAAGGCAGAGAAAGCGTGAACAACAACTAATACATACAGTTTAACAACCTAAGCAGAGAAGTAAAGAAAAAGGAGACGAGCCCACTATCACAAGCTAGATGACCTAACCTCAGCCACCAATTCCTGTCACAAAACCTGGTTTCGGGGGGTTGGGGAGGGGGTGGAGGGAGGCTTGGGAAGAAAAGTCTTGAAGAGATGCCTTAAATTTCTTCAAAGAAGATTGCAAATGAATATGTCTACTTAAGGAGTTTCATAGTAGGGAGCCAAGAAATTAAATGTCTGGTTTGATTTGGCATGGGAGGACGAGTAGATGCTCATCTTGAAATCCAAGTGTTTGTGAGAGTATATGGAACTAGAAGATCTGAAAGACAGTAAAGCATGCCAGAGTGAAGGGTCTTAAAAGCCAGCAGCATTACCTTGAAATTAACCCTACAGGGAAGGGGTAAATCAATGTTCTTTATGAGAAGAGAGGTAACATGTGAGTTAAGTTTCACAGCTGGAAGTTATATGGTGGGAACAGAACTGTTTCTTAGTAGCATTTACAGAATGTTGACAATAGGATAAGTACATAAGATATGCCATACTGGGTCAGCCCAAGAGCCCATCAAGCCCAGTATCCTGTTTCCAATGGTGGCCAATCCAGGTCACGAGTATCTTTCAGGTTCCTAAAATGTAGACATATTCCATGTAACTTATCCCAGGGATTTCCTCAGTCCGCTTTGGACTTTTCTTCCAGGAACTAGTCCAAACTTCTTTTAAACCCAGGTACACTAACAGCTTTTACTACATTCCTTGGCAACAAATTACAGAGTTTGATTATGCATAGAGTGAAAAAATATTTTCCTCGATTAGACCTAAATATGTTACATTGTAGCTTTGTTGCATGTCCCGTAGTCTTTTTACATTTTGAAGACATATAAAAAAATGTTCCACTCCACTCATTATTTTATAGACCTCTGTCATATCTCCCCTCGGCTATCACTTTTCCAGCTGAGGACACCTAACATTTTAAGCCTCCCCTCAAAAGGGGTATCATTCCATCCCTTTTATCATTTTGGTCATTCTTCTCTGTACCTTTTCTAATTCCACTGTATCTTTTTTTAGATACGATGACTAGAACTATACACAGCATTCAAAATGTGGTCCCACCATGGAGCAATAGTGCCCTGCCTTCTATCCCATTACTTCTTCATTTCCCCAAGAGTCTCTTATGTGGGACCTTGTCAAAAGCCTTCTGAAAATCTAGATACACTATATCAACTGACTCACCTTTATCTGTGTATTTATACCTTCAAAAAAATATAGCAGATTAGTGAGACTAGACTTTCCTTGGCTAAATCTGCATTTGCTTTCTCCCATTAAACTATGACTATCTATATGTTAAGTAATTTTGTTCTATATAATGTTTTCTACCATTTTAGAAACATGTAAATATGATGGCAGAAAAAGACCACATGGCCCATCTAGTCTGCCCTTCCATATCAAGTACAATAGTCCTCTTTTTACTTTTAGAGATCCTCTGTGCTTTTCCCATGCTTTTTTGAATTCAGATATTATCCTCATGTTCACCACCTCCACTGGGAGACTATTCCACGCACCTACCACTCTTTCAGTAAAGAAATATTTCCACATATTACTCCAGAGTCTATCCCCTTTCACTCTCATCCTATGTCCTCTTGTAGCAGAGCTTGCCTTCAATTGAAAGAGACCCTCCAGCGCATTTATGCTATGCAGGTATTCAAAGGTCTTTATCATACCGCCCTTATCCCACCTTTTCAGTGTATTTAGATTTCAGTAAAGCCTTTGACACTGTTCCTCACAGGCGACTTATAAACAAACTCGGCACCCTAAAGTTACTGCTTGGGTGGGAGGCGACAAAGTACAAGTAAATGGAGCTCACTCTGAGGAGAAGGATGTTACCAGTGGTGTGTTCCAGGGATCTGTCTTTGGTCCGATTCTTTTTAACATCTTTGTTAGTGATATAGCGGAAGGGCTGTCAGGTAAGCTTTGCCTCTTTGCAGACGATACCAAAATCTGCAATAGAGTAGACACCCAGGAAGGTGTAGATAACATGAGGAGGGATCTAGCTAAGCTTGAAGAATGGTCTAGAATTTGGCAGCTGGGATTTAATGTTAAAAAATGTAAGGTCATGCATTTGGGCTGCAGCAATCCAAAGGAGCAATATAGTATAGGGGGTGAAGTTCTTTTGTCCACTAAAGAAGAGCGGGACCTAGGCGTGGCTGTGTCTGATGATTTTAAAGTAGCTAAACAGGTAGAAAAGGCGACGGCAAAAGCTAAAAGGATGCTTGGGTGCATACAGAGAGGAATGGCAGCAGAAAAAAAGGAGGTGATAATGCCTCTGTATAAGTCTTTGGTGCGACCTCATTTGGAGTATAGTGTGCAATTCTGGAGACCGCAACTTCAAAATGATGTGAACAGGATGGAGTCGGTGCAGAGGGTGGCTACTAAAATGATTAGTGGTCTTCATTATAAAGCATATGAGGACAGACTGAAGGATCTTAATATGTACACCTTAGAGGAAAGGCGGGATAGAGGTGATATGATTGAGATGTTTAAATACCTCCGTGGCATAAATGTTCAGGGAGAGAGCCTCTTTCAATTGAAAGCAAGTTCTGCTATGAGGGGACATAGGATGAGGTTGAAGGGAGAGAGATTCAAGAGTGATATGCGGAAATATTTCTTTACGGAAAGAGTAGTGGATCCGTGGAATAGTCTCCCAGTGGAGGTGGTAGAGATGAGGATAGTAACTGAATTCAAAAAAGCATGGGACAAACACAGAGGATCTCTAAAGGTAAAAAGGGGACTGTTGTAGTTGTTATGGAAGGACAGACTAGATAGGCCATGTGGTCTTTTTCTGTCATCATATTTCAATGTTTTTATGTTTTCTCTAAAGTATACATATTAATATCTTTAAGCCTGTCATCATATGCTTTATAATGAAGACCTCTAACCATTGTAGTAGCCACCCTTTGCACCAGCTCCAATCTGCTTATATCCTTTGGAAGGTACGGTCTCCAGAATTTCACACAATACTCCAAATGAGGTTGCACCAAAGACTTATATAGAGGCATTATCACCTCCTTTTTTCTGCTGGACATTCCTCTCCCTGAACATCCAAGCATCCTTCTGGCTTTTGCAGTTGCCTTTTCTTCCTGTTTAGCTACTTTACGATCGTCAGACACAATTATGCCCAGGTCCCGCTCTTCTTTTATGGACAGAAGTACCTCACCCCCTACACTGTACAGCTCCTTTGGATTTTTGCAGCCTAAATGCATGACACTGCATTTTTTAGCATTAAATTCCAGTTGCCAAATTCTAGACCATTCTTCAAGCTTAGCTAGATCCCTCCTCATGTTATCGACTCCTTCCTGTGTGTCTACTCTATGCAGATTTTGGTATCATCTGCAAAGAAGCAAACTGTACCCGATAGTCCTTCTCCAATATCACCAACTAGCATACTGGTCGGTAGTTTCTTGGATCACCCCTGGAACCTTTTGCTTAAAAATTGGTGTTACATTAGCCACTCGCCAGTCTTCAGATACTATAGATGATTTTAATGATAGTTCACAGATAGCCAATAGTAGGTTTACGATCTCATTTTGAGTTATTTGAGCACACTGGGATTTATATCATCCTGTCCAGGTGATTTGCTACTGTCAGCACGCCCCCTTGGGGCCAGGCAGTTGCCTAGGTGTAAGGGGGTGCCCCGATCATCCTCCTTAATGAAACTGGCCTCTTCACATGTAGTTGTGTCTTACAGATTATAGCCGAGATCGAAGGTCACAGGAACATTTCTTTTATTTGGAAAATAAAGTTCTGCATAACCAAACTGAATTCTTTGGTTAGGAATTCAGCTACTACAAACAAAACTCAGGATGCTTCTCCATTCACAAAAACATAAGCCTTGATACACAGTCCATGCCTTGGCTTTGTTTCTGCGGCTTAGTTTAAACACATCTCCAAAGGTGCTTTCAGACTTTAGTTTTCACAGGCATCTATTAACTCTTGAAGCTTATTCAACCAGCTCTCATTAATTGCCTAATTAAAGTCATTAGCCTCAGCAGAGAATGTTTCTCCCTTTAAAACTTCTGGGTTTTTCCAATTACTTTAAAACCCTTCAGTTTCTTACTTCTGACTGGCACAGAAAGAACATTCTATTTCCATATCAGAATAATCACTCTCTATATAACTGTCTCCTATTTCCATTTCCTCTTCATTGGCTTCCCTCAGTGACTTGCTATCCACAGCGTCTGCATGGGAAGGCTTCAACTGCTGCAACACTGTTTTCAGCTGTTCCCATTGAGATCCCTCGCTACATAAGGTTGTGGGGGAAGGGCATGAAAGAGCTTTCTTATTCAGAAGCTTTTTAAGAGCTTGTAATGGGATCACCTTGCTAGCAGTGATGTGTCTCCTTTCAGATCCTGCCACAGATGTACACTTGCTTTCTGGTCCTCCCAGGAATATTCCTTTCTCCTGCTCCCCAACAGTACCTTGTTTAAAACAGGCTCTCCAAGGCTCCACGTTAGCTGCAGACTTCCTGTCAGCTGAACTGCGTTCTAGGCTTGAGCTGTCTCTGTACTGTTTGCAAGAGGAATCCCTTTTGGTATGGCCAGTCCACCAGCTTCTAGAGAATATCTCCTCCTCAGAAGTTTCCTCCCCCGAGCTTGCCTCTGCCCTTTTCTCCAGCTTTCTCTCAGATCTCCTCCTGGATATCTCATCTTTACTACGCTGATTCTCCTCTCTGCCATGCTGCTTTCTGCCACGCTGATTCTTGTGACTGAAACTTCCCTGCTTAAAGGTTTGGGGCTGTCCTATAGCTCTAGACTCCGCCCCCAAACCACTCCCATTACCTCCCTCGGTTTCCATGGGGACTGGGTATGTCTCTGGTTCTACACTTCTGTGCAGGGAGTTTTTAGCTTTGTTTAGAGTTTTAACCCCTGCTGTGCCTGCAGTTCTGTTGGGCTCAGGGAAAAAAGACTGTTTTTCCCCCTTTTCCTTCCACTCTAAACCTGCTTCGCCACCACACTACTCTTTAGTTTATCAAATTGCTGTTCTATATCTTCCAGATTTATCAAAATGTGTTTCAGTTCCTCTGATATATCACTTTTAAATGTCATTTCTGGCATGGGTAGCTTCCCTAAGTCATCTTTAGTAAAGATTGAAGCAAATAATTCATTCAGTTGGTCCGAAATAGCCTTGCCCTCCCTTAGTGCCTCTTTTACCTTTCTATCAGCTAAAGGCCAAACTGTCTGTCTCACTAGTTTTTCTTGATACAAATGTGCTTGGAAAAGTTTTTATTATGATTTTTGCTTCTACAGTAAGCTTCTTTTTAAATTTTCTTTGTCTTCCTTATCAGTGCCTTGTATCTAACTTGACAGTACTTATTTTCTGTTTGTCATTTGGCTCCTTTTTTTCTATTTTCTGAAAGATGTTTTTTATGACTGTAGCAGCCTCTCTGATCTCATCTTAAAACCAGGCTGGCAGTCATTTGGCCTGCCTTCTACCTTTCTTAAAGCATGAAATACATCTGGTCTGGGCTTCCAAGATAACATTTTTAAACAATGTCCAGACCTGATGTAAACTTTAAACCTTTGTAACCTCTCCTTTTAGTTGTTTCTTATCCATTTCCTCATTTTGTCACAGTCTTCCTTTGGAAAGTTAAATGCTAGCACCATGGATTTCCTTGTTGTCTTCCTTCCATTTTTTAAATCAAATATAATCATGTTTTGATCACTGTTGTTGAGTAGCCCCAACACCGTTTCACTCACACCATATCCTGCATTCCACTAACGAAGGGCTAGCCTGTCCATTAGGGGAACTAGGCAGCCACCTAGGCGGCATACCCTGATGAGCAGCATTGCTACCCCCCCCCCCCCCCCCAGGAAGCGGCAACTGAACAACTGCTTCAGCATCACAGCAGACCTTAAAACACCCACATGTGCGCGCATAGTGCCAGCCTGCTGCTCCTGCCCCCTCCAAGAAAGTTGCATTGAAGGGAGGCAGAGCAGCAGGCCATGAGCGCACATACGCATGGGCACTTTAAGGCCCAACAGAGCACTGAAGTGGCATTTAAGCTGCTGCCACTTCAGCGCAAGTGGGTACGGCATAGCAGGCTCGATGGTGGCACATTCTGGAATAGGGTGGCATGGAGGGCCTGCCTTGGGCTTCCACTGCACTAAGGGTTAGGTCTAAAATAGCTTCCTCTAATGTTCATTCCTGAAACAGCCGCATCCAGAAACTTTATCTCCCTAGCATGTCCTAATGTGACTTTGACCCTGTCGATACTGGGTAATAAATCTTTGGTTGCTCTCCAGATACATTCTGCTCTGTGAGTTTGACTTTGAAGCTGGTATAATCCTTGATAAAAAGGGGATTTATGTTTCCCCTTCATGACAACAATCTTATAGGGAGAAGAATCCCAGGCATCCACAGGTAAGATGCTGAAAACAAACCAGAGCATCAATGTCCATATTTTTTAGATCTCCAGATCTACAGAGCTCTTCATGTAACTGTCTATTGTCTGATATAGAAACAATGAAAAATAAGAGTACATGATCTCTCCATGGCAGAGCAAAAGATGAAATAGGAAGGGTAGTTGCCTTAAGAAAGAAAATGAAATCCAAAGTCGTAAAAAAATAAGAACTCTATTCATAAAACTCATAGGACACATCTAAGCTCTCTTCTTGAAAAAATGGTAATGGCACCCATGAGGGAATGGATGATATTGGACCTGGTGTTTACCAATGGAGAAAATGTTTATAATATCAGTAGGAAATCATCCAAACTCCAGTGATGATTAATAATAATAATAATTTGTATATTGCATACCAACTGTATGCAGTGCTGTAAAGAGTCAGGCTATAAACCTTAGAAATTGAAGGGCCCTTCTACTAAGCTTCACTGACCAGTTAACAGCCTTCATAAATGCATTCTCTATCTCTGTTCACCCTTTCCTCCCTACTAATGTTTATTCTTATCCCCCTCTCTCCCTTCCCTTGGTATGACTGTTGAAACCTTTTCTATCTCAAATGGGGTTCCTTTCCTCCTCTAACTTTTTAATTGATTTTATATATGTTGTGCACCACCCTGCTGGTGGTAAATCAAATTTTAATAAACATAAACATTATAGCATATGATAACTCATCATTGTGAATGCCTAAATGCATGGACAATCAAGCTACTGACTTCCAAAATGCCTGTTAGCGGGCACTTGTGTGCTAATGTGGAGAGTAGACTGGTTAAAGGTGGAATCTGGGAGTGGAGGGCACATTAGTGTGTGAGCAGTATTAATGTGGCAATTAATGCAGGTGCACCTAATGATACCTCCTTGTATCCTCTGCTGCAAATCTGTTAATTGTGCTGCATATCAATTTACTGAGTCGCATATTAGCTGCTGGATGATGCCCTTAACAGCCAGTGTGGAGGCTTTGCTTTAGTAAAAGGGCCTCTAAATTCTAGGTAAGACAGACAGACAAGACTGACAAGATATTCTGGGTCTTTGTTTTTACTAAAGTGCGGTAGATGTTTATATTTTAATTTGTAAACCGCTCTGATACCCTTTAATGGGCAGTATATAATGTTTTAAATAAACATAAACATATTTACAATGTAATAATTGTCAAAACCGTGTAGTAACTGCAGAGCCTCTTTTTAATGGTTGGGGGCATCCCTAGCATTTGCCCATTCAGTTAACACAGAAAGTGGCATTTTAGAAAGGCGTCCAAGTGCAATCTGGGACATCCAGGGCAGAATGTACAGAGAAACGTGGGGGATGTCCATGTTTTTGCCTGATATTAGAAACATAGATACCTTTGATGTAGACATCCATGTCAGCATCCATATAGACATCCCCACTATGAAACCATGGGGTGGGGACATCCATCTTCAAGCAAGGTTGCACATAGGCATGTCCAACGTCAATGCAAAATGAAAACATGAGCCTCCGTTCCTTGTCGGTCTTCATGGACAAAACTGTAAAATAAAGGGGACATGACTATGCCACCTCCTCCACACCCTCCAAAACGAGTGCTTTTCAGAAGCCTGTTTGTGCCCGGAGCGGATATAACCTTTGATGCAGCTCGGGACGTCCAGGATGTTTCTGAAATTGGGCAGAGACATCAAAATGCGGTGGGGGCCATGCCTCCATCGCACCGCCATGCTGACTTGGACGTCCACAGACCCGGCTTCTAAAATGGCTCTAGGGATGTCTCTGTGCTTTTCACATATGTATGGCCATTTTCAGACATCCAAGGCTTGGACAGGGCTTCTAAAATAAGCATGCCTTAAGTGCATCTGTGTTGCTGGCAGCGCAGGTAATGCCACCTCTTGATGTGGCATTAAATATTCTGGGTTATCTGTCGTATTTACAGTTTAATATGCCGAACTGTAGCAAGCATTAAGTGTAAGATGCACCTTCTGCCCTTTCCCCATCTCATTCTGCATTTATCATTTAATGCAGAAATTAGCATGCACTGACTTCCAAGTTGCTACATTAACTGTCAAGCAGCGGTAACAGTTTTAAGTCAGTTTTAAAATGCCGTCCACTCTTCATGTCAATTTGGATTCTCTGAGTATTGTATTGCTCAAACTGCAAAGCAGTTAATGTGGGAATTATTACATGTTAGCACTGCTTAGTTATACAGCTAACTAATGGTTGTTAATTAGTTAGTATTTAGCTCATGCTTTTCCAATAGTCGTTCAGAGCAAGTTACATTCAGGTATGTAGGCATTTTCCGGTTCCCAGAGAGCTTACAATCTAAAGTTGTACCTGAGGCAATGGAGGATTAAGTAACAATGTCCCATAAGCAAAAAGAAAGATTTTGAATTTTCATGGGGGCCACAATAAGAAATAATAACACACTAGCAATTTTAAGTTAAGTAAAGCTGCAAGGACTACCACTGAATATTTGTTTTATAAAGAGTGGGATGAGTAGGTAGGATTCCATATCCTTAACAAGAAGTTTAAGCAGTACAATACTCAAAGAATCCAATTTTACATGAAGGATGGACAGCATTTTAAAACTGGCTTAATTCAGTCCTCTGCAATTCTGAAAAAGAGACGCTAAGGATGAAAGTCTCAAAAGGTGAGTTAATAGGTGTGTGGGAATAACTGAAGGTAGGGGTCAAGTTAATTGGGCATACCTGATCACGGGGCAAAAATTAATCTATAAACAAAAACAGCACTTGAGCTGAGTGAGGAGAGGGTATGGAGGAAATAAAATGCTATCTCTGCCCCCATAGCATCGTAACCATCTACAAAATCTTTATGGAGCCGGAAAACAAAATATATAAACCTTGCTCCCAAAGTGCCTTATACAACTATTAAGTAGATAGACACATGACACAGATTGTGTGGCTTAATATCAGAGGTAAGGCAGAAGAAAGTAATCTGTATGTACTCTACAAAGACTATATTGCTGGAATAGATGGAAGAAACAAAAGACAACCTATGCTTTCCAAAGAAGTGGCTGAAAAATTAAGAACAGTGGGGCCCTTTTACTAAAATGTGGTTAAGTGTTTGCACATAATGTGCATTAGGAGCAAAACCCAATGTTCGGTAAGTACAAAAGCTGCACACTGTTAGGGTCATGGCCACCTTGTCCCCTACAATTTACTGCACAGAAACGTTCCTTTCAGCAAATTTTTAAGTTTGTTCACATTTAGCACAGGTGCAGATGACGGGTAATTTCGTAAGGCATGCCTACATTTCTGTGTACATCTATGCATGTGTATCGCAGTATTTCATTAGTTTTGGAGCATACATTGCCACTTACATGGTCACTATTCTGAAAGTACACATGTCGGACCGATGGTGTGTATGTTCACTGTGGGTGTACACAGCGGTGGAGTTGGGTAGGTAATAAAATACTATAATTTAACTTCTACCTGAGACTATGGAGCAGGGCGTGTCAATTTTGTGGGTAGATTTTTAGTTTTCCAAATTTTCCAAACTACTAGTGACCAAGTTATGCAGTTTTGCATGCTGAATCTAAAGCTATCTTCAGAAACTGCTTAAAGTGAGTCTTATCTACATCAAATCACAATTGAAATATGTGTGGAAATTAAGTAATATTTATTTGCACATACAAATTGAACAACGCCTGTAGCCACATAATTGTCTTTATAATGTCATTTATGCAGTTCATTTAAATCTTATTTACAAAAGCAGCAAAGAAGCCATATCTTATTTGTTCCTGTTTCAACTCATGAGCTCCCTGCTCACCATCTGATCCCTAACACAATGTTCCCTCCTTTCCTGATTGTACACTTGACCAGCAGCCTCAGTTGTCATTTTTAGATACCTTTCTATGGACTGGGTGTGTGATGGCCAGTCTGGAACCACCATGGGCTTGCTCAGAAATGCCTTGATCTCTGCTGCTGTCATGGTATAGGTAAGAGGAGGCTCAGAGACTCTGGTGCTCCACTCAAGTACCTGGGTGAGTGTAGTTGCCTCAGTGTTGATGGATGGTGTTTTCCTCGATCTCATACTGCTGTCTCCAAGTTTAGTCTTCTTATCTCTTTTCACCTCTGATCTTCAGTATCCTTTCTCCTGTTCCGCTTCACTGCACTACATAACTTGCAGAACAGACTCACTCACTCACTCACTCCAAGTTGACCTTCTCATTGTAGGCATGACTATCTTCCTTAACTCTTCACACTGTTCTTTCAACAGGTGGAAAAGGAGATGCCTGAGACCTTGTGTCCAATTGCTATTTATTTTTATATTGAACCAGTTCACGATGTAAAACCTCAACACAAAAATCAGATACATTGATAATTGAGGCACAAAAGGCATTAATATGCAGTGTAAACACACAAAAACTATGAGCACTTAAACATATTTCAGTAATTTGTGTCTTTTTGCATAATTTCCTTGAAATTACAGATAGGTAAATAACATATTACACAAGATTTAAAGCTAGTTGTTGATTTGCCACATGAAATTGTACCATTTTTTCATTAGTGCTTTTTAAAATTATGACATCTCCAAAATGGAGGAAGAAGTGTCTCATCGAAGGTTACAAAGAAATCAGATTTAAACTCCGGCTTCTTTGGTTCTTGGTCTCCATTTCTAACTACCATGCTACTCCTCCAGAAGAAAAGAGAAGAGGGACTGTGGATGATGAAGATGGAAAAATAAACACTAAGCAGATACTTACTTCTATTCAGTATTTACTGAAAAATGGATTGGAAAAGATCTACCAGCTGTGAGAAGAGGTACATATGGTGGTGGCTTTTAGCAGCATTTCCATTAACTTTTTCTGATCTCTGTAATGAGAAAATTAATGGAAATGCTGCTAAAACAGTGGATGGTGAGGTTTTTGGAGTCCAATGGATTGCAGGATCTGAGACAACATGGGTTTACCATAGGTAGGTCTTGTCAGATAAATCTGTGATTTCTTTGACTGGGTGGCCAGAGAGTTGGGTGGAGGGAGAGCCCTAGATGAGGTGTACTTGGGTTTAAGTAAAGCCTTTGACACCATTCTGCACAGGCAACTTATTAATAAATTGAGCACCAAGGGATGGACACTAAAGTGACTGACTGGGTTAAAAATTGAGTGGCAGGCGACAAAGTAAATGGAGCTCACTCTGAGGAGAAGGACGTTACAAGTGGTGTGCCGCAGGGATCTGTCCTTGGTCCAATTCTTTTTAACATCTTTGTTAGTGATATTGTGGAAGAGCTGTCTGGTAAGGTTTGCCTCTGTGGATGATACCAAAATCTGCAATAGAGTAGACATCCAGGAAGGTGTAGATAACACGAAGAGGGATCTAGCTATGCTTGGTCTTGAATTTGACAGCTTAGATTTAATGCTAAAAAATGCAGGGCCATGCATTTGAGCTGCAAAAATCCAAGGGAGTGGTACAGTGTAGGGAGCAAAGTACTTCTGTCAATGAAAGAAAATTCTGACCTGGGCATGATTGTTTCTGATGATCTTAAAGTGGCTCAAATGGTAGAAAAGGCGACGGCAAAAGCCAGAAGGATGCTTGGGTGCATAGAGAGATGAATGGCCAGCAGAAAAAAGGAGGTGACAGTGCCTCTGTATGTCTCTGGTGTGACCTAATTTGAAGCATTGTGTGCGCAATTCTGGAAATCACACCTTCAAAAGGATATAAACAGGATGGAGTCTGTGCAGAAGGTGGCTACTAAAATGGTCAGTGGTCTTCATTATAAAGCATACGGGGACAGGCTTAAAGATCTTAATATGTATATGTTAGAGGAAAGGCAGAATAGAGGAGATATGACAGACATTTAAATACCTCTGTGGTATAAATGCACAAGAGGAGAGCCCCTTTTTATTGAATGTAAACTCTGCAATGAGGGGGTATATGATGAGGATGAAAGGAGATAGACTCAGGAGTAATATGTGTAAATATTTATTTATGGAAAGAGTGGTAGATGCATGGAATAGTTTCCCAGTGGAGGTAGTAGAGAAGAGGACAGTATCTGAATTCAAGAAAGCATGGGACAAACACAGAAGATCTCTAAAGGAAAAAACATGGATTATAGTAGTTGATATGGAAGGGCCGACTAGATAGACCATAGTCTTTTTCTGCTGACATGTTTTTGTGTTTAGATATGGAAGAGGATTTTTTGTAGATCCAGAAATACTGAAAATGAACATAGCTATAGAGCATTTTGGGATCCATCCCCTAAGATTTTGAGGGGGATCTGAGAAATTCTCGTGGACCCGCTGAATGATTTGTTCAAAAGATCTTAGGAGAAGAGAATGGTTCTATGGGCTGGTAAAGGGTGGAAGTCACTTTTCATAAAAATGGTAAAAAGGAAGACATTGGAAAGTACAAGCCATTTAATTAGTATGTTACCAGTTTATTTTAGATTATAATACAAACTTCTGTTGCTCACCCACAGGGCCTATGTTACAGACATTCCCTCTTATTTGGCAAATCTTATTCCCTACTGCCCTAGCAGGTCTTTGAGATCCTCCTAGTTAAATTTGCTGACTCTTCTATCCTCTTCTCATTTCAGTTGGTGATAACTCGCCAGTCAGCATTTGGATTTGTAGCTCTTACTTTATGGAACCAGTTACCCTCTGAACTGCAGAAAGAGGGATCATTGAGGAAGTTTAAATTTAATTTAAAACACTGGCTTTTTAAGAAAACCTTCGGGGAGGGTTAGTTGGGCTCTTTAGCTTGAGGACGCGTTTTTGGCTTACTCAGTGTTTTTTAATTTATTTGTTATGTGGAATTTTTAATGTTTGCTGATTTTTTCCTTCCTTGTGTGTTCTGCTTGTTTATTGAGTGTCTTGGAATTTATTGTTGTGCTATTCATTTCCTATCCTTGTGTGTCCTTGTTTGTGTGTAGTATTGCAATTTTTGCATTAGATTTTCTGTTTTTTGTTTGTATTTTTTTATTTTGTAATCATGCACGAGGCCGCCGGCCGGGTCCCACAGCTGTCAGTAACCTGGGCCAGGCCTGGCCTCTGCCTCCTGCACGTGATGGGGGACTAGGGGGGGGGGGAGGAGGCGTGGAGCGGCGGCTATGAAATCGCTCCACGGCTTTGGAGTGGAGCGATTTCATTGGCTCCTGCGCTGGTTGGCGGGGGCTGATGTGGTCGAGGAGCCGCGTGGCTTGTCTTTTTGCCGCGGCTCCTCGGCTTGGTCGGCCGCATTCCCGCCCGCCCTCCCTCGGTGGTGGGATTAGGGTTTGTTGCAGCTGGGTGGGGAGGCGGGGTAGAGAGCCCGTGCTCGCCGAGGCGGCCGGACTTTAACTGATTTAGGAGCAGTGGGGGAGCGAAGGGCTCCCCGGGGTGGGGTGAGACATCCCGGTTGGGGGTCTCGGCCCGGTATAGGGGTGTGGGGGCTGGCCTTTGCTACTAGCATGGCGAGGCAGGCGGCAGGGTTCGAGGGAGGAGAATGCTCCGCCTTGCTACTAAGATGGCGGGTGGGGGAATTGTCCGGTGCTGGGGGCGGGGTGGGGTTATGTTGAGGATGTTGAATATGTTGGCCCATGTTGGGCTGGTTATTACAGGTGTTAAATAAAGCTGCGACCAAAGTTGTACCATGATATGGTCTCTAGGGTGTTTTGTGTGCTGAAAAGGGTATGTAAGGGTCAGGTGGAATGGTTTGCTAAAGGGGGCGAGGAGGGCCTCCTGGTTACCATGGTTACGCTGTGATAGACTGTCATTCAATTGAGGTATCCATCACATTAATGAAATAAATAAACAACCTTACCTCAATACTGGGAAGTGGTACTAAATTTACTACAGGAAAAGTTAGTGAATTCATTTGGTTGCAGGACCTGGGGGAGTATGCTTTTATCTATAGATTATTTCAGAAAAATCTGATTGCTTAGTCACGTAATCTAAGAAGTGAATCGGTTAAGAATGTTGCCCTGGCTATAGTATACGTTAATTATAGAAAAACATTTGATATTGACCCTTACAAAAGGCTCTTAAGTACATTGAAAAGCCTGAAGATGGGCTTCATGTTGTTGAACTGGATTAGAAAGTGGTTGAGAGAGAGACAACCGAGACACAAATTAAAGACTCATTTGGAGTATTATGTGTAATTTTGGAGACCACACCTTCAAAAGGATATAAACAAGATGGAGTCAGTGCAAAGGATAGTGATCAAAACGATCAGGGGATTTCATCATAAAGCAAGACTTAATGATCTCAATATTTATACTTTGTAAGAAAGGTGGGAGACAGGAAATACAATAAAAATGTTTAAGTTCTCCATGATCTACTGTAAATGCACAGGTGGAGAACATGTTTCAATTGAAAGAGAGATCTGCAAGGAGAATGCATAAGATGATGGTGAAAGGGGATACACTCAGGAATAATTTGAGGAAATATTTCTTTACAGAAAGAGTGGCAGATGAATGGAATAGTCTCCCAGTAAAGGGAGCATGTGACAAACAGAGGATCTCTAGGGAGAAAAAAGAGACTGTAAAGCTGAATAGTTGGTAAGGAAGAACAGACTGGATAGGTTATATGTTCTTTATCTGCCATCATTTTTCTTTGTTTCTAAGTAGTGGAGTGATTCAGAATATAGTCTTAGTGCTTGTTCTGTTTAATATATTAATGGGTAAAGCTATGGGGTATTTATAAGGAAAAATGTGTCTTTTCGAGGATGACGTTAAGGTCTGCAAAGGAATGGGCAGACATGAAGCAATAGAGAATAAATTAAACCTGAAGAGTGATAACTCGAATGGCAGTTAAAATTCATTGCATAAAAGTGAAAAATATTCATGCAGTTGGAGTGCAAATATCCAGGAGAGATGTATACAGTGAAGAATAATATACTGATATGCATCATCAAGGAGAGAGAACTCAGGATAGCCGTGTCTGATGATTTCAGGATAGCCGAATTGTTTGATAAGGCAGTGGTCAGAACCAAGTGGAAGGAATAGCCTAGTGGTTAAAGCAATAGACTGAAAATCAGGGAAGCTAGCATTCAGACTTTGCTTTTCCCACTGACATTTCTTATGACTTTAGAAAAATCACTTCACCTTCCACTGCCTTGGGTTCAATTTAGGGCCTCATTTACTAACCTGTGTTCATGGAAATTAGTCACTAAAGGGCCTATTTACTAAGAGGGTCGTTTTAAAAGTCTCATTTATGATTTGGGTGACTGAAAATGAGCACATGGACATCCAAATCACAGAGACGTCTCTGGAGCCATTTCACAAATGGCTTTTAAAGACGTCTCCTGTGCAAGGACATGAAAGCAGGCAGGGGCATGTCAGAGGTGCATCTGGGGCAGTGCAATGGGCTTAGATGTACCCCCTCGATATCAGAACATCAGGGACATCCAAGTTTAAACTTGCTGCAAGCACAAATAGGTATCAGGAAAGTGCTTGTTTTGGCCCTAAAACATCCAGAGGGTGTAAAGGAGATGGGAGGATTATGTGACTTGCCCACTAGCAGCAGTGAGATTTGAACCCTGGTCCTTTGCCACTACTCTAACCATTAGGCTATTAGACATCCCTATTCTCAAATACTATTCTGAGGACATATTGGGCGCATCCACATTTGTGAAATCCATGCCTGAACTTGGATGTGTCTTTTTTTTCCCCAGACATTCTGGTTTTGGACATCCCAGATTGCACTTGGGCTTCCTTGGTAAAATGTGTCTTTAAAGATTTTCTCCCATTTTGAGTCTATGGGATAAATACTGATTTACTATTGAAGGTCCTATTTAATTGCTCCCATTGAGAATAATGGAAGCTTGTGTTAAATAAAGTGGGTTATAACATATTAACATGTACATTAATGTGTTAATGGAGGTTAGTAAATAAGGTTACAAAACTATGAATTTTTGGACATGGATCTATGATATGTCCTTAACTGTTGCTCAGCTCTCGAAATACAAAATATTAAATCTAAATTCCAAAACCAAAAGGGATGCATGGGTGCATAGGGAGAGCTATAAGCAGAACAGTAGTTCCCAACCTGTGGTCCATGGTCTCCTGGGGATCTGTGAGACCATAACAGAGGGGTCCACGGGACACAGACAACAGGAGAAAAGTATTCTTATACTGCTATAATCCATGTGAGCAGAATACGGAGGCTGCTGTAGGGAGAGAAATACTGATGGAAACTGGATGGAGAAAGGGAAAGAGAGAGACCAGTGAGACAGAAAGGGGAAAGGCATTAGAGGGCTAGTGGAGACAGTCTTGGCAATGAGGGAAGGGGGTCCAGGAAAAGTGGTGGGGATGAGCAGAGAGCCCCTGAACATTCTGGAAATTAAGGGGTCCACACAACCAAAAAGATTGGGAACCTCTGTAGTAGAATAAAGCAGATAATGGCTCTGTATAGGGCATTGATAAGACTTCATCTAGTATTTTCTATCTCATTCTGGAGGCCGTACCTCTAAAAGGATATAGACAATGCAAGGGGTAGCTCAAAGAGAGCTTGCAGAAATGGTGCTGGACTACACCAAAAGCTGTAGGACATGAGACTAATAGACCCAAATATGTAAACCTTAGAGATGAGGAAAGACAGCAAGGATATGATTGAGATATTCATTTACCTCAAAGGTTTGACTATACATGAAGAAACCCTTTTCAGAGGAAAATATGTTCTAGAACAAGAGTCCAAAATATTAGGGTCAAAGGAATTAGATTCAAGAACATCAGAAAATATATCCTCATAGAAAGGTTGTAAATACATAGAATAGCCTCTCAGACAAAAAGAGTAATGCAATTCAAGGAGGTGTGGCATGGGCAAAGAAGATCTCTAGTAGCTACTGAGTGAGGGGAAGGCCAGATATCAGTAGAACTCTTGGACAATGCATTAGGAATGATATTGGGCAGACTAGATAATTTGCATGGTCCTTATCTGTCATCATATTCTCGATTTCTATGTAGACAATCCTCAGAGGTGCAAAATTAACTTTAGAAGGAATTATGCCTTCAGGAAAGGAAACCGAGAAGACAGCACAATCATTTATAGTTAAGAGTTGCCATTATTTTAATTGTTTCAATGATAAAACAGATGCACAATGCATTTCATGCTACTTCTTTTAAAGCCATAACATTCATTCCAGTAATTTACTTGGGGACAACCATTCATTTTAGGAGATCATTTGATAATAAAGTTGTGTGATTTTTGTGTGTTTTTTTCTTTACTTTTTACTGTTTTGAGAGAAGTCTGAGCATAATGTATTTAACATACAGCATTTTATATACTTGTACAATATGGGGGTCATTTTAGAAGCTCTTGTGATTAGATCTCTGAAATAAGGCATTCAGATGTGCAAATCACTAAGACATCCCCAGAGAGATGTTATAAAGCTGGGTAGATACATGTCCCTGGCACAATCACATCCATGTCACATGGGGGCATGATTGGAGTCATGACCTGGGCAGTCCCTTGGAGATGCACGTCGCTGTACGATTTCAGAAGGCCTGCACGTTTCTGGTCCTGCTCTTGACCACAAAATGTTTCAGAAAAGTGCTTGTTTCATGTCAGCAACACCTGCTGGGGGGAGGGCAAAATATGCTGTCACTGCCACAGTAATTTTCACTGGGTCAACAAACCAACGTGTTAACAGTCTTTTCATTTTCACTGCCCTGTCGCTGCATGTCTGCATATCTAAAATGGCAGTCACCAACTCATCACACTAATTGCTCATATATAAAAATAGCGGGCCCGATTTTCAGTTGTCCGGATCTTCAAAGGGTTATGTGCCTCGTCAGCACATAGCCCTCCCCACCGACCTCTAAACCGGATATTCAATGCCTTGGTGATGGCATTGAATATCCAGTGATCTCCACCAAAGTCAGAAGTCATCGAAGCTAACTGTGCAGCAGCGATATTGGATGCTACCCGGTTAGCTCTTACGCCTTAAAGATACGTGAGGGTCTAATCTAAAATGGCAGGCTGGGACATGAATATATTGTAGCATAGACAACCCCAATCGGAAATATCTTAGCTGGCACATCTATGTAACCGTTTTTGCAGCCATGCATTTCTGAGATTTCCACATGTCTAAAGTGGCTTGCAAACATGCCCATAGTTAGCCATACCATTTGTATGGTCCCGTCCCCAGAACCAGAATAGAGACAGAATGATTGCAGATGGCACTTACATGTGCACCCCCTTCACTGCCACCATTTCCATGGTGGTGGTATGATTTTCTTAGGATTAGTAAAATTGAGCTACCATGAAATATAATGTAGCTATAAAATTGCAGACAATGCTCCCTCTGGTACAATGATGGGTTAAAATGGATCAGGCCAGCTAATTATGGTTTGACTGTGCATCAGAGCTTATTTGTATTAAAGGCAGTGAACTGACTGTAAGCGTTTTGATTGGTACTTTGGTAATCCAGAAAAAAACAGTATTACAATAATCGAGTTTTGATATAACTAAGGAAACCAAAAGGGTAAAAATGGCAGAAGGTGGTAAAGAGGAATGAATGGCATGTATTTGACGGTGAGAAAAGAAGCATCGATGGATGATATTACTAATGTGAGAATGGAAGAAGAATGTACAGTCAAGTGTAACTCCTAAGTATTTGAACGATGAAACTGTAGGAATAGTGATACCTTTGAGAGATGGGGATATAGAGGGAGGTGGGAATAAACCAGATAACCATAATGCAGACGTCTTCATGGGATTGAGTTTTAAATTGTTGGTTTTCAACTAGGAGGATACCAGGGTGAGACAGGCATTAATGGGAGCAAGGTCCGGAGAAGTGGGATGGGTGTGGAAAAGCAGCAGAATGTCATCTGCATAAAAATATGCAGAAACACCTTGTTGCTGAATAAACATGACAAGTGGGGCCAGGAAAACATTAAATAATAAAGGAGCCAACATGGATCCTTGTGGAACTCTGCAGGGTAGAGAGAAGTTGGAGGAGGAGGTAGATTGAAAGTCAATATACAGGGTGGCCCAAAAAAAGGTGAGAACATCTCGTAGCATATAAGTTATTTAAAAATTCAAAAAGACAGATGTAAACGATTGACAAATTAGAAAATAAAGATGGCGACCGGAAATTGTTGAAATAAAGACGTTATATAGCTAAAAAAGGTAAATAAATAAACTATTTAAGCTTTTAATTTACAAGATGTTCTCACTTTTTTTGGGCCACCCTGTAGTATATACGAGAGGAAAGAAAAGAATAGACCAGTGAAGGACTATGGACCGAAGACCAGCGGAAAAGAGATGTGACAGGAGTAGTGAGTGGGAATCAGATGGAAGCCACTGGAAAGATCTAATGAGATTGCCAGAGCAATATTGTTCTTATCCCAAGATATGAGTTTCACTAAGAACTGAAAGTAAGATCATTTCTGTGCTGTGGCCTGGCCTGAAACCAGATTGGTGAGGGTGTAGGAAATTTGTATGCTTGAGATGTGAGAGTTGTGTAAAAACAAGTTTTTCTAAGAGTTTAGATAAAAATGGCAGGTTGGAGACCGGATGAAAATTAGCTGGATTTAGTTGATCTAAAGTGGGATTTTTCAGGATAGGTTGGACCATTGTAGCTCTCCAAGGTAGAAGAAAAGTACCTGATGAGAGTGTTATTGAAGAGAGTCAAGATGTATGGGAGAAGGGCCAGAGAAGTTTCAGAGATCAATGTGGAGAGAATAGGATCCAGGGCACAAGTTGTTCGGGAAGAGGAGGAAATTACTTTCTTCAAGGCTGGCATGGTGATAGGATTAAATTGGGGCCAGATATGAGGATGAAGAGAATGAAATGGGCCCTCAGAAGATGAGAGTTGCTACCACTGAAGTGTCTCCCTGTCACAGATCAGGGGCTCCTTCAGTGAGGATGAAGATTATCTAGTGACAGGCGTGATCTCTCCTTTCCATTATGACAAGAGGTTGTATGCTGCCGGGAACACGGAATCATCAGCTACAAGCAAGGTGACCTCGGACCTGGCCCACAGTTTAGATTCTGCTCCCGGAGACCCCCTTGCTTCTTCCTCCCTGGCTACTAAGGTGGACTTCATGGAGAGCTGCAGGAACTCAAGTTCTTTCAACTGTTGTTCTCCAAGGTGGTGAGTGATATGAAATCAGAACTTAAGTCCTTGGATGATCGCATCACTCAGAACAAAATTAATAATGGTGAACAGATAGACGCTCTCTTTTTCAGACTAAGTTACATAAACTTGATCTGCTCACCAAGGATTTGCCACAACCATCTTGAAAATTGCCAAAGATGAGATAACAGGGTCTTAGGCATCCCAGAACTCACCAGAGACAAAGAGGATACTGAATAAACTCATTCAACAGCTTTACTACTTTTGCGTCCCCAGGGCACCTGGACCAGTTAAATTTGAGAGAGAGCTCACTGAAGTCTGGGGCCTCGGACTGGCACAGGATCTCTCCCTCATCCTATCATTGTATGCTTTCACTTGTTAGAGGACACAGTTTGTCTCCTGTGCAGTCTCCAAGGGAAACAATCCATTGCCTTTCAGGGTCATGAGATCCAAGTGTTTCAGGATCTCTCTGAATATACACTAGAGTGGTGGAAGAGCTTCAAACCCTTGACTCTACCCTTGCAAAGTGATCCATCAAATATAGATGAGGATTCCTCTTCGCTTTGACCTTTGAGTGGAATAACATGCAAAATAAAATTGTTGAGTTGGCTGAATGTCTTGATATGATAGACTTATTACAAAATGGAGAGGGGTGCTCCCCTAGTCAACCCAGAGAACAGCATGACTGGCAAGCTTCAACCCCGAAGAGATGCAAGGTGTCTGAGACACAAAGGCATCTTGCTAATGTTGATGATCATCCTCTTGACTGGGATATGGACACCATTAAACCACCTTGATTATTTTTCAAAGCATTTATTTGTCCTTATTTTGTGCTACTTCATGATTCATGTGTCTCTATAACTACTGTTTGCATGCATTCCCTGCCTTGATGGAGGAGGTTCTGTTAAGTTCTTTCATTGTTTGAATTGATCTTCTGGTTTTTCCTTGGGATAACACTTTATTGGTTGGGGGGGGGGGGTCCTCAGGGTTTACTTTGTGGGTCCATGCCTGTTGATCTGATGAGTTGGGCTGCTCCAGTTTCTGGCGACTGGTCCTGACAATTTCCGGGCTGAGGGTTGGGGATGGGCTATAACACCTGGGGTAAGATTTTAGCTTTGCACTTGATGGATGTTCTTTTTTTTGGGCGCTCTGGTCTTCAGACATCTGCACCCTCTTCTATGAGTAGGGCATCTAGGATGCCTCTGTGGTTCTCACATGTAAATTCAAAAGTATATCTGTCCTTATTAAGAAGGACTGTGAGGGGGGTTGGTTGGTGGGGAGGGGAGGTATCCAAGAGCAGACAAAAGGAGGAGGATTGGTTGTGCATATGGGGCACATCATGAGGGGTGCACAGCCTTTCCTGCCTTTCCTTATTTAGTGAATTAGATCGCTGGGTTGGTAAAGTAGTAGAGTGTCCTCTGGAGAATTATTGTTAAGCTTATATCATGGAATGTACAGAGCCTTCATAGTCTGGTAAAGTGCAGATGGGTGTTAAATCAGCTGAGAAGGCTGACATAATCTTTCTGTAGGAATCACACTTATCCTGGCAGGACTATCTAAAACTCCAATCTTGTACATTCCCGCAGGTCTTTGCATTTAAATTTTCTTCGCTTAAGAATTGCTCCTTTCAACTCGCTTTCCAATACAACGACCCTAGGAGAAGGTTCCTCATCCTGACTGTGTTCTTAACCTGTAATCCACTTACACTTATTAAAATGTATATCCCTCCTTCTCTTATTGGTGATACCTTGACTGAGATTCTGTGGGTAACTCCTTCCCACCTGCAAGGGGAAGTGCTGATTGGAGGAGACTTCAACTATGTCTTATCTGGTATTGATAGGTCCGGGAAGGGGCACCCTGTCTCCATGAACCCATATTGACTTTGGCAGCTTATTATTCGTTTAAACCTCTGTGATCACTGGAGGGCCACTCATGAGGGTGAGCAGGATTACATCTACTATTCCCTGGCCCACCAGAGCCATTTCAGAATAGACTTGTGGCTTATCTTGTGTAGCTTGCTCTCAATGCTGTCCACTACGTCCATTGGTACTGTGAGTTTTTCTGTTGTGCACTTATCTCCCTGGGTCTAAATGAAGGGGAGTTAGAGCCCCCCCTACCTCACCTGGACCCTTCCTAGGGGGCCTCCTTTAAAAATGAAAATTTTCTACTTGCTGTTCAAATGGGATAGTGTGAGTATTTCTCTTTTAATGATACTGTGGATACATCGGCTTTCACTCTATGGGAAGCTGGAAAAGCAGTTCTCCAGGGGCAGCTAATGTCCCTGTCCAGTGATTTTAAGAAAAAAGAGCTTACAAAGTTGGAGGACCTCCATAAATCCATTGAGGAGCTAGAGTGTCTACACCACAAGGGTGGTTCTTCCAAGGTGTGGCAGAGTCTGGTGCGGACTAGGGGTGAATTATCTACTGTGGAAACGGCCCATTGCCTCAACAATGCTTAGAACCAAACTCCACTTTTATGAACATGGTAACAAGGTGAAGTGGGTACTTCTTTGGCAATTAAAGTGGCAGAGGACTAGACGTGAGATGTATGCCCAATCCTCGATGCCTGGCACCATGACCTACCAATCCCCAGAAATAGCCACTGTGTTTGCTAATTTTTATAAAGATTTATATTCCTCCAAGCTTGGGACAGGTGAAACGGAGATCTGGGAGTGGTTAAGAGATGTCACTGTCCCCTCTCTTCCCCTTTGAGGCTCAAGAGGCCTTGGAGTACCTTTTCTCCCTAGAGGAGGTGCATTTTGCGATTCACCAGCTAAAGGCGGCCAAGGCTTCAGGACCATATTTATTACCTGCTGAGCTATACAAAGTCTTACCTGAGCTCATTGCCCCCACTCAGGTCTGGGTGTTCAATAACATTCTCTCCAACAAGATGCTTCCAATGTCTTATATCTATCTACCATTACGGTAATTCCCAAAGAGGGAAATGATCCATTGGCCTGTAGTAATTATAGACCTATCTCACTACTTAACATGGATTACAAAATCTTTACTAAGATCCTCTGTACTTGCTTAGAAACAAAGATCCAAGATCTCATTCTCCCGGACCAAACAGGATTTATAAAATATAGATACGGATTTGAAAATGTTCGGTGGTTGATCAGTATACTATATGGAGTACAAGATAGATCCAAACACTATGCCATCCTCATGCTTGATGACAAGAAGGCCTTTGATAAGGTCAAGTGACCTTACCTGTTGGAAGCCCTACGTCATTTTGGCTTTGGGCCCAGTATTTGTGGCTGGATATAGGCTATATATGTCTGTCCCAAGGCTACGTTCTTAATTAATAGTTTTCACTCTAATTCTTTCTGACAGTATTGTCCCCTCATGCCTCTCCCTTTCGTGCTTGCCATAGAACTGCTGGCCTGTTATATCCACAAGAAAGTGACTGCTATGGGAATTCACCTAGGTAGGCGTTCACACACTATATCCTTATACGCGGAAGTCACCCTTATTTACCTCCGAGATCCTGCTTCCTTGCTCCCAGTGAGTGTGTCTATTCTTCAACAATTCTTGAGAGTCTCTGGCTTTACCATAAACAAGCAGAAATCCACCTTGCTCATGTGCTTAACTAATGCTGCATCTCCTTCACCCGAGATGCTAGGTGACTTTACTAGAGTTGACCACTTTAGATACCTTGGGGTACAGATCCCTCCAGTTCTCTCATGTTTTTTCTTTCTCAACTACCATACACTCTTACACGGACTCAACACAGAATTGGAATCCCTCAGGTCTGCTTCTGTAACCTGGCCATATCAACACTGTAAAAATGCTCATCCTCCCGAAGTTCCTCTTTCTATTCACTCAACTCCCGATATAGGTCTTCCATAGTTTCTTCAAGTTGGTCCGGCAGACCCTCTCGAGATTTGTCTGGCAAGATAACATAGTAACATAGTATATGACGGCAGATAAAGACCATGGTCAATCTAGTCTGCCCAGCAAGAGGGCAAGTGTACGTGCACCTGCCACTCTGTGCTGGTCACCCCTCCCCATACATTTGTTTAGGGGTGTATCCACCATTCCATGCAGGTCACCTCTGTTTGTTGAGATAGCAGAGACAGTTAAGGTTATTTTGATTAATACCGAATCAGCTGGTCCACTCTTGTATTGTCTAAAAGCAATGGTGGCAATGGGCTCCCCTGACTTGGAGCTGTATTACTGATGTTCATGCCTGTGCCCTGTCCAGTTTTGGATGAATAGCTCGAGATTGGATTGGTGGGTTTGGAAGAAGTATGGACTGCTCCTGTTCCTCTTCATGTGGCTCTATTCCTGAAAGACAGAAAAGATGCTCAAAGGATGCTTTCCCACCCCTTCCTTGGGCCCATGTGCACTGTAAACGACAAAGAGTTTCTCCCTGATTATTTCCCTACACCACACTTCTAGCATTCATATTAGTGAGATATTTTGGAGGGAGGCTTCTGCACCTTGGGCGCGGTCTGCATTTACATAAGAACATAAGATATGCCATACTGGGTCAGACCAAGGTCCATCAAGCCCAGTAACCTGTTTCCAACAGTGGCCAATCTAGGTCATATGTACCTAGCAGTTTCCCCAAATGACACAGGTTCCACAATGCTTGTACTGGGTCAAGCATTGATATCCTGGGTCCCGTCTTAATAATGGTTCATGGACCTTTCCTCCAGGAACTTGTCCAAACCTTTTTTAAACACAGCTACACTAACAGCCTTTACTACATCCTCCGGTAACAAATTCTAGAGTTTGATTACTTGTTGAGTGAAAAAATATTTTCTTTTATTAGTCTTAAATAGTTTATCCTGTAGCTTCATTGCATGTTCCCTAATCTTTCTATATTCTGATAACGTAAACAATTGATCTACGTTTACCCGTTCTACTCCGTTCATTAATTTACAGACTTCTATAATATCTCCCCTCAGCCGTCTCTTTTCCAGGTTAAAGAGCCCTAACCCTTTTAGCCTTTCTTCATAGGAGTATCCTTCCATCCCCTTTACCATTTTGGTGGCTCTTCTCTGAACCTTTTCTTTGCTGTTTGAGGACTTCCCCTTTGTCTCCAAGGATTGGCTCAAGGTGTTGTAGGGTACACCATTGACCTTCTACCATGGTTTTGGGGCCCTTTCTTAACACTCCGATGTATTGCAACTGCCACAGTAGTGGGAGCGTGTTCTTTTTGAGTCCAAGCAGTTAAAGTTCTTTCTAGCTCGCTTATACAATACTTTCGAGATGGACTCCCCAATCCTTGCTCAAGATCTCTCCTATAGGGCAGGCTGAAGTAGGTCTTTGAGGGTTAGGACAGAACATTTTTGGAAGGAGGTTTCCCTATACTCTCATACTTGTTAGATATCCATATCTCTGGTGAATACTCAGATCCGCATCTTATTGCGGATGTCCATAGTACCTGCTGACTTATTTCGCTTGGGCAAGGGGGGTGATTCCCTTTGTTGGAGGAACTGGGTGGCTGAGGTGACTGCGAGCACATGTGGTGGGCTTGTCCTTGGATACAGCCTTTTTGATCTGGGGTGCATCTGAGTATCACTCAAGCCCTCAGGGAGGCCTTCACCTTTTCGATGGAATCATCTTTTAGAGTATATTTCTCCCTACCTGAGGGGCCCCACTAGCTTTCTAACTGACTTCTCCTCACAGCTCGCAGTGTCATTGCATGTTATTGGAAGAGGTCCTGGCCACCAACACATGAGTGGTTACTCAAGGTCTGGGACGTTTATCACATGAAGAAACTCATGGCAGAACTCTGTGGAAAAACTGAAACAGTAATGCAGCTGTGGTTTGATTTTCTTCCTGTGTCAGCTTAGCACCTCTCCAACTGGGCTAGTATACCATCTGTGCATACCCGCTGTGAACTACTCAGACAGACCTGGGGCTTCTTGCCAAGCCTCACTTTTTGATATTCTTGCCTTTGGCAGCTGGATGCCTGTCCCCTCATGGTGCACCTCTACTGTCTCTTAATAGTCCCCCCCCCCCCAACTTCCACGTGTTGTGTTTAGTGACTATAGACATACTCCCTCTCTTACTCCGTGCTATACACCTTAGGAGCTGGGGTAAAATGGGGAGAAGAGCGCAAGAGGGGAGAGGGAGGTGGTGGATCGAGAGGAGATACATCTACAGTGCGTTGCCAGAGGTAGGAGATAGATCCTTCACTTGTGGGGTCATATTGTCGCCCTCTCACTGTGGCTTGCATTCCCTAGTGCTGTTACTCTATGTCGCAGCTCTCTGCATTCTTTGGATGCATTCGTCTTGTGTCCTCTGCTTCTGGGATGGCTCCTTCATTGTTTCTCTTTTAATATTAGTCTCATTCCTTTTCTCTCTTCTCTGTGCTCTACACTTGCGATGTAGCTGACTTTAGCTAGGGGTGGGGTGGAGGAACTGGGGAGGGTGGGAGGGAGGAGTTGTGAGGAGGGGATAGAGGGAGGTTTGTGGATATTATGGTCTGTTTGGGCTAGGCTATAGTTGGGGTGTTCCCTCTTGTAGGAGCTAGGTCCTAGATTTCCCAATGCTTCTGGTTTTCTGAGGGTTTATCTGGCTTCATTGACTGCTTCTCCTTGCATTGTACACCCTGGACTCATTGTGGGATTCTTTTTGTAGTTGTACTCCTTCTTTTTCAATTAATAAATATTGTTTGCACAGAAAAAAGGAAGGAATAGCCTAGTGGTTGGAGCACTGGCTTGATAACCAAGAGACCAGGCTTCAAATCCCACTGGCACTCCTTGGGGCCTTGGGCAAGTCACTTAACCCTCCATTGCCTTGGAAGAAAGGCCTGACAATCTACTTCCAGTTACGCTACCAAGAAGACCAAGGAGCTGCTTGGTCACCAGGAGTCAGCATAGACTTGAAGGCCCACATTGCATTGCAAAACAGGGAGAATTTGTGGAAGAGAATAGATAAAGTAGAGAGGGTTGGGGGCATGGATAGGTCATAGTAACATAGTAGTTGACGGCAGATAAAGACCAGCATGGTCCATCCAGTCTGCCCAGCAAGATGGCAAGAGCAGGTGCACCTGTCGCTCCGCGCAGGCCACCCCTCCCCATATCCTTGTTCAGGGGTAAACCCACCACTCCATGTAGGACACCCCTATTTGTTGAGACGTTATATGGTTCAGAAGTTAGATGGTACCGTTTATTTTGTTTTTATCCTATTGCTGTAAAGGGATCCTCTGTGTTTGTCCCATGCCTTTTTGAATTCCGTCACCGTTTTCACCCCTACCACTTCTAAGAGCAAAGTAAAAATGAGAGCTTTCTACCACAGTCAGTACTGAAATGCACTTGAATAATTCTTCCAGTTAGCATATTGGACAGAGTTTTGCTTTTGTTTTTTAGTGGTGCTCTGTTTTTTTTTGACCTAGCATTTTCTACCCGTTTGGTCATCTTAATCAATGTAAGCCATCGTTTGTGCATGCTTAGTTTTCTCCTCAATTTTGAAGGAAACACCTTCTCCCAGTCTATTCTGTCATGGACTTGTCTGCATTTGTTTCAGCCACTTCGTGCAAGTACAGGTAGTCCGTGTCACTAATGGATAATGACAGGGAATTGCTTTCCCTCTCCTTACCCCTTCAGGGACTGTGAAAGCTACCTCTGATGTATCCCAAAGAATAGAAGCATGGCATGGAACTCAGATCTGCATCTTCTGCAGAATGGTTCAAAGTAGCGAGGCCTTAAACATTGCAAAGCATTTACTGTATTGACCACCTAAGTTTATGTTTACTAGGTGTAATCCACCGATTGCTCATATTTTGAGAGATTGGAAATTGGTGAAGAGACAATAACATCACCTTATGGTTGTACACCTATTATTTTCTTTAAAAAATTATGATGATAATTTTGCAATGTATATTGATACAATTGTTTTGAATTTGAGGATCTGGAGTAATTTCTCAAATTTTTGTGGCAGATATAGTGAAATCCTGACAGTCATATTCGCTGATTTTATAAAAGTATATGATATTTCATAGCTTGGCGTTTTATAGTTGCAGCTCAAAAGGGCCTTATCTCACCATATGAAACAGGAATGGAAACCTAGGATATCTAGTTTTTAGGATATATGCATTTGTAGAATTGTGTGCTCTTAGCCAAATATGTCGGTGATACTATTATTATTTGAAATTGTGCTTTGGTGCCACAGTTAAATTTGGCTTTCAAATAGAGCCGTGACATTTGGAGTTCTGCACATAAAGTGTTAATCTGTTGCAGAATACTGGAGCTGATGCATATTAGGCCAAAACCAATTTTTTTTGGGGGGTAGGGTGGTACGCTCTTAGAATGTAAGCCTTCTAGGGAAAGAGAAATACCAGCTCTACCTGAATGTAACTTATCTTGAGCTAAGTCCAAAGCCATTAAAACATATTCAGAAGTATTTTTTTTAGTTTATTTTAATCCTATTAACAGAGTATAAATATATTTATCCATTTCCTTACACTATATAATCAAAGGATAAGCAATGAGAACAACAGTTGGGTCATAAGTCGTGCTGGTACTACTTATTTATCCTTCAAGTGCCCTTGGAAAGGAGCACCGGTTAGAAAGGAAAACAAGTGAAGACAAGTAGTGATTTTAGCCTGCAGTCATCGTACCTTCTCATTTTTCAATAGCATAGCTTTGCCATCAGGAAAATGGATCATGTGTCATGTCATGAAATGAATGACATCTCATTTGGGCCAGTCTAATGTTTTTTTTCCTCTTTCTACTTCATATAAAAGGATTTAAAATCACAAGTGCACCGTAGCGGCCTGTGTCTTATGAAACTTATGGTAGGTAATTTGTTAAATTATCTGTAGATCGATTGCCAAGTGTGTGAAATTTGAATTAACATGGTTACATTAATAGTAGCTTTGCATAGAAATTAAGGTTAGCAAATAGAAAAAAAACCCTGAAAATATAAAGGGATATCTTTTATTTGGGACTAAATTTAATAGATTTCTGGACTCTCTTTCAGGAACTAAGGGACATGCTTACTAAAGATTTCATGCCTGTTGAGTGCCTATAGATCTTTTATTTCTATGGGTGAAGTGACACTTAATGCATGTTAACTTCATTAACGCATGTTTACTAGAGGTTTTAATGCACGTTAATGAAATTAATTTGCATTAAATATTCAGAGCCCTTTTATTTCTATTTACTGCTACCTTCTGTCATCTGTCAGTCAAACAATTTCTGATCCGGTTCTCACTCACAGCCTTTCCTATCCCTCTTTCATTCCCAAGCATCACTCCAAGCCCCTGTCATCCTCACCCAGTCTCTATTGCCCCTTAAAGCTCCACAGGCAAGAGGTTGGAAGCATGTCTGAGCTAGGATGATGAAGCTCCCTTTTCCTCTTGCAGTCCATTGGTCAGACACATCCAGGCACTAGGTTGGAAGGGGGGATGGGAGCAGTAGCTGGGAGACAGAAGCTTTCTTTCCTGCCTTTCTTTGCAGCAATGCAGCATTGAGCTCTCAGTCTAGAGAAGTGCAGCAGCAAATACTTAGGTTGCTCAAGCACCCAAAAGACTGGTGCCTATGATTCAAGGCAAAAAAACAACAACATGAAGAAGGATTGTGTGCTGGTGAGGCAGACCAGATGTTAAAGAAAAAAGGTCTATAGACATAGAATCACATCATAGAGCAGACCAAGGTGACATCTCCACAGGGTGTCAAGGCCAGATAAACTGCATCAAGAACTCATAGGTAGCAGAATGGGGTGGGACACAGATGCCATGGCCCCCACCAATATTTTGCCCAACACAGCAATTAGACAGCTTGGAGATGGAGATGGGGTTGGAGGTAGGTTTGGTTGTTTCAACAAAAAAGATGTCCTGCTGCCAGAGCCGGTGCTACCATTAAGCAAAGCAGGCAGTTATCTAAAACACTGGCACTCTGAGGGTGCCCACTTCCACTGCTGATGCCACTGCTCACGGGGCCTATAGTGGCGGCAGTGGCTTGGAAATTGCAACATAGTGCTTACCTAAACTCTCTGGCCCTGCGTTCGTAGTTTCTGCCTTCGATTACCTGTCACTTCTGCCTCCCCTTTGACACAGACTTCCAGTTTGCAATCTGGGCTCAGGATAGTTAAAAAGGATATAGTGTTATTAGAAAAGATACATAGAAGAACCGCCAAAATGGTAAAGGGGATGGAAGGATACCCCTGTGAAGAGGGGGCTAAAAAGGTTGGGGCTTTTCAACCAGGAAAAGAGACGGCTGAGGGGAGATATGATAGAGGTCTATAAATTAATGAATGGAGTGGAATGGGTAAACGTAGATCGATTGTTTACTTCATCAGAATATAGAAAGACAAACGGACATGCAATGAAGCTACAGAGTAACCTATTTAAGACTAATAAGAGAGAATATTTTCTCACTCAACGTGTAATCAAACTCTGGAATTCATTACCAGAGGATGTAGTAAAAGCTGTTAATGTAACTGAGTTAAAAAATATTTGGACAAGTTCCTGGAGGAAAGGTACAAAACCATTATTAAAGGGGACCCAGGAAATCCACTGCTTGCCCTAATACAAGCATTGTTGAACCTGTGTGTCTTTGAGGAAAACTGCTATGTACTTGTGACCTAGATTGACCACTGTTGGTAACAGTATACTGGGCTTGATGGACCCTGGTCTGATCCAGTATGGCATATCTTATGTTCATGTTCTTATGTACTCAAAGGCAACTAAGATAATCCAAAAATGAAAACGTGAAGATAAAAATTTCAGAAACTGTGAAACTTGCAAGAAAGAATTGAAGAGAGATCTAGGTTTTCTAACTTCCTGTCACTTTCTAATCAACTTCCTCCATGATCTTTACCTTTTGGTATTATCATTCTAATGCCTTGTTCATTCTGACCAGATCTGAGGAAGGAAGGGCTACTCCTGAAAACAAGTTAAGAAATGCAATAATTTATTCTAAAAAAAAGAGACATTACCTTTTATTTTATTATTTTGTCTGATCTTATTTTTTATAGCCTTTTTTCCTGTTCCTTCAAGTGAACAAAGACCATAACCACGCTTCCAGTTGTTCTGGCCATCAATTCCATATTCAACCACTGAAAGATCTAAGGGGGGCATACACAGGAGTGGTGATGACTGGCCATTGCCACTTTAAATTTAACCTGGATATTCAGTACTGGGGCCATATCTAGCCACCAACATTGAATAGCCGGTATGCTCTGATGGTGGTTTAGCTCTCCGATCAGTGACTGTATTCAGCTGCTGGCCAGATAGCTAAGCCAGTGAAAGTTAGGCCAGCCTTTTTTGGCCTAACTTTAGCCAATTTAAGTTAACTGGCCAGTGGTTGAATACTGTCGCTGACTGGTTAACTTTGGTTGCCACCCCCAGTACCCCCGAACACTAAGCGGTTAGCATCAGAACGATCAGCTAACTGGTTAATAGACTGTTTTGAATATGCCCCCTAAATTTTATAAAAGGAATTTAAAAAAAAAGACATTTTAAAAATGTATAAAATTTCTAATATATCATTTTTTATATATCGCATAGTGGTCGTTCCAGACCTAGCTATGCTGTTGAACAGATTCCCTGAGCAGTGTATGCATTTGTCTTGTTCACAGAGGAATAACGATTACTTGCATAGGACATCTGGGCGATATCCACAGAGATAAGGAACATATAGCACCTATGTAAATGCAGTTATAAGCACAATATTATGCACTGTGACATGCCCTAAGTATGTTCTGTGTGACTGCCTGATATAAAACGCCCAAACGCTAATGCACATAAATCTTATTGATGTGGTTGAAACATGGTGCGTTTGGTTCCCGTTATTTTTTCACAGTTCTGCTTCCAATGCCTGATGCTGAAAGCCGTGTGCACAATTTCTTTAATCTGCATACTTCTCCTTGCATGCAAACTATTGGTATATCATTTGTTTGCTGCATTGGGTGCAAAAAAGTTCTACTTTGTGTATTAGGAAGCCGTGCACTAAGCTTCAGCACATGGTACTAACACGGTGCCCTACTTCAAGATCCCGATTCTCTCTCTTTTTTTCATCTAGATTCAGTTTATTCCCTTTCGAAAAGCAGAATGGAGTGAGGCGGTGCATATGTAGCAGGTAGCAACATGAATTTGTTATAAACACATTCTGATATTTTTGACAGGGTTCCTGCAGTGTAAAATGATTTAATATGATCAGAAGCTATTGTTTCTTAGAACAACAATAACTTTCTTTTATTTCAATTTAGTGTTGTTATAGAATGTTACACAGTGTATCAAGTTAGATTGTCAATTGTCAAATTATCAAGTCATTTTGGTACTGTACAGTGCATGAATGGGCTTTTGGTTGAATACAAAGAAGGTGCATTATGTAGAGCTGCTTATTTTCACAGGAAACAGTTCACTATTGTTGCAGGTAACCCTATCCAGAAAACAAAAGTGCATTAAATGAATACATTTGAGTGTATGGAATTAAAATTGAGTTGGGATCAAGGAATGAAAAGTCTAATTTAGGGGGTAATTTTTGTTCATTTTTCACCAGCTTAAAACCACAATTTATGTGCCTAAAAGGCCTCTTTTAAAAGTACCCTATGGGGTGCACACATACAAGTACATGCAATGTTGAGAATGACCATAATTGTATGCAAGCCATAAGTAGGCATATTCTGGAGTTAAGGTAGAGTATGGGGCAAAATTGTGAAGGAGGCACATATTGCAGAGGTTACGAAGCCTGTAACTCATCCATGCTTCCAAAGAGCTGTAAATTTCTGTGAGTGTATTCTAACCATGATTTCAAATATATTATTATTATATATCACATAGTGGTTGTTCCACTCAAATACCAGAAAAGTGGAAATCACAAGAAATCAATCATTCTAAGTAATGTTCTACTGACCCCTCGTAAGAGTGGAAGAGATCAAACTAAGAAAAAAAAATACAAGTCGAAAAGTGCACACTTGTGAAGTGGCATTTTAGAAAGGACGCCCAGGGCAAAGCATCCAAAAATCCCCCCATCAGGGACCTTTTAAGGGTCAGCCTGATTTTGAAAACATGGACGTCCCTGAAATGGATGACTGCTCTGGCAGTCGCATACAGTAGATGTCTCCACAAGAAAAACTGGAGTCGGGGATGTCTCTCCTATGCTGAAGACCAGCTATTTTACATGAGGGGATGCACCTCATTGTGCCAAACTGAAATCAAGTGTACTAATTTCCCTGCAGTTTTCATTATCATCTGTAAAAACGCAGGGGGTATCCGAGTACCTTCTTTATGCCCTCCTGGTGTCTGGACGGCATAAAGTGAGTTTTTCTGATGCCTGTTTGTGCCCTGGAGCAGGTTATACACTTGAACAGCTTGGGATGTGCAAGGCATTTATAAAATTGGGTGAGGATGTCCAAGTACTTGGGAATACCCTCGACATGCCTACACCATGCTCCATTAGAGCCTTGGCCGTTCTTGTGATTCAGCCTTAGAATCGGTCTTCATGTTTTGGACGTCTGTGTGCTGTAGGAGTAGTCTGAATGATGCAGGGGTAGGGTGGCTGTGGATGTGGGTTGCCTGTGTATGTAGTGCAGGGCGGGGTGTCTCTATATGTGGGATTCAGGGTGGTGTGCAATCCTAGGGTGCCGGTGTGTGTGTGTGAGTTGAGTGTGGGGCTAAGATACCTGTCTGTGTGTGTACTTGTGGTGTAGGGCTGGGGTGTCTGTCTGTGTGTGTGTATGTGTGTGCATGTGTTGCGGGGCAGGGGTGCCTCTGTATGGGTGGAGGAAGAGATGTGGTGGGCTATGTATTTGTGCAGTGCTAGGTCACCTGCAAGTGTGCATGTGCATGGTGCCTGTGCTTGTGTTTACATATGTCATGCAAGGCTGGAGTGCCTGCTGTGTTCTTGGAAGGGGAGATGCACCTTTTCGCAGATAGATGTTCTGGTCTTTTACACACCCATGCATTCATCTCCTCAACTTCCAACTCCTTGCAGTCTTCCCCTCTAGCACCCTCTCCTGCTGCCCCTACCCCACTCTATTCCCCTTCCCAAACGTCCTAGTTTTATTATCTTCTCACTTTCCACACTTACCCCCATCCCTCCTTCTCCCTGTATTTTTTTCCAACCTCACTGTACCTTTAAATGTGTCCAGCTTTCCCTGTAGCTCCTTCCTCCCAGTGTCTAACCTTTTTCTTGCCTGCAGATAGACCCAGCACTGCTGCTTTCTCAGACTGCACTTTGATCACGGCTGTCCTCTTCCTCTGCCCATGAGAGATGGGGATCTTCACAAGCAGACTGTACCACTTTTCACTGCCTTTGCCTTTTTGCCTTTTTTAATTTATTATGCTCACACCCACTGCCCGCTATCTACACTCCTGTGTCCGCTCTGCCGAGCATGTTTGGCTCAAATCCCACTCCCGTGCTGACCTTCTTCATTTCAAATTCATGCTTGTCTCCTTCCAATCAGCCATAGCTCTTGCCAAGCAAGGCTACTACATCCATCTGACTAACTCTCTTGCCTCCAATCGTCGACCTCTCTTTAATACTCTCACTTCTCTCCTCCAGGTACCTCCAACTCTGATCCCTCCCTCTCTTCCTGCCCAAACCCTGGCTGACTACTTCCATGACAAAATCCATAAGATCACCCTCCAATTCCCCACTACCCCTACTACCCCTCCTCTCTCCCATCTCTCCCCCCCCCCCCCCACCTCTGCTACCCTCTCCTGCTTCCCTGTGGTCTCCGAGGAAGAAACCTCTCTCCTTCTTTCTTCCTCCAAATCCACCACCTGCTCCTCTAATCCCATCCCCACCCATCTCCTAAGCTCTATCTACTCCACCATTGTCCCTTCCATCTCTCATATTCTCAACCTATCAATCTCCACCACAACCTTCCCTGCAGACTTCAAGCATGCTGTGATCACACCCCTCCTCAAGAAACCCTGACATGATCCCACCTGTCCTTCTAACTATCGACCCATCTCTCTCCTTCCCTTCATCTCTAAACTACTTGAGCGTGTGGTCCACCACCGCTGCCTCGATTTCCTCTCCTCTCACACCCTCCTAGATCCTTTACAGTCTGGCTTTCAACCCTTACACTCTACTGAAACGGCTCTTACCAATGTCTCCAGTGACTTATTCCTGGCAAAATCCAAGGGCCTCTACTGTGTCCTCATCCTTCCTAATCTTTCTGCTGCTTTAGAACATAAGAACATAAGATATGCCATACTGGGTCAGACCAAGGTCCATCAAGCCCAGTATTCTGTTTCCAACAGTGGCCAATCTAGGTCATATGTACCTAGCAGTTTCCCCAAGGGACACAGGTTCCACAATGCTTGTATTGGTTCAAGCATTGATATCCTGGGTCCCTTCTTAATAATGGTTTATGGACCTTTTCTCCAGGAACTTGTCCAAACCTTTTTTAAACCCAGCTACACTAACAGCCTTTACTACATCCTCCGGTAACAAATTCCAGAGTTTGATTACACGTTGAGTGAAAAAATATTTTCTTTTATTAGTCTTAAATAGTTTACCCTGTAGCTTCATTGCATGTCCCCTAGTCTTTCTATATTCTGATAAGGTAAACAATCGATCTACGTTTACCCGTTCCACTCCATTCATTAATTTATAGAATTCTATCGTATCTCCCCTCAGCTGTCTCTTTTCCAGGTTAAAGAGCCCTAACCTTTTTAACCTTTCTTCATAAGAGTATCCTTCCATCCCCTTTACCATTTTGGTGGCTCTTCTCTGAACCTTTTCTAAAATCGCTATATCCTTTTTAAGATACGGCGACCAGAATTGCACACAATATTCAAGGTGCGGTCTCACCATGGAACAATATAGAGGCATTATAATATCTTTTGTTTTATTTTCCATTCCTTTCCTTATCATACCTAGCATTCTATTTGCTCTCTTGGCCGCTGCTGCACACTGGGCCGAGGGTTTTAACATGGTATCCACAATGACGCCTAAATCTTTTTCCTGGGTGGTAGTTCCTAATGTGGAACCTTGCATCGTATAACCATAGTTTGGGTTGTTCTTCCCTAGGTGCATAACCTTGCACTTGTCCACATGAAATTTCATCTGCCATTTTGATGCCCAGTCTTCCAATTTATCAAGATCCTCTTGCAATTTTCCACAATCCTCTTGGGTTTTAACAACTTTAAATAGTTTTGTGTCATCTGCAAATTTGATAACCTCACTCGTTATTCCACTTTCCAGGTCATTTATGAATATGTCAAAAAGCAGCGGACCCAGCACAGATCCCTGGGGTATACCACTATTCACCTTTCTCCATTGGGAAAATTGGCCATTTAGCCCTACCCTCTGCTTTCTATCTTTTAACCAGTTCCTGATCCACAATAGTACACTGCCTCCTATCCCATGACTCTTTACTTTTGCCAAAAGTCTCTCATGAGGGACCTTGTCAAAGGCTTTCTGAAAGTCCAGATACACAATATCAACCGACTCACCTTTGTCCACCTGATTATTCACTCCTTCAAAAAAACATAACAGATTAGTAAGACAAGATCTTCCTTGTCTAAAGCCATGTTGGCTGTCTCCCATTATGATGGTTTCTACCATTTTTCCCGGTACTGACGTCAGGCTCACCGGTCTGTAGTTTCCCGGATCACCCCTGGAACCCTTTTTAAAAATTGGTGTTACATTGGCGATCCTCCAATCTTCAGGTATTAGAGATGATTTTAATGATAGTTCACAGATTACTAATAGCAGGTCTGCAATCTCATATTTCAGTTCTTTCAACACCCTTGGATGTATACCCTCCGGCCCAGGTGATTTGCTACTCTTCAGTTTATCTAATAGTTGTAATACATCTTCCCGATGTATCGATATTTCCTTCAATTCTTCCGCACCTTTAAATACCACTTCAGTCATGGGTAACATCCCTACATCTTCCTCAGTAAAGACCGAAGCAAAGAATTCATTCAGTCTCTCCGCTATCGCCTTGTCACCTCTTAGTGCTCCTTTAACCCCTTTATCATCTAATGGACCAACTGACTCTCTCACAGGTTTTTTGCTACGAATGTACTTGAAAAGGTCTTTACTTCGCATTTTTGCTTCCGCAGCAAGCTTCTTCTCAAATTCTCCCTTTGCCTGCCTTATCAATCAATGCCTTGCATTTGACTTGCCAGTGCTTGTGCTGTTTCCAGGTTTCGTCGTTTGGCTCTTTTTTCCATTTCCTGAAAGATGCTTTTTTGGCAACAACAGCCTCTCTGACCTCACCTTTAAACCATGCTGGCAGTTTTTTGTACTTCCTTCCACTTTTCTTAAAGCGTGGAATACAGCTGGTCTGGGCTTCCAAGATAGTATTTTTCAACAACAGCCACGCCTGATGTACGTCTTTAACCTTTGCAACTGCTCCTTTTAGTTTTTCTTAACTGTTTTCCTCATTTTATCATAGTCTCCCTTTCGAAAGTTAAAAGGTAGTACTGTGGATTTCCTTACTATCCCTCCTCCACTAATTAAATCAAAGGCGATCATGCTATGATCACTATTGCCAAGTGGCCCCAACAACCTTATCTCTTGCACTAGATCTGGTGTTCCACTAAGGACTAGGTCTAATATGGCTTCCCCTCTGGTCAGTTCATGAACCAGCTGCTCCAAGAAGCAGTCATTTATTTCATCTAGGAACTTTATCTCCCTAGCATGTCCTGATGTGACACTGACCCAGTCGATACCGGGGTAGTTGAAATCACCCATTATTATTACTGCGCTGTAACTTTTGTTAGCTTCCTTGATTTCTTTGAACATTTCATCATCCATTTGGTCATTCTGGCCAGGCGGTCGATAGTACACCCCCACTGCCATCGCCTTCCCCCTTTTACATGGAATTTCAACCCATATAGATTCTACATCAGATTTTGTTTCCTGCAAAACTTTAATCCTTTCTGGCTCAATGCCCTCTCTAATATAGAGAGAAACCCCTCCACCAATTTGATCAGCTCTATCATTATGATAGTTTGTACCCAGGTATCACAGTGTCCCACTGGTTGTCCTCCTTCCACCATGTCTCTGATATTCCAATCATATCTAACCTTTCATTTAGTGCCATATATTCTAACTCTCCCATCTTATTTTTTAGACTTCTAGCATTTGCATACAAGCATTTTAGAGAATGTATTTTATTCATATTAATTTGGCTATTGTTAGTCATGGGTAATTTGGGATCTTTAAGCTCTGTCTGCTCCATACTTGAGGGCATTTGGGCTAGTTTACTCTTTTGTGGAACCTCTCTGCTTTTGGTAGTATCCTTCAAAGATACATTCTTCCGAACCATCTGCTCTTGGGCGACTGTCGGCTTTCCCCTAATATCTAGTTTAAAAGCTGCTCTATCTCCTTTTTAAAGGTTAATGCCAGCAGCCTGGTTCCATTCCGGTTAAGCCCATCCCTTCGGAAGAGCCCCTCCTTTCCCCAGAATGTTCCCCAGTTCCTAACAAATCCAAAACCCTCATCTCTGCACCATTGTCTCATCCACTCATTGAGACTCCGGAGCTCTGCCTGCCTTTTGGGTCCTGCGCGTGGAACAGGAAGCATTTCGGAGAACGCTACCCTGGAAGTTCTAGATTTCAACTTCCTACCTAAAAGCCTAAATTTAGCCTCGAACCTCCCTACCACATTTTCCTATGTCATTGGTACTGTCAGACTGCTGCCTGGGTGAGGATGTTCACAGTCTTGGCAAGTGCATATATCAATATGATTTGCAAGGGATTGTGGGAAATGCAGTCCATTCATACCAGACACAGCTGCTCACAATAATTAGTTGTGTTTGAGTGTAAAGCCAATAAGATATTTATTTATGGGGGTATTTCTCCCAACACAGATATGCTTGGTAGCACATAAATCAGGATACTTGCTTTCAGTGTTAAACTTGGAAAAACAAAATCAGGAAAACAACATTTGAACTTGTCAGACAATCAAAGCAAAGGAATAAAGACCTGCGTTTATCTCTTCCCATGGCTTTCAATACCACCTCTATGCCAATGACTCCCAAATCTACCTCTCTACGCCTGTAATCTCTCCAGCAAGCCAGACCAGGATCTCCGCCTGCCTTTCTGACATTGCTGCCTGGATGTCTCACCGCCGCCTGAAATTGAACATGTCTAAGACTGAGCTCCTTATCTTTCCTCCCGTAACCTCCCCCGAAACCTCCCCTCCTCCTCCCTTCTCAGTCTCTGTGGATAACTGTGTTTTCCTCCCTGTTTTTTCGGCCCGCAATCTTGGGGTTATCTTTGACTCCTCTCTCCTTCTCCACTCATATCCAACTCGTAGCCAAGACATGCCATTTCTTTCTCTACAGCAAAATCCTCCCCTTCCTTTCTGAACACACTACTAAAACGCTTATCCACTCTTTGATCACCTCTCATCTCGACTACTGCAACCTACTCCTTGTTGGTTTCCCTCTGAATCATCTCTTTCCCCTTCAATCTATTCAACATTCTGCTGCGCGACTAATTTTCCGCCAGCCTCGCCATACCCACATTACTCCTTTTCTCAAGTCACTTCACTGGCTCGCTATCCGTTTCCGCATCCAGTTCAAACTTCTCATCCTGACTTATAATTGCACTCTGCGGCTCCTTAATACCTTTCATCGCTTATCTCGCCTTACAACCCCTCTCGGGAACTTCACTCTTCTAACAAACTACTTCTATCTACACCCTCCACTCATACTGCTAACTCCAGACTTCGCTCCTTTTACCTTGCTGCACCTTACGCCTGGAATAAGCTACCTATGTCTGTACGTCAGGCACCCTCCCTGGCCCTCTTCAGATCCAGGTTAAAAACCCACCTCTTCACTGATGCATTCAGATACTGACTTATGTGTTTTGTCTTGACTAGATTGTAAGTGCCATGTTTTAGTGTTTTTGCCCCGACTAGACTGTTAGCTCTGTGTTTTGTCTTGACTAGATTGTAAGCTCTGACGAGCAGGGACTGTCTCTTGCATGTCTGTACAGCACTGCATACAACTAGTAGCACTATATAAATGCTCAATAGTAGTAGTAGTAGTAGTAGTAGTAGTAATTTCAGTAGTATACAATTCTCAACAATCAGAGAAACAAGTGCAATTGAGTATAGAAATGACATAAAAGAAAACAATGCAGCTGCAATAATAAACTAATAGTAAACCCAAAACACTGTAACCCACTATAAAAGGAAACCATAAACGAGGGAAAATCCTTAAGAGGAAACATAAATTCATATTATAACAGAAACAAATTAATTTCTAATCGCACCCAAATTACAATTGTCTTAAACCCTCATCTCCAGCCAGGCAATATCCAGGAAACATTATTACAAAGAAGAAACCTTATAATAAAGAAAAGCTTCAGGATGAGATGGGTCAAGGAAAGTATAAGCATTACCCTGGTATCTTACTAGGCACTTACATGGGAATCTTAAATAAAAAAAAATACCCCCCCCCCCCACCAGGACCCTAGATTTTAAAAGAAGGAAACTTTTCCTCCTGGCCTGCGCTCTTCTAGCGACATCAGGGAACATTTGTACTCTTGGTCCACAAAAAGAAATATCATACCCTTGAAAGTACAACCTAAACAATTTTGACTTATCAGACTCTGACCCTAAAGTCACTCACTACAAGTGTAGATCTAGTAGTTATATAGAAGGGGATAGATGCTGAATACAGAGAAGGTGGAAGAGAGAAAGAGAGTTAAATACTGAGAAATAAGTGACTGGGGAAGTATAGAGAGATGGAGTAAGAGGGTTGTAAAAAGAGGAAGATTGAGAATGGGATATAAGAGAGAAAAAAGTCTGATTTTGATAAATAGAAAAATAAATAGAAGAAAGCTGAAAGGAAAAAGATCAATGTCTGAGATGGATGTAGGGGAGCAAGTGAAGAAGACAGGAGTGAAGGGAAGTGGCAGGTGGATTGCAGGCACTGGAAAAGAGTTAAGAGAAGACAGAGGACACAGAAACCAGATACCAGGACCAAGGCAATTAGAAAACTAAAATAGCTAGACGATAAAGGTAAAGGATTTATTTTTAGTTTAATAACTGGAATATGTCGGGTTTTGGAATTTACTTATACCATCCTTATATTTTGCACAGAACAGGGAGAAATGCATCACTTTCTATTTCTTATGTTGCACTGCATGTAGAGCCTGGTTTGTTGGGGTTTCAATGTAATTTTGTCTACGTAGTTCTACTTTGTTATAATTTATTCTGTACTTAGTGAGGATTCTGCCAGTGTGTCCGAGACCATGTAGAACATGGAGCATGTAGCATGGAGTTTCTATGTAGGATCTGCAGTAATCTGGCTTGTTTGTTTTTCCAACTACATGTAAGGACTTTCTAAGTCCCACTGCAATATTTATGGTGTTTTTCTTGTCTGGGTAGGATCCTTATTGTGTTAATTTTAGAAGCTGGTGTCATCATGGTATGGTTAGATTTGCTTTATAGGTCTTCAATGACTTTTGTAGGGTTTTGTGTTCAGGGGCAGCCCAAGGGGGGGGGGGGGGGGGGTTGCAGGGCCATGTGCGGAGATTCATTGCGGAGCCTCATTGGCATAATGAACTTCATTTGCATACATATTTTCATAATGAACTTTTAGTAAACATGCCTCTTAATGAGTATCTGGATAAAGAAAGACTACCAGATTTCTAAATTACTATATTCCAGTGCCAACCGCCAGGTCCATTAGGAAGTATAAACACTGACCATTTAAAACCCATAGCAAAACCACTGTATCATAACAGCACTACCAGGACTCACAAAGCACCAAACCCTACCTATCAAAAAGGCAACACTGCAAATATTAAACCAATACATCTCAGAGAATACCAATACATCTCACTGGGGGAAAGAGAACAAGTGGGACTGTCAAATAGAAACTACATGAACGGAATATCTCAGCTTGGTTACACATGCAGAGCATAGAGAGTCATCACACAAAGAACAAGGGATCACAATTTAGAAATAGGAAGATACTAATTAAATTGGGAACCCCAAAAGCCAAACATGAAATGTACAACACTGGAGAAATAAAACTATAAATTAATTTCCACTTGCACTAAACAAAAACACAAAGATATTAGTGATACACATTTACCAGACCTGACATATTCTAGTTAATAAATTCAAAATAAAAAGTATTTTTCTACCTTTTGTTTGGGCATTTTATTTTTCAGTTGCAATTGCTCCAGTCACTTTCTTCTGGTTTCTTTGTGTTCTGCGAGCTGTCCATTTGTCCTTTCTTCTCTCTTCTAGATTTTTTCCATTCTCTCTCTATATCTGCTTTAACATACTGATTTTTCTCCTTTTGCTCTTTCCCCCATTTCTTTCTTTATTCCTTTATCATCCACTCAAATTTCACCCTTCCATTCCCAATCCCCACTTACTCTCCCAATGCCCTGCCAATCATAGATTTTTCTTCCCTCCCACACAAAATATCTTTTCCCCTCTCCATCCTCATTCCCCATCCTTTCTAGTCCTCCCCCAAAATCAGCTCCCTTCTAGTTCTAGATCCACCCAGCATCTGCTCCCTTCTAGTTCCATTCTCCCATGCACCCACATCATCCCATTTCCAGTCCTAGCCCCCATATGTTCCTTTCCAGTCCCATTCCAGCCCCCCATCAGCCCATTTCCAGACCTATTCCAGCTCCCATCAGCCCACTTCCAGTCCTATTACCCCATCAGCTATTTCCAATCCAAGCTCCCCCCATCAGCCCATTTCCAGTCCTATTCCAGCCCCCCATTAGCCCATTTTCAGTCAGTTCCCCCCAATCAGCCCATTTCAAGTCCTAGCCCCCCAATCAGCCCATTTCCAGTCCTAACCCCACCCCTCCAAATCACAGCCCAATTCCAGTACTAGCTCCCTCCCAATCACAGCCCATTTCCAGTCCAAGCTTCCCCCCCCCCATCACAGCACATATGCAGTCCAAGCTTCCCCCCCCCATCACAGCCCATTTCCAGACCTAGCATCCCCACCTGCTGAAGAGCCCCATGGCTGTCTAAGGGACTACAGAGGGAGCCGGGAAAGCCCGCGGCTCCCTCTGCACAGCCGCCAGCCTGAAGAATGTCTTCCCTCACGCTGGCGGCTGGTTCAATGATTAATGTTCATTCACTCTATGTATATTCTAAAGGCTCATATATCTTTAGAGATTTCTGTGGTGTTTATTTCCTAACCTGTTCTTAACTCACGATTATTTATAACATAGTGCAGGAGGTCTCAGACTTGTCGGCACTCATTTTAGACTTCATTCATGTCTATCTATAGTGCCTGCTTGCATCAATGATCTTCCCAAACACTAATAAAAATGGACCTTTGAGATGACATTGGACGACACCAGTAATACCGATTCCAGTAAATCCTTGAAAGAATATTTTTTAGATGAGGAGGAAGAAAAGAAAAAGAAGAAAAAGGAAAGAGGAAGAGGAAATCATCGAGATCGAGATCGAATTGCTCAGCGTCACAAATAACGAAAACGGAGTGTGATTATACATCCGGTTCATCTGATTTGGTAGTAATATATCAGGTATAGATCTCTCTCAAGATCATTTAACTCTTTTGAACAAAGGATTGTCCTACATTCCAGATACATTTTTTGATGCTTTTCAATTTCGTATAGATTTTGAAGGTTTAATAAGGAAATTAAATTTAAAAATATATTTTGCCTCTTTCACCCAAAACGAGGAAAAAACAAATAGTCAGATTGTACGAAGAACAAAACTAAATTTGAAGTCAACATGGGTTCCACCAGGGAAAATACTTCCAGCTCTCATTGTATTTAAAGATTTAATCCTAAAAGAAGTATGATCTTTAGAAGATTCGTCATGAAGATTATACAGCACTTTTTCTTCAAAAGAAAAATTAGCATTGAAAGATCTACAATCAAGAACGGATATAGTAATCCAGAGAGCAGACAAGGGAGGAGCAATAGTGGTTATAAGTCATGCTTATTATTTAGCAGAAGCAGTACGGCAATTATCAGATCAAACCACATATCACATCTTGTCAAAAGATCCAACAACATCTATTCAAGCTAAAATTAAGGAAATGTCTTTTGAAGCTTTACAAAATAAATTAATTTTGCGAAAGGAATGGACTTTTTTGAATGTTTCAACTCCAGTTATATTTAGTTCCCAAGATTCACAAAAATTTGGAGTCATCTCCGGGGAGACCTATAGTCTCTACACGAGTAACTGTCTTAGAACCATTATCCATTTTCATTGATTCCTATTTGCGTCCTTTATTAATAGACATCCCTTCCTATGTAAAAGACACCACACATTTTTTTTTAAATTCTAGCCAGTCATTCACAATGGGTCAGAGATACCGATATAATCTTAGTAACACTGGATGTAACAGCATTGCACACTAGTATTCCTCAAGAAGCGGCATATGAGATAGTAGAATGATCTTTGTGACATCGGGGAGATTTATCACAAGAACAAATAAATTTCTTATTGCAACTGGCAAAATTTACCATCTTTCAAAATTATTTTGTGTTTGAAAAAGTACTTTACCATCAGATTTCTGGAGTGGCAATGGGGACCACTTGTGCCCCCTCTATAGCAAATTTATATATGGGTAATTTTGAAAAACAGTGATTACCAACTTCCCCTTATGGTTCTAATTTGAAATTATGGTGCAGGTACATAGACGAGGTGTTTGTTATGGTAAGGTTCGGTAGAACTTCTAGAACAATTTTTTATTTGGGTAAATCATTGTGATACAAATATCCAATTCACACATACATACCACGTTCAAACAATGACATTTTTGGATGTAGTTGTTACCAAAGATGATAAGGGGTGGGCCACATCGGTCTTTAGAAAACCTACAGACCGTAATACATTTTTACATTATGGAAGTGCCTATCCACCAAAATTGAAAGACTGATTACAATTTTCTCAGTTCATCAGATATAGAAGAAATTGCTCTAATGATCAAGACTTTAAAAAACAATCTAAAAAAGTATTAGATAATTTTAGGGATAGAGGGTATCCTCAACTGATAATACAGCGAACATATCATAGAGCACTTTATAACAACAGAGCGCTACTATTGGAACCTAAAAAAGAGAGGAAAAATGAGGGTAAGGAAAACATAAATTTAATTACAAAATATTCTCCATTAAGCTCCAGAATTCAATGTATATTGGCCAAACATACAAATGTATTGAGTAATGTCCCAGGTTTAAAGGACAAAAAAATAAGATGTGAATGGCAACGAAATAAATATTTAAAGGAATATTTGAGTCCAGCAATACTACGGTCCCCTGGAAATGTAAGATCAGAAAAAGAGATAGGGCATAGAAGATGTGGTTCCTGTGGGATATGTGGAATTACTAGTGAGCTTAATAGTTTTACCCATAATGGAACAACTTATAAATTAAAATCAAGAACAACATGTGATACTACTTTTGTAGTATATATAGTTCGATGTCCTTGTGATCTAATCTATATAGGAAAAACAATTCGGCCTTTTAAAATAAGAATGAGAGAACATAAAAGTCGTTTAAAATGTAAAATCAAGGAAGCACCATTGGTCCAACATTGCCTTGAAAAGGAACACAGTTTTGAAAACCTTACATGTTTTTGCAAAGATAGGGTATTATCAGGAAGGGCGGGGAAATCACAAGAACAAACACTGATCGTACAGGAACAAAGATGGATCTTTACCCTGCAATCGTTAACCCCAAGAGGATTAAACATGCAAATCGATTGGGCGGCTTGCCTATAGGATAATGTAATGGTTAAATGTAATAAAGGAAATTAGACAGTATAAATACAGTATTGCTAATACGATTGAGAGAATTATAACACCAATTGAAGACAGCTGAGCAAGATATATTTAGGGTGGACGTTGGTACTAGTTCGCATGCGCAGCATTTTTTGGCAAGGAAAATCAATAGAAGGCTGGATGCCTCACAAGAAATTAGGACGCCTGCAGCATCGTTAAAATTGGTAGGTGGATATTTTTAATGTTTAAATAAGATAGTTATAATGGATAAAATTGGGCTATGGTAGAGCATGAGGGTGGTGATATTAGTAGTAGAGGTTATTTTTTGTATTTATAGAGGAAATCCATTTTTATTAGTGTTTGGGAAGGTCATTGATGCAAGCAGGCACTTTAGATAGACATGAATGAAGTCTAAAATGAGTGCCGACAAATCTGAGACCTCCTGAACTATGTTATAAATAATCGTGAAATAAGAACAGGTTGGGAAATAAACACCACAGAAATCTCTAAAGATATATGAGCCTTTAGAATATACGTAGAGTGAATGAACATTAACATTTGACAAAATGCATCACCCTAAGAGAAGACCAAATTGATTTGTTATATCACAGGGCTGTTTCAATGAAGCACGCTGAATGCCGGGAAAGGTTAAAGGTCAATTCCCGGCACTCGCGCTCTTCACAGAAACAGCCGCCAGAGTGAGGGAAAACACTCTTCATGCTGGCAGCTGTGCAGAGGGAGCCGGGGCCCCGCCTCCCTCTGAAGCCGTCCATCTGTGCGAGACTGGAGTTTGCGCGGGCACCCCTGAAGCACAGGGCCCTGTGCAAACAACATTCTCGCACAATGGACGGGCCAGCCCTGTTTGTGTTAGTTCACAATCTTCCTGATACTGGAGAGACTGTTAATGAGATGGCACTCGAATCAGATTTTGTTTTCTTGTATGTTGGGTTCTATGGTGAAATAGTTCTGCTCCGCACCTATAGTTGGAGGAGGGGTTTTGTTGGACACAAAATAGATGTTCAAAAAGGAAAAGAAAGAACCATAGCGCTGTTTCTAACACCAAAATAAAATTAGTTATAATTTTATTTTGCTATTAGAAACTGCACCGTGGTTCTCCTTTACTTTTTGACCCTTGGCTTGTGAGTACCTTACATCGCCTTTGTTTTTTTTTTTTTTGAAGAATATATATTTATAGTTCTCCAGGATCAAGCAGGAAGTCAGTCCTCACTTATGGGTGACGTCGGCGCCGACGGAGCCCTCGCGGAGCAATTTTCCCCAGCTTTCAAAGAAAGCCTTTGGGAATTGCAGCGCGCATGCGCGGTCGTCTTCCCGCCCGAGGGTGCCATCTTAGCCAGTCTTCTTTTTTCCGCGGAGCCCTACAGACGTCCCTGTCTTGTCCCCGCGAAAAAGTTGATTTTCTTCTTTGTTTTATCCTTTTTTCTTTCGGTTCGACGCCGATCGTTTTCCCGCCCGGACTCGCGACGCCGGTCTCGAGTCCGCTTACTTTTTTCGGTTTTTTCTGACTTAGTCAGCTTTCGTTTTCGTTTTCCCTGGCAGCCCGGTCCTTTGACCTCGCAGGGGCCCTTTTTCCCCCGATGGCTGCCAGTGGGTTTAAGCGGTGTGGTCGGTGTGACCGAAATATGTCACTAACCGACACACACGACTTTTGCCTCCGCTGCCTGGGCCCGGATCATGAGGAACTGATCTGTGGGCCCTGCAGCAAACTGTCCTCAAAGGCGTTGAGGAGTCGGCGGCATCAGCGTGAGAGAATCTTCGCTGACCCCAGCCGTACCCGGACCTCGTCGGAGGCCTCCGCGTCGAAAGGCTCCAGCTCGGACCGTCGCCGGAGCTCCTCCGACCGGGGTTCTCCCTCCGGGGACCATCGTCGGAAGGAAAAACCCGCGAGGGCGGCGTCGGTGGACGCTCCTGGTTCCGCGAGGGCCAGGTCGCATAGCCCCGACAGCCGCCCCGGGTCCTTGGAGAAGGAACACATCCCGAAGCGACCTCGCCTGGAGTCGGAGATGCCTGCCCGGGTAAGTCCTGTGGTCCTTCTGGACTCGCCTCCGCGACAGCCGACGTCGGGCCCGACGCCGTCGGGGCCCGAGTCGGGGGCTGCTGGGTCACCTGAGCTCGGACTCAGGTTGACGGCCTTGGAGAGCAGACTGTCTGCCTTCATGGACCAGCAGCGGGCACTGCTCGCTGGCCTCGCTGGCGCCGCTGCCCCGACCGCCGGGACGTCGACGTCCAAGTCGACCCCGGAGACCGAGCCGATCCTCGAGTCAATGAGAACTCGAGTCGATCCTCGGTCGAGGTCACCCTCGGCCTCCCGTTCGGGACCGAGGTCACCGACGCCGACTCCCTCGACGTCGGGACGGCTGGCGCCGCACCCTGCCCGGGCCGACCCCACCGAGTCCTCGTCGGAGTCGGTCTGGGAGTCTGAGGAGGAAGAGTCACCTGATTCTTTCCGGACTCGGTGTGTCCCATCGGACTCACCGGGGTCCGAGCCTCGGAAGCAGTCCCCCCCGGAGGATGCCCGGTTCTCGGACTTCGTTAGGGATATGGCCAAGGCTTTGGCCTTCCCTGCGGATCCCGAGGAGGAGCCTCGAGCCGAAGAGCTCGACGCCCTCCAGTATGACTCTCCCGCGAGGGAGCACTTTACTGTGCCGGTTCCTCCTATGCTGGAACGACTACTCTTCCGCATGTGGGAGAGTCCGGCCTCCTCGCCGGTCCTGAGCAAGCGGGTCGATTCTATCTATCGGGTCCGCAAGAGCCCTGGCTTTCAGAAGGCGCAGCTGCCACACCATTCCATGGTAGTGGAATCGGCCATGCATCGTCTTAAGAGCCAGAAGATGCACTCCTCGGTGCCTCCTGGAAGGGAGGCCCGTAACCTGGATGGCCTTGGCAAGAAGTGCTTCCAGGGCTCTATGCTCGCATGTCGTGTCCAGACTTACCAGCTCTACATGGGCATGTATCTCCGGGATCTGGCTAAAGAGCTAGCCGGATTCTCCGCTGGTCTCTCCGAGGAGCCCTTGCGGAGGTTCCTAGCCTTGTCCACGGGCATTCGGGAATGCTCAAAGTTCATGTCCCGAGCAGCCTATGATGGCTTTGAGGCCTCGGCTAGAGTGGCCGCAGCCGGCATCGGTGCCCGCCGACAGGCTTGGCTTCAGTCGTCGGACCTTGAGCCCTGGGTACAGGACAAGTTGGTCGATGTCCCCTGCCGAGGCGAAAACCTCTTTGGCAAGCCCATGGCGGAAAAGGCTGCACAAATTGAGACTGAGACTCTCACCAGGACCAGGCTTTCTAGGAAGACCTCCGCCCCTTCCCAGAAAAAGAAGGGCTCGGGAAAAAAGTCCTTTTACCCGAGGAAGGCGGCTGCCTACAAACAGTACCCCCATTATCAGGCCCCTGCAGCTCCCCAACAGGGCCAGCAGGCCAAGGGACGGGGTAACGGGTCCCGTAGGCAGCAAGCCCCCAAGCCTGCACCACCAGCCCCTGCTCAGCAGGGTGGGGGTTTTTGACTCGCTCAGCATAGCCTCTCCCCCCCGCTGGTTCCTCCCAGCACCGGAGGCCGGCTGGTTCACTTCGCCCACAGGTGGTCCAGCATCACCGCAGATGCCTGGGTACTTCAGGTCGTGCGAGAAGGCTACCTTCTCCACTTCCATCAGGTCCCTCCCTCCTATTTTCCGGGAGAACCTTCGCGCCCCCCTCTGCACAGGGAGTTGCTCCTTCAGGAGTTAGCAGGTCTTCTGCAGGAACAGGCGGTGGAACCGGTGCCCCACCACCTGAGAGGTCAAGGCTTTTATTCAAGGTATTTTCTGATACCAAAGAGAACAGGGGGCCTCAGACCCATCCTGGACTTGCGCAACCTCAACAAGTTCCTTGTGCGGGAGAAGTTCAAAATGCTTACCCTTGGAATCCTTCTGCCCTACCTCCAGCAGGGAGATTGGCTATGCTCCTTGGATCTAAAGGATGCCTACACGCACATCCTCATCCACCCAAGCCACCGCCAATACCTAAGGTTTGTGGTGGCAGGAAATCATTACCAGTACAGAGTACTGCCCTTTGGCCTATCCTCCGCACCGCGAGTCTTCACAAAATGTCTCGCGGTCGTGGCGGCCCATCTCCGGCTTCATGGCCTCTATGTCTTTCCGTACCTCGACGACTGGCTTATCAGAGCAGCGTCCGCTCAGGAGGTCACCAACGCCACGTGCCGCACGGTGACTCTGCTGCAGCACTTGGGCTTTGTTATAAACTTCGCAAAGTCCACTTTGCTCCCCTCACAGGATCTCGAGTTCATCGGCGCAAGGCTGCACACTCCTCGGGCACGAGCGTACCTACCGCTCGACAGGGCTCAACGGCTCATGGACCTAGCCGACCGCTTTCGCAGCCAGCCCCTGGTCTCCGCCAGGCGCTTCCTGAGACTGCTCGGCCATATGGCTTCCACCGTCCATGTGACCCCCAATGCCCGCCTGAATATGCGGTCTGCTCAATGGTGTCTCCACCAGCAGTGGCGACAAGCCACAGGCGGCCTGGCAGACCTAGTGCGCGTCTCCGAGCCGCTGCTCTCGTCTCTCCGGTGGTGGCTCCGGCAGCCGAACCTGATATTCGGAATGCCTTTCCAGTCACCTCAGCCGACCCGGGTGCTGACCACCGATGCATCCCTCCTGGGCTGGGGAGCACATTGCCAAGAGGCACGTACTCAGGGCCTCTGGACCACGTGGGAGTCTGCTCAGCAGATCAACTTCCTGGAGCTCAGGGCGATCCGCCTAGCTCTCAAGGCCTTCTCCCACCTGACTTCCCAACAGTCCGTCCTTGTCCAGACGGACAATCAAGTTGCCATGTTCTACGTGAACAAGCAGGGGGGCACGGGCTCCTTCCTCCTCTGCCGGGAGGCACAGAAGCTCTGCTCTTGGGCCGTCAGTCACGGCATTCTCCTCAAGGCAGTTTATCTCCCGGGCCAAGAAAATTGCCTTGCAGACAAACTCAGCAGGGTCCTCCAGCCGCACGAGTGGCGTCTGGATCCCTTGGTAGTTCAGAAGCTCTTCCTCAAGTGGGGTCTCCCCACGGTGGATCTCTTTGCCAGTCCTCACAACCGGCAGCTTCCTCGCTTCTGCTCTCGTCAGCCACACCCCCTTCGGGTTGCGGCGGACGCCTTTCTGATCTCGTGGTCGGGGAGCCTTCTGTACGCTTTCCCTCCCATCCCGCTGGTCTCTCGGACTCTTTTCAAGGTTCTCCGAGACAAAGCCTTCATGATCCTGGTGGCCCCTCGCTGGCCCAGGCAGCCGTGGTTTCCGCTCCTGCTGCAACTGGCGGTGGAGGATCCAATCCCTCTGGGGGTACAACCGGATCTCCTCACTCAGGATCAGGGGTCCCTCCTGCACCCCAACCTCAGGTCTCTCAACCTCATGGCCTGGCTGCTGAGAGGGTAGTCCTTGCTCCCCTTCTCCTGCCGGCGGAGGTGGAGGAGGTCGTCTTGGCTTCGCGACGGCCTTCTACCCGCAAATGCTACGCCCTTAAATGGCGTCGCTTTGCAGTCTGGTGTACCCAACAGTCTCAGGATCCCTTCTCCTGCCCGGTGTCGGTGATCTTGCAGTACTTGCTGCACCTCTCTAATCTGGGACTTAAGTCCAACTCCGTCAAAGTTCACCTCAGTGCTCTTTCAGCACATCATGTGCCAGTGGACGGCAGACCTCTCTCCAATGACCCTCTCGTAGCGAGGTTTCTCCGAGGTCTCCTTCTACTTAAACCACCTCTGCGCCCGCCAGCGCCTGACTGGGACCTGAATGTGGTTTTGCAGCGGATCACCTGTCCGCCTTTTGAACCTATGGCTACCTGTTCTCTCCGTTTTCTGTCTTGGAAAACACTGTTCTTGATAGCCCTCACTTCCGCTAGACGCGTAAGTGAATTGCAGGCCCTCGTGTCTGATCCCCCTTACACTAGGTTCTACAAGAATAGGGTAGTCCTACGGACTCACCCAAAATTTCTGCCTAAAGTGGTCTCCCCTTTTCACATCAATCAGGAGGTGGTACTTCCAACCTTCTTTCCCAGACCACACTCCAGCCGAGCTGAAACGGTCCTCCATACCCTGGACTGTAGAAGGGCATTGAACTTCTACCTTGACCGTACGCGGGAGCACCGTAAAGCTGCTCAGCTTTTTGTGTCTTTTGACCCCAATAGATTGGGGCTCCCGGTCTCCAAGCGTACTCTGTCCATCTGGGTTGCGGACTGTATCTCTTGGGCTTATGGGGCAGCCGGACTCTCCTTAGAAAGTCGAGTCACGGCTCATTGCGTTCGGGCAAAGGCCACGTCAGTGGCTTACCTCCGCTCTGTTCCGCTGGCAGACATCTGCCGGGCCGCTACTTGGTCTTCAAGCCAGACTTTTGCGGTCCATTACTGTCTCGAGAGGGAGTCCCGTAGGGACAGTGCTTTCGGACAGGCAGTCCTCCGTAATCTCTTTGAGGTCTGAGCAACTCCTACCCTCCATCCCGGATGTGGGCTACCGGTGGGTGATAATTCAGCGAAGATTCTATCCTTCTGTGCTGCTGAGCTAGAGGGAGCTCATTTTTGTGCTTAGGGTCTCCGGTAGCCTTGAGCTTGGGAGTCCCATAAGTGAGGACTGACTTCCTGCTTGGTCCTGGAGAAAGCGTAGTTACTCACCTGTAACAGGTGTTCTCCAGGAGCAGCAGGAATCAGTCCTCACTACCCTCCCTCCTCCCCTTGGAGTTGCAATCGTCTGCTTATGTTCTTTTTTGCAAATTTTTATGCTGTCTTTTTTAGCTATGTCATCTGACTGGCTAAGATGGCACCCTCGGGCGGGAAGACGACCGCGCATGCGCGCTGCAATTCCCAAAGGCTTTCTTTGAAAGCTGGGGAAAATTGCTCCGCGAGGGCTCCGTCGGCGCCGACGTCACCCATAAGTGAGGACTGATTCCTGCTGCTCCTGGAGAACACCTGTTACAGGTGAGTAACTACGCTTTATCAGTATTTTTTTTATCTTTCAGTGCCAGACTAAATTATTAAACAGATACAATTGTTGCTACATGTTAATTATATAGCCACTGAATGAGACCCTTAGTGCCCCAAGATATTCTTAAGAGGGAACAAACTCATCCCTCACCTGCTTAATATACTGGCTTCCTATCCATCTGGTCTTTCTTTTAAGATAACCATAATGAATATGCAAATATATTGCCCTACCCTTTGCCCCCCCCCCCCCAAATGAAACAGCTTAACTCCACCTATGACCACCATTTGGCGCTATTGCTACAGGACTTACGCCTAGTATTTTACAAGCAGGAAAAGCATACAGGGCATGGTTTATGAAATTCTTTCCAACTTGTTTGTTTGTGTGCGCTGTCATGAAGTGGATCTAGCAGAGCCCATGGAAATGAGTAGAAATACAGATAGTGGATCTGACACTGACACTTCAGACAAGCACATGACAGGGAGTTGCTATAGGCAACATAAACAAACCAGGTCTCGAGCTCTGAGAACACGCCCAAGCTGCAGGAAAGCTCAGGAATCATTAGGGAATGAGGAGCAGCTGAAAGGAGGCAGGGTTGAGACACACGTGGATAAACCTCACTCACCTGGAGTTAGAGGGAGGGGCGAGTGCAAGTTCAGGTTCGGGTTAGACGGAGCTGAGAGAGCAGAAGCAACAGAAATCCTGGAAGCCAGAGAAGTCCCAGGAGTTACAGGAATTAGCAGAGAGGCAGAGAGAGCAGCAACTGCAGAAACTCCTGAGAAGGCAAGGAACTCTGAAAGGGCAGAGTGAGAAAGTTTGAAAAAGTCAGAGCACCTAAAGTGGATAATAATAATGATGATATTGATGATGATGTTTTGGAGGGAAGAGTGGCCTAATGGTTGTGGCAAGGTACTACAGGCCGGAAGGTCGGTGGTTCAAATCCCACTAGAGGACAGCAACCTTGGGCCAGAAGGACTGGGGTTTCTAGTCCCACAGGTGCTCCTTGTGGTCTTGGGCAAGCCACTTAACCCTCCATTGCCCATGTTCCCTGTAAGTATTAGTGTATGTGTCTCATATCCCCTCGTGTTAAATGTATCCCCCAACCGCTTTGACCTGGTGAAAAGCGGAATATAAATGCAGCTAAATAAATAAATAAATCTGTTTATAAAGGCAAATGTTATGCGTGCGGAAAGGCAGGACACATCCGAAGAAACTGTAAAACACGAATGGTCCTCATATTTGGAACGGGAAAGCCAGTCCCGAGCGGATTCTTTCTACAGGTCCAGGTAGAGGGAGTAGATGCATTGGCACTACTCAACTCGGGGGCGGAACAAAGTATGATTTCTCACGAGTTTTGGGAAACCATGGAACAGCATTGCCCATCAGCTCCGAGTCGAGTAGGGGGCCAAGTGCAAATAAAATGCGTACATGGCACACACTTCCATTACCCCCTGTATAAGTTACATGTTAAGGGAATGGGCATAGAAAGGGAAATACGGGTGGCGGTAGTCCCAAAGCTGCCACAGGACCTTATCCTAGGGTGAGACTGGTCTCCGTTTTGTGGAGGACTGATGGAGGGTCTGTATACCAGGACAGGCCTGGTTTCAACCCGGTCGCAAGCCGGAACCTCGGGGGCCGGAGAATCATCTGTAGAAAGAACAGAGGGGCCTGAGGAGGAGGAGGATGTGGGATTTCCCAAGGAAGGAATAGAGGAGGGGGAAGCAAACATACTTCCTAGCCATGAAGAATTAATCAATGTTCCATCTAAAGAGGGGAAAAAAGTAAAGGCTAAAAAGCGTCACGAAAGATATAGTAGAACCCGAGGGAGGGCTGAACTAGAGGCCGGGGAAGGGCTACCATGGGTACTTGCAGCCTTGGTTCAGAAATTTCCTTCTTTCCCCATGGAACAAAGGGCTGATCCGTCGCTTAAGAGAGCATTTGAATGGGCCCAAGAGAGCCGACCTATGCTTCCCCGATTCTTTTTAGAAAAAGATATCTTGTATAGGGAAAGTGTAGATCCACCTACAGATGCTGTAACGAAGCAACTAGTAGTGCCAGTGACTTTTAAAGCCATTGTTTTACGCCTGGCACATGACCACCCGATAGGTAGCCATAAGGGTGTTCAAAGAACACTTCATCAGATACTAGCGCGGTTTTATTGGCCGGGGGTCTACAAAGAAACCAAACAATATTGCGAATCCTGTCCCACCTGCCAGAGGGTCTCTGTCGCAAGACCAAAGGCTGTACCCCTGGTGCCCTTGCCCACCATATCGGTACCGATCCGACGTATGGGAATGGACATTGTGGGTCCTCTAATTAAAACACCAAGGGGCTTTCAATATATCCTGGTAGTTGTAGACCACACTACACGGTTCCCGTGGGCTATTCCCCTTAGGAATATCTCGGCCAAAATAATAGCACAGGAGCTAGTAAAACTGTTCTGCGAAGTGGGGTTTCCCCAGGAAATACTTTCTGATCAAGGGAGCAACTTCGTATCTAAATACCTGGCTAGAGTATGGGAGGCATTCGGCATACGCCACATTAAGACTGCGGCGTACCACCCCCAGTCAAATGGACTGGTGGAACGCATGAATCAATCTATAAAACACCTATTAAGGAGGGGTTTAGGAAAAGGTAAAATGGCAGAATGGGATACCCTACTCCCATTTGTCCTATACGCATGCAGAGAGCATATACAGGCATCCTTAGGGGCGTCCCCATTTGAACTCCTGTTTGGTAGGGCCCCGAGAGGTATTCTGGATATACTACAGGAAGAATGGGTAGAGCCTGAAATACAAGAGGTGGGGATACCACAGTTTTTGAAAGATTTAAGGACGCGCCTAGAGAAAACGTCCAAGGCCGCAATAGAAAATTTGAGAAATAGCCAACAGCGTCAGAAACATTACTATGATAGGGGCACGAAACCTAGGCAATTGGCAGGAGGGGATAAGGTCATAATCCAGGTTGCAGACCCAGGTCCCAAATTCGAGTCCCACTGGAAAGGGCCTGGTACGGTGGTGAAAAAGGTAGGGCCCGTTTCATACCTTATAGAAAATGAAAAGGGATGCCGGCAGGTTTATCACCTCAATGTACTAAAACCGTGGAAAGAAAGGTCAGCCACTGCCAATTTGGTCAGTAAAGAGCAGCACAGTGGTACCCGGAAGAAGATTATGTGCTGTCCGCCTGAAATTGCGGCAGCCCGTAATATTTTAAGGGGGGGAATCTGTCACGAAGTGGATCTAGCAGAGCCCATGGAAATGAGTAGAAATACAGATAGTGGATCTGACACTGACACTTCAGACAAGCACATGACAGGGAGTAGCTATAGGCAACAGAAACAAACCAGGTCTCGAGCTCTGAGAACACGCCCAAGCTGCAGGAAAGCTCAGGAATCATTAGGGAATGAGGAGCAGCTGAAAGGAGGCGGGGTTGAGACACACGTGGATAAACCTCACTCACCTGGCATTAGAGGGAGGGGCGAGTGCAAGTTCAGGTTCGGGAGAGACGGAGCTGAGAGAGCAGAAGCAACAGAAATCCTGGAAGCCAGAGAAGTCCCAGGAGTTACAGGAATTAGCAGAGAGGCAGAGAGAGCAGCAACTGCAGAAACTCCTGAGAAGGCAAGGAACTCTGAAAGGGCAGAGAACCCCAGGAGCCCAGGATATTCTGCTGGAAGTCTGGGTTGGAGCGGAGCCACTGAGAGGGCTGGGAGAACTGAAAGGTTTAGCTCCAAGGCTGAGAGAGAAAACCCAGGAGTCTGCCATAGAAGGCAGTGCACAGACACCTTTGAACACAGTAACGCTTATACAAAAGGTAACAGAGAAGGCAGTTTTAAAGTCAGGCTGAGACAGGCTGGAAAAGCCAATTACCCAGGCTACAGGGACAGAAAGGATAAAGTCTTCTATCCTGAAGACAGTTTTGTACCTGGGGAAAAGCCAAAAGGGAAAACCTGTAAGGAATTGCCGTCCTGTTTCACTCCGGTAGCTTCAGCTGTGCCGAGGAACTCTAAGCTGAGAGAGCCAGAAGTTGGTTTATCTGCCTTGTTTTTCATCACAAAAAGAATCCTCCCGGAAGGGGAATAAAATCCTGTCTTTGAGCTTTACCACACGTCCGCAACTCCTTTCTTAGCTGGTCTATGAGAACTACAACTCCCAGAGAACATAGCAAGGCTTTCTATATCATTTTTCTGGCCAGTTCAAGATAAGGCCTCAGTGTAGTACCCTGCCTTAACCTGTGGGGTCCCACGCTGGGTGACAGCGCGCACACACAGCTGTCTGTTTGTATCTGTATTGCCTATATGCATGTGCATCTTTGTGAATGTGATGACTGTGTGAATGTGCATATGCATGCATTTGCATTTTATATGTTTATTTCTATTTTATTTGTGTATATGTACCTTTGTGAGTTGGTAAGTGTGTGTTTGTATGAAAAATCATATGTTTGTGTGTCACTGCATATCTGATTGTGTGTGCCTGTGCATTCATGCATGTGTGGACATTAGTATGTGTGTGTGTATCATTGTGTCTCTGATTCGAAGAGGAGATGAAAGGGGAGGGCTGTTTGGTGGGTACACTTTCGTAATTGCTGTTACTCTGAAACAGTGTTTAGTATGCTGCAACTGTTGGAAATGCTTTTCCCACAGAAATGCACTGAGACCTTTTTTGGAGGTAAGGGCATAATTTTCAATCAAACTCTTAGCACATACAGATAGTAAACTTGTACAGGACATATACTTCCTCCAGCTCACCACTTCCCTTCCTGTGACTAGAGCAGCATTCGAGTATCCAGCCCCACAGCTTCCTATTAGCTGGATCCTGCTAAGTCCCTGCTGCTAGTTACATTGGAAGCAAGCAGGGCAGGCTCACTCGCACAGAGGGGACGATTAGAGAACTGCAGATAGAGGATTAAAATTCTTAAAGATGTCCAGATATGTAGCTTTCCTTCTAGTTTCCAGGCATTAATGTAAAAATCAATAGAATCATGAAAAAAGCCAGACGGTTGTCAGTCCTAACCTCCCGAGTGCTGAGCACATCTGACACACCTCCCCCCCTCTAAAAACTTTGGTCTCTAAGTATATTCCTAGCTTGTCAGTTCCTTGATCTCGCTCTAGCCATTCCAACAGATACTAGCTAACAGTTTAGAGAGCAGAAAGCAGTACAATTCATTCAGTAGCTTTCACAGTAGAAATAATAGCCAAGAAAATGAAATCTGTCAATAATGCAAACTGCAGTACATCACAGCTAGGGAATTATTTGTAATCCCCATATATGTGCGAGTGTGTGTGTATAGCTCTGTTGTGTGTTCTGTGCACATGCTATGTCTGTGATGGGGCAGCAGAGGGTGATGGGGCATATTCATCATTTAAACAAAAATTCATTATATTTATCCATTCATTCAGTAGCCCAACATGTTTTGGCATTTGCGTCTACATCAGGGGCCAATGAATAATTTCTTGTCCATTGAGCTGCTGGTAGACAAACCACTTCTACATGAAAAGCCTGGGAGTCAGCAAAAACAACAAATAAAATATACCCTCCCAAAGAAGAAAAAAAACCTGAAAAAAAAACCCAAATGCAGAAAAAACTAAAACACCAAGGGGGGGGGGGAAGTACCCCCCCCCCCCATAACAAAAGAAAACAAAAAAACAAGGGATGGGGAGGGTAGAAGGGGAAAAGATTGCTGTGTGAGGAAATAAAAGTTTCTGCTCCATATGCCTGTAAAACACTCCCGAAGGGTCACACACATGCATAAATGTGCATATCTATGGAATACAAAGGTATTATCGTAAGGACACCAAATTACTTCTATTCATGCCCACAGCTTGCATGCACAACACTATGAAGTCTCTCCAACTAGATGGGAAAAAGACCATTACCACTGGCAAAAGATTATGGAATAAGACTGAAACACTCCCCAACACATATGGTTGATAAAAGTTGTAAATGCAAAATTAGCTCAAATAGCCAACAGAGGATTTAAATCCAATGACATTTTTATAGGTCTATATAGTGGCAGCCACTCCAGGTCGAAATAAAAATAAAATTAACATATTATCCTCCATCCATAAATAAACCAATGCCCAAAATACACTAAGGGGGGAATTTTAAAAGGGACATCCAAGTGCAACCTGGGATGTCCAAGTTAGAACATCTGAAAAAAAGCATGTCCAGGGGCAGACATGATTTCACAAACAGCGATGCCCAATATGGATGTCTGTGAGGCATCTACATAGACATCCCCAGAACCATATTTCAGAACCTGAACATCTAGGATAGCCTAATAGTTAGCGTAGTGAGCCAGGAAAAAGGGCTGCCAGGGTTCAAATCCCACTGCTGTTATTGCTGACATTGTGCTGAGTACTGGGTGTGATGGAGTGCTTTCTTCTTTACAACCTCTGGATGTTTTTCAGCCAAAATGGGCACTTTTCAGATGCTTGTTAATGCTTGGAGCAGGTCTAAACTTAGATGCGATGCCAGACATCTATGATGTTTCTGCGATCAGGCGGATATGTCCAGGGTTCCTGGGAATACTCCGGTCATGCTTCGACATGCCCACATTCAGACTTGGATGTCCTCATGCCAGTGATGTCCCCAGAGCTAGTTTCTAAAATAGCTCTGGAGACCTCTCTGTTTTGGACATCTCTATGTCCATTTTAAGATATCCAATAGAGCTTCTAAAATGACCCCCTAAACTTATAAAAGCCACCCATTGCTTGTTTGTTGATTTAAAAAAACTATCTGTTCAAACAGGAGCCTTTAACACATGAAAAAATGTGTATGCCACTACCAAATTGCATAGGAATATCCTATTCTGCCAGCCGTCTCCTACCTATACCCCTAGATATATTCTTGTCCTCAACTGTTGTGATGTCTGTCTTAACTAGACTGTAGTAGTAGTAGTAGCAGTAATATGGAAAACCTTTTGTAGCCTGATTTAACACTAGAAGCCCCAAAAGGAATTTTACCTAGAAACCCCAAAGTGCGTCAATTGATGCATTATCACGACGACTGCGTTTAGCATGAAATGCAGATGTGAATTAATGTGAAGTTACTTATTTGTTAAATACGTGCAGTATGTGATGTCATTACATGAAGTCATCATGTGTGTGTTGTTTGTAAGGTCGGAGTAAACCTGTAAACAGTGATTGAGATGCGCCACCTAGTGGGAATATGAATTTATACCTAGAAACTCCAAAGTACGTCAATTGGCGCACTCAGTTGTCTTGGATGTGTCAATTGACGTACTTTGGGGCTTCTAGGTATAAATTCATTTTCCCGCTAGGTGATGCATCTGTCATTAATTTTCGATGCACATATTTGAACATCTTGACCTTGCTAACAAAGTCATGGAACATGACTGACATGGTTCTAGCAGTGGCGCTGGTATACAACTTTGAAGCACTTGACGCACTTTGGGGCTTCTAGTGTTAAAAATGCCATTTTTTAAAGAAAGGGGGCATGATTTTACCAACTTAACCACATGAGTATTAAATCCCCCCTGAAAAACCCCCACTAAAAAGTAATGTAAAAAAAACAAATGAATAAAACAGATAAAATATGAATTTAAATAGAGACATAAGTAAAAACATGGAAATATCGAAATGTACAAAACAATAAAAAATAAATCAATAAATAACCAAATAATTACTTGTAGAAAAAAAAAGGCAAAGGAGAACCACCAAACAAAGGCAACTGAATATACAAAAAAATTAACATTTAAAAAGGCTTATCACAATACATAAAAAACATCTGTTCTGTGTGCCGTCAAGTCAATGCTGACTCCTTGGCAAGGTGTGACTGGAAGTAGAGTGTCAGGTCTTTCTTCTGAGGCAATGGAGGGTAAAGTGACTTACCCAAGGTCAGAAAGAGTACCAGTGAAAATCAAAACCTGGTCTCTTGGTCACCAGGTTGCTGTTCTAGCCACTAGGTTGCTCCTCTGCTCCTCCACATAAAGGAACATAAAAATATTGACAATAATAAAATTAAGTGAGCAAACAATAGCATATAGCATGGTGAATAATACAACAAAAATAACAATAAAAATATAAAATTAAGGGGCATGTTTACTAAAATGCACTAATAGGGTCTCTTTCATTAGTGCATAGCTCGAGCAATCTGTCACACACAGGGTTAAAATGGGCCATGTCGCAGATCTGTCTACAGTAGCATCTAACACTGGGTAACTGTAGGGAATGCAGCAAGTTTCTGTGCTATTTGCAGAAAGTGCATTATCTGCAGAAGTGGAGGGGGGATTAGGGCAGACAGTGAGTGGGTCTGCAATGTGCATTTACCGTGGGCCTCACCACACATGATAACCACTGGATTTGCAGGCAGTGCACATGTAACTAATGCCATCTTAATGGGTAAAATTAGCTGCATTCACGAAGCTGGCCGACCACGTTCTTTGCACTTCAGTGTGTTATCTGCTGGGAAATGCTGTGCAAGCCTCCAAAAGATAGCACCACATTAGCTGCAAACACTGTGCGTTATTTGCACTTTTTTGTTGCATTAGCTGCAAAAGTCTAGCATGCTTAAGTAAACATGACCCTAAGGGGGTTATTCTGTGCCACGAATAGTGGGGATGGACGTCCAACAGGACATCCATCCCCGCTATTTGTGCCCTTCCCGCCAGCATCTAACTTCCCCACAGGTTCTACGGGGAGGTTAGACAGGGGTGGGGAAGGGGTGGATCAGGGGCGGAGGCAGATCAGGTGGTGGGCGGTTGTCAGCCCTAGAGCTACAGGGCCAATTTCAATATCGGCCCTGTACGTCCAGGGCCGATGGCTTAGATGAGGAACTTATTCCACCTTTGAGGTGGCATAAGTTCCCCGATCTTGCAGGGAACAGCAGCCCAGGGCTCAAAAGAGGTGGCAGGGGGCAGAAGAAATTGCCCACAGGCCAACCCTGGCCTTGGGAGGCTGTATCGGGGGTCGGGTTGCGGGGAAAGCATTTTTCTGTGCCGGTGCTGGGGATCGCGGTTTCACAATGAAGCTGCAGTTCCATGGCAACCGGACGCCATGGCACCATAGCTCCATTGTAGAACCCTGACCGAGTTAGCTGGGGACAGGCCTCTACATGCAGGCCAGGCTGAATCGCAGTCCCGGCATGCACGTATAGGCCTGTTCGCGATTCTGATCCTCGGTGCTAGACGTGCGCCGCAGGATCCGAATTGTGAACCCCTCTGTATGTCCAGTTCAGACTGGACATACAGAGGGGCTGTATGTCTCTGATGGGATGAGCACCTAAGTTTTAGTAAAAGGGGCCCTTGTTTAGTGTAGGCTTACTGAGTGCTAAGCATACCACAGTGACTGCTAGCACGGGGCAGCATGATTGAAGTCCCAAGCTAACTGCTTAGTGTGGGATGGGGTGGTGACTGGCTGAGTTAGTGGTAGAGTGTGAGCCTTAAGGCACATCAAGTTTAGCTTGGGCCACGCTGGCATGCACTAACTATGATTGTTACTGTCAGTGCAAGTGGACTACTACCTCCTCATGACTAGCAGTAAGTACGCCTATGTTAGATGTGCTTGCCAATTAATTTGCTCTGGTGCAACTTTCTGAGGTAACGGCAGAGGGGCATGCCCCCAACAGCATGGGATTGCTCCACCTCCCACACCAACCTTTTAGGGGTATGTTTACTAAATGGCAGTAAGAGCTAGCATGGGGTGACCGCAGAGTGCTAAAATTTAGCGCAAGGCCTCATGCAAAAAATCCCATATTAAATGGTCAGCAGGCAAATGGTTGGAGAACCGGGTGATCTGGGGACATAACATGGACGTTGATGGCACGTCACAGTCACATCATGTGCGTGTATATGAATATGAATATTTAATACAGTATAATAATAGAAATATATCATTTTAACTTGAAACAAGGGAAAGAGCGGTATATAAATAACTGTTAAATAAATAAATAAATAAATAAATAACTTTTCTATTGAGCAAAATATTCACAGTATCAAAACAGATCCGGAGATTAATAGTATTCTTGTGAAATTGCATTTTAGAAAGGGCTTCCAAGTGCAATCTGGGAAGTCCAGGGCAGAATGTACATAAAAATGCTAGGAATGTCTGTTTCAGCCCAATTTTAGAAACACAGAGGCCCCCAATGTGGACTTCTATGCTTGTTGGGGGGAAGTGTATAAAACATAAGCAAAATGTAAAAAAAGATCTAGAGTGTTGCCGCTGAGATTTAATAGTAAAAATTACTAGGTTATTCATGGCTGCAGCAGGGCCATAACAAGGGCTGTGTGAGCAGTGCGGCCACACAGGGCGCTAGCACAGAAAGGGCGCTGATGTCATCACTGGGCTTCTAGGAATCTCAAAAAGAGTGCAGTACTACATGCTGCTGGGGTGGAGGGGGCCCCAGATTCATTAGTCACACAGGGTGCATATCTTGCTTGGTACGGTCCTGGGCTGCAGAATCCCAGGGGAGCAGCACAGTATAGGGATAAAGTTCTCTGCTCAGATCAAGAGTGGGATTTTGGGGTGATTGTTTCTGATGATCTTAAGGCAGCCAAATCAGTAGATCAAGTGACAGCAACATCTAGAAAGATATTGAGATGCATAGGTGGAGTAATGGCCAGCATGAAAAGGAAGGCGACACAGCTTCAGCTGAAATCTCTGAGAGCTCATTTAGAGGATAGTATGCAAGTCTGAATACTGCATCTTCATAAGGATATACTGTAAATAGAATAGTCCAGAGTGCAGCTACTGAAATGATAAATGGTCTTGCTATAGCACATATGGGGAAAAACTTAAATATCCAAGCATGTACTATACACCCTGCAGGTGAGGCAGAAAGGGGATGATAAACTTTGGAAATATTTCCAAGGAAGCAGGCTTTTCTCAATGGAGACCGTTCTGGAAGTAGGGATTATAGGATGAAGGTGTGAAAGGGGATAGACTCGGGAGTAAACTAAAGAGATACTTCTTTGCAGAAAGAGTGTTGGATGTTGAACAGCCTCTCAGTGGAGATGGTAGAGACCTGGATAGTATCTGAATTCAAAAAAGAATTGTGACAAACACAGGATCTCTGAGGGACCATTCTGATCGATAAAAAGCTGTATGCGAGGAGGCCGGATATAGTGATAAAGGAAAAAAACCCCCACCAGATCAGCACTGATTATAGAGGTGTCGGATCTAAGCAACTACTCTGTGAATCACGCTGAGAGGGCGAAAATCTTCAAGTACCAAGAAATGCAGTTGGTGACCAAGAAAAAGTAGAAGAAAGATACTGAATTATGTCCCATCATGCTGGGCACCACAGACTTAATTAAGAGGAACTTCCAAGCACACCTTGATAAATTACCCGTACATGTAACATCTTACAAGCTCCAGTGGGAGGCTCTCTTTGGCATTATACAAGTACTACACCGAGCATTAGCAGTACATTTGAGGGACTGTAGTCATACTCCACATAGCCTGACCTAGAAGTGAGGTTCATGGTTGTCATGGTATGGGTTAGCCATTTGTAGAAAGTGCCCCAAGAGAAATCAATTGTAAAGTTGAGCAGTTGGTGCTGATGGTATTTTTGTGCCATCATGATCTCTGTTTCTATAGTTCTAATTATATGTGAAAAGATTTATATTATAAGAATGCAAAAATAAACTATAAAAATTATTTGTAATGATGAAAACGTGAGCAGTTTCAGAATTTGTGCTAGTATTAATTCAGACAGGAAGAATTTGATGTGGTTCAGAGTTCCTAAGCATTTGTCAGCTGTGATCTGATGTGACTTGAATCAAATACAAACTCAAATGATCCCACTAGATAAAATCTGAATCAATCATAGCCTCGGATTCCATTTTTGACTTGACAGCTTGAACTGGGACACTGATGTCATACAAATTGACTACCCTTTTGATATATGAATGCTGCAAGGCTGGTGCTAAATATCTTGGATTAGATGGAAGAGCTGTTTACATTGCGATATATCTGCTGGCTAGAAAGGTAGGGAAATCTCAGCAGACTTGCACTGAACATCTAAAGTTGTTTCCTTAAAATGACCCACCTTGAAGCAAACTGGGATAAGGAGAATCTCAATTTCAATTGAAACCTTGTTAGATCTGACATTGAAAATAAAACTAGAAGCCCCTTTTACTAGCTGGTTAACAGTTGTTTTAAGACACGGCAACTGGCAGTTAGGAACACTAAAGTGCACTAGAATCTGCCACCACACACTAAAATGCACTTTAATTGGTGATCGTGGGATGGGGCAGGGAAGGCGTGGAGAGTACATTACCACTAGTGCCAGGGCAATTGCCATGCACTCAGGGGCAACATGGGTCTTAATGTGGGTTCACCTAATGACTCCTCTGTAAGAGTCATTAAGTGAACCCGCCTTAGTGGAGCGCACTTTAGACAAATCCATCGCACGTTAGCTGCCAGGGATATATTGGACATGCCCTTGACATCTAACGTGCAGCTTTGCAATTAACGCACGTGAGATCAGCATGTTAATGGCAAATCTTTAGCAGGCTTAAGCAAAAGGGTCCCAGATCATGCACCTGCCGTTTCTCCCATCCCAGTGTACAATGCTGGTTCTTAGAACCTGGTTATTCATTTATTGTCTGTAGTTAACTAGCTTCCTACAGTTCCACTTAAAATGAGAGGAAATAACATATCTCTCGAGCATCCTTACATGATTTTATTTTGGACTGTTGGTGACATTTCATTTATTAAATAAAAAGTTAAGTTGAGGTGATAAAAGAGCAAAAAAAAAATACTGTATCTAAAGATTAAGCAGCTGTTGCTGGCATATGGTAAAGCAGTGGGCAATTTTTTCTTTCTTCTCAGAAGCCTTCCTCTATAAGTTTATTATATGAATGAGATGCTATCAATCTCCTTTTATGTTTCTCTTAACCTGCTAGAATAATTCATAATTAAGTGGTGTGAGTTTAATTTCCTCAAGCTATTATAATTCCAAAACAGTTTTGTTCCGTGTGCTACATGTGTTTTCATAAACAAAAATTCAACTGAAATGTAAAAGTATTAAGTTTTAGTTTTAATAAATGAATAAATCTGATGCAGTGTAGTGTCTTTAATCTTACTATTTACCCCATGACACCCAGAAATATATTTGTTTGTCTGGCACATGAGAGACAGAGCAATTTATAGCATATGGCATGTCAGGCTCTCGGGGCTTCTAGGCTGATTTGAATCATTTTCCTACTCATTGGGTGTCCATGGCATTAAAATATTAAGACATTTATTGATTGAGGAGATACTAAAGATCATAATATGGAAAGAATTCTCTCTATAACCAAGGACTTGACCAGGGTTGGTGCAGGGATATTATTTGCCTGAAAACATTTTTAGAGATGCAGATATGAGTTTTGAGCTTCTAGAGCCTTTCAAGGGAAGGCTCTAAGGAAAGAAAATGTTTGCCTCCTTGTCAGTGTCCATTATTCAAGCATCATACTATGTAGCCCATAGTGCTGTCTGGATACCTGTTAGAGTAGCCATGGTGATAACAAATGCTGGTTGTGCAGGGAAACTGTGGATACTACTTAGCACAATCTGGAAAAGGATCTCTGAGATTTTGAATGTTCATGAAGATTTAGGTCTTAACATAATTGTTTGGAAGTCCTTGGCACTTCAGTTATAGCTGTCAAGGTAGGACAAAGTGGAGTTGCTTACCTGTCTATGGTGTCTGTAGCTGTGGCACTAAAGTTAATGCTTAATCATTGGAAAGACAACACCAAATTAGACATGATATCTGGTGAATACAATCTTATTTATTCAAAGGTATGAGCAGATTGTGGCCAAGAGGAGGAGAATATTGTCTAAGCATGCAACAATGTGTGTGCCAGTTGAGAAATATGTGGCCCAGAAATCGAGACTGAAGTTTTGTTCAATGCCTATATATTTCTTTTTGTGACCACATGTTGTTGTTGTTAAGTGCCGTCGAGTCGGAGTCGACTCATAACGACCCTCTGGATAGCTATCCTAAATTGTGTTCGGTCTTCAGTCAGGCAGCTCATTGTTGACAGACTGGTAGCCGTAGCTGCTGTTATTGTATTGATCTATCTCATTGCTGGCCTTCCTCTTTTGCGTTGACCTTCTATCTTGCCAAGCATGATGTCTTTCTCTAATGATCTCTCTCTTCACATGATGTGTCCAAAGTATGAAAGTCGAAGTCTTGTCATCTGAGCTTCTAAAGAAAGCTTAGGTTTGATCTCCTCTAGTACCGACTGGTTTGTTTTTCGGGCAGTCCATGGTATACACAGTATTCGCCGCCAGCACCATAATTCAAAGGCATCAATTTTCTTCCTGTCTGTCTTTTTCACTGTCCAGCTTTCACATCCATATGATGTTATTGAAAATACCATGGCTTGAACAAGTCGAATCTTTGTATGGAGAGAGACATCTCTGCTCTTGAGAATCTTATCTAGGTCTTTCATAGCCATTCTGCCAAGAGCAATGCGTCGTTTGATTTCTTGACTGCTTGTTGCTTATTTTTTGATAGTTGATCCAAGTAGGTTAAAGTTGTTCGCAATTTCAATTTCTTCTCCTTCAACGATGAACCTGTTGATTATGCCAGTTGTCATGATCTTTGTCTTCCTTACATTAAGGTGCAGGCCCATTTTGAGACTATGTTCTTTGATTGTGAGAAGCAAATGTTTCAGATCATCTTCACTTTCAGCCAGTAATGTAGTATCATCAGCATAGCGAAGGTTGTTGATGCGTCTTCCACCAATCTTCACACCTCTGTTGTCTTCATACAATCCTGCTTCTCTGATGATTTGTTCTGCATATAAATTAAACAGGTAGGGGAAAGTATGCAACCTTGTCTTACACCTTTGCTTATTTTAAACCATTCTGTTTCTCCTTGTTGCGTTCGAACTGTTGCTTCTTGATCAATGTACAGATTGCGCAAGAGAATGATCAGGTGTTCTGGTATACCCATGCTTCTTAATGTGGCCCAGAGTTTCTCATGGTTTACACAGTCAAAAGCCTTGCTATAGTCGATAAAGCACAAATAGATATCCTTTTGGTATTCTTTAGTCTTTTCAAGGATCCATCTCACATCCGGAATGATGTCTCTCGTTCCTCGCCCTTTCCTGAACCCTGCTTGCACTTCAGGTAGTTCTTGTTCCAGGTATGGTTGTAGTCTCTTTTGAATAATCTTCAGTAGAATCTTGCTGGCATGTGGGATCAGAGCGATTGTTCGATAATTTCCACAGTCAGTTGGATCACTTTTCTTTAGTATTGGTATAAACACAGATCTTTTCCAGTCAGTTGGCCATGATGTTGTCTTCCATATTTCTTGGCAGAGCCTTGTAAGTATGGTAACAGCTGCATCAGATTGCTGAAAAACGTCTATAGGAATGCCATCAATGCCTGGTGCTTTGTTCTTTGATAAGGCTTTCAATGCTGCTTCAACTTCTTCTTTCATCACCAATGGTTCCCGATCATAAGGTACAGGTTGAAACGGCTGTTGGTCCACTTGATCTTTATCATATAAAAACTCTGTATATTCCTTCCACCTTTTCTTGATCTTCTCAGCATCGTTCAACATAGAACCTTGAGCATCTTGTAACATTCCAATTCGAGGCTGGAACTTTTTCTTTAACTCTCGTAGCTTTAGGAAAGCCGATCTTGTTCTTCCTCTAATAGTTTCTGCTTCTATTTCCCTGCATGCGTCGTTGTAGTACTTTTCCTTGTCCTGTCTTGCTGCACGTTGGAAATCTCTGTTGAGTTCTGCGATTGTCTTTCTTTTTCCTCTGGCTTTAGCTTCTCTGCGTTTCTGGGCAATTTTCAGAGTTTCTTCCGTCATCCATTTTGGCCGTTTTTGCTTTTTCACCTTTTGTAGAGACTTCTCGCTTTCTTCCAACACAACCTTCTTGATGTCATTCCATAACTCTTCTGGAACTCTGTCATTTGTATCTAAAGCAGCAAATCGATTTTGCAGGCAGTCTTTAAATTCCAGTGGTATATTCTCAAGGTCATATTTTGCTGCATTCATGAGTGGTTTGCTCTTTTTCAACTTTAGCTTGAGTTTGCATACTAGTAGTTGATGATCTGTACCACAGTCAGCTCCAGGTTTTGTCTTTGTTGATGTTATAGAGCTTTTCCATCGTTGACTTCCACAGATGTAGTCAATTTGATTTTTATACAATCCATTGGGTGAAGTCCATGTGTACAGTCGCCGCTTGTGTTGCTGGAAGAAGGTGTTTGAGATGAATAGATCATTGGTCTTGCAGAATTCTATCAGTCTTTCTCCAGCTTCATTTCTGTTGCCAAGTCCATATTTTCCAACTACTTTGCCTTCTTCTTTTTTGGCAACTTTTGCATTCCAGTCACCCATGACTATCAGGATATCCTGTTTGCATGTTCTGTCAATTTCAGCTTGTACTTGTTCATAGAACTCTTCAATTTCATTCTCTTCTGCAGCTGTTGTTGGGGCATATACTTGAATTATAGTTGTGTTGATAGGCAATCCTCGTAGACGAATAGAGATTAAGCGTTCGCTGACTGCATTGTATTGCATTACAGTTCTTGCAAGTTTCTTCTTTATTATAAATACAACACCATTTCTTCTTTGTCTTTCATTTCCAGCATAGTAGACCATGTGATCAACTGATGCAAAGTGCCCGATGCCAGTCCATTTCAGTTCGCTGACATCCAACAGATGAAGTTGTACATGTTCCATTTCATTCTTGACCACCTCCAACTTCCCTTGACCACATAGCACTGATTATCATTTATGGTTATTTATAAGCACTTGTTTCTTCAATAAAAAAAGGTTTAAACAAAAAAACGCCCATGAGGGAGTCATACCACTGGATGTCTAAAGAGTTAAAAGGATGCTCGGGGAGAATAAGTTAATAACAAGTAACTTTTTTTTTTTATTCAGTCTTTACTGAGAAGTTTTGATGACGATGATTCGAAAAAACTAAAGTACTTTACTGTAAGTCTAAAAGATGTCAACATAGAAACATGATGGCAGAAAAAGACCACATGGCCTGTCTAGTCTACCCTTCCATATCAACCACTACTACAGTCCTCTTTTTCCTTTAGAGATCTTCTGGGTTTGTCCTATGCCTTTTTGAATTCCGACACTGACCTCATCTGTACCACCTCCCCTGGGAGACTATTCCACAGATCTACCACTCTTTCTGTAAAAAATTATTTCCACATATTACTCCTGAATCTATCCCCTTTCACCCTCATCCTATGTCCCCTCATAGCAGAGCTTGCTTTCAATCAAAAGAAGATGCCACAGAGGTATTATGCCACAGAGGTATTTAAACATCTCAGTCATATCACCTCTATCCCCCTTTCCTCTAAAGTATACATATTATTTATTTTATTTTATTTTATTTTATTTAACATTTCTTATATACTGCCTTTCATGATATCAAGGCGGTTTACACTGAACAAACTGAAATTACATTGAACAGGGCATTATAACTTGGAGATAAATATTTTACAGGGAACATGGGCAATGGAGGGTTAAGCGGCTTGCCCAAGACCACAAGGAACACCTGTGGGACTAGAAATATCCTTAATATCCTTAAGTCTGTCCTCATATGCTTTATAAAGAATCTAGTTTAAAGCCCTCTTCAGTAGATTAGCCAGTCTGCTACTGAAGACATGTCAACCCTTCTTGGACAGATTGATGCCATCCCTGCTCTGCAACCCTTGTAACAGCATCCCATGGTCCAGGAAACCAAAATGCTCTCGAGGACACCATCCACACAGCCATGCATTCATCTCCAGGATGTGAGCTTCTCTGCCTCTGTCTTTACCCTCAATAGGGAAGATTAAAGAGAACACCATCTGCACATCTACTGGATCTGCTTCACCCTCTGTCCCAGAGCCATGAAGTCACTTTTGATACACTCAAAGGGATACCTGGCAGTATCATTTGTGCAGCCCTCAGTTCTTTCATAGGCTAATCAGGCCCACTAACTCTTAATGAGGTGTCAGTAGCTTCAAAGAGCTGAGAAAGATACTAAAAGCTGAGTTTTAAACCTACACCACCAAATAAAATATGTCTTCTTTTGAACTAAAGCACCAAGAAGAATATAACTTTGTTTAAAAATGTACCAAAACCCTTTTAAGAAATCTCAGGAAGAGAGTTAGTAATTTAAAAGACACACACTCTTACTTTTGCTTGAAATGTAGAGCCCCTGTTAGGAATGTAATCTATCAAACTGATAAATTCAAAAGCAACAAATGGCCAGAATCAGACAGCATTCACCCTAGAGACCCGAAAAAGCTCAAATATCAAACTGTTAGCCTATTACTATCAATGTATAACTGGTCATTCAAAATAGCCATAATAACTGAGGACTTCAGAGTGACCAATGTAACACCAATTTTGAAAAAGTGTATCAGGGCTGATAAAAGAAAATTTAAACTGGTGATTCTGATATTGTTGCCAGGCAAAATTGTTAAAAAAATAACATAAACAAGGCTTAATGGGAATGAGTCAGCATGGGTTGAGCAAAGACAAGTCTTGTCTTACCAATTTGTTAGGGTTTTTTGAAGGTATAAACAAACAAGTGAATAACATTGAGTCAATTGATATGAAGGCACATTTTACAAATGACATCTAAGTGCAATCCTGGGACATCCAAGCCCAAGTGTCCAAAAAATAAAATCTGGATAGGGACATTTGTAGGATGTCTAGAGTTGAGGAGTAGCCTAGTGGTTAGAACACTGGCTTGGTAGCCAAGTAACCAGGGTTCAATTCCCACTAGCACTCCTTGTGGCCTTGGGCAAGTCACTTAACCTTCCATTGCCTCGGAAGAAAGGCCTGGCAATCTACTTCCAGTGACACTGTCAAGAAAACCCAGGAGCTTCTGGGTCACCAGGAGTCAGGACTGACTTGAAGGCACACATTGCATTTTTGCTACATGGACATCCCCAGAATAGTATTCAGGATGGGAGGCCTCTAGGAATAGCTTAATAGTGACTTGTTTTTCATTCACACCATGATAACATGGATGTCATAGCAGGTAACCTATATATATTTTTATCAGTGGCTATTAGTAATTTTTTATTATCTTGGATTAATCAGTTTTTGGTTATTATCCTTTATCATAACAATAGTTAGATTCCAACTAACTCAATCTGTGACTATTTAATTTTTTTTAATTTTTTGAGTCCTAGCATTGTACAACTTTCAGCTATGGGAGTTTTTTTTTTTAAACAGACTACTGAATTTCTGATATGAGGAATGTCTCTTGGTTGTTTGTGGCCGGTCTGTTTTATATCAATAGGTTGCTTTTACTTTGGCCAGTGCAAGATTTTGACTCTCCAGCTAGTCTAATCATGCTTTTCTGTTTGTCAGTTGCATACCTATCTCCAGGAACAAGCAGGAATGAGTCTTCACATATGGGTACGTCGGTACCGACGGAGCCTGCGTGGGAACGCTCCCCAGCTTCCCAAAAAGGAAAGCTTTTGGGAGCATCCCACAGCGCCTGCGTGCTGCCTTCCCGCCTTTCCTAACCAGCTCTCCTCAGTTCTTCTTTGCCGCGGAGCCAGCAGGTCGAGCCCTGTCACCGCTGAAGAAATTCTTTATTTTATTTTATTTCTTTGGTCGCGTGTCTGCCTTCCCTGACTCCGGACCGGTACCGCCGGTCTTTTTCTCTTCTTTCTTCAAAAAAAAAAAAAATCTATTTTTCTTCACTTAGTGTATTTTTCCTCTTGGGCCTCAGGGCCTACAAGAAAATTTCCCTCATGGAAAAACCAGCCTCCGGGTTCAAAAAATGCACTAAGTGTAGCGGTACTATTTCTGTTACAGATACCCATGAATGGTGTCTTAAATGTTTGGGTCCTGAACACTCCATTCCGGATTGTCCGTCCTGCTCTCTAATGTCTAAACGGGGTTTACAGAACCGAGCAGCTAAGCTCCATGTGCTGTTTCCCGCTGATGCAGCGTCGGTAGCATCGACATCTTCCAGGTCTTCTTCTCCTGATGGATCTCAGGTAACCAAACATGTACCTAGCAGGTCCTCAAAGGGTAGATCTCCCTCCAAGCATCGAGATGCCTCCGGGCTTGCCCTTGAGGATCCTGCACCAGCAAAACAACCCCGGCGGGAAGCTCCGGCTTCCAAAGCTCCTCCTATGGGGTTACAGGTTGACATCGAGGGCACGGCCTCGACCGATCACCTGTTAGAATGCTCTGGGGTACCGGCACAATCCCCCGGTACCGACTTCCAGGCATTCATGGTGTCGATGGATCACAATGTTCTGTCCATGCAGCAGGCTATTACGGCCTTCATTCAAGCTGCGACGCCGCTGGTACCGAAACAAGCTCCGTTGTCGGTATCGGCTCCAGTACCGGCACCAGCGCCGATACCGGTACCGACTGCATCGACATCGACTAGGATACCGGCTACAGCGGTTCCTTGTCCAGGGCTTACCGGTACCGATCTGGTACCGGGGACGCCCGATGTCGATACTGCTCGATACGCGTATCGAGCGTTGGAAAAGCACCCTGACAGGCGATACTTTGATTCCTCTGATGATTCTGATACATCAGACGAGTCTCCTGAAGTATCCATAGCCCTTCCTCAAGAACCTTCTTCTCCAAAAAGAAGAATGTCTCCTCCAGAGGACTTGTCCTTTCAAGACTTCATAAGAGAAGTAGCAAAAGGACTTTCTATTTCAGTAACTTCTGAATCAGAGCCTAGAGCTAAAAAATTGGATATTTTAGGCTATTCTAGAGCTCCTAAAGAGGCAGTCACCTTACCAATTCATGAGATTCTTTATGAACACATGATTGATCTATGGGAGACTCCTCTCACTCTCTCTCCTCATTCTCGCAGATTGGACACTATGTATCGTGTCCCTCCTTGTCCTGGATTTCAAAAAACTCAGCTTCCTCACCATTCCATTGTGGTGCAGTCAGCTATGAAGAGGATAAAGAGTACAAAGAGACACTCTTCTACTCCTCCAGGAAGAGAATGCAGGACCTTGGATGCTTTTGGTAGGAAAATCTTCCAAGCCAGTATGCTTATTGCCAGAATCAACTCATATAGCCTTTACATTGGTATGTTTCTAAAAGAAGTTGCACAAAAACTGCAGACTTTCCTCCCTTTTCTTCCAGAGGATAAAAGGGAGGAATTCCTCATTTGGCTTAAGCATACTCAAGACATTTCAAAGTTTTCCAACAGGGCAGCTTTTGACTCCTTTGAAGGTGCCAGCAGAGCCTCAGGCATTGCCATAGCTGCTCGCAGAATTGCTTGGCTCCAGGCTTCTGATTTAGAACCCTGGGTTCAAGATGGCTTAGGAAATCTTCCCTGTACAGGTGAAAACCTATTTGGCAAAGAGTGGCAAATAAAAGCCACTCAAATGGATGCAGAAAACTCTGCTCTGGATAGACTTTCAAAATCAACCTCCATTCCTGCCAAGAAAAAGCCTTTTAAAAAGTCTTTCTTGAAAAAGGGCAGATTTCCTTCTACTTCTGGCCAACAATCTTCTACAGGTCGCTTTTCCACTAAGCGTCAGCAACCTAAACAGGCCAGACCTAAGCCTACAGGGGCTGCTGGAACTCAGCAAGCCCAACCTCCTCAGGGTTTTTGACTTGATGCTAGAGAACTTAGCCTTTCTGGCTCTAAAGCAGCCAGAGCCTCTCGCCATTCCAGGAAGGTTGGCTCATTTTGCTCCCAGATGGGAGCAGATAACATCAGAGCAGTGGACCCTCTCCATCATAAGAGAGGGCTACAAGCTTCATTTTTCAGACCTTCCTCCACACACTATGGTGAGACACTTCAATTCTCCCACATCTCTTCTCGACCTTCTAGGTCAAGAGGTAGCTACCCTTCTTGCCCAAGGGGCGATAGAAGAAGTTCCTCTTCTTCATCAAGGGTCAGGGTTCTACTCCCCCTATTTTCTCATCCCAAAGAAGACAGGGGGATACAGGCCCATCTTAGATCTCAGAGAATTGAACAAGTTTCTATGCAAGGAGAAGTTCAAGATGCTTTCTCTGGGCACTCTCCTTCCATACCTTCAAAGTCAGGATTGGCTTTGTTCTCTAGATCTCAAGGATGCGTACACACATGTCCTCATCCATCCCTCTCACAGAAGATTCCTGCGGTTTCTTTTCCAAGGAAAACATTACCAATACAGAGTCCTTCCTTTCGGTCTGGCCTCTGCTCCAAGAGTGTTCACCACATGCATGGCAATAGTTGCTGCATTTCTACGCACTCTGGGAATATTTGTCTTCCCATACCTGGACGACTGGCTCATTCGAGCTCCATCTCAGTCAGAGGCCCAGATTTCCTTGGACCGCACAAGGCGCATTCTGCAGTATCTGGGACTTGTGGTAAACCTCCCAAAGTCTCAGCTCACCCCTACTCAGTCCCTAGAATTCATAGGGGCCTGGTTGGATACCACTATTGCAAGGGCCTACCTTCCCCAGGCCCGTTGCCAACGTCTAGTGCAGTTAGCCTCCCAGATTCAGTCAAAGAGCCACTTAACTGCCAGGGAGATGCTACAACTGCTAGGCCACATGGCTTCCACAGTGCATGTGGTACCCTATGCTCGCCTACACATGAGAGCAGCTCAATGGACTTTGTCCACCCAGTGGACTCAAGCTTCAGGAGCTCTCTCAGACCAAATAGCAACCTCCAAACGTCTCTTTTGGTCTCTCCAATGGTGGATGTCCACTCAAAATTTGTTGCTGGGGTCCCCCTTCCAACAGTTGTTGCCCCAAGCAACGCTCACAACAGATGCCTCGCAAACAGGTTGGGGAGCCCATCTACAGGACCTCTCCACTCAAGGCACTTGGTCCCCACAGGAGACTTCTCTTCATATCAACCACTTGGAGCTTCGAGCAGTTTTTCTAGCTCTCAAGGTCTTTCATACCCTCCTCAGCTACAAGACAGTCCTCATTCATACGTACAATCAAGTAGCCATGTTTTACATAAACAAGCAAGGAGGAACTGGCTCTCTGTCGCTTTGCAACGAAGCTTTAAGATTGTGGGCCTTCGCCAAGGAGCATCAAATCCATCTCCTGGCAGTATACCTCCCAGGAGTCCAAAACTCTTGGGCAGACAGACTCAGTCGAGTTCTGCTTCCACACGAATGGTCCCTGCACATGGATCAGGTACTCAGAATCTTCCAAGAATGGGGAACCCTGGACATAGACCTCTTTGCAAGTCCGTGGAATGCCAAACTTCCCCGGTTCTGTTCCAGAATTCCGTGTCAGGGAGTTCAGGCCAAGGATGCCTTCCTCCTTCATTGGGGTCAGGGCCTCCTGTATGCATTTCCACCCATTCCCTTGATTCCCAAGACTCTGTTCAAACTCCAGAGGGATCAAGGATCTATGATCCTCATAGCTCCACACTGGCCACGCCAAGTGTGGTACCCTCTACTTCTACATCTCTCCCAAGCCCCCTCCCTGGACTTGGGAACTGCTCCAGACCTCCTGTCCCAGGAGGAAGGGACTTTGTGGCACCCAAACCCCAAGTCCCTACACCTCAGAGCTTGGTTACTGAAGGCCTAGACCTTCAAGACTGGAATCTTTCTCAACAAGTGAAAGATATCCTCCATGCTTCCAGAAAACCTTCCACCAGGCGTTCTTATGCTTTTAAATAGAAGAGGTTTTCCATTTGGTGTGCTGAAAGAGGTCTTAACCCTCTAGCACTACCTTTGAATTCTCTGTTAGACTATCTCCTGCATCTTTCCAATGCAGGCCTTAAAACGAATTCAGTAACAGTCCATTTGAGTGCTATTGCAGCATCCCTTAAGCCCATCAATGGACAACCTATTTCCTCTCATCCTCTCATTGCAAGATTCATGAGAGGCCTAACTTTAACTAAACCTCCCATTAGGCCTCCTCCGGTGGCATGGGACTTAAATTTGGTTCTTGGTCATCTTATGAAGCCACCTTTTGAACCCTTAGCCACTACCTCCTTGAGGTTTCTTTCCTGGAAGGTTATTTTCCTCATTGCAGTCACTTCAGCTCGCCGCATCAGTGAACTGCAGGCATTAGTGGCTAATCCACCTTATACAAGGTTCCATCATGATAAGGTAGTCCTTAGGACAAATCCACACTTTATGCCTAAAGTGGTCTCACCTTTTCATCTTAATCAAGAGGTATATTTACCTGTCTTTTTTCCAGCTCCTCATGCATCCAATGCAGAGAGGAATCTTCATACTCTGGATTGTAAAAGAGCTCTTGCTTTTTACTTACACAGGACACAGCAACATAGAAAGTCTTCCCAGCTTTTTGTTGCTTTTGATCCTTCTCATTTGGGACTTCCAGTCTCCAAGAGAACACTGTCCAATTGGGTTGCTCAGTGTATTTCTTTCACCTACCAGAGTAAGAACCTTTCTCTGGAGAGCCATGTCACAGCTCATAATGTGAGGGCCATGGCCACCTCTATGGCTCATCTAAATTCTGTGTCCATCGACTAGATCTGTCGAGCAGCCACCTGGGCCTCGGTTCATACCTTCACAGCCCATTACTGCTTGGACAAGGACTCCCGCCGGGATGCCTTGTTTGGTCAGGCTGTCCTCAAACACCTGTTCCATTCTTAAACAACTCCTACCCTCCTTCCCTGGATGGATGCCTGAGATCCATAGGAGGAAGTAGACCCCTTCCCAGGGTCTCATATCCTTGGGGATCTCCCAGGCATCTTAGCTAGGGAGTCCCCATATGTGAAGACTCGTTCCTGCTTGTTCCTGGAGATAGCACAGTTACTTACCTGTAACGGGTGATCTCTGGGAACAGCAGGAATAAGTCTTCACAACCCACCCACCTCCCCTAGGAGTTGTATCTCTTTTTCTATCTTTCCTTTCCTCTCTCTCTCTATTGTCTCAGCTTTAAACTCGAACTTAGGAGAGCTGGTTAGGAAAGGTGGGAAGGCAGCGCGCAGGCGCTGTGGGATACTCCCAAAAGCTTTCCTTTTTGGGAAGCTGGGGAGCGTTCCCGCGCAGGCTCCGTCGGTACCGACGTACCCATATGTGAAGACTTATTCCTGCTGTTCCCAGAGATCACCTGTTACAGGTAAGTAACTGTGCTTTCTCTTTCATTCAAATTATCAGGTGATCATGATGTCAGGAGTATGTCCTTTATCCCAAGTTCAATTGTGGACGCTCTTCAGCGTCTCTTTTGAAACTCATGAACTTTCGAGTAAGGTATGTAGTTTGTTCTTCCTGGTTTTCCCGTTTCTACTTTTTGTTTGCTTAGTGCAATTCCTACAAGTTCACTCCACATCGTTATATTTGAACCGCGAAAAATTAGAACACCACCACCATTGCTTAAATCATAGTGTTTCCTTTATCATTTTATTAATTTGTTTCATAGTCACACATTTTACTGATGGTAAATAAGAACTGATATGTGCCAATGCTGCTTTATCTTCTCGTTAATGGCTCGTTTCCTATGTTTAATTATATATGTTGTGTTTTGAATAGTCACAGATATTTTGTCTATATTAAGCAGTTCTCTTTTACTCTTAATTTTTATGTTTATTTTCATTTTAGTCTAACTAATAATTTGCATAACTCCCCCTTTTTAAACCTATCACGTGACGATGAGGTCTGGGGTAGTTCATTGGCCCCATGTTAAATGAGATAGCTCTTGGCATTAAAGCATCCGTATCACCTGAATCTTAAAATAGTGGTACATGATCAGCCCATGGTAGTTTCCCGTGTGACCCTGTTTATTATTATTACTCTTCTCGTTATCTTCATTTTTTCTTATTCTTATTTTCTATTTTTATTCCTGATCTTAATTTGGTTCACTGTCTGCAACGTTCATTACAGAGCCTTTATTGCTCTACCATTTGTTTAATTGTGTCATGCCAGTCAAGAGTTTCCATCATATATTCTCACTATTTATTACTGCTCAAACCCTAAGCTTCTATTGGTATGTACCTTTATTGGCCATTTGAGCGTTGTGCCCTAATATTGATAAATGTTGACGCTGTCTCTGTTGCTGACATTTGATTCCCTTGGCTTAGCTTTTTATGAAAACTTGTTTGCCCAATCGCTACTTTGGAATTTCATGATCCATGATAGTAACATGTAGCCTTGTTAACTCTGTCCACTAAAGAAGGCCATCGGCTGAAACACATGTTGGGCTGACCTCAGTCACAATAAAACTCCAGTCCATCCAGTGGCATGTGGATGCCATGCTTTCTCCAGGACCAAGCAGGAAGTCAGTCCTCACATATGGGTGTCATGTGCGCCGATGAAGCCCCAGCGGAGCATTTCCCCAGCTTTCCATGAAAGCCTTTGGGAATGCAGGCACGCATGCGCGGTTCCCTTCCCGCCTAAAGGTGCCATCTTACCTCAGTCTCTTTTTTTCCGAGAAGCCCACCGGACGTGTGTCCTGTCATCCCGGATAAAAGTTGATTTTTTTCGGTGATTCTCACTGTTTTTTCTCCCGGTTCGACGCCGGTTCCCCTCCCGCCGGGTTCGGTACACCGGTATCGAGCCCGATTCTTCTTTTTTGGTTTTTGCCCTTCGTGGCTGGCGTTCGCGCCCTTTTTTGTTTTTTCCCTGGAAGGCTGGTCCTTTGACCTCGCAGGGACTCTTTTTTTCCCCGATGGCTTCCAGCGGTTTCAAGAAGTGCGATCGGTGTAAGAAATTAATGTCTCTCACCGACACACACGACTGCTGCCTTCGGTGCCTTGGTCCTGACCACGACCCTAAGTCATGTGGACCATGTGGGAAGATGTCTTCCAAGGCACTCCGAAGTCGCCAGTAGCAGAAAGAAAGGCTTTTCTCGGACTCAGCCTCCGGCCAGGCCCGGACCTCGTCTGAGGCCTCGACATCTCGGGATTCGGATCCCGAGCGCTGTCGAAGCTCCTCGGACAGGGGGTCCCCCAACCGGGAACGCAAGAGGCTCGTGAGGGTGTCGGAGTAGGTCCCTGGCTCCTCGAGGGCCAGGTCTAAGACCCCCGACCGTCGCTCCGGGCCCGTGGAAAAAGAGAAGCCTACCAAAGTTCCTCGCATGGAGCCGGAGTCTGCTGGACACGTAAGCCCTGTAGTCCTCGAAGACTCTCCTCCCAGAGAGCTGACGTCGGGCCTGGTGCCGCCGGGGCCCGAGTCGGTGGCTGCTGTGTCCCCCGAGCTGAGTCTCAGGATGACAGCCTTGGAGAGCAGACTGTCTGCCTTCATGGAGCAGCAGCGGGCACTGATGGCCAGCCTGTCTGGCGCATCTGCCCTGACCACCGGAACATCGACTTCAAAGTCGACCCCGGAGACCGAGCCGATAATCGAGTCCATTATGGCTCGAAGTTGACCTCGTTCGAGGTCTCCCTCGACCTCCCGCTCGGGACCGAGGGCGTCGACGCCGGTGCCTCCGGCGTCGGGGCGGGTGCTCCAGGGCCCCGCGGGGTCGGACCCTGACTCCTCATCGGACGAGTCCGCCTGGGAGACGGAGGATGAGGAGTCCCCCGATACGTTCAAGACTCGCTGCGTCCTGTCAGACTCACCGCAGTCTGAGCCCCAGAGTTTGATCCCCTCCGGAGGATACTTGGTTCTTGGAGTTCATCCGGGATATGGCCACTGCCTTGGCTATTCCGGCGGACCCCGAAGAAGAGCCTCGAGCTGAAGAGCTCGAGGCCCTGCAGTATGACTCTCCTCCGAAGGAGGCCTTTACTGTCCCGGTTCCTCCGATGCTGGAACGGCTCCTCTTCCGGATGTGGGAGGCGCCGGCTTTAAGCAAGCGAGTCGACTCGATCTATCGACTCAGGAAGAGCCCTGGCTTTCAAAAGGCACAGCTACCACACCATTCCATGGTTGTGGAATCGGCCATGCATTGTCTGAAGAGCCAGAAGATGCACTCCACGGTGCCCCCCGGCAGGGAGGCCCGAAACCTCGATGGCGTCGGTAGAAAGTGCTTCCAAGGCTCGATGCTTGCTTGCCGTGTCCAGTCTTACCAGCTGTACATGGGCATGTACTTGCGGGACCTGGCCAAGGAGTTGGCCGAGTTCTCTGCTGGACTCTCCGGGGAACCCTTGCAGAGATTCAAGTCCTTGTCCTCGGGGATTCGGGACTGCTCGAAGTTCATGTCTCGCGCCGCCTACGATGGCTTCGAGGCTTCGGCCCGAGTTGCGGCAGCCGGCATCGTGGCTCGACGCCAGGCATGGCTGCAGTCATCGGACCTCAAGCCATGGGTTCAGGACAAGTTGGTCGATGTCCCGTGTTGAGGTGAAAACCTTTTTGGTAAGCCCATGACCGAGAAGGCCGCCCAGCTCGAAACAGAGCACCTTACATGGACAAGGCTGTCTAGAAAGACCTCTGCCCCTTCTCATAAAAAGAAGGGCTCGGGTAAAAAGCCCTTTTACCTGAGGAAGGGCACTTCCTACAAACAGTACCCTCAGTATCTAGGCTGCCCAAGCTGCATCCCAGGGTCAGCAAGCCAAGGGGCAGGGTAATGGGCCCCGTAGGCAGAGGACCCCCAAACCTCCGGCCCCTGCTCTCACTCAGCTGGGTGGGGGTTTTTGACTCCTTGAGCATAGCCTCTCAGTCCCTGCTCTCCCAACCCTGCTTAGGAGGTCACCTCGCCCTCTTTGTACACCAGTGGCCCCTCATCACCGGGGACAGTTGGGTGTTGGACATAGTCCACAGGGGCTATGCACTGCATTTTCACCAACTGCCTCCTCCATACTTTCCAGGGGAGCCTCCAAGGCCTCCCCTGCACACAGACCTTCTCCTTCAAGAGCTTCAAGGTCTGTTGGTGGACAGGGCGGTGGAGCCTGTGCCTCCCCACTTTCAAGGTCACGGATTCTACTCAAGGTATTTCCTGGTCCCCAAAAGAACCGGTGGCCTTCGACCCATTCTGGACCTCAGGAACCTCAACAAGTTCCTGGAGAAAGAAAAGTTCAAGATGCTTACTCTTGGAACACTTCTGCCCTACCTCCAGCAGGGAGATTGGCTATGCTCCTTAGATCTAAAGGATGCGTATACCCACATCCTCATTTATCCAGACCACAGAAAGTACCTCAGGTTCATTGTGGGAGGAAACCATTATCAGTACAGAGTACTGTCTTTTGGCCTCACCTCCGCTCCCAGGGTCTTTACAAAATGCCTGGCAGTGGTAGCGGCCTTCCTGAGAAATCAGGGAATCTTTGTCTTCCCCTATCTGGACGACTGGCTCATCAGGAGTCAGACGTGCCAGGAGGCCAGGCAAGCCACCCTCAGAACTATTGCTCTTCTTCAAAGCCTGGGGTTTGTAATAAACTTTGCAAAGTCCACTTTGCTCCCCTCCCAGAACTTGGAGTTCATAGGAGCAAGGCTGGACTCCCTGTTAGCAAAGGCTTTCTTGCCAGCAGACAGAGCCCAAAGACTGATAAACTTAGCAAACCAGTTTTTCAACAGGTCACTGGTCTCCGCCAGACTCTGCCTATGGCTGCTTGGCCACATGGCTTCGACAGTGCATGTGACCCCCAATGCCAGGCTCCATATGAGGCCTGCACAGTGGTGCCTTCGGACTCAGTGGTCACAGGCCACAGGCAGCCTCAGAGACAGGATAAGGGTGTCCAGACCATTTCTGAACTCCCTCAACTGTTGGCTGCACCCACCCAATCTACTAAAGGGGGTGCCTTTTCAGATTCCAGAGTACACGGTGGTACTGACCACAGATGCCTCCCTGCAGGGCTGGGGAGCTCATTGTCTAGGCAAGTGCACCCAGGGCCTGTGGTCTCCTTGGGAAGCTGCACAGCAGATCAATCTCCTCGAACTCAGAGCTATTCGATTAGCACTCAAAGCTTTCTCTCCTACCCTGGCTCATCAATCTGTCCTGTTCAGACAGACAACCAGGTAGCCATGTTTTATGTGAACAAACAGGGCGGGACTGGGTCCAGAATCCTTTGTCGGGAGGCTCAGGACCTTTGTTCATTTGCCCTCAAGCACAACATGCTCCTCAAGGCTGTGTACCTTCCAGGCCAGGACAACTACCTGGCCGACAGATTAAGCAGGATTCTGCAGCCCCACGAGTGGCAGCTGCATCCTTCAGTAGTTCAGAGGATCTTCCTAAAATGGGGTCTCCCTTTGGTAGATCTCTTTGCCAGTCCAATGAACAAGCAACTGCCAAAGTTCTGCTCCAGGCATCCGCATCCTCTGAGAATAGCAGCAGATGCTTTTCTGATTCCATGGTCTCAGGACCTCCTGTATGCGTTTCCTCCCACGCCCTTGGTGGCCCGAACTCTCTTCAAAATTCTTCAGGACAAGGCCTCGGTCCTGCTGGTGGCTCCCAGGTGGCCGAGACAGCCTTGGTTTCCTCTTCTGCTTCAACTGGCGGTGGATCCCCCACTGCCTCTGGGGTTGCAACCCGACCTTCTCTCACAGGAGAAGGGTTCCCTTCTGCACCTCAATCTCAAAGCTCTTAATTTGATGGCCTGTAGGCTGCAAGGGTAGTCTTGGCTCCCTTGGGCCTACCTCAGGAAGTTGAGGAGGTTGTCCTAGCCTCTAGGAAACAGTCCACTAGGAAAACCTATGCTCTCAAATGGAAAAGTTTTTCTGTGTGGTGTCAACTATATACAGAGGATCCTTTCTCCTGTACGGTACCAGTAGTGCTTCAGTACTTACTGCACTTATCAAATCAGGGACTTAAGTCCAATTCTGTTCGGGTCCACCTCTCAGCTCTAGCAGCTCACCACTCACTGGTGGAGCGACATTCTCTGTCAGGTCACCCCTTGGTGTCCCGCTTTCTCAGGGGCTTGCTTTTGCTCAAGCCTCCAATCCGTCCTTCCCCTGAGTGGGAGCTGAATGTGGTCTTGCAGCAACTGACTCACCCACCTTTTGAGCCGATGGCTACTTGTCCACTACGCTTCCTCTCCTGGAAGACACTCTTCCTGATAGCCCTTACCTCGGCTAGGCGAGTGAGTGAGCTTCAGGCCCTGGTCTGTGATAGGCCTTACACCAGGATTTATAGGAACAGGGTAGTCCTTAGGACTCATCCAAAGTTCCTCCCAAAGGTTGTATCCTCTTTCCACCTCAATCAGGAGGTAGTTCTTCCAACATTCTTCCCTAGGCCTCATGCAAGCCAGGTGGAAGCAGTCCTGCATACCCTGGACTGTAGGAGGGCCTTATTTTTCTACCTTGACCGTACGCAGGGGCATAGAAGCGCTACTCAGCTCTTTGTATCCTTTGACCCCAATAAGTTGGGTTTGGCTGTGTCCAAGCGTACCTTGTCCAACTGGGTGGCTGACTGTATCACCTGGGCTTACAAGGCGGCTGACCTTCCTTTGCAGGGTAGGGTCATGGCCCATTGTGTCAGGGCAATGGCTGCCTCAGTGGCTCATCTCCACTCTTTGCCCTTGGTAGACATCTGCAGGGCTGCAACTTGGTCTTCAAGCCAGACTTTTGCGGCCCATTACTGTCTGGAGAGGGAGTCCCATAGGGACAGTGCTTTTGGCCAGGCAGTACTCCGGAATCTCTTTGAGGTTTAGGCAACTCCCTCCCTCTGCTGGGCTACCGGTGGAGGTTGTGTCCTTGAAAAGCCTTTCTTTGCTGCTGAGACTAGAGGGAGTACTCTTGTTCAGCCTGGGTTCCTCAGTAGCCCAGAGCTAGGGAGTCACCCATATGTGAGGACTGACTTCCTGCTTGGTCCTGGAGAAAGAGTAGTTACTCACCTGTAACAGGTGTTCTCCAGGAGCAGCAGGAATCAGTCCTCACAACCCTCCCTCCTCCCCTGGGAGTTGCAGTTGTACATAGTTTATTTTTTCATTTTTGTGTGCTGTTCTTTGCTATGTCATTTGACTGAGGTAAGATGGCACCTTTAGGCGGGAAGGGAACCGCGCATGCGTGCCAGCATTCCCAAAGGCTTTCATGGAAAGCTGGGGAAATGCTACGCTGGGGCTTCATCGGCGCCGATGACACCCATATGTGAGGACTGATTCCTGCTGCTCCTGGAGAACACCTGTTACAGGTGATTAACTACTCTTTTCTTGTGACTGGTTTTACTGCAGATGGGGTATGCTTCCTGCTTGGTCATTCCCAAACTGGAGAAATCTTTAAAAACCATTTATAAAATGGCTTCTGAGACTTCTCTATGAACATTCGTAGGCACGTTTTTGGACATTCAGATGATAACTAAGACTTTTAAATGACCCCCATACTGTATTTGAATTTTCAGTAGATTTTGAGAATGTCCCTCATAAGGGATTCCTTAGGATATTAACGTTATAGGATAGGAGGTCATGCCCTTCTGTAGATTACAAATTGACTAAAAGACAGAAAACATAGAATAGTACTAAATGGTATGCTATCCTCTGGGAAAAGGGTCAGTAATATAGTGTCTTAAGGGTCTGCACAGGATCTTGTGCTGTTTAACATTTATTAATGATCTGGAAATTGGAATGGTGAGTGAGGTTTTTAAGTTACAAGATGACACAAAATTATTCAAAGCTGTTAAAACAGCAGAGAATTGCAAGGATTTGCAGAAGGATTTGGGAAGACTATGAGAATGGGAGTTTAAATGATAGATGAAATTTGATGTTGACTCATGCAAAGTGATGCAGATATGGAAAAATAATTCCAACTACAGGTACAAAATGCTGTGTTCTGAGCGAGGAGTCACCATGCAAGAAAAGATCTTGGAGTCTTTATGGACAACGTGGTGAAACTTTCAGCCAGTGTTCAGCAGCTGCAAATAAAGCAAATATGATATTAGGGAATATTCAAAAAGGAATGAAGAACACAACTGAGATTATCATTATGCCTATATATTAGGTCTTTGGTACGACTCGTTCCATGAGGCCAAACTCGTTCTATGAAGAGAGGCCAAACAGGTTAGGGCTTTTCATTTCGTAGTAAAGATGACTCATGATAGAATTTTATAAAATCGTGAGTTGGGTTGAATAGTTAAAAGAAACAAATGTTTATCCTTCCAAACAATAGGCAAATATTTTCTGCTGGCTATCTTTAAGGCGTAGAGGGCTAGCGGGTAGCATTGAAAATCGCTGCTACCCGTTTAGCCATTTCCTCCACCCCTGCTCCGCCCTGGAATGCCCCTAACATGCCCTGATGCTACCCGCATAAAATCTGGGCACGTTAGGGACTTATCCGGGATTTTCGAAGGCATGTTACCCGGGTAAAGGTCTTCGAAACTCAGGCCCAAAGTGACTAAAACAGCAGGCTATAAAGGAGAATTGGACAAGTTCTTGAAGGAAAACAGCAATTTAGAAAAGATTATTAGCTAGGCAGACTTAGCAGAGCCATTGCCATTTGAGGGATGTGGCATCCCAATCAGGCAACAGCCACGCGGACTTCATTACAGCAGTTATTATATTTTAAAATCACTCTCCTCCCACATGCACTGGACTTGAACTGGCAGTGGCACTTATTAGTAAGTCTGCCCTCATAGCTTCGGATGGTAGGAGGGAAAATGTGACTGCATTTTCCTGCTCTCTGTGGAGGACCTCCATTGCAAGCCATCAAATGAAAACATCATCAATATTGGTGATTCCAGAGCTGAAGGTTGCAATGCTGATGTTCTAGCTATCCAAGATGCAGTTATTTGGGTATTTCTAAGGCTGAATTAAATGAAGTAGTTGCACAGTATTGATGGTCCAAAAGTACTATCAGAGCTTGAGGAAGTTTCCAGGCAATAATGCTTCACAAAAGTGTGTACAGAGGGCCAGACATTTTTTGCCTTTATTTTTGCAGCTATTTCTTTGTAGAACCTTAGCGGCTTTCTTTTCCTCTTGCTTTTATATACTTTCCTAATATATAAATCTGTTGCCCTTGTTTTGGTCTCTTTCAGTTTAGTCCACTGCCTTTCCACTTCCCTTATCTCTCCCCACCCTGCCAGCTCCTCCTTCAAGTACTGTCCCATTTTACTGAAGTCAGCATTTTTGAAATCTAGGACTTTGAGTTTGCTGTGATTGGACTCTGCATTGGCTTTTCCCTCAAACCACACCATGCGATGATCACTGCTGCTCAAGTGGGCACCCATCCAGACATTAGACACACTGTCTCTCATTAGCGAGCACCAGATCCAGCGTTGACCCTTCCCTGGTGGGTTCCTTCACAAGTTGCCTGAGCAAAGCCTCTTGTAGGACATCCATGATCTTTGTACTTCTTTCCATATTTGCAGATAGGATACTCCAATCCACATCTGGCAGATTAAAGTCCCCCAGTATCACCACCTCTCTTCTTTACTACCTGTGCAATATCATTGATCAAGCCTCTGTCTATTTCCTCTATTTGTGCTGGAGGTCTGTAGATTACATCAGCATGAATGGTAGTTACATTTCCTCTTCCCAAGCCCCTTCACAGAGTTGCTTCATTTAAATGAAGAGTCTCCAAGACAGATAGTCATGTTGTAATACGGGATCATCCATGACACGGCACCGAGGAAAGTCTCTCCATGTTCTGTGGGGACCATATACCTAATGCAGGGTCTTTGGAATGTGTAATAGACCTGAAAAATAGTGCCATGTCATGGATGATCCCATATTACAACATGACTATCTGTCTTGGAGACTCTTCATTTAAATAACTCAGATAAGTGTATTACCCATTTTTTAAAAAAGCCATGTTGCTTGTTTTTACTGCAAAATTTGATCAAAATGGATGTTGTCAATTGTAGGGGTTAATTCCTTATGTTGACGTGATCTGACAAAAAAAGTTTCTAGTTTGGAATCACTCTATTAGGGGTTGGCTTTTCTATTTTTGGATTGCTCTTGGTCTTGAGCCTTTCCCTTATTGCCTACAGGGGTTCTGTATTATGGCTAATACTGTTTGTGACAGAGGGCTATTCCTCTGCCTTTCCTGCCCTCACTCCTCCTCCTAGATAAATTATATTCAGGTATAGCAATGTCCCATTCATGAGATTAAACCATGTTTATGAGATGGCCACAATATCCAAGTCCATTTTCACTACCAGGGCTTCCAGGTCAGGAACTTTATTACCTAGACCAGTGATGGCTAACCTTTTTGAGCCCGAGTGCCCAAACTGCCGCACAAAACCAAAGAATTTCCTCAAAGTGCCAGCACGTCATTTGCATAAGTGGTCTTATTTGCATAAATATTTGCATAATGTTACCATACACTAACTTTTAGTAAACATGTCTCTTAATGAGTGTATGGATAAAGAAAGACTAAAAGATTTCTACATTACTATAATCCAGTGCCAACCGCCAGGCACATTAGGAACTACTACAAACGCTGCCCATTTAGAACCCATAGCAAACCCGCCGTATCCTGACAGCATTACCAGGACTCACAAAGCACCATACCCTACCTATCAAAAGGCAACACTGCAAATATTAAACCAATACATTTCAGAGAATACTGGGGAAAGAGAACAAGTGGCAACGTCAAATAGGAATTTCCTCTTGTACCAAACAAAGCGCAGATGTTAATGATGCACATTTCCCAGAGCTGACATATTCCAGTTAATAAATTCAAAATAAAGAGATATCTTTCTACCTTTTGTGCATTTTTTTTTCAGTTGCAATTGGTCCAGCCACCTTCTTCTGGTTTCTTCATGTTTTCTGCTAACTCTCCATCGTCTGCTGTCCATTTGTCCTTTCTTCTCTCTTCTAGTTTTTTTTCCATTCTCTCTCTCTCTACATCTGCTTTAACATACTAATCTTTCTCCTTTTGCTCTTTCCTCATTCCTATTTCATCCACACAAATTTTACCCCTCCATCCTCAATCCCCAATTACTCTCCCAATACCTGGCCAATTGTAGATTTTTCATCCCTCCTACACAAAATATTTTTCCCCTCTCCATTTTACTCTCCCAGCCCCATCCCATTCTAATCCTCCCCCAACATCAGCTCCCTTCTAGTTCCAGTCTCACCCAGCATCCATTCCCTTCTAGTCCCTGCATCAGCCCATTTCCAGTCCAAGTCCCTTCATCAGCTCATTTTCAATCCTAGCCCCCCCATCAGCCCATTTCTACTCATTTCCTAGCCCCACCATCAGCCCATGTCAAATCATAGCTCCCCTCCACTCAGCCCAATTCCAGTCCAAGCCCCTCTAGCCCCTCCATGAGTCCATTTCAATTCAAGCCCCCACCACAGCCCATTTCCAATCTTAGCTCCCCCCAACAGCCCATTTCCAGTCCTATCCTAGCTGTTCCATCAGCCCATTTTCAGTCCTAGCTCCCTTCCCTCACAGCCCATTTCCATTCCAAGCCCCCTCCCCATCAGCTATTTTCAGTTCAAGCCTCCCCTTCCACTCAGCCCATTTCCAGTCCTAGCAACACCCCAACCCATTACCAGTCCTAGCCCCCCGTCAATCAACTTCCAGTCCTAACCCCCATCACCCCATTTTCAGTTTAAGCCCCCCCCTATAACCCTTTACCAGTCCTAACCCCCCATCAGCCCATTTCCAGTCAGCCCCCCATAGCTTATTGCCAGTCCTAAACCCCCCCCATCAGCCCACAGCCCATTACCAGTCCTAACCACATCAGCCCACCTCAAGTCCTAACCCCTCCCCATCAGCCCATTTCCTGTCCTAGCCCCCCCCATAACCCATTATCAGTCCTACACCCCCATCAGCCCATTACCAGTCTTAACCCCCCCCATAGCCCATTACCAGTCCTAACCCCCCCCCCCATCAGCCCACTACCAGTCTTAACCCCCCCCCATAGCCCATTACCAGTCCTAACCCCCCCATCACCCCATTTCCAGACAGCCCTCATCAGCTCATAGCCCATTGCCAGCCCTCATCAGCCCACAGCCCATTGCTAGTCTTAACTCCCCCCCATAGCCCACTGCGTCTTAACCCCCCTCCCCAGCCCACTGCCAGTCTTAACCCCCCCTCCCTAGCCCATTGCCAGTCTCAACCCCCCTCCCTCCCTCCCTCCCTAGCCCATTGCCAGTCTCAACCCCCCTCCCTCCCTAGCCCATTGCCAGTCTCAACCCCCCTCCCCCCCTCCCTAGCCCATTGCCAGTCTTAACCTCCCTCCCTCCCTAGCCCATTGCCAGTCTTAACCTCCCTCCCTCCCTCCCTAGCCCATTGCCAGTCTCAACCCCCCCCCCCTCCCTCCCTAGCCCATTGCCAGTCTCAACCCCCTCCCTTCCTCCCTCCCTAGCCCATTGCCAGTCTCAACCCCTCCCTCCCTAGCCCATTGCCATTATTAACCTCCCTCCCTCCCTAGCCCATTGCCAGTCTTAACCCCCCTCCCTCCCTCCCTAGCCCATTGCCAGTCTTAACCCCCCTCCCCCGGCTCATGGCAATAAAAAAAAAAAAAAGCTGCCCGCTGCCACCGCGGCGGCATGGAGTGTCCCGCGGGGCTCCCTCTGCCCGGCGGGACTCTCCCGGCGCTGCTCAGCCCCTCTCTGCAGGGGCAGATGGGAAATTTCCCATCTGCCCCTGCGGGCTTAAGAGAGACGCGAGGGAGACTCTCCCTTCGCGTCTCTGCAAGCCGGCAGAGAGGGGCTGAGCAGCGCCGGGAGAGTCCCGCCAGGCAGAGGGAGCCCCGCGGGACACTCCATGCCGCCGTGGCGGCAGCGGGCGGCTTTTTTTTTTTTTTAATGTGCGACCTTCCCGCGTGCCAGCTGCAAGGCCTTCGCGTGCCACAGCTGGCACGCGTGCCATAGGTTCGCCATCGCTGACCTAGACTATGAGTATTTATGCTCATTACGTTCCTACAGATTTTGATAGGCTTGCTTCTATTTTGCATGTTTCTTTTCCTGACTCCTCTTACCATTTGTTATTGATGCATGAGTTAATATTATGTATTTTTCTATTTTTACCATTAGTATATTACTTTTGCCGAGGGTGACATCCTAAACTAGTTTTCCATCCCTCACCCTTTTCCTTAGTTTAAATGCCTGTCTAAATATTTCCTAAATATTTCGCCTAGGATCATTTTTCTTGCTACAGAAAGATGTAGACCATCACTACAGTATAGCCTCTTGTTCCATCTATTGTCCCAGCCACCTGTATATCTAAAGCCCTCATATTTACACCAACTTCGGAGCCTTGCATTAAAGCTGATTGTACGATACAACCTCTCTTCTCCCTAGCCATGAACAGGTAGAACTGAGAATACTATAGTGATGGCAATGGGTTTAAGGCTCTCTCCCAACTTTGTACTGCAGTTATTATTTTACAAAGAAGCTTCCAAATTTTGATATTCTGATTCTATTACAACGCTGAAAAGAAAACTGCAGTCTTCAGAAGAAACACTACAAATTAAACCAGCACTTTGCTGAGATGTTGTGCAAACTGGAATCCTGGTTTACAACTTCCACGTTAAGGATCTGACTCATATCTTTTTGGATGCATATTTCTGCACAAAGCGTCTTAGAATCTGATTTGAAGACTGTCTTTTGCAATGCTTAAGCACAGTTTAAACAGGTGTTACCATGTAAACAATTTGAAAATGTTTGAATGGCTTTCTGAATTGAAGCTCAGTGACTCACTCAGAGGACTCAAGTAATGGATGGAGGGGAGATTTTTGCAGCTTAGGCTCAGTGATCTTCAGCTGTGTTCTCTAAGCATATATTACTATACGTTGAAAGCCTTAGACTTAGGAAAATCTAACCACCTACCAATGAAATTGAAATCCCACTGCACTGAGACTTATTCTCTCTAAACGTTTGGAATCCTCTTGGATCACGGTTAAATAAATCAGCCGCCGTCTTTGAAGTTCAGTTTCATGCTAACACGATGTTGTAATGTACGCCTCTAATATGGAAATAGATGTTTACTGACATTCAGCAATTCAATGATTACGCTCATAATGGAACTGGAACTTTGGCATGTGCCATATATTCATATTAGTGACATGCCTAGTTTGTTTATCACAGTAGTTGTATAAAAAAGAAGTTGAGCCTGATTTCTGTGCTGTGAGCACTAAATTTATTTCCTATTTCCATTTGAAACATAGAAACATAGAAACATGATGACAGAAAAAGACCACATGGCCTATCTAGTCTGTCCTTCCATAACAGCTACAACAGTCCCCTTTTTACCTTTAGAGATCCTCTGTGTTTGTCCCATGCTTTTTTGAATTCAGTTACTGTCCTCATCTCTACCACCTTCACTGGGAGACTATTCCATGGATCCACTACTCTTTCTGTAAAGAAATATTTCCGCATATCACTCCTGAATCTATCTCCCTTCACCCTCATCCCATGTCCCCTCGTAGCAGAACTTGCTTTCAATTGAAAGAGGCTCTCTCCCTGGACATTTATGCCACGGAGGTATTTAAACATCTCAATCATATCACCTCTATCCCGCCTTTCCTCTAAGGTGCACATATTAAGATCCTTAAGTCTGTCCTCATATGCTTTATAATGAAGCCCACTAATCATTTTAGTAGCCACCCTCTGCACCGACTCCATCCTGTTCACATCCTTTTGAAGGTGCGGTCTCCAGAATTGCACACCATACTCCAAATGAGGACGCACCAAAGACTTATACAGAGGCATTATCACCTCCTTTTTTCTGCTAGCCATTCCTCTCTGTATGCACCCAAGCATCCTTCTAGCTTTTGCCGTCGCCTTTTCTACCTGTTTAGCTACTTTAAGATCATCAGACACAACCACGCCTAGGTCCCGCTCTTCTTTAGTGGACAAAAGTACTTCACCCCCTATACTATATTGCTCCCTTGGATTGCTGCAGCCCAAATGCATGATCTTACATTTTTTAACATTAAATCACAGCTGCCAAATTCTAGACCATTCTTCAAGCTTAGCTAGATCCCTCCTCATGTTATCTACCCCTTCCTGGGTGTCTACTCTATTGCAGATTTTGGTATCATCCGCAAAGAGGCAAACCTTACCTGAAAGCCCTTCCGCTATATCACTAACAAAGATGTTAAAAAGAATCGGACCAAGGACAGATCCCTGGGGCACACCACTGATAACATCCTTCTCCTCAGAGTGAGCTCCATTTACTTGTACTCTTTGTCGCCTCCCACCCAACCAATTTCTAACCCAAGCAGTAACTTTAGGGTCCATCCCTAGGGTGCTCATTTTGTTTATAAGTCACCTGTGAGGAACAGTGTCAAAGGCTTTACTGAAATCTAAATACACCACATCTAGGGCTCTCCCTCGGTCCAACTCCCTGGTCACCCAGTCAAAGAAATCAATCAGATTTGTCTGACAAGTCCTGCCTCTGGTGAATCCATGCTGCCTCGGATCCTGTAATCCGCTGGACTCCAGAAACCTCACTATTTTCTCTTTTAGCAGCGTTTCCAATAATTTACTCACCACCGAAGTTAAACTAACCGGCCTGTAGTTTTCAACCACATCCTTACTTCCACTTTTGTGTAAAGGCATCACATGAGCCTCTCTCATGTCCTTTAGCACCACTCCCGACTCCAACAAGGCATTGAAAAGGTCAGTCAGTGGAGCTGCTAGAACGTCCCCAAGTTCCCTCAGTATTCTCGGGTGTATCCCATCCGGTCCCATCGCTTTGTCTACTTTAAGTTGAGATAGTTTCTCACGAACAGTCTTTTGAAAATTGTTCAAGATGTCCCTCGCTTCTGTTCCTATTTGTGGGTGTTTTCTGAGGTCCTGCTCCTGGTTCTTCATCTGTGAACACAGAACAAAAATATTTGTTAAGCAATTCCGCTTTATCCTTATCAGCTTCTACATATTCCTCCCCTGCACCCTTGAGTCTGACAATACCACTCTTGCCCTTCCTCCTCTCACTAATATATCTAAAAAATGTCTTATCCCCCCCATTTTATTGCATTGGCTATTTCCTCCTCCTTTTGAATCTTTGCCTTCTTGACTACTTTGCTAGCTTCTCTAAGTTTTTCCAAATACAGATGCCTGTCTTCCTCTCTCTGTGATCTCTTGTATTTCATGAAGGCCTCCCTCTTTTTCTTCACTTTTTCAGCTACTTCTTTCGAAAACCACAGCGGTCTCCTTTTCCTTTTACCTTTATTTACTATTTTAACAAAAAGGTTGGTTGCCCTTAAAATATCCCTTCAGTTTTTCCCACTGTTTTTCTACATCCCTCAGCTGTTCCCATCCAGGTAACGACTCCCTGAGGTATTGGCCCATCTTCGCAAAGTTAGTCTTCCTAAAGTCTAAGATCCTCGCCTTTGAATGGATTCTAACAGCCCTAGTCCTAATACTGAACCACACCATTTGATGATCACTGGATGCAAAATGATCTCCCACTACAACATCAGAAACACTTTCACCATTGGTAAGCACCAAGTCCAGTATGGCCCCTTCACGTGTGGGGTCTGTTACCAATTGCCTGAATAGTTCTCCCTGTAGAGAATCCAGGATCTCCTTACTTCTAGATGATACTGCAGCAGGAATGTGCCAATCAACATCTGGCATATTGAAATCTCCTATCAGTAGCACTTCCCCTTTCCTAGCAATGCTGCACATGTCTTCAATTAACTCTCTGTCCACCTCTTCCTCTTGTGAGGGAGGTCTGTATATCACACCAATGTAAATAGATTTCTCTTCCCCTCTTTCTAGTTTAACCCACAATGCCTCCCCTCTCCCTTTTAAGCTCTGTAATTCCAAAGCTTTAATAGTAGTTTTTACATATAGTGCCACTCCTCCTCCCCTACTTCCTACCTTGTCCTTTCTGAATAAAGTATAGCCAGGTATAGTTACATCCCAATCATGGTTTTCTGTGAACCATGTTTCTGTAACTGCCACTAAATCCAAGTCAGCCACTCCCACCAAAGCTTCAACATCAGGGTTCTTATTTCCCATGCTACAGCCATTTATACACACTGCTTTCCATATGTTACCCCTGTTACCCATTTCCATAAAGTTATTTAATGTATCACCTACCTGGGGGCTTTCACTTACCTGGGGGCTTTCTTCACCCATCCCCAACGAATCTAGTTTAAAGCCCTCTTCAGTAGATTTGCCAGTCTACTACTGAAGACGGGTTGACCTTTCTTGGACAGATGGATGCCATCTCTGCTCTGCAACCCTTGGAGCAGCATCCCATGGTCTAGGAAACTAAAACGCTCTCGATGACACCATCCACGCAGCCATGCATTCATCTCCAGGATGCGCGCCTCTCTGCCTTGGCCTTTACCTTCAACAGGGAGGATTGAAGAGAATACCACCTGTGCACCTAACTGCTTCACCCTCTGTCCCAGAGCCATGAAGTCACTTTTGATATGTTCTGAGGTATACCTGGCAGTATCATTTGTTCCAACATGGATTAGCAGCATTGGGTAATAGTCAGTGAGCTTGATGAGTCTCGGCAAACTCTCCATAACATCTTGGATTTTGGCACCAGGCAGACAGCATACCTCTCTGGACATCAAGTCTGGTCGGCAGATGGACGCCTCAGTACCCCTCAGAAGAGAGTCTCCAACCACCACTACCCTTCGTTTCCTTGTGGTCACTGATTCTGCAACTTTGGGGTACTTGAGCTCTGGTTTTTCCTTTCCAGGGATACTTTCACCTCCTCCACTTCCAGGGCTTCATAATGGTTTTTCAATTCAAGGGCTGGAGAAGTTGGATAGGTGATTTTGCAGGCCCTGGTGACTTGTGTCCAACCATTGACATTCTGTTGGCACCCATCTTCTCCTCTGCTGGAGAGCTTGGTTGCTGCAAGAAGCATCTCATCAATGTACTTCTCACTGTCTTGAATGCTCCTCAGCCTCGCCACCTCCTCTCTGAGTTCCTCCACTTGTTTCCTCAGAGCTTCAGCATACAGGCACCCTGCACATGGAACCGGTCCTTCAACTGGCATTAGGACCTCTGTCTGGACTGATGCAGAAGCTGTAACGGGGGCAACAGCTTTAGCGATATGATTTTTCCCAGCCATTGTTCTGTTCGTGGAGCTTAGGTATCTGTTAAAGCAAAAGAGAGAGATCTACCAAGTACCAGCCGGTTTCCCAGCTGTCCTTTCAGAGAAAAAGCAGTTAAATCTCCTTAATTATATTCAAAATGTGCTGGTCCAATTCTCTGTGCTTTGTCAAATGGGGAGGTGCCCTATAAAGCAAGACTACTCGCCAGGGGTGGGTGGGAGTCGGGGTGGGTAGGGAGGGAACTAACACCTGATTAGGTGTTAGCAGTTCCCAAAGCTGAGGAGGTTACTGGAGTTCAACCACCTACTGTGCTCAAGGAAAGTCCCACTAAAGCACCAAAAAGTAAGTAACCTTGCTTTAAAAATGTACAAAAAACCCTTTTACGAGCTCCCAGTCAGAGAGCTAACAATTTAATATAATAAAACAACCCTTTAAATCCTTACTGTTTGTTGATCTGGAGAGCTCCTATAGGAAAGCCTGAACAGGGCAGGGCACTGGAGCCTTTTATGCAGGCCTTCAGGAAAAACAAGCAGCTCCTCCTTAAAGACCTCTTTAAAGACCAGGAGGAGCTGCTTGTTTTTCCTGGAGTGACTTGAGGCTGGGACTGTTATAAGAAACAGAAAAACCAAAAGATTCTGGGCAGTGGGAGAAGCAGCAGTGTTGTAGATAAGTACTGTAAGCATGCTTTCTTGTTTTGTGTACCTGCTCTGGTGGGGGAGGATAGCTCTGTCCCTCAATACAGTACCTCTGCTTGGGTTTGCAGGCCGGAATTTCTCTTGAATCGGAATACAGTCACAGGTAGCTTGTAGAAATGAAGCTTTTTTTTTTTCATATAAATAAATCTTTCCATCGCTTTGTCAAAAATACCATTTTATCTAAGGGGCGTGTCTACTAAACCACAGTAACCTTTTGTAGCTATCTCAGCCAAAATCTCCATGGCAACTGCAGGGAGCATTCCAAGATTTCACACTGCAGATACCACAGAGGATCTGGATTCACCACAGAGACCCACAAATCAGCATCGTAAATCCAAGGGGAGGACAGGTAGCAATTGGCTGCACAGAGATTGCACTATCTCTGTGCCCTGATACCATGACCTATAACATCCTGATCAGCCCCCCCCCCCCCTCCATGCAACAATATTGGTTCCGCAGATCTGCAGCACCAACAATATTTATTTATTTATTTAGGTATTTATTTATTTAAACTTTTTTTTATTTTTATATACCACTTCATCTGTAATCAAAGCGGTTTACAGCAAACAAAAGAACCAAGCTCAATTGAGTTGGGGTATTACAATGAACTTAGGAGGGGGCATGTAGATTATGATTAAAGGGGATGTTACAGTGAACGTTGGAGGGGAACATGCAACTTGGAATTAGAGGGGAGTGTTACAGTGAACTTGGGAGCAGAATATGCAACTTGAATTGAAGGGGAGAACACAAAATGCCTTTATTCCCCCCTTCAGCACTGATCTCCTCTGGATAGCTCCCAATCACCATTGAGAACTGATTGGGGGGGATATGTGCACCCACAGTCAAAACAAATATCTGACTAGCCAGTCAGTGAACCCACTCTACCTCCCATCCACCAATCAACTCAATCTAATCCTGGCTAGCCAGCCGGGCCTCAATCCTCCATCTCTTCCCTCCCTCTTGAAAAAAATCAACTCCAGGCTAGCCAGACAGCATTGGGAGGGGGCCCCCATGAGCCCCTCCCGCCCCCATTAGCCTCCCACCCCCATCACCAACCCCCCCTATCCCCTCCAAAAGTGTACCATGCATTCCTGGTGGTCCAGTTGCAACAGGGTGCAGGAGCAATCCTGTCCGCTCCTATCCCCTTCTTCACTGCCTTCCAAAATGGCTGTGATCATGTGGTGCTGCCAATAGTGTCACTAAACCACCAGGAATGCAAGGTACGCCCTTGAAGGAGGGGATCGGGGAGCTATGCCCCCCCCCCCCCCAGTGTCTGCTGGCTAGGCTAACGTTGCCTTTTTTGAGGTGGAGGGAAGAAGGGGGGGCATTGGTGGTCCGACTGCTTAGAACAATCATATCATATTTGCAACGTAAGAGAGACCATAGCACTTTATTCTTCGAAGCATGACACTGAGCTTGTGCAACAGAGGAAGAGGGCAGATAGCATGCACTTATTTATAGCAATTCGTGCCTGTCCTTCTGCTTCAAGATCTGCACAGAACGGACACTGAGGAAGAGGAGTTGCGACATAGATAGTGCCATCTGCAATGTAATTCCCCCTGTATGCCCTGTGGGATGAAAGGGTGGAAAATACATGCTTTAAATTCAATTAAATGGTCTTTAAGGAGGAGCTGCTTGTTTTTCCTGAGGTAAGCAGTGTGGAAACGGGGAACATGGAGGATGCAAGATTTTGGGAAGTCAGATGGATGGGCAGGGTTCCTAAAAGAGCGGCATTTACCACTGGCTTGCCAAAGCACATACACTGAACTGGAGGAGCGGCGCTTAAATGGTAGCGCATGGAAATCAAGGCATGTTGGGAAAGGTAGAATGGGAGGCAGGAGAAAGGGGTAGACAGAAGGAGAATTCAAATCAATGTGGACAGTAAAACAGAACTACAAAATGAGGTTTATGAAAAACAAAATCCTTTGAAGCCTACAGCTCGTTCTAAGGCGTATAAATTAACTTTAAACACAAAGCAGCTGTTCATGGTATGATAAGATAGAGAACAGGCTCTTTTAGTACCTGAAGTAGAATCTGACAATGTGTAAAAATAAAGCTTCATTGATTTACTGTGTTTCTTGTTTGAAAATGAAAAATGTCAGAGACTTTTTCATACCGAGAGTTCCAGGGCTTATAAATTTCAGTTCACACTCCATATATTAAGTGCTAGTCTGCAGGTCTCTGTGTTTAAATCAGCTCTTTTGGGGTCAGATTTAGTATTTATAGCCTACTCTTTCGCCTGTATAGCATTGCAGGCCTTGATGTTCAATCTAGAAAGGACATGGGTAAATAGCTACTTGCCTATGTAGATAAGGAGGACAACTTTATAACAGGGCACCTAGATTAAAGTTAGAACCTATTTGCACCCAGTTATATAAAGACAATTAGGTGCCTATTGTAATTATTTTTATAAACAACTAGCGCATATCCACAACAATAGTATGTCTCTTGAAGGCATGGAACCTGATTTACGAAGGGGGCACGTCCGGACTGTTTGGATGGCCCCGAGCAAGATGGGCCCATTTGGAACCAATTCTGGATCAGAATCAGGCCTATGGATGGGCCGGCGTGCCCCTGCTGCCTGTTGAGATGTCCTCTCCGCAGGCGTCCCCAACACCCGCAACTCCCTCTTCCCCACCACTCGATCCATGGCTGGCCTGCCAGGGCATGGATCAGGCAGTTGGGACCCCTCCCCCCGCACTCGGCCCGGGGTGGGATTGGGCCCAATCACTGGGTCAGTGCTGCTTATTCAATCTTCAAGGTAGAATAAGCAGCACATCCCCTTTGACCCAGCAAGACGTACAAGGCTGTGACCTGAATCTGCCCTGTACATCCTGTCTGGCTGGCCCGCCCCTACTCTGCCCAGATTCCGCCCCTTCCTGCCCCATGTCGACTCTCCCCATCCTGCTGCTCAGGACGTACCGGGAGATACAGAGGGGAAATTGGGCTTATGGTCAGTACACCTGATCTTGAGTAGGCATAAAATGCTTGTATAGTACAAATGTGCATAGGTTGTGACTCACCCCTGCTTCATCTAAGTCATACCCCAACATAACCTACAGTAAAGGTACTTACGTTCATGCCACTGTGTGTAATTTTATAACAGCCATTCTAATATGAATATATTACTAAAATGACTATTTAAAATACCCCCAAGATGTCTGAAAATTGCCCACTGTGAATGCAGGCAAAAACAGATGAGTTGTTTTGCAACCTTCTTTGGATGGTTCCGTCTGCGTTGCGAGGAGATATTCCATACTAAAGATGGGGTTAGGACAGCTGCATGGTACTGCGTAAGCAGTCTTGCATTTTCAAAACTGCACACAGTTTTGTAAGGTAAAGAATATCCACAGAAAATGTAGGTGCAGGTATCTGTGGGTAGTTTTTCAAAGCACTTTTCAAAGGGAAAACTATATGTATTGTTTCCTCTTTTTGAAACTGTTGCAAATTAAAGTTCTACTGTGGAAAAAGGCATAGGTGAGGGACACTCTCTGGAGGAAAATACTTTTTTAAAAGTTTGTTTTTTTTCTGTAATTTGCAAATTTTTCTAGTGTCGGATTATAAAATCCCAGGCAGTGTTATTAAAACATGAAAAAACTGAATTCAAAGATAGAAAAAGTAGAATATGATTCATGAAAGAAAAAATTACTGTATGCATTGCATATGACTTCATTATAGTATCCATTGTATATGTTCTTAGATGTAAGATTTGGGATAACGATAGACATGGACCCCAGTTTCTTTGGCTGCTCAAGAGCAGATTCTGCAGCAAGGGGTAACAAATTCTGAAGCAGTGTTTCTGAAATCCGGTAGCAATATTGCGGCACATTTGTTTACATCTAAATTATTATTATTTATATTTAGCTCGCGTCTTTCCAGTGATAGTTCAAGGCGAGTTACATTATTATGCATATTAAATAAAGTAAATCATTTTGCATAATAAGAACATAAGAACATAAGAACATAAGATATGCCATACTGGGTCAGACCAAGGTCCATCAAGCCCAGTATTCTGTTTCCAACAGTGGCCAATCTAGGTCATACGTACCTAGCAGTTTCCCCAAGGGACACAGGTTCCAAAATGCTTGTATTGGTTCAAGCACTGATATCCTGGGTCCCTTCTTAATAATGGTTTATGGACCTTTCCTCCAGGAACTTGTCCAAACCTTTTTAAACCCAGCTACACTAACAGCCTTTACTACATCCTCCGGTAACAAATTCCAGAGTTTGATTACACGTTGAGTGAAAAATATTTTCTTTTATTAGTCTTAAATAGTTTACCCTGTAGCTTCATTGCATGTCCCCTAGTCTTTCTATATTCTGATAAGGTAAACAATCGATCTACGTTTACCCGTTCCACTCCGTTCATTAATTATAGACTTCTATCATATCTCCCCTCAGCCGTCTCTTTTCCAGGTTAAAGAGCCCCAACCTTTTTAGCCTTTCTTCATAGGAGTAGCCTTCCATCCCCTTTACCATTTTGGTGGCTCTTCTCTGAACCTTTTCTAAAATTGCTATATCCTTTTTAAGATATGGCGACCAGAATTGCACACAATATTCAAGGTGCGGTCTCACCATGGAACGATATAGAGGCATTATAATATCTTTTGTTTTATTTTCCATTCCTTTCCTTATCATACCTAGCATTCTATTTGCTCTCTTGGCCGCCGCTGCACACTGGGCCGAGGGTTTTAACATGGTATCCACAAGGACGCCTAAATCTTTTTCTTGGGTGGTGGTTCCTAATGTGGAACCTTGCATCGTGTAACCATAGTTTGGGTTGTTCTTCCCTAGGTGCATAACCTTGCACTTCTCCACATTAAATTTCATCTGCCATTTTGATGCCCAGTCTTCCAATTTATCAAGATCCTCTTGCAATTTTCCACAATCCTCCTGGGTTTTAACAACTTTAAATAGTTTTGTGTCATCAGCAAATTTGATATCCTCACTCGTTATTCCACTTTCCAGGTCATTTATGAATATGTCAAAAAGCAGCGGACCCAGCACAGATCCCTGGGGTACACCACTATTCACCTTTCTCCATTGGGAAAATTGGCCATTTAGCCCTACCCTCTGCTTTCTATCTTTTAACCAGTTCCTGATCCACAGTAGTACACTGCCTCCTATCCCATGACTCTTTAGTTTTGCCAAAAGTCTCTCATGAGGGACCTTGTCAAAGGCTTTCTGAAAGTCCAGATGCACAATATCAACCGACTCACCTTTGTCCACCTGTTTATTCACTCCTTCAAAAAAACATAACAGATTAGTAAGACAAGATCTTCCTTGTCTAAAGCCATGTTGGCTGTCTCCCATTAGGTCATGACTATCTATATGCTGAGTAATTTTATTCTTTATGATGGTTTCTACCATTTTTCCCGGTACTGATGTCAGGCTCACCGGTCTGTAGTTTCCCGGATCACCCCTCTAACCCTTTTTAAAAATTGTTGTTACATTGGCGATCCTCCAATCCTCAGGTATTAGAGATGATTTTAATGATAGTTCACAGATTACTGATAGCAGGTCTGCAATCTCAAATTTCAGTTCTTTCAACACCCTTGGATGTATACCATCCGGCCCAGGTGATTTGCTACTCTTCAGTTTATCTAATAGTTGTAGGACATCTTCCCGATGTATCGATATTTCCTTCAATTCTTCCACACCTTTAAATACCACTTCAGTCATGGGTAACATCCCTACATCTTCCTCAGTAAAGACCGAAGCAAAGAATTCATTCAGTCTCTCCGCTATCGCCTTGTCGCCTCTTAGTGCTCCTTTAACCCCTTTATCATCTAATGGACCAACTGACTCTCTCACGGGTTTTTTGCTACGAATGTACTTGAAAAGGTCTTTATTTCGCGTTTTTGCTTCCGCAGCAAGCTTCTTCTCAAATTCTCTCTTTGCCTGCCTTATCAATGCCTTGCATTTGACTTGCCAGTGCTTGTGCTGTTTCCAGGTTTCATCATTTGGCTCTTTTTTCCATTTCTTGAAAGATGCTTTTTTGGCAACAACAGCCTCTCTGACCTCAGCTTTAAACCATGCTGGCAATTTTTTGGACTTCCTTCCACTTTTCTTAAAGCGTGGAATACAGCTGGTCTGGGCTTCCAAGATAGTATTTTTCAACAACACCCAAGCTTGATGTACGTCTTTAACCTTTGCAACTGCTCCTTTTAGTTTTTTCTTAACTGTTTTCCTCATTCTATCATAGTCTCCCTTTCGAAAGTTAAAGGGTAGTACTGTGGATTTCCTTACTATCCCTCCTCCACTAATTAAATCAAAGGCGATCATGCTATGATCACTATTGCCAAGTGGCCCCAACACCCTTATCTCTTGCACTACATCTGGTGTTCCACTAAGGACTAGGTCTAATATTGCTTCCCCTCTGGTCGGTTCATGAACCAGCTGCTCCAAGAAGCAGTCATTTATTTCATCTAGGAACTTTATCTTCCTAGCATGTCCTGTTGTGACACTGACCCAGTCGATGCCGGGGTAATTGAAATCACCCATTATTATTACTGCACTGTAACTTTTGCTAGCTTCCTTGATTTCTTTGAGCATTTCATCATCCATTTGTTCATTCTGGCCAGGCGGACGATAGTACACCCCCACTGCCATCGCCTTCCCCTTTTTACATGGAATTTCAATCCATAGAGATTCTACAGCAAATTTTGTTTCTTGCAAAACTTTAATCCTTTCTGACTCAATGCCCTCTCTAACATAGAGCGCAACCCCTCCACCAATTTGATCAGCTCTATCATTTCGATATAGTTTGTACCCAGGTATCACAGTGTCCCACTGGTTGTCCTCCTTCCACCATGTCTCTGATATTCCAATCATATCTAACCTCTCGTTTAGTGCTATATATTCTAACTCTCCCATCTTGTTTTGTAGACTTCTAGCATTTGCATACAAGCATTTTAGAGACTGTATTTTATTCATATTAATTTGGCTATTGGTAGACATGGGTAATTTGGGATCTTTAAGTTCTGTCTGCTCCATACTCGAGGGCATTTGGGCTACTTTACTCTTTTTTGGAACCTCTCTGCTTTTTGTAGTATCCTTCAAGGATACATTCTTCCGAACCATGCGCTCTTGGGCGACTGTCGGCTTTCCCCTATTATCTAGTTTAAAAGCTGCTCTATCTCCTTTTTAAAGGTTAATGCCAGCAGCCTGGTTCCATCCCGGTTAAGGTGAAGCCCATCCCTTCGGAAGAGCCCCTCCTTTCCCCAGAATGTTCCCCAGTTCCTAACAAATCCGAACCCCTCATCTCTGCACCATTGTCTCATCCACGCATTGAGACTCCGGAGCTCTGCCTGCCTATTGGGTCCTGCGCGTGGAACGGGAAGCATTTCGGAGAACGCTACCCTGGAAGTTCTGGATTTCGACTTCCTACCTAAAAGCCTAAATTTAGCTTCCAGAACCTCCCTACCACATTTTCCTATGTCATTGGTACCAACATGTACCAAGACAGCAGACTCCTCCCCAGCACTATCTAAGACCTTATCTAGGTGGCGTGTGAGGTCCGCTACCTTCGCACCAGGCAGGCATGTTACCAGGCGATCCTCACATCCACCAGCCACCCAGCTATCTACATGCCTAATGATCGAATCACCAACTATAACTGCTGTCCTAACCCTTCCCGCATGGGCACTTGGCCCTGGAGAAACCTCCTCGGTGCGAGAGGGTTTTACATCACCTGGAGGACAGGTCCTAGTTACAGGATCACTTCCTGCCACACCAGGGTGATGCTCTCCTGTCACGTGACCTCTCTCTCCTCCATGGCAACAGGGATGCTGCCAGACTGGAGGTGGGACTTCAGGACTATATCCCTGTAGGTCTCGTCTATGTACCTCTCTGTCTGTCTTATGTTTTCCAAGTCTGCTACTCTAGCCTCTAGAGAACGGACTCGTTCCCTGAGAGCAGAGAGCTCCTTGCACCTAGTGCACACGTAAGACCTCTCACCAGCTGGGAGAAAATCATACATGTGACACTCAATGCAAAAGACTGGAAAGCCCACATCCCGCTGCTGGACTGCTGTCTGCATCTTAGTTTTAAGTTTGTGTTTAGATCTTTAAGTTCTATATGTACTAAAGGGTGCAATGGATATTTATACCACTAAAACTGTACCTAAGAAGTTTAATATACCTTGTTCACCTGAAGCTTAATTAATCTCAGGTCCTTGGTGTATGACTGATTTGGGTAATGAGCTTCACCTGAGAGCACCTCCTGTCTTTTAAGTTGTGCAAGTACCTATAAAGCTGTGATTTTCCCAGGGGAGGGTGGGTGTGGGGAGGGAGGGAGGGATATAACACTTATTAAAAAAGGGCTGCTACACAGTACCTTGTCCTGTGCTGCTGAGGAAAACTATATTCTGATTTGATTTAAATTATAGCTCTTTGCTGCTACTAGGCTCTAACCTATTATGAAATTTAAACTACAAGCTCTCTGCTGGATTCTAAATTTAACCAGAAAGCTCTCTTCTGTGTTTTAATTTGAAACTAAAAGTACTTTGCTGATGCTAGGCCCTGAGTGACTATGAAATTTAAACTACAGCTGTCTACTGGGTATGAAAGGTAACCAGAAAGTTCTCTTCTGTGTTTTTAAATTGAATCTTAAACTGTTGCTACTAGGCCCTGACTGATTTAACAAAAAAAATAGTGGGTTCACAGATTAATTAGCTTTAAAAGAAAAACAATTCCTTTCAGAAAAATTCCCAGAAGTATATACTCACAATTTCAGATTTCTCTCCAGAAGTAACAGCCCCCCTTTCCAGTCCTAAAAACAGTAGTATTCTAATTTTGCTTTGTATCCCGAACATTTTTTTCTTCATTAGAGAATTTTATGGGGTGGAAAATTTCAGGTATTAATGTGGTCAAAGAAAAGGCGATCTCGGAGATGGAAGGAAAAGGAGATAGGCTTGAGGATGAAGGTAGAAGAGTAGGAGGGAAGATCAGGGTGAAGATGAAGAGGAAAGATGAGAGAGAGGAGGAAGATTAAAGATTTGGCATGGTCAGGCAGGAGGAGAAGGAGGAAAGAAGGAAAACATTTGTGGGGAGAAGAGGAGGTGAGTCAGGAATCATGAAGGGTGTGGAAGGGAGTATTAAGATCTTAGGAGGCATCAGAAAGAGGTGGTGGTGGTGCGTTCTTCCTCTTGCTCCAACCCTACTCTCCCTCCATTCCCCTTTTTCATACTCCATCCTGTTCTGTCCCTTTGCTCTTCTATCCCAGTTGCCCACATACATGTGCATTCTTTTACACCCCTCCCAGCCCTTGCTGTACACACTAGCCCAGCATATCAACCCTATCCCTCTCTTACAAATCTCAACGCCCTGTTTGACATATACGTCAAACATCAGTCCCTCATATCTCTTATCTTAATCCCCTAAACTCCTGTTTCTCATAATTCTCCTACCTCCGGGGCTGATCGAGCCACAGAGGAGGCAGTAAATGGTTACATTTCAGACTGTGTTTGATTTGCACCATGCAGTTCATAGCAGCAGTCAGTCCTTTGTGGCAGAGGTGGACACAGCCTGGTGTACTGCCACTCACTTCTTCCTTCCATGCTGCTAGGTCATCATGGAAATTAGGTCGTTGGAGGAGGGCAGAGGAAGTAAATGCCTAGCCTCCCACGATGGTTCTACGAAACCTGCCTAATTCCAAAGGGGGAAGGCACATGTATTGTGAAGCCCTTCCCAATGCCATAGAATTGGGGGAAATCAAGGGCCCTGGCAACAGAATCTTCAACTTTAAGAGACCTTACATCTAGCAGGTTTTTGTTGTGTTTTCTTGTATTCCCTCTTCTCACAGTTCTGACCTCCTGACAATCACTTAATCTAAAACCAAATCTTATAAAGAGAAAGCTCCAAATTGGAAGAAAATAGCAGAAAACCCTGCAAGACAGTTGTGCCAACATACAGTATATCACAAGAACCTGTAGCTACAACCATGAGAAAGATATTCTAAATAAAAAGGTCCACATTAAAACTTCTCTAGTACTGATTTGATCCATAAGGTCATAAGAACAGAAAATATGCATTGCTAGGTCAGACTGAGTCCAGTATCCTGTTTCCAAAGTGGGCAATCCAGGTCACAGGTACCCGGCAAGATCACAAAGGGTAGATTCATTCCGTATTGTTCATTCCCAAGAAGAAACACTTGTTTATTTCATGTTGTTTTATTTTAGCATGAACTGCTTCTGAGACTGAGTTTGCTGATTTTTAGAGCATTGAGTATAGCAGTTCCATACTGTATGTAATAAAATCATTTTCTCAACTAGTACTAGCCAAACTAACAGAAAAAGTAGTTCAGATTCAACTCCAGGACTTTATTGATTCATCGGCCCCCCTTGACGAACACCAATATGGTTTCCAACCACACCACAGAGTTTAAACACTTCTTACAGTTTTAACTGACACTCTGTCGAGAGGCATAGATAACTCTAAACAAGAATCTGCAGATTTTGATAGCGTGAACCACCAATTGATGCTAAACAGACTTCAACAGATCGGCCTAAACGCTTTAGTCTTCAACTGGTTTACATCATACCTACAAGATAGAACCCAAACAGTGAGGATTAATCAAGATACATCAACAACATTCAAACAAGAACAAGGGCTCCCCCAGGGCTCCGCCCTCTCAGCCCTCCTTTTCAACTTATATCTTCAGACCATTTGTCATATTCTCAAAAGATTCCGCATATACTACCACATATATGCGGATGATATTACGTTATACATTCCATTCACGATCCAAAACTCTCCAACAAAATTACTAGCAGATTGCTTTAAAGACATCTCATAGTGGCTAAAAAACCATAACCTACACATTAACTACTCCAAAACAGAAATACTGTACATCACTAGAAATCAAAATTTTGTACCACCGAAGTCAATTCGTCTACAGGAATCCAACATTGCAGTAAAAAATGTGGTGAAATACTTAGGTGTCATACTGGACCAGACCCTCATTATGGAAACTCGCATAAAAAATACAGTGAAAAAAATACATTACAAACTAAAGCTACTAAAACAGCTCCACCCGCTGATAAATCTACAGGACTTCAAATCTGTTATACAAGCTATCATCATCCCCCACTGACTTTGCAAACTCCGTTCTACAGGGACAAGCAAAACAAACTCTCAAAAGGCTTCAACTAGCCCAAAATGTGGCAGCCAGAACAGTCCTAAACATTAGAGCCATAGAACACATTACACCCATATTATCAGAACTACCCTGGCTACCGATACATAGCCATATAACCTACAAAATCCTGCTTACCACCTTTAAAATAATCCACAACATAGCTCCATCCTTCATGAATAACCTAATCGCTATTGAAACATCAAACAGAACCCAAAGAAGCAAAAATAAACATAAACTTGAATTTCCAAAGAACTATAGAAAAGCCAAAAAAGTTAACAAATAGAAAAGCATTCTCCCATGCGACACCAACGCTCTGGAACGAGCTCCCAGAGGACATCAGAGAACAAAATTACATTAAAATTTTCTGCAAAAAACGTAAAACATTCCTCTTTACCGCATACTACGGCATACAACCAAGCGCTGACACTCAAACCAGCGCAACAATAAGTCAAACAATAAGTCTACTAGCAAGTCAAGTAGCGAGTCAAACATAAGATTAAAATTTACTTGCAGTGGCATGTAAGAGCAATTAAATCATCAACTTTGCTCATTTATTGTATATAGTTAAGGGTACATCTACCCTTTAAAGTTTGTATAACATCAATGTAAAAAGTTATTTTTGTTCCATGTAACTGAATAAGACCATGTTTTAGTGTACTTTTCAGAACATTGTTACTTGTAAACCACACTTGATCATGTGGAAAGCGCGGTATAAAAATGTTTGTTAAATAAATAAAATTAAACTAAGTATTATGAGTAGTTTTTCAGGAAAAAAGCTGGTCCGTAGTGGTCACTGGCAATGATTTAAGAGAAGTGCAATGATATTTAATTACACGCACAGTTTCTTTGGATTTAGTTTACCCCTTCTTCAGTAGTAGCCCAAAGGCAACTTCCATTCAGGTACAGTAAGCATTTTTCTGTCTTTGGAGGGCTTATAGTCTTATTTTTTCTTATCTGAGGCAGCGGAAGTTTAAGTGACTTGCCAAGGATATAAGGTTCAACAGTGGTATTTGAACCTTGACTTTCCTAGGCTACTTCTTCAACTGTGTTCATGAACAGATTGTTTCCTAAACACAGAACTTCTTGTTTTATTTTTATGGTCGTCCTTTCTAAGATTGCGGCTCTAAGCCCTTATGATTATCACAGACACTAGAGTCATGATGTCAAAGTCATATTTCATAAGTTGTTCTCTATATTCTTTTTCTTGATATGCTCTGTGCAAGTAGTGCGAGTTTAATTAATGCTACCTCAATGGGTGGACCTGATAGCGGCCCAGTGCTTACAGGGAGCAAAAATAATGCCAACTCAAAGAGAGTCATTATTTTTCAAAGGATGATGCAGCTTGTAAAGTTAAATGCAAGCTGTGTTACTAAAACTGCGTACTGTAATAATGAGGTTCTTTGCATGTATTTGGATGCGTTGCATCTCATTATTATTTTGCTTATATTGCACTGCCAAAACACGTGTTAAGGACAAATGCATGCCGCTTAACACACATTAGTTGGCCAGATTTATTTGTTATTCCCTTAACACATTAGTAACTACCCTCTTGGTTGGAGCACAAAACATATTTTTAGTAATGTCCTGCTTCGCAGTTTCAGCTGTGCAAGCAGTACACTGTAAAAATTATCTTTCAGAGCTAAGATGACTCAGCACGGCTCTGGGAGCACAGTTGAAGCTTCAGCAATCAATAATATTTTGTGCCGTTTGTTTTATCAAAGCTGCTCTCTGATTAACGTCTAAGTGATTACAGCTTGGTAGAATGCACGCATTAATTTGTTCTAAAACATGTTTTTCACACCTATGACCATAATGATATGTAAGAACTCTAAAGTTAGAATGGCAAATATTTTGATTTATTCCATCACCCATGATATTTAAGGTAGTTAAGCCACATTTTTGCATTTTCAGTTGACTTGGTAATGAGAGAGAAATAATAGCATCAAATGAAAAGAATCTAGGCTTTTTGGAAGTATCATTAGGGGCCCTTTTACTGAAGCCCATTAGCCAGTTAACATGTGTTTTAACACATGACAACTGGCTCTCGGGAACACTAATGCATGGATGTATCTGCCATTACATTAATACAACACATATTAATTGGCTATCACGGGTAGGGGTGAAGAGTGGGCGAAAAGTGGGCATGGAGTGTGCATTACCTCTAGCACCAGAGTAATTACCACATACTCAGTGGCAACACAGCTCTTAATGTGTATTCACCAGGACCGTACCAAGCTAGAAATGTACCCCCTTGTGACTAACTCATCTGGTGCAATGTAAACTCCACCCCCAGAATCTCCCAATGCTAGCCAGGTAGCATCGGGGTGTTCAACTGCAGCGCCCATGGATATTCAACAGCCCTAACTGTGTTAGTGCCACTGACTTTCCTGGTGACCGTGATTAATGTGGTTAGCAGATCTGAGGACAGCAACCTTGGGCCGGAAGGACTGGGGTTTCTAGTCCCACAGGTGCTCCTTGTGGTCTTGGGCAAGCCACTTAACCCTCCATAGCCCATGGTCCCTGTAAATAGTTATCTCCAAGTTATAATGCCCTGTTCAATGTAATTTCAGTTTGTTCAATGTAAACCGCACTGATGCAGAATAGCGCGGTATATAAGAGAATGTAAATAAATAAATAAAAATCTGCTAACCACATTAATCACGTTGAATATCCTCCCTGATATATTTAGTGGCGGTGATTTGAATGTTGATTATTGAATTCACAACACTTTCTGCCCTCCCCCCTGTCACTGTCAGAATTCAGAAGGATATGGGATGGCATACACATTTGCTTGTAGGGAAGGAAAGGGAACAAAAGGAATTTTCGATCTAGCTTATGCCTTTTTCAGACATAGCTTAAGGAGAGTTACATTCAGGTACATGGTTCTCAGCCCTTGGAGACCTTAGAACCTAAGGGTCATGTTTACCAAAACTTAACACGGCAGCTAATATGCAACTGGATACTGTGATGTAGCACCATAGAGATGCCATTAGGTCAACTTATGCTGAGTGCCATGTTATCTTCACTTGCATGTTAATGTGCTCTCCATCCCCATGCTCCACCTCTAACCTGCCCACTGTCCACACTAATGCACAAGTCCCATTTAATGTGTGTTGTAGTGGTCGCTAGCTGTCTTGCTTGCACATTAGGGTTCATTTCACCAAATGGATGATGAAATGCTCAAAGAAATCAAGGAAGCTAACAAAAGTTACAGCACAGTAATAATAATGGGTGATTTCAACTACCCCGGTATCGACTGGGTCAGTGTCACGTCAGGACATGCTTGGGAGATAAAGTTCCTAGATGAAATAAATGACTGCTTCTTGGAGCAGCTGGTTCATGAACCGACCAGAGGGGAAGCCATATTAGACCTAATCCTTAGTGGAACACCAGATCTAGTGCAAGAGATAAGGTTGTTGGGGCCACTTGGCAATAGTGATCATAGCATGATCGCCTTTGATTTAATTAGTGGAGGAGGGATAGTAAGGAAATCCACAGTACTACCTTTTAACTTTCGAAAGGGAGACTATGATAAAATGAGGAAAACAGTTAAGAAAAACTAAAAGGAGCAGTTGCAAAGGTTAAAGACGTACATCAGGCTTGGCTGTTGTTGAAAAATACTATCTTGGAAGCCCAGACCAACTGTATTCCACGCTTTAAGAAAAGTAAAAGGAAGCCCAAAAAACTGCCAGCATGGTTTAAAGGTGAGGTCAGAGAGGCTGTTGTTGCCAAAAAAGCATCTTTCAGGAAATGGAAAAAAGAGCCAAACAACAAAACCTGGAAACAGCACAAGCACTGGCAAGTCAAATGCAAGGCATTGATAAGGCAGGCAAAGGGAGAATTTGAGAAGAAGCTTGCTGCAGAAGCAAAAACGCGAAGTAAAGACCTTTCCAAGTACATTCGTAGCAAAAAACCTGTGAGAGAGTCAGTTGGTCCATTAGATGATAAAGGGGTTAAAGGAGCACTAAGAGGCGACAAGGCGATAGTGGAGAGACTGAATGAATTCTTTGCTTCAGTCTTTACTGAGGAAGATGTAGGGATGTTACCCATGACTGAAGTGGTATTTAAAGGTGAGAAAGAATTGAAGGAAATATTGATACATCGGGAAGATGTATTACAACTATTAGATAAGCTGAAGAGTAGCAAATCACCTGGGCTGGATGGTATACATCCGAGGGTGTTGAAAGAACTGAAATACGAGATTGCAGACCTGCTATTAGTAATCTGTGAACTATCATTAAAATCATCTCTAATACCTGAAGATTGGAGGATCGCCAATGTAACACCAATTTTTAAAAAAGGTTCCAGGGGTGATCCGGGAAACCACAGACTGGTGAGCCTGACATCAGTACCGGGAAAAATGGTAGAAACCATCATAAAGAATAAAATTACTCAGCATGTAGATAGTCATGACCTAATGGGAGACAGCCAACATGGCTTTAGACAAGGAAGATCTTGTCTTACTAATCTGTTATGTTTTTTTGAAGGAGTGAATAATCAGGTGGACAAAGGTGAGTCGGTTGATATTGTGTATCTGGACTTTCAGAAAGCCTTTGACAAGGTCCCTCATCAGAGACTTTTGGCAAAACTAAAGAGTCATGGGATAGGAGGCAGTGTACTATTGTGGATCAGGAACTGGTTAAAAGATAGAAAGCAGAGGGTAGGGCTAAATGGCCAATTTTCCCAATGGAGAAAGGTGAATAGTGGTGTACCCCAGGGATCTGTGCTGGGTCCGCTGCTTTTTGACATATTCATAAATGACCTGGAAAGTGGAATAACGAGTGAGGTTATCAAATTTGCAGATGACACAAAACTATTTAAAGTTGTTAAAACCCAAGAGGATTGTGGAAAATTGCAAGAGGATCTTGATAAATTGGAAGACTGGGCATCAAAATGGCAGATGAAGTTTAATGTGGACAAGTGCAAGGTTATGCACCTAGGGAAGAACAACCCAAACTATGGTTACACGATGCAAGGTTCCACATTAGGAACCACCACCCAGGAAAAAGATTTAGGCGTCATTGTGGATACCATGTTAAAACCCTCTGCCCAGTGTGCAGTGGCGGGCAAGAGAGCAAATAGAATGTTAGGTATGATAAGGAAAGGAATGGAAAATAAAACAAAAGATATTATAATGCCTCTATATCGTTCCATGTTGAGACCGCACCTTGAATATTGTATGCAATTCTGGTCGCCGTATCTTAAAAAGGATATAGTGATTTTAGAAAAGGTTCAGAGAAGAGCCACCAAAATGGTAAAGGGGATGGAAGGATACTCCTATGAAGAAAGGCTAAAAAAGTTAGGGCTCTTTAACCTGGAAAAGAGACGGCTGAGGGGAGATATGATAGAAGTCTATAAATTAATGAACGGAGTGGAACGGGTAAACGTAGATCAATTGTTTACCTTATCAGAATATAGAAAGACTAGGGGACATGCAATGAAGCTACAGGGTAAACTATTTAAGACTAATAAAAGAAAATATTTTTTCTCTCAACGTGTAATCAAACTCTGGAATTTGTTACCGGAGGATGTAGTAAAGGCTGTTAGTGTAGTTGGGTTTAAAAAAAGGTTTGGACAAGTTCCTGGAGGAAAGGTCCATAAACCATTATTAAGAAGGGACCCAGGATATCAATGCTTGAACCAATACAAGCATTTTGGAACCTGTGTCCCTTGGGGAAACTGCTAGGTACTTATGACCTAGATTGGCCACTGTTGGAAACAGAATACTGGGCTTGATGGACCTTGGTCTGACCCAGTATGTAATATCTTATGTTATGTTAATGTGTGTTGTAGTGGTCGCTAGCTGTCTTGCTTGCACATTAGGGTTCACTGTGGTCAGTTACCGCTTGCTAAAACACGTTAACTGGTTAATAGCATTTAGCAAAAGGGTCACCATATGTCTTTATAAAATCCTAGGTGGGCGTTTGAAGTCTTTGTTTCTGGTGATAAATAGTACCTCAGTTTTATTGAAGTATATTCAAAGGAATTAACACAGCAGACCTCATAACCATGTTAATCCCCTTATCCTGGATATTCGGCATCATTAACACAGTTAGTGCCATTGAATATCTGCGGGTGCTGCCGTTGGATGCCCCAATGCTAATCGATTAGCATCAGAATGTGCCAGGGGCATTCTGGGGGTTTCAATCAGTCATAACTGGGCACCGGCGATATTGAGCCACTGCCCAGTTATGGCTACGTGGTGAAAATAAGGTGCAACAAAGGCTGGTTGAACTTGCACCACAGAAGCTAACGGGATGGAGGCTGAATTTCACTGGTGCCCAATCAAACGAATGTCTGAAATAAATGGGGGGGGGGGGGAACGGCTGAAAAAACCTGAAAAGGGAACTGCAATGTTTTGCATGTATGCATTTCTGGTATTGGTTAGTCTTTCCTGTCTTGACCAGGAACATTCATAGTGCCATCTCTTCAAATACTTCAGCCAGAACAGCCTTTCAGATTTGATCTGCATTTTTGTCCAGTAATATATAACCCATGAGGAAAAACATGAATAGGGATTATTCTCAAGGACCCATTTAATAAAGTGCAGTAAAGCTGTGTAGTCACTCCTCACTACTTGTCCAAATTACACTGGTGTAAATGCAAAACCTCTGTGTTTAACCACTTGGGACATGCCCAGCATCTGCTCATGCAGATAATGCAGAGACAATGCACTAACTCTGCTGTAAGTGCATGATGGATCTCATGGAGGCATGTAACGCCACCTCTTCAGTGACATCATTTGCTGCATTAATAGGTAACATGTGGTAAGCTGCCATGCATTAACTGAAAGGCAAAGTCCCCATTCATTCCCCACTTTTTCCCATATCAACCCACGCTATACACTATGGCAGGCATGTCCAACAGGTAGATCGCAATCTACCTGTAGATCACGGAGGGGTCAGAGGTAGATCGCCAGCCCCACTTGGCTCCATCTCTCCTGCAGCTCGCCCCATCGCTAGGAGAGAGCTCGTGCCAGCAGGTCATCTGCCGAGGGCTTGCCGCTGCTGCTGATCCTTTGCCTGTCTTTTTTCCCTGCCTGCGGGAATCTTGCCTGGGGGTGTATTGGGGGTGCTTGTTGTTTTCGTGCCAGTAGTTTGTGGGTACCCCAGGGGGCCGCCGCCCGCGCCCCGCGACGAGACGCCACAGGCGCGGCGTCATACCTGGTCTCCTGCCTCTCAGAATCACCCATTCCTGCCCCGTCCCAACACCCCTTAGAAGTGTGTTATATACCGGGCGATATCCATTCGCCTGGACTTTACCTGAATACACTTACCGTATTAGTTGTGTCGTGTGCTGGTCGTTGGTTGCTTTATAGTTTGTTTTCATTAAACGTTTTCGGGCAGATACAACAAAGTATCAAGAATTGGGTGATTTTGGCAGGCTTTTCCAATTTTGTTCTAACTTGCCTATGCCTTGCCTTCAAATTGGTTCAAACCGGGGCGGAGCCTGATGTCCAGCGGGATGGTCGCATAACGCTGAGGCTCCCGAGAGGTCTACTCAGAATCCTGAATTAACACCTCACATTTTGGAACTTCTACTCTGATCTTGCCGGGGCACATTGGTGAGATGGCGGGGACCAAACCAACGCGCCTGGAATTTGGGTCTCCAGCGGCTTCTCACGGCAAACGTACCAAAACCGAACCTCCGTCCCCGCAGAAGGGGCCGGCCTTGTGCGAGGGCCCCGAAATGCAGCAGGAAATCCTCGTAGAGATTAGAGGGGTCAAAAACCTTGTGCAGGCAAACGGTGAAGCACTCCGAGCGCTGCGGGACGATTTTGGTGTGCTGCAAAGCAAGCTAGAAGGGCTTTCTTCGCGTCAGGACAAAATGGAGGGCATATTGGACTCCCATGCGGCCCGGTTGTCCAAACTCGACAAAGTTGAACGACAGGTGCGGGCCTTGCAGAAAGAGGTGGAAGATGGCAATAATAGAGCGCGCCGCAACAATATACGACTCGTGGGCATGCCGGAGGGAGCGGAATCGGGAGACATGAAAGAGTTTTTATGCAAAATCCTCCCTTCCTTGCTCCAAATCACCTTTGCCAAAGATTTGGAGATTGATCGCGCTCATCGAGTACCCACCAGCATAACGCTCAACAGGAAGACCCCGCGGCCTATCATTTTTCGACTATTGAGATATCAACACGTGGAGCAAATTCTAAGTGCCTCTCGGGCAAAGGGCCATATGGAGTTCGAGAGCCACAAGATCTCCTTCTTTCCCGACTTGTCTAAACCCACAGTCGACCGCCGAAAGCGCTTTCTGGAATTCCGGCCGAGGCTTCAACAACTACAAGCACGCTATGGCCTGATGTACCCGGCCAAGCTCCGAGTCACGCTTCACAATCAGACAAGAACATTCGAGGACCCTGATCTACTAGCGGAGTTTTTGGATTCCAAAGAAGCCGACTTGATGCGCTGACTTCCAGAATATTCCTGCAAGTCTCCTTCTATCCGCTGTACCTGCCATATTGGATCTGCCGCAGCCTAGCAAAGAGTCTGGCGTGGGCAGTCTGTTGCCTTACTCTTGATGGTATCTGTGACCCGACTCCATCTACCCACAGTAGCCTCGATGAGTATCAGAGACAGTGTTATTATGGACTCTGGTGTTTCTTTTCTTTTTTTACATGTCTTCTGTTCCTCTCTAGGGCCTCCTCCCGCAGACATATGGTCGCCATATTCTTTGGGGGTTTTGCTTCTTCTCTAAGATACGTTGATATATACTTTGCAATATGGGGTGTATTAGCCAGACTACTTGGTGATTATGACATTGTTGTACAGATTCTGCTTATGTTCTATGTTATCAAGCGCCCTTACCTAAAATGTCTATTACCGATTGATGGCACCATGTAAGATTTTTTCATTGAACGTAAAAGGCGTCAATAATCCGATAAAACGGAAGAAAATCCTAAGCTACCTCAGTCAGGAAGCCGCGGATCTGATTTTTCTCCAAGAAACGCATTTAAATTCGAAGGAAACTCTTAAACTCAATATTAAACCTTACATGGTGGCTGCTTATTCCCCAGCCGTTTCTAAGAAATGTGGGGTTGCCATACTGGTTAGGAAATCTTTGCATGCTACTGTTATTGCGACTAGCTCAGATACAGAAGGCAGATGGGCTAGAGTTCACCTCAAGATAGGTAGCCTAGAAGTTACATGTATATGCCTTTACGCTCCTAATGTTGATGACCCTGCCTTTTTTGCTACCATTGCTCAGGTTGCGCAGGCTTCTGCTAATACTTCATTGATCATTGGGGGGGATTTCAATCTAGTCCTTGATCCCCTGATTGACAAACAGCCGCCTAGGACGAGTGGTCCCCCCAAGAGTCACGCTACGCTTACCTCCCTGATCAAGGATCTTGCCTTAGTTGATTTATGGAGATTACTACACCCCAATGAGCTTGACTTCACCTTCTTCTCCTCCCCTCATAAATCTCAGTCTCGCATAGACTTCTTTCTAATCTCAAAACTGTTAGTTCCTCAGGTGGACACTGCAAAGATTCACTCCCAACATATTTCAGATCATGCTGCCATTTCCTTTCAATTACACACTACTGCACCCCAGGGAAACTCGGGAGCCTGGTTCTTTGATAGAGCCCTGTTAACTCAGCCAGAGTTCCAGTCAGAAATTCGAGTAGCCATACAGGATTACTTCCATTTTAACCTACCCCAAGATACTGCGAATTGGGCTTGGTGGGAGGGCTTCAAAGCGGCCATTCGAGCAACGATCACTAGCTATCAAATCCGCCTGCGGAAACAACGTAAACAGCAGCTGCTCATACTAGACCAACAAATAAAAGCAGGCGAACGAGTTCTAACTTCACGCACTGACCCATGTGTATTAATTCGATTACAGCGTCTCCGTTTTCAATATAATTCAATCCTCTCAACTGCAGCTTCTAAGAGTATTGAGCTTCAGCGAGGGACATATTATCGTGAAAATAACCGAGCCGGTCGACTTTTAGCCAATGCCTTGAAAGGTCAAAAAGAAGCCAAACGCGTTGCGGCCCTTCGAGCTCCACAGGGAGGGGGCATAGTGACCACAGACTCCGATATTGTAGAGCTCTTTCGGGATTTCTATACCCGCCTATATCAATCTGAATGTGAGTTCTCGTCAGAGACATTCGAGCGATTGCTCTCTGGCATTCAGCGGCTGACCCTCACTGAAGCTGATAGAGATGCGCTCGATGAACCCTTCTCTACTTCAGAGATCCAATCTGCCCTAAAACGTACAGCCTCGGGCCGTGCCGCAGGGCCCGATGGTCTCCCGACCGAATTCTACAGAACGTTCAGTGCAGATTTAGTTCCCTATTTAAAACTCTATTTTACTGCCCTTGCGGTAGATACATCCTCTTTGGGATCCTTTTCTGCAGCTAATGTGGTTGTATTTGAGAAAGAAGGCAGAGACCCGCTACTGACTGCCAACTACCGTCCAATCTCCCTACTTAATGCCGATTATAAGATCTTCGCAACGATCTTGGCCACCCGGCTATCTGACATGATGGCTACCCTAATTCACCCCGACCAATGCGGTTTTATACCCGGCAGATCAACTGCTGACAATGCTCGGACCTTGTGCCATGTGTTATCTAGTGCTGCCAATCTCGACCATCCATGGGTGGGTCTTTCCCTGGATGCTGAAAAAGCCTTTGATCGTCTAGAATGGCCCTTCTTATTTGCAGTTCTCCGATGGTATGGCTTTGGAGAGGGCTTCCTCCGATGTCTCCAAGTCATGTACACTCAGCCCGTCGCCAGTATTTGTGTAAACGCCATCAAATCTCAGCCATTTAACCTCCAAAGAGGCACGCGTCAAGGTTGCCCCCTATCACCAATGCTTTTTGATCTCGCTCTTGAACCCCTAGCCCTTCTTATTAGACAGTCTGCACGTATTCGAGGTGTCCCCTTTAGTCATAGGGAGATTAAACTCTCTGCATACGCAGATGACCTTATGCTCTTCGTCTCCCTCGATTCGGTTCCAGCTGTCTTGGATCTGATTGACGGATACTCACAATTATCGGGCTATAAAATTAACTGGACCAAATCTGTAGCATTCCCACTGAACCGCTGGGTACATGAGGCTGACATGCAGGCCTTTCCCTTCCTTTGGCAATCTCGTATGGTGAAGTATCTCGGGGTCCATTACTGTTCTCCTTTAGAAGACACTATCAGTTTCAATGCCAAAGAGGTAGTCTCCAAAGTCCGTGAGCTCACAAATCGTTGGTCTCCCTTATCTCTCACATGGTGGGGCCGCTTAGACACTGTGAAAATGATGATAGTCCCCAAAGTGAACTACATTTTAGAAATGCTGCCATGCTTACTTCCGCTACGTACTTATAAAGATATTGAGGGCCTTCTCGTCCGTTATCTCTGGCAGGGCAAGCCACCAAGGATAGCTAAACATAAACTGCAGTCTGCAAAGGAACGAGGGGGTACCAGATTTCCTGATTTTCTTAGATATCATCAAGCCTTTCTACTTAAGCAAGGTGCCCGATGGCTAGATACCTCAACAGACCGCCGACCAGTTTGGCTTGACATAGAAGAGGAGCTTAGTAGCCCAATTCCGTTGACCCATCTCCCCGGTATGTCTTACCAAGTAGACACCCGCCATCCACCAATGATTGTCGATACTCTTGCGGCCTTTAACAATCTCATTCTATCACTGGGCCCGAATGTATGTCCTCCGGACGGACTCCCGCTATGGAATAACCCCAGAATTCAAGTCCTACATAGAACAATAGCCTGGAAACCCTGGTACTCCAGGGGGATCTGGACACCCCAACAGCTTTTCTCTGCAGCTCGTTGGAAAACCTTTTCGGATTTACAAAAGGAATTTGCGTTACCAGCGAAACACTACTTTCAATTGATGCAGCTTCAACACTGCCTCAAAAGTGCTCAAATCATGCCGCCCTCTGCCCCTACTGAGGATGGGCTATTAGAGATAGTTCACTCCATTAGTGGTACACATGGGGTGGCCTCTAATTTCTATAAAGTACTTTGTCAGGGTACAGATACGGACACTTTTAGAGCCCAACAAGCCTGGGAGCGCGAACTGCAAACCACTCTAACCCCTGTGCAATGGAGCGTTTTTTGGAGTAAAGTAGTGCGGGTTTCCCGGTCTGCCTCTGTTACCCAAACTCTCTTCTTCTTTGCACACAGATGCTTTTATACCCCAGAAAAAATAGCCAAATGGAACCCAAATGCTAGGGACCTGTGTTGGTCTTGCCATACGGCTGTGGGATCCTTCGCTCATGTTATTTATGCATGTCCTCAACTGCAGGTCTATTGGGGGCGGGTCTGGGGTCGTATTCAATCTATCTTACACTTTCATGAACCTCTTTCTTGGAAGGTCGTGGGACTCCGCTCTGCGGCGGAGGTCCCCTCTCTTCCTAAGAAGGGTCGCTTTCTCCTTGATTTCATGTTAGGTTTAGCCATATGCTTAATCACGAGGAATTGGAAGGATAGCTCTCGACTTACTGTCAATGAATGGTGGAACCTTGTCTGCTTATATAGTAAATATGAGCAGATACCTCGGAGAGCTATTCCCCATGTCCAAACTCACTCTTGCTTGTCTAAATGGCAGATGCTTAATGATTATGTACAATCTGCTCATTGCTCCAACATGCCTGTATAATGTGCACTCATCATGTTTTAGATCACCGTTATGTTTTGTAATACAATAATGTTAGTACACGCCTGTTTCGGGAATGCTTAGTTTTCTAGAGAAGAAGCAGGGGGGAGGGGGGTGGCAGGGGTTTACTTTGGTGTATGTACTACACGTTATGTATTTGTCTTTTAGCTGTATGTCTTCCTTTCCTTTGTTGTTATAAAACGAAAATAAAGAATTTAAAAAAAAACAAATTGGTTCAAACCACTGTGACTTTTGTTTGCCTCTGCAATTTTATTTTGCCTTTGTGTTGATTCTACACTGCAACTTTATCTTGCCTTGCCTTTCTGTTGATTCTACACTGTGTGCAGAATTTATTAAATCACGTGTGGTGGTATTTGAACTTGTTTGGCGGTATTTGATTTTACCTGGTTTGCTGAACAGGTGTTTGAGTTTTTTTGATGATTGTTTGGTGGTATTTGATTATTTGGTGCCAGTATGATGAATTCTTATTTTTACTTTTAGAACTGCATGTATGGTTTTGGCATCTCCAGTCCTTGTATTGCACATCATCCAGAGGTCTTCAGTTCCTGTTGATCTTTAATACTTTGGGGCAGTGACAGTTTTGGACCAGATTCAGCCAGTGTTTATACTAACTTAGCAGATTTGGCCTTCTTACATCCAGCCACCCCAGTATAACGAAGATGAGTGTTCCAAAGAAGAGCAAAACCTTCCACTTTCATGATGAATGGGAAATGGACTACTTCATCATGGTGAAAGACAAGTGTTGTTGTCTAATTTGTAATGCCCCAGTATCCTTGCCCAAAAAGGGCAATCTGGAACGTCATTATAAGGCTCTGCATAGCAATAAGTTTGATGCTGATTTTCCACCCAAAATTGAAATTCGTAAACTGAAGTTCAAAGAACTTAAATTGAAATTGGCTACTCAGCAACAGTTGATGGCAAAGGCAAGGTCACATTCGGTCAAAGCAACCATAGCATCCTTCAAGGTCAGCAACCTGATCGCAAAGAAATGCAAACCTTTCACTGATGGGGAATTTGTAAAAGATTGTTTTCTTGAAGCAGCTGACAATCTTTTTGAAGGATTTAAAAATAAGAAAGATCATAGCTGCTATTCAAGATGTACAATTGTCAAGAAACACCGTCGTGTGGTGAATAGAAAAGATGTGTGGAGACACAACTGAACAATTGTTTGAGGATGTTTCAAATTGTGTTGCTTTCTCACTCCAACTGGAACAAATCTACAGACATAAGAGACATAGCTCAATTACTAGTCTTTATCTGTATGTTTTTTTAAGACTTCAGTGTTAAAGAAGAACTACTTGGAATGATTTCTTTAAAAGAGAGAACTACCAGTCAGGAAATATTCAGTTCTTTCCATTCTTTTGTGACAAAGTATAATCTTCCATTGCATAGACTTGTTTCCATCACTACTGACAGAGCAAGAGCAATGACAGGTGAGGTTAACGGTTTCATAGCCCTCTGTAGACAGCATGACGACTTCTCAGATTTCCTTTCTTACCACTGAATCATTCACCAGCAAGTTAGGCAAGCAAGAGACTCAGTACAAAGACTGTCATGCAGGGCTGGCCCGTCCATTGAGCAAGAATGTTTTTTGCATAGGGCCCCGCGTTTCAGGGGGCCCCGCGCAAAGAACATTCTGCTTTTTTTTCAAAATTAAGTTTAAAAAAATCTGGCTGCTACCGCTGCCGCTGCCGCCGCAGCAGCAGCAGAATGGAGTGTCCCGCGGGGCCCCCTCTGCCTGGCTGAGCTCTCCCTCTGCGACGGCTGATCCCCTCTGTGCCGGCTTTCAGATACGCGAAGGGAGAGTGTGATGGAGTATACGTTTTCAGATTAAAAGATTGTTACATGCCAATTCAGCATTCTCGCTTGGATGTACATACAAAATCCTTTTTTCGTCTTTTCATATATGCACATGAAAGGAAAATGGCCTAAGGGCACCATAGTGGCCTCACAGACCACGGTAATTAGCAAGTGGTGTAATACACGGCCTTGAGTGAGCCACAAACACCCCTGAAGAAGTACTATACGAAACATGGCCTGTGATGGGTTCTGGCTACCTCTATCAAATAAGGATCAATAAAAAGGTATTTTTGCTCATTCTCTGCCCACGTCTTTGGACTGGTTTGTCCTGCTGTTTTGTGTGGCAGTGTGCTGTTTCGTGCTTGGGGGGCACATATAGTGTAGGTACATTGTTCTGGGGTTTCTGGTTGTCTCTTTTGATATCCTCCACACACATCAGTTCACCTGCCTGCTTACCTAGGAGCTGGACTCGGGCGATGCATAGATGGGCCTTGTGGTCTTTTTCTGTCGTCATGTTTCTATGTTTCTATACACAGAGGATCTCTAAAGGTAAAAAGTGGACTGTTGTAGTTGTTGTTATGGAAGGACAGACTAGATGGGCCTTGTGGTCTTTTTCTGTCGTCATGTTTCTATGTTTCTATGTCTCCTCTGGTGAAGTGCTCATATATGCCTGATAAAGTGAAGATAACTGATCTTTCCATACTTTCCAGGGTCATGTCATGATTCATATATTTCACCCTGGGCATTGCATACTACTTGCATATATGTGCAGTGGAAAGCCTTCCTATTTTAGCAGGTTGTTTTCCTCCCACCTGGGGGCCCAAGGGCCACAAGTGCAGTCAATGGCATCCAGCACTGCAGGGAAATGAGACATGTGAGACTACAGCATGGTTTGCTGCTTCTGCTGCATATTGGAGGGGAAGTCTAAGTAGTCAACTGTTCAGGTTAAAAAAGGTTGCCAGGAATTGGGATATGCATTGGGGCATTGCTGACTGGAAACTGCCGGTGGCGATCTTGAGCTACACTGGAATAGGGCTAGCCCCTCTGTGCGATAGAGTGGATGATGGGATTCAGATCTAGCTGGTGTAGAGCTGTCTTATTGAATCTGATCTGGATCGGACACAGATCATCTGGAAGGTCCAGATATTGGACCCTGGCCCAGTACATCCTCTGGTAAGAGTGTCCATTTTCTCTCCCCCTTGTGCTCCCTGTGGACCACCTCCTCCAGCACCAGAGCAAACCAGGCTGACACAGCAACCATGGTTTTGACCCATCATCCACACCCTTGAAATCCAACCACGAGCATGCAGTACACTCCAACACAGACAGACAGACTATGGCACTCACACAGACACTCAAACTCACTACTCAAGTCACTCACACACCTCCTCTCCAGCATACAAACACACACAGGCACATACATGCTCAGTGTCATGGCAAGAGTACAGACTGAAAGGCACAGGCTATAGGGGAGCGCAGGGAAAATACAGATGCAAGGCAAAGGGTGGGGACGCCATGGGCTCAGGAAGGGCAAGGGGGGGGGATAGTTGTGGTCAGAGGATTGGCCAGTGGGGTACGGTGACCACTGGGAGGGGGGGGGGAATTCACAGCAAAGGCACAGGGGAATATCTCAGTAAACACTGATGGCAGGCCCACTGATGTCTCTCAAGCTGCTCCAATCAAATTGCAAACCACGGCATGGATAGCAAAGTCTTTTTTTTACCTATGTGTGATTTATAGACGGTGTAGATTGGGATGTTTTGATACCCCACCAGCGCATTCCGAACATAATGCAAAATACGTCTTAAGTGTGCAGCCAGCTGATTTGCTAGCCACACCCAAAAACACCCCCAACCACGCCCACACCAGGACATCCAGACTTCGATGTGGCAACTGCAGAAACTTGCAGATCTGGCCAAGTCTAAAATCACCTTACTACTACCACTATATATAGCGCTACAAAGCATACGCAGCACTGTACAGAAACATATAAAAGACAGTCCCTGCTCATCAGATCTTACAATCTAATCAAGACAGACAATACAATAGATGAGAATGGAAAGGTATGGAGACACAAGGAAAACAAAGGATCCAAAAGCAGCTTCAAAGGGGTGAATCTTTAGCATGGATTTCAAAAGGGGGAGAGATGAAACCTAGTATACAGACTCGGATAGTTTGTTCCAGGCATGTCCCTGCCTTTACAACAGCTATGTCTGCTGTTTTGAGCCATCCATCTCAAATGACCTCTATATTACATTTCTGCTAGAATTTACATTAGTTTGGTCACCCTGCATAGGGGAGATGGCATTTAGCTTGATTGTGGAGCACTGGATAAAGAGTTGAAGACAATTGATTCATCTATGGATTTTGACATACCCTAGAAAATGAAATACAGTATATAATTTTTGCTACTGCACATGACTATTTGTTAAACTCAGCTTCTTCAAAACCCTCAAAATACTGAAACATAAACACCATAAAAGGTTCTACGTTGATTTTTTGTTTTTTTTCTTAACTAAAATCTGAATTTAAAGTGATTGCTTGCATTAGATTAATAAAAAAAAATCAGAAAAATGTAACAAAGTGCTACCCATTCTTGAAAACCACTTAACTGATTTTCTTTAATAAAATTTGGCAGAGTAGCAGGAATTTAGAAGGATTCTGTATCTGCCAGTTTTCTAGAAAAGCAGATTTTTTATCAGCTGAATTGGCAACTCGATCACGATTCAACAGAGACATGATATTAGGGGGCCAGTAGATGTCTGATTAAATACAACGCAATACTTAACTGGCTATTTTTAATGAGCCATTGAAGAAAATCAACAATTACCTTTGGCTGTTTGTCAATAAAATTAAAGTTAACTCAGTAATTTTTCAACCAGACTTAGGCATCTAGTTACAAAGGTGCTTTAATAGTAACACGTTAATTAACCATTTATGTATATTATTTTTGTGCAGATCCCATGTTATTCAATAACTTGCTGTAATGGTAAATTTGTAACCAGACCATTAGGCCAACTAGGTGGCCACCTAGAGCACCAATGGTCCAAGGGTGCTCTCTTGCCGCCGCTGCCATTCCTCTCTGGCCCCCATTGATGCTGCTACCATCCCTTTCTGGGAACCACAGCAGTGACAATGGCCTCAAAAAGCCCTGCAATGCTTACCTTTAAACTTCTGTGTCGTGGACCTTTTTGGCTTCTGCCCCCTGTGATGCTTGACGAAGACTTCCTTTGCAAACAGGAAGTCATCATCGGGCATCTGAGGGAGCAGAAGCCAAATGGCCCTGCGCCGCCAACGTTTTAAAGTAAATGCTGCAGCGCTATTTGAGGCCATTACTATTACTGCAGGTCCCGGAGAGGAGCAGCAGTAGCAACAATGGGGGCCAGAGAGGGAGAGGGGGGACACAAAGGATGAGGTTCACCTAGGACAACTGATGTCCTTGCACTGGCCCTGAACTAGACCCCTTAAATGGTTAAAGTTAATTGGATAACTCTGAATATCCTATATAGTAAACTTTTAATTGTGCCCCTAGTCCATTCCCTGCTCCTCCTTAAAGATTTACATTTGAATTTGACAATGTTTTCAAATTAAAATGTAACTGATAATAGACTCAGGAAATTCTTATGGAATAATTGATACTGTTCACATGACTTATGCAGTTAACTTCGGAAGTTAATATGAACCCCTGTATCAGATCTGTTAGTTGGGTGACTCTTACTGAACACACATTAAAACAGGATAGGTTACATATGCAAATAAGAATGAGTTTTAGCTACTTCTGGTGACTTGGGACAATTTGCAAAATTTATGTAAATTAACTTTTATTTTCCAAAGAAATAAAAAGTAATCATTGACGTATCAGAGATGCATATCCTATATTTGCTTTCCTAAACCTTGAACAAACTGTGTATCAAACAGAATAGCTGTTAAATAAATATCTAATTTCTAGGAACAATAACCTTATGGAATTGATATTTAAACTAGGTGTACAGTCTGTGGCATTAGGACTCGGTGGATGGTCTTTATTTGATAGTATATTCTGAATAAATAATGTAGATTCAGAAAAACAATTGTAATATTGAAGGCTACATGGAAAATAAATAATTTCCATTGAATTCATGCCTTTTAAGTAGAGTTATGCATAGGTTAGAAAAGTTTAGTTAGTTTTCTTTTTTTTTTTTTTTTTACAAAATGTTCCAGATTTTAGGGCTTTTTTCATTTGAATAGGGAATTTTCAGTGCACATTAGCACTCACTAACCAATGAATTAGGACATGCTAAACTGATTAGTGCACGTTAAATCAATTCAGCATACACTAAGGGGTATGTCTACTAAGCTGGGCTAATGGTTAACCCGGCCTATCTGCACCTAGGTCCCATGTTATTGAATGGGACCTAGGAACAGATAGCCTGGGTTAACCACTAGCCCATTTAGTAGACATACCCCAAAATTTCTTAAGGTGTACTAACAAAGCAAATGTGAATAAACAGATGTATTCCCCTACTTTTCAATATCAGTTCAAGGCACATTACATTATGGTACAGTAAGTAGATGTTCTGTATGCCAGAGGGCATACTATTTAAGTTAGCATCTGTGTGGGTTTGCTGATGAAAGAACTTTCCACAAGCCTGTAACATGGAGTCCCATTGCAAGCCTACAGGGCACAGTGCTTCCAGATCAATTCAAGATACCCAGAGCTTGAAAACCAAGGGCACGTGTGTATAACACTCTGCCTTATAGCAAACTTGGCGTATTCTATGTTGTAGCACCATTATGAATGCAAATGGGTCTAAAATCAAGGAAAACCTTGGTAATTGCTGATCTCAATCCAAATATAATTTCGCTGATAAGATGTCAAGATTTAATTTTAATTTTGTGCAAGATAAAATCCCTATCTTCATAAGGGATCCTCCTCCCCTCTCATGGGAATGTTACTTTATGAAAATGACACCATTGTGGGGTTTTTCCATTATGACCTCTCAAGAGTAAAGACCATCTCATAAGCTAATGCAATTATTTTCATCATTAACGGGGTAGAGGGTAAAAATAAAAAGTTAAGAGTGGGTATGGCCTTGTTCTCAAAATACTAAAATAAACAGGTAATCTGAGTTTGTTTCACAAAGCAAGATCAGAAGAAGGGCACTTTAATTTATAGAGAATGCAAGTTGTGCCTCTAATAAAGCCATGTTACAAATCAGATTGTAGCAGTTATGTGGCATCACAGACACTAATCCAACTGGAACGCTGACAACCAGTATGCCTTGTGCCCTGAGAATGCTGCTGTGTGTAACCTGATTTGCTATATATCTCCCACAGGGGGAAAAGATTCTACACACTCAGGCTCAACAGAGTATCACATGCTCTGCTCCCCTAATCAGAACATAAGTATTGCAATACTGGGTCAGAACAATAGTCTATCAATCCCAGTATCCAGTTTACAGCAGTGACCAATCCAGATTATAAATGCCTGGCAGAATCCCAAAAGGTTGCTAGATTCTATGCTATTTATCCCAGGGATAAGCAATGTTTTCCGCATGTCTATAATGGTAAATGGACATTTCCTCCAGAAATTTGTCCAAGCTTTCTTTAAACCCAACTACGCTAACTGCATTTACCACATCCTTCGACAATGAGTTCCAACGCTTAATTATGTATTGAGAAACATTTCTTTTCTCCTATTTGTTTTAATTGTACCACTTTGTTCACCCTTTCAATGAGTACAAAAACTAGGGGACATGAAATGAAGTTAAAATCTCTTCACATTTGCTTGTTCCACGCCACTTAAGATTTTATAAACCTCTATCATACCTCTCCCTCAACTATTTCGTCTCCAAACTGAAGAGCCTCTTAAGCCTTTTCTCAGAGTTTTTCCATCCCCCTTGTCATTTTAGTTTGCTCTTCTTTGTTCCTTTTCTAATTCGACTATGGGCTCATTCCAGAACACAAATAAGGGGTTTGTATGTGCGGTGGGGTGTTTATGTGCCGAAAACATCCCTGACCGTATTCAAAAATGCTGCTGACATGAACGTCCACGGTGATAGCACAGGGCTTTCAGAACATGCCCAGAAAGGCGGAACGGGAGTGTTGTCAGCCATGGAGATATATAAAGCATATTTAGGAAAGGCATGGGTACATATTAAGTGTTTCTTGGAAACATCCACGTTATTCCTGCTGAAACGAAGCTAGGATGTAGAAAAAATTCTGTTCTTCTCTGCAACGCATCCCATATTGAAGAATGGTTGTGAAAGTATGTTTTGAAATGGTATGACTGCAGACTGGAAGAACACAAAATGCAGTTTTAGGGTACAGAGAGAAGAGGTGAGGGAATGTTGGAAGATACAGACACATTAATAAACACCCTTACAGAAATATTAAAAAGAGCAATAGTGTTTGTTCTGGCTATGCTTAAATGTGCCAACCTAGAGGACCCTGACAATTCCAATGTTCTGAAAAATGGGACTGCTGATGTAGGGATAGTAATGGCATGAGCAGGAAAATGATTCTTATTTGGGTGAGAAATGTAGATCATATATTTAGTCCTGGTACCCCATGCTATTATTTCATATCATAGCTGTTGCATATAGGTTCAGGGCATCTTTTTGGCAGAATTATGTTGTTGTGACAGAAAGTGTGAGAGAGAGAGAGAGAGAGTATGTGTGCATGTGTGTGTGTGTTTAGAGGGTTGCCCAGGATCTAGTGTGTTCATCTGCAATGCAGGAGGGACATGAAAACCTGGCCAGTACCTGGACCGTAGGGATGACTGCAGTGTTATCAGGTGCCAGTGTGATTGAGCAGGTTTCACTATAATTAAGTGTCAAAACATATCCCGGTCAATAATAAGGGGCCCTCAGAATAAGGGCATAATTCAACAGTGAAAACAGCATTAATGCATGCTCATAATGCACATTTTGTGAGACCACTGGTGTTGCTTTTGAGCATGTATTAGTGCTGTTTGCACTGCTGAATGCTCTTATTATGAGGGTTCCTTATTATTGATTGGGATATGTTTTGACATTTAGCCGTATTTATTTAATTTATTTATTTAACATTTCTTATATACCGCCTTTCATGATATCAAGGCGGTTTACATTGAACAAACTGAAATTACATTGAACAGGGCATTATAACTTGGAGATAACTATTTTACAGGGAACATGGGCAATGGAGGGTTAAGTGGTTTGCCCAAGACCACAAGGAGCACCTTTGGGACTAGAAACCCCAGTCCTTCCAGCCCAAGGTTGCTGTCTTCTAGTGGGATGGCAACCTTGGGCCATAGGGAAACTATGCTGATTTTATTTGGATTATTTTTCATAGGGTACTTTAATAAGATCTGATATTGTTGGCACTGGAAGACATGGCTGATGTTATGCCAACATTCCCTGGATTGTACCATGCGGTCTACATCCCTACCCAGGACTGGATCAATGAGAGCTGTGAGAGTGGTGATATATCTGGCATCTTGCTACTTGGTGTGATGGCCCTACCAGGAGAGTACTGCCACAAAGCAGACTGATGGAAGGCAGACAGGGTTGCCGCACAGGTAGTGGATGTATACAGACCAATATACGCCATGAAGGGACAGGTGTAGCTGCTGTGAGAAATGCCAGTACCCTAGTGTTGCCAACTTTATGAAAGAGGAAAACCCGCCACCTGTGGTTAGCCATGCTCCACCCTTGCCCTGCCCCCTGTCCCACCCCCACCCTACCCTGGCTCCACCCTCTGTCCCACCCCTGCCCCCCAAAAATAATTGCAGAGAAGACGATGTGCAAACTGAACAAGCAAGATTGCTACACATTCTTAAACAGAAATTTGATACTAACAGAATTCCGAGCAATGGTTGTATGCACACACACTCGCACACAATACAGACAGGCATTCGTCCATAAATGAGCACAAAATGAAAAGAGAAATATATAGACAAAAATTAAACTAAAACCTCAGAAAGCCAGATGCTGCATGTAGTGCAATACGAGAGAAATAGAAATGCATTTTCCCTGTACTTTACAAAATAAAAGACAGCAGATGTCAGGATTGGCATTAGGAGGGATGCAACCTGGCAATTGCCCTGGACCTACAAGCCAGAGAGGGCCACAGATCTGTCAGAGACAGGCAAAAGCATGGCTTGCTAGGTGGCTTTAGGCAATGCCAGCTCCTGATGACCCACCAGTTCCTGAGTTTTCTGGGCAGTGTGACCAGAAGTAGATTGCTAGGCTTTTTTTCTGAGGCAATGGAGAGTTTAGTGACTTGCCCATAGCTCAGGAAGTGCTAGTGGGAATTGAACCCTGGTATCTTGGCTACCAAGTCAGTGCTCTAACCACTAGGCTACTCTTCTAGTTGCAGCCCCTCTGTATCAGCTCTCTTCCAGTCACAACACCAACCAGCATGAGCTCCCTTCTAATCCCAGTCCCCCCTTCAGCATCAGTCCTCCTCCAGTATTATCTTCCTTACAGTCCCGTCCTCCCCATTCTCACATCAACCCATTTCCAGTCCTATTCCAGTGCTAATGTAACCCAAGATGTACAAAAAAAAATGTATAAGTATTTACCAGGGTTCAGCTGAAGAGGGAGAACAGGCAGCATCTGGACTGTGCTGGAGAGCTGCGGCAGAGAATTTTTTTTTAAAGAAAATGAAGCTGTGGTTTTTCATGGATGTTGAAGCAGGGCAGCAAGATGGCTTTGGGCTGTGATCAGTGCTGTCATTGGCCATGGTGGGCCTGAGTCAGCTCTGGGCACCCGCGGCAGAATTTAAAAGAAAAGTGAAGCAGCATGATGGTGGTTGAGTGAAACCTCAGGTCTGGACTCAGGCAGCATATGGGGTCATGCAGGCATCGGAGACAGCCGCAATCACTGTGGCTGCTCCAGTTTAAGACCCGCAGTGCTTGTGGCTAATCTAGAGCGCTAGACTGCTGTGAGGATTGTGGTGGCAGGCAGTGTCCCCTCTAACCTGCGCTAGGGTCAAGCAGGCATTGAGGAGATCCGCGGACACCGTGGCTGCTCCTGCTTAAAGCTCATGGTGCTTGTGGCTACTCCCAAGCGCTGCAGAAATGTGGGCACCAAAAACAGCACACTGCCACGCAAGGAACACAGCAACACAGTACAAAAACCGTAGGCAGGCGTGGGTTCTCACCAAACTTTATTGGTCCATACATGTAAAAGGGAGACCCCAGGTCAGGTCTCCCTTTTACATGTATGGACCAATAAAGTTTGGTGAGAACCCACGCCTGCCTACGGTTTTTGTACTGTGTTGCTGTACTCAAGCACTGTCACCAATGTTCCCTCTAACCTGCGCTGGGTCCGCCGCCAACATTCTTGCCGGCGGGGGGGGGGGGGGGGATGCAGAGCGATCGACGCTCTGCCCCTCCCCCCACTGGCAGGAAAGCCGGCAATGGACCCGGCGCAGATTAAAGAGAACACTGCGAGGGTACTGCGGCATGTGTTAGACCCTGTGTCTAACACACACCGCAGCACCCTCACAATGTTCTCTTTAATCTGTGCCAGATCCTCCGCCGGCATTCCTGACGGTGGGGGGAGGGGCAGAGTGTTGATCGCTCTGCCACCCCCCCACCCCCACCGCCGGCAGGAATGTTAGGTAAAGGGTAAAGCCAGCATTTATGACGTGGTTGGATCAAAACCCTCGGGACGTCTGACTGCTGATGTAGCTGTGCATTAAATGAGAGTCATAAGCTGTAAAGATGTCTTACATATTGGAACATGGAACATATGAAGCATGAACCAAGGGAAGTTAGAGGTTGTCAAGAATGAAATGGAACCTGTAGAACTTCATCTGTTGGGTGTCAGTGAACTGAAATGGACAGGCATCGGGCACTTTGCATCAGATGATCACATGGTCTACTAAAGAAATGAAAGACAAAGAAGAAATGGTCTTGCATTTATAATAAAGAAGAAACTTGCAAGAACTGTAAGCGTTCATTGACTACACTGTAATTCACTAATCTCTATTTGTCTACGAGGAATGTCTATCAACACAACTATAATTCAAGTATATGCCCCAACAACAGCTGCAGAAGAGGATGAAATTGAAGCGTTCTATGAACAGGTACAAGCTGAAATTGACAGAAGATGCAAACAGGATATCCTGATAGTCATGGGTGACTGGAACACAAAGGCTGGCAACAAAGAAGGTGGCAAAGTGGTTGGAAAATATGGACTTGGCAACAGAAATGAAGCTGGAGAAAGACTGATAGAATTCTGCAAGACCAACAATCTATTCATCTCAAACACCTTCTTCCAGCAACACAAGCGGTAACTGTACACATGGACTTCACCCAATGGATTGTACAAAAATCAAATTGACTACATCTTTGGAAGTCAGCTATAGAAAAGCTCTATAACATCAACAAAGACAAAACCTGCAGCTGACTGTGGTACAGATCATCAACTACTATTATGCAAACTCAATCTAAAGTTGAAAAAGAGCAAACCACTCATGAATGCAGCAAAATATGACCTTGAAAATATACCACTGGAATTTAAAGACTGCCTACAAAATCGATTTGCTGCTTTAGATACAAATGACAGAGCTCCAGAAGTTATGGAATGACATCAAGAAGGTTGTGTTGGAAGAAAGTGAGAAGTCTCTACAAAAGGTGAAAAAGCGAAAACAGCCAAAATGGATGATGGAAGAAACTCTGAAAATTGCCCAGAAACGCAGAGAAGCTAAAGCCAGAGGAGAAAGAAAGACAGTTGCAGAACTGAACAGAGATTTCCAACGTGCAGCAAGACAGGACAAGGAAAAGTACTACAATGACACATGCATGGAAATAGAAGCAGAAATTATTAGAGGAAGAACAAGATCAGCTTTCCTAAAGCTATGAGAGTTAAAGAAAAAATTTCAGCCTCGAATTGGAATGTTACAAGATGGTCAATGTTCTATGTTGAATGATGCTAAGAAGATTAAGAAAAGGTGGAAAGAATATACAGAGTTTCTATATGATAAAGATCAAGTGAACCAACAGCCATTCCAACCTGTACCTTATGATCCAGAACCATTGGTGATGAAAGAAGAAGTTGAAGCAGCATTGACAGCCTTATCAAAGAACAAAGCACCAGGCATTGATGGCATTCCCATAGAAGTATTACAGCAATCTGATGCAGCTGTTACCAGACTTACAAGGCTCTGCCAAGGAATTTGGAAGACAACATCCGGGCCAATTGATTGGAAAAGATCTGTGTTTATACCAATACTAAAGGAAGATGATCCAACTGACTGTGGAAATTATCACACAATCGCTCTGATCCCACATGCCAGCAAGATTATACTGAAGATTATTCAACAGAGACTACAGCCATACCTTGAACAAGGACTACCTGAAATGCAAGCAGGGTTCAGGAAAGGGCGAGGAACAAGAGACATCATCGCAGATGTGAGATGGATCCTTGAAAAGACTAAAGAATACCAAAAGGATATATATTTGTGCCTTATCGACTATAGCAAGGCTTTTGACTCTGTAAACCATGAGAAACTCCGGGCCACATTAAGAAGCATGGGTATACCAGAACACCTGATCGTTCTCTTTCACAATCTGTACATTGATCAAGAAGCAACAGTTCGAACGGAACAAGGAGAAACAGAATGGTTTAAAATAAGCAAAGGTGTAAGACAAGGCTGTGTACTTTCCCCTTACCTGTTTACTTTATATGCAGAACAAATCATCAGAGAAGCAGGATTGTATGAAGACAACAGAGGTGAGAAGATTGGTGGAAGACTCATCAACAACTTTCGCTGTGCTAATGATACCACATTACTGCCTGAAAATGAAGATGATCTGAAACATTTGCTTCTCACGATCAAAGAACATAGTCTTAAAATGGGCCTGCACCTTGATGTAAAGAAGACAAAGATCTTGACAGCTGGCAAAATCAACAAGTTCATTGTTGAAGGAGAAGAAATTGAAATTGTGGACAACTTTAACCTACTTGGATCAACTATTAATAAAGAAGCAACAAGCAGTCAAGAAATCCGACGATGCATTGCTCTTGGAAGAATGGCTATGAAAGATCTAGACAGGATTCTCAAGAGCAGAGATGTCTCTCTCTATACAAAGATTTGACTTGTTCAAGCCATGGTATTTTCAATAACATCATATGGATGTGAAAGCTGGACAGTGAAGAAGATAGACAGGAAGAAAATTGATGTCTTTGCATTATGGTGCTTGCGGCGAATACTGCGTATACCATGGACTGCCCGAAGAACAAACCAGTCAGTACTAGAGATCAAACCTAAGCTTTCTTTAGAAGCTCAGATGACAAGACTTTGACTTTCATACTTTGGACACATCATGCGAAGAGAGAGATCATTAGAGAAAGACATCATGCTTGGCAAGATAGAGGGTCAACGCAAAAGAGGAAGGCCAGCAATGAGATGGATCGATACAATAACAGCAGCTACGGGTACCAGTCTGTCAAGAATGAGCCGCTTCACTGAAGACCAAACACAATTTAGGACAACTATTCAGAGGTTCGCCATGAGTCAATACCGACTCGATGGCACATAACAACAATATGATCACGCCATGGAGTGATACAGAGGCAATACTGTATTCTTTGTTTTATTTTCTATTTCCTTTTCTAAAATGTCCTATTGCTCTGATTGCTTTTGACTGCCACTGAACACTGGGCAAATGATTAGTGACTTCTAATGTGGAATGCAGCATTTTGTAACTATAATTTAGGTTAATTTTCCCTTTGTGCATTGCTTTGCACTTGTCCATGTTAAATTTCTGCTGCCACTTTGATGCTCAGTCTCCTAGTCTTGCAAGGTGGTCTGCAGTTTTTTTAAAATCTGCACACAATTTTACATCTTTGAATAATTTTGTGTCCTCTGCAAATTTAATGAGCTCACTGCTTGTTCCCAATTCCAAATAATTTATAAATAGGTTAAAAAGCACGGTCCTAGTACAGATCCCTGAGGTACTTCACTATTCACCTTCCTCCTATTTAAAAAAAAGGATCATTTAACCCTTGTCTGTTTTCTCTTTTGAACAGTTCCTTATCCACAATAGGACATTGCTTCCTAATCCTTGGCTTTTTAATTTCCTCAGGACTCTTTTGTTAAATGCATTTTCAAAAGCTTTCTGAAATTCCAGAAGTACTATATCACCTGCCTCAACTTTATCTCCATTTTTATTTATGCCTTTAAAAAAATGGAGCAGATTGGTTAGATGGATGGGGTCACAGGCATCCCAGATATTTCTGAAATTGAGCGGGAACGTCTAAATCCATTGCACTGCCCCAGATACGCCTCTGCCATGTCCCCTGCTTACTTGGCCATCCCTGATACAGAGACATCTTTTAAAATCATTTGTAAAATGGTCCTGGGGCTCTCTCTGTGATTTGAATGTTTACATGCATGTTTTCAGACATCCAAATCATGACTAAGACTTTTAAAATTTCCCCCAGAAATGATTTTTATGAAAGACCCCAAATCTCTAATAGTATATCTGCAATTTTATGTTGGATTTCTCTCAGCACCATTCTGTTCAGGTGATGTGCTGTTCTTTATTTTTTCGATGGCTTATTAAATCTTCCTGATTTGAGCCCATGCGTGTGCTGTGTTGAGTGTTGGCTGAACCGACAAGTGACTGAGCATCACTTAACATATCACGACCTTCCTATTGTTAGTTCTCTGAGAAAAATCCTTAAACTTGAATTCCCCTTCCAACTATCCTATGAGGAGAGACTTGAAGACCTAAATATGTACACTTTGGAGGCGAGGAGGGATAGGGGAGATATGATTCAGACTTTTAAATACTTAAAGAGAAATAATGAACAAACAAACCTCTTCCAGAGACGGGGAAGCTGTAAAACTAGAGGGCATGACATGAAGCTGCAAGGTGGTAAATTGAAAGGCAATGTCAGGAAATATTTTTTTACTGAAAGGGTAGTGGATGCTTGGAATGCCCTCCCGATGGAGATGGTGGGGGCAAACACAGTGACGGAATTCAAAGTGGCCTGGGACAGACACAGTGGATCACTTTACAGCAACAAGATTAAATCAAAATAAACTGAACCATCTAATTTCTCAACAAATAGGAGTGTCCTACATGGAGCGATGGGGGGAGGAGCGGTGGGTTCACCCCTAAACAAAGAAACAAAGATATGAGGAGGGGTGCACTTACTCTCTAAAAGACATGGGAAGGGGTGCACCTACTCCTGCCATATTGCTGGGCAGACTAGATGGACCACGCTGGTCTTTATCTGCTGTCATTTACTATGTTACTATGTAACTAGGCTACCAAGACGATGTTTTCATATTGACCAAATGCTACTGATTTTGTACGATGTTTTTCATTAAAGCAGGCGCCGTCCACATTGAGGCAGAGTCTCAGAAATAGGCCTGCAAGAGTTTGTTTCTGCAGTATAATCCTGGCAGTGTGGAAAAGGATACACCCATATTACTCATAAACATATCTCTGCTAAGAACTAACCTCTCTCATACCCTGTTAAAAAGAACTATGGGAGCCAAACTATGTGCAAAATGTAATACCTAGTTGTATTTTCTACCTGTATTTGATACTGTTTTTCAAAACAAAAAAAAATCCTTTTGCAAATTGATTAGAAAAAGTAGGCTCACAGATCTGCATCTATTTGTATGGGTAGTTTTGTAAAGGAAATTATTTATATAGTGACATTACCCATGTAGTTTTACCCAGATGTAGGGCAGCCAGTTTTTAAGCAGCACATTTCTGACATAAATCCCTCTTTTATGTGTAGAAAGGCTTTGAAAATTGCTTCCAAGGTATGTAGTCTGGAAATAGCAGTAGAGCAGAAGGGAGTAGATGAGAGCCACGTAGTATAATTTTCTTCCTCTAGCTTCAAACACACCACATTATTGGAACATCAAATGTAATAAATAACCTGGAAACCGTTCCATACATTTTGTCACCCTTTCTGAACCTTTTTCTAGTTCCACTATATTTATTTATTATTTTATTTAACTAGGCTTATATATTGCTTTTCAACCAGTCAAAGCGATGTACATTCAGCTACTGTATATATATATTTTTCTCTTGTCCCTGAAGGGCCCACAATCAGGCAACTAAACTAAATAATTCAATGAGACAACAGAGGGTTAAATGGCTTGCCCAAGGCCACAAGGAGCACTTGTGTGATTAGAAAGCCCAGTCCTTCCAGCTCAAGATTGATGTCCTCTAGTGATGCTTAATATGGATCCCGTTATTATGTACTTACTGTCTAGATTATTTTTCTCTACATGAATTACTTTGCACCTCTGCACATTGGGCCCGATATTCAGTGGCTGTGGCTAGCACTGCTAAAGCAGCTAATCACCACTGCCGAACACTATAACTATGGATATTCAATGCTGCGGACATATCTGGGTCCTGGCATTGAATATCTGGTTTGCTGCCCAGTTAGCTTGTGTTGCGAAAGTTAGGTCAGCCTTTGCTGCACCTGACTTTCACCACTTTGCAATAACTGGGCAATGGCTCAGTTGGCTCAGTATCAGCGCTGCCCGGTTATCGATGGTGCTGCCCCTGGTTAGCATCGGGGCATACAGCAGCGGCACTATTCAGTGGTACTAACCGTGTTAGTAATGCTGAAAATCCCGGACAAGGGGATTAATATAGTTAGCAGGTCTGCTAACCGTGTTAATCTCTTTGAATATCGGGCCCATTAAATTTAATCTGACATTTAGGTGTTCATTCTCCATATCTTAAATGATCCTTCTGCAAGTGCTCAAAAATCAGATCATGATTTAACTATTTTGAATAATTTTGAGCTGTCAGCAAAATTTGTTACGCATCATTCCCAGCCCTAGATCACCAGAGGTTGCAGACAATGTACAATAAAATAAACAGCACATTTAAATAAAATAAAATAAAAAAATAAAAGAGGCAAGATATAAAATACACAGAAGCCTGTGCAAAATGAAAACACCAGACCCTGTCCTTCAAACCATACACGCTTAGAAAGAGAGAATCAAAACATGTCAAATATATTACCTGCTAAGTTCCAAATTTCTGCTTCACAGGCTGAAAAGCTGTGTGCATTCAGGTCAGGTTCATTTTGTATCTGTGCAACATAAGCATAGTTCTCCTAGGGGCCGGGGTGTCAAACTGGTGGAGAGGAAGGACACTTGGAGCATTAGGAGGGCACTACCTCCCAGCCCCCTCAAAATATGCCTAAGGCATGAATGTATATTTTATTGACCTAAACTCAATTTTATCCAAATGAACATGACTTTTTATAGATAGGGCCTGATTCCATCGCACAAATAGCGGGGATGGAGGTCTCAATGGGACGTCCATCCCCGATATTCATGACTGCTTCCCTCCTCCGCCCCATATAACTTCCTCACCGGTTGTGCGGAGAAATTAGACAGGGGTGGGGAAGGGGCAGCATGGGGGCGGAGAATGGGCAGGCAGTGGGAGGTCACCGGCCCAGGACATATAGGGCCGATTCTAATGCCAGCCTTGTACATCTAGGGCCGGCTAAATGTCCAGGGAAGTTCTTCCACCTCTGAGATGGGGCAGGAGGCCAGATCGGGTGTCGGGCTGCGGGGAATAAACACTTTTTTTTGGCAGTCGGCATCGCGGCTTTTAAATGGAGACGTGGTGCCATGGCGCTGTGGCTCCATTTAAAAGCCTGACTGAGTTAGGTAGGCCAGACTGAAATGCAGTCCCGGCCTGCATGTACATGGCTGATCACAATTCTGATCCCGTGGAGCTAGACGTGCTCCCCGGGATCAGAATTGCGATCTCCTCTGTACGTCCGGCTCAGATCGGATGTACAGAGGGGATCTATATCGGGATTAGAATCAGGTTGGTAGTCTTTTACTAACGGGAGCTACTTGTTAGAGCATGTTCTGGTGTGCACTGAATGCACGATGGGATGCAAGTTGGGCAATGATAATGCAGGATGATTCCCACACTAACTGTGCAACCCACATTAAGGTCACAAGTTGGCTTGGTAGGGGTGGAAAGAGGGTATGGTGAGTTTGGCGCAGTTACCACTGTGTTCACATTGCAAACTAGCTGCATTAGTACAGGTTCAACTGATACCACCTCAATAAGTGGCATTAGGTGAACCCATTCTAATGCCGTACACGCTTTGGGTCAGAGCTCCATTTTAAATGCCAGGGAAATGATTTCCATGCTCCCGACAGATTACACGGGGGTGTTGTACCTAACATGCCATGTTTTGGGTGCTATTCATGCATTAGGCACAACACCTTAGCACCTATTAGCATAAGGCCCCCATAAATGCATTTTACATGTAAAGGTATAAATGCAATAGAATAAATAATAAAGTAGCAAAATAAAAAGGAAATAAAAAAATACTAGTTACCATGCAGGGAGGACAATTACTGTGTGCTGAAAAGCACGTGATAAATGTATGATCTTACACATAAAGCCTTTTTTCAAGGGACCATCAAAACTCATTATGATTTCATCATCGGTTCAGGTTTTTTTTATTTTATTATAAGTCCAGTTAGCACAGATGCACTCACTGTGATGGTGAAAGGTCAACCCATGGTAATTGCCAAAAGCCGGAACGTGCACTAAGGGACTTGCCTGCATGGTAACTGTCTGTCATGTGCTAGCCACACTCGAAACAACTACCGCAATACGATCTCACCTAATGCCCATTTATTTTGACTCAAAATACACGATAGGGGCAAACATATTTCTCACTTTAGTTAAAGGGCCCCAAAGACTCTTATACATGAGTTGATCTTTCTATGCTAACTATATTTTAAGTTTTTTACATCTATTCCAACAAAATAAGAAGGATGTTCGTTTTGCAATCCTACTGTACGTAACATACACCTTGCCATTAATAGTAAGCATTTAGCTAGATATTGGCTGCCACACAATATATTCACCTGTATGTCCATCCTCTGCACAAAAGCTTGTCTATTCATTTGTATGCCTGTATCTATTGTTATTTCCTAGTTCTTAGATTCCAAATCTGCTTCACGTTCAAGGGAAAAAGTAATTAGAAAAAGAAATGAAAAATGAACATAAGATAGGAAAAGCAAAAGTAGGATGGATACAGGCATTGTTTTGGTATTAATATGGACATCCCCAAAAGCAATGAGATGCAAAAGCAGTTACGTTCTTATTTTAACCCCCAAAATAAAAAGCATGGGGGGCAGGTAACCTGCTGGGAGCTTCAGCTAAAACCCTAAACACGTTTCTGGGCAACTAGTTGGGTCATGTTGGTGTTTATCTGCTGCCATTTATTATGTTACCCTAATCAGCTCCACCAGTTTGTGTGGTCTAAAAATGTTTTCAAATTAAATTGTTTATGCAAAATATCTCATATGTGGTTCACAAGCCAATGTTTAAAGTTACAAAAAATAGCTGTTTTAAAGTGTTTTCACTACTACTAGGACATGTTCCCGTGAAGCAGTGTGGGAGTCCTGCACCTGCACTGCTGCTGGTATCACAGCATCTCCCACATCCGGCAGCAGTACGGGGCCCAGGATATCAATGCTTGACCCAGTACAAGCATTGTGGAACCTGTGTCTTTTGGGGAAACTGCTAGGTACATATGACCTAGATTGGCCACTGTTGGAAACAGGATACTGGGCTTGATGGACCGTGGTCTGACCCAGTATGGCATATCTTATGTTCTTATGTTCTTATGTAGGTCTGTGGGAACATCGTTCATAAGAAAAATAATGGAAATGTTAGCAACCGGCCTGTTGCCTTCTCCTCTCCTAATGTTTAAATCACTTAAAGTGCTTTTAATAAGCTATGGAATTTAACCACAGTTATAGTTCAATTTGATTTTATATACCGCCTATAGCCAGGCATCTAGTTTGTTTGTTTGTTTATTTATTTATTTATTTATTTATTTATTTATTTAACAATGTTTCTATACCACTTTTCTTGTATTCAAGGCGGTTTACATTGAACAATGAACAAGAAACATTACATAGAACAAGGTCATTAAACTTGGAGAACAGGGGAATTAGCAGTATTTGCATGCTTTCTTGTTACAGGTTGTGGGAATTTAATTCTTTAAATAAGGCAATTTCCTGTTCTTTGTAAACTCAATGTTGTTTGTATACATTGTAGTATGCTTGTTTGATGTACACCGCGCTGATTTTAATAGCGCGGTATAGAAGCAAATGTTAAATAAATAAATAAATAAATAAATGTTATTTTTTTTATTTTTTCAAAAGCACATTCTGTCATTCACTCTTTCAAATATACACTCTCTTCCTCACTGAAACAATTCAATATGTTTCAGGATTCAATAAATCCTGTGAGCAGTACGCTGTTTTAAAACAGCTCACTTTAAGGTATTTATTTTCACTGCACTGGGAGTTTTCTACCTTCAGCCTTTATTTTCCTTCACTGCTTGAAGGACTCCAAAGCTATAGAAAGCAAGTTATACACTGTTAAGCTTTTAACCAAAAGAGTGCTCAAAATTAAGCTTACTCTATTAAATTAATTAAAATTCTCACACTCTGACCAATCAATTCAAATCCTCATTCAGTTTGGTTTTAAAAGGGCTTGAATGAGCTTCAGGGCTCCCTCAGCCTGCTTCCAGTCGCTAAGGAAAAAAAAAAAGTTCACACACTTTTAAGTTTTCTCTTTAGCTTTCATGCAAGCTCCTTGCACACTCCTCCTGTATATAATTCTCAATTACTTACAATTCTGATATCAAACAAATCCTTTCACAGCTCTCCCATACAGAGACACTCTGGCATACCTTTCTCCATCAGAAATCTTCACCCCAATAAGCCTTCAGCTAAAGTTCCTGCATATGGATTCTATCCTCTCTGTAAAAGTGTTCTTACACCCAGCTATGTCAGAAAACAGTCCCGTACTGCCTTCATTTCAATTCACACAACACACTTTCAGTGCTCTAAAACTCCTAGCAGAACTTTGTATACATAAAACATTTTACAGGTCTTTTCTTTAAAGATTGCTTAGCATCTGTTTTATTTACTGGGTCATGATTTTTATCTCTTTATCTCCTGTGAGCTATCCCCATGCCTGCCTGTATTGAAACTGCAGTCTGATTCCCCATACATTCAAAAACGCACATATGCCCACACATATTCCTTCAGAAGGTAAAACATTATTTCTTTTGCATGTTTCCTATCTGACTCTTCATTTCATTTGAATTAGCCAGCCTTTCATTTTAAATGTTTATTTCTGTATTTGAGATTTTACTGACCCTTTTCATTTATTTTTAATGTTGCTGTCAGCAGGCACTTTTAACTTTTTCTCTCTGCCATTAGAATGTGTTGTTTTGTGGCCCACCTCCTTCTGGTTAAATCTGGTAGCTCACCTTTTACTCTGAAGTCCTCCTCATAGTATGCTGGGTCGCTCTAGTGCACTAGAGATATTATATCTAATCTTTGCAGCAATATTAGCAAGACAAAATGATGCTCCCCTGGAGCATTTCTTCTCTGAAACTGTGGTGCAGGCCAACTTCTATAAGCACAGTCCCACTCTTTACTCCAGTCAGGCTTCATATGACTTCCTGTCACAGTTCACATTCTCACTTCAAACTATCTAATTCCAGCGTTGCAGACCAACCTCAGTACAATCTTTAAATCACTCTTTGTGGAAATGTTTTTACCCAATAAAGTCCAGGGTTAAAGACTGTTTTGCCCCTACCCTCAATAGCTCAACAGACACATAGTGCTGACATTCAGAGTTGTCTTATTTCTAAGTATAATGTTTCTCATATCATGAGCAGAGAAAAATAACCTTCACAGACCCGCACACTGCTGTTTATTGCAATTAATAAGCCCAGCTCCTTATCCACAAGCAAAATTCGGAAGTAGTCTAACAACACAGCTGAGTCTTACCATCCAATTTGCTATGAGGAGGGAGGAAGGAGGATGGAGGACTAAGGGTTGGTTGTGGAGGAAGGAGTAATTTGGGAAGTATTGTGCAGGCTCAGTTGGTTTGGTGGGTTTGACTTTCCTGGGCAGGAGTGCTGGAAGGAGAAGCGGTGGCACTGGAGGCTTGAACCTATCTGCCCACCCATTCTGATAGCAGGGTTAGTTGGGAAGGATTCCATTATAGGGTTTGGGTATGGATTTACAAGGGGTAGAGTAGGGAGGCAGAATGAGGGTGAGGATGTCGCAGATTGAGCAGTGAGGGAAATATTTAGACCTCCCCCACTGTTAATATATACCTAAATTGTGCAGGAAAGAGCAGTGGAGCAATGCCTAGGCTGCTGAATACCATAAGATTGCAGAGGGCTTTAGTGCTTGCAGGACTTGGCAGTGGTGGGTGCTGATGTTGTGGGAGGGTGCTGGCTTGGCCACATTTTAAATAAATTGAAGGAAGCCACAACCACCTTTGGCTCTGCAGCATGGCTGGAGTTGGGGGGGGGGGTCACATTGCCGGGACTGCCTTGGCTATCGGGGTCTCTGGCAGTGGTGGGAAGGCCACAGAGTGTGGCCTGATGAGGTGGGAGGCTAGACATTTGGCCACCAGGATCTGTGGCTGGCTGGGCAAGCAATACGGTCAGGTCTGGTGGCCTGCTTCCGAGCATTGGCGGAGCTACTGGAGCAGGTCTGAGGCCTGTGAAGGAGTCGGAGCTGGCCTTAAAGTGGCCATGGTACTGTTACCAGCTGGTGTGCTGGTGGCCAGTGGGGTGAGTAATTAAGTACTGTTGGAAGCACAGGAGGGCAGGCATAAGGCTGGGAGAGCCTAGAAGAGTATTTTAAATATATTAAAAGTTGCTGAAAGTTGCTGCAAATTGCAGCTTAGGCTAGACACAGGGCATTGTCTTCCTGGCTCCAGGTGGGCTCCAGAGTCTCAGTTTTGACTGCAAAGGGCAGAAGGCTCAGGAGATCCTAAGTACATGATAAAAATTAAAGTTTTATTTTCTGACCAAACCCAGAAGTAAAGACTCTGAGCATGCTTCCAGGCTGAGCAGGTGTAGTAAGAACAAGCTGCTCGAGCCTCTGTGGAGGGGTACAAAGGAAAGTAATGTGCCTGCCTAATGTGGGAAGCACGGGAGAGAGGGATATAACAATGACATTGTTACATAGCTTCATTTAAAGAGATAATAACCTGATTTCAAAATGAATGAAAATTTGTTTTTTTTTCCTACTAATGGCTGGGCTGAGGGCCGTTGACGGGTATCTGGAACAATTTCATTGGCAGACGAGTCCCGAAACTGTCAGAACTGTGAAAACTTTAGTGTTCCACTGGTTATAGTTACGTCAGTTGGGGCTTGACTGCAAAGAAGGCAGGTGGTGTGACTGAACCAACTCTGGTGCCGTCCTTGCTATTGATCTTTGACTAGAGACTACATAGGATCCCAAAGATGCTAAATATTTCTTGAAACTTTCCCACTTGAGATGGCGTAAATACTATGGGGTAAGAAACTAGTGAATAAGCAGCCAATATTCTGGTCTGATATTATGTTGGATGTTGCATGAAAGAGATGGATTTGTTAGGGGAATCAGTGCTGTATTGCTTTGCAATTAAATCTGTCATTCGCAGCAAAAATGGTCATGTGTCCAAAATATAAAATGTTGTGCTCTGTGTGGCATCATTTTTAAACACTGGCACTAGGACGCCAGAAAAATTCACATTCTTGTAGCATCACAGAGGTTCGGCTTGACAGAACATGGGAATTGCTAAGTAATTCTCAGTCTCCACATATGGCATGGGTTATGGAAGTTCAGGAGCTTCTCAGAAGTCATTAAGGATGATATTTGGTGATTTAATATACTGGAACTATGTGGCAGCCTGCGGACTAGCAGCATGAGAAGGTGCTATCGAGCAGAGCAGCACATTTGGGAGCCTAGATTCTAGGAGATCAATAGTAAAAAAAATTACTCAGCCATTCCAACAGAGGAGTAGTCTAGTAGTGAGAGCACTAGAACAACCACCTAGTAACCAAGGTTTGAATCCCACGGACTCTCCTTGTGGCCTTGGGCAAATCATTTAACACTCTGTTAACTCAAGTACAACCTTAGACTGTAAGCTCTCTGGGGACAGAAAAATACCTGCATGTAACCTGCCTTGATTTACTACTGGAAAGGCATAAGCTGTGCTGGTATTCGGAACAGTCTGATTAAACATAACAGTATAAGATGGGATGCACAAAAAGCTGTCCTAAGTTTATCTGCATAAATTTAACCAAGTATGGCCAGTGGCTCAGCTTTGTTGAATAAGTCAGTTAGCTGAATATCAGCCCTGCAGCATTTTTAGATACACAAAAGTAAAGTACCTTTATTGTACCTGGCCTTTAGTGCACATAGCACAGTTTGCAAGATTTTATGAGTGGGAGGAGCCCACAAAAGATTTTTGTATGTAAAAGTTCTATTAGATGGTGATAGAATGTGGGGCCACAATCTGGTGTTGCTTAAGGCTCAGTATCCTAATAACTGATGAATAAATATGTGCAGCCATTTGGAACCTTAATGAAAAGATGCTGGCTTTAAATGCTTAATATATGCTGATCATACTGTGCGTGTTTGTATAGAATCAGATTGAATCAAACACCATATAACAATGGAATATCTGATTGGACCTTACCTTTGCCTGTTCTCCCCTCCCTCTGTTTATATTGATTAGCTCATTCCATTCCAGTAGTAGGTTCATCAGCTAGCTGAATTTTGTGTACATGTTCCTGTGGAATGGGGTTTTATGTAAAACCAAGACCAGAGGTTGTGACCTTCTCTCTGGCTTCTTACCAGTTGATTTTTCTAAATTTAAGGTGCTAGCATTCAGTATACCTTTGGCTGAAAGAATGACAGAAGGCGTCAAAGAAATTATTTGCCTCATAGGAAAAGAAATGGACTGCAGAAAATACATCTAAATTTACTGTAGACCTATTGCCTCAATAAGACATGCAGGGTGTAATTATATAAAGCTTGTAAAACTTGTTTTACATCTGATTTAAGTTTTGCCGATTCACCTATTTAAATTGGCCTCTATCTTTATTTTAACTCACTATTGTATTTTAGATGGTACCCTATTGTGGAGAAGGTTAGTGTTCATGTAATCTGTGGCAAATTTTGTATGGGGGAAATAGAATATAAATGCCATTTTAAATTAAATTAAAATTGAATGATTAACCTGCCATGCTATAAAGTATTTTTTCTCATAATCCTTTCCATCTACCCTGACAGCAAGGAAAGGGCAGACAGCTGGGGACTGAAAGCTGCTTCACAGATGCACATCTGTCCCGCGGTAATGCAAAAATTCATTCACCAGCCAGTGTTTGGTTATTTTCTTCAATTCATTCTGAAGATACCTTAGCATTTACACCGCACTAAATGAAAAGTTGCCCCTTCTTCACTTAGAGCTACAATCCCTGCTTTAGATCGTCCCTATTTTTTGTGATGTGTCTTGTCTGAATGTCTTGTCTAGATTGGAAACTGCAAGGAACAGGGGGTGGCTGTTATATTGCTATTGATGATTTGGTTATTTATTTACAAGATTTATATACCATCAATTATTTTGCAATAACCAAAAATAAGTTGAGTACCAGAAACATAGAAGACAGGAATAGACGGGGGGGGGGGGGGGGTGTTGGGGATGGGGTAGCACAACAATTTCACTAAAAATAAAAAATAAAAATTGGTAAAATGTTTATTAATGCAGGATACAAAAGGAGGGGTAGAGCAAGTGCTGGAAGAATTGAAATAATTAGTCACTAAAGGCCTGGGTGAAAAAACAAGTTTTCAGACCTGCCTTGAATTGTGAATATGAAGATTCAATGTGAAATTTGATGGGCATCTTATCCATGAAAACATTATTTTTTGATGTTGCTTTTAAATTTACCTCCTTGGAGCTTGATTTTATGTTTTCTAGTTTTACAACTTCTCTTATGAAATAGATTTGTTTGTTCATTAATACCCTTTAAGTATTTAAACAGCTGTATAATATCTTCATGTCCCTCTTCTCCTCTAGCATATACATATTTAGAAGTCTCCTCTTATACGGCTTGTAATGCAGGCCCTAAATTATTCTGGCTGCCTTCCCCTGAAATGTTTCCAGTCTTTTTATATCCTTTGTGACTATGTTCTCCAAAACAGAGCACAATACTCCAAGTGAGGCTTCACAAAAAACTTGTGCAGGAGTATTAATGCCTCCTCCTTTCTGCTGGTTATTCCTCTCTGTATACAACCTAGTATCCCTCTGGCTTTGTCACATTGTTTTGCACCTTGGGATCCTCAAACATGATCAGCCCAAGGTTCTCTCCTGATCCATGCATCCCAAGGGCATCACTCTGCACTTCTAGACATTAAATGTTAACTGGCAAGCATTAGACCATTCTACTCATTTTTGTGGCTCTTTCCTCATGTTGGTTACTCCTTTTTAGGAGTCCATTCTATTGCAAATCTTTGTGTCATTTGCAAAATAGCAAACCTTTTCTTTCAGAACTTCAGCAATATCACTCACAAAGACATTGAACAGTACCAGCCCTAGGACTGATCCCTGAGGACTCCACTACTCACCGTCCTTTCTTTTGAGTGAATTCCATTTATGACCATCCTCTGTCATATGTCAGTCAACCAATTTCTGATTCTGTTTACCACTCTGGGACCCATCCTTGGGCTGCTCAGTTTACTCAAGCCTCCTGTGAGGAGCAGTATGAAAGATATAACATAGTATATAACATACAGTTCTATATAACATAGTATATGATGGCAGATAAAGACCAGTGTGGTCCATCTAGTCTGCCCAGCAAAGCAGCAAGAGTAGATGCACCCGCCACTCCATGCAAGTCACCCTTCCCCATGCCTATGTTAAGGGGTGTACCCACCGTTCCTTGTAGGTCACCCCTGTTTGTTGAGATTTAAGAGAGAGTTATGTTTATTTTGATTTTATCTTATTGTTATAAAGGGATCCACTGTGTCTGTCCTATGCCATTTTGAATTCTGTCACTGTATTTGCCCCCACCACTTCCATTGAGAGGGCATTCCAAGCATCCACCACCCTTTCAGTGAAAATGTTTTTCCTGATATTGCCTTTCACTTTACCCTCTTGCGGCTTCATGTTATGCACTCTAGTTTTACAGCTTCCCCGTCTTTGGAAGAAGTGTGTTTGTTCATTAACACTCTTTAAGTATTTAAAGGTATGAATCATATCTCTCTTGTCCCTCCTCTTCTTTAGAGTATACATATTTAGGTCTTCAAGTCTTTTCTCATAAGTCATCTAACGCAGGCTCCAAATCATTTTGGTCGCCTTCCTCTGAACCTTTTCCAGTCTTTTTATATCCTTTGCGAGATATGGTCTCCAGAACTGAACACAATATTCCAAGTGAGACCTCATCAGCGACTTGTACAGTGGCATTAGTACCTCTTCCGTTCTGCTCGTAATTCCTCTTTGTGTGCAACCCAGCATCCTTCTGGCTTTTGCCACTGCCTTGTCACGCTTTCTCACCACCTTGAGATTCTCAGAAATAATCACTCCGAGGTCCTCCTGGTCCGTGTACACAAACCTCTCGCACCCTATCTCATACAATTCCCTTGGATTCCCAAGTGCATGACACTGCACTTATTCAAATTAAACCTTAACTGCCAAGCATTACACCATTCTTCCAGCTTTTGTAGATCTTTCCTCATGTTATCCACTCCCTCAGGGGAGTCCACTCCATTGCAAATTTTCTCGTCATCTGCAAAAAGACAGACTTTTTCATTCAGTTCTTCAGCAATATCACTCACAATATATTGAACAGTACCAGTCCTAGGACTGAACCCTTGGGCACACTGCTAATCACCTTCCTTTCATCCTAGTGAGTTCCATTTACCATCACCTTCTGTTATCTCTCAGTCAACCAATTTCTGATCCAGTTCACCACCTTGGCACCCATGCCCAGGCTGGTCAGTTTATTGATAAGTCTCCTATGAAGAACAGTATCAAAGGCTTTGCTGAAATCTAGGTAGATCACTTTCATCGCATGCCCTTGATCTAGTTCTCTGGTCACCCAGTCAATCAGATTTGTTTGGCAAGATCGTCTTTTGGTAAAACCATGTTGCCTCGGATCATGCAGCCTGTTGGTTTTGAAAAAGTCCACTATTCACTCTTTCAGATGAGCCCTCATTATTTTCCCCACCACCGAGGTAAAGCTTACTGGCCTATAGTTTGTCACTTCTTCCCTATTTCCACGTTTGTGAAGAGGTACCACATATAGTAATTACACTTACCTGGTAATTGTAGTTCCTTGAGAGACGACAGCTTAGTCCTCAACGAATGGGTTGTGCACCTCCTCCTGCAGCATGAAGACTGGACCAATCAAATTTCAGCACCACTGGAATCAGCATACCAGCCATCTCTGGAACTCCAGTGAACTACTGTCAAAGCAAACTCAAAGAAATAGCTAACCTTTAAACAAATTGCTTGTGTTATGTTTTTTTTTTTTTTTTGTTGTTGTTTTTTTATACACTGTAGCCAATGGCGCAAAACCAACAGACACAGAATGTCCCGCGCCTGCCACAGCTTAAGCAGAGAGCGAAAGCAAAAGGAAAACAGTGGAGCGAAAGGAAGAAACAAAGAGACAGACTCACCTGGGAATACGGACTTCTGAACCCAAGGCGTGCCGAACTAAAAAAGTATAGGGAGGGAAGGAGGACTAAGCTGTCGTCTCTCAAGGAACTACAATTACCAGGTAAGTGTAATTACTATTTCCTTATCGTTCCTCCAGCTTAGTCCTCAACGAATGGGATGTAAGAGAGCAGCCTAACGGCGGGATTCTTCCAGCCGGCACGCAAAACCGCGGAACCAAAACTGGCATCGTTCGCCGCCAAGACATCAAGTCTATAGTGCTTACTGAAAGTGTGTAGAGAAGACCACGTTGCCGCCTTACAGATCTCCACAGGCAAGACCAAACTAAACTCCGCCCAGGACGCCGCCTGCGCCCTGGTAGAATGAGCGCGCAATCCAACAGGCGGCATCTGACCGTGCAAGAGATAAGCCGAGCCAATCGCCTCCTTAATCCACCGAGCAATGGAGGCTTTCGCCGCCGCCTCACCTTTCCGAGGACCTCCAAAGAGCACAAACAGACGATTAGATTTACGAAATTCGCTGGTGACCTTCAAATAGCGACGTAAAACCCTCTTGAGATCCAAACGACAAAGACCACGATCAGACGCCTGCTCCTCCGACGCGGGAAACACCGGGAGCGATACCACCTGATTCAAGTGAAAAGGAGAAGACACCTTGGGCAAGAAGGAAGGCACTGGCCGCAGAACCACTTTCTGAGCCGAGAAAGACAGGAAAGGCTCCCTGCAAGAAAGAGCCTGAAGCTCAGAAATATGCCGCGCCGAACAAATTGCCACTAAGAACACCGTCTTAAGGGTCAAATCCTTTACTGACCACCGAGAAAGAGGCTCAAAGGGCGCCGCACTGAGAGTCCGCAAGACCAAGTTGAGATCCCACGAAGGTACAGATATCCGGCGGGCCAGACGAAGTCTAGAAACGGCCCTCAAGAAACGAACCACATCAGCATGGGCACCCAGCGAAACGCCGTGAACCTTACCTCGGTAGCACGAAAGCGCCGCCAACTGTACGTGCCAGGAACTGGCGGCCAATCCTTTAGCAAAACCGTCCTGCAAAAAATCGAGAACCACCGGAAGAGATGCCGTAGCAGCCCGAACCTGACGTCGAGAACACCAATCCTCAAAGATACGCCAAACCCGTACATAGGCCAGCGAAGTGGATCTTTTGCGCACTTGTAACAAAGTCGCCACAACAGACTTGGAATAACCCCGCTTTCTTAGCCGTGCCCTTTCAATAGCCAGGCCGTAAGAGAGAATCTCCCCACTTGCGGCATGCGAAGAGGCCCCTGACACAGCAGATCCGAATCCAGGGGAAGCCACCACGGGGATCCGTCCACCAACCTCATCAGATCGGCATACCAAGGACGCCGAGGCCAATCCGGCGCTATCAACAGCACCCGACCCCTGTGAGCTTCGATACGCTGAATCACGCGACCCAGCAGGGGCCACGGGGGAAACACGTAAAGAAGACCCGTGGATGGCCAAATCTGCAATAGAGCATCGATTCCTTCGGACATCGGTTCCCTTTGGCGACTGTAGAACCGAGCCGCCTTCGCTGAGCGCAACGTGGCCATCAGGTCCATGACCAGCTGGCCCCAACGCTGAACCAGCTGTGCGAATACCCTTGGGTTGAGCTCCCATTCGCCGGGATCCACCTGAACTCTGCTGAGAAAATCTGCCGTCACGTTGTCTTTCCCGGCAATGTGCGCTGCTGATATGGCCTGCAGTCGGGGCTCTATCCATTGGAACAACATCCGAGCCTCCGTCTCCAATGCTACGCTTCCGGTACCGCCCTGCCAGTTTATGTACGCCACGGCCGCCGCATTGTCGGAGAGCACCCGCACTGCCCGAGTTGATATCAGGGTTTCGAAGCGCTGTAACGCCAACCGCACAGCACGAAGCTCCAAGCGGTTGATCGACCAAGTGCTCTCCTCCGGAGACCAGAGACCTTGAACAAACTTTTCACCGCAATGAGCGCCCCAGCCCGTCAGACAAGCATCCGTCAAGAGCGGAACCCAGACTGGCTGCTCCAAGGGCATGCCCGCCTGGAGCGAGGACGGCTGAAGCCACCATCGCAGATCCCTCCGAACCGCCAGCGGGCAAGGGAGGCGTTTGTTCAGGAGTCGGACTGGTTGGACCAGCGACGGAGCAATGCTCTCTGAAGCGAACGCATGTGAAAGCGAGCCCAAGGAACTACCTCCAGGGAAGCCGCCATCGTCCCCAGCAACTGAAGGTAGTGCCAAGCTGACGGAGCGGGGCTCTGTCGAAACCGCCGCACGAGAGTCCGAAGTGTCAAGACCCTGCAGTCGGGAAGAAACACCGATCCCACGCAAGTATCGAACCGAACTCCCAAATATTCGAGAGCCTGCGTAGGGACCAAATGGCTCTTGCGCGGGTTGACCACCCAGCCGAGAGACTGCAAGAGCGCTACGACTTTGGAAGTCGCCGCCATGCTCTCCGCGCGAGACTTTCCGTGAATCAACCAGTCGTCCAGATAGGGATGGACTAGCACCCCGTCCTTGCGCAAGGCTGCCGCCACTACCACTATGATTTTGGTGAACACTCGCGGCGCGGTCGCGAGACCGAAGGGCAATGCTTGGAACTGGAAGTGACCCCACGGCAGAGCGAAGCGGAGATACTTTTGTTGGTCCTCCCGAATAGGGATATGGAGATAGGCCTCCGTGAGGTCGAGAGAAGTGAGGAACTCGCCCCTGCGGACGGCGACCAGCACTGACCGTAGGGTTTCCATCCGAAAGTGTGGTACTCGCAGACAGCGGTTCACGCCTTTGAGATCCAGAATAGGGCGAAGAGCACCATCCTTCTTTGGCACCACGAAATAAATGGAATATCTTCCGAGACCATATTCCGCCTGCGGAACGGGAACTACCGCCCCCAGCTGAACAAGATGATCAAGGGTCTGCCGAACCTGAGCTGTCTTGCGATCTCCCCGGCAGGGAGACGCCACAAAGGAATCGAGCACGGGTCTGGCCAGGTCCAGAACATACCCGTCCCGGATGATATCCAAGACCCACTGATCGGAAGTAATCTGGGCCCAAGCGGAGAGAAAGCGTCGAAGCCGGCCTCCGATCACTGGAATCTCCACCTGGACCCGCAGCCCTTCATTGGGGCTTGCGAGCGGACGCAGGGGTGGCAGCCGCAAATCCTCTACTGGCTCCCCGAAAGCCACGAAAGCTCGAAGTCCTCGAGATATATCTGCCCCGCTGAAATCCACCAGAACGGGGTGACCGAAACCTACGAAAGTCCCGAAACTGCCACCGAGCGGCCGGAAGCGATCGTCCTCGCTTAGGCCTATCCTCGGGCAGGCGACTGCCCTTGGACTCACCCAAATCTTTGACCAACTTATCCAAATCCTCACCAAACAGCAGCCTACCTTTAAAAGGCAATTTGCCTAACCGCGACTTGGACGAACCATCGGCCGCCCAATTCTTCAACCAAAGGGCTCTGCGAGAAGCTACCACAGATGCCATGCTATTGGAGAGAGCTCTGATGAGATCATAATGGATATCTGCCAAATACGGCGAACCAGATTCCAAGCGGTGGAGCTCACCTAACATCTCGGCCTCCAAGGAGTGTGTTTGTTGAAGCCGCTGAACCCAGCGCAGACAGGCCCGGGCAATCCAGGCTCCACAAACAGAGGCCTGCAACGCAATCGCGTCCGCCTCAAACGACTGTTTCAACAGACCGTTCATTTTCCGGTCCTGTGGCTCTCTCAAAGCCACACTACCTTCCACCGGAATCGTGGTTTTCTTAGTCACCGCCGACACAGCCGCCTCGACCTTCGGAGAGCGGAAACGCTCAAGATCATTGTCCGACATAGGGTAGAGCCTACGCATGACCTTCACCCCCTTGAGACCCGATTCAGGAGTATCCCACTCAGACTGAATCATCTGATCAATCACTCGGTGAATGGGAAAAACTACGTTAGATTGACGTACCGCCTGAATAATGGGGTCCGCCCCGTCCGCCGGAGGCGTTGGAGCCAAACCAAGAGTCTGAAGTGCCTCCGAAAAAAGAGCGGGCAGTTCCTCGCGCCGGAACACATGAATAATCTTTGCTTGATCCTCCTGCTCAGGGAGTTCGCCCTCCTCTAAGGGCTCGCCATCCGCTTCCTGGTCGAAGTCCGGATCCTCTCCTTCAGGCCAATCCGCCTCCGACTGGAAGGACTCGTGCAGACGTTGTCATTTAGGAGCCTTGCCACCGGCCAACGGGCTCTCCGCCGTCGTGGACGGGATGGTCATCCCTGGCGCCGAAAGGGAAGCAGCGCCCATGCTCTGGCGCCTACGGCAGAACGCCTGATGCATCAGCAAAACAAACTCGGGAGAAAAATCCTCCAAGGGCAAGACACCCCCTAGGTCAGACTGCCCCCCAGAGGCTAAAGAACCCGCAGAAGGCAGCCCCGATGTACCCTCCAGGGGCGATTCCAACTCCCCCGCTGCGGAACCAGGTTGCGTCCCAGCAGCCAAGGAACCCTCCAGGTGCTGCTCCATACTGAGAGACACTGACGTACAGCGTTGGCAGACGCCTGTCTCAGAAGCTGCGCCCCTCCGAGATCCACAAATCACACAAAGGGACCCCGCGGGCATGGAAGCACCCTGAGTCAGATTGGGAAGCGGCATAAACTGCCCCACAAAACTGAAAGGCAAATAAGTTTCACTGACCCAGAAGAACCAGCACACCAACTGGGAACTGGGCAGCTACTAGCCAACAGATAGGCAGCGAACTGATGTAATACAAGAAATGCTGCTTTTCCCTGTTTCCCTTTTCTGTCCTTATTGTGTTTTGTTTTTTTTGAAAACCCCCCAGAGGACTGTGCCCGGGGTTTGGGAAAGGCTAAACTAGCTGAAAAGGGACCGACAGCCCTGGAAAGAATAAGGATGAGGAGAGGAAAAACCCTATCCCCCCCCCCCTCCCCTAGCCGAAGGAGCTAAGCCCTCCGAAGGCTAGGGAAACAGAAAACAACTGAAAAGAATGAAATAAACATAAGAAAATGAAGGAAAATGAAAGAAAATGAAATAAAGTTAAAGGCAACCGCCGCGTGACCTACACGCTGAAAAGAACCGGGAAGCTGAAAATGGCCGCGGCAGCAAGAAAAAGTTTGGCGCGCTTTTGCTCCCCGCCGGCGAAACAGCCCGAGAACCAAAAATCCCTGCTGCCGACTGACCACCGCGCTCCGGGAACACTAACGAACCGGCAGCCCCCTGAAAAAATTAAAATCAGCAGGGAACCCCCGACGAGCTAAGCAGAGGCGCAGAGACTCTGAAACAGGACAGGCTCCGACCACCGTCAGCCGCTCGAACTTACCGGCACTCAACGAGCACGCTCTCTATCTCCCGGAGTGAAGCTGCTGCATAGCCACCGCAGGAGCTCTGTCCCGAACAGCCCTGGGACAGAGATCCTAATTAAGAAAACCAACAGGGAAGAAAAACACAAGCGGCTTAGGCTGGGCAGAAGAGAGACCTTCCTCAGGTCCGCCCCCCCCCCCCCCCACAGAGTGCCGAATGAGAAGGGAAATTTAAAGGGACAGTAACCCCTGAAATTGAGAAAGCAAAATAAGTCCTAAGCAATGTTCCCTCTAATTTTCTGTAGGCTGTGTGCGCATAAAATATCAGCTGTGCAGCTTTTGAAGGAAGGTTAAATTTTTGTGCGGCACATGACGACACTCGGAGTTCTATACTTTAAAATTTGACTACATGTCAGAATACAGTATGTACACCACATTGATTGCACTAGATAATATTGTAGAACTTGTGAAAACCGTAAATACACAACAACTTTTAAATTTTAAGATGTCTGTGTTGTTTTCTATCAGAATCAGAACCGTAATTTTTGTGCGCTCTGTTATAAAGTATGTGCGCTCGCTCGACGAGGTGTGTGCGCGCGCACACGCGCACAGCTTAGAGGGAACAGTGGTCCTAAGAGGACACCAAAAAAATGATTCAAAAGGTTAGCTAGTGCAAAATAACTAAAACTGACTAACTAGTGAGCCCAGCTAGGCTCACTAACGTCTTCCTGCTGCATGAAGACTGGACACACTGGAGTTCCAGAGATGGCTGGTATGCTGATTCCAGTGGTGCTGAAATTTGATTGGTCCAGTCTTCATGCTGCAGGAGGAGGTGCACAACCCATTCGTTGAGGACTAAGCTGGAGGAACGATAAGGAACAGCCCTTCTCCAGATCTTGTGGAACTTCTCCTGTTTCCAAGGATTTATTAAAAACATCCTTTAACGGCTCTGCAAGAACCTCTCTGAGCTCTTTCAGTATCCTGGGATGTATCCCATCTGGTCCCATGGCCTTGTCCACTTTCAGATTTGCAGGCTGTTCTAACACATCATCTTCTGTGAAAGGTGTGATATCTACTCCAGTCCCTTTTGTATATTTGTCAATAACAGATGGTCCTTCTCCAGGATTTCCTTTAGTAAAAGCAGAGCAAAAGTATTTGTTTAGAATTTTTGCTTTTTGAATATCACTTTCCATAAATCCGTTCCCAGCACTTTTGAGTCTTGCAGTTCCACCTCTGATTTTCCTCCTCTCCCGAATATACCTGAAAAACGTTTTGTCGCCACACTTCACATCTTTAACCATCTTTTCTTCTGCCTTTGATTTGCTATCTTTATTTCTCTTTCTGCATCTTTTAGTTTGATCCTGTATTCTTTTCTGTGTTCTTCTGTTTACAAACTTCCGAATTTTGTGAAAGCTGTGGTTTTTGCCTTTATTTGTGCAACCACTTCTTTGGAGAACCAAATAGGTTTCCTTTTCCTCTTGTTTGTATTTACTTTCCTTACACATACGTATCTGTTGCCTCTTTTATTGCGTCCTTTAGTTTAGCCCATTGCAATTTCACTTCCCTTATCCGCTCCCACCCTGCCAACTCCTCCTTCAGGTTCTTGGCCATTTTACTGAAATCAGTGTTTTTGAAGTCTAGGACTTTGAGCTTGCTGTGATTGGACTCCACCTTGTCTTTTATCTCAAACCACACCATGTGATGATTGCTGCTGCTCACATGGGCACCCACCAGGATATTTGACATGCTGTCTCTGTTGGTGAGCACTAAATCCAGCATAGAGCTTTCCTGGTCTGTTCCATCACCATTTGTTTAAGTAATGCACCTTGGAAGGCATCCACAATATTTTTACTTCTTTCCAGATTTGCAGAAGGAATACTCCAATCCATATCGAGTAGATTAAAGTCACCCAATGTGATCTCTTCCCCCTTCATGGCTATCTTTGCAATATCAATAATCAATTTGTTATCCATTTCTTCAGTTTGAGTTGGAGGCCTATAGAATACACCAGTATGGATGGCAGTGCCATCTCCTCTTTCCAACACAATCCACAGCTCTTCTTCTTTTCTCCACGTTCCCTGCATTTCAACAACTTTAATATTGCTTTTGACATATAGGGCTACTCCTCCTCCTTTTCTACCCTCTTTATCTCTTCTAAATAGATTATAGCTAGTTATGGTTATATCCCATTCATGCAACTTGTTAAACCATGTTTCTGTAATGGCCACAATGACCAGGTCCATTTCCACCATTAGGGCTTCTAGGTCAGGAACTTTGTTGGTTAGACTTCGAGCATTTGTGCTCTTTGCTTTCCAGCATTTGTTGACTGGCTTGCCTGTAATTTTCATGGATTTTGTTCTACACACTTGCCATTGATGTGTGGTTTAAAAGTGTGGCTGTTTCCAATGTTGTTATGCTTTTGCCTGGAGTGACATCCTGAATTTGGCCTTCTCCAACCATCATCCCCTTTTCCTAGTTTAAATGCCTGTCCTCATACTGCCTGAATTTTTCACTTAGGATCCTTTTCCCTACGATGGAGAGATGTAGTCCATCAGCACAGTATAGTCTCTTGTTGATCCATCTTTTTCCCCAGTCACCTATATATATAAATCCTTCTTGTTTGCACCAGGTTTGGAGCCATGTATTAAAGTTGTTTATGCGATGCAGTCTTCCTGCCCCCTTCCCAAGAACAGGTAGAACTTCTGAGAATTCTATAGTGTTAACAACGTTCTTGAGTTTCTCTCTGAGTCTGGAAGTCCCTTTGAACTGCAGAGGCACTGTTTCTAGCCAGGTCATTTGTACCTAAGTGGATGACATCAATTTTGGAGTGCTCGCTTTCTGCAATAACTATACCAATAATTTGGTTTGTATTCCTGCTGGCTGAAGAGCTTGGGAGGCACAGTTAGCAAGGGTTCCATCTCAGTAGGTGGAATTATGTGCACCCACGCCAATGCACACAAGTTAGGGGAAAGTGCTTCAATTACCAGGTAAATGTTATCTCCAGGAACAAGCAGGAATTTAGTCTTCACATATGGGTATCGTCAGTACCGACGGAGCCTGTGTGGGAACGCTCCCCAGCATCCAATTAGAAAGCTTTTGGGAGCATGCCACAGCGCCTGCGTGCTGCCTTCCCGCCTTTCCCAACTGCCTCTCTCCAGTTCTTCATTTTCCACAGAGCCAGCAGGTCGTCGTTCCTATCACCGCAGAAAATATTTTCTTATTCTCCCTCTTTTTTGTGGTCGCGTCTGCCTTCGACAACTGTCACCCCTTTGCTGTGCAGCGCCTCCTGATGGTCACAGTTGGTACTGCACCCGGGTGTATAGTACTGGCCTTTCAATACTTATAGTCCTTGCCAGTATGTAAATAAGTTGTGACACCGAAAATCGGTTTAACTGGGTTTTATTCCCCGTCCCGTAGGATTCTTTTCCAAAAGTATAACAGTCAAATAAACATAACCCTTCTCGGGTAAACAAAAGAACTATAACAAAAATAGCTTTACCTTTCAGCAAACAAAAATTAGGAATGAAACAGAAATACAGCTTGTCAGCTTTCCAGATGAAGGCTTCTCAGGAATAGTTCAGCCTTCTATCTGAGAGACTCTATATGGTCAGCTATTATAAAACTACAGTCCATTTGTTCAACAGGCAATTCAGCGTTGTCCTCAATTTCATAAGGCTCACATTGCATGGGAACACTGTCAGATACAGAGGCTTCGTTACTTCTCTTCTGAGGTAACTTGCTTAACAAACTTTCCAGCTTGTGACGTACTTGTCTTTCTATAGCAGGTATCTGTTTGGCTTTACCGTATTCTCTTGAGTTGCTTAGCCAGGAGCCTTTCCTCTGCCTCTGGTAATTAGGCAGAGTAAAGCAGTCAGCTGCCCAGCTATCAGAGAGTGGAACCTTTGCACGGGGTTTTGTTTTAACAGGAGCTTTGTAAACAGCTGTTGTCTCCCACGGCAGTTTCTGTGATGGCTTGTGCCAACTATATTCCTCTGAAGGATTCTCTCCCAAAGGTAACAAGCTTTGTTCCCTATTCTGTTTGTAACCCAGATTCTGGAGCTTTCCTGCTTTCCTTAAATTAGCATTATAAGGCTTTTGTCTTTCATACAAATGCCTCTCATAGATCAGCTTAGCATTTCTCCTATCTGGTTCAGAATAGCTTTTCCTAGCTTGTTGCTTGTGTCTTAAGGCATAGCTTCTATCAAGGCTGTTGCATACACTGTCCCTGTCTGAATTCAGCTGCTCACTTATTTCACTTAAATGTTCATCAGACTCACTCAGACTTTCATTCAGCCAGTGCCTGCCTTGCTGTGGAGACCTGGGATATCTGTATCCTTCCCAGTCTGGATATCTCCTTCGTCTCTGAGGTTCCTCAGCTCCTCTCCTAGCTCCTTCGGCTCTCTCTGCCTTTCCCCCTAGCTCCTCTTGTGAGCTGTGCTGATTATTTACGTAATCCCCAGCTGCACCACACCCTAGCCTATTGGGGTCAGGTGGGACCTTCCTTGCCTCCCTACTGGCTGGGTGATAAATCCTGGCTTGTGACCTCATTCCCTTATACTCCTTCTGATACCCTTGTGTCATGTGCTCTCTCCCTACGTCAGTGTTTACTTGAGGAGTAGTGTTTTTTAGCACCACAGGGGGCTCTAGAGAGTCTGCTCTGTGACATATTCCCCCCCTTAAAATCTTACGTGTTGCCGCCACACTACACGGACAGCACGTAAGCATACTCCTAGCGCTCCTACCGTACTCCTTATGCACTAAATTGACCTGAGCCTCTCTCTCCTTCCAGGGCTTCAACACATTGAGATGGTAGACCCGTCTACGTCCTCTATCATTCTCTATAAGGTACGAGACATGTCCCACTCTTTTGATTACTGTCGCTGGCCCTTTCCAATGGGACTCAAATTTTGGACCTGGATCCGCTACCTGGATCAGGACCTTACTCCCTATTTCCAAATGTCTAGGTTGTGTACCTTTATCATAATGCTGTTTTTGACGCTGTTGGCTCATCTTGAGATTATCTATGGACACCTTAGATGTCTTTTCTAAGCGTGTTCGTAGGTTGGTCAAAAACTGGGGTACGCCTACCTCTGGCACCTCGGGTTCCACCCATTCCTCTTGTAAGATGTCCAATACACCTCTCGGGGCCCGGCCAAACAGTAACTCAAATGGGGACACCCCTAAGGATGACTGGATTCGCTCCCTACAGGTGTACAAAACGAATGGGAGCAACGTGTCCCACTCTGCCATTTCATTTTTCTTTAAACCTCTCCGTAAGAGGTGTTTAATCGACTGATTTGTTCGCTCAACTAAACCGTTTGACTGGGGATGGTATGCCGCAGTCTTTAGATGGCGAATGCCAAATGCCTCCCAGACTTTTGCTAAATGCTGTGAGACAAAGTTACTCCCCTGGTCTGTTAAAATCTCCTGGGGAAACCCCACCTCACAAAATAATTTTACAAGTTCTTGGGCTATCACTTTGGCAGAAATATTCCGTAGGGGAATCGCCCACGGAAAACGTGTCGCATGGTCCACGATTACCAGCATATACTGATAGCCCCGGGGTGTTCTTATCAAAGGACCCACTATATCTATTCCCAAGCGTCTAATGGGTGTTGAGATGGTGGGCAAGGGTATCATAGGTACCGCCTTTGGGCGCGCTATGGAAACCCTCTGGCAAGCTGGACAGGAGTCACAATATTTTTTTGTTTCCTTATAAACGCCAGGCCAATAAAACCTGGCCAGGATTTGATCAAGTGTTCCCTGAACACCTTTGTGGCCCCCTATAGGGTGGTCGTGTGCTAGCCGTAACACGACAGCCTTAAATGTCACTGGCACCACTACTTGCTTCCTAACCGCCCCGGTATATGGTTCTACACTTTCCCGGTATAATATATCTTTATCAATTAAGAACCTGGGGAGTGTGAGCCGAACTTCTTGTGCCCACTCGAACGCTCTTTTTAGCCCAGGGTCCGCTCGTTGTTCCATTGGGAACGAAGGGAACTTTTTCACTAGGGCTTCTGGCACCCACGGTAGCCCTTCTCCCGCTTCTAACTCTGCTCTTCCTTGCGCCCTTTTCCCTCTCTCTTGGCGCTTCTTATTCTTGGGTTTCTTCTCCTCTTTATTAGGGGCCTGTACTAACTCATCGTGATCAGGAAGTACCTTAGTCTCCTCCTCCTTACTTGGGGCTTGAACTACCTCATCAGGGTTAGGAATTACATTAATTCCTCTCTCCTCTTCCTTTTCCTCGGGCTTCGCCTCATCATTTTTCTTTTCTGGTTCCTCTGTTCTTTTAGCAGATGGGACCTGAGTTTCAGAGGTACTAGCCTGTGATCTGGTCAGAACAAAACCTGACTTTGTATCTGCACCTTGCACTAACCCTCTCCTAAATGATGGCCAATCATGCCCTAGGATAAGGTTTCGGGATAGCCCAGGAACTATGGCTACTTGAATTTCACGTTCTATGCCCATCCCCTTAACCCTTATCTTATGCAGGGGATATGGAACCTGGGTTCCATGCACACACTGTATTTGTACCTGTTTATTTTCTGGCTTTGAGGCAGCCGAACGAGCTTGCTCCAGGATCTCCCATAATTTTAGAGAGATCATGCTCTGTTCCGCGCCTGAGTCCATTAAAGCCAGGACATTCCTTCCCTCTACTAAAACTTGGAGAAAAATCCCTTTTGTGCCTTGACCTTTAACCCCAACCATAAAGACTAACTTTACTTTGCAATTTTTCTTATAGTGGCCTATTTTACCACATTTATAACATCTCACATTTTTAGCCACAGTCTCACCAATATTATCATGCACACTTCTTTTACCCATAGCATTCCTGTCCCCTTTTCTCATGCCACCTGGACTTTCTTGTCCATTTATTTTTAACCCGCCAGTCTTTAAGGCATCAGCCCCCCTGGCTTCCAAATAAGCTTCTGCCATGTTTGCAGCCTCCTCAGGATCATGGCAGTCCTGCAACCTGAGAAAAGTTCTCAAATCATCAGATACTGAATGCATGAATTGTTCCATTATAATATCTTTCATAACGGAATCTATAGATCTCCCTTCAGGGTTAAGCCACTTGTACGCGAGGCTTTTTAACCTTTGATACAAGGCTCGGGGAGTCTCCTTGGGTTGTATGCGTGCCTCCCTAAATTGGTGCTTATACTGTCTGGGTGTAAAACCCAGCCTATCTTTTATGGCCTTCTTAATCTCTGTATAATCCGTAACTAAATCAGCAGGCATCCCTCTAAAGGCTGACAGAGCATCTCCGGTCAGTGTTAAGGTAAATTGCCTGGCCCAGAGCTCTGGCGGCCATTTGAGGGTGGCTGCCATCCTCTCAAACGATTCAATATGATCATCAATGTCATCATACTGTGTTAACTGTCTTACAGAAAAATTAGAAGCATGGTTCATGGCTACTTGCGTCAGTATTGGCACAGTCATTGCCTCATTGTCCTGAGGTTTGGTAACCAGAGCCTTCAATGCTTCCACCAACGGTTGCTGTTGCTCCTGCATAGCGTCCATATACTGTTTCTGCACTTGTTGCATAAGCTTGGCTTGCTCGTTCCACTGCGTTTGCATCCACGCCTGAACATCACGTACATCCATTCTTCCTGTCATTTGAGGACCTGTGAAAAAAAAGAGAAAAACACACCAAGTGCGGCACCTTTTTTTTTTTTTTTTTTTTTAAATTCCCACTTAGGAACAGTGCCCTCTTTCTCACTTATCCATCTACGGTTTCTCCCAGGTGACTGTTACCTGAGTTTTGTGTAGATTCCAGCATGTGAGAAAGTTTTTTCCTTTCCTTCCTTTTCTGGCCGACCTGCCAGCGAAAATCCTCCCTCAGCAAGTACTTCCGGGTGAGCCGTCTCTTCCAGCACTGCTCTGTACTTGTCTTTTTCCAGGGGAAGTCACGTGGTATCAAAATCCTAAAACACTACGCCATTATGAATAGAATTAGAATATATAGCATTAAATGAGAGGTTAGATATGATTGCACTCTCAGAGACATGGTGGAAGGAGGATAACCAGTGGGACACTGTGATACCTGGATACAAACTATATCGTAATGATAGAGCTGAACAAATTGGTGGAGGGGTTGCGCTCTATGTTAGAGAGGGCATTGAGTCAGAAAGGATTAAAGTTTTGCAGGGAACAAAATATGCTGTAGAATCTCTATGGATTGAAATTCCATTTATGAAGGGGAAGGTGATGGCAGTGGGAGTATACTATCGACCACCTGGCCAGAATGAACAAATGGATGATGAAATGCTCAAAGAAATCAAGGAAGCTAACAAAAGCCACAACAGAGTAGTAATAATGGGTGATTTCAATTACCCCGGTATCGACTGGGACAGTGTCACAGCAGGACAAGCTAAAGAGATAAAGTTTCTAGATGAAATAAATGACTGCTTCTTGGAGCAGCTGGTTCATGAACCGACCAGAGGGGAAGCCATACTGGACCTAGTCCTTAGTGGAACGCCAGATCTGGTGCAAGAAATAAGGGTGTTGGGACCACTTGGCAATAGTGATCATAGTATGATCATGTTTGATTTAATCAGTGGAGGACAGATAGTAAAGGAATCCACAGTACTACCTTTTAACTTTCAAAAGGGTGACTATGATAGAATGAGGAATATAGTTCGGAAAAAAACTAAAAGGAGCGGTTCCAAAGGTTAAAGACTTACAGCAAGCTTGGGTGTTATTTAAAAATACTATCCTCGAAGCCCAGACCAGCTGTATTCCACGCATTAAGAAAAGTGGAAGAAAGTCCAAAAAACTGCCAGCATGGTTTAAAGGTGAGGTCAGAGAGGCTGTTGCTGCCAAAAGAGCAACCTTCAGAAAATGGAAAAAAGAGCCAAATGATGAAAACTGGAAACAGCACAAGCACTGGCAAGTTAAATGCAAAGCATTGATAAGGCAGGCAAAGCGGGAATTTGAGAAGAAACTTGCTACGGAAGCAAAAACACGAAATAAAGACTTTTTCAAGTACATTCGTAGCAAAAGGCCTGTGAGAGAGTCAATTGGACCATTAGATGATAGAGGGGTAAAAGGGGCAGTAAGAGGAGACAAGGCTATAGCAGAGAGACTGAATGAATTCTTTGCTTCGGTCTTTACTGAGGAAGATGTAGGGGTGTTACCCAAGACTGAAGTGGTATTTAAAGGTGATACTGCAGAGGAATTGAGAGAAATATCGCTACACCGGGAAGATATATTACAACTATTTGATAAACTGAATAGTAGCAAATCACCTGGACCGGATGGTATACATCCCAGAGTGTTGAAAGAACTGAAATATGAGATTGCAGACCTGTTATTGGTAATCTGTGAACTTTCATTAAAATCATCTGTAATACCTGAAGATTGGAGGGTCGCCAACGTAACACCAATTTTTAAAAAGGGTTCCAGGGGTGACCCGGGAAATTACAGACCGGTGAGCCTGACGTCAGTACCAGGGAAAATGGTAGAAGCCATCATAAAGAACAAAATTACACAGCATGTAGATAGTCATGGCCTAATGGGAGACAGCCAACATGGCTTTAGACAAGGCAGATCTTGTCTTACTAATCTGATCTGTTTTTTTGAAGGTGTGCATAAACAGGTAGACAAAGGTGAGTCGGTTGATATAGTGTATCTGGACTTTCAGAAAGCTTTTGACAAGGTCCCCCATCAGAGACTTTTGGCGAAGCTAAAAAGTCATGGGATAGGAGGCAGTGTACTATTGTGGATCGGGAACTGGTTAAAAGATAGAAAGCAGAGGGTAGGGCTAAATGGCCAATATTCCCAATGGAAAAAGGTGAATAGTGGAGTACCCCAGGGATCTGTACTGGGTCCGCTACTTTTTGACATATTCATAAATGACCTGGAAAAGGGAATAACTAGTGAGGTAATCAAATTTGCAGATGACACAAAACTGTTTAAAGTTGTTAAAACCCAAGAAGGTTGTGGAAAACTGCAGGAGGATCTGGATAAATTGGAAGACTGGGCATCCAAATGGCAGATGAAATTTAATGTGGACAAGTGCAAAGTTATGCACCTAGGAAAGAACAACCCACACTATAGTTACAAGATGCAAGGCTCCACATTAGAAACCACCACCCAGGAAAAAGATTTAGGAGTCATCGTGGATAACATGTTAAAACCCTCCGCCCAGTGTGCAGCGGCGGCCAAGAAAGCAAATAGAATGCTAGGTATCCTAAGGAAAGGGATGGAGAATAAAACAAAGGATATTATAATGCCTCTGTATCGCTCCATGGTACGACCGCACCTTGAATATTGTGTGCAATTCTGGTCACCGTATCTTAAAAAGGACATAGAGTTATTAGAAAAAGTACAGAGAAGAGCCACCAAATTGGTGAAGGGGATGGAAGGCTACTCCTATGAAGAGAGGCTAAAAAGGTTAGGGCTCTTTAACCTAGAAAAGAGGCGGCTGAGGGGAGATATGATAGAGGTGTATAAATTAATGAATGGAGTGGAACGGATAAACGTGGATAAATTGTTTACGCTATCAGAATATAGAAGGACTAGGGGGCATGTAATGAAGCTACAGGGTAAACTATTTAAGACAAATAGGAGAAAATATTTCTTCTCTCAACGTGTAATCAAACTCTGGAATCTGTTACCGGAGGATGTAGTAAGGGCTGTTAGTATAGCTGGGTTTAAAAAAGGTTTGGACAAGTTCCTGGAGGAAAGGTCCATAAACCACTATTAAAAAGGGACCCAGGATATCAATGCTTGGCCTAGTACAAGCACTGCAGAACCTGTGTCTTTTGGGGAAACTGCTAGGTACGTATGACCTAGATTGGCCACTGTTGGAAACAGGATACTGGGCTTGATGGACCTCGGTCTGACCCAGTATGGCATTTCTTATGTTCTTATGTTCTTATGTTCTTATGTCACCCCTTTGCTGTGCAGCGCCTCCTGATGGTCACAGTTGGTACTGCACCCGGGTGTATAGTACTGGCCTTTCAATACTTATAGTCCTTGCCAGTATGTAAATAAGTTGTGACACCGAAAATCGGTTTAACTGGGTTTTATTCCCCGTCCCGTAGGATTCTTTTCCAAAAGTATAACAGTCAAATAAACATAACCCTTCTCGGGTAAACAAAAGAACTATAACAAAAATAGCTTTACCTTTCAGCAAACAAAAATTAGGAATGAAACAGAAATACAGCTTGTCAGCTTTCCAGATGAAGGCTTCTCAGGAATAGTTCAGCCTTCTATCTGAGAGACTCTATATGGTCAGCTATTATAAAACTACAGTCCATTTGTTCAACAGGCAATTCAGCGTTGTCCTCAATTTCATAAGGCTCACATTGCATGGGAACACTGTCAGATACAGAGGCTTCGTTACTTCTCTTCTGAGGTAACTTGCTTAACAAACTTTCCAGCTTGTGACGTACTTGTCTTTCTATAGCAGGTATCTGTTTGGCTTTACCGTATTCTCTTGAGTTGCTTAGCCAGGAGCCTTTCCTCTGCCTCTGGTAATTAGGCAGAGTAAAGCAGTCAGCTGCCCAGCTATCAGAGAGTGGAACCTTTGCACGGGGTTTTGTTTTAACAGGAGCTTTGTAAACAGCTGTTGTCTCCCACGGCAGTTTCTGTGATGGCTTGTGCCAACTATATTCCTCTGAAGGATTCTCTCCCAAAGGTAACAAGCTTTGTTCCCTATTCTGTTTGTAACCCAGATTCTGGAGCTTTCCTGCTTTCCTTAAATTAGCATTATAAGGCTTTTGTCTTTCATACAAATGCCTCTCATAGATCAGCTTAGCATTTCTCCTATCTGGTTCAGAATAGCTTTTCCTAGCTTGTTGCTTGTGTCTTAAGGCATAGCTTCTATCAAGGCTGTTGCATACACTGTCCCTGTCTGAATTCAGCTGCTCACTTATTTCACTTAAATGTTCATCAGACTCACTCAGACTTTCATTCAGCCAGTGCCTGCCTTGCTGTGGAGACCTGGGATATCTGTATCCTTCCCAGTCTGGATATCTCCTTCGTCTCTGAGGTTCCTCAGCTCCTCTCCTAGCTCCTTCGGCTCTCTCTGCCTTTCCCCCTAGCTCCTCTTGTGAGCTGTGCTGATTATTTACGTAATCCCCAGCTGCACCACACCCTAGCCTATTGGGGTCAGGTGGGACCTTCCTTGCCTCCCTACTGGCTGGGTGATAAATCCTGGCTTGTGACCTCATTCCCTTATACTCCTTCTGATACCCTTGTGTCATGTGCTCTCTCCCTACGTCAGTGTTTACTTGAGGAGTAGTGTTTTTTAGCACACCAGGGGGCTCTAGAGAGTCTGCTCTGTGACACAACTTACCGGTACCGCCGGTTCTTTCTTTCTTCCTTTAAAAAAAAAAAAATATATATATATATATATATATATAATCTTTTTTTCCAAACTTTTCTTCCTCAGGTGCAGATGCCTTAGGCCCAAAATTTCCTCTATTATAGAAAAACCCGCTTCGGGTTTTAAAAAGTGCACCAAGTGTGGCGGTACCATCTCTGTCACCGACACCCATGAGTGGTGTCTTAAATGTTTAGGTCCTGACCACTCCATTTCGGAGTGTATGGCCTGTGCCATTATTCCATGAGGGGTCGACAAAACTGAGCTGCTAAGCCTGGGGTCACCAACCTCCAGAGGGCCGCGGGCCGCACAGCCGACTACCGGGAGCCTCGCGGGCTGCACCCCCCTTCTCCCCGCCCCCGCGAAAAAAAACAACAGACAGGCTGACCTTCTCGAAGACTGCCTTCTTCTCAGGGCACACTTCGTCGGCGATGGCGAGTACACAGTATTTTACGAATTCGCCGTCGGTGAAGGGCTTGAGACGAGTTGCGGCGAGGTAGGCAACGCGGTAGCTAGCTGTGGTGTTGCTGGTGGCTGCAGTCTGGGCGGCTGTCACGTGCCGTTGAACCCGCCGAGCATGCCGCGGGCCGCAGATACAATGGCGGGAATCCTTGGCGGGCCGCACGTAATGTTAACCGGGGTAGAGCCTTGCGGGCCGCACGAAGGGACCTCGTGGGCCGCATGCGGCCCGCGGGCGCAGGTTGGTGACCCCTGTGCTAAGCTCAGCACCCTTTTTCCCTCCGATGCAGCCTCTGTGGCATCAACGTCATCCAGGGCTTCGTTTTCCTCCCATGGATCTCAGGTAACTAAACATAAATCTGGCCGGTCCTCAAAGGGTAGATCTCCTTCCAAGCATCGAGATGCCTCTGGTGTTGCCCTTGAGGGTTCTGTACTGGCAAAATTGCCCCGGTGAGAGGCTTTGGCTTCCAAAGCATTATCGGGGCTCCAGGATGTTCTCAGCAGAACTACTGGTGCCATGCTCTGGGGTACCGGCTGCTTTCTCCAGTACCGATACCCAGGCATCGGCAGCGTCGATAGACCAGAGGTTCCTGGCTATTGAACACAGTCTGGCAGCTCTCCTTGCGGCATCGACACCCTCGGAAACGCATCAGACAGTTCAACCGGTACCGGCACCGACTCCGGCACCGGTATTGGTACCGGTACCGACTCCGGCACCGGTATTGGTACCGGTACCGACAGCATTGGCATTGACATCGGTGTCTGCATTGCCGGCACCCAGTCATGCTATGCCTTCTGGTACCGATACACCGGTACCGATTCCCCCCGGCGCCGACTTCGGTTGGTACGGGTATCATGCTCTACAAGAGCATCCGGACAGAAGGTACTTTGAGTCATCGGAGGAGTCTGAGAATTCTGACAGTTCCGTCGGTACCGGAGTACTTCTCCCAGAGGAGGCTTCCTCTCCTAAATGCAGGATGTCTCCTCCAGAAGATATCTCCTTTCAGGATTTTATCATGGAGGTGACTCGAGGTCTGTCCATTACTATGGCTCCTGAAGCAGCGCCCAGGGCAAAGGAGATGGAGATTCTACAATATCCCAAGGCTTCTAAGGAGGCAGCTACTTTACCTATCCATGAGATCTTACATGATCTCATGTTGAGAATGTGGGAAACACCTCTTACCACCTCTCCTCACTCTCATAGACTGGATACCATGTATCGAGTACCTCCGTGTCTTGGCTTCCAGAAAACTCAGCTTCCTCACCACTCTATTGTAGTGGAATCATGCATGAGAAGGATCAGAAGTGCAAAGAGGCATGCCTCTAATCCTCTAGGACGTGAGTGTCGAACTTTGGATGCCTTTGGACGTCATACTTTCCAGGCTTCCATGCTTTCTGCCAGGATCAGTTCCTATATTTTATATATGGGAATGTTCCTTAAGGAAGTCACAGGAGATTTAGAGGTCTTGAGCCCTCTTCTTCCTGATGATAAGAGGCAGCATTTTCTCACACTGGTTAAACATGCCCAGGATGTTTCTAAGTTTGTCAATCGTGCAGCTTTTACATAGAAACATAGAAATATGACGACAGAAAAAGACCACATGGCCTATCTAGTCTGTCCTTCCATAGCAACTACAACAGTCCCCTTTTTACCTTTAGAGATCCTCTGACTGTTTTGAGTGCATAAGCAGAACCTCTGCCATTGCCATAGGTACACGTAGAATTGTCTGGCTCCAGGCATCCGATTTGGAGCTCTGGGTGCAGGACAAACTGGGCAATATCCCTTGTACAGGTGAGAATCTATTCGGCAAAATTTGGCAAGAGAAAGCCAATGAGTTGGATGCTGACAACTCCACTTTGGATAGATTATCCAAAGCCACAGCTGATCCTGCAAGGAAGAAATCTTTCAAGAAACCATTCTTCTCCAAAAAGAAGATGTTTTATCCCTCTTATTCCCAGCAGGGACGTTCTGCAGGTCAACCTGCCCGAAAGAGTCAGCAACCACCTAAACAAAGGAAAGCGAAGACTGCTAAGCCTCAACCGTCTCAGCAGTCTCAGCCTCCACAAGGCCTTTGACTTCCATCTAGAGAACTTAGCCATCCTGGCTCTCAACGGACCAGAGCCTTCCACCATTCCAGGAAGGTTGTTTCACTTTGCCCCCAGATGGAGGCAGATAACAGCAGAACATTGGACTCTTTCCATTATAAAAGAGGGGTACAAGCTTCACTTTCTCTGCATGCCCCCTCCCACAATGGTAAGACAGTTCAATTCTCAGACCTCTCTCATCGATCTGTTAAATTAAGAGGTCACTATGCTTTTTGCCCAAGGGGCAATAGAAGAGATACCCATTCCTCAGCAGGGTACAGGGTTTTACTCCCCCTATTTCCTTATCCCAAAGAAAACAGGGGGACACAGACCTATTTTAGACCTCAGAGAATTGAACAAATTCCTGTTCAAAGAGAAATTCAAGATGATTTCTCTGGGAACTCTGCTGCCATACCTTCAGAGTCAGGATTGGCTTTGTTCTCTAGATCTCAAGGATGCGTACACTCCTGTTCTCATCCATCCAACTCACAGAAAGTTCCTTCGGTTCCTTTTTCAAGGAAAGCACTACCAATACATGGTGCTTCTTTTTGGCCTGGCCTCTGCACCAAGGATGTTTACAAAATGCATGGCTGTGGTAGCAGCATTTCTTCACACTCTAGGAATATTCGTCTTCCCCTACTTAGACGACTGGCTCATTCGAGCCCCATCAGAGTCAGAGGCCAGGATTTCTCTGTCTTGCACAATGCGTATCCTTCAGTATTTGGGTCTGGTCATAAACATCCCAAAATCCAGCCTAACTCCCACTCAGTCTTTAGCATTTATAGGAGCTCTGCTGGATACCAGAAAAGCAAGGGTCTATCTTCCTCAGACCCATTGCCTTCGCATGGTGCAGTTAGCTTCTCAAGCAGTGCTAAAGCCTCATCTCACTGCTCGAGAAATGTTACAACTACTAGGCCACATGGCATCTACCGTGCATATGGTTCCTTATGCTCGCCTCCATATGAGAGCAGCCCAGTGGACTTTATCCACTCAATGGACCCAGGCATCAGGGTGCCTGTCAGACAAAATAGCAAACACAAATCACCTTATTTTGTCCCTCCAATGGTGGCAGTCCACTCAAAACCTGTTGGTGGGGTCCCTATTTCAACAACCTTTACCCCAGGCAACTCTCACAACAGATGCTTCACCAATGGGTTGGGGAGCTCATCTGCAAGACCACTCCACCCAAGGCACTTGGACTCCACAGGAGACTCATCTACACATCAATCTCTTAGAGCTCAGAGCAATTTTCCTTGCTCTTCGAGTGTTCCAATCCCTGCTCAGCTACAAGACAGTCCTCATTCATACAGACAATCAAGTAGCCATGTTCTACGTGAACAAGCAGGGAGGAACAGGCTCTCTGTTGCTTTGCAACGAAGCTTTACGACTATGGGCCCTCGCCAGAGAGCATCAGGTTCATCTCCTGGCAGTGTATCTTCCAGGCATCCAAAACTCTTGGGCAGACAGACTCAGTCGAGTTCTGCTTCCACACGAATGGTCTCTGCATGCAGACCAGGTAGCCAAGATTTTTCAAATGTGGGGAACCCCGGACATAGACCTCTTTGCAAGTCCGTTGAATGCCAAACTTCCCTGGTTCTGTTCCATAATTCCGGCTCAGGGCTTTCAGGCCAGGGATGCTTTCCTCCTTCATTGGGGTCAAGACTTCCTTCATGCCTTTCCACCCATTCCCCTAATTCCCAAAACCCTGTTCAAGCTTCAGAGAGACAGAGGCCGTATGATTCTCATAGCTCCACATTGGCCACGGCAAGTGTGGTACCCTCTGCTTCTACATCTCTCTCAAGCTCCCTCTCTGGAGTTAGGGTCTGCTCCAGATCTCCTGTCTCAGGAGAACGGAATGTTATGGCATCCCAATCCCCAGTCTCTGCATCTCAGGGCTTGGTTGCTGAAGGCTTAGATCTTCATGATCTTAACCTTTCTCAGCAAGTAAAGGATATCCTTTATGCTTCCAGGAAACCTTCCACAAGATGCTCTTATGCTTTCAAGTGGAAAAGGCTTACCATATGGTGCTCGCAGAAGGGTCTTAGCCCCCTTGCGATACCTCTGGAATCATTACTGGAGTATCTTCTTCATTTATCCAATGCAGGACTTAAGACTAACTCAGTAAGAGTCCATTTGAGTGCTATTGCAGCTTCTTTCAAGCCTTTAAATGGACAACCTATTTCCTCCCATCCTCTTATAGCAAGATTTATGAGAGGCCTTCTTCTAACTAAGCCTCCCATTAGGCCACCACCGGTGGCATGGGACTTAAACCTGGTTCTTGGCCAGCTCATGAAGCCACCTTTCGAACCCTTAGCTACTACCTCATTGAAATTCCTTTTCTGGAAAGTTATCTTTCTCATTGCAATCACATCAGCACGTCGCATCAGTGAATTGCAGGCACTAGTGGCTGATCCTCCTTATACAAGGTTCCATCATGATAAGGTAGTCCTTAGGACTCATCCACACTTTATGCCAAAGGTGGTCTCGCCTTTTCACCTGAACCAAGCGGTCTACCTGCCTGTGTTTTTTCCAAGGCCTCATGCATCGAATGCAGAAAGGAATCTTCATACTTTGGACTGTAAAAGAGCTTTAGCCTTTTACTTACAAAGAACACAGCAACATAGAAAGTCCTCTCAACTCTTTGTTGCTTTTGATCCTTCTCATTTGGGACTTCCAGTCTCCAAGAGAACACTGTCCAACTGGATTGCACAGTGTATTTCATTTGCCTATCAGAGCAAGAATCTTCCTCTGGAGGGCCATGTCACAGCTCACAATGTGAGAGCCATGGCAGCTTCAATGGCTCATCTGCACTCTGTGTCTATCGACGACATCTGTCGAGCAGCCACTAGGGCCTCGGTTCACACCTTCACAGCCCATTACTGCTTGGACAAGGACTCCCACTGGGATGCCTTGTTTGGTCAGGCTGTTCTCCAACACCTGTTCCATACCTAATCAACTCCTACCCACCATCCTTGGTAGGATGCCAGAGATCCATGGGGGGAAGAGGAGCCCTTTCACAGGGACACACTACTTCTGGGGTTCTCTCCCTGGCATCTAAAGCTAGGGAGTCCCCATATGTGAAGACTACATTCCTGCTTGTTCCTGGAGATAGCATAGTTACTCACCTGTAACAGGTGATCTCCGAGAACAGCAGGAGTTTAGTCTTCACATCCCACCCACCTCCCTTAGGAGTTGTATCTCTCTATCTATCTCTTTCCCTTTCCCTCTCTCTCTCTCTCTTTGTCTCAGCTTTAAACTCAACTGGAGAGAGGCAGTTGGGAAAGGTAGGAAGGCAGCACGCAGGTGCTCTGGGATGCTCCCAAAAGCTTACTAATTGGACGCTGGGGAGCGTTCCCGCACAGCCTCCGTCGGTACCGACGATACCCATATATGAAGACTAAATTCCTGCTGTTCCCGGAGATCACCTGTTACAGGTGAGTAACTATGCTTTCCACACCCCTGACAGTTAATGCAGTGGTGATACACCTAACGCGCCATAGTTTTTGCGCTTTTGGCGAATGAGGTACAACACCCTAGCATCCATTAGCAAAAGGGCCCCCAAGTTATCTGAATATAAGGGATTAAGGCAGCAGAGAGAAACTAAACACAGGCCAATCGCTGATTCATATCATGCCTTTTTTTTTCCAAGAAAGTACCTGACATCAATGTTTTGGCACAGGAATGCCAGCTTCAGGGCATTCTGTAATCATGCAGTTTATAGACCCTTTAACATTAACCCTTGCAAAAGGAGCCACTAGCATTATGCACATTCTCAACATCTTCTAATAATTCAGCAGACCGCTACGCTACGCTTCAAGCAAAATGCTCGCATGTGGAGGGTAATTTTATAAGGGGCCATGTACATGTAATTACAAAGGTACATAAGTTGCCTATGGGAAGTCTATTTTATAAAAAAATAAGTGACTATTTGTCTTTTTAACATAGTATCATAAGTTGCCAGAAATCACGCTTACACCAGCTGTACACCAACCTTGATTTTTCAAGGAGGCATAACAATTATAGCATTTTATATTCTGCGTACATATTTGTGAGGTTCACCCATGCTCTGCCCAAACACCACTTATGTACATGCCCACCGGCAAAATATGTGCCAACATTGAATGCACGTACTTCAAAGCTGGTCTGTATTTTGTAAGAGGTCATTAATGCACCTACAGTATGATACCACAAATGTGCCTTAATGATTAAAATAACCCCCAGTTAGATGCATACACTGCACCTAAAAGTATGCGCTCTCCTATAAAATTACCCCATAGTTGTCCCCTAAATACGGAGAAAAGATAAATTGTGTGCAAAACGAACACAGAGGAGATGAATAATAGTTTTTTGAAAGATGGTAACATTTTAAATAAATAAGCTCAAAATACACTAAAATTTCTCTTAGGAAAGAAAAGTTCAAATTATATGAAATTAATTAGTACTGGTTAATAAAGAAGGCAAAATCAAGTAGTTAATAAGTGAATGCTATTCATATCATGTAGTGATCTTATAGTAAATTCATAAACTTTATGTTTGTTGTCGGAAAGAGACACGGCCAAGAAAATATCAAGTGAAGCGTCATCTTTTTCCCTAGAGATATTCATACATCGATAGAAAGGTCATCTGAACCATTTATTGTAAAAATGGCGGTGTTTTGCTTCAATATTGCTTTAATTAAGAATTATTGCAAATGTGTGGCATGCAGCTAAAAGAATAATATGCCATAAAAAACAATCCAGTAGAAGAGATTTTTTTTTTTCATTTTAGGTATTCTAATAGGATAAAGTATCAGATTTACTGGGATAGACTTTGAAATGATGCAGCCGATTTTAACAGAAACTTTAAGGAGCTTTTCTTTAGTCTGACTTTTGCTTAATTATTGAAGACCGAACACAGTTTAGGACAACTATCCAGAGGGTCGTCCTAAATCAGCACAGACTCAATGGCACCTAATACCAGCCTGTTATTTTTGTGACTGTTCATTTGTTTTGTTATTTTTATGATTTCTTATGTTTCAAAGGTAATGCACTGAAAATTATTTAGGATTGATGTAATATAAATGTGCTAAGTAAAATAAAAGCTGTCAGCATATGAAATGATATAAACTGGAAGTAAATTTTATAAAGAATTTTTTGTGTATAAAAAGACTTATACAGATTTACCCCAGGGGTTAAATACATAAAAATATACATGATGACAAAAAGGACTAACCTACACTATATTAACACTGAACTCACACTCGTGTCCCCCACAATAAATACGGAAACACAAGGAGCAAGAGTGGTGATGACACAAATGCTTTATTTCAATACTCCAACGCGTTTCGGCGAACGCCTTCCTCAGGGGGATAAAATAACTTACAAAAAATATAATAGAAACACAATAACAATTAAAAGAATAAAAGAATAAAAGATCATATTTAAGCTGAACGGGCATCACAATAAAAAGTAAAAAGTTATAAACATCTTTTTACAATGTATATAAGTGTATTTTTATGTATGGTATAGATTTTTTATCTGCACACCTGCTATTACTATTTATTTATTTATTGTTTTGAGTGTCATATAATGTAGATGTTTATAACTTTTTACTTTTTATTGTGATGCCCGTTCAGCTTAAATATGATCTTTTATTCTTTTAATTGTTATTAATGTGTTTCTATTATATTTTTTGTAAGTTATTTTATCCCCCTGAGGAAGGTGTTTGCTGAAACGCGTTGGGGTATTGAAATAAGCATCTGTGTCATCACCACTCTTGCTCCTTGTGTTTCCTGATTGATTCTGCAAGAGCTGCCGCTCTCTTTGTGCCTGACCCCACAATAAATACTACTGAAAAATCAACAGAAACTCTAAGGGCTCCAGCTACTAAGCTAGTCTTCATGGTTTGCTAATGAGCATAACTCAGGGCACCCTGGACTGGTTTTGGGCTCCATTTGCTCCCCCCTGCATTGTTTACTTAATGTTTACATAAACTATCAGTAAACAATGACCCTAGGCTGGGTTAATATGGCGGGGTACCACCATTCCTATTGCCTGGTCAACAGCCCTGGCCCGCACCGTAGCCAAGGTCCCACCCATTTTATCCTGTCACCAACCGCTCTACTTTCATTATATGTCCCTGGTAACCAAGGTCAGGCACCCCTGGCCCCGGCACCCCCTGCTCAGTACCCGAGTCCCCACTTTTCTTTCTGCGGTACCATTCTCCTCCCCCGTTTTCTTCAGTGAGGTCCCGTCACCAGGAGGGTCCATGGCCCAACTCACTCCATAGTAAGTACCGAACCAATGGCCCACCACAAGCCCTCGATGAACAGCTCCAAGCTGATGTCATTCAAGTAGACCCCATCTCCAGAGTACACCATCTCCCCCCTGCAAGTATGCCCTTGTGTTCTATCACAACCCCCCCCCCCCCAAGGCCCGCACGAAGGTCCCAATTTCTTTGTTGAGCTTCCTTCTGCACTTCTCGATAGCCTTCAGACATTTCTCTCCCCTCCACTTCTGTCCTGGGATGATGTTGGACCAGACAAGTCCTTCCGCCAGCTCTATGCATATCCAGGCCATGTCTGCCTTTATCTTGATGATGAGATCTATGCCCTTTGTGGATACCAGATCATTACCCTCCAGATGCAGGACTACAAAGTCTGATGGGTGGCTGGCCTGTCTCTAGATGCCAAGGGCGGGCCTCAACTGGTCCCACCGCTTCCCCCCGTCTCCCAATCAGTGTATACAGTCGCTGTTGGAGTGGAAACTGAGCTACTTGCCAAAATGTCACCCCGCTGCCCTTCGTCCTGCCCAGTAGACATAGGAATGCCATACAATCCAGACTGAAATTGCTCCAGGACCTAGTGGGCAAGAGGGAAAACAATGTCAGCCAGTGTCATTAGTTCCTAATGTATAGCTTGTACTGGCTTGAAGCTCATCTCCCAATAGCCTGATCTGACCCACCCCCATGTTCAACTCGTGCCCCACAGTCAGCCCAATTGTCTAAAACCCTGCCTCCCTTACTGCCCTCAGCCATAGGGTCTGAAACTGATACTAGGAGAGGCAGGACCCATTGGTGTGGTGCAGCAGGGGCCCCCCAATGGTAGGCAGACCCACAAATACTCAAGTATGGCATGGACCAGGCAAAGCTCCTGCACCGCTGTCACATTCAGCCATACTGCCCTCCCTTTCCAGAGATGGTCTGTTATTGACTGGGCCAAGAACAAGCGCACCCTGTCCCCCACAACTGAAGCATCCCCTACCCACATGGTAGTTCCAGCTGTGTCTGCAGTTGACCGAGGCAGGACCTCGCTCATGTGGAAGGCCCCAAAGAACATCAACATAGCAGCTAGCCAAAACAGTTTGTTCTTGAACCCGTCTATGGTGATAGTTGCAGCCTGTCGAATGGCCCAATGTAGCATGGGAATGGTGACCGTCTGGCCATGGAACAGCATACCTGGCCCAGCCATCCATCACTTCTGTATCATGAACTCTTTTGTCACAACACTCTTCCTCCCCCCTCCCAAATTTAAGGAAGAAGGCCACACTCACCAGTGTCAGATTGGCTTGCCTAACCAAAGCTCCCTCTGCTTATAAGTGCATCACGAACTCAAGCAGGAGGCCCCTTGGCACCCCTTGCCCGAAAGTGGCTCCCTGCTGTATGACTAAGATTTGCAGCTGATCCAGGCTCTCCCATAGGCCTTTCAGGTACTGGCTGACAATGATGCCATCAGCAGTCTGCCAGCACTCTGCATCCAAAGGTCCACATGAGCATCAGCTATCTCATTGCTTTCCCCTGGAATGTGACTGGCCGCAATAAAGGCATTCAGTTCCAGGCACAGCAAAACAAGCCTCCTGACCAACCTCATCACTCTTTCCGCTCTTGCTGTTTGCTTATTGATGGTGAATACCACCGCCACGTTTTCTGAGCAGAAACTATTTTCCTATCAACAAACTGGTGTTTCCAAATGACCATGGCTACCACAATTGAGGACATCTCAAGGAATGTGATATTCTTGATTATGCCACTTTGGTGCCACTCTATTGGCCAATGCTCCTGGCATCATTTTCCTTTGAAATAAATTCCAAAACCCATCCCATCCTGCTACATCCGTAAATAGCTCCAGGTCCCTGTTATAAATGGCTGGGGCCCTCCATATGTTCCTGCCATTGTATCATAACAGGAATTTCTGCCACACTGTCAGATCTTCCCTCATGGATGTGTTGACCCTAAGGAAGTGGTGCCCCTTGTGGCATCCACCAGCCTTACCCATGGGCATCACCCGATAGGCAAAGTTCAGGTGCCCTATCAGAGACTGCATCTGTCTCAGCTGATCTTCCTTGTGGCCACCGTTTGGACTTCAGCCTTCAAGGCTGACATTTCCCTGTCAGGAGGCATGTCACCATTTCTGTAGTGTCAATTTCTATCCTCAGTAATGACAGGCACTGCACCAGCCTCTCTATCATGTTTTCTTCCAGTGGTACCCCTAACTCAGTGGCCTTCTGTTGCAAAATTCTCAGGTTACACTGTCAACACTGCTTGTCCCCTGACATGATCAGAAAATCATCCAGATAATGTATGATTCTGCCTCGACGCATCTCTCTCTCAACCATCCATTGGAGGGTGGAGCTGAACTCCTTGAAATAAGTGCACAAGATGGAGCACTTCATCGGAAGGCATTTGTCCACATAATACCACCCTCGAAACGCAACCCCAGCAGGTGGAAGCTGTCTGGATGTAACTAGGAGAATTCTACCATCTTTGTTAACCATGCACCTGCTCTTTAGCTCTAGAGCAACTCCAGGGCCTGGTCTACTGAGGCATACCTCACTGAGCAAACCGCCATGTCCAGATGGCTATTCACCAACGCCCCATCGGGATAGGACAGGTGGTGTATGAGCATTCTTTGGGACTAGTCCCAATAGGGAAACGATCAAGTTGAGCAGGGGCTTGCTTGGAAAGGGGATCACAATCCTGCCCAACTACCGTTCCTTATGGAACTTTCCTCGGACCACATCCTTCTGGTCCAGAGCAGATTTAATATAAGAAATGCCATACTGGGTCAGACCAAGGTCCATCAAGTCCAGTATCCTGTTTCCAACAGTAGCCAATCCAGGTCACAAGTACCTGGCAAGTACCCAAAGTCCACAGCTTCCACAGTGCTCATCCTGGGGTAAGTAGTGGATTTCCCAGATCCTCTTTAATAATGATTTATGGACCTTTCCTCCGGGAACTTGTCCAAACCTTTTTTAAAATCCGGCTACACTAACAGTTTTTACTACAGACTCCGGTAACAAATTCCAGAGTTTGATTAACGTTGAGTGAAAATATATTTTCTCTTATTAATCTTAAATGGGTTGCATTGTAACTTCATTGCATATCCTCTAGCCTTTCTACTTTTTGATGGCATAAATAACTGATATACATTAACCCGTTCCACTCCATTCATTAATTTATAGACTTCTATCATATCTCCTTTCAGCCTTCTCTTTTCCAAGTTGAAGAGCCCTAACCTTTTAAGCCATTCCTTATAGGTGTATCCTTCCATTCCCTTTACAATTTTGGTAGCTCTGTACCTCTTCTAATTCCACTATACCCTTTTTAAGATACGGCGACCAGAATTGCACATAGTATTCAAGATATGGTCAAACCATGGTACGATACAGAGGCATTATAATATTCATTGTTTTATTCTCCATTCCTTTCCTTATGATTCCTAGCATTCTATTTGCTTTCTTGGCTGCCACTGCAGACTGGGCAGAGGGTTTCAATGTATTATCCATGATAACGCCTAAATGTTTTTCCTGGGTGGTGGTTTCTAAGGTCGTATCTTGCATCGTGCAACCTAAGTTTGGGTTGTTCTTTCCTAGGTGCATAAGTTTGCACCTGTTCACATTAAATTTCATCTGCCTTTTGGATGCCCAGTCTTCCAATTTATCACGATCCTCTTGCAATTTTCACAATCCTCTTGGGTTTTAACAACTTTGAATAATTTTATGTCATCTGCAAATGTGATCACCTCACTGGTTATTCCCATTTCCAGGTCATTTATGAATATGTTAAAAAGCAGTGGGCACAGCACAGATCCCTGGGTACTCCACTATTTACTTTTCTCCTTAGAGAAAAGTGGCCATTTAGCCCTACTCTCTGCGTTCTGTCTTTTAATCAGTTTCTGATCCACAATACTGTATTGCCTCCAATCCCATGACTTTTTAATTTGGCTAAGAGTCTCTCATGAGAGACCTTGTCAAAAGCTTTCTGAAAATCCAGATGGACTATATCAACTGGATCCTCTTTCTCTACTTATTTATTCACACCTTCAAAAAATATAACAGATTAGTAAAACAAGACTTTCCTTGGCTAAATCCATATTGGCATTACATTGGCCATTCTCCACTCTTCAGGTAATGACAGTTCACTGATAACTAATAGTAGGTGTGCAATCTCATATTTCAGTTCTTTCAATACACTTGGATGTATATCATCTACTCTAGGTGATATGGTGCTCTTCAGTTTATCAAATAGTTGTAATACATCTTCCCAGTTTATTGATATTTCTTTCAATTCTTCCGATACATAACCTTTATATACCATTTGAGGCACTGGTAACTTCTCTACATCATCTTCAGTAAAGAGCATAGCAAAGAATTCATTCAGTTTCTCCGCTATGGCCTTGTCTTCACTTAGCACCCTTTTTACACCTCTATCCTCCAATGGTCCATCTGACTGTCTCACAGGTTTTTTGCTACTTATGTACTTGAAAACGTTTTAATCATGCATGTTTGCTTCCACGGCAAGCTTTTTTTCAAATTCTCTCTTTGCCTGCCTTATCAATTTAACTTTATTCACACTTGATATACCACCCTAAACTTTAGGGTATCAGAGTGTTTACAGTTTCCAAAAATGGCTGTATAGAAGTAGAATAGAATACCATAATCAAATTAGACAGAATGAGAAGAGAAGCAGAGGTGCTTAGGCAAAGCTTATGTTTTTTCCTGTTTTCATCATTTGGCTCCTTTTTCCATTTTCTGAAAGATGCTTTTTTGGCCACAACAGCCTCTCTGACCTCGCCTTTAAACCCTGTTGGCAGTTTTTTGGCCTTCCTTCCTCTTTTCTTAAAGCGTGGAATACATCTGTTCTGGACTTCCAAGATAGTATTTTTTAAATAATGCCCACACTTTATGCAAATCTTTAGTCTTTGCAGCTTCTCCGTTTAGTCTTTTGTTAAAAATTTTCCTCATTTTATCAGTCTCCCTTTTGAAAGTTAAATGGGAATACTGTGGATTTCCTTGCTGTTCTTCTTTCATTTAGTAAATCAAATGCAGTCATGCTATGATCACTATTGCCAAGTGGCCCCAACACCCTTATCTCTTGCACCAGATCCTGCATGCCACTAAGGACTAGGTCCAGAATAGCTTCCCCTTTTGTCAGTTCATGAACCAACTGCTCCAAGAAGCAGTCATTTATTTCATCTAGAAACTTTATCTCCCTAGCATGTCCTGCTGCAACATTGACCCAGTTGATACACGGGTAATTGAAATCACCCATTATTACTGTGTTGTAACTTTTTTGTTAGCTTCCCTGATTTCTTTTAGCATTTCATTATCCATCTGTTCATTCTGGCCAGATGGTCAGTAATACATCCCCACTGCCATTGCCTTCCCCTTTTTACATGGCATTTTTATCCATAGAGATTCTACAGCATATTTTTTTCCTGCAAAACTTTAATCCTATGTGACTCAATACCCACTCTAACATAGAGCGCAACCCTTCCACCAATTTGATAGATTCTATCATTGTGAGGCAGTTTGTACCCAGGTATCAGTGCCCCATTGGTTGTCTTCCTTCCACCAGGTCTCTGAGGTACCAATCATATCTAACCGCTCATTTAGAGTTATATATTCTAACACTCCCATCTTATTTTTTAGACATCTAGCATTTGCCTACAGGCATTTCAGAGGATGTATTTCAATCATATTAATCTGGTTATCAGTTGATAGGGGTAATTTGGAACCTTTTAGCTCTGTTCTTAAGGGCATCTGGGGAACTTTTATCTTTATTGGAACCTCTCTGTTTGGATGTCCTAACTTCCCTGTTTTGTTAGTATTCTTCAAGGAAATGTACTTCCGATCCATGCACTCTTGGGCACTGTCGGCTTTCCCCTATTTTCTAGTTTAAAAACTGTTCTATCTCCCTTTTAAATGTTAATGCCAGCAGCCTGGCTCCATACCTGTTAAGGTGGAGCCCATCCCTTTGGAAGAGCCCCTCCCTTCCCCAGAAAGTTGCCCAGTTCCTAACAAATCCAAAACCCCCTTCTTTGCACTATCGTCTCATCCACACATTGAGACTCTCCTTTCATGAGACCTCTCTCCTCCTGGCAGCTGAAAGGCTGCCCGACTGGAGGTTGGGCTTCAATACTGCGTCCCAGTAGGTCTCGTCTATGTACCTCTCTGACTTCCTTATGTCTTCCAAGTCTGCTATTCTAGCCTCCAAAGATCACACTCATTCCCTGAGGCAAAGAGCTCCTTGCACCTCTCACCAACTGGGAGAAAATCGTACATGTGACAATACAAAAAACTGGATTTAATAGGTGTAAGATCCTGTAAAGCTAGAATTATGCTTGGGAAGGAACTAACACTTAGTAAAGGTTGGCTTGCTACACAGGTCTCAGACCTGTGCTTCTAAGGTAATCTGTGACTAATTTCCTGGGTGATTCACACAGCCCTTGCTTTGTTAGAGGGAGTCTTTCTAAATGCCCCTTTGATCTATCACTTGGCTTTAATACCTATTTAAAACAATTTCACAAGTCTCTTGCCCCCTATCTAGAAGGCACTTTGAAAAGGTCTCTAGAAACAATTTATTATCAAAGAATACTGACCCTGTTTTTCCTTTTATGCTAAGTTATACTCTGATTTAAATTAAAGTTCTTTGCTTATACTAGGCTCTGAATGAGTATTAAATTTAAACTAGAAGCTCTCTGCTTTGTTTTAAATTTAAACTGAAAGCTCTCTGCTGATACTAAGTCCTGGCTGATTTAATAAATACACTAGATTCTAATTTACACAGATTAATCAGTTTTAACCCACAAGATTTAGAAAAATTCCTAGAAGTAAATACTTGGAATTGCAGATCTTTCTCCAGAAGTAGCAGTCCCTTTTTGTAATCCTTCAAGCCTCCTCCGGGCCTGGTGGGCCGTTGTAAGGAATAGTAAAACCCCATGTAAAACCGTTAACCATTGCACCTTTTTCCGATCATATCCCTGTAAATTCAGCCCCAGTGCCCCCTACATTGATGGGTGTAGAGGCCCGACCCAGACAGACAGCCTTAATGCAGGCAGTAGAGGTCTTCCCCTGCTTCTTCCTGCATTGGACCTGCAGATCCCCTTCCCTTCAAGTGGCGCACACATGCCTGTATTTGCAGGTATTATTAAATCTGCAATTCTCACCATAGTTGTTGTTGTTGTTGTTAAGTGCCATGGAGTCGGAGTCGACTCATGGCGACCCTCTGGATAGCTATCCTAAATTGTGTTCGGTCTTCAGTCAGGCGGCTCATTGTTGACAGACTGGTACCCATAGCTCCTGTTAGTGTATCGATCCATCTCATTGCTGGCCTTCCTCTTTTGCATTGACCTTCTATCTTGCCAAGCATGATGTCTTTCTCTAATGATATCTCTCTTCGCATGATGTGTCCAAAGTATGAAAGTCGAAGTCTTGTCATCTGAGCTTCTAAAGAAACTTAGGTTTGATCTCCATAGTACAACCTGCAAATGCCCCAGCACAGGGTATAGTTGAGCTGTAGAGGGAGGGTCCTGTTTTCCCCAGTGCCGGGCCTACTGTCCCCACAAAATGGCTATGGAGTCCCTATATACTTACTGGGGAAGCTCCCCCGCCTTGACCCTGCTCATTCTACCACCCCGCTGACCTTGCATCATCAACTGTATCCACTGTTCAATGTCCTTCCTGTTCCAGCTAAGCCCCTTGTTGCCCGCCATATTCCAATGAAACTGCTCATCATACTCCAGCAAAGCGCTACCTCAGTACACCCGGTAGGCCTCACAAATACTATTCTGGTACTTGAATAGCCCATGACAGTGCTCCAGGTGTTTCACCAACCACGCTGGCCAGCACCCTAAAGGCTGCACACCGATTTGCAATTGTCCGAGGAACAGTGTTGGCCTTCTTTGAGACCAGCTTGCAGCTGTTATGACAGTCCAAACATTCACAATTTTTGTTACTCTGTGTGCATGTACTCGCCTTTCCAGATTTTTTTTTTCCTTCTGAGCTGCAGGCACGTGGCTGTCAAAGGCACTCATAATGCATACGTATTATGCCGGCTTAAGCTCAGATACGAACCCACCGTCCCTGATTTGCGCCACATCCGTAGGACCCCCAGTGGTCATGGGAGCGGCACCCCCTGAGATGGGGCTGGCAGGCAGAGGGCTGAGGGTCCCCACCCTGACTATCCCCACTGAGCCTTGTGCCACTGGGTCCTGCCCGTTGCCATGCTGGTATCAACTTCAATCTGCACTGGGGCCTGCAGCAGCCCTTCAGTGCCTTGCCGTTCACCCTTGGCTGTCTCCCACACTTGGGGTGCCACCATAATCACTTCACTTCCCATTTTGATGGATCCCTCCACCGAGGCCCCTCATGCCATACCCCTCAGTTCCTCTCCCCCTGGCCTTCATACCCCCATATAGCTTGCACCTGCCTAATCTGGTGTTATCCTTCCCATGGCAGGCACTCCTTTAAGTGTACACAGGAAAGTCTGCATGCATCCTGCTCTGTGGACCACAGCCATGGCCCTGACCTGGTTCATGAGGTCACACATACCCGAGGCCTTGTTCACCTGGCCATCTCTCCTACATAGCAGGGCAGATCACTAGTTGCTGGTCCTCTCACTGTCCTTCTGTGCCCTGTAGGCAGCTCCGTGCACTGCTGAGTGCCCTTTTGCCCCACCTGGGCCTCACCATCACTGGTTTTCTTTCTGCTTTCCATGCTCTTGTTCTCTTTCCTTTCCTAGCCTTCCTTGTTGGTCCATCGCGCTTCTTAGCTTTTTTTCTTCACCGGTCCACTGTCCCCGCCTCTGGAGCACTGCTGTTTGGCCATTGTCCACTCCTCTCACTGTATTTTGCCTCCACTGAAGGTCCGTGACACTGCTATGCCGCTGTGCCACTCTCCTATCCCATAGGCTCGACCCAAATGGCCCCCAATGCCCACTCAAGAGGTCGATCAAAATCATTAGCCAAGTCCTCAGTCTATTGTCTGGTGGGGAGAAGCCTATTGTTCACAGACTGCTGCAGGAACCACTAGCAGCCACTAGGTAGTGTACTTGCCTTGCTGATCCACTCCCGGCTGCTTCGAGGCTCACCACATGTTCTTGCCTTGCTGAATCACTCTTAGCTGCCTTGTTGCTCACCATGTGTTCTGGCTGGCCGTGTGTTCCAGCTGCCTGCATGGCCAGTGTGGTCCCTTACTCCTGCCCTTGGAGCATTCCCCCGGCCTCGCTTCTCGTGGCGCCTCCTGAACCGGCTCCTGCAGCCTCCCCACTGAGATGAACTGTCTCAATCTGCGATGCCCAGGAGTGATCTCCAGAAACCGCAGCTGCAGCGCCTCTCAGCTCCTCATTGCAGAAGTCACAGCCGCCTCTATACTGCACCTCTCAGCTGCTTGTTGCTGTGATGGAGAGAGGCTGAGACAAAAGCTGGATGAAGTAAATGCCTGTGTCGGTGCAGCTGTGTGGAGGAGGTAGGCGTAGCTCCGTAGCTGCATTGCCCGACAAGAAAGGAAGTGGCGGCTCTTGCCCCTTCCCTTTATCTCTGCTACGCCCTCCCTTCCCCTCCTTCGCATATCCCGACTGTTCCCTATGGAGGTTCTCTCCCATCCAACCACCCTGTTATGGGACCTGCACACAATTGGTGCAAGCCCACCATTAAGGAGTTTAATTTAATATAGGTTCCATTTTATCCAATGCGACCTGGTTGCTAGCATGTTAATGGTGAATTAAGGGTCATTAACATTAGCGCACCTTAGTAACTAACCGTCCTAAAACATTAGTATTACATTTAATTGTTTATCACATTTTTATTTATTTTATTTGTTAACAAGAGTCATCAAAACAGCTTCCGGGTGGATATAATAATACTTTAACCTCCCTTACTGCTAATTTTCATCACAAGCCTCAAATTTGTTCTTGTCACACCAATAATGTGTAAAATATAACCTTTTGACACATCTTTTTTCATCTTGTAAGGAACGCTGTACTATCTCCAAACATAGTAATTTCCATTTATCTTATGGAGATTTTCCAAGACTCTTCCTCCTTTAATCACAATTCTTACATTGGCCAGACTTCGATCTTTCAGCTCCCGCCTGCTTCCAGGGCTTGTGAGTCTTAAGTCATATGCAACATTCTATTGCACAGTTTTTTTAACATCATGCAGTACTTTAATAACCTTCAGCAATGCTCCTCGATTCGCTATTTATAGTGTGCATCATTCGCCTCTTGCATATTCAATTCCCATAGTATAATACTAAAATAATTTCAATAAAATGCTGTTCATGTGATCTCTGCATTAAGTCGAACTGGCGCTACCCAATTTAGATTGAAAATCTGCAGCTGTTCAAACTGCCACCATTTAAAATTTAAATCCCCTGCTTCACAAACTTACAGTTTATGGTTCATTTGATGTACTGCAAATCAAACTGCAAGCATCTATGTAGTTTATAATGCTAAAAGCAAATATAAGGGAAGATAATCCATAATACTACAAGGGAAGACAAGGAAAAGACAGAAGGAAATAGTCAACAAAAGACACAAAAAGAAAAGGAAAACAAATCTCTGCCACCAGCCAAAAGAAAAATTACTTACGGATCAGCCAGATAGAAAAGCCTGCATGACATAAAATGTCTTAAGAGCAATCTTAAACCTATGAAAAGACTCTAAACGAACTAAAAGAGGGGGAGAGCCTCACACAGTGAAGGGCCAACAACAGAGAAACAAGATCAACGACAACGCTGCAAATGAACTTCAGACTAGGAAGGGACAACCAGCAAATTCTGCTGAGAATGCAAGTTCTGAAATGGCTAATAAGAGACTAAGACAGAAGGAAGAAAAAAAAAAGGAGAACCCTATAATAAACCTGATGAACAATTAGACATTTTACACAAAGACGGTAATGGACCGGTAACCAATGTTCATGGTATAATTATGACACGACATGATCAGACCTCAGAGCCCCATAAAGAAGCTTAATGCAGTGTTCTCAGTCAGTTGAAGATGCCAAATCAATTTCTGTGGCAGACTATAATACAAAGAATTACAATAATCTATTTGAGGGATGACCAGAGCCAAAAGAAGAGTACAAAGCAATTAATGAACTGAAAGAGATCAGACAGAATACAGACAGTATAAATGAAAATAAACATCGCGCATAACATTTGAAATCTGTGGTACAAATTTAAGTTCCCTGTTAAGAAAAACACCACAAATCTTCATCAAATCCCTTAAAGTGTGTGGTATTCCAGAAACAGTATGAGCAAAGTCAGATCCAATAAGATGGCAGACCTTGTAAAAAAGATGAACCTCAATTTCTTAATATTCAGCCTAATAACATTAGAGTATGACCATGGGACAATGACATCCAGCTTAGAAGAAACTTCCAAAATAAATTTGAAGTGAGGAGAAGTAAAAGGCAGAAGCTGTATATCGTCTGCATAAATAATGAATATAAAGCCCAATGGGCCCAATCTTGAATTTGGCAGGGCTAAGCATCGTAGCCGCAGAGCCCTGCCCGCCGACTCCTTAAACCCCGATTTTCCTTGCCTATCTTTCTGGTGCAGAGTGCTAACCGGGCAGCATGGAAAATCACTGCTGCCCGGTTAGCACTTGCCTCCACCTCTGCTCCGCCCTGGAACGCCCGCAACATGCCCCGATACTAACCAGATAGCATCAAGGTGTGTAGGGGACCATGGAGGAGATTTTTGAAGGCAATTACTGGGTAAGTGTCTTTGAAAATCCCTATTTATGGTATTTACACGGTTTACTGGGCTATAAACCTTGTAAATGCCTTTTGAAAATGCCGCCCAAAGAATCCAACAATTAAGTCAACGAGCCAAGTTCAAAGTCAAGTCAGGATGGGTGTAAAGTGCTGGACCCAATATAAAGCCCTGCAGAACCCCAGATGTAGAAGAAAAAGAAGGAGATGTAACACCTTGCCAGTAAACAAAAAAGTTACAAGCTGAAAGATAAGAACAAAAACAATCCAAAACAGTATCAGAGGCAGAAAAAGAAATGAAATGATGAAGAAGAACGGAATGATTAACCAAATCAAAAGCAGAACTCAAATCCAGAGAAAGAAACAAGACATTAGAACCAGCATCAAACTGCATGTGGACTTGGTGGGATTTGTTCCAAAATGGCAGCCATAGATCTGCAAATAAATGCTGTCACTCTACACAGTGCACTGCCGTCGCTGCACTCCTATCCTGATTGACAGCGCAGCTCCTGTGTTCATTGATATGCAATGGCTTTTCCCACATAGATCCACTGCCGTGGACATAATACCACATATCACTGCTGTCATGCGACAAGATACACTGGAATTTAATATACACAGATTTCCCATTAGGTAATTGAATGGGGTTTTCTGGCAAAACCTGCAGACATAATTTACAATGTGCACAAGGTTGAAATTCTGTTCTTCTTGTTGCTGGATTAGTCTCCTGAAATGCTGACTGTAACAACAAATCCCTCAGATTTGACCCTCGCTGAAAAGCAGGCGTGGCTTTCGAAAAATAATGTCACAAAATATATCAGTGGTTTCATTTAATATCCTTTGAACCTTAAAGATGCCTGTTGAATAGGGCAGTGTACATTACTCTTGATTATGTACACTGTTTAGCTTTCAGTTGTGCTAATAATTATCAATTGGAATATTTTGCTCACTCTTATATGGGTATTCCTGTTCAAAGAACCTGGATACCATCTGTATTACCTGTGATTTAAATTCATCATCTGCAGAGCAAGTACACGTCAAACGTAAAAACTAACTGGGAGATGTTCTCATAATGTCTTTGGATGAGCACTGGAAATGTGCAACAAAGTGAGTCTTTTACTAAAGGAAGCTAGCTGTCAGTGTGGGTCTGACGTGTGCTAAAGACATATATTGGACCTGGGTAGACAGCTAAACTAGGGTCATGACAGCTAGCGCTGCTGGATTGTAGTGCTAACTATCCATGGCGCAAGTGGGAAGGCTAGGGGTGAAGAGTGGGCAGGACAAGCACTGCACAGACAGCGCACCCACCCCACCTGCCTGGCAGGCTAGCCTCTGGCTGCACACACCACTATTTTTATAGGTGGCGTTGAGTGTGCCTGCAGTCTTTTAGTGCCAGAGCAAGGCTGCATACACTGCCGTAACTGCTAGAAACACGCTTTCTATGCTCCCGGCAATTAACAATATGGTGTTGCCCTTATAGAAAATTGAAAGTTTTGACTATCCCATTTGATTTTTAAATCCAAAAAAAATATTACTTGTGAATCTTGAATTTATGTAAATTGCAAATTTGTCTCAAATGAATTCAACCAGCTAACATAAATCTAGATCTTTTTGAGTTTCAGACCATAAGAACAAATGTAATTTATGAATCTCTACCAAAAATAATTTTGGATACCCATGGTGATTAGGGTATACCAAATCTTCTCAAAATGGGCTTCATATAGATTGCCATATCTGGAACTATCATGAAACATAGAAAAATAGGCATAGTTGGGTGGGGGGGGGGGGGCAGTAGCCCCACTCCAAAATGTTGCAGGGAGTAGTGGTGACCTGGTACTTCTGCCTCTACTGTCAGTATGACGTCCTTATTCTTTGCGTCGCCTTTCCCCCAAAGTAAGAAGGAAAACCACACCAATGGAAACAATGGAAACATGGAACTGAAAAACATTTTTGTTAATGCAAACCAAGCAATTTTCATCAAAACTTCTGTAGGAATTGACTGACCTTCCTGACTGGCCAAAATGTGTCTGATTTCCAGTGCAGCATCCTGAGGTACATTGGTGCAGAGAGGGCAATATCTGCTGTTACTATTAAGGAGGGCTCATCAATTACCAAAGGTTGTAGAAGTTATATGACATATGCAGATTCCCTTATATAGGTATCCCCAGACATAACAAAAGACCACAGAATAAAATAAATAAATGTAAATAATGTTCTAAAAGTGAACCTTTAGATAAAATGATCAGTTTGCCAGATGGCTGTTAGAATTTTTTTATGAGTTTGAGGTAACATATAGATTAGATACCCGGAATCATCACTGTCAATTATGTTTTCATTTTTTTGATGATCTGATTCTGTTCATCCTTTTTTATTTATTTATCTGGGTTTATATACCACTTTTCACCAGGTCAAAACTGCGTTCATAGAACATTATAATAAGAGGTTACATTGAACATGATGTTAACTTATATATATTGAACCTGATGCTAACTTATATACATTGGATATAGTATCGACGTTTAGCTCGTTTAAAGGTTCATTGCAAGTATTTTGTTGTAGGATTTTAACTTATTTACATGAGGCATTGTTTCATTTGCTGGGACCTATATTTCTGAGGAGGGAGGGGGTTATGCAGAGGGGTGAACGTGTTCAATAATGAGGTGTATCTTTAGTAATTTCTGGAAGGAGAGGAGATCAAATATGGACCTTAATTGGGTCAGGAGCGTGTTCCATATGGAGGGTGCATAGTGTTCAAAGGAACAGGTTCAGGCTTGGTGGTTGTTTTTTGTTCTTGCGTGGGGGTGATTAGTGTGTTGTTCATGAATTGTCTTGTTGCTCTGCTAGGTTTGAATTTGTGGAGTAGCGTGTGAAGGTGGGATGTATCTTGATTGTGGATGGCTTTGTGTGTGAGAAAGAGGGTTTTGTATTTGATGCGGCTTTCCAGGGAGAGCCAGTGGAGCTGTTTCAGGACGGGTGTAATGTGATTGTATTTTGTGGCTCCTTGTATGATGCAGGCTGTTATGTGGAGGGCTGTACGTAGACGAAGAAATGCAGAGTGAGTTAGGCCTTGGTAGATGGAGTTATAGAAGTCAAGGTGGAGGAGAATCATGGCTTATAGTGCTGAGTGGAGGAGGGGACATAGACATTGTAGTGTTCTGGCATTGTAGTAGATCTCTTTAGCAGGTTTGTTCATTTGTAGTTTGAGGGAGAGAGTTTAGTCTAGGATGATGCAGAGGTTTTTTTGGGGGGGATGTACTTCTATTTGGGTGCTGCTTAGCGTGAGATGTGTTAGGGATGTGAAGGTATCATCTTTTATTATGTATAAGGCTTAAGTATTTTTGTAGTTGATGATGAGGTTGTTGTCAGTGAGCTATTTGGAGACATCAGCAAAGCATTGTAAGTTGCTTGGTGGTGAAGGGTCCATAGAGCATGTTAAAGTTGTATGATTTTATGATGGAACAGAGTGGTTGCAAGTAGATAATGAAGAAGATTGATAAGGTTGATCCTTGAGGTACTCCTTGGGTTTGGTGGTAGGGGGTGGATAGGCTGTCTCCTGTTTTTATTTGCTGGCGTCTGCCAGTCAGGTAGGATTTGAACCTTGTAGTATGGTACCTTGGATCCCGGTGGTTTATAGATGGTGGAGGAAGATGTTGTGGGGGGTCTGTTGAATGCAGTGGAAATGTCCAGAAAAATGAGGATGTATCCATGTTTATTGTCTTGATCCCTTTTATAAGGGTGTTCATGTGTGAGACCATTAGTGTTTCTAATCCGTGAAAAGGTCAGAAGCCATGTTGTTTGGGGTCAAGGAATGTGTTCTTGTCAATGTGGTCCTGGAGTTGTTGCTGGATGTCTGTTTCTATGATTTTTACTGTGAAGGGCAGGCAAGTGATAGGTCTGTAGGAAGCAGAATCAAGTGGGCTGAGGTTCAGTTTCTTGAGAGTGGGACAGTTGGAGGACAGTTTTAAGAAGTCTGACATCTGACCTTGTTGCAGGGAGAATTGGATGAGGCTGGTGAGTATGGGGCTAAGGTCTTGTTTAGCTGCTTTGATCTAGCAAACTGGACAAGGGTTGAGGAGTGAGGTGGTTGCATTGAGCGAGGAGATGATAGATTTTGTCTTTGCTGATTGTATCAAAGATGGACCATGGGTTGGTGGGGGGTTTTGTGGTGGGGGAGGGGTGAGAGGATATTGGAGCGGGCTGTAGTTTTTTGTTTCATGGGTGATTGAGGGCTCCATTGAGCATTTTGGTGTGGTAGGTGCATTTGGCAATCTCCAGGAACAAGCAGGAATGAGTCTTCACATATGGGTTTCGTCGGTACCGACAGAGCCTGTGCGGGAACGCTCCCCAGCGTCCAGTAAGAAAGCTTTTGGGAGCATCCCACAGCGCCTGTGCGCTGCCTTCCCGCCTTTTCCAACCGCCTCTCTCCAGTTCTTCTTTTCCGCGGAGCCAGCAGGTCGTGTTCCTGTCACCGCAGAAGAATTCTTTATTTTTTTCTTTATTTTTCTGTGCGCGTCTGCCTTCTTCGACGTCAGACCGGTACCGCCAGTCTTTTCTTTTCTTTCTTACAAAAAAAAAACAAAAACAAAACTTTTCTTTCTTCAACTGTGCATTTTCGGTTTGGGACTTAGGCCTGAACATATTTTCTCCTCATGGAGAAGCCCGCTTCCGGGTTCAAAAAGTGCACGAAGTGTGGCGGTACTATTTCCCATCAGCCCCTGCGGGCTTAACAGAGACGGGAGGAGACACTCTCCTTTCGCGTCTCTCACAGCCTGCAGCCTGCACGGAGGGAGGGAGGGAGGGAGGAACGAACCGAACCGACGGCTTCAGCTTGTAGACGGGGCCCCCGCGGGTCAGTCGGTGCTGCCGCGGCAGCAGAGGGGGCCCCGCGGCGGCAGCCACCAGGTTTTTTTTTAAATTGTATTTAAAAAAAATGAACTTGTTCCTTTTTTGTGGGCCCCTGCCGGCTGTGGGCCCTACGCCATGGCGTACATGGCATATAGGTAAATCCGGCCCTGGTCCTGACCATTCCATCACGGATTGTGTGTCCTGTACCATGATGTCTAAAAGAGGTCGGCAGAACCGAGCAGCCAAGCTCAGTACCCTGTTTCCCTCTGATGCAGCCTCGGTGGCATCGATGTCTTCCAGGGCTTCTTCTTCCTCCCATGGATCTCAGGTAACCAAACATAAATCTAGCCGGTCCTCGAAGGGCAAATCTCCCTCTAAGCATCGAGATGCCTCCGGGCGTGTCCTCGAGGATTCCGCACCGGCAAAATTACCCCGGCAGGAAGTTCCGGCTGCCAAAGCATTGTCTATGGGGTCACAGGTTGACATCGATGGCTCGGCCTCGACCGATCACCTGTTGCCGTGTTCTGGGGTACCGGTGGCCTCCACTGGTGCCGACATCCAGACTCTGGTGGCATCGATGGATCAGAAGATTCTGTCCATGCAGCGCACCCTAATGGCGTTTATGCAGGCTTCGACGCCTCTGGTACTGCAACAGTCTCCGTTGCCGGTACCGACTCCGGCACCGGCATCGTTCCTGGTGCCGGTACCGATTGCATCGACATCGGCTTCGGTGTCGACTGCAACAGTACCCTGTCCTATGATGCCGATCGGTACCGAACCGGTACCACTTACTCCCGATGTCGATCCCACTCGGTACGCGTATCGGGCTTTACAGGAGCATCCAGACAGGCGATACTTCGATTCCTCCGAAGACTCTGATGAGTCGGAGGTTTCTGTTGATGCACTGGTACTTCTTCCTCAGGAGTCTGATTCTCCAAAACGAAGAATGTCTCCTCCAGAAGACTTGTCTTTTCAGGACTTCATTAGGGAAGTGGCTAGGGGCCTCTCCATTACAGTGGCCCCTGAGTCAGAGCCTAGAGCCAAGCAACTAGATATTTTGCAATATCCTAAGGCTCCTAAAGAAGCAGCTACTTTACCTATTCATGAGATTCTCTATGATCTCATGTTGAGCATGTGGGAGACTCCTCTTACCACCTCTCCTCATTCTCGTAGATTAGACACCATGTACCGTGTCCCTCCTTGTCCTGGCTTTCATAAGTCTCAGATTCCTCACCACTCTATTGTGGTAGAGTCCGCCATGAGGAAAATAAAGAGTGCAAAGAGACACTCATCTAATCCTCCAGGACCTGAATGCAGGACCCTTGATGCTTTTGGCCGAAGGGTTTTCCAAGCTAATATGCTTGCTGCCAGAATCAACTCCTATAGTCTCTATATGGGGATGTTTCTAAAAGAAGTCACAGATCATCTGCAGACTTTAGCCCCTTTTATTTCAGAAGATAAAAGGCAGGAATTTCTCACTTGGCTTAAACATGCCCAAGATGTTTCCAAATTTTCCAACCGTGCAGCCTTTGACTCTTTTGAGTGTGTAAGCAGAGCCTCGGCTATTGCTATAGGTGCACACAGAATTCCTTGGTTACAAGCCTCTGATTTGGAACTTTGGGTCCAAGATGAACTGGGAAATCTTCCTTGTACAGGTGAAAACCTTTTTGGCACGGATTGGAAAGCAAAGGCCATTCAGATGGATGCTGAGAACTCTGCTTTGGATCGACTTTCAAAGTCTACCTCTGCTCCTGCTAAGAAAAGATTGTTCAAAAAGACAACTTTTTCTAAAAAGAGAAGATACTATCCTGCTTATGGTCAGCAGGCATCTTCTGCAGGTCGTTTTGCTGCAAAGCGTCAGCAACCACCTAAACAGGCCAAGTCAAAGGCTACCAGGCCTCCCATGGCTCAGCAGCCTCAGCCTCCTCAGGGCCTTTGACTTGCAACTAGAGAACTTAGCCTTTCTGGCTCTGGAAGAACCAGAGCCCCTCACCATTCCATAAAGGTTGGCTTACTTTGCTCCCAGATGGGAGCAACTTACAGCAGAGCAATGGATCCTCTCCATTGTAAGGGAAGGGTACCAGCTTCATTTCTTAAACCTTCCTCCCCACACCATGGTGAAACAGTTCAATTCTCCAACATCTCTCCTCAACCTTCTGGGTCAGGAGATTGCTACCCTCCTTGCCCAAGGGGCAATAGAAAAAGTACCTCTTCTTCAACAGGGCTCAGGGTTCTACTCCCCTTATTTTCTTATTCCAGAGAAAACAGGGGGCTACAGACTCATATTAGATCTCAGAGAATTGAACAAGTTTCTATTCAAAGAGAAATTCAAGATGATTTCTCTCGGTACTCTGCTGCCATTCCTTCAGAGTCAGGACTGGCTTTGTTCTCTAGTTCTCAAGGATGCGTACACCCATGTCCTCATCCATCCAACACACAGAAGGTTCCTTCGGTTCCTTTTTCAAGGAAAGCACTACCAATACAGGGTGCTTCCTTTTGGTCTTGCCTCTGCACCAAGGGTGTTCACGAAATGCATGACAGTAGTAGCTGCATTTCTACGCACTCTAGGAATATTTGTTTTCCCATATCTGGATGACTGGCTCATTCGAGCTCCATCCCAGTCAGAGGCCCAGATTTCTCTAACCTGCACAATGCGTGTCCTTCAGTATTTGGGACTGGTAATAAACATCCCAAAATACCATCTCACCCCTACTCAGTCTCTGGAGTTTATAGGGGCCTTGCTGGATACCACAACTGCAAGGGCCTATCTTCCTCAGGCCCGTTGCCTATGCTTGGTGCAGTTAGCCTCCCAGATACAGTTAAAGTCCCATTTAACTGCTCGAGAGATGTTACAACTATTAGGCCACATGGCATCCAACGTGCATGTGGTTCCATATGCTCGCCTTCACATGAGGGCAGCTCAATGGACTTTGTCCACCCAATGGACTCAGGCATCAGGTTGCCTGTCAGACAAAATAGCAAACTCCAGTCGCCTATTTGGGCTCTCCAGTGGTGGACGTCCCCTCCAAATCTGTTGCTGGGGTCCCCTTTTCAGCAGTCGCTACCACAAGCAACTCTGACAACAGATGCTTCTCCAATGAGTTGGGGAGCTCATCTGCAGGATCTCTCCACCCAGGGCATCTGGTCTCCACAGGAGACTTCTCTGCATATCAAGCTCTTGGAACTCAGAGCAATATTCTTAGCTCTCAGAGTGTTCCATTCCCTGCTCAGCTACAGGACAGTCCTCATCCATACGGACAACCAAGTAGCCATGTTCTATGTAAACAAGCAGGGCGGGACTGGCTCTCTGTCGCTTTGCAATGAAGCTTTGCGACTGTGGGCCTTTGCCAGAGAGCATCACATCCATCTTCTGGCAGTATATCTTCCAGGCGTTCAAAACTCTTGGGCGGACAGACTCAGTCGAGTTCTGCTTCCACACGAGTGGTCCCTCCACATGGACCAGGTAGCCAGGATTTTTCAAATTTGGGGAACCCCGGACATAGAACTCTTTGCAAGTCCGTGGAATGCCAAACTTCCCCGGTTCTGTTCCAGAATTCCGTGTCAGGGAGTTCAGGCCAAGGATGCCTTCCTCCTTCACTGGGGTCAAGACTTCCTTTATGCCTTTCCACCAATTCCCCTATTTCCCAAAACACTATTCAAGCTTCAGAGAGATCAAGGGACCATGATCCTGATAGCACCACATTGGCCACGCCAAGTGTGGTACCCTCTACTTCTGCATCTCTCTCAAGCTCCTTCCGTGGACTTGGGCTCTGCACCAGACCTTCTGTCCAAGGAAGAGGGAACTTTGTGGCACCCAAACCCCCAGTCGCTCCATCTCAGGGCTTGGTTGCTGAGGTCCTAGACCTTCAAGATTTTCATCTCTCTCAGCAAGTCAGAGATGTTATTCATGCCTCTAGAAAGCCTTCTACTAGACGTTCCTATGCTTTCAAATGGAAAAAATTTACCATTTGGTGTTCAGGGAAAGGTCTAAACCCTCTTGCAATACCTCTGAATTCTCTACTACAGTATCTCCTGCATCTATCCCATGCAGGTCTGAAAACAAATTCAGTAAGAGTCCATTTGAGTGCTATTGCAGCGTCCCTCAAGCCTCTCAATGGACAACCTATTTCCTCTCATCCTCTTATAGCACGATTCATGAGAGGCCTTCTTTTAACTAAACCTCCCATTAGACCACCTCCAGTGGCATGGGACTTAAACCTGGTTCTTGGCCAGCTTATGAAGCCACCCTTTGAACCTTTAGCCACCACCTCCTTGAAATTCCTTTCTTGGAAAGTTATTTTTCTCATTGCAGTCACCTCAGCACGCCGCATCAGTGAGTTGCAAGCTTTGGTGGCTAATCCTCCTTATACAAGGTTCCATCATGATAAGGTAGTCCTCAGGACCAATCCACACTTTATGCCTAAAGTGATCTCAACTTTTCATCTGAACCAAGAGGTATATTTACCTGTCTTTTTTCCAGGACCTCATGCATCAAATGCAGAGAGGAATCTCCATACCTTGGATTTTAAGAGAGCTCTCGCTTTTTACTTACAAAGAACACAGCAACATAGAAAGTCTTCTCAACTCTTTGTTGCTTTTGATTCTTCTCATTTAGGACTTCCAGTCTCTAAGAGAACACTGTCCAACTGGATTGCTCAGTGTATTTCTTTCGCCTACCAGAGTAGGAACATTTCTCTGGAGGGCCATGTCACAGCTCACAATGTGAGAGCCATGGCAGCCTCAATGGCTCATCTAAACTCTGTGTGCATCGACCAAATCTGTCGAGCGGCCACCTGGGCCTCGGTTCATACCTTCACAGCCCATTACTGTTTGGACAAGGACTCCCGCCGGGATGCCTCGTTTGGTCAGGCTGTTCTCAAACACCTGTTCCATTCCTAATCAACTCCTACCCACCTACCCTGGTCGGATGCCAGAGATCCATGGGGGGAGGTAGAGTCCTTTTCAAGGACACACAACCTGGGGTTTCTCCCTTGCATCTGCAGCTAGGGAGTCCCCATATGTGAAGACTCATTCCTGCTTGTTCCTGGAGATAGCATAGTTGCTTACCTGTAACAGGTGATCTCTGGGAACAGCAGGAATAAGTCTTCACAACCCACCCACCTCCGCTAGGAGTTGTATCTCTCTATCTATCTTTCCTTTCCTCTCTCTCTCTTTGTCTCATCTTTAAAACTCGAACTGGAGAGAGGCGGTTGGGAAAGGCGGGAAGGCAGTGCGCAGGCGCTGTGGGATGCTCGCAAAAGCTTTCTTACAGGACGCTGGGGAGCGTTCCCGCGCAGGCTCCGTCGGTACCGACGAAACCCATATGTGAAGACTTATTCCTGCTGTTCCCAGAGATCACCTGTTACAGGTAAGTAACTGTGCTTTGTCTGTCACAGAGCAGTGGTAGTTCAGCATTTCCATGTAGAAGGTCCGGTCGGGCTTGAGTGATGACTTCTACCATTGTCTCTCGAGTCTTCTCATGTAGGTTTGAGTTTGTATAGGGCAGGGGTATACCAGGAGGTCTTGGGTTGTTTGTTGGTTTTTCTTTAGAGGGCTAGTTGTGGTTGCAGCTCTTCTGATGATATGGTTCCAGTTGGCTGCAAGTGTGTTGGTGTCCGTTGATTCAGTTTGCAGATGGGAGAGGGTATCTTTGATACAGTTATCTTTGTGGAAGGGTTTGAATCACCTCTTTTGCTGGTTTTGGGTGGTGTTGATGGGGCATTGGTTTGGTAGGGAGAATAGGGTGAGTCTGTGGTCTGCCCATGGTACTTGGAGTGTTTGCAATTTAGGGGTGTTACCTGTGAGTGCTGTGTGGATGTTAAGGAAGATCGGGTCCAACTTGTTTCCCTTACCATATGTGGATGTCTGGATGATCTGGTGAAATTTAATGAATTCCATGGCTCTGAGGAATGATACAGCTTGTTATGGTTGTGCTGAAGGGAGGTTGAAGTCACCCAGGATTAGAAGGTCTTTTGATGAGTTGAAGATGTCCAGTGTTCTCTTTAGTATAATGGAGAGGCCAGTGGCTGTGATGGTGGGAGATCTGTAGATGAGGCAGATTGTGAGTTGTTTGTGATGGTGAGGGTATCTGTTTCATCGGTGCTTTCTGTTGAGGTGATGCAAAAATGGAGGTGGGGTCTTGCAAGTATTAATACTCCACCTCCTCTGCTGTGGAATCATGGGCATTTGTTGAATCCATATTTGGGGGGGGGGGGGAGTTGGTTCATAAGGACAGTGTCCATGTCTGAGAGTCATGATTCAGTTATGCAGAGTATGTCCAGTTGGTGTGTTGAGGTGAGGTCTGTGATTGTGGGAATTTTGTTTCTTACTGATCTGTTGTTTGAGTGCACAGCGGAGAGAGGGTACAGAGGTTGAGGGAGTTGTGGCTGATATGGAGTGTGAGGTAGCGGTGGGTATGGTTATGAGGTTGTGGGGATTTGGGGAGCGTGTGTGTTGGATGTACGATGTGGGGAGTGGGCATGGAGGTGAGGGTATAGTTTAGTTGTGGTAGGCCGAGACTAGTAGGGTTATTGTAGGTAGAGTGTATAGTGACACGTAGAATGGGGGCATGATGTTCGGTGTGGTGCTCTGTAGGAGTGTATGTTGTCGGAGAATCTTTGTTTGAGAGGTTCAGCTTCAATCAGCTGGAGTTTTGGTTTCTGAGTTGGATGGCCGTTGGGTGGGGTGAGCTGAGATGAGACGGTGTGATAGATCTGTGGGAGGCAGCAAGGATGAAGAGTGGTCTTTCAGTGTCCGGTGTAACTTGGGTGGTGAGGAAGGTTATAGATGTCTCTGGGTTATTCTTGAAGTGGTCCTTGATGTGGTCCCCACCTAAGGGCCACGATGAAGGGCCCTTTGGAAAGGCTGTAGGTGTGGCCCGGCAGGCACAGGCATGCTTTAAGCAGCAGGCAATTTATCTAGCCAGAGGACGGCAATGTAGTACATCATCAGTGTTGGAGGAGCTTACCTCCACGTTGTAGGTATGGTCCTTAGTGCTCCAGTTCAGCTGCGGTGGAAATTGCTTGATCTGGAGACTTGCGGAATGGTTTGTAAAGCTGATTTCTTTGTGTGTGTGGGTGAGTGCTAGAATCTGATGAGCCTTAAGCAGCAGGCTATTTAGCAAACCAGAGGACGACTATGTTTATTTCCATAGTTGGATCTCCCAGTAACATTTGATAGAAATGAGTCTCAGACAACTGACCATGAATCTCAGAAATATACTGTGGTACACTCATACTGCCTTTATCAGCAGACTTGATAAACATATCAGAACATTGTCGGTGGGTTTTGATTGAGTAAAAGATACCTATTGCAACTTATGTGATGCAACATCTTGAAATACTGCTACATGCAGATCAATAACACCTAGTGAAACCCAAGTGGAATGAGTCCTCAACGGTACTGGGATATTAATATCTTCCTTTTTTCTTTGCTCCTTCTGAGAAAAAAAATCAATAAATGAAAGAATCTTAACAGTGCTGATCCAATTTTAAACTCGTCAAAACAGGTGAAGACCCAAAAGAAAGACCCAATTACAGAATGTTTATTTCATCATCGTTAATTCTATGCCTGAAATTTTAATTATGAGGTGTGTCTGGCCATATCAGAATTATCTCCTGAGAAATGTCTGGATATTTCTAAGTGACATTCTGTAATGCCAACTGATGTGACTGGGACCATGTCCTGTCCCTGTGGATCAGCTCCTGTGGATTCAGCCATGCTCTACCCCAATGCTGTGGGTGTCTCCCTCTTTGCTGTAAAAAAAACAACAAAAAATCTTGATGAATATATGAATATATTCATCATTAACAAGGGAAGTCTCTGATGAACCTGCAAGGAAACATGCTTGCGTGAAAACCTTCTAGTTGTATCTGATATCCCGGGATGAATATCGTTAATGAAATAATCATGCACATTCATCAGAAATTGTTTAGATTTCCTTGCTTTGTGTTGCTCTCAATATTTATTGATGTTATTCTGTTATTTTTTATACTGTACATCACACTCACTTATTACGTACTACCACAGCAGATTTTAAGGAGGCCTGAGTTGCATTTATTTGTCAGCTCTGCCTGTTATTTCTCATGCTGAGTTATTAAGGCCATTAGATCTAAAGAGCATGCCATTTTGTAACAAAGTCCTTATTGGTGAATATTCTAGGTTCTTTTAAGCAGGGGTGGCCCAAGGGGGGTGTGGAGCCATGTGTGGAGACTCAGTGTGCGGCCTCATTTGCATAAATATTTGCATAATGTTACCATACACTAACTTTTAGTAAACATGCCTCTTAATGAGTGTATGGATAAAGAAAGACTAAAAGATTTCTACATTACTATAATCCAGTGCCAACTGCCAAGCAGATTAGTAACTAATACAAACACTGCCCATTTAGAACCCATAACAAACCTGCCATATCCTAACAGCACTACCAGGACTCACAAAGCACCATACCCTACCTATCAAAAGGAAACACTACACACATTAAACCAATACATTTCAGAGAATAACAATACATGACCTACTGGGGAAAGAGAACAAGTGGCAATGTCAAACAGGAATTACATAAACAGAATATCTCAGCTCAGTTACACATGCAGAACATAGACCATCACCAAACAAGGAATCACAATTTAGAAACAGGAAGACAATAATTAAACTGGGAACCCCAAAAGCCAAACGTGGAATGTACAACAACACTGTAGAAATAAAACTATAAATTAATTTCCTCTTGTACTAAACAAAGCACAGACGTTAATGATGCACATTTCCCAGAGCTGACATATTCCAGTTAATAAATTCAAAATAAAGAGATATTTTTCTACCTTTTGTGCATTTCTTTTTCAGTTGCAATTGCTCCAGCCACATTCTTCTGGTTTCTTCGTGTCTTCTGCTAACTCTCCATCGTCTGCTGTCCATTTGTCCGTCTTTCTCTCTTCTAGTTTTTTCCCATTCTCTCTCTACATCTGCTTTAACATACTAATCTTTCTCCTTTTGCTCTTTCCTCATTCCTATTTCATCCACTCATATTTTACCCCTCCATCCTCAATCCCCACTTACTCTCCCTATATCCGGCCAATTGTAGATTTGTCTTCCCTCCCACACAAAATATTTTTTCCTTCTCCATTTCACTCTCCCATCTCCATCCGATTCTAATCATCCCCCAACATCAACTCCCTTCTAGTTCCAGCCCCACCCAGCATCCGGCCCTTCTAGTCCCCGCATCAGCCCATTTCCAATCCTATTCTAGCCACACCATCAGCCCATTTCCAGTCCTAGCTCCCCCATCCATTTTCAGTCATATCCAAGTCCCTCCATCAGCCCATTTCTAGTCCTTTCCTAGCCCCACCATCAGCCCATGTCAAATCCTAGCTCCCCTTCACTCAGCCCATTTCCATTTCAAGCCCCCCATGAGCCTACTTCCAGTTCTAGCTCCTCTATGAGTCCATTTCAATCCAAGCCCCCACCACAGCCCATTTCCAATCTTAGCACCCCATTTCCAGTCCTATCCTAGCCCCTCCATCAGCCCATTTCCTGTCCTAGCCCCCCCACTCAGCCCATTTCCAGTCTTAGCTCCCTCCCCTCACAGCCCATTTCCATTCCAAGCCCCCTCCCCATCAGCTATTTGCAGTTCAAGCCCCCCTTCCACCCAGCCCATTTCCATTCCAAGCCCTCGTCCCCATTAGCTATTTGCAGTTCAAGCCCTCCTTCCACTCAGCCCAGGTCATGTCCTAGCAACCCCCCCAGCTCATTACCAGTCCTAGCCCCCCCCATAACCCATTATCAGTCCTAAGCCCCCCATCAGCTCACTTCCAGTCCTAACCCCCCAACACCCCATTTTCAGTCTTAGCCCCCCCATAGCCAATTACCAGTCCTAACCCCCATCAGCCCACTTCCAGTCCTATCCTCCCCATCAGCCCATTTCCAGTCTTAGCCCCCCCTCACAGCCCATTACCAGTCCTAACCCCCCATCAGCCCATTACCAGTCTTAGCCCCCAATATCCCATTACTAATCCTAACCCCACCCCCATAAGCCCACTTCCAGTCTTAGCCTACCCATAGCCCATTACCAGTCCTAACCCCCCCCCATAGCCCATTACCAGCCCTAACCCCCCTCCCCCCATCAGCCCAGGTAGATTAAAAAAAAGATGACTGTGGCTGCTGCTGCCACTGCCGCCGTGGCAGCAGCAGAATCAAGCACCCCGCCTCGGGGCCCCCCTGCCCTGCAGAGCCTCCCTGCAGCATCAGCTCCCGAGTCCCAAAGCGCGGGCTTTCAGAGCCGCGAGAGTTTCCCTTTCTCACGGCTCTGTTAATCCCGCCGGGGCTGATGAGATTTCCCATCAGCCCCGGCGGGCTTAACAACGCCGCGAGAGGTCAGATAAGCTCTCCCTTTCCAACTCTGAAAGCCCGCGCTTTGGGACTCGGGAGCTGATGCTGCAGGGAGACTCTGCCAGGCAGGGGGGCCCCACGGTGGGATACTTGATTCTGCTGCTGCCACGGCGGCAGTGGCAGCAGCATGCATTTTTTTTTTTTAATCTACTTGGGCTGATGTAGAATGTTTTTTGCGTGGGGACCCCTGAAACGCGGGGCCCTCTGCAAAAAACATTATTGCTCAATGGACGGGCCGGCCCTGCTTTTAAGACTCTTGAGTATCCATTGTGTCAAATCATAATCTCTTAGGGGTATGTTTACTAAGCAGTCTTAACGTGCGCCCGGTGATATTGTGCAGGCTGCCATAAAAGGAGTGGGCGTGTCGGTCTTAACGTAGCAAAATGGGATTTTCATGCGATAACGTGCGCTGAGCACATTATCGGGCGAGACGCTGCTAAGCACGTTAACGCGCGGTAATCTTAGGTAGGCGCGCTGACATCTAAACACAGAAACAGAGGTGTAGCACAATGGTTAATACACTGACCGATGATACCAGGGACATGAGTTTGATCCCCCAGTGTGCCTAATGAACAAGGCTGGCTGAGGCATCTCCCTTTATGTTTAAGTAGTGCTTTTTGAGGCATTGTAGTATTATTTTAATTAGTGCTGCCAGCAAACACACCCTCACAGTGGCGTAACCTAAGGTGCCGCATAAGACACCCTATAAGGCACTCCAGAGGGCACATTATAAAGTGCACTGTCCGCCAAGGCACCCTACAATGTCCCCTATAGGGCACCTTATAAGGCGCTTTATAGGGCGCCCTATAAGACGCCTTAAGGTTACAGTACTCTGAGGGTGTTTTTGCTGGCAGCACTAATGTACATTAAAAATAGACAATGCCTCGGACAGCCCTATCAAATAACCCCACTGTGGGATAGAACCCATGATCTCTGGCTCCACCGGCAGTGAAGTAACCAGTGGGCTACAGCTCTACAGGTGCTAACAAACCCCTGGCTGGCTACAGAAGGACTGCATGTCACCACACAAACAGTCTGCTGTGGCTACCAGGATAGGGGCAACCCACCCGTACCCATGATGCAGAGCACATGCATATCAGCAGTCTACAGATAATCACAAGATGGGGTATGCACCCCACAGAACCTCAGCCTTGTAGGGGGTGCCGACGGTGTGTGTTAGTGGCACAGAGTAGCTACAGACCGTCACATTGTGTGGGTATTGTGCTTACCCTGAGGGTGAGGTGGGGCGGCCAGCACCAGGTCCGCAGCACCTTCAATGGCTGAAATAGGCCATGTCACAGGTACCCATCAGTGCCAGTGTGTGTGATAGGTAGTTCCTGCAAACACACCTAGGATACATTAGTGTCTATCTGAAGTTGTCAATCAGGTCTGGCCCTTATGGGCTATGATGCACCCAGAATAGTGCATATGCTGTCTTTGTGCCATGGTAACATGATGTAAGTGACAGGGGGTGTTTGGACCCATAGGCAGATTATGTACCACCATCCAACCCACCCTCTGTGGCTGAGGGTGGGAGACAGGATTCTACGTCCCTGCAACGGTGGCAGTAGAAGGGGGCCATCAAAAGACACCCTACAGGGCAGTCAATGCAGAGCTGTACACATCCCTAAGGCAATGGCAGGAAGACAGTAGGCCTGGAAATGCTCAGCTGCTCCCCACCACCATCTGACATTCACCAGCAGCAAGCACAGTGAATCACCAACCACTGCACCCTGCAAGGTGTTCCGCTCAGTGAGTCACTAACCACTGCACCCTGCAAGGTGTTCCATCCATACACACATAACTGCAGACAGTCTGCTAGCTAGTCCACAGTGCATGATCCTGGAAGAGATGTGTGCACCCAAAAGCTGGGAGGTGAGCACACCCACCAAGCAAATAAGTCAGTGATTAGGCCCCAGAGAAGAGAACCCATATATTTCACTTCAGAGAAATACAATATAGCACTGTGGGGGAGCCTAGCCATGCCGTGGTCACTGCTCAGTCAGGGTGAGAGTGACCTCCCAGCAGGACATGCTGTGGCCACCCTGTCAGTGCAGGTCGTGGCCGGGCACTACAGTGTCCGAACCATTGCCCTATGCCCTGTGCTGATGCATCCAGGACAGGCCACCCTGTCCAGGCTATACCCACAGTACCTTGCTCCTCATTATGCACATTGGCAGGCCAATACTGGCAACAGTGCTAGCACTGTGGGCTGAGGAAGGTGTTAGCAGCCACCAAACACTGGATAGACAGACACACACTTCCCACACCTATGCCAGCATTGTGCAACTATAGAGGTGTTTGGCAGCCCTGGCCACCGCACCAGTTCTGGGCACAGTGCAGGCATAGCTATGGTACGCAATACTGTTGGGGTCACTCCCCAGGGTGGCAAACACTGTCAGACACCAGACCTGAAGCACACTCCACAGACATCAGAAAGGTTGCTATGATGCAGCTCAATCATCAAATTGTGCTTAACTTAGGAATTGCTATCTGCCAGTAATCATAGCAACCTTTTGATAGCTGTGTACCGTATTCCCAGGTTTAGGGTGGCATTGCTAAGGTATGCAAGTGCTAGTATTGGGAGATGCACGCAGCCCAACATCCTGCCTCTCCAGGAGGCATTGGATAATGAAACCTGTGGGTGCGGGTGTGTCTGCCCCTGTTGGCCGCTGCTTTAGGGCAGAGGTGCCCAACTCCTGTCCTGGTGGGCCAAACACTGTTCGGATTTTCATGCCGTCCCTAATGAATATGCATGAGATACATCTGCATACCATGGGGGCGGTGCATAGAAATGCAGCACAGCCATATTTATTAGAGGCAGCATGGAACCTGAATGGTGTTTGGCCCTCCAGGACTGCATTTGGGAGACTCTGCTCTAGGTAATGCGCATGTTTATGGTGTCTGTGCTCTGTAGGGTAAAATGTAGGTGTTTTGGGCATGTTTACGTCATCTGCAATAAAGGTTCTGTCTGTATTAGCACATTTTAGTAGTGGGTACAATATGGGGACTGGGTTGGCAGGAACCACAGCTGGGACTTGAACCTGTGACCTTCTGCTCCTGAACACACTCGCTGTGTGCACTGCACCACTGTGTTGCCACAGAGACAGTGCATTCCCTGTAGATACCATGACTGTTTGTCAGACGGGGCCTGTCTGTTGCAGTGCATGGCACCCACCTACACAGGACTAGGCCATGGTCTGCTGTGGGCAGCAGCCACTGGCCCCTCCACCACCAGTACCCCTCTGCCACCATGCTGACATGCCCTTCTGCTGGTGGTGCGCGATCTCAGGCCATCCAGTGTGCAGGTAGGCGGCTGCCTATGGTGCAGTTTCTGGGGTAGGGGTGCCTGCATAGCTGTCCACGCTTCCCCCCAGCGCCGCCTGCCAATGTTCTGTGCCCTTGGGGGTACCTGCTGGGTACTATCCCCTGCGACACTGTGGGAGACACACTCATACCCATGTTGGGTCCTCATCAGTTGCTGTCTGTCTGCTCTACTGTTTCAGCATTCCCATGGGCCACCTAGGCATCACCCTAGTCCGCACTGTGGCCCAGCTGCACCACAGCATGTGCCGCCTGCAGCTCTCTGTGTCCCCTTTTCCAGCATCTGTCCAATTGCCCGTTCTGACATGCCCACCCTGCTGTTGCGGAACATGTGCATGCCATAGGAAAACTGTCCAATGGAGAAGGAAAACCCTGATCAACGCACTTTCACTGTGGGCTCATTCACCTTGTATAGGGACGGAACATAGACCCTTCCAAAATTCATATCTTTTTTTTTTGGAGCTTTCTTGGGAGTGTTTTTTGATGTTTCCCATTAATATCACTATTGGCCAGCTTGGTTATGTTTTTTTTCCATTTTGTTCAGGTCATTTCCAATGTTTATTTGCCCTTTTGTTCCGTGCACATGTATCACACTTATCACATTATGCAGGTTTCTCTTGTTTTGCTGTACATTGCTGACGGAAATGGTTTCTTTTCCCTTTAAATCGGCTCTAACGCCAGGGTTTCACTGGTGTTAGTTTTCAGCCCTGGATTCCATGGTGTTAGTGTGCAGGGAGCCTCTCCCCTCCCACTCTCCGCCCATTGACCCTCTCTCTCCGCCCCTGGGAATCCTTCCTCTGCCCTCCGGGAACCTTTCTCCGCCCTCAGCGCTCATTTGCACCGCTGCGCATGTTATCACGCGCTAAGGTACCTTAGCGCCTGGTAACGCGCCTTCATTGGGCGATAAGGTACCTTATTGCCGATGATGTCGCCGGGCGCACATTAAGACTGCTTAGTAAACATACCCCCTAGTGTCCCAAAAGTTAATTCCAATCTTGTCTATTATTTGTTCTGATAATTCGATATCGGTTCATTTTGATGATGAAACAGATACATTTTCAGGGTCAAAACAGGAGCAGCAGAGAGAAGTGCATCAACTTATTCATTGTTGTTGTTGTTGTGTGCCATTGAGTCTATGCCGACTTGTTCGTTGGAGAAACTTAGTCTGCCTCCCCATTTATTCCATTGCCAAAAAATGTGTAGCCTGCATAACCCTAATACTGGACTCTCACTCGGGTTCCTTATTAAAAAATCAACAGAAACCCAAAAATTTTACAACTATATTTAATTATTAAATCTTTTATTTATTTTTTGTGTTAAATAAGGTGTCAGAAAAGTGTCCGGGTAGATAATACGTACTTTAATATCACTTGTTTTCATCACAAGCCTTAAATTTCTTCTGATTATGCCAACAACGTATAAAATATATCTTTCTGACACATCTTTTTTATCTTGTAAAGAATGGTTTAGTAACTCCAAACATGTTGTTGTTGTTAAGTGCCATCGAGTCGGAGTCGACTCATGGCGACCCTCTGGATAGCTATCCTAAATTGTGCAAGGTCTTCAGTCAGGCGGCTCATTGTTGACAGACTGGTACCCATAGCTGCTGTTATTGTATCGATCCATCTCATTGCTGGTCTTCCTCTTTTGCGTTGACCTTCTATCTTGCCAAGCATGATGTCTTTCTCTAATGATCTCTCTCTTCGCATGATGTGTCCAAAGTATGAAAGTCGAAGTCTTGTCATCTGAGCTTCTAAAGAAAGTTTAGGTTTGATCTCCTCTAGTACTGACTGGTTTGTTCTTTGGGCAGTCCATGGTATACACAGTATTCGCCGCCAGCACCATAATTCAAAGGCATCAATTTTCTTCCTGTCTGTCTTTTTCACTGTCCAGCTTTCACATCCATATGATGTTATTGAAAATACCATGGCTTGAACAAGTCAAATCTTTGTATGGAGAGAGACATCTCTGCTCTTGAGAATCTTATCTAGGTCTTTCATAGCCATTCTGCCAAGAGCAATACGTCGTTTGATTTCTTGACTGCTTGTTGCTTCTTTATTGATAGTTGATCCAAGTAGGTTAAAGTTGTTCACAGTTTCAATTTCATAGCAATTCTCATTTATCTTAAAGAGATTTTCCAGGACTCTTCATCCTTCAATCATAATTCTCACATTTGCTTGATATTGATGTTTTGAGGAAAAATGGTAGAAATCATTATAAAGAACATGTAGATAGCCATGGCTTCATGGGAGACAGCCAATATGGCTTAAGCCAAGGGAGGTCTTGTCTTACTAATCTGTTATGTTTTTTTGAAGGTGTGAATAAACAAGTAGACAAAAATGAGTCAGTTGATATAGTGTATCTGAATTTTCAGAAAGCCTTTGACTATGTCCCTCATAAGAGACTTTTGGTGAAATTAAAAGTCATGGGATAGGAGGTAGTGTACTATTGTAGATCAGGAACTGGTTAAAAGATAGAAAGCAGAGGGTAGAGCTAAATAGCCAATTTTCCCAATGGAGAAAGGTGAATAGTGGAGTACCCCAGAGATCTGTGCTGGGTCTGCTGCTTTTCAACATATTCGTAAATGACCTGGAAATGGGAATAACGAGTGAGGTAATCAAATTTGCAGATAACACAAAATTATTCAAAGTTTTTTAAATCCATGAGGCTTGCGAAAAATTGCAAGAGGGCCTTGATAAATTCGAAGATTGGGCATCCAAATGGCAGATGAAATTTAATGTGGACAAGTGCAAAGAACAACCCAAACTATGGTTACACGATGCAAAGTTCCACGTTAAGAACCACCACCCAGGAAAAAGATTTAGGCATTATCATGGATAACATGTTGAAACCCTCCACCCAGTGTGCAGCAGCGGCCAAGAAAGCAAATAGAATGCTAGATATCATAAGGAAAGGAATGAAGAATAAAACAAAGGATATTATAATGTCTCTATATCGTTCCATGGTGTGAGCGCACATTGAATATGGTGTGCAATTCTGGTCACTGTATCTTAAAAAGGATATAGCATTATTAGAAAAGGTACAGAGAAGAGCCACCAAAAGGGATCTAGGATATCAATGCTTGACCCTATGCAAGCATTGTGGAACCTTTATCTTTTGGGGAAACTGCTAGGTACGTATGACCTAGATTGGCCACTGTTGGAAACAGGATACCGGGCTTTATGGACCTTGGTCTGACCCAGTATGGCATATCTTATATGGTAATGGGGATGGAAGGATACACCTATGAAGAGAGGTTAAAAGGTTATGGTTCTTCAACCTGGAAAAGAGACGGCTGAGGGGAGATATGATAGAGATCTATAAATTAATGAATGGAGTGGAATGGGTAATCGTAGATTAGTTGTTTATGTTATCAAAATATAGAAAGATTAGGGGACATGCAATGAAGCTACAGGGTAACCTTTTTAAGACTAATAAGAGAAAATATTTTTTTTCACTCAACGTGTAATCAAACTCTGGAATTCATTACCGGAGGATGTAGTAAAAGCTGTTAGTGTAGCTGGGTTTTAGAAAAGGTTTGGACAAGTTCCTCGAGGAAAAGTCTATAAACCATTATTAAAGTGGACCCGGGATATCGACTACTTGCCCCAGTACAAGCATTGTGGAATCTCTGTCTTTTGGGGAAACTTGTAGGTACTTGTGACCTAGATTGGCCACTGTTTGGAAACAGGATACTGGGCTTGATGGACCTTGGTCTGACCCAGTATGGCATATCTTATGTTCTTATGGCTCCTGCCTGCTTTCAGGTCTTGAGAGTCTCAAATAACATACAGTAATCTATTCCAAAAATTTCTGCATCATACAACATTTTAACAGTGTTCAGCAAAGCTCCTTTATTCACCATTTGTAAAGTATATAGCTGCTGTCTCTTGATTAACCCACCTGTGAACAACTTGTCAGTGTCATTCTATTTATATCCAATGCATTACTACTGTTTTAATCCAAAACTCGCATAATCCGAAACTCACATAATTTGGGTGGCAATTTATTAAATTTATTTGCATTTATATTTGTTATTTTTTAGTACACCGTCCATGAGAATTGAACGTAAAGCCTTGAGTTCATCAAATAATATGTCGTCATTTTACCTGATATGTCACCCAGTATATATCTGGCTCAACTGTCAATGAACATCTTCAGTTCCATAAATCCATCAGTCATTCACAAATGGATTACAATAGTGTGCTGCTTATTCATTTGCCATGGTATAATAGCAAAATAGATTTCAATAAAATGTTGTCTGCATTGTCCAGCTGGTGCCACTGTGCTTTGAGAGAAATGCAACCCTTATTCAAGCTGCCACAATTTTAAACTTTAATCCCCAACTCAAGGGCTTGGTGTGCCTGTTGAATTTTCAATAATGTTGACAAGAAGACCTATACTTTTACATGTATGTTCTGGCAGGGAGTTTGAATGAGGCATAGACAAAGTCACAATCTACGTGCATACTGTATTTTATGATATATGAGTATATTTTATTTATTAGCATTTAGCTCAGGCTTTTCCAGTAGTAGTTCAAGGCAAGTTAGAAGCAGGTACAGTAAGTATTTCCCTGTCCCCTCAGGGTTTACAATCTACCGTGTTTCCCCGAAAATAAGACCTATCCTGAAAATAAGACCTAGCACATTTTTCTGAGATTCCCATAATATAAGCCCTACCCTGAAAATAAGACCTGACCTAGTGCAGATCATGTTTGACAGATTCGGTGCCTGGGGGGGGGAGGTCACTGGGAGGAGCTTTCCTCCTGCTCCACTCCCCGATACCAATCGGGTACCGATGCTGAGCTGCGGGCCACTTCCTTTGTACCAAGGGCACTCTGCTCTGATGGTGCTGTTATGGCCAGATTGGCTTCAGCAGGTGGACCGGGGAGGAGCTTTCCTCCTGCTCCACTCCCCGATACCAATCGGGTGCCGGTGCTGTGCTGCGGGCCACTTCTATCATCTGTGCGGGCGGTAGCTGCAGCACCACTCATTCTGTGCTGTCATGCTGTATATGAGAAAATAAAATAAGCCCTACCCCCAAAAATAAGCTCTAGTGCATCTTTTGGAGCAAAACTAAATATAAGACCTGGTCTTATTTTCGAGGAAACACGGGTACATTTATACCTGAGGCAATGGAGGGTTAAGGGACTTGCCCAAAGCCACAAGTAGTGCCAGTGGGATCAGGGCCAGCATTATCCGATAAGCAAGGTAAGTGCAGCCAGGGGGAGTTGTGTCGATGTCTGGGTGATGCCGTTGCTAGCTGCCCCCACCCCCCAAGCAGGAAGACATATGCAGCTGGAGAAGCAGATCCTGTATGCAGGACCAGCATGTCCCGCACGCAGAAGACTGTGCAAGGCTGCAATCTCTGCCTTGCAGAGCCTCTGCCCACAAGACATGCTACTCCCGTGGTCAGGCTTGGTCCTCTCTCTCTCTCCACTGCAATTGCTGCCTAAAAGGGCCCCTGTCTGCAGGGCAAGCTACTTCTGAGGGCAGGCTCAGCTCTTTCTCGGCTGCGGGGACGGGGGAAGTAGTAGATAAGGGGGGCATTGGGAGGTGGAGGAGATATACTGGGCACCAGGAGACAGAACAGAGATGCTAAATGCATGGGGGGAGGGGAATAGGGAGTCAGAGGGGACGAACTAGAGGTGGGGAGGCTAGGGAGATAGTGTACATGGGAATGGGCATAGGAAGAATGGCCATAGGGATAAGCAAGAAGGGGAAATAGAGTGGTGATGTTGGATATGGGTTATAGGGAGACTATAGGAAGATCCTGGGCATGGGAGGGGAGCAGAGAGAGACAGAAGAGAGATGCTAGATAGGGGGTAATAAGGAGGGGGGATGCAGGATATGGAGGCAATAGGGAGAGAGAGGGGACAAGTTGGAGAGAAGCTTGACATGGAAGTAATAGTATGGTATGGAGATGGGGGAGATGCTGGATGCAAGGGAATAGGAAAGGAGAGAGTAGACATAGAAGGATAGGGGGGAGAGAGAGAGAGAGAAGATATTGAATGAAGGGAAAGAGAGTGAGACACAGAAGGGGGGGGTGAGTTTAATGAGACTGGGAATTAATGGACTAGGGAAAAAGGGGTAGGGAATGGGAGGACTGGGGTGAGGATTGAAAAGCAAGTAGATGGAGTAAAAAAGAGGGGGATTGAGGACTGAATACTAAGAAAGAGTAGTGAAATCTGAGTGCACAGAAAGAGAGATAAATAGATGGACGAAAGCTGAGGGGAAAAGATCAATATCCAAGATGGAATGAAGTAAAGAAAACAGAGGAGACAAGCAATGACAAATGGACTAGAGACCATAGAAAAAGAGCTGAGAAGACAGAGGAAAGCAGAGACCTCAGATTGGGACCTGCATGATCAGAGAATAAAATGATCAGACAACAAAGGTAGAAAATATAATTTTATTTTCAATTTAGCAATTGGACTTTGTACTATCTTTTATACAGTACAGGGAAATGCATATTTTTCTATTTCTCTGGTGTTACGTTGTATGCAGAGTCTGGCTCCTTGAAGCTGCAGTTTAATTTTTTTCTACATATTTTTATTTTTAGGTTGTGGTCACTTATTCTGTACTTGGTGAGGGTGAGGGTCTGTGTTCTGACTGCATGACCAAGTTCAAGTGTTCTGCTAACATGAAGTTTGTATGTAGGGATCTTTACTGTAGTAATCTGAATTGTTCAGCTTTTCAAATAGGTGTTTGGATGTTCCAGGGCCCACTGCAGTATTTACAGTGCTGCTTTTTTCGGGAAGGCTCGATATTTGAGTTTTGGAAGTTGGTGCTGGTATGGTACAGTAGATTTGTTCTATAGATCCTCAGTGACTTTTGTAGGGTTTTATATTAGTTCACAATATGCCTGGTACTGGAGAATGTTTATGTTGTTGTTGGTGAGATGACCAGAATCAGATTTCTTTTTTTTTTAAATTCTGTTCTGCACCTATTGTCATGAGAGGAGGTTCTGTGGATGCAGAATATATATTCAAAAAGAAAAAGCAAGAACCATAATGCAGTTTATAACAAAATAAAATGAGAGAATTTTATAATTTGGTGTTAAAAACCGCTGTGGTTCTCACTTTTTCTTTTAGTTCCTTGGCATGCAAACATCTTGCATTTCCTTTGTTTTTCTTTTGTTGTTTTTTTTTTTTTGGGGGGGGGGAATACATATTTACATTAACACTATGCTGGCCCAGTGCACAGTTTCAACTTATGCTGCAAATGCCAAGCCCCTCGGTGTTTATGTTAGAGTGGAAAGTGTTGTGTTGGGATCAAAAAACCTCTCTTGTTCGGAGGATGAGAAGTGTTGTGTAGGGGCCACTGAGATTCTATTGTTTTTATGAAGGTGGAAAATGCTATGTTAGGGCCACAAAGTCACTGTTGTTGTTTTTGTGGAAGTGGGAGCTGTTGAGCCCTTCTTGTTGTATGGCACATTTAGCAGCATGCTTGCTAAGCTAAATGTGCTGGTAACATAAATGTGTGGGTCACATTACTGGCATGGCGGCATAGGATAACTTCAGAGAGACACTTACATCCCCTCTACAGTTACCACATTTCAGTGTGGCAAAACGGCTGCAGGAGCAACTAAGGCCACCCACTGAGATGGCATTAGCTTCATTCACGCCACTTGCGCTGAGCCGTTATGTTAGTTTCTGCTGACAATGCAGATGCCTGCATGTGAGAGTTCTTTCTCTCGCCTCACTCTGGAGGAAAGTATAATTTTGGGAAAGAAATCCTGAAAACCTAATAATGGAAAAAGCATGGAACTTGTTCCCTGGTCCAGCCGGAAAGTGGCCATATTATTTTTGCTTTTCTGTCATTCCAGCTTCACTTCCTGCTGCCAGTACATTGTCTGCATGACTGCAGGTAGGAAGTGAAGCAAGAGTGAGGGAAAGCTAGAATAACACCTGCTTGATCAAGAAATGAAAATACACCCTATGATCCCAACGGGGAAAGCATAGATTTATTGGTTTCCCATTGAAACCGGCTTTAACATATGTGGTTTAAATCAGCAATATATTAATGAAGTCACTTTCTTCCTATATTGCAACTATTCTTTGCATCAATATTATAGCAATTTTGCTTATAATTTCTAGATGTCCATTGACTGTATGGTTATCATGTTTTTGATTCCTACATTCTGTTCAAAATTTTTCTCCTGCATATATTGTCAATGAGTAAAATATCTTTGAGCTTTCCGTACAGCTGAATGTTTTTCTTTCGATCCATATCTAAAATTTAGCATGCTCTTGGACTATCACAACTTATTCATATGATGCTAAGTATTTACTACTCAATAATTATGTTTATTCTGGCTATGCATTTGCCCCTTGACTGCAATCTTTTTACAACACTGGACTTGAAGGAGAAATACTAGCATCACCTGAAGAGTTCACAAAGGAATTTTGGGGAAAGGGGGGTGGGGTGTAGCCAGAATTAATAATAATGAGGGAGGGAGACACCAATCAATAGGCTATAGGGGGGGACACCAGAAACCCTAGCACTAGCTCTGAGTGGGATTGAACCCTCATCTCTCTGGTCACTAGGCTGCTGCTCTAACCACTAGGCTACTCCTCCACTCCATATGTGCATACTTTAAGTGCTGATATTTAGCCTGCTTTGTACCAGGCTTAAGTGTCTGAGGCTTCAATTTAGCCCCAGTTTTTGATGGTTTAACTTTAATATTTTATAAAGGTGCGAAGGTGCCTATGAGAGGTCATTCCAGAAACCGAATAAGGGTATGTTTGTGCGCCAAGGACGATTATCTGCCAAAAACGTTTATGAGTGTATTCCAGTAGATAGGTCCTGCGGACATTTATCTCACTAACACTGTGATCTCTGAATGTGTCTGGAAGGGGCAGAATGGGGGCATATTCATGAATGCCCTGTGGATGTTTTGGGAGGTCCCTGCAGACATGCCTATTATATCTGCCAGAGACATGGAATAAGGCCAGTACTTAGAAAAAATTCTGCTATCTTTGTAGAAAGGTGGTGACTGGTCTGTTCTAAACTGGTGGGCTGCAGTATGGAAAAACACCACAAGATGCATTTATAAAGAACAGAAATCAGAGATGTGGGAATCTTGTAAACTAAAGAGGCATTATTAACTACCCTGTCAGTGAGAGAAGCAGCTTAGGAGATGCACAATTTAACAGAGAAGGCATGGCCATCCGAGATAACCATGGGTATGTGGCAGAGACGGGCAGGCTCAGAAACGTGCATCTTTTATGAATGGGACATCCAAACCATTTGCTGCATATATCTGTGTCTTGTGTCACGGCAACCCTGGGTAGAGCCTCCGTAGACCCAATAGGCCACTGCCTAGGGTATTGTGGTTTTTACTAACTGGTGCTCTCCTTTGTACAGAGTCAGTCAGTCAAGTGGTTAAAGCAAGATTAGGGTTTTATTCCCTTTCCCGGACAGATAATATTCCTTGTAAAAACACACAGAACAAAACAGCAACTAAACGAAAACAGCTAGACCATCTTTTCTTCTTTCCTTGTTTCTCTCACAAGGTCACATTGGCTGAAGTTCAACACAAAGAGGTTATGTCATCTGATAGACAAATCGTAAAGTCCATTGGCTCAGGGTCTGTGCAAATGTTATCACTCTCCCACTGCATTAAGCCTGGACCACTCCCAATACTCTCCGTGTCACATTCCTTACATGTGCTGGAGCATGGCTTGTTCTCTTGTGGCTGGTAAACCCCTTTCCTTCCAAGGTGTTTATCCCAGCCAGGGTTACAGAAATCTGGTACAGGTAATGTCTCTTTCTGGTTTGCCTCTCTTGGCTTTCTTAATAGGAAGTCTGAGTATCTGTCTGAGTTATAAGACTGCTCAGGGTTGTGCTCATTAAAACTTCTAGCCTCTTCTCTATACAGATAAGGTTTCAAACTTGTTACCTTACTGCAGGCTTTGAAATCAGCTTTGAGCTTCCTCTCCCCTGGCACAGTTCCTTCAGCTTGAGCTAGGTTCCTCCGTGGCTCATGCAATCCCCCAGAGACTCTGCCCCACTTCCTGTTTGTGTGGAAATCCTTCCTGGGACTGTCGTTCCAGAGACCAGCTGCTCTGCTGCTCTGCCTTCTCTGACCTCTCTGCTCCTTCTGACCCTTCTGACCACTTCCTGGTTCAGACCAGGAACTTATATATCTCTCCTCTCTGCACGTTACGTCAGATTCTGAGGACAGGTGCTCCTGATGAGATTCTCTAATTCTACCTGCGTCATTACTAGAGAAGGGAAACTTCATTTTAAACCCTTTCTGCTTTACTTGTGCTGACGGCACTGGCTGCTCAGCTGTCTTCACACATGCTGAGTCTTCACGTCCAGCCAAGTTTAAGGTAAGCTCTTCCTTTTTACTAGCCCCTACAGGCTCTCTATAGTCTACTGTATCACACTTGTCATGACAGTGGGGCCTGTGTTCCTCCATAGTAGTTTGCTCGTACCATGGCAGAAACGTCTATGTCCATGATTCTGGAATGGCGGGCATGTCTATACCCACAGCTGTAGAATCAAGGTGAAATCAAGCCCTTTTTCGATTAGAAGTTTTCACAGCCTGGAAGTGCATGTAATGGAATTGGCCTCCACATGTCTTTAAAATAGGCTAAAAATAGGTGCCTATGTGACCTTCACACATAGGTGATTTGATATAAAATTGTCCTCTTTATGGCAGGATAGCATTCTCCGAAATGCTTCCTGTTCCACGTGCAGGACCCAAAAGGCAGGCAGAGCTCCGGAGTCTCAATGCGTGGATGAGACGATGGTGCATGAATGAGGGTTTTGGATTTGTTAGGAACTGGGGAACATTCTGGGGAAAGGAGAGGCTCTTCTGAAGGGATGGGCTTCACCTTAACCGGGATGGAACCAGACTGCTGGCATTAACCTTTAAAAAGGAGATAGAGAAGCTTTTAAACTAGATAATAGGGGAAAGCCAACAGTCGCCCAAGAGCACATGGTTCGGAAGAAGGTATCCTTGAAGGATACTACCGAAAGCAGTGAGGTTCCAAAAAAGAGTAAAGTAGCCCAAATGCCCTTGAGTATGGTGCAGACAGAGCGTAAAGATTCCAAATTACCCATGCCTACCAATATTCAGATTAATATTAATAAAATACAGTCTCTGAAATGCTTGTATGCAAATGCTAGAAGTCTAAACAATAAGATGGGAGAGTTAGAATATATAGCACTAAATAAGAGGTAAGATATGATTGCAATCTCAGAGACATGGCGGAAGGAGGATAACCAGTGGGACACTGTGATACCTGGATACAAACTATATCATAATGATAGAACTGATTAAATTGGAGGAGGGGTTGCACTCTATGTTAGAGAGGGCATTGAGTCAAAAAGGATTAAAGTTTTGCAGGAAACAAAATTTGCTGTAGAATCTCTATGGATTGAAATTCCATGTATGAAGCGGAAGGTGATGGCAGTGGGGGTGTACTATCGACCGCCTAGCCAGAATGAACAAATGGATGATGAAATGCTCAAAGAAATCAAGGAAGCTAACAAAAGTCACAGAAGAATAGTAATAATGGGTGATTTCAATTACCCCATTATCGACTGGGTCAATGTAACGGCAGGACATGCTAGGGAGATAAAGTTTCTAGATGAAATAAATGCTTCTTGTAACAGCTGGTTCATGAACTGACCAGAGGGGATGCCATACCGGACCTAGTCCTTAGTGGAACACCAGATCTGGTGCAAGAAATACGGGTGTTGGGACCACTTGGCAATAGTGATCATAGCATTATCGTGTTTAATTTAATTAGTGGAGGAGGGACAGTAAAGAAATCCACAGTAGTACCTTTTAACTTTCGAAAGGGAGACTATGATAAAATGAGGAAAATAGTTAAGAAAAAACTAAAAGGAGCGGTTGCAAAGGTTAAAGACTTATATCAAGTTTGGGTGTTGTTTAAAAATACTATCCTGGAAGCCCAGACCAGCTGTATTCCACGCATTAAGAAAAGTGGAAGAAAGTCCAAAAAACTGCCAGCATGGTTTAAAGGTGAGGTCAGAGAGGCTGTTGCTGCCAAAAAAGCATCTTTCAGGAAATGGAAAAAAGAGCCAAATGACCAAAACTGGAAACAGCACAAGCACTGGCAAGTTAAATGCAAAGCATTGATAAGGCAGGCAAAGCGAGAATTTGAGAAGGAACTTGCTACGGAAGCAAAAACATGAAATAAAGACTTTTTCAAGTACATTCGTAGCAAAAGGCCTGTGAGAGAGTCAATTGGACCATTAGATGATAGAGGGGTAAAAGGGGCAATAAGAGGAGACAAGGCGATAGCGGAGAGACTGAATGAATTCTTTGCTTCGGTCTTTACTGAGGAAGATGTAGGGATGTTACCCAAGACTGAAGTGGTATTTAAAGGTGATACTGCAGAGAAATTGAGAGAAATATTGCTACACCGGGAAGATGTATTACAACTATTTGATAAACTGAATAGTAGCAAATCACCTGGACCGGATGGTATACATCCAAGAGTGTTGAAAGAACTGAAATATGAGATTGCAGACCTGCTATTAGTAATCTGTGAACTTTCATTAAAATCATTTGTAATACCTGAAGATTGGAGGATCGCCAATGTAACGCCAATTTTTAAAAAGGGTTCCAGGGATGATCCGGGAAATTACAGACCTGTGAGCCTGATGTCAGTACCGGGGAAAATGGTAGAAACCATCATAAAGAACAACATTACACAGCTTGTAGATAGTCATGGCTTTAGACAAGGAAGATCTTGTCTTACTAATCTGATATGTTTTTTTTGAAGATGTGAATAAACAGGTAGACAAAGGTGAGTCGGTTGATATAGCGTATCTGGACTTTCAGAAAGCCTTTGACAAGGTCCTCATCAGAGACTTTTGGTAAAACTAAAAAACATGGAATAGGAGGCAGTGTACTATTTTGGATCGGGAACTGGCTAAAAGAAAGAAAGCAGAGGGTAGGGCTAAATGGCCAATTTTCCCAGTGGAAAAAGGTGAATAGTGGAGTACCCCAGGGATCTGTACTGGGTCCACTGCTTTTTGACGTATTCATAAATGACCTGGAAAAGGGAATAACTAGTGAGGTTATCAAATTTGCAGACGACACAAAACTGTTTAAAGTTGTTAAAACCCAAGAGGACTGTGGAAAACTGCAGGAGGATCTGGATAAATTGGAAGACTGGGCATCCAAATGGCAGATGAAATTTAATGTGGACAAGTGCAAAGTTATGCATCTAGGAAAGAACAACCCACACTATGGTTACACGATGCAAGGTTCCACATTGGGAACCACCACCCAGGAAAAAGATTTAGGAGTCATCGTGGATAACATGTTAAAACCCTCCACCCAGTGTGCAGCAGTGGCCAAGAAAGCAAATAGAATGCCAGGTATCATAAGGAAAGGAATGGAAAATAAAAAAAGGATATTATAATGCCTCTGTATCATTCCATGGTACGACCACACCTTGAATATTGTGTGCAATTCTGGTCGCCGTATCTTAAAAAGGATATAGCGTTATTAGAAAAGGTACAGAGAAGAGCCACCAAAATGGTAAAGGGGATGGAAGGCTACTCCTATGAAGAGAGGCTACAAAGGTTAGGGCTCTTCAACCTGGAAAAGAGACGGCTGAGGGGAGATATGATAGAGGTCTATAAATTAATGAATGGAGTGGAACGGGTAAACGTAGATCAATTGTTTACGCTATCTGAATATAGAAAGACTAGGGGACATGTAATGAAGCTACAGGGTAAACTATTTAAGACAAATAAGAGAAAATATTTTTTCACTCAACGTGTATTCAAACTCTGAAATTTCTTACCAGAGGATGTAGTAAGAGCTGTTAGTGTAGCTGGGTTTAAAAAAGGTTTGGACAGGTTCCTGGAGGAAAGGTCCCTAAGCCATTATTAAAAAGGGACCCAGGATATCAATGCTTGACTCAATACAAGCATTGTGGAACCTGTGTCTTTTGGGGATACTGCTAGATACATATGACCTAGATTGGCCACTGTTGGAAACAGGATACTGGGCTTGATGGATCTTGGTCTGACCCAGTATGGCATATCTTATGTTCTTATGATTTGAAGAGGAAAATACAATTTTCTAAACATATGAGGAAGAAGTATTCTTCAGTATTGCGGTCTAACTTTCTAAAATGATAAAAGTGGAGTAAAAGCTTTATGTTACATGGCTAAGAATTTGGAAATCTATCCTGGTGACATCACAGCAAATCAAAATTTCAGTCTATTATCATTAAATATGCATCAGACAACTTTGTATGCAATGGGTCTCCAGTATACTACATATTTATTCATTACAGATCCCCGAAAATCTAACTGATTTTGGGGTTACAAAAACACTTGCTTGGCATGTTCCGTTATCTTAAAAAACAACAACAACTAAGGTGCTCTATTGACTTTTAGGTATATTTTGTTTATGCATAAGTGTCTGTTCTCTAGAGTTCAGTGGCAGGGAAATTGTCAGTCCATATGCATGTATGTTTGTGCATACGTTAGCATATACAAACAAATATATATATCTGAGGCTACTGAAATACCACAGTTAAGGCTTTCCCACACTATGATTGAATCTCTTGGATGGTGGAGGCTTGCAGTGAAGGAAATTCAACTTATCTTGTGATTCGAAGTCTCTCAAGACTTCAAACCTGGAGATCAGCCCAAATTTCCTCTACCATGAGATATTACCATGCAGAGAGCTGATTGCGGTGGGAGAATTATGAACTGCAGCATTTCTGAGGAGTGCAGTCAGGGACAATGTGACCATGTGACTCCCCTTTTTATCACTGAACATTGGTTTCTGGTTGTCTACCGCATTCGATTCAAGCTCTTCATTCTCACCATCACATTCTTCATTCTGGCAATCCCTCTTTTCTGTCACAATTCCTAGTTCTGTATGCCCCTCAGCTTACTCTTTGCTTGGCTTTAAATCATCTTGTAGTCATCCCCTGTTTCCTGCTCATTTGCTGTTCTAATACCCACTCTTCTTTTTTGGGAGGTTGCCCTTATCCAATGAAACTCCCTCCCCTTGGCCCTGCGCTGTCAGGTTTTTTTCACCTGTATTAAATTGTAACTGAAAACCCATTTCCTTCTCTTGTCCTTCCCTTCTGCTGCCTCCTCTTCACTCTTGCTTGCCCCCACTATCCGCCTTTGGTTGTCTCCCATTAGCCAGACTGGGAACAGCATTAGTCCCTGTTTAACCCTTGTCTGTGTTTATCCCCCTTCTTTTTTTGTATTTTTGTTAGCAAAACATTTCTGGAATTGTAACCTAGGCCTTCCTTCCCTCATCTAGCCACTTATCCTTTCTTCTTGTTTCATTGTCTCCCCTAGTTTGCTCTTGATTTTAATTATATTTTGTTGTTGTTGCCCACCTAGCTGTCTTTGACCTTAGGCAGTATATCAAATAAGTGCAAACTGTAACTGTGCAGGTGAAAGGAGGGACTGAATAAATGGTGGGGGGTAAGAGAGAGATAGTGGGTGAAGCCTGGGGGTGAGGTTTTGACAGAAACTGTGTGAAATATGAGGGAGGGTCATGATGTATAGAGATTGGGGGAAGGGGATATGAGAGAGAGAGAGACTAGAGGAAGCCTGGGAAGGGAGGGTCATGAGAGAGAGGTGCACATATCCATGCAGCCTCCAAAACACCCCTAAGACACACACACGATGACAGCGACACTCACTGTGATACTCCCCATGAAATACACAAACACATGCACCTGAACCTCCTCATGCATGCATGCATGCATGCATGCATGCACCCACTCCACAATACTCTCAATGACGCATGCACAACCCCTCAGGTCATACAGCCACAAATACTGCTACTACTACTACTGAGCATTTGTATAGCTCTACAAGACATATGCAGCGCTGCATAGACATGTAAGAGACAGTCCCTGCTCATCGGAGCTTACAATCTAGTCAAGACAGACAACACGGTAGGTGTAGACAGGGATACATCTAGGGGGAATGGTAAAGAAACACAAGGAGATTAGGTGAGTCAGGATCCGAAAGCAAAGAGGTACAGGCTGGTGCTAACAAATCAGTAGGTCCTGTACCCACAAGAACAGCACAGGACACCTCATGCTGCACCAAGAAGAGTCGGGGAGATGATCCATGTGCTCTAGCCATGTGAGTCAACCATTGCACACCAATTGGCACATCTCACAGGGGAACATCTAGGTAGAGAGGTAGGATACATAAAGGTGTGCCAAACATCAGACATGATGGAGAAGTCACATAGGACACCTTCTTAAGATCGGTAAAGAGAAGCAATGATCAAAAGAACGCAATAAATCTGTGTTGTCACAGACACTCAGACATCTAGATGCACAAGCAACACCCAAGAGGAGAATGTGCGCAAACATATAAACCAAGCACAGATAGCAGTGGCAAGGTAATACATGCCATGAGGCTCACATGCACCCTCCCCCCACACACAAACATCCCATTGGTTCAGTTCATGCCGTAGCAAGAGTAGCCAATTGGTGAGGGCGGCATGCTAGACAGGGATGACACATTGCAAGGGTGTGACGATGTGCAAGTTGTGGTACATAGAGCTATGTATGAATGTCATGGGCAGCAGGGGCGGCTCAAGGCAATCTGCTGCCTGAGGCGAAGGATGAGATGGCGCCTCCCCTCCCCCCGTAGAGTGTGGGGGGGTCACCTTCTTAAATCTCCGTCAGAGAAACCAAAAAGCTAATTATATAATATGGAGGAAATACGTTTGCACACCAAGGAACTAAAAGAATGCGCGAGAACCATAGCACACTTTATAAAACTAAATTATAACTCATTTTTATTTTGTTATAAACTGCGTTATGGTTCTTGCTTTTTCTTTTTGAACATATATTTTGCACCCACAGAACCCCTTCCATCAACAGTGGGTGCAGAGCAGATCTAGGACATTCACCCACAGAACTCAATATCTTAAAAAAAAAAATTTGATTCTGGTCATCTCACTAACAAATATTCTCCAGTACCAGGAATATTGAAAGCTAATATAAAACCCTACAAAAGTCACCAACGATCTACAAGGCCAAATCTACCATACCATTACCAGCATAAACTTCCAAAACTCATACAAAAAAAGCAGCACTATAAATACTGCAGCAGGCCCTAGAACATCTAACACCTATTTGAAAAGCTGAACAAGGCAAATTGCTACAGTACAGATCCCTGCGTAAAGATTTCTTGATAACAGAACACACAGCCTTGGTCACACACTAGGCACACAGGTTCTCACCAAGTACTGTCGCAGGGCACCCTCTGTGGAGGGGTGGTAGACCCGGGAGGGGCCCGGACACAAGAAAGGTGAGGGTTGAGGTTGGCCTATGCTGCAAGGGTCAAGGGTGGTTATTCCTTGTGGCTTCCTTGTAACCAACGCTCAAAGAACGAATGCACAGAGTGGAGGGAAAGTTAAAGGCTTTATTTCCCTTTCTTGCACAAAACGGTTCAAAAGGATTGGTTATGGTAACAACTGAAATGTCCTTACTTCAGGAGAGGAAAAAAATAAAAAGCAAGCAATAAAGTAAAGGCTGTTATCTTCACAGAACATTTGTACAAAAATAATAAACTTCCTTCACTTAGTTATCTGATACATTGGGGATATATTCAACACTCCCCGAGGCACAATATGTACAATCCATTGCATTATCCGATTCTTCCCCCTCTGATCCTACTTGCATGGATTCAACCTCAGAAGCCTCTGAATCTGTAGCATCAGGGTAATCGTAATCAGGTTTCTTATATACTTGTTGCACTATGTCCCAATGCCTAGCATTTAGCTTTGGGCGTCGGTCTCCAGGAGTTTTGCAGTACAACGGTCCCTCTCTGATTAGAGGTTCAAAAGCAGATTCATAAAAAGATTTGCCACTCAAACTTCTCTTCTTAGACAAACTTCTTTCATAGTCTTGCTTACAAGAATGTTTAGGGTACCAGTAATCCTCTTCCCACTGTCTTCCCCATACTTTAGGCTTCTGAAGGTAATTATCAGTAATAAGAGTTTTACCTTTGAGGCTTCTCTTCCTTCTTTCTAGTAAGGCTTGAGGCCTACCTTGGTTTGGCTTCAGGGCAGCAGTGCTCAGGCTCTCCTGTGGTCTTTCCTTAGACTTCAGACCATAATGGTAAGGATGTTTTCTTTCCTCCAAACAAACATTTCCCACCTCTGAAAATGGACGAACCTCTTTATTCCACGGCTGCTGTGAGGAGCTTCTGCCAGGTATTCCCTTGCGGTCCCAGTACTTCTCTTGGCTTTTCCTCTGTTCCTTATTCCACTCCAACTCTGGTTGAAGTTCCTGCTTTGCTTTCTGCTCAGGACTCTGCTTCTTTCTGCTCTTGCCAGTGTATTTGCCTTCCTCTTGGCCTCCTCTATTCTGGCTCTGGCTGCTGCTTCTGCTTTGGTCCTTCTCCTCCTCCCCCTTCCTCTCTAAGTCAGACCTGCCTCTGTTCAAAAAGAAGCTGTCTGGGCTTGCATCCCGCCCAGAAGGGCGTGGTTTCTCGGTCTCTCTCTCGACTCTCCTGCTCCCTCTAGATGGATCCTCCCAATATTGCAGGTTGTGCTTGCCTTTTTCTGGTTTTAAAACTTTTTCTCTCTCTTCAAGAGGGTCCGCTGCATCACAGTACAGAATAAATGATCACAACCTAAAGTACAAATAAAATATTTAGAGAAAAATTAAACTGAAACCCCAAGAAGCCAGACTCTGCATGCAGTGCAACACCAGATAAGAGATGCAGTATCCCATACTGTGTAAGCTATAAAAATAGCACAAAGTCCAATCACTAAATTAAAAATAATATTATTTTTTTCTACCTTTGTTGTCTGACCATTTTATTCTCTGGTCATGCTGGTCCTGATCTGAGGCTTCTGCTTTCGTGTCTCCTCTTAGCTCTCTATCTGCCATTTCTTGTCTTTTCTTTTGTTTTCTTCACCTCCTTCCTTCAGCCTATTTTCAGTCCCAATGACCCTCCCCACTTGTCAGCTCCCTTCCAGTCCCAGTGCCCCCTCGCTGCCAGCCTCCTCTTATTACACAGCCACCTACACAGCCATCCCCAAATGTCAGCGTCCTTCTATCCCCCTCTTCCCTCCATGTCAGTTCCTTTCAGCCATCTCTTTCCCCTCTCTCAGTTCCCTTTCAGCCATCTCCTTCCACTCTCTCAGTTCTCTTCAGCCATCTCCTTCCCCTCTTTCAGTTCCCTTCAGCCATTGTCTTCCCCTCTCTCAGTGCCCTTCAGCCATCTCCTTCCCCTCTCTGTTCACTTAAGCCATCTTCTTCCCCTCTGTTCCCTTTCAGCCATCTCCTTCCCCTCTCTCAGTGCCCTTCCAACCCTCTTTTCCCTGTGCTAGCTTTCTCCTGCCCCCCCCCCGTGCAGCTCGTATCTCTTCTCCTTCCCCCCGTGCAGCTTGTATCTCTTCTCCTTCCCCCTCCCCATGCAGCTCGTATCTCTTCTCCTTCCCCCCGTTCAGCTTGTATCTCTTCTCCTTCCCCCTGTGCAGCTTGTATCTCTTCCCCTCCCCCCCATCCCCCATGCAGCTCATTCCTGTTCCTCTTCTCTTTTTGCCTCCCCGTTCCCCATCGTTCATTCTGCTCTTCGTTTGAAATGACAGGAAACCTGTGTAGAACCTCCCAATGGTAAGGAACCTCTGCTGCTGCTGCGTTCCACTCTAGCATCACTTCCTTTTGGGGGCGGGACACGGCAGCAGCAGAAGTTCCTTACCGCTGCGAGGCTCCGCACTGGTTTCCTGTCATTTCATAATGCAGAGCAGAATGAACGATGGGGAATGGGCAGCAATTTGTACACATTTTTTGTTAACTGAAGGCAGAGTGAGGCGTCTCTTTTGGGGGCATTTCTGCCGCCCCCCCAAAGTTTGCCACCTGAGGCCACCGCCTCACTTCGCCTAATGATAGAGCCACCCGTGCATGGGCCATGGCCACAAAGAGGCGAGGACATTCCAGCATGCATGTGATCTGCCTTGCAAGACCCTACCCCTCAGGTCAGGACACACTCCCAACAGTGGCCAATCCAGGTCACATGTACCTGTCAGGTTCCCAAAGGTACACAGATTCCACAATGCTTATTCCAGGGTATGCAGTGACTTTGTACTTGTAAGCAGTGATTCCGATTACCTTCATGTGTAAGTAGCAGATTTTGGAAAACTGCATAACCAAGAGAAGCCACTCTAAATAAATATAACATTTTTGCTTCCAAGGTGGTTGGGAAAACCAGAGAGGTTCTGGTGTGATCTCACCAGTATTTTACACATTAATAGAATAACCCAATTTATTGTATATTCATGATAGGTCAAGTGATATATTTCTCTATTTCTGGGGAAGACAGGAAAGAGGAGAATAAGTCATTAAACCAAGACTCTTTATTGTTTGTCATGCTCCATTCAGCATGTAATTAATTGAGTTTTCTTTATAAAGACCAAGCTATGTCTGGCACATGGTATTTGCATGAGGAAACTATTATTATGTTTTGCCACAAATCGGTATTAAAATAAATGTGGCCCAATTCTTCATTTCAACAAACTTATACTTTTCAAGCTAATACAATTTTGAGATTCCCCAAGGCATCTCTTTAAACAATTAACTGTGTAACATAAATGGCCTTCTAGCTACTCCAAATCCAATATTCATGATGTAAGTAATTAGAAAACTAGTTTAGATCTTTTAAGAGATGTTTCAGCATATTATGCTGTTGCCAGAAACACTTTGCATGTATTATTAACCAATTCCTTTCCTTTGTCTTACAGCGTTTAACTTCCACAATCTATTCACAGCCATGTTTTGCAATAATAGGTACAACCAGTGGCGTACTAAGGTTAGGGCAGTAGATGCAGCCTACCTTGGGTGCCATCCGGAAGGGAGGTGCACCCCAGCCAAGCCCACGGAGGCAGCATGGCAAACTTACCATAAAGTTGGCTTGCCGCGCTGTGTCCGTGGGCCCAGCCGCTCTTCTCTTCCAGCCAAAGTCTCATGAATCACAACAATTTGACCTAGGAGAGAAGAGCATCCGGGCCCACATAGGTAAGTTTGCCACACTGCCTTCATGAGCCTGTTGGGGGGGGGGAGGGCTTAGGTGTGAATTGGGGTGCACAGCAAAGGCCGGTGCCCTCCCCGGGTGCCAAGGGGGCTAGGAATGCCACTGGGTACAACTGAAAAGTACTGTAGATTCCTTTGTTTTAACTTTAGGGACTATGTAAGCACTCCCTGAGATTTCCTGCAGGTTAGCAGCCCAGTTCAGTGAAAAGTTTCTTATGGATGCAAACGAGACTCCACAGCAAATTTTTCGCAAGCAATTTGCATAGGGCCTGGCCAATGAAGATAATTATGCTGTCAAGGTGTAGTTAACTTCCCCCCCCCCCCCCCCCACAAAAGTCAGTTTATGAAGATAATCTGCACATGCTGGTTTGCTTGAATTCTGAATTAAAGAGCTGATTTGCATTATACTGCATCACAGCAAATTAAATGAAAATGTTAATAAACCCTAATGCATAGCATCAATGCACCAAAGTTATTTGCTTGCAAACAGGCATTTTATGAATTTTTTCTCCAGTAGGCCCTGTGCATGAACAAATGCACAAACTCCCCATATGGTGACCACTGTTACACATTTCAGGGATCTAGAATCCCATCTACAAAAAAATTTAATGTATTACGTTATCTTCTTTGTATGACTGGAGAACTAGCCTTTAAATATGTTTCAGTTGTTCTGGTGTTTATGCCTCATGTGAGTGTTCATATTTACAGGCATCATCCTGAACAACATGACCACTGAATTCTGAAAGCTTCTCTCTCAAATAGGAACAAGAATTTTGCATTTATCATTCAAGAGTTTCTAAGCTTCAAATAAAGTAAACAAAACACAAAACAGACGTGCTAACCATATTAACTGTGGCAAGGGGGATATTCAGCAGCACAGATATGGTTAATGCTGCTAACCATATTAACTGTAATCACACAAAAAATATATAGGTCAAGTCGTAGAGCAATCAGAGTGATCAAAAATGCAGATAATTACTCCATTAGCAACATATCTTAGTGAAGACTTATTAAGAAGGGAGCAAACACATTGAATCTGTAGAACAAGCTCGGGGATGTCTCAGACCAGCGGCTTAAAACAAAGGCACAAAAGTGTCTTAGAATGCCGTCATAGCATCAATGACTGTCCCTTAGCCAATAATTTATCACAAAAATTCTACAGTTGAATAGTTTCAAAGCTCCTATCAAAAATATTCAAAAACAGTGCTGAAAAGTGGCTTAAAGATCAATACTTAACATATTAACTGTGGCAAGGGGGATATTCAGCAGCACGGATATGGTTAATGCTGCTAAATATCCTTGGGTGCCACCACTGAATACCCCAATGCTAGTTGGATAGCATCGGGGCATTCTGGGGCACACCTAAGGATAATTAGCTACTGGCCGTATTCGGTCACTAGACAACTAGTTATTCCAAAGCATCACCAGTACTGATTAGGCCCTAAAAGAGCTATAACGCAAACCAATCCAATTCATATAAGCATATGAAAAATTAAGGGGCTTTTTGTCAGACTGCTTGTAAACAGAGATATCTCCCTAATGCAACAAACTTTCCATTTTAATCATAACTATTAATCAAGCTTTAAAATGTGAGATAAAATATAACGTAGCTGTCGGTGTTAAAATCACTCTCTGTGGAACTGGATACAATGTATCACTCTGCTCTTAGAGTTAAATACAATGAATCCATGGAGCTGGGGACAAACAACAAAGTACTATATTTCGAATCCTCTTTAGATTTCAAAGGGGTCTGCATCAGGAACCTCCAATCTCCAGAAATAGCTTACTCCAAATCTGATCCCAACACCAAGGCTTTTTTTCAAGCAGCCATAAAAGCACAGTCCAGGGTTAATATGCTAAAACTGGCACTTTTCTTTTAAATCAACATGGCTTCTGATGTCAAAAAATCTCCCAGACCTAATGGGTAGAAATCGCCTATATCACCTGGCAACCCTCGACCTATCAACAACTGAACTGTTGTGATCACGGAAGCTAGTATTCAAAGGATAATATGCCAATACAGCTCTAAATTTAAACTCTCAGGGGCTACAGGTTTTAAAGTGATGATCCACTGCTGCTCCAAAAACTGAAGTTGGGCTAAATGATCACCACCTCTGTGATCCAATGGTACAAAATCAATAACCTGCCATAAAAACAGATCAAAAGTGTGGGTTGATTTAACACAATGGTGTACTATAGGCGCCGACAATGGTTTTTGTTCTTATTTGGGAACTGTGTTCTGCCAGTCTCATTTTGATAGGTCTGATGGTGCGTCCTATATATTTAAGACCACATGGGCAAATCAATAAATAAACAACATGATCAGATACATCTCGTGTTTACTCGAGCCCAATAAGTCTGTGAAGTCACCGGGTCAATCCATTCAAGGCCACTTACAGCCTGAGAGCAGAAATAGCCTGAGTTTAAATCCACAGCTTCCCAATTGGATGTAAATACTCGTATGTACAACAAGGTCTTTAATGTTCTTATCCATAGTGTAGGCTATTATCAAATCCTTTTGAAAACATTCATGTAATTGAAGTATGTGCCAATGTTTTTTTAAGTAAAGTCATAACTCTTGCTGCTCAATTCATACAGGGGAGTATTCCAACAAATTTGTTGGAAGATCTGATGTGTTTTGAAAATACAGCCTAGATGGTTTTCAAACATGATGACCTCTGAGTGACATACTCTTAGAGAATTAGCTGCCGCTTCTGATATTATCATCTGACATGTGGATAAAGGAGGAGCCACAATAATTCAGTCATATGAGCAATACCATCATGAATTGCCTGGTCAGTTAAATAATATGACAATTATGCAGGTTGGCAGCTTTTAATGCAGGTTGGCTTAGTAAAAAAAAAAAAAAAGAAAAATTGTTTTTGCGTAGTTTGTGTCCTAAGATACCTAAATTTATATGGTTCCAAAAATTCATAAATCATTGACCAATCCACCTGGTTGACCTATAGTGTCAAAATTCAATTTTAGAACCTCTTTCAAAGTTTTGTGATGTTTTTTTACAACGACGGTGAGTAGTATGCAATCTTATGTGAAGGATACTACTCATTTTATGTTGACCTTAGAGTTTACCAACAATTCCATCAACTAGTTGGCTGGTCACGATGGATATGACAGCCTTATACACTAATATAGATCAAGATGAGGCCTTGGATGACATTTCTCAATAGCCATTATCTCTTCCAGCTCTTTCCTAAAGATTTTGTGTTACAAATTTTGAAACTTGTACTAAACAAAAATTATTTTTGGTTTGATCAATTGTTTCATTTACAAATCTTTGGAATAGCTATGGGGGCAACTGTAGCTCCTTCAGTGGCCACATTATATATAGCCCATTTTGAAAACATATATATTTACTCTTCTACATGGTTTCAGAATATATTACTCTGGAAGATATCTTCTTTATTTGGATTGACCTCAGACCATACTTAGATCAACTTTTACAGTGGTTGAAAACTTGTAAATCAAATATTTCCTTTACCTCCAAGGTTGGCAGCAATTCAATTTAATTTTTGGACATCACGGCATTTAAAGAAGGGGGCACTCTAGCAACTACACTATACCATAAACCTGTTCAAAAGAATAATTTATTAAGATATCATACTTACGATCCGGGTGTTTTAAAAAGAGGTCTGCCATATGGTCAGTTTCTCCGGAGGTCATGTTCTTCGGTTATGGATTTTAAACATCATGCTTTAGATCTTATTGGACCTTACCCTTCCCAGATTGTATCTAGAGCATATATGCATGCTCTAAACACACATCTTGCCTTGTTGGTTCATGTTAAATCAATAAAAATGATTTTCCTTAAACACACATCATGAATGGTGGTTACAATCAGCACTGGAAGCAGCTGAAAAATCTGTTGGAATACCTCACTATATAGATTGAGCAGCAGGAGTTATAACTTTACTTAAGAAACATTGGCACATACATCAATTACATGAATGTTTTCAAAAGGACTTGATAATAGCCTACACTAGGGGCAAGAACATTAAAGATCTTGTTGTACATAATAAGAGAGTGTTTACATCCAATCGTATTTAAACCCAGGCCATTTTAAATGGGAGGGCTGCTGTTTTTGCTCTCAGGCTATGATTGCCCTGAATGGATTGACCTGGTGCTGTTCTGTGCTATTTCTATTTCTTTCACCTTTATTGTTTGTATAATTGTTAATTCTAGATGAATCTGCTAGGCCTGACACTAGACGCTGACCACAAGCTCCTCTCGCCTCTCAGACTCTGTCAATGTACCCTCCGATGTCACAGAGATGAATCTGCTAGGCCTGACGCTAGATGCTGACCACAAGCTCCTCTCACTTCTCGGACTCTGCCCATGTACCCTCTGATGTTACAGACACAAATCTTCTAGGCCTGTTGCTAGACACTGACTGAAGCTCCTCCCACGTCTCGAACTCCGCTCACATACCCTCCAATATCACAGAGGTGAACCAGCACATCATCATTAAAGCGTTTGCCTCAGCAGCTACCGCACTGCTTTTATAGACCCTATTGTGCTGTTTCTATTACTTCCACCTTTATTGTTTGTATAATTATTTCCCAATGAATCTGCTAGGCCTTATGCTAGTTGCTGACCGCATGCTCCTCCCACTTCTTGGACTCCGCCCACGTAACCTTCAACATTACAAAGGTGAACCAGCACAACATTATTAAAGTGTTCGCCTCACATGCCGTGCTCCTTGAGTGCACTGCTTGGAACTTCTTACAGTAAGTTGTTGATTTTCAGTGTCTTTTTTGCCTCTCATCTCTCATTCTTTTTGGTGCAATATCTTTTTTTAATGCCTATGGCACTCATACTGGTTCATTGGTTGGTCTGACCCCAGATTTCTCACTTGTTCTCCCAGCACTCCTGTAATTGTCATCAAGTGAAAAACTTGATTCCCTGTTACCCTTGCTCTAATAATTATAATTATCCTGGCAGTATCAACGTTGCCTCTTTGTTTTGCCCTCCTGAACTGTAGGTCCCTGAAAATCAAAGCTACTCTCATATCTGACCTGTTATCTTTATATATGCTGGATATTCTCTGCCTCAGGGAGACTTGGCTCTGTGAAGGCGAGGAAGCTTAACTTTTTCGGTGCCTTCCGCCTAGATAATTTGCTCTCTTAGATCCCAGAACTTCTGTAAGGAGGATGGTGTAGCTATTATACACAGAACCTCCTTGATAGTGACAGAGCTCCCGGTAACACTATCATTGAGCACCGATCCTTTTTTGATTAAGTTTGGCCCTCCACCAGGTGCTCATCTGCTACTTCTTTATTGCCTTCCCCTCATTATTACAACCCACTTAGGACAATGTCCAACAACTTATCATTGATCTCTTTTTTGTCTACCCCAACCTCATAGTGTTGGGTGATTTTAATGTGCACTCCGACACACCTAGTCATGTGTGTGGTAAATCCTTCTATACATTTTTATTGGACCATGACATTTGGCAACATGTCCATTTACCCAAAACACTCAGTGGGGCATACTATATGCTTGACCTCATTCTTACTTTCCAGACTGCCAGGGCAGTCCCTGTGAATCTCAAGGCAATTTCTTTGCCCTGGACTGACCATGTTCTCCTTCTTTTCAATCTGACTTTATCTATGTAACGTTCATTGACTGGGTATACAGGTTCTCCACCCAAGACTATCAGTTATAGGAGGATCCTTACATCAGATACCCTCGCTGCCTTCCCACCTTCTAAAGTTCTGTTCCCTGATGACTTCTCTTCATTGCCGATTAATGTCCAGGCCTCCACCTGGCACGTTATCTTGTTATCTTCAACCCTTAATGAAATTGCACCTTTTAAGACTTGCACTCGACCATCATGAAACTCTCATAAATAGTTGCATGCCAGCCTTTGCCTTATTAGACAGCGGACACAGGCAGCAGAGCAATCCTGGTCCAGATCTACCTCAGTACTGACATATTTTAGGACATGCCATATATATTAGGTATGGTTATGGCAGCAAAAAAGGATTACTTCTCGAAAATTAACGATTCCCCTTCCTCGGTGAAATCATTTTTCTTGGCCATGTCGCAACTCTCCACCCAAAACCAGATTCAACAAGATCTACCCTGGTCTGGTCCATCTACTGAAAAACTGGCAGGCTATTTTTCAGAGAAGGTTCATCTCCTCAAGAATACACTCCCATCTTTGCCACCTTCCTACCCTTCGTAGGATACAGGGACAGTATCCTCAAGGCCAATACATTAAATACATTAAATGAAATTAAGGAACTGGAATACTTAACTCTATGTAAATAATTGTATATACCATGTGAATAGTTCCATATATATACCATGTGAATAGTTTTCCCTGTTATCCCAGTTTGATTATGCCTTGTTCTATGTAAGCACACTGTAATATTTAATGCATTGTTGCTCTGTTCAGTTTTACTGTAAACCGCGCTGATCTCAATAGCGCGGTATATAAAAAATAAAAATAAATAAAAATAAATAAATAACTCCGCAAGGAATTGAAAACATTCCTCTTCACCTCCCACTTTGGTACACTAGTAAATCCATTACCCCTAACAGGAAATGGATAATAGCAAAATTGGTTCAGGCAATCTAATCACAGTTAAAGGATTAATCATAAACTTTTAGTAAATCGGTAAACAGAGTTATGTAAAGAGTTGTAAAAATTATATAACAAATTTATTCTGTATATAGTCCAATCATGTTTAAAGCATTAACAAAATTGTACATAGTTTCTAATGTTCCATGTAATAGCAAATTTGTATATAGTTGCTAATGTTCCATGTAATAGCAAATTTGTATATAGTTGCTAATGTTCCATGTAAAACAGATATGTTACTCTGTCATTTTGTTCACTGTAAACCGCACCTGATCTGGGGAAGGTAGCGGTATATAAGCGACTGTTAAATAAATAAATAAATACATAGGTGGTCAAACTTTTTTCTGTCTTGCTCCATGAGTTATCCTGAATACTGTATTCCACCCTTCAGACCACTTCACTTGACCCCATCCCTTCTGCTTAGCTAAAAGAGCCCTCTCTAGGATTACTCCCTATTATTGCAAGCATTTATCAATCGGAGTCTTACCTCTGGTATTGTTCCAGACATTTGGAAGAAAGCCATTTTGCAACCTCTTCTTAAAAATCATCAGGGTGACCATCAGGACCCTCAAAATTTTTGATTAATTTCAAACCTGCCTTTTGTGTCAGGGGTAGAAAAAATAGTATTTTGTCAGCTGTCAGACCACATAGAACAGGTCCATTTCCTTCATCCTCGGTAGCCAGGCTTCTGCCCACACTATAGCTTAGAGACAGTCATCGTGGTAGTCCTTAACAAAATCTATAGTGCAATGGACCAGGGGAAGTACACTTTGTTATTTCCCTAGACCTATCAGCAGCATTTGACCTGGTGGATCACAATTTGCTTTTGGCGTGTCTATACGATGCTGGCATTTGCGGTGTGGTATTTGCGTAATTTTGTTCATTTCTACTCAACCGGTCATTTCAGATTCGTATTTTGAATGACATTTCCACCCCTCAGGATCTACTTTATGGAGTTCCACAGAGCTTGATTCTTTCCCCTCTACTATTCAACATATTTTATAGTCCCTTACTTACCCTCATACAGAGCCTCGGTTTCTCATGCTATATTTACGCTGATGATGTTCTCCTGTCATTCCCTACTGAAGCATATTCAATGGATTTGTCTCCCATTAATGCCCATTTAACTAGTATTTCTTCTTTGTTACAAGTTAATTCACTTAAACTTAACCCAATAAAGTCCTCAGCTATTTGGTTCTCTGAATTTCAAATATGTCCTCCTCAGGCCCCAATTTTGGAAAAATGCCCGCTTGTGCTGCAATCTTCCCTCCAGTTTCTCAGTGTCCTCTTAGACTCCAGTCTTACCTTTTCCCCCAGTTGGCGCAAGTGGCCAAATCTTCCTTTATGACCCTTCATCATTTCCATGGTATACAGTCGTTCCTTGACAAGCCTACCCAGAATACCATATTACTTTATACAGTGATCTCTAGAATAGATTATTGCAATATCTCATATCTCAGACTTCCACAGTGTCAACTAAAATGTCTTCAGTCAATTCAAAATACGGACATCTGCTTACTCACCCAAACAAGGAAATTTGATTATGTTATCCCATTATTCATTCAACACCACTGGCTGCCTATACATTCCTGGATTATGTTCAAGGCTATAACCCTCACTTACAAAGTCGTTCATGATGCTGCACCAGGCTATCTTTCCTCTTTAGTTACCTTATATACTCCAACTGTTACACAGTTTTCGCTTACACTTGCCCTCTCCCGCAATGACTAAGTACGAATCTACACTTAAATGTGCATTTTCAGCCACAGCTCCTGCACTCTGGAATAGTTTACCTGCCCCTCTCCATACAGAATTGAGTTTCAACAATGTTTTAAGAAGGCTCTCAAAACTTTCCTTTTTGAATCCAGTCAACGTAAACCCTATGGCGGGTGTCGTCGCCTGAGGTCTAGCAGTTATTTGTCTCCTCTTTTTTTCCCAGCCCTTAGTGCCTATATCCCTCCCCTTCTTTTTATGCTTTTTGCATTTTTTTCCTATCCTATATTGAAAATGGTGTTCCTTTCTGTTTTTCTTGTATTTTAATATTATTGTAAACTGCAAAGATTGCATGCAGTTTGTGATAAATCAAATAATCATAACCATAACATGTATATCTGATCATGTTTTTTTATTTCTTAATATGCCCGCATGGCCTTAATATATAGGATGCACCATTAGACCTATCAAAATGAGACTGGCAAAACATGGTTCCCAAATACAGACAAAAAAAAAAGTGGGTGCCTATGATACCCCATTATGTTGAATCCGTCCACACTGTTGATCTGTTTTTATGGTGGGTTATTGATTCTATACTGTTGGATCACAGAGGTGGTGATCATTTAGCCTGACTCCAGTTTTTGGAGCAGCGCTAGATCTTCACTTTAAAAACTGTAGCCCCTAAGGGTTTAAATTTAGAGCTGTATTGGCATGGTATCCTTTGAATATTGGCTTCCGTGATCACAACAGCTCAGTTGTTGATAGGCCGAGGGTTGCCAGGTGATACAGGCGATTTCTACCTATTAGGTTTGGGAGATTTTTGACATCAGATGCCATGCTGAATTAAAAGAAGAGCGCCGATTTTAGCATATTATCCCTGGGCTTTGCTTTTATGGCTGCTTGAAAAAAAGTCTTGGTGTTGGGCTCAGATTTGGAGTAAGCTGTTTTTGGAGATTGGAGGTTTCTGACAGAGAACCTTTTGAAATCTAAAGAGGGTTTGAAACATAGTACTACGTCGTTTGTCCCCAGCTCCATGGATTAATTGTATCCAGTTCCATGGAGAGCGATTTTGACACCGATGGCTAAGCTAAGTCATGTTTTTTCTCACATTTTAAAGCTTGATTAATACTTATGATTAAAATGGAAAGTTTGTTGCATTACAGATATATCTCTGTTTAGAAACAGTCTGACAAAAAAAATAATTTTGAATATGCTTATATGAATTGGATTGGTTAGAGTTGTAGCTGTTTTGGGGCCTGATTTGTAATGGTGATATTTTGATGTTGAGACTATTTTTGGTGAGTTATTCCAAAGCGGCAAAAGTTAGTCACCTGAAAGATTTGCCTAACCTTCACCACCGTAGCTAATCAGGGATCAACTGAATAGCCCCGCCACCCGGTTAGCTGTGCTGCTATCCTTCTGACTCTGGTGTTAAAAGCCGGTAGTCAGATATGAACCTGGCATTGAATATCTGGACTTAAAAGTTCAGCAACAGGAGCAACAGATTCCACATTAGAACAAAGAAACATACTTCAAAACAATATAGAGATTTAGCTCACACCTTTTTCAGTAGTAGTTTGAGGCAAGCACTGCATTCAGATACTGTAGGTATTTTATACTGCTTTAGCATTTCAGTCAAAGCTGTTTATATTGTAACTTGAACATGTACATTAAACAGGGACATTAATAACTTGGAATTTTCTGAGGTTTGGAGGGTTAAGTGATTTGCTCAAGGCCACAAGGAGTGCTAGTGGGAATCAAACCCTGGTCTCTTGGTTCCCAAGCCAGTGCTCTAACCATTAGGCTACTCCTCCACTCCTTCCTGTTCAATTGGGCCCCAAAGGGCTTACAATCCAAGCTTGTACCTGAGGCAATGCAGGATTGAGCAACTTGCCAAGATCACAAGCAGCTCAAAAAGAAAACCCCAAATTCAATGATTACTATCAAATCAAAACAACAAAAATCACCTACAAAAGCAGAATCCCCCAAAAAGAAACTACTTATTTCTGTTGGATATTCCAAGAGAAGAACATTTCCCACTCTTGAATGCTGGTAATATCAATTTTAATCAATCCAATTCAGAAACAAAGCACACTTATCTCTTTGGCATAAACCGACTGCTTCAAAATCCAATGAAGGTCACTTCCAAAACCATGTGAAGTGCGTGTTTCGAGTCTATTAAAGACTCTGTATCGAGCACTAACATATGGCAATTGAACTGAGAATCCTGGAGGGTTTTGTACACTTCCTTGTTGGTGCTTGATATAGAGTCTTTAATAGACTCAAAATGTGCACGTCACATGGTTTCGGAAGTGACCTTCATTGGATTTTGAAGCAGTCGGTTTATGCCAAAGAGATAAGTGTGCTTTGTTTCTGAATTGGATTGATTAAAATGGATATTACCAGCATTCAAGAGTGGGAAATGTTCTTCTCTTGGAATATCCAACAGAAACAAGTAGTTTCTTTTTGGGGGATTCTGCTTTTGTAGGTGATTTTTGTTGGGAAGATCACAAGCAGCGACAGTGGGTATAATCCCTGGCTTCCCTAGTTCTCGGCCCACTGCGTTAATCGTTACACCACTCCGATGTAAATCGAGGAAACCATTTGAAAACTAGCATGCATTTAGCTGTCCTCATTCTGTGAATACATTAGTTCTGGGGAAAATACTTGCTGTGATGATGCATAGAGGTTGCATTTTAGTTGGGCCTCATTTTCCAGGATCATTTCACACACCTAAAAATGAGCAATGTGTAATGTTTGTCCTGGCAGCAATGGCAAATTAGTGTCTCTCCAGGAGCTGCTTGGAAGCACCTTGCAAGGTGGAAAGTTCAATTTATTTGATTAACCACCTATCAAATAATGCCTAAGCGGTTTACAATAGAAATTCAATTAAATGCAACTAGTGAAAAGGCTGCAACGTCTTATTTGTCTGTTCCAATTAGCTAAACAACAACTGAAGCTGATGCAATTCACTCACCCCTTAAATCAGGATCCTCTGCTGGGTTTCTGAAGCGCTCTCCCGCATGCTTTTCGAACAGCCCATGACTCTGTCCTGCTTGCAAGAATGTAGCTGGGGGTTTCAACACGAACAGCTTCTCTCTGCTGGAAATGAGTCCTCTATCCTATTATTGCTTCAGGCCTAGATTACAGCCAAAGGCTTCTCTCTTTCTTAGTCCCAGAATGCTCTCCTCCTATGCCCGATACAACATTCAAACTAACACTTGTATCCTTCTCCCCTCTTTATAAGCCAAATATCATCCTGTTCTCCATTGGCTCTAGAAGCAGGTGAAAAAAGACAAGTTTTAATTTGTAGCATAATGGGGTGGAATGTCTCCATCTTAGGAACAGATTTCACTCAGATGCCAAGCCTAGGGGTGGAGCCATCTGCTGATTTAACTGCCTACCCCCTATTGAAATTCTGCCTGAAGCAGAGGTTGATGTGGTTCTCATGGCAACTTTGTTTCATTACCATTCATTTTAATCTGAATATGACATGAAAAACCTGAAATTCTGCATAACGCGGGAGCACGACCAGATGCAACCGCTGCCAGGCACTTCCGCTGTATTTACTGCGGCTTGGAGGAGAACCAGATCCCTCAGCAGTTCCTTGAGTCCTGCTTGTGTGTGCCGGCTTTAGGGTTTACAAATTGGGCTGCAGCAGCTTCTGTTGGAAATCGGGAGCAGGGAAGTTAATCCTTCTCGAAATATCTTCTTGGGCCTTCACGGCAAGACAGACATAAAGGCAGAAGGGATGATGGGGTGTCAAGGAAGCAGGAAGTGGAAATAAAATGATTGTGCTGGGGGATGGGGAGAAATGAAGTGAACATAATTGTTCTTGGTGCAGAGACAGAGGAAATGTGAATTTGTGCTAGGAATGGAGGAAGTTAGACAGGGAGAGGGGGAAATGATGAAATTGTGTGAAGGAGGGGGGCAGGAAGAGGTAATAGCAAAGACAGAGGATTATGCAGGGAGGGGGCATGGAGAGAGTAAATGGCAAAAAAAGAAAAAAAGAGATTGTGAATGTATAGTGGAAATGGTGGAACTGTGCCAGGGAGGGAGGAAGGATTGATTAGTTTGAGATTGCAAACTTTGGTGATATGTTTAATAAACATTTTTTTTAAAATACATTGATTAGGACAGCTCGCAGAGGCGAATACTCCCTGCGTATGTATTTGGGTGGGAATGATGCAGGACGTAAATGAAGTGACTATGACAGCTCCTCCACGCCTCGCTTTTCACACAGCTGTCTGGATAACCCAAATATTCCCCAGCATTTGTGCTCGAGAATCCGCAAGCCATTCATAAATAACCTTGGTCCTCCACGATCATGACATTACCAGATAATGACCAACAGATATTCTTTTCAGGACAAGAGCAGAGAAGAAAGCCTGGGTCCAACGATCCATTTTTACTGAGAATTAATAACTTGAACATTGATTTCTTCCTAGTACACTAGGGCAAAAATGTGCAGCTCAAAGATATAAATTAACCAAATGACTTATGGCATCATAAATCACTACATAGTTTGTACACAGTCTTCTAGGAGCATCGATTTGGAGAATGTTACTTAAAGACGAGTAAGGCAGTATTACATTGCAAGAAGAGTTGCTATGATAATCAACAACACAAGAAAGATATCAGAGAATTAAAATGTTATACTGATAAACAAATGTCTGAAATCATCTGATTGCAACAGCAGGGAAAGAAAAGCTGCGAGGTGCATTTGTTTCATTGCAACTAGAATGGTGATATCTACTGGTCCACTAAAACGTTTACGCTTATGTGATTGTCTGTGACTGCATTTTGCACACTTGAAGTTCCTTGAAGGTCTTACCATTATTTTAACCTTCACTGACAACATTTTAAAGCAGTCACCTGTCAGAGCCTCAGATTTTCTGTTGCAGTACCTAGACTGCTGTGTAATTCACAAATTGTTGGCAACTTTATGGCATCTAGTAAACTGCGGAGCTTGTTCAATAGAAACTCAGACTGGATATGGATGTTCGCAGTCATGATACTGTGAAGTGGCAGAGTCAATCCCTCACACAAAATAACCATAGTGCTATAAAGAGCGCTAACATATGTCTGCCTTGTGAAGTCTCTGAAAAATCCTGCGCACGGTTTTTGATTCTGGGCATAACTGTAGACTTCATCTCTCAAGGCCTGATTCTTTTCAGACATTCAGTTCTTCATTATAAAGATGGATTTCGTATGCATGAAGTTTGAGGCTGGAAACATTTCCCCATGGTCAACCATAAATGACAATTAGAGATGAAGTGAAGAAAAATATGACAGGCTATCGGCTAGTTATAGCCTGATACAGCCACGAGTGCAATTTTACAGCTACTAAAATAACCAAAAGTACAGAGAGCCGAGGCCAGCCTGCCAGAATGGTAACTGAAGACCCAGATGTCAACAGTGATAGAACACACTTCTTGCAAACAAGTTCATAGGTGCTGGATTGCAGATCTTAGAGAGTAAGGTTGAAGTGCTATAAGTGTATTTTAAAACAAACAAATACAAGGAAGGAGTGCAAGAATACTGAAACTAGAACCTCTCCCAACTACATTTTTATTTCAACTGCAGTTTTGCAAAGAAAAATAATTTACATTTGTACTGCAATTTGCTGAACTTGAATAGTTTGCTGTTATTTTGATCTTCTCTGGCCAATGATTAAAAGAGCCCTACAGATAATGTCCTCTTCCTCCGCTTATCATCTGCTGTGAGGACACTGATTCCCTGAAGTCTCCTTAGGCTCTGCTTATCAAAGGCATAAACCTTTTAAACCCTTGATTTTTTGTAGGTGAAAAATGATATTCCGCCACTAATTTTAATGTCTACCATTTGGATTGTGCTTTTAAATGGGGGTGAGGAAGAATGACTTTACTCTGTCTCAGACTTATCTTTTTACAAGCTTCTTTTCACATGTTGTACATTGTGGACACTCTGCCAGTGTCTTTGAACACCAGTAGTATCTCTGTATAAGTCTCTGGTGCGACCTCATTTGGAGTATTGTATTGTCAGACGGCTGCCTAGGGTGAGAACTTACACAATCTTGACGATGCATATACTCATATGATTCTTGCAAGGTATTGTGGGTAATGTAGTTCTTTCACTCCAAACACAGCTGAAGACAATAATTGAGTTGTGATACCAGTGGTAAGGCCAATAAAATACTTCTTTTATTGATAGGGTTTAATTCACCCAGCACAAATATGCTTGGTAGCAATATAAATGAGGTTACTTGCTTGCAGTGTTTAAATGGATAACATAAAGTCACAAAGCAAATCAGAAAACAACCTTCAACTTGTCAGGCAATTAGCTAATGTTTTCTTAGCAAATAATTACCAAATAAAAAGGCACAAAGAAATGAATAAACTTTGCTTGTTAGGTTAACTTCTGCTTATTTTCCACGCAGATCCCAGCAGTGATTCTCCCTTGCTCACACACACAATCAGGTGCAGCTTTAATTACTATCAATTGACCAGCTGAAACCCTTTAGCTGGCTGGCTGCTACTGTGTGAACCCAAATCCTGCTTTAAGAGCTGTTTGCAGTGGAAATAAAGAACAAAGTTAGGTTTCTTTGTGATGGCTGAGGTGTTTGCTCACAGAAAGCTAGCAATAGCATTTAGATAGAGAACAGTCCATGTAATGAATAGTTTCATCTGCTGTATCTCCCCCTTCATCAATCAGCATAGGGTCACTATCATACATTGGCACAGACGAGTCTTTCCATAAGGCACTATCAGGAGAATGCTTATTCCCTTGCTGCCATTCACTATTATAGATAGGGTCTGGATCAGTGTTCATACCTGAGCCTCTCCTGCTATCATAATTCCTCTCTGTATAGCCTGGCCAGTATGTAATCCAATTCTGATGTCCAGCCTTCCAATCTTGATCCCTAGACACTGGATCCTCTCTCACATACCTTCTGGCATAGGTCTGAAAGTCCTTTCCATGTGCAGTCTTTTCTCTTCCAGGTAGCCACTGGTGATTCCTATCTCTGCCATTCCATTCCTCTGGCTGACTCCAGTCCAATGGACTCTGCTGGCACTTGGAATACCTCCCAGTATGGGTACTGCCTTGGACTCTCCCAGACCTGCCAATGGCCTTTCTTCTCTTCCTTCCAGAGAGTTTCCTTCTCTCTCTATCCGCTTGGCTTGGCTTCTGTTTCTCGAGATGATGTTGGTGCTTGAGCTTGAAGCTGTTGCTGTCTCTCCCTCTGTAGCTGTTATCTGAAGAACAAGCTCTATTCTTATTCTGTCCTAATGTGTGCTCCTCCCTAACACAGCGCAGCTGTGTTGAATCAGGCCCTGCCCTTTGAGATGAGTGCTTAGGGATTACCTCATAGCTCTCTTGATTGCACACACATTTTCTCACTTCAGCCCCTCTCATGGCTGCTGGAAACCTGGTGCATTCTGGGACTGGTAGTCTTTTATGTGAAAACTCTGTTTTCTTGCTTCTACCAGAACTGACAGGTTGCTTGTTCAGAGTCACATCATCTTTTCTATAGCTCCTACCTGAGCTATGATAAGCTTCCTTATCACAGTATGCAATTCTGGAGACCACACCTTTAAAAGGATATAAACATGATGGAGTTGGTGCAGAGGGTGGCTACTAAAATGGTCAGTCGTTTTTATTAGAAAGCATAGGGGAACAGACTTAAAGATCTTAATTTGTATGTCTGAGAAAAGGTGGATTAGAGGAGATATCATGTTGTTAAATACTGTCAAGTCGGTGTCAACTGATGGTGACCCTCTGGATAGTTGTCCTAAACTGTGTTCAGTATTCATTCGTGGCTTATTGTAGCATCCATTGCTGCTGTTATTGTATCAAGCCATCTCATTTCAGGTCTTCCTTTCTTGCTTTGACCTTCTACCTTGCCAAGCATGATGACTTTTTTTAATTATCTCTCTCTTCGCATGATGTGTCCAAAGTATACTTCAATGGGAATGCCATCAATGCCTGGTGCTTTGTTCTTTGATAAGGCTTTCAATGCTGCTTTGACTTCTTCTTTCATCATAAGATACAAGTTGAAACGGCTGTTGGTTCTCTTGATCTTTATCATATAATAACTGCATATTCTTTCCACCTTTTTCTGATCTTTTCAACATCATTCAACATGGATCCTTGAGCATTTTGTAACATTCCAATTTGAGACTGGAATTTGTCTAACTGCCATAGCTTTAGGAAAGTTGATCTTGTTCTTCCTCTAATAGTTTCTGCTTCTATTTCCTTGCATGCATCATTGTAGTACTTCTCCTTGTCTTGTCTTGCTGCACGTTGGAAATCTCTGAGTTCTGCGATTGCCTCTCTTTCTCCTCTGGCTTTAGCTTCTCTGCATTTCTGGGTAATTTTCAGAGTTTCTTCGGTCATCCATTTTGGCCATTTTTGCTTTTTCACTTTTCTTTCTTCCAACACAACTTTCTTGATAGCATCCCATAACTCTTCTGGAGCTTTATCATTTGTATCCAAAGCAACAAATCAATTTTGCAGGTAGTCTTTGAATTCTGGTGGTATATTTTCAAGGTCATATTTTGCTACATTTATGAGTGGCTTGCTATTTTTCAACTTTAGATTGAGTTTGCCTACTGGTAGTTAATAATTTGTACCACAGTCAGCTTCAGGTTTTGTCTTTGTTATTATAGAGCTTTTCCATTGTTGACTTCCACAGATGTAGTCAATTTGATTTTTCTACAATCCATTGGGTGAAGTCCATCTGTACAATTGCAGCTTGTGTTGCTGGAAGAAGGTGTTTGAGATGAATAGATCATTGGTCTTGCAAAATTCTATCAATCTTTCTCCAGCTTCATTTCTGCTGCCAAGTCCATATTTTTCAACCATTTTGCCTTCTTCTTTGTTGCTAACTTTTGTGTTCCAATCACCCATGACTATCAGGATATCCTGTCTGCATGTTTTGTCAATTTCAGCTTGTACTTGCTCATAGAACTCATCAACTTCATCCTTTTCTGCAGCTGTTGTTGGGGCATATGCTTGAATTATAGTTGTGTTGATGGACATTCCTTGTAGATGAATGGAAATTAAGCGTTCACTGATTGCACTGTATTTCATTACAGTTCTTGCAAGTTTCATCTTAATTATAAATGCAACACCATTTCTTCTTTGTCTTTCATTTCCAGCATAGTAGACCATGTGATCATCAGAAGCAACGTGCCTGATGCCAGTCCATTTCAGTTTGCTGACACCCAACAAACTGAGTTGTACCTGTTCCATTTCATTCTTGATCACCTCCAACTTCCCTTGGTTTATGCTTCGTACATTCCATGACCCATTATGTAAGACATCTTTGGGGCTTCTGACTCTCAGTTCATTTGCAGCCACATCAGCAGTCAGACGTCCCAAGGACTTTGATCCAGTCACATCATAAATGCTGACTTTACTCTGAAAAGTCTTCAGCATCTCCCCAGTAGTCAACTGAGTGCCTTCCGACCTGGGGAGTCTCATCTTCCAGCACTATAGTGCAATTTGTTGTGTGGTTACTATCCATTGGGTTTTCATGGAAAGATATGGAAGTAGATTGCCAGGCCTTTCTTTTCTGCAGTTTAATTTTAGTGTTATTGCCATTGTCACAGAAACGTGATCCTCCACCATCAACATCATCCCATTCTACTGCTGCCCTGATGGGGGCTTTGTCTTGGTCTGGAATCTCAAATGAGACCCTGTCAGTAGTTAAGCTACTGATAGCTTAGACCTCAGCATCACTGATGCACACAAGCCCTCCCAGCATGACAAGTTGCAAACCAAGTGAGAGGGAGATATGATAGAGATGTTTGACTATTTCCATGGCATAAATGCACGAGAGCCTCTTTTGATTGAAAGCAAGCTCTGCTATGAGATAACATAGGAGAAGGGTGAAACGGGATAGACTCAGGAGTAATATGCATTTATAATTAAGAAGAAACTTGCAAGAACTGTAATGAAATATAGTGCAGTCAGTGAACGCTTAACACCAGAAGCCCCAAAGTGCGTCAATTGACACAAATGCATCTTCAAAGTTGTATACCAGCGCCACTGCTAGAATCATGTCAGTCATGTTCCATGACTTTGTTAGCAAGGTCAAGATGTTCAAATATGGGCATCGAAAATTAATGACAGATGCACCACCTAGAGGTAAAATGAATTTATACCTAGAAGCCCCAAAGTGTGTCAATTGACGCACTCAATTGTTTTGGATGCGTCAATTGATGTATTTTGGGGCTTCTAGGTATAAATTCATGTTCCCACTAGGTGGCGCATCTCAAACACTGTTTACAGTTTTACTCCGACATTACAAACAATAAACACACGATGACATGTAATGACATCACATACTGCACGTATTTAACAAATACGTAACTTCACATTAATTCACATCTGCATTTCATGCCAAACGCAGTCGTCATAATAATGCGTCAATTGACGCACTTTGGGGTTGCTAGGTAAAATTCATTTTGGGTCTTCTAGTGTTAATTTCTATTTGTCTACAAGGAATGCCCATCAATACAACTATAATTCAAGTAATGCATATGGAACAAACACATATCTGTAAAGGAAAAAAAAGAGGACTGTTGTAGTTGTTCCGGAAGGGCAGACTAGATAGGCTATATGGTCTTTTTCTCCCATCATGGTTTCAATTCTTCGATCGGTATTTTGCTCCTTTAACATCCTGCCCCACCCTCATCAGTGTCCTTTGACTAGTTTCAGCCTTGATAGCTGAAAGAGTGATTGCTCACTCCAATCTTGTAATCCTTTGAGGTTTTTAATCTCCACTCTGATTCTCACTAATCATTCTGTTTCTTATTTTTCCCTTTCTTTTAAACAGTCTATTTTTGTCCTTTCTGATTTGTGATCCCACTCATTGTGTAGATAACACATTTGATTTGGTTCTTTCCTCTTCTGCCTCCCTTTCTGAGGCCAATTTGTTGTACACCCCCTATTTTTGGACAGGCCACTTTCTGGTGGCATTTTCCCTGTGCCTCTTTCTCCTCTCAGAGTCTCCTTATTTTATTTATTTATTTATTTATTTAACAATTTTTATATACTGCTTTTCATTTTATCAAACCGGTTTAGATAAAACAGAACGTTCTTACAAGAAACAGTAATAGAACTATTTACAATTAACAGTTAACAGCTTACAGCTCTGTAACTATGTACAATGTATAAGTATAGGCTTGGGTGTCATTTTGTTGAGGGGGGACAACTGTGTAGGGAATTCAATCCTGTGGTTGTGTGTCTCATATGCAGCTGTAGTGTTATGTGTCTCACATGCAGTTGTAGTGTTTCTTGAAGAGGTATGTTTTTAGATACTTTCTGAAGTCGGCGATGTCTGTAGTATCTCTTAGGTTGTGAGGAAGTGAGTTCCATAGTGATGGTGTATAATATTCAAATGCTCTGTGAAGAACTCTTTGTGAGGAGTTAGGTGATATGCAGGCTGTGGATACAGTGTTTTGGTGAAACTTCCTCCTTGAGCGTGTGTTTGGCACTCTTCTGATTATTTCATTTAAACATTCAGCGGACTGATTTTAATCTCTTGTATGTCATCATTATGGCTTTGTATTCAATTCTGGATCTGATAGGTAGCCAGTGGAGGTCTTTTAATGTGGGGGTGATGTGCTCATGTTTCTTTGATCCTGTAATCAGTCTGGCGGCTGTATTTTGTGCCAGTTGCAGTGTGAGTTGTGTTCTTGGGTAGGCTGTGGAGTATCATATTGCTGTAGTCTAGTTGCGAAGTGATGATTGTCTGGCGGACAGTTCTGAAGTGGTTCTGTTCCAATATGGATCATATGTTCTGTAGGACCTTAATTTTGTAGTAGACCTTGGATGTTGTTTTGTTAATATGAGTTTGGAAGTTGAGCCTGTGGTCCAGGTGTATTCCCAGGTATTTTACCTCGTTCTTGATTGGGATTGGAGAGCTTCCGATTAGTATATTATTTGGGGTTTTGAATTAAGTGTCTCTTGTGATTACGAGGGCTTCAGATTTCTTGTAGTTGATTGTTAAATTTTGCTGTGCTAGCCATTCGGTTGCTTCTACCATGCATTCGGAGATGGATGAGAAGTCTAGAGTTGTGGTGTCAATTGGGGAGTATATCATGACATTGTCTGCGTATAGATGGTAGTGCATGTTGTGTTTTTGTATGATCTTACAGACTGGTTGAATATATATGTTGAAGAGTAAAGCAGGTAAGGCTGAGCCTTGGGGTAGGCCCTGATGAAGATTTAATGGTCTTGATTTGCTGTTCATTATCTTCACCTCTGCTGTTCTTTCAGTCAAGTAGGAACGAAACCAAGTCATTGTGGTGTTACTTATTCTGATCTCTGCCAGTCTGTCCAGTAGTGAGGAGTGTATTATTGAGTCAAATGCGGCGGAAATGTCAATGTTTGGTAATTTTGATTCCTTTAAGAACAGTGTTCATCAGTGATGTGAATAGGGTTTCTACGCCATGTGTTTCTCGAAATCCATGCTCTAGTGCATCAAGGGGTACATGGTCCTGGAGCTGGCACTGTGTGGCTTTTGCATTTATCTTGGAGAGAAGTGGTATGCTTGATATTGGGCGGTATGAAGATGGTGAGTTTGGATCAGAGGATGTGGTCTTTATGAGTGGTCTTATTGAAGAGGTTTTGAGCTGTGGTGGCATATTTCCTTCTGCAAGAGAAAGGTTTACTATTCTGCATAGGGTTGATGCTATTTCTTGTGAGATGGCTTTCATCCATGTGGTAGGGCAGGGGTCGAGAGGTGATGTTGTTGTATTGAAAACGTTTAGTAGGTTGGTGCAGTATTCTTTAGTGATTGAGTAGAATGATGTCCATTTCTTTGATGTATCCTGTTTTTGTGGTGATGGTACTGGAGGGAGAGGTAGGTTCGTTGAGCAATGTGGGCAATTGAGCTTGCTTTGTATATGAGCTACATATGTCTCAGGGGATAGAAGGTCTGCATTGTTGTTATGAGGTGTTCTGGTTAGGTCTTTGACTATTTTGAAGAACTCTCTAGGACGGTTGAGTGACTTCATTATGATGTTTGTATAGTGCTGTCTTTTGTTGTCCAGTATCAATTTGTTATATTCTTGTTGTTTGCTCTGTATTCTTGTCTATTTGTCTGATCTTTAGTTCTTCTCCATTTACGTTCCAGTCTTCATAGTGTAAGTTTTGCCTGTCTTATCCCAGAGGAGTACTAGGGAACTTTGTTTGTTTCTATGGGTTTTGTTTTTCTTGGGTGATGCAAGGGCTACTGAAGTGATGGATTTATTCCAATTAGTTATAAGTGCTGGGGGGGTGTCTGTAGAATTGTTTGTCTAGGGTTGGAAGGAGTTGCTTTAGGAGGTTGTCTTTGCTGAATTCTTTGAAGCGTTGTGAGTTATTGGAGCAGTTGTGTCTTGGTTGAGTCAGGTTGATAGGTAAATTGAAGGTGATCATATGATGGTTGGACCAGGGTACTTGGGAAACACTGTAGTTGATGTGATGATGGATGGTGGAGAGGACAAACACTAGGTCAAGGGTGTTTCTGCTGTCATGCGTTTGGCTGTTGATGAGTTGTGTGAAGTCCAAGGAGTTTAAGGCATTTAGGAATGATGTGGCTTGTGTAGAGGCTAGGGAGTTCAGATTGAAGTCCCCTAGTATTATTAGTTGTTTAGCCATGTTAGAATATCTTGTGGCAAGCTCTGTTATGTGAGAGAGGTCATCTGGATCACAGGTTGGTGCTCTATATATTAGGGTTATCATTATGTTCTTGTTTTCTAGGGTTATAGAGTTTAGTGTGGGGGGTGACTGTGTGTCTGTGATCTTCAGGTTTAGTTCCTTGTTGGAGAGGATGAGGTCTCCTCTGCCTCTGCGTCTGCGTCAAATTCTGGGACAGTGGTGGAAGTCCATGGTTATAGGAGTGAGTTGGTTTAGGAGTATGTTGTCTGCGTCAGTCAGCCATGATTCTGTTATACACATGACGTCTATTTCGTTATTTTGGATGTAGTCTGATATGGTGTGTATTTTGTTGTGAACCGAGCGTGCATTTATTAGAGAGCATTTGACTGTTGTGGTTTGTGGTTTGAGATTCAGGGTGCGAGAGTGTCTGCGTAGGTTCATTTGCTTGTATCAGTATACAGTGATGTTGTCTCCTCTGATGGTTAGGATACCATGGTTGGATTGCTAGTTGTAGCCTGGGTTTGTAGAAGTTTGGGATTGGATTATTCCATGTGCATGTTGCATCTGCTGGCTTTATGAAGATGGGGGTTAGTAGTAAGAGGAGTACGGTAGCTAGGAGCCCTTCCATGTTTCTAATGTGAGATGAGAGTGGTGTGACTAGCTTTGTTGATTCTCTGTTATGTTGTTGGTGAGGATGTTTTATTTATGCATTCTTGTTGGCTAATAGTGCTTTCCGAGGTGAGTAGGTGTATTTGGTTAGTGGAGAGAGTAAGGCAACACTGATGGTGATTAAAGGTTGTTTCACATGTAGTCATGGAGTATCTATAGATATGGATGTATGACTAGGGGAATGCAGTTGCAGAAGGATTACATGCTGTTCCAATTAATTAGTACAAATTTACAGTAATATAGATCGGCTTTGTTACAGTGGTTGTGGACATGCTTTTGGTAATAGGGTACTGTACATTTAAGAGATATAAAGCAGGTTAATTACCATATGCCTTGTGAGGGTCAGTGGCTTGTTAAATTTGTGTGGCTTTTGAGGTAATCTGTCTTGATTGGAGTATGTTCTGATATAGTTTGGCTGACTAAGTTCCGCGCCTAAGGGCCACGCCAAAGGACCCTCAGATGAGGCCCTCAGGCGCACCCAATGGCGCTCTTACTTTTTTTTTTTTCAATTTATAGATTTTAATCAGTATAACACAACCAACTAAAAGTACAGGCCAATCAGAGTACAAAGGAAAAACAAAAACACCACAATGATAAGTATTAACATCTGATAAAGTCCACATTAAGATGGCGCTCTTACTTTTAAAAGTTCTTCTTCTGGCCCTGATTGGTCTTGGGCCGGTGAGTGGGGAGGGGTTTGCCTTCCCGCTCCTTTGCCTGATGCCAATCAGGTTCTCTAGCAAAGTCTCTATAGAAACCTGCAGGATCAGCATTCAGTAGCACTTACTGTATCTTGATAGTAGCATCTGCTATCCAGATAAACGCCAAGGCCTTTGATATTCAAATGCACCATATGGATAGTGCCACTAAATATATCCTCACAGTCTACATTGGTCAGTAGTTTTGGGGCAATTCTTGGATGGAGCAAGAGCAGAGTGGCTAATTATCCAGATACCGGCAATATTCAATGCCTCTTTCCAGATAGCTATCAAATGGAATTTTTGGATTGTTTTTAGCCACACTGGCTAGCATTTAAGAAGAATACTGATCACCACAACTGAATATTAACCTGTAAGATTTCTGCTTGGGAAAGGTGCTTGCAAAGGCATTTGATTCTCTTGCATTACACCATTAGATGACTGTACATTCCAACTATTACCTCCTTTCGTCTGAGCCTCCATTTGTTGAAGTTTCATTCTCGTCAAACTAAGTGGCACTGGCAGAAAAAACACTCTTCAGACGACTTAGCCTGATGCAAAACTCAGAAATCTAGATATAAAGGAGAGATCCAGAGAGTGAAGAAATCTTATATTTTTGAACTTCTTGAAAACTTAGCAAATCATCTCAAACCTCTGTTCTGTGTTTTTAATATGTTTGTTCCTTTACCATCCAGAGGAAGTGGTTCTTACTCCACCTTAGAAGCAGATGATTTTGCAGACTTCTGGTTAAGAAGACCTCTAATATTCCTGAAAGCTTTGTGGCTTCTCTATCTTACAGGGAGTTCTCTCTTTAGTTGGTAACCACCTCTCCGCCACCCTTTGTGAGATTTCCTTGATGGGCAGGGGCGGCCCAAGGGCGGTTCGGGGCCATGTGCGGAGACTCGGTGCAGGGCCTCATTTGCATGAATATTCGCATAATGTCACGATACACTAACTTTTAGTAAACATGCCTCTTAATGAGTGTATGGATAAAGAAAGACTAAAAGATTTCTACATTACTATAATCCAGTGCCAACTGCCAGGCACATTAGGAACTACTACAAACACTGCCCATTTAGAAGCCATAGCAAACCCACCGTATCATAACAGCACTACCAGGACTCAGAAAGCACCATACTCTACCTATCTAAAGGCAACACTGCAAATATTAAACCAATACATTTCAGAGAATAACAATACATGACCTACTGGGGAAAGAGAACAAGTGGCAATGTCAAATAGGAATTACACAAACGGAATACCTCAGCTCAGTTTCACATGCAGAACATAGACCCATCACCAAACAAGGAATCACAAATTAGAAACAGGAAGACAATAATTAAACTGGGAACCCCAAAAGCCAAACTTGGAATGTACAACACCACTGTAGAAATAAAACTATAAATTAATTTCCTCTTGTACTAAACAAAGTGCAGACGTTAATGATGCACATTTCCCAGAGCTGACATATTCCAGTTAATACATTCAAAATAAAGAGATATCTTTCTACCTTTTGTGCATTTTTTTTTCAGTTGCAATTGCTCCAGCCACTTCTGGTTTCTTCGTGTCTTCTACTAACTCTCCATCGTCTGCTGTCCATTTGTCCTTTCTTCTCTTTTCTAGGTTTTTTTTTCCATTCTCTCTCTACATCTGCTTTAACATACTAATCTTTCTCCATTTGCTCTTTCCTCATTCCTATTTCATCTACTCAGATTTTACCCCTCCATCCTCAATCCCCGCATACTCTCTCAATACCCGGCCAATTGTAGATTTTTCTTCCCTCCCACACAAAATATTTTTCCCCTCTCCATTTCACTCTCCCAGCCCCATCCCATTCTAATCCTCCCCCAACATCAGCTCCCTTCTAGTTCCAGCCCCACTCAGCATCCGCTCCCTTCTAGTCCCCGCATTAGCCCATTTTCAGTCCTAGCCCCCCATCAGCCCATTTCCAGTCCTAGCTCCCCTGTCCATTTCCAGGCCTATCCAAGTCCCTCCATCAGCTCATTTCCAATCCCAGCCCCCCATCAGCTCATTTCTAGTCCTTTTCTAGCCCCATCATCAGCCCATGTCAAATCCTAGCTCCCCTCTACTCAGCCCATTTCAATCCAAGCCTCCTATGAGCCTAGTTCCAGTTCTAGCCCCTCCATGAGTCCATTTCAATCCAAGCCCCCACCACAACCCATTTCCAATCTTAGCTCCTCCCAACAGCCCATTTTCAGTCCTATCCTAGCCCCTCCATCAGCCCATTTCCAGTCCTAACCCCCCCCCCTACTCAACCCATTTCCAGTCCTAGCTCCCTCCCCTCACAGCCCATTTCCATTCCAAGCCCCCCTCCCCATCGGCTATTTGCAGTTCAAGCCCCCTTCCACTCAGCCCATTTCCATTCCAAGCTCCCCTCCCCATCAGCTATTTGCAGTTCAAGCCCTCTTCCACTCAGTCCATTTCCATTCCAAGCCCCCATCCCCATCAGCTATTTGCAGTTCAAGCCTCCCCTTCCACTCAGCCCATTTCCAGTCCTAGCAACCCTCCCAACCCATTACCAGTCCTAACCCCCCCCATCAGCCCACAGCACATTACCAGTCCTAACCGCATCAACCCACCAAGTCCTAAATCCCCCATCAGCCCATTTCCAGTCCTAGCCCCCCCATAGACTATTACCAGTCCTAACCCCCCCCCATCAGCCCACAGCACATTACCAGTCCTAACCCAATCAGCCCACCTCAAGTCCTAACCCCCCCAGCCCATTTCCATTCCTAGCCCCCCATAGTCCATTACCAGTCCTAACCCCCCATCAGCCCACAGCACATTACCTGTCCTAACCCCATCAGCCCACCTCAAGTCCTAACCCCCTCCCAGCCCATTAACAGTCCTAACCCCCCTTCCCCCATCAGCCCAGGGAAAATTAAAACTTTTAAAAAAAAAAGCTGGCTGCTGCCGCTGCGGCAGCAGCAGAATCGAGTGTCCCACGGGGCCCCCCCCCCCTGCCTGGCAGAGCACTCCCTCCCTCTCTGCTTGCTTGCCTTAGTCCCTCTCCGCTTCGACTTAGAGAGCCATGAAGGGAGAGTTTCTCCCTCACAGCTCTGTTAAGCCATCTGGGGTTTATGGGAAATTTCGCTTCTGCCCCGGCGGGCTTAACAGAGTCACGAGGGAGAAGCTCGCCCTTTGCGGCTCTGAAAGCCGAAGCGGAGAGGGACTGAGGCAAGCAGGCAGGCAGGGAGGGAGTGCTCTGCTGGGCAGGGGGGCCTGCGGGACACTCGATTCTGCTGCGGCGGCGGCGGCAGTGGCAGCGGCAGCAGCCAGCTTTTTCTTTTTTTAATTTACTTTTAAAGCGGAATGTTCTTAGCGCGGGGCCCCCTGAAACGCGGGGCCCTGTGCAAAAAACATTCTCGCTCAATGGACGGGCCAGCCCTGTTGATGGGCTGCTTAACTCCTTCAACTTCCTGTTAGGCCAAGTTTCAACCTGTAATGATTTTGTCAGTTGAAAAGACCCTGCTTGCTTTAAGGCTAACCTCTTCACTTTTGGATACAATCCCTGTTTACTTTGTCAAAAACTTGACCCTGCCACTCTTACCTTTTATGGTCTGTTTACTTCACGTGGTTTCATTATTTGTTTCACCTTAAAAAGACAGGTTTTCTTTTTTCATTTTCTGGCCTGTATAACATCTTGCTTTCTTGTCCAAACGTATAGATAAGGTAGTATGATTGCCGTGTGGGTCTACATTTAATGGTAGTTAAATAAAAAGAGAAATAAAAATGGAAAATAAGGTGATAACTGTTCATTGCACTAGCTTTCAAAGGTTAAAACTTTCTTTTTTGACAACTTTTAAAACTTTAGGACAGTGTAAGCAACTGATGACAATGCCATAATATATAAGTGTATCACAAAAGAAAAAAACTCTGGGCCACATTAAGAAGCATGGGTATACCAGAACACCTGATCGTTCTCTTGCGCAATCTGTACATTGATCAAGAAGCAACATTTCGAACGGAACAAGGAGAAACAGAATGGTTAAAATAAGCAAAGGTGTAAGACAAGGCTGCATACTTTCCCCCTACCTGTTTAATTTATATGCAGAACAAATCATCAGAGAAGCAGGATTGTATGAAGACAACAGAGGTGTGAAGATTGGTGGAAGACTCATCAGCAATCTTCGCTATGCTGATGATACTACATTACTGGCTGAAAGTGAAGGTGATCTGAATTATTTGCTTCTCACAATCAAAGAATATAGTCTCAAAATGGTCCTGCACCTTAATGTAAAGAAGACAAAGATCATGACAACTGGCATAATCAACAGGTTCATCGTTGAAGGAGAAGAAATTTAAATTGTGAACAACTTTAACCTACTTGGATCAACTATCAATAAAGAAGCAACAAGCAGTCAAGAAATCAAACAACGCATTGCTCTTGGCAGAATGGCTATTAAAGACCTAGATAAGATTCTCAAGAGCAGAGATGTCTCTCTCCATACAAAGATTCGACTTGTTCAAGCCATGGTATTTTCAATAACATCATATGGATGTGAAAGCTGGACAGTGAAAAAGACAGACAAGAAGAAAATTGATGCCTTTGAATTATGGTGCTGGCGGCGAATACTGTGTATACCATGGACTGCCCGAAGAACAAACCAGTCGGTACTAGAGGAGATCAAACCTAAGCTTTCTTTAGAAGCTCAGATGACAAGACTTCGACTTTCATACTTTGGACACATCATGCGAAGAGAGAGAGATCATTAGAGAAAGACATCATGCTTGGCAAGATAGAAGGTCAACGCAAAAGAGGAAGGCCAGCAATGAGATGGATCGATACAATAACAGCAGCTATGGGTACCAGTCTGTTAACAATGAGCCGCCTGACTGAAGACCGAACACAATTTAGGATAGCTATCCAGAGGGTCGCCATGAGTCGACTCCGACTCGACCGCACTTAACAACAACAACATCACAAAAGCATTCCATTCACAGTCTCACCCTGGTCACTCTGATCGCCCATCCATCTCACACCCACACCACTCTCCTTCCATGAGACTGTCAATAAAAAAGTATCACCTTATTTTTCCTTTTTGTTTCTCTTTGTAACAAACTGATAGAGAAATTGATATTTCAACAACTATCTATTTTCTTAGATAAGACCTTGGTTTTCGCCATCTGAGGCAATCTGGATTTCATACAGGTCACAATATGGAATCTTTCTTTACCGGTATTTTCAAGAAATCAGATTATCACTAGATGCTGGGAAATTAGTCCAGCTGTTACTCCTCGATTTATTTTCAGTTTTTTATCTAATAGGTCATCCCATGCTGATTGATTCCCTGCAGAATATAGGAATTATGGCATTAGTACTGAATTGTTTTAGACAGTTCTTTAGAGTGTGCTTGGAATACAAACTATTATAAGAATGCCCCTTAGGTTGTGACGTGTTCCAGGGTTTTCTCCTGCCCCCCTCCCCCACATTCTTTCTGCCCCCCTTTTTATTTATTTATTAATTGCAGTCAAGTCAATGTTGACTCTTGGCAACCCAGCAGCCCCTGGGTTTTCTTGGCAAGGTATGACTGGATATAGATTGCAGGCCTTTTCTTCTGAGACAATGGGGGATAAAGTGACTTGCCCAAGGTCAGAAGAAGTGCCAGTGGGTATCAAACCCAGATCTTGGGCACTAGGCTGTTACTCCGTTCTTCACTCCACTCTGCCCCCTTTAGCCTCTCTGTTTTACTCATATGGATGTAGTCCTGTGTGTGTGCTGATGACATCCAGTTTTTAATAACATTTGATCCTCAGCATTTCTGATTTCGAATTTTGCTGAATGTGGTAGCAATTTGGTTGTATTTGGTTGAGTCTCCTTAAACTCATTCTTTTTAATTGTATCTAGGGTTTTTTTGCACCATTTAATCACTACTGGTCAAAGCAGGTAACAAGCAACATTCATAATTTCAATACAAAAAACAATCCACATACAGTTAAAACAATATAAAAAAATTTTCATCATGGATTGATAGTAAAAATTTATGTTTCAGACTCCCATTTATTCAAGAAATAAGTAGGTCTTCAATTTTTTCTGGAAAGCCGACAGTTCATGAATTTCCCACAACTCTTTGGGCAATGGGCAGTGAATGCCACAATCCCAGAGCACAGAGCCTAAATCCCCTGGTCCGTATGGTCTGGATTTTATAAGCACTTTATGGAAGAACATGAGTATCCTGCAGTCATGCTTAATATTTCCATATGTGAGGCTTTCTGACTTCAGACATATGGCTTCTCCCATTGTTGCTCCTCGTATTCAAAGAATTCTCCTTTTACTTTGTAGTTTGGTCTGCACTCTGGGCTTTGTTCTTCATTCATCTCTTATGCTGAAACCTCAAGTAATGGCAGTAATCAGGTCTTCCTTCAATGTGTTACACAGAATTATTATTTAAATGCACAAGATCTTAAAACCCTATTGCACTCACTGGTCATTTCTAATATTGATTAGTGCATAATGGTCTTCCTCTGAAACTACTTCACCATCTTCAGCTCATTCATAATACAGCAGTTAATGTTCTGGTAGGTGTATGAAAGTTTAATCACATTTCCCCTCATCTTGCCTTACAACATCAGTTGCTGTTCGCTGCAAAGTTAAGTATAAGATCCTTGTTCTGGCTTATCTGCTCTAATTCCGTCTAGTTCAATCGGAACCAGGCCAGGATCTGACCCCATGAGTCTTCATTCACACCAACCAGCGATCTCTCCCTGTTTTATATGAATCTCATTCCCTTCCAAAGTGCACATGCCTAGGGCAGCAGCTTGGGGGTGGGGGAAGGGAGAGGTCAGCAAAGAGTTGTGGAAGCGAAGCGGTGGGTCTTGGCGACTACACAAACTCACAGTCGTCACCATATATTTTTACTTGAAAGACGAATGGGCAATATCCAAATTGTCTGTTTACTCTTGTAAGTGGCTTTCTGAAATCTCCTTCACTATGTTCATATTTACAAAACAAATGTAATATTTAAAAGTGTGATGTTCAAATCTGCATTTTTATAGGATTGCTCTGGGAGGGAAGGAGTTAGATGAAGACAATTGTGTTTAATAATCAAAATCTTGGGGGGGGGGGTGGTGCTAGGGGTCTAAAAACTAATTACAAGGGGATGCAAGGCTGAAGTTTCACTTTGATTTCCTAATTCCCTTGCAGCAACTCTGCCAATACATTTAACTGAAGGAGACATTTTGCAAATCTGCATATGGGAAAAATCAATGGAAAAAATTCAACAACTTTCATGACTAAGGGCTGATACTTACACGCAGGGCTGGCCCAAGGGTTTCTGCTGCCACAGGCAAGCCCCCTCCTGTGCTGCTCCCTCCACATCGATCTTACCTTAGGGGCGCTGGCACAGTGGGGAACCATCTTGAAGCAGCAGTGCAACTGGCACTTCAGCACCTTGGCGGGTCTTAAAATACCTGCGCCTGTGCATGCATTCACGGCCTGCCGCTCCTTCCTCTCACAACACTTCTGTCAGAGGGGGGCAGGAGTGGCAGACCGTGACTGCACGCAGACACATGGGTATTTGAAAGCCCACCATGGTGCTGAAGAAGTGGCAAGGATTGCCATGCTGCCCACCAGGGTCTGCGGCCCTAGACGACTGCCTAGTTTGCCTAGTGGATGGGCCGGCCCTGCTTACACATGGAAGTTGGTATTTCGCAATTTCCATGTTTAAGTATCAGCACTAATGTGTGTATGTGGGCCATTTTGCAGACCTATACGTGTAAATGCCACCAATTCAACATGGAGGCCACTATTATGATTTCATTAGAATTTGAGGAGAAAAATAAACAAAAGGTGGGATAGCCCCCTTAATCCCTCCTGTAAAGGGCTGGTTAAATCAAGAATTAAAAAAACAAAACAAAAAAAAACCCTTTGTGTGCCAGGGAGCAGCTGTAAATTCCGATATGGACAATTTTGACCATACATGTGAATTCCTTAAATGAAATGGGGAATGGGTGTGTAAATTTAGGAACTGCCCAAGACCCACCCACCCTAACCATACGCCCAATATTTCCCCTTTGCAGTTTCTACACAGTAAGTACATCCATGTGTAAATGTAGCTTTTTTTTTCAAATCGACATTTACACATGGATGCAATTTCCATGTGTAAATGCCAGAATTCCATCTGGAAATCAAGAAAAGGGCTTCTAAAATAACCCATAGTGTGGTGCTGTTACTTAGTAATGACTGTTGCCTTTCATGGTATATGTGTCTCTACAGATGAAAGGCAAAAGGACTGGCCCAACCATTAGGCAAACTACGGAGGGTGGCAAAAAGCAGGGCATTCATAACTAAACAATAGCTTAAGGTCTGCGAAGGGTGCTAACATTTTGAACCAACTCTGGGGCCAGCCCTATTACTAACTGACCAGCTAGATCTAGATACATCTCTCTTCCACATCACACCTATTCCTCATACCAATTATCCTCAATCAAACACTCTATACCCCACCATATGTATTTCTCTCACCTACTATACACCCTTAGTGGGGTTAGCTTAGAAGCCCTATTTTCCATTTACACATGTATAATCAGGCAGTATATACAAGCAAATTGCATCCGAGTGTAAATGACATTTTAGAAAAGTTTCAATTTACACATTTCCACATCAAAATTAGACATTGGCGTGTCATGGGTATGGCCTGGGCAAAACAAAATCTACATGGGTATTCACCATTTCATATAACGAATGCACATGCAAACCAAAAATTGATAATGTCGAGATATATACAGTCTTGCTGACATGAATAGGTATTGTAGAAAACATGCTGATTGCCCTTCCCTTTACAGCAGGGCTTAATACCCCAATGTTTGTTTTCCTCTTCAAACTGAAATTACATAAAGGTAGGGTCCTCTGCAGTTGAGTAGTAGTATTTGTACATCTTAGATTGAAAAACAGCTTCAATACATGTCTGAGTGCTGACATTTACATTTATCTTTGATGAAATGTTGGCATTTACATGTGTAAGTTGCTAGACTTCACTATTGATTTTTTGCATGTATATATTTCTGAAATGGTTCCCCCTGCTGCACACGGAAGTGTATTTTAGAACTGACTTCATGTTTAATAGAGCTGTTATTAAAATACTGTTGAATTTCAGTATCTTCTGACCTCGATCTATCAATTTGAACTCCATGTCCTATCTAAAATGTGCTTTCATATATCTATCCCCTTGCGAGTCTCTATTGCCCCTTGCACTTACTTTCTTTACTTTCTTTCTCTCTCCTGAAACATAAGAACGTAAGAACTGCCATACTGGATCAGACCAAAGGTCCATTAAGCTCAGTATCCTGTTTCTAACAGTGGCTAATCCAGTTCAGAAGTACCTGTCAGGTTCCCAAAAGGTAGACAGATCCCATGCTGCTTACCCCAGTAGTAAGCAGTGGACTTCACCAGTCTACTTTAATAATGGTTTATGGACTTTTCCTCAAGGAACTTTTCCAAACCTTTTTTAAACCGAACTACAATAACAGCTTTTACTACATAGTTTGGAAAAGAAAACAAAGGATAGTACAATGCCTTTGTATCACCCCATGATGCGACTGCACCTTGAATATTGTGTGCAGTTCTGGTCACCATATCTTAAAATGATATAGCTGAACTGGAAAAGGTACAGAGAAGAGCAACCAAAATGGTAAAGGGGATGGAAGGATACCCCTATGAGGAAAGGCTTAAAAGGTTAGGGCTCTTGAGGGAAGAGATGATAGAGGTCTATGAAATAATGAATGCAGTATAACTGGTAAATGTAGATCCGTTGTCTACTCCTTCGAATAGCAGAAGGACTATGAAGCTACGATGTGGCACATTTAAGGCTAATCTGAGAAAATATTTTTTAATTCAGTGTGGAATCAACCTTTGGAATTCATTACTGGAGGATGTAGTAAAAGCTGTTAGTGTCGCTGGGTGCAAAACAGGTTTGGACAAGTTCCTTGAGGAAAAGTCAGTAAACTATTTTAAAGAGGACTGGGGAGATCCACTGTTTATGTTTATTAGCTTGATATACCGCTGTTCCAGTTAGAGCACAGCGGTTTACAAAAATAGTCAATATAACAGAAAAGGCCACTGGGCCAGAAAAGGAAAGGAAGTACAACGTGTGACAGAAAAGCACCCAAGACTTTTAAATAGACATGACTAAGGAGAGAGAGGAGTGAGAAAGAGGGGGAAGGGAAAATCTCACACAAAAGGGGAGGGGAGGTCAAAAGCGGTGGAGAAGAGGTATGTTTTTAAATCTTTTTTTAAAAGTGGGGTAGTGCTGTTCAAGTCTGAGGGGAAGGGGTAGCGAATTCCAGTAAGCAGGGCCGACAAAAAAGAAGGCCGAGGAGCGTGTGGATTGTAGGTGGGCGCGTGATGGAGAGGGAAGGTGAAGGCGGTTGACATGGATTGAACGAAGTGAGCGAGTGGGAGTATGAAATTGAAGTCTGCCAGATATTGGGGGGTGTGGTTATACAGGACTTGGTGAACCAGTGTGAGGATTTTGTAGCGAATGTGAAATTGCAGGGGAAGCCAGTGTAAATGAAGAAGGAGAGGGGTGACATGATCACGAAGAGAGGAGTGGAAAATAAGGCGTGCAGCAGTGTTTTGAATATGTTGGAGGCAATGAAGTTGCGGAAGAGTGAGTCCAGCAAGGACTGAGTTGCAGAAATCAACTCGCGACATCACCAAAGAAAGACAAGCAGCATGGACTGTGTATACTGTTGGTAATCTGACAGTTACTTAATACCTAAAAATGGCCACTGTTGGAAACAGGATACTGGACTTGATGGACCTTGGTCTGACCCAGTATGGCATAACTTATGTTCTTACATCCTCTGGCACTGAATTCCAAAGTTTGATTACATGTTGAGTGAAAAAAAATATTTTCTCTGATTAGTCTTAAATGTCCTATTTCTACTTATTATTTTCATATCACTACAAGGCATATGCAGCACTGATATCACTGTTCACCCACATCACCGGCCACATGCCCCATACACCTGCCTATTCCATCACACACTCCAATACCACTTTTCCCACACTGCATACCCCCTACACTACCCCTCTCCTACTATGTAGCCCATAGTACCCATTCCCCACCACAAATGTTACACAACACCCTAAACACCTCTCACTCAAACATATTATTTGCACACTCCCCATTTACCGCACATCCTATACTTTACCCCTCACCCAGTGCACACTACTGCAAGAAGGAACAGCAGGAGAACTAGGGCAGCCCATTCCCACTGTTCCTGTCAGCTGTCCCAATGTGGCCAAGGATGGTGTACCGAAGTTTGGGAGGAGCAGAAAAGCCATCTGCAGGAGCCAGGGGAGGTTCTCACCACCTCACTGGCAAAGACTTCCTCAGACCATGTCTTCCCCCGTGGAAGTGCACGGAAGAGAACCAACCCCTGCTGACACAATAACAGGAGAGAAAGGAGGGGGTACTGAGAGAGAGAGTGACTGCTGAGGACAGGGATGGGGGAGTAAAGGGTATCGATCTCTTATGACCCTTCTGTCTATCCATTTAAAGAAAGCATGACAGATCGATGTACTGGGTAGAAAGTCTAGAACCTGATATTCTTTTTGGCTGGGATGTTCAGTATCATGCCACTAGTATGGTTAGTGCTGCTGAATATCCATGGATACTGCCGCTACATGCCCCGATGCCAGCATTGGCACTTTCCAGGGGCAGTACCTGGTGATAACTGGGCTGCGGCCATATTGAGCCATTGCAACATAGCAAAAGTTAGTCTCTTTAAAAAGTTGGCTTAACTTTTGCTGTTGAAGCTAACCAGATAGTGGCTCAATATTGCTGCTGCCCAGTTAGCTTCTTTGCTGTCTGGCTGACGCAGGAATTCGATGCCGTTGGCCGGATATGGCTCTGGCATTGAATATCCGGGTCTACAGTTCAGCGGCGGTGCTTAGTCACTTTAGCAGCTTTAGCCAGTGCCGCTGAATATTCCCCCACCTTACTTTTTTAACAGGAAACTCTCTCTTGCCTTGCTAATCTAATACCTGTAAACCAGTGGTTCTCAACCAGGGTGTCCCCAAGAGCTGGGAGGTGTGTCACAAAAAAATTGACATAAACAGCAAACCCATGTTTTCCCTAACAAGCACATGTGCCTGCAGGCTAGGAAGAGTGCAAAACAAGGAACCAGGTGCTGGAAATCCCTATAACGCTCCCTAATTCTGCTCCCTTCCTCCTGTGGTCACTGTTGCTGCCAACCCAAGCTGGAAATGTTGCAGGTCTGCTTCTCTAACCCCCACTGGCAATCAGCTCCACAGCATCCTGAACCTAACTGTGCTTTCACCAGCCTGGACTGGAAATGTTGTATCCTGTCCTTCCTGTATGACAGTGCTTCTCAACCCAGTCCCTGAGGTATACCTAGGCCCATCAGATTTTCAAGATTCCCTCAATGAATATGCATTAGAGAGCTGCATATAATGAAAGCAGTATATGCAATTTTTTAAATTAAATGTTCTTGTTTATAATAATTTATTTTTATTTTATTTAATGATATTTTTATACCGCCTTATCAAACAATCAAATAATAATGAATACAAGTCAGGAAAAGAGAATTACAGAATACACTACAAAAAAAACAATTAATATAGAAGAAAACATCTCGTAAGCGCACATCAAAGGGAAACTGTGAGCGGGAGCTCCGCCTCATCCCCTGCACCTGCCAATCACATCCAGGCAGCAACGGTTTAAAAGCAGCCATTCCAGCGACATGCCCGCGCTGTGCATGCCAGCGCCTGAGGGCCTCATCAGAGGGCCCTTTGGCGTGAACCGTGACTAGAAAAGAATATGGACAAGCAGGTTATGAAGTACCATGATACGTGGACAATAGGTAGCCGCTTAAACAACTGGTGGTATGATATCTACCTCTCCCGATGCTATATGGAGCCTTCCCTCTTGTCTCCTCTATTCCTTTAACTATCACTATATCTCTTATTCTGTCCTATCTTATAAATGGCGTTCTTTTCATATTTTCTGTAACATTTATGTAATATTGTAAACCGCTCTGATGCTTCGGCCTGAGCGGTATATCAAATGTAATTAAACTTAAACTGATATCACAGCATACATTAAAATTAGGAAAAACTGCATTAGCTACCTGGAAAGCAAAAATCTACAATCCGTTCTTGTTTCTTATATTTTATAAGCTGGCTAATAACATTCACTAAGTAACAGGTACATCCTGCATTGCAAACTGCAATTTACAAAGGAGCTTTAGAAGAAATGAGGCACTTAATCCCAAGATGCAAGACTTTAAAGCCCAAAAAGCTCTGCGTCTGGCCTGAGTCTGCCTGGCGACATCGGAAAAAATATTTATCTTCTGTCCACAAAAAAGTGCATTTTTATTCTGAAATATAACCATAATCTCAATTGTTTATCATCGTCTGAATTAAATGACACAAGTAGAGCAGCTCCAGTAGCAATTACATCAAAGCAGAGATGGCATCCATCTGTCCAAGAGAGGTCAACGCATCTTTGGTAGTAGACTGGCTAATCTACTGAAGAGGGCTTTAAACTAGATTCCTTGGGGATGGGTGAAGAAAGCCCCCAGGTAAGTGAAAGCCCCAGGTAGGTGATACATTAAATACCTTTATGGAAATGGGTAACAGGGGTAACATATGGAAAGCAGTGTGTATTAATGCCCGTAGCATGGGAAATAAGATCCCTGAGGTTGAAGCTTTGGTGGGAGTGGCTGACTTGGATTTAGTGGCAGTTACAGAAACATGGTTCACAGAAAACAATGACTGGGATGTAACTATACCTGGCTATACTTTATTCAGGAAGGACAGGGTAGGAAGAAGAGGAGGAGGAGTGGCACTATATGTAAAAACTACTATTAAAGCTTTGGAATTACAGAGCTTAAAAGGGAGAGAGGAGGCATTGTGGGTTAAACTAGAAAGAGGGAAAGAGAAATCTATTTGCATTGGAGTGATATACAGACCTCCCTCAAAAGAGGAAGAGGTGGACAGAGAGTTAATTGAAGACATACGCAGCATTGCTAGGAAAGGGGAAGTGCTACTGATAGGAGATTTCAATATGCCAGATGTTGATTGGCACATTCCTGCTGCAGTATCATCTAGAAGTAAGGGGATCCTGGATTCTCTACAGGGAGAACTATTCAGGCAATTGGTAACAGACCCCACACGTGAAGGGGCCATACTGGACTTGGTGCTTACCAATGGTGAAAGTGTTTCTGATGTTGTAGTGGGAGATCATTTTGCATCCAGTGATCACCAGATGGTGTGGTTCAGTATTAGGACTAGGGCTGTTAGAATCCATTCCAAGGTGAGGATCTTAGACTTTAGGAAGACTAACTTTGCGAAGATGGGCCAATACCTCAGGGAGTCGTTAGTGGGATGGGAACAGCTGGGGGATGTAGAAAAACAGTGGGCAAAACTGAAAGGGGGTATTTTAAGGGCAACCAACATTTTTGTTAAAATGGTAAATAAAGGCAAAAGGAACAGGAGACCGCTATGGTTTTCGAAGGAAGTAGCTGAAAAAGTGAAGAAAAAGAGGGAGGCCTTCATGAAATACAAGAGATCACAGAGAGCAGAAGACAGGCATCTGTATTTGGAAAAACTTAGAGAAGCTAGCAAAGTAGTCAAGAAGGCAAAGATTCAAAAGGAGGAGGAAATAGCCAATGCAATAAAATGGGGGGATAAGACATTTTTCAGATATATTAGTGAGAAGAGGAAGAGCAAAAGTGGTATTGTCAGACTCAAGGGTGCAGGGGGGGAATATGTAGAAGCTGATAAGGATTAAGCGGAATTGCTTAACAAATATTTTTGTTCTGTGTTCACAGATGAAGAACCAGGAGCAGGACCTCAGAAAACACCCACAAATAAGAACAGAAGCGAGGGACATCTTGAACTATTTTCAGAAGACTGTGTTCGTGAGAAACTAGCTCAACTTAAAGTAGACAAAGCGATGGGACCGGATGGGATACACCCTAGAATACTGAGGGAACTTGGGGACGTTCTAGCAGCTCCACTGACTGACCTTTTCAATGCCTCGTTGGAGTCAGGAGTGGTGCCAAAGGACTGGAGAGAGGCTCATGTGGTGCCTTTACACAAAAGCGGAAGTAAGGATGTGGTTGAAAACTACAGGCCGGTTAGTTTAACTTCGGTGGTGAGTAAATTATTGGAAACGCTGCTGAAAGAGAAAATAGTGAGGTTTCTGGAGTCCAGCGGATTACAGGATCCGAGGCAGCATGGATTCACCAGAGGCAGGTCTTGTCAGACAAATCTGATTGATTTTTTTGACTGGGTGACCAGGGAGTTGGACCGAGGGAGAGCTCTAGATGTGGTGTATTTAGATTTCCGTAAAGCCTTTGACACTGTTCCTCACAGGCGACTTATAAACAAACTGAGCACCCTAGGGATGGACCCTAAAGTTACTGCTTGGGTTAGAAATTGGTTGGGTGGGAGGCGACAAAGAGTACAAGTAAATGGAGCTCACTCTGAGGAGAAGGATGTTACCAGTGGTGTGCCCCAGGGATCTGTCCTTGGTCCGATTCTTTTTAACATCTTTGTTAGTGATATAGCGGAAGGGCTGTCGGGTAAGGTTTGCCTCTTTGCGGATGATACCAAAATCTGCAATAGAGTAGACACCCAGGAAGGGGTAGATAACATGAGGAGGGATCTAGCTAAGCTTGAAGAATGGTCTAGAATTTGGCAGCTGGGATTTAATGTTAAAAAATGTAAGGTCATGCATTTGGGCTGCAGCAATCCAAGGGAGCAATACAGTATAGGAGGTGAAGTACTTTTGTCCATTAAAGAAGAGCGGGACCTAGGCGTGGTTGTGTCTGATGATCTTAAAGTAGCTAAACAGGTGGAAAAGGCGACAGCAAAAGCTAGAAGGATGCTTGGGTGCATACGGAGAGGAATGGCTAGCAGAAAAAAGGAGGTGATAATGCCTCTGTATAAGTCTTTGGTGCGACCTCATTTGGAGTATGGTGTGCAATTCTGGAGACCGCACCTTCAAAAGGATGTGAACAGGATGGAGTCGGTGCAGAGGGTTGCTACCAAAATGATTAATGGGCTTCATTATAAAGCATATGAGGACAGACTTAAGGATCTTAATATGTACACCTTAGAGGAAAGGCGGGATAGAGGTGATATGATTGAGATGTTTAAATACCTCCGTGGCATAAATGTTCAGGGAGAGAGCCTCTTTCAATTGAAAGCAAGTTCTGCTACGAGGGGACATGGGATGAGGGTGAAGGGAGATAGATTCAGGAGTGATATGCGGAAATATTTCTTTACGGAAAGAGTAGTGGATCCGTGGAATAGTCTCCCAGTGGAGGTGGTAGAGATGAGGACAGTAACTGAATTCAAGAAAACATGGGACCAACACAGAGGATCTCTAAAGGCAAAAAGTGGACTGTTGTAGTTGTTATGGAAGGACAGACTAGATAGGCCATGTGGTCTTTTTCTGTCGTCATATTTCTATGTTTCTATGTTTCTATTCAACAACTCAATAAAGTAAGATATATTCAAACTCTCTACCACTTCGGGATCCCCTTGTTGTTCCCTGTCAACATTCAAAAGTACATGCATATTTATATCATGCATGTTCATTGTGGGATTCCTGACAACCCAACGGCCCTAGGTGTGCCGTGAAGACTGGGTTGAGAAGCGCTGCTCTTGGGCCATGAGCGCTGCTGTTGCTGGCTGCAGAGGAATAAATGGCTTCACGAAACACACACACCCTCCCTACACACACTTTTTCTCCTTCTGCCAGTTCTGATCATTTACTTTCCATTTTTAGTGACTGGAAATGTTTTAGATTTGGGAATGTGCTTGTCTTACAACTTTGTATTTTGATCAGTACGAGAGGCAATACGTTATTATTTGTTTGGTTTCTTGGGATTTCCATTTCTAAATTTTGGTCCGTGTTCTGTATGTGTGACTGAGATGAGAATATCTGCTGACAATGTAGTTTTTTCATGTGAGGATCTATAGCAGTTGGACTTATTTGTTTTTTTTTTTTCCAGTTGGAGGTGCATCGGTGTTCTGTATCTGCAGTGCTGACATATCATAAGAGCACCAATTCTTGCAGTATGTGTCATGAGAACTGGTGCTCTTATGATATGGAAGGGTTGCTATATAGGTTCCAAAGAGCTTATTTTCAAGGTTTTATGTTAATTCACAAAGAGGCCAATTCTATTCTGGCCGTCCAGCCCCTGTGCAGCCCCTCAGAATCGGGGTGTACAGCTGTAGCAACGAATTCTAATCCCATGGGGGCTAGATGTGCCTGTGGGATCAGAATTGGGTCTGCCAGCCTGGACATGCAGGCTGGGCCCAATTCTGATGGACCATATGCCCAGCAGATCCCCAGCTCAGCAGGCTCCCGAATGAAGCCATAGTGCCATGGCTACAAGACCCGACGTCCTTTCTCCGCAGCCTGACCTCCAATCCAGCCTCCTATGGCCAGGGTCGGGAAGTGGGGATTCCCCTGCGCCTCCTCACCTCATCACCACCCACTGGCTCCAGTGTCCCTTGTCTTCATGGCCGACCCCGGACATACAGAGCTGACCTCAGAATCGGCCCTGTACGTGCAGGGTCACGGCCCGCCAATGCCCTGCTTTGCCTTCGGACCGCCCCTGTCTAAGGCTCCCCATAAAACAGCACTGTTTGTACGGGGAGTCTTTGCACCAGGAGTAGCAGGGGAATGTACGTCCAGGCAGGACGTACATCCCCGCTATTCATGGTGACGAATGACCCCCAAACTATCTATCAGAGGATGAATTTTATGTTGCTGTTAGAGATAATACCAGAATATAAATATGCATATATTTTTTGCATGGCAAGCTATAAGAGGTAACATCTTAGCTCTGTTAGGTATAGACTCCAAAAATAGGTAAAAAAAAAAAATTCTTGAAGTTGACCGTAAGTTCCGTGTCAATTTGTGTACCATTCAGCCACATATCGAAAAACTGTGTGCAGCACATTCGTCCCAAATTTATCGCTGATGAAGAAAGCAAAGATTAAAACTTCTGTGTGGAAAAACTACATTTAATAACTTTGATTTCAATAACAGTTTACAAAAAAGGTAAATTCTGTTAAGAATAGTTTAGACTACTCTTGCATTATTTTAATTACCATAAAATGATATTTTGGCTCTTTTTTGTTCAGTCGCTGACTGTAATGTTCATTGTGTCACAAAGGAAAAAAGGTTGAGAACTATTGCTGTAAACGGAAGTTTGTAAAGAGATTATAAAAGTCTATTTTCATGAGCAGAGTGCATTCCCTCCACGGCTTTCTTGCTGACAGTTCTGGTAAACCCTGAGAGTAAAATAGATGTCATTGTTGTTACTGATTTCCCTCGGCCAAATCGTTTCCAGCTTCAGATTTAAAGGTTACTCTATTGTTATAATAATAAGCACGAGATATGGAGTTTTATGTGCATTCCTTGAAATCATTCTTACTCCCCTAGACATAAAAAGGTGATATAGCAAAAGAAATCAGAAGCAGAAGACACAAAATACAAAGGAAATAGGGGAAAATGCTCTAAATAATAGTTCAATATCGATAAGCAATCTACGAACAAAGTAGATCATGATTAGTCCAAATAATCACCATGTGGCACTTTTATTTTTCTAACCATAGCTACGTAGTTGCCTTTCTTCCAAGAAGCACACATGTGGAAGATTGGATAGAGGGTTTGGTTATTAATATGTGTCAGATGATTTTCAGTCATTGCAATAGGTGAAACTGTCTGTGTGTGTAAAAGTACATATGCAGGACCGCAACACATTCACTTTTATTGCATTTAGCGGAAGCAGTCGTTCGGGTTGGGTTAGGACAGAGACTGTGATGATATGCATACCCTCCTATTTTTCAGTGCATGGAAATTATTTTAGTAGGGAAAGTACCCAAAGAAAAGAAGGTATGCATCTCACAGGTACTTTCTTTTCTGAAAATCGATGCAAGGCCCATAGTAAAAAGTACCATGGGCATTGCAGCTAAATAGGCAGTACGAAAATTGCCCCTTATCAACTGTTTCTGTGTATAAAATGCTTATTTACATGCATAAAAGGTCTCTTAGAAAATTAAGTCACACCTAAAAGGAGCATACTTGAAGGCTAGGTGGAATCCTATGGAAAGAAATGGAGAATAAAACCAAGGATATTATAATGCCTCTGCATCACTCCACAGTGTTACTGCACCTCGAATGTTGTAGGGAATTCTGGTTGCCATATCTTAAAATGGATATAGTGGAATTAAATAATGTACAAAAAAGGTACCACTACAAAGAAAGGCTTAGAAGGGTGGAGACCAATTCTGCTTCCAGCACGTCAGCCGCATTGCTTGGCCAAAACCTGGACATGTTAGAGATGTACCCAATTCTGCCACCGCGGGGCCAAGATGCACCCATGATGGTAGAATCAGGGACATAGATGTCTGGGCGGGCACAGTATTCCTATGCAGTGGACATCCCATGGGCTGCCCGTCCACATCACACAGCACTCTGGCTAGCATGCTGGTGCATTGGCGTCCCATCGCCATGACACCAAGATGTTCAGCCAGAAGCACTGAATTTCCAGTCCTGGTGTGGCCCCAGCACACCGCCGTCTGAGTGTTGGTGGGGGCTCCCAAGGCCAGGGTCAGACAGTATGAGCTCTCCCACGGCAGCATGATGGGGTTGGTGGGCTATAGGAAGTGATCACCACTGTGCCTGGCACTTATTCCCCCAATGGGGAGGAATAAGGTAGGCGTCTCTGCACCGTGGAACATAGAGAGGCCAGACCTGAATAGCCTCTGTATGTCCTGGGGCATTGCCCTGCCCCCACTCTGCCCCCTCTCGCCTACGTCCAGCACTCCCTGCACAACCGCTGTGTACATGTGGGGAGTGCTGGCAGTGGAATTGTGTTCTGGGGCTGAGAGCGAGTTGGACATCCAATCCTGCTATTCATGGGATGGAATGCTGGCCATAGAGTTGTTCAGCTTGGAAAAGAGACAGCTTAGGGGAGATATGATAGAGATCTATAAAATAATGAGTGGAGTTGAATAGGTAAATTTAGATCTGTTGTTTACCCCTTCAAAGAGTAGAAAGTCTAGGGGACATGCAATGAAGCTACAATGTAGCACATTTAAAACTAATTGAAGACAGTTTTTTTTTCACCCAACACATAATCAAATTCTGGAATTTGTTGCTGGAGGATGTCATAAAAGCTGTTAATGTTTGTGGGTTTAAAAAAAAAATCTGTACAACTTCCTGGAGGAAATGTCCATTAACAAGGACAAGGGAAATCCACTGCTTACCCTTGCAAAAAGCAGCATGGTCTCTGTCTACTTTGGTAATCTGCCAGGTACTTGTGAGCTGGATTGGCCACTGTTGGAAACAGGATATTGGGTTTGATGCACCTTTGGTCTGACCTAGTATGAGCATATCTTATGTTTTTATGTCCTTTGGGGTGCTTGGAGGGGAGCTTGGGTGGACTATGTTTGAAGTTATACACTTATTTTAGGAAATACATATATAAATAGTATTGGTGTTTCTTTATGCACCAACATTTAGGTCTGCCCTCAAGCAGGTGCACATGTCCATGTCTTCAATGCAGCTGAGATTTCTACAGGATTTCTGCTAGCATTTTATACAGATATATAGGTGTCTAGGGGAGTCATTTTAGAAGCCTTATTCTTGATATCCAGATCTAAAAATGCCCTCTCAGACATTGAAATCACATGGATGTCTCCTTAGAAAGCTCCAAATATACATGTGCCTGGCACAATCATGTGGCAGTCCCTCGGGAGCATGCCAGGGATGTGCCCAGGGTGGAGCAGAAAAGATGTACATGTGCATGTGATTTTAGACCAGCACTGCCTGTCTTGATTCGCTGTTGGGATTATCTACGGCTATATCTTGGTCCCAGGGTATGAATGCAATTCTGAAAAGTGCTCATTTCAGCAAACCAAACTCTGTAAGGTGAAGAGGAAAATGATCCCTCACTCCCCCCAATATTTTTTGCGCCTTCCAAAAAACATAGCAGCAAGTAAAGAGGCATTTCTTCTGGCTCCCATGCTGCTGCACGGCTCATTATAAAACAGGCTGAGGCATATAACGGGGGAGATATACAAGGGCGCATTCTGGAATTTGCCACGACCATGCCTAAGTATGCTGAATGGAAGGCGTCCATATCTGACACATGCAAATTTCTGAAATTGGGCGAAAACCTGCACAAGTTTTACCTATTTCTCAGGATGTCCCCATTTTGCCTTTTATGTGGCAGACGTATGTCAGGGTGGAAATTTTACAAAGCTCTTATATGTGCCCACCTTTTACGCTGTCCCTCCCACTAAAGTTTGGATGTTTTGACTTGGGCATCCCAAATTTTACCTACATGGCCTGTCTAAAATGTGCCTTTCAGTGCCTTCATAACATAGGTGGAAAATTGGCACCTTCTTTACCTCCAAACCTAGGCAGCCTATTATAAACTTAGAGTCCTGTAAACTGGCTGTAAACCGTGTAACTATCACTGAAATGGATAGTCAATAGCACTGACACGGTTAGCATCGGGGTGTGTCGGGCGTGTTCTGGGGAAAAGCGGAGGCAGAGATGATCAATAACTGAGCAGTGGCGTTATTGCATGCTGCCGGGTTAGTGACCTGTGCCTAAAAGATAAGCGAGAAAAAGCCTGTCCTATCTAGCGGACAGGCTACTGCGGCTTTTGGCATGTGCAGCAATCCCCGAATATTCAATGCTGGGTCCGCATATGGCCTCGGCATTGAATATCCGAGGTTAAGGGTCAGCGGGCACGGGTATTCACCTCAGCAGAACATAGCCTGCCCAAGTGAATATCGGGGCCTTACTCTCCATATGTAACAGAAAAGAGTAGTTCTAAACCTCTGTTCTTACTTGCATCTTCTATATCCATTTCAGCTACATATTCAGAAAAATGGTGTAAATGACTTTTTAACCCAGCTTAAAACACCAAACCAACTGTTATTATACATGTGCTTTTAAGTCTTCTGTAATAAAAAGCTTTCATAATGAGCTTGCTGTAACTAACTCACAGTGGTTCGGATTACTCATAGTAATTATTGGTCCATTTGTTCAACATCAAAGAGTCAGTTTGCTTAAGAAACTTTCTTATAAGTCTTCAAAAATATTTCACATTTCTTAATTTTCCAAAGGTAGCACATAGAGGGTAATTTTCTAAGGAGCTGCTAGATTCATGCAGCCAGCTTGTGCCTAAATGGCCTCTTCTGAAATACCGACTAGCATGAAACTACGCACGTTGTTTGCATGGTCAGCGTTTGGGCAGAGAGTGACCTCTGTGAACAAGTACCTGCATAGATTCTAAAATAAGGTATAAGTGCTTACTTTTTACAGGCACATGCATAAATTAAATATGTGCGTACTTGACTATATAAAATAGGCTTACAGTAAGCGTGAAAACGTGGTTCATTAGGCATGATTTTATAAAATTACCCTGCATAAGTCTCTACCTCAACCAGCCATGATGTAGGTCATCTGTAAGCATCAATGTGATGTCTTTTATTATTATTATTTAGAAACAACATATTTCAAGCATACCCTCATAATAAGAAACATGAGCTCCAGTAATTAACAAAGGCATACATCACCATCAAAGAAAATACAAAGGGTCTACCCTCCATCAAGGGCGGTAGTTCCTGAAGATAGAAGAAAAAACATTAAAGATCCATTAGCCCACAATTATTTCCAGGGGGCAAGAACTGCAAAGGTGACTAACAAAGGAAAATCATGTAATTAAAGAAATAAGGCAATAGGTGTCTAACAGCTGAGATACTATAAAAGGCTCAACTAGTTGAAGAGGCAGGAATTTCAAGCTTCTTAAGATCTAAAAAAGCTCTCAACTGTTCAGGCATCAAAAACACATACTTCACATTCAGAAAATTCACTAGACATAAACATAATTCACTAAGCATAAACATAGCACCCAAGGATTGTGTCTCTGCTCTTAAGGCCAAAAGAAACCTGCTGTCTTTCCTGTGTAGACCTTGCTACATCAGGAAACATTGGCTGACCAAAAAAGGTTCTCTTATTCTCTTAAAGTACAAATGTAATACAGAGTTTAAATCCTGCTCAGAAACAAAAGGAACACATAAAGTTGCCCTTACTTTACACTCAGAAATAGAAGTTTCTAAAACAGTAGAAACAGCAATAATTTATTGTTCATCATTAATTACACGAGCTTTACCAGATGGTAAGAAATAGACCTTATTTAGAGGAGGACTAGCCACCTCCAAGAATTTTAAGACTTCCACAAGTCTATTAGAGCAGTATAGTCCAGTCGAGGAAAGTTCAAAATTCTTCGATTCAAATGCCTCATCCAGTTCTCATAAATTTCTAATTTCCTGTGTGTAATAGCGATCTTTAATGAAAGTCTCAACAATCTGATCGGTAGCTGACACTCTTTTATCCAAATCTGCTACTTTTGCAGCAATTTCTAGATGGAAAGTCTCTTGCTTCTGGGCAATCACACTTACTGCTCGAACCAAAGTATTCAGTTCGGCCGCACTCTTGGAGACAGTCTCCTGTAGTTTAAGCAACAAATTCCAAATCAATGTCAGAGAAATGTCCAGAGGCGAAGAAGGCCCGGTTACCTGAAGAGGGGAAGATAGTACTCCCAAAGCCACTGGTTGGAGCCCCGCGGCTGCAATAGAGGAGACACCAGAGACTCACCACCGAAATCTGCAGCTCAATTTGCCAACATCCCTTCCTGGCCAGAGGAGAGTGCGGCCAAACCTTCCAGCTCCTGCAGCGCCCCCACACCTGGGACTAGCTCCTCCAGCGCCCCCCTTACGTCACCTGGAAAGCACTGGTGTGCCGGAGTCGAGTACTGCCGCGGGATTAAGCATGGACGGAACACCACCATTCCGCCCTGCAGCAGAGACTTCATGATGCATTCACTGCAGTGGTGATCTTCTGTAGTTGGGCAAGAACAGATGGCTGCCTAGGGATTTCAGGGGTATCCTTCCCATTTTTGGACCCCCTCCCCCTTCCCTTTCTTTTTTGGAGCCATAGCACAGAGAAAGGAAAAAACTTAAGAGGAAAAGAAAACGCCACCGTTCCACTTCAACCACTTACTGCCATCTTAGACATGCTCCCATATTCTGTGATGTATTTTCTTAAAGAGGGTTTCAAAAAAATGTATTTACAGAACCTAAAAGCATTTCCAGGGTTTCACCTTCTGAAGCCTTCTCTGAAGTAGGACAGTTTCCTAAAGCACCGTCTGTTTTTGTGATGGCAGTCCTCCTGGAGTCTCTGTTCAGCGTGGGATATTAACCTAGTTACATCTGTGGCAGAACACAGTCCCCTAACCGCTCTGATGAAACGGCTCCAGAGTCTCATTTTTCATACTGCTGCTATGCCACTGTTACATGAATTAATTCACAAGGGGGAGAAGATGGAGACAAACAGCTCTCTGCTTTGTTTTTTATCGCATCGACAACACTCGGAAAGTCTGATTCGTATTCACTATAAAATAGTTTTCACAGCTATACCACATTGATGAATGTCATAGAGATAAAGGTTTCAATGTACAGATTTCCAAAATGAAGATGGGGGAGACTTGTAGGCATCGATCAGCACATAGTGTGTTTGTTATTCATGATGAAGTTGGTGTTCATATGACAGGCGCCCTCCAGCTATTTATTATTTCTTTTCTCAAGATAAGGTCTTTCTATAAAAGTCAAACAAGCTACTGCACAAGCATAATATATTCCTGACTAGTTTTAATACTCATTTTATCAGCTAAAAGTGCTAAAGAAGACATGTTATATGTATCTGAATTCAAGAAAGCATGGAACAAGCACAGAAGCTCTCTAAAGGAAAAGGGACTATAGTATTTGATTATGGAAGGGCAAACTAGAATAGTCCACATGGTCTTTCTCTGCTGACATGTTTCTATGTTTCTACAAGCTTAAGGAGGACTGAAAGAGTAGTCTAGTGGTTAGAGCAACAGCCTATTACCAAGGAGGTCTGGATTTCATTCTCACTGGTACTCCTTGTAGCCTTGGACAAATCCCTTTATCCTCCATCGCCTTGGAAGAAAAGGCCTGGCAATCTACGTGTCATAAAATTTATGCATTACTTTAGATACGCAATTTTCAAGAGCAAGAAAAGTGGGTTTGTTTCTTGCATTTGATCTTCCATCCTCTGAGTCAATAGAGGAGGCAATACTCAAAGCAGCCGGACATGGAAGGTTGGGGAAAGAGCACCATAGCCTTCACTTATATGTCAAACTTCATGTCCACATTCGGAGCCCATTATTGTAGGATAATGGCCTTGATCCAAAAACTCAGTTCTCTAAGTCATTGTCTCAGTGAAATCCCTTTGAGTTTTTCAAAGGTGTTTGATCATTTTTATTTATTTATTTTTTTTTATTTATTGAACGGTTTTATATACCGCTTTTCAGCAGAATCAAAGCGGTTTACATAGAACAAAACTTAAAACATTACATTGTAACATATTCTAACAGTTAAAATTACAGTGAACAAAGGGGAGTGTTATAGAATTTTACATAATAGATTAAGTAGTTGTGAATTACAATGTTGAGTAAATGCTGATTAGAGAGTTAAATAGTTTAAACATATAAACAGATTTACAATATATACAAAATTTATACATTTAGATTTACATTTTAGATACAAATGCCCTATATTTCTGGGTAGGTGTATTCACAATTATTAAATATTTTATGGAAGACACAAACACAGACAGAGAGTTAGTGAGCAAAAGAAACATAATTTATGATATAACATTTTGCTAAGAAAGGGCCCTGGTACTATGTTATTGTACCCTACAAATATTTACCATGAAATTCAATAACCAATTGTGTCTCAGTACCATAGCTTAGTAAATCCTGCAGTACATTTACTTTTGTGTGACTGCAGCTGGGAATATAACACATTCCTGACCGCAGAGATGCAAAGATAGGGGATCCCAATTTGAGCCTGGTATCTTTTTAAGGGCTCAGCCATTGCTTTAAAGTGCCTCTACTACCACTACTATTAATCATTTCTATAGCCCTACTGTACAAATACAACCTTAGATTGTGAGCCCTTTAGGGACAGGGAAATGCATATAGTACCTGAATGTAACTTCCTTAACCGCCTAGCTTCTATCCACCATAGGTGATATATCAAGTAAAATAAACTTTAACTATGTAAGAGACAATCTTTTCCCTACAGAGCTTACAATCTATTCAAGGCAGACAAGTAGAACAAACACAAGATTAGGGAATTTCCTTCATTATGGGAAATGAACAAAACACACATGGGTATTAAAACAGGAGAATAAGCCTCCATCCCCAATCTCTTTTTGAAAGTTCTTCCCCACCCCTTGGCATCTACAGGGTTTCCTGGTGGGTAGTGGATGGACAGGAGTGATTCCTCGGCACACCTGCTGACCTTCAAAATAATGGCTTGAGCCCACTCTAGTGGTAGTTTCATGGCAACATCACTAGTTTAGGCTGCCAGATAAGAACACAAACTGCATTCATCATTTTGCATAATAATGAGCTGCTTGATATGCATTTGCATGTTTTGCATCTCATTATGTAGTAAAAAAAATCCTATCCTAATGACAAATAGTGCATGTTAGACTGATGCACATTAATGGACTATATCATACCATGTATGTGTATTATATTTATTTATTTAGCAGAGCTTATATACCGCTTTTCACCGGGTCAAAGCAGTTTACATTGAACAGAAGAAATTCAGATTACATATAACAGCCATCTATGTACAAGGAACATTGTAATGAACATTGTAACTATATACATGTAACGAGTGGGTCCTTAGAGTTGGGAGTTTCAGTGGACACATTTACTGAGGGGATCAGTATGATCCTGGTTCGGAGTCAGAGTTAATGTGTTTTGAGAACAGGAAGGTTTTGAGGTGTTTGTGGAGATCAGAGATATTTCTTATATGATTTGGGAGTGTGTTCCACAGGGAGGGTGCATATAGTTTGAAGGCTCTGTGGCATGCTTGTTGTGATTGCTTTGTGCTGGAGTGTGGCATATTGCGTTTGTGGGTCGTGGAGAGTCTTAATGTTCTTTTTGGGGTTGAGGGGCTAAAGAAGGGTTTACAGATGGGTAGCACAGGTGAAGTGGAGAGCCTTGTGTGTTAGTAGTAGGGTTCTGTATGTGATTCTGCTCGGGAGTGGTAGCCAGTGGAGTTGTATGAGTATAGGGGTGATTCGTATTTGGATGCTCCTTGTATGATGTGTGCAGCAGTGTGGAGGGCAGTTTGTAGTGGGAGGAGGATGGACTGTGGAAGATTGTGGTATATTGTGTTACAGTAATCGGCATGAGGAAGGATTAGGGCCTGGAAATCCGATGAATCGAGGATGGGTTGTAGGTGTTGTAAAGTATTGGATTTGTGGAATATTGCTTTGGCTGTAGTTGCTATTTGTGTCTTGAAGGAAGGACCCTGAGGGCATGACTCATTAAGGTTTTCTTCCATTCTGCATTTTTGGGAAATAAATCCTAGTGAATCATATCATAAGTCTCTATCAGGGTACAAACCCAAATTTAGAAACATTTCATTAACACTGAATCAGTGGTGTAAGTTACAATGAGAGGTCCCCAAGCTAAAGTTTGATGAGGGCTCCCCATCATCGCGGCAGCACAGCTCTCCGTGCAGGCTCTTTCTTCCCCATGCATTGGCATCAAACTTACCTCACTGTGTTTCTGCACATGCAGGACTGCCCCCGGCAACTCAGTCAAGGCTCCTCAATGGAGCCGCAGCGCCATGGTGTCATGTTGCCATGGCTCCATTGAAGAGCTGCGATGCCGGCCACCTGAAAAAGGGATTTATTCTCCACAGCCCAATCTGGCCTCCCCATGCTCCATCCATGCCCCGATCTGGCCTCCCCATGCCTCATCCATGCCTCATCCATGCCTCGGCATTGAAATTAAGACACATCCATGGAAGTTATTCCATCTCAGAAGTGGAATAACTTACCCAGACATTAGAATCCCACTGCCTGCCCAGACTCCGCCCCCCAGGCTGCCCATTCCCTGCTCCTGTATAACCTCCCTGCACAACCAGCGGGGAAGTTAGTCGGGGGCAGGAGTCGGCATGAATAGTAGGGATAGACATCCTGTCAGACTGTCCTTCCCCGCTATTCATAGCATAGAATAACCCCCTATATGTGCGTTTGGGTAGAGGCCATGTTTGCTAGACCAACAGCCTTGGTTTTAGTTAATGGTTTCTATTCCATGGGTTTCCAACTGAGGCATGGAACCTGGCAGGGTTGCCCGCTTTCACCCTTCTTTTCACACTAGTCATTGAACCCTTTGCTTATACACTGACTCACTTTATGCTGATGACACCCTTATATATCTTCATGAGCCAGCCACTTCAATCCCGGTCATAGCGACTATCATTGAGTAGTTTTCCAGGGTGTCCGGTTTGTCTGTAAATAAGCAGAAATCTGCTCTACTACCATGTGTAACGGAAGCGGGGCCATACAGAGACATCCTCCCAGGAGATTTTCTCAAGAATGATCACTTCAAATACCTTGGTATTCACATCCCGAGGGATATCTCTCTGGTTTAACCACTAAACTACCATGCACTTCTAAAATCCCTACATTCTTCTGCAGTAGCCTGGCTAGGGCTCATTAATACAGTTAAAGATGCTTATCCTCCTGAATCTGCTTTTCCTGTTCATGCAGTTATCGATTCAAGTTCCACAAAGTTTCTTTAGAACACTTGGGAAACTGCTCTCAGGTTTTGTGTGGCAGGGCAAAGAAACCCACATTAGCTGCATCACCCTTGTGATGACTAAAGAAAATGGAGATCTTAGTTTCCTTGACCCAGAACTGTATTATTTGTGTTCATGCATGCAGGTAATATTCTTCTGGATGACCAACTGGGGTTCGGATTGGGTGGGTTTAGAGGCAGCATGGATAGTCCCCATTCCTTTCAAGATGGTGTTATTTCTGATGGATACTATGGCTGTCTTCAGGGCTCTTTCTCATCCTTTTCTAGGGCCCATGTTGAAGTTTTAGCACATGCTGTGTAAAAGACAGAAACTGTCATCCTGGCTGTCCCCCTTCACTTCGGTGACCTCGTATGCCTTTGTTAGGGGTTTGGGGGGAGAGTCTTGAACCATGGACAGTCCCTTAGAATATCTTATGTCTTCGACGGTTCCTCCTTTGTCTCTAAAAAGTTGCCTAGAAGAGGTATGAGGGACTCTGTTAATGTTGTTCCAATACTTTCAGCTTCATCATTGCTTCGGGGCTTTCCCTCTCACAGCTGATATGTTGCATCCAAACAAACCATGGGAGCATGTTCTGTTTGAATCCACTAGCCTGAAGTCATTCTTGGCCCAGCTCTATAAAGCTCTTGCTACAGACTATCCAAGCCTCAGTCTCGTCTATAGGGTAGGTTGGAACACCGTACTGATAGATAAAACCTAAGTTTTTAAGTATTCCCATTCTTGCTCGATATCCCTGTCCTTAATTAACACGCAGTTGCGTATTCTACTGCGGATGTTGAACACTCTGCTTAATCTCTTCTGGTGGGTAGAGGTGATGATCCCCTTTGCTGGAGGAATTGTGGGAGATGGGAAGACTTTGACCACATGTGGTGGTTCTGTCCCAAGATCCAGGATTTTTGGTCCCAGGTACACAAGCTAAATGTCAGACCTTGGGACTGACACTTCCTTTTTCACTCAAATGCTGTATGCTGGGATATGTTCCCCTGGATCTCTTGGAGGAAGGACCATGGTGCCTAGCTGGATATCTGCTTTTAGTGGCCCAAAGTGTCATTGCCCACCACTGAAAGAGGATTGTACCTCCCACACTCACTGAATAGATGGTTGAAGTGTGGGATATTTACCATTTGGAGAAACTCATGGCGGATCCACATCGGGCACCTAAGAAGGTCTTAACACTCAAACAGAGGCCCACCCTCCTATTGAATAGTATTTGTCTACTCCTTGCCTTCCTGGTTCCTTGACCAATATACTCAGTCTTTTGCATCGCTGGTCATGAACTGCATCTGCTTGTCCTACTATTCTGTATTTTCAAGTTGTTCTTGGGATGATTTGGGTGTCCTTTGAGTCTGCTCCTGGATGACCTCTAGTGGTTTTGTGTTATACCATCAGGGTATTTATCATGCTTGCTATCCGAGAGTCCCCAAGTAGGGATGGGGTAGGTGGGAGATGGAGGTATTGGGAGGACTCCTGTAGGTGGGGTAAGAGACTGGTTGTCATTTTTGCTCTAGCTGTAACATACCTGTTCCCAGTTGGGGGTGGAGATTTCGGCCACTCCTATGAGCCCTTATGTTTCCCCCGGGTTTCATGGTTGCTCTTTAGGGGGAGGCCTAGGGTGGTAACAATTACTTTGATGTACATCACTGGGAATGTCTTTTCCTTTTCACTCTATCACCTCTCTGTATGTGTTTTTCTGAGTGACGTCTGGGAGAGGGTGAAGGAGGTGGGAAGGGCTGGGGAATGTATATGGGGATGTTTTGAAGACTCTGATTGTCTCCTTGGATAGTGTTTGGATATACTCCCTTGAGAGTCCGGTATTTTGTTCGTACAGGTTTCTGTTCTAATGCATGTGGTATTACGATCTTGTTAGGTTAGATGTCACATGCCCTAGCTTTGTTATTGTTGTGGGGAGTTGTTAGCTTTCTTCTTTGGCTAATAAAAATTTTATACACAAAAATAAATTACACATTTTATTGTCTATCTGCAGTATAGTACAACGTGTACTATCAGCAGCTCCTGGGTTTTCTTGGCAGTGTGACCAGAAGTAGATTGCCAAGCCTTTCTTCTGAGGCAATGGAGGGTTAAATGGTTGCCCAAGGACACAAGGAGTGCCAGTGGGTATTGAACCCTGGTCTTTTGGTTACCATGCCACTTCTCTAACTATTAGGCTACTCCTCTACTTGAATCTCTGTTTAACTAGATATATTTCATGCCATTCCTTAAGCTGACTGAGAATGTACTACAGAAAGATTTTGGATCATAAAAAAAGAAACATAACAGGAAATAGTCAGTAATGGTCTACCTGATTAAACTAAAATAAATGGCTCTGTCTTCACCCCGCTGTTAATTCCTGCCACTAATTTGTTCCTTTATGTAAACGCCTGATTCCTTAGCAGTAATTCTGTGCCTACTCAATATAGTAGAATGGATTAATAATATTTTTGACGAGAAACCCATAATTTGCTTAATGTATAGAAAAGGGCTTATGAAAACGAGTAGAAATTGTTTTCCCTGGGTCGTCAAATCTATTACATAGGAATGTAGCCATTAGAGGCAAAGCCCGGGCAAAAGGCTTTCTTTTTCTGACCACTAATCTGTGGAGATATACTGGCAACATCTCAAAACACTTACTAATATGCATTATTCAGGCGTCTCTAGTACCAGAATACCCCCTGAAGAGTCAAAATGAGGGTCATTACTGAGAATTTTTCAAAAGATTAAGGAACATTACAAATTAAAATGAGGATATCCTGCCAAGTACCAACTGTACCTATTTGGAAAGTGAGTTTCCTGGGCACTGTTAAAGACATTAATAGCAGGGGCATTTTTGCATTGATTATACAACTGGATATTCCTATTTTAAACTAATTCATTGGTTTCCAAATTCAGCAGTGCATGTGATTTCTAATTAGTCATTACACTTGAAAACTGGAACATTAGCAATTAGGTTTGACAGGTATTACTTTCAAGAACACTTGCCCAGTAGCCTCACATCAACTTATTTTAGTGGTTGATTTTGGAGCCATTATTATACCAAGTAGTGGTGAGATATTCTGAATTGCTATGGTAACATTAGTGCATGATTTAAGCCATGATAAGAGAGTATAGATTATTTACTTCACCTTGTGCCAAATATCAAAAGACAGAGAATTACAGAGGGATCAGATGCTTATTTATTGGAACATGAATCCAGTCTTAGAGAAAGTGACAATGCCTTCATTTTGTAGAACAATTTGTCCTGTGATCAATTTCCAATTTTTTAAGAGGCGCAGGCCTGATCTTGCCAATAGAGCTTTATGGTAAATCTTTACATGGGTATCAGGATATATCCTGTAGAAACTGGTAGCTTGAAATCTAATAATTGAGCACTAAATCTTTAACGCAAAGGTATTGTCCTATAATTCAATTATCTGGCACGAGCTTGTAAGAATTTGTTAATATCCCCTTCAATCTTAGAAAGCGGCACAACCTGAATAAGAGGATTTAGCTTGGGCCAGAAGGGAGCTGCAATATTTGGTTAAAAACCCTTGCATATCCAGGTCTGAGCCTGGAAATAAACAGCTTGCTTCATGTTTGTTCTGGGACCTTCTCTTGTGCACCTGAGAAAGCTAAGCAATTCTACCATGCATTTTAGTTTCTGCTAACAGTATGTTCCTGTATATACAGGTCAATAAGGAATTCTTGGATTTCATAGTGTCAAAGATTCATTTTATTCTGGCATTCTTTATGGGATTTCCTTATTCAATTCAAATGAAATACTTTGTAAACGAAGATTCAGGATGTTGTAAGTGAGTAAGTAGAAAAGTATTTCATTGATGTTCTGGTTCTGGTTAATTCAGATGAGAGAGGTCCATCTAAACGTTCCTACTTTCCAAGTAAGGTTACTGACATGCTACAATGGAGAGGGAGTTTGATGTGCTGTGTGCTCCTGGAGGCTATGGTCATATGGGTTTTTTTTTAGTCCTTTCAGGAGGACATAGCAGAACAAAACTCTTGGATCAAGGATCAAGACAAAGTAAAGGCTTTGAAAATTTCCTTAACCCTAAGGATGTTCTGATTTGTGGTCATAAAATCCAAATATTCATTGATGTTACAAGAGCTACTCAGTTGTGCAGGAAAGCTTTCTTTGGAGAAAGCAGCCCAGCTGTTAGCCATAAATGCCTCCTTTTATCTTCTTTTTCCTTTCAAGTGTTTAATTTTCAAGGGAATCAATGTTTCATTTTAGATACATTGCATTTGGATATTTTATTTTCAAGATAAAGTTTCATGACTCTGATCAGCCAACAATTTTTGGAGGCTTCTGGGGTGGAGATTGCATTGAGTTCAATGAAAATATTCTAATACAATTGTTTGAAAGGTTCCTTTCATTTGTTTAATTTATTTTCTTTTCATGATCTTGAGATTCTTTTATTCTCCCGCATGGTGTGGAACATAAGATAAAACAATATGGGCCTTGATATTCAAAGGGCATTTACATGGTTTACAGTTTAGCAAAACTGACACACCACCAGACTATCTAAGAACCTAATAATCCAATAAACCAATCTCTTATTAAGCAAAATACAATATCAACTAGGGTTTCACTCAATCCCAACTATCTTTTAGCCATAATTACATAAAGGGCAAGGCATCTCAGTCTAGCTATATGTCCTACATCTGGCGAAAATTTCACCATAGGGACTAGCAGGCGCTTACATCACAGATCTCCAACCTCCCCACCTTGATTTAAAGCAGTTTAAAAATCTTTCATTTAAAAAAAAAAATTGCGGTCACTGCCACATGCCTCTCTGAAGCTGGGCCCATGTTCCCTCTCGGTAGATGCTGGGCACTTTCCCCTCATTTACTGCACACATTAACATTTGCTGCAGTTTAATAAACAGGGCCCAAATTTCAAAAAGTCTACGTCATATCACAATTCAGGAAGCAACCGATTCCACAGAATAGGTGCTGCCCAAGTTCAGACATTTTACAGAAACTCAACCTTATGAATTACCTTCCCAATAGGAACCTCTGAGAAATTCTGATTTGGGGATTATAAAGACCTAACAGGACAGTGCCTTATGAATAAATTCTGAAAACAAAATTAAGAAACTATCAAAACTTTTAAAACTGCAACATGTTTTGACTCACAAAGAAAAACATCAGTCAATAGAAAGCAAAACAAAGAAAGGAAAACGAGCAATCCATCAGATAGCACTGTTCAGAGAATACCCTATGGTCCTCTGAAGTAGCCCTTCACAAAGAGAGCTCATACTCATTCCTTACCTCAGAGCACTGACAAAGGTTGGGTGGGCAGTCTGGTCTTAATATATTTTAGAGAAAAGGCTTTGAGCCCAATTCCATTAATGCACATCCGGCTGGACAGAATCAGGCGTGCAAAGTTATATCCGATTCTGATACCACAGATCCCATGGGATCAGAATAGGATCTAGCACCTGGACATGCAGGCCTGGGCCTGATTTTGTCCGGCCATACGTCCCAGCGACTACCCGGCTAACTCAGCCGGTTCCATGAATGGAGCCACAGTGCCATGGCGTCCTATAGCCATGGCACCTTCATGAACTGCGATCCTGGCCCACTGAACCTGGATGCCTGTTCCCATGCAGCCTGACCCCCAATATAGCCGTCGAAAGCCTAGGTTGAGCTGCAAGAAACCCCCTGCACTCCCTCACCTGCATCCTTGTGCCGCGATGCCCCTCCATCCAGGGGAACTTATTCCACCTTCCATCTAGATTCGAGGCCCCAGACATACAGGGCCAACCTCTGAATCGGCCCTTTATGTCTAGGTTCACAGCCCACCCTCACTCCACCTCCAGAATGCCCCCTCCCACCACCATCTAGGCCTTCCCATACAAACCCACTGTACATACAAGGAGGGTATTGATGGGGCCGGCAGGAGGACAAATAGTGGGGATGGATGTCCCGACAGGAAGTCCATCCCTGCTATTCGCGGGACAGAATGACCCCCTTTCTCTGTGTGTGTGTGTGTGTGTGTATATGTGGAAGGAGGGAGCTTTTACTCTCCACATAAAAATCAGGTAGTTTTATTTACCTTTATCTTTTGATTACTCAATTAGCAACCTCATATACAGTACCTCCTACCTTCTTTTAGTTTCTTCATGTATCATCGTTAACACATTATTAAGAGTCATAAGATTTTTTTTATATTTTCCTAAAGGAAGATGTAGATGGAATTTTATGACATAAGGTAGTAGAGATATCTTAGCTTAACTGACTCATAGCTAAGCTATTCTATCTAAAAAGAAAAATAGTGGGCATTCCTATTCAGTATTCCTTTTCCTCCCTTCTGTGTAAGAGCATTTTATTGAAATAGAGAAAGATGAAAGAGGAAGCAAGTCTCTTAAAGGAAACCAGATAGACTGTTACAGAGCTGTACTTGTTTGCCTTGCAGGATACTGGATTTGCAGAAAAGTGGACAAAATGGCTGACTGAGCAAAAGTAGGAGCAACAACGGATCAATTGATCAGCGCATCAGATGATACAAATGACGATGGTCACTACAGCAACAGCAGCAAGATCTTGAGATGCATACAAGGTAGTAAGAAAACTCTTGTAAAATGAATAAATAGAGATGTGGTGAAGCGTTTAGGATGTTGTACAAGTACACACAAGGGCACTTGCAGACAAACTAAAAATGGAGATATTTGTGTTAAAAATGGGACCAGTAGATAATCTGGAGATCTTTGTAGCAACTTTTGAAAGATTGGCTGTGGCTATAGCCTAGTCACCAGAACAGTTGGATTTACATCTGTCCCATGCCTTGTGGAGGTCAGAATACAACCAAAGTAAGTTGACACAAGGTGGGAACTTCACAAATAAGGTTTGTTTCATGCATGGACTGTAGTTGTGGGCATAGGGTCTAGCTTTCAAGATGGCACGACTAGAAATATCTAAAGGTTATATATGATAAGAATTGATGGATTACATAAATAAATGATAGCTGACTCAACTAGTTGTCAGATTTTGGCCCATGCTACAGTGCTGATGATGAACGATGCAGGGGGTCACTGCGTTGTACATGAGGTAGCTATGGGAGGTGCTGATATGGACAGAGAAGATTTACAGTGGAAGGAGCACAGTAAATGCAGTGAGGGACTATTTTGTAATCTTTACTATTCTCTGTAATCTTGAAAAGAGATAGCAGACTATAAAGGTGTGATGAGGGAGGAAGAAATGTTTGTCATGAGAAGACAGAGAAGTAAAAAGGACAGAGCATTGAAAAGGATTTTATTCCTTAAAGAGTTCAGAGTTACTTGGTCAAAACAGAAAAGTCATACAACAGAGGAGTATCAAAGGACAAACAGGGTTCAAGGGGCAAAAACTAGCTTCAGTACAGGATGGAATATAGAGTGATTCGGAGAGGTTTATAAAACATATCCCCATATAGAAAAAGAACAGAAAGTAAAACTGACTCATTCTTTTGAGAAAGTCTCTGTGAGAGTGAGGAAACTGGTAAATGCCCTTAATTTGAAATTCAGAATGATATATTATTCAGTATGATAAAATATATCCAAAAGGAGAAGATAAAGTATTCTAGTACTGCACATTTTTCAAAAAAGAATTAATGGGATTGACACATGTAGGGCAGACAGACATGCTGGCAAGGTTGCCGTAAAGGTCCTTCTCAGGGCCGGCCCAGTCATGTAGAGTACTCTAGTTTATAGGCTAGCAATTAGTGGCATAAATTCCACCCAAGCAGCTCCTGCAATGCGAAGGGGCCCAGGCAGAAAGTGGGCCCACAAGGCGGGAAAGGAAAAGTAGCAAACTTACTTTTAAGTCTTTGCCGTACTGCCTGCCAGTTTCTCTTCTTTTCACGCATGGCAGCCTTCACCTTCCATTGCCAGGACTGGGCCAAAGTCTTGCAATATCAGCCTCAGTTTGTAAGACTTTGGCCCAGCAATGTGAGGTGAAGGCTGCTGGGCCTGAAGAAAATAGAAAACAGGAGGCAGTAAGGCAAAGACTTTTCTCCAGGACCAAGCAGGTAGTCAGTCCTCACATATGGGCCCTCGTGCGGAGCATTTCCCCAGCTTTCAAAGAAAGCCTTTGGGAAGTGCAGCGCACATGCGCGGTCCCCTTCCTGCCCAAGGGTGCCATCTTGCTCAGTCTTCTTTTTTCCGCGGAGCCCGACGGACGTAGTTCGTTTTTCCCCAAGGAAAAAGTTGATTTCCCTGTTTTTTCTTTTTCTACCTTCGGTTCGACGCCGGATTCTTTTCTCGCCTTGGCCCGATACGCCGGTATCGAGTCCACTCTCTCTTTTTCGGTTTTTGTCCTTTGTGACTAGCGTTCGCGTCATTTTTCTTTTTTCACTGGCAGCCCGGTCTTTTGACCTCGCAGGGGCCCTTTTTCCCCCGATGGCTACCAGCGGGTTAAAAAGTGTGATCGGTGTAAGAAACTTATGTCTCTTACCGACACACATGACTGCTGCCTCCGCTGCCTCGGACCCGATCATGACCCGATGATCTGTGGTCCATGTGGCAAAATGTCCTCGAAGGCATTGAGGAGTCGGCAGCACCAGAAGGATAGGATCTTCTCTGACTCCATGTCCGGATGGGCCCGGACCTCGTCAGAGGCCTCGATGTCTCGGGACTCCGGCCCCGAGCAGCGTTGGGGTTCCTCTGAGCGGGGGTCTCCTTCACGGGAACATCGCAGGAAGAAGAAACCCATGAGGGCGGCGTCGGTGGAAGCTCCTGGTTCCTCGAGGGCCATGTTGCATAGCCCCGAGAGCCGTCCCGGGTCTTCGGAGTCGGAAAGGCCTGCCAAGCATCCTCGTATCGAGATGGAGTCTCCTGGACACATGAGTGCTGTAGTCCTCATGGACTCTCCTCCAGGGGAGCCAACATCGGGCCCGAAGCCGTCGGGGCCCGAGTCGGGGGCTGCTGGGTCTCCTGAGCTCAGACTCAGGTTGACGGCCTTGGAGAGCAGCCTTGCTGCCTTCATGGAACAGCAACGGGCATTGATCACCGGTCTCACCGGTGCACCTGCCCCGACCACCGGGACCTCGACGTCCAAGTCGACCCCAGAGGCCGAGCCGATCCTCGAGTCCATGCGGGCTCGAGTCGATCCTCAGCCACGGTCTCCCTCGGCCTCCCGTTCGGGACCGAGGTCGTCGACACCGGTACCCTCGGCGTCTGGGCGGATGGCATCGGTGCCCGCCCGACCGGAGCCACTCAATTCCTCCTCCGAGGAGTCGGGCTGGGAGACGGAGGACGAAGAGTCACCCGACACTTATCGGACTCGGTGTGTCCCATTGGACTCGCCGGAGTCCGAACCTCGGAGACGATCCCCACCGGAGGATACCCGGTTCTCGGACTTCATGCGGGATATGGCCAAGGCCTTGGCCTTCCCCGCGGATCCCGAGGAGGAGCCTCGAGCCGAGGAGCTCGAGGCCCTCCAGTATGACTCTCCCCCAAAGGAGGCCTTTACTGTACCGGTTCCTCCGATGCTGGAGCGGCTGCTCTTCTGCATGTGGGAGACCCCGGCCTCGACGCCGGTGTAAAGAAAGCGGGTCGATTCCATTTATCGAGTCCGCAAGATTCCCGGGTTCCAAAAGGCACAATTACCACACCACGCCATGGTTGTGGAATCGGCCATGCATCGACTGAAAAGTCAGAAGATGCACTCCTCGGTGCCTCCCGGTCGGGAGACCCGGAACATGGATGCCCTCGGTAAGAAGTGCTTCCAGGGCTCTATGCTTGCTTGCCGTGTCCAGGCTTGCCAGCTCTACATGGGCATGTATCTCCGAGACCTGGCAAAGGAGATTGCCGGGTTCTCTGCTGGTCTCTTCGAGGAACCTTTGCAGCGGTTCCAAGCCTTGTCCACTGGTATTCGAGAGTGCTAGAAGTTTATCTCTCGAGCAGCCTACAATGGCTTCGCGGCTTCGGCCCGAGTAGCCGGGGCCGGCATCATTGCCCACCGACAGGCTTGGCTACAGTCATCCGACCTCGAGCCATGGGTGCAGGACAAATTGGTTGATGTCCCCTGCCGAAGTGAAAACCTCTTTGGCAAGCCCATGGCTGAAAAGGCTGCAGAACTCGAGACCGAGACTCTGACCAGGACTAGACTGTCCAGAAAAACCTCTGCCCCTTCTCAGAAGAAGAAGGGCTCGGGAAAAAAGACCTTTTACCCGAGGAAGTCCTCTGCCTAAAAACAATACCCTCATTATTTATTTATTTATTTATTTTATTTAACATTTTCTTCTATACCGCCCCTTCCAGAGATCAGGGGCGGTTTACATTAAACAGTGAACAGAACATTTGTATACATCTGTATACATTTACAAGGAACATTATGTTTTTAACTATTTACAAGTGTAATTACAAGGAACATATTTTTGAACGTTAACTAGAACAGTGCTTATCAAACTATGTACAGGTTATAATAACATGGAGCATAACATAGTTGATTACCAGTGGTTATTTATAGTAGTGATATAGCTGACAGTTTGAGTAGATCTTTTGCATGTTGTGTGAAATGTTTTGCATGTTGTGTGAGATATGTAAGGTTTATTGAGTTAGTCGTTTGTTCTGTCTTGGGTACTGTGGATGTGCTTTTGTGATTGTTTTGGAGAGGTTTTTTGTTGATGTGGGATCTCAAAGTGTTTTGTAAAGAGGTAGGTTTTTGAATTGATGAAGGTCTTTTATCATGCGTAGTGTTAATGGTATTTGCGGCGCTCCTGCCCGGCCTTGGGGCTAAAGACAGGAGCGGCGGTCTGATGCTTCGTGAGGAAGGAGAGTAACCTGTATCCAGGGAATGCTGGGTATTGTAGTTCCTGCTCCTCTCGCTCCGAAATAAAGAGTTGTAGTTATGGGGTTTCCAGTATATTTATTATAGTAAAGGATATTGTTCCATCACATGGCAAATAAATGCAAACAAAATAGGTGCTTCAAATGCTAACAGGAAAACTTAGGATAAAGGCAACTTAAAGTATAACTGCTTCTTTTCACTTCTAAGCAAATTACTCACTTTGCCCCAAGAGGTCAGTTAGTTTCACTGCAGCCTCTTTCAGCCACTGTTACCTTCACAGTGCTGGGGAAAATCAGGTGCACATAATTAGAGCTTTCTCAGCAAGGCAATACAACAGCTCCGTAGCATTCAATTCACATACGGTAAAAAGCAGTTTCCTTCAGCTTGGCATCTCTACACAGCAGACCGTGCAATCCATGCTCTCACAATCTGGTAAGTCTGTATTATCTTGTGTTAATTCTTCAAGCTGTATGGAATTACTGGCTTCTGGTAACACTGGCTGTCTTCTAGCTTGCAACTCTGAAAACTGCTTAAAACTCTGTAGGAGCAATTCAGCCTGCTGTTTGGGAGGTAGGGAATTGCTATCAGCTATACAACTTCCCTCTGGCTTAAGGCTGTTTATTTTCTCCTCTCTTAGATAAATTGTGTCAGAGTAACTGCTAGTCTCTTTTGCTAATGTTTCACACAGAGGAGAGTTAGCTTTACGTTCAGCCTGGAAACTTTGTGGCCATTCACTTACTTGTTGCCATGCCGTTCTGACTTCAGATGGCTCCAACGTTCTCCAGCTGTTAGAATGTTTGTTGCTCTCTGGCTCAAACGGTACTTCACAGAATGAATGTTTCCTTTCCTGTGCCTGCCTTGAAGGCTTCCTTTCCCAGGGCTGTGCCTTCCAACGGTTGTCTAATTCAGGGCTAGGTCCTCTCTCCTTGGGACTTCTACTCACTGCCTCTGAATAGAACTTTGCAGGTCTCCTTCCAATGCCAGGTTCCCAAGTATCAGCATACTGTCTTCTGGACTTCCAATCATTCCTCCTCCTCTCCTTCTTTCTCTTCTCTATCTTAATCCCAATCTCATTCTCCTTCTGACTAGCAAAGCCATGCTCTGGTTTAAAACCACGTTCTCTCTTGGACACGCCCCTTCCAAGGGCAGGGTGTGCCCAATCAGGACTGCAGGACTCCTCCCCTGGGCTGGTCTCCATGCTCAGCTCTGTGGAATAGAGTCTCTCTTTCTTCCTTGGTTTCTCAAATAGGCATAAATCCTGCTGAACCTCAGGATTTTCATCCGTTTCCATAGGATCAGGAGGGCGCTGTTCACCACAGATCCCCCCCCCCTTAAGATATCACGGGCTGGCATCTGACCAGAGGCACAGCACGTGATTCTACTCCAGGGTCTGGCGTTGATCTGTGTCCTTTCTACCACTTTCCTGTCTTGCACTACGGTGGCTACCTGAGCTAGGGCTGTTCTATCATGCCAAGGCTTCAAAAGGTTAATATGATACACTTGTTGGCGCCCTTTCTTATTCTTCACGAGATAAGACACTGGACCCACTGGCCGGACCACGGTACATGGGCCTTTCCATTGGCTCTCAAATTTCGGGTCTGGGCCTGCCACCATCACGATGACCTTGTCTCCCACAGCTAACTGGCGCGGCCGTGTGCCTTGGTCATAATAGGCCTTCTGTCATCGTTGATTGTGTCTTAAATTGACTTCCGCCACTTGTGTGGTGCGGCGTAAGCGACCTTTTAGATCCTTAAGAAATTCTGGTATTCCCACTTCATGTACGTCGGGCTCTACCCACTGTTCCTTCAGGATATCTAATACCCCACAGGGTGATCGACCATACATAAGTTCATATGGCGCTGTCCCTAGGGACGACTGCTTCCTTTCCCTGCAAGCGTAGAGGACGAAGGGTAGCATCGTATCCCAGTTGGCCATATTTCCTTCTAAACTGCGGCGCAGCATCCTTTTAATCGTCTGATTTTGTCTCTCCACTAGCCCATTGCTTTGTGGATGATAGGCTGAGGTCTTGACATGGCGGATATCAAACGCTTCCCAAACTTGGGCTAAATACTTGGAAAGGAAATTGCTTCCTCTGTCTGTCAGAACTTCGCGAGGGAAGCCCACCTCGCAAAACAGTTTGATCAGTTCAGCCGCCACGGCCTTAGCAGATATATTACGTAGTGGCATGGCCCAAGGAAATCGTGTCGCTTGGTCTATGACCACTAAAATATATTGAAATCCCCTCGGTGTCTTAATTAAAGGACCAACAATGTCCATAGCCATTCTATGGATGGGTTCTGTAATGACCGGGGTTGATATCATTGGCACTTCCTTTGGGTGGATGGCAGAGACGCGCTGGCATGTTGGACAGGCTTCACAGAACCTTGCTGTTTCTTTGAAAACACCCGGCCAATAGAACCTTGCCAGGATCTGATCCAACGTACTTCGGATGCCCTTGTGTCCTCCGACCAGATGATCGTGGGCCAGCCTCAAAACCAAGTTTTTGAAGGTTGCAGGCACCACCACCTGTTTGCGCGTATCGCCTGTATAGGGATCCTTGCTCTCTCTGTACAAAATACCGGTGTCCAGAAAAAACCTAGGTAGGGTATCCCTATCACTCTGGGCCCATTTAAATGCTTGACTTAAGGCAGGGTCGTCCAGTTGTTCGTTGGGGAACGTTGGAAATTTCCCAACTAGTTCTTCGGGCACCCAGGGCAATTCCTGGCCAGCCTGAGTTTCTGCCCTATGCTGAGAATGTTCTTGTCTACCATTACGCTTCTGCGCTTTTGTTTTCTTCACCTTCCCTTCTGGTGCGGCTATTAAATCCTCATGGGAAGGAAGACTTCTAAATGCCTCATCAGTAGGGTCTTCTCCCTTCTCTGAGTCCTTAGCTTGGGCTCTTGTAGCTACCAGGGCTCCCTTAGGGGTTAGGCCTTGTCTCATTTCTCTATAAAAATAGGGCCAATCTCTTCCTAGAACCATAGGGTTTGGTAGCTTGGGTATCACTGCGATGGGAATTTTCTTAAGCACACCTAGCGCTTTCACCTGAAGATTGTATACAGGGTATAGCGATGTACCTCCATGTACACAGCGGATCTTCACGTTACGAACAGGCTGAATTGCTACCCCTGATGCTTGGATTTGCTGCCACAGCGCCTTGGAGAGCATTGTCTGCTCCGCGCCAGAATCCAATAACGCGGTAGTAGCAATTCCCTGCACCTCTACCTCAATAAGAAATCCTTCTCGGGTTTTTTGTGCACTTTCTGCTACTAAGGCAGTTTTAAAACAATTCTTCTGTATATGCCCTTCTCGCCCACATTTAAAACATTTCCTAGGCGGTAACCTATCCTTCACAGTTGGCATACACATTTTGCTTGCTTCATTCTGAAATTTCCACTTCCTTTCTGACTCAGGTATTGCTGCCCCCTTTAAATCACTACTGCTTTCATGAGCCATTACCTTGGCCTGCAAGAAGCGTTCTGTGAGGCCTACTGCCTCCTGTAGGGTTTTGCAGCTTTGCAGAATCAGGAAGGTTTTTATTTCATTGGGTACAGCATTCATGTATTGCTCTACAACTAAGCTTTCCAATATAGACTCTTTAGTCCTATTCTCTGGATTAAGCCATTTATTTAACAACATACTTATCCTGTATACTAAGGCTTTCGGTGTCTCACCCTGTTTTAATTTAACCGCTCGCAGGAGATTATGGTAGGCTTGCGGTGTAAGGCCTAGCCTTTCCCGGACCGCTCTTTTCACCTCCTCATAATTTCCGGCAAGGTCGGATGGCATGCTCCTATAGGCAGCCATTGCTTCTCCAGTAAGGGAAGCTGCAAATCTGATGGCCCAACACTCTTTTGGCCATGCACTTAACTGTGCCACTCTTTCAAAACACTCAATAAAATTGTCAACATCCTCATTGTCCTTTAACTGGCCAAAATTAAACATAGTCCCTGCATTTAGACTATGCACAGCTGTAGCAGAAAAACCTGGGGGAACGGACGGTTTCTCCTGTAGCGTCTTCTGCTCAGCTACCCACGCTTGTAGCATGTCCAGTAGGGGTCGCTGCTGAGCCTGCAGGGCAGCAGCACTCTTTTCCTGGAATTCTAGACTCAAGTCTCGCTGTCTCTCGAGTTGAGTGGCCATCCATTTAAATACCTCTGCTGGATCCAGAGACATCTTTAGTACCTGTGAATACAAACAGACAGAAAAAAAAAACCAAGTGCGGTACCTCACACTTTAAAAAAAAAAAAAAACTTTTCCTTTTTTTTTTTTTTCAACTAGCTGGCAAACACTCTCAGCCCTGTATCCTTATCCTTTCCCAGGTGGACACTTATTACCTGGCTCAGGTGTTGCGTCACGCTTTCACAACCTCGTTGCAGCTGACACTCCGATGCTGGGACTCTTTCCTTCCTTTCAGGATGGTCTGCACTCGGGGTCTTTCTTGCAGTTGCTTTTCTGTAGTTTTCTGCGCGGCACCTTGCGCATGCGTGGAATATCCTGCCACGTAGCCACTTGCGGCGCTCCTGCCAGGCCTTGGGGCTAAAGACAGGAGCGGCGGTCTGATGCTTCGTGAGGAAGGAGAGTAACCTGTATCCAGGGAATGCTGGGTATTGTAGTTCCTGCTCCTCTCGCTCCGAAATAAAGAGTTGTAGTTATGGGGTTTCCAGTATATTTATTATAGTAAAGGATATTGTTCCATCACATGGCAAATAAATGCAAACAAAATAGGTGCTTCAAATGCTAACAGGAAAACTTAGGATAAAGGCAACTTAAAGTATAACTGCTTCTTTTCACTTCTAAGCAAATTACTCACTTTGCCCCAAGAGGTCAGTTAGTTTCACTGCAGCCTCTTTCAGCCACTGTTACCTTCACAGTGCTGGGGAAAATCAGGTGCACATAATTAGAGCTTTCTCAGCAAGGCAATACAGCAGCTCCGTAGCATTCAATTCACATATGGTAAAAAGCAGTTTCCTTCAGCTTGGCATCTCTACACAGCAGACCGTGCAATCCATGCTCTCACAATCTGGTAAGTCTGTATTATCTTGTGTTAATTCTTCAAGCTGTATGGAATTACTGGCTTCTGGTAACACTGGCTGTCTTCTAGCTTGCAACTCTAAAAACTGCTTAAAACTCTGTAGGAGCAATTCAGCCTGCTGTTTGGGAGGTAGGGAATTGCTATCAGCTATACAACTTTCCTCTGGCTTAAGGCTGTTTATTTTCTCCTCTCTTAGATTAATTGTGTCAGAGTAACTGCTAGTCTCTTTTGCTAATGTTTCACACAGAGGAGAGTTAGCTTTACATTCAGCCTGGAAACTTTGTGGCCATTCACTTACTTGTTGCCATGCCGTTCTGACTTCAGATGGCTCCAATGTTCTCCAGCTGTTAGAATGTTTGTTGCTCTCTGGCTCAAATGGTACTTCACAGAATGATTGTTTCCTTTCCTGTGCCTGCCTTGAAGGCTTCCTTTCCCAGGGCTGTGCCTTCCAACGGTTGTCTAATTCAGGGCTAGGTCCTCTCTCCTTGGGACTTCTACTCACTGCCTCTGAATAGAACTTTGCAGGTCTCCTTCCAATGCCAGGTTCCCAAGTATCAGCATACTGTCTTCTGGACTTCCAATCATTCCTCCTCCTCTCCTTCTTTCTCTTCTCTATCTTAATCCCAATCTCATTCTCCTTCTGACTAGCAAAGCCATGCTCTGGTTTAAAACCACGTTCTCTCCTGGACACGCCCCTTCCAAGGGCAGGGTGTGCCCAATCAGGACTGCAGGACTCCTCCCCTGGGCAGGTCTCCATGCTCAGCTCTGTGGAATAGAGTCTCTCTTTCTTCCTTGGTTTCTCAAATAGGCATAAATCCTGCTGAACCTCAGGATTTTCATCCGTTTCCATAGGCTCAGGAGGGCGCTGTTCACCACATATTTCATTCCAGAGGGTGGGGGCAGCAAAGGAGAAAGCTCTATCGCTTGTTGTCGCTTTAGTTTTTCTGAAATTATCAGGCCTCTGCAGCTTCCCAACAGGGTCAGCAGGCCAAGGGGCAGGGTCATGGGCCCCGTAGGCAGAAGGCACCCAAGCCTCCAACACCTGCCCCTGCTCAGCAGGGTGGGGGTTTTTGACTCAGCAAGCATAGCCTCTTCTCCTCAGCTGGCTCACATCAGCACAGGAGGCCGGCTGGCCCACTTTGCCCACAGGTGGCCAGCCGTCACATCAGATACCTGGGTGCTCCATATAGTCCAAAAGTGCTATCTTCTCCATTTTCACCAGGTACCTCCCTCCTATTTTCCAGGGGAGCCTCCAAGACTCTCTCTGCACAAGGACCTACTCCTTCAGGAGTTAGCAAGTCTGCTAAAGGACCAGGCTGTGGAACCAGTGCCCCACCACCTGAGAGGTCACGGCTTTTATTCCAGGTACTTTCTGGTACCAAAAAGAACAGGAGGCCTCCGACCCATCCTAGACTTGCGCAACCTCAACAAGTTCCTGGAGAGGGAAAAGTTCAAGATGCTTACCCTTGGAATCCTGCTGCCCTACCTCCAGCAGGGAGATTGGCTATGCTCCTTAGATCTAAAGGATGCTTATACTCACATCCTTATTCATCCAGACCACAGACAATATCTCAGATTTGTTGTGGGGGGGAAACTACTACCAGTACAGAGTACTTCCCTTTGGCCTAACCTCCGCTCCCAGGGTGTTCACCAAGTGCCTGGCAGTGGTGGCGGCCTACCTGAGGCTTCAAGGTCTTTTTGTGTTTCCATACCTGGATGACTGGCTCATAAGGGGCCAGTCTTCCCAGGAGGCCAGTCAAGCCACCCTTCGCACTGTGGCTCTGCTTCAGCACTTGGGGTTTGTCATAAACTTCGCAAAGTCCACTTTGCTCCCGTCCCAGAACTTGGAATTCATAGGAGCAAGGCTAGACACTCTTCAGGCGAGGGCTTTTCTGCCAGTGGACAGGGCCCTCCAGTTGATGGATGTAGCCAGGCAGTTTCACAGCAATTCCCTGGTCTCCGCCAGGCAATTCCTGAGACTTCTCAGCCATATGGCTTCCACGGTTCATGTAACCCCCAATGTCCGCCTGCACATGCGGCCTGCTCAGTGGAGCCTTCGAACTCAGTGGCATCAGGCCACAGGGAGCCTTGCAGACTCGGTGAGAATATCCACCCTGCTCGTCTCCTCTCTACAATGGTGGCTTCATCTTCCGAATCTGGTACTCGGAGTGGATTTTCAATCCCCTCCGCATTCTCAAGTGCTGACGACAGATGCTTCTCTTCTAGGTTGGGGAGCACATTGCCAAGGGGCATGTACTCAGGGTCTCTGGACTCCTTGGGAGGCTGCTCAGCAGATAAACTTCCTGGAGCTACGGGCAATATGCCTAGCTCTGAGAGCCTTCTCCCACCTCACATCTCACCAGTCTGTACTGGTCCAGATGGACAATCAAGTTGCCATGTTCTACGTGAACAAACAAGGAGGCACAGGCTCCTTCCTTCTCTGTCAGGAGGCACAACGGCTGTGCTCTTGGGCCGTCAACCACGGAATCCTCCTCAAGGCTGTCTACCTCCCCGGTCAAGAAAATTACCTAGCGGACAGACTGTGCAGGATCCTGCAACCACATGAATGGAGATTGAATCCATTGGTGGTTCATCAGATCTTTCTCAGGTGGGGCCTCCCCACCATGGATCTCTTCACCAGCCCTCTGAACCGACAACTCCCGAGATTCTGTTCCAGACAACCGCATCCTCTCAGAGTAGCAGCGGATGCCTTTCTGATTCCGTGGTCCCAAGGCCTACTATATGCGTTTCCTCCCACGCCACTAGTGTCTCGAACACTGTTCAAGGTCCTCAAGGACAGGGCCTCAATGATTCTGATAGCCCCCAGGTGGCCGAGGCAGCCGTGGTTCCCACTCCTGCTGCAACTCACGGTGGACACTCCTCTTCCTCTGGGAATTCAACACGATCTCCTGTCTCAGGACCAGGGGTCTCTCTTGCACCCCAAACTCCAGTCCCTTCATCTGATGGCCTGGCTGCTGAAAGGGTAGTCCTGGCTCCCCTACTCCTGCCTAGAGAGGTGGAAGACGTAGTCTTAGCCTCTAGGTGTCAATCCACCAGGAAATCCTACGCTCTTAAGTGGCGTAGATTCTCCGCATGGTGAGCTCAGCACAGTGAGAATCCCTTCTCGTGCTTGGTAGCGGTAGTATTGCAATATTTGCTTTACCTCTCCAATCTAGGCCTTAAGTCCAACTCTGTCAGGGTTCACCTCAGTGCTCTCTCAGCGCACCACTCGCCGGTGGACGGGAGGCCTCTTTCCAACCACCCTTTGGTGGCTCGTTTTCTCAGAGGCCGCCTCCTGCTTAAGCCTCCTTTGCGTCCACCAGCCCCTGAGTGGGATCTGAATGTGGTCTTACAGCGGATTACTTGTCCGCCATTTGAACCTATGGCTACCTGCCCTCTCCGTTTTCTCTCCTGGAAAACCTTGTTTCTGGTAGCTCTTACCTCTGCTAGGCGAGTGAGTGAACTTCAGGCACTAGTGTCTGATCCCCCTTACACTAGGTTCTACAGGAATAGGGTAGTCTTACGGACTCACCCGAAGTTTCTTCCTAAGGTTGTCTCCCCTTTTCACCTCAATCAGGAGGAGGTTCTTCTGACCTTCTTTCCCAGGCCGCATGCCAACCGAGCTGAGATGGTCCTTCATACCCTGGACTGTAGGAGGGCGTTATCCTTCTACCTTGACCGTACGCGGGAGCACCGGAGGGCTGTTCAGCTCTTCGTTTCTTTTGACCCCAATAAGTTGGGGCTACCTGTCTCCAAGTGTACTTTGTCCATATGGGTCGCTGACTGTATCGCCTGGGCTTATGGGGCAGCCGGCCTCTCGTTGAAGGGTCGAGTCACGGCTCATCGTATCAGGGCGAAGGCTGCGTCAGTGGCTCATCTCCGCTCTGTTCCGTTGGCAGACATCTGCCGGGCCGCTACTTGGTCTTCAAGCCAGACTTTTGCGGCCCATTATTGCCTTGAGAGGGAGTCCCGCAGGGACAGTGCTTTCGGACAGGCAGTACTCCATAACCTCTTTGGGGTTTAGGCAACTCCTACCCTCCGGCCCTGGTGTTGGGCTACCGGTCGGGGGCGTTCTCAGAGAAGATTCCTTCCTTACGTACTGACGAGCTAGAGGGAGCTCATTTTTCCGCTTGAGGTCTCCGGTAGCCTTAAGCTGGGGAGTCCCATATGTGAGGACTGACTTCCTGCTTGGTCCTGGAGAAAGAGTAGTTACTCACCTGTAACAGGTGTTCTCCAGGAGCAGCAGGAATCAGTCCTCACAACCCTCCCTCCTCCCCTTGGAGTTGCAGTCTTATGATTTATTTTTGCTAATGTTTTGCTTTCTTTTAGCTATGTCATCAGACTGAGCAAGGTGGCACCCTTGGGCGGGAAGGGGACCGCGCATGCGCGCTGCAATTCCCAAAGGCTTTCTTTGAAAGCTGGGGAAATGCTCCGCACGAGGGCTCCGTCGGCGCCGACGTCACCCATATGTGAGGACTGATTCCTGCTGCTCCTGGAGAACACCTGTTACAGGTGAGTAACTATTCTAAAAGTAAGTTTGCTGCAGGGAGGGTGGTGGTGGCACAACAATGGTGGGCCCTCAGCAAACTGTTGTTTTGGGACCCCTCATTAGAACTTACGCCACTGCAATAGATATATAATTGGGCTGATAGAAAGAGAGTGTAAGTGTAGTGAATGATACTCAATATGTATGAGCCCGTATTCGCGTGAGTACGTGGCCAGGGCTCTGGGCTTCTAGTGAGGTTTTAAACACACAATAAACTAAAGAAACATATTTATTTGCATCAATAAACAAATTGCCTGGCTTACCTTGCCAGCTCAAAATAGGACTATAACTGAAGCCTTCTTGCATATATTTTCCATACATATTTCTGGGGCCTTCCCTCTTCTGTAAATCGGGCTTTAGCTTCTTCTCCTGAGTCCTGCCCCAAGATTCAGTTTCCCTAACTACATAGGTTATGGTTATATTTTATTTGATATACCACAACATTGCTTAGCAGTCTATGCAGTGTACAATAATTTAAAAAAGAAAAGAAGTGAAAGGAACTCCATAGGAAAGACAGGACAGTATAGGAGAGATAGGCAAATGGAATAAGATATAAAGATAAATACACACAATTCCCTAGACCAGTGATGGCTAACCTTTTTGAGCCCGAGTGCCCAAACTGCCGCACAAAACCAAAGAATTTCCTCAAAGTGCCAGCACGTCATTTGCATAAGTGGTCTTATTTGCATAAATATTTGCATAATGTTACCATACACTAACTTTTAGTAAACATGTCTCTTAATGAGTGTATGGATAAAGAAAGACTAAAAGATTTCTACATTACTATAATCCAGTGCCAACCGCCAGGCACATTAGGAACTACTACAAACGCTGCCCATTTAGAACCCATAGCAAACCCGCCGTATCCTGACAGCATTACCAGGACTCACAAAGCACCATACCCTACCTATCAAAAGGCAACACTGCAAATATTAAACCAATACATTTCAGTGAATACTGGGGAAAGAGAACAAGTGGCAACGTCAAATAGGAATTTCCTCTTGTACCAAACAAAGCGCAGATGTTAATGATGCACATTTCCCAGAGCTGACATATTCCAGTTAATAAATTCAAAATAAAGAGATATCTTTTTACCTTTTGTGCATTTTTTTTCAGTTGCAATTGGTCCAGCCATTTTCTTCTGGTTTCTTCATGTTTTCTGCTAACTCTCCATCGTCTGCTGTCCATTTGTCCTTTCTTCTCTCTTCTAGTTTTTTTTCCATTCTCTCTCTCTCTACATCTGCTTTAACATACTAATCTTTCTCCTTTTGCTCTTTCCTCATTCCTATTTCATCCACACAAATTTTACCCCTCCATTCTCAATCCCCAATTACTCTCCCAATACCTGGCCAATTGTAGATTTTTCATCCCTCCTACACAAAATATTTTTCCCCTCTCCATTTTACTCTCCCAGCCCCATCCCATTCTAATCCTCCCCCAACATCAGCTCCCTTCTAGTTCCAGTCTCACCCAGCATCCATTCCCTTCTTCAAGCCCCCCACTTCCCCTCAGCCCATTTCCATTCCAAGCCCCGTTCCCATCAGCTATTTGCAGTTCAAGCCCCCTTCCACTCAGCCCATTTCCAGTCCTAGCAAACCCCCCCAACCCATTACCAGTCCTAGCCCCCCATAGCCCACTCCCAGTCCTAATCCCACCAACCCATTTCCAGTCCTAACCTCCCCATCAGCCCACTCCCAGTCCTAATCCCCCATCACTCAATTTTTAGTTTAAGCCCCCCCAGCGCCTATCACCACTCCTAACCCCCCCAGCGCCCATCACCACTCCTAAACCCCCCAGCCCAGCGCCCATCACCACTCCTAACCCCCCCAGCCAGCCCAGTGTCCATCACCACCCCTAACCCCCCCAGCCCAGTGCCCATCACCACTCCTAAACCCCCCCACCCCAGCCCATCACTACTCCTAACACCCCCCAGCCCAGCCCAGCACTACTCCTAACCCCCCCAGCCCATCACCACTCCTAACCCCCCCCAGCCCAGCCCATCACCACTCCTAACCCCCCCAGCCCAGCCCAGCCCAGCCCATCACCACTCCTAAACCCCCCCACCCCAGCCCATCACGACTCCTAACCCCCACCCCCCCCCCCAGCCCAGCCCAGCCCAGCCCAGGGAAAATTTTAAAAAAAAGAAAACCTGTCTGCTGCCGCTGTACCCGGCAGATCCTGCCCTCCCCGTAGCAGCTCTCTCTTAGGAGCTACAGTCAGACGCGCCGGCTTGCAGAGCGCGAGGGAAGAGTTCCCTCACTGCTCTGTTAAGCCCGCGGGGGCTGATGGGAAGTTCCCATCAGCCCCCGCGGGCTTAACGGAGTCGCGAAAGGGAAACTCTTCCCTTCGCGCTCTGCAAGCCGGCGCGTCTGACTGTAGCTCCTAAGAGAGAGCTGCTACGGGGAGGGCAGGATCTGCCGGGTACTGGGGGGCCCCGCGGCACGCTCGATTCTGCCGCGGCGGCCCCGACAGCGACAGCAGACAGGGTTTTTTTTTTTTTTTTCGATTGCGGACCTTCCCGCGTGCCAGCTGCAAGGCCTTCGCGTGCCACAGCTGGCACGCGTGCCATAGGTTCGCCATCGCTGCCCTAGACTATAGGGTTGTCCTTACCATGCCCAAAGGGTGTTGTCGTACCAGAATATACTTGGATTTAAGGACGACCTGGGATCATTGTACCCCTTCAAACATCCTGCCCCATGTCTTGACCTTCCTTGTTTGAGCACCTGTCTTTACAGGGGCCTACTCCCTAGACAGAGAATCCACTCTTAGGTGAGCCCTACTCCTCCCCACCCCATAACTCCTCACAGGTGGAGGGCTGAAGGTCCAGGAACTAGTATATCACTCTGTTACTCTTCTCTTTACATGGATTGGCTGACGGCCAATTCCTGATGCTGCCCAGTATCTCCATAGATAATTGTGTGACATCTCCTGTGTCCATTGTCTTGCCAGTATTTCTTTCTGAATTCCTGAGAATTCAGTCTCTTGTGGGAGACGTCCGTGGCTTATAAAAGCCATTAGGTATTCTCAGCCATCATTCTCTTGGGCAAGTACTACTCCCAAATTTCCTTCTGAGTTATCCGTTTGCACTATGAAGGGGCACTGAAAGACAGAATTCCTCAGAACTACATCTGAACACAAGACCTCTTCAAATCTTGGAAGACCTCCTCTGATTTTTTTCAGACCATAAAACCATTTCTGTTATGGCTTTCTTAGTCCACTTTCCTCACCACAGAGGGGGATTTAACATCTTTTATAACTGGCTAGGTTTAAGAAAGTTCTCAACTGCTGCTTTTTTGAGGAGGACACTCTTGGATAATGGTTTCCACTCTTCATTTCCGTAACTGCAGTTGCCTCCTTTTTGAGATTTTTCCAGGTGCTGCTAGTCTAGTTACTTTTCTGTATTCTGGGCAATCATGTCAGAGATCGTACCACCATTCTTCTGTACCTATTTTCCAACAAATCTCCCCAGCCTATCCTTAACCAAGGCTTGTCTCATGGTTTCTTGGCTTATGTAGGGGCCCATGAGGCCCATTCTTTTTTTGAGAGCTTTTTTTACAGTCACCTTAAGTTGTCCAAAATCTCTGGTTTCCTCTTGACAAGGTTGTCAAGGTTTGAATAGTTGGGTCCATAGCATTGCAAAATCTGGGATAATTGGATATGAGTGACCAAGTAGCATCCTACTTCCAAGTTGACTTGTTTGCTCCCTGTCCCTAACTCTACCTGGGTTGTTGGGTACTGTTGTTGATTTCCATGGACACAAGTGAGATTCACTAATTGCTCATAATCAATCTGAGATCTTTTTAGAGAATCCTTCAGGACTAGAGTCTTAACACCCCCTAAATTAACAAGTGCTTGGGGGGGGGGGGATCCGTCCAACTTCACTGGAAATATGAACTTGTAATCTTTTGAGCCTGGAGTAATCACAAAATTACAAATATGCGAAATCCTCCAATAAACTCTCATGTTTTCCATTATTTCTGGACACCTCCTGGCATAGTGGCTGCCTTCTTTGCTATCAAAATAAGCCAAGGCTTCTGAATGTTGAGGCCTATATGTGGACAGAGACAGACCCTTCTCGCTGGTCTAGTCTAAAGAGAGCACTTAGATTTCTGCTTGTGAATATTCGGGTTCAGTGTCTTTTGTGGTTTAGAGTTCTAGGGCAGGGGTGGGCAATTCCGGTCCTAGAGGGCCGCAGACCAGTCAGGTTTTCATAATGTCCCTAATGAATATTCATGGACCTATTTCCATACAATGGAAGGCAGTGGATACAAATATATCTCATGAATATTCATTAGGGACTTCATGAAAACCTGACTGGTCTGCAGCCCTCCAGGACCGGAATTGCCCACCCCTGTTTTAGGGCACCCACTGGGCTTGATAGAAGGCTTCCCAACTTCCAAGGCTCCATCTAGAGCAAAGTTTGCATGCTGATATACCCACTACTATATATAGACATTTAAGTTAATTTGAAACTGATCCAACATTATCATCTTGGCCACCTCCAGACCAATCCTTTCTCCTGACTGCAGCCAGTTCCAGGTTATGTCCTTCAAATGGTAGAAAAGTCTTGCCACATCGTCATGATGAATGTTTTGAAAATGCTTTGCGTATGAAGAATCTCCGTTTGTTAAATTTTCCCCGCACTCACTACCTATCTCCGCATATATTATTTTCTAAATATATGAAAGATATTCTGAGAATTCCAGATCCAGATTCCATAGTTATATCTAAATTGTATTATCTGCCAATTGGTATTAGAGAGAATACGGTTGTGGGTTCGGAGACTGGTTGTGCTGTTGCGGGGGAAGTAGATCATTTATCTGTGTGGAGCTTAGATTTATCAGATTTCTTAGAAACTCCGACAGAGGAGATTCCTACTCGTGCTACTTTATTAGTATCTTTCTTGTTAGAGAGAGATAAGGATTTGATTTTTCGTTCTTATTTTAAGTATAGGCATGAAAAGTTTTTTGGACAAGTGATACAGGTTTTTCCTGATGTATGTAGTACTCAAATGAAGAGGAAGGCCTTCCTTGCTCTCCGCCCTCAAGTCGTGGCATTTGGGGCCTCCTTTTCACTAAAATTTCCTTGTAAATGTGTTATTGTAGTTAAGGGTAAGACTTATATTTTCTTTGACTCTTCTCAGTTGGAAGTTTTCCTACAGGTATCGAGTTGAGAGATTTTGTTTTTATATTTGTTGTTACTTTTTTCTATTTCATGGCTCGTGCTTAGTATTAGGGGATTGTTTATAATTTTGGCTCTACTCTCTGCAGTAGTTTGATTATTATTATAATGTATTACACTCCATTTTGTGGGCTAGGTTTGTTATATATGCATTGTTTGTTTTCTTTTTCTGGATTGTCAATTTTCCTGTATTTCCTTTGTTGTCCTTGTATAAAAGGATTAAATAATAATAAAAAAGAAAAAAAAGAAAAGTCCTTCCGAGGACTGAAGTTTTCTGTTGAAAACACTGCTAATAGGTTTCTGGGTTACATCCTTTTCACTCCAGGATTTATTTTTTAATCTCCACGTGAGGTTTTCCATCAGGGTTTGCATCTTGGAAAGCAGCTCGGTTGTTGACAGTTAGAAGGTTGCTTAAATAAGTAGTCCATGTCTCTTTGGACCACCCTATTAAGTGGATAGTTTGTTCAGTGTTTATAAAAAATGAGTTCAGGTTCTTCTGGAAACCGGTTTAGGAATTTTAGGAGTTGGGAGAATCACCTTGGCTTGGATTAAAGAATTTTATTACTGTTGTATCCACTTCCTTTGTTCCTGCAAAGCCTCTGTAGTTGCTGATACCCTCTCACCAAGGTCTGGATTAGCTGTTCATTTCTTCTTAATTGACCAGGTGTCTTGCTTGATTACAAGGATGCTCCACATTTTGGATGAAGAGCAAATAGCTGTATTTCCACAAGAAAAGGAGAAATTAAAAAAAAAAAAAACCTTGTCTGTCCATCTCTAACTCACTTTTAAACTGGACAGAGCTGAGCTCTTTAGCCAAAACAACCACTTCTGCTACTGCAGTTGGGCCCAAAGCCCCTGAGGAGAATCGTGTGATTCCATAATCAACATAAAATATTCCTTAGGGGGTAGAAGAAATCCTCAAGCTACTACTACTGAGCATTTGTATAGCGCTATAAGACATACGCAGTGCTGCACAGACATGTAAGAGACAGTCCTTGCTTATCAGAGCTTGCAATCTAGTCAAGACAGACAACACAAGGGAAACATTAGGAGATCAGGTGAGTCAAGATCGGAAAGTGGCAGCGAAGAGGTGAGTTTTCAGCCTGGATTTTAAAAGGTCAGAGAAGGTGCCTGACGTACAGACTCAGGTAGTTTGTTACGGGTGTAAGGTGCAGCAGGGTGAAAGAAGCAAAGTCTGGAGTTAACAATAGAAGAGAAGGGCACAGACAGAAGCGATTTTCCAGAAGAGCGGAGTTCCCAAGGGGGGGGGGGTGTAGGAAGAGAGAAGAGAGGAAATGTAGTGAGGAGCTGCAGAGTGAATGCACTTATAAGTCAGCAGGAGAAGTTTGAACTGGATGCGGAACTAGATAGGGAGCCAATCAGGTGACTTGAGAAGAGGGGTAATGACGAGGATAGCGGAAGATTAGCCATGCAGCAGAGTGTTGAACAGATTGAAGGGGAGAGAGATGATTCAAAGGGAGACCAGCAAGGAGTAGGTCACAATAGTCAAGATGGGCGGTGATTAAGTGTCTCTTTGTAGTGTGTTCAGAAAGGAATGGGCAGATTTTTTTGATGTGACAGAGAAAGAAACAGCAGCTCTTAGCTCTCAGATGGATGTCTGTGGAGAAGGAGAGAGAGGAGTCAAAGATTGCCCCAAGGTTGCGAGCTGAGAGTTATCCACAGAGACTGAGAAAAGAGGAAGAGGAGAGGAGGTTTTAGGGGCAAAAATAAGAAGCTCAGTTTTGACCATGTTCATTTCAAGTGGCGGTGAGACATCCAAGCAGCAATGTCAGAAAGGCAGGCAGAGATCCGGGTCTGGATTGCGGAGAGATTTCAGGTGTAGAGAGGTAGATCTGGGAGTCATCAGCATAAAGATGATACTGAAAGCCGTGGGAAGAGATGAGCACACCAAAGGGACTGGGTATAGAGAGAGAAAAAGAGTGGACCCAAGACATCCTTGGGGTACATCAACTGAGAGCAGAATAGCAGCAGAGAAGAATCCACCAGAACAAACATTGAAAGAGTGATGGGAAAGATAAGAGGAGAACCGGGATAGTACAGAGCCCTTAAAACCAAGCGAGGACAGGGTATCAAAGAGAAGGTTGTGGTCAACAGTGTCAAAAGCAGCAGAGAGGTCAAGAAGGATGAGGACTGAATAAAGGCCTTTGGATTTTGCCAGGAACAAGTCACTGGAGACTTTGGCAAGAGCCGTTTCAGTAGAATGTAAAGGACGAAAGCCAGATTGTAAAGGATCCAGGAAGGCTTGAGAGGAAAGAAAAGGCAACGGCGGTGAACCGCACATTTAATTAGCTTAGAAATGAAGGGGAGGAGGGAGATGGGTCGATAGTTAGAAGGACAGGTAGGATCAGGTGAGGGTTTCTTGAGGAGAGGGGTAACTACAGCATGCTTGAAGGCTGCAGGGACAGTTGCAGTGGAGAGCGATGTTGAGAATATGAGAGATGGAAGGGACAACAGTGGAGGAGATGGGACTTAGGAAACAGGTGGGAATAGGATCAGAGGAGCAGGTGGTGAGTTTGGAGGAGGAAAGAAGGTGTTTGGTTTCCTCCTTAGAGATCACAGAGGGGGAAAGTTGGGAGTGAAGAGCGAGAGGAGGGGAAGGAGGGGATGGAAGCTACCCCCATCTGTAATAATGTGAGCATGTGGCCATGTTCTGTGCCTGTGGTGAGGTTTTAAACATAAAATAAAACCAGCCGAGCTGAAGTTCAGAAAAAGAAAAAAGTAGTTATTTGCTTCAACAAAAGATGTGCCTACCTTACCTCAAGGCTGAAAACAGGGTTACAACTGAATCCTTCATACATATATTCTCCAGACATATTCCTAGGCCTCTCTGCTTTATCCTCAAGCTAGGATTTTATTTATTTATTTAACCTTTCTTTTATACCATTGTTTTAGCTGCTTCTCCCTAGCCCTGCCATTGATCCAGCTTCCTCAGTTATACAGTTGTACACTTGTTAAGGTGGGCTGGATTTAAGGAAGACTGGGATCTCTTCTATGTACCTCTTCACAGTCCCATTCCCCTAAGATCCATAGCATCAAAATGGTGAAATCAATGGCAGTAAATATTTTGTGCCAAGTAGGAAATACCTAGTAAAATTCTTAACTGACAGAGGTACTGGTATCACCTTCTGCCCATAGATTTAGATTAGTCTGGACCAAAGATTAATTTTATTCCTATCAAGCCCCACATTTCACACAGAAACGTAATTAATAGGATACTTAATAAATCGGTAAAAAATTAGCTATTACATCAATCTTTTGTGGATTTTCTGGGAATCTTTTCTGTTCTTGTTCTAGCTCCTTGTTTGTCCCTTACCTTTTGTTTCCTGGTTATACCCCCATAGTTGCTGGAATTTGATTGGTGTCCTATTCATTCCTCTCCTTTATGTTTCTCCATTTATGTTTATTGCCTTTTATTCTTTTTATTGTGTGACATTGTTGTTGTTAAGTGCCGTCGAGTCGGAGTCGACTCATGGCGACCCTCTGGATAGCTATCCTAAATTGTGTTCGGTCTTCAGTCAGGCGGCTCATTGCTGACAGACTGGTACCCGTAGCTGCTGTTATTGTATCGATCCATCTCATTGCTGGCCTTCCTCTTTTACGTTGACCCTCTATCTTGCCAAGCATGATGTCTTTCTCTAATGATCTCTCTCTTCGCATGATGTGTCCAAAGTATGAAAGTCAAAGTCTTGTCATCTGAGCTTCTAAAGAAAGCTTAGCTTTGATCTCCTCTAGTACCGACTGGTTTGTTCTTCGGGCAGTCCATGGTATACACAGTATTCGCCGCCAGCACCATAATTCAAAGGCATCCATTTTCTTCCTATCTGTCTTTTTCACTGTCCAGCTTCCACATCCATATGATGTTATTGAAAATACCATGGCTTGAACAAGTCAAATCTTTGTATGGAGAGAGACATCTCTGCTCTTGAGAATCTTATCTAGGTCTTTCATAGCCATTCTGCCAAGAGCAATGCGTCGTCTGATTTCTTGACTGCTTCTTGCTTCTTTATTGATAGTTGATCCAAATAGGTTAAAGTTGTTCACAATTTCCATTTCTTCTCCTTCAACGATGAACCTGTTGATTATGCCAGTTGTCATGATCTTTGTCTTCTTTACATCAAGGTGCAGGCCCATTTTGAGACTATGTTCTTTGATTGTGAGAAGCAAATGTTTCAGATCATCTTCACTTTCAGCCAGTAATGTGGTATCATCAGCATAGCGAAGGTTGTTGATGAGTCTTCCACCAATCTTCACACCTCTGTTGTCTTCATACAATCCTGCTTCTCTGATGATTTGTTCTGCATATAAATTAAACAGGTAGGGGGAAAGTATGCAGCCTTGTCTTACACATTTGCTTATTTTAAACCATTTTCTGTTCGAACTGTTGCTTTTGAATCAATGTACAGATTGCGCAAGAGAACTATCAGGTGTTCTGGTATACCCATGCTTCTTAATGTGGCCCAGAGTTTCTCATGGTTTACCCAGTCAAAAGCCTTGCTATAGTCAATAAATCACAAATAGATATCCTTTTGGTATTCTTTAGTCTTTTCAAGGATCCATCTCACATTCACAATGATGTCTCTCGTTCCTCGCCCTTTCCTGAACCCTGCTTGCACTTCAGGTAGTTCTTGTTCCAGGTATGGTTGTAGTCTCTTTTGAATAATCTTCAGTAGAATCTTGCTGGCATGTGGGATCAGAGCGATTGTGCGATAATTTCCACAGTCAGTTGGATCACCTTTCTTTAGTATTGGTATAAACACAGATCTTTTCCAGTCAGTTGGCCATGATGTTGTCTTCCATATTTCTTGGCAGAGCCTTCTGAGTACAGGAACAGTTGCATCAGATTGCAGCAATACTTCTATGGGAATGCTATCAATGCCTGGTGCTTTGTTCTTTGATAAGGCTTTCAATGCTGCTTCAACTTCTTCTTTCATCATCAGTGGTTCCCAATCATAAGGTAAACGTTGAAATGGCTGTTGGTCCACTTGATCTTTATCATATAAAAACTCTGTATATTCCTTCCACCTTTTCTTGATCTTCTCAGCATCATTCAACATAGAACCTTGAGCATCTTGTAACATTCCAATTCGAGGCTGAAACTTTTTCTTTAACTCTCGTAGCTTTAGGAAAGCCGATCTTGTTCTTCCTCTAATAGTTTCTGCTTCTATTTCCTTGCAAGTGTCATTGTAGTACTTTTCCTTGTCCTGTCTTGCTGCACGTTGGAAATCTTTGTTGAGTTCTGCATTTGTCTTTCTTTCTCCTCTGGCTTTAGCTTCTCTGCGTTTCTGGTCAATTTTCAGTGTTTCTTCCGTCATACATTTTGGCCGTTTTTGCTTTTTCACCTTTTATTTATTTATTTATTTAATGTTTTTGTATACCGCACTATTCGGCTTCAGTGCGGTTTACAAGAAACAGGTTTGTACAATGTGGAACAGCCATACATTGAACTAACATAAAACAGGGAATTTAAACATGGATAACAGGTGAACTTTATACATTATATACAAGAGAGGATTGCATCATAGCTGAGTTTATGATACAGGCCCTAAAGGAGATGGTTGGATGAGGTGGAGAGTTATCATAGGAGATTGGTTAGGCGGCGGTGGATTGAGAGACTGTAGGGTCATGTGATACTGTCTAGGTGATGTAGAGACTTTTGTAGAGACTTCTCGCTTTCTTCCAACACAACCTTCTTGATGTCATTCCATAACTCTTCCGGAGCTCTGTCATTTGTATCTAAAGCAGCAAATCGATTTTGCAGGCAGTCTTTAAATTCCAGTGGTATATTCTCAAGGTCATATTTTGCTGCATTCATGAGTGGTTTGCTCTTTTTCAACTTTAGCTTGAGTTTTCATACTAGTAGTTGATGATCTGTACCACAGTCAGCTCCAGGTTTTGTCTTTGTTGATGTTACAGAGCTTTTCCATCGTTGACTTCCACAGATGTAGTCAATTTGATTTTTATACAATCCATTGGGTGAAGTCCATGTGTACAGTCGCCGCTTGTGTTGCTGGAAGAAGGTGTTTGAGATGAATAGATCATTGGTCTTGCAGAATTCTATCAGTCTTTCTCCAGCTTCATTTCTGTTGCCAAGTCCATATTTTCCAACTACTTTGCCTTCTTCTTTGTTGCCAACTTTTGCGTTCCAGTCACCCATGACTACCAGGATATCCTGTTTGCATGTTCTGTCAATTTCAGCTTGTACTTGTTCATAGAACTCTTCAATTTCATTCTCTTCTGCAGCTGTTGTTGGGGCATATACTTGAATTATAGTTGTGTTGATAGGCAATCCTCGTAGACGAATAGAGATTAAGTGTTCGCTGACTGCATTGTATTTCATTACAGTTCTTGCAAGTTTCTTCTTTATTATAAATGCAACACCATTTCTTCTTTGTCTTTCATTTCCAGCATAGTAGACCATGTGATCATCTGATGCCAAGTGCCCCATGCCAGTCCATTTCAGTTCGCTGACACCCAACAGATCAAGTTGTACACATTCCATTTCATTCTTGGCCACCTCCAACTTGCCTTGGTTCATGCTTCATACATTCCATGTTCCAATGTGTAAGACATCTTTACAGCTTCTGACTCTCATTTCATGCGATGCGCAGCTACATCAGCAGTCAGACTTCCCGAGGGCTTTGATCCAGCCACATCATAATTGCTGGCTTTACTCTGAAAAGTCTTCAGCTCTTCCCCAGTAGCTAGTTGAGTGCCTTCCAACCTGGGGGTCTCATCTTCCAGCACTACAGCACAATTTGTTTTGTTGTAACTATCCATTGGATTTTCATGGCAAGATACAGAAGTAGATTGCCGGGCCTTTCTTCTGCGCAGTTTAAGTTTGGTGTTGTTGCCGTTGTCACAAAAAATGTGATCCTCCACCGTCAACACTGTCCCATTCTGCTGCTGCCCAGATGGGTGGTTTGTCTTGGTCTGGCACCTCAGCTGAGACCTGTCCATCTTGGGAGACCCTGCCAGTAGTTAAACTACTGATAGTTTAGCTCTCAGCATCACTGATGCACGCAAGCCCTCACAGCACGACAAGCTGCAAACCAAGTGTGACATTAGTTTTATATAATTGTATGTCTGTAATTTTACTTTTTTGAAAACTACTATGATACCAGCTTCATTTGTCCAAATAGCTGTATAACAAATGTTCATAACTAACTAACTAAATATTAACGCCGGAGGTTATTTTAGAAGCCTTATTCACAATTCCCACATGTAAAATCAAGCATTTATACACAACAATTGCATCTATGGGGTATGTTTACTAAACCGTCTTAACGTGCATTCTCCCACGTTATTGCACGATAAGGCGCCTTAGCACGCGTTAACGCGCGCTAAGGCGCAAACGAGCGCTGAAGGCGGAGATAGGCTCCCGGAAGGCGGAGAAAGGCTCCCGGAGGGCGGAGGAAGGCTCCCCAGGGGCGGAGAGAGAGGGTCAATGGGCGGAGAGTGGGAGGGGAGAGGCTCCCTGCACACTAACGCTGTGAAATCCGAGGCTGAAAACTAACACCAGTGAAACCCTGGTGTTAGAGCTGATTTAAAGGGAAAAGAAACCATTTCCGTCAGCAATGTACAGCAAAACCAGGGAAACCTACAAAAAAGTGATAAGTGTGATACATGTGTACAGAACAAAAGGGCAAAGAAACAGTGAAAATGACCAGAAGAAAATGTAAAAAAAACATAACCAAGCTGGGCAATAGTGATATCAATGGGAAACATCAAAAAACACCCCAAGAAAGCTAAAAAAAAAAGATATGAATTTTGGAAGGGTCTATGCTCTGTCCCCATACAAGGTGAATGAGCCCACAGTGAAATTGCGCTGATCAGGGTTTTCCTCTCCATTGGACAGGTTTCCTATGGTGTGCACATGTTCCACAACAGCAGGGCAGGCATGTCGGAATGGGCAACTGGACAGATGCTGGAAAAGGGGACACCGAGGGCTGCAGGCGGCACATGCTGTGGTGCAGCTGGGGCACAGTGCGGACTAGGGTAATGCCTAGCTGGCCCATAGGAATGCTGAAACAGTAGAGCAGCCAGACAGCAACTGCTGAGGGCCCAACATGGGCAAGAGTGTGCTTCCCACGGTGTCACAGGGAATAGTACCCAGCAGGTACCCCCAATGGCACGGAACATTGGCAGGCAGGTGCTGGGGGAAAGCGTGGACAGCTATGCAGGCACCCCTACCCCAGAACCCGCACCATAGGCAGCCGCCTACCCGCACACTGGATGGCCTGAGACTGCGCAGCACCAGCACCACCAGCAGAAGGGCATGTCAGCATGGTGGCAGAGGGGTACTGGTGGTGGAGGGGGCAGTGGCAGCTGCCCAGAGCAGACCATGGCCTAGTCCTGTTTAGGTGGGTGCCGTGCACTGCAACAGACAGGCTCTGTCTGACAAACAGTCATGGTATCTCCAGGGAATGCATCTCTGTGGCAACATGGTGGTGCAGTGAACACAGCCAGTGTGTTCAGGAGCAGAAGGTCACAGGTTCAAGTCCCAGCTGTGGTTCCTGCCAACCCAGTCCCCATATTTTACCCACTACTAAAACGTGCTAATATAGACAGAACCTTTATTGCAGATAACAGAAACAAGCCCAATAAACCTACATTTTACCCTACAGAGCACAGACACCATAAACATGCACATTACCTAGAGCAGAGTCTCCCAAATGCAGTCCTGGAGGGCCAAACACCATTCAGGTTCCATGCTGCCTCTAATAAACACGGCTGTGCTGCATGTCTATGCACCGCCCCCATGGTATGCAGATGTATCTCATGCATATTCATTAGGGACAGCATGAAAACCCGAACAGTGTTTGTCCCACCAGGACTGGAGTTGGGAACCTCTGCCCTAGAGCAGCGGCCAACAGGGGCAGACACACCCTCACCCACAGGCTCCATTATCCAAAGCCTCCTGGAGAGGCAGGATGTTGGGCCCTGCATGCATCTCCCAATACTAGCACTTGCATACCTTAGCAATGCCACCCTAAACCTGGGAATATTGTACACACCTATCAAACGGTTGCTATGATTACTGGCAGATAGCAATTCCTAAGTAAAGCACAATTTGCTGATTGAGCTGCATCATAGCAACCTTTCTGCTGTCTGTGGAGTGTGCTTCAGGGCTGATGTCTGACAGTGTTTACCACCCTGGGGAGTGACCCCAACAGTATTGCGTACCATAGCCATGCCTGCACTGTGCCCAGGACTGGTGCGGTGGCCAGGGCTGCCAAGAGCCTCTATATTTTCACAATGCTGGCATAGGTGTGGGAGCATGTGTTTGTCTATCCAGTGTGTGGTGTCTGCCAACACCTTCCTCAGTCCACACTTTTGCCAGTGTAAGCCTGCCAATGTGCATAATGAGGAGCAAGGTACCATGGGTATAGCCCGGACAGGGTGGCCTGGCCAGGATGCATCTGCACAGGGCATAGGGCAATGGCTCGGACATTGTAGTGCCTGACAACTACCTGAATGGACAGGGTGGCCACAGCATGTCCTGCTGGGAGGTCACTCTCACCCTGACTGAGCAGTGACCACGGCATGGCTAGGTTCCCCCATAGTGCTGTATAGTGTCTTTCTCATGTGATGTTTATGGTTCCCTTTTGGGGCCCAATCACTGACTTATCTGCTTGGTGTGTATGCTGACATCCCAGTTCTGGGTACATGCATCTCCTCCAGAAACATGCACTATGGACTAGCTAGCAGACTGTTTGCAGCTAGTATATGTCTGGATGGAACATCTTGCAGGGTGCAGCAGCTGGAGGCTTGCTGCTGGAGAATGTCAGATAGTGGTGGGGGGCAGATGAGCATTTCCAGGCCTTCTGTCTGCCTTGCCTTATGGATGTGTACAGATCTGCATTGCCTGCCCTGTATGGTGTCTGTTCCCCAGGGCAAAGGGGTTGATGGTCCTCTCTACTGCCAGCATTGCGGGGAGGTAGAGTGTGGCTCTGTTGGTGGGAGATCCTGTTTCCCACCCCGAGCCACAGAGAGTGGGTTGGGTGGTGGTACATAATCCACCTATGGGTCCAAATACCCCCCCCCCCTTCACCTACATCATGTGACCATAGTACCAACACAGGATATGCACTATTTTGGGTGCATCATAGCCCATAAGGGCTAGACATGACTGAGAAATACAGATGTGTCTGCAGGAACTACCTATCACACACACTAGCACTGATGGAGACCTGCAGCATAGCCTATTTCAGCCATGGAAGGTGCTGTGGACCTGGTGCTGGGTGCCCCACCTCACCCTCAGGGTGAGCACAGTACCTGCACAATGTGACGGTCTGTAGCTACTCTGTGCCAGTAACATACACGGTCAGTACCCCCTACCAGGCTGAGGTGCTGTGGGGGTGCACATGGTCAGTTCCCCCTACCAGGCCGAGGTGCTGTGGGGGTGCATACCCCATCTTGTGATCATCTGTAGATTGCTGATTTGCATGTGCAGTGCATCATGGGTACGGGTGGGTTAACCCTATCCTGGTAACCATAGCAGACTGTTTGTGTGGTGACATGCAGTCCTTCTGTAGCCAGCCAGGGACTTGTTAATAGCTGTAGCCCACTGGTTACTTCACTGCCTGTGGAGCCAGAGGTCATGGGTTCAAACCCACAGTGGGGTTATTTGATAGGGCTATCCTGAGCATTGTCAATTTTTAATGTACATTAGTGCTGCCAGCAAAAACACCCTCAGAGTACTGTAATCATAAGGTGCCTCAGAAGGCGCTTTATAGGGTGCCCTATAAAGCGCCTTCTAAGGCACCTTATGGTTACAGTCCATATAAGGTGCCTTATAAGTTGTCCTATGGAGCGCCTTATAGGGTGTCCTATAGGGGACATTATAGGGTGCCGTGGCAGACAGTGCACTTTATAATTTGCCCTATGGAGTGCCTTATAGGGTGCCTTATGTGGCACCTTAGGTTATGGCACGTGAGGGTGTGTTTGCTGGCAGCAATAATTAAAATACAAATAAAATGCCTCAAGAAACAATACTTACATGTCAAAGCTGATGCCTCAGCCAGCCTTATGCATTAGGCACACTGGGGGATCAAACTCATGACCCCTGTATCATCAGTCAGTGTATTAACCATTGTACTACACCTCTGTTTCTGTGTTTGCATGTCTGGGCGCCTACTTAAGATTACCGCGCGTTAACGTGCTTAGCGGCGCTTAGCCAATTAATGTGCGCAGCAGCACGCATTATCGCGCGATAATCCCATTTTGCTACTTTAAGACTGAAACGCCCACTCCTTTTATGGCAGCCTGCACACTATCGCCGGGTGCACATTTAGACGGTTTAGTAAACATACCCCTATGTGTAAATGATGATTTTAGAAAGGGCTGCATTTCCACGTGAATGCCTTGACTACGTACATAGGAATTGCAAGGAGGCATGTCAAGGGGCATGGTTAGGGAGTGGCCTGGGTGGGTCAAAATCTATATGTGTATTCCCCATTTCATATAGGAAGTACACGTGCATTACTGCACTTGTCTACGTGGGGATTTACAGTAGTTCTTTGATACGTTTAGGTTTCTAAACCGTGCTTATTTCAAAAAACTCTTAATCCCTTGTTGTTTATGTCCCATTCCAAACTGAAATTAAATAAAGAAAGCAGCCTCTGTAATTAATTGGTGGTATTTTTACATTTCGGTTTGTAAAATGGACAAACTTGTATGTGTACGTTGTTAAATACCAGCTTCCCAATTTGAATACTCATCTGACATCTGTAATGTTCCAAGTTTTCTCCATTGATTTTTCCCACGTGTAGATTTTCAACATAAGATATGCCATACTGGGTCAGACCAAGGTCCATCAAGCCCAGTATCCTGTTTCCAACAGTGGCCAATCTAGGTCATAAGTACCTAGCAGTTTCCCCAAAAGACACAGGTTCCACAATGCTTGTATTGGGTCAAACCGTGATATCCTGGGTCCCTTTTTAATAATGGTTTATGGACCTTTCCTCCAGTAACTTGTCCAAACCTTTTTTAAACCCAGCTACACTAACAGCTCTTACTGCATCCTCCAGTAACAAATTCCAGAGTTTGATTACACGTTGAGTAAAAAAATATGTTCTCTTATTTGTCTTAAATAGTTTACCCTGTAGCTTCATTGCATGTCCCCTAGTCTTCCTATATTCTAATGACGTAAACAATCAATCTACGTTTACTCGTTCTACTCCGTTCATTAATTTATACTGTAGACTTCTATCATATCTCCCCTCAGCCGTCTCTTTTCCAGGTTAAAGAGCCCTAACCTTTTTAGTCTTTCTTCATAGTGGTATCCTTCCATCCCCTTTACCATTTTGGAAGCTCTTCTCTGAACCTTTTCTAATAACGCTATATCCTTTTTAAGATACGGCGACCAGAATTGCACACAATATTCAAGGTGCGGTCGCACCATGGAATGATACAGAGGCATTATAATATCTTTGTTTTATTTTCCATTCCTTTCCTTATCATACCTAGCATTCTATTTGCTTTCTTGGCCGCCGCTGCACCTGGGGAGCAAATACACGCGCACTCCTGTACTATTTTAGAAAAGGCTCCACGTTTAGTACAGCCTTTTCTAAAATACTGCCAAAATTGTGTATGTTGCAGCCATGAGATCTCAATTCAATTCTCTATGTACTACCTAAACTATGGCTTCACATGTCATTATAGTTAAAAGATGCTTGCGTTAACTGCCCCAATAACATTTAAATTAATAAGTACTAATTCTGTAGTTGGAGTCTGTCACTAGTCAAACATAATTATGCACTCAGCATTGGCTACTGGCTGCATAACTGCTTTGCATTAAATTTTTGGGCTGGTAAACAAATACATTTTATTGTATTTTGATACATGGCTAAAATATATTCTGTTAGGAGAGTATGGGGTAGGACAAAGGAGCTGATATTCAGAAGCACTTAGGAACATGTTTACTAAAATGTGCTACCTACATAGCACGGGACTAGCGCATATTTTTGGTGCTGTGCTAAAAAGTATCACAGTACCCTGTATTTGAAAACCTACACTTCCTAGGCACTTCCTGTGCAGGGCATGAGTGTTCCTACCACAACACTGCTAGCAGAGGCCTTCAAAGTCTACACTGCAAGTGCTTGATAGGAAGCAGCTATCGCCAGCACAATGGGTGGAGGTAGTCACTCCCCGTCATGGTTTTAATGCGGCAGGGGGATGGCTGATTCTGCCCCTTTGCATCTAGTGTGGTGCTCTGTGCTAGTAATGCGGCCAAACCCATGTTACTTGTGTGGGGATAGTAAATATGCCCTTAACTGGTTAGTAGCACCTGTCAACTGGATAAGTGCCAGCCAGTGAGATATTCAACAGCGCTGTCTGTATAGTGTCACTGAATATTTCCTGTGACGACTTTGGCGCTATCTTGTGGAGCTGGGGTAGAGCTCAAAGCTATCTGGTTAATGGCAATGTTAGAATTTAAATTTTTATTAGATTTTCAAATTAAACATCCAAGTTTTAGCATGAATGAATAGATAATGGTATACATAAACAAGATAACTGTTACAAGGAACAAACAATCATAAGGCCTAGTCCACATGTGAAGGAAATATAGAGGGGTACCAGGAAATAAACCAGCAATGGCTGGACAACCCAGCCAAAAGCTAACAATAAAAAGAAAAAAAAACCCTAAATTTAGCAGGTGGAGACTTAAACGTGAGCCATATGGGAAGGAAAAACAACTTGAACTGAAAATTCTTCTCTAGCATTTAAGAAGTCCAAGAGCTGCCTAGCTCAAAGAACAAATAGACTTTATCTTTGTACAAAACACAACATTTAACAGGAAATTTTAACTGAAAAGTGGCTCCAATGGTCAAGACCCTACACCAAAGGCCCAGGAACTCCCTCCCTGCTCAACTGGAAACCCCGAGACCAATCTGGAAACATTCTAACCCGAGAACCTAGGAATTGCACATTAAAGTTCCTTAAATAAGAGTGGAAAATTAAAGCTTTATCTGATTCCATCGCCAAGGTAGCAAGCAGGGTGGACCTGTCTGTGATCACCTCCAAGGAGTTTTCCAAAAACCCCATCAAGTCTTCTCCCCCCAATGAAACAGTCCAAGGAAGAGCATCTCAGTCTCTGGGCTCCAGAGACAGGTACTGCAGAAGTGTCATAGGTGGGAAATGCTCCAAGTGGAGTTTTAACACCTCTCTAAAGTATTTCCTCAGCATCTCCATTGGTAACAAAATTGGAGACCAAGGAAAGCTTAGCAGTCTGGTATTCCAGCGAACTTGATTTTCTAAATACTCAGTCTTCTGTGTAATCATACCTGTCTTTAATCTGGGCCAAAACCAGGTTCTGAAGCTGACCCAATTCCTGCTCCAATAGCAGGATTTTCCCTGCTGGCTGCTCCTGAATATTGCACTTAACCTCAATCAATTCAGAACTTACTGGACCAACAAGAAGGTTTAGAGAAGAGTTCACCCACAGTGCATCCATTGTAATCACATCTGGCTTAATCAAACTCCAGAAGATGCAATTCTCCAGTCTGCCCTGTTGCCACCTCCACAGCAGAAGACATTGACTCTGCTACCCCTCCGCACAACATCACACTCTCTGGAGTAACTGCTGCCACCAGTGAAGTGCCCTCCTCGGAGGGGAGCACAGCCAAGTCGGAGGGAAGCACAGCTTCAACTAGCCGTATACTTCCGGGTCTTGGTGGGGAGGTACGCAGCTCCAGAGAAAGCTGCACTCCCGAAGTGCACAGAGTTGAAAGATCTTCTAAAGGCCCCGCTGAAGACGCCGCTCCAGGCCTGAAGGAAAAGTCACAAAAATCCAAGATCTTCTGCCCAGGAGGATTTGCTGAAGCAGGACCTGAGGGTACGTTTACGTGCTTTTGGTGACCCATTCTCCAGTCGCAACTCAAACCCCGAGGCACAGACTCAAGGGACAGAAGCAGCTAACCAGCGACGCTCCTTCCTGCCACCATCTTACTTCCTCCCTAATGGCAATATTAAAACTGGCCTAACTTCAGAAGGATAGCTATCCCGATAACAGGCTGACTATTATCACTATGCCGCTGGTGGCGCCAGACACTGCTGAATCCAGATATCCAGTGCCGGCCCGATCTAGATACCAGCCCTGAATACCTCGATTTTATTTATCCACTGCAGTTGGTGTCGAAAAAGAAACACTGACCACAGTGGCTCACTACTGACCCCAAAATTTATAGGAAGAGTTGCAATACAGATAATGTTGTCCTTATAAATGGACTGTATAAAAATAGCAGGCTTAACTTTATATGAAGAACTTACTCTTATAACATTAACAGTGTGTATTCGGTGGTCCAGCTTAATGTGGCAGCTGTTCCAGGGAATATTGCCCTCACAGAGTGCAGTGATATGCATCCATTGAACGAATATTCTTTTCATTTTGCATGTCAGCAGAACTGCAGTTATCAACCCCAAACCACCCTATAAGCATCAAGGGATGATTTATTTTCCAAAAGGTGATTTAATTATGACTATTTACAAAGCTAAGACTGCAGCCTGCGCCCAGGTTTTAAGTTTGTGTTAATTCATTCCATCTTCTCTAATGTCAGCCCAACGTTTCACAGTGGAGAGCAGAAATATAGTATCTAAAGTATTCCATGAACATAAACATATTTTAGAGATGTTGAGCAGAAAATAACCTACAAAATTTCTCTGTAGTTAATAAACTCTCAACGCTCATTTCATAACTATAGTGTCCGGGTTTTTTATTTTTTTTATTATTTTTACTTTACTTGCTTGTTTTCTTTCCATTATTTTGCTGCAGACAACTGCATAGCCCAGCAGCAAATGAGAATTATGAGTCATTAATCAACATATTTTTTCTAGGCTATACTTTACCATCTGGATCACTTACTTTGTCTAATGCAAAAAGAGGACTTCAGAGAGAAGGAGACAAAAATATGTTCTCCTCATATCTTTTGTTTTGTTTTCTTCTTGTCAGACCAGTTCATTTCAAACGCATTCTGAAATATCTGTTATGTTTTCAGATAATTTACATGAAATAGAGATGAAGTTTCCACAGCTGTTACTCAGAGTAATAAATCATTCCAGGAAGCCCTTATGTGTAATTATGACTTCAGATTGTTCACATATCATTCATTCCTCAGCCATGCATTCTGATTCTTCCAGTCAGACATTGTTGTGATCCAGGTGTAAACTTAGAAGTCCATCTGGCCAATTACCATTCATTCTATGAGTTACTCTCATGTGTGAATCTAAATTTAGAGGGGGAATAAAAGAAAAAAGGATGAAGTTGATCCATACCATTAAGATGGTATCCACATCTGATTCCAGCACCGGCCAAAACGAGTTAGCAAATGTCAGCTGCTTGCTATGGACTGAATGGCACAAAATCATATCTGAGCAAGCATACATACAGGCTACATTTCTGTACATTTTTGTAGTGCCAGAGATGATATCGTTGGCAATTTGTGAGATCCCACAGCATGCCATGCATTAGGAGGGCAGTCAAAGAGTGGCCCCATCGATTTTGGTCAAATGTTGTGGAAAACCGGCACAATACGAGTTAGTAAGAAATTTGAGAGACCGAGATCATACTCGACTTACCCTGGATTAAGAGTGAGGTTCATTAGTATTACTGCTGTGTTATGCACAAACCTAACCCATTGCCCTGCGAGAAATATAACATCTACTAGTATGTGATATGCAAGTGTTCTTGGGATCAGAGAATGGGCTATGCCTGGTGTGAGATCAGCACTTATATGCATATTTTATAAAATGCACACATTTTATAAAATATACTGCTTTTCTACCAGTTAAAGTGGTATACATTCAGGTATTATATATCTATTTTTCTCTTGTCCCTGAAGGGCTCATAATCTGTTCTTGTACCTGAGGCAACAGAGGGTTAAGTGGCTTGCCCAAGGCCACAAGGAGCACCTGTGGGACTAGAAACCCCAGTCCTTCTGACCCAAGGTTGCTGTCCTCTAGAGGGGTTCAAACCCCTGGCCATCTAGCCAGAGGTAACTTGCCCCAACTACTAGGCCACTCCTCCCTCTTTCTAGTGTATGCAAATATGAAATTCCTCTTGCCTCAAAGACGTAAACACAATTGATCCCTCAATCACTCATGCAAATTCCAGGTCCAAACAAGCAATTAGCTGATGCTTCTACCTGTGTCGGAGCAGGCGTAAATGACGATATTAAGAATTTTTTTAGGTATGTCTGCACTGCCATTGCAAAATTGAAACCATGTGCATATTTTTTATTCCCACTCAAAGTATGCCCACAGCATGCCCCTTTCAAAACCTTGTGCAAGGGTAATAGAGAAACTAAGATAAAAGGGGGGCATTGTTCTCTAGGCAAAATTATATTTTTAGAAATGGAATGTTTTCCCAGCACAAGTTACCAGGTTGAGAGTAATTTTATAAGTTTGCCTAAATTGGGAGGCCTAATATGGGGAGTAGTCATGGTTAAAGTGTAACCATGTACATTTAGGTCAGCTCAGGAGCTTGACAACTGAGGTTAATGCATATGGCTGAAGTACCTCCTTCATGATTCCATCAGTGTTCCTCCCAGACTGTTACCTCAAGCACGTCGGGTAGAAGGACGTACCTTCTTGTCACCATGTGTGCTTTTACTCTTGGGGTAATTTTATAAAAGGCCTTTTTCACACATACAACAGATTTGCATGCAATTAATCCTTTATAAAATTATACCTATAGATGGTTTCTCATAGTTCTTTCTCAGCTCCCTACCAGAAATGTCTGTTTTCTTCTTTTTTCAAACATATTAAATGGCATTTTACAAATGATATCCAAGGGCTATCGACATTCAAGCCAGAACATCTGGGAAAAAAAGGAGGCATGTCTAGGTTCAGGCACAATTTCACAAACGTAGACTTGCCTGTGATGTCCCCATCTGTGGGGACGTCTACCATACATAGACATCCCTAGAATAGAATTCCAGACCATGGCCATTTAGGAGTAGCCTAATGGTAGAGTAGTGGACTAATACCAGGATAGCCAGTGTTCAAATCCCACTGCTGCTGTCATCGTGATTATGTAGAGTACTGGGGATGGTGGCATGCCATGTTTTCTACACCCTCTGGTTGTTTTACGGCCAAAATAAGCACTTTCCCGATGTTTATTCCTACCTGGAGCAGGTATAACCTTAGACACAACTTCGAATGTCCAAGATGTTTCTGAGATCAGGTTGTGATGTCCATATTTTAGGGAATGCCCTGGCCATGCCTCCACCACTTGTACTTCCTCACGTTGGGGACATCCACAGACCTGGCTTCTAAAATGCTTCTGGAGATGTCTCCATGCTTTGGACATCTCTATGTTCATTTTCAGATGTCCAAAGCATGAATCGAGCTTCTAAAATAACTCCAATTATTTATATGATTTTGTAATTAACAAATCCAAGAGAACAATCTCAAGTGAAAAATAAAGGTAACTAAATATGAAAAGAATATATTCATAATAGAAAAACAGAAATAAGACATAGACCACTTAATTCAAGCCCTCAATATGAAGAAAACAAATTACAAAATTACAAAAGAATACAAGGCAGAGATTACATGTGATAAGCATTGCAAAAAGGCATGTTCCCTGATGGAGTGCATGGTTGCCTTATGTGAGTGAGTAGATTGAGCACTTAAGACTTACCAAGAGGATTAATGAACTTATATGACTAAATGGCTCGTTTCTTTCCTTTCTTCCCTTTGCAAACTCATACAACTCATACATGTCTTGGGGGTGGGAACGGAGATACATGATAGAGTATGACTCCTTACGGGAGCAGGGCTTGTGGTGCTGTATGAGGGAAACTACAGACCAGTAATTCTGACATCAGTGCAGTGCAAAATAGTAGAACCTTTATAAAGAACAAAATTACTGAATATATAGATAGTTATGGTTTAATAAGACAAAGCCAACATGGATTTAGCCATGGATAGTCTTGCCTCACTAATCTGCTACTTTTTTTGAAGGTGTAAATAAAGAGGTAGATAAAGATGAGCCATTAGATACAATTTATCTACATTTTCAGAAAGCCTTTGACAGGATCCCTCATCAGAGACTCTTGAGGAAATTAAAATGTCATGAGATAGGAGGCAGTGTCTTATTGTGGATTGGGAATTGTTTAAAAGAGAGAACAGAGAGTAGGGCTAAACAATGAATTTTCTCATTGGAGAAAGTTAGATAGTGAAGAAACCTCTAGCGATCTTTTTGTCATATTTATAAATGACTTGGAGATGGGAACAATTGAGGCGATCAGATCTGCAAATGACACAAAATTGTTCAAATTAGTTAAGTCGAAATAAGACTGTAAAAAATTGCAAGAGGAAATTGAGCATCCAAATGGCAGATGCAATTTAATTTGGACAAGTGCAAAGATCCCACATTAGGGGGTATTATTTTGGAAACCCTGTTCGTGCTTTGGATGACTGAAAATGAGACTAGAGATGCCCAAAGCATGGAGATGTTACCAGAACCATTTCAGAATCCAGGTCTGTAGACGCCCCCAGCATGAGGACATCCTGAGTTTGCTGGGGCATCCTCACCTGATCTCAGAAATGTACTGGACATTTGACGTAGTGGCCGACAAACAGGCATCTGAAAAGTGAATGTTTTGTCATGCAAATGTTTATGGAGACAGAGCTACATTAATATTCTCTTTATTTTACAATACAACAGCCAACACACAAGGGGAATGGGGGCTCATAATTCCATTTTGCTACACCGTTGGATGTCCTCTTCTCCCAGCTTGGGTGAGATGAACATCCCCGCCCCTTGCTTTTCTTAAGGGGATGTCTATGTGACCGCCAGCATGGATGTTCACATCAGGGACATCCATGTTATGAAAATTGGCCAGCGACATAGACATCCTCGTCATTATCTGCATGCATGCCCTGGATGTCCTGGATTTGACTTGGCTATCCTTTCTAAAACGGTGTCATTGAGGATAATATGTTGAAGTCATGTGTAGGCAATGCTATGCGTATGGACAGGCAGACAGATTGACCCTCAATGATAGGAGATTTTGCCTGATGTGGAACACGCCTAAAATCTATTGAAATGATTCAAATGAACCAAAGAAGAGAAAATAGGTAAGTTCCAGAAAAAAAAATAGAAAAGAGCTTTATATTTTGCCAGACACTAACATGGACATTTCAGTACCAGTGAGGCTCCTGACTGAGCATATAATACCTCGTTATCCAAAACTGTTCCTCCTCCTCCTCCTTGAAGATGGCTTAGCAGCCTCAGGAGAAATCCTTACTTTCAAATTGAGAAGCAAGTTTTTATGATATATAAAAATCAGTCAGTCACTCCACTCTATTGGATCGATTACAGGCACAACCCCCACTTAACTACCGTCAAGCTATGATGCCTTGCCTTATCTAATCAACACCCCCCTCCCAACTGCATGGAAGGGAGGGGGTACAAAAAAACCCCCTTTCCCTCCTTCACCCTCAAACACAGAGTTAAGTGTGCTGCTTTCAGTGTCCTAAAGCAATTAGAGGTTGTCAGGCTCAGCACATATAGAGGTGCCCCTCTACCTAGCCATAAAAATAGAAATGGGGGATTAAACTAGAGAAGCTACAAAAATAAGCCCTGACTGAATAAGCACCGTTCAAAAACGTATGCGTGCTTTAGAGACTGGTAGAAAACCCATGAGGGAAACTGTGTGAAATATACATTTATTCCCTTTGTAAGATGGAGAATACATGTATAAATTTTTTGTCTGCCTTAACCATGCCCAGAAAAAGTCCCCGGGGGGGGGGGGGGGGGGGGTATTCAGCAGTGGTGGCTAACGCTTTGGCTAACATCTTCACTAACTATTAGTGCGACAAAATATCCAGCTCAGCAGCATTTACATGATTTGCAAGTCTGTTAACCATGTAAATGTCTTGAAATACCCCCCCTTCCCCTTGTGTCCTGGTGATGTCTAAGTGCAAACAGCAGCTTTCTGAAATTGTCATTTACATGTGTAACCTATCTGATGTGGGGGGGGGGGGGCTTGGAAAAGGGACCACCTGAGTTTCTAAGTGAAAGTATGCACATGGAGGTAGGCCTCTTATTTAATACAAATAACATTTTTGCACACATATTCTCATGTGCCTAAGTACATGCTGCAGCCCAGCTCTGCTCTTGCAGATGTCTCTGCTTGCTGTGAGTGAAAGTGCATGCACAAGGCTAAGTAGAGAGAGGTTATGGAGCGAGGAATTAAGATGTCCAGGTCGGAACGTGGAAGATTCCCGCTGTATTTACAAAGGTTCTGCCAAGCACAGAGCCTCGTACAATCCAGTTAGGGCAAGCAGGAGCACACATCAATGTCTTATCATATCTAGCATAAGCAGCAATTTAAAAAATCTCCACATGGGGGGAAGAAGTGTCCTGATTTCCCTGTGTGAGCGTAAGAGCATATTTTTAAAATCACTGTTTTCGACAGCATCCATTCCCTCCCCCCACCCCCAGTACCTCCCCTTCAACATCCAGGTCCCCCTGATTGCTGCATGGTAATATCCAAAATCCTTCCTGACACCACTCCTACAATATCTGCACCCCTTCTGACTTCTTCTCCTGAACATCCTTCTCCTCTAATCCCCCTAGCATCCAAGAACCCCCTGACACAGAACCCCCCCTCCCGATCAACAATGCCACCTCCTGATCCCCCCCCCCCCCCCCCCCACACACACACACTCTTACCACGGATCCCTAATTTCTAGTGGGAAGCAGAAGTGTTCCCCAATTACTCCTGCTCCCTTGGTGTCCGAGTTCAAAAAAGGCACCTCTGACCCCTAGGAAGCAATCTCATTCTTATCTGAGTTAAAACTAATTGCTAAAACAGTAAATACTGCCATCTCAAATATGTCTGGGACAATCTATCTTTTCTTCATTAATTAATTCATTACTGCTAAGTACACTGTCAAAATGGAAAAAGGAAGAAGTAATGACCTAAAGCCATGAAGGAGTAATAATCTTCCTGCCTGTTCATCTTTCAACCCTCACCTGTCCAAAAGATTAATGAATAACACATTTAACCAATTAGATATAATAAGACATATTAGTGTTGCTTAAATGTACTTAATACTTTCTATCAACTATTTCCCTTTTTTTCTTTAGTGTACAGCCATGCATCATGCCAGTAAACTGCCTTTGCCTACAATGGCCCAATGCCAGCCCTCAGCTTGACAGGTTAATAATGAAAGTGTGTAAAAAAACGCAGGAATTAGTCAGCTGTCTATGGCAGACTGGCAGCAGAAAGCAAGTTCTGTACACCTCAGAAGTCACTAACTAATTAAAAAGCAGTGTTTCAATTTTGAATTGTGTATGTAATGGTAAGTTCAACCGCGTGCCTTGTACTTTTTTGGAACAGCATTGGGTTCTTAATTACCTTTGCATTCATAACGAAGCAGTCGGTCTAGAGATGGCTCAGGGCTAAACCTGAAAAAACTACATGCATTACTTTTGTTGGGCTTGAGTTCTATATACATCTATCCATCTGGAACAGTAGGCAGAAACTTATATTTCCTTGACTATACTTTATTTCTGCATGCACAAAATGGTACTTTTTCTATGAGCTATATTCAGGTGCATTAGGTATTTTCCTGTCCCCAGGGGGATTTCATTCTAAGGGGTATGTTTACTAAATGGCAGTAAGGTAACAGGCAGTAAGGGCGGCAATAAAGGGATGTAATCCTTAAAAGGTGTTGGATGGGTAGGGGGCGTTCCAGTGTAAAGTGCCCTATGGACCGTTTAACGCACGTTAACAGGGCGCCTTGACCATTTAATGCATTTTAACAGGCCATCGCATGTTAAGGTGACAAAACATGCTTTAAGGTGCTCTAAGGTGCTTTAAGGTGACAAGCATGCACCTTAAGGCATGAAATGGCTGTAACCCTAACGCTGGAAAACTTATCCCCCAGCCGAGCCAGAAGCGGCAGGATGTTTGCAGCAACAGGAGGATAGAGTAGGAGTGGTGATGTGCAGATCAGGCACAGGAAAGGCGAGTGCGAAGAGCCAAAATGTAGAAAAAATATCAGTGTAGGTCACGGTGTAGCAGCTTGCACAAGAAGACATTACCGTACACAGCTTCCAGAGGCAGAGTGATGGACTGAAGGAAGGATGGCAGCTGAGGAGAGGGTGGTATGGGCTGGCAGCACTGATGTGCAGAGCCCTGACTGTTACAGGCATGAAAAGATCTAAGTAGCATAGTCACAAAAAGAACAAGTATGAATCAAACCCCTGTTCCCTGCTTATGGAGACATTGCACTAACCAGTAGGCTACACCTCCACAAGGCTCTGCGCTGCAATGGCTGGATACAAAGAGACTGCAGGTCACTGCCTAAAATGTCTAATGTATATGCCAGTATAGGGCAGCACCACCAGTACTCATGATGCAGTGCACATGCAGGACAGCAGTCTACAGCTGATCTCCAAATGGAGAATGCACTTATCCATCACCTCAGCTCAGTAAGATGCTCTGACAGTGTGTGATACAAGCACAGAGCAGCTACCAACTGTGCTACTGAGCAGTTTCTGCGGTCACCCTGAGGGTGAGGATGAGCCCCCAGCACCCGGTCCCCAGAACTTGCAGTGCTAGAGATGGTCTCTGCTGCCCATGCTGCAGATTCCCATCACCGCCGACATGTGGCTGGTATTGTCTGCAGTGTGATATGCTAGCCACCTTGTTTCCTGCAGAAATGCAGCATGCTGTATGCGCCAGTCACCTCTGGCCCTGTGATTTGACCCTGTTGGACAAGGATCCTCCTATAGCAGTGCATGTCAATACCCACCAACTTCTGGGGGGGGGGGGTATCTAGGTTTGCATGGGGTTGTTACTAGAGTCCTGCTGGCCCTACCATTACCACAGGGAGTAGGCCTGGAACACCTCAAGTCCCAACCACCCAAAACTAATGAGAGTACTCAAAGATGAAATTGTGGGGTTAGAAAGCTCTCAAAAATTGCAAAGCTCTCAAAAATAATTATATTTTTGTCGAACACACCATCAAGGGAAGAGAATCTCTTGATCTCGAAAGCTGGCCATGCCCGTTTTAATCATATGTGGTTCTAAAAACAATTAAAACAAATCAAATGCACATATCTGAAGCCTCCATACTGCAGAAAAAGCTTCTTCACTACAGGTTAGGAACATGTAAGCTGCATGACGTGCACGTTTCGAGTCTCCAACCGACTCAGCTTCAAGTGCCACGAAAATGCTCTGTTAGTTCCTCCAAACTGCTGGCTTGCCAGCAGTTATGCTCGAAGGTTTGGAGGAACTAACAGAGTTTTAGTTTTGGGTGTATACCATCAGGTTCAAGGAATTTATTTATATATGATGGTTATTTAGTATTTATTCCACACCTTTCCAGTAGTAATTCAAGATGAGTTACAATTAGGTGCTAGAAGTATTTCCCTGTTCCCAGTAGCTTAAATCTAAGTTTGTACATGAGGCAATGGAAAGTTAAGTGACTTGTTCAAGGCCACAAGGAGTGTCAATGGGATCTGAAAGCTGCTCTCTTTGGTCAGGCTCTCAGCACTAGGCTACTACATCTTCCAGGTTCATTCAGATTTCATTCAGCTCTTCTGAACATAATTTCTGCCATGTGTAGCTGGTGGAGAATTATTGTGTTTGCTTCAGTAAAGACTGAACCAAAGAATTCTTTCCATTGGTCAGCTTCAGCCTTGCCCTACTGAGTGTTCCTTTTACCCCTTGGTCATCTAATGGTCCAACTGACTCCTTCCCTTGCTTTTTGCTTCATATGTACCTGAAAAAATATTTTTTGAGCTTTTGTCTCAAATTCCCTTTTTGCCTTTCTTATCAGTGCCTTGTATTCAACTTGCCAGTGCATATGTTGTTTCCTATTTTCTTCATTTAATTCATTTAATTCATTTTTCCTTTTTTTTAATTTTCTGACTCTAATAGCCTCTTTTAGCTCACCTTTTAATCATGCTGGCTATTGTTTGGGCTTCCTTCTGCCTCCCTTAATGTGCAGAATACATCTGGTCTTGGCTTCATATGTAAACTCTTTTCAGTTGCTCCTTGTAGGGTTTTTTTCCCCCCTAGCCATCTTGCTCATTTTATTGTAGTCTCTTTTTTTTGGAAAAGATTGCATCTTCTCTACCGTATGCTGCTGCAGAAACAAATTAGAACTTATGACTACATCTAACATAGATCAATTAATACAACCCAGTCCACAGATCTAAAAAAAGATAAAAACGCCTTAGTAAAAGAATCCTTTGTGTCTTCCAAATGAAAATGAAATAGTTCTAAGACTAGGAGACATGCCATTGAAACTGATGGCGCTTTTAAAACAAATTAGAGTAAATATTTTTTCATTCAGTGCACAGTTAAACTATAAAATTTGTTGCCACAGAATGCAGTAAAAACAGGGTTGAGACAAGTTCCTAGATGAAAAATTTATAAACCATTACTAGCCATGTAGACTTGGAAAAGCCACTGCTTATCCATGGGTATGAGCAAGAAGGATTAGCCAGTATCAGAGAGGAGATATTGGGCTTGATGGACTTTTCATCTAACCTAGCATGATGTCTTGGGTTCTTATATTCTCCTCCTTCTTCCAAGGATGAATGAGTCTGGAGGACCTTGGACATTGTCTGACTGGCAATGCAGGGATAAGGAGTGTTTATTATGGAAATCAGGGAGGGAAAGGGATGGTTGGAAGTAAGAGAGGGCTCCATCTCTTTGTATCCTTGTGTTAACTGACCCAGTTACATTTGGTCAATTTGCATGAACGATATATGTGGTAATAGGCCTGACCCCATTTACTTAACTGACTTGAGGAAGGGGGTTTTAACCCCTGAAAGCTAGTCAAAAATATATTAAATTATTCCAGTAAAAAGATATCACTTTATAATCTGTGTTGTGTTTGTTTTTATTTATTTTACCATGGTAGTCATACTATCGATCACTTTTGCATTCTGTGGTTTTAGTAAAACTCACAGTACACAAATGGTGATCACATGCATTGAACAGGCAGCAGATAACCTTTGAAAACCAGCACAGCTGTAGGACCTAGGTCTCTGAGTGGTTTTTTTCAAGTGTTTGGATAGGAAAGGCAATGAGGTGTCTAATCAGGTTTAACTAATTATAAGTTGCATCATTGAATACATAAATGTTTTGAATCATGTATTAGACAGGTGTTTTGGCTAGATAGTTTTCATCTGCTCGTTTTGACTTTCTGGTAGTCAGAAATGTCCCTTCATGGAGTGGAAGAGTAGTCTAGTGGTTAAAGCAACAGCCTAGAACCTAAGAGATCTGGATTTGATTCTCACTGACAGTCCTTGTGGCCTTAGGCAAATAACTTTACCATCTCTTGCATCAGAGGCAATCTACTTCCGGTCATACCTTGCCAAGAAAACCCAGGGACTGCTGGGTCACCAGGAGTCAGTATTTACTTGATGGCACTTAAAAAAAATACAATAAATCTTTACATGCCATGATCTTTAAGACTTCTCATGAGGGAAGAGAATTTTTTAGTAGCTCAATGTCATGTCCTTAACACTAGAAGCTCCAAAAGGCATTTTACCTAGAAACCCCAAAGTGTGTCAATTGACTCATTATCACGATGAATGCGTTTAGCATGAAATGCAGATGTGAATTAATGTGAAGTTACTTATTTGTGAAATACGTGCAGTATGTGACGTCATTACTTGACGTCATTGTGTGTTTATTGTTTGTAATGGCAGAGTAAAACTGTAAACAGTGATTGAGATGCGCCACTTAGTGGGAACATGAATTTATACCTAGAAGCCCCAAAGTACGTCAATTGATGCATCCAAGACAACTGAGTGCGTCAATTGACATACTTTGGGGCTTCTAGGTATAAATTCATTTTCCCGCTAGGTGGTGCATCTGTCATTAATTTTCGATGCACATATTTGAACATCTTGACCTTCTAACAAAGTCATGGTACATGACTGACATGGTTCTAGCAGTGGCGCTGGTATACAACTTCGAAGATGCATTTGCGTCAATTGATGCACTTTGGGGCTTCTAGTGTTAAAGTGCTCTGGATGGCTTGGGAAGTGGGAATACAATCAGGGGAATTGCCCTTCCACAGGTTTTGCACAATAAACATCCAAGTTCTCCTCTGGTACCTGAATTTTATTCTTAGTCAAATTATAAGCCAATTACTATTGATTATGAATTATTGCAATGCATGCACTGATATAAATAAATAGCAGAAATATATATTATGATGTTTTGGGTGAAATGGTTATGAACCGCCTCTGTACTTAGGTGACTCATATTGCTAAATATCCCAAGAAGATAAAATATCCCAAGAAGGTAATCTATGGAGTCCCCCTGGCAGCCATACCCGGAGACACATTGTCCTTTCCTTCCTCGTGGTCATCTCTTGTGTTGCTTCATCATCATCTTCTCTGTGTAGCTCCTTCCCCTGTTCATTTTGCTTCTAATGTTATCCATTCTGCTATTATTCACTTCTGTGATATCTGTCTGTATTCAGTGAAAGCACTTGCCTAGTTGGATCTCAAGCTCAGCTCTTAATGTACTCGTGGGATTCATTGATTCATTGGACTCATGCCAAGTCAAAAGAGAGGAAAGTTTATAGGTAGGCATAATCTCTGAGGGAACATAAGTGATTTTTGTGCTAGCCTCCACACCCCTACCCTCAAAAGATATCAGAACATCACAGGCAGTCTTCATGTTACAGAATTAGGCCCAGCTAGGTGTAATGTCCCAGCTCCCTTTTTGGTTAGTCTTAATGCAAGTTAATTTGAAAATATCAGAAATAATCTTGTGGTTACCCTGGTTTATATTAATTTATACAAAGCCAATAATTATTGCAGAAAGTATTTTTCACCTATTTTGGAGTCATATTTTTTCAGGAATACATTTATTTATTCCTTTTATTTTTACATTGACTTTTCATAAGGCTTCAGGTGGTATACAGCATTTCAAAACTATACATTAACTAATTATTTAAAAAATTAAAAGAGAACACCTAAAAGAATAAACATAATTAAAACAAAAACAATAACATCAAGTTTGCATTTATTACCAAGTAATTAAAATTAAACTTACTTTAATTAATGAATAAAGAATAGCATTTTACTAGGGAAGACATATAAAAATTAGGGGGCATGTTTACTGATGTCCGCCATGTGGTTAATTCATGTTTCAGCACATATTAACTGCACCTATGGTTGCATGGCAAATGATACAATGCAGGCATTAAATGCATATCAGGCAATGGGATGGGATTGGGTGGATAGAGAGCGGGCATTGACTATGCCTTACGGTTAGCATGGCAGTCAATAGCACATGCTAACTGCCAATGTTCCAGTTAGCACGTGTGCACCTATGATAACTGCCAATGGCTAGAATGCACGTTAAGGGGGCTTACCTGTGCAGTAACTGTTGGGTGCATGGCCACACCCTGGGCATTTACCACAATGCAGGTGTACCTAATGTACATAACGTTTGACTGCCCACCTGCTTTAGGGACAAAAAAACTACCATACATAAGTAAAAATTGCACGTAGTTTAATTTATTTATGTTTGCTATAGTGCCTTTCAGAATATTGTCCGAGCGGATTACAATACCATATGATATATCCCTCTGCTGCCCCTGCTTGTCAGTAAGGTGCAGGAGGGTGTGCCCTGCAGTTGAACATGTATTGCTGGAACCCGCTAAGGCAGACAAGTTGGAAGTTGAGGAAAGAGATCTTTGGGAGCAGTGAACTCTTTTACTTAAATTTGATTGTTGTCTCAAGAGTGCACAAGTGGTCATAACAAGTCCTGAAAGCAGGGCTGAAGGCCTTTGAGCCAGGTTTGGAACCTTGCAAGCTAGCGTTTGCACTTCAAAGTATAAATAATACAATAAATCAACGTCCAGAGGACATTAATGTCTACAAACAAATATTGTTAAGTTCCTTTAAAAATAAGTGTAAGGTCATTAAGAACATAAACCTCTCACTGCTACTTTCCACAAACTGTGTGCCCCATTGGTAAACATCTCAAAGGGTTATAGTAACATAGTATATGATGGCAGATAAAGACCAGCATGAGCCATCTAGTCTGCTCAGCAAGGTGGCAAGAGTAGGTGCACCTGACGCTCCATGCAAGTCACCCCTCCCCATATCTTTGTCTAGGGGTGTATCCACCGCTCCATGCAGGTCATCTCTCTTGTTGAGATATCAGAGACAGTTTATTTTGATTTTATCTTGTTTCTATAAAGGGATCCAATGTGTCTGTCCCATGAAATTTGAATTCTGTCACTGTATTTGCCCCCCACCATTTCCATCGGGAGGGCATTACAAGCATCCAACACCCTTTCAGTGAAAAAGTATTTCCTGACATTGCCTTTGCTTACCCCCTTGCCAGCTACATGTTATGCCCTCTAGTTTTACAGCTTCCCCATCTTTGGAGAGGTTTGTTTGTTCATTAATACTCCTTAAGTAGTTAAGGGTCTGTATCGTATCTCCCCTGTCCCTCCTCTCCTCTAGAGTACACATATTTAGGTCTTGGATTTTCTTTTTATATGTCTCCAAATCATTTTGGTTGCCTTCCTCTGAACCATTTCCAGTCTTTTTATATCCTTTGTGAGATATGGTCTCCAGAACTGAACACAGTTTTGGAGACCTGACTAGTGACTTGTACAGCGGTATTAGTACCTCCTCCTTTCTGCTGGTAATTCCTCTCTGTATGCAACCCAGCATCCTTCTGGCTTTGGCCACCGCCTTGTCACACTGTTTCGCCACCTTGAAATCCTCAGACACAATCACCCTGAGGCCCTTCTCCTGGTCTGTGCACACCAACCTATTGCCCCCTATCTTATACAATTCCCTTGGATTTCTATATCCTAAGTGCATGATACTGCACATCTTCACATTAAATCTTAACTGCCAAGAATTAGACCATTCTTCCAGCTTTTGTAGATTTTTCCTCATGTTATCCACTTCCTCAAGGGAGTCCATTCTGTTGCAAATTTTCGTGTCACCTGCAGAAAGACAGACTTTTCCATTCAGTCCTTCAGCAGAATCACTCACAAATATATTGAACCATACCGGCCCAAGGACTGATCCCTGGGACAGCCACTAATAACCTTTCTTTCATTCGAGTGAGTTTTGTTTACGATCACCTTCTGTTGTCTGACAGTCAACCCATTTCTGATCCAGTTCACCACCTTGGGACCCATCTTCAGACTGGTCAGTTTATTGATGAGCCTCTTATGAGGAACAGTGTCAAAGACTTTCTTGAAATCTAGGTAGATCACTTGCATTCACTTCCCCACTCCTTACGTTTAGAAACCTCCTACCAATCCTTTAAAGCTAAGCTGAAAACCCATAGTTTTTGTTCTGCCTTCAACCTCCCCCTTCCAGCTCCGTCCTCTTCCCCTTCATAGCATTAATCATGTTAGTTCCTTAATTCCTCCTTCCTGCGCCTTTCTGTATTGTCAGTGTGTTCCCTCTCTCCCTTCATGTCTGCCTCAACCTCCCCCTTCCAGCTCCGTCCTCTTCTCCTCCATAGCATTAATCATGTTAGTTCCTTAATTCCTCCTTCCTGCGCCTTTCTGTATTGTCATTGTGTTCCCTCTCTCCCTTCATGTCTGCCTTCTCTATCCCCCGACTGCTATCTGCTTCTATCTCTTTTCTCATGATTTTATGGTGTTCCTTTTTCCGTTTCTCTTTCCGCAGCCCTCTCTCTTTTTAATTGCTTTTATGTATTGTGAACCGCCCAGATGCTAATTGTATTGGGCGGTATATAAAGTTTTAATAAACATAAACATCTCATGCCCTTGATCTAGTTCTCTGGTCACCCAGTCAAAGAACTTAATCAGATTTGTATGGCAAGATCGTCTTTTGTTAAAATCATGTTGCCTCGGATTATGCAACCTATTGGTTAAAAGATAGAAAGCAGAGGGTAGGGCTAAATGGCCAATATTCCCAATGGAAAAAGGTGAATAGTGGAGTACCCCAGGGATCTGTACTGGGTCCGCTGCTTTTTGACATATTCATAAATGACCTGGAAAAGGGAATAACTAGTGAGGTTATCAAATTTGCAGATGACACAAAACTGTTTAAAGTTGTTAAAACCCAAGAGGATTGTGGAAAACTGCAGGAGGATCTGGATAAATTGGAAGACTGGGCATCCAAATGGCAGATGAAATTTAATGTGGACAAGTGCAAAGTTATGCACCTAGGAAAGAACAACCCACACTATAGTTACACAATGCAAGGCTCCACATTAGAAACCACCGCCCAGGAAAAAGATTTAGGAGTCATTGTGGATAATATGTTAAAACCCTCCGCCCAGTATGCAGCGGCGGCCAAGAAAGCAAATAGAATGCTAGGTATCATAAGGAAAGGGATGGAGAACAAAACAAAGGATATTATAATGCCTCTGTATCGCTCCATGGTACGACCGCACCTTGAATATTGTGTGCAATTCTGGTCACCGTATCTTAAAAAGGACATAGCATTATTAGAAAAAGTACAGAGAAGAGCCACCAAATTGGTGAAGGGGATGGAAGGCTACTCCTATGAAGAGAGGCTAAGAAGGTTAGGGCTCTTTAGCCTGGAGAAGAGACGGCTGAGGGGAGATATGATAGAGGTCTATAAATTAATGAATGGAGTGGAACGGATAAACGTGGATCAATTGTTTACGCTATCAGAGTATAGAAAGACTAGGGGACATGTAATGAAGCTACAGGGTAAACTATTTAAGACAAATAAGAGAAAATATTTTTTTACTCAACGTGTAATCAAACTCTGGAATCTGTTACCGGAGGATGTAGTAAGGGCTGTTAGTATAGCTGGGTTTAAAAAAGGTTTGGACAAGTTCCTGGAGGAAAGGTCCATAAACCACTATTAAAAAGGGACCCAGGATATCAATGCTTGACCCAGTACAAGCATTGTGGAACCTGTCTTTTGGGGATATTGCTAGGTACGTATAACCTAGATTGGCCACTGTTGGAAACAGGATACTGGGCTTGATGGACCTCGGTCTGACCCAGTATGGCATGTCTTATGTTCTTATGGTTTCAAGAAAGTCCACTATTCACTCTTTCAGGAATGCCTCCATTACCTTTCCCACCACTGTAGTTTGCCACTTCTTCCTTATTACCACTTTTGTGAAGAGGTGCCACGTTGGCCCTTTTCCAGTCCTGTGGAACTTCACCTGTCTCTAAGGATCTATTAAAAATATCCTTTAAAGGCCCTTCAAGAATCTCTCTGAGCTCTTTCAGTATCCTGGGATGTATTCCATCCCGTCCCATGTCTTTGTCCACTTTCAGTTTTGCAAGCTTTGAAACACATCATCTTCTGTGAATGGTGTAGTATCTACACCATTTTCATTTGTATATTTGTCAATCGCGGGTGGTCCTTCTCCAGGAGTTTTTTTTAGTAAAAACAGAACAGAAATATTTGTTTAGCATTTTCGCTTTTTCAATGTCACTTACCACAAATCCATTCTCAGCACTTTTGAATCTTGTAATTTCACCTCTGATCTTCCTCTTCTCCCGAATATACCTGAAAAAAGTTTTATCACCACGCTTTAGATATTTAGCCATCTTTTCTTCTGCCTTTGATTTTGCTATCCTTATTTCTCTTTTTGTCTCTTTTAGCTTTATCTTGTATTCTTTTGTGTTCCTGTTTGCGAGCTTCTGAATTTTGTGAAAGCTGTGGGTTTTGCCTTTATTAGTGCAGCTACTCCTTTAAAAAAACAAATAGGTTTCCTTTTCCTCTTGTTTTTATTTACTTTCCTTACATATGTATCTATTGCCCCTTTTATTGCCTCCTTTAGTTTAGCCCACTATAATTCCACTTCCCTTACCTCCTCCCACGCTGCCAGCATTTTTGAAGTCTAGCACTTTGAGCTTGCTGTGAGGGGACTCTGCCTTGGCTTTTATCTCAAACCACACCATGTGATGATCCCTGCTGCTCACATGGGCACCCACCCACACATTCAACACACTTTCTCTGTTGGTGAGTACTAAATCCAGCATCAAACTTTCCCTGGTCGGTTCCATCACCATTTGTCTAAGCAATGCATGTTGGAAGGCATCCACATTTTTTTTCTTCTTTCCAGATTTGCAGAAGGAATACTCCAATCCACATCAGGTAGATTAAAATCGCCCAATATGATCACTTCCCCCTTCATGACTGCCTTTGCAATATCAATAATCAAGTCATTCTCCATTTCTTTGGTTTGAGTTGGAGGCCTGTAGACTACACCAGCATGGATGATAGTGCCATCGCCTCTTTCCAACACAATCCACAGCGCTTCTTTTCCCCATGCCCCCTGCATTTCAGCAGCTTTAATATTGCTTTTGACATATAGGGCTACTCCTCCTCCTTTTCTGCCTTCTCTGTCTCTCCTAAATAAATTAAAGCCGTCTATGGCTATATCTCATTCATGTGACTCGTTAAAACATGTTTCTGTAATGGCTACAACGTCGAAGTCCATTTCCACCATTAGGGCTTCCAGGTGAGGAACTTTGTTGGCTAGGCTTCAAGCATTTGTGCTAATTGCTTTCCAGCATTTGTTGACTGTCTTGCCTGTATTTTGTATGGAGTTTGTTCAACATGCCTCTTCCCCCTTGCCATTGATGTGTGATTTAAAAGTGTGGCTGTTTCCAACATTGTTATGCTTTTGCTGGGAGTGATGTAGTAAACGTCCTTCTTCATCCGTCACCCTCTTCCCTAGTTGCAATGCCTGTCAGTTGTGGTTTTTGAACCAGAAATTTTATCACATAAGTGAAAACCTTCTGCAGCCCTGACCAGAAAATGTATCTTATGGTGGGGGCTGCAGAAGGTTTTCACCTATGTAATAAAGTTTATGTTATTAATAAACTTGCACTTCTTTGAAGGAATACGAATGGGTAACTAATTTTAACCGTGTTGAGGAATGTTTATGAAAGTGATGACAATATACAGAGGACTTTAGCATTATTTATTGGTAGTTTTTTAGTTGGACAGCAAGGTGTCAGCCTTGAAAGGAACAGAGTTCTTTATTCCATAAGCTGGACACCTGTTATGATAATATTGCAAGTATTGACACTTCAGGAGAAGTTAACCTTGTTTTGATTTCCTGTTCTTTTGTCTGAGAAATAACATGTATGTGCTCAATTTCAGTGCTCTGTTTTGTGTGGAACTTAAGTGTGTTTTCATAAAAATAAAAACATTTTAACTTGAAGGACTATCCAGTTGGTCTTAAACTGGCTCACAGCACCCCCTACCTGTGGCACTTGCTAATACTGATAACACATTATTAATAGCTAGGTCTTATTACATGAAATGAGACCTATGGTAAAACAACACATATTAACAGTGCTAATATATCCAAATGCTACAGTGTATGCTAGTAGCACTAGCCTTTTATCTGACTATTCTGTAGTGCTTCCTGACAAAGCTAACCAAAGTCAGTTAACTTTGCTGCTTGTGGTGAAGCTAAATGTTTGCTCCAGAATTGTAGATCCAAGTGTATCTAATTTAATAAAATTGGATTGCCAATGAAGTGACTTGAGAAGTGGGGTGCAGCTGAGTTTTGAACAGACTGAAGTTGGGAGAGATGATTCATAGGAAGACCAGCGAAGAGAAGGTTGCAATAGTCTTGACCGGAGGTGACAAAAGAATGGATGGGGGTCTTAGTAGTCTGTTAAGAAAGGAAGGGATGAATTTTGCCAGTGTTATAGAGAAAGAAGCAAAGGAGAGGGAGGAGTCAAAGATGACTCCAAGGTTGCAAGCCAAGGAAAGAGGAAGGAGGAGAATATTATCCACAGAAACAGAGAAAGGGGGGAGGTGGGCTTAGGGAGCAAGATAAGGAGCTCGGTTTAAAACAAATTATTCCCAAGTTTCAGGTATTTGTTCATGTTCATGCAACTTGTTTTTTTTAAGGCAGGCAGTGTACATGCTCAGTGGTTTATTGTTTTTTTTATTTACTATACCCCTTTTATGGAAATACAGAGCAGTTTACATAATATAATTATAAATAAAGAAAAAAAGAAAAGAACTACAACATTTTGATAGGAAAGAGACATTTATAATTTCAGTGCAAAACCTTAGAGAGGAAAAAAAACCCTAAGAGAACCACTAAGATGAACTTAAGATTTATTTTGGCAGCTATTCTAGACTTGAACTATACTGCCTCATTGAAGGCCTACACAAAGAGATATGTTTTTAAGTCAGCTTTAAAATTCTTAAAGGAGGAGGGGAGGATGTTGGGCTCTCTCGGGCTTGATTCTGGCTCCTGCAGGAATGTTTTGTTCCGACGGACCAGAATCGGATCCTAATGGCCCTGTCTTCGACAGGGACGTCCGGACGGCCTAGACATCTCCATCCTGGCTCTAACTGTTTTACATAGAACCTTAGAACTTTAGTAACATCAAACAGAACAATTACATTTGGTAACTATGGCCAATAGACTGTAACATATTTAAATAATCGCAATTATGTACAACAAAAGTTTGGGTGGTGTTGGGGGAGGTGGATGGGAGGAGTAAAGTGGGAGAGTGGTACTTATGGGAAAGGGATAAGTATCTGTAAGTTTGTTGTTTCATGGAGATACACCATTTAGTCCTTGAAGTGTTCTTTAAGTAGGAATATTTTGAGTTCTTTGTGGAATTCTGTTGGGTCGTGTGTTTCTCTGAGTTTGCTGGGGAGTGCATAAGTGGAGAAGGCTTTGTTGCGAGTACTTTGGTTTATGTGTATTATTTCCGCTGGCAAGTCCAGGAAGATCTGGTTACATCTGCGTCTTTTTCTGGTGGCTATTGGTGTTCATATGAGGGACCATAGGTATGAGGACTATTGGTCGTGTAGGGTTTTGAATATGTTCATTTTTTATTTATATTTAATTTGGCTTTATACAGGTATCCAGTGTAAATCTTTTAAAATTGGGGTAATGTGGTCGTTCTTTTTTGCTTTTAGTATGGTGCATCCTGCAGTGTGTTGGAACTCCGAAAAAAACTAAAAACCTATTTATTCTCCATGCACTACGGCAACATAGATAACCCCTGGATACACTCAGATAAAGGTTAAAAATTATGACAGAGTAATACTAATCCCAACAATTTAACAGACAATACACTATTATAAAAACACTATGATCCAATTCCAAAGTACCCCCAACATGTATTTGTATATAGTTTTTTGTACATAGTTTACAAGCCAGTTTGCTGTTTTGCACTAGTTCATACTGTTAACCATTACTTTTATTGTTACAAAATGTTCGATGTAAAACTAAGCTTATGCTTTGTAGATTGTTGTTTTATTGTGAACCGCAACTGAACTCTGGAAGTTGCGGGTTATAAATATATGTTAAATAAATAAATAAATCTGTAGCTGATGAAGTGCAAGTTTAGGGAGCCCCTGGTATATGCTGTTATTGAAATCCAGGAGGGAGAAGATGATTGCTTGAAATACTGAGCGGAAGTCGGATATTGCTAATAGAGGTCAGAGGTTGAGGAGGATTCTTATTTTTTGATATATAGCTCTTAAGGTTCTGATGATGTGAGAGGAGAAGTCAAGCTGCTGGTCAGTTGTTATGCCCAGATATTTCACCTCCTGCTTGGTTTCTAGTTCAATGTCATGGATTTTGAGTGTTTGGTGGGGGGAGAGAATGCCTTGTCTCAGGAGATATGGAGCACTTTTTTTTTTTTTTTTTAGTTGATCTGCAGCCCATGTTTATGCAGCCATTGAAATATTTCTTGGAAGCAGAGTGTTATTTTGCTTAGGTTTGGAGTAAGAGTAATTACTCACCTGTAACAGGTGTTCTCCAGGAGCAGCAGGAATCAGTCCTCACATATGGGTGTCATCGACGCCGATGAAGCCCCAGCGGAGCATTTCCCCAGCTTTCTATGAAAACCTTTGGGAATGCAGGCACGCATGCACAGTTCCCTTCCCGCCTAAAGGTGCCATCTTACCTCAGTCAAATGATATAGCTAAGAACAGCACACAAAAAATGTAAAAACAAACTATGTACAACTGCAACTCCCAGGGGAGGAGGGAGGGTTGTGAGGACTGATTCCTGCTGCTTCTGGAGAACACCTGTTACAGGTGAGTAACTACTCTTTCTCCAGGACCAAGCAGGAAGTCAGTCCTCATATATGGGTGACTCCCCAGCTCTGGGCTACTGAGGAACCCAGGCTGAACAAGAGAACTCCCTCTAGTCTCAGCAGCAAAGAAAGGCTTTTCACTGACACAACCTCCACTGGTAGCCCAACAGAGGGCAGGAGGGAAGGGGTTGCCTAAACCTCAAAGAGATTCCGGAGTACTGCTTGGCCAAAAGCACTGTCCCTACAGGACTCCCTCTCCAGACAGTAATGGGCTGCAAAAGTCTGGCTTGAAGACCAAGTTGCAGCCCTGCAGATGTCTACCAAGGGCACAGAGTGGAGATGAGCCACTGAGGCAGCCATTGCCCTGACACGGTGGGCTGTGACCCAACCCTGCAAAGGAAGGTCAGCTGCCTTGTAAGTCCAGGTGATACAGTCAGCCACCCAGATGGGCAAGGTACGCTTGGACACAGCCAACCCTAACTTATTAGGGTCAAAGGATACGAAGAGCTGAGCAGCCCTTCTATAACCCTGCGTACGGTCAAGGTAGAAGGATAAGGCCTTCCTACAGTCCAGGGTATGCAGAACTACTTCAGCCTGGCTTGCATGAGGCCTAGGGAAGAATGTTGGAAGAACCACCTCTTGGTTAAGGTGGAAGGAGGAGACAACCTTTGGGAGGAACTTTGGATGAGTCCTAAGGACTACCCTGTTCCCATAGAAGCGAGTGTAAGGCCTATCACAGACCAAGGCCTGAAGCTCACTCACTCGCCTAGCCGAGGTAAGGGCTATGAAGAAGAGTGTCTTCCAGGACAGGAAGCGTAGAGGGCAAGTAGCCATCGGCTCAAAGGGTGGGCAAGTCAGCTCCTGCAAGACCACATTCAACTCCCACTCAGGGGCAGGAGGACGGATTGGAGGCTTGAGCAAAAGCAAGCCCCTGAGAAAGCGGGACACTAAGGGGTGAACCGACAGAGAATGTCCTTCCACTAGTGAGTGGTGAGCTGCTAGAGCTGAGAGGTGGACCCGAACAGAATTGGACTTAAGTCCCTGATTGGATAAGTGCAACAGATACTGAAGTACTACAGGGACAGTACAGGAAAAGGGATCTTCTGTACATAGGTGACACCACACAGAAAACCTCTTCCATTTGAGAGCATAGGTTTTCCTTGTGGACTGTTTCCTAGAGGCTAGGACAACCTCCTCAACTTCCTGAGGTAGGCCCCAGGGAGCCAAAACTACCCTTGCAGTCTCCAAGCCATCAAATTGAGAGCTTTGAGGTTGGGGTGCAGAAGAGACCCCTGATCCTGAGACAGAAGGTCGGGTTGCAACCCTAGAGGCAGTGGGGGATCCACTGCCAGCTGAAGCAAAAGTGGAAACCAAGGCTGTCTCGGCCACCTGGGAGCCACCAGTAGGACAGAGGCCTTGTCCTGGAGAATCTTGAACAGAGTTCGGGCCACCAGAGGCGTGGGAGGAAAGGCATACAGGAGGCCCTGAGACCATGGAATCAGAAAAGCATCTGCTGCTATCCGCAGAGGATGTGGTTGCCTGGAGCAGAACTTTGGCAGTTGCTTGTTCAGTGGACTGGTAAAGAGATCTATCAAAGGGAGACCCCATTTTAGGAAGATCTTCTGAATTACCAAGGGATGCAGCTGCCACTCATGGGGCTGCAAAATTCTGCTCAGCCGGTCAGCCAGGTAGTTTTCCTGGCCTGGAAGGTATAACGCCCTGAGGAGCATGTTGTTCTTTAGGGCAAATGAACAAAGGTCCTGAGCCTCCCGACAAAGGAGCCTGGACCCAGTCCTGCCCTGTTTGTTCACATAAAACATGGCTACCTGATTGTCTGTCTGAACCAGGACAGATTGATGAGCCAAGGCAGGAGAGAAAGCTTTGAGAGCCAAGCGAATAGCCCTGAGTTCTAGGAGATTGATCTGTTGTGCAGCCTCCCAAGGAGACCGCAGGCCCTGGGTGCACTTGTTGAGACAATGAGCTCCCCAGCCCTGTAGGGAGGCGTCTGTGGTCAGTACCACTGTGTACCCTGGAATCTGAAATGGCACCCCCTTTAGTAGACTGGTGGGTGCAGCCACCAATTGAGGGAGTCCAGAAATGGTCTGGACACCCTTACTCTGTCTCTGAGGCTGCCTGTGGCTTGTGACCACTGATTCCGAAGGGACCACTGTGCAGGCCGCATATGGAGCCTTGCATTGGGGGTTACATGAACTGTCAAAGCCATGTGGCCAAGCAGCCTCAGGCAGAGTCTGGCGGAGACTAGTGACCTGCTCAGAAATTGGCTTGCCAAGCTGATGAGTCTTTGGGCTCTGTCATCTGGCAAGAAAGCCTTTGCCAGCAGAGAGTCCAGCCTGGCCCCTATGAACTCCAAGTTCTGGGAGGGGAGCAAAGTGGACTTTGCGAAGTTTATTACAAAACCCAGGCTTTGAAGAAGAGCAGTAGTTCTGAGGGTGGCTTGTTTCACCTCCTGGCACGTTTGACCCCTGATGAGCCAGTCGTCCAGATAGGGGAAGACAAAGATTCCCTGATTTCTCAGGTAGGCCGCCACCACTGCCAGGCATTTGGTAAAGACCCTGGGAGTGGAGGTGAGGCCAAAAGGCAGGACTCTGTACTGATAATGGTTTCCTCCCACAATGAACCTGAGGTACTTTCTGTGGTCTGGATGAATGAGGATGTGAGTGTACGCATCCTTTAGATCTAAGGAGCATAGCCAATCTCCCTGCTGGAGGTAGGGCAGAAATGTTCCAAGAGTAAGCATCTTGAACTTTTCCTTCTCTAGGAACTTGTTGAGGTTCCTGAAGTCCAGAATAGGTCGAAGGCTACCGGTTCTTTTGGGCACCAGGAAATACCTGGAGCAGAACCCCTGACCTTGCAAGTGGGGAGGCACAGGCTCCACCGCCCTGTCCACCAACAGACCTTGAAGCTCTTGGAGGTGAATATCTGTGTGCAGGGGAGGCCTTGGAGGCTCCCCTGGAAAGTATGGCGGAGGCAGTTGGTGAAAATGAAGAGCATAGCCCCTGTGGACTATGTTCAACACCCAACTGTCCCCAGTGATGTGGGGCCACTGTTGGGCAAAGAGGGCAAGGCGACCTCCTGTGCAGGGCTGGGAGAGCAGGGACTGAGAGGCTACGCTCAAGGAGTCAAAACCCCCACCCTGCTGAGTGGGAGCAGGGGCTGGAGGCTTGGGGGTCCTCTGCCTATGGGGCCCATTACCCTGCCCCTTGGCTTGCTGACTCCGGGGTGCAGCTTGGGCAGCCTGATACTGAGGGTACTGTTTGTAGGCAGTGCCCTTCCTTGGGTAAAAGGGCTTCTTACCCGAGGCCTTCTTCTTGTGAGAAGGGGCAGAGGTCTTTCTGGACAGCCTTGTCCTTGTAAGGTGCTCAGTCTCGAGCTGTGCGGCCTTCTCGGCCATGGGCTTGCCAAAAAGGTTCTCACCTCGGCAAGGGACATCGACCAACTTGTCCTGAACCCATGGCTCGAGGTCTGATGACTGCAGCCATGCCTGGCGTCGAGCTGTGATGCCGGCTGCCACAACTCGGGCCGAAGCCTCGAAGCCATCGTAGCCGGCGCGGGACATAAACTTCGAGCAGTCCCGAATCCCCGAGGACAAGGACTTGAATCTCTGCAAGGGCTCCCCAGAGAGACCAGCGGAGAATCCGGCCAACTCCTTGGCCAGGTCTCGCAAGTACATGCCCATGTACAGCTGGTAAGACTGGACACAGCAAGCAAGCATCGAGCCCTGGAAGCACTTTCTACCGACACCATCGAGGTTCCGGGTCTCCCTGCCGGGGGGCACCGCAGAGTGAATCTTCTGACTTTTCAGGCGATGCATGGCTGATTCCACCACCATGGAATGGTGTGGTAGCTGCGCCTTTTGAAAGCCATGGCTCTTCCGGAGTCGATAAAACGAATCGACCTGCTTGCTTAGAACCGGCACCGAGGCCAGTGCCTCCCACATCCGGAAGAGGAGCCGTTCCAGCATCGGAGGAACCTGGACAGTAAAGGCCTCCTTCGGAGGAGAGTAGTACTGCAGGGCCTCGAGCTCTTCGGCTCGAGGCTCTTCCTCGGGGTCCGCCGGGATAGCCAACGCAGTGGCCATATCCCGGACAAACTCCGAGAACCGGGTATCCTCCGGAGGGGATTGACTCCGGGGCTCAGACTGCGGTGAGTCCAACAGGATGCACCGAGTCTTTAACGTGTCGGGGGACTCCTCATCCTCCGTCTCCCAGGCGGACTCGTCCGATGAGGAGTTGCGGTCTGACCCCGCGGGGCCCTGGAGCACCCGCCCCGATGCCGGAGGCACCGGCGTCGACACCCTCGGTCCCGAACGGGAGGTCAAGGGAGACCGCGACCGAGGTCGACCTCGAGACATCATGGACTCGAGTATCGGCTCGGTCTCCAGGGTCGACTTCGATGTCGATGTCCCGGTGGTTGGGGCAGATGCACCAGACAGGCTGGCCATCAGTGCCCTCTGCTGCTCCATGAAGGCAGACAGTCTGCACTCCAAGGCTGTCATCCTGAGACTCAGCTCGGGAGACGCAGCAGCCACCGATTCGGGCCCCCGATGTCGGCTCTCTGGGAGGAGAGTCCTCGAGGACTACGGGGCTTACGTGTCCAGCAGACTCTAGCTCCATGCGAGGAACTTTGGCAGGCTTCTCTTGTTCCATGGGCCCAGGGCGACGGTCGGGGGGGTCAGACCTGGCCCTCGAGGAGCCAGGGACCTCCTCCTCCGACGCCCTCATGAGCCACTTCTTCCTCTTGCATTCCCGGTCGGGGGACCCCCTGTCCGAGGAGCCCTGACGGCGCTCAGGATCCGAATCCCGAGATGTCGAGACCTCAGATGAGGTTCTGGCCCGGCCGGAGGCTGAGTCGGAGAAAAGCCTTTCTTTCTGCTGCTGGCGACTTCGTAGTGCCTTGGAAGACATTTTCCCACATGGTCCACACGTCTTAGGGTCGTGATCAGGACCGAGGCACCGAAGGCAGTAGTCGTGTGTGTCGGTGAGAGACATCAACTTCTTACACCGATCACACTTTTTAAAACCGCTGGAAGCCATCGGGGAAAAAAGAGTCCCCGCGAGGTCAAAGGACCGGCCTTCCAGGGAAAAATCAAAAAAAGGGCGCGAACACCAGCTACGAAGGGCAAAAACCGAAAAAGAAGAATAGGGCTCGATACCGGTGTACCGAACCCAGTGGGAGGGGAACCAGCGTCAAACCGGAAAGAAAAAATAGCGAAAATCGCCGAAAAATCACACTTTTATCCGGGATGACAGGACACACGTCCGGTGGGCTTCTCGGAAAAAGAGAGACTGAGGTAAGATGGCACCTTTAGGCGGGAAGGGAACCGCGCATGCGTGCCTGCATTCCCAAAGTCTTTCATAGAAAGCTGGGGAAATGCTCCGCTGGGGCTTCATCGGGGTCGATGACACCCATATGTGAGGACTGACTTCCTGCTTGGTCCTGGAGAAAACATCATAATGTTGTCAGCATAGATCCTGTAGTTAATATCGTGTTTGTGGATTATGATACATAGGGGTTTCATGAATATGTTGAAGAGTAGTGAAGATAATGCAGAGCCTTGTGGAACTCCTTTGTGTTGTCTGTATGGTGTTGATTTGTTTGGTCCTTTGCGTACTTGTTGTTGGTGGTCTGACAAGTATGATTGAATCCATCTGAGTGGCTTGTCTTGCAAGTAGGAGTTTGTGTGGAATGGAGTCAAATGCTGCGGCTATACCTAGGAAAATTAGAATGTACACATTGCTAAGCCTCTCTCAGTGATGTCAGGAGTGTTTCTATTCCATGGTGTGGTCTAAATCCATATTGGTGTTGATCTAGTGGAGCGATATGGCTCTGAAGTTGCTGTAGACTATTCATTTGAATGTTTTAAAGATAAAGGAGATGCTGTATATGGGCCTGTAAGAGGCAGGGTCTCCTTTGTCTGCTGTGGAACTTTTTAGAATAGGTCAGGCTGAAGCCATTTTTAGTTTCTTAGGTAGGAAACCCTGTTTGAGTGAGATTTGTGCCATCTTGCAGATAATTGGACACAGCTCAGATCTGGCTATCTTGATCCAGCTGACAGGGGATGGATTAAGTGGCGACGTAGTGGTGTTGGAAGTTGCTGATGATGTGTTCTATGTTCTTGTTGGAGATGGAGTCTAAGATTTTATTGGTGGAATTATTGTTTAGCAGTGTGTGTTGTGTTGTCAATGGATCCCATTCTGCCTTAGAAAAAGTTTGCCAGTGCTTGTGGGTGGGGAGTATTTTCAGGTTTCTCTTGGTTGGGTGCTGTGGTTAGCTATCTTGGGCGGTTCAGTGAGCTCATTAGGATTTTTTTGTGATGATCCTTCTTTGCAGTGTTGACCATGGTATGATATTGCTTTAGCTTCGGTATGAAGGTGCAGTGGCCTCCAACGAGTTCTGCAAAACAAAGCCAAATGGCCCTATTAGTTAATGAACTTTTCACCATCCAAAGGATGCAGAACTCGTTGGAGGTCACTACACCTGTATATAAAAAACATAAGAAAGCATGTAAATGGTGCTGTTAATTAATTATGTACTTCTAAAAAATATATATTGAAAATATTAGAAAAGTACTTTTGATATTGATTGATAATCTTGTTTATTAGATAGGAGTTGTTGGACCTCTGATGTTAAATCTTGGAGATCCCCTATGGTGATGAATTTTGCCACATGGTGGGACTGAAGAGTAAATTCAGAGGTCATTTTCTCCCTTTAAAGAAATTTGGATTTTGGAGTTATTATAGGAGTGTGTTGGTCAGATTATATTTGGAAATTTTGTTCATGTTTTTATGGAAAGGTTTAGGTAGGTTCAAGGGATTATTTTGGTAGGAATATTTATTAATTTTGTGCATGCCATGACAGTCATGAATCTCACTTCTAAGCCAGGGTATGTAGCGTGATCTCAATCTCTCATATTTATAGCTAATGCTTGGCATAGTACTTGCATTGTGCCAAAGAGAGCCTCCTGCTGGAGTTTATAAGTATGTATTTTTTTCTTTTTTATTTGTATCATACTTCAACTGTAGTGTCACCTTGCTAAGATTTTGTAAAACTGTTATATAACGGGGTCACCACATGAAGGTACTCAGCAAGACTTAAGGGGTGAACATTATTATCTCCCCCAAAGAGATGTACATCAAATCACTATTCATGACCTTTTATGAAGCACACCACTTTGATCCCATTTTATACCTGTGTGGGCAGTTCAAAAATAATCTACAAATGTATTTATGCTACTTAATTTCACAATGTTATAAGTGTCCAGATATGGAAGAGCAAGATATGGTTCCCATATCTGTGGCTGAGTATCACTAATTCAGATATACACAAGATACGATTACCAAACAATTTAGAGAGACACAGGCTATTACAGCAGATAAAGCCCACCCTTCCCATTCGTTCTATGTTGTCCTAGCTCATAAACATTTTGGTGTCTGGTGTTATCTTAAATTTCCTCAGAACTTTGGATCCTCCTACATGTATTCATGCTTTCTTTCATTCTTTTACTGCTTGTGCCTTCACCAACTTTTCAGAAAGGATTCTGTTTGGATTTGAGTTTATTTCTTACCTTTCTAAAAATGAGATCAAAATGAAATTCACATTCAGGAACAGTTGGTAGGTGCCTGATCTAGAGGGTTTAACATCTAATTTTGTACCTGAGGGGGCGTAGCTGGCCCAAGATCATAAATAGCATCAGTGGGAGAATTGAGATTTAAACCTTGGCTTTTATAATTCTTTAGCCCTTGCCCTAGAGACAACTGATGTCTGAGCAATAGAGGAAGCAGAGCAATTCCTCGTTATAGTCACAACATTCCAAATATTCTTCAATGAGGCTTTCTTGGGAGCTGCTGAAGTTTTCACCACCACTCATACTGGGGAGATGACCAATGTTATTGGACACTTCAAGTCCGAAGAAGCAACACCAGCAGGCATTGGATTACCACTGAGCCCCGGACAACCCTGAACTGAGGAACCCAGTCTTCTCCTCCACCAGGTCAGATTGCTTTGGGGCCAGACCATCGCATCCTAAGCATTCCTCCTATCCACTAGGCGAGCTAAGCGGCTGCTTAGGGTGGCCTTCCTGGATGGGTGGCGGCGGCGGCGGCAGCCCACATGGGTTACAGCATGGGGGGGGGGCAATAACAGCTGTGGGGGTGGGTAGCGAGGCCAGAATTTCTGCCTAGGGTGGCAGAAACCCTTGGGCTGGCCCTGCTCCTGAGCAAACAGAATACTTTTAGAATGTAAACAAATCTCAGTGCTTGCCCACTGGAAACTCTTGTTCTCACCATTTATTATTGGACATTACTTCCCTCCAGACTAAGGTCTCTTTCTCCCCCTGTCTTCTCATTTATCTGGATTCCAAAAAGTTGATGCATCAACAAAAGGAAAAAAAAGCAACTCTGTTGATTCACACTACAAGCAGCTACTCAGAGAAACCTCTGTTGGCGATGCTAATTTATAGCACATACTCTCAATCGCAAAGTACTTTGTTAACACACTTTCAAAGAAAGTAATCCCACTGAAACTGCTACTAATGCAAATGTGTATTTTACAACACTTAGCTCCTTGGAAAAAAACAATTCAGTTGCACACTTTAATAGGCTCATCTGCTGGTGAAGAAATATCTTGAACCTTTGCTTTAGAGCTTCCTTGGCATTGAAACATGGGTGATACTTGTTCTTGATATGCAATAGGGGTGAGAGGCTGACATGCACAGACCAGGAGAGGGACCTCGGGATGATAGTGTCTGAGGGTCTTAAAGTGGTGAAACAGTGTGACAAGGTGGTGGCCAGAGTCAGAAGGATGCTAGGCTACACAGACAGGGGCATAACCAGCCAAGAGGACGAGGTGATAATATCCTGTAAAGGTTGTTAGCAAGACCTCACTTGGAGTACTGTGCTGAGTTTTGGAGGCTGTATCTTGCTAAAGATAAAAAAAAAGAGAAGTGGTATAGAGAAAAGCAACCAAAATTGTATGGGGATTGCGCCAGAAGCCATATGAGAAGGGACTGGGAGCCCCAAATATGTATATTCTGGAGAAAAGGAGGGACAGGAGAGATGTGATACAGATCTTTAAATACTTGAAAGGTATTAATGAACAAACCTTTTCCAAAGACGTGCAATCTATAAAATTAGAGGACATTAAATGAAGCTTCAAGGAGGTAAGCTTAAAAGCAACATCAGGAAGTACTTTTCACAGAAAGGATGGTGGATGCCTGGTGTACCGATCTGGTGGAGGTAGTGGGCAAACAAACAGTGGCTGGATTCATAAAGGCATGGGATAAACACACATGATTCATACATAGCAACAGGAGCATTCCTGCTTAAAGCAAAACGTAAATGTTTTTTACATTTCAATAGCACAGAGTGGGGCTAACTTGAACGGAGTGACAACTACAACGTAAATTAAAAGCACAGGGGAAATGAGCGGCCAGCCTTTTTGGGAGGTCTGCCACAGTGCTGGGGTAATTACCTGATACAGATCGGAGCCAGTGGAAGTATGCTGGTGAGTGGCTGTGTTCGCTGGTGTCATCAAGCCATAAAAGCCGGTGTTTTGCCTGTGCAGCCGCGGGCAAGTGTCCAAAGGGGCACGTACTGCTTTGAACACAGGGTGTGATTTTGGTTATGCCTAAAGGTGATGGTAAGAGGAAGAATAAGAGACAGAAATCAACTTTAAATCCTGGAGCTTTGGTAAGATCTATTGGTCCAATCAGTGGTCTTCCTAGCTTGTCTTCTTCCTCCCTTTCAGGGAGCGACATTAAAGCTTCATTACTAGGACCACTCTACCTCAGCCATCAGCTGTCTCAGAGCACTCAGCAGGGAAACACAGCCCTATGTGAAGATGTGAGTAATTTTATATTTGCTCCAGAGGTTATGCTTCTGTTGTTTCTATGCCTAAAGCTTTGAATTTTTCAGCTGTACTTTCTGCTTCCTAAATTCATGAAAGTCTGTCTCCTGAATCTCATTCTTTATTAGATATTTGGAAAGTGGGTAGCCTAAATAAATATGTTTCTTAAAGGTATTACTGAACAATCACTTCCTTTTCTCAGGATGTAATTACAAAATTTGATAGTCAAGATAAAAAATGTTTTCAATCTGATATCAGATTTGAAAAAAATTGAGCACCAGCTTTCTAATGTGCAAGCCTCTGTGGTTGCTGGTATTAAAAATAGCTCTGTGTTGCATAAGCAGGTCGAGTCAATGGAAAATTCTTTGCAAAATAAAAATTCAAGGTTTCTTAATTTCTCAAGGACTTATTGTATAACTATCTTTGATTTTGCATAAGTAGAATTTTAAAGAGAGACTGAATCTTCCTAATGCTGATACTTCGGCAATCTCTAATTCTTTTTACTTGCCTAATAAAATAGAAATTGTGCCTTAAGATGCAGATGTTTACACAAGCCCTAGGGCTGTTTGCATGAATGCGCATAAATTACAGGATTTTATCATTTATATGTGTACTTTCAGCTCTGCCCACATTTCACCAATGCGCATGCCCATTGACAAAGTGCCATCAAGCAACGTGTGTATTTTTACACTAGATGTTATTTTATAAGAGGTCATTAACGTGTATACAGTATATGGTCATATATGTGTATTAATGACTAAAATATCCCCAGTTAGGCATGTGCTTGGTGCCTAAAAGTAAGCACCCTCTTATAAAATTACCCCCTAATGTTGTGGCCCGTGTGAGGCGTTATGGTGAATAGGTAACGCAGATGGTCCTTATTATACTGGGAATTATTAAAATAAAAATAATGTTTTATAATCTATTCTTTGTTTCTATCAACCTTTCAGTTTTACATTAGACTCTATAATAAATATTGTTTAATATTTGTCATATGAATGCTTATTCTGTTAATGTGAAAAATACCATTACAAATGATTTAATGCCGGATGTACAGTTAAATATATTAAGGGTAAATTAAGTCCATTTCTGCACGTAAAGCAGTGATTTACGTTTCAAAATGGCCACTTATAAAAGTGTGTTTCTGTAACCCTAGACTACTGAAGTAGTGCTTTTAGGTTGCTTCCCTAGGGCTATACACTATGAGCGTGATTCCCTAACGTGCATATCTTGCCCCCGGACACATCTAAATAAAAAACGGGCTCCCTTTGAACCCAATTCCACATCCACAGGTTTGGACGTGCCTGCAGGGCCAGAATTGGGGAGATAGATGTGATCACGTGCAAGCGTATCCAGCTGGTCCCGTGCCTCGGATGTGGGTAAACATTTTGCACATCCCCGTGCCCACCATATTCTGAAATGTTACACATTTCGGATTCTGCCCATCTCCACGATTCACGCGCGGACACCATGCCCCTTGGGAAAAATGTGCATCTCCTTAACTGCCCATCACAAATAATGGTATGCTGATGCACACTAGACATAAACACAATGCAATATAATACAAATGCAATTCTAGTTGCCATATCTTAAAAAGGATATAGCAGAATTAGAAAAGGTACAGAGAAGAGCCACCAAAATGGTAAAGGGGATGGAAGGATACCCCTATGAGGAGAGGCTAAAAAGGTCAGGGCTCTTCAACCTGGAAAAGGGATGGCTGAGGGGAGATATGATAGAGGTCTCTAAATTAATGAATGGAGTGGAACGGGTAAACACAGATTGATTGTTTACGCCATCAAAATGTAGAAAGACTAGGGGACATGCAATGAAGCTACAATGTAATCCATACAAGACTAATAAGAGAAAATATATTTTCACTCAACATGCAATCAAACTCTGGAATTTGTTACCAGAGGATGTAGAAAAAGCTGTTAGTGTAGCTGGGTTTAAAAAAGGTTTGTACAAGTTCCCGGAGGAAAGATCCATAAACCATTATTAAAGGGGACCGGGATATCCACTACTTGCCCCAATACAAGCATTATGGAACCTGTGTCTTTTGGGGAAACTGCTAGGAACTTGTGACCTTGATTGACCATAGTTGGAAACAGGATACTGGGCTTGATGGACCCTGGTCTGACCCAGTATGACATATTTTATGTTCCTATACCAATGAGAAATGACAGCTGCTGCAACCTAGACCATATACCAGTCCCCTCATGCCCTGAAAAGTGCTAGGTAAGCCCAGTGCACCCCAGTATGGTATTCAAGAAAGTAAATATGAACATGTATGTTAGAACATATCTTGCATCAGATGGTATGAGCATTAGGAACCGGCCCCAGTGATTCTCTACAAATACTCCTTAAACTGTTAGGGATGGACCCTCGCCGGGTCCACAAAACCCTGAGCTAACCTTGCAGGTCCCCAAAGGATGCATAATATCGCTGAGCAGCAAATATATGTGCACTCATTCTGCTGCTCTGCAGTACTGTTCCCCTCTTATCTCTTCCTACACCCCACCCTGTGAACTCCGCTCTTCTGTCAGATTGCTTCCCTTCTACTGCCAAATCCAGATGTCGTTCCCTTCACCTTTTTGCCCCAGATGCCTGTAACAAACTACCTGATTCTGCACGTCAGGTTTCGTCTCTGACCCCTCTCAAATCCAGGCTACGCACTCACCTCATCGGTGCTGCTGTTGGATCAGAACCACCTAAGCTCCCTTGGGGGTCCTGACCGTTCCCCCTGGATGTTCACAGCCGCTGTGTTGTCTGTCCCGACTAGATTATAAGCTCTGCTGAGCAGGGACCATCTGTTACCTGTGTCTGTGCAGCACTGCATATGCCTTGTAGCGCTATACAAATGATCAGTAGTAGTTGTAGTTGGGCCTTCTGGCTATGGCATCCGAGGCCCACTTATCTGGGTACTGGCATTTCACACAGCAGCTATACCAATCCCATTGTGGCATGTGTCAGTCTTTATACATCCACTACCTGTGGGGCAGCCCTATCTGCCTTCCTACAGCCAGCTTTATGGCACTGCCTCCCTGGTCAAGGCTGTGTGGGCATGGGAGGGGAAATCCCTATGCCATCACACCACGTACCCAGACTCCATATCACCACTCTCACAGCTCTCATTGATCCTGGCCTTCATAGGGATATAGGCCACCTGGGACAATCTGGGGAATTTTGGCACTATATCAGTCGTTTCTTCCAGTGCCTAGCACAGTGGATGTACGTCTGCCCTATCACACTGCTATCAGTATCTGATCTATGTAAAATAATCCAGAAGGAATCAGCATAGGTTCCTTATGGCTATGTCAAAACATATCCCTATCAATAATAGGGACCTCAGAATACAGGCATTCAGCAGTGCAAACAGCACTAATACATGCTCAACAGCAACACCATTGATCCTACAAAATGTGCATTATGGCCATGCATTAGTGCTGTTTGCACTGTTGAGTGCCCTTATTCTGAGGGTCCCTTATTATTGATGGGGATATGTTCTAACATATAGCTAAAGTGAACCCTCTCTGAGTATGCTGCCTGATCACACTGGCACTTGGTGACACTGTGGTCATTCATATGGTCCAGATAGTGACCAGGCTGAATTGCAGATGAGCACACCAGATTGCTCCATGCACTACTCAAACCACATGCACACACACACACACACACTCACTTCCTATCACAAAAACATCATTCTGCCAGAGATGCACTGAACCTATACATAAGAGCTATGACATAACATAATCACACGGGGTGCAAGGACTACAAATATGATCTCTGTTTCTTACACAAAAAGGAATCATTTTCCTGCTCACACCCATAACATCTCTGCATCAGTGATCCCATTTTTCAGAACATGGGAATTGCTATGGCCCCATAGATTGGCTCCTTTAGCACAAACAGCACATAAGCGCATTGCCTGAATAAACATTGTTGCTCTTCTTAATATTTCAATATGGGTGTTTATAAACTTTACCTTATAACAGTCCCTCACCTCTGTTCCCTGTATCTTATGACTGCATCTTGTATTTTTGCAGACTGCAGTCACACCAGTTCAAAACATACTTGTCACAACCATTCTTCTACATTAGTCCTAGTCTTATACCACGCTTCGGCAGGAATAACGTGTATGTTTCCAGGAAACACAATATATATATATGAGCCTTTCCTGAATACTCTTTCTATGTCTCTGCAGCTGACCATGCCCCCGTTCTGCCCTCTCCAGCCCATGTTCAGAGATCCCTATGCTAGCACCATGGACGTACATGTTGTCAGTGTTTCAGAATATGGTCTGGGACGTTTTTGGCACATAAACATCCCCACCACAAGTATTAGCCCATTATTCGTGTTCTGGAATGACCCCCTAAGGTTGTGCATTAAGATCATTTGGATGCCTTAGAAGTGTTAGTGCATGTCCAATTAATTATATATGCAGAAATCTAGAAATTGACACACTACAGTTGATTTGTGTGCATTAAAAAGTTCTAAAATCAATGAGGGTCATTCTAAAAGATTTAGTCATGGTTTGGACCTCTCAGTAACCATTACACAAATACCAATTGCAGACATCTCCAGTACTGGGACGTTCAAGTAGGAACAGGGGTGTGGTGGAGGCATGTCTGGGGAGGGCAATGAACTTAAACATTCCCGTTTGATCCCAGAAGCAGTGGAGCCATCTGCAGGCAACGTGCATGTTTATTCCTGCTCCAGGCACGAATGGGTATCAAGAAAATGTTTGTTTTCACCTTAAAACATCTAGAGAATGTAGAGAATTAAGTGATTAGCTTTAGATTACAAAGTCCCTCACTGGGATTTGAACCCTGGCCACCTAGCTCTTAAGCCACTACCGTAACCATTATGCGATTAGACATCTTGGTTCTGAAATGTTTTCCTGGAGATGTCTATATAGACTTTTGATACACGTGTATATCTGGCATGTCCACATTTCTGGAATTGTGTCTGAACGTGCCTGTGCCTGCCTTTCTTTTCAGATGTTCTGAATTTGACGTCCTAGATTGCACTTGGACATCTCATTTGAAATGTGCCTCATTGTGTGAAACAAACCAAAAACTATCCAAAAACAACTCAAAAAAAGCCAAAATGTTTATTTGCTCATGCACATTCCTTAGATTTTTTTTAGCTCAGCTATTAGGTCCTGATAAACGAGAAAAAGCAGAATGGTCCAGTTAGCCCATGGTTTTAAATGGTAGTGTCTGTGTGATGCGGCCCTGATGTTACTCCTATGGGTATGGTGGCAAATAGTACATGCTAAATGTGTGATGGCACATTTTAGAAAGAACATCTGGCTGCAAAACAGGACATCCAAGTTAGAATGCCTGATATTCAGTGGGAGGGGCAGCTGAGAAGGTGGTCACGTGTAAGTGCCTTCTAAAATTGGCCTTTCTCCACCATGAAAGAAACACATGTCCACTGCATAATAGCAAAAATGGAGATGCATAGAGTTATGGTCTAGCCACATGGAGGCTCTCTCTGCATTTTAGAAACCTGAATGTGCCATTTATGTACATCCACAGAACAGGGGACATAGGGCAGAATGCACGCCCATCATAGAACATGATCATGGATCTCTCCCTGTTGCACGCCCTGGCCTTCCATTTTGCAAAGAGTGCCATGTTGGAGCATGGGGGGCCTGGAAAAATGCTTATTCTACATAATAGTGGGTATCTTAGAAGGAGCAAAAAGTATCGGAGGAGTGAATAGGCATTTCCCTCTTCATCATACTGTTGTTGCATTGCTGAAACGAGCACCTTCACTAATCCTTTTTGTGCCCTGGAGAAAATATAGCCATGGACATCCCCAATGATGACTTTAGACATGCAGCACTAGTCTGAAATTGTGTCTGCACATGTATATTTATTGACCTACCCTGGCCACGCCTCCAGGCATGCCCTTGGCTGACTTGGACATGATTGTGCCGATACCTATTATCTTCAGACTTTCCAAAATTGCTCCTGGGACATCTTCATAATTTTGCTTGTCTGAATGTCAGTTTTCAGACATTCAAATCATGAATTGATCTTCTATAATGACCCTCTTAGTAAACATAGCCCTTAGTGAATCAATCTGCTCAAATAAAAATGTCCACTCTGTAATGTGCTTTTAAATAAGTGTAGACGACCAAAAGATTTAAAAGACATTTGCTGTAATTTAGTCCTCTCTTAGAAACTCTGTAAAATCTGCAGTGTGGTAGATCGCTTCCTGTATTCCTAAGGCTACTTGCCCACAAATTGGTCCTTCTTTTCTTCGCCTTAATGTAGGTCCCTGGCTTGGTACCCCAGAATTGTCACTTTTTCTATGAAATACTTTCACAAGATAGACTTCCAGCACTGAGGGTTAATATTCATTGGCACTGATGGTTGTGGTTATCCAATGACATTCAGCAGCATTTTCTGGAGGGGGCTGCTGAATATCTGACAGACCATCTTGGCACCATCTGGATCATGCCAGGGTGATCCATGGGCAGAGTGGGGAGTAATCCAGGTAGGGGCCAGTATTCCATCTGCTATTCCGTAAAAGAGGAAGTCCAGCAATGAGATGGATCGATAACATGGCACCCATATCTGCTGTTATTCTATCAACAATGAGCCGCTTGACTGAACAAAGTTTAGGTCTACTATCCAGAGGGTCGCCAGGAGTCGACACCGACTCGACTACACTTAACAACAACATCCCGATAAGCTGTCTGAAAAACCTAGGACAACAAAAAGCCCTGCGGGTGGTCATGGGGTGGGTAATCCAGGGGGGTGCTGTTGTTTCTTGTGCAGTGCCTTCAGGAAAAGGGGGTGGTTTTGACCACTTGCGGAAGGCCAGAAGGAAGGGGATGGGGCCCACAGGTGGAGGGTGGGAGGGGGCAGCCAAGGGGTATTCCTGGGGTTGGGGATGCGTGTTAGGGAGGGGAGCTGACATGTCATGGAGATATTCCCCTGTCAGCAGGCACTTCTTCATGCCTGGAGGCTAGGTGTACATGTTGATGTTTACATTTTTGGTTCCAGATATGGATGTCCTTTATAAAATCAGGATTCCACATCTGCATGGTGGTCCCTGCCCACACCACTCCCACTCTCCACCCCCACCACTCCCCCTGGCTCTGTAGACTTGTTGAGCATTCCCACATCTACACTAAACAGGTTTAAGAATGGCATTGAGAAGTGTATTTCAATCTACATATTGCAATGCTGCTTTTTGGACATGGGAATGCTTCTAAAATAACCCCCATAGTGTACACTCTATCAACAGGCACACTATTCTTCAATAAGCGCCTATTAAACACTGTTGAATATACTAGTAATGAAAATGTCAAGGCATTTCAAATTATTTTGTGGCCATCTTGCTGAAGTTTGGGCTCAAAATATCTCAGGGAACAAATACATATTTTTGTCCGCAGTTTATTTTAATATCATTGTGTAGTGTTACTGGTTTTATCACTTGCCTTTATCAGTTGATAGGTGGTTGACAGGGAAATAAACTAAGAGCTAGATTTAATAACCTGGGCTGCCACATTAACACGTACTACCCCGTTTGATGCAAGGCCCATGATCTGCAGTAAATAACATACATAAATGCATGTTAGCATGAAGTAGAGTGATAATTCCTTTTAGTAAATCTAGCCATAAATTTGTATTTCTTAAAAAGCTTACATGTAAATGTACAGTATAAATCCATATTGGGAAGACTTAGATATGCTTCAATTCAAATAAAAGGCCCTTAAAATGTTTTCTTTCAAAGTGAAGTTTGCATGGTTTGCAAAGCTAACTGCATATGCATGAAACATGAAAACACAGAAAAAGACCACATGACCTAGATTGTTTGCCCATCTACACAGACTCCTCAGCTCTATAGTCCTTTCCTCTTCCTCAAAGATCCTATATGCTTGTCATTAAAATAGAAGCTCCATCCCTTGTGTATATTTAAAATTGACTGATAAAGACACTCCCTTTCAGACACAAATTCTTTAAGGACACAAATCCTGGCATGAATGCTTGCTACAAGCTTTGGGAATTGAAAACCTGACCATATAGCAAACCCCAAAGTGGATTACAATAAGTAAGCTTTATAGTCAGCAACAGGGATTTGGCTCTCGCATCACATTGCAGATTCTTTGACTGGTTGAATTGAAGGAGTCATTTGCTGGCCAGCTTCTGGTTAAAAAGCATCAAGGGACTGTTCTTAGGTTTGGCAGAGAAAAACCTTGGAATTGAGCTTAACGTTCCTCCAACATTCCGAGTCTTTGATTCAGTCTTTAAAAAATAAAAGGATTTATTCTGCCTCAGCTCTGGCTCAGAGTTCAGAAGGAAAACCTTTTGCCTTTCCTGACAATCCTGCAATTTCAAGGTTACCTTGGGAAAGGTTTAGCCTTGCAACTGCTAGAAATTAAATTGAGCTGCCATCCACATGATGAGATCTAACCATAAATAAACTAAAGAAAATCAGATTTTTTTTCGTAGCAGGAAAAGGCACCCAGGATGTGGATGGGACTGGGCTCGTATCCAGATTGAAAGAAAATGTATAGTACTTATGCAACATTCTCCAAAATCACTGCTTTCAATTACTAAATTGACTACTTTAGCTGGTTAAAAACAAACTACCTTGGCTTCTGTTGTCAGCCAGCAGTGCAAACATTTAATTTATATATTCTACTGATTTATTTTGGAACATTGTTATTAATGATTCAATTTCTGTCTTTGATTTGCATTTATAAAAATTTGTATAGTGTTTTTGCTAGCTGTTTCTTGTTAATGAGAGTAAAAAAAAAAGTTTGGTTCAAATATTTTTTGTCTGCTTTTATTCTGAACAGAGTACATTACACCACAGGACTCAGTACCCACCACTGTATTTCACTACAAGTTCTTTGAGCCCTGTATTTTCCAGGGGTAGGAGCACAAATCTAAACAGCAAAAGTCTCTAGCCTCTTGAAGGTGTCTTGGAGCTTGTCTTTGTAGGCTTTACTACAGGACAGAAAAGGCAACTCCAGGGTTACTCATGCTTTACTGAATTGATACTGACTTTCTGTGCTACTGACACTGGAAGCTATTCTGTGCACCGTTAGATGATCTTTAAATCTGCCACTTTTCATCTTCATCTTATGCCCCCTCGTTCCAGAGTTGTTTTCCCATTGAAAGCTGTGCATTTATATTTTGGAGGGATTTAATGGCTATCTCATATCTTAAACATGTTAGCTGTTACCTCCTGACCCATACATGATGACTATCTCTGCTTTACTTGAAGTTGTTGTTGACTTATAGAGAATCAATCCTTTATCTCCCCCATTGGATTGCTAAGGAGGAATATTATCTTGCCATAGATGTTTGCAACATAATGACTTTATTTATAAATTAATGATTCCAGTAGAGTGCAATTCTTTCTTTAAATTTGTTTCCTGCTGTGGCACAGTTCGTGCATTCAGTACGTATGATATTCACTGAAAAAAACCAATACATCAAATATATGTACAGTAAGATCAGAGTGTAATACTGAAGTAAAGTTTGTTTTTAAATATCAAAATGCTTTATTAATAAAGTGCCCCATCAGCCGACCCTCCAGGCAAATGGGGAGAGGGGCGGGTAACCTGGCTGAGCCTGCCACCCATTCATTTGGGGGGGAGATGTCATGGGTGCCAGTGAGAAAAGTAAAGGGGGAGGGGTTTGGAGGTAGAGGAAGTGGCATGCAGACTCACCAGGGCACAACAATTTAGCGGGCTTTGGCAGCAACGGCGAGTGACAGGCGTTAGACTGGTACAGCCAGATCATCGGCTGGCTTTCCCCTCCCATTTTCAGTGGTTCGTGGTCAGTTGCAGCTTCTGACACAGCGAGTGATCACAGTGAGGTTATGGGGTTGTTCGCTGGTGTTTCACTTTGCCGTGGGCCATCTGCAAGCCAGCGGGGTGTGCTGGAGAGGCCACGAATAGAGTGAATGTGGGGGGGGGGGGTTGTTTGGGCTCTGGGGCAGCACCTCCAGCTGAGTAAGTGACAGCTAGGTATTTGGGCGGCCGTGGGGGTCCTAGTTCCCAAGGGGTTTGGAGGCTGAGCTGCCTTTTAATTTTCTTTTTTTTTCTTCTTCTGGCAGTGTTCTGGGGGAGGATGTCTGGCAGGGTGCTGGCTGTGGTTGGGAGGTGCTGTGAGAGGCTGTGTGAGGGGGGATGTAGTCTGCTGTGAGTGTGGAGATGCAGCTCAGTGGGAGGTGAGGTGTGTGAATGGGGGACTTGGGCTTTAGGTAGGTTCAGGGGGGCCATGGGGGGTAGCGTGTGGGAGGAAGCAGTGCATATGGGTCCATACAAGGTGATCAGGGCAGGGCATCGGGGCAGCCAGTGTGCGGGCCTTCACAGTGACAGGCTAAGCAGCCAGTGCATGTGATCACTGAGGGTGGGGCCAGGGAAGGTGACTTTGGGGGGGAAAAGAGAGGGGGCAGGCGGTTGGGCAGGAGTCTGGGCAAGGAAAGAATGGTGGCAGAAGGGGACGTTCAGGGTGGTCCCAACAAGGGTCGCAGCATGACGTTGGGGTTGGGGAGGACCTGGTAACCAGTGAGGAGGATCAACCTGAGGATGGTCAGCAATATTCCAGTGCGGAGAGCCAACTGAGGACAGATACTGCGACAGGGAGTGCAGGTCAGTATTTGCTGTCAGACAAGGAGTCTGGGATAGAGGGTACATATATGTGAAGGATGGTGCAACTTCGGAAATGTGACTGGATGATCACTCAGATGTTGAGGGATAGGAAATTTTGAAGAACTTGCGGAGGGTTGCATGCATCGTGAGAAGTGCTTGCGTCACTCGGGTGACGAGTCAGCAGTGCATGTGTGGGATACTTCAGATTCTTGGGACTCTTCTGATTCCTCGTCCTCTGAGGGCACTGAGTCAGATAATGACACAGTTCAGACAATTCAGGGTCCAGTCTATGGGACAAAGTGCATGTGGAGCCAGCAACAACCTGCGGTTGGTGGGGAGTGGTTACACTATGTGCAGGATTGCTCCATTGGATTGTCATGTGTCGCGGAAGCTTCAGGCAAAGGTGTTGCAGGGGCAGCATGTGGATATTTTTTTGCTTTTGGTTTGTGATCAGGATCAGGGGATAAGAAGAGGGGAGAGGGTTCTAAGGATGAGGGTAAGAAAGGGCAGTCTCGGGTTCCTAAGATCATTAGTAACTGGTTGTTGGTGTTCCATGTTTTTTCCTACATTCTGGGAGGGGACAAGCCTTCCCTTTACCCGGGGCTCTTGCGGTATTCGGATGTGATCTTGCAGGCTCACAGGACATATGAGGGGTTGGGCCTGGCTGAACTAAGATGAGCAGTTCCAGAAGCGCTTGGCAAAGGCCGAGGTTTGGGGGTGTCGGGATATGGACATTTGGTTAGCAGAAATGACTCCGTGTCAGTCTACTTTTGTGAGACCCGGCAGTGGGGGTTTCCCAGGGCCATCTGCTGTGGTTTCCCTGCAGGACTGATCACAGGTGGGGGGTAATGGGTGGTGTGTGGTGGGGGGAGGGCTGGGCGGCAGGGTTGCTGACTAGTGGGGGAAATTTCCCCTGTTGGATGGATTTTGAGGCCCTGGAGTAGAGTGCCTGTTTTCAGTTCAATGCAGGCCATTGTGACCGACTAGGGTGTCGCTTCAAACATAGATGCTCGATGTGTGGGGGTGTACACCTGGCCTTTCGATGTTTCACCCAGGTCAGGGGCCTGCTTAGGGATGGACAGGCCCGTTAGGTTGGGTGCCGCTGATAATGGTCCCTGACCAAGGCTCCATCGCCCATTAACCTGGTGGCCTTGGAGTACTGGTTGCAGGGTTATCCAGATTTGGCAGCGGTCAGGTTATTGTGCGATGGTTTATGGGATGGGTTTGTGATTTCTTTTTCAGGACACCGCTGGTTCACCAGACCCCTAATGCTCCATTGGTACTGGAGTTGGAGCTAAGTAGGATTGCGGGCTCCTTTGAGTATCCTCCTCTTCCTAAATCTGGTGATGTCCCCTTTAGGGATTGTGCCAAAGAAGGAGACAGGCAAGTATCGGCTCATTCACAATTTGCCCTACCCGGTGGGACATAGTGTGAATGATTTTATTGACCCGGAGCTTTGTTCAGTGCAATAAATGTCCTTTGATTCTGCTGTATGCCGCCTTCGGAGTATGGGGCAGGGAGCGTTGATGGCAAAGGCCGATCTGGAGTCCACATTTTGATTGCTCCCTATTCACTCCAGCTCTTTTTACCTCCTTGGCTTTTATTTCTAGGGGTGGTACTATGTCGATAGGTGCATGCCCATGGGGTGTTCAGTGGCCTGTGCCTGTTTTGAGGCCTTTTCTTCCTTCCTCCTTTGGCTATTCTGGCTGGTGGCACAGTTTGGCGCAATGATGCACTATTTGGATGATTTCCTCATGGTGGCTGCAGCGGGGTCCCCAGAGTGTGGCCGGTTGTTGGGGGTCTTCCAGCAGTTGGCAAGGATCATCGGGGTGCTGTTGGCAGCGGGGAAGATGGAGGGTCCAGCTACCTCTGTCATATTTCTTGGCATCAAGCTTGATTCTGTCCATATGGAATTGCACTTGCCTGCAGAAAAGGTCTCCAAATTGGCGGTTTTGATTCAGTAGGCTCTGGCCCGCCCTAAGTTGATGCTGGAGCAGGTGCAGGAACTGTTGGGGCATTTCAATTTTGCTTGCCGGATGATCCCCATGGGTAGAGTATTCACGCAGCAGCTGGTGCTCTGGGAGGAAGAGGTGCCGTTGCATATTCATCACAGCAAGACAGATCAGCTGGGACATGGGGCATGGTCACCTGCCCGGTTTATTGTGCCAGGTTATTTTTACGTGCTCGGCCAGTGGGGGACCTATTTTGGCTGTGTCATGAGCGAGGGGATCTGCTGACCCGGTTCCAGTTTGCAGCTATTATGAAATGAGGTTTAGCCTTAACAGGTTTTCCACCATATGAGTATGGAATGCATTCATTCCACATTGGGGTGGCAACATTTGCAGTAGCACAGGGCTCTCTGTGCCGGCAATTCAGCGTTTGGGTCGTTGTCAGTCTACCAATGTGTATAAGAGATATGTGCATTAATTGGCCTCTTCAACTGCCTGTTCAGCTTACTTTTCTGTCAGTTTTGTCCCCAGGTTGGCAGCAGTGAGAGTTCCTTGTGTGGATGTGTGGGCATTCCTTCATTTTCTGGGCCCAGAAGAGCAGCCAAATCCAAATGGGGTCTGAATTTGGACCTAGCTGAAAATGGAGTGCTGCTGCACTGGATGGGTCTCCGAGGGATGCATTGGTCCCAATTGCTACCCATGTTGCTGGATGCTCATCAATATAATCAACCCCATTGCATTGGGATCCATTGGGGGGGGAGAGAGAGAATAATCTGTGTGTTGTAAAATGGGTTGACGTTATCTGACAAATGAAGAGTGATTTTTTTTCTTAATCCATTGCTGCTTCCCGGTTGCAATGGTCATTTGATCACAGATAATTCCACGGTGCCTGTGGCGTGAGGCCATCCGATTGCAAGCAGTCGAGCATTTGCGGAGAAGGGTAAATACGGAGGTCTCCAAGTTTGTCCATTTTCTGCCCGGATGGGGTGCATTTGTTGGATATTGGTCAGGATATCTTTATAAGTCAGGAGGTTTTGGAGGAGGGCATCAAGGGGGGAGGGGGGCGCGGAGACATGCAAGGTGCAGTCTCTGCTCTTGGCGGAATTTAGAAGTGGCTGACCTCCCTCTGTGGTTAATTCCTTTCCTCCAACCCCTCAAAAAGGCGGGGGGGGGGGGAAGACAGGCATGGGAGCACTGGGGAGCTTCCTGCAGCATGGGTGTCACTGCCATGTTTGGTCTCAGTTACATTAAGTCTCCCAAAGGTGGAAGCATGCCTTAGCCTGGCATCACCACAGACTGGAGCATGGGGGGGGGAGGGGGTTGGCGGGCGGGAGAGACGATTATGGAAATATGGATTAGTGGGGGCTAGGGCAACACTGTCCAGCCCGACCCTTTGATTGAGATTGATATCACTTACTTTGATGTTATTGTTAAATATTTGGATGTTGAATTAAAGCTGCAGCCAGCATTTTGCCAAGCACCTCTCCAAGGGAGTGTTATTTTACTGTTAGCTCATGGTTTGCGGTGGATCAAATGGATGGTGAGTGTGAATGCCTATGTTAAAAAGTAAGTAATACACAAAGTCCCCATCAAGACGGAAGTCCTCCTGATAATTACAAAAGCTGAAAAAATTACAGCAAGACAAACAAAAGCATTAATCAATTTAAGAAAATAAACAAGAAAACTCAGAACTCCTGATCAACCATATAAGAATATCTACATTTACTTAAATCATGAGGCCCAGGTAATAAAAATAAGAGAAGTAATTTAACCATCAGATTTCTTCCCAGAGAGAAAAGTTTCAAGTTGGATGGATCAAAAAACACATATTTGTCATTCACATAGTTTACAACACATGTACATGGTTTTTTTTTTTTTTAATATAAAGAAGCCTCCCAGGGCCAGGGCCTGAGGTTTCAGGTTTAAAAATGCCTTCCTATGTTTTTGAGTGATTTTATAAACATAGGGAAACACCTGAATCACTCTACTACAAAAAGGTGTATTTTTTTTAGTAAAATAGAATTGCATCACCATAGTTTTCTCAACCAAAGAAATAAATGAAAAAAAACTAAGGTAGCATGAGTTGGACTAGCATCCTCTGAAGACTCTAAAAAGGTTGAGACGTCCAAAGTCTCATTAGAAGCTAAGTGGTCAAATTATCATCAACCTGTGCCTTGGTCTTTACCCCTTGAGATATATAATAAAGCTTTGAAGGTTTTATCTTCTCCACATCATTAATTAACAAAATCTCTTTTAAGTACTTTTGAAACAGAATAAGGGGGGACGAGTAATGAGTATAGGGGAAATTAATAAAACCTCAAATTTTTTTTGCCTGAGCTGCATTCTTAAGCGATTCTAAATGATGGTGAATCATCAAACTATCACAAGTAGACGATAAGAGAGCAGCTTGGGCAAGAGCCATTTGCCCCTCCAGTTTAAAAACAGCAGAATTATAATTAGCAAGACAAATGTCTTGTTCAGAAATCTTGGCCACCGCATCAGTAGAAAAATGTGAAATCTGGGATAGAGATGGCCGTAATGAAACTTCAGTGCATTTCACAACCTCCTATATGTCCTGCAAGGAAATGTCCTTTGGCTCTCTTATTTTCTCAAAGAAGGTTCAGGAATTTAATGGCTTTCTCATAACTCAAACATGTTAGCTGTTACCTCCTGACCCATATGTGATGGCTATCTCTGTTTTACTTGAAGTTGCTGTTGACTTACAGTGAATCAATCCTTTATCTCCCCCATTGGATTGCTAAGGAGGATATTATCTTGCCATAGATTTTTGCAACATAATGACTTTATTTATAAATTAATGATTCCAGTAGAGTGCAATTTCTGTCTTTAATTTTTTTCCTGCTGTGACACAGTTCGTGCATTCAGTATAGTATGCTATTCACTGAAAAAAAAAAATTACATCAAATGTATGTACAGTAAGATCAAAGTGTTCTACTGAAGTAAAGTATTAATGCATTTGTAGATCTGTGTGTCAAAGGCAACAGGAAAAATAGCTTTTATGTAGCTTAATGTATCCTACAGTTTATCATCTTTTTTTGTTAGTTTGTCCAATTTGGCAAGATGTATAAGCATACATATGTTTCCTGAACATAATGTATGATTTAAATGTATATCAAGTAATTGTTCTCAAAGTAGCTGGTAAGTCTCCCCCCTCCCCACACCAACACCACCAACCTCCTCCAGAATTTGTACAGTCTACACAAAACAGTAAATTGAATAACATTACTGTGCAGTGTTCTATTTTGCAAATGCTTTGTTTTTGTCTAAGGATAATACAGACGTTAAGGCATCTTACTCAACAAAGAAAAGAAAATGATGTAGAATATCATTTATGCATTAGTTTTGGGTCATCATCGAAGCTTACCTACAGATGTTTGCAGGCAAGTTTTATATTCTATGAAACAGAGTTTTCACATATTTAACATTATTTGTTACTGAAACTGGTCATAAAAAAAATCTAAGCATTTACAGAGGCAGAGATTAAGAAAAATATAGAAGAATGAATGTCTCAGATCAAGGTTACAAAAAAATACAGAATAGTTATAACATTTTACAGATAATTGGTGAGAACTCACTTGGAATATTGTTTCCCGTTCAGGAGAACAGCAGAGAGAGATAGAAGGGCATAGAGAGAGTGGAGGCACTGAACTTAAAGGCTACCAAAATGGTTTGGGATCTATGCCAAAAACATTATGAGATGGTACTGATTATCTAAATATCTATAACATAATATATTTTAAGAGAAGGGAGAATCTGGAACAAGGGATCATGATACTGAGGTTCTGTGGGAGGAGGCTGAAGAGCAATATAGGGAAATTATTTTTCTATCAAAAAGGCCAGAGGGTATGTGGCACTCTGTCCTTAGTGGAACATGGGATCTGGTGCAAGAGATAAGGGTGTTGGGGCTACTTGACAATAGTGATCATAGCATGATCACATTTGATTTAGTAAATGGAGGAAGGATGGCAAGGAAATCCACAGTACTACCTCTTTTAATTTTCAAAAGGGAGACTGTGATAAAATGAGGTAAATAGTTACGAAAAAAAACTAAAAGAAGCAGCTGCAAAGGTTAAAGATTTACATCAAGCATGGACATTGTTCCAAAATACTATCATAGATGCCTAGACCAGATTAAGACCAGATTCCACACTTTAAGAAAAGTGGAAGGAAGGCCAAAAATCTGCCAGCATGGTTTAAAGGTGAGGTCAGAGAGCTGTTGTACCCAAAAACGCATGTTTCAGGAAATGGAGCTAAATTAAAATGGGAAACAATATAAGCACTGGGAAATTAAATGCAAGTCATTGATAAGGCAGTCAGAGAGAATTTGAAAAAACCCAAACTTGCCATCGAAGCAAAAATTCATAATAAAATCTTTTTCAAGTACATTCGTAGCAGAAGACCTGTTAGAGAGTCAGTTGGACCATTAGATGATAGAGGGATAAAAGGGACACTAAAGGAAGACAAGGCTGTAGTGGAGAGACTGAATGAATTCTTTGCTTTGGTCTTTATTGAAGAAGATGTAAGGAAGTTACCCATTACTGAAATGCTATTTAAAGCTGATGTATCAGAAGAATTGAAAGAAATATTGATAAACTTGGAAGATATAATATAATTATTGGATAAACTGAAGAGTAACAAATCAGCTGAACCAGATGGTATACATCTGAGAGTGTTGAAAGAACTGAAATATGAGCTTGCAAACCTACTGTAAGCGTGAACTATCATTAAAATCATCTATACTACCTGAAGATTGGAGAATGACCAATGTAATGCCAATTTTTAAAAAGGGTTCCAGAGGCAATTCGGGAAACTACAGACTGGTGAGCCTGATGTCAGCACCAGGCAAAATGGTAGAAACCATTATAAAGAATAAAATTACTAAACATGTAGATTGTCATGGTTAAATGGGAGAAATAAACATGGTTTTAGTCAAGGAAAGTCTTGTCTTACCAATCTGTTATATTTTTTGAAGATGTGAATAAAATAGGTAGACAAAGGTGAGCCAGTTGATATAGTGTATCCCTATTTTCAGAAAGCCTTTGACAAAGTCTCTCAAGGCAAAATTTAAAAAATCATGGTCTAGGAGGCAGTGTACTATTGTGGATCAGGAACTGGTTAAAAGATAGAAGGCACAAAGTAGGGCTAAATGACCAATCTTCTCAATGGGAAAAAGTGAAAGTGGAGTATCCTTAGGATCTATGCAGGGTCTGCTGCTTTTTAACATATTCATAAATGACCTGGAAATGGGAATAACAAATGAAGTGATCAGATTTGCAGATGGCATAAAATTATTCAAAGTTGTTAAACCACAAGAGAGCTGTGAAAAATTACAAGAGGACCTTGATAAACTGGAAGACTGGACATCCAAATGGCAGATGAAACTTAAAGTGGACACATGCAAAGTTATGCATATAGGGAAGAACAACCCAAACTATGATTACACGATGCAAGGTTCCACATTAGGAACCAACACCTAGGAAAAGGATAAAACATTGAAACCCTCTGTCCGGTGTGCAGTGGTGGCCAAGAAAGCAAATAGAATGCTAGGAATCATAAAGAAAGGAATGGAGAATAAAACCCAGGCTATTATAATGCCTCTGTATTGTTCCATGGTGTGACTGCATTTTGAATATTGTACGCAATTTTGGTCACCATATCTTAAAAAGGATATAGCAGAATTAGATAAAGTATAGAGAAGAGCCACCAAAATGGTAAAAGGGATGACAGGATACCCTTATGAGGAGAGGCTTAAAAGGTTAGGGCTTTTCAACTTGGAAAAGAAAAGGCTGAGGGGAGATGTGATTGAGGTCTCTAAATTAATGAATAGAGTAGAATGGATAAATGTAGATCGGTTGTTTACTTCTTCAAAAAGTAGAAAGACTAGGGGACACTCAATGATGTTGCAATGTAGCCCATTTAAGTCTGTTAAGAGAAAATATTTTTTCACTCAATCAGTAATCAAACTCTGGAATTCATTACCGAAGGATGTAGTAAAAGTTGTTTCTGTAGTTGGGTTTTAAAAAGGTTTGGACAAGTTCCTGGAAGAAAAGGCCATAAATCATAATTAAAAAGGACCAGGAAAAAACACTGCTTACCCTGGGATAAGCATTGTGGAATCTGTGTACCTTTTTGAGAACCTGACAGGTACTTGTGAGCTGGATTGGCCACTGTTAGAAACAGGATACTGGGCTTGTTGGACCTTGGTCTGACCAAGGATAGCATTTCTTATGTTCCTGGTGCTGGGAAAGGTCTAGGAGGGATAAAGATGGGGGAATATGGCTCATAGAAATATGATGACAGAAAAAGACCACATGGCCTATCTAGTCTGTCCTTCCATAACAACTACAACAGTCCCCTTTTTACCTTTAGAGATCCTCTGTGTTTGTCCCATGCTTTTTTGAATTCAGTTACTGTCCTCATCTCTACCACCTCCACTGGGAGACTATTCCATGGATCCACTACTCTTTCCGTAAAGAAATATTTCCACATATCACTCTTGAATCTATCTCCCTTCACCCTCATCCCATGTCCCCTCGTAGCAGAACTTGCATTCAATTGAAAGAGGCTCTCTCCCTGAACATTTATGCTACAGAGGTATTTAAACATCTCAATCATATCACCTCTATCCCGCCTTTCCTCTAAGGTGTACATATTAAGATCCTTCAGTCTGTCCTCATATGCTTTATAATGAAGACCACTAATCATTTTAGTAGCCACCCTCTGCACCGACTCCATCCGGTTCACATCCTTTTGAAGGTGCGGTCTCCAGAATTGCACACTATACTCCAAATGAGGTCGCACCAAAGACTTATACAGAGGCATTATCACCTCCTTTTTTCTGCTAGCCATTCCTCTCCGTATGCACCCAAGCATCCTTCTAGCTTTTGCCATCACCTTTTCTACCTGTTTAGCTACTTTAAGATCATCAGACACAACCACGCCTAGGTCCCGCTCTTCTTTAGTGGACAAAAGTACTTCACCCCCTATACTATATTGCTCCCTTGGATTGCTGCAGCCCAAATGCATGACCTTACATTTTTTAACATTAAATCCCAGCTGCCAAATTCTAGATCATTCTTCAAGCTTAGCTAGATCCCTCCTCATGTTATCTACCCCTTCCTGAGTGTCTACTCAATTGCAGATTTTGGTATCATCCGCAAAGAGGCAAACCTTACCTGAAAGCCCTTCCACTATATCACTAACAAAGATGTTAAAAAGAATCGGACCAAGGACAGATCCCTGGGGCACACCACTGATAACATCCTTTTCCTCAGAGTGAGCTCCATTTACTTGTACTCTTAATCGCCTCCCAACCAACCAATTTCTAACCCAACCAGTAACTTTAGGGTCCATCCCTAGGGTGTTCAGTTTGTTTATAAGTCACCTGTGAGGAACAGTGTCAAAGGCTTTACTGAAATCTAAATACACCACATCTAGGGCTCTCCCTCGGTCCAACTCCCTGGTCACCCAGTCAAAGAAATCAATCAGATTTGTCTGACAAGACCTGCCTCTGGTGAATCCACGCTGCCTTGGATCCTGTAATCCGCTGGACTCCAGAAACCTCACTATTTTCTCTTTCAGCAGTGTTTCCAATAATTTACTCACCAACAAAGTTAAACTAACCGGCCTGTAGTTTTCAACCACATCCTTACTTCCGCTTTTGTGTAAAGGCACCACATGAGCCTCTCTCCGGTCCTTTGGCACCACTCCCGACTTCAACGAGGCATTGAAAAGGTCAGTCAGTGGAGCTGCTAGAATGTCCCCAAGTTCCCTCAGTATTCTTGGGTGTATCCCATCCGGTCCCATCGCTTTGTCTACTTTAATTTGAGATATTTTCTCACAAACACAGTCTTTTGAAACTTGTTCAAGATGTCCTTTGCTTCTGTTCCTATTTGTGGGTGTTTTCTGAGGTCCTGCTCCTGGTTCTTCATCTGTGAACACCGAACAAAAATATTTGTTAAGCAATTTCGCTTTATCCTTATCAGCTTCTACATATTCCTCCCCTGCACCCTTGAGTCTGACAATACCACTCTTGCCCTTCCTCTTCTCACTAATATATCTGGAAAATGTCTTATCCCCCCCATTTTATTGCATTGGCTATTTCCTTCTCCTTTTGAATCTTTGTCTTCTTGACTACTTTGCTAGCTTCTCTAAGTTTTTCCAAATACAGATGCCTGTCTTCCTCTTTCTGTGATCTCTTGTATTTCATGAAGGCCTCCCTCTTTTTCTTCACTTTTTCAGCTACTTCTTTCGAAAGCCATAGCGGTCTCCTTTTCCTTTTATCTTTATTTACCATTTTAACAAAAAGGTTGGTTGCCCTTAAAATATCCCCTTTCAGTTTTTCCCACTGTTTTTCTACATCCCTCAGCTGTTCCCATCCAACTAACGACTCCCTGAGGTATTGACCCATCTTCGCAAAGTTAGTCTTCCTAAAGTCTAAGATCCTTGCCTTTGAATGGATTCTAACAGCCCTAGTCCTAATACTGAACGACACCATCTGGTGATCACTGGATGCAAAATGATCTCCCACTATCATATCCACAAAAGTGGAAGTAAGGAGGATATTGGTAACTACAGTCTGTTGAGTCTGATCTCTGTGGTGAGTAAATTAATGGAAACACTGCTAAAGTAGATGATGGTGAGGTTTCTGGAATCCACAGGATTACAGGATATGAAACAACATGACTTTACTAGAGGCAGGTCTTGTCAAACAAATCTGATTCATTTCTTTGGCTGTCTGACCAGAGAATTAGATCAGTCAAGAGCACTATAAGTGGTGTAGTTGGATTTCAGCAAGGCCTTTGTCCTGCATCAACAATTTATAACTAAGCTGAGTGCCCTTGGGATGAACTCTAAAATAGATCACTCGGATAGAAACTGGTTGAGAGGGACGTGACAGAGGGTAGTAGTAGTAGTTAATGGAGTTCACTCTGAAGATAGGGGCATTACCAGTGGTTTGTCACAGGGATTAGCCATTGGCTCTGGGTTTGTTTGTTTGTTTGTTTGTTTTTTTACATTTTTGTAAGCCATGTTGTGGAAGGCCTATCAGTAAAGGGTATGCCTCTTTGCAGAAGATACCAAAATCTGCAACATGGTAGACACCCTGGAAGGCATGGATACCATGAGGAAACATCTACAAAAGCTTGAAGAATAGTTGAGAATTTCGCTGCTAAGAGATAATGCTAAAAAAATGCAAGCTCAAGCATTTGAGCTTCAAAAACCCAAGGAGGAAGTACAGTATAGGGTTTGAGGTACTTTATTGAACGAATGAAGAGTGAGACCGGAGGGTGCTCATATTGGATGATTTTAAACATAGCCAAACGGATGCTTGGGTGCATAAGGAGAGGCATGACCCCCAGGAAAAAGAGTTTATAGTACCTTTGTACAAATCTCAAGTGAGACCTTATTTGAAGTAATGCGTACAATTCTGGAAATCACACCTTTAAAAGGATATTAACAGGGTAGAGTTGTCCAGAGGGCAGCTACTTTGATGGTCAGTGGTCATCATCATAAAACATATGGGAACAGACTTAAGATCGTTATATTTATACTTTGGAAGAAAGAATGGAGAGGGGAGATATGACAGAGATATTTAAATATCTCCATAGCATAAATGCACAGAAGGAGAGCCTCTTTCATTTGAAAGAAAACTCTGCAACAAGGAGGGGCAACGAATAAAGGTGAACAGGAATAGGAGTAATCTGAGGCAATATTTCTTTGGGGAGAGGGTGGTATTTGTGTTGAGCAGCCTCTCTGTTGAGGTGGTGGAGACAAGAACTGTATCTGAATTCAAGAAAGAATGGGATAAGTACCACCCTTTCCTCTCTAAATGAGAAGGAGGGATTATAGAACTTAATAGTCCTTATGGATGGGCAAATTGGATACGCTGTATGTTTTTTATCTGCAGTCATTTTCTTTATAGTAGTAGTAGTATATTTATATTTGAATGCACACTAAAGCAATGACGCACATTAGTAGCTCTAGGCATGACTCAGTTTAATAGCCTAAGTTAATCAGCATGCACAAAAATGTTCTAACATTTTAAAAAAATGTTATTAATATAAATGTCTGAAATCAACCAAACAATGTCCAAAAATTTGGGGAGGGGGGGACTGTACATGAACCAAAAAACAAACCCAAAATGTTTACTCTTTGCCTGTTTCTACTGTGAGGTGATTTACAGTACTTGTTATCCAATTATGTAAGCACTTTATTCTAATTAGCCAATTCATTGTACTAAGGAAGCCAGGAGTTCAATTATTGCTTCACAAGGGTGATTGTGAATTAGTCTTATTGCATAAGTTAATACTAGTTTCAGTTCAATGTGGGGATCTTGTTCAGCATTTGTAATAGTCATTTTTTATATTTGGGAATCTCAAACTTTTTTCTTAACACTGTAAAACAGTGGTTAAAAAATAATGGCACATTAATACATAATGTGGAGGAGTAGCCTAGTGGTTAGAGCAACCAGGGTTTGATTCCCACTAGCACTCCTTGTGGCCTTGGGCAAGTCACTTAACCCTCCATTGCCTCAGAAGAAAGGCCTGGCAATCTACTTCCAGTGACACTGCCAAAAAAAACCAGGAGCTTCTGGGTCACCAGGAGTCAGGACTGACTCGAAGGCACACATTTTTTTTTTAATACATAAAGAGGGCAATTTTATAATAGGTCAGGTAGGCTGAAAGATAAAGTAGGTTCCTAATTTGGGACTATTCTATAAGGACAACATAGCACCTATGTTTCTTTTTATAAAATAGTCTCAAAATTGCAGACAAAATAACTGTTAAAATATATGCTAGTAAATTTACATTTACACATAGATGTGTATTTATAAATTATTTATTTATCAATTCTACATGTAGTCTCAGCTCTGACCATAGTCCACCCAAGCTACAACATGCCTCCATGCCTGTTGTATAAAAGAACCTGCCTTCTAGTCACTGTGCATATCTTACACATGCATGCAGTTGCACAATCTTATAAATACCCTTTCCATGCTTAAAATAAATTATAAAAGTATCCCAAAAGTGGAAGAGTGGTTGCATGACCCAAGGGATAAGTGCATTGGACTTTCTGCTCCTTGGAATGGCTAGGCCAGAGGGACATTGTTTCTGGTAGAGAGGGTAGGGAGGTATAGTCATTGTTTAAAAGTGACACTAATAGCTAGCTTCAAGATTTATGATTGCAGAGTTATATCATATCCCTCAGTCAAGCACCATTGCTGTAATGACCAATGTAGGTAAGTTAAGGAGGGGAAATAGGGAACAAATCCCAGGATAGTATCATATAATGGAGAAAGCAGAATGTATTTGTGGCTGCCAGAAGAGTACTAATCAATGTGATATACACAGTGTATATCTCACAAGTAGAGAGATGTGTTTTTTAAAAATCTCTCACTCAGTAGCTCTATAGAGAAAAACTCTAGCACTACCACATACTACTTATTTCCAAAGCACTACCTAAGTTACATACGTAGTGCTGTAAAGATACACAAAAGAGAAGCAGCTCTTGCTCCATAGAGCTTACAATCTAGAGTGATTGTGTCATAATGTTTGGGAAGTATAGGTGTGAAAATGATAGTGGAAAGAGAGGATTCAAGCCAGGTAACACATCTGGGAGCAGCAGTGATTTAAGTGCAGAGGAGAAGACCAGGAATTCTAGGATCATGCCCTGCTGTAGTCCTCCAACCAAGGTAAACACAGAATTCTATAGGAGGAGAGTAGCAATAGCTGGAGCTTCCAGAGCAGCTTTGAAAGAACAGGTGTCAGCTCCATAAGCAGAGTAATGATATGGGTCACAGGAACCATGGGCCCGCTAATAGTTTGCCCAACATAGCATCAGCCACTAGAGAGTTTATGGGTGGGGTTGGACATTGTTTAGTTTGACCCTTTTCAACCAAAAAGATGTTCCGTTGACCCTGTTTAGCTCCTGTTTCCACAGAGAGTCAAAGGAAGGCAGAGATGATGCATTGTTTCAGGACAGGAGACAAGCAGAATCTAAAGTCAGTAGTGCGGAGCAAAAGGCCCACCCTATTCCTTGCTGTAAAATGTAGGCATCTGAATTTGTCAGATACAGAATCTGATGAATCCTCGTGTATGGTGTTTGTATCAGAATCATCAGATATAGTAAGTTTAATGGTTGAAGACCATCTAGAACATCTTGTAAGCATGCTCAATGGTGGGTAGCTAAGAAGTAATACTGGCACTCTAGGGCCAAAAGCACCCCACATGTGGAGCAGACAGTACAGAATGGGAAGGATGTCCCTGGAGGATCCCTTCGTCCATCCTCAGCCCCAGGTCAAGCAAAAATAGCAGCAGTCTTCTCAAGAAAGAAGACAGGAATTCTTGTAAAATATCAAAGAAATGAAGGCATTTCAAAATGTTTCAGGACCTGTGATATGCTAAATGCAATTACTGTAAGAAACACATTAATTGAGGGAGGCCGATGGGCCATTTACTAACAGTGGCTTGCAGCATCATTTCTAGAAACAGCACCTTTTCTAACTAAGCTCAAGGAAGAGCACTGGTCTTAAGCTGGGAATTCCATTCATCAGTGGACATAACAGTGGTGATAAAGCTACAGAGAAAAGAAAATGGATTCCCAGGCCCCAGCCTCTCACCAATGAGTGGCATGCCAGCAGTGTCAACACATCAAAGCAAGTCACCATAGAGAATATGGGGTGGTGTTTGACAGCACTATTGCGGGGCATGTGGCAGGCAGCATTGAAGGTGGTGACATGGTGCATCAGTGAAGTGATTGCTCTGGATGACCAGCCTTGCAGGTGGTTGAGAACATGGAGTTTAAGGCTGCTGCATCTCTTAGCTTACAATGACTAAGTGCCCTCTTAGGGCTGAGTGGACCTCAGCTTGTATAATCAGTTATGTGCCCAACAGCAAGCAGAGCTGGCAAAGGCAGAGGATTATAATATGCACATCCTCAATGATATCTGGATTAGTCAGAATACTATGCATGCCTACATCTCCCTGACAGCATACAGGTGGCAGCTGGAAGAGGCAAGGGAAGTCTAGGGGGGTGGGGGGGGGGGGCATCAGGAGGAGGAGGATATTGGTGGGATATGCTTCACACCCAAGTGATGGATGATAACCTACCTGGGCCCATATCTTACCAGAAATAAGGGAAATGCTGCATGATTCACAGTTGGGCCATAGACTTATTACCACACTTCCTGGTGCTTTTTGGCAACAGACAGTAGATGAACATGGTGAAAGCAACGAAGGAGGCAATTTCATAGGATCAGTTGCATTGCACACTTGCTGCATATGGCTGTAAAAGTCTCTCTAGACATGAGGAGCAAAAGAAGTGGATGCCCTGTCCCGAAGCTGCTCATTTAGAAGTGCTGAAAAATAATGGAGTGTTTTCACGGGAGAGTGAAAGATGGGCATGAGCTCTGTGTGAATCAGGAAGCATCAGGAGTATCTGCACACCAGCTCACTAAGATTGATAGAAACATAGAAACATGACTGCAGAAAAATTCCTCATGGTCTATCTAGTCTGCCCTGCCATAAGGATTACTACAATACTCCCTCGTAGCAGAGCTTGTTTAAATATGGAGATATTTAAACATCTCTATCGTATTTCCTCTATCCTGCCCTTCTTCTAAAGCAGGGGTCTCAAACTCAAATTGCTTTGAGGGCCAAATGAGGACTTGTAGAGTAACCCGGGGGCCGCACAAGACGCAGGCCTCATTTGCATAAGGGCATCATTTGCATAAATATTTGCATAATGTTACCATACACTAACTTTTAGTAAACATGCCTCTTAATGAGTGTATGGATAAAGAAAGACTAAAAGATTTCTACATTACTATAATACAGTGCCAACCGCCAGGCACATTAGGAACTACTAGAAACACTGCTCATTTAGAACCCATAGCAAACCTGCCGTGTCCTAACAGCACTACCAGGACTCACAAAGCACCATACACTACCTATCAAAAGGAAACGCTGCAAATATTAAACCAATACATTTCAGAGAATAACAATACATGACCTACTCGGGAAAGAGAACAAGTGGCAATGTCAAATAGGAATTACATAAACAGAATACCTCAGCTCAGTTACACATGCAGAACATACACCATCACCAAACAAGGAATCACAATTTAGAAACAGGAAGACAATTAAACTGGGAACCCCAAAAGCCAAACTTAGAATGTACAACACTGTAGAAATAAAACTATACATTGATTTCCTCTTGTATTAAATAAAGTGCAGACGTTAAAGATGCACATTTCCAAGAGCTGACATATTTCAGTTAATAAATTCAAAATAAAGAGATATTTTTCTACCTTTTGTGCATTTTTTTTTCAGTTGCAATTGTTCCATTCACTTTCTTCTGGTTTCTTTGTGTCTTCTGCTAACTCTCCATCGTCTGCTGTCCATTTGTCCTTTCTTCTTTCCTAGTTTTTTTCCATTCTCTCTACATCTGCTTTAACATACTAATCATTCTCCTTTTGCTCTTTCCTCATTCCTATTTCATCCACTCAAATTTTACCCCTCCATCCTCAATCCCCACTTACTCTCCCAATACCCGGCCAATTGTAGATTTTTCTTCCCTCCCACACAAAATATATTTCCCCTCTCCATTTCACTCTCCCAGCCCTATCCCATTCTAATCGTCCCCCAACATCAACTCCCTTCTAGCTCCTGCCCCACCCAGCATCCGCTCCCTTCTAGTCCCCGCATCATCAGCCCATTTCCAGTCCTAGCTCCCTCCCCTCACAGCCCATTTCCTTTCCAAGCCCCCCTCCCCATCAGCCCATTTCCATTCCAAGCCCCCTTCCACTCAGCCCATTACCATTCCAAGACCCTGTCCCCGTCAGCTATTTGCAGTTCAAGCTCCCCCTTCTACTCGGCCCATTTCCAGTCATAGCACCCCCCCCAGTCCATTACCAGTTCTAGCCCCCCCTAGCCCATTATCGGTCCTAAGCCCCCCAACAGCCCACTTCCAGGCCTAACCCTTCCATCGCCCTATCTTCATTCTTAGCCCCCCCATAACCCCATTTCAGTCTTAGCCTCCCCAATCAGACCACCTCCAGTCCTAACCCCCATCTGTCCATTACCAGTCCTAACCCCCATCACCCCATTTTCAGTACTACCCCCCCCAGCCACACATCAAGTCCTGCTCCCCCCCCACATCAAGTCCTGCTCCCCCCATCAAGTCCTGCTCCCCCCCCCCAAGTCCTGCTCCCCCCCCCGTCCTGCTCCCCCCATCAAGTCCTGCTCCCTCCCTCCCTCCCCCCCCCGGGAAAATTAAACTTTAAAAAAAACCCAGCTTCTGCTGCTGCTGCCGCCGCTGCCGTGGCCGGCAATCGCAGCAATATCGCAAGTACCGCGGGCTCCGCCCCCCCCCTCCTTCCTTCCCGCTTGCCTGCCAGTCCTCCGCTTCGGCTGTGGCTTTCAGAGTCGCGAGGGAGAAGCTCTCCCTTCGCGGCTCTGAAAGGCGAAGCCGAAGCGGAGAACTGGCAGGCAAGCAGGAAGGAAGGGGGGGGGGAGCGGAGCCCGCGGGACTTGCGGTATTGCTGCTATTGCCGGCCATGGCAGCGGCGGCAGCAGCAGCAGAAGCCGGGGTGTTTTTTTTTTCCCCCTATGCATCGCGGGCCGCACAAAGGTCTCTCGCGGGCCGCATGCGGCCCGCGGGCCGCGTGTTTGAGACCCCTGTTCTAAAGTATACCTATTAAGATCCTTAAGTCTGTCCTCATATGTTTTATATCGAAGACCACTACACCATCCTCTACACCGGCTCCAACCTATTTATATCCTTTGGAAGGTGCGGTCTCCAGAACTGCACACAATACTCCAAATGAGGTCGCACCATCACCTCCTTTTTTCTGCTGGCCATTCCTCTCCCTATGCACCCAAGCATCCTTCTAGCTTTTGCACGTCACCTTTTCTACCTTTTTAGCTGCTTTAAGATCATCAGACACAATCACACCCAGATCCCGCTCTTCTTTTGTGGACAGAAGTACTTATTCTCCCTATACTGTACTGTTCCTTTGGATTTTTGCAGCCCAGATGTATGACCCTGCATTTTTTAGCATTAAATCTCAGTTGCCAAATTCTAGACCATTCTTCAAGCTTAGCTAGATGCCACCTCATGTTATCTACTCCTTCCTGGGTGTCTACTCTATTGCAGATTTGGTATCATCTGCAAAGAGACACACCTTACCCAAAACAACCCTTCCAAGTATTACTAACAAGATTGTAAAAAGATGGCATCAGTGCAATTCCACTCATCTGATGCTGAAGGGGCATCAGGACTGGAGTCAGATCATTGTAGTCTTGAAACGTTTCCAGGATGCCATGGAGAAACTGAGTTTCAGGTGGACTATTCTGAGTCTTGTTTTAGGACCTTGAAACATGTGTAAGCTTTATATTGGTTCTCTTTGGGTGTTGTACCACTCTCTTTAGGCTGCATTTCCAAACAGCCTCACTCCAAGAAAAACTGAAGCCAGAATGGGTGGGGGATGCTACTGGCCTAATAGTCAATGAGCCTTGAACTCTATTCAAAGTTCTTTTCAAATTCCCATTACTATATTTGTTGACTATTGGTCCTCTGTCACTTTTTAGACTTTCATTTTAGGGTTTGTTTGGTCCAGCTTTGTGCTTCTGCGTTGTGACCGTCTTTGCTATTCTAGGCTTTTGCAGGCAGTGCTCCCAACCATTCAACCAACTCTCGCTGCTTCTGGGTCCCTCATCACAGCACATCCTCTGCTCTCTTCATCCAACAGCTGCTCATTCCAAGCACTCCTTCAATGCTTACCCCAGCCTGCGAGGGGATCTTCACTAAAGTTGCCAGATGTCTCTGCTTTTCAGGGATTGTCTCCAATTTTAGAGCTGTGTCCCCAACTCTCAACTGTTTGGCAGCCTCTTGTCCCCAATTCCAGCAATGGGGATGGGGGGTTTGGAAAATAAATTATTTTCAATTTAGTGATTTGAATGTGTCAGATTTCAGAATTGACATCCATTATCTTTATATTTTGCACAGTGCAGGGGAAATGCATCACTGTTTATATTTCTCTGTTGATTTGTTTGCGTAGAAGTGATACTCTTGCTCTCATGGGATGGATGGGGGCAGGGCCGTATCAAGGGCTATATGAGCAGTGCGGGCGCACAGGGCGTAAGTACAGAAAGGGTGCTGATATCATCACATGTGTTAGTTGCTGCACGTGGTTGGGGTAAAGGGGGAGGGGTGCTCGATTTGTTAGTCGCTCAGTGCATTTCTAGCTTGGATGGGGGGGTGGGGGGGGTGCAGGGTAATAACTCTTCTTCCCTCCTTCAGACCTTGTTGCTAAAGACTGGTGTCCCCTCCTCCTCCCCCCCCCCCCTTTTTCTTCTGGACACACGGACACCCCCCCCCCACACACACACACACCCACACACACACCGTAACCGTCATCTGTATGTCAGGTTTGAATGTTGGGAAATAAGTCTTCGGTCCATGAGCCTAACTTGTGGGCACACAGGTTTGCTGATCCTATCCTGCTCCTGCTGCCTGGGCATCTTGAGCCTACCTTGCTTCCGTTTTACCCTCTTTCAGTCTTAGTGCCCTCCTCTGTTGTCGTCTGACATTCCAGCCTGTATAGCTGTTGTGTTGTTTCTCTTCAGCTGTTTTATGACCCTCCAGCATATCATACTGCTGTGTTGGGTGTTCCTTTGGTACGACCTTTCAACCTATCTTGGTGCTTTGTTGGCATTTCAGGTGCTTTAGGTACTAGCCAATATAGGTGCCACACTGAACCTCTTCTAGTGTTCCTTTACCTTCCCCTCATGCTGCCTTGGGGTTGTCACTGATGCTTTACTGCTCTTCTAATGCCTTGGAATTTTTCTGCCAATATTTGTGCCATTTTACTCCTTTTAAAGTGTTTTAGTGTTTTCCCACCAACTTTGGTGGTGTTTTGCCCTTTTACTTTGGGATGATACTTTCACTATGTGTGCTGCTATACTCTTAATGATAATCTTCCTGCCTCTATTTATGCTGTGTGCCCCTCTCTAGTTCAGTTAGGTGTTTGTGACATTCAATGATTTGTAGTTCTGTTATAGATGCCTGTCAGGAAGTTTCAGGCAGGCTTGACTGAAAATGGATGGAAATCCCCATTGCTACATTCTAAAATGTCGTGCCCCATGGACTTCAATGAGGATGAAAGAGCCAAATACAGAAATGATTTGGTATATGAAGACAAAATGAGCGGGGTTCAGAGATGAATATTAACTGACATGGAAATATGTAGCATGCACATCTCTATTGCTTAATCTCAACTGTTTCTGATTGAGTTGGAAGTTTAAAGGCTCAGAAAGAAACATCTATGTTAAAACATGGGGATTGCGTGGTGGGAGGGTAGGGTTGAATTGTTTTCCATCTTAATAGTTACATTGTCACTTTTAGTGAGTTCATTTGCAACAGTTGCAGCTAAAAAACCACTGAAGAACCAGGCTCAGCATTTTTACAAAGAGGATTTTTTTCCTTTCAAGTTAAAAAGTGGATTACTTCTATTTGTCTCATTTTAGTTGCATTCAAGTGCAAAGTCTGACCCATGAGCTGAGGATGGTTCCTTTTTGGCTGAGACTAAGTATAAGTATGTTAACATTCTGCCCCCCTGACCCCATTGGGGATATGCCGATGTGACAACCAGTGCCGAAACTGGAGGATTAAATATCCTGCAAAACAAGGATGTTAATGTGTTTGTTGCCAGGAAGTCTACTGAAAAATGCATCTTTGCATAATAAATTGTGAGTATATGTTTGAAACATTTCTTTGTCCTGAGGCATCTGCCTGTTTTTCACAGGATCCCACAAATACTTATTTTTATTTATACCGAGCTCACACCTTTTCACTAGAAGTAAAATGCACGTTAGTATACCAGAAGACGAGTTAGCAAATAATGAGAGAGAAAGCATTCACATACATGCAAAGCATCTCATTATTGTGCTAATTGAATAATGTCACTTGTGAACGTCACAGGTTGCATCATTCTAGTAGAATATAATGGCAGATCAAAGTTATTTTTTCCAAAGTGGGAGAATCAGACTTGGTAGCAATTGGCGCCGTCACTAGCATCAATGTTGTTGAACAATAATGCAAAACCCAGTGCCCCTCCCCCCCCCCCAAATGACTCCCCACCAGATCCCAAGTCACCCAGCAAACATCTATCCCCCACCCTTGAAAAACCTCCCCAGGTTTACTTAAAGACATTCGTGGCGGTCTAGGTTAACCAGCCAGAAGTGATCTCCAGTCATTCTCCTCCGTTCAACGCCACGTTCAAAATGGTACCTGATGAACCCTAGCAAGAGTTTGGCTGCCTTCATGGACCAGCAGAAGGCATTGATCGCTGGCCTCCCGGTGCATCTGCCCCGACCACCGGGATGTCGATATCCAAGTCGACCCCGGAGACCGAGCCGATCCTCGAGTCCATGCGAGCTCGAGTCGATCCTCGGTCGCGGTCTCCCTCGGCCTCCCGTTCGGGACCGAGGTCGTTGATGCCGACACCCTTGGCATTGGGGCGGAGGGCATCGGTGCCTGCCCGACCGGAGCTGCTCGATTCCTCCTCTGAGGAGTTAGTCTGGGAAACGGAGGACGAAGAGTCCCCTGGTACTTTTCGGACTCGGTGTGTCCCATCGGACTTGCCCGAGTCTGAACCTCGGAGATGGTCCCCCCCCCCCCCCGGAGGACACCCGGTTCTCGGACTTCGTGCGAGATTTGGCCAAGGCCTTGGCATTCCCCATGGATCCCGAGGAGGAACCTCGAGCCGAAGAGCTCGATGCCCTCCAGTATGACTCTCCCCCGAAGGAGGCCTTTACTGTACCGGTTCCTCCGATGCTGGAGTGACTTCTCTTCCGCATGTGGGAGAGCCCGGTGTCAGCGCCAGTGTTAAGCAAGCAGGTCAATTCCATTTGTCGAGTCCGCAAGAGCCCCGGGTTCCAAAAGGCACAACTACCGCACCATTCCATGGTGGTGGAATCGGCCATGCATTGACTCAAGAGTCAGAAGATGCACTCCTCGGTGCCTCCTGGCTGGGAGGCCCGGAACCTGGATGCCCTCGGTAGGAAGTGCTTCCAGGGCTCTATGCTTGCTTGTCGAGTCCAGACCTACCAGCTCTATATGGTCATGTATCTCCAGGACCTGGTAAAAGAAATTGCCGGGTTCTCTGCTGGTCTCTCCGAGGAACCTTTGCAGAGGTTCCAGGCCTTGTCCACTGGCATTCGAGAGTGCTCGAAGTTTATCTCTCGGGCAGCCTACGATGGCTTCGAAGCATCGGCTCGAGTAGCCGGAGCCAGCATCGGTGCCCGCTGACAGGCTTGGCTTCAGTCATCCGACCTCAAGCCATGGGTACAGGACAAGTTGGTCGATGTCCCCTGCAGAGGTGAAAACCTCTTTGGCAAGCCCATGGCTGAAAAGGCTGCACAGATCGAGACCGAGACTCTCACCAGGACTCGGCTGTCCAGAAAAACCTCTGCCCCTTCTCAGAAGAAGAAGGGCTCATGGAAAAAGCCCTTTTACCCAAGGAAGGTAGCTGCCTATAAACACTACCCTCATTATCAGGCCTCAGCAGCTCCCCAACAGGGTCAGCAGGCCAAGGGATGGGGTAATGGGTCCTGTAGGCAGCAGGCCCCCAAGCCCACAACACCGGCCCCTGCTCAGCAGGGTGGGGTTTTTTGACTCCATCAGCATAGCCTCTTCCCCTCCGCTGGTTTCTCTCAGCACAGGAGGCCAGCTGGTCCACTTTGCCCACAGGTGGTCAGCCATCACATCAGATACCTGGGTGCTTCATATAGTTCAAAAAGGCTATCTTCTTCACTTTCACAAGGTACCTCCCTCCTACTTTCCAGGGGAGCCTCCAAGACTCCCTCTGCACAGGGACTTACTCCTTCAGGAGTTGGCAAGTCTTCTTCAAGAGCAGGCTGTGGAACCAGTGCCCCACCACCTGAGAGGTCAAGGCTTTTATTCCAGGTACTTTCTGATACCAAAACGAACAGGAGGCCTCAGACCCATCCTGGACTTGCGAAACCTCAACGAGTTCCTGGCCAGGGAAAGGTTCAAGATGCTTACCCTTGGAATCCTGCTGCCCTACCTCCAGCAGGGAGACTGGCTATGCTCTTTAGATCTAAAGGATGCCTATACTCACATCCTTATTCATCCAGACCACAGACAATATCTCAGGTTTGTTGTGGGAGGAAATCATTACCAGTACAGAGTACTGCCCTTTGGTCTATCCTCCGCCCCCAGGGTGTTCACCAAATGCCTAGCAGTGGTGGCGGCCTTTCTAAGACTTCAAGGCCTCTTTGTATTTCCATACCTGGACGACTGGCTCATCAGGGCCCAGTCTTCCCAAGAGGCCACTCAGGCCACTCATCGCACTGTGACTCTACTCCAGCACTTGGGATTTGTCATAAACTTCGCAAAGTCCACTTTGCTCCCCTCTCAAAATCTCAAATTCATCGGCGCAAGGTTGAACACACTTCAGGTGTGGGCCTTCCTGCCTCTAGAGAGGGCACACAGGCTCATGGATCTAGCCAGCCACTTTCGCAGCAATTCCCTGGTCTCTGCCAGGCACTTTCTGAGACTGCTCGGCCATATGGCTTCCACGGTCCATGTAACCCCCAATGCCCGCCTGAACATGCGACCTGCTCAATGGTGCCTTCGCACTCAATGGCATCAGGCCACGGGGAGCCTGGCGGACTCAGTACAGGTATCCAACCTGCTGGTCTCTTCTCTGCGGTGGTGGCTTCATCTACCAAACCTGGTGCTGGAAGTGGATTTTCAATCTCCTCCACCTTCTCAGGTGCTGACAACCGATGCTTCTCTCCTAGGTTGGGGAGCACATTGCCAAGGGACATGTACTCAAGGCCTCTGGACTCCTTGGGAGTCTGTTCAGCAGATAAACTTCCTGGAGCTCAGAGCCATCCGCCTAGCTCTCCCACCTCCCTTCTCACCAGTCTGTGCTAGTCCAGACGGACAATCAAGTTGCAATGTTCTACGTGAACAAACAAGGAGGTACAGGCTCCTTCCTTCTCTGTCAGGAGGCACGGAGACTGTGCTCTTGGGCCGTCCTTCACGGCATCCTGCTCAAAGCTGTCTATCTCCCAGGTCAAGAAAATTACCTGGCAGACAGGCTGAGCAGGATCCTCCAACCTCACGAGTGGAGACTGGATCCGTTGGTGGTTCAGCAGATCTTTCTCAAGTGGGGCCTCCCCACCATGGATCTATTTGCCAGTCCCCTGAACCGGCAGCTTCCCTAATTCTGCTCTCAACAACCGCATCCTCTCAGAGTGGCGGCAGATGCTTTCCTGATTCCATGGTCCACAGGCCTCTTGTATGCCTTTCCTCCCATGCCACTGGTGTCTCGGACGCTCTTCAAAGTTCTCAGAGACAGAGCCTCGATGATCCTAGTAGCTCCCCGGTGGCCGAGACAACCCTGGTTCCCGCTTCTAATGCAGCTGGCGGTGGACACTCCTCTTCCTCTGGGGTTTCAACCCGATCTCCTGTCACAGGATCAGGGGACTCTCCTACACCCCAACCTCCGGTCCCTTCATCTGATGGCCTGGCTGCTGAAAGGGTAGTCCTTGCTCCCCTCCTGCTGCCTCGTGACGTGGAAGAGGTCGTCTTGGCCTCCAGGCGGCCCTCCACCCGGAAGTCCTACGCTCTTAAGTGGCGTAGGTTCTCCATGTGGTGTGCTCAGCAGTCTGAGAATCCCTTCTCCTGCTTGGTGGCAGTGGTCTTGCAATATTTGCTTTACCTCTCCAATCTGGGCCTTAAGTCCAACTTTGTCAGAGTCCACCTCAGTGCTCTCTCTGTGCATCACGCACCGGTGGATGGCAGGCCTCTTTCCAACCACCCTTTGGTGGCTCATTTTCTCCGAGGCCTCCTTCTCCTTAAGCCTCCTTTGCGCCCACCAGCTCCTGAATGGGATTTGAATGTGGTCTTGCAGCGGATTACCTGTCCGCCCTTTGAACCTATGGCTACCTGCCCTCTTCGTTTTCTTTCCTGGAAAACCTTGTTTTTGGTAGCCCTTACCTCTGCTAGGCGCGTTAGTAAACTGCAGGCCTTAGTGTCTGATCCTCCTTACACTAGGTTCTACAGGAATAGGGTAGTCTTACGGACTCACCCTAAGTTTCTTCCTAAAGTGGTTTCTCCTTTTCATCTCAATCAGGAGGTGGTTCTTCTAACCTTCTTTCCCAGGCTGCACTCCAGCTGGGCTGAGATGGTCCTGCATACCCTGGACTGTAGGAGGACCTTGTCCTTCTACCTTGACCATATGCGGGAGCATAGGAGGGCTGTTCAGCTCTTCGTTTCTTTTGACCCCAATAAGTTGGGGCTATCTGTCTCCAAGCGTACTTTGTCTATATGGGTTGCTGACTGTATCACTTGGGCTTATGGGGCAGCCGGCCTCTCGTTGGAGGGTCGTGTCACGACTCATCGTGTTAGGGCGAAGGCTGCGTCAGTGGCTCATCTCCGCTCTGTTCCGTTGGCAGACATCTGCCGGGCCGCTACTTGGTCTTCAAGCCAGACTTTTGCGGCCCATTACTGCCTGGAGAGGGAGTCCCGCAGGGACAGTGCTTTCGGTCAGGCAGTCCTCCATAATCTCTTTGAGGTTTAGGCAACTCCTACCCTCCGGCCCTGATGTTGGGCTACCAGTCGGGGGTGTTTTCAGAGAAGATTCCTTCCTTCTATGCTACTGAGCTAGAGGGAGCTCATTTTTCCACTTGAGGTCTCCGGTAGCCTTAAGCTAGGGAGTCCCATATGTGAGGACTGACTTCCTGCTTGGTCCTGGAGAAAGAGTAGTTACTCACCTGTAACAGGTGTTCTCCAGGAGCAGCAGGAATCAGTCCTCACAACCCTCCCTCCTCCCCTCGGAGTTGCAGTCCTATCATTTCGTTTTTGCTAAATTTTTTTGCTGTCTTTTAGCTATGTCATCAGACTGAGCAAGATGGCACCCTTGGGCGGGAAGGGGACCGTGCATGCGCGCTACAATTCCCAAAGGCTTTCTTTGGAAGCTGGGGAAATTGCTCCGCAAGGGCTCCGTCTGCGCCGACGTCACCCATATGTGAGGACTGATTCCTGCTGCTCCTGGAGAACACCTGTTACAGGTGAGTAACTACTCTTTACTGGTTGGGGTTGCGCTGCTGTATGATGGTACTGGTCCCAGCTTGGAGCCTGCACTATTTTTCCCTGGAATAGCGCAGCTTAATTTCAACATAAATGCAAAGTGATTTACTACAGAAATCACAAATACATATTAGAGATGTTTGTGATGTTTTACTGTAGTAAAATGCTTAGTAACTAGACTTGTTTTTGTTTTGTTTTTTTGTTAATAATGCCCTTGACATATATGTAGGCCTTATGAAAAACAGTGCCGTACCATTTAGAGTTAGTAGTTAGGAAATGGAGGAGTGGCCTAGTAGTAAGGGCAGCAGCCAAGAGTCAGATCTCACAGGCATTCCTTATGGCCTTGGGCAAACCCCTTAACTCCCCATTGCTTCAGATAAAAAAAAACAAAAAACAAACAAACTTAGAATCTGAGCTCTTTGGAGACTGGGAAATGCATACTGTACCTGAATGTTACTCTTCTTGGTCTTCTCCTGGAAAGTCGTGAGCAAAATACTAAAAATAATTGAAATGCTGCTAGTTCTGTCCAGAGCCTCCTTTATTCAGTAATACAATTGCTTGATCTTACCTATCAGCATGTTGATTATCTATATTAGATAAATGTTGACTTTATTAGGTGAATTTTATGGTGAAACTACCTTATCTGTGTTTGTGATGCTTCTTATCTATGGTTCTGGAGTTCAAATTGTTCTTTCTTAAAGTGAATGTGTCATGACTGCTTTAGGAACTATTTCAGTCTAGGAAACAGAAAACCTCACATCTTTCAGAAGATGTAATACAGATAGGCCAATAGAGCTCGGTAGTCCATATTATTTATTAAAAGTTGCTGTCTTTTTGGTGAGCATTATGAATCATTTTGCAGTTTCAATAAGGAGGGAAGTCTTCTGTTTTACCAGGAGACAGGTTTAATACAGCTGAAGGCAACAGCAAAGTGGAAGGAATGAGATTTAGATGGCCGAGTTTGAATCACAATCTGCTGGAAAGAAGCAACTTTTTCATCAAACTGGATTTACCCTTACTCCTGTGTATACATCTTTACAAATCCACCTAACAACAGAGACAAACTAATGAACTTTCTGCAGCCCCGTACAGGGCGGATAGGAATGCAGAAAGCACAGAGTTAACAAGGGGCAGAGCAGCTTTTGTTTTTTTCTTTTGTAAGCCTCCTGAAAATGTTACATGCGTGCATTCAGGGCTAGGCATTTATGAGTAAGACAAAATGGGTAACAGGTGTAACATATGGAAATCAGTGTGTATAAATGCCCGTAGCATGGGAAATAAGATCCCTGATGTTGAAACTTTGGTGGAAGTGGCTGACCTGGATTTAGTGGCAGTTACAGAAACAAGGTTCACAGAAAACCATGATTGGGATTTAACTATACCTGGCTATACTTTATTCAGAAAGTACAGGGTAGGAAGACGGGGAGGAGGAGTAGCACTATATGTAAAAACTACTATTAAAACTTTGGAATTACAGAGCTTAAAAGGGAGAGAAGGAGGCATTGTGGGTTAAACTAGAAAGAGGGAAAGAGAAGTCTATTTGCATTGGTGTGATATACAGACCTCCCTCACAATAGGAAGAGGTGGACAGAGAGTTAATTGAAGACATACGCAGCATTGCTAGGAAAGGGGTAGTGCTACTGATAGGAGATTTCAATATGCCAGATGTTGATTGGCACATTCCTGCTGCAGTATCATCTAGAAGTAAGGAGATCCTGGATTCTCTACAGGGAGAACTATTCAGGCAATTGGTAACAGACCCCACAAGTGAAGGGGCCATACTGGACTTGGTGCTTACCAATGGTGAAAGTGTTTCTGATGTGGTAGTGGGAGATCATTTTGCATCTAGTAATCATCAGATGGTGTGGTTCAGTATTAGGACTAGGGCTGTTAGAATCCATTCAAAGGTGAGGATCTTAGACTTTAGGAAGACTAACTTTGCCAAGATGAGCCAATACCTCAGGGAGTCGTTAGTGGGATGGGAACAGCTGGGGGATGTAGAAAAACAGTGGACAAAACTGAAAGGGGATATTTTAAGGGCAAAGAACCTTTTTCTTAAAATGGTAAATAAAGGTAAAAGGAAAAGGAGACCACTATGGTTTTCAAAAGAAGCAGCTGAAAAAGTGAAGAAAAAGAGGGAGGCCTTCATGAAATACAAGAGATCACAGACAGAGGAAGATAGGCATCTGTATTTGGAAAAACTTAGAGAAGCTAGCAAAGTAGTCAGGAAGGCAAAGATTCAAAAGGAGGAGGAAATAGCCAATGCAATAAAATGGGGGGATAAGACATTTTTCAGATATATTAGTGAGAAGAGGAAGGGCAAAAATGGTATTGTCAGACTGAAGGGTGCATGGGAGGAATATGTAGAAGCTGATAAGAATAAAGCGGAATTGCTTAACAAATATTTCTGTTCTGTGTTCACAGATGAAGAACCAAGAGCAGGACCTCAGAAAACACCCACAAGCAGGAACAGAAGCGAGGGTCATCTTGAACAATTTTCAGAAGACTGTCTTCGTGAGACACTAGCTCAACTTAAAGTAGACAAAGCGATAGGACCAGATGGGATACACCCTAGAATACTGAGGGAACTTTGGGACGTTCTAGCAGCTCCACTGACTGACCTTTTCAATGCCTCGTTGGAGTCAGGAGTGATGCCAAAGAACTGGAGAGAGGCTCATGTGGTGCCTTTATACAAAAGCGGAAGTAAGGATGTGGTTGAAAACTACAGGCCGGTTAGTTTAACTTCAGTGGTGAGTAAATTATTGGAAATGCTGGTGAAAGAGAAAATAGTGAGGTTTCTGGAGTCCAGGGATTACAGGATCCGAGGCAGCATGGATTCACCAGAGGCAGGTCTTGTCAGACAAATCTGATTGATTTCTTTGACTGGGTGATCAGGGAGTTGGACCGAGGGAGAGCCCTAGATGTGGTGTATTTAGATTTCAGTAAAGCCTTTGACACTGTTCCTCACAGGCGACTTATAAACAAACTGAGCACCCTAGGGATGGACCCTAAAGTTATGCTTGGGTTAGAAATTGGTTGGGTGGGAGGCGACAAAGAGTACAAGTAAATGGAACTCACTCTGAGGAGAAGGATGTTACCAGTGGTGTACCCCAAGGATCTGTCCTTGGTCCGATTCTTTTTAACATCTTTTTTAGTGATATAGCGGAAGGGCTGTCGGGTAAGGTTTGCCTCTTTGCGGATGATACCAAAATCTGCAATAGAGTAGACACCTAGGAAGGTGTAGATATCATGAGGAGGGATCTAGCTAAACTTGAAGAATGGTTTAGAATCTGGCAGCTGGGATTTATTGTTAAAAAATGTGAGGTCATGCATTTGGGCTGCAGCAATCCAAGGGAGCAATATAGTATTTATTTATTTATTTATTTAACTTTTCTTATATACCGCGCTATTACAATATCAGTGCGGTTTACAGTAAAACAACATATTACTATGTGGTCGGGCCACATAGAATTTACATTGAACAAGGGATAGAAACTTGGATTCAACAGGGAATAAACATATCTACCACGTTATTTACAGCAATATATACAGTATTAGTATATATTGTATAGGGGGTGAAGTCCTTTTGTCCACTAAAGAAGAGCGGGACCTAGGCGTGGTTGTGTCTGATGATCTTAAAGTAGCTAAACAGGTAAAAAAGCATGGGACAAACACAGAGGATCTCTAAAGGTAAAAAGGGGACTGTTGTAGTTGTTATGGAAGGACAGACTAGATAGGCCATGTGGTCTTTTCTGTCATCATATTTCTATGTTTCTATGAACCATATTCCCCCATCTTTAGAATTTGGCAGCTGGGATTTAATGTTAAAAAATGTAAAGTCATGCATTTGGGCTGCAGCAATCCAAGGGAGCAATATAGTATAGGGGGTGAAGTACTTTTGTCCACTAAAGAAGAGCAGGACCTAGGCGTGGTTGTGTCTGATGATATTAAAGTAGCTAAACAGGTAGAAAAGGTGACGGCAAAAGCTAGAAGGATGCTTGGGTGCATACAGAGAGGAATGGCTAGCAGAAAAAAGGAGGTGATAATGCCTCTGTATAAGTCTTCGGTGCGACCTCATTTGGAGTATAGTGTGCAATTCTGGAGACCGCACCTTCAAAAGGATGTGAACAGGATGGAGTCGGTGCAGAGGGTGGCTACTAAAATGATTAGTGGTCTTCATTATAAAGCATATGAGGACAGACTGAAGGATCTTAATATGTACACCTTAGAGGAAAGGCAGGATAGAGGTGATATGATTGAGATGTTTAAATACCTCCGTGGCATAAATGTTCAGGGAGAGAGCCTCTTTCAATTGAAAGCAAGTTCTGCTACAAGGGGACATGGGATGAGGGTGAAGGGAGATAGATTCAGGAGTGATATGCGGAAATATTTCTTTACGGAAAGAGTGGTGGATCCATGGAATAGTCTCCCAGTGGAGGTGGTAGAGATGAGGACAGTAACTGAATTTAAAAAAGCATGGGACAAACACAGAGGATCTCTGAAGGTAAAAAGGGGACTGTTTTAGCTGTTGATATGGAAGGACAGACTAGATAGGCCATGTGGTCTTTTTCTGTCGTCATATTTCTATGTTTCTATGAGTCGGGGTGCAGGTGGCTGCACATCGAGGGATGTCCCATTTCTGCTTTCCGTTCATGTATTTCTGAAGAAGTATAATACTAATTTATCAAGATCTTAGGTAAATAGGCAAGTCGTGCATTCAAATAACTGTGTAATATAGAGCCCATTTTAGAGGAGTTATACGGCATTAATGCCTGAAAATGAGCAGGTTTACACATATAAAAGGCCATTTGTGTTTAAGTAACCATTTTAGAAGAGGCATGACTTTACACAGTTTTGAAGTAGGTGTGTTCTCGGCATCATTTGGGCGTGCCTGAAATGCATGAGGTTGTTTCCTATTTTGCAATAGCAAGTTTCATTCGAAACTTCAGTACCATGATCCAAACCAGACAGTTCTTTCTTCCCAGTGGAAAGATAGAAAACCTTTGAGATAGATGGAATAGCCTCTGTAGGAATCTGCAACATTTCCAGAAGATAATTTTTAAACATCTCCTTGGTGATACCACAGAAAACGTAGGAAAATTATCACTCAAAGGTTACATGAATGAGCAGCATTTTCCAGAATTTCTATCTTAGATCTAATAAAGGAGTTCTCTTTAATTAGAGACAAATTTGACTTCTGTAATGGCTGGATCTTAACATCATGGTCTGATAATATATTGCCTAAAGTAGTGAGTCCATTATCTGGGAGTTATTTTCTTGGGGCCCATATTCAGCAGCAGTGGCAGATTGCACAATTAGAGCACCTAGCCATCATCGCTGAACACCAAACCTGGATATTCAGTACTGGGACCATATCCGGCACCGGCATTGAATATCTGGTTCAGTCTCGGAAGCAGAAAGCTAACCAGGCAGCAGCAATATTCAGCCACTGCCTGGTTAGCTTCATTGACAAAAGTTAGGCCAGTTATCCCCAGGTGTCACCCTTGGAATGTCTTGTAAATGCCTTTGAATATCGGGTCCTTGAACATTTATAAGAGTCTGATGAAGCTGCACTGGCAGTGCCTTTGTCAGCTGGGTAATAGCTTCCCAATTCAACTCTAAAGTAAAATGTAAGGGTCTCTGCAATATTAACCTAGAATTGGAGGCAGAAACATTAGGCAAACCTGCTCCAAGCTCTGCTCCCACAGCAGCCATTTCACCAACCAGATCTTTAAGCTTTGCCTTTTCCCCTGGCATCTCCATGATTCTCCCATTGATCTCCTGCAGTGTAGCAAATTGAGTACCGCTCTTTCCAGAGCCCCCCCCCCCCCCTCACATGACCTTGCTTTCCACATCATCATGCAATGTCAGCTTGATGGGTCTCATTTCCAGGGGAGTTTGCACACATGGAATTGGAGAAGGATGTCATTCTTCAGGAGACAAAGATATTTTAGCATCCACTGGGTCCACCTGTCTTGATGTCGGTGGGTTCTGATCCAGCCCCAAGTCCTGTACTTGTAGAGCTTCTCAAGAAGCATAACAATCCATAGGACCTTAAACAACAGACAGTGAAACTGTCAAGGCTTTTTTTTACCTGATTTACCTTGACGTTTCCCCATGAAGAGGAAGAGAAACACAGAGCACTGCAATCATTCTGCCCAATTTCTCTCCTTTCTGGGAATCAAAATCGAAACCCATGATGGTGTGACCAGGCCACCCACAAAGAAGGTAGCTGATTTGAAGTGAAAGACACACAATGTCATGCATTCCAAGAAGATGGCACTCAAAGCAATATTGGTGATGTCATTGACCCCTGCAAGGTCATTCCAATGGGAATGCCTTTCTTGTACCTGCTGATTGAATCCACAGTGGGAATCACTCAACTGAATCACTGCATCTGTATGACCAGTTTTATCAGGTAGGTTCTAAAGCTATGGCTCAAGTTCCTCTCAAGCTTCAACAATGTGGTTGTCTGGCAGAAAGGACCAGACCCCAGTATTGATATCGACCTCTATACAGATGCAGATGGTTCAACTGCATTGGGACATATTTACAGGGAATCTGTTGCTCTGCCCCTTGGCTACAGGACTGGGTTTCAAGCAGGAATAACTAAGAACATTACTTTTTGGAAACCTTTTTCACTTGTAGTTGCAGTTTCTATCTGGGAAGACAAGTTCCGTGACTCAGAAATAATTCACTAGTCTGATAATTCCATGATCATGGCAATAGTAAACATGCAGACAGTGAGATGCTGTACAGTGGCTGAATTGTTCATAAGCTTTGACATTGCTTTGCTTGCAGCTTAACATCACGGCTCAGGCAAAATATGTCCCTGGTTTAAATAATGCAAATGTTGACTTCTTACCCATTCTCAGTGAACCCTTATCCAGAGACTTGCCTCACCATCTGATGACTTCACCTTGATCTCAGTAGCAAGTTGGGACATAGGAACCGAAGTGCTTCTGAACTCATCCAGCAATCATTTGCACCAGCAACATCGACCTCTTACTTCTAGGATAGCGATGGATAATCATGCACTTCACTTCCAGAGGCTTGGAGACTGAAGAGGCAGATATGAACCATTTAGAACACTATATTCTTACCACTTGTGACAAGGGGATATCCTGGATCCTTGCTAAGAACCACCTGGCTGAGTTTTCATTCTTCATGAAGTTGAATAGCCACCCCAATCCTTGCATGAGTTTCCTGCTGAAGACCTTATGGTGCAGCTGAGCCTGCATCACAACAACATGACCTGACACCTAAAAACTAATTATGCATGACATCCTCAACATCCTCTTGTCAGTCTTGTGGACAGTATGCTCATCCCAGTATGAGATTTCCCTGTTCCAGACAAGTTTCACCCTGGATTTTTTCACCATGCAGAGACTGGACAAATTGGTCACTGCTTCAAAGAAGACACTCTTGGAAATGACCTCATGAGATCAGACATCCTCCTCGCTACCTTTCCTCTCTTATCGCTTCCTACACCCTTCCTTGGGAACTCTGCTCTTCTGGCAGATTGCTTCTATCTGTGCCCTTCTCTTCCACTGCCAACTCTAGACTTCAATCTTTCCACCTTGCTGCTCCTTATGCCTGGAACAAAGTACCTGAGTCTGTACATCAAGCTCCATCTCTGGCCCTTTTCAAATCCAGGCTAAAAATCACCTCTTCGATGCCGCTTTTGGATCCTGATCCATGTAGTCTCCTGCTCTCTATGTGTTTCCTTACTATTCTCCTAGACATATCTTAGTCCCCAGGTGTTGTACTGTCTATCTTGACTAGATTGTAAGCTCTCTTATATGTCTCTGTACAGAGCTGTGTATGCCTTGTAGCACTATATAAATGATTATAAGTAGTTGTAGACATACAGATGATGGACAGATGTATACTTGTGACTGTAAGGAGATCTAAGACTGACCAATAGGTAAAATGGTATACTCTGATGCTATGACAAGTACTATACCTAGTGACCTGCCCCACAATGAACTTTATAAGAAAAAATTCTGACTAAAAATAGTGAATTTCTTTTTCTTTTTTTTCTTTTTGTTGGAGCTGCCCCGCAAAATTGGGTGGAATGAAATCCATCTCCTCACTGTGGGCTCGCCCTTTTAATAAGATTATAAGTGGATGAGCAACTTATCAACACTTAGCTTTTTCGCCAAGCTTTTCACCAAGCTTTCAAACTGCCAAGAATTCAAAATAGCTACGTGCCACGTTTCAGTTCTCGAGTACTATCGGAATTTCATTAACCTGATGCAGGGTTGGCATGTCGAGACCCGAAAGGTGGCACGTAGTTTTTTTGAATTCTTGGCGGTTCGAAAGCTTGGCGAAAAAACTAAGTGTTGATATGTTGCTCATTCACTTATAATCTTCTTAAAAAGGAGAGCCCACAGTGAGGGGACAGATTTTATTCCACCCACTTTTGCGGGGCAGTTCCAACAAAAAGAAAAAGAGAAAAAAAGAAATTCACTATTTTTAGTCAGAATTTTTTCTTATGATTTTCTGCTATATTCTGACAGTGGGATTGTTTTCTTGATTTTCCACAATGAACTTCAGCAAGTACTTAGCTCAATGGCTCAACTGTGAAGGACACCACTTCATGCCCTTTGATGCTACCTCACTTACATGCTTCCAGTTTGCTGCCACCCTGAAATGATCTCTATTGACCATAGGATGTGGCCCCAACAGTTACAGAACACACTATTTCTGGATAAGAGCAACTGTGGCTGCAGCACAGTGTGGCTTGCCTACAGACTCCATGAAAAGGATTGGGCATTGGACATCTGCAGCATAAATGGGCTACATCCGCCACCAGCAATGCCTAACTATCCACTCTAAATGACTGTCACTTGTTTATCCCTAGAACAAGAAATGCAGTGACAATCTGTTTCACTGGCTATTTATTCATCTGCTGGGCAGCACGGAGAGTATCAGGAGGCCCACTGGAACCTCATATTGGTCTCATCAGGAGAGGTATTCAGCTGAATTGGATAGGTATTCCAGATATGAGATGGTATCATGTGTTAGCATTCTGCAGACACAGGCTAATTCATTCACTTAAATGGATATAATATTCATTCACCAAGTCAGCAACAACCTTGGATTGATTCCATGAAAATAGTTCATCGAACAGGTGAAGCTCAACCTGGCCAGCTAAACCCTCCTCTTCTTGAATACCTTAGTGATTTGGTCTGACATCATACCCCATCTGAAATGGGTAGACACTAAACTTTGGAATTGTAGGCTCAAAAAGGTAAGCAGACAGATCAACATGTGGACTACAAATGTCGGTGGATGGCGGATCTGCCATGACTGGGCCTTTGCAATAATTCCTGAAAAGTACAGAAAGGACACTATTCATCTATTCGACATTGCTCTGGCAGATGATGGTGGACAGTAATAAAAACAGACAAACAGATGACATCAGAGAAGTGAAACTAATACTAGACTATACTCCCAACCACCAATTTGACCAGATATTGGAGTCCCTGTAGTAAGGAACGCAGAGCGAGAGTAGCTACTCTGTATTTGTTGCAGACACCAGAGCCAATCAAGCAGAAATAGCTAGTGAAACCAGTGAGAGATTGCATCACATAATGGTATGAACTGTGTACCGTGTCTTATGTATGATTACAGTATGGAGTGGGAGGTCTCGCCTGCCTATGTTTTAGAGCAGTACTGATAGAGAGATCGAGGGAGCCTGCAGTGACATGGCAGTGGGCATCCCTTGTTGAGCAAGTTGCTTCAGATGGGCTGCTTCATCCCCTTTCCTACTGCATCAATGCCTTGCCTTTTTATACAAAAGTTTGGAAGTGCTGCCCCAAATGTTACACAATAGCAGGGGGGTGGGGGGGGGGGAGGGTTCCAGAGCAGCTCATCTGGCAACAAAAGGGCATCCCTACCTGCACTGTGGCCTCTTTGATCCAGTATCTCCCATACCTCCCTGCCCCTTGACTGTAATTCTTATTGAGTACTTGGAAGTCTCCTTTAACTTGTGGCATCAGCTTAAATCTGTGAGAAATGTTTGCAAGTGCCACTGTTTGTTCATAACATTAGCACATTGCAACTTGTGGCTGGCACCTGAGCCAATTGAGCAGAAATGGTCAGCAAACCAGCGAGAGATTGGACCTTTAGCTAGTGGCAGTGGTGAGTGCCCTGGTGGACTCTCTCAAAGGCAGCAGCCAGCTCAGCTTATGGCAGCCCAATACAGCAATCTCACAATGGCACGTGGCAGCGGATTACGGCAGCACCCATTTCAGATGATGAACTTAGATGTCAGTGATAGTCAATTGAGGCATTGGCTTGGGTAACCCAGGGACATTATTTACCCATGTTTATTTTATTATTAAATTAAGTAAAGATGCATTCTGGTTTGCACCACATATGAGCTATATTATGTCTTATATATGGTTGGAGTGTGGTGTACCGGGGTGGGGGGGGGGGGGTGAGGGGGAGATGTACTGCTTGCCTATGTCAGTACAAGTGCTGCCACTTGCATATTGAAAACTATGAGTGATGCCATCTTTTTTTCAAAAGTGTATTTTCATTAAATGGCTTTTCACAGTGCAGTGCTATCAAATCAGCGCACACTTTTTATAGGTATATATGTGTTTTACAAAAGGCTGCACATTCCGAGAGTTTTTTTGTAGTGCCTATTTTCAGTGTCCCAACTTGAACATCTCTTTTTTTTATTTAGACAACCTATACAAATTCAGGATTCACATTTTTTAATAAATAATCTTTATGTGGGCAAAGAAGACAAGGTGGATTTATCTGGCATGGATGGGATATATTGCTGAACCTGAAAAATGTCCACAATTTGCAATCATGTAGGAATAAAGGAAAAAAGTGAGACCAGGTTCCTAACATTATTGAACTTCTTGTTTTCCCGCTCTCTATTAAAGTTCATTGTGATTAGCTTGTCAATTTAATGGAGGAATAGCAAAATAAAATAGAATGCTGTGTACCAGATAATAATCTACAATTTCTTTTCAAATCTTCATCTATTTGGTGTACAGCTGCTGTAATATGAAGTGCTGATTCGCTAAAAATCCATATGGATTTTCGGAAGCTGAGAGGTGTCAACATAATTGCAAAATATGGTTGATATTATAGAAGCTGCTGGAGATCCAAGCTTACATGTATCATAAGAGACACATAATTTATATTTTCGATTTCGCTTCCATATTCTCTTTTAGTTATTTAATTATTTTACTTGTTTAAAAAGCATCTCAGTCACAATGACACTATTATTAAAGCAAATTATACATTCACTATGAGCCAGCAAACAATTTTATTCTTATAAAATTGCAAAACGTATACAGCTATTATTGGGCCATTTAAATCACTATCCTAGACAATCTGACCTCTTGCCCCATGCACTTATCTCCTCAAACTCCCACCTATTGCACTATTCTCCAGGACCAAGCAGGAAGTCAGTCCTCACATATGGGTGACGTCGGCGCCGACGGAGCCCTCGCGGAGCAATTTTCCCCAGCTTTCAAAGAAAACCTTTGGGAATTGCAGCGCGCATGCGCGGTCGCCTTCCCGCCCAAGGGTGCCATCTTAGCCAGTCTTCTTTTTTCCGCGGAGCCCTACAGACGTACCCGTCGTGTCCCCGCTAAAAAAGTTGATTTTCGTGAGTTTTTCTCTCTTTTTCACTTCGGTTCGATGCCGGTCGTTTTCCTGCCGGACTCGCGACGCCGTTGCGAGTCCTTCTCTTATTTTTCGGTTTTTCTGATTTTTGGTCAGTTTCGTTTTCGGTTTTTCACTGGCAGCCCGGTCTTTTGACCTTGCAGGGGCCCTTTTTCCCCCGATGGCTGCCAGTGGTTTCAAGCGGTGTGGTCAGTGTGACAAAAATATGTCACTCACTGACACACACGATAATTGCCTCCGCTGCCTAGGCCCAGATCATGAAGAAATGATCTGTGGAGCCTGTGGCAAAATGTCCTCCAAAGCGTTGAGGAGTCGGCGGCATCAGCGGGATAGAATCTTCGCTGACCCCAGCCGTACCCGGACCTCGTCGGAGGCCTCGGCATCCAGAGGCTCCAGCTCTGACCATCGCCGAAGCTCCTCCGACAGGGGTTCTCCCTCCGGAGACCATCGACGGAAGACAAAACCCGCGAGGGCAGCGTCGGTGGACGCTCCTGGCTCCGCGAGGGCCAGGTCGCATAGCCCCGATAGCCGTCCCGGGTCTGTGGAGAAGGAGCGCCTCTCGAAGCGACCTCGCCTGGAGTCGGAGTTGCCTGCTCGGGTAAGTCCTGTAGTCCTTCTGGACTCGCCTCCGAGAGGTCCGACGTCGGGCCCGACGCCGTCGGGGCCCGAGTCGGGGGCTGCTGGGTCACCTGAGGTCGGACTCAGGTTGACGGCCTTGGAGAGCAGACTATCTGCCTTCATGGACCAGCAGCGGGCACTGATCGCTAGCCTCGCTGGTGCCGCTGCCCCGACCGCCGGGACGTCGACGTCTAAGTCGACCCCGGAGACCGAGCCGATCCTCGAGTCCATGCGAACTCGAGTCGATCCTCGGTCGAGGTCACCCTCGGCCTCCTGTTCGGGACCGAGGTCGTCGCCGCCGACTCCCTCGGCGTCGGGGCGGCCGACGCCTCCGCCTCCGCCTGCCCGAGCCGACCCCACCGATTCCTCCTCGGAGTCGGCCTGGGAGTCTGAAGAGGAGGAGTCACCTGATTCCTTTCGGACTCGGTGTGTCCCCTCGGACTCACCTGAGTCCGAACCTCGGAAACAGTCCCCTCCGGAGGATGCCCGGTTCTCGGACTTCGTCAAGGATATGGCCAAGGCTTTGGCCTTCCCGGCGGATCCCGAGGAGGAGCCTCGAGCCGAAGAGCTCGACGCCCTTCAGTACGACTCTCCCGCCCGGGAGCACTTTACTGTACCGGTTCCTCCCATGCTGGAACGACTACTCTTCCGCATGTGGGAGAGTCCGGCCTCGTCGCCGGTATTAAGCAAGCGGGTCGATTCCATCTATCGAGTCCGCAAGAGTCCTGGCTTCCAAAAAGCACAGCTGCCACACCATTCCATGGTAGTGGAATCGGCTTAAGAGCCAAAAGATGCACTCCTCGGTGCCTCCTGGCAGGGAGGCCCGTACCCTGGATGGCCTTGGTAAGAAGTGTTTCCAGGGCTCTATGCTTGCTTGTCGTGTCCAGACCTACCAGCTATACATGGGCATGTATCTCCGAGACCTGGCTAAAGAGATAGCCGGATTCTCCGCTGGTCTGTCCGAGGAACCTTTGCGGAGGTTCCTGGCCTTGACAACTGGTATTCGGGAATTCTCCAAATTCATGTCCCGAGCAGCCTATGATGGCTTTGAAGCATCGGCTCGAGTAGCCGCAGCTGGCATCGGTGCCCGCCGACAGGCTTGGCTTCAGTCATCTGACCTTGAGCCTTGGGTGCAGGACAAGTTGGTCGATGTCCCCTGCAGAGGTGAGAACCTCTTTGGCAAGCCCATGGCCGAAAAGGCTGCACAACTCGAGACGGAGACTCTCACCAGGACTAGGCTTTCTAGGAAGACCTCCGCCCCTTCCCAGAAAAAGAAGGGCTCGGGAAAGAAGTCCTTTTACCCGAGAAAGGCGGCTGCCTATAAACACTACCCACAATATCAGGCCTCCGCAGCTCCCCAACAGGGCCAGCAGGCCAAGGGACGGGGTAACGGGTCCCGTAGGCAGCAAGCCCCCAAGCCTGCACCACCAGCCCCTGCTCAGCAGGGTGGGGGTTTTTGACTTCCTCTGCATAGCCTCTCCCCCTCAGCTGGCTCCCCCCAGCACCGGAGGCCGGCTGGTTCACTTCGCCCACAGGTGGTCCAACATCACTTCAGATGCCTGGGTGCTTCAAGTCGTGCGAGAAGGATATCTTCTCCACTTCCATCAGGTCCCTCCCTCTTATTTTCCGGGGGAACCTCCACGACCCCCTCTGCACAGGGACTTACTCCTTCAGGAGTTAGCAAGTCTTCTTCAGGAACAGGCTGTGGAACCGGTGCCCCACCACCTGAGAGGTCAAGGCTTTTATTCCAGGTATTTTCTGATACCAAAAAGAACAGGAGGCCTCAGACCCATCCTGGACTTGCGCAACCTCAACAAGTTCCTCGTGCGGGAAAAGTTCAAGATGCTTACCCTTGGAATCCTTCTGCCCTACCTCCAGCAGGGAGATTGGCTATGCTCCTTAGATCTAAAGGATGCCTACACGCACATCCTCATCCACCCAAGCCACCGCCAATACCTAAGGTTTGTGGTGGCAGGAAATCACTACCAGTACAGAGTACTGCCCTTTGGCCTGTCCTCCGCACCGCGAGTCTTCACAAAATGCCTCGCGGTGGTGGCGGCCTATCTACGGCTTCACGGCCTCTATGTCTTTCCATACCTCGACGACTGGCTCATCAGAGCATCGTCCTCTCAGGCAGTCACCTATGCCACACAATGCACGGTGACTCTTCTGCAGTACCTGGGCTTTGTCATAAACTTCGCAAAGTCCACTTTGCTCCCCTCACAGGATCTCGAGTTCATCGGCGCAAGACTGCACACTCCTCAGGCACGAGCTTTCCTGCCCCTGGGCAGGGCTCAACAGCTCAGGGACCTAGCCGGCCACTTTCGCAGCCAGCCCCTGGTCTCCGCCAGGCGCTTCCTGAAACTACTCGGCCATATGGCTTCCACCGTCCACGTGACCCCCAATGCTCGCCTGAATATGAGACCTGCTCAATGGTGCCTTCGCAAGCAGTGGCAACAAGCCACAGGCAGTCTGGCCGACTTAGTGCGCATCTCCGGGCCGCTGGCCTCTTCCCTACAGTGGTGGCTTCATCGGCCGAACCTGGTGCTCGGAATGCCGTTTCAGTCACCTCAGCCGGCTCGAGTGCTGACGACCGATGCTTCCCTCCTGGGTTGGGGAGCGCATTGCCAAGGGGCATGTACTCAAGGTCTCTGGACCGCGTGGGAGTCTGCTCAACAGATCAACTTCCTGGAGCTCAGAGCAATCCGTCTGGCGCTCACGGCTTTCTCCCACCTGACTTCTCACCAGTCCGTCCTAGTCCAGACGGACAATCAAGTTGCCATGTTCTACGTGAACAAGCAGGGGGGCACAGGCTCCCTCCTTCTCTGCCGGGAAGCTCAGAAGCTCTGCTCTTGGGCCGTCAGTCATGGCATTCTTCTCAAGGCAGTTTATCTCCCAGGCCAAGAAAATTGCCTGGCGGACAAACTCAGCAGGATACTCCAGCTGCACGAGTGGCGTCTGGATCCCTTGATAGTCCAGAAACTTTTTCTGAAGTGGGGCCTCCCCACGATGGACCTCTTTGCCAGTCCTCTCAACCGGCAACTTCCTCGCTTCTGCTCTCATCAGCCACATCCCCTTCGGGTAGCGGCGGATGCTTTTCTGCTCTCATGGTCGGAAAGCCTTCTCTATGCTTTTCCTCCCATCCCGCTAGTCTCTCGAACCCTATTCAAGGTTCTCCGGGACAAAGCGTCCATGATCCTGGTGGCTCCTCGCTGGCCCAGACAGCCGTGGTTTCCACTCCTGTTGCAGTTAGCAGTAGAGGATCCGTTCCCTCTGGGGTTTCAACCGGATCTTCTAACACAGGATCAGGGGTCTCTGCTACACCCCAACCTCAGGTCTCTCAACCTAATGGCCTGGCGGCTGAAAGGGTAGTCCTCGCTCCCCTTCTCCTGCCGGCAGAGGTGGAAGAGGTCGTCCTAGCTTCTCGGCGACCTTCTACCCGCAAATGCTACGCCCTCAAATGGCGTCGCTTTTCCGTTTGGTGTGTACAGCAGTCTCATGATCCCTTCTCCTGCCCGGTGTCGGTGATCTTGCAGTACCTGCTCTACCTCTCTAATCTGGGACTTAAGTCCAACTCCGTCAAGGTCCACCTCAGTGCTCTGTCAGCACACCATGTACCGGTGGACGGCAGACCTCTTTCCAGCGACCCTCTCGTAGCACGGTTTCTCCGAGGTCTCCTTCTACTTAAACCACCTCTGCGCCCGCCAGCACCTGACTGGGATCTGAATGTGGTTTTACAGCGGATCACCTGTCCGCCTTTTGAGCCGATGGCTACCTGTTCTCTGCGTTTTCTCTCATGGAAAACCTTATTCCTGATAGCCCTCACTTCCGCTAGACGCGTAAGTGAATTGCAGGCCCTCGTGTCTGAACCCCCCTTCACTCGCTTCTACAAAAATAGGGTAGTCCTACGGACTCACCCAAAATTTCTTCCAAAAGTTGTCTCCCCTTTTCACATCAATCAGGAGGTGGTACTTCCAACCTTCTTTCCCAGGCCTCACTCCAGCCGCGCTGAGCGAGTCCTGCATACCCTGGACTGTAGAAGGGCACTGAACTTCTACCTTGACCATACGCGGGAGCACCGTAAAGCTGCTCAGCTGTTTGTGTCTTTTGACCCCAATAACTTGGGGCTCCCGGTCTCCAAGCGTACTCTGTCCATCTGGGTTGCTGACTGTATCGCTTGGGCTTATGGGGCAGCCGGACTCTCCTTAGAAAGTCGAGTCACGGCTCACTGTGTTCGTGCAAAGGCTACGTCAGTGGCTTACCTCCGCTCTGTTCCGCTGGCAGACATCTGCCGGGCCGCTACTTGGTCTTCGAGCCAGACTTTTGCGGTCCATTACTGTCTCGAGAGGGAGTCCCGCAGGGACAGTGCTTTCGGACAGGCAGTCCTCCGAAATCTCTTCGAGGTTTGAGCAACTCCTACCCTCCATCCCGGATGGGGGCTACCGGTGGGTGATAATTCAGTGAAGATTCCTTCCTTCTGTGCTGCTGAGCTAGAGGGAGCTCATTTTTGTGCTTAGGGTCTCCGGTAGCCTTAAGCTTGGGAGTCCCATATGTGAGGACTGACTTCCTGCTTGGTCCTGGAGAAAGCGTAGTTACTCACCTGTAACAGGTGTTCTCCAGGAGCAGCAGGAATCAGTCCTCACAACCCTCCCTCCTCCCCGTGGAGTTGCAATCATCTGCTTCAGTTTTTTTGCAAATTTTTATGCTGTCTTTTAGCTATATCATCAGTCTGGCTAAGATGGCACCCTTGGGCGGGAAGGCGACCGCGCATGCGCGCTGCAATTCCCAAAGGCTTTCTTTGAAAGCTGGGGAAAATTGCTCCGCGAGGGCTCCGTCGGCGCCGACGTCACCCATATGTGAGGACTGATTCCTGCTGCTCCTGGAGAACACCTGTTACAGGTGAGTAACTACGCTTTTCCTCCCCTTTGATTCCCCTTCCCCCCATCCAGTGCCTCTCTAGTTGTCATCCCCCTATCATACTCTCCCATCTAACCTCTCTTCCTCAACCCAAATTCTCCCCCTTGCCCTTTCACCCCCTGCCCTCCATTCCCCTCCCCCCAAGTCTCCTCCTCTCCTCTCATGCTATCCCATCCATCTCTCCCCCCCTCTCCATTATCTCTTTGTCTCCATTTTCTCGCTTCTCACACAATCATCCCCTCGCCTCCCCCATATCCTGTGTTTATTTATTTAATAGTACTTGATGTCCCACATGACCAATAAAGGTCATAAGCAGTTTATATAAAATTAGGCATAGAAAACCATCATAATCTTAAAACAACAATGTTACATCATAAAAATACTATACAGCAGTATACATGTGCATCCCACTTCCCCAACACGCCACTCCCAACCTTTCCTTAGATCCCCCCCTCTCAAAAGCCTCCCAGAAAAACCATGCTTTAATTCCTTTCCTAAAATGCTAAATTTCAGATCTACCTTGACCAGATTTTATAGGTTTTAAGGCTCTTTCTGTTTGTTACTTCCCAGAGTGCTAGATTTAGTAAGAGGTGCTACCCCATTGCCGCATTCATACATGCATTAACAAACATTATGCGGTATGTTTACTAAATGGCGGTAAGGGAGCATGTGTGCTTTTAATGCAGGCTATCGGCACACTTGCTCCCTTAATGCCAAAATAATGCTGCTTTAAGGTGCGGTAAAAGCACCGGCAACATTAAGGACACAGGGGGTGGAGAGTGTGCACGACTGGGGTAGGGAGTGGGTGGTTACAGCATGTGCAATGGCCCGAAAAGCCCTTTAATGCTGGGAACCCGATCACCAATTAAAACCTTGCAGAAAAGGTGTTTGTAGAGGGGAAAGAAAGTATGTAGCATCAGCAATGTGATGCAGTGACAAGGGAGCCCAAGATAGTGATAGTAGTGCTCCATTAGCAGCATGGTGCTCATGTAGGAAAGGGCACCATGCTGATGGTGCAAATGGGGCATGGGGGTGGCATAGTGGTCATGCAGTGGGGGGTGCTGGTGGACATGGCAGACTAGGCAGCTGCCTGGGTGGCACAGAGGGGTATAAGAATATAAGTTCAGAATATATGCCATACTGTATTCAATAGTAGCCAATCAGGGGCACAGATACCTAGGTGGGTCCCAAAAGGACACCCATGGTCAAAGATGCCTGTATTTGGCCAAGCAGCCAATCCTCAGTGTCCCCTGAATAAACATATAATAACCTTTCCTCCAGGACTGTGACCAAACCCTCCCAAAGTCCAACTATACGAGGAACATACACTGCCACTGTGTGCCAATGTTTGCCAACACATTGAATGACAAACTATATGCTCCAATGTGTTTGAAATGCGTTACATTGTAGCGGCAGTGTTTGTCCCCTAGTTCCCCCATATTGTGATGGCGTTAATAACCGTGAACCGTTCCACGCTACTCAGTACTGTACAGACCCCTATCATATCTCCTCCCAGCCATCTCACCAACAAGTTGAGGAGACCTAACCTTTGTAAGCGCCTCACATAGGGGAATCCTTCCACCCGCAGCACCATCTGTGATGTCCATTATGATCACACATGACAGTGGTGGAACACAAAGATACTACTGGTATGGAAAGGTGATGTACCACATGGGGTGGTCCAAGGGACATGATGCCCTTGTCAGAGATGTCAGCCCCTCCCCTGGTGGTGCTGAACCCAGCTGAGGAGGAAGAGGCCAATAGTGTCTGCAACTGTAGCCCTTCATGTAGCTGTAAAATACAAATGCCCGAGGAAATACCACAGCAGTGGCTGCCATCCTCCCCCCCCCCAAGACATATTGGTGGCAGGTGGTGATGGGGGATTGCATGGCCACCCACATGTGCCCCTACCCCCCATCTGGTCCTTGTGCCCAAGGTGCCTGCCAAACTCGCATGCTTAACATGCTGGGACTGTGACCACCACCACTGACAGTGCGTGGGCATGTCTGTATGGTGGGGTGTTGGTGATGGCATGTGAAGTGGCACCAGCCTGCAGCAGACAAAAGCCTTATCCTGGTCATTTGTGCCATGCACATTGCAGCATGTACCAAAGGTCAGCCTAAGGGAAGCATGTCAGCAACAGGAACTGTTATCTCCATAATGTAGCACTGTGGTGCAACACACACAGTTCATGTATAATATATGTGCAGAGGGTCAAAGGCTCAGGTTCCCACTGGGGTTTCTGTATTGCATCTTCATGTGGACAAGGTTTAGCTAACAGTGAAAGTACAGCTCCAGAATGTGCAACTCCCAAGGAGGCGGCCAGCAAGGGTGGAAACACCCACCAGCAGCACTGACAGGCTCCACTATCCACAGCTGGTTGGAGGCTAATAGCACACAGTAACAACATGGCCAAGGCATGGAGATTGCATCTGCAAACAGGGCACACATTATCAGTCCTTGAGCTGACATTGAGATAAGAATGCCAACCATCTCCACATTTGGACAGTGCGCCAATGAGAGTGTATGTGTATGTGTGTGTGTGTGTGTGTGTGTGTGTGTGTATGTGTGTATGGCTCCCCTTTGTCCTATGGCTTTCTGCACTGCACCTTGGCTCACATTGTCCAATGTTTTCCCAGCCTGTTTGGAAAATGGGAATAAGGCGAGGAAGAGGAGAGTGGGTATCGCCTGAAACAGCGCAGATTGGCCTGGGTGTGTCTGCCACAATATTAATGTCACTGGCTGAAATGCCATTGTGCCCGTCTGGCATGTGCATTGCCTGTGTGGCCACTGTATGTCATGCTTAGATGGCACTCTCACAGTGACAAAAAAGTGACCATGGCAAAGCTATATATCCACACAGAGCTATTATAATGTCTAGCTCCAATGATATGTATGCATTCTCAGTCTGCGGATGACGATCACTGAACAAATGGCTGGGTGTCAATGTTGAGTATCCCAAGGCAGGGTGCTAGTGTTCTCATTGTGCACATGCCATGCATGATGACCAGCAGACCAACCTCAGTTGGTTGGTGCTTGACTGACACAACCCAATGAAGGGCAGCAGGGGAAGTCTTTCTGCCCATGTCGTAGTCAGTTCTTAGTTCTCAATGGTTGGGGCAGCAGGGGATCATGGCCTGCTCACTGGGGTCCTGGCAGGACAGTTGCAGTAGCCCCACACAAGCATATACACCCCAACTGCAGTGGGTATCCACATTGACACTAGACACTAACCTGCACTGTTATTGGAAGGGTCGTGTCCAACACGGGCAGAACACAGGGCTGAGCTGTTGCTGTCACTGTCACCTACAGCATGCAGGAAACAAGGAGAAAAACATAACATTGTAGACAATATTTGCCACACACTAACAGTGATGTGGACCTGCAGCACAGCCAGCAGAAACCATCTCTAACAGAGCAGGTTCAGTGGACCAGGTGCTGGGCATCCCTCCTCACCCTCAGGATGACAGCTGAAACCACTCTGCAGTACATCTTGCTATTGTTATGTGCATGTAGCACCTGCAGCCAGTGTGTCTTGCTGAGATGATGCACTGGATCAGTACAATCTCCATTGGTTCTTCAGCTGCAGACTGCTGTTTTGCATGTGCAGTGCCTCATGGGTATTGGAGGGCCCAACCTATACTGGCACTAACAGCAACAATTTGATCAGAGATCTGCAGGCTCTACACATGGTGCAATGTCTCTATGGTCAAAGATCCAGGGTTTGATTCCCACTTGTTCATTTTGTGCTTGAGTGTGCTTGCCCACCTCGCATAGTCCTGGCTCTGCTATGGCCTGCAGACAATCATTCTCCTATGTTTCTATGCATTATGGCCACACATTGGGTAGCATTCCCCATCATGGACATCTCTGAGCATGGCTTTAGTGGCTCTGCCATGGCACATTGCAGTGGGTCAGTGATGCATATGCAGCACGTGTCTGGGTCAACTGGTATGGATGCGTTTTCTGTTTTCTCATCATTGTGACTTCCCAGCTTTACATAAAGAGGATATATCTCATACATTCAGGCACATAACACTCATTGCATAGCCATCCCCTGCACTCTTCTTCCATCATTGTTTGTTCCACATGGGACAAATAGGTTCAACTTGTCCCTTTCTATCATGCCACTCTGTCGGGTGTATTGTCTTGCAATTGCACAGGCTGAGGCACCAGTCTCGCCCATACAAATGGTGTTTCATGTACCCCATGACACTGCTACTTTTGGCTCACACACACCAAATGTTTTTGATCTGTATGATCCCATACATCCACCCACCACACATTGCAAACTCTCTGCTTGGAAAATACATGGCACAGGAGCATCTAGGACTTGTGCGCCTGTCACAGTGCCCCCCGCTTCTGCATACTCTCCACTGATTCCACTGTTGCCACCACTCACCAGTGACACAGCCAACACCCACAGTGACCATCATCACTAGGCAGCTGCCTATTTCACCTAGTCAACGGTATAGGCCTGCTGTATGGTCAAACATGCTCATCACACATACTGCCACTTTGCCAGGCATCAGGTGAGTCAACTCCATCAGCTACCAATTGTGCTTGCAACCATACCTTCTCTGATGACTTCCCTGCCCCCCCCCCTTTCAGCTTTCAGTGGCTTTCCTGTGTTACGGCGCATGCCAGACACCTTCCCACAGCATGTCCCATTACCGCACGGTAAGTGTCCACTACCACCCCTTAATGTCCTGTTACTGCATGGTAAGTGTCCTCTACCATCCCTTAATGCCGGACCACCTCTAACACACCCAGCACACTTACCGTACGGTAACCCCTTATCGCTGCCATTACCGCATGGAAAAGACTGCTCCCTTACCGCCATTTAGTAAACCTACCCCTATGTATCGCTAGTTCCATTCATGCAATAAGACCTAGAAACTAATAACACGTGTTGATTCATGTTAATGCAGTTAATTCAGTAATATACCTTTTTAAATCCAACTCAAAGAGTCTGGCAGCAGAACGTGAAAGTGTGGTGTTCCTGAGATGATACCATAATTTGAATACTTATATGTTTCCATATGGTGATTAGGGAAGAGAGACCTCCTAGTTTTGTGGCTGAGAAATGTGGGATTTGTGTTACAGAACTGAAGGTGCAGGCTTTAATATATTTAAATTCTCTCCAGTCTTGTATGACTTCAGACTACTTTCACATCGAAAATTCTGCTGAATCATGTTTTCAAATAATTACAGTGGTAGTTTCTAAAATTGGCTGAAACTGGAATTGCTGACTACAGGGGACAGTGAGGGGCTCAAAAACCACTGGAGTGATTTTATTTCATGAGGGCGTAGGGTTGTCAGCTCATCCCAAGTTGATCCAGTCCAGGTTTTCCTCTATTGAAAGGATGAGACTACTTTTCTATTTCTCCATTTGATTTCTCTTAAATAAAACCCATGAATCCCATTTGACAAAATCAGAAATGGATCCATCTGTTTGCTCGACCTTGAGTGAGCTGACAATCGTGCAGGGAAAAAACATTATGTTTCGTGCTTCTGTGCACATATTACACATTATTGAATGTCCATATTCTGGAAGTGGTCATATATACGGATGGGGGGAAAACTGGGAGATGGATCATGTGAACAGGGAAGTCTGAAGCTGTGTCAACTGTTCCAAACCAGCACCTCCTCAATTTTACTGGAATAAAGAGTAATATGTAGATCAATGTTTACAATATTGTGATTACCCAACATATCCACAGATAAAAATATACATGACATTCAGTGAACATTGTTATGCTATCAGATTTTTTTTCTCATTTTATATCTTCCCTCTTCATCATTAACTTGGTTATAGCATTGACCAATTAAATGTGGTATGCAAATATTTATGTAAATGAGCCCCCACAATGAGTCTCTGCACATGGCCCAGCACAATGAGTCTCTGTGGACCGTCCTTCTATGCTACAATCCTGTAATCTAGACAAGAGACTCATGTGATTGACAGTGTCAAAAGCAATGGAAATGTCCAGAACAACTGCTGTTGCCTCTCCCTCAGAATCTAACTTCTCTCACGAATCATCTGTCATTGCTAGTAGAACCATTTCTGAGCTAAACCCAGTACTAAAATCAGATTTATCAGAGATAGAAATAAAATATTGTCTACCGTTCAATTGGTAGGCCACTGCCCACTTTAATAGCTTTCCCAAAAATATAAGGTATGCAATTGGTCTAGCACTGCTTACAATTTCTCCATCTAAGGAGGGCTTTTTATAGTAGAAGCCAAATCTTATCCTCTCTCAATCTTGTGGACAATATACTTAGTTCAAGGAAACATTGAATAATGGAATGAACACAGGTGAGTGTATTTTCCCTTACCTTCCCGGGGATCGAGCCACCGGCAGCAGCAGGGGCCTGCTGACTCCCGACGCCCAATCCGGGCCCAGCAAGGGACAGCAAAACCACGCGCCTTCAGGCGCCAACATCCGGCAGCCCCCACCACCACCAGCAGCTCTCCCCTTCCCGGGGATCGAGCCACCGGCAGCAGCAGGGGCCTGCTGACTCCCGACGCCCAATCCGGGCCCAGCAAGGGACAGCAAAACCACGCGCCTTCAGGCGCCAACATCCGGCAGCCCCCACCACCACCAGCAGCTCTCCCCTTCCCGGGGATCGAGCCACCGGCAGCAGCAGGGGCCTGCTGACTCCCGACGCCCAATCCGGGCCCAGCAAGGGACAGCAAAACCACGCGCCTTCAGGCGCCAACATCCGGCAGCCCCCACCACCACCAGCAGCTCTCCCCTTCCCGGGGATCGAGCCACCGGCAGCAGCAGGGGCCTGCTGACTCCCGACGCCCAATCCGGGCCCAGCAAGGGACAGCAAAACCACGCGCCTTCAGGCGCCAACATCCGGCAGCCCCCACCACCACCAGCAGCTCTCCCCTTCCCGGGGATCGAGCCACCGGCAGCAGCAGGGGCCTGCTGACTCCCGACGCCCAATCCGGGCCCAGCAAGGGACAGAAAAACCACGCGCCTTCAGGCGCCAACATCCGGCAGCCCCCACCACCACCAGCAGCTCTCCCCTTCCCGGGGATCGAGCCACCGGCAGCAGCAGGGGCCTGCTGACTCCCGACGCCCAATCCGGGCCCAGCAAGGGACAGCAAAACCACGCGCCTTCAGGCGCCAACATCCGGCAGCCCCCACCACCACCAGCAGCTCTCCCCTTCCCGGGGATCGAGCCACCGGCAGCAGCAGGGGCCTGCTGACTCCCGACGCCCAATCCGGGCCCAGCAAGGGACAGCAAAACCACGCGCCTTCAGGCGCCAACATCCGGCAGCCCCCACCACCACCAGCAGCTCTCCCCTTCCCGGGGATCGAGCCACCGGCAGCAGCAGGGGCCTGCTGACTCCCGACGCCCAATCCGGGCCCAGCAAGGGACAGCAAAACCACGCGCCTTCAGGCGCCAACATCCGGCAGCCCCCACCACCACCAGCAGCTCTCCCCTTCCCGGGGATTGAGCCACCGGCAGCAGCAGGGGCCTGCTGACTCCCGACGCCCAATCCGGGCCCAGCAAGGGACAGCAAAACCATGCGCCTTCAGGCGCCAACATCCGGCAGCCCCCACCACCACCAGCAGCTCTCCCCTTCCCGGGGATCGAGCCACCGGCAGCAGCAGGGGCCTGCTGACTCCCGACGCCCAATCCGGGCCCAGCAAGGGACAGCAAAACCACGCGCCTTCAGGCGCCAACATCCGGCAGCCCCCACCACCACCAGCAGCTCTCCCCTTCCCGGGGATCGAGCCACCGGCAGCAGCAGGGGCCTGCTGACTCCCGACGCCCAATCCGGGCCCAGCAAGGGACAGCAAAACCACGCGCCTTCAGGCGCCAACATCCGGCAGCCCCCACCACCACCAGCAGCTCTCCCCTTCCCGGGGATCGAGCCACCGGCAGCAGCAGGGGCCTGCTGACTCCCGACGCCCAATCCGGGCCCAGCAAGGGACAGCAAAACCACGCGCCTTCAGGCGCCAACATCCGGCAGCCCCCACCACCACCAGCAGCTCTCCCCTTCCCGGGGATCGAGCCACCGGCAGCAGCAGGGGCCTGCTGACTCCCGACGCCCAATCCGGGCCCAGCAAGGGACAGCAAAACCACGCGCCTTCAGGCGCCAACATCCGGCAGCCCCCACCACCACCAGCAGCTCTCCCCTTCCCGGGGATCGAGCCACCGGCAGCAGCAGGGGCCTGCTGACTCCCGACGCCCAATCCGGGCCCAGCAAGGGACAGCAAAACCACGCGCCTTCAGGCGCCAACATCCGGCAGCCCCCACCACCACCAGCAGCTCTCCCCTTCCCGGGGATCGAGCCACCGGCAGCAGCAGGGGCCTGCTGACTCCCGACGCCCAATCCGGGCCCAGCAAGGGACAGCAAAACCACGCGCCTTCAGGCGCCAACATCCGGCAGCCCCCACCACCACCAGCAGCTCTCCCCTTCCCGGGGATCGAGCCACCGGCAGCAGCAGGGGCCTGCTGACTCCCGACGCCCAATCCGGGCCCAGCAAGGGACAGCAAAACCACGCGCCTTCAGGCGCCAACATCCGGCAGCCCCCCACCCACCAGCAGCTCTCCCTTCCCGGGGATCGAGCCACCGGCAGCAGCAGGGGCCTGCTGACTCCCGACGCCCAATCCGGGCCCAGCAAGGGACAGCAAAACCACGCGCCTTCAGGCGCCAACATCCGGCAGCCCCCACCACCACCAGCAGCTCTCCCCTTCCCGGGGATTGAGCCACCGGCAGCAGCAGGGGCCTGCTGACTCCCGACGCCCAATCCGGGCCCAGCAAGGGACAGCAAAACCATGCGCCTTCAGGCGCCAACATCCGGCAGCCCCCACCACCACCAGCAGCTCTCCCCTTCCCGGGGATCGAGCCACCGGCAGCAGCAGGGGCCTGCTGACTCCCGACGCCCAATCCGGGCCCAGCAAGGGACAGCAAAACCACGCGCCTTCAGGCGCCAACATCCGGCAGCCCCCACCACCACCAGCAGCTCTCCCCTTCCCGGGGATCGAGCCACCGGCAGCAGCAGGGGCCTGCTGACTCCCGACACCCAATCCGGGCCCAGCAAGGGACAGCAAAACCACGCGCCTTCAGGTGCCAACATCCGGCAGCCCCCACCACCACCAGCAGCTCTCCCCTTCCCGGGGATCGAGCCACCGGCAGCAGCAGGGGCCTGCTGACTCCCGACGCCCAATCCGGGCCCAGCAAGGGACAGAAAAAACACGCGCCTTCAGGCGCCAACATCCGGCAGCCCCCACCACCACCAGCAGCTCTCCCCTTCCCGGGGATCGAGCCACCGGCAGCAGCAGGGGCCTGCTGACTCCCGACGCCCAATCCGGGCCCAGCAAGGGACAGAAAAACCACGCGCCTTCAGGCGCCAACATCCGGCAGCCCCCACCACCACCAGCAGCTCTCCCCTTCCCGGGGATCGAGCCACCGGCAGCAGCAGGGGCCTGCTGACTCCCGACGCCCAATCCGGGCCCAGTAAGGGACAGAAAAACCACGCGCCTTCAGGCGCCAACATCCGGCAGCCCCCACCACCACCAGCAGCTCTCCCCTTCCCGGGGATCGAGCCACCGGCAGCAGCAGGGGCCTGCTGACTCCCGACGCCCAATCCGGGCCCAGCAAGGGACAGAAAAACCACGCGCCTTCAGGCGCCAACATCCGGCAGCCCCCACCACCACCAGCAGCTCTCCCCTTCCCGGGGATCGAGCCACCGGCAGCAGCAGGGGCCTGCTGACTCCCGATGCCCAATCCGGGCCCAGCAAGGGACAGAAAAACCACGCGCCTTCAGGCGCCAACATCCGGCAGCCCCCACCACCACCAGCAGCTCTCCCCTTCCCGGGGATCGAGCCACCGGCAGCAGCAGGGGCCTGCTGACTCCCGACGCCCAATCCGGGCCCAGCAAGGGACAGAAAAACCACGCGCCTTCAGGCGCCAACATCCGGCAGCCCCCACCACCACCAGCAGCTCTCCCCTTCCTGGGGATCGAGCCACCGGCAGCAGCAGGGGCCTGCTGACTCCCGACGCCCAATCCGGGCCCAGCAAGGGACAGAAAAACCACGCGCCTTCAGGCGCGCCCGCGACTGGCGGGCCCGCGCCTGAGGGCCTCGCCAGAGGGCCCTTTGGCGTGGCCCTTAGGCGGAGCATGAGAGGCGGCACACCAGATGCCTCACCAGTGACCTATCTGCCGGACACCTGACACCTGACCAAGATTCCAGCGTCTACCAACATCTGAACTGTGAGAATGTGTTTTTGTTGAATATCTCCATCTATTGTAAGCCACATTAACTTACAAAGTAACCTGATAGCATCATAACGTATTAGATACTATCTTAGCAATACAATCTTGCCAGTTGGAAGTCTATTTAAACTGCTAGCGTTGCACTTCTTACAGTGTTCACATTACTGCAATACTGCATTCTCTCTGTAAAGTTAGCCATTATCTTGCATGTAAACTGTAAAATTAGTCAATATCTTGCATGTAAACTGTACCTGCTCTATTGTGCGCTCTATTGTGCGCTCTCATATAATTACTCCTCCACAGTATCTCACACACAATCCAAACCCTCAGAATGGCCCTCCAGGTCGCTGTCATTCTTAGCCTCTACCTCCTCACCCACTGGCTTGGAACCTCCCAATCTCTCTACATAACACATGGCAGGATTCCAATCCTGAATAGCCATGGCAAAAGATGGAATAGTCCCCCTTACTTCAACACAGAAAGTAACACCTACCCACGCCACTCCCACCTGATACATGTAGCTCTCCAGCTATCCAATACACCCAACCAGGAAAAACCTTGTAGATGCCGACCCCTAAAATGTGCCATCATTAACGCACGTTCCATCCGCAAAAAATGGCCTGTAGTCCTTGACACAATCTCCTTCTATGACCTTGAGATCCTCATGATCACAGAAACATGGCTATCACCAGAAGACAACGTCCTCCTCAATCAACTACTTCCCCCCAATTTTTCCATACACACGAAACATAGGGAAAACAAAAAAGGAGGAGGGGTGCTCATAATCTCCAAATCAGACCTCAACTTCCAGATTGTGGACTCTTCTAGCACAAACAGCCTGGACACTCTCTCTGTTGCTAACCAACAATTCTCCCTTACCCTGTTATATAGAACACCATCTACTTCCCCAGTTGACCTTCCAACCATCATTGACCTTGCAGCTAACACCCGCACTCCCAACAAACCAAATTGGATAATGGGTGATTTCAATCTCCCATCGCTACACCAAAACCACGCAAATGCGTTCCTTGATGCAATGAAGGACCTGGGTCTCAAACAAATCATAAATGAACCCACACATACAAAAGGGAACATTCTGGACTTGGTTTTTATGCCACATCCAGTCAAGGACAAAAGCCACAATCTGCCAACATCAGTCGTGGATGTACCCTGGTCCGACCACAAATTGATCATTATCCAGATTCCCAGCAACAATGACCAGCTGAACAGAAGCCAACCCACGAACATCACCTCTCGAACTTCCACTAGATGCTTCCGCCCCTTCGATAGGGAACTCATCCTTTCGGAGACCCCATCACTCATCAACAAAACAACACCTGACCTTGATGAACTAATCTCTCACTGGAATTCCAGCCTGCTTGCCATCTCACAACACCCAAACCCTAAAAATACAGCAAGAGCGAAAAGAAAACCCGCCCCATGGTTCTCTCCTGACCTACGCGCTTCCCTCATGCAACTACGTAGACTCGAACGCCGATGGCGCCGATCACGCTCACCGGAAGATCAGACCGCATACCTAACCCACCTTGCAATACATCGAGGAACAATCTCTATCAGAATGAGACAATATCACACTGACACCCTAAAGAGATCATTGAATAAACCTCGTGACCTCTTCAATTTGGTCAAATCCCTCTCAAAGGAACCATCACCCGAGCAACACATCAACATACACCCACAAGAATTCGCTGATTATCTGCAATCCAAGATTGTACAAACTAACAAGGTCACAGCAGTCCAATATCAAGAACCGGCGGACCTCTCTCCACTTAACTTTTTTTCCACACCATCCAATAAATGTATTGAGAACACCATAGCATCACTCAACACCTCCACTGCACAGACCGACCCATGTCCAGCTTTTTGGATCAAGGAACTACGTGATGTGCTCAGTCCTGTCATCGCAAATATAATGAAACTCTCCTTTACAACAGGTTATTTTCCCACTTCACTCAAACAGACTTCCATTAGACCATTACTGAAAAACCCCAAACTGGACCCCCAAAGGGTGGACTCCTATCGACCAATAGCTAGCATCCCCATCTTAGCCAAAATAATTGAGAAGGAAGCACAACGGCAAATTCAAGATCACATAGACTCTGTTGCTCCCTTAGATAACTGCCAACATGGGTTCAGAGAACATCATGGGGTTGAGACACTACTCACTGGTCTAATCAACAATATCATCACAGGAATTGACAACATCCATCAAGGTTTTGTCCTCATTTTCCTAGACATCGCCGCGGCTTTTGACTCCGTGAGTCACGAAATCCTCCTGGGAAGACTAAAAGAAAAGGGTGTCTGCAACAAGGCACTAAAATGGTGCAAGTCTTATCTGGACGATAGATGGCAATATGTGAAGTCTGGATCAGAAGAGTCTAGCCACTTCCATCAAAAACAAGGGGTACCTCAAGGATCCTCATTATCCTCCTTACTCTTCAATATCTACATGCAGCCCATATGCAATATCATAAGATCATTCAACGTAAACTGCATGATATATGCAGATGACATTCTTTTATACATGCCTTTCTCCACAACCCACATGGACCTGACCCCACTCACAGATTGTTTCAATGCAGTTTCAACATGGCTCCAGACACAGAACCTACGTATCCAGCATAAAAAAACAGAGGTCCTTTTCATCTCCAGAGACTCCAACTTTACGCCCCCATCCCACGTCAGTGTCAAGGAAGCTGATTTGCAAACTAAAGATGCAATAAAATATTTGGGAGTTACACTGGACCAACATCTAGACATGAGACGCCACATAAGCAGCGTAGTCAAAGCCATCTACTTCAAAATCCGTTCCCTCAAACACCTACGCTCCCTGCTGGACCCAGACGATTTCCGTACCATATATCAAGCGCTGATCCTGCCGCATTTTGACTTTGCAAATGCCATCCTACAAGGTCTCCCCCAATCCACACTAACCCCCTTACAGTTGGCCATGAATGCCGCAGCTAGGGTCCTCTACGGTGCATCCAGAAACGACCACGTGACTCCTATTCTCAAACAGCTACACTGGCTACCAATTCACGGGAGAATCACCTTCAAATCCCTTGTATTAGCATTTAAGGCAATCAAAGGCACCTCATCCCTCTCACTCACGAATCTAATCCACATGGTCCCCCCCAACAGAGCAAGAAGAACATCAGCTGTAAACCTGCTAGCAATACCAAAGGCTTCAACAAAGTCCAACACGAACACCACAAACAGGGCATTCAGTTTTTATGTACCAAAATGCTGGAACACCCTACCCCCTGACATTAGAGCCATTACCAATCTATATCAGTTCAGAAAGGCTCTCAAAACATACCTTTTCTGCCAATATTTCCCAGACAGCAACTGAACTAGATATCTCCTCCAAGAAATGACCCAATCTAGAAATGCCCTCACACTGCAGTGTAAATAGTTTATGTATATAGTTAACCCAGTTATCCAAGTTTGTACTCCTGTTCAATGTAAAACCTGACAGTTTGTCGTTATGGTCATTTTGTTATGATGTAAACCGCGCTGATTCTAAATAGCGCGGTATATAAGAAACTGTAATAAATAAATAAATAAAAATAAATGTGGACAGTGCGAGGGGTGATTTTATAAGGGGCATGTATATTAGGTGCCAAGAGGAGTTTGTATGCATTAGTATGTGCATATTTGAAGCCTAATTTATAAAGTGAAGAACACCCATACTTTATAAAATAGAGGGACACAAACTAGGCACGAGCACTTATGCCTGCCCTATGACAGGTGTACATACCTGTGCCTAGATTTTGCAGGAATGTGCCTAAGTTATACTATTTGGAAATGTAAGTTGTATAAATTTATGCTCTGCCCAAGCACCACCCTTGTGCATATCCACACTGAAAATACGCATGATCAGACATGTGCATACTTAAAGAATAGCGACTGCCTAACATATGCACATAAGCACCAATTCATGTGCGTAAATCCTCGAAATCACTTGCCTTTACAAGCATAATTTAGTATCTTTACACAGCTCCCTTTATAAATATACTTCCCAAGTGTGTGCCTAACTGGGGCTTAGTGTAGTCATTTATGTGCATATCTGGCCAAATATTCTCGCAAATTATCTCTTATAAAATACTGACCAGCGTAAAAGCATGCCTTTTGCTGCATGGCACATGCTTTGCTGATGGGCACACGAATGGGCAGAGTTTGGGTGGACCACTGGCAGAGCACACAAGTACATGCGTACGATTATAAAATACTATATTTAACAGGTGCTCTTCAGAATCTAGGCACAAGCATTTACAACAGCCCCAAGACTTTTGTGCCCTGTTACACAGGGGCTTTCCAATAACATGGGATGGATGAACTCAAGGAGTTGATTAGAGTTGAGGAATCACTCTTGTTAGTAGTCCTGTGTGGTGTTCCGCTGTAGGATGACTGCAATAAATAGGTAGTTCTGGTGATCTGATTTAATTTCCAGAAAAATTCAACACTGAGAGAATATGTTTACAAAGGCATTATTGTGTATGTGTATAGTGGAATATGAGAGTAAAATGCCTCTTACAAAATTACCCCGTGCGTACAAGTGCCTGCAATGGGGTAAGAATACATGTACTTATATAGGGCTTTTGTGTAGGCATGTTCTGGGGCAGAGTTTTGGTGGAGCTCAGGTGGAGTTGTAATTTGTAAAATACCATTTATAAAATATGAACAATCACATGTTTGTGTATACACTTACACCAGATCTTGGGCTGCTGTAAAGGTATGTGGTTAAAAGTATTTTATCTGCAATTTATACAGAGTTTGTGCTAGTATTTTAGAAAGACACATAGACTCCTATATGAATTCATCGGGACAATTTCTCCAAATGGGTGAGTTTTGTGCATACCATGACAGTCATGAACCTTACTTCTATGCCACAGTATATGGAGTATAATCCCAATCTCTCAAATTTACTGCTAATGCTTGGCGTAGTACTTGTATCATGCCAAAGAGAGCTTCCTTTTGGAGTTCATAAGATATTATGTATATGGGCAATTTATCAAAGTATGCTCTTAATTAGGCCTGGGGCACCCAACTCAATGAGAAATAACTCAATATCTTTCTGTCACATTTTCTTGGTCTCTGACTGCAGTTCTTGATACTTGAATAGTTTCTCCCTCTCAACACAATTCACAGAGTAGTCGCTTGGAAATGAAACCTCTATAATCAATGCTGTTCTGGTGTTTTTCTCCTTTACCATTTTCTCCTTGCATCCAGCTTTTTATTGGTCAGAATGGGAGTATCCCAAGTGATCATAACCTCTTCATTCTCTGTAATTCTTTTAGGTTTATGATCCCAGTGCTTTTCAGGCACAGTGAAGTTATAGTGCTTACAGAGTTTGCAGTGGATAAGGTGTACTAGTTTATTGTGCCTTTCTGTACAGAAATTTTCTGCCATCAGAACTTCACAGCCCGCTGTGAGATGAGTCACCATTTCCAGCTCTTTTCCACAGAATCGACATATGTCTGTTTTGCCAGTTTTTTCAATGCTTGCCATAAACCATCTTGCCCTTAAGCCACTGTCCTGGGCTGCAGATATCAACCTCTCATCCTTCGGTTTCAGTTCACCTCCCCTTAACCATTCATGTTTTCCGTTCTTGATCGACAAAGAGTTCCTGGAGTAACACTCTGTATGTCCCACCTCATTTGTGCATTTGCCACTTATTTTTCCTTGTTTGTTGATCTAACTCTTTGAGGAGTTTTTTCTTTTGTTTTGCAGATTCTGTTATTTCCTTCCCTCTGTATGCTTGTGGATTCTCACTTATTCCTTCTAATTGTCAGAACGCTTGTCCAAGTTTGATGATGGAGACAGATTCTGGATGTTGCCTTAGCACATTTGTCAAGGCCAAAGGTCATCCTGATGTCATTTTTCACCACACAGAGTTTGCTCTGCTAGTTGTTGGTCGCTGGAACTATGCAGCTTCAGATCATCTACAAATAATAAATTAAATGTTATTTCTGTGTTACCTTTTTTAGGGTTCAGGCTAATGCCATATCCCAAAAAGTTGTTGATAGTCATTATTGCATTAAGCGCCACACAAGACAGAAGGGACGACAGGGAATCCTCCTGAAATATTCCTTGCTGGATGCTGATATTAGGAATGATGAACTGACCATCTTTATAATTCAAAAAAAGGGGGCTTTGCCACATAGTCATGGTGAACTTAAAATAAATCCTGGTTTGATAGAGTGCATTATTATTTAGGATGCAAATATTTGTCTTCTTGCCCATTCAGTTTAGGTGACTATTTATAAAATTGCTCTCTGGAAGTACTTTTCATCAAAAATGAATTTCCCAGTATTTAACGTTGCATAAACCTTTACCTTAACTTGCCTTCTTTTTACTTTAACAGGAATAGTAGCTTTTTTTAGAAAAACGTCCAATGATAGTACTTGAGAAAAGATAATTAATTTCAGGGATGGCACAAAAGTATTTGGTGAACCTTAATGCAGGTGCCCCCTCCATTTCCAGCTTCTCCCCTGCTGTACTCACCCATAGGTGTCCAGCAACTTCCCTCTACCTCCCCTCCAAATGTGTCCAGTATCTTCCCTTCCCCTCCCCACCCCACATACATCAAGCTGTCTAGCATCTTCTTTTCATATCCTTCCCTCCCCAGTTGTCCACTATCTCCATTTCTCTTACCTAGCACACTTAATGGCTGGGCCAGGCCACTTCATTTTATATTTAAGGTATTCTGAAACCACTAGATTTCTGCAATCAGAAAGGATGTCCCACTTTATTCACACTTCCAGATGGGTTCTTGCATTGTCTATGCTTAACATTTCTCATCACAGAGTTGGTCACACTGGATAATCTCTATACCTACATCTCACCAAATGTCTCCATTATTTGCTGCCTTTCGGCATTTATGAAAAAAGACTTGTAGTGAAAGAGCACTACAAGATCCGCTTCTTAGGACAGATGCCTGTGTTTAAGAACTGTAGACTTTTCACACAAGACCATTTACCCCTGGGTCTCACAAAACAAAGGTCTGTCAAAAGAGGCTGTAAGCTATACAAACAGCAAAGGGACTATACATTAAGGAGGCCATTTGCTAATGGTTGTTGCATGCTATTTGCTGCATGGCACATTGAAATAAAATGGCATTAGCTATTAGTGAGTAACAACCATTGAAAAATAGCCCCCTGATGTGGTGGTTATGATCATCTGCACAGCAAGCATCCATGACAGCACATACTGAAGTGATCTAGCCCAGCCACAATCTAAAAATAATTTACACGAAAACCGAGGCATTACGTATCACAAGAAATACTACATTTATCCCACCAAAAGCAATTGAACTACCCACACACCACCATTACATTAAAAAAACAAAGTCAAATACCTAGGTGTCACATTCGATCAGAACTTGAGCCTACGCTCACGTATAAACAAAACAACCAAAAATGCGTACTTCAAACTACAGACCATACAGAAATTTAAGCCACTACTAAGCCACCAAGACTTCCAGAGTGCATGCCAGGCCATCGTAACCCCAATTCTTGACTACTGCAACTCCTTGTTGCATGGTCACCCAAAACAAACAATTCATCCACTCCAACTAGTACAGAACACGGCAGTCTGCATCATCACTGGTTCACCAAAAAAAGACCACATCACCTCAATACTTAGCCAACAGCACTGGCTCCCAATCCATTCATGTGCCAAAATCAAAACCTTGCTTGCCATCTTCAACATCATGCAAAACTCCACAGCAGATGTTCTACAGCGCCTAGTAACCAAAGATTCAAACAATCATCCTAGAAGGAATGCCGCCAGGAACTCGGTACACATGCCCATCCAATACTCTAGGACCAGGCAAACTACATCCAAAAGAGCATTCCTCCTTGCCACACACAGCCTATGGAACTCCCTCCCGGAAGACATCAAATCACCACGGATAGCGAAGACTTTAGAGAAAAACTAAAAACATTCTTATTTACTGAGCACTTCAGTAGCATTACTTAGCAAACCATGAAACATTGACAATCATCTCATCCATATTTAATTCCACAGCAACATTGTATATAGTTCTCATGTTAAATTTATAATTCTCATTGTTATTAGCCTGCATGCCACCCCCTCCCCCTATTTAACTTGTTCCTATTTTCACTGTAAGAAATGTAAGTTGTAACGTAAACCTCTGACTGAAGGATATTGTGGTATAAAAATCTGTTAAATAAATAAATAAAAATAAATACTAACTCTGTGAGATCAAAATGGCACAACATTAGTCCTGACTTTTGTGTAATTAAAGCTTTCAGTCATTCAGATGTAGATGTTATGTTATCCTGGATGTGTCCATTGAATTAAGTGTAAGTAGTCTTCTTAAGGGTGCAGTACCCTACCACAAATCTTGGGGAAAGTTTGGTAGATTTTGAGTTTTTGTATGTGAAGTTTCTCCTATGGCATGTGTAGTCTTTCCTGCTTTCCTTGACGTGGTATTATGTTAACTGAGTTTTTATTTTCCTCATCAATGGGTGTATGTACATCTAGATTTCAGTGGTTGCTTTTTTCTTTTCCTATTGTAAAAATGGAAATTTCTAAAATTTTAAAAAAAAAACCTCCAACTAATTTTTATATCAGCGTTATTTGCTGTATTTTATGATCTGACTTGATGCCAACTTAATCGATATATTTGCAAATTTTACCACGGTGTACTAATATTGAAATTTGTTTAAATTAAATTCTATATGTATTTTGATAAAAAGATTCTAAGAACTTACAGTTCTTGTTTTACAGCATCATAAACAAAAAAAATTGAATATTTACTTCTACTCATTCAGGGCACTGCAGTTTCCTATGACAGTTGCCTGGGAAAATTGCCTGGTTGAAGATAGTTCCAAGCAGTAATCTAGTGAGCTGCCAGTGTCCAAAAACATTTGCTGATATTCAACCTATGCTACTAGAATATGGGAAGCCTGAACTTTGCTAAGCTTATGTTCTGCCCTATTTAGTGTTAATACATTGATTGTATAGTTCACGCATGGTCGCTTTATTTAGACCCCTGGAATTTAAACACGCTTGTAGCTTGTCAGGATCCTTTTTTTACACTGTAATGATCATTGCATCTGTTGGTACTAAAATAACGATATAATTTTGTAGCAAATGGCTTTCATTTTGTTAGTGGAATGAGATGCTGCTCGATTTTTTTTTGTTTTTGACCCTTTCAAGAAAGATTGATTTTCATAGCATCCCGAGAATCTTTGAAATAGAAAGAGAACACATTGGAGCCAATATTGAATCAAAAGATATCCAGATAAAGTTATTCATATATCTTTATTTGGATATTTAGCATGATATCTGCATATGTCTGTGCCTCTGAATATATCAGGCAAAGATATCTGAATATTTTTATTCAGATATCTCTGACCTGGAGTGGAGGAGTAGCCTAATGTTAGGCTTGGTCACCAAGAAATCAGGGTTCGATTCCCACCAGCACTCCTTGTGGCTATGGGAAAGTCACTTAACCCTCCATTGTCTCAGACGAAAGGCCTGGCAATCTACGTCCGGTTACACTGCCAAGAAAATCCAGGAGCTGCTGGGTCATCAGGAGTCAGCATTGACTCGAAGGCCTGTTGTACCAACTTTTCAGACAGCTTTAACGAGAGCAGCTGAATACTGCCATTATCTGAATAAAGTTTAAGTCCACATCTGATTACTCCTCCATTTAAACAGATGACTTCTGAGCAGACATCAAGGTATCCAGTTCAAAGTCATATGTTTAGCAGCCCAGAAAATTTAAAGAGAAATGTTTAATTAGATCTCAAAATACAACAAAATCTTAACCTGCTATAATCAGCAGTTTGGTCCTGGTCTGCAGATAAGGCGTGAAAAAGACAACTTTTATTTTCATTTCTGGAAGCTCCAAAATACAGTTCTTACTTTGACCTGCAGGCAAATTCATGGAGAATATATGGTGCCCACAGAAAGGATATGACCTGATAGGAATGTCCATTCATACTAAAATGAATTGGAAAATGTGACAAATGTGGGCTTTTTCAGTTAGGTTCCTTCAAACTTAACAAATGTCTCCATAATCCAAAAATCATTCATATTCACTCAATTTCAGATCCATGACAGTCTTTAGAGCCAGGAAAACAGTTTCTCTCTCTGACTGACCAGACCAGTCTCATCACCAATTATGGTGAAACATCTAGACAAATTTATCCTCGATTCAGTTCTTCTAAATCTCATGTCGGCAGGAAAGAGAAAACAGAAGGCAACACCATTTTCTGTTCATTTCTTTGCTTTGTAGCAGAAGAACAGAGTAGTTTGTTAGAGATGCAGGCTAAGAGAGTTAAAAAAGAAGTGGTTGTTGAAAAATACAGTTAGTCTTAGAAAATATTGCAAATAATAGCACAATCCATGCTTAGGCTCAGGTAGAGAAGGACGGGGTTGCCTGATCCATTCTGTTTCAGAACAAAAAAAATAAATAAATCTGAGACTGGATGTGTTGCAACTACAGACTGTAGAGCAGAGCACAGACTCCATAGTGAAGGGCTCAACTATGGGGCGCAGAGGGGAAACATAAAACTGTAGGGGAAGGCAAGGCAGAGGGCACAACTACATACTGTCTCTGTGGGTGTGCGTCACTGCTAGTAAAGTCTGGCATACAGTATAAATGTATAAAAGTGAGTGGCTGTGCCCAGTATACCACAGAATGTGGTGCGCCCATGTAAATACAACAGACTGGCTTGTTTTAGCTAAGGTGGGCAGCGTACACAGTTTTAGAGGACTTGCTTCAGACGCCCAGAAAAATACTGATTAGAATTCTTTATCGATGCTGTTACTCCTCTCCCAGTGCCTTGGGATCTTTATGCTGCTGTGTCTTTATTGATTGCACATGTTACAATAATACTGTTCGAGAACCTGTTTTTGGAGCTTGTCAATAGTAGTTTTTTTTGTGTGTGACAGGTAAACAGTACAGATAAAGATGGAAATTGCATTCTAATTTTCCTTTCAAAGTTGGAGCTTTATAACTTGTCTTGTGATTTTTCTAGTGGTGTGAGAAAAAACAAGATCTTTACATCTTTACGACGAAACCTGGAAACAGCACAAGCACTGGCAAGTCAAATGCAAGGCATTGATAAGGCAGGCAAAGGGAGAATTTGAGAAGAAGCTTGCTGTGGAAGCAAAAACGCAAAATAAAGACTTTTTCACGTACATTCATAGCAAAAACCCTGTGAGAGAGTCAGTTGGTCCATTAGATGATAGAGGGGTTAAAGGGGCACTAAGAGGTGACAAAACGATAGCGGAGAGAGTGAATGAATTCTTTGCTTCAGTCTTTACTGAGGAAGATGTAGGGATGTTACCCATGACTGAAGTGATATTTAAAGGTGTGGAAGAATTGAAGGAAATATTGATACATCGGGAAGATGTATTACAACTATTAGATAAACTGAAGAGTAGCAAATCACCTGGGCTGGATGGTATACATCCAAGGGTGTTGAAAGAACTGAAATATGAGATTTCAGGCCTGCTATTATTAATCTGTGATCTATCATTAAAATCATCTGTAATATCTGAAGATTGGAGGATCGCCAATGTAACGCCAATTTTTAAAAAGGGTACCAGGGGTGATCCGGGAAACTACAGACCGGTGAGCCTTACTTCAGTACCGGGAAAAATGGTAGAAACCATAATAAAGAACAAAATTACTCAGCATGTAGATAGTCATGGCCTAATGGGAGACAGCCTACATGGCTTTAGACAAGGAAGATCTTGTCTTACTAATAATCTGTTATGTTTTTTTGAAGGTGTGAATAAACAAGTGGACAAAGGTGAGTTGGTTGATATAGTGTATCTGGACTTTCAGAAAGCCTTTGACAAGGTCCCTCATCAGAGACTTTTGGCAAAACTAAAGAGTCATGGGATAGGAGGGAGTGTACTATTGTGGATCAGGAACTGGTTAAAAGATAGAAAGCAGAGGGTAGGGCTAAATGGCATATTCATAAATGACCTGGAAAAGGGAATAACGAGTGAGGTTATCAAATTTGCAGATGACACAAAACTATTTCAAGTTGTTAAAGCCCAAGAGGATTGTGGAAAATTGCAAGAGGATCTTGATAAATTGGAAGACTGGGCATCAAAATGGCATATGAAATTTAATGTGGACAAGTGCAAAGTTATGCACCGAGGGAAGAACAACCCAAACTATGGTTGCAAGATGCAAGGTTCCACATTAGGAACCACCACCCAGGAAAAAGATTTAGGCGTCGTTGTGGATAACATGTTAAAACCTTTGGCCAACTGTGCAGCGGCGGCCAAGAGAGCAAATAGAATGCTAGGTATCATAAGGAAAGGAATGGAAAATAAAACAAAAGATATTATAATGCCTCTATATCGTTCCATGGTGAGACCGCACCTTGAATACTGTGTGCAATTCTGGTCGTCGTATCTTAAAAAGGATATAACGTTATTAGAAAAGGTTCAGAGAAGAGCAACCAAAATGGTAAAGGGGATGGAAGGATACTCCTATGAAGAAAGGCTAAAAACGTTAGGGCTCTTTAACCTGGAAAAGAGACGGCTGAGGGGAGATATGATAGAAGTCTATAAATTAATGAACGGAGTGGAACGGGTAAACGTAGATCGATTGTTTATGTTATCAGAATAAAGAAAGACTAGGGGACATGCAATGAAGCTACAGGGTAAACTATTTAAGACTAATAAAAGAAAATATTTTTTCACTCAACGTGTAATCAAACTCTGGAATTTGTTACCGGAGGATGTAGTAAAGGCTATTAATTTATCTGGGTTCAAAAAAGGTTTGGAAAAGTTCCTGGAGGAAAGGTCCATAAACCATTATTAAGAAGGGACCCAGGATATCAATGCTTGACCCAGTACAAGCATTTTGGAACCTGTGTCTTTTGGGGAAACTGCTAGGATACTGGGCTTGATGGACCTTGGTCTGATCCAGTATGGCATATCTTATGTTCTTAAATTCTTCTGGACAAATCTACCTTTGAAAACACTATGGCACTCCTTCATACACCCTTCTAATAGGCTCATTCTCCCACAGAACTGTGATTCTAACCTAACCCTGTTAAGAACATAAGAACACAAGATATCTCATAATAGGTCAGATGAACAGTGGCCAATCCAGGTCACAAGTACCTCTCAGGCTCCCAAAAGGTTGAGGGATCCCATGCTGTCTACCCCAAGTGCAAGCAGTAAACCTCCTCAGTGTACTCTAACAATGATTTATGGACTTTTCCACCAGGAACTTTTCCAAACCTCTTTTAAACCAAGCTGCACTAACAGCTTGGCTGTCCTCTGGCAACGAATTCCAGAGTTTGATTACGCATTGAGTGAAAGCATATTTTTTCCCAATTAGTTTTAAATGTGCTACATTGTAGCTTCATTGTATCCCCCCCAACCCCGTCTTTGTTCTTTTTGAAGGAGTAAACAGACAATCTATGCATTCCACAGAGGCTTGGAATGGTCATCCCACTATTAGTCCAGTTTGCCCCTCTTTTGGTGACATGGAGTCCTCTTGGCATTCTTGAATCTTTGGCGGACTCCTCCTCCTCCTTCCATGACAGATGCCTGCAAGCAAGTTTGAAAAAACGGATGAAATCTCCTCTGAAAGTGCAAAATTGCCTGTCCCATTGACATGTATGAAAATGAAATGAATCAAAGAGGTGCCTGATCTAAAAACAAACTAAACATCTTTTTCCAGGTATATCCCCAGTTCCTGATTACTGACAGCTTCAAGTCAGTTTTACTTGTTGAAAGGAATGTGATGGTATTTAGTGTCCTAATCCTTTAAGCAGTCTGCCAATGCCGGCATTTTTACTTTGCTGTCCTCCACAACCTGCTTATAACCTGAAGTTCGCAGATTCCAACAGCTTAACAGCTTTTGTATCCTTTTGAACTAATGAAATTGTGAACTGTTTACAATGAAGTACAGACTGATGAAATTCTGCATATCTCTGTGGAAATATCTGGGCTATCTGTGGAGCAATTGTGAACAGTTTGTGAGCAGCCTCATACAAGGCGATGGAGTTTCAAATCAGTGCGTGGAGGGGGGGGGGGGGGCTGCAGATCGCCCTTGGATTACCCACAGCATTCTGCAGCTTTTTTCCACCAGTCATGGTTGTTCCGTGCGGCTGAGGTGCTTTCTGCAAAGCAACCTGGTTTTCAACAAAATGAGATGGTACATAAATACAGTGCAGTATTGTTTATTATTTAACTGCTGTACTAGAACAGCTTCTGAAACTAGCACACGTTTCCCCTTGTGTTTTGAAGGCCATCACTGTCGCAAACAGTTTGGATAATTTAGGTCTCGCATTTGTTCTGCCTCTATAGTTAGAGCAGTGAATAACCTTGGTAAATATAAAGCAAAGCAGTTTCACTTTATAATACATAATGCTCTTCCTACAAAACACTTTACAATGACATGCCATGCACAATAAAATACATTTTTCAATTTTTCAATTTACTTGAAGAGTACAAGCTAAAATTATCAGTTCTGAGAAAGGGAGGCGAGGTGAGCCTTGAAAAGGGATTTGAGCAGAAAGAGATGTCCTGCAGAAAAAAAAGACAAGTTGTACCTGACACCATTATGTCGGGCTAACGTATTAGGAATAGCTATGCTTTCTTCATTAATCAGGCCAATATTTAGCCACCACGATTGGCGTTTTTGTTCAAATGCCAGTCACGGTGGCCAAAATAATGATCTGTATTTTCAACACCAGTATTAGGGTAGTGGCTGGCTCTTAATACTTAGGGGCTTGTTTACTAAGCAGTGGTAGTGGCTTCTGATCGATATCGGAGCCACGGTCCCATTGAATTCAATGGGGCTGCGACTCCGATATCGATTGGAAGCTGCTATCACTGCTTAGCAACAAGTCCCTTAGATAATGCAGTGACCAGCACTGATATCCAGATAGTGGTGATATTCAGCCTACTGTCCAGATGGTTATCGGGGGGTGAAGTTATGACAGTCTTTTTGCTGGTCTAACGTTATGATGATACTTATCCAGAGAGTGGACTGAATATCAGTGCTGTCCAGATAATGTATCGCTCCATCCTCACTCTACCCACAGAAAGGTCTCTCATAAAACTACCTCACATCAAAATTAGAATGGAACGATTAGGCACGTACTTGAATGAAATTTTAAAACAGGCATGTTCAGGGGAGGAGTTACGGGCAGAGTGCAGGCAGTCGCGATTTCTGTGCGTATTTTATGAAACATACAAATTAGATGCGCCAACGTTTGTCTGCTCCCCAGCACGTATAAATGCCTGCGGCTTCAATCTAGCCACAATTTCTGCCGGTTTTCCCATAGTATTTTATAAGACACATAGTTGCCTGTGAAGCTGATTCTGTATTGACGTCGCGGAAAGTTATGCGCATAAGAGCCTATTTTCAAGAACTTGAAAGCATGAATCGACATTTAGGCATGTACTGCGCCCAGGCACTGTTCTCTGAGCCCTCGCATAAGCGTCTATCGTGCAATCAGTGACAGTGTTCAGGTGAAGTCTAGGCACAGCCTTTGCCGACACACATAAATTATAAAATACTATGACATACACGTGTCGGATTACTCAACTAGGTACAGCAAGCTACACCTGCCCTTGATAGTTTCCGTATGTCCTCATTTTATAAGGTTAAATGCATGCATATTTTGCCTTATAAAATAGGCCAGAGCAGCGTGTTGCCAGTGCAGGGGAATACAAAATTAACTTCCATGTATCTTTATAAAATAGGTGCCCACGCATACATAGGTGGCCACCTATAAAATGACTTCCTATCTAGATAGTGCCGAGGTGGTCTGTAATATGTTTAGTTGCATTAGTTCGATACTGCAGCTGATTATCACCGGATAGCTCCAGCCAACAGCATTTACCCAGATAAGTGCCTTTGAATATTTAAGTATGTTTATTATGTTTATTAAAATTGATAAACCGCTCTTCGTAGAACTTCAATTTATATGCTGCCCTCCACCAAAAAGGACTGATTGCAGCTTTCAGTATAGAAAAATACCAACGAAAATGAGAGACTGTGCTTTGGTTTCATGTTGGTGTTCGGTATGCACTAACAACTAGAGTTTCTAATGAGGGCTAATGTCATTAATGCACATTGGAGCATGTTTACTAAAATGTGGTAGCTTATCACGCTTTAAGTCCCAAATGTTAGAACAAGTGGTGGTGTAGACCCATGCTAATTGTTGGGGATGTGCCCAGTATGTCCCCCTGTGCACTTCACTACACTAACCAGCAAACACATCTAATGTGTGCACATAACACCACATATTGAGGAGCACTAACTACAGCTGTCATGGTTAGCAGCCCAGCGATGCCCATACTATCCACGATACGCCATCAACACTCACATTTGACCGCTATCCTAAGTGCTTAGGGTGCCCTCCTCTAGCAATTAGCATGCTCCATTATTAGTGACCAGGTCCACTGCATAAAATGGAACCTGCAATAAAATAACAGGCATTGATAGTATATTATGGGCCAATGTTCAGCAGTTGGCCGCTGCTGCATCTGGAACTGAAACTGGATATAAATTACCAGAATCTATCCAGCATCCAATGCTGAATATCCAGTTTCAAGACCAACCATATTTGTTATCTGGTTAGTGGCAATATTCAGTTGCTTACTGGATAGCAAATCCACCTAAAGTTAGGACAGCAAGTGACCTTACTTAACTTTATGTGGGCGCTAATCCAGTTAGCAGATTGAAAATCGCCATTAGCTAGATTAGTGCTGGGATCACATAGTGGCACAGCGGTCAGAGGTGATATTCAATGGGACTGTCTGGTTAGTACTACTCACTGTGTGCGGTAACATTTACAGCAAGGGATTCAATAAATGTGCGCAATGTGGAACCGTAACCAAAGCTAATGTACTCCCCAGTTTTGGGCTGAACTGAAAGTACAGTGGAGTGGAGGAGTAACCTTTTGGTTAGAGCAGTGGCCAGCTGAACAAAAAGACCATGGTCTGAATCCTCTTAGCATTTCTTCTGGCTTTGGGAAATCACTTAACCCTCCATTGCCTCAGTTACAAACTTAATTTGTAAGTCTTCCAGGGACAAGAAAATGCCTCCTGTACCTGATTGAATAACTACTGGAAAGTGACGAACTAAATAATAAATAGCTTCCTGAAAAATCCATGAAAATGTCCATGCTACTTGAAACAAAACTAAATAACAATGTCACCTCTTGGTCTCTTTCTGAGAGTTACTTGTAATATTTGCTGAAATTACATAGCCCATGCCACAACATAACAATTCCCACTGCTGGGAGCCAAGATGGCGCCGTTGGTGGGCTGAGGTGTGGAATGCTCTGAACCGGTTCTGGAGAGCGACCTACCTACCTTTGCCATGGTAATGCTGAAGTGCAAGGGCAAGCAGTTGAACTGCCCAGCCGGAGTAACTGCAGGAGGAAGTGGTCAGCTTACTCTTGACAAGCTTGGCATATTGCCGACAAAAGGAGCAGTGACTGCCTTAGATCGATCTGGAGGTCTTCTTTTGGAGCGGAGCACAGAAGGGGTCTCATTGAGCCCCGGAGAGCGGGCCCTTCCTGGCAACTTGGAAACCCTCCAGTGGAAGGGGGAGGGGGTTGGATCCTCTGTCTATTGACAGTGTTTTGCCAGTGGTAAAAGGTTTGCTGGGCCTCCCCCTTGCTCAGTTTTTACCCGAAGACTGGTGTGTGCTGTAGGAGGCATGCCTGTGAGTCATCTCAAGGGAAGGCTTGGAGAGTTTTCTGCAGAGAAGGCATCTGCAATCACCTTAGAGGTACTATGGAACTCAATCAAGCCTTTGAATAGATCTCTTCATGCAAATTTAGCACAATTTTCTTTAAAAGTGGATGCTTTCAAAGAACCTGTCTCTGCTCAGAAGAATGAGGTCAGATTGGAGCAATTGGAGGGTTGCATGGCAGAGATGTGCACATTTAAGGACACACAAGTGAAGGAGAGTTTTGAGCTCTTGAGGAAAATGGAGTTTATGGAGAATCAGTCCTGGAGGAACAATCTGCATTTCCTAGAGTTTCCTTGATCCCCTTTGCTCAGCCCTGTGGTGTTAAGAACATAAGAACATAAGATATGCCATACTGGGTCAGACCAAGGTCCATCAAGCCCAGTGTTCTGTTTCCAACAGTGGCCAATCTAGGTCATACGTACCTAGCAGTTTCCCCAAGGGACACAGGTTCCAAAATGCTTGTATTGGTTCAAGCATTGATATCCTGGGTCCCTTCTTAATAATGGTTTATGGACCTTTCCTCCAGGAACTTGTCCAAACCTTTTTAAACCCAGCTACACTAACAGCCTTTACTACATCCTCCGGTAACAAATTCCAGAGTTTGATTACACGTTGAGTGAAAAAATATTTTCTTTTATTAGTCTTAAATAGTTTACCCTGTAGCTTCATTGCATGTCCCCTAGTCTTTCTATATTCTGATGAAGTAAACAATCAATCTAAGTTTACCCGTTCCACTCCGTTCATTAATTTATAGACTTCTATCATATCTCCCCTCAGCCGTCTCTTTTCCAGGTTAAAGAACCCTAACATTTTTAGCCTTTCTTCATAGGAGTATCCTTCCATCCCCTTTACCATTTTGGTGGCTCTTCTCTGAACCTTTTCTAAAATTGCTATATCCTTTTTAAGATACGGTGACCAGAATTGCACACAATATTCAAGGTGCGGTCTCACCATGGAACGGTATAGAGGCATTATAATATCTTTTGTTTTATTTTCCATTCCTTTCCTTATCATACCTAGCATTCTATTTGCTCTCTTGGCCGCTGCTGCACACTGGGCCGAGGTTTTTAACATGGTATCCCCAAAGACGCCTAAATCTTTTTCCTGGGTGGTGGTTCCTAATGTGGAACCTTGCATCGTGTAACCATAGTTTGGGTTGTTCTTCCCTAGGTGCATAACCTTGCACTTGTCCACATTAAATTTCATCTGCCATTTTGATGCCCAGTCTTCCAATTTATCAAGATCCTCTTGCAATTTTCCACAATCCTCTTGGGTTTTAACAACTTTAAATAGTTTTGTGTCATCTGCAAATTTGATAACCTCACTCGTTATTCCACTTTCCAGGTCATTTATGAATATGTCAAAAAGCAGCGGATCCAGCACAGATCGCTGGGGTACACCACTATTCACCTTTCTCCATTGGGAAAATTGGCCATTTAGCCCTACCCTCTGCTTTCTATCTTTTAACCAGTTCCTGATCCACAATAGTACACTGCCTCCTATCCCACGACTCTTTAGTTTTGCCAAAAGTCTCTGATGAGGGACCTTCTCAAAGGCTTTCTGAAAGTCCAGATACACAATATCAACCGACTCACCTTTGTCCACCTGATTATTCACTCCTTCAAAAAAACATAACAGATTAGTAAGACAAGATCTTCATTGTCTAAAGCCCTGTTGGCTGTCTCCCATTAGGTCATGACTATCTACATGCTGAGTAATTTTATTCTTTATGATGGCTTCTACCATTTTTCCCGGTACTGATGTCAGGCTCACCAGTCTGTAGTTTCCCGGATCACCCCTGGAACCCTTTTTAAAAATTGGTGTTACATTGGCGATCCTCCACTCTTCAGGTATTAGAGATGATTTTTTTTTATTTACTTTTTATCAATTTACATAATACAAGAAGTAAAACAGCACAATTCTAAAAAATAGAACAAGAAAATAATACAGGAAATCCCATAGTATTATACAAATCCCGTCATTCAACCACACATATCAAAAACAAACACATCTAGGAGGTGCTAATTAACGAAATAAGTAACATAAACCTACCAACAGCCCAGTAAATCCTCAAAGAGCCCATAGGTAACAGGTAAATATAAAAAGTAACCCTAAGCCTTCCCCTTCAAAAAATCTAACAGATGCTCAACTTCCCCAAATATATAACGCTTCCCTTGATAAAGTACATGGCAATTACACGGAAATTTCAAAAAGAATTTAGCCCCCAGAGCCACCACACATGGACGGACCTCCAAAAAGGCTTTCCGCCGCACTTGAGTGGCTCTGGAGACATCAGGAAAAAGTTGAATGGATTGCCCACAAAATTTTGCAAACTTTCTCTTAAAATAGGCCCTAAATATTTTTTGCCTATCCAGATCAGAGACTAAAGAAACCAATAGGGTTGCTCTAGTAGATATCTCGTCCTGAGATGACTCCAAGAATGCAGACAAATTCAACGAGGGAGAAGATCCCATTTCCCCCTGTACTTCCGCAACCTTAACACTACCTCTATTTGTACCCCCCAAAGACAAATAATATATGCTCGATATTCCCATAGAGTCAACATCAGTTAAAAGCAACACTTCTTTCAAATACTTTCTCAAAAGAATAACAGGATCCAAATATGCGTGCAAGGAAAGTTTAAGAAGCGCAGATTCTTTGCACGCAAGGAGTTTTCCAGGATCTCATCTTGATGACGTAGTAAAGTAACATCTTTCACCAATATTCCCAAAACTCCTTGGGTGGAAGAATCCTGCTCTTCACGAGAGACAGCTCTTTTTTCCAAAGAAATCAATCTAGTCTCCTGATCAGAAAGTTTATTCACAGTTTCTTTAGAGAAAGTTGAGAATTTTTTTAAAGAAGTACCAAAAACCATCTCCATTCCAGAAAGCATAGTCCAAACATCCTTAAGAGAGACATCCTCCAGAGGAACCGGCATTTCAAAAACCTCAGGAAAAAACACGACCAACGGAAGTGGAGGAGGCAACACGGGAGGTGGAGAGTCCAATCGCAAAAATGATGATGACAAAACAGGCTTCCCAGCTACTAGCTGGTCATTCCCGGATAAGGAGGGGAGGTCAGAAACATTTCCTTTGGGTGCATCCATTGAGGACTGAACAATCTCTTTTGGGGATAACAAGGAAGAAGGAGTACTCACAGTAGAGACATCCACCGGAATACTGTCCACTGCAGGGACAGCAGATAGTACCCCTCCAGAATGTATATGGGCATCCATCAGACCTGTAACTTGCTTGCATGTTTCCTGTTTGATTCTACGTGACCATTTACCTGCCTGCCCGGTGACCTGCTGCAGCTTCTCTGATTGGGGACGCTGTTCGTGTTGGGGCTATATCAGCCTGCCCCCAACGCGGGACACGTTAGCGGGCGCGTGCCCATGGTGCATACCCGAAGGGGCGTGACCTAAGGGGCAGGACACGCCCCTTTATTGCCCCTTCGGCGTACGAGGCGGTGAGAGTAACCGCTGATGGGGAAACGGAAGAAGCGCTACCCTCCGGTCCAGACGAAAGCTGTAAAAGTTAGAGATTATTTTAATGATAGTTCACAGATTACTAATAGCAGGTCTGCAATCTCATATTTCAGTTCTTTCAACACCCTTGGATGTATACCATCCAGCCCAGGTGATTTGCTACTCTTCAGTTTATCTAATAGTTGTAATACATCTTCCCGATGTATCGATATTTCCTTCAATTCTTCCGCACCTTTAAATACCACTTCAGTCATGGGTAACATCCTTACATCTTCCTCAGTAAAGACTGAAGCAAAGAATTCATTCAGTCTCTCCGCTATCGCCTTGTCGCCTCTTAGTGCTCCTTTAACCCCTTTATCATCTAATGGACCAACTGACTCTCTCACAGGTTTTTTGCTACGAATGTACTTGAAAAGGTCTTTACTTCGCGTTTTTTCTTCCGTAGGAAGCTTCTTATCAAATTCTCCTTTTGCTTGCCTTATCAATGCCTTGCATTTGACTTGCCAGTGCTTGTGCTGTTTCCAGGTTTCGTCGTTTGGCTTTTTTTTCCATTTCCTGAAAGATGCTTTTTTGGCAACAACAGCCTCTCTGACCTCACCTTTAAACCATGCTGGCAGTTTTTTGGACTTCCTTCCACCTTTCTTAAAGCGTGGAATACAGCTGGTCTGGGCTTCCAAGATAGTATTTTTCAACAACAGCCAAGCCTGATGTACGTCTTTAACCTTTGCAACTGCTCCTTTTAGTTTTTTCTTAACTGTTTTCCTCATTTTATCATAGTCTCCCTTTCGAAAGTTAAAAGGTAGTACTGTGGATTTCCTTACTATCCCTCCTCCACTAATTAAATCAAAGGCGATCATGCTATGATCACTATTGCCAAGTGGCCCCAACACCCTTATCTCTTACACTAGATCTGGTGTTCCAGTAAGGACTAGGTCTAATATGGCTTCCCCTCTGGTCGATTCATGAACCAGCTGCTCCAAGAAGCAGTCATTTATTTCATCTAGGAACTTTATCTCCCTAGCATGTCCTGACGTGACACTGACCCAGTCGATACCGGGATAGTTGAAATCACCCATTATTATTACTGCGCTGTAACTTTTGTTAGCTTCCTTGATTTCTTCGAGCATTTCATCATCCATTTGGTCATTCTGGCCAGGCGCTCAATAGTACACCCCCACTGCCATTGCCTTCCCCCTTTTACATGGAATTTCAATCCATATAGATTCTACAGCAGATTCTGCTTCCTCCAAAATTTTAATCCTTTCTGACTCAATGCCCTCTCTAACATAGAGAGCAACCCCTCCACCAATTTGATCAGCTCTATCATTTCGATATAGTTTGTACCCAGCTATCACAGTGTCCCACTGGTTGTCCTCCTTCCACCATGTCTCTGATATTCCAATCATATCTAACCTTTCATTTAGTGCTATATATTCTAACTCTCCCATCTTATTTTTTAGACTTCTAGCATTTGCATACAAGCATTTTAAAGAATGTATTTTATTCATATTAATTTGGCTATTGTTAGACATGAGTAATTTGGGATCTTTAAGCTCTGTCTGCTCCATACTTGAGGGCATTTGGGCTACTTTACTCTTTTGTGGAACCTCTCTGCTTTTGGTAGTATCTTTCAAAGATACATTCTTCTGAACCATCCGCTCTTGGGCGACTGTCGGCTTTCCCCTAATATCTAGTTTAAAAGCTGCTCTATCTCCTTTTTAAAGGTTAATTCCAGCAGCCTGGTTCCATCCCGGTTAAGGTGAAGCCCATCCCTTCGGAAGAGCCCCTCCTTTCCACAGAATGTTCCCCAGTTCCTAACAAATCCAAAACCCTCATCTCTGCACCATTGTCTCATCCACGCATTGAGACTCCGGAGCTCTGCCTGCCTTTTGGGTCCTGCGCGTGGAACAGGAAGCATCTTGGAGAATGCTACCCTGGAAGTTCTGGATTTCAACTTCCTACCTAAAAGCCTAAATTTAGCCTCCAGAACCTCCCTACCACATTTTCCTATGTCATTGGTACCGACATGTACCAAGACAGCAGACTCCTCCCCAGCACTATCTAAAACCTTATCTAGGTGGCATGTGAGGTCCGCTACCTTCACACCAGGCAGGCATGTTACCAAGCGATCCTCACGTCCACCAGCCACCCAGCTATCTACATGCCTAATGATCGAATCACCAACTATAACGGCTGTCCTAACCCTTCCCTCATGGGCACATGGCCCTGGAGAAATGTCCTTGGTGCGAGAGGGTTTTACATCACCTGGAGGACAGGTCCTAGTTACAGGATCACTTCCTGTCACACCAGGGTGATGCTCTCCTGTCATGTGACCTCTCTCCTCCATGGCAACAGGGATGCTGCCAGACTGGAGGTGGGACTTCAGGACTATATCCCTGCAGGTCTTGTCTATGTACCTCTTTGTCTGTCTTATGCTTTCCAAGTCTGCTACTTTAGCCTCTAGAGAACGGACTCATTCCCTGAGAGCAAAGTGCTCCTTGCACCTGGTGCACAAGTAAGACCTCTCACCAACTGGGAGAAAATCATACATGTGACACTCAATGCAAAAGACTGGAAAGCTCCCATCCCGCTGCTGGACTGCTGTCTGCATCTTAGTTTTAAGTTAGTGTTTAGATCTAAGTTCTTTACTTACTAAGGGTTGCTATGGATATTTATACTAATAAAACTGTACCTAATACGTGTAATATACCTTGTTCACCTGAAGCTTAACTAATCTCAGGTCCTTAGTGTATTACTGATTTGGGTAATGAGCTTCACCTGAGAGCACCTCCTGTCTTTTAAGATGTGTAAGTACCTATAAAGCTACGATTATCCCTGGGGTGGGTGGGTGTGGGGAGGGAGGGAGGGAGGGAAATAGCACTTATTTAAAAGAGGGCTGCTACACAGGACCCTTTCTTGTGCTGCTGAGGTAATCTATATTCTGATTTGATTTAAATTATAGCTCTTAGCTGCTGCTAGGCTCTAACTTCTTATGAAATTTAAACTACAAGCTCTCTGCTGGGTTCCAAATGTAACCAGAAAGCTCTCTTCTGTGTTTTAAATTTAAACTAAAAGGACTTTGCTGTTACTAGGCCCTGAGTGACTATTAAATTTAAACTACAAGCTCTCTGCTGGGTATGAAATGTAACCAGAAAGTTCTCCTCTGTGTTTTAAATTTAAACTTAAACTGCTGCTACTAGGCCCTGACTGATTTAACAAAAAATAGTGGGTTCACAAATTAATTAGCTTTAATACAAAGAATTCCTTTTAGAAAATTACCAGAAGTATATACTCACAGTTGCAGATCTCTCTCCAGAAGTAACAGTCCCTTTTTCTAGTCCTTCAAGACAGAGGATCACAGAGCTCTGGTTGATCTATTTATGCCTGTACTGCTGAGGTAAGCTGTGACCAACTTCCTGGGTTATTAACAGTCCTTGCTTGGATAGGAGGAGTCTTTCAAAATGGCCTCTTGATCTGCCACCTGGTGTTAACACCTATTGAAAAAGTTTCACAGGTCTCTTGCCCCCTAGGTAGAAGGCCTCTTTGTAAAGGTCTCTAGAAGACTTTATTTGTTGCTCAAAGAGTACAGACCCTGTTTTGCCTTTTGTGCTAAGCTAAATTCTGATTTTATTTAAATTATAGCTCTTAGCTGCTGCTAGGCTCTAACTTATTATGAAATTTAAACTACAAGCTCTCTGCTGGGTTCTAAATTTAACCAGAAAGCTCTCTTCTGTGTTTTAAATTTAAGCTAAAAGTACTTTGCTGATGCTAGGCCCTGAGTGACTATTCAATTTAGACTACAAGCTCTCTGCTGGGTTCCAAATTTAACCAGAAAGCTCTCTTCTCTGTTTTAAAGTACTTTGCTGTTACTAGGCCCTGAGTGACTATTAAATTTAAACTACAAGCTCTCTGCTGGGTATGAAATGTAGTTGGTAAAGAAGTACCTAATTCTTGAGTTGGGCGTTGGATAATCTTCCTCCTGTGGCTAGGACGTTCTATGTGCCTTTCTCCAGTGGAGGTTCTATGAATCCCGGTCAACCCCAGGAGCAGTTGAATCTGACTGGGTTCCTGGAGGGATCAATGTTTAATTCTACATTGCTGTTGACTTTTACCTTTGAGCAGGACAAAGTCTCCTTTTTACGTTTTTATTTTAGACATATGCAAGAGCAGTTTATGGGTTTGGTTGTATGAATATTTCCTGATGTATCTAAACAGACCCAGGCCTGATGGAGGAAGTTCTTGGCTTTTGCAGCCTTAAGTCCTCTCATTCAGGGGAACCTGGCTTTTGAAATTTTCTCCGTTATGTTTTGTAAGTTTTGAGGGCTAGTATTATTACTTTATGGAACCCAAACAGCTCTTACAGCTAATTGTTTCTAAGGAGGGAAACACTGGGATTTTTAGGGGGGGGGGGGGGACCACAGTGTGCGTTCTGCTGGCAACACTCCCTTACAGCTTTTCTTTGTTTAAATTAATTTCCTTGACTTTGCCTCCCATAGAATAGTGGGCTGATGTGTAGGCATTATATATTTCCTTGAAAATTATATTTTGTAAATTTGTCTTGGTTTTTCTTATTGCCTGTATTGTATTTGAAATATTCAGAAATATTAAATAAAATAAAATAAAAATAAATTCCCACTCCCATAAAAAAACACCACCCATATTCCTTCCCAATCCTTTTTCGCTCTGCACATTGTGCCCAACAGCTTCTTCCTCCCTATCTGTCATCCTTTCAGCTGTCTCACTTGTCTCTCATTCCTTACCCCATCCTTCTTTCTCCCTTCTTCTGTAGTCCTCTTACTTCCTTTTTTTCCTACTCCTCACTCTTCCCCTTCTGATCCTATGCACCTTCTCTTCCTAGCCTGATCTTTTCTCTTCCCCTTCTGATCCTATGCACCTTCTCTTCCTAGCCTGATCTTTTCTTATGCCCTTGTTCTTCTCCATCTCTTCTCTTCCTTTCTTATGTTCTGAAATCCCCTTATTCTTTTTACCATCCTCTCCTCCCTTCTCTTTTCCTCTCCTTTTAAATCCCCACTCCCCTTTCTCTGCCTGTCCTGCTCCCACCTATCTCTCTTCCACTCTTGCCACCCCAGCCCTTTCTTCCCTCTCTTTTGCTCCTCAATCCTTCTCTCTTATTATTCCAAGACCCAAGCCCACCAACACTCACCTCTGTGATACACTGCCCCATTCGTTCTGTCTTTCCCCTCTTGCTTCTCAAAACATCCCTTTCTCTGACCCCAACTAGTGGTTTATCCTTCAGTGGTCTGTTGGCCTAGCTGATCTGCCCCCTATTCTAGCAGGTAAAGCACTATAGCTTTAGAGGGAAGGAACAGAAGATGGCCATTTGATCAGCCAAACTGCTCCTGTACTGCAGTGATAGAACCCAGAGAGGAGCAACAGTGGACTCAAAGCTCCAGGCTAGCTTTTAGATGTGTTAGTACTGATGTTTAGGGCATCAAGCAGAGCACTGCATGACCACAAGAAGAGCAGACATCAGAAAAGACACAAAAAACATGTCCCCCTAGCCTGCATGTGAATTGATGTGGTGCACTATGAGCAAAGAAGCTGCAGGCCAGGAGGAGCTATTTCTAGGGGTGTGCAGCAAAATTATTTTATTCTGTTTTGTTTCTTGTGTCATTTGCAGAGGGTTTTGTTTTGTTTTTGTGAATTTTCCTTTCAGAGTATATTGTTAATTAAAAAGGCATTGTGTCTGCTTCCCTAACACAAACAATGACTGAAAGATTACTAGAGGTTTACAGGGAAATTTAAAAAAAAACATTTCTTTTTTACCCATTTTCATTAGCAGTTGTCATGGTTTGGCCTTAATCTATTGCATCCCTTTGATGGCTGCCTCTAGCCAACCTATAATTATCTACAAGTTACCAAGTTACCAGTTCCAGGAGTGAGATTGTGTGCCAGTTCCAGATTTCTGATAATCCCATTTTTATGCATTATGGGACCTGCAACACTGATTCCAATAGGTAAAATCAGGGACTACAGATACCACATTGCATTGCAATGCAAATTTACATGTAAAACCAAAATTGGCAAAAAAAAACCAAACCCTCACTCCTAGAACTGGGTAACTTGACAGATGTGCAACTATTTTATGCATTTCTGGTACTGTTAGTTCCTGTTTCCTGATTAGTTCAAAGCTTGTCCAATCTTGAGCTACATGGAAAACCCTTCCTGGATTTTGTCTTGTAACTCTATTGATTCCTGCTCACGAGATTTACTCCAACGACTTTTCTTGTGTTTGAATTTCATACAAGCAGCCCTGCCAAGTTACTCTGTTTCTAGAGGGGTATTTTAGGCCATTGCTGAATTTCTGTCAGTTCTACAGTATTATGCACCATGATGAGTCTGTCAGAAATCCAAGAATGGGCTAAAATCTCCTTCTTGGAACTGGGTAACGTCGCAGCGCTGCTTCTGTGAAATTCCCAGTTACTTTTAAATTATCAGAGACATCTATCAAGCTTACTCAGATCCTGGAGAAATTCTGTGACACCATGTCTAAAAAAGAAACTGGATATGGTGTCACAGAATTTCTGGCAGAAGACCAAACAAACTTTGGGCCAGTCAGGAAACAGGAGCTAACAATATCAGAAAAATAAAAGACATAGCTAGTGCCAACCTCCCTAGAAAGCATAGCAACTTCTTCTGGAAAACCATTGTTTCCATAACAAAAGACACTGGTTTGAGGCTAGGTTGAGCCATGACAGCACTGTTGGGGCAAAAAGTCTTCATGTTTTGTCATGTCACAGCAGGGCTGGGAATTCACTGAATCCCTTGAAGGCCCTGACTGCCTGCTATTAATGCAGTTGAATATCCCTCCTGCTTCATGGGGTCCTTTCACCTCAGCCCAATGGTTGTACCAGCCTGGGTAAGAGAAAGCATGCAGACATGCAAACCTGGATGCTTTCTCTTACCCAGGCTGGCACAACCCTTAGGCAATCTAGGTGGCTCACTAGGGCAGCAGCTTCTGGAGAGCCGCAAAGAGAAGGATCTATAAATCTAAACAATAAAGTCTGACAGCCAGGAGGGCATAAGGCTTAAGGTTTGCCTAGGGTGCGAACACCTTCAACCAACTCTGGGGCTGGCTCTGCTCTTACCTCAACCGCTTTATAGTGACTGGGCCCCAATCCAGCCCAGGTGCTCCATATCTAGCACCTAAACCTCTCTTTTTTTCTGTTGAGCAAATATGCCCTGTGACTGGCACCTGAACGTCATCTTCCTTTGGTCCCAGGCATACCATCTGTGTACTTGGACCCTCAAAATTAATTTGCACCCTTTTATTTTACTGGTGACCTTATCATCCTTTCTTTGGGTTTGACTATCCCACCCCTTTTAATTGTGGAACTGAAGGCTTTGTCTAAACTTGCACTGAATATCAGTTCTCATCTCCGTTACCTGTACCCCATTCTCCAAGTATACATCCCTGCATTCTGTTCACGTTTAATCATCTTTGTAGCTGGTGCTTTCATAAAGTAAACTACTTTGATTTTCACTTTTTCTTGCATCTCTCTATGCCAGAGGTTCTCAACCCAGTCCTCAGGATGCACTTAGCCAGTCAAGTTTTCAGGATAACTACAATGAATAGGCATAGGAGAGATTTGCATTCAGGGGGTCTCGCTCCCATGGCTCCTTCCTTCATGCTCTTGAAACATGGTAGCAGCAGCATGAAGTAATAATTAATGCTAATCCATGCAGTGGAGTTTTCGATCCCATATATTCGGCTCTTTCACGTCTCACCTCAATCTGAACAGTGGCTGAATATTGCCACTATGGAGATTATTCCATAACCTGACTAAACTGTTTGCACATGCACAGGAAATGGGCATCTTGTGAAAACATCTACAACCGTATTCCGATACATAGTCCCTACGCACATCAATAACACTTGCACGGGAATGTCAGAATGGGAGGGGTGGAACAGGGGCATGGTTTGCTGCGGAGATGTACAGCATATTCAGGAAAGGCCCATGCACATTTTTGGGCTTCCCCGCAGACATGCCTGTTATGCCTGCCGGAGATGTGGAATAAGGCCAGTACTTAGAAAATATGCTGCTGTGTTCTATAATTTGTCCCAAATTGTATTAAGATTGTGACAAGTATGTTTTACACTGTTGTGACTGCAGTCTGGAAAAACACCAAAAGATAGTTATAAAGAACTGAAATCATAGGTGAGGGAATTTTGTAAGCTAAAGAGTCATTAATAACTACCCTTAAAGAACTATTAAGAAGAGCACAGTATTTTACTCTGGCTATGCTGAAATTTGCTGTTTGTGCTAAAAGAGCTAATCTAGGGGACCTTAACAATTACTTTGTTATAAAAAAAAAGGGGGAATGTTGATGTAAGATGTATATGCGAGTCTGGAAAAGAATCTTGTTTGAGTGAGAAAGGAAGATCATATTTGTATTCCTGGGACTTCATGCTATCATGGTATACCAGCTTTTATTTATAGACTCCGAGTAACTTTTTGGCTGAATTATTTCTTTTGTGACTGCAAATGAGAGTGTGTGGTTTGAGGGTTGCATGATAGGATCTGGTTTGTTAATCTGAAATTCAGGAGGACATGAATGCCTGGCCAGTACTTGGACCTTATGGATGATTGCAATGCCAGCAGTTTCCACTGTGATATGGCAGTCATACATCAGCTGTGCCAGGCACTGAGAGACATGACTGATGTTGTGCCAACATTCTGAAGATTGTGCCATGAGGCCTACATTCTTCCCCAGTCCAGGATCTATGCAAGCTGCGAGAGTGGTGATATATCTGGAGTCTGGTTACTTGCTAAGATGGCACTGGGATCCCCCCTCCCATGCCCACACAAGCCTGACCAAGGGGATATTGCTACAAAGCAGACTGTGGGAAGGCAGGTAGGGTTGTCCCACAGATAGTAGATGTATACAGACTGTGGGAAGGCAGGTAGGGTCTTCCCACAGATAGCAGATGTATACAGACTGACATAAGCCAAGACAGAGAGTGGATATTGTATGGGACAGGTGTAGGGAGTTGCTGTGAGACATGCCAGTACCCAGATATGTGGGAAGCAGATGCCATAGCCAGAAGGCCATAGTCATTAATAGAGCATACTTTTGTAGCTCAGTAATATTATACACCCTTTGGGGAACTGCAACATTAGTTTAAGTTTTTATGAACTTGGTAAGGATTCATATTTAGCATTTTAAAGAGTGTATTTATAGATGACCAATGCAGGAATAACTGAAGCCTTTTTATAATGCCAAGTACTTTGGTCATGCAAAAAAACCTACTATATAGACTAGTTTGCATCAGCATTCATTTATCGTTAGCATTTATGACAAGTTTGCATCAGCAAACTACTGTCAGTGAGAAGAACAGATTAGGAAATACACATGTTAACCGAGGAGGCGTGGCTGTCAGAGACGTCCATGGGTATATCACGAAGACGAGCAGATTGAAAACCTGTATCTTTTCAGAATGCAGTGAGTGCAGGGACATCCAACATGATTTCGGCATGTACCCGTGTCCAATAGTATTAGTAGGGGGACGTGTTTCTACGCTGCTCTCTATGGCCTGTGCTTGCACACATGCGCGATTCTCATGCTGGATATGTGCATGGGCTGGCTGAACAGTGTGTTCTCCATGCCACATCGGGCACATCTACACTATGATTCCAGAAATGCAGGTGTGTCTGCAACTGTAGATGCAAAATTAGGTTTATATCATGCCCGAGCCCGATATAAACATGTCCGCCAGAAATAACTGGCCTATATGGAATCTGCCTCTATATGAATAGTTTATAGTTCCTATCCTCACTTCATACTAACTCTACCCCAGCCCTATATGTATGGCGGTGGAGCAGTTAGACAGATTTTTAACCTGCCACTATGAGTTAAAAATCTATGGATAATGTATTTATATGGACATCAGACACTTGCATCCATATTAAACCTTTTGAAAATTGATCCCTCCATGTTTTTAGAACTAAAGAATATTTCTTGTAGGCATCTATACAAAGACACTTGGACTTCCTGACCTGCTTCTCTATAGGAAAGAAACATAATCTATGTGTCATGGGTGTCACAGGTACAAGCAAATGTGAGCTCTGGGAAACAACAATATGGATTTACTTTTACTCGGAGGATTATTGATCATGGCTTCCTCAGATGCTGGGCAAGGAGAAAAAATGCTTCAGACAAAGAAGCAAAAATAAATCAGCCTGTGTTGACAAAAATGTAAAAAAAAGAGGTGCATGACAAAGTTCATCACTAATTTAGAGTGTGAATTTTTGTTACAATCTTGTACTGGAACATCATAGGCAGATATTTTCTGGAATTCTTTATCTTCCAACAATCTATGCCACCATTATATGATACCACTACTGTGTATAATGCAGTCTGAGTCCTGATTTTTAATTTAAGGACCCTGTTACTAAAGTGTGTTAAGATTTTGCACTTAACATGCATTTCATGCAAAAACTAATATGCATTAAATGCAAAGTCTCTGTGGTAACCAACATGTTCCCGACAGTTACCACATGAAGCGTACCTTATCTCATAGCACACTTACTACTGGTGCACGTCCCTCCCCCTACTCAGGTGGCATTTGGTGAACTCTAGCTAATGGCAACATTGACAGTGCGTAATATGACCCCTACGCTAAGTGCAGTGCATTCATATAGCAGCTCTATCCCGCCGTTTTTCCTGCTCTTCTCTATGCATACCTGGACACCAAGTCAAGTTCAGTTATGTCAGCGAGATTTTATTAGCTGGTTCTGGTTAGAAATAAAAAAAAAGTCTTAGAACATAACCTTCCCTTTCAGAAAACACATTTCTCTTATAAAGGCCAGATTACTGCTGGGTCCTTCAACTCAAAATCCAACACAAACAGACTTAGGCAGGATGAGGGAAAATAAATTCAGTCCTAGTGTCGGGAAAGTATCACGGAGAAAAAAAAATGGTTGTCAGACCTATTTTAGCCAACAGCTAGTCCAGTTGCAGTTTTCAACACCATGTACAGTACTTAAGCCATTGTTTTTGCACAGATAATACAAGATATGTTCCATTTCCCTGAAGCAGAACTCTAATGAAACTTTGAATTTAAGGAGTTTGAAACACAACGTTGTGTCGATGGTAGAGAGATTGTTAAATGTGTGTGGTGAAAGAACAATGGCTTAAGAACACAGTGTTGAAAGACTGTTATAAATGTTGGAGGATTAATAGTAAACATTTTTCAATGATTTATTTAGTTAGTTAGTTTCTCTTCTATACTGCGCTCTTTAAAATCAGTGCGGTTTACAAACAACAGTAACTTATCCAGTGCGGTTGAGGCTGCACTGTATTTACAATGAAACAGGTGCCGTAACTTGGACATAACTAGGGTATATACAAGTTGGTAAACCAAGTCACAGGTCCAAAGTGAGGACTGTATTTGGTTAGAGACTATTTACAATAATAAGGGTACTGTACATACTAATATTTTCATGGTGTGTGGTGGCGCCAGTGGGTGTGGCTACATCATTGCATGCTGGGTGAGCTTGAGAAGCATTCCTGGTGGGGGTTGGCTGTTTGTGAGCTGTCATCGGAGTAGTGCATGAGGAAAAGGTGATGCTTCAGCGCCTTCCTGAACTGGGCGAGGTCGGTGATTGCCCAGATGGAGATAGGAAGGGCGTTCCAACATCTGGGTGCATGGAACGTAAATGACCTGTTTATCATTGCTTGAGTGCATTTCGTTATTGCCTTTGGGATTACCAGTGTGTTTATGGCTGCTGATCTTCTGGAACTGTTAAGGGACGTGGGGTGGATTATCTCGGTGAGGGAGGTGGAGGAGCACTTGTTGATGGCCTTGAAGGTCATTAATAGAATCTTGAAAGAGAGTCTGCAGTGCATCAGCAGCCAGTGGAGGTGTTTCAGGATTGGTGTTACGTAATCCTTCCTTGAAGCTCCATGTAGTATTATGGCGGCGGCATTCACTGCGAGTTGGAGTGGATTCAGCATGGTTTGCGAGAGTCCATGCAGAATGGCATTGGCGTAATCAAAATGGGGGATTATCAGTGCTTGATAGATTGTCCGGAAGTCCTCTGGATCTAGCAGGGGTCGTAGATGCCGGAGTGTCTGGATCTTGTGGTAGACTGCCTTGACTGTGTTTCTTATATGGGTCTTCATGTCCAGCCATTGGTCCAATGTGACCCCTAGATAATGAATTGTGGGCTTGGTTAGCAACTTGCCATCCTTAACCTTTAAAGAAGCGGGGGGGGGGGGGGTGAATCATTGGTTTTTCGTAATGAAAAGGACGTCTGTCTTATTGCGGTTTATTCAGAGGTTTCGAGTGTGGAGCCAGTTGGAGACGGCATCAAAACAGCTTGTTAACGGGGAGAGGTCTGGCTGGTCGGTTGCGAATGGCATGTAGAGCAGTATGTCATCAGGCAGGTGACATTGACGCCATCTCCAAGTTATAATGCCCTGTTCAATGTAATTTCAGTTTGTTCAATGTAAACCACCTTGATATCATGAAAGGCGGTATATAAGAAATGTTAACCAAATAAATAAATTGAAAGAGCAGATTAGGGCACATATGGGTTGCATGTATATGTTGAACATCAGGGCCAAGAGGGAGGATCCCTGCGGTACCCCCTGTTTTTATTGGAACAGCTCCAATGTTGTAGTGCCAGTTCGCACATGTTGCCATCTGTCGGTTAGGTATGATTCACACCAGCTCAGGGCTGTGTCATGTATTCCCTTTTCCTTAAGACACACCAGGAGCAGCTCATAGCTCACAGAGTCGAATGCCGCAGCAATATCCATGAAGATAAAGGCATATCCTTGTCGGGGGTTGTCGGATCTCGTGATTATCGTGCTGAAGAGGGTGGTAAGGGGGGTTTCAATACCATGTGAGTCCCTGAAGCCATGCTGCCATGGGTCGAGAGGAGCGGCGGTTTCGATGTGGCTTTGGATTTGGCGTTGGACTTCCTTTTTGATTATCTTGGCGAGTAGTGGGATGCTTGAGATTGGCCTGTACAATTCAACCTTCTGGGGGTCCAGTTTGTGTTTTTTAGCAGTGGCCTAATGGAAGTGTGTTTCAGCCTTCGTGGGAATGATCCTGTTGAGAATGACTGTTCCATGAGTTTGGCCAGGAACGGGCTGAATCCGCTGCATAGTGCTTTTATCCAGAATGCTGGACAGGGATCGTTTGGTACAGTGGTGCTGTTGATGGCAGTAATGGTGTCCTTGATGCCTTTCTTAGATGGGATGGAGAAGGTGGTCAAAAGGGTTGCGTGGAGTAGCTCGTGTAAGGGGGAGGTGATCGTGGTCGTTTTGGTCTGGCATGTTTTTGATTGAAGGTAGTCCGTGAAGTCCTGGGGTTGAGGTTCGCTTGGTTGGTTGGGGAAAGGTTCTTTTGTTAGGTTCTTTACTAGATTGAATAGGTCATGTGGGTTACTTAGTGAGCATTTCAGGAGGTCCATGTGGAATTGTTTCATTTTCTCTGTTATTGCTTCTCGATGTTTTGTTAGGTGTGAGTTGTATGCTCTTTGGTTCTCAGCGGAGCGTGACCGGCTCCATCATCTTTCCAGCTTCCTTAGGTGAAGGAGTGACGTACGCAGATCGGTGGAATACCATGGTGTGACCTTTCGTTTTCTTGGAGGCTTGTTGGTGGTTGGTCAGTAAGCAATGGAGCCGAGGCTGTTGTTCCAGCTGGAGATCATTCCCTTGAGGCAGGGTGCCATCGCGTTGAGGAGTGGGAGGGATTTCTTAAGGATATCATCTCTTAAGGATTGCTGTCTCTTTTGTGGCGCTGGTGGTGCGTGGGTATTTGGAATCTGATCAAGCTGTGATCAGACCAGGGGACTGAGATGATGGACAGAGCAAGGTCGTGGGTCGAGTCAACGGCTGCCTGTGGGGCAAAGACCAGGTCCAGCTTGTTTCCTTTCACATGGGTGGGTGCATTGACTAGTTGCTTGTACCCTAGCTCTTTGAGTGCTTCGAGGAAGGCTGTGGCATGTGTGTCTTGTAGGGCCAGTAGGTTGAAATCGCCTAATATCCAGCTTGGGGTGCATGGGTTTTGGGCATTTCTGGCGAGGTCAGTAAATTATTGTCGAGAAGTCATCTGGAGAGGCCGCTGGAGCTCTGTAGAGTAGGTTGATAGAACAATGTTTGTTGGCTATGGTGATTGCATCAAGGTGCTCTGTGCTGGTGGTGTTGATCAGCTGGAATTGGAGCTCTGTTTTGGTGAGGATGAGCACTCCTCCACCTCTCCGATTGTCTCTGTGGCAGGTGTGGATTGAGAAGTTGGAGGGTAAAAGCTGGTTGAGAAGGACAGTATTGGAGCTAGATAACCATGTCTCTGTGACCATTAGTATATCCAGGTCATGGAGGGTTATCAAATCTGAGATAGCTGGCCATTTCTTGCGAATTGAGCGTGCGTTTGAGGGCGCATTTTGGGTTGTGAGTTTACTTCTCTAATTTGGTTTTTTTAGAGTCTTGCAGTGAGGTGTAGAGCAAGTAGGGGGGGGAGTGTGTGCTTATCTTCTGTTGCAGAATGGCGGAAGGTGCTGGACCATCTCCTCCCAGAGTTCTGTAGGACTGGTATATGTTTGCAGCTGGGAGTGAGGGCAAGTGTGTTGTTGAGCCATCCCGTGAGGAGGTAACAGCTAATTAAGGTTGCCAGATCCCCCTGATTTCATGGACTATAACCATTTCCTCTCCCTGATTTCAGTGGGAACAGATGCAAAGGACATTGCTTCTTCTGCATACCCCTCAAATACAATCTTCTCGGTTTTGGAGAAGATGTAAAATTACTTTTCTGGAAAAAGAGGAGGAATTTTAGAAATGTATAGAATATTTATCTATATTTTTAAAAAACAAATGTTAAACATTCATGTATGTATGCACACTTATAACTTAAAGGACTGCTAGTCTTTTTTAGGCTTTTGAAATTACTGAATGCTATCTAGACTGGCCATTTATTTATTTATATTTAATTAACATTTCTTATATACTGCCTTTCATGATATCAAGGTGGTTTACATTGAACAAACTGAAATAACATTGAACAGGGCATTATAACTTGGAGATAACTATTTTACAGGGAACATGGGCAATGGAGGGTTAAGTGGCTTGCCCAAGACCACAAGGAGCACCTGTGGGACTAGAAACCCCAGTCCTTCTGGCCCAAGGTTGCTGTCCTCTAGTGAGATTTGAACTGCTGACCTTCTGGCCTGAGTTAACTTGCCCCAACCACTAGACCACTTCTTCCTATATTAAAAATATATGGGAAAAGTCCAAGGAGCAAGGACTACTGCCACCATTCCCTTCCAGCCCAGCTCAACCTTGCCCAGGTGTCCTGGATTTACTCTCCAAAAATCTGGTAACCCCATTTTAATGAGATATTAAATTAAAAAGGACTATTGGGATAGTAGCTGCAACTGGGCTAGCTGTGGTTTGAAAAGGTCTGTCAAAATTGTATTTTTTTTCTTTGTGATATTTTCTACTGAGAATACATTAAGGAGTGGGAACATTCAGGAACGGGAAACCAATTAGCACTTCTTACTTGGTCAGAAGTCAGATGTGCAGCACATGCATGGGCCCCAAAGCCCCATGATGATTTTAAGAGGAATTTCCGCCTTTCAACCCAATCAGCCTTTCAACCTGATCGGCTCAGACATGTTGCATGTAACGTGTCAATAGCACCAAAATTGTCCACTCCCCTGCATTAATTTGCAGGGGTGTAGAAAGTATTTCTCTGGCAGTTAACATGGAGTCCTGTCCCCTAGTATGCATTACATTAGTGCAGGTGCACTTAACTTCACGTATCGAGGTGAATCAGGTGATCCCATGCTACTGCAGCATTAATTGCGCTGAGCTCACCACTCTCACTCTCCACCCCTAATTGCATGTCAGAAAAGCCTAGCAATCTACTTCTGGTCATACCTTGTTGAAAAAAAAAAACACCAGGAGATAGTCACAACAGACAACTATATGTATTAGAATGTTGTAATGCATGCAAATTAATTATATGCACGTTAAACTGATTGTGTGTGCACTGTAATTTTTAAGCTGACAAAATAAACCGAATGCACACTAACAAATGTACATCCCTAGTAAGTGATAGTATAGAACCTTGTGACAATTCACAATTAATTAACGAGGCAATGAGCTATCATCTCCCACCATGATCAACTGAGTTCTGTCAATTGGAAATAACTATAGTAAGCTTAATACTTGCAGAGACACTTGGATTGCTGCTCTAAGAGTATTGCATGATCCAGCTTTCCTCCTAATTATTGCAAGATGTAGGGAAAAACATGTGGCATTTTCCAGATCATAGGAGGTTCTTACTGCCAGTCATTTTTGTCTGGGAGGGCACCGTCCTGATAGGAAAAAGCCCACTGACTATAAAAACCACACCTAAAGTCAGTTTTTGTCTTTGCCCCTTTGCCATTTGCCATTGGGTGACTGCCAGTGGTGTAAATTCCACCCAAACAGACCCCACAGTGCAGGGGTCCCAGGCAGAAAGGGAGCCCACACAGTGGCGGCAGCACAGCACACTTACTTTATCATGTTTGCCGTGATGCCTCTGCATTTGTGATTCTACCATAGGCCCAGTGGCTGTTCCTTGCTGGGATGAAGTCTCATGATATCAGCCACACCATAAGACTTGGGCTCAGCGGAGAATAGCCACCGGGCCCACAGCAAACTTAGAAGAGCAGAAGCAGCGCAGCAAACACAGTGAAGTACGTTTACAGCGGCTGCTGCTGCTTATGGGGGAGACACAGCATGAAGCAGGGGCCCTCACTGCCATGACAATGGGGGGTGGGGGGGGCCCTTAGCAGAATTTTGCTTGCATGCCCTTCATTATAACTTAAGCCACTAGTGACTGCCCTCAAAGGGCAGGTGCCTCCCGCACCCAGCCAGAACTAGTTGTCCAGCTTAAGAAGAAACTGCACTGGCCAGCATGACCAGAAAAGGATAAAAGAGGCTTGGAGCCACTGGCAAAGGGTAACGGGGGGGGGGGGGGGGGGGGCTAACCCTGAAGAAAGGTCCTACAAAATTTAGCTGCAAGAAAAGAGCATCATAAGATGGCATTTCAGAGCAGCAACCCAGCCCAAAGAGGAGGAGGAACCAGCAACAAAAGAGAAGAATCACAAAGGTACCCGAATAAGGGGTGTGTATCTGAACAGGCCAGGGAATTGTGGGAGAAGAGTCCTGAACCCAGGTACTTTGGGGTAGAAAGGCGTAAAGTAGAAGTACTTGAAGGAACAGTATTGCGTGGGGCAGTGGTAAAAGCACAAGGCAAGAGCCAAGTGCATAAAAGTTGGAAGGAATATGGTAAAAACCTGATCTCAACCATTTCAAGAAGCGTTAACTAAATGGGTGGTTATCGTCCCAAAAACATCCCTGTTCTCCTTGATTAACCAAGAAGGGCAGGGATCTAAGAGGCTGGTAGTCACTTCTAAACTAGCCAACATATCTATAGTCTCCCTTCCATAAGGATGAATTTAATCCCAGCTTTATAGGACCATAGACACAACAGGTCAGCTGCCTGTATTAATTCTGCCTTTCTAAGACAACTGATGTGCAAAGCTTTTTCATCTAGCAAAGGCGACATAATACAGCTCTGACCCAGAAGAAAAGCAAAAAAATGGATTCTTAAGGAAAAGAGCTCTTTCATAGAATATTTCACAGATGCCAAAGCAAAAGAAAATTAAACCAAGTCTGCATCTCTTACTGCATTATTATAGGCACATCATGAGCTTTATAGATGATCTTAACATCTATGCACCATGGGGTATGTTTACTAAGCTGGGCTAATGGTTAACCCAGGCTATTTGCAAGTAGGTCCCATGTTATTCAGTAGGACCTAGTTACAAATAGATCAGGTTAACAGTTAGCCTGGCTTAGTAAACATGCTCACACAGGTAATAACACCCATTTTCCATCTCTTAAAAATAAGCAGTTTCCCTATGACGTTCTTGAACCCCTGAGTGCAGCTGTGTTTGCAACACAGTCACATATGACCTCTCTTGGAATGAGAGCTGAATAGTTCATGTGGTCTCTCCGGGGGCAATGTCCCCAGATGGGTTAATTTTGCACATACTATGACAGCAAAGAACCTCTATGCTAGGTCAGGGAATATGGAGAGTGATCTGAATCTCTGAAATTTACTGCTCGAGCATGCCACGGTACTTGCATTGTGCCAAAAACAGCTTCTTTCTGGAATTAAAAGGATGTAATATGTATAGACATCCTGTCAAAGTGTGCTAGGAAATTGCTTTTAATCAGGCCGGTGACATCCAGTATGAAGGGAAATCTTTTTTTTTGTATCTTTCTGCCACATCTTCTTGGTCTCTAACTGCACTGAAGATCTTCTCCCTCTCCACACAATTAACAGAATAATCACCTGGCACTGGCACCTCTTATCAATGCCATTCTCATGTATTTCTCCTTTATCCCTAGGTCCATTTTTCTTGCTTCAAATGTTTCATTGGTGAGAATAGGAATGCCCCAGGTGAACACTACCTCACTCTTAGCGTCATGATCCTAGAGCTTTTTTACTAGAATGATGATGTGTTCACAAAATTTCTCATGGATGAAAAATGCTACCTTCTTCTGCCTTTCCGTATAGAAATTTTATCGCATCAATACTTCACAGCCAGAATAAGAGATGAGTAACCATTGCCGACTCTGTTACAGTTGTGGTCAATATTATTGGCACCCTTGCAATTCAAAACAGAATACTGGGCTTGATGGACCTTGGTCTGACCCAGTATGGCATATCTTATGTTCTTATGTTAATGTCCAATAGCTCCTAAAAAAACAGTGGCCAGTAAAATGTCTTTGGACTACATATGCACACATATTTGACACATAAAAGAATCAAATAAAACAAGATCAATTAAAAAAGGAGATAGTACAAAATAGTATAAAACTGAGATATTGCCAGTACATGATTACTGGAACCCTTATAAACAATTCAAATCAGTTTGAACAAAATCAAAATAATCATAACTATCTTATATTTCAACAAATAGGGGTGATCTACACAGAGCGGTGGGTACACCCCTAAACAAAGGCATGGTGAAGGATGACCTGCACGGAGCTGCAGGGGCACCTACATTTACTGCCTGGCTGGGCAGACTAGATGAACCATACTGGTCTTTATCTGCCATCATAAACTATGTTACTATGTTAAAAGAACCACATTCCTATTGCAGTAAAATTACATGCACCTGTCATCAATTGTCAGTATTCACATGACTTGAATTAACCAATGAATGGTGGCTCTAATGTTTAAAATAGCCACATTCACTTCCTGTTCCATTTTCACAATTGTGAAGATAAGAGAGCCATCAGAACAGTCATTATCACCAAGCATCAAACTTCAAAGACTACAGGGTCATCTGCAAAGACCATGGGATTTCCTGTGTCTACAGTTTACAATGTTATTACAACGTTTTCTGCTCATGGAACTGTCAAGAACCTCCAAAGATATGGTGGGAAGAGAAAACAATCCAAGAAGTCTTCAAAGGTTAGTGTGAACTGTTGGAAAACACCACATACAACATCCAAACAGCATAAGGCAGACTTGGAACAATCTGGAGTGGTGGTTTCAACCTGTACCATATGACATACATAAAACAAAGAAAGACTTCATGGGTGAAAACCAAGGAGGACTCCACTGCTCAAAGACAGACATAAAAAGGCACACCTGATCTTTACCCTAACCTACCTTGAAAAACCACAACCCTTCTGGGAAAAGGTTCTGTGGACAGATGAAACCAAACAAGCTCTATGGCAATACAGACCAGTGATACATTTACAGGCAAAGAAATTAAGTTTATAAGAACAAAAACACCCTTTCTACAGGTGGTTCCATAATGTTATGGGCTGTTTTGCTGCCTCAGGAACTGGAGGGTTGGAACGTATTAATGGAATCATGAAGTGAGAGGATTACCAGGGTATTTTGGAGTGAAATGTGCCACCTAGTGTCAGAAGGCTAGGTCTGGGTTGATGATCATGGGTCCTTCTGCAGGACAATGATCCAAAACATGCATTAAACGTACAAAAGAATGGTTAAAGAGGAACAAATGGACTGTTTTAAATTGGCCAGCAATGAATCTTGATCTCAATCCAATCAAGAACCTTTGGAAAGAGCTGAAATCTGCCATTGGTAAAAGGAATCCTGGAAACATTCATGAGCTTGAACAAATCACAGTTGAAGAGTGGAAGAAACTACCAGCAGACATATGTATGACCCTCACAGATGGCTAGAAGGAATGCTTGGAGGTTGTCATCATTGTCAAGGGTTGCACAGCCAAATATTAGTGAAGGGTGCCAATAATCCTGTCCAGGTCATTTTTTTTCTCAGAAAATACTACAACTACATTGCACAGACATCTTTTTTTGTTGTTCTCTACCTTTGAACATACTATTATAATATTATGATAACACATAGTTGGAATATTTCTATTTATTTCTCAAGATATTGTACACAATTTACCTAAAATGCAAGGGTACCAATAATGGCTGTCTTAATAGTTGTCTCTGTTTGTTATGAACCATGAACCCACTGTCTTGGGCAGCTATTAGTCTGTCATCTTCTGATCTGCATATCCTGCAGGAACACTTTGTATTTTCCATTGTATTTATGCATTTGCTACTTGTTTTTGCTTGTTTGCTTATACTTTATAGCGTTCAATGTGGTCTGCAGTTGCTTTTAAGTAGACCTGGAAGCCTAGGATCATACCTTTATATGTATAAACTATTTCTATAAGGCACAGTCCTCTTTAGGATTTAGGAAAGTACAGTCTCGGCATACATGGTTCTTATAAATTACCTCGAAGGCATGGAGGAGTTTTCTTCATACAGTTTTTCAAGATCATTAAGAGGCCCATTCTAAAGTTGTAGGAGAAGGCAGATATTAAAATCTGATTGATGTAAAGCACAGTTACTTACCTGTAACAGGTGATCTCTGGGAACCGCAGGAATAAGTCTTCACATATGAGTATCGTCGGTACCGACGGAGCCTGCGCGGGAAAGCTCCCCAGCGTCCAGTAAGAAAGCTTTTGGGAGCATCCCACAGCACCTGCGCGCTGCCTTCCCGCCTTTTCCAACCACCTCTCTCCAGTTTGAGTTTTAAAGCTGAGACAAAGAGAGAGAGAGGAAAGGAAAGATAGATAGAGGGATACAACTCCTAGGGGAGGTGGGTGGGTTGTGAAGACTTATTCCTGCTGTTCCCAGAGATCACCTGTTACAGGTAAGTAACTGTGCTATCTCCAGGAACAAGCAGGAATGAGTCTTCACATATGGGGACTCCCTAGCTGTAGATGCCAGGGAGAAACCCCAGGTTGTGTGTCCTTGAAAAGGACTCTACCTCCTCCCATGGATCTCTGGCATCCGACCAGGGTAGGTGAGTAGGAGTTGACTAAGAATGGAACAGGTGTTTGAGAACAGCCTGACCAAACGAGGCATCCTGGCGGGAGTCCTTGTCCAAACAGTAATGGTCTGTGAAGGTATGAACCGAGGCCCAGGTGGCCGCTCGACAGATTTGGTCGATGGACACAGAGTTTAGATGAGCCATTGATGCTGCCATGGCTCTCACATTGTGAGCTGTGACATGGCCCTCCAGAGAAATGTTCCTACTCTGGTAGGCGAAAGAAATACACTGATCAATCCAGTTGGACAGTGTTCTCTTAGAGACTGGAAGTCCTAAATGAGAAGGATCAAAAGCAACAAATAGTTGAGAAGACTTTCTATGTTGCTGTGTTCTTTGTAAGTAAAAAGCAAGAGCTCTCTTACAATCCAAGGTATGAAGATTCCTCTCTGCACTTAATGCATGAGGTCCTGGAAAAAAGACAGGTAAATATACCTCTTGGTTCAGATGAAAAGGCGAGACCACTTTAGGCATAAAGTGTGGATTGGTCCTGAGGACTACCTTATCATGATGGAACCTTGTATAAGGTGGATTAGCCACCAAAGCTTGCAACTCACTGATGCAGCATGCTGAGGTGACTGCAATGAGAAAAACAACTTTCCAAGAAAGAAATTTCAAGGAGGTGGTGGCTAAAGGTTCAAAGGGTGGCTTCATAAGCTGGCCAAGAACCAAGTTTAAGTCCCATGCCACTGGAGGTGGTCTAATGGGAGGTTTAGTTAAAAGAAGGCCTCTCATGACTCTTGCTATAAGAGGATGAGAGGAAATAGGTTGTCCATTGAGAGGCTTGAGGGACACTGCAATAGCACTCAAATGGACTCTTACTGAATTTGTTTTCAGACCTGCATGGGATAGATGCAGGAGATACTCTAGTAGAGAATTCAGAGGTATTGCAAGAGGGTTTAGACCCTTCTCTGAACACCAAATAGTAAATCTTTTCTATTTGAAAGCATAGGAACGTCTAGTAGAAGGCTTTCTAGAGGCATGAATAACATCTCTGACTTGCTGAGAGAGATGAAAATCCTGAAGGTCTAGGCCCTCAGCAACCAAGCCCTGAGATGGAGCGACTGGGGGTTTGGGTGCCACAACGTTCCCTCTTCCTGGGACAGAAGGTCTGGTGCAGAGCCCAAGTCCAGGGAAGGAGCTTGAGAGACATGCAGAAGTAGAGGGTACCACACTTGGCGTGGCCAATGTGGTGCTATGAGGATCATAGTCCCTCGATCTCTCTGAAGCTTGAAAAGTGCTTTGGGAATTAGTGGAATTGGTGGAAAGGCATGAAGGAAGTCTTGACCCCAGTGAAGGAGGAAGGCATCCTTGGCCTGAACTCCCTGACACGGAATTCTGGAACAGAACCGGGGAAGTTTGGCATTCCACGGACTTGCAAAGAGGTCTATGTCCGGGGTTCCCCAAATTCGAAATATCCTGGCTACCTGGTCCATGTGGAGGGACCACTTGTGTGGAAGCAGAACTCGACTGAGTCTGTCCGCCCAAGAGTTTTGAACGCCTGGAAGATATACTGCCAGAAGATGGATGTGATGCTCTCTGGCGAAGGCCCACAGTCGCAAAGCTTCATTGCAAAGCGACAGAGAGCCAGTCCCTCCCTGCTTGTTTACATAAAACATGGCTACTTGGTTGTCCGTATGGATGAAGACTGTCCTGTAGCTGAGCAGGGAATGGAACACTCTGAGAGCTAAGAATATTGCTCTGAGTTCCAAGAGATTGATATGCAGAGAAGTCTCCTGTGGAGACCAGATACCTTGGGTGGAGAGATCCTGCAGATGAGCTCCCCAACCCATTGGAGAAGCATCTGTTGTCAGAGTTGCTTGGGGTAACGACTGCTGAAAAGGGGACCCCAACAACAGATTTGGAGGCGGCTGGAGTTTGCTATTTTGTCTGATAGGCAACCTGATGCCTGAGTCCATTGGGTGGACAAAGTACATTGAGCTGCTCTCATGTGAAGGCAAGCATATGGAACCACATGCATGGTGGATGCCATGTGGCCTAATAGTTGTAACATTTCTTGAGCAGTTAAATGGGACTTTAACTGCATCTGGGAGGCTAACTGCACCAAGTGTAGGCAACGGGCCTGAGGAAGATAGGCCCTTGCAGTTGTGGTATCCAGCAAGGCCCCTATAAACTCCAGGGACTGAGTAGGGGTGAGATGGGATTTTGGGATATTTATTACCAGTCCCAAATACTGAAGGACACGCATTGTGCAGGTTAGACAAATCTGGGCCTCTAACTGGGATGGAGCTCGAATGAGCCAGTCGTCCAGATATGGGAAAACGAATATTCCTAGAGTGCATAGAAATGCAGCTACTACTGCCATGCATTTCATGAACACCCTTGGTGCAGAGGCCAGACCGAAAGGAAGCACCCTGTATTGTAGTGCTTTCCTTGAAAAAGGAACCGAAGGAACCTTCTGTGTGTTGGATGGATGAGGACATGGGTGTGCGCATCCTTGAGATCTAGAGAACAAAGCCAGTCCTGACTCTGAAGGAATGGCAGCAGAGTACCGAGAGAAATCATCTTGAATTTCTCTTTGAATAGAAACTTGTTCAATTCTCTGAGATCAAATTTGGGTCTGTAGCCCCCTGTTTTCTTTGGAATAAGAAAATAAGGGGAGTAGAACCCTGAGCCCTGTTGAAGAATTTATTATTTATTTATTTATTTGGTATACATTTGTATGCCGCCACTTCCAGCGATCAGCAGCGGACCAATGGTGGAATAAACAAGGGAGTATGTATACAATCACTTGATAAATACAGTCTGATTTGAGGGAGGGGTGCACCACAAACACATGGAATTACAAATATACACATGGAATTACTAATATACACATGGAATTACAAATTACAAGGTACTTCTTCTATTGCCCCTTGGGCAAGGAGGGTAGCAATCTCCTGACCCAGAAGGTTGAGGAGAGATGTTGGAGAATTGAACTGTTTCACCATGGTGTGGGGAGGAAGGTTTAAGAAATGAAGTTTGTACCCTTCCCTTATAATGGAGCGGGTCCATTGCTCTGCTGTGATTTGCTCCCATCTGGGAGCAAAGTAAGCTAACCTTCCTGGAATGGTGAGGGGCTCTGGTTCTTCCAGAGCTAGAAAGGCTAAGTTCTCTAGTTGCAAGTCAAAGGCCCTGAGGAGGCTGGGGCTGGTTTGTCGTGGGAGGCCTGGCAGCCTTTGACTTGGCCTGTTTAGGTGGTTGCTGACGTTTTGCAGTAAAACGACCTGCAGAAGATGCCTGCTGACCAGAAGCAGGATAATATCTTCCCTTTTTAGAAAAAGGTGTCTTTTTGAACAATCTTTTCTTAACAGGAGCAGAGGTAAACTTTGAAAGTCGATCCAAAGCAGAGTTCTCAGCATCCATCTGAGTGGCTTTTGCTTGCCAATCTCTGCCAAAAAGGTTTTCACCTGTACAGGGAAGATTTCCCAGTTCATCTTGGACCCAGAGTTCCAAATCAGAAGCTTGTAACCAAGCAATTCTGCGTGCACCTATGGCAATAGCCGAGGCTCTGCTGACACACTCAAAAGAGTCAAAGGCTGCACGGTTGGAAAATTTGGAAACATCTTGGGCATGTTTAAGCCAAGTGAGAAATTCCTGCCTTTTATCTTCTGAAATAAAAGGGGCTAAAGTCTGCAGATGATCTGTGACTTCTTTTAGAAGCATCCCCATATAGACACTATAGGAGTTGATTCTGGCAGCAAGCATATTAGCTTGGAAAACCCTTCGGCCAAAAGCATCAAGGTTCCTGCATTCACGTCCTGGAGGATTAGATGAGTGTCTCTTTGCACTCTTTATTTTCCTCATGGCAGAATCTACCACAATAGAGTGGTGAGGAAGCTGAGACTTATGAAAGCCAGGACAAGAAGGAACACGGTACATGGTATCTAACCTACGAGAATGAGGAGAGGTGGTAAGAGGAGTCTCCCACATGCTCAACATGAGATCATAAAGAATCTCATGAATAGGTAAGGTAGCTGCTTCTTTAGGAGCTTTAGGATATTGCAAAATATCTAATTGCTTGGCTCTAGGCTCTGACTCAGGGGCCACTGTAATGGAGAGGCCCCTAGCCACCTCCCTGATGAAGTCTTGGAAAGACAAGTCCTCTGGAGGAGACATTCTTCGTTTTGGAGAAGCAGACTCCTGAGGAAGAAGTACCGGTGCCTCAACAGAAGCCTCAGACTCATCAGAGTCTTCAGAGGAATCGAAGTATCGCCTGTCTGGATGCTCCTGTAAAGCCCGATACGCGTACCGAGTGGGATCGACATCGGGAGTAAGCGGTACCGATTCGGTACCGATGGGCATCATAGGACAGGGTACCGTTGCAGTCGACACCGAAGCCGATGTTGATGCAATCGGTACCGGCACCGGGAACAATGCCGGTGCCGGAGTCGGTACCGGCAACGGAGATTGTTGCGGTATCGGAGGCGTTGAAGCCTGCATAAATGCCGTTAAGGTGCGTTGCATGGACAGAATCTTCTGATCCATCGATGCCACCAGAGTCTGGATGTCGGTACCAGTGGAGGCCACCGGTACCCCAGAACACGGCAACAGGTGATCGGTCGAGGCCGAGCCATCGATGTCAACCTGTGACCCCATAGATAATGCTTTGGAAGCCGGAACTTCCCGCCAGGGTAATTTTGCCGGTGCGGAATCGTCGAGGACAAGCCCGGAGGCATCTCGATGCTTAGAGGGAGATTTGCCCTTCGGGGACCGGCTAGATTTATGTTTGGTTACCTGAGATCCATGAGAGGAAGAAGAAGCCCTGGAAGATGTCGATGCCACCGAGGCTGCATCAGAGGGAAACAGGGTACTGAGCTTGGCTGCTCGGTTCTGCCGACCTCTTTTAGACATCATGGTACAGGACACACAATCCGTGATGGAATGGTCAGGACCCAAACATTTTAGACACCAATCATGGGTGTCGGTGACAGAAATAGTATCGCCACATTTCGTGCACTTTTTGAACCCGGAAGCGGGCTTCTCCATGAGGGGAAAAATGTTCAGGCCTAAGGCCAAAACTGAAAATGCACAGTTGAAGAAAGAAAAGTTTGTTTGTTTTTTTTAAGAAGAAGAAAAGAAAAAGACCGGCGGTACCGGTCTGATGTCGAAGAAGGCAGACGCGACACAGAAAAATAAAGAAAAAAATAAGAAATTCTTCTGCGGTGACAGGGACATGACCTGCTGGCTCTGCGGAAAAGAAGAACTGGAGAGAGGCGGTTGGAAAAGGCGGGAAGGCAGCGCATAGGCGCTGTGGGATGCTCCCAAAAGCTTTCTTACTGGACGCTGGGGAGCGTTCCTGCGCAGGCTCCGTCGGTAAAGACGATACCCATATGTGAAGACTCATTCCTGCTTGTTCCTTGAGATATATTTATATAGTATTTATATATGCCCTTTGTGTTATCTTTTTGATTTTCTACATATATATTTTCATTTTTACACAGATGATATAGAGGTGTGTGTACTAAAGTGTGCTAATATTTGGCACCTTGTGCATATTAAGAGGCAAAAATTAGTATGGGAGGTGAAATGGACCCATGCTAACTGTTGGGGGTCTACCTAGCATGTCCACCTGCAGTTATCATGATGAGAAACACCTCACCATGCTAGAACAGCAACTGCAGTTAATGCCAGTCATCAAGGTGGTGGTAAATGTAGCCATGCTAACTACAACAGTGGCCGTTAGCATGCACTATATACCCCATGTTAACCTGAGTGTGCAGTCAATGCCCAGTCTCTATCTCTAACCTGTCCAGTCCCTGCCCCATCACATACTAAGCAGTTAGCATGGGACTTTTACTGCATTGGCTATTTTAGCACAAGTTAGCACACATCAGTAATCATGTCCTGTGATGATTTTTTTATCTGTAGATAGTGGAATTCTAGATGTGTTAAAACCAACCAACCAACCAACAGGAATATATTACAGCAGCATCTGCTTGGCTTTCTTTGCAGGGTATTTTTGATTTTAAAGAAAACAGAGCTATTAATTATTACTAAGAACAAAGAATTAATATCATTGGAGACAGAAATAAAGGATTAAAAAATTTCAATCCAGTACATGTTCATTATCTAGAGGTAGTTATTGATTCAAAACTAAGGGGGTCTTTAACTAAAGGGCGTTAGCTGAGAACGTGTGTTCTGCCATTCGCTGATTGCATTTAGGGTATGTGCTGACAGCTAGTGGTCGGTGATTCCTACACTATGTAACTCATGTTAGGGTCACAAGTGGGTGGGGTGGGGGCGGTGAGTGGGCATGATGTTCTCTATGCAGTTAGTGCAGAGTTCACCCGCACACTAACTGCATGAGCATGGGATCACTTAACGGCACCTTGATAGGTGGTGGTAGGTCCACCCGTGCTAACACTGCATGTGCTAAAGGTCAGAGGTTCACGTTAACTGCCAGGGAAATTCATTCCACACCCCTGATAGGTGCAACACCTCTGCATTAGCTAATGTGCCAGTGTTCCAGAGCATTTGCCGCATTAGGTACAGCATCATATATCAGGCAATTAGTGGAAAAATCCTTTAAAAAATTTACATATATTGAGAAAGTTTAAACTGCTTTTGGAGGCATCAGATTTTAGGACAGTGTTACAAGTTAGGGGCATGTTTGCTAAACTACGTTAGCTATCAGTGCGGCATTTAGCCCGTGCTATTGTGCTGTGTCGACAGCTAACATGGATGAAATGCTCTATATTCCCTCTGCTTCCTCCCTTTATCCCATAGTCCCTGCATCAACAGGCAGTGCGAGAGTATCCACACCCCTGCCGAGACAGGAAATAAGGCCTAGCGAGATAGCTGCCTGCCCTGTGAGGTATCTGCGTGGCAGATACTGGCCACTCCCCTTGCAGATACCATGCAGTTTTGCCATAATCCTCATCATAGTTTTATTCATTCTATGTCTTCCCATAAGAAAATCCCTTAACCTGTCTCTGATTAAATGTAATAATAATCAAGGCTCTATTCCATGTACATTTTATATTGACTAAGACTTGCTATGGCTTTATGCTCTATAAATCTTACTTCCTAAAGCTATGAACCATTTAATACTGGATTATTTTATAGGACTGTATAGACTACTTTTTCTATAGCTGCACAGACAATTCAAATTAACAGTTAACCTTATATTGCTGAAGGAAAAGGTGGACATGCATCACTGGATGTATTAAGTGACAAGAAGACTGAAATTAGGGAGTAATAGCATGTTCTGCTAGTGTTGCTTTCCTGTGTGATGGGGAAAAGGTGACCAAATTGTAAAAGAATGTTCTGTCACTTTGCATTCCATTTCACCATTCTCACGTTCGCTCCCAGCAATGAAACGAGGATTTTTTTCCTTAGCCTCATTTCTTAACCTTTTTTCAGAAATAAGGATGGTGATTTTGCTGACGGGACAATAGCTTCCAGTGGATAACTGGATACCTTGATCAGAATAACATATTAGCCCAAATACTAGATGGTTCACTCCAATGTGGTAGAAACACTCCTCTCACTTTCTCTCTTAGCACAGCCTGATGTGATTGTGTCCAGCCAACAGGAATGTAAAGTTGGCAGACAGGTGATTCTCAAAGATCCCTGTCTTCCCCCCCCCCCCCTCTTCCCCACACCATTATTGCTACTACTACTAGTACTACTTATCATTTGTATAGTCTTACAAGGTGTGTGCAGTGCTGTGCATATAGATATGAGAAACTCCCTGCTCATCGGAGCTTAAAATTTAATCATGGTGAACATCACAAAACTGGGGGGTGCAAGGCGTCAGGATCCAAAAGCAGCCTCGAAGAGATGAGTTTTTAGCCTGGATTTCAATAGGACTATTGCAGCAGGGCATATGGAGCAGCAAGCTGGAATGAATGAAGTCTGGAGTTGGCAATAACAGTGAAGGGCACAGATAAAAGGGATCTGCCAGAGGAGGGGTGTTCTGAGGAGGGGTGTAGAGTGAGATAAAAGAAGAAAGGTAGTGAGGAGTCGCAGAGTGAATGCATTTATAGCTCAGAAGGAGAAGTTTGAACTGGATGTGGAAATGAATAGGGAGCCAGTGAAGGAACTTGAGAAGAAGGGTTACATGAACATAGCGACACTGGAGGAAGATAAGCCGTGCAGCTGAGTTTTGAACAGATTGAAGGGGAGAGAGATGATTCAGAGAGAGACCAGTGAGGAGCAGGTTACAACAGTCAAGATGGGAGGTGACTAGAGTGTGAATAAGGATCTTAGTAGCATGTTTAGACAGGACGGGATGAATTTTGCTGATGTTATAGAGAACACAATAACACCATCCTTTTCCACGCCTACCTAGCACTTTTCTACCCTGTTCTTACAACCATTATTGCCTCTCATGTCCTTGTAGATAAAACATTGAGATGTTTTCCATTTGCAGCGCCTATGTTTACCCTCGGGTCGTTAACTGGGCAGTGACTCATTATCGCCGCTAATCAATTAGCGACAGGTACCGCCCTCGGAAACCCTAATGCTAAGTGGTTATCATCGGGGCGTATAGCAGCATTACCCAAGGATATTCAGAGGCACTAACATGGTTTACAGGTCCTTCATCTGTATAGAATTACTTTTACAGTGTGCTTGATTGAACTAGCATAAAAAACTAGGTGCATGTGGATTATTAGTTGAAGAGATTAATGCAGTCCTAAATAACTAAAGTTACAAACAACACAGAAAAAAGCAAGTTACCTAACTTTAGACATTTATTTCCTAGTTAATAGTGAATCACTGAGGTCTCAAAACAAGAGTTTCGGAGAAGGACGTTATCTTGATACTCATTCTTCATTGTTGAATAGCTTTTGAACGTCCGCCTTTGTTTTTGAACGTCCGCCTTTGTGGTGCAGTTCATCCTTCTCTGCCCTATTTGTCATTCTATCCTGCAAGTGTTCCAACTAAGAGGTCTCAAAAAACACTTGCCTGTTAAGATCAACAGCTCAGCATAATTAATACTTTCCTATGGGTTTCGCTTCTTAAAAGATCTACCAGTTGTGTGTAATTTCAGGACTGACACCTCCCACTGTCAAACAGAACAAATGCTGTCCAAGGGACAGCTTTACTGGTGCTTTCTTCCCATTCTATGTCTATAGGAAAAAAGCTTAGTAGATCAGGCCCTAAATGACCTGTAAATTAAGACCAAGGAGTGAGCTATTACTAGAATTAAAGAATGAAATATGGCTCTCAGGCTCCTTGTAATTACAATTTCAGTAGGTACTAAATATCCTAATTAACACTCTGGTGTCTTACATTGTGAATGAAAAGAGGGGTGGGTAAGTGCTAACATGGATTAATCAAGATGTCCTTATGTCATTTACTTCCAGAAGCTGGATTAATGTCTTCTCTCTCTCTCAGCAGAAGACAATAAGGCAAATGTAAGAAGAAAAACACTAAAGGAAAAAATACCACTTGCAACTTTTTTTTAATAGTTTCCCGGCTATTGCACTTTTCTCCATAATGAACTAAGTGCTAGCTTTACTCAGGTGTGCTGCCATGTTAGCATGCTAGCATGCATTAACGTGATTTTTCACAAGTCTTATTTTATGCAATGGGTCGTATTTACTTATAACGCAGCACACATTTGAAAATCATTACCCTGCTACTGGCATTCTGCTGTGCAGTATTTTATAACTTCAGCCTTCAGACATTTCTCAAACTCATATCCACTTTTCATCTAAATCTAGTACACAGCCCAAACTTGAAAACGGAAAAGCACACATATTTGTTTTAAAATGTACGGTACTGTACTTGAGCTCTTAATGGCATCTATAGGAACAAAGGGGAAAAATTTAAAGGCTTAACCGGGTAACATCTGCTTTTAGAAATTTTCCCTTCCCTCTCCCAACAATTAGCTAAATTGACCTCCCTGAATTCTAAAGATGGAAGAATTTTGTTGGGCAGAAAAGGGCTGATTTCAGGGACACTCCTAAGAGCAGGCTTAAGACGTAATGAGTTAGATCAGTTAGTTCTGACTGTCAGATTTAACAGGCTGATGCAGAAAATTAGCGCAGCCTTTAAGCATTGATAATGGCACTTTTAAGTATATTTCCAGCTACTGCCAAATGTAGAAAAGAGACAGATGCATGCGTAAACGGCAAAGGAAAAACAAGCACACAATTAATGCCGAGTATTTAAATATATTTAAATCATAGGCAAATGAGCTGCACATAATTAAATAGTATGCAATTATTGGCTGCAGGGCCGTACTGAGCCAGAATCGGGCACGCGCCCCCCTCCTCCCCATACCTTGGTCCAGTCGCTACCTGCTCTTGTCCTGCTGCTGCCACCCTCTGTTTTCTCCATGGCAGTGCTGGCAGCAGGGTGAGAGCAGGCAGCAGCTGGGCGGAATTATGGGGGGGGGGGGGAGGGCACGCCCGCTGTGCAAGTTGCCGGCAGCAGCAGACCAGACCTAGCTTTAAGCAGATCTGATCCCTCCCTGCCCTAACGTCACGTCAGAGGAGGGAAGCACCAGACCAACAGAAAGACCCATGCAAAGGCTTAGGGGGCGCTTTTTGGCTGTCTGCTGTTGCCCTGCTGCCGCAGAGAGAATGAAAAGTGGTGACGGCAGGGCAATAGCTGGCAGCCAAAATGCGCCCCCTAAGTCTTTGTGCCCTGTGCAGCTGGGCACAGGGCTAGGTGTGGTACTGATTGGCTGCACCCGACGCAGAGAAATGTGTAGAGGATTTTGCAACCAGCCTTAGCAGCAGTATCTCTATGCCTGGGTCTGAGGTGGATTAAGCATCTAGTGCGTGCCCCCAGCAGTATTTTGATGGCATCGGGTGCTTGGTGGGTGGCGCGGCACAGTGCCCACGGCAGGCCATGTGCTTCAGCACACATGCCCTGTTGCTTCTGACCCTCTCTGACAGGAAGTTGTGTCGGAGGGGGGTCAGAAGCGGCAGGCCATGTGTGTCAAAGAACATAGCCTGCCGCTGCCTCCATGCCAAGATGAGCCTTCCCCTCTCCACTGATCCCACTGATGGTGGAAGAGGGGGTGATGCGGCCCTGCCCGGGCTTCTGCCTGAGGTGGCAGAAACGCTTGGGCCAGCTCTGGGTAAGCAGACAGCATGGTAAAAATTCCATGGTAACTGCTTAATGCAGGAAGGGGCAGGGCCTAGGCAGGTCATAGGTAGAGATGTGGTTGTTGACTGCACATTGCGGTTAGCGCATGATAATTACTGCACGCTGTGAATCCTGCAATTAGGCAGTGCACCCATGCTCATTGAAAATGACCTTAATGCACTAGATACCAGGAATCCCTCGGATAAGTGTTGAGGGTGGATAGAAGGATGGATGGCAAGGGTCATAATCCGGGGGATGCTTTTTAGGAGTTTGGAATGCAGCATTCTGTTGTGGTGGGGATGGACAGTGGAAGGGGGCCAGTATGGGGAGTTGTCATTACTGATGTTTGCCGTTGCCTGGGTAGGGAGGAAGGTTCTGAAAAAGAAGGGAGAGGCTGCTGGGTCAAGGGGCCATTGTGCAGGTGGGGGATTGGAAGGGGATTCTCTTGGAATAGATTAGGGATTGGATCGGGAAAGTGTAGAGGGGCACAGATCGGGGGTGGGGGTGGCAATATATGTGGACACTTTTTGTTTACAGGCCTGTCAGGTGTCACATCACCAGGCTGCCAGTAGTGTAGCTGTACTTAATGCCATTTCAAGAGCGCAGCAACATCCTAGGCACTAGCTGTCATTGACTGACATACGCACTCTCCACTCTGATCTCACCCTAAAGCACTGTCATGGGTCATTAATGCATTCCAAACCCCCTGGTAACCATTCCCACAGCTTTATAAAGAGCCCATAAGTGTTTCATTCCATCTTATATAAATATAAAGTGACTTAACTTACAATTGTCTCCAACATTATTGGCACCCTTGAAGTTCAACTCCTTAATGTCCAGTATTTCCTAAAACCAGTGGCCAGTGAAATGGCTTTGAACTACATATGCACATATATTTGACACATAAAAGAATCAAATAAAACAAGACCAATTGAAAAAGGAAATAGTATAAAATAGTATAAGAACTGGAGCAGTGCCAAGACTTGATTCAAACATGCCTGCTTTCAAACAGATTTGACCATAGCATTTACTCATGGGAAGAATATTATTTTGTAGCTCAAGCAACAAGACCTTCTGACTGATTTTTAAGAACTCAGGAACATCTTACTCCTGGTCATTTTGCTTGTTCTCAATGTAAATTTTGTACTGCAACTTTGACAGGTTTAACCTGGATGAATCCTTTAGCAGCAATTTTGTATTCAGCACACTACCACACTGATTACAAGTCAACTTTTGTTGTTTATCTAATAATATGCCCATGTCCTTTGTTGTATGTGGGCAGGGCAATTCGCCCCATCAAATCTCCTCTCAGCGAAGACTGTTCGTTTAAATAACAAAGTAACCACTCCACCGATTGTCTGTCATTGTTTGGATAAACAACATGAATTTGATGACTTACAATGGAGAGTAATTGACTTTATTCCCCCTGATCCTTGTGGGGGACACAGAGAATCTCATTTGCAACATCATGAACAATATTGGATATATAAACTAAAGACCATCCACCTCTACTGGTTTAAACTTAGAGATGGATTGGTGGAGCCTCATTTAATTGCTTTGCTTCTAGAGGCTATAATTGATGTCATTGAAGGTCACCTTTTAAGAATGCACTCACTCTGACCCACTTAGCAAGTTCTTGAATTCTATATGATCCATTGAATGCAACCCTACTTTCGATTTGCCTGAACCAGAGCTCACCTGCAAGTTTTGAGCTCGAAACACAGTTCTGTATCACTATTGGGTTAATGACAGGTTTTTGGCACATGCATAAGGATCTGGTCCTGCAAAATATCCCGTTAACAAGGGTATCAGCTTAAACCCTTCGATATGGATTCCAGCTTAGAAAGCTAAGTGTCGCTGCTTGATTATTTCTGTTTGTGTTTCACTTGGTGGTGTTCACACATGTTTAGACGCTCTCTGTGATGTTTTTTAAAAAGATCAAAAGGAAACTTTGTTATTCAAGAGGCAATGCTTGCCCTTCAAAACAAAGATTCCAACAACAAAAAAATTTGACTTAGTCAAATGTTTAGCTCTTTGTCCTTTGGATAGGGAGGACCTGACCCTATTTTGTTTGATGTTTGCTGTGGTTAAGGTTCACGGTTAATTTTTGTTATTTTTAGGACTTGATTATTGGAACCCTTATAAACAATTCAAATCAATTTGAACAGAAGAACCACATTCCCACTGCAGTAAAATTAGACGCACTTGTCATCAATCATCAGTACTCACATGAGTCAACCAATGAATGAAGGCTCTAATGTTTAAAATAGTCACATTCACTCCGAGTTCCATTTTCACAATGGTGAAGACCAGAGAGCTGGTGAGACCGTCAGAAAAGCCATTATCATGAAACATCAAATTTCAAAGGGGCACAAGGCCATCTCAAAAGACCGTGGGATTCCTGTGTCTACAATTTACAATGTTTTTAAGAGGTTTTCTGCAATGGAACTATCAAGAACCTCCAAGGATGTCGTGGGAAGAGAATTTAATCCAAGAAGTCTTCAAAGTTTAGTGTGAACTATTAGAAAACACCACATGCAACATCCAAAGAGCTTAAGGCAGACCTAGAGCAATCTGGAATGGTGGTTTCACTAAACAAAGAAGGACTTTATGGGAGAAGGCCAAGGAGGACCCCCACTGTCCAAAGACAGACATAAAGAGGCACACCTGATCTTTGCCCATATTCACCTTGAGAAACCACAATCCTTCTGGGAAAATGTTCTGTGGACAGATGAAACCAAACTTGATTTCTTTGGAAATGCAGACCAGCAATACATTTACAGACAAGAAATGAGTCTTATAAAGAAATACATACCTTCTTACAGTTAAATATAGTGGAGGTTCCATAATGTTATGGGTGTTTTGCTGCCTCAGGAACTGGAGGCCTGGAACATATTAAAGGAATCATGAAGTCAGAGGAGTACCAAGGTATTTTGGAGGAAAATGTGTCACCTAGTTTCAGAAAACTAGGTCTGGGTCATGCAGGACAATGAACCCAAAATATACATCCAAAGTACAAAAGAATGGTTAAAGAGGAACAAATGGACTGTTTTAAGCTGACCAGCAATGAATTGTGATCTCAGTCCAATCGAGAACCTTTGGAAAGAGCTGAAATCTGCCATTGGTAAAAGGAATCCTGGAAACATTCATGAGCTAGAACAAATCACAGTTGAAGAGTGGGAGAAACTAGCAGCAGACAGATGTGAAGGATGCCATTAGTCCTGTCTAGGTCATATTTTTTTTTCTCAGAAATTACTACGTCTAAGTTGCACAGCGATATTTTTTTTTGTCGTATACCTTTGAACATATTATCATAATATTATGATGACATATACAGTAGATGGAATATTTACAATTATTTCTGAAGATATTGTATACAACTTACATAAAATGCAGTGGTGCCATATGCAATAGGGCAGGGAGGAATGCCACATGAGTCGCTCCTGAGCCAGCGTCCACAATCCAGAGGTGTTTCTGTAACCGATGCTATGGGTCACAGGAAGCCTAAGCAGTTCGACCTAACCGCGGGTCCTTCAGCGTGGACTTCATATGGGCAGAGGACTCTGGCTGCATGCAGATTTTCTAACGGCATTGGAGCAGCATTTACAGCGAGTCCGGCAGTGGATCTGTCGTCTCTGGGCGCTTCGGGCATACAGTTCTTGCCAGAGCTGCGGACATCCCCCCCTCTCCCCCGCTGCATCCCGGAAGTGATTCGCCAGTTGGAGTTGTGCTCTCCTCTGGCCTGCCGATGAGCATGCTGGTGAAGGGGGGTGAAGAGGGTTTTCATTGACAGGGTCAGTGTCTCTGGAACCCGGAGTATAGTGCAGTGTTGTGGGTGGGTGTGACGCAGACTGGTGATGAGGATGTGGTCTCAGGGCACTTTGGAGCTGTGCTAACTTCTGGAGTTAATTCCTCGGTGAAACCAGCGATAGTTAATTTAGTTGCGCTGTGTGAAGCAATTGCAATGGTGAACTCTTCTCTAAGTTCTTTTATGAGTTCAGCGAGTACTGATGTTTTGGGGTTAAGAATACTTATTCTGAGTTTTCCAATATCTAGGATAATCAGGCAACGAAAATCCTCAGAATGGAACAGGAATTGGGACAGCTCCGAGGCCCAGATTAAGGATAGATCTGTGACTTTCAGGAAGATGTATTATTTGGAACACCAAGTTTGGCGCTGTAACATCAGGTTTTTGAATTTTCCCAGATCTCCAGTGTTGTCAGCGGGAGAGATGTTGAGGAAATATTTTGGGGAGGTGTTGAAACTCCCCTTGGAACATTTTCCTCCTGTGACTCGGACTCAGTGTCTGTCTTTGGGGACCGGGATCTCGATGTGATGCTGTTCCTGGAGCTGTTTCCCAAGGGGGTGGGGACCTATCGGGGTTTTTAGAAAACTCCCTAGAGGTAATTACAGGGAGATCTACCCTGCTGGTAACTCTGGCTTTGGAGCTGGATAAAGCTTTAATTTTTCGTTCATATTTTAAGAACTTCAATCAGTTGTTTCTGGGGTCTCAGGTTAGATTGTTTCCTGATTTGTCTAGGGGGTCTCAGTTGAGGCAGAGGGAGTTTGTGGGCCTTCCACCTTCCAGTTAGTTTCCTGTGAAATGTTGCATTTCCTATAAAGATAAGGTTTATATGTTCTTTGAGCCCAGTCAACTTTTGGAGTTCGTGACCGCTAGGGAAGAAATATCAGTACAAGTTGCTCCTGCCTCCCATATGGCTGACGTGTAAGTCTTCACCTGCCTTATTTTTTTTTTTTCTTTTGGGAGCTGGAGGCTGGGAGTGGGGTTGCCAACCAGCCGGTTTTCAGCCGGCCTGGCCGGTTTTCCCATGGCCAGGCTGGCTGCCGGCAAAGCAGAGAAACCGGCCCTTGAAAAGGTGGTTTTTTTGCTCTGGCTGCGAGATCGGAAGTGGCCAGAGCAGAAAACTGGCTTTTCGTCCACGGTCCCGGCCCCCCTTGCAGCCGCTGCTTCTGATCCTTACAGAGTAGCGGCTGCAATAAAGTTAATTTAAAAGGAAAGGAAACCTCTGAGGGGCCTTCCGGTCCTATGAAACTCCTTCTGCAGTGCCCGCCCCCTCTGATGTCACTTCCTTTCAGCCAGAGCACTACAGAAGGAGTTTCATAGCACCGGAGGGCTCCTAACAGGTTTCCTTTCCTTTTAAATTAACTTTATTGCAGCTGCAGCTCAGTAAGAAGCAGGAGCAGCGGCTGCACGGGGGGGGGGGGGGGAGGGGAGTTAAGCTGCACTGGGGGGGTTAAGCTGCACAGAGTGGGTAAGGAGGAGACTCAAAGGGAGCTGACACCTGGGAATGGTACTGGTAAGTGACTGGGTAATGGGGAGGAGGCTGGAAGGGAGGAAGCACTGGGACTGGAAGGGAGCAGAAACGTGGCAATGGCAATGGAAGGGGGATGGACAGAGGGTAGGGTGACTGGAAGGGAGCTGACACGGGGAAGGCACTGGGAGTGGAAGTGAGCTGATACCTGGGATGGTGTTTGGACTACAAGGGGCTGGACAGTGAGGAAGGAGGGGGACTAGAAGGGAATGGACAACACTGACAGTCCTGGGAACACAAGGGGATTAACAGTGGAATGTAATGGGAGGGAGGACTGGAAAGGGGGCTGATGGAGAGTTACTGGGACTGAAAATAGGCTGATGGAAGGAAGTGAAGAAAAGAAAAGAAGAGACAAGAAATGTCGGATGGACTATAGACCATAGAAAACGAGCTAAGAGAAGACGGGAAAACGGAAGCCTCAGATCGGAAACAGCATGATCAGAGAATAAAATGGTCAGACAACAAAAGTAGAAAAAATAATTTTATTTTCAATTTAATGATTGGACTTTGTACTACCTTTATATTTTACACAGTATGGGGAACTGCATCTCTTATTTATCTGATATTGTACTGCATGCAGAGTCTGTCTTCTTGGGTTTCAGTTTAATTTTTGCCTATATATTTCTCTTTTTATTTTGTGCTCATTTATTAATGAAGACCTGTCTGTATAGTGTGTGTGTGTGTGTGTGTGTGTACAACCAATGCTGCTTATTCTGTCAGTATATAATTTCTGTTTAAGAATGTGTGGAAGTCTTGCTCATTCAGTTTGCACATGGCCCTCTCTGCAAGTTTTGGGGGGATAGGGGGTGGAGCAAGGGTGGGGTGGGGGCGGAGCAGGGGTGGGAAGGGGCAGGGTTGGGGTGGGCATGGGCAGAGCGTGACTAGCCACAGGTGGCGGGTTTTTCTCATTCAAAAAGTTGGCAACCCTAGCTGGGAGTTATATGCTCAGGCCTCCCATTTAGTTTGTTTCCTTTATTCCCCTCCTTTTGATTGTGGGATAATTATGATATGGATGTATGTATATTACTTTAATTTTAGGTTGTTGTCTTTGTTTTCTTTGGTGCATCTGTTATCTTTGCATTCGTGGAATTTTTGGATGTATATATTTAAACTTTAATAAATATAAAATTTAAAATTAAAAAAAATGCAGGGGTGCCAACTGTAGCCTTTTGTGAAAATCACTTCTTTATCTACTTCATTTTATTATCATATATTTCAGTCTGTCTTCCATTCTCCAATATTTATTTTTATCTACCTGTATTCTCGGTACTCCAGGAGGGAATTGATTTGTAAGTTTCTCTTCCAGTTTTAAGACATCAACTCTGTTTCTAAATTTAGAAACATAGAAACATAGAAACATGATGACAGAAAAAGACCACAAGGCCCATCTAGTCTGTCCTTCCATAACAACAACTACAACAGTCCACTTTTTACCTTTAGAGATCCTCTGTGTTGGTCCCATGCTTTTTTGAATTCAGTTACTGTCCTCATCTCTACCACCTCCACTGGGAGACTATTCCACGGATCCACTACTCTTTCCGTAAAGAAATATTTCCGCATATCACTCCTGAATCTATCTCCCTTCACCCTCATCCCATGTCCCTCGTCGCAGAACTTGCTTTCAATTGAAAGAGGCTCTCTCCCTGAACATTTATGCCACGGAGGTATTTAAACATCTCAATCATATCACCTCTATCCCGCCTTTCCTCTAAGGTGTACATATTAAGATCCTTAAGTCTGTCCTCATATGCTTTATAATGAAGACTACTAATCATCTTAGTAGCAACCCTCTGCACCGACTCCATCCTGTTCACATCCTTTTGAAGGTGCGGTCTCCAGAATTGCACACCATACTCCAAATGAGGTCGCACCAAAGACTTATACAGAGGCATTATCACCTCCTTTTTTCTGCTAGCCATTCCTCTCCGTATGCACCCAAGCATCCTTCTAGCTTTTGCCGTCGCCTTTTCTACCTGTTTAGCTACTTTAAGATCATCGGACACAACTACGCCTAGGTCCCGCTCTTCTTTAGTGGACAAAAGTACTTCACCTCCTATGCTGTATTGCTCCCTTGGATTGCTGCAGCCCAAATGCATGACCTTACATTTTTTAACATTAAATCCCAGCTGCCAAATTCTAGACCATTCTTCAAGCTTAGCTAGATCCCTCCTCATGTTATCTACACCTTCCTGGGTGTCTACTTTATTGCAGATTTTGGTATCATCCGCAAAGAGGCAAACCTTACCCGACAGCCCTTCCGCTATATCACTAACAAAGATGTTAAAAAGAATCGGACCAAGGACAGATCCCTGGGGCACACCACTGGTAACATCCTTCTCCTCAGAGTGAGCTCCATTTACTTGTACTCTTTGTCGCCTCCCACCCAACCAATTTCTAACCCAAGCAGTAACTTTAGGGTCCATCCCTAGGGTGCTCAGTTTGTTTATAAGTCGCCTGTGAGGAACAGTGTCAAAGGCTTTACTGAAATCTAAATACACCACATCTAGAGCTCTCCCTCGGTCCAACTCCCTGGTCACCCAGTCAAAGAAATCAATCAGATTTGTCTGACAAGACCTGCCTCTGGTGAATCCATGCTGCCTCGGATCCTGTAATCCGCTGGACTCCAGAAACCTCATTATTTTCTCTTTCAACAGCGTTTCCATTAATTTACTCACCACCGAAGTTAAACTAACCGGCCTGTAGTTTTCAACCACATCCTTACTTCCGCTTTTGTGTAAAGGCACCACATGAGCCTCTCTCCAGTCCTTTGGCACCACTCCCGACTCCAACGAGGCATTGAAAAGGTCAGTCAGTGGAGTTGCTAGAACGTCCCCAAGTTCCCTCAGTATTCTAGGGTGTATCCCATCCGGTCCCATCGCTTTGTCTACTTTAAGTTGAGCTAGTTTCTCACGAACACAGTCTTCTGAAAATTGTTCAAGATGTCCCTCGCTTCTGTTCTTATTTGTGGGTGTTTTCTGAGGTCCTGCTCCTGGTTCTTCATCTGTGAACACAGAACAAAAATATTTGTTAAGCAATTCCGTTTTATCCTTATCAGCTTCTACATATTCCCCCCCTGTACCCTTGAGTCTGACAATACCACTTTTGCCCTTCCTCTTCTCACTAATATATCTGAAAAATGTCTTATCTCCCCATTTTATTGCATTGGCTATTTCCTCCTCCTTTTGAATCTTTGCCTTCTTGACTACTTTGCTAGCTTCTCTAAGTTGTTCCAAATACAGATGCCTGTCTTCCTTTCTCTGTGATTTCTTGTATTTCATGAAGGCCTCCCTCTTTTTCTTCACTTTTTCAGCTACTTCCTTCGAAAACCATAGCGGTCTCCTGTTCCTTTTGCCTTTATTTACCATTTTAACAAAAAGGTTGGTTGCCTTTAAAATACCCCCTTTCAGTTTTGCCCACTGTTGTTCTACATCCCCCAGCTGTTCCCATCCCACTAACGACTCCCTGAGGTATTGGCCCATCTTCGCAAAGTTTGTCTTCCTAAAGTCTAAGATCTTCACCTTGGAATGGATTCTAACAGCCCTAGTCCTAATACTGAACCACACCATCTGGTGATCACTGGATGCAAAATGATCTCCCACTACAACATCAGAAACACTTTCACCATTGGTAAGCACCAAGTCCAGTATGGCCCCTTCACGTGTGGGGTCTGTTACCAATTGCCTGAATAGTTCTCCCTGTAGAGAATCCAGGATCTCCTTACTCCTAGATGATACTGCAGCAGGATAGTGCCAATCAACATCTGGCATATTGAAATCTCCTAGCAGTAGCACTTCCCCTTTCCTAGCAATGCTGCGTATGTCTTCAATTAACTCTCTGTCCACCTCTTCCTCTTGTGAGGGAGGTCTGTATATCACACCAATGCAAATAGATTTCTCTTTCCCTCTTTCTAGTTTAACCCACAATGCCTCCTCTCTCCCTTTTAAGCTCTGTAATTCCAAAGCTTTAATAGTAGTTTTTACATATAATGCTACTCCTCCTCCCCTTCTTCCTACCCTGTCCTTTCTGAATAAAGTATAGCCAGGTATAGTTACATCCCAGTCATGGTTTTCTGTGAACCATGTTTCTGTAACTGCCACTAAATCTAAGTCAGCCACTCCCACCAAAGCTTCAACTTCAGAGATCTTATTTCCCATGAGGGCTCACCAAATTCAGATGAGCAATCCATGATTTCTCTTTCCCAATTAATTTCCTTTTTACATGCCCGTGAGTCTCTTGACCAGGGGGGATCACGTCACCTACCTGTGTCTTAAATGTATTTTGTGTGTATCTGTTTCAGTTTTCCTTTACTAATGATAATATTTGGTTTCCTGGGTGCTTAATTTGGATCTCTGTTTTTGTGGACTAGAGGATGGGTTACCCATATATTGTTTACCTCTTTGTTCTGCATTGTGTAGAATTTTCCTTGATAATTATTGTTTCCATGGATACCTACTTTTCAAGACGAAGTGTTGTTTTGGCATGCAAATTTGAAATTTGCATAAATAAAGTTCAATCTCCTATCATGGTCGCCAGCATGCAAATGCAGTCGAACCAAATCTGTTTCTCAAAATCAGTGACTTCATATTTAAATTTATGACAGAACATTGCTTAGTCATAGACAACTTTCTGAACATACTCTCTGTGCGTACCTGTGTATTTTATGAAGTATGTGTGTACCTCACAACTTCAGCCCAGCTTCACTCAAAAACCGCTGCATGAATGACTATGTACAGCCCACATATTTTCTTGTCGTTACGTGCACTTTTTCATGCATATAGACCCATGGAATTTTATTATCCCCATTTCCTGTGTGTAAATCATGCTTTACACATCGGTAATGATTAAAAACCACCCCACTAGAGCCACCAACTCTTTCATGTCAAACAGGCATTACTGATGATAACAGTACATTTTACCATGGTATTCATTATCACATTATCAAACACATTGAAGTTGAAACAAAAGAGATCAGCCACATAACTGTAACTGGTAAATTATATACTCATCACAGTGAAATTGCTAAACTAATGAGTTAAGCAGCAATTAGTATGCATTATTCTAGTATCAAAACAAAACAAAAAAACAAAAGAAACAAAATGCACACAATCCTTCTCCTGACTGTGTGGAGAATTTTTCCTATCATTCATCAGTCCCAAATATTAGCGTGTATTTTGCATTCATCAGCCTCTTGAATGGCTTCAGATAAGTACTTATCCTTGTTATTTTAGATGCCAGCTACAGATTCATTTTCAGTGTTGTTGTAGGTCATTGATCAATATAACAACTGGACATTTGGGACTGCTCACGAATATTTGGGATTGATGAATGATGGGAAAAATTCTCCAGAGAGGTTCCAGGAGAAGAGGCTGAGAATTGCCCATATCTGATGGCCTCTTTCACTATTAAATTAATTTGAATAATTAATTGTTACACTGGATTTTTGGATTATACTATTATCAAAATTAGTGCTTAAAATGAAATTAACTTGGTATTAATGTGGTCATTTCTTTGAAGTTATTGCCTGTTACCAAAATGGCTTCCTCATGAGTGATGATGTGACAAGATTTTACAATAGTAATTTCAAAAGAAACTCACATAAACTTCAAATTAGAAAATAAATGCAAGGAAATTACAATATAAATGTGTATCCTACATCATGGAGAGATAGAAATTAAACATAATATAATATAGGGCTATAGTTTCTTATTACTGATTATTTTATTGTACTATCTAGCCTCCTTTCTGGATCTCCTCCCCGGTTGTCTTGTGGACTATTAGAGTTTAGCACAATGTTTTGTATGTTTCCTTTATGTGAAATTTGCCATATTGTTTATTTTGCTTTTGATCATTTGTGCTATTCCTTATCTATGTTCAATTTTTTCACTCATCGTAAATCTGATGAGCTGCTTTTACACGATGTACTTATTGCTTGATGTGTTTTTTGTAAATTCAGAAATATAACATTGAAAAAAAAATATAACAAGAGGTGTGAACAAAAATATTGACTTATACAATAACACAAGGAGTATAATGCTGACAGTTATTGCACTCAGTCTCCTTCAAAGTAGTCCTCTTCTGATAAAACACACTTCCTCCAGCATCCCTGCTACTGCTGGAAACAATTTTGAAATGCCTCTTTCGTTATGCTGTGAAGCTTCTGTGTTGAAATGGTCTCCAAGTCGTTGAATATTTTTCCTTTCAGTGGTAATTTCCGTTTTGGAAACAAGTCACAGGATGCAAGGTCAGGTGAGTATGGAGGTTGACAGGCTTGCTTGATTTGGTGTTTGGCCAAGAACTGCTGGACAAGATGTGATGCATGAGCTGGGGCATTATCGTGATGAAGCAACCATTCACCATTCCTATGAAACTCTGTACTCTTACAATGAACTGCTCTCTCAAACGAGTCAGAACGGACATAATACTCCTTATTGATGGTTTGGCCTTTTGGAACATACTCATGATGAACAATACCCTCGTAATCAAAGAAAACTGAGAGCATGACTGTGACATTGCTCCTCACCTGACAGGCTTTCTTAGATCTGGGAGAGTTTGGAATCTTCCATTGTGAGGATTGAGCCTTAGTTTTGAGTCATAACTATATACACCCATGATTCATCACCAGTAATAATATTTTTGATGAAATCAGAGCCATTTTTAACGCATTCCAACAACTCCCTGGCTGCAGAAAGTCAGTCTTCTTTTTGGTCAGGGGACAGGAGTTTTGGCATAAATTTTGCAGACACGCATCTCATCCCCAAATCAACAGTGAGAATGGAATGTACTGATCCAAAACTTATGTCCATGTCCTCAGCAAGCTCCCTGATAGTCGACGATTTGAGAGTATTGTGGCATGCACTGCTTCTACTTTGTCTTCGTTCCTGCTCATGGATTGCCTTCCAGAACGTTCATCACTGTCAACACTTTGGTAGCCCTCTTGGAAATGTTCCTACCAGTCATAAACTTGAGCACGACTCATGCATTCATTGCCATACACAAGCTGTAACTTGTCATAAGTCTCTTTGCATGAATCTCCAAGTTTCTGGAAGAATTTAATGCAAATTCAATGTTAAATTTTTTCACTCATTGTAAATCTGATGAACTGCTTTTTCACGATACCAAACATCATGTGATTAAAAAAAGTACAGGCGTGCTGCATGTATGCTGTACTCTGCACATGCAGAGCACATACCAGGTCACTGCATTGTTATATAGCTACACAACAAGCCTTATCCAGGATTTTGAAAGGGCACCTACACAGGTAGTGCCCTTTGAAAATCCCAGATATGTCCCTAATGAACCCTGATGCTATCCGCTTATCATTGAGGCATGTCGGGAGCGTTCCAGGGTGGAGCAGAGGCAGGCCATGGTGCTACCCATGTAGCACTGATTTTCGATGCTACATGGTTATTGTTCTGCGCCTTAAGCTAGGCATGGTAAAACCTTGCCTATCTTTAAGGCGCTGGGGCTAACTGTGTAGCATCGAAAATTGGTGCTACACGGGTAGCTCCTGCAGCTTCCTGGCTGTGCAGCGACACCCGGATTTTCAATGCTGGGGTCACATATGACCCCGGCACGGAAAATCCAGGTTAGGCAGGAGGAGGTGGGCTATGTGTGGACGGGGCGCATAGCACCGCCCAGTTCAAAATTGGGCCCCATATTCATAGAAGCATCACTCAAGCCCAATCAAAACCAAAATTTCAATGAACTTCCTTATGCAATGAGGTTTCCAGCTCTAGAGGATCAAAATAAACCTATTCCCCTGAAAAGCAATCAAGCACTACCAGGGTACCTTAGATAAAAGGTAGCCCCCAAAGCCAACACCTTAGCCTTAAAGGCAAGAAACACCTTTTGACATAATTGCATAGCTCTTGAGAAATTCAGAAACATTTGTCTTTTAAATACACAGAACAGCAAATCCTTTTTGTTAAAGTAAGTTCTTTTAAAACAAACATATTATCCATATCTGATTGAAAAGAAACAACCAGAGTAGCACGAGAAGATATTGCATCTTGTAAATTCTCCAGAAATGCAGTTAAATTAAAATCTGATTGATTTATTTAACATATCAAAGCCTTTTGGAGAATCACTTGAAACTTTTAATTTCCCTGACAAATAATAGAGCTTAGAAATCAGAAGAGAATCAGAATTAGGCAAAGCTAACACCTCATGAAAATACTTCCTTTTCAAAATCTCAGAAGAGAGCAAATTGTGTGCAGGAAAGTTCAGTATGCTCAAATTTTTTGACCCAGCAACATTTTCAAAGGATTCTAACTTTTGATGGATATTCAAACTATCCTTTGTAGCGGAAGTACTCACTGATTGCAAAGAACATTGAGATTCAACAGATCATTCTACTTTAAAGAATGCTAGCTCAGGGAAATTGTGTACTACATTTATATCTGCTGTTCTGGGTGCACAATTTTTAGGAGGTTAGAATATGCATACATTTGAATTTTCAAAAGTATGTGTGTAAGTGTAAAGCCCTCTCAAACCCTTCCCTTGGAAATGCCTCCCCAAATAGCAGCTTTACCTATCTGTATTCAAGTTATATGCACATACGTTTATCTGCATATTGGGCAAGCAATTTTGTAACAGACAATTTTAGTGGGTAATAGAGATGTATACATGCAAGAAAACTTTGGTTAGGTTTTTTTGGGTTTTTTTTACCACATTTATTTTTTTCAGTTTTCAGGTATTTTTTTGCACATTCATTTTAATAGGAAATATTTAGCATGCACTACTGTTTTAATATGCACTAACCAATGAATTAAGGCACACTAAGCGGTATGTTTAATAAACCAGGTTAAATGTTAACCTGTGCTATCTGCAACTAGGTCCCATTGAATAACATAGGATCTAGTTGCAGATAACTCGGATTAACCATTAGCCCGATTTAGTAAACATACCCCTTAGTCAACGCACATGAAATCAATTTAGCATGCACTAAATTTTTAAGGCATATTAATGAACTAAATATGCACTAATGAATGTATATCCCTAGCGGCACATTCCAAATGGGACATCCAAGTGCAATCTGGAATGTCAAAGCCAGAACATCTGAAAAGAAAGGCAGGTACTTGATAGTTCAGGCACAATTCCAGAAATTTATTTATTTATTTATTTATTTATCACACATTTATATACCGCTCTTTCCCAAGTATCAAGTGTGGTTTACAATGAACAGAGAAAATTGAAGGTACATGAGTAATCATGTCCTAGTCATTTACAGGGAACAGGTTTACATATAACAGTATAAATAAGCATGCAAACATTGTTTACATCCTGAGATATAGTGAGGATGTAATGAAAACTTTTTACATATTTACATTAGTTTTATACAGTTTGAATTACGTGAAAGCAACATTGTATTAACAGTTTTTACATTTTTTATTATCAGATAGGTGTGTGTCTAGTAGTTTATTAGCCTGTATCTCTTTGTTTGGTTTGGTTAACCAGAGGTGTGTAATGTGAGGTAAATAGGTGTGTTTTTAGTTTTTTTCTAAATTCTTTAATTTCGGTCAGGAGGCGAACGTTGTCTGGTAGGTTATTCCAGAGAGTCGGTGCACAGTGAGAGAAGGCCCTATTATTGGTTAGTTTTCTAGCTTTTTTAAAGTCTTTAGGTAATGATATTGTGTTTGTATTTCCACTCCTTTGAGATCGCTTATTTGGTTCCATGTTGATTAGGTTGTTAAGCGCGGATGGTGCTAGTTTGTTTATCATTTTGAAGGTGGTAACTAGTATTTTGTATTGTATTCTATTATGAATTGGTAGCCAATGGAGTTTAGCAAGTATTGGTGTAATGTGTTCTTTTGAATTTACATTCATAATGATTCTTGCCGCAATATTTTGAGTTAGTTGGATCTTTTTAATGTTTTGCCGCTTGATTCCCTGGAGAATTGTGTTCGCGAAATCGAAGTGTGGGGTTATGATTGCTTGTATTATCGATATGAAATCTTGTAAGTGAATTAAAGGACGTATTTGTTTCAAAGTCTTGATTTTGAAATGTATGGTTTTTTTAAGGTTTTTTATGTGTGAGTCCATATTAAGTTTATCATCAAGTATTACTCCTAAGTATTTTATTTCTTTTTTTGTTTTAATTTCATGGTTACTTAGGATGATGGAGTTTGGGGGTGTATATGTTTGGCTTTTTGTGACATAGAGGATATCAGTTTTTGTAAAATTGATATGCAGGTTATGATCAGAGAGCCATGATGTTAGGTCATTGAAACATTCTTTTATTTGTTGTAGGGGTGGGTGAGGGATTTTAAATGGTAGATAAAACATCATATCATCAGCATAAATGTGATATTGTACACCGTGACGTTTAAAGATGTTGCAGACTGGTTGAAGATAAATATTAAATAGCAGTGCTGATAGGGCGGATCCTTGTGGGAGGCCTTGGGTTTGGTTGAAAATTTTTGATGTTTGGTTGTCAATCCTCACTGTTTGGGTTCTGTTTGTTAGATAGGACCTAAACCAATTAAATACGGTGGATGTTATTCCGATTTGTTGGAGTCTGCTTAACATTGTTATGTGGTTAATACTGTCAAATGCAGCGGAGATGTCTAGAAAGATTAGTATAAATGCTTGTTTTGGATCGTCAATTCCTCTTATTAATGTGTCAAAGAGTACTGTCAGTAGGGTTTCTACTGCATGATGTGGGCGGAAGCCATATTGATGTTCATCAAGGAGATCTATTGAATCGATGAAGTCTTGTAATTGAGTTTGGATTATTTTTTCGATGAGTTTGGCCATGAAAGGGATACTTGATATGGGTCTATATGAGGTTGGGGATGTCTTGTCAAGGGTATTATTTTTGAGGATTGGTCTTATTTGGACGTGTTTTAGGGAAGGAGGTAGATAGCCGTTTTCTAATGAGCTGTTGACTATGGGGAGGATGAATGAAGAGAGTGTTGGGAGTGTCTTTTTTATCCATTTTACTGGACAAGGATCAAGGTGAGAGGTTGTAGTATTAATATTAGATATAATGGTTTTGAGAGTGGTTTTTGTTATTGGGTTGAAGTTTGACCAGGTATCAGATATGTTAGGGGTCGTCTCTGTATATATTTTGGGGGCGTCATTTGTGGTTTATTTTTGTTTATGTAGTATTGGGCTAATTCTTGTGGGGAAATATCAATAGATGTTTCATATGTGTTATGGGTTTTGTTGGTCAAGTTCTGAACTATACTAAACAGTTCTCTTGGTCGGTTCATAGAGTTAGCTAGTATGTTAGAGTAATGGTTTCTCTTAGCTGTATCAGTTGCTTGTCTGTAATCATTGAGAGTGTTTAAGTATTTTTCATGGTTAGGTAACGTTTTAGATTGTCTCCATTCACGTTCGTACTTTCTCAGTTTTCTTTTAATTTGTTTGATTGTTTTATTATACCATGGTGCATCTCTATGTTTGGTCTTATTGTTTTTATTATGTTGTGCTAAGGATGGTATGCGTTCTGCTGCCTTGGAGATTATATTGTTCCAGTTGTCAATTGATTCTTCAAGGTTTGTTGGTGCTGGGGATAGTTGAGGGATTATGTTATCTAGAAACTCCTCTTCATTAAATTTTCTAAATCTGTTTTTTAGTGGGGGTTGCGGACTTTTTGTTTGGTTACTGTCAGTGTATTTTATGTCAAATTTTAGGAGGTAATGGTCTGACCAAGGGACAGGTATGTATTTAAGTGTTGCATAGTCGAATAAGTTGTGGAGGGAGGTTGGTAGGAAAACAAGATCTAGTGTTTTACCTTTGGTATGTGTATGTTCAGATATTATTTGGTGGAAGTCCATGTCAATAGTAGTTTCTAAAAAGTGAGATGAGTATGTATTATGTGTAGAGGGAAGATTAAAGTCACCCATTAGAATCACAGGGTTTGTGTCTGTGGAAGATGACATAATTTCTATTAATGTGTCAGTGATGTCTATGTTATGTTCTGGTGGTTTGTATATTAGGCATATCCTCAGATTTTTAATTTTTATTGTAAAAGCGTCAACATGGTTAGTGTTACTAGATGATATAAGTTTTGCATTGAATTTTTTCTTTATGATCATGAGGACACCACCGCCTTTTTTATATGTTCTGTGTGTATGGAAGATCTCATATTCCTGAGTTTTTAGTTGGTTAATGTAAACTGAGTCTGTTTCTGTAAGCCAGGTTTCAGTTACACAGATTAAATTTGACTTCTGGTCATTGAGTATGTCAGTGAAGATAGGGAGTTTGTTTCTCATTGATCTTGCATTGATGAGTTGACAGGAGAGAGTAGTGAATTTGGGTATATTAAGTATCTGAGGAGCATCATATTCAGAGGTTACATTTATGGTAATGAGTCTAGAGTGTTTAAGTTTATGGTAAGAAATGTGGATGTGCCCGATATGTGTGGGTATCAAATGTCTGTATAGACATCCCCAGGAGAGTATTCCAGAACTAAAGCATCTAATAGCATAATGGTAGAGTAGTGGCTTAAGAGCTGGATGGCCAGGGTTGAAATCCCAGTGTGGAACTTTGTAATCTAAAGCTAGTCATTTAATTCTTCATCTTCTCTATACTGGAGGTTTTAAGGTGAAACACTTTCCTGATACCTATTTGCGCCTGGAGCAGGAATAAATATGCATGTGCCTACATATAGCTCTGCTGCTTCTGGGACGTGTAAGTTAATTGTCCCTCTCCAGACATGCCTCTGCCACACCCCCGTGCCTTCTTGAATATCCCTATACTGGAGACTTCTGCGAACAGCATTTGTGGAATGGTTACGGAGATGTGTCTGTGATTTTGACATCCACATGCATGCATACAGACATCCAAACTACACTAAACCTTTTAGAATGACCCTCTTATGGATAAAACATTGTCTTATCCATGGATATGCTTTAAAAAATAACCTTGTCTAGAAACATGGTGGGAGGCTGGCAAACCAATTTAGGTAGCTGGTGACTAGCATGTCAAATCAGTGGTCTCTCTCTATCCTTGTTTTTCCCAGATTTTGACTGACTATACTTGGCCATCTAAGTTGTAATTTCATAAGGATTTTTCATTTATTTATTTATTTTATTTAGAATTTCCTAAAATACCTCCTTTCAGTTTTATCAAGGTGTGGTTTACATTGAACACAATTTTACATAGAATAGCTAACATTATACTGTATACATCACAAAGCTGAACTGTATAACATTCCAACAACAGTTATTTACACTAGTAATATAGAGTATTCTGTTTCGGTAGCATACGAAACTGTGGGAGGGGTGATTTGCATAAGTATTTGAGTATCGAGGCAGTGTTAAGACTGTGTGTCCAGTGTTATACCGAAGTATTCAGTGAACTGGTGAGTTTTTAGTTTTTTCCAGAAGTCGAGGTGCCCTTAATTGAATTGAACTGATGTGGGAGTGAGTTCCAGAGGGACGGGCTGAAGTATACACATGCTCTTTGTAGTGCTGTTTGAGAAGTATTGGTTTTGATGGATGTGGTTGAAAGGGTGTTTTGATGTTATTTCCTCCTTGATCGAGTATCTGGCACCATCTGGATTAGCTGTTTTAAGCAGTCAGCGGACTGGTTGTGCTTGGTCTTGAATGCCATCATTATTGATATGTACTGTATTCTATTTGGGATTCTATGTGTAGCCAATGAAGGAATTTTAAGACTGGGGTGATGTGTTCTTGACTTTTGGATCTGGTGATTAGTCAGGATGCAGTATTTTCTGCTAGTTGCAGTGTTTGAGTTATGCTTTTGGGCAGTCCTTGAAGTATTAGGTTGCAGTAATCTAGATGTGGAGTGATTATTGTGTGACATACTGTGCAGAAGTGATTATGGTCTAGCAGAGGTCATAGGTTTTGTAGCGTCCTCATTTTTTAGTAAGCTGTGGATGTAATCTTCTTTATATGTGCTTGAAAGTTGAGCCTTTAGTCTAGGTTACACCTACAGTAGATATTTCACTTCCTCCTTCACAGGGATTGAGCGGTTACCTATTAGTAAATTATCTGGAGGGATATAGACAGTGTCTCTCATAATTGTGAGGACTTCTGATTTGTTATAATTGATTGTGCGATTGTGATGTTCCAGCTAGTTTGTAACAGATGTCATGCATGAAGCTATGGTAGAGTACTCCACGTACAGGTGGTAGTGTATATTCTGCTCGTGTATAATTTTGCAAACTGGTTGTACATATATTTTGAATAGAAGGGCAGATAGTGCAGAGCCCTGTGGAATTCCTTGGTGCAGTGTGAAAGATCTGGATGTTCTGTTCTTGATCTTGATTTGTGACCGTCTGCCAGTTAAGTAAGAACGAAACTATGACAACAGTGTGCCACATCATGTAGTAAGGCCTTTTTTGTTGTCCCGAATGAGCCTGATCTCAGCAGCTAAGCAGGGTCGGACCTCACTAGTTCTTATATGGCAGACCATGTGCCTGTAGACCTACTGTGTGTCAATCTACTTCCAGTCACATCTTGCCAAGAAAACCTAAGGGATGGATCCCCAAGAGTTAGCATTGACTCAATGGCACACACTTTCACTTCACTTTTCATTTTCAAGGCCTTTTTGCACGCGTAAAAGGGCTTTTAAAAAAATTACTCTAGGGATTACACATGACAAGAAAGCACATAATTTTACATGACCCACATGAAGGTGTGTTCTGGGGCAAAGTTTGGTTGGCACATGGGTGAAATCACAATTTATGTACATTGTTAATAAAATATGCAAGGATGCGTGTACTTCAACCATGTCTGCAACTTCAGTCTGGGTGCAGTTTCTGCTGCTTTGTCCCTAGTATTTTATAAAATCATAGTGATGCCTATTTGTCTTCATAAAATAACCTCAAAACAGGCACCTACTTGGCCTTCATACATAGTATAGGTGGCCTGCTGTAAAATTAGCCTCCTAGTGAAAGATAGGAGGCTAAGGCAGCAATTTTAGTTAGGTACCATTTACATGTGTAAAAAACTAGTTTGCACATCTAAATGATCATATGCACGTCGGAAGGAATTTTAGAAAAGTTACTACTTTACATGTTTAGATAATTAATTGATATACCACCTATATAGACTGTTGTATGGCCCAGCAAATTGGTTTACAAATTTTAAAAATTATAATTAAAGAAAGTTGTGATAATTTGTTATTACTAGGATAAAATCATAGTAGAGAGGTAATTACAGTAATTTAAGTGCTTAAAAATTAAAATTGTGAAGCGGCATTTTAGATGGGACATCTAGGAAGAATCTGGGATGTCCAAGTCACCACATTCAAAATACTGGGATAGTGGTGACAATGAAGGGAAGCACGGGTTACGTTAGTGCCTTCTGAAATCATGTCATCTCCACCCCAAAAGTTGTACTTCCCTGCTACTGATTCTGGAGATGGGCCCATGCATATAATAAGGCCAGATAAGTGCACGTTTTCAGGCCAGTTTAGAAATATGGATGTCTCCAAATTGCACATCCACAGAAAGGGGTGCATAGACGTGACAACTGAGATATTTCAGAGTGTCTATGCTATGATACATGCAAGTTTCATCGAGCCATTTCAGATCCACAGATGTGTAATGGCAGGGGAAGTAAAATGAATGGGCTGTTAATTATCTTGCAGGCTTTTTTTGACCTGGTGACATTTACTATGGCGTTGAGATTATATGTCACTGTTTCCCCCTGCAAGTGTTGCTACAATGAAACTAACATTTTTTGGCAAGTTATTTATGGTCAGGAGCAGATATAGGCATGGAGGCATAAACAACCACGGTCAGATGTGTTCAGGCCATTCTGAAATTGCGTGGTGATGTACATCTCTGTAGCACCACCCAGGGCATGCTCCACCACGCCCCTAGCTTTCTAAAATGACTCCAGGAACATCTTTTGTGATTTGCATATCTGAGTGCCCATTTTCAGATGTTCAAATCAAAAATAGAGCTCCTAAAATGACCCCTATGCGATAATTACATTTTTAGAATAGGATAGAAATAGCTACGCAGACATTGAGGAGCAAGGAGAGAACAGTAGAGGAATAGAAAGCAGAGGGGGCAGTCTGGCAGTGTTCCTGAACCTCCTGCTTTTAACATAGTGCAGTCAGTAGCCCCCCCCCCCCTTAAATCTGGGGGCAGTGCGTACCATAGATTATGTCTATAGTGTGAGACAGAACAATATCATCTTGTTTCCAGGCACATTTTTGAAGGTGAATTGACAATGGACTCATGTATTTGTTGTGAGTTCCTCAAAGAGGGGTGTGTGGAATTAATAGGTTGGTAGGCTTGGCTGGCAGCCCAGTGTGTAGTACCTTGTGTACCAAAGTGAAGATTTTATAATGGATTCTGAAAACAACCAATAGCCAGTGTAAATTCTTTGGAGCTGGTGTGATATGATCATCATTTTTTGTCCGTGTGATTAGTCTTGCAGCTGCATTCTGGAGACGTTGGAAGCAGTGTGTAGTATAAAGAGCTACAGAAGTCTAATCAGTTTAGGACTGGGATATATGTGAGAATTAAGATGTTGATCAAGAAGTGATTTTATTGTGCGTATTTTCCTGAGAGGAAAGTAGGATAATTTAACCACTGAAGCAATCTGAGTGTCAAATCTAAGTAAAGATTGTATTTTATACTTTAAGATACTAAGGCATTCACAAAGTGCAATGGGGTTGCTTGGTAGTACAGTGGGATGGAGAAGGCAGAAAAAGATCCACATTGCCTTACATTTGGTGAGGTTCAGTTCCATGCTGTTTTGAGCTATTTGTCCACCCATTGAGACCTAGGGCTTGTATCAGTATAACTATTGAGGATATAAATAGATTGAAGTGTGTTGATGCTAGTATGGTGACTTGAGGAAGTTCTAACTGTGTGGGTGCAGTTGCAGAGGTACGAGGTGAACCAGGGGTAAAAAGGAGATAGAGCAGCTTTTAAATTAGATAATAGGAGAAAGTCGACAGTCGGCCACGAGCACATGGTTTGGAAGGATGTATCCCTGAAGGATACAAGCAAAAGACTGGAGTTAGGGCATATCAACAAAGAAGTTCCACTAAAGACAAAAATAACCCAAATGCCCTTAAGTACAGAGCAGACAGAGCTTAAAGATTTCAAATTACCCCTGTATACTGATAATCAAATTAATATCAATAAAATACAACTTCTAAAATGCCTGTATGCAAATGCTAGAAGTCTAAAAATTAAAATGGGAGAGCACTAAATGAGAGGTTAGATATGGTTAGTATCTCAGAGACCTGGTGGAGGACAATCAATGGGACAATGCAAATACCTGGGTACAAATTATATCACAATGATAGAGTAGATAAAATTGGTGGAAGGGTTGCTCTCTATGTTAGAGAGGGCATTGAGTCACACAGGATTAAAGTGTTGCAGGAAACAAAATACACGGTAGAATCTCTATGGATTAAAATTCCATGTAAAAAGGGAAAGGAGATGGCAGTGAGAGTATACTATCAGCCGCCTGGAAAGAATTAACAAATGGGTGATGAAATGTTCAAAGAAATCAGGGAAGCTAACAAATGTTACAACACAATAATAATACTGGGGTAATTTAAATCACCCATTATCGACTGGGTCAGTGTCATGGCAGGACATGCTACGAAGATACAGTTTCTAGATGAAATAAATGACTGCTTCTTGGAGCAACTGGTTCATGAACTGACAAGGGGAAGCCATTTTGGACATAGTCCTTAGTGGAACACAAGATCTGGTGCAAGAGATAAGGGTGCTGGGACCATTTGGCAATAGTAATCATAGCATGATCACATTTGATTTAATAAATAGAGGAAGGGCAGCAAGGAAATCCACAGTACTGCCTTTAACTTTCAAAAGGGAGACTATGAAAAAATGAGGAAAATAGTTAAAAAAAACCCTAAAAGGAGCAGATGCAAAGGTTAAAGATTTACATCAAGCATGGGTGTTGTTTAAAAATACTATCTTAGAAGCCCAGACCAAAAAATACTATCTTGGAAGGAAGGCCAAAAACCTGCCAGCATGGTTTAAAGGTGAGGTCAGAGAGGTTAATGTAGCCAAAAATTATCTTTCAGAAAATGGAAAAAGGAGTCAAATGATGAAAGCTGGAAACAACATAAGCCCTGGCAAGTTAGATGCAAAACATTGATAAGACAGGCAAAGAGAAAATTTGAAAGAAAGCTTGTTGTGGAAGCAAAAATGCATAATAAAAACTTTTTCAAGTACATTTATAGCAAAAAAACTGTTAGAGAGTCAGTTGAACCATTAGATGATAGAGGGGTAAAAGGGGTACTAAGAGGGGACAAGGCCATTTCGGAGAGACTGAATTCTTTGCTTGTCTTTACTGAAGATGTAGGGAAGTTATCCATGACTGAAATGGTATTTAAAGTGATGCATCGGAAGAATTGAAAGAAATATCAATAAACCAGAAAGATGTATTACAACTATTTGATAAACTAAAGAGTAGCAAATCACATGGACTGGATGGTATACATCCAAGGGTGTTGAAAGAACTGAAATATAAGATAGTTCACAGATTACTATTAGTAGATCTGCAATCATTAAAATCATCTGTAACACCTGAAGTCTGGCAAATGGAGTGGAGGAGTAGCATAATGGTTAGAGCCCTGGCTTGGGAGCCAAGAGACCAGGATTCTATTCCCATTGTCACTTCTTGTGGCCTTGGTCAGGTCACTTAACCCTCCATTGCCTCAGAAAAATCTAAGTTTAATGTACATTACTAAGTTTGTTACAATGTAAACTGCTTTGATTGAAATGATAAAGCGGTATATAAAACCTGTTAAATAAAATAAATACACCTACAGGAAAAACTGAACAATCCAGATTATTACAGAACACCTGGCCTCGACCATACACTTAGAACAAAGAGAGATTCTCACCAAGTATACCAAGTCACTTAACCCTCCATTGCTCAGAAAAATCCAAGTTATCAATGTCCCTGTTTAATGAACATTACAAAGTTTAAGTTACAGTGTAAAACGCTTTGACTGAAATGATAAAGTGAAGAATTTGAAAAATGCCTGGATGCTTTGCAACTTGAAGTGAGGCAAATCTTTAAGTGGATCTGTGAAAACTTTCTGGGTAATCACAAATTGCCAGATTATGTTGATGGAGTACAGAGGTTACTTGACGCATATCGTAGACTTTGTTGATGCATGTCATTGAAAATGCACTCACATCGTCAATTTTTTCTACCAAACATGGGTGATGTGAGTGACAAACAGGTGAGAGGTTTCACCAAGACATTCGGGCCATGGAAAAACGTTACCAAGGATTCTGGGTTAAGAACATGATGGCATATTACTGTTGGAAGTTGCATCTTGAAAATCCTGACAAACCTCAGAGCAGACAGTCTACTATGAAATACTTTTAGTGCATTTCTTGCATGCAAACATGCCAAATACAGTTATTAGCACATGCACAATCTGGGGGTTGTCTTTGACTCCTCTAACTCTTTCTCCACACATATCCATCTCGTAGCTAAGACCTGCCATTTCTTTCTCTATAACATTAGCAAAATCCGCCCCTTCCTTTCTGAACACACTACTAAAATGCTTATCCACTCCTTAATCACCTCCCGTCTTGACTTCTGTAACCTTCTCCTTGCTGGTCTCCCTTTGAATCATCTCTCTCCCCTTCAATCCGTTCAACACTCCGCAACACGGCTAATCTTCCTCCAGCTTCGTCATGCCCATATTACTCCTCTTCTCAAGCCACTTCACTGGCTCTCTATCCATTTCTGCATCCAATTCAAACTTCTCCTGCTGACCGCATTCACTCTGCGGCTCCTCAGTACCTTTCTTCTCTTATCTCCCCTTACAAACCCCCTCGGGAACTCCGCTCTTCTGGCCAATTGCTTCTGTCTGTGCCCTTCCCTCCTACTGCTAACTCCAGACTTCACTCCTTTCACCTTGCTGCGCCTTACGCCTGGAACAAACTATCTGTGTCTGTACACCAGGCACCTTCTCTAACCCTCTTCAAATCCAGGCTTAAAACTCACCTCTTCGCTGCCGCCTTTGGATCTTGACTCACCTAATCTCCTTTTCTTTCCCTTGTTTTACACCTGCGTAAACCTTCTGTGTTTTGTCTTGATTAGATTGTAAGCTCTGATGATCAGGGATTATCTCTTACATATCTGTGCAGCGCTGCGTATGACTGGTAGCGCTATACAAATGCTCAGTAGTAGTAGTGTGACAGCTGACTGTTTCAATGTTTATGATATGTAACATTTTACAGAAAAAAAAATACCTCCAACTATTCCCCAAAAGCCAGTTGAAACAAACTGTCCAGAGGCGAGCCGCAGGGAGAGGCAGCACTGTGCATCATCAGAGGACCTTCGGCCACCGCTAAACAAGAAGCACTGCAATGGGGGAGGAGACAGGCCCCGCGGAAAAGCACCACTGCACTTGAGAAACCCTGCGGCTATTGCTGCTGGCTGCTGCCCCCGTTCAGAAGGAAAGTTGAACATCAGGGAAGGTAGAAAAGACAAAGGGAGGGGGAGAGATAAAAGAGAAAGGAATGGAAGAAAAGAAGGGGCAGGTGAGGGGAAGTAGGGAACAGATGATGAAGTCAGGGAAAAGACACATATTAAAGGGAAAGGAGAAGAGGAGCAACTGACACAGAGAGATCAGGAGGATATTAGAGAACAAAAAAGAAAAGTCTGGAGAGAAGAGATGAGGAATGGCAGAGATAAAATGTAAGGACAGGTGCAATAATGTGTATGTTATGTGAGAGCGGAGCAGAAGGGCAGTGTGTATGTGTAAGGCTTGCAGAGGGATGTGTGTTAGTGGCAGAGAAATGAAGTGTTTGTGAGGAAGAGGAATGTATTTTGGGAAAGAAAGAGAGGGAAGGGAAGCATAGTAAACTATCAGGAAGCAGAATAAACAAGTCTGTCACTAGAATGGCTGAGGCTGCATGGTGAGGGTCTCTGGGATATACCTCCTGACGCAATTAGTTGTCTTGTCTGTGTGTCTTGATTTAAGAGTAAATGCGACTATCTCTTTTCTGTATTGCTGTATAGTACCAGGGAGTGATAGCGAAGGGGCAGGGCTCACGATGGAGCATGGAGGGGTGTGCAAGAGGTCGAGAGAGATAGAAAGTGAGTGCAGTAGGACAAGGGACAGTGTAGGGGAGAGAAACCTACATGTCAACAGCCATAAACACATCCCCATCCCCCCACCCACTCCTATATCTGACACACAGAACCCGTCCATGACATACACACATACAAACTTCAAAACCACACATATCACCCTACCTTCTGCTATGCTACGCACACATCCTCACAGACTCAAAACTCTCCATGCAGAGAAGCATACACACAGCATACCACTGATATCGATACTCTGCAGTCACTCTGCAATCCATAACCATTATTCCTATACACCCGCACACCCTCTAACACAAAGCCTTCTACTCTATCGAGATACGCTTTACCATGGCTTTTTCAGTATAGCCTCCTACATGGAGAGGCACAAGCTTTTGGGAGGAGGAAAGAGGAAATGTGCCACTGGGTGGCGCTGTAAGTGTGCACTTTCAACTTTTTTTTTTTTTTGTAGACTGCTGAGAATATCAAGATTAGCAGCGATACAAACTTTAATAAACAGATACATTTATGGAAATTGTAAGATTGATTGCATGTTTGGCACTTAAGCTTTAATGTGAAATAGTTCAGAGTGGTTCTTTTGGGGTGCAGAACTCTATGTGATACGAGGCAAGAGACTGATATCCACAGAGAGACCTGGGGATGATAGTGTATGGACAGTGTAAGGTGGTGGACCACTATAGCAAGGCAGCGGCTAAAGCCAGGAAGACGTTAGGCTTGCATTGAGAGAGAATCACGAACAGCTGAAAGAAGGAGGTGATTGGTGAGACATCCACTGTAGTGCTGTGCTCAGGACTGGAAACCATATTTCAGTAATTATATAAAGAAACTTGAGATGATCCAGAGAAAATCAACCAAAATTGCATTAGATCTGAATGAAATTTGTGAATGAGACTAGAGTTCCTAAATATGTGTAGTAGGTATATGCAGTCCAGGTTTGTTTGGGCACCTAAACATTAATAAAATAAGAAAATCTCTAAAGGAAAAAAGGATTATTGTGATTGATATGAAAGGGCAGACTAGATAGGCCATGTGGTCTTTTTGTGCCATCACGTTTCTATGTCTGTGTCTTCTAAATTACTTGTGTGCACATATATTTACAAATCAACATGTGCACGATAAATCTGCATGTGCAAAAAAGCTGCAGAGCATGTTGAAGTGTGCAATTATGATGACTATTTTGGTTTGTTTTCAGTTAAGGGTTTTTTTTGTCCTGCGGATGCCTAATGTGTACCCTAGAGAAGAGGAGGCTGTAGGACTAGAGGACATGATTTTAAGTTACTTGAAGTTGGATTCTAAAGCGACATTAAGAAATATGTTGATGGATGCTTGGAAAGCCCTTCTGGAAGAGTCAGCAAAGGTGGTGGAATTCAAAAAGGAGTGTGATATACAGAATAGAGCTCTAAAGGCAAGTCAGTGAAAATGAAATGCAAATACTTCATCAGGAAATGGCAGCAAAACGACCTATGAAGGCATGGGGGAGGTAACATGAAAAAAGCAGCAGATACGTCCCTGGCCACCTTACTGGCCAGACTGGATAGGCCATGTTGTCTGCTGCTATTTATTACGCTACTTTGTTCTTGACTGACCCCTTCTAACTAGTTTAATGAGTGTGTGGAAACGGAAACAAATAAAAAGGTTCAATGGGCATGAAATTCAGGGCCGCAGTCCACCAAAGGACATTGACTAATTGCTGTTTAAATTGACCTTACTCCTCACTCTGCCCTTTTAAAGCCTGATTCAGGCTCAGTACTTCATGTCAGGCTGCAAGGCATAACAACTGTATTGAGAAGCATCTCCTTCCTTGCCTGAGAGCTTGTCACGTCATCATACTGTTTGCTTAGCTATTCATCCCTATCTTTAGCTGAGTGCAGCAGCAATTTTTGCTATTACTAAATTCCTGCTTTCTGTCCTACTGAATGATTGTAGATACTCTTCAAATTCTGTAACCGCTCAAATGGCATCATCTGTAGGTGTCTATGATCCTTCATCTAGAACATGTTCAGACAAGTCATTATTGTCAAGTCTAGAAGATCCAAATCAAGCCATGCTTCTCTTTTTATCTCATGACACCCCTGTATCCTGAGTTAGAGTTAAACATAGCCCTCTGCTAAGGGGGGGGGGGGGAATCTTGTCCCTTTAATATCACCAATACCAAGTCAGCACAGTCAGAAATTCCTCCTCCTGATGGTCGGTCTTCTCTTGGTTTTCCATAATCGTTAACTTCCAGATAGAACCGACTGACCATTTACTTCACCCACCTACAGATGAGTTACCAATTCAAGAAGTCATTACACACTCTTAAAGAGGTCAGTACACTTGTAGAGGCCAGAAAGAGATTGGATTCTATTTTAATTTTTAAGCATAGGGATGACCTTTTTTCGGGATAGAAAATTCACATTTTCCCAGATGTGAGAGCCACACACAAAGGAAGAGACGGTTTTTGCTATTACAATGTAGGACTTTTGATTGAAGTAATGTTTTTCCTTAAATATCCTTAGCTGTATAGTGAAATATAGGATTGTAAAGCATGGGTAGCATTTTTGAAGGCACTTACATGGGTAACTGCCCTAGTTACCTGTGTAAATGCCTTATCCGGGATTTTCAAAAGGCAATTACACAAGTAGTGCCTTTCGAAAATCCCAGATAAGTCCCTAACGTGCCCAGATGCTATGCGATTAGCATTGGGACATGTTGGGGGCATTTCGGAGCAAAGGGGGGTCGGAGGAAAGGGCTAAGCGGGGTAGCAACGATTTTCAATTCTACCTGCTTAGTCTTCTGCTCCTTAAAAATAGGCGATGTTTTTCATTGCCTATCTTTAAGACGCAGGGGCTAAGTGGGTAGCATCAAAGATCGCTGCTACCCACTTAGTCTCTGCTGCTACCGGCACATCCAGCATAGCCTGGATTTTCACTTCCGTCGCCACGATAGTGAAAATCTGGGTTAAGGGGTCGCAGGCAGGCTATGCACCGATGTGGCACATAGCTTACCTAAATCAAAATTGGGCCCTACGTTTCTTCAAATCATTTCGAATATTATTCCTTCTTAGTGATATATTGCCTTCAGCTACTACTTCCCTAGTGCTGTTTTGCTTATCAGGGCTGGTGAAGTGACATTTTGTCTTGGTTTAATATGGTAGTTTCTTACTTTTGGATTCTGCCCCCTTATTCTCCTTTAAATACTCTTTAAGTCTTTTATCCTTTTTCTTCAGCTACCCTAGCCCTCTGTTTGTTTTGCTGTCTGTCTTGAGTAGATTGTAAGCTCTGGCGAGCAAGGAACATCTCTTACGTGTTAGTGTACTGTGCCATGTTTGCCTTGCAATGCTCTACAAATGATGAGTAGTACTAGTAGTGCTGACAGGATATTGCATTTTCTTTAATATGGTTATTTTTCTGTTCCTGGGCTCTTTTTTGTTGCACCTTCCCCTATTATATAGAGACATTCACACATGTACATTAGCTACATGTGCAAACTCTGATTTCACAACGCCACTGTTTATTGTATATGTGTAGAGGACTCGAATACAAAGATTCAAGGGGCGGGTTATGGGCATTGTTTGGAACAACAAACAGTTCAGTCTTTATGATGGAGAATAATACTTTTACACTGGAGAGGAGGCAATAGAGAGAAAAACACGCATTTTCAGGAACAGCGACGGAATACAATAATTCTGCAGGGCATGAATGCAGAACTAGAATGGGGCACATTTAATATAACATTAATTTGATTTGCATAAATAAAGAATATAGTCTTGAAATTGTATCTGGCCTTAAAAACAGGACTGACTGGCATACCTTAGTTCTGACTGACTGCCCATTATAATGGGGCAAGGACCGAGTAGAAACAGGAAAAATGTCAAAAATATGCTGCTAGGGAACATGTTGTAGGCACTATGAAGATGCCATTGGCCTCTGTTGGAAAACGTGGAAATTAAAGTAGGAGCATGGCATCAGATGCTGGCTTAAGAAGCGAGTACTAAGTAAACAGGCAACACGGAAGTTTCACAGTGATGAAGGAAACGGTTGAGACACTTCCAAATCACATAAGAACAGCAGCCTAGTGGATAAAAGCAGTGGCCTGGTGACCAATAGGTGTTCTTTGTGGCCTTGGGCAAATTACTAAACTCTCCATTGCCTCAGGTACAAATTTAGATTGTAAACCCTCCAGGGACAGGGACATACCTGGTTGTACCTCACCTTGAACTACTATTAGAAAGGCATGACATTTCTGATTCCCTGAAGCACGGCATATCAAAAAGGATATACCATCTGAAATATGGCATTATGTCGGAGTGCTGGTTTCAGATGATATTTATTTAAAATTGTCCAGGGAATGTACACAGATTAAAAATGAATTTTATAGCAGAAATCTATGGCAGTCTAAGCAAGTTCAAGAAGAATACACAATAAAAAAGACCATTTATAATTCCATAATGTATATTACATCACTAAGAAAAAATAAATATAGTCTTACAAAAATTAAATAAAAACAAGCTTACCGTAGGGCTTAGTCATGATAATTAACATGGAGGTTCATTTTAAAAGGGTTAGTTGTGATTTGGATGTCTGAAGACGTGCATGTGGACATCAAAATCACAGACACATCTCTGTAGCCATTTTACAAATGACTTTCGCAGATGTCTCTGGTGCAGGGATGTCAAAGTAGGCACAGGGATAGGATGGAAGCGGGTCTGGGGAGGAGCAATCCCCGTTTGATCTCAGAAGCAGCGGATACATCTGCAGGCATGAGTAGACATCAGGACAGGCCTGTTTTCACCTTAAAACATCCAGAGAGTGTACAGAAGATGGAGAACTAATCCTGGCTATAAGTAATAAACTTCAGTCATGAAATTTGTCATGCTTTTTGTGAACCACACTGAACCACTGGGTCTGGGAGTGTGGCAGTATACACAGTAAGCATGTATTAGATAGACATAGATTTTACTTATCATGTTGTTCCTCCTTGTCTCTACACAGTTTTGGTTATGTAATATCCTTTATAGTTTATTTTAGTTTGAAGTCTCTATTGCACTCTCTTAATATATATTTCAAGATATATTTTTATATATATTTTATGCGCTGTTAGCTATTATTGTCTTATTTCTTTTATTTTTTATTTCCTTTATTTTGGAGTTATAGATTTTATGATTTGGTTTTATGTGCACATGTGGAGCCCAATTCAGATAAGGGTATGTTTGGGTGGCCCCAAGCAAGATGAGCCCATTTGGACCTGATTCTGGACCATGGGAACAAAATGTTCCTATGGTAGCCATAATCGGGCCTGAGGATGACCCGACGTGTCCCTGCTGCCTGCGGGGCTGTCTTCCCTGCAGGCGCCCCTAACTCCCACATCCTCTGCCCCACTTTTCTCCGCTACCCAACCCAAGGGTGGCCTGCTGTGGCCTGGATTGGGCAGCAGGGACCCCCCCCCACACCCGGCCCTGGTCCCGGGGGGGATCACCTGGCCTGTTAACTAGGTTTTTACTGCTTTTTCCACCTTTGAGGTGGAATAAATAGCATGTCCCCACGGGCCCGGTAGGACGTACAGGGTCATGACCTGAATCGGCCCTGTACATCCTGCCGGGCTGGCTTGCCTCCACACCGCCCCGATCCCACCCCCTCCTGCTCCCTGCTAGCTCTCCCCGTCCTGATGCTTAGGACATATGGGGAGAGCCAGAGGGGGAATTGGGACCGGATAGATTGCGGGACTACACACCCCACCAACCCACATCCCAGAATCGGGCCCATAATGTTTTTAATGGTGTCATTAATTGCAATGTTTTTGTCTTTTTTTGGAGGTTGTGTTACCCCCTGAGGAAGGCAGAACAGTTGAAATACTGCCAGTGTAGGGATTCATTAATAAAGCTGTTTTGGGCACTTTGGAGGTGATCACTTCTTTCCTTGGTCTTTTCGTTCCCAGATTGCAATTGGACTTCCCATTGTGAAATGTGCCTCATGGTTTGCGAAAGGCAAAATATTATATATGTATTTCCAATTTTACAATGGGAAGACATGTATTGTTCTAGAAAATTCTCCATTGGGTTTTTCACCTCCTCTGAGGCATGCATAGGTTTTGGTAAAATTCTTATTTCAGCCCTGGCTTGAAAAGAGTGACTGAAAGGTCAATTGTGCACGACTCCTGGTACCTTCAATAGTCTTTAATATACAAAAGTTAACCTTTTGGGGAAGTGGGGGTCATGTTCTAAGAAGGCAGCTTGAGCGGGAGCTCTGGTGCATTGGATGCCGAAGTGCAAAGCAAAAGTGATTTCTTATCCCTTGGAGTCTTCACAGTCTGTCCAATGAACCAACATGTGGGAGTCTCCGGGACAGCAATGCAGACGGTTAGGTTGGGCTTGGTGGCGACCAGCTTGGAGGAGCCAGTGCTGTCTTCCGACATTGAAACCTCATTATTACCTGAGATAGAGTGTCTGCCGCCCCACCCGGGTGAAGCCCTTCCCTTGCCTGACAGTCTGGAGCTGTCAGCTTCTGCAGTTGAAGCCAAATTTGGCAACATGCAAGGGGGTCTGCCAGCAAAGGTACAAGAGACATTCCCTGGTGTTACAGGGGATTCCTGGGCAAATTTAGCATATGCTGGAGCTTCAGCAGCTGGAATCCCTGGTGTTATTGAGCAACCTTTTGGAAACCTGGTATCTGCAATGTCTACACCTGTTTTGCCCTTCCCTTGTCCCAAGAAGTTTACACTGGAAACTGTCTGGGAAGCAATTGCTATGCTTTCTGAAACAATCTGCAAGTAGTTGTTTGACCTGTTTGCCAGGGTACAACAGAACTCTGATCATATAGCATCTGTAAGTTCTGTTGAATTGTTAAAACCTAAGATTGAAGAGCATAACCCACAATTACAGCTCTGGTTAAGGACAATATTGCTCTAGGTTTTAAGATGGAGCTTTTGGAGATTTCTGCCCGTTCAGTAAATCTGCGAGTTTTGAATTTCCCTCACTTGGCAAGGATATCACCAACCAAAATGTTTAAAAAGTACTTGATGGAAGTTCTTGCAGTTCCTCTGGAGTTGATGCCTCCTCTAGCTAAAGTTTATTACTTGTCTTCCGGTAAGAAGGAGCTTGCTTGACAAAGTGTGGATACTGTGGCGACGGCGCCCCTACTAGGCGGTTGCCTAGTGAAAACAGCGGGCCATCTTGTATGTTGCTTAAGCTTCAGGGCTAAGACCTTTGAATGTGTAGTTGCGTGCAAAAAGCAGTCCAAGTGGTATTTTTGGCCAACACAGGAAAATTAATTAAATTTTTCGTTTTAAATTTCAGCTTTGCAAACAGACCTTTGTAGAAGGCTCCAACCACAACAACAGAAAAAGGATGTTTTCTCCAAATAAACTTTCTTTACAAAAAGTGTATTTCAGCAGTGTTATCAATGAGCAGTTTCTTCCAGCTCTTTAACAAAAGAATTTCTTCTTCCAGAAACAAACATAATTGAACTAGTATTTAACAGCAGAGTCCAGCAAACCTTTTAGCTTCCCTTAGCTGCTTCAGGTTTTAACTTTAAAACACTTCTCTGCTTCTCAGCACAGAAACTAAAACTGCTCTGTTTAAACTTTCACTCAGCACAAGTGTTCTTGTAGCTTTAACCATGAGATTTCCTTCTCTCTCTAAAGCTTCTTAGCTACAATAATCAGGATAACTGTTTCCTGGGTGTCCTTCCTATTAAACCCTTAGCTTTTCTCAGTCAGAGATTATGCACAAAGAACATTCCATTTGGGAATCTGTGGAGTCAGGTTCCTCTCCACAGAATTCCACCTCCATGTCTTCCTCTGCATTACATGACTGTGGGGCTTGGACAGGTTCAGGGATTTCATGTTTTACTTCCTTTAGAAGCTTGAACAGTCTTTCCCACTGAACTTCCCTTCTTCTCCCTGGGATTATATTAGTGTTCTCAGACTTCTTTCCCTTTAGTAAAACATTTAAAGGCTTTGTTTGCTTGTGGAACCTGTGTCCCTTGGGGAAACTGCTAGGTACGTATGACCTAGATTGGCCACTGTTGGAAACAGAATACTGGGCTTGATGGACCTTGGTCTGACCCAGTATGGCATATCTTATGTTCTTATGTTCTTATGTTCTTACCTTATCTGTAAAAGCATTCTTCCTGGCATGCGTCCCATAAGGTACAGCTTCTTCCTCAGATTCGGGTATACTTATTTCTGAGTCAGAGTCACACACATTAACTCCCTCAAACTTTCCCCTTCTACCTCTGAGCTTGACTGTAGACCTTTTACAGCAAGGGCATCTCCTAGGAGTAGCGTCCTCTGAATCAGAGCTGCCTGGGGGATCACTGCAGTGTTTGTCTCTAGCCCTTCTAGGCTCTCCAAGCCTGAAGACTTGTTCCTCTTCAGATGGAGCTGAGACCTCCTGCTCCAGCTTCCTCACAGCTAGCCTTCTCGCTTCCTCTCTCCTGGAAGGAGTGCAATTAGCCTGGATTCTGACTCTTTCCCGACTGCCGTCTTTCAAGCTGTTCCGGTGTCTTGCTTCTCTCCTGCCGGTCTTGCTGACACTTCCTCCTCTCTCTGTTTGCCTGTGCTTAAATGTTTGCAAGCGTGCTTTCTCTCCTGGCCCCACCCACAGGTGTCTCCTATCACTTCCTATAGTTGCCCTGGAGTTTGGGTGTGGCCTCAGCCTAGCTTTGCAAGTGTGGGTTTTTCCACTGCTTTCATTTTGGAACATGTGCTTAGGTGAGCCCATCCCCCTTATGGAAGAAAAAGTTTCTTTTTTCTTTGTTTCCCAGGGCTGTGCTGCACCCTCCTTACTACAATACCTTGAATGTGACTGAATTTTTGGATATTGCTGGGCAAGACAAGTATAAGCCTGCTATATTGTTAGTTTCATGTGCCTTTTCTATGGACAGGGACTGGATTTTGAAAATGTATTTCAGAAAATGGTCTGTGACTTTCCTGGGATTCTCTGTCTCAATTTTACCTGAAATATCTAGGGAGATGCAAAAATGTCGCTGACAATTCCTATTAATGAAACCTGTTGTGTTGCAGTTGGGAGCTCAGTTTCATCTACGGTTTCCATGTAAATGTTTCGTAGTGTTTAAGTCGGTCAAATATGTATTTTTTCAACCTTTTGTATTTACTGATTTCCTTAACGCCAGGAGCATGGTGTCATCTTCATCCACTAGCCTAGAAGTTGATGTCTCTACCATGCCATGAATATTTGCCCTGGGCTGCTCTTGCACCATCTGATTTTCCTATTTGTTTTCTACAATGTTTTGGGGTACTTATCTTCTCCTAAAACTTTTCTTTCATGTCCCATGCTTTTGGGATTGCACGTTTTGCTCAAATTGTGTAATAGTTTTGGTTGGTTAATGTAAATACTAAGACACTTCCATTTTCTGTACAAGGCATTGTCTTGATAATATTATTCGATAATTATTAAAAAATAAAATTAAAAAAAGTTAACTTTTTGGGAGCTTCACTCCGTTATTGACTGCATTTATATATATAACTGACTGGAATGTGGGTCTTATAGGTCTAAATGCCTCCACGTATACGTAGAAAACTGGCACTTCCTTGTATAATCGCTAGCACTTATACCTGAAAGCTGCTGAAGGGTGGCACCCCTTTTCTACAGGTGTAGGTTTCTGAAAGCATTGCTCCCACTGTACGTGCCAGTAAATATACGAATATGCTAGTGTTCCTATATATATTTTCTCAAAGGTCCCTCGTTCGGCAGAGCCTTTTGTAAAATACTCGGGAAATGGGAACATCCCCAACCTGAACATTTCATTTCTCAGTTAGAGACTCTATGCAAAATGGGGGCTATGATGTATTATTATTTGTCATGGATTTAAATTTGTTTCCTTTATCTCTGATTTTGCCTGACAAGATTTATTTCTTTGTATTGTAGTTTGAAATGTTAATTAAAAAGTAAAAATAAAGAATGCCCTGCAATACCTTTGTCAGGCTGGAGAGTGTAGATAATGCCGGCCAGGCCTCTTCTGAGGCTGAATAATCTGGTTGAAGGAGCCACACTAGTGTCATTGTGCTTTAGATTTACATGCCTTCACAGCCTGATCAGCCCACAAAGCAGCGACGATTACTTGATAGTTTCCTTCACCATCTTGTTGTTAGTTTTTGTATGGCTAATTTTTATAAATTCACAGTTGTTGCAGGACTTTCAATGCCCTGTATCTTAACTCATTATGTGACCCTTTTATATGGGTTTGACATTCCTATGCACCTCGGTGCAGGTGGCCTCTGATAAGTTGTTCACAAGTACTATGGTGTCCTTGATATGCATAAGCTTTAGATATTTCCAGTTACTGTGTTCATATGGTTAGTGTGAATTGCTGTAATGTGAACTCGTTCACGGGCTACTTTACCTTCTCCCAGTATGGAAGAGGAGTCCAGTTGTAAGCAGGGCCGGCTGCAGAGCTGGTTCAAAGTATTGGCACCCTAGGGAAAACTTATGCCCCCTCCCCACCTCCAACCCTGGCTGTGAGAATCTATTGTTTAGCTTTGAATGCCCTGGTCTTTGCTACCTCCCAGAAGCTGCTATCCTGTGTGACTGGCTAGCTTGTCTGATGGCTCTGCAGCCCTGGTTGTAAGGTAATGAGCTATCCCATTGTTCTAGCCCTACCTTTCATAGGCTGGGTGAACAAATGGAGTATGGCGAAATCCGAGTGCTCCTTGGAGTTGCTGTTTACAAATAGTCTGATGCAGTTGCAAAAAAGCACTAAAGTACAGTGGTTAGATTGAGTATTCTTTATCCTCCTTTTCAGTGTTCCTTGAACAGAACTGTTTCTGCCATCAAGCAGAGTTAGGATGACTAATTAAATGGTTTGTATTTAAAACTCTGAATTCTAAGGGGGTCTTTTACTAACGGGTGCCATGGTGTGTTAGGAGCAACAACACCACGTTAACTTTGGGGGTGCGGAAAGCATTTCCCTGGCATTTAATGCAGAGCCCTGTCCCATAGCACGTGCTGCATTAACTAGGGTGCACCTAACGTGGTGTATTGCTATTGAAGAAGCAATAGGTGAACCTGTTCTAATGCAGTTATTTATATTCTCTTATATACCGCGCTATTCTGCATCAGTTAGTGCTCAGTGTGAACATAGTGCTACTTGCACCAAGTTCACCACACCCACTATCTCCCCCTACCCCTCTCACTCACCCTTCTAACGTGGGTTGCATAGTTAGCGCAAGAATCATCCTGTGCTTCATGGTCCTGCACGAACTGGCAGCACATGTCCCAGCACACCTTGGACACATCCCAGAACTTGTGATGCCAGCTCGAGAGCCTGTTAGTAAAAGACCCCCTAAGTTTCTGATTTCACATGCTAATATACATCAGAACACAAAAAAATCAATGACACTAAGATTCAAAGTTGCAATTGCTGAAGTTCCAATTCTGTGGAAATTATTACACATTATGGGGCAGATTATACAAGGGAGCTCTAAAATTACTTGCAATTGATGTATGTAACTCCCTATTTTAAAGGACTTATGCTTGCGAATGAGGAATGTACATGCATGCTATTCTACAAACGTGCCCGTAATTCCTATCATGCATATTTTCAATGTGGGCATGCCTAGGGCAGATCTTGGGCAATTAAAATAATGTAACGTAGGCATGTTTATGAGCGATCCAAGCATTAGCGTTTACACCTGCTCTACAGCAGGCAGGCATGAGTGTCGCAACTAAATTGACGGGCATCTTCATGCTCCTATTTTATAAGGTGTGCACTCACTTCACTCAATAGAATAGGCCCCAAATACGTGCGTGGCCATGTGCGTTAACTGCATGAGAATTTATAAAATTACTCACCAGAGGGCAATTCTATAAGAGCTGTTTACATGCATCTGCCAGTATACAGTACATGCATTAAGTACCTCCTATAAAATTACACTGTATAGACAAGTGTGCGTGACAGCAAGAGCATTTGTGCTTGAAGACGATTCTGATATAGGCCAGTTTGAGGCAGATCTTGGATGCAGCATGGGTGGAGTCGCAATTTACACGTGCTCTTTGTACACTGTGTCACTGTCCTAATTGTATGCATGAGGACAAGAATGCAGCCACATGTATGAAACTTGGGGGTAGCCATGTTTGGAGGTAGATTTTGGTTGGCATCACAGCTTACATGTGTTCTTTAGGAAAGTGAGCAACCACATGTATTGTAGGCATGTACTTTTGCAGCAGATAATTTCTACAAGATTTGTGCTAGTATTTTACAAAGACATATAGGTGACTATGAGCCTTCATAATATAGCTGCTCTCTTGGCCTTTCCACCTAGGTGACCTTTTATACAATTATTTGCTATGGAAGTCATTTTAAAGGTATTTTTCATATATAAAGCCTGATTTACATGTAGAAACGTGCACTTTAAAAACAGAGCAGGGGTGTATACAGAACATATAAAAAATGTATGATGCAGTTTTAGGTTCACCATGCATAGACATTCCTAAGAGCATAGTTTGGGTGGAGCCAAGGTGGAGTTGTAATATAAAATATATGGGTAAACACAGAATACATGCAAAAATTTACACCATCATCAAGTGGCATTTGTGCCCAATTGGAACTGGTTCTGGCTGCCTGTTTTATAAACTTACATAATGTCATGGCGCAAGGCAGATTGAGCCGATGGAAGTAGAGGAAAACACTCAGGGCAGTTTTAAAATCAGCAGTGCAGAGCACATGGCTAGGGGTTGTCAGGGGCAACCAAGCAAAACAAGAGCACAGGCTGTAGAGAAACGTCCAGAGATACCATTACGTCATAGCTCATCAGCAAAGCAGAGACAGCTGCAGAGAGTTGAGCTATCTCAAGTCTCAAGGAATGACGCAGATAAAAAAAGGTCAGTCTTGAGCAGAGCGGAGACACGTGCAGATTCAGGCACAGGGATACGAGCAGATTCACGTACAGGCACACGTGGAGAAGGAAGGAAACACAGAGACGCAAGCCAGGAGTCAGACTCAGTCTCTGCGGCAGAGAGAGACAGAGACATTGAGAGGACTCAAAAGAAAGGAAAGTACAGCGCTCAGAAAAACCAGGAGCCATACCTGGAAGCAGGGGCGGCCCAAGGGGGAGTACGGGGCCATGTGCGGAGACTCGGTGCGGGGCCTCATTTGCATAAGTGGCCTTATTTGCATAAATATTTGCATAATGTTACCATACACTAACTTTTAGTAAATATGTCTCTTAATGAGTGTATGGATAAAGAAAGACTAAAAGATTTCTACATTACTATAATCCAGTGCCAACCGCCAGGCACATTAGGAACTACTACAAATGCTGCCCATTTAGAATCCATATCAAACCCGCCGTATCCTGACAGCACTACCAGGACTCACAAAGCACCAGACCCTACCTATCAAAAGGCAACACTGCAAATATTAAACCAATACATTTCAGAGAATACTGGGGAAAGAGAACAAGTGGCAACGTCAAATAGGAATTACATAAACAGAATACCTCAGCTCAGTTACACATGCAGAACATAGACCATCACCAAACAAGGAATCACAATTTAGAAACAGGAAGGCAATAATTAAACTGGGATCCCCAAAAGCCAAACTTGGAATGTACAACAACACTGTAGAAATAAAACTATAAATTAATTTCCTCTTGTACCAACAAAGCGCAGACGTTAATGATGCACATTTCCCAGAGCTTTCATATTCCAGTTAATAAATTCAAAATAAAGAGATATCTTTCTACCTTTTGTGCATTTTTTTTCAGTTGCAATTGGTCCAGCCACTTTCTTCTGGTTTCTTCATGTTTTCTGCTAACTCTCCATCATCTGCTGTCCATTTGTCCTTTCTTCTCTCTTCTAGTTTTTTTTCCATTCTCTCTCTCTACATCTGCTTTAACATACTAATCTTTCTCCTTTTGCTCTTTCCTCATTCCTATTTCATCCACACAAATTTTACCCCTCCATCCTCAATCCCCACTTACTCTCCCAATACCCGGCCAATTGTAGATTTTTCATCCCTCCTACACAAAATATTTTTCCCCTATCCATTTTACTCTCCCAGCCCCATCCCATTCTAATCCTCCCCCAACATCAGTTCCCTTCTAGTTCCAGTCTCACCAAGCATCCATTCCCTTCTAGTCCCTGCATCAGCCCATTTCCAGGCCTAGCCCCCCATCAGCCCATTTCCAGTCCTAGCTCCCCCATCCATTTCCAGTCCAAGTCCCTTCATCAGCTCATTTCCAATCCTAGCCCCCCATCAGCCCATTTCTAGTCATTTCCTAGCCCCACCATCAGCCCATGTCAAATCATAGCTCCCCTCCACTCAGCCCAATTCCAGTCCAAGCCCTCCCATGAGCCTACTTCCAGTTCTAGCCCCCCCCAGAGTCCACGTCAATGCCAGCCCCCACCACAGCCCATTTCCCATCTTAGCTCCCCCCAACAGCCCATTTCCAGTCCTATCCTAGCTGCTCCATCAGCCCATTTTCAGTCCTAGCTCCCTTCCCTCACAGCCCATTTCCATTCCAAGCCCCCTCCCCATCAGCTATTTGCAGTTCAAGCCTCCCCTTCCACTCGACCCATTTCCAGTCCTAGCAACCCCCCAACACATTACCACTCCTAGCCCCCCGTCAACTTCCAGTCCTAACCCCCATCACCCCATTTTCAGTTTAAGCCCCCCCCTATAACCCATTACCAGTCCTAACCCCCCATCAGCCCATTTCCAGTCAGCACCCCATAGCCCATTGCCAGTCCTAAACCCCCCCATCAGCCCACAGCCCATTACCAGTCCTAACCACATCAGCCCACCTCAAGTCCTAACCCTCCCCATCAGCCCATTTCCTGTCCTAGCCCCCCCATAGCCCATTATCAGTCCTAACCCCCCCAATAGCCCATTACCAGTCCTAACCCCCCCATCAGCCCACTACCATTATTTACCCCCCCCCATAGCCCATTACCAGTCCTAACACCCCCATAGCCCATTACCAGTCCTAACCCCCCCCCCATAGCCCATTACCATTCCTAACCCCCCATCATCCCATTTCCAGACAGGCCCCGTCAGCCCACAGCCCATTACCAGTCTTAACCCCCCCTCATAGCCCATTACCAGTCCTAACCCACCCCATCAGCCCACTACCAGTCTTAACCCCCACCCATAGCCCATTACCAGTCCTAACCCCCCAGCACCCCATTTCCAGACAGCCCCCATCAGCCCACAGCCCATTGCCAGTCTTAACCCCCCCATAGCCCATTGCCAGTCTTAACCCCCCCATAGCCCATTGCCAGTCCTAACCCCCCATCACCCCATTTCCAGACAGCCTCCATCAGCCCACAGCCCATTGCCAGTCTTAACCCCCCCATAGCCAGTCTTAACCCCACCCCCCATAGCCCATTGCCAGTCTTAACCCACCCCCCCTATCCCTTGCCAGTCCTAACCCCCCCCCCATCACCCCATTTCCAGACAGCCATCATCAGCCCACAGCCCATTGCCAGTCTTAACCCCCCCCCCAGGCCATTGCCAGTCTTAAACCCCCCCAGGCTATTGCCAGTCTTAAACCCCCCCCTAGCCCATTGCCAGTCTTAAATCCCCCCTAGCCCATTGCCAGTCTTAACCCCCCCCTAGCCCATTGCCAGTCCTAACCACCCATCACCCCATTTCCAGACAGCTTCCATCAGCCCACAGCCCATTGCCAGTCTTAACCCCCCCATAGCCAGTCTTAACCCCACCCCCCATAGCCCATTGCCAGTCTTAACCCCCCCAAGGCCATTGCCAGTCTTAACCCCCCCAGGCCATTGCCAGTCTTAAACCCCCCCCCCCTAGCCCATTGCCAGTCTTAACCCTCCCCCAGCCCATTGCCAGTCTTAAACCCCCCCAGCCCATTGCCAGTCTTAACCCCCCACCCCCACCCATTGCCAGTCTTAACCCCCCTAGCCCATTGCCAGTCTTTACCCCCCCATAGCCCATTGCCAGTCTTAACCCACCTCCCTCGCCCATTGCCAGTCTTAACCCCCCCCAGGCCATTGCCAGTCTTAACCCCCCCCCCAGGCCATTGCCAGTCTTAACCCCCCCGCCCATTGCCAGTATTAAACCCCCCCAAAGCCCATTGCCAGTATTAACCCCCCGGCCCCCCCCCCCCCCCGGCTCATGGCAATTTAAAAAAATAAAAAAAAGCTGGCCGCTGCCGCGGCGGCGGCATGGAGTGTCCCGCGGGGCTCCCTCTGCCCGGCGGAACTCTCCCGGCGCGGCTGAGCCCCTCTGCGCGGCTGAGCCCCTCTGCGCCGGCTTGCACATACGCGAAGGGAGAGTGTCTCCCTCGCATTTCTGTTAAGCCCGCAGGGGCAGATGGGAAGCAGGGGCTGATGGGAAATTTCCCATCTGCCCCTGCGGGCTTAACAGAAATGCGAGGGAGACACTCTCCCTTCGCGTATCTGCAAGCCGGCGCAGATGGGCTCAGCCGCGCCGGGAGAGTTCTGCTAGGCAGAGGGAGCCCCGCGGGACACTCCATGCCGCCGCCGCGGCAGCGGCCAGCTTTTTTTCTTTTTTAAATTTAATTAAGAAAAAAAAAGCAGAATGTTCTTTGCGCGGGGCCCCCCGAAACGCGGGGCCCTGTGCAAAAAACATTCTTGCTCAATGGACGGGCCGGCCCTGCCTGGAAGGTTCAGACGTGGAATCATTCTGCACCTCAGAGGGGTTTATCCAAGAGGAGTTCACGAAGGTTAGTGCTGGGAAGTTAGGCTGCACTAAGCCAAGGTCCATGTGGGCCAGAGGGAGACTCCAGGATATAAACCACGAGGAGCAGGGAGAAGAGATAACCACAATAGCAGGAACCTGGGGAGCCAGAATACTTGTCCAAGAGATAATTCCCATGCTTTAGAAAGATGTCCTGTGAAAGGAAGAGAGGGGAAGAAAAGTTTCCACTTCCCGTTTACACACCAGCCAGGCAGAGCACAGCCTGAAAGCCAAAGTACCTGGACTAGAGGAGCACTGAGTTTTACCCCCAGTGGTCAGGAAGTGTGTAGCCCACTAAGGAAAGACTCCATAGTGTGTGGTAAAGAACCTTTCTGCAGTGATAGGGGGGAGTGGTGCTATGACCCAGACGAGAGGAGAGAAACAAACACTAATCCACAATACAGCCCTGCAAGTTATAATTATCAAGAAGCACCTGAAGATATGGATTGTGACTTTGGTGATGATAATTCTGATATGTGCAAAATGGACTGTATGCTTGTTTTCTCTGATAGCATAACCTCTTTTTGTTAGGGGCCTAAGAAAGCCTGCTGGAGTGAAATCTGTGGGAGAGCACAGATTTCACAGTTAAAAGTGTGTGATTGAAAACCTGTTTTTCCCTCTTTTTGTTCAGTTAAAGCTGACAATAAGCATTTTTGTTCCCATTTGTAGTCCCTCACTTGTGTTATACCAGCTGTATGGTTTATTTGCTTTTTGATATTTGTTGCAACAATTCTCCCGGGATGGGAAATAAAACCTCTTTAAGCATAGCTACTCAACCACAACTACCTCCTTATTTCGATTAGCTATTGGGACCCAAAATCCCTGAGGGCAACATAAAGTCCTTGCTGTTAGAAGAGGAGCAACACCGAAGACCCAGGCTCCCGCCTTGTGGGCCAGCAAGGTGTTTGACAATAAGCACCTGTTTTCTTTGTAATACTGGACTGGTCTTTGGCTCGACTGCCCCACCACAGTCTCAGGGTAGTTGAACTTTCCCCAGCTCTACCATTGTGAGGCTATGCAGTTGGAAATATGGCAATTGCAAAGGTGAGATCAAATTATCTCTAAGGGAATTCAAATTGTTTGGAAACAAGTCCTGAGCTACATCAGGCAAGTGAATCTTATCTTTCATAAAACAAATCCTGGGAGACTGATGTCAGGCCCTTCATGTGATATATGCGGAAATATTTCTTTACGGAAAGAATAGTGGATCCATGGAATAGTCTCCCAGTGAAGGTGGTAGAGATGAGGACAGTAACTGAATTCAAAAAAGCATGGGACAAACACAGAGGATCTCTAAATATAAAAAGGGGACTGTTGCAGTTGTTGATATGGAAGGACAGATTAGATAGGCCATGTGGTCTTTTTCTGTCATCATATTTCTGTGTTTCTATGTTTCTATTTAAACCCCCAAGGTTATGGATCCATGTCCCCACCAAGCCTCTGGTCCATAATTTGGAGCCAGCCCACTTCAAACCTGGGTATTATGTCTGACGATAACAAACAGGTATCAGGAAGAAGGGTGGCCAGATTGGCTAAGTCGCTTGTCATTATGCAAATTAATTGTTTACAGAATATAGGGAATCTGTTTACTAAGTGGCACTAGCGGCTTCCGTGCAAATCGGATCTGCAGCCCCGTGTTATTCAGTGGGGCCATGGCTACGATGTCACACGGAAGCCATTAGCGCCGCTTAGTAAACAGATTCCATGGTCTAACTTGTTACCTTCCAAATGAAAAAAATCACAGTGGTGGTCTCTGAGTATGCCAATCACTCCTTGTTTAAAGGGAGACGTCAATTCCACCTTAACACACTGACTCCTATCCACTTCACTTGAACTAATCTGGCTTTTAATCCAAAATACTGACCGAGGGATGCTTCTCAGCTCTCCTACCTGCCCAAAGAAAAAAGGAGTGTCCTATAATCCAGACTGTGCATTGTCGGGGAGAGCCTATGGAGACAGGATGATGTGGTAGCATTAGTGCAAATGTGTGGCCATGGCTGCATCTTATTGGGCCCGATGTAGCCTTGGTACACCCTCAAATGCTAGCACCTCAAACTGGAGCAGCAACCTCTGCAGCATTAATGGGCATGCCACCACAAGCAATACAATCTGAAATGAATGTGCACTAAAACCAGCAAAATCTAATTGAAAACATCTTAGCAGGGTAAGGTTGAGGTGTACTAACACTAGTTTTGCCACAAATTGGACATCGGGCAGATGATCAAGTTGGACATGTGCACAAAGGGTATTGACCTCTTGCAAGCTGGTAGCTTTTTAACCTCTTTACCCAGACTTCAACAGATATGTCATCTAAGGAAACATCTCTATAATACAAACCTCCCATGTATAGTGGAGTCCCCAATTTAGCCACCAACTTCCCCATCCTTATGGTTGTGAAAAATGCCAGAGAAAATGCAGACCTGAACAGCAACCATCTCAAAGCCAGAAGCACATATGGCTGGCAGGGCCGGCCATAGCAAGACCAAAATACCATGTATGACTGACTTCCTACCTTGGGTGCTCATTGATTCCAACCCCTCAAAAGGGTTTTGATCAGTTAAAGGGCTCTGATTGATTCCACTCTTCAACTAGCAAAAAATTTAAAACCAGCCGATTGAGATTTTACAGTTATGCATGATAGGCCTTGGTCATGGGAGTGAATGAGTAACTGTGCTAAGAGCTCTTCTAATTCTGGACCAGGCTCCCATCTCTTTGACAACAGGAATTCCAGTACTACCCCAAATGCCCGTTGGTAAGCTACTCAAAATGTAGAAGCCAGAGGGTGCTGGACGAGGTCAATTAGCTGTAGGCCCAAGGTTCCAGGGCCATACCAAGCTATAACTGCACCCTGTGAGACTTGCAAATCTGGTGCCCCCCACCCCCATGACATGAATGGTGTTTTTCCCGTAGCAGAACTGTGCTAATTCACAAATTGTTTTAAACATAACGGTTTACAATGCTGGTTTTGGCTTGTGTTTGCAATGTAATACAGACTTTTAAAGATTGAGCAGTTTTTGGAATGAATTAAAATTTTCAGTGATAATTTTTAAATAAAATTTTCTATGAGTATAATGGACCATTTTCAGGTAGCTATATCTAGGCTAGATTCTTATTTCTATGGTCCCACAAACTTTTTTTTTTTTTTAACAGCAAGCTTTGAATAAAATGGCAATACAGATATATGTAGATTAATAGCTAGCACGAAGTTCTGATGGCAGAAAATTTCTAGACAGAAAGGCATCAAACCAACAGGAGAAGCGGGTATCTGCAAAATACACAGAAGGGGGCAGAAGCGGAACACCAGAAACCATGGCCTAACACAGAGCTTTTTGAGTGTAGGCCATGGTATTCTGGTGTTCTGCTTCTGCCCCCTTCTAGACAGAAAGGTATAACAAAGTAGCACGCCTCATACATTAGAAACTCTATAAACACTACAGCATCACTGTGTCTGAAAAGCACTGGGACCATGACCCTAAGAGAGTTACAGAGAATAAAGAGGTTATGATCACCTGGAACATTCCCATTCTGATGGAAAAGAAATTGGATGCACAGAAACCCAACATAGCGGTAAAGGTGAAAAACACCAGAATGGCATTGATAATAGAGTGTTTGTTCTGTGAATCTCCATGTGCTTGTTCTGTGAATTGCATGGAGAGGCAGAAGATCCTGAAGTACCAAGAAATAGAGTCAGAGACCAAGAAAACATGGCAGAAGGATACAAAAATATTTCCCAACGTGCTGGGTACCACAGGCTTGATTAAGGAGAATATCAAAACACATCTTACGTCACCAACAGACAGCTTCAAGTCAAGTGTGGCTCAAAGACTTCTCAACCTTTCAGAGCCACACAGGGAGTCCCACAAGGCTCAGCACTCTCCGCCCTGCTCTTCAATCTATATATACAACCCATCTGCACCATCATCAAGGACCACAAGATTCAATACACCATATATGCAGACGACATAATGATATTCACACCGATCAACCTGGACAACCCAGACTACTCCAGCATAGCCAACTGCTTCCAAAAAATGGCAACCTGGCTTCAAGAAAACAACTTGTCAATAAACTGTAATAAAACTGAAGCCCTATTCATTTCAAGAAACCAGACATTTTCACCCACGGCTACCATCAACCTGAATGACACCATTATTCCAGTAAGACAAGAAATAAAATACCTGGGAGTAACGCTCGACAAGGACCTCAACCTCCAATCCCACATTGCAAAAACTACAAAGAGCGCTTTCATCAAAATGAGGGCAGTCAGAAGACTCAAACCCATCCTCGCTCATGAGCACCTTCGAACAGCCTGTCAAGCCATCATCACCCCCACTCTAGACTACTGCAATCACATCTACCAGGGACTACCAAAAAAAACCCATCCGACCACTCCAGCTAGCACAAAACACAGCCGCACGACTCATAACTCAGTGGAGTGGAGGAGTGGCCTAGTGGTTGGGGGAAGGTACTTCAGGCCGGAAGGTCGGGGGTTCAAATCCCACTAGAGGACAGCAACCCTCCATAGCCCATGTTCCCTGTAAAATAGTTATCTCCAAGTTATAATGCCTTGTTCAATGTAATTTCAGTTTGTTCAATGTAAACCGCATTGATGCAGAATAGCGCGGTATATAAGAGAATGCAAATAAAATAAATAAATAACAGACTGCACAAATTATGACCACATCACTCCCATACTGTACCACCTTCACTGGCTCCCAATCAGCTCTCAAGTCCCCTTCAAAGTACTCATATACATCTTCAAAATAATACACAACCTCTCAGCTGATAGCCTACAACCACTCATAAAAACTGATGACAGCAAAAGACCAAGAAGAAAAGGAACTTCAGACACCATCAGAACCCCAAAAGAATTTACTAAAACGAACCAGGCCACTTCAAGAAGGGCATTCTCCCTGGCAGCTCCCGCTATATGGAACTCCCTCCCAGACCACTTAAGATCAACCAACAAACTCAAGAACTTCCGAAAACTGCTTAAAACTGCTCTATTTGCAGAACATTTCAAGGACCTCACATAAATGACTCCTATTCAAGGCAATACCAGATCATGACCACAAAATCTAAACATACTGCACCACACATCACACTGAACAAATCTTCCACTGCATGCTACAGACCACAAGATATTGTTGATTGTTTGATGTGCCAAACCGCTTTGATTTAATGATAAAGCGGTATACTAAATCTGTTTAAATAAATAAATATCTATACAGTACTTGTTACATCTTACAAACTCCAGAAGGAGACGGTCTTTGGCACAGTGCAAGTACTACACTAACCAGTAGCAGAAAATTTGAGAGAATGAGATCATATTCCACATACCCTGGCTTTGAACTGAGGTTCACCACTGTCATGGTATGTGCAAAATGAACCCATTTGGAAAAATTGCACCAAATCTACCATTCCACAACAGCATTAACTTCCAAAATTCAGCAAGAAACCTAACATAGTAACATAGTAAATGACGGTAGATAAAGACCAGCATGGTCCATCCAGTCTGCCCAGCAATATGGCAAGAGTAGGTGCACCTGTCTCTCTGTGCAGGCCACCCCTCCCCATGTCTTTGTTTAGTGGTGAACCCACCACTCCATGTAGGACACCCCTATTTGTTGAGAAGTTAGATGGTTCAGAGGTTAGATGGTTCTGTTTATTTTATTTTTATACTCTTTCTGTAAAGGGATCCGCTGTGTTTGTCCCATGCCGTTTTGAATTCCGTCACCGTGTTTGCCCCCACCACTTCCATCGGGAGGGCTTTCCAAGCATCCACCACCCTTTCAGTGAAAAAATATTTCCTGACATTGCCTTTCAATTTTCCACCTTGCAGCTTCATGTTATGCCCTCTAGTTTTACAGCTTCCCCATCTTTGGAAGAGGTTTGTTTGTTCATCGTTTCTCTTTAAGTATTTAAAGGTCTGAATCATATTTCCCCTGTCCCTCCTCTCCTCCAAAGTGTACATATTTAGGTCTTCAAGTCTCTTCTCATAAAGCTTCTGACACAGGCTCCAAATCATTTTGGTCGCCTTCCTCTGAACAGTTTCCAGTCTCTTTACATCTTTTGCAAGATATGGTCTCCAAAACTGAACACAGTATTCCAAGTGAGGCCTCACCAGCGACCTGTACAGTGGCATAAGTGACTCTTCCTTTGTGCTGGAAATCCCTCTTTGTATGCAGCCCAACATCCTCCTGGCTTTTGCCACCGCCTTGTCGCACTGTTTTGCCACCTTGAGATCATCAGAGATAATCACACCAAGGTCTTTCTCCTGAACCATGCACACCAAACTCTCGCCCCCTATCGCATACCTTTCCCTTGGATTTCTGCTACCTAAGTGCATGACACTGCACTTGTTTACATTAAATTGTAATTGCCAAGCATTAGACCATTCCTCCAGCTTTTGTAGATATTTCCTCATGCTATCCACTCCCTCGGGGGAGTCCACTCTGTTGCAAATTTTTGTGTCATCTGCAAAAAGACAGACTTTTCCATTCAGCCCTTCAGCAATATCACTCACAAATACATTGAACAATGTCGGGCCCAGGACCGAACCCTGGGGCACCCCACTAATCGCCTTCCTTTCATCCGCGTGAGCTCCATTTACTATCACCTTCTGTCGTCTGTCAGTCAACCAATTTCTAATCCAGTTTACCATCTTGGGACCCATCCCTAAGCTACTGAGTTTATTGGCAAGGCTCCTCTGAGGAACAGTATCAAAGGCTTTGCTGAAATCCAGGTAGATGGGGCAAGGTACTTCAGGCCGGAAGGCCGGGGGTCCAAATCCCACTAGAGGACAGCAACCTTGGGCTGGAAGGACTGGGGTTTCTAGTCCCACAGGTTCTCCTTGTGGTCTTGGGCAAGCCACTTAACCCTCCATAGCCCATGTTCCCTGTAAATTAGTTATCTCCAAGTTATAGTGCCCTGTTCAATGTAATTTCAGTTTGTTCAATGTAAACCGCATTGATGCAGAATAGCGCGGTATATAAGAGAATGTAAATAAATAAATAGATGACATCCATTGCATGCCCCTGATCTAGTTCCTTGGTCACCCAGTCAAAGAACTCAATCAGATTTGTTTGGCAAAACCGTCCTTCAGTAAAACAATATTGCCTCGGATCTTGCAACCTGTTGGTTTTGAGAAAGTTCACTATTGGCTCTTTCAGGAGTGCCTCCATTACTTTTTTCGCCACCGAGGTAAGGCTTCTTCCCTGTTGCCACTTTTGTGTAGAGGTACGACATCAGCCATTCTCCAGTCCTGAGGAACCTCTCCTGTTTCCAAGGATCTGTTGAAGACATCCTTTAACGGCCCTGCAAGAACCTCTCTGAGTTCTTTAAGTATCCTGGGATGTATCCCATCCGGTCCCATGGCTTTGTCCACTTTCAGTTTAGCAAGTTGTTCTAACACCTCATCTGTGAATGGTGTGGTATCTACTTCATTCCCATTTTTATATTTGGGAGTCACAGCTGGTCCATTTCCAGGATTTTATTTAGTAAAAACAGAGCAGAAGTATTTATTTAGCAATTTTGCTTTTCAATGTCACTTTCCACGAGTCCTTTCCCAGCACTTCTGAGTCCTGCAATTCCAGCTCTGATCGTCTTCCTTTCCCTAATATACCTGAAGAAAGTTTTGTTGCCACCCTTAACATCTTTAGCCATCTTTTCCTCTGCCTTTGATTTTGCTATCCTTATTTCTCTTTTTGACTCTTTGAGCTTGATCCTGTATTCATTTCTGTGTTCTTCTGGATGCAAGCTTTTGAATTTTGCGAAAGCTGTGGTTTTTGCCTTTATTTGAGCTGCCACTTTTTTGGAAAACCAAATAGGTTTCCTTCTCCTCTTGTTTTTATTTACTTTTCTTACAAATTTATTTGTTGCCCCATTTATTGCCACCTTTAGTTTAGCCCATTGCAATTCCACTTCCCTTATCTCCTTCCACCCCGTCATCTCCTCCCTTAGGTACTCGGCTATTTTATTGAAGTCAGTGTTTTTGATGTTTAGGACTTTGAGCTTGCTATGATTGGCCTGTACCTTGGCTTTTATCTCAAACCATACCGTGTGATGATCGCTGTTGCTCACAGGGGCACTCACACAGACATTTGACACGCTATCACCGTTGGTGAGCACTAAATCCAGTTTTGAGCTTTTCCTGGTTGGTTCCATCACCATTTGTCTAAGTAATGCATTTGGAGAGCATCCACAATTTTTTTTGTATCTCCAGGAACAAGCAGGAATGAGTCTTCACACGTGGGAGACGTCTCCGACGGAACCCGCACAGGAATGCTCCCCAGCATCCAATCAGAAAGCCTTTGGGAGCATCCCCCGCGCCTGCGCGGTGGCTTCCCGCCCTTCCTACTGCCTCTCCCCAGTTTTTCGTTTTCCGCGGAGCAGGCAGGACGTCCCTCCTGCCACCGCAGAAATTTTTTCCTTTGTTCTTGTTTCTGTAGTCGCGGCTTTTCCCGCCGACGGTGGCACCTCCGTGCCCCTTTCTTTCTTTCTTTTCAATTAATTTTCATTTAAATTTCATTTATTTTTGGTCGCCCGGAGGGACCCTCCCCTCTGGGCGCCGAGGCCTACCGGGCTTACAGCATGGAGCCTTCTTCTCCCCAGCAGTGCCCTCACTGCGGGGACCTGTCTTTCCAATTGGACTCCAATGCCTGGTGCCTCTCCTGTTTGGGGCCTGACCCTTCTTTCCCAGATCCCCCGGGCTACAGTGTCGAGAGAAGACCCTCCCTTTTTCGGATATCCCTCGACGACGTCTTCGCGCCAACGCGCGGTCATCGGGTTGTGCTTCTCTCCAGGATCAGGTATCCACACAACAGTCTGTTAAGACTAGCCGAGTCTTGAGGGGCGAGTCTCATGCACGGCATGGCGACAGCTCCAGCCGACCCCTCAAGTCCCCCTTGGCTAATATACCCCGGCGGGAGTCCTCGGGCTCCGAAGCATTTACGGGGTTTCGGGATGTTCCTGAGGTTCGCTCCTCACAGAACATTCCCGAGCCATGCCCGAGGGAGGTACCCGCTTTGAGCATCGGCGTCGGCGTCGAGTGTACCACTCTTCGCCAGGGATCGTCAGCTGGTGTCATCGGCGCCTCCGAGGCCGATCGACTCGACCGGGTCTGACCTCCCTACATCCCAGCCATGCTCGGGTGTGGTACCCGCTCCGGACGGTACTGAGACCCCGGCATCGGCGTCGGTGTCGAGCGTTCCGCTCCTCACCGAGGATCATCACCTGCTGTCCTCAGCGCCTCCGGGGCCGTTCGACTCGGTCCAGCCGGGCATTCCTCCATCACTGCCATGCGCGGGCATGGTACCCGCTACAAGCGGTACCGACCCCTCTACGTCGGCGCCGGTGTCGAGCATCCCGCTCCTCACCGGGGATTGGCGGCTGCAGTCCTTGGCGCCACCGGGGCCGACCGATTCGTGCCAGTATGGCGTCTCTACGGGGTAGTATCCGCTTCGGGCGGTGCCGACCCGTGGGCGTCGAGTGACCTGCTCCCCACCGGGGATCACCAGCTGCTGCCCTCGGCACCTCTGGGGCTGATCGGCTCGACACAGCCTGGCCCTGCGTTCCGGCCATGCGCGGAGGCGGTACCCACTTCGAGCGCGCCGGCGTCGATGGTTCCACCCCTCGCCGGGGAAGATCTCCTGGCCTCGCTCCCCTCGGAGCCGCTCGCTTTGACCCAAGCTGGGTCGCCGGTACCCCAGCCCTGCGCAAGGGCGGGACCGGTTTTGAGCAGCGCCACTCCGCCGGCGATGGCAGGGGCATCGAGCTCAAGGAACCACCATCAACCTTCCCTGGGGACCTCGGGGTGTGTCGACCAGCACACGGGCAACCCCCCGGCATCGACGCGGCCATCGAGGGCCCCGCCCTTTCCTAGAAAAGGGGCCTCGGGGTCTTCGATCGCCTCGATCCCACCGCCGGCTTCCCCTCCCGCAGGGACTCGTCGTCGGGTGACCTGGCTCCCCTCGGGGACGAGCCGTATGCCCCAGCAGATTTTCCCTCCGGGTAGGACGGGTTCGAGAGGGGGCCCGGCATCGGGCAGTGCCCGCCGATCGACATCGGCGCCGGCGTCAGATGACCCCCTCTCCACCGAGCACCGTCCTCGGGGGCCCTTGATGCTTGCGGCACTGGTCGGTGCAGTTCCGATCTGCACTCCGGGATCTCCACCACCGGCGCAGTCACTCCCGCCGGGGTCCTCGAGGAAGGAGTCGATCTCCTCGCTCGGTTCGATGCCCAGCCTGGAGTCGTTGTCCAGCCTTGAAAGCCTGGCCACGGCACGTCTCGGGATCGGCCCCTGTCCCCTCCCACAGCGCAGAGCAGAGACCGCTGGCCCCTGCCCTCCGGCGGCCCCGGATTCGCTCCAGTCACGGGGGAAGCACCGCCCCCGGGTTCGGGGCCGAGGCCGATTCCTGCGGCGCCGTCGGTGCCATCGACCTCTTCGATGCCTAGCTTGGAATCAATTCCAGGAGCCGACGATGCCATGTTGACTGCCCCGATCCGGGTCGGTTGGTCCCCTCCTCTGCCCAGCAGGCATCGGCCCGAGCGGCCTCTTAGTGCCCTGGCGGCCTCTCCCGCCATAACTGCTCCGGCAGAGCCGCCTTTTCAGGATTTCCTCCTTGACATGGCAGACTTGCTGGCCATCCCTGTCCTGGACCCGAGCCCAGGCCCTGCGGAACAGGCAGCCGTGATGCTTCCTATGCATCCCTCCCTGCAGGATCTCCTGCTGGGGGCTTGGCAGTCGCCTTTGAGGGTTCCGGCGCCCTCGACTGCGATGCAGGCTCTGTACCGGGTGCCTCTGTCCCCGGGTTTTCGGCAGCACCAGCTTCCACATCAGTCCATTGTGGTGGAATCGGCGCTGAGGAAGGCCGGAAGCAAGGAGAAGCATGCTTCTCGCCCTCCAGGCCACGCCTCGAAGACGCTAGATACTCTAGGACGTCAAGCCTTCCAAACGTCTATGCTGGCGGCCCGAATTATTTCATATATATTTTATATGAGTCTGTCACTTCGGGAGGTCACCGAGAGGTTATCTCAGTTATCCACCTTCGTATCTGCAACCAAGGCTTTTGAATATTCCCTGCTTCTTTATCACTGCAGGAATATCTCCAGGTTCCTTTCTCGTGCTTCGCTGGACTCCTTCCGGTCGGTCATCAGAGCCTCTGCTGTTGCCATTAGAGCACGCCATACAGCATGGTTGCAGGCGTCCGAGTTGTGTAGACGGGCACAGCACAACCTGGGTAATTCTCCCTGTGACGGAGATCACCTCTTCAATAGCGAAGCCTTACGTCAGGTCACACAGTGCTTCGCTAACCTTCCCAGAGTTAGCAGCCTGCCTAGGGCCCGGCTCCCCCCCGGCGGTGGTAAATGCCTCTCCAGACCCCCCTTCCCTAGGAAGAGGAAATGTCAGCCCTCCGCCCACCCTCCAGGCGCGCCCAAGCAAGGGACCTCTCACCCCGGGTTGATGTCCCCGGGCCCACGCCAGGACTCTCATACTAAGCATTTTTAGACTCAGGTGGGCGGCTGCCTGCACTTAACCTCCTTACCAGAAGTTTAGAATAGAGCTCTACTCTGGGGCTCGTTCAGTTGGAAAATGGTTCGGGGACTTATCTAGGGGTTCAGGTCTTCTCCTCCGTGGGAAAGGGAGACCACCTTACGCCGTGATAGCTATAGCCCACGGTCACCCTACTTACTCTTTGGTACGTCCCCGAACCCCTCTCAGCCAGTATACTCTTGCTGATTGCTTCCATACCGGAATTCCCCTTCCAGCCGCTATAGTCCCCCTATACTCACCAGGGACTATCCCCTCATGTCCCCCGATTGTGCGGGGGACAAGTTCTACGTACAGGTCCTGGGGACACATATAGGGCCTCCAACCCCTGCGGTGTTCTACCGGACTGATGCTATCCTCTGTCCCCCATGCTACCGCGCTCTTAGCTCGCCGATCTGCCCTTGCCCTCCGGGAAAGATCCCTCCCCTGACGGATCTTGCGGCCACCTTCCCAGGTGGACGTTCTGGGGATCGATGGCAGATCCGCCTTACTTGGGTGCTGCTCATGGAGGCAGGCCCCCCGGCGTGCCTGCGTTAGTACCGGAGGGGGCGTCCCCATGTCCACCGGCTTAGATATACTAGATATCACCTGCTTGGCAGGCGCCTTTGGGGGATCCCCACCGTACCTGTGTTCTACCACCTTTTTCCCCCTATGACTGGTACTCACCCCCCCCCCCCCCGGGGGTCTGGCCAGTCCGCCTGCCTATTCCCCGATCGGCCCGCGGACTGGTGGTACCCTACTGCTGTGAAGTCAACAGCTCCTTTTTTCAGTTAGGTCCTCCTCCCGGAGGTCCGGACCCTTGTCTCCCTATCTCTCGCTAGGGCAGACTGTGTTCCCCTTCTGCTCCGGGGTACACCTCTACTCTACTCCGGGATGGGCTCTCTAGTTCGGCTTGTCTTCCACTGTTAGTCCTCTGAGTTACGGACTCTACTCCTAAGGGAGTGCTCAGCTTGCCGTGAGCCCCCTGGAAGACCTGCCGTCCTTCTCCTGACCCAGCTGACGCCTGGATCTCATGGCCTTCCGGATTTGGAACTTCCTCCTCGCTGCGGTGAAGTTTCCTTGATGACCTCGCTACTGCGTCTACAGTGCCTTCATCACAGGACTACTTCCGACAACCCAGTGGGTAAGCAGTACAGGGTTCTAAACCATTAATTCATTAAAACTTAATGGCCGGTAAGCTCTATATGGTACTAGGTCATTTACTTATTAAATGCTTAATGATTCTCTTCATGCACCCCTCTGACTACTCCCGTAGCCTGGGGTTTTTTTTTGCTGTATCCTAATGGTACCTGTTCTGCACTCTAAAGACTTGCCTCCGTAGTCTTTGGATTCGCTGTTCCTCTATTCAACTCCTGCCCTCCATCCCTCAGGGGATGCCGGAGATTCAGGCTGGGCAAATGCCATCCCGTCCTGGGCTGCGCTTATGGGATCTCCCCGGGCATCCTAAGCTAGGGAGTCCCCACATGTGAAGACTCATTCCTGCTTGTTCCTGGAGATAGCACAGTTACTTACCTGTAACAGGTGATCTCCGGAACAGCAGGAATTAGTCTTCACAACCCGCCCACCTCCCCTAGGAGTTGTATCTCTCTTTTTCTCTATTCCTTCCTCTCCTCTCCTTCCGGCTCAGCTATGAAACTCAACTGGGGAGAGGCAGTAGGAAGGGCGGGAAGCCACCGCGCAGGCGCGGGGGATGCTCCCAAAGGCTTTCTGATTGGAGGCTGGGGAGCATTCCCGTGCGGGCTCTGTCGGAGACGTCTCCCACGTGTGAAGACTAATTCCTGCTGTTCTGGAGATCACCTGTTACAGGTAAGTAACTGTGCTTTCTTTCCAGATGTGCAGAAGGTGTAATCCAATCCACATCAGGTAGATTAAAGTCACCCAAAATGATTGCTTCCCCCTTTGTGGCTATCTTGGTAATATCTATAATCAATTCGTTATCTATCTCTTCAATTTGAGTCGGAGGTCTGTAGACTACAGCAGTATGGATTCCAACGCAATCCAGAGCGCTTCTTCTTTTCCCCATGTCCCCTGCATTTCAGTAGCTTTAATATTGCTTTTGACATACAAGGCTACTCCTCCTCCTTTTCCATTTTCTCTGTCTCTTCTGAATAGATTATAGCCAGCTATGGCTATATCCCAATCATGCAATTTATTAAACCATGTTTCTGTAATGGCCACAATGTCCAAATCCATTTCCATCATTAGGGCTTCCAGGTCTGGAACTTTGTTGGCTAAGCTTCGAGCATTTGTGCTCATTGCTTTCCAGCATTTACCTGGCTTGTGTGTATTTTGCATTGATTTTGTTCTGCCCACTTCCTCCCACTTGTTTTTGATGTGTGGTTTAAAAGTGTGGCTGTTTCTGATGTTATTATGCTTTTGCAGGGGGTGGCATGCAGATCTTGACCCTCCACATCTGTCACCCCCTTTTCCTAGTTTAAATGCATATCCACATACTGCCTGAATTTTTCACTTAGGATTATTTTCCCTGCGACAGAGAGATGTAGTCCATCAGCACAGTATAGTCTCTTGTTGGTCCATCTGTTTCTTCAGTCGCCAATAAATCTGAATCCTTCCTGTTTGCACCAGGTCTGGAGCCATGTATTAAAGCTGTTAATGCGATGCAGCCTTTTTGTCCCCTTACCAAGAACAGGTAGAACTTCTGAGAATGCAACAGTGTTAATAATGGGCTTGAGTTTCTCTCCCAGATATTGGAAGTCCTTTTGGACTGTAGAGGCACTGTTTCTAGCCAGGTCATTTGTGCCCAAGTGGATAACAACATCAAGTTTGGAGTGTTCACTTTTTGCGCTAAGTACTTCAACAACTTGGTTTGTATTCCTGCTGGCTGACTAGCCTGGTAGGCACATTACTATCTTCTCTCCTTTGAACTGTGTTCCCAAGTTGGTGCCTCTGATGATGGAATCTCCAAGAAGTAGTAGTTTTCTGCTTGGTGAGGTTTTCTTCATATTTGGTGCTTTAGCAGGAGCTTGGGCATTGTCTGACTCATTTAAGGGCCCTTCAGTTTCTTTGGATTGGGCATCCTCATTAGCCAAGGCAGTGAAGACATTATGCAGGGAAATCTCTCGATGTATTGGATGTCTCTGCATTACAGGTCGCAATCTACCAGAACCCACTGTGATCCATTTGTTCCTGGGGTGTTTTATTCTTTGTGGGAGTGGTGGTGGACTTTGTTCAGTTTGTATCCTAGAAGAGGTGTGCTTCATTGCAGCCAGTTCCTCCCTCAGTAGTGTCACTTCTTTATGCATGGCAGCTTGGTATTTCCTTAGTAGAGTCAGTTCTTCATGCATGGCAGCTGACTTGAGGCATATAGGACAAGCTCTTAGGCTCCAAATGATTTGTCTTGGAATGAAAGTACTGCAGTTATTGCACTAAATACATGACATGTTGATTAAGCAGTCCCAGAAGAGGAAGAAGATGAAGAAGAAAAGATGAAGAAGATGTGGCTTTAACCCAAGTTAGAAAGGATAGATGGCACGTATGTGACCACTATATAGGCAATGTAGCCCCTGGGGTGGGTGGGGCAAGGGGTAGGGTGGGCGGGAACCTAAGTGTCTCTGGCCAGTAGGCTGTTCCTGAACCGTGGGCACACACAGATATCTGATTTAAGTCTATACAAGGAAAGCAGACAGTCTAAATGTCTCCAAGCTTAATCTAAAACCACAGTTAAAAGCTATATTAGTAATATCCCCAAAAATCAACAGTTAGAATTTATATTTTTAGCTAGAAACCAGCAGAGAAGATAGAAAGGTTTGTTCTTAGCTGTATGGATGCTTCTCAGCTAGTGCAATCTGGCTCAGACCAGTGCGTCAGGCCAGGTGTAAGATAGTCTAAATCAGCCCCTCCCTGGGAGCACGTTTTCCCCAACCAGTTCAGCAGAAGTAAAAACTTAGTTATCTCTCTATATCTGCCACACACACAGTTATCTGATTTAAGTCTATACAAGGAAAGCAGACAGTCTAAATGTCCCAAGCTTAATCTAAAACCACTGTTAAAAGCTATATTAGTAATATCCCCAAAAATCAACAGTTAATCTGGATTGTCCTTTTTTGGTATAAATTCTATTACAGAACACCTGGCCTTGACCATACACTTAGAACAAAGATTGATTCTCACAAAGCATACCATATGGAATCACAAACTAATAAATGAAATATGTAGACCCCAAGAAGCCTGAGTCCACATACAAGGTAACACCTGAGAAATAGAAACACTGATGTGTTTCCATCATACTATGTAAAATATAAAGGACCATGTTTATTAAACATTAGGACACACTATCTGCCACCATGCCAACAGGAATAACATGGGTTCTTCAGTAGATAGTGTACACCAATGTTTAGTAACCATGGCCCAAAAACAGCAGATGTAAATTTCAAAAACATGACATTCCAATTATCAAATTAAAAATAAAATTCTTATTTTCTGTCTTTGTTGTGTGAATGTTTAATTTTGCTAATCATGTTGGTTCCATAGGCTGGGTTCTGCTTTCTTTTGTCTTATCAATTCTTTTTCCAATCTCTTGTGGTGGATCCGTGGAATAGTCTCCCAGTGGAGGTGGTAGAGATAAGGACAGTATCTGAATTCAAAGAAGCACGAGACAAACACAGAGGATCTCTAAAGGAAAAAAGGGGACTGTTGTAGTGGTTGATATGGAAGGGAAGACTAGATAGGCCAAGTGGTCTTTTTCTGTCATCATGTTTCTATGTCCATTTGTCATTTATTGCACTTCTCCTGTCTTCTTTACTTCCTCTCTACATCTATCAGGCAGTGATATTTTCCTTTCAGCTTTCTTCTACCTGATTTTCTGCCTCTCTATCCACTCAGATTTCATACTTTCTTATTATAAATTCTTCAATCTCCTCCTTTTTACTGCAGTTATGTACAGTTTTCCATCTCTTGCCCTCACCTTGATCCCCTCATTCCCCAGTCTTTCACTAACTATTTCCCTTCTCTACCCCAAATCCAGCATCTCCTCCCTTTCCTCCCTCCTACCTCTGTCCAGCATCTCTCTTTCTGTCTTCCTCCAACTCCATCCCACACCACCCCTCTGACTCCCTGCTCCCTCTGGACCAAGCATTTCCCCTTTGTCTTCCTATTCCCCCATGGTCCAACATCTCCCTTCCATCTCCCTTCCATCTTCTTACACCTCTTGTGTCCAGCATTTCCCTTCTGTCTCCCTGCCAATCCCCCCCCCCCTCTTTCTTGTCTTTCTGTTCCCCTTGTGAAACATCTTATTTGTCACTTTATTCACCCGCCATGTCCAGCATCACCCCCTTCACCCTATTCCCTTCTCCCCAGCAGCAGCATCCCTTTTGTGTGCCCCTATCCTTTCTTTCCCCAGTCCTGAGCCAGTATATCACCTGTTACTGAACTACTCCTCCTTGTCTACTCTGCCAAGACACCATATCCCTTCCTCTCCCACAGCATTTCCGGCTTCTTCCCTGCCCTAGCAACTTCCTGTGTGTCCCTAGTCTTCCTTTCCCCATGCCTGAGCTGCAAATTCACTGCCACCAAATCTTCCCCTCCTGTTTTATCCCCCCATTCATATACTCTCTCCATTCCACCCTCCCCCAACCCCAATTTATTTATTTATTTATTTTATTTATTTTATAACTTTTATATACCGCGCTATTTGTTATCAGTGCGGTTTACATACAACAAGGGTGCACAGTCAATATGTAGCCCCTGCATCTTCCCTCTTTGCTGCCTCTTCTTTTCACCCACGGGCCGCAGCAGTGAATAAATATATAGAATGGTGCTGACAGGGGACCTTTTCTCCATGTGCACCGTGCATGCTGATAGCTTTGCCACTCTGTCCCTCTGACTTGCACTTCCTGCTTCAGAGGGGCAGAACCAACAGAGCCAGCATTGGCACACAGGGAGAGAAAGTCCCCATGCATTCACCTCTGGATAATTACCTGTCACTGATGATGATGGTAGCGGCAGCAGGAGATTAGCAATGGGGTTGGCAGCAGCGACAGAAGAACGACGATAGGGATGGAGGCAGAGGTGACAGCTTGGGAGGGCGGGAGATGCAATAGCGAGAGGGGTACCATGAAAAAATCTTCAACTTCCAGTCTGGTTTCAAATGCACCCCTACTTCTTCCGCCCTGTGTGGCTGCACCACTTGCACTGGCCTAGGAATGGTCCTGCACGGTTCCATAGTGCATCAGGAACCTTCACACTGGTTTTGTCTGCCATCAGAGCCAGCCATCGAAAGAGAGACCACTTAAAGCAAGACAGGACATTGGCAATGTTATTTTGCATGCCTGGTACAGTATATGCCTTGCTCGCGCTGTAATGTTCTGCTGCAAACAACCCAATACTCTTCTACCTTGGGACGTCTTGTGGCTCATGCATTGATGATGGCAAGAACCACAGTGTTGTCACACCAAAACATGATTGGAAACAATATGACAACAATTTAAATACTATTAAGACAAATAATAAAGCAAGGAAGCATAAAACAAGCTGAGGACTTAACAGCGAAGAAATCTATTATGACAATGTTTTTAAACGTTTTTTTGTATTTCTTATAGAAGCTTTCCATTTGGATGTTTAAGGGGCAGTGCACTCCAATGAACAAGAGCTTGATAAGAGAAGGCAGCTTCCCTTGTCTAAAGCAATTTAAATTTCCGCACAGGACAACTGAATGGTGTTACTATGAAAATTTTAAATGGTGCGCTGTGGAATACGGGATAAGGTGGGAGTAGAGATAGTGAGGCTAGCCAGAATAGTAAGTACAATGGCCAACCAATAAAATCGTGAATTAATATTGCTAAAAATTGGTAATCAGTGCTGCTGCTTTTAATGGGGAGTGACACGGTCAAATCATTTCACATTATTTATTAGTCTGACTGCAGCTATGTGATAGAATAATGAGGCGTTCCTATTGCAATGGTCTAGATAATGAAGTGAATATAACTATCAAAAATTAGTTACAAACCTGTTAAAATGTATAATCTATAATACCTTTAGTTCTCCGTCACTAACTAGTAAAGGGATAACAGGTTGTTTGCTTTAATTTTATTTCATTGATTACTCGGTGACCATAGATAGAAAAAGGTCGCAACACCCAGAAATGTTCATGCTAGTCTTTCAGTCTTTCCCTTTTTATGCCCTACATTATGCAGCAGCTATATAGTGAGGAGTTAATAATGATTAATTCTTTTCTTTCTTTCCCTTTAAGTAATGTTGGAAAAAGAGGTGGCTGATTCATTAAAGGGACTCCGAGCTGTTATTTTGATCTCTCTCTGGAGCAGCTGGTTGTTCAGATCAAAGGCTGGGTATTCCTGAAAGTTATTATACACTGTCTTCTTCTCCTTTGCAAGTCTTTTCCTGCTGTCACCTAGGGAGATGGCCCCATAGGGAGGTGTGAATTCTTTAATTGCTGTCTCGGCAGGAAACTGCATTGCTAGGTTTCCAGCAGTAGGATTCCGGATGCTAGTGAATATTTCAAAGACCTCTTGAAATTCACATTTCTGTTAATTTGAAAATCCAAAGACCACAAGTTGCCCTGACATAGTCCTGCTGATTTTCTGCATCTGTGTCCTAGCTCCTAAGTATCGGTCATGAATACAATCCCAGACTTGTCTTGGAATATAAGCATAATAATGCAGTGATCCAAAGTGGGCCTTTCAGAAAATAATGTGGTATTACAGATATCTTAATGGTTTTGTGCCCTTGTGAAGCCATAGACGAAGGAATATTCTCCTCATTCTCTTTCTGTCCTGGTTATCATAATATTATACATGTGAATAACTCCTCAGATTAAAGAAGAATAATTTAGTTCTTTCTCATAGGGATCTATCCTCTTATCTACCCTGAAGTAAAGTATTTATTTATATACATTTAGCTCACACCTCTCCAGTAGTAGAGGAAGGTGAGTTACAATCAGGTACAGTAGTTATTTCCCTGTTCCCGGAGGGCTTACGATCTGTTTGTACCCGAGGCAGAGGAGGGTTGAGTGGCTTGACCAAGGCCACAAGGAGTGTCGATGGGATTTCAACCCTGTTTTTTTTCCTGTTTCTGGCTGCTGCCCTAATCATTAGGCTACTTCTCCACTTCTACTGTTGTCCAGATTACTGGGGATGCACCAGCTGTCCTTTTTGGATTTCTTTAAATAATCCTTCTGAGAAATGACAGTTAAGTTCTTTAAATGAAGAAATTTTACAACATTTTCTTTAAAATGAAAATGGCCCATGCGCAAGGGGCAAACTTACCAAAGTGCACTAGCAGGTAGTGTGGGGTTGAGCATGCAGTTTGGGTGCCACGCTAAAAGGTAGCGTGGGACTGTGTGCTAAAACCCTGCTACCTGTGTGGGATGGGGGTGGTCCTGCTGATGCACTAGTGAGGGCATTTGTAGTGCTAAACTGCATTGACTGTTCTGCGATTCAGTTATTTGTAATGGATTTAAATTATGGGTCCAAGACCCTGGTTAAAAATAGTAGTTAGAGCAGTCTGGCTCTGGTTTGGAATTTGTGGGATACCGTTCAAAGATGTTCCTGCTTTCCTAATTTGGGATTTGAATATCACTGCATATACAATACATATAAAATTACATTTTGCATAGGTGCTCTACATGAGAAATGAGACATCCAGGTGGAGACAGTCATATTTCCTCCAGTATTTTACAAAAGGATCTGTAGAATGCATATACAAGATCATATGTACATACATACATGTATTTGTAGGGACAGAACAAGAGTGGAATGTGGGTGGATTCACTTATGTCTGTGGATGGTCAGCAAAAAGCTGAGCTAAATTAAACCACATAGTTGCATGGAGAAAGGCTGAAGATCACTACTATCCTTAGACCTGGTGCAGATCAGCAGTCTCTGCATATATTCCATGCTGCTCATTATATGGATGGTGGTGAGAAAAGCTTTAAGTACCACAGCTGATGTTTAAAAAAATGCTATTATGTTGTGGAGTCTTCTCATATTTTTTATGGAGGAACTGCCTGCCATAAATCCTGCCTAATCTTTTTGAGTAAGAGTCAAAGTCCATTTAAAAAACCTAACACAAGCAGAAAAAGAGTGAACATAAAAACCTAAGAACTGTCATACTGGGTCAGACGAAATGTTCATCAAATCCAGTATACTGCTTCCAACAATGGCCAATCCAGGTCACAAATACCTGGCATATCCCAAACGTAGTCAGTTCCATCAGTGATGGGATACAATCTGAGCAGGAACTGGTTTGGATCAATCCCGCCACTGACAGGACCGAGCAGGTGGCAGCAAGGCACACGTTTGCGTTACTGGCGCCGTACATTCAGGCCACTGACAGTCACTGCAGGGCAGCAGCTCCCTGGTGGTCCAGCAGCCTGATCCCCCTGCCCATATGTGGTGTGGGCTCAGGGGCTTCCCACAATGCTGCAGTCCCCCGATGCTGTCAAATCACTGGCGGGCAGGGGAAAGTCCTGCCAGTGCAATGCCAGCATCAGGATGCTGTTTTCGGCCCAGTTCGCCAAATGCGGTCAGTGGCAAATTGGACAGACCCCACCACTGAGTTTCATGCTATTTATCCCTAGGGATAAGCAGTGGTTTTCTCTCAGTCTACCTTGATAATGGTTTATGGACTTTTCCTCCAAGAATTTGTCCGAACCTTATTTAAACACAACTACACTACCTGCTTTTACCACATCTGCCGGCAACCAGTTCTGCAGCTTAATTGTGCGTTCAGAGGAAAAAAACATTCTCCTACAGTATGTTTTAAGTGTACCACTTTGCATTTTCACTATGTGTCCCCTAGTCCTTTGCACTGTTGGAAAGTGAAATAATCTATTTTCATATACTTACTCTACTCCACTTAGGATTTTACAGATTTCTGTCATCTCTCTCCCTCAGACATCTCTTCTCCAAGCTGAAGAGACCTAGCATTTTTAGTCTTTCCTCATAGAAAGGTTGTTCCATTCCCTTTAGCATTTTGGTCACTCTTCTCTCTAGCTTTTCTAATTTTGCTATATCTTTTTTCAGTTGAGGTGACCATAAGTGCAAACAATACTCAAAGTGTAGTCACACCATGGAGTGATACAGAGCCATTATAATAGGGAGGAGGGAGGAGTAGCCTAGTGGTTGGGGCAAGGTACTTCAGGCCGGAAGGTCGGGGGTTCAAATCCCACTAGAGGACAGCAACCTTGGGCCGGAAGGACTGGGGTTTCTAGTCCCACGGATGCTCCTTGTGGTCTTGGGCAAGCCACTTAACTCTCCATTGCCCATGTTCCCTGTAAGTATTAGTGTATGTGTCTCATGTCCCCGCGTGTTAAATGTATCCCCCAATTGTGTTGTGACCGCTTTGATTGAAGGATAAGGCGGTATACAAAACTGTCTAAATAAATAAATCTGTTTTATTCACCATTCCATTCCTTATAATTCCTAGCATTCCGTTTGCTTACTTGATCACTACTGCACACTGGACAGAAGATTTCAATGTATTCCTTCCCATTTAGAATTTGCAGCCATAAAGATTCTACAGTGCATTTTGTTTCCTACAGAATTTTTATCCTGTTTGACTCGGTATCATTTTTAATTTATAGCTCATCCTTCTAACAATTTGATCTACCCTATCATTGTGATATAATTTGTACTCTGTTTTGCCAGTTCTCTATTGGTTATCCTCCTTCTACCAGAACTCTGAGATGCCAATTATATCTACTTCTTCATTCAGTGCTATATACTCAACTCCCGATCTTATATTTTATACTTCAAATAGTTGTATACAGTTATTTCAAAGTATGTTTTTTGTTCATGTTAACTGACAAGCAGGCTATTAATAAGGATAATTTGGAATCTTTCAATTCTGTCTGATCTTTGCTTAAAAGCCCTTAGCCTATTTTAACCCTTATTGCAACCTTTCAATTGGGATGCCCTAACTCCCCTGTTTTCTTAGTATCCTTCAAGGATACATCATTCCAAACCATGTATCCTTAGGCAATTGTCAGTTTTCCCCCAATTTGTATTTTAAAAGCTGCTATATCTCCCTTTTTAAAGGTTAATGCTAGCAGCTTGGTTTCATCCTAGTTAAAGTGGAGCCCATCCTTTTTCCCTAGAATGTTGATCTGTTCTTAATGCATCTAAAACCTTCTACCCTGCACCATCATCTCATCCACACATTGAGACACTGGAGCTCAGCCTGTTTCTAGGATATTGCACATGGAATGAGAAACATGTCTGAGAATGCCACCCTGTAATTTCTAGATTTCAACTTTGTACCTAAAAGCCTAAATTTGATTTATAAAACTTCTCCCCAATACTTTTCTGTGGCATTGGTCCCACATGTAACAAGACAGTGAGCTCCTCCTCATCGTTGACTAAAATTTTATGTAGGTGGCATGTCAAACCTGTTATCTTTGCACCATTCCGACAAGTTAACAGGTGTTCCTTACATCTATCAGCCACCCAGCTATCAATATGCCTAATGACTGAATAAGCTACAACAGCCATCCTAATCCTTCCCTCCTGGGCACTACAAATATATTCTCAGGTCGAGAGGATATTACATCATCCTGGTGGACTGGTCCTAGCTACAGGATCAATTCTTGCCACACTAAGTTGATGCTTTTCTTTCAGGTGACCTCTCTCCTGCATGGCAGCACAGAAGATGCCACACTGGAAATGGGACGTTTCTACTATGTCCCAGAAGATCTCCTCTATATACCTTTCTGTCTGCCTCAGCTCCAACAAGTCTGCTACTCTAGCCTCCAGAAATGACTCATTCCCTGAAAGCTAGGAGCTCTTATCACCTACACCATACACATGACCTCACACCAACTGGGAGATAGTCATACAAATAATTCCTATCTCACTACTGGCTGCTGTTTGAATCTTAGTTTTGGTTATGTCTTTAGTTATTTAAAGCTGTTCAGTTATTTAAAGTTGCTAAGGAAGTAAAATACTTGAATCTAATATAAGTCTCTTAACCTTGATGCTGAAGGCTAAGCTATCGGTAGCTTAACTACTGACAGGATCTCCCAAGATGGACAGGTCTCAGCTGAGGTGCCAGATCAAGACAAACCACCTATCTGGGCAGCAGCAAAATGGGATGGCGTTGGCGGTGGAGGATCACATTTCTGTGAAAACAGCAACAACACTAAACTTAAATTACTCGCAAGAAAGGCCTTACAATCTACTTCCTTATCTTGCCACGAAAACCCAGTGGTTAGTCACAACAAAAGAAATTGCACTATAATGCTGGATGATGAGACCCCCAGATCGGAAGGCACTCAACTAGCTACTGGGGAGCAGCTGAAGACTTTTCAGAGTACAGCCAGTATTTATGATGTGGATGTATCAAAGTCCTCGGGATGTCTGACTGCTGTTGTAGCTGTGCATGAAATGAGAGTCAGTGGCAGCAAAGATGTCTTAAATATGGGACATGGAACGTACAAAGCATGAACCAAGGGAAGTTGTAGGTGGTCAAGAATGAAATGGAACATGTACAACTCGATCTGTTGGGTGTCTGTGAATTGAAATGGACCGGCATTGGGCACTTTGCATCTGATGATCACTTAGTCTACTATGCTGGAAGTGAAAGACAAAGAAGAAATTGTGTTGCATTTATAATTAAGAAGAAACTTGTAAGAACTGTAATGAAATACAAGGCAATCAGTGAACACTCAATTTTTATTCATCTATGAGGAATGCCTATCAACAGAACTATAATTCAAGTATATGCTCCAACAACAGCTGCAGAAGAGGATGAAATTGATGAGTTCTATGAACAAGTAGAAGCTGAAATTGACAGAACATGCAAACAGGATATTCTGACAGTCATGGGTGACTGGAACACAAACATTGGCAACAAAGAAGAAGGCAAAATGGTTGGAAAATATAGACTTGGCAACCGAAATGAAGCTGAAGAAAGACTCTTAGAATTCTGCAAGACAAATGATCTATTAATCTCAAACACCTTCTTCCAGCAACACAAGCGGTGACTGTACACATGGACTTCACCCAGTGGATTGTACAAAAATCAAATTGACTGAATCTGTGGAAATCAATGATGGAAAAGCTCTATAACATCAACAAAGACAAAACCTGGAGCTCACTGTGGTACAGATCACAAACTACAAGTATGCAGACTCAAGTTGAAAAAGTTGAAAGTTGAAAAAGAGCAAGCCACTCATGAATGTAGCAAAATATGACCTTGAGAATATACCACTGGAATTTAAAGGCTGGCTGCAAAATTGATTTGCTGCTTTATATACAAATGACAGAACTCCAGAAGAGTTATGGGATGACATCAAGAAGGTTGTTTTGGAAGAAGTGAGACATCTTCTCTACAAAAGGTGAAAAAGCAAAAACGGTCAAAATGGATGACCAAAGAAACTTTGAAAATTGCCCAGAAACACAGAGAAACTAAAGCCAGAGGAGAAAGAGAGGCAATCACAGAACTCAACAGAGATTTCCAACTTGCAGCAAGACAAGACAAGAAGTACTACAAAGACACATGCAAGGAAATAGAAGCAGAAACTATTAGAGGAAGAACAAGACCGGCTTTCCTAAAGCTACGAGAGTTAAAGAAAAAATTCCAGTCTCGAACTGGAATGTTACAAGATGCTCAAGGATCCATGTTGAATGATGCTGAGAAGATCAAGAAAAGTTGGGAAGAATATACAGTATGATAAAGATCAAGTTGACAAACAGCAATTTCAACCTGTGCCATATGATCCTGAACCATTGGTGATGAAAGAAGAAGTTGAAGCAGCATTGAAAGCCTTATCAAAGAACAAAGCACCAGGCATTGATGGCATTCCCATAGAAGTGTTAAAGCAATCTGATGCAGCTGTTACCATACTTACAAGGCTCTGCCAGGAAATTTAGAAGACAACATCATGGCCAACTGATTGGAAAAGATCTGTGTTTATACCAATACTAAAGAAAGATGATCCAACTGACTGTGGAAATTATCACACAATCTCTCTGATTCCACATGCTAGCAAGATTCTATTGAAGATTCTTCAGCAGAGACTACAAACATACTTTGAAAGAGAACTACCTGAAGTACAAGCAGGGTTCAGGAAAGGCGAGGAACGAGAGACATCATTGTGGATGTGAGATGGATCCTTGAAAAGACAAAAGAATACCAAAAGGATATCTATATGTGTTTTATTGACTACAGCAAAGCTTTTGACTGTATAATCCATGAGAAACATTAAGAAGCATGGGTATACCAGAATACCTGATTGTTCTCTTGCACAATCTTTACATTGATCAAGAAGCAACAGTTCAAACAAAACAAGGAGAAACAGAATGGCTTAAAATCAGCAAAGGTGTACAACTAGGCTGCATACTTTCCCTCTTCCTGTTTGATTTATATGGAGAACAAATAATCAGAGAAGCAGGACTGTATGAAGACAACAGAGGTGTGAAGATTCATGGGAGACTCATCAACAACCTTCATTATGCTGAAGATACCACATTACTTGCTGAAAGTGAAGACGATCTGAAATATTTGCTTCTCAAGATCAAGGAATATAGTCTTAAAATGGGCCTGCACGTTAATGTAAGAAGACAAAGATCCTGACAACTGGCAAAATAAAAGAAGTTCCTCATTGATGGAGAAGAAATTGAAATAGTGGACAACTTTAACCTACTTGGATCAGCTATCTATAAAGAAGCAACAAGCAGTCAACAAATCAGACAATGCTTTGCTCTTGGCAGAATGGCTATGAAGGACCTAGACAAGATTCTCAAGAACAGAGATGTCTCTCTCCATACAAAGGTTTGACTTGTTCAAGCTATGGTATTTTCAATAATGTCATATGTATATGAAAGTTGGACAGTGAAAAAGATAGATGGGAAGAAAATTGATGCCTTTGAATTATGGTGCTGGCAACGAATACTATTTATCTCATGGACTGCCTGAAGAACAAACCAGTCAGTACTAGAGGCCAAACCTAAGCTTTCTTTAGAAGCTCAGATGACAGTCTTCGACTTTCATACTTTTGACATATCATGCAAAAAGAGAGATCATTAAAGAAAGACATCATACTTGGCAAGGTAGAAGGTCAACGTAAAAGAGGAAAGCCAACAATGAGATGTATCAATACAATAACTTCAGCTATGGGTGCCAGTCTGTCAACAATGATCTGCCTGCCTGCCTGAAGATGAAACCTATCCAGAGGGTTGCCATGAGTCGACACCGACTCAACGGCACTTAACAACAACATGATATTTATTTTATGCTCACTTCAAGATGAACCTAGAGCTAATCTATTCTTAATAACTAATAATGTACAGATAAAGATGAGCAGTTAAACCTAGAGGAGAAAATTTTCCCTCCTCTTTTCATAATTGGCTTAAATCAAAGACTGAGCCTGGGATAAGTGGGAGTTGGAGTGCATATGTGGGAAATAAATCCTAATAGAAAGGTTTATAGCTAAGCTAAGTCATTAGTGAGTATAAAAATTAATACATTTTCAACAGACACAGAATTTCAGTTCAACCTAAACCTTCCTCTTTACCCAAGTTTTCAGGCAATTAATTCCCCAGTAGGTAAATACTCCTCAATGCAGATTCCTTCCTAGCAGTAGCAGGTCCTGTCTCAGCACTCATGACTTTACACCTCTAAGTACTTCCATTTGCATATGCATTATTAGTTTTATTATTATTATTAATTATGTGTTACTATGGCCTATAGGCCTATAGATTTCCAGAAGTATGTGGACAGAAAAGTTCTTTTTGTTTAGTTTCTTGTATCATTTACATTTTTTTTTTGGTTAATAGTGCACACTATTTAGCAATAGATGCACTATTATTCAATAGCAGCCTCTATTCTAATTAAGCTCTTCAGTAGAACCTATAGATGGCACCTACTGAGCATTTCATTAGGTGTCTATAGAAACAATACTGGTCACTATTCACACAAATTGAAATGTATTTGCATGTAAATCTAGGTGACTCCTTATTAAAGTATTATTATTATTATTATTAAAGACTTATAAAGCGCCGCAACATATGAAGCAAGTACTCCCTTATATATCCTTTTCATTACTAAAGCCATATTGTTGGACTCCCAAACTCATGGATCATCTTAGTGAGATATACTGATCTCTATGGTTATATTGTAATTATTGCAAGTGAGCCTGAGATATACACTACCAAACTGTCTGTTCACTTTTAGTATAGCAAATACATCCATACGGATCTAGGCGTCAACATCGCTAATTCTTTTTGCAACTTGTACATTCTGAAGTATCCCCCTGAGTTGCGGAAGATCAGTGCATCACTACAAAGATGAATCTTGTTACTCATCTCCTTGTTGGGCCAAAGCAGCTGAATTAAGTGGGTAATTTGGCACAATACAAGTGCTACAGCGAGCATTACGTATCAGTAAATGTAAGAGACTGAGATCAAAGCCACATACCGTAGTTTAAGAGTGAAGACCATGACTCTCATGGTATGTGCAAAACTAACCCATTTGGAGAAATTAACCCCATAACAGAACTAACTTCCAAAACTGCCACAATAAGGAGTCTATCTAGAAAAGGGCAGCAATGTAAATGCTGCTTTGAACCCTAGAAATTCTACACCTACTAGGAAAAACTGCACAAGCAGTCTTTATCTGCTGTCATACAGTATGTTACTATATCTTGGTGCAACCCTAGAGAAATAGAAAGAGAGGCATATAAAAGCAGCAATTACAAAAACTGACATATTCCAGTCACTAAATAGAAAATAAAATTTGCATTATATCTTTGTTGTCTGACCTTTTTTTTCCTAATCATGTCGGTTCTAGGCTCTGGTTACTGCTTTCTTCTCTCCTGGGCCGGCCTGTTTACCAAGTGGACTAGGTGGCTAACTAGGGCAGCAGATGCTGCTGGGCAGTATAGTGGTTTTGTGCCTGTGGCGCAAAAACATGGCCTGCTACTTCTGACCCCCCTCCAACAGAATTTCCTATTGGAGGAGGGCAGGTGAGGCAGGCCTTGTGTGCTGAAGCACATGGTCTGCCATGGATATCAAAGTGGTGGCGGAAAGTCACCTCTGCACCCCCCTCACCCAGAAGAGAGAATCAGCAGCGACAACGGCTCAATGTGGTGGGCATGTTTGGGTCCTGTCTGGGGCGAGAGAGACCCTTGGTCCAGATCTTCTTCTGTCTTAGCTCTATTTACAGGGTCTTCTGTCCATTTGCTATTTATTCTGCCTTCACTTTTTACATGCATTTCTAACATTGATTTTTTCCTTTCAGTTTTCTTCCATTTATTTTTCTGGTTCTCTATTTATTTTCAGTTCATCTTTGGGTCCTCTATTTCCCTGCTTCTACTGCATCTATCTAGAGCTTGCCTTCTCTTTCTCCTATATCAAGCATTTCTTCTGTCCCCTAATGTCCAGCATTCCCTCTGTCCCTCTAATTCCCCCCACCTCCATGTCTTCTCTGTCTCCATAGGTCCCCCCTTCCACCATGCTTAGAAATTCCATCTCCCAATCCCCCCCTTCCCTGGTTCTCACCATGCTGTTTTTCGGTCTTCTCTCCCATTTCTTGCCTGCTCCCCCCACACTCCCGTACTAACATCTTACCCCACTAGTCCAGCATCAACCTTTGTTGCTTAATTACAGCAGCGGACACAGCTAATTTCCTGGACTTGGCGGCAATGGCAATAAGATGCAAGAAGCACGGGACCTTGAGTCTGCAGCTGTGCAGAGGCTCAGCTGTGTCCCATGCCCTAGGCAGACCTCTTGGTTCTTTGGGGGCCGGACACAGCTGAGCCTTTGTATAGGTGCTGGTTCAAAATCCCGCATCATTGCCAATAAGTACAAGGCAATTAGCTGTGATCGGTATAGGGGGTGGGGGGCATTGATCCCAAACAGCGGCAGAGTTCAGAATAGCAAAACATGGATGCTTGCTGCGGCCTACTGCTTTTAAAAAAAATGGCGAGTTGTTGGGTGATAAATTGAGCAGATCCTCTCCACTTCTCCTCTGCTGCAAGTTTGCATACAATGGCATGCACAGGGATGTCAGGGAGTTGCACACAGACTCTAAGCAGAGAAGAGCTCTAAAACGTTGAGGGAGAGAGAGACCTCCCCCTCCCATCTCTGTGGAGCTGGCGCTGCGGTGGAGGGGAGGCTAGAGGGCTGGGCTGGCAGCGGCAGTAAGTCAGCACTGTGCATACTACGTGATGATGTAGCATGAGATGGACGCATAGTCTGCAGTTCAGCAGGGCCCGATGCCAACCATATGCTCACGCATACGTAGGGCTGGCCCTGCCCCCATTATGTCTTCCAGGGGACTGCAGAATCTTGAATCTCCCATACTCACCTGTATTATTTCTTGTTTAAGATTTATTCACCAGCTTTATGAAGAGATTCACTCTAGGAGATGCATAACAGGTATAGGTTAGCATATTACCTCATAGAATGATTGACAGCCACCTGTGGCTCGCTAAGCAGTAATCCTGATGTGTGCAGGCCCGGATTTATGCATAGGCAACAAAGACACTTGCCTCCAGCACTGAGATTTAGAAAGCATTTTGAAGTCAGCACCTCCTGCCAGTGCACTAATTAGTGCACTAATTATTTAATTGCCCCTTGCAACACAGACCATTAATTATCCCTTGCAACACAAAGGAAATACAGAAGAACTTGAGTCCTTTCTTCTTGACACAAAGGCACCCTCTCCCCCACCACATTACTTGTTTCAGTCTTAAGGTGACTAGACTGTAGTTGTTGCTCCATGTAGACTGGTCCCCTCAATGTTTTTATTTAGAAATGTACCTGCTGCACCATGCAGGCCACCTCCCTCTATTTTTTTAAGCAAAGTCAACCTTTACACTTCAAAATATACAGGGGGCTAACGTTCACAGAGGAGCAGGTACAACTCTAAACAAAGATATGGAGGGGGTTAACCTGCACAGACATACCCCCAACGGGTGCTTCAAATTTTGTGACTATGGGGGAAAAGTGCTTAAATTTGGCCTTGGATATACCTGAATTTCATTGGAAAGCTCTAAAACCAGGGGCAGCCCTTCTTCATTGTCCTGCTGTTGCCTGCTCTTACGAAGCTCTGTCAGTCCCTTCCATTGATTTTCCATACTATAAGAATATGGCATGCTGCTTCTAAAATCCTTGGTAATGTATAAGAAGTGTCTCCCCCATCCCCCTCGTTTCCTCACTACAAGCCAACTGATAGTGGCAGCAACTTTCTCCCCTGATGATCACTGTTGGGTTCGAGCTGGTTTGAAATCTTTAGGGCAAATTTGGAAAGGGATGTCTTTCAGAACCTTTGCAAAGTTGCTGCTACTTTACAGGATTCTGACATATGCCAGTAATCTTTATTTTTATTTTAAAAAAAAAAAAGCAGCCCATAGATTTTACACTCAGTTCCAGAAAAATTATTGGGAAAACACTCACATGCCTTGATTGAAATGCAAAAACCTTTGTGAAATTCTCTTGTTAAGTGAGGATGGACAAAACTGATCTTGATACCAGCAATGTCCTAATTGGCAAATGAAATTGGGATCTGCAGCTCGAGTTAAATGCAGAGGGTATATTGAAACAGAAACATGTTGGCAGATAAAGACCATATGGTCTATCCAGTCTGCCCTTCCATACCAACTACTAAGCTTTATAATGCCTTTTTTTTTCCTTTAGAAATCCCCTATGTTTTATCCCATGCTTTCTTGAATTCAGATACAGACCCTGGCTCTGCTACCTCCACTGGGAGACTATTCCATGCATCTTCCATGCTTTCCATAAAAAGATATTTCTGCAAATTACTCCTAAATCTATCACTTTTCACCTTCAACCTACTGTATGCCCCTTTGTTGCAACACTTTCTTTCAATTGAAATAGGCTCTCCTCCTGTGCATTTATGCCATGGAGGTATTTAAACATCTGTAGCCTATCTTCCCTTCCCTGCCTTTCCTTCAAAGTATACATATTGAGATGCTTAAGTTTGTCCCCATATGCCTTATGACCAAGATCACTGACCATTTTGATAGCTACCCTCTGTACTGATTCTATCCCGTTTATATCCTTTTGAAGGTGTGTTCTCCAAAATATTTCTACAATCTCTCTATGCAGTAAAAGTAATAATACACTCCCACAATCATTCAATATCTCAAACTATAAACATTAATACTTCAACAGGACTAAGATTTCCCAAAACGGGTCCCGCCGTTTTAGTCCTGTTGAAGTATTAATGTTGATAGTTTGAGATATTGAATGACTGTGGGAGTGTATTAATACTCTTTTTATGATATTCCACTCCCAGTGAGGCTATTTGATGCAATAAAAGTAAAGGAGATGATGTATAAGTTGCTCCACTAGACAATTTGATAGCCTCGTTATTTCTCTCAATTTAGTCTCAAAGGACCAGTGAGGATACAGTATGATGGGAGAAGAAAATAATTTGGGATTAGGGGGTATGACATACTGTCATGTATGCAAATATCCATGTTCCTTGAAAATCCTCTCCTGAATTAATGTCTCCAAATGAGTTAATTTTGCACATACCATGACAGCAATTAACCTAAGCCAGCATATGTAGAATATGATCTTGGAGCCTCAAACGTACTGTTAACATTTGCCAAAGTACATGCATCATGCCAAAGAGATCTTCCTTGTGGAAGTCAGAAGATTTGCATTGATTAGATATTCATTTGAAAAGACATGAGAAACGTCATTTCACATCATTTTTAATCCAAACATGGCATTTAAAAAAATATGACATTCTGTACCACCTCCACCCCCCCCCCTCCCCTCTTGTCATCACAGGCAGGCTGGCCTCAAACTGGTAACCATTGAGTTAGAAGGCAGGCATCTTCCAAGAAGAGTTATTATGTCTCCATGAGGCTGGCTCTAGCCAGCCTGCTCTTAATTGTGTCTTGTAATGCTGGTGATATTCCTTTCTGTTTCCTGATTGGTACAAAGTTTGTCTGGTCTCAAATTTTTTACCTTTTGAATCTATTGAGTCTTACTCTACAGGATTACTCTGAAGACTTTTCTTATGCTATTTGCTTGTGTCAGAAATGCAGATCCTGGTTGTCCAATTAATAATGATCAGATTTTCTTAGTAACAAAATCTTGTTTCTACTTCCTGATAAAGATTAGATCAGTTATTTTGTTTTAAGAAGTACTAATAATTCTGGTTTAGGCTCTAGTTATTAGCAAACTCAATTACTGCAATTAACTTTATAATGGACTCACATACAATAATGTAACTCCTCTTCTTATCAAGCAACCAGTGATTGTACAGACATTTAGGGCATGTTCTCCACCACATATGGTAGTTTTTATAAAATAGTGCCTAAACAGGTGCCCGTTTAGGCACCTACTCATGGTGACCTGTTAAATAATTAACCGCTTTGTGAGTTTGGATCCATTGATAGTAGCTTGCTTTGTATAATCTATTTCTATAAGGCCCAGTTCTCCTTCGGCTTATAGGAATGTACAGTCGCAGCATACAATGTGCTTTCCATGCCCACGCTCTGCCCATTCCCCATCTCGTCCTGCGTTGGCCAATTAACAAGCGTATTAGTGTATGGTTATGGATCAGCTCACATGTTGGTGTCGAAGGTGCCCTGTTTCCATGCATTAAAACACCCCGTTAACCAGCTAAAAGGGGCCCTTAGTGTGCTCTAAATTAATTTAATGCACACTAATCAATAGCCCACAACAGGAAAAATCATTAATTTTTCTTCCCTACACACATCCCTGCATCATATGGTTTTTCTTCAGCAGTGATTTCATTGCTTTCACTACTCCATACAGATCATCTTTGTGAAGCAATCTTGAAATTGTTGAACAATCAACATTTTCTCCATTCTTAAGCAGAGACCTCTGTAGTGTTTTTAAATCCTAAGCCTCAAAATGACCTTCTTCTACATTTTCCTTAACTCATAGCTACTGACTTTGGAGGGACATCCTGACTGATTCAGTGTCCTGGTGGTGCCAAACTGTTTCTGCTTGATAATGATGAATCTGACAGTCCCCGAAGGGCTATTCAAACACATTGCAATACGTTTATAGCACCGAGGCTGTACCTTTGAAAAACTGGCAGCTCCAAGTTTGACCTTTGCTTAAAATTCTCTTCATGCAATATAAGAAATTTGATTCTTCATCCAGTAGATTTTGAATTAGCTGAAAAAGGCATTTACACCAGCTCCAGATTTTTCAAGAACACCCATAAATTATATTATTTTGTAATCTGTGCACATAGGGGGTCATCCAGAACATGAATAAGGGGTTTGTATATGTAGTGGGAATGTTTATGTACCAAAAATGTCCCTGTCCGTATTCTGAAACACTGCTAACATGCACATCCAAGGTGCTAGCACGGGGATCTCAGAACGTGGCCAGAAGGAGTGGAACGGGGCGTGGTCAGCCACAGAGATGTATAAAGCATATTCAGGAAAGGCCCATGTATGTTTTACGTGTTTCCCAGAAACATCCACGTTATTTCTGATGAAATGTGGAATAAGGCCCGGACTTAGAAAGCATTCTGCTCTTCTCTTCAATGCATCCCATATTGAAGAATGATTGTGAAAGTATATTTTGAACTGGTGTGACTGCAGTCTGGAAAAACACAAAATGCAGTATTATGGTACAAAAAGAAGAGGTGAGGGAATGAAAGGTATGGAAACATTATAAACACTGTCACGCCCTTGCCCCCTGCCTCAGGCTTAGAGTGGCGAGGTTGCAGTTAACTTCTCTTATAAAGCTTAGATAAACTATCTTTCCCTCAGACGCATGCTGGGAGTTGTAGTTTAGCCTTTTAAGATGAAGTGTAGTCATGAAACCGAAGGTGAAGGCAAATGACAGAATTTATTTCAAAACGCAAAGTCCATGTAGACCGTAACAGGATACTTCTCCATTCATTCGCTCAGGATTATTTACAATGCAGTATTGATGAGCTTCACTATGGCTTCACAGTCATTAACTTTATGCAGCTGCTTAACAATGTAACTGATATGGGAAACACAGCTTCTTCCCTCAACAAAGTAAAAATGTCTTTTTTTTAACTTTGTCTTCGCTAAGCATTTAATAGCACATGTAACAGGTATCTCCCCATTAGAAGAGCAAGTTCCTACCTCCTCTTCGGGCTAGGTTTCAATACACTGCTTCTAGGAGACTTTCACCTTTTCAGCTATCCTTTAGCATAGGGATTCAACGCTAGTAGCCTGGCATAGAGTACAATCCATGGGCATTTCTGGAGACAGTACATCCTGCTCCATAGGTTCAACCTGCATCTCCTCTGGCTCTGATAATGCAGTGCCCTGCTCTGAGCTCTTAAAGTATGTCTCCGGGTGTATTCTCTCTGAGGATCCCCGTGTCTCTCCTGAGCCCAGCTCCACCCGATAAGGATAGATTGTACCTGAAGCTGTGGACACTTCTCCCTGGCTGTATTCACTTGCCTCACTCCAGCCTCTCGGAAACAGTTCTTGGTTTGCTTCTCTGAGTTCCCTCTTGGAGCTCTGCCAATGCTCCCTATTCCAGGCTTGGCTCCTTTGACTCCTCTGCTGAGTCCTGGGCTCCCTCCTCTGAGCTCTCCGAACCTTCTGATCAGGAACCTGAATCTGAACCCGTTCCTGCTCCTCTGCTTCCTGCAGTTCTTGCTTCTTTTCCCTCTCCTGCTTCCTCCCTTGCTTTGACTTTAGCAAAGGTTTATATCCCTGCTTCCAGGGCACTAACTTTTCCTCTCTGCTCAGGTGCTTGTAATTATCTCTCAAGCCTGCAACTACGTCAGCAGAGCTTGGGTGTGGCAGCCTAGGTTTAGTTTCTCTCAGCTTACTTTCTTTATGTAGAAGCTGAAATCCATGCACTGTAGGGATTTCACTTTTCCTCAAAACAAATTCATCACCTTTTCCTATTTCCATAAGCTCAATACAAGCTTCCTTGTCACAACACCCTTACAGAAATATTAAGAAGAGCAATAGTGGTTATTCTGACTATGCTTAAATGTGCTGTTTCTGCTAAAGGAGCCAATCAAAGGAACCCTAACAATTCCCATGTTCTTAAAAAATAGGACTGCTGATGTAGGGATAGTATGGGCATGATCAGGGAAAGGATTCTTGTTTGGGTGAGACATAGAGATCATATATTCAGTCTTGGTACCCCATGCGATTATGTTATGTCATAGCTGCCATGTATAGGTTCAGGGCATCTTTTTGGCAGAATCATGTTTTTTGTGACAGAAAGTGAGAGTGCGTGTGTGTGTGTGTGTGGCTTGAGGGATGCCTGGGGGAATCTGGTGTGCTGATTTGTAATGCAGGAGGGACATGAAAGCCTTGCCAATACCTGGACCGTATGGATGACCTCAGCATCATCAGTCAAAATTGGAGAGGGATCACTATAGCTAAGTGTCAAAATATATCCCTGTCAATAATAAGGGACCCTCCCAGAAAAAGGGCATTCAACAGTGAAACCAGCATTAATGCATGTCCATAATGTACAATTTGTGGGGCCAATGGTATTGCTTTTGAACATGTGTTAATGCCGTTTTGCACTGCTGAATGCTCTATTTCTGAGGGTTCCTTATTATTGACATGGTTATGTTTTGACATTTAGCCATAGGGAACTTATGCTGATTCCTTCTGGATTCTTTTTCACAGGGCACTCAAATAAGATCTGATATTGTTGGCAGTATGATAGGGCAGCCATACTTCCGCTGTGCCAGGCACTTGGAGACATGACTGATGTTGTGCCAACATTCCCCGGATTGTACTATATGGCCTACATCCTTAACCAGGCCTGGATCAATGAGAACTGGGAGAGTGGTGACATATCTGGAATCTGGCTACTTGATTTGATGGCACAGGGTTCTCCCCTCCCATGCTCACATAGGCCTGACCAGGGGAGCCGTGCCACCAAGCAGACTGTGGGAAGGCATACAGGGTTGCCCCACAGATAGTGGATGTATACAGACCGATATACGCCATGAAGGGACAGGTGTAGCTGCTGTGAAAAATGCCAGTACCCATATAGGTGGGCCTCAGATGCCATAGCCAGAGGGCCCTACTACTACTACTACTACTACCACCACCTTTTCAATGCCTTGTTGGAGTCGGGAATGGTGCCAAAGGACTGGAGAGAGGCTCATGTGATCCCTTTACACAAAAGAGGAAGTAAGGATGTGGCTGAAAATTACAGGCTGGTTAGTTTAACTTTGGTGGTGAGTAAATTATTGGAAATGCTGCTGGAAAATAGTGAGGTTTCTGGAGTCCAGTGGATTACAGGATCCGAGGCAGCATGGATTCACCAGAGGCAGGTCTTGTCAATCAAACCTGATTGATTTCTTTGACTGGGTGACCAGGGAGTTGGACTGAGAGAGAGCCCTAGATGTGTATTTAGATTTCAGTAAAGCCTTTGACACCATTCCTCACAGGCGACTTATAAACAATCTGAGCACCCTAGGGATGGACCCTAAAGTTACTGCTTGGGTTGAAAATTGGTTGAGTGGGAGGCAACAAAGGCTACAGGTAAATGGAGCACATTCTGAGGAGAAGGAGGTTACCAGTGGTGTGCCCCAGTAATCTGTCCTTGGTCCGATTCTTTTTAACATCTTTGTTAGTGATATAGCGGAAGTACTGTCGGGTAATGTTTGCCTTTTTACGGAAGATACCAAAATCTGCAAGAGTAGACACCCAGGAAAGTGTAGATAACATGAGGAGGAATCTAGTTAAACTTGAAGAATGGTCTAGAATTTGGCAGCTGAGATTTAATGTTAAAAAATGCAAGATCATACATTTAGGCTGCAGCAATCCAAGGGAGCGATATAGTATAAGGGGTGCCATGGCAATGCAGCTCCATTGAAAAGCTTTGACTGAGTTAATTGGGAAGGTCCTGTATGTTCAGGCTGGGCTGAATCATAGTCCCGACTTGCACATACAGGACTGATCGTGATTCTGATCCCACAGGGCTAGACGTGCCCCATAGGATCAGAATCGCGATCTCCTCTGTACATCCAGCTCAGACCAGGATCTATGTCTGGGACAGAATGAGTCTGATAGTATTCAGAGTGCAGGGTTGTAATAATATAGATTATAAAAAGTGGAGGAATAAGCTGCCTATTGAAGGATAAGGCGGTATACAAAACTGTCTAAATAAATAAATATAGTTCTTGTTGTTTGCTTTTTGCCATTTGTTATTATTGCATCAGTGACCTAAGGTTTAACTAAACACTTGTTCAGGATGCAAACATGGACAGGTATTTTGAGAAGGGAGGAGGTGTGTGAGGAATCTGAGTGCCTTGGGCCTCCCAGTGTATGCTAGTTCTTATTCAAAGAATTCTGAAATTTAATTCCAAGAGTAAAGACCCAAAGACATAAAAAAACCCTTGTAAAGGTATACCCCCAGCCTGACCAGCAGCATAAGAGCTGCTGTAGGACTGCACCACAGGCAGGAGGTTACATATATATCTCTCTGATTTTCCCTTACTACTCTTTGAACATTCTTGCTGCAGGTCACAGGGCTGGGATCCCTGTGGCCATAAGTAACTGGGTGCCCAGTTTGGGGACTCCCTACCCTTTCCCTATGTTAGGCTGGGGCATTGAGGGGGTAGTAGGGCAGGCAAGGTCCTTAGGCTGAAGGTAGCTTGGGAGGTAGTTAGGCATCAAAAAGGGAGGAAGGGTGGGGAGGTCAGTGCGGATGACAGTCAGAGGGTTGGGAGGAAGAGGGCAGTGAGGGGTTCTCTAGGGAGGATTTTTATTTGAAATCCCTTCTCATCAGTGTTGGAAGGGATTTCATTGGGTATGAGGGAGTGACATGGGAAATACGAGGGATGGGGATGGGCTAGCAGCAGGCATTACTTTTCATCTCTTTCAGCTAGTTACTATTGTGTGGTATTATATTAACACATACTAATGTGTTATTAGTAACTAGATCCCATTGCATAAAATGGGACCAGCAGTAAAATAACATACATTAGTGATGCTGGCATGTGCTAAATAACATGGTAGCAAACATTAGTAACCTTCACAAGTATTTTATTTACAGTTCCACCGCTGCCCTATCTCCTTCCACAAACATATGTAAAGTAAGGTCCTGTAAGTTTGTTTAACTAACAGTTATTTTTAATTCTCTTTTCAGCTTTATTGCTCTGACTACCTTCCATGCTTAGCTCATTTTTCTTTGTCTGAGATCTCTTATACCCTTTTTTCTCACCTTTCCAGCTAGCTCTTTTGAAAACCACTAGATCCTGCAACTCAGCACCTTTTTCCCATAAGCTGAGGTATGCCACGAGGCTCCCTGCTAGCACTTATCCTATTTCATCTATTTCTTAGCCCTTTAGCCAACATAGCTCAAGTATATGGCGTCAGTGGATTTTTTTGCTGATCATCCATCTGGTCTATTTTAGCTCTCACTGTACTTGACAGACACTGTCCCTTCATCTAGTCCTTTGAATTAGATTTGATCCATTAGACCATTTTTTTAAAGAAGCATTAACAATTCTTGTCCACACGCTGGTTATTAGCAAACTCAATTACTGTAATTCACTCTATAATGGACTCACATACACTAATATGAAACATCTTGAAATTATCCAAAATCTGCAGTCAGGCTCACCTCATATGCGTAGCTTTACACCCATGTAGCTCGTCTTCTCATCAAAGAAATACTGGGCATTTATAGGGCTAAATTGAATATTTTGTTGCTGGTTTTCAAGACACTTCCATCTGGTTTCCTTTGCTACCTCTCGAGCTTACTCCAACACGCACCCTGAGGTTTCAAGCAGATAATCTCCTTGTCCGTCCTGCACCTAGTTGGGCTGTACTTGAAGTCATTTTTCATTCTGCATTTTAATTTTTAACCTCACATTTATGGAATGCATTGCCCTGATACTTTTGTCTTGAAACTTCACAAAAAAAAAAAAAGTTTCATCCTTGAAAGCACATTTCTTCTCCCAGGCTTTTCCAGATTGTCCTGGGTCTGTTGGGTTGCAGTGGGGAAACACTGCCACTTGCCTTTTTTCTCTATTTTTTTTAAAAATTTCTTCTTTATGGCTAAGTCTTTAAAAATATGTATTAGCTGCTTCTTCCCCTTTTTCCTTTCTTCAGTTCGAACATTTCAAATATTATTTAGTTTCTTGCTGTAAACCATCTTAATGCCCCATGAAGGGTAGTATAGTATTTATTTATTTAACAGCTTTTTTAATACCGCTTTATCCTTTGGGCAAAGCAGTTTACATTGAAACAGAACATTTACAATGAACAGGAGAGAGAACTTGGTTTAACTTTGAAATATAAATGAGGGGGAACTATGTATTATATTATACAGGGGATGTGAGGCAATGGAGTTTGAGGGGGAGGAGGGAACAGATCAAAGTTATGTTTGAGGGTTGCATTCTCTGAAAATTTGGTTTTGAGGTCTTTTCTGAAGGAGGCTGAATTGGTTGTAGTTTAAGCTTTCTGGGACAGAGTTCCATATTAGCAGTGCATAGAGAGAGAATGCTCTCTTAGATGAAGTGGTGTTGGTTCTTGTGTACGTCAGCGGAGTCTGTAGCATGTTTCTTGAGTTGGATCGTTGTCCTCTATTGGCAGGTGTGATTCTTGATCAGGGTTTGTAGGTGTAGTGGTAAAGTCATTGAGGATTTTGAATGCTGTGATGATAGATTTGAATTCTATATGTTCTGTTATGAGGAGCCAATGTAACTGCTTGAGGAAAGGAGTGATATGTTTTGATCTTTTTGGATTGAGGAGCATTCTTGCAGCCATGTTGAGTGCAAGTTGGAGAGTTTGGTATGGCCTGGAAGATGATATTACAGTAATCAAAATGGGGGAATATAGTTGCTTGGAGGACAGAGCAGAAGTCATGTTCTGATAGGAGTGGCTTGAGGTTCTTGATTATTTTTAGCTTAAAGTATATGCTCTGTGTTATGTTTTGTATGTGTGTTTTGAAGGTAAGGCATTGGTCCAGAATAACTCCAAGGTATTGTATGCTTTGTTTCACTTGGATATGTGTTGGTATAGGTATGGCAGATGATGGCATGAAGGTAGTGTCTCTAGTGATGAACATAGCCTTGGTCTTCTTCAGATTTATGTTTAGGTTCTGACTGTTGAGCCAGTTTCAGAGTTTGGAAAAGCAGCTTGTTATTTGTGTGATATTGATACTTGTGTTAATAGTTGTGTATATCATTACATCATCTGCATAGATGGGGTAGCAGATGTTGCAGGACTTGATTATGTTACATAATGGTTGCAGGAAGAGGTTGAATAGTAAGACTGAAAGGGTAAATCCGAAAATAAACAATGAACTATATTGCTCTCTCTTTTTCTCTGACTATTATTGACTATCATAATGTAATGATTTATTGTCATTAAAGTAGAACTTTTTGATTTATTCATGTTCTACATTGCCTGGATCTTTCCACTCTACCAGTGCCTCCTTAACAAAGTGAATAATCTTGACTTCTAAGGACACTGACCTTTGTATGATCTCTTTTTGTCTTATTTTAACCACACACTCTGGTGACCTCAAGTGACTACCTATTGTGACATTAGAGATATTGGGTTTTTTTTTTAAAGCTCTGGCTACGTGACATTTAGAAAGGAAGCTAGATATTCAGCACCAGAATCTGGATAGTCTCCAGCGCTATCCAAATAGCCTTGATATTCAAACCACTATCTGGATAGCAAAAATTGTATAAACATAGGCTTCTTTTTTTTAGCCTAACTTTGTTGTTCATTGTTATCTGGTTAGCAGTCTTGAGCTATCCGATTAGTGACAATATTCAAACTCCACCCATGGATCGCCCTGGCATTATCTGGATAATGCTGAAACAGTGTTCAGTGGTACTATTTGGATAGCACCTCTGAATACCACACTAGCAGGCACTTATCCAAGTAGCAGATGCTGCCGACTGGATTAGTGCTTTTGAATACTGGCTAATTCTTCTTATTTGTAATAGTCCCCTCTTCTGATTGTAGTTATGGCCCGCTGGAGGACCATGCATGGTAAAGATCAAGGGTCTCTATTCTGTTTCTGCAGTAGTGTTCTAGTTGACACTTAACAGATTCACTTCTCTCAATAACACCTCCCCATCCACTGTAATGTTTGGATAGCTATGACTAAATCTCTAACTTGCTGCTCTGCCTGTGTAACAATTGTAATTATTACAATGGATAAGGTGAAGAGGAACTGAAGAGAGATATACATTTATGGATTTGGGTGAAATAGTTACGTACCATCTCTGTACTTAAGATGACTAAATTGCTTACTGACCCACAATATGTTTATGGATTAATCTCATCCAAGTTCAAGACCGTGACCCACTAAGCTGCAATTTCTGAAGACTCCTTATCTTCTCCTTCCTTATGTTTCTTCTCTTCTTCTGTTGCAACTGTCTCCTGTAATATCTGTCAATATTCAATGATGACTCTGGCCTATTCAGATGTCAGGCTCTGCTTTAAGTGATGTATTCATGGGAGAGGGTTTGGTCCAATGTGCTTATATAGGGTTGTCTGGGGTGGAGGTCTGGGTGCTCTGGATGTTTGAAGGGTTGTGTCCGTCTTGTTGCCCTTCTAGCCCCCCCTTATAGACAAGACTGGGCTGATAACCATTTAAAAGCAGATATATACCTGCCCAGGACTAGTACAGAGGTGGTGGGTAACTATTTCACCAAAATCCATAAATATATCTTTGCTGTCTCTCTATATCACCTCATCCATTGTAATAATTTATAAATATTACACCTGCATTGGAGGTCTACAGTTTGAAATATGTAAATGAATGCATCATTTCTCTTTTCTAAAATAACCCAGTATGTCTCCTGCCTTTCTCATAGCTCCTTCAATTTTATGGTTCCTTTCTGCCTATCCATTTGTTCTTCAACAGATTATAAACCCATCCATAGCTATGTGATGATAACAGTATCCAGCTATACGTCTAGGATCTAATTACCCATACCGATAGGTGGGGAAGAAGAAGACAAGAGAACCTGGGTACCCAGTCTATTTGCACTTATTATTATTTAAAATGCCTATATCCTGCACCATCACACAGTTCTGAGTGAGTTATACATACAATTAAAAATAAACCACAATGGACAGCAAAAGAACAATAGTTCTAGTGGCAGTTTATATTACTCAACCAGGGCTATAATGAAAATGCCTGGGTCCATGTCTCTGCCTAACTGAATTTACCTAGCTGAAGATATTTGTTATGTCTGAGTGCCCTCTGATCTCAGAGCTCGAGCATCTGTCTAAATCTTAAAATTATATTTATATATTGTGGAACATCACTGTTCCATGATCCAATAAACCAATATTGTAAAATTGTATTTGACTCTCCACAAAATGGGTTGCTAACGGGAAGCTAGGCATGGAGAAATATGAAGTGGAGAAGTAGCCTAATGATTACAGCAGTGGGCCAAAACCAGGGAAGTCAAAGTTCAAATCGTACTGCTGCTCCTTGTTATCTTGGGCAAATCACTTAACCATCCATTACTTCTGGTAAAACGTAGATTGTATGCTGTCTGAGAATAGGAAATGTTCACCAGGAGGAGAACAGCACACTGCCACGTAATTATGTGCAGAAAACAGTACAAAGACGTGGGCAGTATTTAAAACTCATAACTTTTTATTGGTCCTTATATAATGCAAGGGGGGCCAAACCCAACACAGGCCGAGTTTCGTAGGTACTTCTTCAAGGGTGAGACACACCATAAAGCTATAAAAACATCAAAAACAAATTGATAATAACTCCTCGAAAAATTACATCTAATAAACATAAATTAAAATTAAAAGCATAAATAAAAACATGTAGATAAGAACATAAACAAGTGGCAACATGAAAAACCTTGTATATTAACCACAACATAAAACTGGGGGCCCCACCTCAACCTCAGGGTGGGCACTGTACCTGCACAATGTGAGTGTCTGTGGCTACTCTGTGGCAGTGCCACACACGGTCTGTCCCCCCTACAGGGCCGAGGTGCTGTGGGGGTGCATACCCGCTCTTGTGCCCATCTCTCGACTGCTGATTTGCATGTGCAGTGCATCATGGGTATGGGTGGGTTAACCCTATCCTGGTAACCACAGCAGAATGTGGGTGTGGTGCCGTGCAGTCCTCCTGTAGCCAGCCAGTTGTTTTGTAGCAGCTCTAGCCCACTGGTTACTACACTGCCTGTGGAGCCAGAGGTCATGGGTCCTAAACCCACAGTGGGGTTCATCAATAGGGCTGTCTTAGGCATTGTCTGTTTTTATTGTATATTAGTTCTGCCAGCAGGGCCACCCTCAGGGTACTGTCCCCTTAGGGTGGCTCATAAGGCGCCCTTATTCGGCGCCCTATAAAGCGCCTTATAAGGTGCCTTATATGGTGTCCTATAGGGGACATTATAGGGTGCCTTGGCAGACAGCGCACTTTATAATGTGCCCTATGGAGTGCCCTCTAGGGTGCCTTATGTGGCACCTTAGGTTACGCCACTGTGAGGATGTGTTTGCTGGCAGCACTATTCAGGTACAAGTAACCTTCCTCACAGCCCACTACTTAACCCTTTCCAGGCCAAGCCCAGTACTTTCGGGATCAAAACCTCTGCCTATATATTCCTATCAAATGGTATAGCATACATGACCATGCCAGAGGGAACGTCACTATTGGAACATATTGGATACGACGGGTACAATTTTCCTGACATGTGCAAACATTAACCCAGTTGCAGAATGTGGATAAAATATTATAGTAGGCCTTCAAAGGGTTGCACATGATGCCTCAGCCAGCCTTCTTCATTGGGCACACTGGGGAATCGAACCCATGACCCTTGTACCATCAGTCTGTGTAGTAACCATTGTGCTACAGCTCTGTTTCTGTATTTGGGTGTCTGCGCTCTGTCCTAAGCTTGCGCGCAGTAGCGCGCGTGCTGTAGCGATCGTTGCTGCGCGGCACGCACTAACGCGCGCACCTGCGCATTATCGGTTACAATGTACCGCCCATGTCCTTTTATGGCTTTCCTTCCACTAACGCGGCTCCTAACGCGAATTGCACTAACGCAGTTTAGTAAACATACCCCTATGTGTAAAACAAAGAAATGAATGGGCCCAGCCGAGATATAAAAGAATTTATTCTAAAAGAATATATTTTTCTTATAAAAAGAGAAGAAGGAAAAAAACATACAAGAATGCCGGACACCAAACCCGTGCCGCGTTGTGAACCCTTTAAATTGAAAAAAACGCCGGTGCGTGCGTGTCTATAAATTCCAGTTTGACCGTGGGAAAAAAAGGGAACGGGTCATATAGGTATATTGAGACACCATATTATGTGAAGGCCATGAACCGAGGAATCAAAAAAAAGGGGGTAAGAAATGAAGTGATCGTATACCCATTCGAAAAATGAAAATATGATTTTAAAGAAGTGAAAAACTATTGTGATACCAAAAAAATGCAGGTGCACTGATGATACACCCGCGGATGATGCCAAGGAGTACTGTATTGCAAAAATACCCCATGTCAACTTAAAGAATATGATACCCCATGTAAACCTGACGTGTATGATGCGTTGTTTTATGTGAACAAATAAACTGTCCTACCATTAAAAATAATAAATAAATAAATAGGTAAGCAAATTGGATAAAACTACCTACATAAGGAACAATGTGTTATAAATGTGCCTTATATGAAACTGAAATATAAAAAGTTACTTAGCATAGACAAATACGCACATCTAATAAAAAAATAAAAAAATTAGAGAAATAAATAAAATGGATAAAACCAACATACATGGAGAAATGCCTGCTAAGACCATATAAAGAAATAAAAAGTAAAAAAGTGATAATGATAAAATACTAAAACACTGACGGACAAATCAAATAAAATGACTTTTCTAGAAACAAACCCCTAACAAGTAAAAAATGAATAAATGTTGAATAAACAAATAAATAAATAAATAATGGAACTAAAAGTAGATCATAACCATGAAAATGAATGATCAAAGAAACACAGAAAAATCCCTTTCCAAATTTAACCCGTGTGGTGTCAATGTGTTGAGGGAAATGTCTCTCAGACCTGCTTAGTGTGCCGGTGACTTGCACATCGGGTGCACGCCTCTTCTCTCTTGCCTCCATAAAGTGGCTAGATGGAGGTGGGGGGGGGCGCCCAATGTGCAACTCTCACAGGGCGCTTTTCACCGTCGGTAGGCCCTGCATGGTTTAATGGGAGAAAGCCAACATGGCTTTAGCCAAGGGAGGTCTTGTCTTACTAATCTGTTATATTTTTTGAAGGTGTGAATAAACAGGTAGACAAAGCTGAGCCAGTCATTATAGTGTATCTGTATTTTAAGAAAGCCTTTGACAAGATCTCTTATGAGAGATTCTTGGCAAAATTAAAAAATCATGGAATAGGAGGCAATGCAATATATTGTGTGTCAGGAATTGGTTAAAAAATAGAAAGCAGAGGGTATGGCTAAATGACTAGTTTTCCCAATGGTGAAAGGTGGAGTATCCCAGGGATCAGTGCTGGGTCCGTTGCTTCTTAACAAATGCGTAAATGACCTGGAAATGGAAATTACGAGTGAGTTAATCAAATTTGCAGATGACACAAAATTATTCAGTTGTTAAAACCAAAGAGGATTGTGGAAAATTACAAAAGGACCTTGATAAATTGGAAGACTGGACGTTCAAATGACAGATGAAATTTAATGTGGACATGTGCAAAGCTGTGCACCTAGGAAAGAACAACCCAAACTATGGTTGCATGAGGCAAGGTTCCATAGAGGGAGGAGTAGCCTAGTGGTTGGGGCAAGGTACTTCAGGCCAGAAGGTCGGGGGTTCAAATCCCACTAGAGGACAGCAACCTTGGGCCGGAACGACTGGGGTTTCTAGTCCCACAGATGCTCCTTGTGGTCTTGGGCAAGCCACTTAACCCTCCATAGCCCATGTTCCCTGTAAGTATTAGTGTATGTGTCTCATATCCCCGCGTGTTAAATGTATCCCCCAATTGTGTTGTGACCGCTTTGATTGAAGGATAAGGCGGTATACAAAACTATCTAAATAAATAAATAAATAAACATTAGGAATTACCACCCAGGAAAAAGATTTAGGCCTCATTGTGGATAACATGTTGAAACCCTCCTCCCAGTGTGCAGCGGTGGCCAAGAATGTAAATAGAATGCTAGGAATCATAAGGAAAGGAATGGAGAATAAAACAAAGAATGTTATAATACCTCTGTATCGTTTCATGGTATGACCACGCCTTGAATATTGTGTGCAATTCTGGTCACTGTATCTTAAGAAGGATATAGCGGAATTAGAAAGATACAGAGAAGAGCCACCAAAATGGTAAAGGGGATGGAAGGATACATCTATAAGGATAGACTTAAAAGGTTAGGACTATTCAACCTGGAAAAGAGATGGGTGAGGGGAGATATGATAGAAGTCTATAAATTAATGAATGGAGTAGAACGGGTAAATGTAGATCAATTGTTTATGTCATCAAAAAGTTGAAAGACTAGGGGACATGCAATGAAGCTACAGTGTATAACCCATTTAAGACAAATAAGAGAAAATATTTTTCACGCAAAGTGTAATCAATCTCTGGAATTCGTTACTGGAGAATTGTGGTGATGAGAGTGATCAGGAAAGAATGGAAATAGAGGAAAATGGTACTTGTGCCTTTAAAACTACTGACAGCCAAGCTTTGCACAGAGGTAGAAAAACTACTTTGAAAAAAAGTCAAGCCAAGCCATGCCCTAGCTCTGACGAGGAGGCAGGCTTGCTTACTGATTATGAGCACACATGCAAAGAAAAAGGTGTGGCAGGAAAGAAACAGGTTTTTAAACCTGTCTCCAAACAGAGCACAGGGGAGAAGAAGATAGAGAGCACACGGAGGTTACAGAGTTCACAGAGGAGTTCTCAGCATGCCTGGAGGAAGAAAGTTCCCAGGAGGAAGGAGCTCAGGGAGTTAGGAGAGCTGAGAGCCACGAGGAGGCTGACTTTCATTTGCTGAAGGCTGAAAGCAGAGAAGGAAGCACTCCATATCTGAGAAAAACTTCCAGACCTAAAGCCAGCAGACGGTTAGTTGGAAAGGCTACAAACCAGCTGGAACAGGTACCTCTGTCCAATATTCCAGACCCTATGCTGAAAGGTCCAACTGCTAGAAGGTGGGTGGATACGTTCCTTTGGGGAAAGAACCGTAACCCAGCCACAAGCAGGGCAGAAAATGTGGACACGCTAGAGACTTTAAAGCAAGCATTAGAAGGAGGGAAAGCTCACTCCTCGAAGTTAAATGTTCATGACCAGAAACAGAAGTTATGGAATGAGTTTTATGAATTCCTACAAGCCAGAAAGTTTGAAGAAACTGTTGAGTCCAAAGATAAGCCAGCTGTAGTACCAGAACCCATGCAGATTGATTGCTGTGAGTCACAATCCATTCCAGAGGACTCTCTAATAGATTGCTCTCTTTGCTTTAAAGAAGCTTGAAAAACCTGTAAGCAGGGTTAAAAAAAGGTTTTGGAAAAGAAGAAAATGACCTTTGCTGAAATTGCTTATAAGGCTGTGCTGTGTTTTGCTTTATTGAAGATAACAGTTTTTGTTAAAGAGACTTGTGCTCAGTTTACCTTCAGTTCCAGTTTCCTTACTTTACTTTTCTGTTATTGGAGAAGTATCCATTGTGTTTGTGTGCCTGAACTTTAATGCGTTTGGAAATCCACAAAATAAATATTCTTGTTTGCCTCAACCAACGGTTGCACAACTACAGTTATTCTTTGAGTGTGAATTATCTACTACAAGTCCCAGGGTGCATTGCTGGCGACGAAGAATAAAGTTGCATTTAAGGACAGATGAAAGGCAGCCCATAGCTGTAAGCCTTAGGCCCAGGCTAGGGTCCCACAGAATATAGTAAAAGCTGTTAGAATAGCTGGGTTTAGAAAAGGTTTGGACAAGTTCTTGGAGGAAAGGTCCATAAACCATTATTAAAAATGATCCGGGAAATCTACTGCTTGCCACAATACAAGCATGTGGAACCTGTATGTCTTTTTGGGAACCTGCTAGGTACTTGTGACCTGGATTGGCCACTCTAGGTAACGGGATACTGGGTTTGATGGACCTTGGTCTGACCCAGTATGGCATAACTTAAGAGGTGTCATAAGCGAATGCAGAAGTGCATTAATTCGGGGGGGGGGGGATTACTTTAAGGGGACAATGCGTAATTTCTCTGTAGATTTTGTAATAAAGCATTTATGGGACAGTCTCGTTTCTTTTTTGTCACACCTCGTATGTTCTAAACATCAGTTAAATAATGTATACAGTAATATGGTAAATGGCCTAGTGGTCGGGGCAAGGTACTTCAGGCCGGAAGGTCGGGGGTTCAAATCCCACTAGAGGACAGCAACCTTGGGCCGGAAGGACTGGGGTTTCTAGTCCCACAGGTGCTCGTTGTGGCCTTGGGCAAGCCACTTAACCCTCCATAGCCCATGTTCCCTGTAAAATAGTTATCTCCAAGTTATAATGCCCCATTCAATGTAATTTCAGTTTGTTCAATGTAAACCGCACTGATACAGAATAGTGCGGTATATAAGAGAATGTAAATAAATAAATATATGCCCACATGGGTCCCTTCAATAAGTCATTAAACAGTTTCAAGAGAAAAGGACATCCTTCTATGCCCTATCTATTATGTCCTTCTGTTACCCTAAAAAAGAAAAAAAATCTATTGAATTGTGCAAAGGCCAGATGTTTTATATTAGGACTAAATCACACAGGTGGGTATTGCAAAAGAGAATCAACTGGCCTACACTTAGCCCCATTTGGCCCAACAAGCTATGTGGCAGTGGGCATGTTGTTCCCTTGACCAGGTTAGTGTGGTGACTGGGTTCTGATAATACTTTCCATTAAGTGTGGGTGATAAATTAATATTAACACACTCCTGTGACTCTACCTGTTTTTTTCTTTATATTTGCATAAAACCCCCTCAGTGCTTACAGAGCTCTATATTTTGAGCAATATAGAGTGACACAAAAATTAAAATGAACAAGATTCACAACAGCAGAAAGCAAAAGAAAGTTTCTGAAAAAATGACTTTAGATATACTGTCACCTCAAACAGCAGTTAAGCCTGAACAACCACTAACTTGGCTACGATAAAAAGCAGTTATTTTCTTTGTAATTATAAGGTGTTGTGCTTTTAGCTGCTCTCAACATGCTTATATGGTCGGTAGAAAGACTAGGCATTGAAGCCCAATCTTCTAATTGCAGATGTAGCAATCAAGGGAAGGTGATTTTAAAAAATAAGCTAAAAGACAAGACATAAACAGAACACTATGTACCCATAAGCATTTCTGGTGCAATGTGGAAAATAAGATTGCTTCCTGACCTCACATATGGAGATCACCTCAAATACTTGAAAATGCACCTTTCTCAAGAATGTATTCATTCTCTCTTATTTTTTTCTAGAAAGAAATAGACAGCTTTCTTTGTCTAATCATCAATAAAAGTTTGAATCCTTTCTGATGATGCAGTCCCTGAAAGTGGGGGGTACCGAATAAGCTGAAAGGAGAATTGGGCAATGCCAAGGAAGAAAAAAAAAAGAGAACTCTACACACGTTAAGTCCAAATGACAGGAATATACTCATTTCTTCCACAGAGGGCACATAATGCCATATGTTAGCACTATATACTTTTAACATAGCTTGTCAGTCCAGACAAGTGATTGCCAGCTACTGTAAGTTTGAACTTCGACTTTAAAAAGAAATTAGAAATGGGGAACAGTAGTTCAGAAGGTAAGTAGTAGGTACAGATACTGTTGCCAACATTATGCATTTGTATTTTAAAATTACAAAATGAGAATGGATAGAAGAACAAATATAGCCTGAAACCTGAAACAATGCTGTTTGTCTCCTCTGCTCACTGTATGATTAATGCTAGCACGTGCTAAATGCAACTCTTACACTTTATGTTCACAAGAGACAGAAGGTCTAACCTTTCTTCTTCCACCATTCTCCTACTCCAAACTAAAAAATGTGAAAGGCGTGGCTATTGTGATCTAAAAAACACATGGGAGTACCTTTACTAAAGAGCATTAAGGGAACAGTGGATTTTGAGCGATAGCAGCGTTAAGGTTATTTGTGTGCGATAAAGGCTAAGGGTGGGTAGTAGGCGTTCCGTCAGTACGGATGCAAGGGACCGCTTAGCGTGTGCTAATAGGACGCTGAACTTTAAGTGCTAAGCATGCACCTTAATATCCAAAAACAGCACTTATGTTAACGCTGGATAAGGGAGCCCCAGCGAAGGTCAATGTAAAGGTGCATGATGGAAGGACAGGTGGGAGCTGATGGACCCGACAGATCCATGGCCATCCTATGTGTCAGTCAGTAACTGGGATGAGCATGTGGGAGGAAGCTGGACTGATTGAGTGAGGGGTGCCCACAGAAATTGCTGTAATGTCAGTGTGTGACATAGGATGGGGAAGACGTGTCCACCTGCAGAGCCAGAATCACCCCAATGTGGGCAGCAAAAGGATGACTGAGCAGGAGTGGTGACGTGCACATCAGTCACAAAATATCAAACAACCGACATGCCACAGAGGACCTGACAGCAGTCTGGCAAAAACACAACACATTCCTATACCTTGAATGCCTCACCAATGACATAACCAAACAGGTGTGTGCACAACCAACCATCCACTAAACCTGCTCCTTTCCTGTTAAGTGTAATGGTCAACTCCAGGACATTATGAATCCTCCAAGGTTTATATTCTTGTCATAATGCACCTCCAAATCTGCTGATATGTAAACCATTTTGAGTGTAGGATAAAGAGATCTGAAAAAATGCATAATGAATAAAAAGAATAGAGATGGCGATAGACAGGCTTGTTTAAGCGGCACAGGTTACATAAGAACATAAGATATGCCATACTGGGTCAGACCAAGGTCCATCAAGCCCAGTATTCTGTTTCCAACAGTGGCCAATCTAAGTCATACGTACCTAGCAGTTTCCCCAAGGGACACAGGTTCCACAATGCTTGTATTGGTTCAAGCATTGATATCCTGGGTCCCTTCTTAATAATGGTTTATGGACCTTTCCTCCAGGAACTTGTCCAAACCTTTTTTAAACCCAGCTACACTAACAGCCTTTACTACATCCTCCGGTAACAAATTCCAGAGTTTGATTACACGTTGAGTGAAAAAATATTTTCTTTTATTAGTCTTAAATAGTTTACCCTGTAGCTTCATTGCATGTCCCCTAGTCTTTCTATATTCTGATAAGGTAAACAATCGATCTACGTTTACCCGTTCCACTCCGTTCATTAATTTATAGACTTCTATCATATCTCCCCTCAGCCGTCTCTTTTCCAGGTTAAAGAGCCCCAACCTTTTTAGCCTTTCTTCATAGGAGTAGCCTTCCATCCCCTTTACCATTTTGGTGGCTCTTCTCTGAACCTTTTCTAAAATCGCTATATCCTTTTTAAGATACGGCGACCAGAATTGCACACAATATTCAAGGTGCGGTCTCACCATGGAGCGATATAGAGGCATTATAATATCTTTTGTTTTATTTTCAATTCCTTTCCTTATCATACCTAGCATTCTATTTGCTCTCTTGGCCGCCGCTGCACACTGGGCCGAGGGTTTTAACATGGTATCCACAATGACGCCTAAATCTTTTTCCTGGATGGTGGTTCCTAATGTGGAACCTTGCATCGTGTAACCATAGTTTGGGTTGTTCTTCCCTAGGTGCATAACCTTGCACTTCTCCACATTAAATTTCATCTGCCATTTTGATGCCCAGTCTTCCAATTTATCAAGATCCTCTTGCAATTTTCCACAATCCTCCTGGGTTTTAACAACTTTAAATAGTTTTGTGTCATCTGCAAATTTGATAACCTCACTCGTTATTCCACTTTCCAGGTCATTTATGAATATGTCAAAAAGCAGTGGACCCAGCACAGATCCCTGGGGTACACCACTATTCACCTTTCTCCATTGTGAAAATTGGCCATTTAGCCCTACCCTCTGCTTTCTATCTTTTAACCAGTTCCTGATCCACAATAGTACACTGCCTCCTATCCCATGACTCTTTAGTTTTGCCAAAAGTCTCTCATGAGGGACCTTGTCAAAGGCTTTCTGAAAGTCCAGATACACAATATCAACCGACTCACCTTTGTCCACCTGTTTATTCACTCCTTCAAAAAAACATAACAGATTAGTAAGACAAGATCTTCCTTGTCTAAAGCCATGTTGGCTGTCTCCCATTAGGTCGTGACTATCTACATGCTGAGTAATTTTATTCTTTATGATGGTTTCTACCATTTTTCCAGGTACTGATGTCAGGCTCACCGGTCTGTAGTTTCCCGGATCACCCCTCGAACACATTGGCGATCCTCCAATCCTCAGGTATTAGAGATGATTTTAATGATAGTTCACAGATTACTGATAGCAGGTCTGCAATCTTAAATTTCAGTTCTTTCAACACCCTTGGATGTATACCATCCGGCCCAGGTGATTTGCTACTCTTCAGTTTATCTAATAGTTGTAAGACATCTTCCCGATGTATCGATATTTCCTTCAATTCTTCCACACCTTTAAATACCACTTCAGTCATGGGTAACATCCCTACATCTTCCTCAGTAAAGACCGAAGCAAAGAATTCATTCAGTCTCTCCGCTATCGCCTTGTCGCCTCTTAGTGCTCCTTTAACCCCTTTATCATCTAATGGACCAACTGACTCTCTAACAGGTTTTTTGCTATGAATGTACTTGAAAAGGTCTTTATTTTCGCGTTTTTGCTTCCGCAGCAAGCTTCTTCTCAAATTCTCTCTTTGCCTGCCTTATCAATGCCTTGCATTTGACTTGCCAGTGCTTGTGCTGTTTCCAGGTTTCATCGTTTGGCTCTTTTTTCCATTTCCTGAAAGATGCTTTTTTGGCAACAACAGCCTCTCTGACCTCACCTTTAAACCATGCTGGCAGTTTTTTGGACTTCCTTCCACTTTTCTTAAAGCGTGGAATACAGCTGGTCTGGTCTTCCAAGATAGTATTTTTCAACAACACCCAAGCTTGATGTACGTCTTTAACCTTTGCAACTGTTCCTTTTAGTTTTTTCTTAACTGTTTTCCTCATTTCATCAGTCTCCCTTTCGAAAGTTAAAGGGTAGTACTGTGGAATGGGGAAAAAGTGAAAAGCTAAGGGGGCTAAGCAGCCCTCTATGTCCCTCTTGGCCTCAACGCCATTACCTTTGCAGGTCTTAGGACCACTGAATTCTTTTTTCTCTCGCATACCGTGGCATCCAGCCCTATGTTGCAGTCATCAGAGGTGGAGACCTCTGCATTTGCTTCGGTCATTGAATCCATCTCCCCAGGGTCTGGGAATGCCACAAAGGTTTTCTGCTGGCAAGAGGTTCCTGTGTCAATGAAGCACATGGAGGTTCTCATGGTGGTGGACTCAGTCTGTAAGCAGGAGCTTGTCCCAGATTGATTGGAGGTGACTTCCGGAACAGCTGCAGAGGGCAGAGACCTCAGTGATGATGGCAGAAGGAAGGGTAGCAGGTTTAGCTGCCTTGAATGTGCTTGACATGGTACAGAGCAGAGTGGAGGATGTGCCTCTGGAAGCGGGAGTTTCTCCATCTTCCTTCCCAGTGTCCCCAGAGGTCATAACATTGGAGTCCATTTGGTCTCCAATCATGCAACTCAGGGAGGACCTTGTGCTGCAGATGTCTAGCTTGTGCACTCAGGTTTTGAATAACTCCACTGCCATTTAGGAGAACGTGATCAAATTACTTCTTTTCAAATGGTTGCATCTGATTTACAAACTAAGGTGTTGGTACTGGAAGGATACTCAGATGCTTTCAAGAAGGATACTGTTGCAATGAGAGTTAAGCTGGAGATACTGGAGAATACAATTAGAGCCGTAAATCTTTGATTGGTGAACTTTCCCAGGATAATGACTGTGTTGGTAGGGACATGTTTCATTCTTATTTAATAGAGACCTTGGTATTCCCCCTGAATCACATCCCCCCTTGTGAAGTTATACTATCTGCCTACTGTTAAAAAAGAAGATGGCAATGGCGTTGTTGCAGGGTTATCACATGTTGATGTTTTGAATGTATCTGCCTTGCTAGAATCATCGCAGGAAGAATCTGTAGTTGATTACATTAGCACTCTTATCTTCTCCACTCTGGGGTCCAGCAGCTGGGGGAGGGGTCTCTTTTTTCTTAAATATCCATTGAAATGTCTGATAAAGTATCGGTCGGTGCCATATTTTTTTTATGAGCTCTCCTAGCTGCTGGCCTTCATTAATGCTTGTCTCTTGGAGGTTGTGGGCACTCTGCTTTCTGCTAATACATGAGCATAGTTGTAGTATCAGTTGTTTAGCCTGTTCTTTCTTTTCCTTCTCTGTTTATGAGTTTAATTTTTATTTTCCTTTCTTGGGCTCATTCTATGTTTGTGGACTAGCGTGGGTTGGGTAAATTGATAGATTAGTTTACATTTTTTTTTCCTTCAAATTATTATTTCTGTTACCTTGCTCAATTATGTTCAAGTGGTATTGTAAAATTCATAAATATAAAATAAAAAAAAAGAATAAACAGGAGAGTTGTGAGTGATACACCCTAATGAGTAAAATCTTCCTGTGTGGCCCAGGGTGTAGCAGCTGCCAGGAGCATACGTGACTGTCCATGATGGGCATAGTATGCTGATGGAGGGGCTGAAGGATGGTGGTAGATGAGAGTGCGGTATGGCTGTGCTGGTCCGATGTACCTGATGTGACTGCACCAATGCAATGTGTGTGAAAAAACAGTAGCTGTGCCACGGGGTAGTTTCAATAACAGCTAGTTGGGTATGACAGCTGTCTCAGCTTTTCCAACCACCATATAAGCAGGTTGCAATCGTTGCAGATGGTGGCTACTAAAATGGTTAGTGGTCTCCATTATGAGGCATATCGGGACAGACTTAAAGACCTTAATATTTATACTTTAGAGGAAAAGCAGAATAGGGGAGATATGATAGAGACATTTAAATACCTCCATGGCATAAATGCACAGAAAAGTCTATTTCAATTGAAGGCAAGCTCTGCTAAGAGGGGACATAGGATGAGAGTGCAGGAGTAATATGCGGAAATATATCTTTACAGAAAGAGTGCTAGATACATAGTCTCCCAGCGGAGGAGGTGGAGATGTGGACAGTATCTAAATTCAAATAAGCATGGAACAAACACAGAGGATCTCTAAAGGTAAAAAAGGGACTATAGTAGTTGATATGGAAGGGCAGACTAGATAGTAACATAGTAAATGACAGCAGATAAAGACCAGTATGGTCCGTCTAGTCTGCCCAGCAAGGTGGCAAGAGTAGGTGCACCACCCCTCCCCATGTCTTTGTTTAGGGGTGAACCCACCACTCTGTGTAGGACACCCCTGTTTTTGAGAAATTAGACAGTTAAGTTTATTTTGATTTTATCTTGTTGCTATAAAGGGATCCACTGTGTCTGTCCCATGCCTTTTTGAATTCTGTCACTGTATTTGCCCCCACCACTTTCATCGGGAGGGCATTCCAAGCATCCACCACTCTTTCAGTGAAAAAGTATTTCCTGACATTGCCTTTCAATTTACCCCCTTGCGGCTTCATGTTATGCCCTCTAATTTTACAGCTTCCCTGTCTTTGGAAGAGGTTTGTTTGCTTATTAATACTCTTTAAGTACTTGAAGGTCTGAATTATATCTCCCCTATCTCTCCTCTCCAGAGTGTACATAGATAGGCCATGTGGTCTTTTTTGCATCATTTTTCTATGTTACTATGTTGCTATGCAATATTCATGACACATGTGCATTGAACAACTGGATAAGTATCACATTTATTGGCCATATGGGGCAAGTAAGGATGTGTGATGATCCCTGCAGATGACTGGGATATCCCATGAGTGTGATGGGCCTGCATGTACTGCAGATATGTGATGGAGACAGTCACAATTATGATGAAATATATCAACCATGTACAAGCTGTATGCCATACATCTGCTGGGTCCACATGTCTGACCCTTTGCAATGTCCTACAGCAGGGTCAATACGGACTTTCTGTCAGATGGGCATGAGTGCAATGTGCATGTTTGCCAATCCAATGTGCTATCGGCATACATTAAAAACAATAATGATGTGTGCCCGCCAGGCAATGCAGACCCCAACCTGTTTCTGGCAGTATAATAAACATGTAACAGAAATAAATACAGAAATATTTTGAAGTGAGCAGCCCCCAGCCAGGGAGAGCACAGGTGGGATTCTAACCCTGGTCTGCTGCTTATAAAGCCAGTGTTCTAACCATTAGGCTACACCTCCACACCTTTCCTCACAGGAAAGTGTAGAAACCAAGTGACAGCAGGACCCTTCCTGCAATGGAGGAACCCAGGACATGAACCACCATGGCTGGCACATCCTGAGACTGTGGCACAGCATGCCTAGGCCTGCCTACAGCAGTGCACATGCAATATGTAATGCAGAGGAAACACAGTATTATAGCCGATAAACACACACACTGCTGCAGGATACATCCAAAGGTGAAGGCACATTTGAGGTCACAATACCTGTACCTCCGCATTAACCCCAGAGGCAGCACATGTGCAGGGCATGCAATCCCTGATCGGTTGCAGAGGTCACCCTGAATTGAGGGGGGTAAACATACCCTGGTCCCCAGATCCTGCGCTCAAAGCAGGGGTGTTCAACCCAGTCCTCGGGAAATCCTAGGCCAGTCAGGTTTTCAGGATTCCCAGAAAGATTTGCATGTTCCGACTTCATTGTATGCAAATCTATCTTATGCATATTCATTGTGGGAATCCTGAAAACCTGACTGGCCTAGGATTCCCCGAGGACTGGGTTGAAAACCTATGCTGCACTGCAATAGCTGGACCTTTCATATCATGGAGCAGATCTGTATCACTGCCAATGTGCTGCATATATTGTCTGCAGTGGGTGCTGCAAGTCACTTGGTTGTATGCAGGACTGAGGCATGCCGGAGTCTCCATTGGTATCTGGGCTTTGTGTCCTGCTCCTTTTGGCCAGGGACTGTCCTATCAGATCTCATTATAGTCACCAAGGTTGCAGCAACTATTTCCCAGAATCCCAAATGCAGTGACTTTTTCCAGGCTGGGGGAGGAGGAGAATGCTGACACCAACCTAATGGGCCTGCAATGCCAATAGTTTTCATTCGTAGATCAGCTGTTAGCAGGATCTTCTGGGACTTCCAATCTACTACAGCAAGCACAGTCTGTCTGCATGTGTTGGCTACCATAAGGCTGTGGCAGACATTCACATTCCAACTGTGCCCAGTCTGCTAGTCATCACACATTGCATGTGCACAGAGCAATCATGTACACCCTCGCTTTGCATAAACAGCCTGGACATCCAGCAGCCAGGGCAGTGATTGGACTGCCAAGAAAGGAACTGCACCTACATGACTGCAGTTTGAGAATATATATCACAATATGGATACATAACCACACACAATGACCTCTCAGCATGAAAGGATGTGTGCACTTGGCCATGCTTGTTGCAGACACATGTGAGGCTGTTTCTGTCATATACCTAACCTCTGACTCATACACATCCTGTGGAAATGGAGCTGTTTCTGACAATACCCAGAATTTTCTTCCCTTCTTTTGCATACCCTTTTGACTTTGGCCTTGTGTAACAGGAACGCAATGCAAGGTGCACTGGATATTGGGCCACAGACAGGCTGTCAGTGCATGTTGGGCCATAGTGGCCTACATCTGACATATCCCCAAACACTGTGTTCCCCTACACAGCATGTGGCAGTGAGGATGCTTCTACACCCACATCATGTTATGTCCCTTGCAATGGACCCTGCCAAAATGCCCGGTGCAGCCCATGCACTCACCCACTCTGCAGGCGCAGTGCCTCTCCCCAAGAGCACATCAAAGCTTGGCAGCTTGTACCTGGGCCCTCACTATATGTAGAGTTGCTGAAGAGCTGACCTGCAGCATGTTGTATTGCCAGACATAAAGCCAATGCACACTGCATTGCTGCAGCTCACGGTCCTCTGGGCATACGCACACACACACTGGACTCTGCTGTCCAAAAGTGGTGCATGTTGTCATTGTTACCTGCCTATTAGGCCTCCTGTAATGTGAATGCCTTCCCAGGTGTTGTTAACATGCTCTGCACATTACAGGCACTATCAGCACTCACTCAGTGTGCTCTACCATCTATTTGACATCTGGGTGTGAGGAGCCATGCTGGATGAAATGTTGTGGGGTTGCAGCTGATGCTTCTGTTCCTGCAAGGTATGATAGTTAACACACCCAAACATACCATTCCTGATCTGCAGGCTGACCTTGAACCTGTGATCCCTTGCTCATACCTACACTGGCCTTGTGTTTGGAGCCACAGAGCAGATGTATGGATTCTTCAGTCCATGGGTATATAGGTGGTTATTGTCAGGGTGCATGAGAGCATGACTTGGGGTATGCCTATGTATCCTTACTGTAACTGTATGCAGGCTGTATGTCATTCTTGTCTTTGGGTTTGTTAGGGGAAGTGTGTGAGAGGGACATGTTGTGAGGTCTGTATGTTGCACAGCCTTGCTATGCTGCAGATGCAACTGATATGCATCTCATACATATGGGATCTGTCCAGTCAAAGGGGCAGGCCATTATACCTGAACACACACATTCCAGCCCATGGGTGCCCTAGCATAATGACCTCTGTATCCATTGCATTGAGCGTGCTTGTGGGCAAGTCATGGAACACTCTCATTTGTTGCTGGGCACAATGGGTAATCTAGATTCACATGTAGCTCGAATGGTTGTGTCTGACTGAGTACAGAGTTATGGAGTGGTCACCAGAGCACTCACAGATTCACAGGTTAAATCTAACCAAGTTATAAAATAAGCTGTAACTTTAGCAATTAATCATTATTGTCATCTCTGGAATTCAACAAAACAGATATTAATACCAATAAAGCAATCAATGCTGAACCACAATGAAAACAAACATGCTTTTGACATTTGACTATTACTTTCCAAGAAACTGTTTGCCAGGGTAGCTCAGAATAGTTGAAATATGTTATTGATTGCTTGGCATATTTTTGAAGGGAGAGTACTAAGATTACTATAACAAAATGTTAAATGTCATTTGATTTCATTTAAAGAAATGCCATCACCCAATTATAAAGCTTAAGGTCAAATGTCATCCTGAGAGGAGGAAATGTCTTTGCCTCAATACAAATCAATGATGACCAAACCACAAAATATTAAGTGTATTTTTAATCTTGATTAGATTTCTCTATGTTTTATTACAAAACTAGGTTTTAAAGGCTGATAGGATATAAAATGTCACATTAGTGCCTGGTCTTTGTCAATACTGTAGCGTAATCTTGAATCATTTCATTTGTATAAGCAGTGTTGCATTCAATAATAAATTGACTGTGTGCTTCAGATTTTATACTCTTTTTAACAAAGGAATGTCCTTTCAGTATTTTTGGTTTAGAAAATGGGAAACTGAAAGGATGGAAGATATTCCTTTGAGAAGAGGAATCCAAGTTTGGGCCTCATTTATAGTAAAAGAACCAGTCAGTGCTATAAGGCAGAACATGTGCTTTGCCAGGAGAGAGCATATTCCCCATTTTGCATACAAAATAGAATAAAGAACTAACAGATGCATGCCATCATACACTGCATAAAAGCCAGGCATTTGTGCCATTATATCACTGCACCATTTTAATCTGAGCTCATCTTCCATGTGCAATTATACAGCAGAACAGATGTTGAAGACCTGGCTTTAAGATATTTCTGCATTACAAAGCTTACGAATATATCACAGTGCCCAGAAATTGTTTATTTGAGGGGACCTATATACTAAAATATGGATTTGTTGCCACTAAACTTCATTGTAAGACAGTGATGCTTAATAAATTGTAGTACATCATGAATTTGGCTATTAAAATGGTCCACTTCCAATTCTGACTTTACCATAACAAAATATTAGGTTTAGTTTCTACTGTATGGTGTTTGATGCTTTTCTCTTTATCAAAAACCTTTTTATTCCATGAACTAGGTTTTGATATAGTGATTAGACTTGGTTGTTAACCATTATGTTGACTATTTAATGTACCCTGATAAGACAAGAGCTGTCTGAAGAAAGATATATCTTCCATTGAATACAATCGGGATTTTATGAAGAGATTATCCCCAATGCTATTGATCTTGCAGTAAGTTATTATTGTGCCATTAGATGTTGGAAAAAGGGGCTGCATACAGTAAAGGCATCAATCAATAAAATTATTTTTTTTACTCACGGTTTTCCTAAAAATAGCTCAAGGCAGGATACAACATAAAAACACAAATGTCAACATACTAACCTGAATGGTGAGATATGCAAATTAGCAGCCTTCAAAAGATTTCAGAATCATAAGACTTACAAGGATGTCATGCCATGTCAACTTGCTTATTCTTAATGGTATAAAAAATGGACAACTAAAACACATTGGACTTTCTTAAATCTAGTAACTGAGGCAGGCGGACAAGGTGCTTCGGGTCCATTTCCTCCATCCCACATTACCCCCAATCTCCAAACCCACAAAAGACACCACACCACAGTTCGTGGAACATAACTGGTCGCAGCTTTATTAACCTTTTAACAATTTCACAATTATGCCAACATGCTACACCTTCTCAATCGATTAGTGGCACCCGGCCCGCACCAGCCATACCTTAGCAAAGTGCCTTGCCACCGCTAATGCCATAACTTGCCACCCCGGCAAGTTACCTAACCTTTCCCCCCGACTTCGCCATGCTATTAGCAAAAGTCGGCCAGGGTTTGACCGGGTCAGGGGCACCCCACCCCCGCCCAAGTGTAGCCTGAGGCTCCGGACCCCAGAAACCTCTGGGATCCCGCCACTGGCACAGGTGACAACCTTGTTCCTGTGCCACCCCCCCAATACCAAGCTGCGACCAGTGAGCATTCCAACCAACACATATTCCAAGGCCTCCTGCCAGTCGTAAAGGAGCAGCGCCATCTCGACTGGCGATAACTGCCCCCCCAGCACCCTCATAAAGCCCCGGGTGCATTATCTGGTACCCCCCTGTTGGCCAACCCAGCGACCAAGCGGTGGAGGACTGTTAGGCTCCACCAGGCAGGCCCTGGCACAATATCAGACCCCATCAGAAGTACACCCAGAACATCTGCAGAACCCACCAAATCCCCCCGCGCCGCTCTGGTCAGATGCCGGCTGGCATGACCCAGAACCAGGTCGTTGCCTCCCACACTGCAGGCAGGCGCAATATCCGCCCTTGGTGCTGTAGCAAAGGAAGCCGCTGCGACCCGCAGTGTCACGCTCACCCAGCCATGATATAGCCACCAAAACCAGGTCAATCCCTAATTGGCGGTCACCCGCCTCGCCACGACACACTGTCCTGCACATTGGATAAAGGAGTGACCAATCCCCCATATTCAGCAGGCTACAGACCGCCACCTGCAAAAGAAATGAACAATGAAATCCCCAACCCCACGCCCCCCCTATAGCCGCACAGCCGCACATAACCCCTAAACGCCTGAGAGCGCCATCTGCCCACGTTCTATATGACCTGTGCAGCCACCCCGCAGCAAAGAGTGCAGCGGAAAATTCATAGGCTCTGCACCCACCAAACGCCGCGCTAGCCTGACCACCTTGGGCACCTGAACACCTCGGGCCTGCAACGGGTCAACACCCGCTCACACGATAATAAACCCTAGCCTGCCCGAGGAGCACCCACAGGGATCTGCGCACATCAGCCACAGGGCACGTCACCCAGCCTTCATCCCATTTCAATGCGCCCTCGATCGTCTCCCCACTGACCGGTCAGAAACCTGTCAAAATATCCCGAACCGCCCCGAAACCAAATGCGGGGCCGTTGAAGCCCACCCCCACCCTTTGGCCCAACCGAATCCGCCGGCAACTCACCCCCATATGAAAAGCCCTGCAAAAGGCAAGACAAAGGACTGCCCAAAATATAGCGGCTTCCTACCCCGACGCAGCCCAACGCCGTTCTGCCGCAAGTCGCCATACCAGCACAACCCGCGTGAGGGGCCGCACCGGATCCGAGTAGTAGCCTGCGAGTTACAAATCCCCCAACCAGCGATCCACACCAGCCCCCCTCTGCAAATTTGAAACCGTCCAACTGCGAACGCACCACCGGTATGGCAAACCCCCACCCGTTATCCAACTGTATGTATCCACTAAGCAATGCCTCCGGGTGCCACCCGTGCGTGACCAGAATCGGACTACATAGTCCCCACCCCGCTGATATCCAAACTACGGCCCCAGTGATACCGAACTCTGCAGCCACTAAGCCTGTCTCCCATGCCAGTGCTCCAGAAGTTCCCCGAGACCCATGATCCCTCCCTGTCAGCTCCTGAGCCAAAGCCCGAAACCGCTCCACCAGAAACGAGAAAGAGCATTGGCAATCTCGTCCCTACAGCCAGGGATACGCCAAGCCTTCCCCGACACTGGACACTTGCCACGGCAGCGACGCCAACACAACCTCCCTCATTAACCCGCTATTGGCAAACTCCGGAAGTAACCATGGACCCCCTGCCCACAGCCGTATTGCCGCAGCACCATACCACCTCACGGCAGCAGAGGAAAGCCGTGCTTAACTCACAAAAATACCCCTGATCAGAAACCGCTCCAGGAAGGAGATATTGGCAGTCAAACCCAATACCTGCCAAGGCTGGGGCTAGCCTACCGCTTCCCAGGCCCCGCCCGAGTACACACCCTACCGTGTCGCCCCCCCCCCCCGCTGCATCCGTGTAAAGCTGCAACCCCACACGGGCACTTCCCCCCCATCAAGACCGATGTCCCATCGAAATTGGCCGAAAATCGACTCCAGAGCCGCAAATCAGCCCCACGATTTTGCGACCCCAATCAGACGGTGCGGAAGCCACACTCCTCCCCCATGGAAACAGCCCACCGCCACGAAACACCCTTCCTATCAGAATCGCATGGCAAGCAAAATTCAACGATCCCAGTAACTCCTGCATCCCCCGCAAAGCCACACTGGATGACGCAAACACATTAACCACCAAATCCCCGAACCGGCAACCTCTTTCTGACCTCTTTCTGCAGCAGGTAAGCTGCCATATCCACCGAGTCTAAACCACATCTTGACATTATTCTCGTCGCCGGAAACCCATGGAACATCCCCTGGCACTCCTCCGTCTAAGCCGCCCCCCCAAACAGAAAACAACCATTAATGCACCACCTTCGCAACCACCGCAGGAAGGTACTGAACAGCTAAAAGCACGTACCAGAGCTTGAGCAGCCCATAGGCCGCCAGTTGTCAAAGTAAGACGCCCATTGAAAACGGAAGCCCCGCAAGTAAACGCAGATGAATGCACCGACAACAGTCGAAAGGCCAAGGCAATCTCAACATTGTCCATCAATGCGGCCCAACCCGCTTCCTGCACCATCTCCGCCGCCCGAGCAAATGACGCATACAGCACTGGACACAACCCGCGCGGAACTCGGTCAGTGACCGAAACCCCCCGTAGGTCATGGACAAATACAAAGTAGCCTGAACCTCCCAGGCTCCTCAACCGGTACCATCCACCAAACGCCACATGAAAGGTGAATGCCGAGTACTAGGCATCACCACCGTGCCTTACCCTGGTCTCCGAGTATTAGGCCGCACTACCGCGCCCAACCCTGGCAAAACAAACCCAAACGGAAACCGAACCCCCAGTATAACCCGATCCTGCCACCTCGGACACCGCTGAAGCCACCATCGCAAAACATACACCCGTATCCGATCCCCAGGCGCCGGTGACCCCTGGAACAATGCCTCACAGTGGAAGGCCCTCTGCCACCAACCACGCAGAAGCGCCAGAACCTGCCAACTGAAAATGGAGGGGGTGGACTTATTGTACCTCCCACACGTGTCCCCGCCCCCCCTCGCCCCAGCGTACCACCGGAACTGCCCGATAGCGAGAAAAAGGAACAAACCGCCCCCACTGCCAGCATCGCCCCGCCCCCCAAACCCCCCACCTGTCACACCGCCCACGCGGACAAATGGGCCAGCCAGAGGTAAATATATCTTGTGCGCCCCAATGAAATCTCCAGACCCCCTCCATCCCAACCTTGAACAGTCCCACATAGTCCCACCATGCCCACACTCCACGGGGCCGGAACACCTCCAAACAGAATCCGCATATGAACACCCCCAAATGGAATCCGCACACACCAATAGGATCCCAGATGGCGAGGAGCCAAAAGGATCGAGCCCACTTCACAACCGTGCGTGCAACCTTCCTATCCTGCCCCGCCGGCGCATCCTCCGCCCCCTTCACCGGCTCCCCCTCGAACGCTGCCCACCGCAACAGGTAAACTGGTGCCGAAAATGCCTGAGCCCCCCTACCCAAATCTCCGAACGGAACCACTGACAGGGGCCCTCCCCCCCCAGGCCCCGCCACCCGTGCGCTAACCGACACCCTCCCCAGCAGCTTCCCCCAGATGCCGACAACAAATCACGGGGGAAGGCCGACTCCGAGCCATGACGCCGCCTGGTCCCTCGCCGAACCCCCCCCCCCCCGTCCCTGAGATTACTAACTGGCAATCCCGCGCCCGGAAGGCCCGATCACTCACCCATCTCGCAACCCTCTGCAGCCACAGCAGCAGCAGTCCTGGCATTCAGCTGGTGGATCTCAGCACCGGCCTGCGCTGTCTCCCGTGCCTCACACCGGATGCCGCCGCAGCAGCACCTGTCTCCGTGCCCACTTCACTGCCTTCGGCACCGGCCCCTGTGGAAACATAAGCAAAACAGGGGGGGGGAGGAGGAAGGAGGGGAACCGCCGGAGACCAAGCAAGTGGCCAGTAGCCACCCCACACCGGTCCAGCTAAATCCCGTCCGCCCCCCCCCCCAATCTAGGGCTCCCCAGGCAAAGGCCCACCAGCCACCACCCACTCCAACCAACAGTAGCAAGGTGTCCCCATACCCCACTGCCCCCCAAACCCAGCTGCACACCCCCATCTGCCCGAGCTCCCCTCTCTCCCCCCCACTGCTCCTCCCAAATCCCCCAGCATTCGCCACCCAACCCCCCATAGCCTCCCCCTGTTCACCCCACCTTCGAAGCGGGGCACCTCTAACCCGCCGGGCCCACCGAGAAGGGGCTCCAGCGCACAGCTCCCCCCCCCGTGCCAACCCTTCTCCCGCCCGATGGCAGCACCGATAGGGGCCCCGAACGCCCACAACCAGCCCCCGCCCACTCCTTATGTCTCTGTATAAACTTTCGCTCAGTACCTTTTGATGCCCTGACTGACTGGGCCTTGTGCACAAAAAACTGACCTGGACCCCATCAATAGACTCCTGGACCCGTTCATTGACTGCACTTTGCCACAGCAATTGTGGATAACATGGTAAAACCCCCGCCCAGTGTGCAGCGGCCTTCTCCCCGAGGCTAGCACGCACCTGCCAGGCACTGGAGCCGGCACATGTCGATCTCCCGCCCTCCCCCAAACCCCACCACCCCCTGCGGTCCTCACTTATCTTATTGCAGAGCCGTTGCTCCTCCCAAGTTGCCATCACGATCCGGGGCACGAGGCAGACTGTGCACCGAGCACAGCTCTGCACCAGCAGGATGTCCACCTTGCTCTCGTCGGGTCCCTGCTGCTCCGCCGTCTCCACCCGCTCGGCCACGAACACGCTCTCGCCGCCCATATCGACGTCTATCCCGTGGAAGCCCGAGGACAGAGTGGTCTGGGCCATGCTGGGGCAGGAGGAAGGACCGATGGCAAAGGGAGGCCCGCAGTCAGCAAGACGGTACCCAACCACAGCGTCTCCCCCCCCGCTCATCCTCCCATTTCCCGCCGCATCTGGCGAGTGCTCCAGTCAGGAAACCCCGGGGAGAGCTCGCGCACCACGGGGAGAGAGCAGGAAAAGCCGGCACCCCCGAGCAGCCTCCGCCGTGAATGACCACGCGGAGGCTGCCCGCCGGGCCCAAACCCCCCACCACGCTGAGTTGCTCCTCCTTGATTGGCTCCCGTGCAGCTGCAACCGCCGGGAGCCAATGAATTCAAAACGGACGTGACCGCACGCAGGATCCTCGCACCGGCCGCGCGCCCGGTTAGGGTCAGCCGCCAGGACCCTGCCCGCGGCCTCGTCAGTTTCTGGCAAAATTATTATATTTTGACTTGTGGATATGCTGAAAACCTGACTAGCTGGGTAGGTTTGAGAGCTACTGAGCTGGGAAGTACTAGACTATCCAAAATGAGTTTATTCTACAGTATTTCCCAGTAGTCCGCTGATGAAGGAACCTCCACTAGGTATGTCGTGACTGAATATTTACTCTTAAAAATGGGATATTCTGCTGTTATTGGATGTGTTTTTCAATGCTCATTCAGAAGGGCAAGAAAAGCCATATAGAAGGTAGTTTAAAAGGTTGTCTAAATTATTCCTACGCCTGCTTGTCTTTAAAAAATACTATCGTAAGTGGCAGAGAATGCACTTTAAATAAAGGCGTGATCACATCAGTTCCAGACCTGGGGTAAATGACTGTGCCTACATTTGCAAGCATTCATGTAAATTATCATATTCAGTAATCGGTGCACACACTCCGCCCAAAACCCACCTATGTGTGCACCTATAGTGAAAGTATATTGCATGCAAACACCACATGTCCTTATACTCTGGTCAGCATTTGCGCAATGTGCTAAAATGCAACCAAGCACCTGCTTATAAAATTACCTTCCTGAAAATTTGAAGGGGGCAGAACCAGCCTGTACTTATAGTTTTTAGATTTGACTCCACTTCCAGATTCACCCTTTAAACATGGTGGCTGATATTCAAATGCATTGTAGAATGCTTTTTATTTAAAAGTCTTCATAGTTAGATATATAACTCTTACATTTTATTTGCAAAACAGCTGAAGTTATACATATAGAAAAGGGAAGTGGTTTAGGGCGGAGCAAGAGTGGACAAAGACAGCATGAGGGTAATTTTATGAACGTTGCCTAGGTTAATGTGTATTCCTTTGTGCACAGATTGGACCTGTTTTATAAATAAAAGCGGGTGCCTAGTTTTAGTTATAAAATAGGGGTGCAAGTTGCAAGATATATATGGCGAACCTAGTTGTGAGCATTTATGCCAGCTCTAGACTTGGGGGCATCTTTACTAAACCATCTTAATGTGCGCTCTGACACATTATCGCACGATAAGGCACCTTATCGTGTGATAATGGCGCATTACCGTGTGATAAGGCGCCTTATCATGCGCTAACATGCGCAGCGGCGCTCAGCGGCGCAAACGAGCGCTGAAGGTGGAGTAAAGGCTCCCTGAGGGCAGAGGAAGGCTCCCCAGGGGCGGAGAGAAGGGGTCAATGGGTGAAGAGTGGGAGGGGAGAGGCTCCCCGCACACTAACGATGTGAAATTTGAGGCTCAAAACTAACGCCAGTGAAACCCTGGCGTTAGAGCTGATTTAAAGGGAAGAGAAACCATTTCTGTCAGCAATGTACAGCAAAATCAGGGAAACCTACAAAAAACAGATAAGTGTGATACATGTGCACGGAACAAAAGTGAAAATAAACATTGAAAATAACCACAACAAAATATAAAAAAAACATAACCAATCTGGGCAATAGTGATATTAATGGGAAACATCAAAAAGCACTCCCGAGAAGGTTCCAAAAAAAAAGATATGAATTGTGGAAGGGTCTGCGCTCCGTCCCCATACAAGGCATATAAAGTTCCACCTGTTCACAAAATGCTACTCAGAAACCTCCAGCGATAGAAGCACAACCAACAACCTGCAAACTTCCCCCACACACCAGTCGCCCCTGCACGTCAACACTACAAATAATAGGTAGTCCCCCAAACCCTACCAACCTTCACAAAACTAATGCAACACCCAGTTACATTAGAGCATTGTACATAGTTCGAGTTAATATGTATTTAGTTTCCCCGTTTTCTCCCCCATGTTCAATTCCCTGTTATTTGTAAACTCAATGTTATTTGTATACATTGCAGTATTCTTGTTCGATGTACACCGCGCTGATTTTAATAGCGCGGTATAGAAGAAAATGTTAAATAAATAAAATAAATAAATAAATAAGGTGAATGATCCCACAGTGCAATTACGCTCATCAGGGTTTCCCTCTCCATTGGACAGGTTTCCTATGGGGTGCACATGTTCCACAACAGAAGGGCGGGCATGTCGGAATGGGCAACTGGACAGATGCTGGGAAAGGGGACACAGAGGGCTGCAGACGGCACATGCTGTACTGCAGCTGGGCCACAGTGCGAACTAGGGTGATGCCTAGGTGGCCCATAGGAATGCTGAAACAGTGGAGCAGCCAGACAGCAACTGATGAGGGCCCAGCATGGGCACAAGTGTGCTTCCCACAGTGTCACAGGGGATAGTACCCAGTAGGGACCCCCAAGGGCACAGAACAGTGGCAAGCGGTGCTGGGGGGAAGCGCGGACACCTATGCAGACATCCCTACCCCAGAACCTGCACCATAGGCAGCCACCTAGCCGCACACTGGATGGCCTGAGACTGCACTCCACCAGCACCACCAGCAGAAGGGCATGTCAGCAGGGTGGCAGAGGGGAACTGGTGGTGGAGGGGGCAGTGGCAGCTGCCCAGAGCAGACCGTGGCCTAGCCCTGTGTAGGTGGGTGCCATGCACTGCAACAGACAGGCCCCGTCTGATGAACAGTCATGGTATCCCCAGGGAATGTACTGTCTCTGTTGCAACACGGTGGTGCAATGCACACAGCCAGTGTGTTCAGGAGCAGAAGGTCACAGGTTCAAGTCCCAGCTGTGGTTCCTGCCAACCCAGCCCCCATTTTCTACCCACTACTACAATGTGCTAATACAGACAGAACCTTTATTGCAGATGACGTAAACATGCCCAAAACACCTACATTTTACCCTACAGAGCACAGACACCATAAACATGCGCATTACCTAGAGCAGAGTCTTCCAAATGCAGTCCTGGAGGGCCAAACACCATTCAGGTTCCATACTGCCTCTAATAAAAATGCCTGTGCTGCATATCTATGCACCACTCCCATGGTATGCAGATGTATCTCATGCATATTCATGAGGGATAGCATGAAAACATGAACAGTGTTTGGCACACCAGGACTGGAGTTGGGAACCTCTGCCGTAAAGCAGCAGCCAACAGGGGCAGACACACCCACACCCACAGGCTCCATTAGCCAATGCCTCCTGGAGAGGCAGGACATTGGGCCCTGCATGCATCTCCCAATACTAGCACTTGCATACCTTAGCAATGCCACCCTAAACCTGGGAATACGGTACACAGCTATCAAAAGGTTGCTATGATTACTGGCAGATAGCAATTCCTACGTTAAGCACAGTTTGCTGATTGAGCTCCATCATAGCAACCTTTCTGCTGTCTGTGGAGTGTGCTTCAGGTCTGATGTCTGACAGTGTTTACCACCCTGGGGAGTGACCCCCAATAGTATTGCGTACCATATCCATGCCTACACTGTGCCCAGGACTGGTGTGGTGGCCAGGGCTGCTAAACACCTCTATAGTAGCACAATGCTGGCATAGGTGTGGGAGTGTGTGTCTGTCTATCCAGTGTGTGGTGGCTGCAAACACTCTCCACAGCCCACACAGCCAGCACTGTTGCCAGTATTGGCCTGCCAATGTGCATAATGAGGAGCAAGGTAACATGGGTATAGCCCGGACAGGGTGGCCTGGCCAGGATGCATCTGCACAGGGCATAGGGCACTGGCTGGGACATTGTAGTGCCTGGCCACCACCTGCACAGACAGGGTGGCCACAGCATGTTCTGCTGGGAGATCACTCTCACCCTGACTGAGCAGTGACCACGGAATGGCTAGGTTCCCCCATAGTGCTATATAGTATTTCTCTCATGTGATATTTATGGGTTCCCTTTTGGGGCCCAGTCACTGACTTATCTTCTTGGTGTGTATGCTGACATCCCAGTTCTGGGTGCACGCATTTCCACCAGGAACATGCACTATGGACTAGCTAGCAGACTGTCTGCAGCTGGTATGTGTCTTGATGGAACACCTTGCAGGGTGCAGCGGCTGAAGGCTTGCTACTGGAGAATATCAGATAGTGGTGGGGTGCAGCTTAGCATATCCAGGCCTAATGTCTGTCTGCTATTGCTTTATGGATGTGTACAGAGCTGCATTGACTGCCCTGTAGGGTGTCTGTTCCCCAGCAGGACTGGGGTTGATGGTCCCCTCTACTGCCACCATTGCAGGGAGGTAGAATGTGGATCTGTTGGTGGGAGACCCTGTTTACCACCCTCAGCCCCAGAGGGGGAGGAGGGTGGTGGTACATAATCCTCCTATGGGTCCATAAGGGCTAAACCTGACTGAGAAATATAGATATATCCAAGGTGTGTCTGCAGAAACTACCTATCTCACACATTAGCACTGCTGGGGACATGCAGCATGGCCTATCTCTGCTGTGGATCTCAGGGTTAGTGCAGTACCTGCACAATGTGACGGTGTGTAGCTACTCTGTGCCAGTACCACACACGGTCAGTTCCCCCTACCAGGCCGAGGTGCTGTGGGGATGCATACCCCATCTTGTGATCATCTTCAGACTGCTGATTTGCATGTGCAGTACATCATGGGTATGGGTGGGTTAACCCTATCCTGGTGACCACAGCAGACTGTTTGTGTGGTGACGTGCAGTCCTTCTGCAGCCAGCCAGGGGTTTGCTAGCAGCTATGGAGCTGTAGCCCACTGGTTACTTCACTGCTTGTGGAGCCAGAGATTATGGGTTCAAACCCACAGTGGGGTTATTTGATAGGGCTGTCCGAAGCATTGTCTTTTTTTAATGTACATTAGTGCTGCCAGCAAAACACCCTCAGAGTACTGTAACCATAAGGTGCCTCAGAAGGCGCCCTTTAAGGCGCCTTATGTGTTGTTAAGTGCCGTCGAGTCGGAGTCGACTCATGGCGACCCTCTGGATAGCTATCCTAAATTGTGTTCGGTCTTCAGTCAGGCGGCTCATTGTTGACAGACTGGTACCCGTAACTGCTGTTATTGTATCGATCCATCTCATTGCTGGCCTTCCTCTTTTGCGTTGACCTTCTATCTTGCCAAGCTTGATGTCTTTCTCTAATGATCTCTCTCTCTGCATGATGTGTCCAAAATATGAAAGTCGAAGTCTTGTCATCTGAGCTTCTAAAGAAAGCTTAGGTTTGATCTCCTCTATACAGACTGGTTTGTTCTTCGGGCAGTCCATGGTATACACAGTATTCGCCGCCAGCACCATAATTCAAAGGCATCAATTTTCTTCCTGTCTATCTTTTTCACTGTCCAGCTTTCACATCCATATGATGTTATTGAAAATACCATGGCTTGAACAAGTCGAATCTTTGTATGGAGAGAGACATCTCTGCTCTTGAGAATCTTATCTAGGTCTTTCATAGCCATTCTGCCAAGAGCAATGTGTCGTCTGATTTCTTGACTGCTTGTTGCTTCTTTATTGATATTCTTTATTGTTAGTTGATCCAAGTAGGTTAAAGTTATTCACAATTTCAATTTCTTCTCCTTTGACGATGAACCTGTTGATTATGCCAGTTGTCATGATCTTTGTCTTCTTTACATTAAGGTGCAGGCCCATTTTGAGACTATGTTCTTTGATTGTGAGAAGCAAATGTTTCAGATCATCTTCACTTTCCGCCAGTAATGTGGTATCATCAGCATAGCGAAGGTTGTTGATGAGTTTTCCACCAATCTTCACACCTCTGTTGTCTTCATACAATCCTGCTTCTCTGATGATTTGTTCTGCATATAAATTAAACAGGTAGCTGGAAAGTATGCAGCCTTGTCTTACACCTTTGCTTATTTTAAACCATTCTGTTTCTCCTTGTTCCGTTCGAACTGTTGCTTCTTGATCAATGTACAGATTGTGCAAGAGAACGATCAGGTGTTCTGGTATACCCATGCTTCTTAATGTGGCCCAGAGTTTCTCATGGTTTACACAGTCAAAAGCTTTGCTATAGTCGATAAAGCACAAATAGATATCCTTTTGGTATTCTTTAGTCTTTTCAAGGATCCATCTCACATCTGCAATGATGTCTCTCGTTCCTCGCACTTTTCTGAATCCTGCAGGGTTCAGAGCAGGGTTCAGAAAAGGCGCCTTATAGGGCAACCTTTAAAGCGCCTTATAGGGCACCCTATAAAGTACCTTCTGAGGCACCTTATGGTTACAGTCCGTATAAGGTGCCTTATAAGGTGTCCTATGGAGCGCCTTATAGGGTGTCCTATAGGGGACATTATAGGGTGCTGTGGCGGACAGTGCACTTTATAATGTGCCCTATGGAGTGCCTTATAGGGTGCTTTCGGCGGCACCTTAGGTTACGGCACGTGAGGGTGTGTTTGCTGGCAGCAATAATTAAAATACAAATAAAATGCCTCAAGAAACAATACTTACATGTCAAAGCTGATGCCTCAGCCAGCCTTATGCATTAGGCACACTGGGGGATCAAACTGTGACCCCTGTATCATCAGTCAGTGTATTAACCATTGTACTACACCTCTGTTTCTGTGTTTGCATGTCTGGGTGCCTACTTAAGATTACCGCGCGTTAACGTACTTAGCGGCGCTTAGCCCATTAATGTGCGCAGCAGTGCGTGTTATCGCGCGATAATCCCGTTTTGCTACTTTAAGACTGAAACGCCCACTCCTTTTATGGCAGCCTGCACACTATCGCCGGGCGCACATTAAGACGGTTTAGTAAACATACCCCTTGGTGTAATTTAATGCGCACATCTAGATTTGTAAAGAATGTGCATGAGTTACAATAGTTTATAACTTATGCATGAAATTTAAGCTCTGATCCATGTTCACTCATTCCAAACATGCTCACCATCACCCTGATGCATGTAGATCCAGAATACTGCCCACCTACATCATGTGAGGCAGTGCCCATCCCTGCATGTAAGTCACTGAAACAAAGCGACTTATGCACATTGTTGGTGTATAAATTTTGACGCCCCCCAAAGCCATTTGATGAATGGAGTTTGAAGTCTAAAAGAGGAGTGGAGGAAGACCACAGTCACACCAGTAAATTTTTCAGAAACACAAATTTATTAAAAGCCATATAAATACATAAAAACACAATAAAAACATCCCAAATAAAAAATATACATATAAAAGAAAAATAATTGGTTAAAATAAAGCATCAAACAAAATATAAAAGGACATATGTATAAAAAGGGGGATCAGAATAAACAGCAAAAACAACTGTAAAATCTAGAAACATACTACTAAAAACTACTATTAAAGCTTTGGAATTACAAAGCTTAAAAGGGAGAGAGGAGGCATTGTGGGTTAAACTAGAAAGAGGCAAAGAGAAATCTATTTGCATTGGTGTGATATACAGACCTCCCTCACAAGAGGAAGAGGAGGATAGAGAGTTAATTGAAGACATTCGCAGCATTGCTAGGAAAGGGGACGTGCTACTGATAGGAGATTTCAATATGCCAGATGTTGATTGGCACAATCCTGCTGCAGTATCATCTAGAAGTAAGGAGATCCTGGATTCTCTACAGGGAGAACTATTCAGGCAATTGGTAACAGACCCCACACGTGAAGGGGCCATACTGGACTTGGTGCTTACCAATGGTGAAAGTGTTTCTGATGTTGTTGTGGGAGATCATTTTGCATCCAGTGATCACCAGATGGTGTGGTTCAGTATTAGGACTAGAGCTGTTAGAATCCATTCAAAGGTGAGGATCTTAGACTTTAGGAAGACTAACTTTGCGAAGATGGGCCAATACCTCAGGGATTCGTTAGCGGGATGGGAACACATGGGGGATGTAGAAAAAGACTGGGCAAAACTGAAAGGGGATATTTTAAGGGCAACCAACCTTTTTGTTAAAATGGTAAATAAAGGTAAAAGGAAAAGGAGACCACTATGGTTTTTGAAAGAAGTAGCTGAAAAAGTGAAGAAAAAGAGGGAGGCCTTCATGAAATACAAGAGATCACAGACAAAGGAAGACAGGCATCTGTATTTGGAATAACTTAGAGAAACTAGCAAAGTAGTCAAGAAGGCAAAGATTCAAAAGGAGGAGGAAATAGCCAATGCAATAAAATGGGGGGATAAGACATTTTTCAGATATATTAGTGAGAAGAGGAAGGGCAAAGGTGGTATTGTCAGACTCAAGGGTGCAGGGGAGGAATATTTAGAAGCTGATAAGAATAAAGCGGAATTGCTTAACAAATATTTTTGTTCTGTGTTCACAGATGAAGAACCAGGAGCAGGACCTCAGAAAACACCCACAAACAGGAACAGAAGCGAGGGACATCTTGAACAATTTTCAGAACACTGTGTTCGTGAGAAACTAGCTCAACTTAAAGTAGAATACTGAGGGAACTTGGGGATGTTCTAGCAGCTCCACTGACTGACCTTTTCAATGCCTCGTTGGAATCGGGAGTGGTGCCAAAGGACTGGAGAGAGGCTCATCTGGTGCCTTTACACAAAAGCGGAAGTAAGTGTGGTTGAAAACTACAGGCCGGTCAGTTTAACTTCGGTGGTGAGTAAATTATTGGAAACGCTGCTGAAAGAGAAAATAGTGAGGTTTCTGGAGTCCAGCGGATTGCAGGATCCGAGGCAGCATGGATTAACCAGAGGCAGGTCTTGTCAGACAAATCTGATTGATTTCTTTGACTGGGTGACCAAGGAGTTGGACCGAGGGAGAGCCCTAGATGTGGTGTATTTAGATTTCAGTAAAGCCTTTGACACTGTTCCTCACAGGCGACTTATAAACAAACTGAGCACCCTAGGGATGGACCCTAAAGTTACTGCTTGGGTTAGAAATTGGTTGGGTGGGAGGTGACAAAGAGTACAGGTAAATGGATCTCACTCTGAGGGGAGGGATGTTACCAGTGGTGTGCCCCAGGGGTCTGTCCTTGGTTCGATTCTTTTTAACATCTTTGTTAGTGATATAGTGGAAGGGCTGTCGGGTAAGGTTTGCCTCTTTGCGGATGATACCAAAATCTGCAATAGAGTAGACACCCAGGAAGGTGTGGATAACATGAGGAGGGATCTAGCTAAGCTTGAAGAACGGTTTACAATTTGGCGGCTGGGATTTAATGTTAAAAAATGTAAGGTCATGCATTTGGGCTGCAGCAATCCAAGGGAGCAATATAGTATAAGGAGTGAAGTACTTTTGTCCCCTAAAGAAGAGCGGGACCTAGGCATGGTTGTGTCTGATGATCTTAAAGTAGCTAAACAGGTAGAAAAGGTGACAGCAAAAGCTAGAGGGATGCTTGGGTGCATATGGAGGGGAATGGCTAGCAGAAAAAAGGAGGTGATAATGCCTCTGTATAAATCTTTGGTGCAACCTCATTTGGAGTATAGTGTGCAATTCTGGAGACTGCACCTTCAAAAGGATGTGAACAGGATGGAGTTGGTGCAGAGGGTGGCTACTAAAATGATTAGTGGTCTTCATTATAAAGCATATGAGGACAGACTGAAGGATCTTAATATGTACACCTTAGAGGAAAGGCGGGATAGAGGTGATATGATTGAGATGTTTAAATACTTCTGTGGCATAACTGTTCAGGGAGAGAGCCTCTTTCAATTGAAAGCAAGTTCTGCTACGAGGGGACATGGGATGAGAGTGAAGGGAAATCAATTCAGGAGTGATATGCGGAAATATTTCTTTACGGAAAGAGTAGTGGATCCGTGGAATAGTCTCCCAGTGGAGGTGGTAGAGATGAGGACAGTAACTGAATTCAGAAAAGCATGGGACAAACACAGAGGATCTCTAAAGGTAAAAAGGGGACTGTTGTAGTTGTTGATATGGAAGGACAGACTAGATAGACTATGTGGTCTTTTTCTGTCATCATATTTCTATGTTTCTCTGTTTCTATACAAAGAAAGTGCATAGTATTAAGACAGATGGTTACCAGTTAACGTGTGTGTAAATTCTAAATTGCTCACAATGCAAGCTAGATGGTAAAACATATAATGACCTGAAAGGCAACAATCCATATTACTAAAAGTTCATACAGAGTAAAACGGAACACTATCCAAAAAGTATAAAGGTCACATTAAAGACAAACAGTATATGGCAGATAATAGTATGGGAAACATTTAAAAGAAGATAAAAAAGTAAACATCATATTAAAAATGGAATAACGAAGCAATGGAGCATACCCTATCAGATTCCAAGGCAGGTCACAGAAATATGGTAAAAAGAAGAGAAGGGAAACTCCGCAAACAACACCGTCCAGCTTCCGAGCGGAGATAGACAACAGCCACATCAATAAATTCTTCAAACAACCAGTTTATTAAAGGACCAAACTTGGCCACGTTTTGACACTTAGGCCTGCATCAGGGATCTAAAAACATATACAAATATATGTCTTAATACAAAAACATTCCAAAAAGGATAATACGTACAATTATGAAAGAGGTGTTACATAAAGCAGTATAGCAGACAATGAAGATGAAAAAATAAGAGACATGGATGTAAATAAATTAAAATGAATTACCAGTACATGGGCTGAAATTGTCTAAAAGAAATAGACAATGCTGAGAATTAACAGAGTGCAAATGCAACCTGTGAAATAAAAACAGATACCATGAATACAATCTACCGAGGCAACTTGCTAAACAAGCATGTGAACCTTTCTCATATAAGATGAACCATACATAAATAAAACTACTTTCAAACATAAAAAGCAAACTCAAAGCATATGGCTATAGAGAAGGGCAAGGGAAGAGCATTGTGATTTAAAGCCAATGAATGTCATGTTTAAAGAATGTGTCAAGACCACTAGCCCGTTTTTCAAAAATAGCTAAACAGGAGAATGGAAAAGCTATATTGCAAGCAGAAAAATTGAAATGCTAATGATGATTAAAACCAAAAGATAAATGGCCAAGTACTAACAAAAACTGTATTGATAGAAAAAACATTACATGATTACCAGGACGAAAATAGCAGCATAAGCAAAAGTCAATATTCTCAAGATATAATCAGTTATAGAACCAAAGGACTATATTGAATTAAGTAACCTGGATACGCAGTCTCTCAGAGAATTCCCCCTTGCCCTTTCATTCAATCACCCCACCCCCCCTTTGTTCCTTTTTTCCCCACAAACAACAACATACTCATGCAACTGGTAACAAAACATGGTCGCAACTTTATTAATACATTTCATCGCAAGCCCAACCTGAGCCAGCAACTCAATACAGTAACCATATTCAAACCTTATCCCCCACCAGCCATATTATTAGCAAAGTGGTGCATCCTCCTCTCTCCCCCTCTTCCAACCTCGCCATATTATTAGCAAAGGTTGGCACGTCTCTCCACCAAACTGGGTGAGGATCCCCCACCAAGATCTGTGCCCATGCCCCCTCCAGGAGCTGAGCTCCCTAACTCCTTCACTTCAGCCGTTAGGACCCACTGACAGAGTCAGTTGGCTCGGGACCTTTCCACTAGCACAAGATGGTGTTACCATCCTTATGCTGCTCGCTCCTCCCATGAAGTGAGCTGTGACCAACTTGCAGAGCCTCCTGCCAGTCATTTAATAGGAGATCCTCCCTACTGGCGACAGGTGAACCCTATCAGTGCGATTTAAACCCGCATAGCCAACCTCTGCCCATGGATGCAGCACTTGTAACCCTCCCAGCTGTGTAACCCACCCTATCTGCCGGTTAACCTTCACAAGGCCCCTGGACCACCTCCATTGTGACTGGCAAGACGCCCGTGGAGTAATATTAGACCATCCAATAATCACACCCGGCAACAGGGAACGTATAGCAATAATGTCCCATTGCACTGCTTGAATGAGCTATTTACAAGTCCAACTAGAGAGGTCGTTCCCTCCCAGGTGTATGATAAGTCCCATGTCTGTTGATGCTGGCTAGCATGATATTGCAGACAAGGCATCTGACACCACTGCATTCCATGTTGTCCTAATTATTCCAGGCACACACCCACCAGTGCAAGCCCGAGATGTATGCCTAATGGTTGAGCAGGGGCCTGACATCTGGCCCAGTATACAAAGGAATGGCCCAGCATCCACTATTCCTTCCGGAATGGATAGCCATCTGTAACGACAACAAAGCTGGCTGCCATCCACGAAAGCACAACCGGCTGCCATCTGTAAAAAAAATAACCACAGCCATTAATCACTTTTGCCCCTCCCCCACTCTCAGTAGAGGAACGTGCCATTCCATATACTCAGCCCTCTGTTACGAATCCTATAAGTGTTGTGATAAGGAAGCTTATCATAGCTCAGGTAGGAGCTATAGAAAAGATGATGTGACTCTGAACAAGCAACCTGTCAGTTTTGGTAGAAGTAAGAAAACAGAGTTTTCACATAAAAGACTACCAGTCCCAGAATGCACCAGGTTTCCAGCAGCCATGAGAGGGGCTGAAGTGAGAAAACGTGTGTGCAATCAAGAGAGCTATGAGGTAATCCCTAAGCACTCATCTCAAAGGGCAGGGCCTGATTCAACACAGCTGCGCTGTGTTAGGGAGGAGCACACATTAGGACAGAATAAGAATAGAGCTTATTCTACAGATAATAGCTTCAGACACAGATACAGCAACAGCTCCAAGCTCAAGCACCAACATCATCTCGAGAAGCAGAAGCCAAGCCAAGCGGATAGAGAGAGAAGGAAACTGTCTGGAAGGAAGAGAAGAAAGGCCATTGGAAGGTCTGGGAGATTCCAAGGCAGTACCTATACTGGGAGGTATTCCAAATGCCAGCAGAGTCCATTGGACTGGAGTCAGCCAGAGGAATGGAATGGCAGAGATAGGAATCACCAGTGGCTACCTGGAAGAGAGAAGACTGCACGTGGAAAGGACTTTCAGACCTATGCCAGAAGGTATGTGAGAGAGGATCCAGTGTCCAGGGATCAAGATTGGAAGGCTGGACATCAGAATTGGATTACATACTGGCCAGGCTATACAGAGAGGAATTATGATAGCAGGAGAGGCTCAGGTATGAACACTGATCCAGACCCTATCTATAATAGTGAATGGCAGCAAGGGAATAAGCATTCTCATGATAGTGCCTTATTGAAAGACTCATCTGTGCCAATGTATGATAGTGACCCTATGCTGATTGATGAAGGGGAAATTACAGCAGATGAGACTATTAATTACATGGACTGTTCTCTATCCCAATGCTATTGCTAGCTTTCTGTGAGCAAACACATAAGCCATCACAAAGAAACCTAACTTTGTTCTTATGTCCACTGCAAACAGCTCTTAAAGCAGGATTTTGGGTTCACACAGTAGCAGCCAGCCAGCTAAAGGGTTTCAGCTGGACAATTGATAGTAATTAAAGCTGCACCTGATTGTGTGTGTGAGCAAGGAAGAATCACTGCAGGATCTGTGTGGAAAATAAGCAGAAGTTAACCTAACAAGCAAAGTTCATTTATTTCTTTGTGCCTTTTTATTTGGTAATTATTTGCTAAGAAAACATTAGCTAATTGCCTGACAAGTTGAAGGTTGTTTTCTGATTTGCTTTGTGACTTTATGTTATCCATTTAAACACTGCAAGCAAGTAACCTCATTTATATTGCTACCAAGCATATTTGTGCTGGGTGAATTAAACCCCATCAATAAAAGAAGTATTTTATTGGCCTTACCACTGGTATCACAACTCAATTAGTGTCTTCAGCTGTGTTTGGGAGTGAAAGAACTACATTACCCACAATACCTTGCAAGAATCATATGAATATATGCATCGTCAAGATTGTGTAAGTTCTCACCCTAGGCAGCCTTCTGACAGTGTACATACCCCATGTATGCACTGGAACACCATCTCCCAATCCGTTGAATCACTGCCATGCCAAGCTCTGACACCGCAACACTCGTAGCAGCCCCAGTACGGAAAGAATGGGATGTGAACTGCCAATCATCACATATTACTGTAGGTGCCACTGCACAATGCACAGTACTGCCATGAACTGGAACTCTGTCAATGGACGCGCATTCTTGTGCAAAAACAATAAGCCCTCAATTACAGGTTGGCAAGCGATGTATGCCTGTGGGTTTTGAACAGGACAGGTGGGTAACAGCCTGACTCTACTTAGTACTGCCCAACCCCATTGCCCCTTTGAACTGACTTAGACCAGGAGAGAAAAATACGTAGCTACACGTAACTGCAGAACCACCCATATACATGGGAAACAGGAAACAGGAGAAGGATGCCTTCTGCAAAACTAAAATTGAGAGAACCAGCGGAGGGCAAAGAACACAGCCAAACACTATGTTAACATGGGAGAACTTTATTGTAGACCCAACTTTACAAGTTTCAGCCCTAGGCCTTCGTCAGGGGTCTAGAAATGGACACATAAACACACAGTTAAAATATATAAAATAATAGTAATCATAATACCAAAGACAAAGTAAAAAATAAAAAATAAGAAAAAGATGAGATATAAAATTAAAATACATTACCAGGAGGGTACATATAACTAAGCGTAGTGCCCGTCCTAAAGGGCTGAACAATACCACTCTTCCCAATCTAAAGTAATAAACAGACAGGTAAAAATTGGTAAATGCATAACTTTAAACAGTCATAGGAGGGGTGAGGGGGAAGGTAAAGGGGGAGGGGAGGGGAGAGGCAAAGGGAGGAACGGGGAGGAAGGAAGGTAGAGGGAAATCACATACCAGCAAGAATATGTATACAGAAAATGAAAAACAAATTGTAAATAAAACAACCAATAAATAGCAGTAAGTATATATTGATGCTGACAAGCTGTGAAAATATGATGATAGACAATGAATGTAAAAGATACGTGATCATAAACAATGAATCTAAAAACATTGAATGTAAAAAGACAAACATTTAGGAGCAATAGCGATATGTAAAAAATTAGGTCAAAACAAGATGAATACAACACTCATTGGTTGAAAATGCCTATAAAATTGTAAACACACTGTATAAAGTAGCAGTATAACACAATAAAATTGGGTCTACAATAAAGTTCTCCCATTTTAACATAATGTTTGGCCGTGGTCTTTGCCCTCCACTGGTTCCACTCATATACATGACAACAAATCATGTGAAACCGGGTGCCGCCAATCCCACTGCACTGGGGACCATCTTTCCGAGCCCGTGAGCAATTGCTGGACCATGAAGGTAGCCCAAAAATAGCCCCATAATGCTGTTTTACTGAAAAAGGAGAACCCAGCCTGCGACGACCGCACCACAGTCCTGGATCATCCCGCAGCCTTGGCCTGGATAATGAATAAACCAAGCAACTCACCCAGAGCACAACCACTTACCCAGCCCTTACCTGTGAGAAAGTCACCCACTTTCCGATATCCCCAGATGTAGGCCGTCCATGTCACCGGTTCCACCGAGGATAGTAACAATATCATCAGTTCTGGGTTCCAATTCTCCAAAGATGCGTGGGCACTGCCATGGCTGTCGTCTCCACTCCAGGCACCAATAGGCGGAACTGGGACAAGTGAAAATGGGACAACGAATCAGCTATGCAATTTAGCATGCCTGGCACATGACGAACTCGTGCAGCACAGATATCTGCATCAGCGCTGCCACACGCGAGCACTTGGGAGACTGACAATTGATAGTCTCAACCACCGCCGCTTTATTGCACCAAAAAAATACCTTTCTGTTCCTCAAATGATTGGGCCATACCGCCAGGTTGACTACAATAGGAAAGAGCTCTAAAAAGGTTACATTGTATATCAATCCCGAAGCCTGCCACTCTATCGGCCATGCCTCTGCGCATCAGACCCCCTGGCAATATAGGCCAAAACCCCGACTGCTGGCAGTGTCCAAGAACAACTGTAAATTGAAATTGGACACATCGGCAAACGGAAGGACCAAGCACCTGTTGTATTCTGCCAATAAGGCATCCCATACTCGTAGGTCTTCCTGCATCCCTTGGGACACCCTAACAAGATGATGCAGCTTCACTACCGCCGCCATTGCCAATGCTAGATACCTCAAAACGGAGCGCCCCATTGGAATGGCCCCACATACTAAATTGAGATAGCTGACCAAGGACTGAAGGTCCCTCAGTGTGACTTTAGAATCTGACCCCACCACCAAAACCAATCCTCTTGGCTTGTTTACCTTCTCCCATTGCAGCTGTGCCACTAACGCTACAGAATCCAACTCAATCCCCAGAAAGATGAGACACATCGCCGGATCCACCATCTTTTCTGCTACTAGAGGCACACCAAACTCCAGAGCCATCCCCTCAAAAACTGTTAGCAGCGTAGCCTACGTATCCGACTTGTTGGGTCCCACAAATAGGAAAATGTCCAGATAGTGCACCACGCTGTCTAGGCCAGTCTTCTGAACCAAGACCCAGTGCAAAAAAGTACTAAGGGCCTCAAAATAGGCACAGGATATGGTGCAACCCATGGGCATGCACTTGTCAAAATAATATTCATTTCTGAATTGAAACTTCAGCAGCAGGAAAGTGGAGGGATGTGCCAGGAGGAACTTGAAAGCAGATTTGATGTCCATCTTTGCCATAAGTGCCCCTGCCTCGCATTTGTGCAAAAGGGATACTGCTGTATCAAAGGAGGCGTACCTGATGGTACAAACCTCCGTCAGAATATGGTCATTTACCAAATCTCTTGGTTGAAAGGATAAGTTGTGTTTCAGCCTAAATTTTCTGGTTTTCCTTTTTGGGACAACCCCCAATGGGGAAATCACAAAGGGCCAAAAAAGAGAGGTCCTTAAAAGACACCGTGATTCGGCCAAGTGCACACTCAGCCTCCACTTTTATGTACATCACCTCCACCAGACACCTTGCTGATGTAGCATTCTTCGCTCTCGTGACCCTCACACTACCCTGAAATGGAATGAGAGGCCCCTGCTCAAACCCCTGCAACAACTGCCCTCCTGCTCTCTTTTACCCATACAGTAGGAGCCAGGGCCACAACTACTGGGGTCGAGGTTAACTGCACTATTGCCTCATCACTTGCCAGCAGACGGGGCCCCCTCACGCCTTTCCTACTGCATTTGGTTGCAGCGTGACTGCCCCAACATAGGGAACAGGCGTGCTGGAACTTGCAGTCTGGGAACAGACAGGACGATTTGTTGAAGTGCCAGCAAGGTCCCTCCTTTGGGGGGCATTCCCCCTTTGTTCACCCAAGCCACTCCCCTGGATGCTCCCAACAACCTACTAGATGCGAGAAAGATGACAACAATGTAGAGTCATGCCAACACCGGTGGGCATGTTTGGGCTTGGTTCTTGCCTTCCTCCCTTTCTCCTGCACCAGCCCAGAGACCTGGTCACCCCCAGAGCGATAACCATCCATTTTCATGCTCACCTGTCATCTACACCTCTACACCAGGATGTTCTGCGCCGACATCAAGACTGAGGACCTATCAGCAGCAAAGCAAGCTTGCTCCATTGTGCCCAGTCCGACTCTCTGAATTTGATCCCTGGTATCCGCTCCAGCTCTCTGTACTATCACCATCTGTAGAGGAGATAAAGGACAAAAAACGGCAGGTCCCATATCAGGCACACTGTCCACAGCCTATGCCCACCCGCCCCCCAAAGTCATGGACAAAGACCCCAACCTCCAACAGCCCAGGAGGCAGCTGTACCCACTACAGCAGACCCAAAGCCCCCATCACCTGACAGTGGCCAGCCTCTGGCTCCATAGCCACAGCCACCAGGGCACCCAGGTGCCCATGATCCCTGGCCCAGAGCCAACATGGCCCACTCCCCCCACCAAACCCAGCATGGATGTCAGCCCCCAAACCCCCTTCCCCCCCATACTGACCCTCCCTCACTCATGACTTGAGTCACAATTCACCCCTCCCCCCCCAGTGGACCCTCATCTAGACCACCCTGACCCCTTCCTGCCTGCCCCCAAAGCCCTACCCACACTATTCCGGACTTCCCACATAGCCCCGCATCCCCTTCACCCTCTATACTCCCCTGCTCTGCCAATACCTGCAGCACCTCTCACTTCTAAATTCCTTGCTGCTCCCCTCCCCTCCCCTCCTGCTCCATCCCCTTGCCAGCATCCATTCCTACCTCCTGGAACTCCTCAAAGCCCTGGTCAAAGGCACAGTATCCCCTTGGCCCCCCCCTCTCCTACAATCGTGCCCCCTCCCGAAATTCCCCGTGCCTGCCTTCGATTCAATATTTTCTCTACACATGCACGGCGTTTATCTCACTCACGCTTTGTGCATGACAAAGGTGAGCTCTGAGTGGCATTGCTTTTGGAGAAGTGCAGTTTCTGATGTTTGGTTAGGCTCTTATTTTTTGAGTCAGCAAAGTCAGATTTTAATTAGAAGGCTAATGATGCTATTCTTGGAGTGGAGGAGTAGCCTAGTGGTTAGAACACTGGCTTGGTAACCAAACAACCAGGGTTCAATTCCCACTAGCACTCCTTGTGGCCTTGGGCAAGCCATTTAACCCTCCATTGCCTCAGAAGAAAGGCCTGGCAATCTACTTCCAGTGAAACTGCCAAGAAAACCCAGGAGCTTCTGGGTCGCCAGGAGTCAGGACTGACTCGAAGGCACACATTGCATTGCATTTTTGATGCTATTCTCAGTGCATCTTAATATTTACTTTGTTATTTACATTCTCTTATAGACCGCACTATTCTGCATCAGTGCAGTTTACATTGAACAAACTGAAATTACATTGAACAGGGCATTATAACTTGGAGATAACTATTTTACAGGGAACATGGGCTATGGAGGGTTAAGTGGCTTGCCCAAGACCACAAGGAGCACCTGTGGGACTAGAAACCCCAGTCCTTCCGGCCCAAGGTTGCTGTCCTCTAGTGGGATTTGAACCCCCAACCTTCCGGCCTGTAGTACCTTGCCCCAACCACTAGGCCACTCCTCCACTCCATTTCTTTTACTATCGGGTTGGCAATATTCTTCTGACTGACATACAATTTTGTTCTATAAAAACCTTATGGAGCTTTTGATAGGGTGTTTTACCACTACAATTGTGATCATCTTATATCTGCATATTAATTTTTTCGGAAACTGTTTACTGCAACACTATTCGGATGCTGCCCCGACTATTTCACCTGCTTTGTTTATTTGCATAAGATAAGTTATATTTATATAATTGTTGTAGTTTACTAAAGTTTGGCAGCTCTTTTTGTTTTTTATTTTTTCTTTGGTTAGCATTTGCAGCATTGTTTTTAGATTTTTGTTATAACTTAGTTTTTTAATTCAATATAGTCCATTGGTTTTATAACGTATTATATCTTGAGAAAATTGACTTTTGCTTATGCTGCTATTTTTGTCCTGGTAATCATATAATGGTTTTCTAGCAATACTGTTTTTGTTAGTACATGGCCATTTATCTTTTGGTTTTAATCATCATTAGCATCTCAATTGTCCTGCTTGCAATATAGCTTTTCCATTCTCCAGCTCAACACTGGGTAAATAGGAGGACACTAAAAAATCTGCAAGGTTTCTCGCTCTAGTGTAGGTGATGACCAACCTTTGATTGTAAAAACCTTGGTAAATCTGTAGGTTGTGCCAATGCTTTTTCATTATTTTTTTTTTTCATTATGTCGGTTGAGAGATACGAAAACCAAAAAGTACAAATATATTTGTCATCAGTTTGTCTTTAGTTTGCAGAAGATACTGTCTATATGTGGATCTGGCTCTTTGATACCCTTCTTTAATACAGCTTACTGGATAAGCTCACTCCACAAACCTTTGACCCATGTCTTTGGATTGAATCTCATACTCTGTGAGGTCTATGCACAGCCTATGCAATTTCAAGTATTGAGAAGTGGGTACATTTTCTTTTCAAACTGCTTTTATGAAAGCTGTCTATCTGAGAAGTTTGTTCTTTCAGTTTGTTTTCTGAAAATGGTGGTGCTGAAACCATAAGTTGGTTTTATTAATAAGGATATCTAAAAATGATATTTGGTTGATGTCAAACTGCATCTGAAACTTAAGGTTACTGTCTCAGGTGTTCAACCATTCCAAAAAATGAAGTAAGGGAGTAGTGTCAGTTCTCCACAAAATGAAAATATAATTGATATATCGCTTCCAGGAAACAACCTGGGTGGAGAAAGGAAAAGTGGATAAATAAAGAAGCTCAAACTCTGTCACGTACAGATTGGCTATATCCAAAGCCATCTCAGCTTGCATGGTTGTACTCTTAATCCATTGATAAATAGAAAATATATATTTTTAAGTGCTTTTCCCATCAGCCCCGGCCGGCTTAACAGAACCGCGAGAGGGAAACCTTCCCTTCGCGGCTCTGAAAGCTGCGCCGAGGAGAGTGATCGAGGGAGGGCTCTGCCGGACACGAGGGAGGGCTCTGTTGGGCGGGCGGGGGCAGGGCGGCAGCGGCAGCAGCAGCAGCAAGTTAGTTTTTTCTTTTAAAATTTCCCTGGACTGAGGGAGGGAGGGGGGTTAGGACTGGTAATAGGCTGGGGGGATCTAGTACTGGAAATTGGCTGATGGGGGGGTTAGGACTGGTAATGGGCTATGTGGGGGCTAGGACTGGAAATGGGCTGATGGGAGGCTAGGACTTGAAATTGCCTGATGGGAGGGTTAGGGCTAATGGGCTGATGGTGGGGTTAGGACTGGTAATGGGCTATGGGGGGGTAGAACTGGTAATGGGCTATGGGGAGGCTAAGACTGGAAATGGGGTGATGGGGGGGGTTAGGACTGGTAATGGGCTATGGGGGGCTAGGCCTGGAAATGGGCTGATGGGGGGGGGCTAGGACTTGAAATTGCCTGATGGGGGGGGGGGGTTAGGACTGTAAGAATGAATATGTGTTGATACATATGCTATAACGCTTACTGTAAACAACTGATAAGACCCAGTCCTAACCATGAGGATTGGGTCTAACATCTAACATGTAAATAGTCACCTCGCCACATCTTTTGATGGTCCAATGTAAATAGTCCACCCAGTAAATAGTAAATAGTTCACCCAGTTACAACTCAAAGTTACTGCTCCTGTTCAATGTAAGCACAAGGCAGTTCTGCCTTGACTGTTTGAGAATTGTTAATTGTAAACCGCACCGATAATAAAGAGCGCGGTATAGAAAAGCTTTTAAATAAATAAATAAAATAAATAAATAATGGGCTGATGGGGGGGGTTGGGTTAGGACTGGTAATGGGCTATGGGGGGGTTTAGAACTGGTAATGGGCTATGGGGGGCTAAGACTGGAAATGAGCTGATGGGGGTTAGGACTGGATGTGGGCTGATGGGGGGTTAAGACTGGTAATGGGCTATGGGGGGGCTAGGACTGGAAATGGGCTGATGGGGGAGTTAGGACTGGAGGTGGGCTGATGGGGGCTAGGACTGGAAATGGGCTGATGGGGGGTTAGGACTGGTAATGGGTTATGGGGGGGCTAGGACTGGTAATGGGCTATGGGGGGCTAGGACTGGAAATGGGATGATGGGGGGTTAGGACTGGTAATGGGCTATGGGGGGCTAGGACTGGAAATGAGCTGATGGGGGGTTAGTACTAGTAATCGGCTATGGGGGGGCTAGGACTGGAAATGGGCTGTTGGGGGGTTAGTACTGGTAATGTGCTATGGGAGCTAAGACTGGAAATGGGCTGATGGGGGGGCTAGGACTGGAAATGGGCTGATTGATATGCTAGGATAGGACTGGAAATGGGCTGTTGTGGGGTGCTGAGATTGGAAATGGGCTGTGAGGGGAGGGAGCTAGGACTGGAAAAGGGCTGATGGGGGGTTAGGAATGGTAATGGGCTATGGGGGGCTAGGACTGGAAATGGGCTGATGGGGGGTTAGTACTGATAATCAGCTGTGGGGGGGCTAGGACTGGAAATGGGCTGATGGGGGGGTAGGACTGGTAATAGGCTATGGGGGGGCTAAGACTGAAAATGGGGTGAAGGGGTTAGGACTGGAAATGGGCTGATGGGGGCTTAGGACTGGTAATTGGCTATGGGGGGGCTAGGACTGGTAATGGGCTGAGTGGAAGGGGGGACTTGAACTGCAAATAGCTGATGGGGATGGGGATGGGGATTTGGAATGGAAATGGGCTGAGTGGAAGGGGGGCTTGAACTGCAAATAGCTGATGGGGAGGGGGGCTTGGAATGGAAATGGGCTGTGAGGGGGGAGCTAGGACGGGAAGTGGACTGAGTGAGGGGAGCTAGGACTGGAAATGGGCTGAGTGGGGAGGAGCTAGGATAGGAAATGGGCTGATGGAGGTGCTAGTATAGGACTGGAAATGGGCTGTTTGGGGGTGCTAAGATTGGAAATGGGCTGTGGTGGGGGCTTGGAATGAAATGGACACATGGAGGGGCTAGAACTGGAAGTAGGCTCATTGGGGGCTTGGATTGAAAATGGGCTGAGTGGAGGGGAGCTAGGATTTGACATGGGCTGATGGTGGGGCTAGGAAAGGACTAGAAATCGGCTGATGGGGGGCTGGGATTGGAAATTAGCTGATGGAGGGACTTGGATAGGACTGGAAATAGATGGGGGAGCTAGGATTGGAAATGGGCTAATGGTGGGGCTAGGATAGGACTGGAAATGGGCTGATGTGGGCTAGAACTGGAAATGGGCTCTTGCGGGGACTAGAAGGGAGCGGATGCTGGGTGGGGCTGGAACTAGAAGGGAAGCTGATGTTGGGGGAGGATTAGAATGGGATGGGCTGGGAGACTGAAATGGAGAGGGGGGAAATATTTTGTGTGGGAGGGAAGAAAAATCTTCAATTGGCCGGGTATTTGGAGAGTAAGTGGGGATTGAGGATGGAGGGGTAAAATTTGAGTGGATGAAATAGGAATGAGGAAAGAGCAAAAGGAGAAAGATATCTCTTTATTTTGAATTTATTAACTTTAATATGTCAGCTCTGGGAAATGTGAATCATTAACATCTGCACTTTATTTAGTACAAGAGGAAATTAATTTATAGTTTTATTTCTACAGTGTTGTTGTACATTCCAAGTTTGGCTTTTGGGGTTCCCAGTTTAATTATTGTCTTCCTGTTTCTAAATTGTGATTCCTTGTTTGGTGATGGTCTGTGTTATGCATGTGTAACTGAGCTGAGGTATTCTGTTTATATAATTCCTGTTTGACATTGCCACTTGTTCTCCTTCCCCACTGGGAGACTATTCCACGGATCCACCACTCTTTCCATAAAGAAATATTTCAGCATATCACTCCTGAATCTATCCCCTTCACCCTTATCCCATGTCCTCTCATAGCAGAACTTGCTTTCAATTGAAAGAGGCTCTCCCCCTGTGCATTTATGCCATGGAGGTATTTAAACGTCTCAATCATATTACTGAAATTTAAATACATCATATCTAGGGCTCTCCCTCAGTCCAACTCCTTGGTCACCCATTCAAAGAAATCAAACAGATTTGTCTGACAAGACCTGCCTCTGGTGAATCCATGCTGCCTCTGATCCTGTAATCTATTGGACATCAGAAGCCTCACTATTTTCTTTTTGAGCAGCGTTTTCAATAATGTACTCACCACAGAGGTTAGACTAACTGACCTGTAGTTTTCAACCACATCCTTACTTCCGCTTTTGTGTAAAGGGACCACTTGTGCCTCTCTCCAGTCTTCTGGCACCAAGCCTGACTCCAAAGAGGCATTGAAAAGGTCAGTCAGCAGAGCCGCTAGAACATCATCAAGTTCGTTCACTATTATTGTTTGTATCCCATCCAGTCCAATCGCTTTATCTACTTTTGGTTTAGCTAGTTCTTCCCAAACAAAGTCTTCTGAAAATTGTTTGAGATCCCCGTCACTACTGTTCCTATTTGTGGGTGTTTTCTGAAGTCCTGCTCCTGGTCTTTCATCTGTGAACACAGAACAGAAATAATTCCACTTTATCCTCATCAGCTCATATTCCTCCCCTTCACCCTTGAGTCTGACAATACTACTTTTGCCCTTTCTCTTCTCATTAATATATCTGAAAAATGTCTCTATCCCCCATTTTATTGCATTGGCTATTTATTCTTCTTTTAGTATCTTTGCTTTCCTGACTATTTTGCTAGCTACTCTAAGTTTTTACAAATATAGATGATTGTCTTCCTCTTTCTGTGATCACTTATATTTCATGAAGGCCTCCCTCTATTTATCGCTGTATGCACCAGGATTACTTTGAAAAAAAGAAACATGTATCATTTGATCGATCATCAGAGGATTCTAAATATAGTAGTGATAGTGATTTTATGCAAAGAACTGACCAAAATTATTTTTTAGATTGACGCCGGTTCTGATGAGTTCGGGGCAGAGGTAAACTGCAAGGCTACCTAGTTGAAGATGATTGCCCCATTGAATTCACTCTAAGGGGTATGTTTACAATGCAGTGGTAGCGGCCTCCGTGCGATATTGAGCCGCGGGCACATTGAATTCAATAGAGCCGTGGCTCCGATATCGCACAGAGGCCACTACTGCTTCATTGTAAACATACTTCTTAGAGTGTTATGACAATGATGTCTTTATCGTATTATAAGAATTTTAGAAAGACTGAATGGCGTGCATTGAAGGAGCTCCATAAGTTCTCTGATGTGAGTAACCAAATGATTCGTTAGATTTCGGATGTGTCATAATATTCTAAGTTGTATATGAATCCTTTGAATGGTTTGACTATGCATATTAAAGAGGTGTTATTGGAGGCAAAAGCTTGAGAGATGCTTTTGGAGAAAGAATGTGATTTTCTTATTGGAAAATTCCCTAAAACACCATACATTTACATGTTACCAAAAGTGCATAAGAACTTAACTGCTCCTCCTGGATGTCATATAGTATCCCTTCGAGGTACAATACTGAAACCTTTGGCGAAGTTTGTGGATGTCTTCCTTAAACTGTTGGCTATGAAAGTGACCTTTTTCATTCAGGACACTTCACATTTTTTGCGTATATTAACTACAGTAACAATACCAATTGATTCCTTAACTCTTGTGACTATGGATGTCATTTTGCTTTATTCAGTTATACTTCAAAAATGAGCATTAGTGGTAGCTAATTACCATTTAACTGTGACTCAAGATCATCATATTTCAGTGGCTTTTCTGCTTTATTTATGGCATACATAGCTATGGGTTCATCTGTAGCTCCATCTTTGATAACACTAGTCATGACTGAAGAGAAATATATATACTCCTCCTCAGCTTTCTCTAATGTGATCCTCTGTTGTAGATTTCATGATGATTTTTTTTGTTTATGGTCCGGTTCCGGTTCATCATTGCTGTCTTTTTTAGAGGATCTAAATATGGCAGAAGAACATTTAAAATTTACAATGAAGTCTTCTATGTCTAGCATTGATTTGTTTGGATGTGCTGGCGTATAAGGAGGATGGTAAATTGCAGACTACATTATACAAGAAAATTAGTTGACCATAACAATTTATTGCAATATCAGAGCTGCCATTCGGTTGGCCTTAAATGGAATTTGCCTGTGGGTCAATTCCTTCAGTTTAAAAGAATTTGTTCTACATGTGGTCAATTTTTACAAAAAGCAAAACTTTTATGTCAATGACTAGTTCTAAGAGGATATCCTGAAGACTCTATTAGGCAAGCTTTTCGCAGAACTAAACATGTTTGCTGGGAACATCTTTTTATTATATAAGCAATGAGCAGAAGATTCAAATTTGGCCTGTATATTGCCTTATATGCATGACATTAATAAAGTCTCCAAATTAATACATGCTCATTGGAGAGTGTTGGCCTTACATGAAGAACTAACGTTTTTTCCACGTATTGCTTATTGTCGTGGACATAATATCACAGAATGGTTGAAGCTTCCCTTGGATAGATCTACAAACACTAAGTTTATTTATTTATTTGCAAAGTTTTTATATACCCCCCCCTTCCAAAGATCAGGGGCAGTTTACAGAGAGCTCAACATTTTCCATAAAACATTTGGGGGGATATAACAGTTGGGAATGGTTAGTTAAATTCAATTAACAACTATGTACAAAGTTAACTACATACAAAGTAATGAACATATTGCGTGTGGCCGCTGCCAGCTGCGGTTCCTCTTGGGAAGATCCAGTTTCACATACGTTGTATCATGCATGTCATCTGATTTCTTATACTTCAAGTTATGTGGTTTATATTGTTATTTGTGTACATACCAAAGTTTATGTGGGTCGCACAAAACGATTGATGGAAACCCATTTAACAGAACATTGTAGCAGACTAAATACAAAAATGTGGATGGCTCTCATGGTTGCTCATGTTATCTCAGGATCATGGTATTACATCATTTATGGGGCGAGTAACTGATATGGTCCTTGAGAACTTGCGGGGAGGTAATCAAGAAGCTTTATTATATCTAAAAGAACAACAATGTATTTTTTTGTCTCAATTCAGTTGTGTCAGCTGGTTTGAATCAGGAGATCGAGTGGTCTAGCTTAATTTGAGATGTCCGTCACTGACAGCGTGTGGTAGTTGATCTTGGGTATATAGAGTGTATGATACTTCCTGCTTTCTTCAGGCGTCTTTCTGAAAGAATTGTTAGATGCTGAAAGATATTTTGAAAGCTGCATGCCCTGGTTCTTTTGTAAATATTCCCCTAAAGAAAGGCTCATTTTAAGAGCCTGAAAAATGATGATGTCGGGTATCGCTGGGAGCAGATAAGTCGTATCTTTTTTTGCTTTTTGAAAAACATGTTTTATAAAAGGGATATATTTGATGAAGTTAACTAATAGTAATGACAAAAAAATATATAATTTTAAGCAGAGGGATAAGAGACTGATGATGTTGCCTAAGACTAATATGTAAAGTGTGGTTACACTTAATTCAGCCTACTCTGATGGTCTCTTTAAATATAGATGGAATTGAGGATGATTATTTAAATGACTTGCTAGTGTAGGTAACCTTAGAGTTTTGCACAAATATATATGCACATACACACACACAGAGTCTTGGCACATACTGCTAACAATCACACACTGCCAAAACACATAACCACCTATGAAGCACAAAAATGCATACTCTCCCACCCTCTGATATCTCTGATTCAAAAAATGCAATATGTGCCTTTGAGTCAGTCCTGACTCCTGGTGACCCAGAAGCTCCTGGGTTTTCTTGGCAGTGTCACTGGAAGTAGATTGCCAGGCCTTTCTTCCCAGGCAATGGAGGGTTAAGTGACTTGCCCAAGGCCACAAGGAGTGCTAGTGGCAATTGAACCCTGGTTGCTTGGTTACCAAGCCAGTGTTCTAACCACTAGGCTACTCCTCCACACCGTCTCTGATTCACATCCCCATAAATAAACAGCTAAACTTTCTTGATATTTATGTCATTGCTCAATAGAGCAGTGATAGATACCATTTTATTACAGAGACACCGTGCACACACTTCATAGTAACATAGTATATGACAGCAGATAAAGACCACTATGGTCCATCTAGTCTTTCCAGCAAGGGTAGGTGCACCTGCCGCTCCATGCAGGTCACCCCTCCCTTTATTTAGGGGTGTACTCACCACTCTGTGTAGGTCACCCTTTGTTGAGGTATAAGAGATAGTTATGCTTATTTTGATTTTATCCTGTTGCTATAAAGGGATCCACTGTGTCTTTCCCAAGCCATTTTGAATTCTGTGACTGTATTTGCCCCCACCACTTCCATCGGGAGGGCATATATGCATCCATCACTACCTATACTATGCTCACCCATCCAGACATACACTCACACATCCCACTAAGATACTGGAATCTCAAAGTCTTTACCATGGCTGTTTCAACCAAATCTCCCATGTAGATATGAGTGAGCCTTCAAGTGGAGGAAAGGGGAAACACCCCATTGTATATAACTGTAAGTGTACGCTTTTCAACTTGTTTAACTGAACAGGAATTTAACAAAAATAAATATTCATTCTATATTTTAGGTAATGTTTCAGAACCAGGACATGCAGGCCTGATACCAAAGAGCAAACTCATAACGTGGAGATATCTAATTAACCACTGCACTCTTAAAAGTATAACTCGTGTGAAAGGAATTCATAAATAATTTGCATGCTTCTATTGTCTCAGATTGTACACATGAAGTGACTTTTAAAATAACTCCAGGGACAACTCTGTAATTTTGACATCTCTCTGCCTGTTTTCAGACATCCAAAGCATGAATAGGGCTTCTGAGATAACTCCCTTACTGCGTAGAACAAAAGGCTTGGCAATCTACGTCTGGTTGCACCTTGCCAAAAACCTCAGTGGCTGGATCATCAAGAGTTATCATTGATTCGACCACACACACACACACACACACACACACACTCACACTCACACTCCGTAGGGGGTGGAAGCCATGTTCTTGATGTGCCCCCCTCCTCCAACTGCTTGGAAAATACAATTCATCTTCCATCTATCAATCCTCCTTCCCACTTACCTAAAACCATAAAAACGCGCCTTACCTGCAGAGCAGTTGGAGCTAGTGTGATTGACAGGGTTAAAAATTGATTGAGTGGGAGGCGACAAAGTTGCAGATAAATTGAGCTCACTCTGATGAGAAGGATTTTACCAGTGGTGTGCCACAGGGATCTGTCCTTGATCTGTTTATCTTTTAACAATTTTGTTAGCAATATTGCATAAGGGCTGTCAGATAAGATTTGCCACTTTGCGAAAGATACCAACATTTTTAATAGAGTAGACACCCAGGAAAGTGTAGCTAACATGAGGAGAGATCTCACTAAGTTTGATGAATGGTTGAGAATTTGGCAGCTGAGATTTAACACTAAAAAATGCAGGGTCATGCATCTGAGCTGCAAAAATCCAAATGAATGGTATTGTATAGGGGGTGAAGTACTTCTGTCTACAAAAGAAGAGCAGGACCTGGGTGTGATTGATTCTGATGATCTTAAGACAAGTGTAATGCAATATGTGCTGTTGAGTTAATGCTGACTCCTGGTGACCCAGTAACCCATGGAATTTCTTGGCAAAGTATGACTGGAAGTAGACTTCCAGGCTTTTTTTCTGAGGCAATGGAGGGTAAGCGACTTGCCCAAGGCCACAAAGAGTGCCAGTGGGGAATTGAACCCTGGTTTCTTGGTCACTAGGCTGATGCTTTAACCACTAGGCTACTCCACCACTCCTGGTGCCTAAACAGGTAGAAAAGGAGACTGTGAATCCTAGAAGTATGCTTGGGTGAATAGAGAGAGGAATGGCCAACAAGAAGAAGGAGGTGATAGTGCTTCTGTATAAGTCTTTGGTGAGGCCTCATTTGGAATACTGTGTGAAATTCTAGACACCATACCTTCAAAAGGATATAAACAGGGTGGAGTTGGTGCAGAGGGTGGCTACCAAAAATGGTTAGTGGGCTTCATCATAAGGCTTATGAGGACAGACTTAAAGATCTCAATATGTATACTTTGGAGGAAAGACGGGAGAGAAGTGATATGACAGAGACGTTTAAATCCCTCCATGGTATAAGTGCACAGAAGAGAGCCTCTTTCAGTTGAGAGAAAGCTCCGTAATGAGGAGGTATAGGATGAAGGTGAAAGGGGATAGACGGGAATAATATGTGGATATATTTCTTTACAGAAAGAATTGTAGATGTATGGAAGTCTCCCAGTGGAGGTAATAGAGACCAGGACAGTATCTGAATTCAGGAAAGCATGGGACCAACACAGAAGATCTGTAAAGGAAAAATAAGGGACTACAGTAGTTTGTATGGAAGGGCAGAGTGGATAGAATGTATGGTCTTTTTCTGCTGTCATGTTTCTGTTTCTATGAGTGGGCATGGTAAGCACATCGCATGTAGCGCAGATGACAAATTATGTGCTGTCAATGTTACTATTAGCATGAGTGCACCTAACACCACCTGAATAGGTGGAGTTAAATGAACCCATGGTAAAAGCGGCATGCATCAGGGTACTCCTCCATATGCACACTGTCGGGGATATGTTGGCCATGCCCCCAACAATTTACGGCAGAGGCTTTGCACTTAATACACATTTTTTTGTGCTAAATGCACGCTAGATGCAAAATCCCAACACACTTAAGTCAAAAGGCCTCTTTATGTTTTAAGAATTATTTATATATTTTTTGCCCGTGGACTTTTTATGTTATTTCATACCAAGTCAACAAGTGAAACTCTTAGCTCCTCTTGGCTTGGCATACAATGATGCTCAGGTTTCATCAGTCAGGAGCCTTGAACTTGAGGCTTCCATGAGGCAGGGTCAAAGCATCACTGAATGACAGGCTGAGAGGGGATAAGATTGCCTCCTCCTGTCAGCTTTATATCAGGAATTTTAGTGAGTGTCATGAGGATGCAAGGTGGGTGCTGAGAAGGGGTTGATTTTTGGTATTGAGGGAAGTTGGGGATGATTTGTTTTGACACTGGAGAAAAAATTATTTCAGCGTGCAGAGTCTATGTACTAAATTTCAGCACAATGATTGGTGAGCTTTTCATAGCATAATTTTTGTAGCTCTCATGTTGTGCTTATCACTCGGCTACCTTAGCAGTAAATCTAATTTGCTCACACTAAATTTCTGTGCCACTTTAGTGTTATTTTGGAACATAAGGCCCACAAAGTAATGTGCATGATTAAAATAAACCCTCTGGAAACGTGGTTTCATTAATTCAAACTGTCAGGCTGTGCTGCTTAGTAGAAAACATGCATAATCTTAGGGATGAAAGAAAAATCTTGAAAACAAAGTTAAGAAATGGAAGAGCTGGTCAAATGCAGAACCTGGGCTCAATTCTTAGATCAGGTCTTCCATTTTCTAGCCCAGCTGGGGCTCAGATGCTGCCGAGGGAGGGAACAAGCCATGATCGTAAAAAAGGGACCACTTAAAATCGCAGGCAGACACAAGGCAGCAGCAGGAACAAGGCGAAGAAAAACTCAACCCTTTGGTGATGCTTCACCAAAGCTGGTTCACCATCACAAAAGGATTGAGTTTTTCTTCGCCTTGCTCCTGCCGCTGTCCATTGCACAATGAGGACATTTGTAGGTTAGACCTTAGAGAGTATGACTACTGGGTTCTGAAAGGAGACCTGCTGCTTGGCCCATCTGCAAAAGCCCCTCGCTGCAGGAATGGATATATGTCACTGGTGGAGAAGCTTCAGGCAGTTGTAAATGAAAGCTCATGGGATACCGGCCAGTTTCAGTGAAGATGGAAGCCTGAATGAGCAGGAGGGAAATGCATAACAGCAACAAAATAGTTGCAGGTAAAGACAATGGGAAAGGATACATTATTATTATTGATTTCTTATTTTTGCACCTGTTCTATTGTTAAACGTTCAATGTAACTGTTGTTCGAATTGTAAACAGCTATGATTACCCGAAATAGCGGTATAGAAATCTCACAAATAAATAAATAAATACAGATATTAAGAGAGAAGGGTTTTCAGTTCCTTACTGTTGGCTCTTAGAATGGTAGAGCGTTGCAATAGCATTCTAAGTTAATTGGATTGACATGGCTCCCCTATCGAGATCAATATGCAGAATAGCTTTTCAGTGTGTTAAAGCTGGGACCAGGGGCTGACTAAGGTCCTGATATATGTAGAGCTTGCCTGTGAGTCTTTCTAATCTATTTTGTTGTTGTTACTGTTGACATTTTACAGTGTTTGAAAGGAATGCACACTCACAACATGTCTGTCAGTAAAATACTTTTTTTAATACCCTCTTAAAAATATTTAAATGAATCAGCACTTTTTAAAACAATTATACAGCATGTTTCATTTCCAAAGGATTAACTTGGAAGGAGGGTTAGGAGGTAAGATTAGTGAAAAAATATGTACTTGCTGCTTTCAAAGTTGCAGTTACATTTGTGTTCTTACAGTTGGGGCCCTTTTACTGAAGTGCGATAGGATTTTGTAGTTACTGCACATTTAGCGCTAAAACCAACATGTGGTCAGTGCAACAATCACATGCTAACTGTTGGGGGCATGTCCAGCATGTTCCCAACAGTTACCGCATTCAACCACACCTTAACACCTGGAACACAGTGCACTTAACACCACCCATTGAGGTGTCATTAAGAGAACCTGCACTAATTGTAACATCAAAAGCATTGCTAACGGCAATTTGCTCTGTATGCCCTCTCTCTGCCCCTTACCCACTCATTCCCCACCACGCGATTTGCAGTTACCACACAGATTTACACGTGGTAATTGTCATGCCTGCAGGATATAGCAGCAGTTGAATCCGTACTGACAGTTACTGTGTGCTAAGGCTTGGGATAACCACTTAGTACATGTTAGTAAAAAGCTCCTTAGTGTGCTATGAAAATAGTGTTTTCGCTTTTGGCGATCCCGTAGGCAAATATGATAAGATATTTTGGATACTATTATGAGAAATATCTCAGTGCAAGGACTGTAAGACATTTTCACTGAGAAGTAACTGGTATGTAAGAGACTGGGAAAAGAGAGCTGTAAGGTACTGCAGCACATATACATATGCAGCCTGAAAATTTCTTTTTTTACAGAATGACTTTTGATATCAGAGGAGCTCTTTCGCACTGATCTAGATTTGTGGTGCATTAATAGTTGCGCAATAAATCATATGAAAAAACGACAATGGAATTTAAAAAAATATACAACCGGAATGAGTAGATTGACTGTTAATATTTAAAGTGCAATGAATGCTGTGGTGAATTGTATGGAATAAGTAGTTACAGGAAGATGCAACAAAGGTAGTTTGCTACTTGTATATGGTGGATTATACGAGCAAAGTTTATATCTATGATCTAAATTAAAGTACAAGTGAGAGAGTGTACACATCAGATCTATTTAATTGGACAGATCGATGAACACAGTAGTGATCTGAGATTAGCTGGAACGTTTTGGATGGTTTATTCTGCTGAACAGAACACAGACGGCTGAAATTGAAAGTGGGTGAAATAATACAATGGACCTCCTATAAAATCAGAGGCCATCTCTAAAGAATTGATAGCAAGGGACTGGGGATACAATGGAAGTGTCACATTGGAACGTTCAAAATTATTTTTTTATAGCACACATACTAACATAGCTATATTGCTCAAGAAGAAAAGAATGACAAACAGGTCAAGGGAAATAATTCTTTTTTTTTGTATGGTTTCTTTGGAGACTTCAGCTGTGTTAAATTTGTATGTCTTCAACACAGGAAATACCTTGAATAGATTTTGTAAAACTGCAACACAGGTAATAAAATTGATGAGTGGCATGTCAGGACAAAGCTGTGAAACAAAATCCAACTATATTAAACATGTTCAGCCAAGAGCTCGTTTAACATCCTTAGGGGAATCAACAAAGTGAGCTGCAAATCTCAACATTGTCTGACGTGCTCATGTCTACTAAGAGCAGCAAGCAACACAGACGGGTGCTTGGATGAAGGACGGAAGGATAGAGTTTTCAGATATGTGGGTTACCCTGATAGTGGCTAATTTGTGCAATTTTTTGACTAAACTTTTAAATGGAAGAAAACAAGCTATACTTTAGAAATAGGGTTGGAAAGGGCTCAGAATTCCTTTCCTCACTCCGTGTGAGGCATCTTTCTCTCTCTTCCTTCTCCCCATGTCTAGCTTCTTTCCCTCATTTCCCACCTGCCCAGACTCTTTCCCTCTCTTCCTTTTCCCTGTATCATGCAATCCCCCTCTCATCCCTTTCTGCCCCCACCCAGCCTCTTTTTCCCTTCTGTGTCCAGTATCTGCCCTCTTTTTCCTCCCCACCTCCATGTCCAGAACCCACCCTCTCTTAACCCCCATATTTAGCACCTATTTCTTGTTCCCTTCTTCTCTCAATATCCAGCATCCACCTCTTCTTCCCTTCCCCCTTCCATTTATTTATTTATTTTATTTACATTCTCTTATATACCGCGCTATTCTGCATCAGTGCGGTTTACATTGAACAAACTGAAATTACATTGAACAGGGCATTATCCATGCCCATTATCTCCTCCAATCTTTTCTTCCACTGCCCCAACCATGCATAGCATCTCTCCCTTCCCCCCCCCCCTCCACGTCCATGCCCTTTCACTGTCTCTTCCCTACTCCTGTGTCCATATCATCTCTGTTCCCCATCCAGCATCTTCTACTCACTTTCCGCTGCCTATTATCTCTCCTATGTCGTCCCCTAGTACAACATCTCACCTCATATCCCTTTGCCTTGTTGTAGCCATCCTTCTCCTGCTACATTCTCCTGGGCTTGCAGAAGAAGCACAGGAAAATGGCAGCACAGGGCCTTGGAGTCTGCACACTAGGTTTTGTTATTTCTTCTCTCTCTGAAGTAAACTTCCTGAGTCAGAGGTGATGTGTTCAGTCAAAATGATGACTTTAGAACTATCACTCAAGCCTTAATAACCCCACACTTTGACTTTTGTAATGGAATACTTCAAGGCATAACAAAGAAGAATCTAAAAATTCTCCAAATGGCCCAAAATGTGACCGCAAGAATAATTTTTAAAGCCAAGCTTTCTGACCACATTACCCCGATTCTTTACTCTCTTCATTGGCTACCTATCTCCAGCAGCATTCAATATAAAATAGAAAATAAATGGCGTACAAGAAAAACACCAGAACTCCGGGATTTATTCTTTTCAACTCTCATACAGATCAGCAACTAACAATGCCAAAAGACAATATCATACAACCATCTTATCTAAAGCTATTAACCGCCCAAGGGAATTGTTTGATATTGTAAAATCTTTAGCTAAAACCCCTGCTGATAACTGTCAACTAGTCCCTATCAACATACATGATCTAGCTAACTATTTCGCTAGCAAACTTAAATTATCTCTAATACCAATACCTTATTCCCCAAACTTAATAAACAATAACAAGGCATGGAACTCTTTCCACCTTATTGATAAAAAGCAATTACTCAATATAATATCTACAATGAACACAACCACATCCTTGCTTGATCCTTGCCCAGTTTCTTGGATTAAGACAACAAAACAAGAACTTGCCCCCTTCATCTTAGACATAGTAAATCAATCCCTTCAGCAAGGTGTACTACCTAAAGAGCTCAAATTCTCTGCTATCCGCCCGATTTTAAAAAACAAAGCTCTAAATGGAAATGACCCATCATCATATCGCCCGATTGCCAGTATTCCTTTTATAACCAAAATCATTGAAAAAGCTGTTCAACTTCAACTCCAAGATTATATAGACACATCCGCTCCCCTTGATGATCACCAATACGGGTTCCACCCCTTCCACGGCGTTGAAACCCTACTTCTAGCCCTACTTGATACTCTCATTAAGGGCTTAGACAACACAAAACAAGCATTCATTCTGGTATTCCTTGATATACCCGCTGCATTCGACAGTGTAAACCATAATATACTCATTTCAAGACTCAACCAGATAGGTTTACGGAAAACTACCCTAGATTGGTTTAAATCATACATATCTGACCGGTCACAATATGTACAACTAAACCAAACTTCATCACCTCCATTTCCTCAAGAACAAGGAATACCCCAGGGCTCCGCTCTATCTGCCCTTCTATTTAACCTTTATCTACAGCCAATATGCACCATATTCCGAAAACATAAGATAAACTTCCACATATATGCGGACGACATTATGTTATTCTCCCCAATCAACTTGCATGATCCCAACTATGATAAATAACCGAGGCAGGCGGACCCGGCGCTTCAGGCCCTACCATTCCTCCCCCCCCCCCCCGAAACAAGACATGACACCATAACTTCATGGAACACAACTGGTCGCAGCTTTATTAACCATTAACAATTAGAACAAACCAACATCAACTTTCAAACCCCCCATTAGCGGAACCCGGCTGCACCAGCCATACCTTAGCAAAGTGCCCGCCACTGTTAATGCCATAACTTGCCTCCCGGCAAGTTGCCTTGCGCCTCTCCCCGACTTCGCCATGCTATTAGCAAAAGTCAGCAGGGGTTTAACCGGGTCAGGGGCACCCCGCCCCCGCCCAAATGTAGCCTGCTGCTCCGGACCCCGGAAACCTCCGGGATTCCGCTCCCCCCCCCCCAAGCTGCAACACCCCAAAAACCAAGCCTCCACAGAGAGGGAGGGAGGGAGGGATGCCGGCACCCCAAAAGCAGCCTCCGCTCCAACTGCCACGCGGAGGCTGCCGGCCGCAACTCCCCCCCCCCCACCTCCCAGCAACGAACCCATCGATTGGCTCCCGCACGGCACCGACCGCGGGGAGCCAATCAATTTGAAAGGTGCACTCGCGTGCCCCGCCGAGGCCGCGCACAGGGTCCCCAGACTCTTTGCTTTACAACTCACATTAAGAAAATAACAAAAACAATATATTACAAACTTCGTTCCATTCAACAACTGAGGTCTTTTTTAGAAAATGATGACTTTAGAACTATCACTCAAGCCTTAATAACCCCACACTTTGACTTTTGTAATGGAATACTTCAAGGCATAACAAAGAAAAATCTAAAAATTCTCCAAATGGCCCAAAATGTGACCGCAAGAATAATTTTTAAAGCCAAGCTTTCTGACCACATTATCCCGATTCTTTACTCTCTTCATTGGCTACCTATCTCCAGCAGGATTCAATATAAAATACTGTTGACCACCTTCAAATTAATTAATAAAATTGCCCCATCTTACCTATCCACTCTTATCCATAGCCCCCCTGAAAACAGAATAAGACGAAGAAGGAATCTCAATACCATCATAGTACCTGACATTATCAAGAAGACAAAACATATAACAAGCATCAGTGCCTTCTCATTTGTAGCACCAATCCTATGGAATAACCTCCCAGATCAATTAAGAGAGATGAAAGACCTACAAAAATTTCGAAAGGACCTAAAAACATATCTGTTCACTCAGCACTACTCCAACACAGATTATGACTTAGCTATGGCCTCCCAACCTCCATAAATCAGCATGAATATACCCATTCAAATTTATTCACTACAATTTTTGATAACTCAAATTAAGATAAATCCTTAAATATGTATATATGTAAAATTTATGTAATATCTTGTAAATAGTTCTAAATCTGTTATAATACTTGTATATAGTTGTTTACAGTTCCATGTATCTGTTATAGTTGCACATTGTTCTATGTATTTTAACATTGTTTGATGTAAACCGCCACTGATCTTGGGAATTAGCGGTATATAAAAGATTTGCAAATAAATAAATAAATAAGATGCTGAGCACATGCACAGACTTCAAGACCGCTTGCTGCTATTTTATTTCTGCCACGTTTCTGACCCCTTTGGAATTTTTTTTAAATTCCCCCCTCCCCAATGGCAGCGCAGTGGGGAATCAGAAGAAGCAGCCTGCAGCTGCCTCCCACCAGAATCAAAGTGAGGCAACCAAACCTTGGTGATGGTATTGTCGGCGCGCCCCCGTGTGGCCAGGCGGTTGCCTAGGGCTACAGGGGAGGCGCCGATTGTCCTTTGTTGAAATTAGCCCAGTAGCATGTAGTTGTGTCCCCGAAAGGATAAGAGCCAAGTGCAAAGGCCGCAGGAAATATTTCTTTATTTTTAAAAACAAGGATTTCCTAACCGGTTCAATTCTGTGACATGAATTGATTGAAGTTGACCAAAACAAAATTCAGGATACTTCTCCAAATAACAGCACACAAGCCTATTATACAGTCCTTGGCTTGATACAGCTTTCAAACATGCTTTCTGATAAAACTCTATTTTCAGCAGTATTCTGTTTCCTGGTCTCCAGGAGGCGCTATACAACCCTCTGTTACTTCACAGTAGGTGTAGCAAAACTTCCTGGCCCACTTAGATACTTTCACAAGCAATAGAATTCTTTTCCACTTATAATACAAACTTTCAGCACAGCTTCTTCCCAAGCAGCTTCAAACAGGACAGCTACTTTTAAAAGCACAGCTAAAAAGTAATGGGCTTTAAAATGTCCTGGTAAAAGAACCTCTGGTTTTTCTTCCAGATACCAAACTTCCTTCAGTTCTTTTACTTAGCACGAGGTAACACAGATGCATTCAGTAATCAAGACCAGCTGGGTTTCTTTCTGCTTTCAAACCCTATTTGGTTCCTTTATACTTCTTTAGCACAGATTGCACAGCTTATTTCCATGTCTGAGACATTGTCTAAATCCACAGTGTCTCCCAAGTCCATATCCTCCACGCTAGACTCTTCCTGGTAACTGTTTCCCCTGGTATCTTCCTGAGAAGCCTCACTAGCTTGCACAGCCCTTAGGAGCTTCTCCCAGGTACCCTTAACAGTGTGTGAGCTTGTGGGGGAAGGGCAGGAAAAACCCTCTTTGTCTAATAAGCCTTTCAAACGTTGTAAAGGGCCCACCTTATTAGTGCTGCTTTTCCTCCTTACAGATTCCTTACTAGGAGAAGAGTTGAGCCATGAACTCTTGGAGAATATTTCCTCCTCTGAGGACTCCTCCCCTGAGCTTTCCACTGGCCTTGTCAGCTCTTTGCTCCTGGTTCTCAATTGCTTCTGTGCAAGGGATTTCCATGGGTTTCTTGTCCTTCCTTCCTGGAACCCTCGTGTCCTCTGTGTCTGTGTCCTCTCTCTCTCATACGGTTCTTCCTTCTCTCTCCCCTTCTCTTTCTCCTTCTCTCCTGTATAAGTGCAGCTTCCGTTCCTAAATGTTTGGGGCTGTCCTATCCCCTTTGACTCCTCCCCCAAACCACTCCCTTCTCCTCCCTCTATCTCCATGGGAACAGGGCGTGTGCTTAGGTCTGCACTTCTCTGTGAGAAATCTTTACCTTTAGTGTTGGTGTTAACCCTTTCAGTGCCTGCAGTTTTATGGGTAAAAGAAAAAAAAGGCAGTTTCCCCTTTTTTTTTCTGCCCTCAGCAGCTGCTTCTCCACCACAGTATCTTTGGTTGGTGGTACATGACATACCTCTTTTTAAGCTGATGGTGTACACGTACCACTGGGCAATTTGGATGCAACATCCATGATGTGTATGAGAGTATGGAATTGCATGAATAGTAACTAGGTACATGCAGGACAAAAATTTCATTTTGTTTATGAGATTTTTTTTTTTTTTGGAGGGGTTAGAACACTGGCTTGGTAACCAAGCAACCAGGGTTCAATTCCCACTAGCACTCCTTGTGGCCTTGGGCAAGTCACTTAACCCTCCATTGCCTCGGAAGAAAGGCCTGGCAATCTACTTCCAGTGATACTGCCAAGAAAACCCAGGAGCTTCTGGGTCGCCAGGAGTCAGCACTGACTCGAAGGCACACATTGCATTGCATCATTTCAGAAGTGATATTGTTTGCAGAGTGCACTTTTGCTCAAAGAGTGCTCCTTATTACTCAGTAGTGCATGCTATTGCATAGTAGTTTACTATTTTTTTCTATTGAATTCAAAAAAGTTACATAATAGACATCAAGAAACAAGGAAATCAATTCTAGTCCACATTCAGGGGAGCATTCCATAAGAAAACTGGCTACATAAGAAAAGTAAATTTACAAAATAAGAAATTATGCATGAAGAGGAGCTGCTGTCCTAAATTTACACAAACTCTAATTATATCAACCTATTGACATGAAAAATCCAAGATTATATATCATACCTGCGGACCATGATTCACCAGAAATTTTTCTAAAGACGATGTCTCAAAGAAAACATACTTGGTGCCCCCTAATGTAACCAAACATTTATAGGGAAATTTAAGAAAAAAAGTTGCATCAATAGCTAAGACAAGAGGCTTTAAAAATAAAAAAGCCCTATGTCTAAGCTAAGTTTGCCTAGAGACATTGGGAAACATATTCATTTTCCCCCACACAATTCAGCATTCTTACTGGAGAAATATAAACGCATTACTGAATTCTTATCAACCTCAGAAGAAAGGGACACCAAGAGAGTGGCCCTAGTAGAGATCACATCCTGAGAAGATTCAATAAAGGCAGAAACATCTAGGGAATCCAAGGAGGATAAGCAATTCTTGCTGAGTATGCAAAATAAGACTATCCTTAATAAATGACATAGAAGTATTCTGTAATGCATTACATTGAGATTCCAATTTATGACACTTATTATCCAAAGTAATTAATTGAGAATCATGCTGGGCTAATTTAGCCACAGAATCTTTTGAAAATACCGAGAGTTGAGACACCACAGAGATAAAAGAAGCCTCTATACGTGAAAGAACATGCCACACATCAGATAAGGAAATATCTTGTGAGCCCACAGGCAAAGCAGGCAAACTATTCCGTTGAGCCAAAATGACATCCTCCGGTACCTGTAGAACCCATGGTAAAGAAACAGCCACAGGATCCAAGGAATTCACAGGAGGAACTATTGGAGATAATAAAACCAGGCGTTGAGGCTGCTCCTCGAACAAAGGTGAAGAGGCACTGGGGCAATAGGTACAATGTCAACAGGAGGGGCAGAATTAAAAACCCCCAAAATAGATGAAGAGCTATCAGATGGAAGCTGGGAACCGGCAGCGGTAGCCAAATTGCCCTCCATTTCTTTCACAGCAACAACATGTCAATCCATAGGATCCAAGACTTTTACCAACTTGGTGGGATTCACAGTACTCACATTCAGATGATGCTTTCTACGTATGCCCATTCCAGAGCTCCAGCTCCACAGCTCCTCGAGTGCCAAAGGGGCGCAAAAGGGGCTTAACAGGCCCCTTTAGAATGTGCCCCTTCAGAACGCAACCGTTACCACGTCCCGTGGGGCAGGCTGTGTTTTTAAGGCCCCCTGGCTGACGTCAGGGACAGACGCTGCGTGGATGGACCGGGTGCTCCCAGCTGCCTGTGGAGAACAAGAGCAACGCGGTGCACAAGGGCAGGCAGCAACCTCCTCTCCTCACATGCTCCGACTAGCAGCAAACTCTGTCACGCTTTTAAGGCCCCCTGGATGACATCGGGGCCAGGCACCGCGTGGATAGACCGGGTGCTCCCAGCTGCCTGTGGAGAACAACAGCAACGTGGTGCACAAGTTTGGGCAACAACCTCCTCTCCTCACATGCTCCCATTTACTATTTTTTCAACTGTGCACCTATTAATAAACAGTGCATATTGCTGAGTGATAGGGAACACTACAGAACAATAGGGTGCACTACTAAACAGAAGTATACACTGTTGTGCTATAATGGGGACTATTAGCATGATCACCTTTGATTTAATTAGTGGAGGAGGGATAGTAAGGAAATCCACAGTACTACCTTTTAACTTTCGAAAGGGAGACTATGATAAAATGAGGAAAATAATTAAGAAAAAACTAAAAGGAGCAGTTGCAAAGGTTAAAGACTTACATCAAGCTTGGGTGTTGTTGAAAAATACTATCTTGGAAGCCCAGACCAGCTGTATTCCACGCTTTAAGAAAAGTAGAAGGAAGTCCAAAAAACTGCCAGCATAGTTTAAAGGTGAGGTCAGAGAGGCTGTTGTTGCCAAAAAAGCATCTTTCAGGAAATGGAAAAAAGAGCCAAACGACGAAACCTGGAAACAGCACAAGCACTGGCAGGTCAAATGCAAGGCATTGATAAAGCAGGCAAAGGGAGAATTTGAGAAGAAGCTTGCTGCGGAAGCAAAAACGCAAAATAAAGATTTTTTCAAGTACATTTGTAGCAAAAAACCTGTGAGAGAGTCAGTTGGTCCATTAGATGATAGAGGAGTTAAAGGGGCACTAAGAGGTGACAAGGCGATAGCGGAGAGAGACTGAATGAATTCTTTGCTTCGGTCTTTACTGAGGAAGATGTAGGGATGTTACCCATGACTGAAGTGGTATTTAAAGGTGCGGAAGAATTGAAGGAAATATCGATACATCGGGAAGATGTATTACAACTATTAGATAAACTGAAGAGTAGCAAATCACCTGGGCTGGATGGTATACATCCAAGGGTGTTGAAAGAACTGAATATGAGATTGCAGACCTGCTATTAGTAATCTGTGAACTATCATTAAAATCATCGCTAATACCTGAAGATTGGAGGATCGCCAATGTAACACCAATTTTTAAAAAGGGTTCCAGGGGTAATCCGGGAAACTACAGACCGGTGAGCCTCACGTCAGTACTGGGAAAAATGGTAGAAACCATCATAAAGAATAAAATTACTGAGCAAGTAGATAGTCATGGCCTAATGGGAGACAGCCAACATGGCTTTAGACAAGAAAGATCTTGTCTTACTAATCTGTTATGTTTTTTTGAAAGTGTGAATAAACAGGTAGACAAAGGTGAGTCGGTTGATATAGTGTATCTAGACTTTCAGAAAGCCTTTGACAAGGTCCCTCATCAGAGGCTTTTGGCAAAACTAAAGAGTCATGGGATAGGAGGCTGTGTACTACTGTGGATCAGGAACTGGTTAAAAGATAGAAAGCAGAGGGTTGGGCTAAATGGCCAATTTTCCCAAAGGAGAAAGGTGAATAGTGGTGTACCCCAGGGATCAGTGCTGGGTCCACTGCTTTTTGACATATTCATAAATGACCTGGAAAGAGGAATAACGAGTGAGGTTATCAAATTTGCAGATGACACACAACTATTTAAAGTTGTTAAAACCCAAGAGGATTGTGGAAAATTGCAAGAGGATCTTGATAAATTGGAAGACTGGGCATCAAAATGGCAGATGAAATTAAATGTGGACAAGTGCAAAGTTATGCACCTAGGGAAGAACAACCCAAACTATGGTTACACAATGCAAGGTTCCACATTAGGAACCACCAACCAGGAAAAAGATTTAGGCGTCATTGTGGATAACATGTTAAAACCCTCGGCCCAGTGTGCAGCGGCAGCCAAGAGAGCAAATAGAATGCTAGGTATCATAAGGAAAGGAATGGAAAATAAAACAAAAGATATTATAATGCCTCTATATCGTTCCATGGTGAGACCGCACCTTGAATATTGTGTGCAATTCTGGTCGCCGTATCTTAAAAAGGATATAGCGTTATTAGAAAAGGTTCAGAGAAGAGCCACCAAAATGGTAAAGGGGATGGAAGGATACTCCTATGAAGAAAGGCTAAAAAGGTTAGAGCTCTTTAACCTGGAAAAGAGACGGCTGAGGGGAGATATGATAGAAGTCTATAAATTAATGAACGGAGTGGAACGGGTAAACGTAGATCGATTGTTTACGTTATCAGAATATAGAAAGACTAGGGGACATACAATGAAGCTACAGGGTAAACTATTTAAGACTAATAAAAGAAAATATTTTTTCACTCAGCGTTTAATCAAACTCTGGAATTTGTTACCGGAGGATGTAGTAAAGGCTGTTAGTGTATCTGGGTTTAAAAAAGGTTTGGACAAGTTCCTGGAGGAAAGGTCCATAAACCATTATTAAGAAGGGACCCAGGATATCAATGTTTGACCCAGGACAAGCATTGCGGAACCTGTGTCTTTTGGGGAAACTGCTAGGTACGTATGACCTAGATTGGCCACTCTTGGAAACAGGATACTGGTCTTGATGCACCTTGGTCTGACCTAGTATGGCATATCTTATGTTCTTATGTGCTTTTCATGTATGTGTGTGAATGAAAGATGAGTTGGAGGGACACATGTATTGGTCAGTGGATGGGTGAGTGGTTGAGTATAATTGTTTGACAGTGGTGTTAAGAATGAGAGTGGTGCACTATTTTTCATTGGAATTGTTCAGTAGTGCCACCTTTCCTCCAAGATCCCTTAAATGGAGGCCTTGAAAAATCACAGACTCCAGGTCACCATAGTGACCAGAAATTTGCATCTGGTAACTGGGACTTTTGCCCCCTTTGAATCTCTTCTGCAAATGGGGATCCCATCTCCCACAACAGAAGGGAAGGCCGTGATCACAGCAAAGACTCCTTCTGTCTGCCCACAAGAGATCGGATCCCCCAGGCAGACAGAAGGTATCTTGGCCATGATCGAAACTGTGCTCTTCTTTTATGCCCATGGGAGATGGCATTCCCATGGGCAGTCAGCTTGCATCGTGGCCACAATATTGGACTTCCTCTTTTCTTCTGCCCACAGGAATCCCATCTCCTCTGGGCAGGAAACAAGACCATGGCCACAATCACAGCAAAGATCCCTTCTGTCTGCCCACAGGAGATTGGATCTGCATGAACCGAATAGAATGTATAGAAAATTTATCAAGTCCTGCCGTAATTCATCTTATTAGACCCTCTGCCTTTCCCCACCTTGTGGGCATTCCTCTTCCTTCTCCCTCCCTTTGCAGTTTTTTCCACATACCTCATCTTCTACCATCTTTGCATTCATTCCCCCTTTCCTTCTTCTGCAGTTCCTCCCCCTTGTTGTCGTCATCCCTCCTCCTCCTCCTCCCTATTTTCCTTGCATTCACTCCCCAGGCAACCTTCCTCTTACTTGGTTTGTAGCAATTGGCTCCTCATGAATGCAGGAGCTGCCTTCTCTTCAGAAAACCCCTGCTGGCTTACTCCTGTGTGCACTGTTGCAGGAATCAAGCTGCTCTTCAACCAGTGTGATCTGTGTTTTTCTCAACACACCTAAAACTGTGCCAGTGCTACCAGGGTGTTTTCTTCAATTTTGGTTCTCCCATGACATTAATTTCTCTGCTGCAGCACCATATAATCTTCAAGTAGGTAGCTTGGAGCTTCCCACCATCATACTGCATACAGCTATCCCCTTTATCCCTATAAATGTTTTTTTTTCTTTTTTGCACATGCAATCACAAACCCATGAATGTAGGCTGACATGCAAACAGACAGAGAGACAACTCTAGCAAAACTATCACTCTACAAAACACATTTTAGAACGAGCACTCAAGATTTTGTCAATGGATTCTAAAGTAATTTAAAAGAAATAACTTTCACTTGAAGACCAGTTTGAAATTATCGTATTTTGGGATATGTTATGAGACAGCCAGACTCACTAGAGCAATGGTTGAAGACAGAAGATTTCAAGGAAGGCCTACAACAAAATGGATCAAGAATATCGCAGCAGCCATGAACGCATCTCTGAACAGCCTTCAGATGCAAATATAAGATAGTCTGTTTTGACTCTGTGGGAATTAATCAAAGGATGTCTGTTTTGCTCACCATCCTTTCCCAAAATGAAGTACAGCTGCATTTACATTTCTTTTGACTTTGCTGAGCAATGCAAATGTTTTAAAACAAAGGAGTGAAAATGTGTGAATAATATATTCCACTGGTTACTACTATGGGGATCATTTTGGAAGCCCTATTTGTGCTTTGGACATCAGAAAATGGGCATAGAGACATCCAAAACACAAAGACATCTCCAGAATCATTTTAGAAGCCTTGTCTATGGATGTCCCCAGTTTAGAAGCCGGGTCTATAGATCTCCCCACCATGAGGATGTCCAAATCTGAACAGGGATGTGGTGGAGGTCTGGCTGGGGCATTCCCAGGAACCTGGATGTCCCCCACTTGACCTTGGAAACATCCTGCACATTGAGAGTTGTGTCTAAGTTTAGACCTGCTCCAGACATTGTTTTGACTGAAAAACATCCAGAGGGTGTAGAGAAGAAAACACTCCATCATCTTCAGTACTCAGCACAATTTCAGTGATGGCTTCCTGGCCCTAGCCCACTACTCTAACCATTGGGCTATTCCTAGATATGCAGGTTCTGAAATACTATTCTGGTGATTTCTATGTAGATGCCTCAACAGATATCCATATCGGGCAAGTCCACATTTGTGAAATTGTGTCTGCATCTGGATGTGCCTGCTTTTTTATTTTTATTTTTTAGATGTTCTTGCTTAAATGTCCCAGAATGCACTTGGACGTCCTTTCTAAGATCCCCTCCACATATTTTGTTGTGATGAACTCTGGGTTCATAACTGCAGCACACAAGATCTATAAACGACACCCAGCAACTCTAATGGTTGCAAGTCTAATTTTGGTGTCTGTTTTGTTTCTGCTGAATCTGAGCTCTCTGCTTGGATAGCCGAGCTGCTACACTGGGACGGTACTTGTGCTTATGGCTGTTATTAGGAAGCTAGTAACAACCTGGGAATGCAGCAAAGTACTGTTCTGATTCCAAGCATTACACACACAGCAGCAGTAAATGAGCTCTTTCCACATAGGGGTACAGTTCAAGTCTTTCTTTACTTTTGCACTGTGGGTATGGAACCAATTCTAAATGCATTCCATGAAGAATGAAGGCAGTTCAATTCAGTGTAAAGCAAAGAACTGGGACGTGCATTCTGGAGCCTGTCTTCATTTGAGTGTCTACAAATGCTGAGCAAGCAAGGCACTTGTATGTGCGTATACCTACGAATTAGTGCAGGTACAATTGATTTGCATGCAGAAAAAAAGTTATTGTGTGTATACAATGCATGTATAAAAAATGAATATGTGAAACAAACTGTAAAGCAATACTCAAAAATCCAGAAAAATTGTTTCAAACACTAAGGATGTTTCAAACACTAAGGAACTGAATGGGCCCGATATTCATTGGTGGCTGCTAGCTGTGCGAAAGTGGCTAGCTGCCATGTTAGTGCCGTGGAATATCCTGTTCACTGCAGTGAATGTGGTTAGCAGGTCTGCTAACCATGTTAATAGTTTGAAATTTCAGGCCCAATGTTTTTTGGATTGTGCACATCTCTAATAATGACCTCAGGACTCTTTGGGTAAGAGTTTTTAAATGAGAATTATGCTATGACACCAGAACAAATTCCCTTAGGCGGCTTTTTTTGAAAAAACTGAAAGCTGAAATTTTGAGGATTCCTCTGATGCAAGGATAAGTACCTGAAACATGAATTTCTCCAGGACCAAGCAGGAAGTCAGTCCTCACATATGGGTGACGTCGGCGCTGACAGAGCCCTCGTGCGGAGCATTTCCCCAGCTTTAAAAGAAAGCCTTTGGGAATTGCAGTGTGCATGCGCGGTCCCCTTCCCGCCCAAGGGTGCCATATTGCTCAGTCTTCTTTTTTCTGCGGAGCCCGACGGATGTAGTTCGTTTTTCCCCGAGGAAAAAGTTGATTTCCCTGTTTTTTTCTTTTTCTCCTTCGGTTCGACGCCGGAACCTTTTCCCGCCTTGGCCCGATACGCCAGTATCGAGTCCACTCTCTTTTTCGTTTTTTGTCCTTTGTGGCTAGCGTTCGCGCCATTTTTCTTTTTTCACTGGCAGCCCAGTCTTTTGACCTCGCAGGGGCCCTTTTTCCCCAGATGGCTACCAGCGGGTTTAAAAAGTGTGATCGGTGTAAGAAACTTATGTCTCTTACCGACACACATGACTGCTGCCTCCGCTGCCTCAGACCCGATCATGACCCGATGATCTGTGGTCCGTGTGGCAAAATGTCCTCGAAGGCGTTGAGGAGTCGGCAGCACCAGAAGGATAGGATCTTCTCTGACTTCGCGTCCGGATGGGCCCGGACCTCGTCAGAGGCCTCGACGTCTCGGGACTCCGGCCCCAAGCAGCGTCGGGGTTCCTCTGAGCGGGGGTCTCCTTCGTGGGAACATCGCAGGAAGAAGAAACCTGGGAGGGCAGCGTCGGTGGACGCTCCTGGTTCCTCGAGGGCCAGGTCGCATAGCCCCGATAGCTGTCCCGGGTATTCAGAGTCGGAGAGGCCTGCCAAGCATCCTCGTATCGAGATGGAGTCTCCTGGACACGTAAGTGCTGTAGTCCTCGTGGACTCTACTCCAGGGGAGCCGACGTCGGGCCTGACGCTGTCGGGGCCTGAGTCGGGGGCTACTGGGTCTCCTGAGCTCGGACTCAGGTTGACGGCCTTGGAGAGTAGCCTCGCTGCCTTCATGGAACAGCAGCGGGCATTGATCGCCGGTCTCACCGGTGCATCTGCCCCGACCACCGGGACCTCGACGTCCAAGTCGACCCCGGAGGACGAGCCGATCCTCGAGTCCATGCGGGCTCGATCCTCGGCCAGGGTCTCCCTCGGCCTCCCTTTTGGGACTGAGGTCGTCGACGCCGGTACCCTCGGCGTCGGGGCGGATGGCACCTGTGCCCGCCCGACCGGAGCCGCTCGATTCCTCCTCCGAGGAGTCGGGCTGGGAGACGGAGGATGAAGAGTCACCCGACACTTATCAGACTCGGTGTGTCCCATCAGACTCGCCAGAGTCCGAACCTCGGAGACGATCCCCACCGGAGGATACCCGGTTCTCGGACTTCGTGCGGTATGTGGCCAAGGCCTTGGCCTTCCCCGCGGATCCCGAGGAGGAGCCTCGAGCGAGGAGCTCGAGGCCCTCCATTATGACTCTCCCCCAAAGGAGGCCTTTACTGTACCGGTTCCTCCGATGCTGGAGAGGCTGCTCTTCCGCATGTGGGAGACCCCGGCCTCGACGCCAGTGTTGAGCAAGCGGGTCAATTCCATCTATCGAGTCCGCAAGAGCCCCGTGTTCCAAAAGGCACAATTACCGCACCACTCCATGGTTGTGGAATCGGCTATGCATCGACTGAAAAGTCAGAAGATGCACTCCTCGGTGCCTCCCGGCCGGGAGGCCCAGAACCTGGATGCCCACAGTAAGAAGTGCTTCCAGGGCTCTATGCTTGCTTGCCGTGTCCAGACTTACCAGCTCTACATGGGCATGTATCTCCGAGACCTGGCAAAGGAGATTACCAGGTTCTCTGCTGGTCTCTCCGAGGAAACTTTGCAGCGGTTCCAAGCCTTGTCCACTTGTATTCAAGAGTGCTCGAAGTTTATCTCTCGAGCAGCCTACGATGGCTTCGAGGCTTCGGCCCGAGTAGCCGGGGCCGGCATCGGTGCCCGCCGACAGACTTGGCTACAGTCATCCGACCTCGAGCAATGGGTGCAGGACAAGTTGGTCGATGTCCCCTGCCGAGGTGAAAAACTCTTTGGCAAGCCCATGGCTGAAAAGGCTGCAGAACTCGAGACCGAGACTCTGACCAGGACTAGGCTGTACAGAAAAACCTCTGCCCCTTCTCAGAAGAAGAAGGGCTCGGGAAAAAAGACCTTTTACCCGAGGAAGTCATCTGCCTATAAACAATACCCTCATTATCAGGCCTCTGCAGCTCCCCAACACGGTCAGCAGGCCAAGGGGCAGGGTCATGGGCCCCGTAGGCAGAAGGCCCCCAAGCCACCAACACCGGCCCCTGCTCAGCAGGGTGGGGGTTTTTGAATCAGCAAGCATGGCCTCTTCTCCTCAGCTGGCTCACATCAGCACAGGAGGCCAGCTGGCCCACTTTGCCCACAGGTGGTCAGCCGTCACATCAGATACCTGGGTGTGCTCCATATAGTCCAGAAGGGCTATCTTCTCCATTTTCACCAGGTACCTCCCTCCTATTTTCCAGGGGAGCCTCCAAGACTCCCTTTGCACAGGGACCTACTCCTTCAGGAGTTGGCAAGTCTGCTAAAGGAACAGGCTGTGGAACCGGTGCCCCACCACCAGAGAGGTTACGGCTTTTATTCCAGGTACTTTCTGGAACCAAAAAGAACAGGAGGCCTCAGACCCATCCTAGACTTGCGCAATCTCAACAAGTTCCTGGAGAGGGAAAAGTTCAAGATGCTTACCCTTGAAATCTTGCTGCCCTACCTCCAGCAGGGAGATTGGTTATGCTCCTTAGATCTAAAGGATGCTTATACTCACATCCTTATTCATCCAGACCACAGATAATATCTCAGATTTGTTGTGGGGGGAAACCACTACCAGTACAGAGTACTTCCCTTTGGCCTGACCTCCGCTCCCAGGGTGTTCACCAAGTGCCTGGTGGTGGTGGCGGCCTACCTGAGGCTTCAAGGTCTTTTTGTGTTTCCATACCTGGACGACTGGCTCATAAGGGGCCAGTCTTCCCAGGAGGCCAGTCAATCCACCCTTCGCACTGTGGCTCTGCTTCAGCACATGGGGTTTGTCATAAACTTCGCAAAGTCCACTTTGCTCCCGTCCCAGCACTTGGAATTCATAGGAGCAAGGCTAGACACTCTTCAGGCGAGGGTTTTTCTGCCAGTGGACAGGGCCCTCCGGTTGATGGATGTAGCCAGGCAGTTTCACAGTAATTCCCTGGTCTCCGCCAGTCAATTCCTGAGACTTCTCGGCCATATGGCTTCCAAGGTTCATGTAACCCCCAATGCTCGCCTGCACATGCGGCCTGCTCAGTGGAGCCTTCGAACTCAGTGGCATCAGGCCACAGGGAGCCTTGCAGACTCGGTGAGAATATCCACCCTGCTCGTCTCCTCTCTGCAATGGTGGCTTCATCTTCCGAATCTGGTCCTCGGAGTGGATTTTCAATCTCCTCCGCATTCTCGAGTGCTGACGATAGATGCTTCTCTTTTGGGTTGGGGAGCACATTGCCAAGGGGCATGTACTCAGGGTCTTTGGACTCCTTGGGAGGCTGCTCAGCAGATAAACTTCATGGAGCTACGGGCAATACGCCTAGCTCTGAGAGCCTTCTCCCACCTCACATCTCACCAGTCTGTACTGGTCCAGACGGACAATCAAGTTGCCATGTTCTATGTGAACAAACAAGGAGGCACAGGCTCCTTCCTTCTCTGTCAGGAGGCACAACGGCTGTGCTCTTGGGCCGTCAATCACGGAATCCTCCTCAAGGCTGTCTACCTCCCCGGTCAAGAAAATTACCTGGCGGACAGACTGAGCAGGATCCTGCAACCACACGAATGGAGATTGAATCCATTGGTGGTTCAGCAGATCTTTCTCAGGTGGGGCCTCCCCACCATGGATCTCTTCGCCAGCCCTCTGAACCGGCAACTCCCGAGATTCTGTTCCAGACAACCGCATCCTCCCAGAGTAGCAGCGGATGCCTTTCTGATTCCGTGGTCCCAAGGCCTACTATATGCGTTTCCTCCCACGCCACTAGTGTCTCGAACACTGTTCAAGGTCCTCAAGGACAGGGCCTCAGTGATTCTGATAGCCCCCAGGTGGTCGAGGCAGCCGTGGTTTCCACTCCTGCTGCAACTGGTGGTAGACACTCCCCTCCCTCTGGGAATTCAACACGATCTCCTGTCTCAGGACCAGGGATCTCTCTTGCACCCCAACCTCCAGTCCCTTCATCTGATGGCCTTGCTGCTGAAAGGGTAATCCTGGCTTCCCTACTCCTGCCTAGAGAGTTGGAAGACATAGTCTTTGCCTCTAGGCGGCAATCCAGCAGGAAATCCTACGCTCTTAAGTGGCGTAGATTCTCCACATGGTGTGCTCAGCACAGCGAGAATCCCTTCTCGTGCTTGGTAGCGGTAGTATTGCAATATTTGCTTTACCTCTCCAATCTAGGCCTTAAGTCCAACTCTGTCACGGTTCACCTCAGTGCTCTCTCAGAGGTGGCTCGTTTTCTCAGAGGCCTCCTCCTGCTTAAGCCTCCTTTGCGTCCACCAGCCCCTGAGTGGGATCTGAATGTGGTCTTACAGCGGCTTACTTGTCTGCCATTTGAACCTATGGCTACCTGCCCTCTCCGTTTTCTCTCTTGGAAAACCTTGTTTCTGGTAGCTCTTACCTCTGCTAGGTGAGTGAGTGAACTTCAGGCACTAGTGTCTGATCCCCCTTACACTAGGTTCTACAAGAATAGGGTAGTCTTACGGACTCACCCGAAGTTTCTTCCTAAGATTGTCTCCCTTTTTCACCTCAGTCAGGAGGTGGTTCTTCCGACCTTCTTTCCCAGGCCGCATGCCAACCGGGCTGAGATGGTCCTGCATACCCTGGACTGTAGGAGGGCATTATCCTTCTACCTCGACCGTACGCGGGAGCACCGGAGGGCTGTTCAGCTCTTCGTTTCTTTTGACCCCAATAAGTTGGGGCTACCTGTCTCCAAGCGTACTTTGTCCATATGGGTCACTGACTGTATCGCCTGGGCTTATGGGGCAGCCGGCCTCTCATTGGAGGGACGAGTCACGGCTCATCGTGTCAGGGCGAAGGCTGCGTCAGTGGCTCATCTCCGCTCTGTTCCGTTGGCAGACATCTGCCGGGCCGCTACTTGGTCTTCAAGCCAGACTTTTGCGGCCCATTACTGCCTTGAGAGGGAGTCCCGCAGGGACAGTGCTTTCGGACAGGCAGTACTCCATAATCTCTTTGGGTTTAGGCAACTCCTACCCTCCGGCCCTGGTGTTGGGCTACCGGTCGGGGGCGTTCTCAAAGAAGATTCCTTCCTTACGTACTGACGAGCTAGAGGGAGCTCATTTTTCCGCTTGAGGTCTCCGGTAGCCTTAAGCTGGGGAGTCCCATATGTGAGGACTGACTTCCTGCTTGGTCCTGGAGAAAGAGTAGTTACTCACCTGTAACAGGTGTTCTCCAGGAGCAGCAGGAATCAGTCCTCACAACCCTCCCTCCTCCCCTTGGAGTTGCAGTCTTATGATTTATTTTTGCTAATTTTTTGCTGTCTTTTAGCTATGTCATCAGACTGAGCAAGATGGCACCCTTGGGCGGGAAGGGGACCGCGCATGCGCACTGCAATTCCCAAAGGCTTTCTTTGAAAGCTGGGGAAATGCTCCGCACGAGGGCTCCATCGGCGCCGACGTCACCCATATGTGAGGACTGATTCCTGCTGCTCCTGGAGAACACCTGTCACAGGTGAGTAACTACTCTTTATGGCAGAAGGAGTGAAGGTTTCTTCATGCAAGCTAAATGAAGCATTTTGCACATATAACTGGCATTTGGAAGTGGACTTTGTGTGCTATATTTGAAAGCACCTTGAAGATAAAAGTACGCATAAAAAATTGTTTGAGGTAGAGATGACTGATAGATAACGGATTGGGTTCTACTGAATGGCGTTCACGCTATAAGAAATCCCCTTTCTGATGGTCACGCCATTCTCTTTCTTAAGCTGCAGAATTAAACCATGATGAAGTTTTAGATACAGGAGGTCATTGTGTTTGAATTTACGATTGTCACTCCTGTTTAAAGAGATCCCATTGTTTAGTTCCGTTTCTTAGGCAGAAGGGGCAAGCTGTGCCACCTGTTAACACGGCAGATAGTGCAGGGCAAATGCAGATAGGGCAGTGATTTTCTGTGCTATCTGCACAAGATGCGCTAACTGCCAGACTAGGTAGGAAATGGGTGGAGAATGGGCGTGTCTGCAATGCATGACTATCACAGGCGTCCAACAGTGCATGGTAACTGAAATGGGTAGCATTATGTGCATCCATGGTGCTACTGTGTGACACTTTCTGCAATTTAAGTGCCTTATCTATTAGGCAAATGCTCTGCACACACCCCCAGTAGATAGTGACTTGTATTTGCAACTGATGCAGTGCCATTTACATAAAAAAGATGTTTTAGCTGCAAAAGCCTAACATGCTTTAGTAAGCACACCCCTATGCCTTTGCCATAGAAATCACAAGACTACAGTTTTTATTTATGTGCTGGATAAGTAACCCAGCTTTTAGCCTCACCAGCTTAAGAGGATACCATATCCAATTTATGTAATGTTCTTTATGTCAAGCTACACTTATTGTACACAACCTTGGATGAATCTCTTTATAAAGGCAGTTAGTAAACCTTAATAAATAAACAATAATTAATTAATTAATTAAGTACCTTTAAAGGTTCTGCACTGCTTGGTTTGAGCAGTTCAAATGAAATGGTGATGTTATGCAGCGATCTTGCAGTCTTGTTATTTTCTTAGTCCACCCGTATCGCATATAGGTTACTCCCTTTCCTCCTGCCCAGGATCTCAATTAGATACAGGTTTGGAGCTGATTTAAATAGGCCTAGATATTCTTTAAATGCTAGTCACTGAATCCTCATGGCTTAGCAAACTCGGGCTAATTTAAGTAGGAAAAGGGTATTTAATAGCATACACACCAACTCTCATGTGTTAGGTAGGTGGCACATGCATATGGCAGAGCTCTTAAGCTCACACACCAATACTCCCTCTTCAATCCATTTTCATAGTAACATAGTAAATGATGGCAGATAAAGACCAGCATGGTCCATCTAGTCTGCCCAGCATGATGGCAAGAGTAGGTGCACCTGCCGCTCTGTGCAGGCCACCCCTCCCCATGTCTTTGTTTAGGGGTGAACCCACCGCTCCATGTAGGACACACCTGTTTGTTGAGAAATTAGATGGTTCAGTTTATTTTGATTTTATCCTGTTGCTGTAAAGGGATCCACTGTGTCTGTCCCATGCCATTTTGAATTCCATCACCGTGTTTGCCCCACCACTTCCATTGGGAGGGCATTCCAAGCATCCACCACCCTTTCAGTGAAAAAGTATTTCCTGACATTGCCTTTCAGTTTACCACCTTGCAGCTTCATGTTATGCCCTCTAATTTTACAGTTTCCCCGTCTTTGGAAGAGGTTTGTTTGTTCATTATTTCTCTTTAACTATTTAAAGGTCTGAATCATATCTCCCCTGTCCCCTCCTCTCCTCCAAAGTGTACATGTTTAGGTCTTCAAGTCTCTTCTCATAAGGCTTCTGACGCAGGCTCCAAATTATTTTGGTCGCCTTCCTCTGAACACTTTCCAGTCTTTTTACATCCTTTACAAGATATGGTCTCCAAAACTGAACACAGTATTCCAAGTGAGGCCTCACCAGTGACTTGTACAGTGGCATAAGTACCTCTTCCTTTCTGCTGGTGATTCCTCTTTGTATGCAGCCCAACATCCTCCTGGCTTTTGCCACCGCCTTGTCGCACTGTTTTGCCACCTTGAGATCTTCAGAAATAATCACACCAAGGTTTTTCTCCTGATCCGTGCATACTAACCTCTCGCCCCCTATCACGTACATTTCCCTTGGATTTCTGCTACCCAAGTGCATGACTCTGCACTTCTTTGCATTAAATCTTAATTGCCAAGCATTAGACCATTCTTCCAGCTTTTGTAGATCTTTCCTCATGTTAACCACTCCCTCAGGGGAGTCAACTCTGTTGCAAATTTTCGTGTCATCTGCAAAAAGACATACTTTTCCATTCAGTCCTTCAGCAATATCACTCACAAATACATTGAACACTGCCGGGCCCAGGACCGACCGACCCCTGGGGCACCCCGCTAATCATCTTCCCTTCATCCAAGTGAGCTCCACTTACCATCACCCTCTGTCGTCTGTCAGTCAACCAATTTCTGATTCAATTTACCATCTTAGGATCCATCCCCAAGCTACTGAGTTTATTGATAAGCCTCCTATGAGGAACAGTATCAAAGGGTTTGCGGAAATCCAGGTAGATGACATACATAGCATGTCCCTGATCTAGCTCCCTGGTCACCCGGTCAAAGAACTCAATCAGATTTGTTTAGCAAGATCGTCCTTCGGTAAAACCGTGTTGCCTCGGGTCTTGCACCCTGTTGGTTTTGAGAAAGTTCAACGTCCTCTCCTTTGATCCCGCCCCCTTCCCAGGCCTATATGCAGCTGTAGCAAAAGTTAAAAAAGACCGCATGTGGAGTCCCTTCATAGCCTCAGTGTTTGCCAGTCCTGCAGAGAAAGTCTGCAATGGCGGGAGGAGGAAGAAGAGATCTGCAGACGCTTGGACTGCCCTTTTCTGAGAGGACAGTGGCAACAACAGTAGTGGCGGTGCAGAGAAGCAAATGAAAAGTGAGAAGGCAATTCTGAACTGAGGGGGAAGGGAACAGAGGCAAACCATGAGGGGGAAAGTGAGCAGGAGATGATTGACCAGGGAAATGGGAGGATAATGAACATGGAGGAAAGTTAAAAAAAAAGGGAGATTCTGGGTCTTGGAAGTCAAAGGGAAGAGGGGGATGCTACACATGTAAGAGAGAAGGGAAGGGAGATGAGACATGTGATGTGAAAAGGAAGAGAGAAGGAAGATGCTGACCATGAGCATGGGGAAGGGAGAGAGGAGATGGGAAACTATCAGTGTTGTTGTTGTTGTTGTTAAGTGCTGTTGAGTCAGTGTCCACTCATGGCGACCCTCTGGATAGTTGTCCAAAATCGTGTTCGGTCTTCAATTGGGCGGTTCATCGTTGACAGACTGGTACCCATAGCTGCTGTTATTGTATCGATCGATCTCATTGCTGGCCTTCCTCTTTTGTGTAGACCTTCTATCTTGCCAAGCATGATGTCTTTGTCTAATGATCTCTCTCTTGGCATGATGTGTCCAAAGTATGAAAGTTGAAGTCTTGTCATCTGAGCTTCTAAAGAAAGCTTAGATTTGATTTCCTCTAGTACTGACTGGTTTGTTCTTCAGGCAGTCCATGGTATGCGCAGTATTAGCCGCTAGCACCATAATTCAAAGACATCAATTTTCTTCCTGTCTATCTTTTTCACTGTTCAGCTTTCACATCCATATGATGTTATTGAAAATACCATGGCTTGAACAAGTCAAATCTTTATAAGGAGAAAGACATCTCCGCTCTTGAGAATCTTGTCTAGGTCTTTCATAGCCATTCTGCCAAGAACAATGTGTCGTCTGATTTCTTGATTGTTTGTTGCTTCTTTATTGATAGTTGATCCAAGTAGGTTAAAGTTGTCCACAATTTCAATTTCTTCTCCTTCAACAATGAACTTGTTGATTTTACCAGCTGTCAAGATCTTTGTCTTCTTTACATTAAGGTGCAGGCCCATTTTAAGTGTATGTTCTTTGATCATGAGAAGCAAATGTTTCAGATCATCTTTACTTTCAGCCAGTAATCTGGTATCATCAGCAAAGCGAAAGTTGTTGATGAGTCTTCCACCAATCTTCACACCTCTGTTGTCTTCATGCAATCCTTCTTCTCTGATGATTTGTTCTGCATATAAATTAAACAGGTAGGGGGAAAGTATGCAACCTTGTTGTACACCTTTGCTTATTTTAAACCATTCTATTTCTCCTTGTTCCATTCAAACTGTTGCTTCTTGAGCAATGTACAGATTGTGCAAGAGAACGATCAGGTGTTTTGTTATACCCATGTGTCTTAATGTGGCCAGGAGTTTCTCATGGTTTACACAGTCAAAAGCCTTGCTATAGTCGATAAAGCACAAATAGATATCCTTTTGGTATTCTTTAGTGTTTTCAAGGATCCAGCTCACAGCCGGGCAACCAGCATGACGGCCTCGGATCCTTACCCCGACCCCCTTTCCCTCCCTTCCCCCCCCCCCACATATCACATAGGAACTTATATTTCTTTCGACACACATATTTGTTTTATTTGACAATGTTGGAAATAGAACAACAAACTGTTGGCCACAGCATGACCTTACATATTCATATGATTCTACTTGAAAATTATCGAATTCTTTAACAACCAAACAACAAATAAAATTTTCTCTCCCGCACTTCTTGCCCTAGTTTCCCCTCCCCCTCGAGAAGCACCCTTCGTGAACCCTGCTTGTACTTCAGGTAGTTCTAGTTCCAGGTATGGTTGTAGTCTCTTTTGAATAATCTTCAGTAGAATCTTGCTGGCATGTGGGATCAGAGCGATTGTGCGATAATTTCCACAGTCAGTTGGATCATCTTTCTTTGGTATTGGTGTAAACACAGATCTTTTCCAGTCAGTTGGCCATGATGTTGTCTTCCAAATTTCTTGGCAGAGCCTTATAAATATGGTAACAGCTGCATCAGATTGCTGTAATACTTCTATGGGAATGCCATCAATGCCAGGTGCTTTGTTCTTTGATAAGGCTTTCAATGCTACTTCAACTTCTTTTTTTTTTTAATGCTTTATTTTCGTTTTATAACAACAGAGGAAAGGAAGACATACAGCTAAAAGACAGATACATAAGTGAAATACATACATCAAAGCAAACCCCTACCACCCCCCTCCCCCCTGCTTCTTCTCTAGAAAACTAATCATTCCCAAAGCGGGCGTGTACTGACATAATCGTGTTACAAAACCTAACGGTGACCTGAAACATGATGAGTGCACCTTAAACAGACATGTCGAAACAATGAGCAGATTGTACATGATCATTGAGCATCAGCCATTTAGACAAACAAAATGAGTTTGGGTATGGGGGATAGCTCTCCGAGACGTCTGCTCACATTCACTATATAAGCAGACGAGGTTCCACCATACATTGACAGTAAGTCGAGAGCTATCCTTCCAATTCTTCGTGATTAAGCATATGACTATGCCCAGAAGGAAATCAAAGAGAAAGCGACCCTTCTAGGAAGAGAGGGGACCTCCGCCACAGAGCGGAGTCCCACAATCTGCCAAGGGAGAAACTCGCAAAGATGTAAGATAGATTGAATCCCTAGCAGCATGATCTGAAAGATGTTGGGAGTGAATCTTTGCAGTGGCCACCTGAGGGGCTATCAGTATTGATATCAGAGAGAAATCTGTGCGAGACTGGGATTAGTGAGAAGAAGAGAGGAATGTAAAGTCAAGCTCAATGAGATGTGGTAACCTCCAGAGATCTACCAAAGCAAGATCTTTGATCAAAGAGATAAACGAGATGGGACTCTTGGGGGGACCACTTATCCTAGGCGGCTGTTGGTCAATCTGGGGATCAAGAACTAAATTGAAATCCCCCCCTATGATCAATGCAGTATGAGCAGAGGCCTGCGCAACCTGAGCAATGGCAACGAGAAAGGCAGGGTCATCCACATTAGGAGCGTAAAGGCATATACATGATACTTCAATGCTACCTATCTTAAGGTAAACTCTGGACCATCCACCTGCTGTATCGGAACTATTCGCAAGAATAGTAGCATGCAAAGATTTCCTAACAAGTATGGCAGCCCCACATTTCTTAGAAACGGCTGGGGAATAGGCGACCACCATGTAAGGTCTAATATTGAGTTTAAGAGTTGCCTGCGAATTTAAATGCAGTTTTTGAAGGAAAATCAGGCCCACGGCTGCATGACATGATAGTTTAAATTTGTCTTCCGATTTATCGGATTATTGATTTCTTAGACGTTCGAGAGAAAATCTTTCATGGTGCCATTGATCAGTAAGAAACATTTTAGGTAAGGACGCTTGAAACATACAACATAATCAAAAAACTGTGCAACAATGACATAATCACCGAGTCTGCTGGCAAATACACCCTATATTGAAAAGTATGTACCAAAATATCTTAGAGAAGAAGCAAAACCCCCAATGAATATGGCGACCAGATGTCTGCGGGAGGAGGCCCCAGAGAGGAAAATGAAGACATGAAAAGAAAGGAACACCAGAGTCCATGAGTAACACTGTCTCTGATACTCATCGAGGCTACAGTGGGTAGATGGAGTCGGGTCACGGATAGCATCGAAATAAGGCAACGAACCGCCCTCGCCAGACTCTTTGCTGAGCCGCGACTAATCCAATATGGCAGGCACAGCGGATATGAGAATACTTGCAGGAATATTCTGGAAGTCAGCGCATCAAGTCGGCCTCTTTATAATCCAAGAACTCCGCTAGTAGATCAGGGTCCTCAAATGTTCTTGTCTGATTGTGAAGGGTGACTCGGAGCTTGGCCGGATACATCAGGCCATAGCGTGCTTGTAGATGTTGAAGCCTCGGCCGAAATTCCAGAAAGCGCTTTCGGCGGTCGACCGTGGGGTTTTAGCCAAATCAGGATAGAAGGAGATCTTGTGGCCCTTGAACTCCATATGGCCCTTGGCCCGAGAAGCACTGAGAATTTGCTCCACATGTTGATATCGCAAAAGTCGAAAGATGATAGGCCGCGGGGTCTTCCTGTTGAGCATTATGTTTGTGGGTACCCGATGAGCACGATCGATCTCCAAATCTTTGGTAAAGGCAATTTGAAGCAGGGAAGGGAGGATTTGACATAAAAACTCTTTCATGTCTCCCGATTCCGCTCCCTCCGGTATGCCCACGATTCGTAGGTTATTGCGGCGCGCTCTATTATTGCCATCTTCCACTTCTTTCTGCAAGGCCCGTACCTGGCGTTCAACTTTGTCGAGTTGGGACAACCGGGCCACATGGGAGTCCAAGATGCTCTCCATTTTGTCTTGACACGAAGAGAGCCCCTCTAGCCTGCCCTGCAGAATACCAAGATCTTCCCGCAGCGCTCGGAGTGCTTCACAATTTGACTGCACGAGGTCCTTAACCCCTCTAATCTCTGCAAGGATTTCCTGCTGCATTTCGGGGCCCTCGCGCGAAGCCAGCCCCTTCTGCGGGGACGGGGGTTCAGTTTTGGAGCGTTTGCCATGAGAAGCCGCTGGAGATCCAAATTCCAGACGCATAGGTTTAGTCCCGGCCATCTCACCAATGTGCCCCGGCAAGATTCGGACAGGAGTTTAAGTATACACGGTGTTAATTCAGGATTCTGAGTAGGCCTCTCGGGAGCCTCAGCGTTATGCGACCATCCCGCTGGACATCGGGCTCCGCCGCTACTTCAACTTCTTCTTTCATCACCAATGGTTCTGGATCCTAAGGTACAGGTTGAAATGGCTGTTGGTCCACTTGAACTTTATCATATAAAAACTCTGTATGTTCTTTCCACCTTTTCTTGATTTTTTCAGCACCATTCAACATAGAACCTTGAGCATCTTGTAACATTCCAATTCGAGGCTGGAATTTTTTATTTAACTCTTGTAGCTTTAGGAAAGTCAATCTTGTTCTTCCTCTAATAGTTTCTGCTTCTATTTCCTTACATGTGTCATTGTAGTACTTTTCCTTGTCTTGTCTTGCTGCACATTGGAAATCTCTGTTGAGTTCTGCAATTTCTTTCTCCTCTGGCATTAGCTTCTCTGCATTTCTGGGCACTTTTCAGAGTTTCTTCTATCATCCATTTTGGTTGTTTTTGCTTTTTAACCTTTTGTAGAGACTTCTCACTTTCTTCCAACACAACCTTCTTGATGTCATTCTATAACTCTTGTGGAGCTCTGTCATTTGTATCTAAAGCAGCAAATTGATTTTGCAGGCAGTTTTTAAATTCCAGTGGTATATACTGTCATGCAGCAGACCCTCTTGAAAGAAAAGAAAATGTTTTAAACGGAGAAAAAGATGTGCACAAGCTGCATTATTTGGAGGAACCAGCTAGAAGGAGCCAGAGAGACTTCAGAGACACTGAGGAGCCACGCCCCGCTGGTCACAAGGTAATGCCAGCCAGCTTCCAATCCGCGAAGGCAGGAGTGCTTCTTAAGGAGAGTGTGGAAGACTGGAGACAGTTCGGCAGGAAGCAGGTCGGCAAGGTGGTCGGCAGGAAGGAGAGAGAGAAGAGCAGCAGTGGAGAAAGAGAAGCAGGCCAAGGAGGCAAGTCCAGCAGAAGCAAGGGAAGGATCACTTGCAGCGCAGAGAGAAAGAGGTTAGAATGGAAACCTGATTACTCTACCGCTAGCAAACCACCCCGAGTGGAAGGTGATTTCCCTGGAGCTGATGAAGGACCTGGGAAGGTCTCAGCTCAAACAAGAGTGAGAGCTGTTTGTCCAGAGAAGCGAAAGCATTGCTGCAACTGTAGTCTAAAGTCAAATGAGAGACAGCTGGAGAACCTAAGCCGTGCTGCACAGGCAAGCCAGAAGCTAAGCCGGTACAGGCCCAGACCTTCACTTGGAGAAGGGACTCCAACCTCACAAGGTAAACCATACTTTCCTGGAAAAAGACTTCAGAAAGCTGCTGTATGGGAAAGACAGGCAGTAGAAGAAAACCGTTTGTCTAAAGGTTCCTACGATACAAGGTATGGAAAATGTTTACCTAAGAAGAAAGTTCTGAATGAAAAATGTTTATATAGAGCTGCTATAAACCCTCTGAATAAAGAGGAATCTTTTCAGTATAAAACAGCACATAGCCGACGCCCTAGGCTTAGTCCAGAACATTGGGAAGTGATACAGGAACTGTATAAAAAGCCTGAATATATTTTACCTGAAACCAGGGGCACAGATTCAGAGGCTTCAGAAGAGGAGCCAATGCAAGTGGAACTAGCAGGGGATATTTCAGATCCAGAAATGGATTGTACATACTGTGTTACAGGAAGCCTAGAATCCTTGCCAGGCTTGTGAGCTGTGTGACTTGCTGAATTGAACATTCTTGTTTTGTGTAAATAGCACCAGTCCTGTGAAAGTAACAGTTTTTGGTTTAAACCTGAGTTTTTCTTTTCCTCTCCTGAAGTAAGGACATTTTGCTTTATAGTTATATTCCAATCATTTGAACCATTGCGAAGAAGGGAAATAAAAAGCCTTTATTTTTTCCCACCACTCTGAGCAGTTGTTTTCATTGAAGATTGGTATCAAGGAAACTACTAGGACCAAAAGTCAATTGGGCCTTTGGAATACTTGCCAATCTCAACTTTATAATTTTTGTGTCTGACCTGCCCTAACCTCTACTAGCCACCAGGGTAGACCTCACGACAATACTCAAGGTCGTATTTTGTTGCATTCACGAGTGGTTTTCTCTTTTTCAACTTTAGCTTGAGTTTGCATACTAGTAGTTGATGATCTTTACCACAGTCAGCTCCAGGTTTTGTCTTTGATATTATAGAGCTTTTCCATCGTTGATTTCCACAGATGTAGTCAATTTGATTTTTGTACAATCCATTGGGTGAAGTCCATGTGTACAGTCACCGCTTGTGTTGCTGGAAGAAGATGTTTGAGATGAATAGATCATTGGTCTTGCAGAATTCTATCAGTCTTTCTCCAGCTTCACTTCTATTGCAAGTCCATATTTTCCAACCACTTAGGATATCCCGTTTGCATGTTCTGTCAATTTCAGCTTGAACTTCTTCATAGAACTCTTCAATTTCATCCTCTTCTGCAGCTGTTGTTGGGGCATATACTTGAATTATTGTTGTGTTGATAGGCATTCTCCATAGACAAACAGAGATTAAGCATTCACTTACTGCATTGTATTTCATTACAGTTCTTGCAAGTTTCTTCTTTATTACAAATGCAACTCCATTTCTTCTTTGCCTTTCATTTCCAGCACAGTAGACCATGTGATCATCTGATGCAAAGTGCCCGAAGCCAGTCCATTTCAGTTTGCTGACACCCAACAGATCAAGTTATACACATTCCATTTCATTCTTGACCACCTCCAACTTCCCTTGGTTCATGCTTTGTATGTTCCATGTTCCAATATGTAAGACATCTTTACAGCTTCTGACTCTCATTTCATGTGCAGCTACATCAGCAGTCAGACATCCCGAGGGCTTTGATCCAACCAAATCATAAATGCTGGCTTTACTCTGAAAAGTCTTCAGCTCTTCCCCAGTAGCTAGTTGAGTGCCTTCCAACCTGGGGGTCTCATCTTCCAGCAGGATAGTGCAATTTGTTTTATTGTGACTATCCATTGGGTTTTCATGGAAAGATACAGAAGTAGATTGCTGGGCCTTTCCTCCATGCAATTTAAATTTAATGCCGTTGTCTCAGAAATGTGATCCTCCACCATCAACACTGTCCCATTCTGCTGCTGCCCAAATGGGTTTTCATGGCAAGATACAGAAGTAAATTGCCGGGCCCTTTCTTTGCGCAGTTTAAGTTTAGTGTTGTTGCCGTTGTCACAGAAATTTGATCCTCCGCCGTCAACACTGTCCCATTCTGCTGCTACCCAGATGGGTGGTTTTTCTTGGTCTGGCAACTCAGCTGAGATCTGTTCATCTTGGGAGACCCTGCCAGTAGTTAAACTACCGATAGCTTAGTCCTCAGCATCACTGATGCACACAAGCCCTCACAACATGACAAGCTGCAAACCAAGTGAGGGGAAACTATCAATAGATGCAGGAAAAAGGAAGGAGGGTGGGAGGGAGGGGTGAAATCTGGATGGATAGAATGGCAGAGAAATACATGAAAGAAAACTGAAAGGAAAAAATCAATGCAAAGGTGGATGTAAGGAAGGAAGTGAAGAAGACAGGAGGAGAGAAGAAAAAATAGTAAATGGACAGGAGACCCTGGAAGCAAAAGTTATGAGGACAGAGCAAAGTAGAACCAGAGGCTGAGGCCAGACAGCAAAGGTAGAAAAAATAATTTTATTTTCAATTAGTAATTGGAATGTGTCCATTTTTGACATTTATATTTGCAATCTTGTGTTTGCACAGTAAAGGGGGGCATGCACTGCTGTTTCTGTTTCTCTGGTGTTGTCCTGCATGTAGAGTGTAGCTTCTCGATTGTTTCAGTTAAGTTTTTGTGTACATATTTCTTTTTTCTACTTTGTAGTAATAGACTCTCACCAAATATAGAAGAAATCTGTGCTGTGCATGTGTGACTGAGGCAAGGTTATTTGTTAGCATTATGTGTGTCTGTTAAAATCTGTAGTAACCCGGCTTGTTCAATTTTGCCAGTAGATGGTATTGATGTTAAGGGGTTCACTGCATTATTTACAGTGCTGCCTTCTCCTTGCCAGGTCCTCAATGGTGCTGATATGGAAGTCTAAGTGTGTTCTATCCTGAGTGATTTTTGTGCAGTTTTGTAATACTTAACAATACATATAGATCTGGAGAGGGTTTAAGTTGCTGTTACTGAGATGAAACTAGAATCAGATTATTTTTTATATGATGAGTTCTATGGGGAAATGCCCTAGTTCCTCTGGAGAGAGGGATTGAAAAATTACAAGTTAAAATAAAAGCAGATAAAGCTAAATATCATTTTGTAGTGCTTCCCTCATTTGCAAAGCAAAACAACATGTGGATCTTTCCAAATTTATATCATATGAGACAAACCTCACTCATTGGAGTGGTAATTTCTGCAACTATGGAAATCTTCACAAGCAGTGATTCTCCTTGAACTTCTGAATACTTATTCTAGAGCAGGCCTTGCCAAATTTTCTTTAAAACTAGGAACCTGTTCAAAAACTTAGAAGTCAATTGTTGAGATCACTTTTGTCCCCTCCACCTTTAGCAAAATTGAAGAGTGGGGGAAGGGGTCGAGAAATTCACTCGGAGATGTGCCATGCCTCTTTTAGGATCATATTTAACAAGTCTGTTTTTCCATCAGCATCAAAATGGATTGTCAAAAGCACAAAGCCATCTCCCCCTCCCCCCTCCCAGATTTCCAGGCACCCTGATCTTACAACCCCCGATTAGCCAGCCCCTTCTATTTCCCACTTTGTAATATGCTGAAGTCTGCTGCTGCCAAAAGAGGAGCTGTCCATTCATAGCACTTAGGGAATTTAAGCCACAATACAAAAAGCTGCATACTGGTCTCAGAAGGTAAGGCAGGAGCTCCTACACCGTTAATAGCTCAAATTTTCTGAAAGTTGTATGGTGCTGATTGGAAGACGGCTCCTGTTTCAGCAGTTAAGGAGCGCAAACATCCCAGGTACTAGAGGGAAATCTCTAATCATGATGGCAGCCTGTGTCCAGGATTTGTCAAGCCTTGTTTTCGAGAAAATAGCCTCTTATGTTTTCCGTCAAAAACAATGTCATACAAGAATATCGGTACACAATAGCACAACAATACATGGATGTAGCTTAGCCGTCAGTAAATAAAAAATGTTCCAAACTATATAAATAACATATCTTGTTCTATCTTCGTTCCTTTTTTTTCTGTTTCTTTTTCAGCATAATTTATGCAGCACACTAAATCAGGGCACCATATAACATTAACCGAGGTATCCGGATGGACCTCCCCGCACACTACATCGTATCTCCAGCCACATCTCGGCTCCACCACTCCACCCGCTTTCCCCCCCCCCCCCACTTCGATGCCCCATACACAAAACACAATCTCACTGAGGTTTGGCATAACAATCTTTCTTTATTGGTCGCAGCTACATAACCATAAACCAACACCGGCCCCACAAGGGCCAATTCAACTTTTAATTCCACACAACAACTCCCCCCCACCCCAATCTGGATGATGCCCGCCACCAGCCGTTTTTAGCAAGGTGGTGCATCATCCACCCCCCCGTTCCCCCTTCCGCCCGCCTCGCCGTGCTATTAGCAAAGGCCGGCTCCAGTTGCTTTCCTCCAGGCAGAGACCCCAACAGTGATGTCTCTCCCAAACTAAGGAGCACACCGCTCCCCTGCAAAGTGGCCTCAGCCGCCAATGCACCACCGGGTCAGCGAGCGCCAGCTCGCTACCCCGCCACTGGCACAAGGTAGGCCCCTATCCTTGTGCTGCCCCCCCCCCGAAACCAGCTGCGACCAATGCCAACCTTCAAGCGCCTCTTGCCAGTCATTCAGGAACAGGTCTTGCCCCACCAGAGCAAGGTGCACACCATCCAGCCTATACAAACCTACACACTTAACCTCTGCCCAAGAGTGCAACACCTGACACCCCCCGGTCTGCATCACCCAACGCCCTATCTGCCGGTTAATCTTTACCAGACCCCGCGACCACCGCCGCTGGAGCCAGCACGCAGGGCGTGGAATGATGTCAGACCAGATAATGGCAACCCCCGGAAGCAATTCCCGCAAGAGGCCAATGTCCCTCTGCACAGTTCGTATAAGCTGCCGGCATGACCAGCTCGACAAGTCATTTCCGCCCAAGTGGATCAGGAGCCCGACTGGCCGCTGCTGCTGTTCGATCTTCGCCTGAACGCAGGCAATCAACTGCCGCCATCGCATGCCACATTGTCCCATCCAGCAAAGCCGAATTCCTGAAGCAGCTAATCCGAGGTGGATGCCCAACGGCCGCACAGCTACCCTGCGCTCAGCCCAATAGACAAAGGAATGCCCGATGATTCACCACTCTCCAGAGCACGAACCATCTGTAAGGAGACAAATCGAACTGCAACCAGCGGCCTCATCTGCAACAAGAAGCAAAGGATGAGAACCCCTTTCCCCCCCCACCCCCTTCTTTACCCCCGTGCAATAAAGGTCAGCACTCATGTTGCCCCGGATCCGACCCGGGACAGTCACGGGCACACGTACCCCTTGTACGCACCCGAGCGCCACCTACCAATCCATTGAATGACGGGGCCCTCGAGTCCCGCCGCGGCCGTGCTTGTGGCAGCGCCAATCCGGAAGGAGTGTGAGGCATAACTCCTCTCATTGTAGCCCAGGTAACGTATTACCAGGCGCAACACTGCTGTAAACTGGAACTGGGTAACCGGCGTTCCATCCGCGTGGATAAAAAAGTAGCCCGAGGCCTCCGGTCTCCGCTGCAAGTAACTCCGCAGGCAAAAAACTGGGCAGGAAGGCAAGGGGGGAAATTGCATTCAGGATCACCCACGCGCCGCTACCCGTCTGGTCCGTTTTGGAACGCGAGACGAGGATGCGTACCTGAGCAGCCTCCACCGCCACGCACTTGGCATCCAGTCCACTGCAAGCGCCCTTCCGCGCAGAACTGGGCACCAGCTCGCAAACGCGGAAAGCCCCGAAAAAAGCAGTCGCAAACAACGCTTGGAACAAAATCGCCTCGAAAGAAGAGGTCGCGACCCGCGGTAACACCGTGCAAATTCTGAGAAGAAGATCGTGAGAGACTGGCAGCCGCCAGTCCTGCGGCTTGGGGTGCACCCTGGCCCACCCAGCCAGCACGCGCTTGACTAAAAAGGATGTGCGAGGGTTACCCCAACCGGCCGCCTTGCAGAAAAAGGAAAACCCTGCCAATGCCGCGACGACCGCCGACCGGGCCCAGCCTTCCTTTTTCGCCCACAACACAAATTGGCTTACAAGCCCGGTGTAGACACTCCCCCCTTTCCATCCTCGCGCACCCAAAAAAGCACTCACCTGAGCATATCCTCACCAATACTTCGCCCACGTACCGTGCGCCACTGACACGGACAACAACGCCATCACGTCAGGGTCCCAATCTGCCAAACATGGCCCAGCACCGCCGATGCAGCCGCGTCCGCCGCTGGAGCCAATAACCTGAACTGCGACCACTGAAAACGGGACATAGCATCAGCAATGGAATTATGCACACCTGGCACATACCGCGTTCTGGCGGTGACGTTCAGGCGCAAGCAAACCAAGACGAAAACCCTCATCAGCGCCGCTATCCTTGGGCACCTGGGTGCGTTTCGGTTGATGACCTCGACCATTGCAGCATTGTCACACCAGAATAACACCCTCTTATTCCTTAAGCGCTCTGGCCATACCCACAGCGCAACCACTATAGGGAAGAGTTCCAAGAAGGTAATGTTACGGGTCAACCCAGATGCCCCCCAGTCGCTAGGCCATGCCTCTGCACACCAAGCTCCTTGACAGTATGCCCCAAAGCCGGAACTGCCCGCCGCGTCAGTAAACAAGTGCAGATCCGCATTTGACTGCTCCGGCCACTGGACAACCCTGCAGCCATTGAAGTCAGCTAAGAAGGCATCCCACACCCGCAAATCCTCATGCATACCAGCCGACACACGAATACGATGATGTGGCCTGTGCACTCCCGCCATCGCCAAGGATAACCGCCGTGCAAAGGGGCGCCCCATCGGCAGCACCCTGCAAGCAAAATTGGGATGACTGACCAAAGACTGCAGAACCCGGAGGGTGGTTTTATCCGCCGCACCTACGAACACAACCAAATGTCGGAGTCGCTCAACTTTCAGCGCCGGCAAACGCACTAACATGTTGTCAGTGTCAATCTCAATGCCCAGGAAAGTAAGGCATGTGACAGGCCCCACCGTTTTGCCCACTATTGCAGTGGGCAAAACGGTGGGGCCTGTCACATGCCTTACTTTCCTGGGCATTGAGATTGACACTGACAACATGTTAGTGCGTTTGCCGGCGCTGAAAGTTGAGCGACTCCGACATTTGGTTGTGTTCGTAGGTGCGGCGGATAAAACCACCCTCCGGGTTCTGCAGTCTTTGGTCAGTCATCCCAATTTTGCTTGCAGGGTGCTGCCGATGGGGCGCCCCTTTGCACGGGTATACCGAAGTCGCCAGCCAGGCTATGAAAGGCGCCCAAGCAGCCCGGCACAGGTACCCGTCAGCCTTGGCCCTACAAACAGAAAATCGTCCAGGTAATGCACGATAGTGGACAAACCCATCCGCTGTTCCAAAAACCCAGTGAAGGAACGTGCTGAAAGCTTCAAAATAAGCACATGACACCGCACAACCCATAGGCATGCACTTATCATAGTAAAACTGTGAATCAAATCGAAAGCCCAATGACGGAAAAGCAGAAGGGTGCACAGGTAACAATCGGAATGCCGATTCGATGTCCACTTTTGCCAGCAAGGCCCCCGCCCCACACTGCCTTACTAATGCCACAGCCGCATCAAAAGACGCGTAACGCACCGAGCAGTGCTCCCGAGGAATGTGATCATTCACGGAATCCCCCGGGGGGCAAGATAAGTTGTGAATTAACCGGTATTTGCCCGGCTCCTTCTTAGGGACCACCGCCAGCGGCGAGACAACGAACGGAGAAAAAGGGGGATCATGAAAAGGACCAGCTACCCGCCCCAATGCACATTCGTCCGTGATCTTCCGGCGCACGACCTCTGCCAGAGCTATAGCAGAACTGGCGTTTTTTGAGCATACCCCACTGGGCGCCCCCCGAAACGGAATGCGAAAACCTTCCACAAAGCCCGACAAAATCAGTCTTCCCGCTTTGCCCCCACGGGTCCCCCCATACCGGATAAGCCACGGACACATAACGTCAACCCGTACGGGGGTGGGGGCCAAAACCCCGGATGCTGCATCACTTACCCCCCGCCGGGGCTCCCGCCACTCCCTTGCGGCTACACTTCGTGGCGGCATGACCACCTCTGCACAAGGAACAGGCATGTTTAAACTTGCAGTCAGGGAATGGGCACGACAACTTATTGAAATGCCAACAGACGTCTCCCCCCAGAGCACCCCCTCTTGACTGAGCAGCAGCTGGCCCCGGCACCCAAAAGGACCGCAAACCGGCAGGGGGCGCAGCGACCCCCACTTTGCCCACCCCTGCCCCGGCACCCCCCGCCCTGCTCTTAGCAGACATCTGGGTGAGCCACAGATTAATGTCTTTCGTACCCCATGACAACCGACTGTTTTCCTCCATCATATCCCTGAATTCCAAGTCATAGTTTAACCAGGCCCACCCCTCGTGCACCTGTGATGCCGCCAAAATTGCGTCCGCATAAGCCAGCAAAGCGCCATACTGTTCAGGAAAATAATGACCCCATACACTGGCCAAGCGCAAAAAGGCCCTAGTCCAATTGATAGTATTACGGGAAACCTTCCACACCCTCCCCGCTTTCTCGTCCTCCTTGCGCTTCCGTCTGCTGTCACCCGAGCGTTTTCTACCCTCCAACAGACGAAAAATGTCAATATACCGTCGCCGCTTAATACGATGTCGCAATTTTTGTGGTACCCCTTCCCACAATTCCGAGCAATGCACTACCATGGTACCCACCCCCTCACCCCTTTCGCCCCTATCCGGCGCGGAATCGCCCGAAGACTGCGCCGATGAGGACGAAGTGGACGACGAATATGAGTCGTGCCGCCGGCGTCGACCACGCTTGCGTTTCACCTTCACCTTCCCACCTTCCGAGTTACCATTCCCCGAAGCAGGTACACCACCCAGGGCAGTATCCCCACTCTCCACATACTCACCGGTCTCCGCATTGGACGCCACAGGCGGGAGGACTGCCCCTGCTCCAGCTGCCCTGTCAGCCTGCTCTGCCACGTGCCCCGCGGATGCTGCTCCACTCACTCGCACGTGTTCAGACATGTTCGGTCGACACCCGGAGCTCTCAGGTACCTGCATAGGGAAAGATGGAGAGAAGCCAGCAGCAACTGCCCCAGGAGCCCTAGCCGCCCCACTCGGCCCTCCACCCCAGCTCCAGGCAGATGAACCTTGGCCCCCAGCCTCCCAGCCTCCCAACCCGCCAACCCACTACCAGGCATCACCGCTGACCCCGCTGACCCGGCACCGGACCAAAGGCCCAGGGGACCCCACGATACCGCGGGCAAAACGCCTGTCCATCAGGCCGGACGTATAACACAGGAGAGAAAAGGGCATCCCCAATGGTCTGCATGCCACGTGATCGCCCCTAGGCCCCCCAACCTGATCAGATGAGCCGCCAGCAGCTCCATCTGCCAGCACCGACTCCAACACTGCCCCGCAAGGGGCACTAGGCAATACTGGGGGGGCTAACCAGCTCTTCCCCAAAATCCCCGGGCCAGGAGGGTCCTTGAGCCACCGAACCTGCCTCAGGCGGGAATCCACTGTTGCTACCCGGCGGGGGCCTCGAGCTACCCTGAGACTCCGCCCGCCCCTGCCGCCTCCTGCCACGTGCCTGGCGAACTCACCCTCGTCCCCCCGACACCGCTGCGCCCCCAGACTCAGACCCACCTGCCCCTGCCATTGAACTCCCATGCCGACTGGTCCCCTGCCCGCTGGCATTTGCTGCAGCAGGGCCAGACCTCCTACCCACCCCTTTGCTCTTCTGAGAGCGGGCCATGTCCCCAGTCCCAAATAAAGCCCCTCACAAGCCTGGGGCGTCTAACACAGGGGAGAAAGAAGGCTCAGGGCCCCAGCTAAGGCCTGCACACCCTAGAGCTTAACTGCTCCCCTCCTTTATTTTATTTTAAAAACTGGAAAAAACGAGGCTTGCCTCTCTGTCTCCGAGCCACCAGAAACTGACCCCAGCTAATGACTTCTATAAACGATGGCCCGCTGAGGTGGCTGCCTCACAGCGTGCCCTGAGACACACCTGTTTTCTTCGCCGGCCACGGCAGGAAGAGAGAGATCGCACGCCGACGATCTCCAACGCTTCCTGGTCGGCACCGCCTCCCCAGCCGCCGGACCCAATCGGCTCGCCCCACGTCACATCGTGGGTGCGATGCCGACGGCGCCGGCTCACTTCCAGCCGCTCAAACCCCCCCCCCCCAGCACAACACCAGCGGGCTCGTCCCCCAGGGACCCGGTTACTCCGCCAGCCTCGGGACCGAGCCCAGCGGCACCGCAGGATTTCTCGCAAGAATCATAAAGAAAAAAGGAAAACACTGCCTAGGCAAGGTACTGGATTGTAGCAGCCTCCTCTGGAAAAGAAAGGTCTGATGCTACCAGGGAACTGTCTCTGGAGATCCCCGGCAGGAAGATAGTTAAATGGTGTCTGCTTGGGGCATCTGTCTCTGATTACCTGAATAGAAATTGAAAAGGCTGCTGTCTCCCACCTCCAGAGGATGGCAGTTCATACTATTCTGAAATGCTATCAGTTGTAGTTTCCTTTACAGGGATTTGCAGATACTGAATGCAATAATTAGTCATATCCAAAATTTAAAAAAAATCATGGCTGGTGATTAAGAAGGTATTGTGTATGAGTAGTATGATGGTGACATATTGTCATTTGCTATGTCATATGAGATTTTTCTTTCATTGTGACATTTGTTGCCTATTATCTATATTTAGTTTAAAGGAGTAAAACAGTTTCTAAGCATTATTGTAAACTTTTAGTGAAAAAAAACTATTTTTGACTTTTTTGGACTTTCAGAAAGTGTTTGTCAAAGTCTCTAATGAGGGGCTACTGGGGAAAGACATGGGATAGGAGGTAATGTCACCTGAAATCTCTCTGGCAATCCAGAACCGGATTTCTGCCTGCCTTTCTGATATTGCAGCTTGGATTTCTCACCTCCGCTTGAAATTGAACATGGCCAAAACTGAGCTTCTTATTCCTCCCCTAAACCTTCCTCTCCCCTTCCTCCTTTCTCAGTCTCTGTGGATAATTCTCTACTCTTCCCTGTCTCCTCAGCTCACAATCTTGGGGTTGTCTTTGACTCCTCTCTCTCCTTCTCCACAAATATCCAACTGATAGCTAAAACCTGGCATTTCTTTGTCTATAACACCAACAAAATTCACCCATTCCTTTCTGAACACACTACTAAGACACTTATCCACTCCTTAGTCACCTCCCGTCTAGACTATTGTAACCTACTCCTTGCTGGTCTTCCTCTGAATCATCTGTCTCCCCTTCAATCTGTTTAACACTTTGCTACGCGGCTAATCTTCCACCAGCTTCGTCATGCTCATATTACCCCTCTTTTCAAGTCACTTCATTGGTTCGCTATCCGTTTCCACATCCAGTTCAAACTTTACCTGCTGACCTATAAGTGCAATCACTCTGCAGCTCCTTGCTACCTTTCCTCTCTTATCTCTCCCTACACCCCTTCTCGGGAACTTTGATCTTCTGGTAAATCACTTCTATCTGTGCCCTTCTCTTCTGTTGCTAACTCCAGATTTCACTCCTTTCACCTTGCTGCTCCTTATGCCTGGAACAAACTACCTGAGTCTGTATGTCAGGCGCCTTCTCTGACTCTTTTCAAATCCAAGTTGAAAACTCACCTCTTCACTGCTGCTGTTAGATTTTGACTCACCTAGAACATTGAAACGTAAACGGCAGAAAAAGACCACATGGCCCATCTAGTCTGCCCTTCATTATCAAATACAATAGTCCCCTTTTTTTCCTTTAGAGATCCTCTGTGTTTGTCCAATGCTTTTTTGAATTCAGATACTGTCCTTATCTCTACCACTTCCGCTGGGAGACTATTTCATGCACCTACCACTCTTTCCCTAAAGAAATATTTCCGCATATTACTCCTGAGTCTATCGCCTCTCCCCCTCATCCTATGTCTCCTCGTAGCAGAGCTTGCCTTCAATTGAAAGAGACTCTCCTGTGCACCTGGTCTCCTTTGTGTTTCGTTGCCATTCCCCATAGGTGTATCCCATGTCTACAGCTGCTGTGTTGAATGTCTTGTAAGCTCTGATGAGCAGCAACAGTCTTTTACATGTGTTTGCACACTGCTGCATGCATCTTGTAGTGATATACAAATGTTCAGTAGTAGTAGTTGATTGGAAACTGGTTAAAAGATACAAAACAGAAAGTAGAGATAAATACTCAATTTTCTCAGTGAAGAAAGGTGAATAGTAGAGTAACCCAGGGATCTGTACTGGAGCTAATCCTTTTTAACATACAGTATTTACACAATAATCAGGAAATGGAAACAATGATCGAGTAGATCAAATCTGCAGATGACACAAAGCTATTCAAAGTTGTTAAATCGCATGCAGACTGAGAAATTGTAGGAGGACCTTGCAAGACTGGGCATCCAAATGGTAGATTAGATTTAATACAGACAAGTACAGATAACCCAAATTATAGCTACTTGATATGAGGTTCCCCGTTGCCAATTACCATACAGGAAAAGAGCCAAGGCATTACTATGAACAATATGTTGAAATGAATGGAGAATAAAACTATGAATATTATAATATTTCTGTATCGCTCCATGGTGTGACTGCATTTGAGTCTTGTGTGCAGTTTTGGTTGCCGGATCTGAAAAATGATACAACTGAATTAGAAAAGTTCCTGGAGCCAAATGCCTACAAAGAATTATTTAGGGAGATATTGGGAGAGCTCCTGCTTATCCCTGGGAGTAAGACATATGTCATCTTCCTACTTTTTGGGATCCAGCCAAGTACTACCTTAGACGACCATGGATTTAAAGGTTTAGGCAGGGGAGGTTGGGAGGAAAGCTGGGGCTGTGGGCCACCCACCTCCCTTGCCTGCTGGCTAGCTGGGATTTACCTTTTTTGTAAGGGAGAGGCTGGGGGGCCACAGGGCCCCATCCTTTTAAATTACATTGGTGGGTGAAGGAGGAGGCTTAGTTGACTGGCTAGCCAGGACATTGTATACATCAGGAGGTTGCACCAATCCCCTCCTGGGCAGTTCCCGATGAGGATCAGGCGCTGTCCAGAGGTGGATCAGTGCTTAAATGGGGCACAGACCTTAACTTTTTTATATTGTCGGTGCCGTGGTTGCAGAACCGTGGTACTGATGATAATGGGCAGGGGGCATGCCAGTGATCAGGGCACAGAGCTGCTGACAACTCTGTGCATCCAATCACTACCATCCTTCCCCATGGATTTACCATGAGAGTCAACACGAGATCTCCGTGGGACATCCAGACTTCTGCGGTATCTGCAGGACCTCCTCTTTGAATGCCTCTTGCAGATAACATGGAAGTTTGCCCCTTATCACATGGTTTTGGCTGCTAACATACCACATTAGCTGCAAATATTAACACGGTTTAGTAGCAATACCCCTAAAAGTATAGTCTATTCAGGCCATATTGTGGCAAGTTAGGGGGGGGGGGGAGCACTCTGATGCTGTGGCCGCTGTTTCTGGATTATTTTTTCAGTCATGTCACCTTTTAACATTTTGTCAGAATAGCTAAGACAGTGCTTTAAACAAAGATCTGCCTTACTAACTTCAGCAAAATAAACTGTAAAACTGTGTTTACATGCTCAGGGGAAGACATTGAACAACTGTACTACTTATTCAGTGTAATGCTACAATGCCTATTTCCCCACTTCTATGATTCACTGCATCTTGGGAAATGTAGTCCTTGCATAACTGCATACAACAATCAGTATGTGCTTTCCATGCAAGTTCACTAATCAAAACACCAAACCCTTTTAATTCTCCAACTCTCCTTTCTTTAAGGAAAAGGTTCCATAGTTCTCTTGTCCATTTAAACACATTTCTCAGTTCAGCAGAGCACAGCCCAGGTCATATACCTGGAAAATAATCTTTGCATTCAGTGTAGTCCACAGCACGGCGAGTTTCCTCAGTGATTATCCATAGTTGCCATCCAGAAAACAGTTCTCTGCTGATTCTGCAGTCAGACATATATAAGAAGAGTCTTTTCCAATATTTTGAGGGGGGTAAGGGGGAGCATTGCCCCCCAGATGAGAAGCCCCGATGGCTGCAATCCCTTGTCTGCCTGTGAGAATCCCATCTCCATGAGCCGAAAAGAACAGTTCTGCCACAATTGTAGCAAGGATCTCTTCTGTCTGCCCTTGGGGATCCCATCCCCTGGGAATAGAAAAGAAGGGGAAAAGACCCCTTTGAACTGCCGGTGGGAGATCGGATCCCCGTTGGCAGACAGGCTGCATCAAGACCACAATCATGGCCTCCCCCTTCTCTCTGCTAGTGGGGATCTGATCTCCCACGGGCAGATCTAAGGGGTCTTTGCCGTAATCGGGGTCATCCTCTTCCTTTTTGCCCTTGGGGCTGGGATCCTCCCAGACAGATCGAGAAGTGGGAGGCTGCGAAGACGGCCTGCAAGAAAAAAAGTTTTTGGTGTGTGGGGGAGGAAATGAGGTAGAGAAGGCAGGGAACATTTAAATGGGCAATGGGTCTATTAAAGAAAAGGAGGATGGGGTGGATTTTAGGGCAGGGGATGGGAGTGCTGGGGGTTGGTGAAAGTGTGAGAGCCTGGAGGGTAACAGAGCAGAGGAGCTAGCTGGAGCGGGGATTAGAGGGGGAGGGAAGAGTGCAAGGTGTTGCCAAAGGTGCATTCCCTTCCCCTTAGTAAATGCACACAAACACCCCATCCCCATGCCACACACTCACACACATAGGCACAACACCTCCGCACAACAGACACACACACACAGGTACCTCACCTCTGCACTTCGCACATACAGGCATCTACCCTCTGCACCTCACACAAGGCTTGCCTCACCCGTCTTCCCTGATGGCAGTCTACCATAGATAGGCTATCACTAATGACATCAAAAAGGATGCAAGGCTCCAGCTTTCTTGGACCAGACTTAGGTAAACAAAAAACATTTTCAGTGTTATGAAAGGGACAATTCACAGAAACTATATTAATCAGATTCTGCACTTATGTCTGGAGGGGAATGCTTATTGTGCATGCTTTTACAGGCAGACTTTCTGAGTTCTGCATGAGTGGATGTTGGTCTAATGCAAGGTTTCTGATATTGGGAACTGTTGGACCAATTCAGCTACAGCCACTCTCTAGATGCAGACACCGAATCTTTGGATTTTATTTAACTGCAGCAACTGGCATTTAAAAAGACAAGAAAGCACTGAGAACTATGGTTAAATATTGACCCACATGAAAAAAGCAGGACCAAATGTAATGAAATCTATTGTGCTGACCTATTAAATAGTGGAGGCTTTCCAGACAGTGAGAGTGTTTGCCATAACTAACCTTCAGAAACTCACAGCAGCCCCCAGCACTTCAAATGCAGTTTCTGGCAGGCTTCCCACAAATGGACATAGGGAACCTAGTTAGCATTTTGGATGATTTTGACATGTGAATTTTAGCTCCTAGAAGGAAAATTTGTCCTAGTACAAATAAATGAATAAAAGAAAATCAGATTAAGAGCAGAAAAGTGAATGAGCAAATGGAAACTCAGTAAGTTGGAAAGTGAATGCTTGAAGCATTACAAATAGATGTGTTTTACTGAGTAGGAGTGACTGCTACAGTTGTGTGTGTGTGTGTGTGTGTGAATTCAGCAGTGTCAAGGTACACTTGTACGTGTCTGGCGTGTGAGTGCAGCAGAGTGTCGGGGTAAGTATGTGTCTATTTGACATACGTGAGTACCGCAGAGAGGCAGGGATGCTCTGTATATGAATAAGTGGGTGTGTTTTGGGGTGGAGTAGAGTGGGTGTGTTTTGGGGTGGAGTTGGTGCCATTATACCCATGCAGACAGACAGGCAGACAGACCCTCCCTAATAGGTGCTACTGCTCTAGAAGCATGCCTAATAAAAAAGGGAACTATCTATGAGAAAACTAAATTAAGGCTTACCTTGTGATATCATTCAGCTGCATGTACACATATGATGAAGAAATTAGGATGTTACATGTATAGTACAAGATTGTGAATTAAATCAGCGCATCATACTGAAGTTTTCTGTTCGTCACAATATACAGGTTGATGCTTTTTAATATCTTGATGGAAATTTAATAACAGGGTGTCTAGGTTTAGTGGGCAGGAAGGCACCTATGCTACCTCTGTTTTATAAAGACACACACTGTAGGTGCCTATGAAGCTTTATGGAACACTAGTGCAAATCCTGTCAGGACCCCACCTACCCTGCCAGGTACAGGCATTTGCGTCTGCTCAAGAACAAATGTAAAATTAGCATGTACCTTATGCATAGTTTATTAAAAAAAACCTGTGCAAATTACAACTCTGCCCATGTTTCCCATAACTCCATGCCTGCAGCATGTCTAATTTTAGGCATGACCTCATTTTATGATGCTTTCGCACATGTAAAGCACTGTTTTTCACACAAAAATGGTTTATCAAATTACCCTCCCTGTGCACAATACTTTGTGCAGAGGATGTCATAATTTTTTTTCAGACCTTTGAAAATGGAGCTTGTCAGCTGAGCTAGTTGAATGACTCCTGCTACCCTTTGTCATGAAATGATTGGGATAAAGAACAGCTATAAATCTTTCAAGGACACATTAATCTGCTAGATCTTGTCCTCAGGAGATGTCCGATCAACAACAAAGAAGTGCTTAAAAACCCTCTTCAAAAGCTATTTATCATTATTACACGCAACAACAACTAGGGAGGCAAAATCAATCTAAAGCAGTCAAAAGGATCAAAAAGTGCAATCCTTTAATAGAGGAGGGTGCCTCACAGTATGGACCCATGCCCGGGAACTTCAACACACATCTCTATGTTTCTGGTATTCTGAATGTGAAATGCAAGCCTGGATTTGACCATCTATATTTCTGCTTCTGACATGACATCCATGTTTTAAAATATAGTATGCAAGAAAAGAGCGATTGAAAAACTAATTACAGTGTCACGCAAGAGGAAACTGCACCAAGCAAATTCTATAAAAAGAATAAATGATTTTATTCTACATCTGTAGAAATACAAACATGAAACCCTACATGGCTATTTTCTGGCACAAACACCTGCATTGGGGTAAATATTTTTCCAGAATTACTGATTCCTCGGAGGTAGAATAAGTCCCCTAGACATCAGGGGACAGCTGAGCCGGGACCAGCAATGGAGATGAGGAGTGCAGGGGGTTCCTCGCAGCCTGACCCTGGCCATGGAAGGCCAGATCGGGGGTCGGGCTGCGGGGAAAGGGGACTTTGGTCGGCGGCCGGGGATCTGGCTGGGCTATCTGGGGAGCTGTTGTGCATACCGGGCATCCAGAATTGGGGCATAGCCTAGACGTCCTGGCCCTGTTCCCCATTCTGATCCTGCAGGCACATCTAGCCCCCGTGGGATCAGAAACGGGTGCAGCCAGTGCACATCCTGATTGTGGGCACCCGGGCAAGAGGTTGGACGTCCAGATCAGAATGTACCTCCACATGTAGATCAGTAGCAATGCCTTTGATGATCATTTAGAGACAATCGTAAAATTAACTTGTTTATTTATTTATAAACTCTGATGTACCTCAAATATGTAATGCATTCTATGCAGTTCACAAGAAGTTAATATCCACAAATATGCCAAACAAATATACAGATGCTGTTGCTCCAACCCACCCTCCTGTCCATCCATCACTAAAACTTGCCACACCTAGCTAACTACAAACAGGAAGGCCTTTCAGGCCTTTCAAAACCACTCCCTATCTAATTCTTGTCTCAGTCCAAGGGGTAGTTTATTCCACCACACTGGCACAACAATCCTAAATGCCCACCCCCTCCATTTCTGGCATCATGCTTCCTGGAGGTCGAGCACTGCTAGAAGGCTGCCCTGACTAGATCTTAATTCCTGAACGGCTGGTACCACTTTAATATATCTCTCAAATAACTGCCTTCCCCAGTAGTTTAAATGTCAATACTAACAATTTAAACAAGCACCGCCCCTGAATAGGGAGCCAGTGCAATTGCTTTCACACATCCCTATTTGACTCCCTCAGAGTATGGCCTAACACTACACATGCTGCATTATTTTGTGCCATCTGCAGTCTCTGCATTAACCTCAGGCAAACCCACATAGAGGAGGTTGTAATAATCCTGTCATCACCAGCATCTGTATTACTGTTTGCCTCCATTTCTAAAAACAGACCTTAGGCCCTACCCACCATCTTGGAAATTTGGGCCTGCATAGACAAATCTGCATCCAGCAGTATTCCCAAATCCCTCATCTCCTTTTTTTAGCTCAGCCTCTTCCCTCAAACACTATTACTACTACTACTATTAATTATGAATGATACTTTCCAGGGGCTGAATAAAAATATTAAATAAGACTGGGGAAAAGGCAGACCCCTAGGGTACTCCAGAGAGTAGTTGCCATACTGAAGAAATTACTCCTCCCCACCTAACCTGGAAACTGTACCCGGACACAAAAGAAAAGATTCAGGCTAACACTTTATCTGCTCTACCTATCTCGTTACATCTCAACACCAACAAATTCCAGTCCATCAAATCACATGCTGGTGATAAATCTAATGCTATCACCAGAACCTCCTCCACTCTATCTCATGCCTAATATATGATATTCAACACCACCACCAGCAGTGGTTCTGTACTGGATCCCCTCTAGAAACCCACTTGTAGCTAATCTAACTGACCCTATTCCAAAAAGACTTCCAACTGCCCCATCACAACCTTCTCTAAAATCTTTGCAAATATGGCCAGCGACGAAATAAGCCTAAGATTCTCATAGGCAAGATTTTTCCCCTTCTTAGTGAAGGCTAGTCAGCAGGCTAGGATATAACCCATGTTCGTAGGATGCATTGATCAACTCCACCATACAATCCACCACCTCCAAGAAATAACTGTGCAACAGCCACTCTGGAATGGGGTCCAAATGCATTCTGTTAAAATGAATGCATCTAAGAAGTCCTAACACTGTATTCCTTGTCATTAACTCAAAACTCTTTCTAGAAGATTCCCCCAATTCATCCACCTCCCCTTGCCTGAATCTTTGTCCAGCTCACAGTTTTTCCACCTTACTAACAAAGAAATACATTACACAGGTACACTAAAAAATTTTTTTTTTAAACTGCCTCTAATGTTTCGATTGATTTTTACATTTTTTGGTGCGCTGAATCCAAATCTGGTAATCAATTTGCTCCATCACGTACAGATTTTTTGCTACATTGGGTTAGCAGTTTGAGGTGAACGTTTCAGATTGAGTGCGATCGAGATAAAAGTTTCTTGGATGAATTCTTTATACTAATTGTTTAGTAGTTATTCAAATAAGAATAAAGAAAATTGTAACAAGGCAGCACATAAGAATAGAGTAATGTCAAGAAAACACACTGTGATGGCAGCAAAATTGTCTGCACTTAAAACAGCCACATACATGTGCACAAACATTGAGCATATAAGAGCGAGGTTAGACACAAAGCAAAGCAAAGAAATGTGCAAAAAATGTTGTACAGGTATGTATGTAAGAATAGAAAACGCATACCGCACCATTGCAATACATGAAGACAAACACCCGATGGTGTGAAAATAAAATTCTAATAAATGAGATCCGACACTGTGGTAATAACTAGCAAATTTTTATTTCAAAGTTTAGTAAAAACACGATATTTGTCAACACAGTTTAGATTTTAAAGTCATTCTTGGGTCAATCAATCTCCTGGTGGGCCCGTTTCTTCTTCCCCCGAATGCTTCTCTTGGTGCGCTGCTTGGCGTATTTTTCATCTGGGGTTTCCCGCAGCAGCAACCAGCAGAAATCAGTCATCATAGTGGTGTTCCATCTCCCTTGGTACCTTCTCTCTGCGTCCTTGATGTCCTGGTGAAACCTTTCACCTTGTTCTTCACTGTACGCCCCCAGGTTTTCGGGAAAGTAGTTCACATGGGAGTGCAAGAAATGGACTTTCAGGCTCATGTTACAGCCTTGTTCTTTGAAGGCATTGAGCATCCTGGCAACAATATCCTTATAGTTCTCATCCCGCCTGTTCCCCAAGAATTTGAGAACAACATCCTTGAAGGAATCCCAGGCTTCTTTTTCCTTCTCAGACATCGTTTCAGCGAATGCTCCATCTGAAATGAGTTTCCTTATATCAGGGCCAACAAACACTCCTTCCTTTAGCTTTGCTTCAGAAAGTCGGGGGAACTTTGAGCAAAGGTACCGAAAGCACTCACCATCTTTTGGAAGGGACTTGATGAATTGCTTAATGAGACCCAACTTAATGTGGAGAGGTGGTAATAGAATTTTATCACGAGGTACCAAGCTCTCATGAAGAACATTTTTCTCACCGGGTCTCAAATACTCCCGAATTGGCCAGTCTTTTTTCCCCCAGTGTAGGTCGCGGGCCCGGCTATCCCACAAGCAAAGGAAGCAGGGATATTTGGTGAAACCGGATTGCTGCCCTAATAGCATGGATAGAATTTTAAAGTCTCCACAAATCATCCACTTATGCTCATCATAACGAATCTTCTGAAGAATCAGGGCCAAATTCTCGTATTTTTCTTGGAGAATAACAGAGTGAGCAATAGGAACTGAAGCGAATGTGTTGCCATTATGAAGAAGAACACCTTTTATGCTGTCTTTTGACGAATCAATGAACAGCCGCCATTCAGCAGGATCATACTTGAGTTTAAACTTTTCCATCACTCCGTATATATCGTTGCAAAATACCAAATCTTCCTCTTTGCTGAAATACTTCAAAAATTGTGTCTCGCGGTTGTGGTACCAATAAAAAGTTGTTCCTGGTGACAATAGATTTTTCTGTTTAAGCCGAGAACCTAGCAGTTGGGCAGCATCTTTTGGGAGTCCTAAATCCCGGACTAAATCATTCAATTCAGCTTGAGAGAAAAGTTCAGGTTTCGGATCTGGTTCAGTTTCAAACTCGGAAGTACTGGACTCATCGGGAAAAGCCATCTGATGAGTCTCATCATGATCAGAACCGTCCACACAAATATGATCCAAAGATTTTGGTGGTTCAGGCACAGGTACTTCGTTGCTATGAGGCATAGGCCTAATTGCTGAGGGAAGGTTGGGGTAACTTATTACGTTCTTATTTTTTAAGTTGTATCCCTTCACAATGCAAGAGCAAAAATAGCAGTAACTGCTGTGGTCTCTTTGTTCACGCCACATCATAGGTATTCTGAAACAAAATGCTTGTTTTTTACCTTTCATCCATAAGCGTAGATCTTCCTCACATGTCTTGCACACTTTGTGAGGAGCCCACGGTTTGTCTTGATCGCCTAACTTCAAACCGAAATAGGCGAAATATACTTTTTAAATAAATGCAGAAATGTTCCTCTGCCGCTTTTTCACGGTATATTCCCCACAAATAAAACAAAAACTGTCCGGAGAGTTGACGCAACCTCTGGCTCTGTGAGCCATCACAAATACACAGCACTGCAAACTACAACTGTAGTGAACCACTTCGGAATAAAGCTGGATTACGACTGAGCAAACAAAAGGTAATAATGAACTTGCAAGAAACTGAAATTTGACAGGAACGTTCATGTTGCAACCACCGTGTTTGAGCGAGCGAGCGAACGAGGCGAGGCGAACAGGAAAGAACATGCGCCAGCGCGAGTACTGGATTTAGCCCCCCGCCTCCCAATTGTCCTGTTAATGTATAAAATGAATACAAAACACTCTACAATATCATGAGGGAGTGTTTCTAGTTAGTTAACCATTACAACCTCTATTTTGGGCCAAGAAAATAAACTGCAGTCGGCTAAAAAGAAATTATGTGAACATTCCTTATATGGGTAAGAAATCTAATTTTGCAAGAAAACATGATGTGATGGATCATTTTGGCTATTTTTCCTGGATTCAGCACCCCAAAATCTATAGGAATCAGTTGCAAAACTGGAGGCAGTTTTTTGGTAGTGTACCTGTGTTATCTTTTCCACCTCTACCTCCCCAATCTCCCTACCCTCTCATCTTCTGAGGACTGATTGTTAATTACTGGCTGCTAGTATCTGCGCAAAACATACAGTACTTTTCTCTTTACCCCTGTACCAGTCATTAATATTCATTTGCCCTCCTGCTGCCCCTGACTCTATCTTCAGATCACTCAGACTTCTACTATCTCCTTTCTAATCAACTCTCCTCCCTCTTAACCCCTAACAGCTCCTCCGAGTACCATCCTCTATTTTACTTCTTTCCCCTAACAGTACCTGCTTCAGTGGCACAACCTCCTCCAAGGCAAACATTCACCCTTTTATCTGTTCTTCCAGTCCTCCCTCCCACCCTTTATCCATCTCTAGAAGCACCCTCTCCAAGAACTCTTCCTCATTCACTCCCCTTCCGATATTCCCTCTTGGACCTTTCTCTCCCTTCCATTCAGAACTAAATGGGACCAAAAAAATGAAAAGACCAAGGAACCTGTTAAACCTTCCTAATTACCAATCCCCTTCATCTCCTCCCCTTCTCCAATACCAAAATCACATCCAAAATATTGCCCATTATATGGGTCAGTTTCTTTACCTATTGCTGAAAACCTAAATCACCCAGAACTGAGAAAAAATAATTATCCCCTCATCTCTCTCCCACCACATTAAAATTTCCCAAAATTATCAAATCCCCAAACTCCATCCTTATCTCAGCAATTTTCCCCCACGCTCACCCCACTTATCCCTCCTCACACTGAAGGACAGTACATTAACACCCCAATTCTCCCCTCCACCAAACCCCATCAAAACCCCGTTCACAATCTTCCGGAACCTCCCAACTTATAAACTAAAACAAATTAGATTAGTTTGAAAATTCCTGCTCCCTTAGAAATTTTAATTAGCTAAAACTCAACAAAATGAAGTTGTAGTCAGTAGTCTAGCAACAAAGCAAAGGAGCTATCTGGTCTTTTGCACTGAGTGCTACATGTGATGTACATACGATGATCTACCAGTTGTTGAGAGTTTGTGGGTATGCATTTGGTGCATTCATTCAGAGAATGAGTCCTATGTCTGGATGCTGGAATGGCAGACTAGGAGGAACTCAAAGTAAAGATCTTCAAAGACATAGTAGACGATTCCCACATCCCCTCAAACAGCCTTTGTGCTGTCTTGGAGAGGAAAGGTTCCATAGAAGAACACGATTACCTTGGTGTGACAGGAAGTAATCCTGTAGCTAGAACCTGCCCTCAAAGTAATGTAGTATCCTCTCATATAGAAGCTCTGTCCTTGGTGGGCATGTGCCCAGGAGGGAAGGGTTAAGACTTCTGTTGTAATTGATAATTTGATTATTAGGAATTTACATAGCTAGATGACTGCTGAATGTGGGGATTGCTTGGTAACTCATCTGTCTGAAATAAAGGTGGCGGACCTTGTGCATCACCTAGAGAAGCTTTTAGACAGTGCTGAGGAGAAACTGACAGTATGTGTATATACCAGTGACTTAGGAAGATGCAAGAGGGAGGTTCTGTAAAGCAAATTTAGGATTTTATGTAGAAAGTTGAAGTACCAAATCTCCATGGCAATGTTCACAGTAATGTTTCCTCGCCCAAGCTCAGCACTCTAGAAGCAAACAGGACTTTGAGTCTTAATGCATGAATGGGATGATCGTGCAGGGAAGAGGTTTCTTAGGAACTAGGCAACATTTTAGGGAAGAGGGAACCTTTTCTAAAAGAATTAATTCAGTCAAGCTGCTGACACAAACCTTTAAAAAGGAGAGATAGCAGCTTTACATTATATGATGGGGGAAAGCTGCAGTCACTCAGGAGTGAAATTTGGAATAATATATCTTTAAAGGATAAAACAGTGAAGGTATGGCATTCCAATTGAGAGGTTGCAGTCAAGGCAAAGGTAGCCCAGGTGCCTTTAAGTAGAGACTGCAATTAACTCTTTTCCATTGATAAGAAGGTTACAAACACTAACAAAAGACACACTTTCAAATGTCTGTATATAAATACTAGAAGTCTAAAAAATATGATGGGAGAGTTTGATTATATAGCACTGAATGAAAGGTTAGATATAATTGGCATCTCAGAGACCTGGACAACCAATGGGACACTGTGATATCAAGGTGCAAATTATATTTAAATGAAAGACTAGATCAAATTGATAGAGAGGTAGCGATATATGTTAGAGGACATTCAGTCAAATAATAATGTTGTTTTATGTATAACATCTGCAAAATTCATCCTTTCCTTTCTGAACACACTGGAAATACCCTTATCCATTCTCTAGTCACCTCTCACTTGCAACCTGCTCTTCACCGGTCTCCCACTGACTCCTCTCGCTCTCCTTTCAGTCCATGTGAAAGTCAGCTACACAGCTAATCTTCCTCCAGTGTTGCTATGCCCAAATGGCCCATCTTTGAAAGTTGCCTCATTGGTTCCCTATCCATTTTTGCATCCAATTCAAACGTCTCCTGACCAGGGGTGGCCCAAGGGGGGGGTGCGGGACCATGTGCGGAGACTCGGTGTGGGGCCTTATTTGCATAAGGTGCTTCATTTGCATAAATATTTGCATAATGTTACCATACACTTTTAGTAAACATGCCTCTTAATGAGTGTATGGATAAAGAAAGACTAAAAGATTTCTACATTACTATAATCCAGTGCCAACCGCCAGGCACATTATTTATTTATTTAGACAGTTTTGTACACCACCTTATCCTTCAATCAAAGTGGTCACAACACATTTGGGGGATACATTTAACTTGAGGTGATATGAGACACACACACACACACTAATACTTACAGGGAACATGGGCAATGGAGGGTTAAGTGACTTGCCCAAGACCACAAGGAGCACCTGTGGGACTAGAAACCCCAGTCCTTCTGGCTCAAGGTTGCTGTCCTCTAGTGGGATTTGAACCCCTGACCTTCCGGCCTGAGGTAACTTGCCCCAATCACTAGGCCACTCCTCCCTGTAGGAACTACTACAAACACTGTCAATTTAGAACCCATAGCAAATCCACCGTATCGTAACAGCACTACCAGGACTCACAAAGCACTGCCAGGACTCACAAAGCACTGCACCTATCAAAAGGCAACACTGCAAATATTAAACCAATACATTTCATAGAATAACAATACATGACCTACTGGGGAAAGAGAACAAGCGGCAAAGTCAAATAGGAATTACATAAACAGAATACCTCAGCTCAGTTACACATGCAGGATATAGACCATCACCAAATAAGGAATCACAATTTAGAAACAGGGAGACAATAATTAAACTGGGAACCCCAAAAGCCAAATGTGGAATGTACAACAACACTGTAGAAATAAAACTATAAACTAATTTCCTCTTGTACTAAACAAAGCACAGACGTTAATGATGCATATTTTCCAGAGCTGACATATTCCAGTTAATAAATTCAAAATAAAGAGATATCTTTCTACCTTTTGTGCATTTTTTTTTCAGTTGCAATTGCTCCAGCCACTTTCTTCTAGTTTCTTCGTGTCTTCTGCTAACTCTCCATCGTCTGCTGTCCATTTGTCCTTTCTTCTCTCTTCTAGTTTTTTTCCATTCTCTCTCTACATCTGCTTTAGCATACTAATCTTTCTCCTTTTGCTCTTTCCTCATTCCTATTTCATCCACTCAAATTTTACCCTTCCATCCTCAATCCCCACTTGTTGTTAAGTGCCGTCGAGTCGGAGTCGACTCATGGCGACCCTCTGGATAGCTATCCTAAATTGTGTTCGGTCTTCAGTCAGGCGGCTCATTGTTGACAGACTGGTACCCATAGCTGCTGTTATTATATCGATCCGTCTCATTGCTGGCCTTCCTCTTTTGTGTTGACCTTCTATCTTGCCAAGCATGATGTCTTTCTCTAATAATCTCTCTCTTCGCATGATGTGTCAAAAGTATGAAAGTCGAAGTCTTGGGGGGGGCGGAGCCTGATGTCCAGCGGGTTAGACGCTTCGCGCTGAAGCTCCCGAGGGGCCTACTCAGAATCCTGACTTAATATCTACATAAACCTAATATTTTACACCGAACTTACCGGGGTGCCTTGGGGGGAATGGCGGCCCACAAACCAGTGCGCTTGGACTTCGGGTCTCCCTCTTCTTCACATGGAAAACGCTCCAAAACAGAGTTGTCTTCCCCACCAAAGATGGTTCCACTTCGGGTAAGCCCCGAAATGCAACAGGAGATCTTGGAGGAAATACGTGGTGTGAAGGAACTGGTACAGTCCAACGGAGAAGCGCTCCGAGCCATGCGAGAAGATTTCGGTATGCTTCAGGACCGGCTTGAAGGTCTTTCACTACGGCTGGACAACATGGCGGGGGTCCTCGATTCGCACGCGGTGCGCTTGGTGAACCTGGACAAGGCTGAGCGTCAGATACAGAATCTTCAAAAAGAGTTAGAGGATTGCAATAATCGAGCCCGTCGCAACAATGTAAGGCTCATAGGAGTTCCAGAGGGGGCGGAAGCAGGAGATATCAGAGAATTTCTGGTCAAAACTCTCCCCTCCTTGCTGAAGATTACCTTTTGCAGAGATCTGGAAATTGACCGAGCATATCGTGCTCCTACCAACATCGCACTCAATCGGACGACCCCCCGGCCCATTATCTTCCGTTTACTGAGGTATCAGCAAGTTGAGCAAATTTTCAAAGCTGCCCGGGTGATGCAACATCTGCAGTTTGACGATCATAAAGTCTCTTTCTTCCCCGACTTGGCAAAGCCCACAGTTGACCGGCGGAAGGGACTCCTTGCTTTTCGACCTAGACTTCAACGGTTGCAGGCTCGCTTTGGCCTCTTATATCCAGCGAAGCTCAGAGTGACTCTCCATAACCAAACTAGAACCTTCGAAGATCCTGCTCTGCTAGCAACATTTTTAGATTCCAAAGAGGCAGACCAGATGCGCTAAGTCAACAACTCGGATGGACTCCGCTGGAACTGCCCGCCATTTTGAATGGCCCGATGCGGTGATCATTGCCTGGAATAGAGACTGCCTGGACCTTTATTTCTTTTATATCTACCTCTCTTGGTCTCCTTTTCCTCCATGATGTGCACCTCGGTTGGATTCGGAGCACGCACAGCTATACCGGTTATATGTTTCAATTTAGGCCTTCTCTGGGGTTTCACCCCGCAGACATCAGGTCGCCAGTAATTTCTGGGGTTTTGCTTCTTCTCTAAGGCACTTCGGTGCTTCTACTGTTATATAGGGCGCTTCATGATTTTTCATTGGCTTATTTTCTATCATATCGTGTGTACAGTCATTTATAGTTGATATGAGGGACATTGCGCAACTCTGTGCGCCATCATGTTCCTCTCTCAGAATGTTTGACTTTGTTGTATGGCCTTATGTATGCTCTTATTACTGACCGTAAGAGGCATCAATAGTCCAATCAACAGAATGACCATCCTTAGTTATTTTAATCATGACCATACTGATTTAGTGTCTCTTCAGGAAATCCATTTCACCTCTGTCGAACCACTGAAACTTATTGCCACACCTGATATGGTGGCTGCCTATTCTCCCGCCGTTTCTAAGCGGGGCGGGGTAGCCATCTTAGTTGAGAATTCTTTGCCAATCACTGTAATGGATACTAGCTCTGATGGGGAGGGTAGCTGGGCCTGTGTATATTTTAAGGTTGGAGATAGTGAATTTACGTGTATTGGTATTTATGCTCCGAATGTGGATGACCCTGTTATTGTTACTCGGCGGTGACTTCCACCAAGTATTTGATCCTTTGATAGATAGACTGCCGCCTAGAACGAGTGGTCCGCCCAAGAGTCTCTACACCCTGCCAGCTCTGATGAAAGATTTTGCGTGAGTAGATATATGGAAGTTGCTTCACCCCTCAGACTTAGAGCTCACCTTTTTTCAGCCCCCCCCATCACTCACAATCTAGATCAGATTTTTTCTTATCTCCTCAGTACTGCTATCCCAAGTGGACATATACTCCTGATAGGTTAGCCAATTGGACTGCCATCCAGTGCGCTTGATGCTGGACATGCCATGTGGCCTTTGGTCTACTAAACTCCTGTTAAGTATGATTGTCCCGCATTACAGTATTACTGGAGTCGGGTCTGGGGTCGTCTTCATTCTATTTTATATTTTCCGGAACCCCTCTTTTGGAAGATTGTGGGGCTCCGCTTAGCTGCGGGGATCCCCTCTCTTCCTAAATTGGCTTACTTCCTTTTAGCCTTTATGCTGGGCATTGCTATTTCCTATTTCCTTAATCACGAAATATTGGGAAAATAGCTCTTTTTTGAGTTCTAATGAATGGTGAAACATATCTGTCTTTATTGTAAATATGCGCAAATATCTAGTATGTCAGCCTCTTCCGTTCAAACCATTCACTATTGGTCTAGCTAGAAGACGCTCAACGATTATGTTCAAACTATTCAATGCTCTCAGTTGACTGTTTGATTCTGTATTAATCTTTGTCACATGCTCATCCGGTATCATAGATTCTATTCCTGTTTGTTTGATGTACAATAATTGTTGTATGTAAGCGCTTATATGATGATTTTTATCAGCTTAGAGAAGAAGCATTGGGGTGGGGGGTAATTGGGGTTGCTTTCTTTATTGTATGTGTGTATTTGTTTCTTTTGGTGTGTTGTTACTTTGTTTGTTGTAAAATGAAAATAAAAGTTTCAAAAAAAAAGAAAGTCGAAGTCTTGTCATATGAGCTTCTAAAGAAAGCTTAGGTTTGATCTCCTCTAGTACCGACTGGTTTATTCTTCGGGCAGTCCATGGTATACACAGTATTCGCCGCCAGCACCAAAATTCAAAGGCATCAATTTTCTTCCTATCTTTTTCACTGTCCAGCTTTCACATCCATATGATGTTATTGAAAATACCATGGCTTGAACAAGTCAAATCTTTGTATGGAGAGAGACATCTCTGCTCTTGAGAATCTTATCTAGGTCTTTCATAGCCATTCTGCCAAGAGCAATTCGTCATCTGATTTCTTCACTGCTTGTTGCTTCTTTTTTGATAGTTGATCCAAGTAGGTTAAAGTTGTTCACGATTTCAATTTCTTCTCCTTCAACGATGAACCTATTGATTATGCCAGTTGTCATGATCTTTGTCTTCTTTACATTAAGGTGCAGGCCCATTTTGAGACTATGTTCTTTGATTGTGAGAAGCAAATGTTTCAGATCATCTTCACTTTCAGCCAGTAATGTGGTATCATCAGCATAGCGAAGGTTGTTGATGAGTCTTCCACCAATCTTCACACCTCTGTTGTCTTCATACAATCCTGCTTCTCTGATGATTTGTTCTGCATATAAATTAAACAGGTAGGGGGAAAGTATGCAGCCTTTTCTTACACCTTTGCTTATTTTAAACCATTCTGTTTCTCCTTGTTCTGTTCGAACTGTTGCTTCTTGATCAATGTACAGATTGTGCAAGAGTACGATCAGGTGCTCTGGTATACCCATGCTTCTTAATGTGGCCCAGAGTTTCTCATGGTTTACACAGTTAAAAGCCTTGCTATAGTCGATAAAGCACAAATAGATATCCTTTTGGTATTCTTTAGTCTTTTCAAGGATCCATCTCACATCCGCAATGATGTCTCTCGTTCCTCGCCCTTTCATGAGCCCTGCTTGCACTTCAGGTAGTTTTTGTTCCAGGTATGGTTGTAGTCTCTTTTGAATAATCTTCTGTAGAATCTTGCTGGCATGTGGGATCAGAGCGGTTGTGCAATAATTTCCACAGTCAATTGGATCACCTTTCTTTAGTATTGGTATAAACACAGATCTTTTCCAGTCAGTTGGCCATGATGTTGTCTTCCATATTTCTTGGCAGAGCCTTGTAAGTACGGTAACAGCTGCATCAGATTGCTGTAATACTTCTATGGGAATGCTATCAATGCCTGGTGCTTTGTTCTTTGATAAGGCTTTCAATGCTGCTTTAACTTCTTCTTTCATCACCAATAGTTCCTGATCATAAGGTACAGGTTGAAATGGCTGTTGGTCCACTTGATATTTGTCATATAAAAACTCTGTATATTCCTTCCACCTTTTCTTGATCTTCTCAGCATCATTCTACATAGAACCTTGAGCATCTTGTAACATTCCAATTCAAGTCTATAACTTTTTCTTTAACTCTCTTAGCTTTAGGAAAGCCGATCTTGTTCTTCCTCTAATAGTTTCTGCTTCTATTTCCTTGCATGTGTCGTTGTAGTACTTTTCCTTGTCCTGTCTTGCTGCACGTTGGAAATCTCTGTTGAATTATGTTATTGTCTTTCTTTCTCCTCTGGCGTTAGCTTCTCTGTGTTTCTGGGCAATTTTCAGAGTTTCTTCCATCATCCATTTTGGCCGTTTTTGCTTTTTCACCTTTTGTAGAGACTTCTCGCTTTCTTCCAACACAACCTTCTTGATGTCATTCCATAACTCTTCTGGAGCTCTGTTATTTGTATTTAAAGCAGCAAATCGATTTTGCAGGCAGTCTTTACATTCCAGTGGTATATTCTCAAGGTCATATTTTGCTGCATTCATGACTGGTTTGCTCTTTTTCAACTTTAGCTTGAGTTTGCATACTAGTAGTTGATGATCTGTACCACAGTCAGCTCCAGGTTTTGTCTTTGTTGATGTTATAGAACTTTTCCATCGTTGACTTCCACAGATGTAGTCAATTTGATTTTTATACAATCCATTGGGTGAAGTACATGTGTACAGTCGCCGCTTGTGTTGATGGAAGAAGGTGTTTGAGATGAATAGATCGTTGGCCTTGCAGAATTCTATCAGTCTTTCTCCAGCTTCATTTCTGTTGCCAAGTCCATATTTTCCAACTACTTTGCCTTCTTCTTTGTTGCCAACTTTTGCATTCCAGTCACCCATGACTATCAGGATATCCTGTTTGCATGTTCTGTCAATTTCAGCTTGTACTTTTTCATAGAACTCTTCAATTTCATTCTCTACTGCAGCTGTTGTTGGGGCATATACTTGAATTATAGTTTTATTGATAGGCATTCCTCGTAGACGAATAGAGATTAAGCGTTCGCTTACTGCACTGTATTTCATTATTTATTTATTTATTTATTTATTTGAACTCATTTCTATACCGCTCCTTCCAGTGATCAGCAGTGGTTTACATCAAACATTTAACTCTGCAAAGTTAGCAGTTTACATAAAACAAAATTGGCAGTTTACATAAAACAGTTCTTGCAAGTTTCTTCTTTATTATAAATGCAACACCATTTCTTCTTTGTCTTTCATTTCCAGCATAGTAGACCATGTGATCATCTGATGCAAAGTGCCCTATGCCAGTCCATTTCATTTTGCTGGCACCCAACAGATCAAGTTGTACACATTCCATTTCATTCTTGACCACCTCCAACTTCCCTTGGTTCATGCTTCGTACATTCCATGTTCCAATGCGTAAGACATCTTTACGGCTTCTGACTCTCATTTCATGCACAGCTACATCAGTAGTCAGACGTCCCGAGGGCTTTGATCCAACCACATCATAAATGCTGGCTTTACTGTGAAAAGTCTTCAGCTCTTCCCCAGTAGCTACTTGAGTGCCTTCTGACCTGGGGGTCTCATCTTCCAGCATTATAGCACAATTTGTTTTGTTGTAACTATCCATTGGGTTGTCATGGCAAGATACAGAAGTAGATTGCCGGGCCTTTCTTCCGCGCATTTTAAGTTTGGTGTTGTTGCCGTTGTCACAGAAATGTGATCCTCTGTCGTCAACACTATCCCATTCTGCTGCTGCCCAGATGGGTTGTTTGTCTTGGTCTGGCACCTCAGCTGAGACCTGTCCATCTTGGGAGACCCTGCCAGTAGTTAAACTACTGATAGTTTAGCTCTCAACATCACTGATGCACACAAGCCCTCACAGCACAACAAGCTGCAAACCAAGTGAGGGCAATCCTCACTTACTCTCCCAATACATGGCCAATTGTAGATTTTTCTTCCCTCCCACGCAAAATATTTTTCCCCCCTCCATGTCTCTCTCCCAGCCCCATCCCATTCTAATCCTCCCCAGCATCCTCTCGCTTCTAGTCCCCGCATCAGCCCATTTTCAGTCCTAGCTCCCCCATCCAGTTCCAGTCCTATACGAGTACCTCTATCAGCTCATCTCCAATCCCAGCCCCCCTTCAGCCCACTTCTAGTACTTCCCTAGCCCAACCATCAGCCCATGTCAAATCCTAGCTCCCCTCCACTCAGCGCATTTCCAATCCAAGCCCCCCATGAGCCTACTTTCAGTTCTAGCCCCTCCATGAGTCCATTTCAATCCAAGCCCCCACCACAGCTCATTTCCAATCTCAATCCAAGCCCCCACCACAGCTCATTTCCAATCTTAGTGCCCCCAACAGCCCATTTCCAGTCCTATCCTAGCCCCTCCATCAGCCCATTTCCATTCCTAGCTCCCTCCCCTCACAACCCATTTCCGTTCTAAGCCCCCCTCCCCATCAGCTATTTGCAGTTCAAGCCCCCCTTCCACTCAGCCCATTTCCATTCCAAGCCCCCCTCCCCATCAGCTATTTGTAGTTCAAGCCCCCCTTCCACTCAGCCCATTTCCATTCCAAGCCTCCTCCCCATCGGCCATTTGCAGTTTATGCCTCCCTTTCCATTCAGTCCATTTCCAGTCCTAGCAACCCCCCAACCCATTACCAGTCCTGGCCCCCCATAGTCCATTACCAGTCCTAAGCCCCACATCAGCCCACTTCCAGTCTTAACCCCCCATCACCCCATTTTCAGTCTTAGCTCCCCCCATAGCCCATTACCAGTCCTAACCCCCCATCTGCCCACTTCCAGTAATAACCCCAACAGCCCATTTCCAGTCTTAGCCCCCCATCACCCCATTTCCAGACTTAGCCCCCCATAGCCCATTACCAGTCCTAGCCCCCCATAGCCCATTACCAGTCCTAAGCCCCCCATCAGCCCACTTCCAGTCCTAACCCCCATCACCCCATTTTCAGTCGTAGCTCCCCCATAGCCCATTATCAGTCCTAACCCCCCACCAGCCCACTTCCAGTCCTAACCCCATCAGCCCATTTCCAGTTTTAGCCCCCCATCACCCCATTTCCAGACTTAGCCCCCCATAGCCCATTACCAGGGGGCTTGAAACCTTTTCTATGTTCAAGTATGTATGAAGAGAGATCCTGGTAAATCTGCACCTCCTAACCCTGATAAACAATGGCTTTGTAGGCTTCATAGACATCACATTTTGTCTTCAAAGGAGTAGAAACAAGCTATACTGGGTCTAGGACAGGACCCAGATCCAGTCCTAGATCCAATACTCTGATGCACCCTCTCCAGCTTCACTAGCACAGTAGCTCCAGGAACATAGGAGTAAAGTTGCTGGATTAACTCTCCTGTGATCTCTTTATCCCCACCAGTTTCAGGGATGATATTTAAGATACTGTTCTCTTAAGTCTTTAGCAATCATGTTCAGTGTGTGGATTTTGGATTTGAAAGAGAGCAGTCACATCTATTTGCTCACCTATGCTGATCTCGTTTTAGGTGATCTTATGATCCAGGGATTTGATTTCAGCTTTTATATCGTTCATTGCCTTGGAGAAGTCCAATTGGAAAAGATTAAATTCTTGTAAGATCGTCACAAGGTCAGCTTTCATGGCCGGCAAGGATAAAACAGATGAGTCCTCGGGGCTAGAGGCAGTGCCAAGCATTGGGTCAGGAGGTGATGTTGCCACAGATACTGGTTGAAATCCAGAACTTCCAGGGTAGCGTTCTCTGAAATGCTTCCCATTCCACGTGCAGGTCCCAAAAGGCAGGCAGAGCTCTGGAGTCTCAATGCGTGGATGAGACAATGGTGCAGAGATGAGGGGTTTGGATTTGTTAGGAACTGGGGAACATTCTGGAGAAAGGAGGGGCTCTTCCGAAGGGATGGGCTTCACCTTAACCGGATGGAACCAGGCTGCTGGCATTAACCTTTAAAAAGGAGATAGAGCAGCTTTTAAACTAGATAATAGGGGAAAGCCGACAGTCGCCCAAGAGGGCATGGTTCGGAAGAATGTATCCTTGAAGGATACTACCAAAAGCAGAGAGGTTCCAAAAAGAGTAAAGTAGCCCAAATGCCCTCGAGTATGGAGCAGACAGAGCTTAAAGATCCCAAATTACCCATGTCTACCAATAGCCACATTAATATGAATAAAATACAGTCTCTAAAATGCTTGTATGCAAATGCTAGAAGTCTAAAAAATAAGATGGGAGAGTTATAATATATAGCACTAAATGAGAGGTTAGATATGATTGGAATATCAGAGACATGGTGGAAGGAGGACAACCAGTGGGACACTGATACCTGAGTACAAACTATATCATAATGATAGAGCTGATCAAATTGGTGGAGGGGTTGCGCTCTATGTTAGAGAGGGCATTGAGTCAGAAAGGATTAAAGTTTAGCAGGAAACAAAATTTGCTGTAGAATCTCTATGGATTGAAATTCCATGTAAAAAGGGGAAGGCGATGGCAGTGTGGGTGTACTATCGACCGTCTGGCCAGAATGAACAAATGGATGATGAAATGCTCAAAGAAATCAAGGAAGATAACAAAAGTTACAGCGCGGTAATAATAATGGGAGATTTCAATTACCCCGGTATCGACTGGGTCAGTGTCACGGCAGGACATGCTAGGGAGATAAAGTTCCTAGATGAAATAAATGACTGCTTCTTGGAGCAGCTGGTTCATGAACCGACCAGAGGGGAAGCCATATTAGACCTAGTCCTTAGTGGAACACCAGATCTAGTGCAAGAGATAAGGGTGTTGGGACCACTTGGCAATAGTGATCATAGCATGATCGCCTTTATTTTTATTTATTTATTTGATTACATTTTTATACCACTCCTTCCAGTGATCAGCAGCGGTTTACATTTAACAATTAACTCTGCATGGATTAGCAGTTACATAAAACAGTAAGAAAATAACATTAGAACATTGAAAGGTGTCATTGTTTTAAGATAACTCAATAAATAATTCAAAACTGTTTACATGAGGGAAGAGAACATGTTAACATACATGCTATATAATTAACTATATACAATATTTGTGAATGAAAATATAAGTAGAATTACTATTTAATTCTTTGAGGATTTGAGGGTTCAAAATGGTAACAGTGGGAAGACCTCCGTCTAATTGTTTTCATCACAGAATTACTCTACGTTATTTATGTCTGATTGAAGTATTCTTGAAATAGAAGTGTTTTAAGGTTTTTACGGAATGATATGAGATCTTTGTTAGCTCTTAAGGTGTCAGGGAGTTTGTTCCATTGTGCTGGAGCGGTGTATGTGAATGCTCTATTACTGGTGAGTGCCTTTGCTTTGCAAATGGAGAGGGGGCTTTGTAGTGTATTTAGGTTGTGTGTATGTCTTTTCCTGTTGGTGGTTTGTGGCTTAATGAGTGTGGCAAGGTAGGATGGGGCATAATTGTTTATTATTTTGAATGTTGTAATTATTATTTTGCATCGTATGCGTGCATGTATAGGTAGCCAGTGAAGTTCTCTTAGGATAGGTGTGATGTGATCTGAGAAGGGTACGTTCATTAGGATTCGGGCTGTTACATTCTGTGCCATCTGGAGTATGTTTGTTGTTTTTTTGGGCAAGCCTTGTAGTATGCCATTACAATAGTCCAAATGTGGCGTTATGATTGCTTGTATTATTGATCTAAAGTCTGATAGTTCAATGATGTTACGTAAGGGTTATAGGGTTCTTAGTTTGTAGAAAATGGTTCTATTTAATAGTCTTAGGTGGGTTTCCATGTTAAGTGTCGTATCTAAAGTGACACCTAGGTACTTTAGTTCTTGTTTAGTGTTATAGGTTGTATTATTTAGTATGATTGTGGGGGGGTGTTTAAACTCTGGATTTTTAGAGATAAACATTACTTCAGTTTTTTTATGATTGATAAGCATATTGTTTTGTTGGAGCCATTGTTGTGCTTCATTAAGGCAATTTTCTAAGTTGCTATAATCTGGGTTACATATATCCATTTGTGTATAAAGCATTATATCATCCGCATAGAGATGATAGTCAATTTTGTGTTTTTGGAATATTGTGCAGATTGGTTTTAGGTATAGATTAACTAATATGGCAGATAAAGCTGAACCCTGTGGGATACCTTGTGTCTGTGGGAAGGTATTGGATAGGTTGTTATCAAAGTATACTTGTTGTATCCTGTTGGATATATAAGAAGAGAACCATTTTAGGGGGGTTCCATTTATACCTATTGTTTCTAATCTTTCAATGAGGATCTTATGATTCACTGAATCAAAGGCTGCAGTTATGTCGATGAAAATTAAGACAAACATTTTTTTGCAGTTTTCAATGCCTTTATACAGTTTATCAAATAGTACTAGTAGCAGTGTTTCTACTCCATGTGATTGTCGAAAGCCATATTGTTCAGCATCAAGTGCATTTGTGTTATCTATGTGATCTTGCAATTGGTATTGTACAGATTTTTCAATAATTTTGGCTATAAAAGGTATACTTGATATGGGTCTGTATGAAGATGGATCTGCATTGTTTAGTGATTTGTTTTTTAGTATAGGTCGTATTAGAGATGTTTTTAGTTCTGTTGGCATGTTTCCTTGTATTAGAGATTGGTTTACAATATTTAGTATTATGGATGCAATTTCTGCTTTAGTATTCTTGATCCAGTCTACTGGACATGGGTCAAGGGGGGATGTGGTGGTATTTATGTTTGTGATGATGTTTAGAAGCTCTCTGTTATCTATTGAGTAAAAGTTTTCCCACACTACAGTGTGGTTAGTATTTTGTGTTACCCTTTGAAATGTATAATTTTCAATTTTATGGGAGATTCTTTCTTCGTTAGGGTTTAATTTTTTAGAATAATGATCGGCCAGTGCTTGAGCATTTATAGTATATTTTGAATTAACGTCTTTTGGGGGTTTGGTGAGTGATTTTACAAGCTCAAATAATTCTCTTGGTTTATTTAAAGCATTGGTTAGTTTTTTGGTGTGATAATTTTTCTTTGCCGTATTTACTATTTCTTTATAGGATTTAAGTAGTGATAAGTATTGTTTTTTGGTCTCAGTTGATTTCCTAGCTCTCCATTTTTCTTCCATTTTTCTGAGATCTTTCTTTGCTTTACTAGATCTGCTGTGAACCAAGGTTCAGACCTTTGCCTTGGTTTGTTGGTTTCATGAGAGGCGATTTTAGATGTTTGTTTAAAAACTGTTTCTATTCCGTTGTTCCATTGTTCTATTAAATCATCCAAGTTTGAGGTTTCTGTTTTTACATGCGAAAAGATCGAATTTATTAGTGTGTTTTTATCTAGTTTTTTAAACATGCTTTTATGTGTATTAGTGATAGGTTCTATATTGGGTGATTGTAATGGCATTTCAAATGTGAATTGTATAAGGTGGGTGGTCTGACCATGGCACCTGTGTTATTTTTGGGGTTGTACTTGTTACTGTGGTGTTTGAGTATTTTTTGGGAAGAAACACTAAGTCTAAGGTATTTCCCTTGTCATGTGTGGGAGTTTGGATTATTTGTCGGTAACCCATTTGATCCATGGCCTCATTGAATGCATTAGTGTGTGTGGTATTAAGTGAAGCAAGGTTTATATCGCCTAGTATCATCTGATACTTTTTTATTGAGGTTTCGCATATTGTTTCAAGAGCTGATGCTAATGCTTCATGTTTTCCAGAAGGTGGTCTGTAGATGAGGGAACATAAGAACATAAGAACATAAGATATGCCATACTGGGTCAGAACAAGGTCCATCAAGCCCAGTATTCTGTTTCCAACAGTGGCTAATCTAGGTCATATGTACCTAGCAGTTTCCCCAAGAGACACAAGTTCCACAATGCTTGTACTGGGTCAAGCATTGATATCTTCGGTCACTTCTTAATAATGGTTTATGGACCTTTCCTCCAGGAACTTGTCCAAACCTTTTTTAAACCCAGCTACACTAATAGCCTTTACTACATCCTCCGGTAACAAATTCCAGAGTTTGATTACACGTTGAGTGAAAAAATATTTTCTTTTATTAGTCTTAAATAGTTTACCCTGTAGCTTCATTGCATGTCCCCTAGTCTTTCTAAATTCTGATAAGGTAAACAATCGATCTACGTTTACCCGTTCCACTCCGTTCATTAATTTATAGACTTCTATAAGGGAAATAGCAAAGGTATTATTTTCCACTTTAAGGATGTCTATTCCTTCGAGTGATTTCTGGACGGTACAGGTTAGATTTAGATTTTTCCTTGCTATTATTAGCACCCCGCCTCCTTTTCGGTTGTTACGAGGGCAATTAAATAGATTGTATCCTGGTGCATTTAGTGTGTTGAGGGGGACTGTGTCCAACTCTGAGAGCCATGTTTCTGTGATGCATAATAGATCTGGTTTTTCATCAGTAATTAGGTCCTGTGTAATGTGCATCTTGTTTTTGATAGACCTAGTATTTATTAGTAGGCATGTTTGAGGGATTAGGGTGCTAGACTTAGTGTGTGTAGCATTAAGAGTAGTTTTGATTGTAATTAGTCTTGAGCGTGGTTTTGTTACCTTTGGGTTGGGTTGTAGTATATTATGTTTAGATGTGTATGGATGCCACTGGGTGAATTGTGGTAGTTGATATATGTACATGTGGCTTGGGGGTGAATAAATGGGATAAGTGTATAGATATGTTTGGGATGTTTTTGTATGCAGGATGACACATAGCAGAGTGATAAGAAGCATATTTAGGAATTCCATCTTTGGCTTTTTGTGAGTAATATCTTTCTTGTGTGTTGTGAGAATGTGTGTATAAGGGTGCTATTTGTGTGATCTGGTTGAGATAGTATTTAGATATTGTTGTCCTTGAGTGACCAAGAGTGTTACTGTTTAAGCCTTGTTGACCTTGAGCGTCCAAGGGTGTTAGTGTTTAAGTCAACAATGTATCAAAATAATACAAATTCAATATTGTATCTACTCTAGAGTGGTTTGAGTTTTGTATCCACTTTCTAGCAACATAGTAAAACTTTTGTGTAAGGCAGTAAATCACTGATAATTCAACACAATGGTTTTGTAATCGGTAGTATAAGAGAGTACATCAGTATCTTGATTAATATGTTACGTTTCACTTTTGAGCATTTTAGAAATTTTATCACATAAGAGCTTTAGTTTCAGTTATTATAGCAGCATGTACCTGGGAGTGCAGGCCGCGATGGTTGTATCGTTGGTAGATGCTCCTCTTTTGCAATGATGGGATCTGCCCCAATTGGGCAGTGTTGCACGTAATAGGACGTCCAAGGCGGACCTGTGTTTTTTTTTGTTTTTTGTTTTTTTTATTTGATTTTCAGTCATTACAACAACCAAAAGAAGCTAAAGAAACATATTGTACACCAACAACGATATACTTATACATAAGAAAACCATACCCATACAGGCAATAAAATATAATATGTCATGACAATGTCTAGCCCTCATCAAGGGAGTATACCTGCATTAAGTGTTAGATATAATATCAAAGAAAACATGAGAAGGAAAAACAGGCCTGAAGGCCACAAAATTGGGGGGTCAATTAATTTTAAACCTCACCATCCCCAGTTGTGCCCTGCTTATCACTGAGAAATTTTTCCAGATGAGAAATATCAAGAAAAACATATGAAGCATCCTGATAAGTGATTAAACACTTACAGGGGAAGCGCAGGAAAAAGGTAGCACCCATTGCCAAAACACGGGGCTTCAAGGATAGAAATTGCCGCCTTCGCAATTGGGTGCTACGTGATACATCTGGGAAAACTTGTACAGCTTGCCCACAAAACTTGGCTGCCTTCGCTTTAAAATAGGCTTTCAGGATACGCTGTTTTACCAGATAGATGAAAAAGTAACCAACAATGTGGAACGCTGTGCGATTAGATCCTGGGAATCTTCCAAGAAGGCAGTTAAATTAGCAATGGAGGGAACAATTTCATCAAGATCTCCCTCTACGGGATTAACCAGTGTGTCCTGCCTCACAGAGTTTGGTTAGTCCTGGTATTTTAATAGGGCAGGTTTCTAAAGATAGAGTAGTGGTAGATTTCCCTACTCCTGTCTCATTGACAACTTGGAGGGTTTTTCTGAACTTCCTGTTGTGTCTCCCAATGCTGAGATTACCCTGAAGGATCTTTGGGGGGCTTTGCAGTCTATCGACTCTAAAGTTTCTTTTGCACTAAGTTCTTTATGTCAATTTTCTCAGGAAGCAGCTGTGTCAATACGGCAGCTTGATGAGAAAATGTCCTCAATGGATTTGAAGGTCAATAAATTAGAGTCTCAAGTGCTTCCATTACAAACTGTGAATGTGGCCGCAATTAAGGATTCATTGGTTTTGCACTCTAAGATGGAGGCCCTTGAAAACTCATTTAGGGCCTGTAATTTACGCCTTTTAAATTTTCCCTGTTCTTCTTTATTGTCGTCTAAAATATTGCTTGAGAAGTACCTTAAGGAGGTTTTGGCTATTTTAGACGATATTGATGTGGTACAAATTTATTATATACCCTCAAGGACCTGTGTTTAATAGCAGTGGACACACTCACTCAAAGGATCACTTCAATTACATTGCTTTTTCTTTCTAGCAACTTTCTGATTAGATTAAATCAATTAGCTTTTGATTTAATTAGTGGAGGAGGGATAGTAAGGAAATCCACAGTACTACCTTTTAACTTTCGAAAGGGAGACTGTGATAAAATGAGGAAAATAGTTAATAAAAAACTAAAAGGAGCAGTTGCAAAGGTTAAAGACTTACATAAAGCTTGGGTGTTGTTGAAAAATACTATCTTGGAAGCCCAGACCAGCTGTATTCCACGCTTTAAAAAAAGTGTAAGGAAGTCCAAAAAACTGCCAGCATGGTTTAAAGGTGAGGTTAGAGAGGCTGTTGCCAAAAAAGCATCTTTAAGGAAATGGAAAAAAGAGCCAAACGACGAAACCTAGAAACAGCAAAGCACTGGCAGGTCAAATGCAAGGCATTGATAAAGCAGGCAAAGGGAGAATTTGAGAAGAAGCTTGCTGCAGAAGCAAAAAGGTGAAATAAAGATTTTTTCAAGTACATTCGTAGCAAAAAACCTGTGAGAGAGTCAGTTGGTCCATTAGATGATAGAGAAGTTAAAGGGGCACTAAGAGGTGACAAGGCGATAGCGAAGAGACTGAATGAATTCTTTGCTTCGGTCTTTACTGAGGAAGATGTAGGGATGTTACCCATGACTGAAGTGGTATTTAAAGGTGCGGAAGAATTGAAGGAAATATCAATACATCGGGAAGATGTATTACAACTATTAGATAAACTGAAGAGTAGCAAATCACCTGGGCCGGATGGTATACATCCAAGGGTGTTGAAAGAACTGAAATATGAGATTGCAGACCTGCTATTAGTCATCTGTGAACTATCATTAAAATCATCTCAAATACCTGAAGATTGGAGGATCGCCAATGTAACACCAACTTATAAAAAGGGTTCCAGGGGTGATCTGGGAAACTACAGACCGGTGAGCCTCACGTCAGTACCGGGAAAAATGGTAGAAACCATCATAAAGAATAAAATTACTCAGTATGTAGATAGTCATGGCCTAATGGGAGACAGCCAACATGGCTTTAGACAAGGAAGATCTTGTCTTACTAATCTGTTATGTTTTTTTGAAAGTGTGAATAAACAGGTGGACAAAGGTGAGTCGGTTGATATAGTGTATCTAGACTTTCAGAAAGCCTTTGACAAGGTCCCTCATCGGAGACTTTTGGCAAAACTAAAGAGTCATGGGATAGGAGGCAGTGTACTACTGTGGATCAGGAACTGGTTAAAAGATAGAAAGCAGAGGGTTGGGCTAAATAGCCAATTTTCCCAATGAAGAAAGGTGAATAGTGGTATACCCCAGGGATCTGTGCTGGGTCTGCTGCTTTTTGACATATTCATAAATGACCTAGAAAGTGGAATAACGAGTGAGGTTATCAAATTTGCAGATGACCCAAAACTATTTAAAGTTGTTAAAACCCAAGAGGATTGTGGAAAATTGTAAGAGGATCTTGATAAATTGGAAGACTGGGCATCAAAATGGCAGATGAAATTTAATGTGGACAAGTGCAAAGTTATGCACCTAGGGAAGAACAACCCAAACTATGGTTACACGATGCAAGGTTCCACATTAGGAACCACCACCCAGGAAAAAGATTTAGGCGTCATTGTGGATAACATGTTAAAACCCTCGGCCCAGTGTGCAGGGGCAGCCAAGAGAGCAAATAGAATGCTAGGTATCATAAGGAAAGGAATGGAAAATAAAACAAAAGATATTATAATGCCTCTATACTGTTCCATGGTGAGACCGCACCTTGAATATTGTGTGCAATTCTGGTCGCCGTATCTTAAAAAGGATATAGCATTATTAGAAAAGGTTCAGAGAAGAGCCACCAAAATGGTAAAGGGGATGGAAGGATACTCCTATGAAGAAAGGCTAAAAAGGTTAGGGCTCTTTAACCTGGAAAAGAGACGGCTGAGGGGAGATATGATAGAAGTCTATAAATTAATGAACGGAGTGGAACGGGTAAACGTAGATCGATTGTTTATGTTATCAGAATATAGAAAGACTAGGGGACATGCAATGAAGCTATGGGGTAAACTATTTAAGACTAATAAAATAAAATATTTTTTCACTCAACGTGTAATCAAACTCTGGAATTTGTTACCGGAGGATGTAGTAAAGGCTGTTAGTGTAGCTGGGTTTAAAAAAGGTTTGGACAAGTTCCTGGAGGAAAGGTCTATAAACCATTATTAAGAAGGGACCCAGGATATCAATGCTTGAACCAGTACAAGCATTGCGGAACCTGTGTCTTTTGGGGAAACTGCTAGGTACATATGACCTAGATTGGCCACTGTTGGAAACAGGATACTGGGCTTGATGGCCTTGGTCTGACCCAGTATGGCATATCTTATGATCTTATGGTTCCGCAGTGCAGGATAACCAGGCTAGTGCTGTCACATAAGATCCTTTCTCTGACATGCTGGTCCCTTGCTTGCGATGGACTGAATAATGTACCCCTTCATCTTTGCCTTGAGGATTTAGCTAGCAATGAGGGGAGGACTCATTGCTTGCACCAGCACTCCTGCAATAAAATTGAAATCACTTGTGTGGAATGATGTGCAGCACTTAGTACCCACTTTTCTCACTCTAGATCATCAGATCCAACATTTCCCTTCTAGTCTGCACCCTCCTGATTTCTGAGCCGCTCACTTCCTCAGACTTTGCAAGCTCTCATCACAATTCTCAACAAGTTAATATCAGCTGAAGTGCAATATTGAGTAGGGGTCAAGAAGCAAATCAAAATATAGTCCCCACCTACTCTGTCATTCAGAAACCCAGGCTAACTCTGAAAACAAATGGAAAGGAGGTAGAAAAACTAGCAACAGTTATTTGGAGAGTCGCATGCTAGTTTCAAGCATTACTCAGACATGGAGGGGGGACATGTGGCTGGAGTGAGCTGATCATTATACTCAAAGTATACCCCTTAGCCTCACCTGCACTGCTCTTATCCCACTGCCATCAGTTTGCTGCATTGTTGAATTCTCTCCCATTACTCAGGTTAGATGCTGAATGCCTGGATAGGAGGGTCATGAGGTTCCACATGCGGTGGATTTTAGCTTGCTTGATGGGATGACATGCAGACGGCGCTGATGCTCTTCTGCTGGGAGGTCAGTCGTCTTCCTGGCACGTGGCAGAGAAGGTACTGGTGCACACTCCTTGGCCGAAGTCCTCCTGCCAGTTGCGGTTTGAAGAAGGACATTTAAGCATAAGACTAATTTAGGACAAATATTGGGGAGATTCCTGTGCGGCAAAGGTCGAGACTAGCGGTGTCTTTAGGGCTGCCGCTGGTGGGAAAGGTGATGTCCCGATTGGGGGTACAGTAGGTAGGTTGCTGAACCCTCATGCGCATTATCAGAAGGTACTGAGTCCGTTGTTGGCTGGTTACCTTTGGGTGGACATAAGGTAAATTGGCATACCAGCTATGCTTTCATCCTAGGCTGTCCACAGCCAGGATTTTCAGCATTGCTGCGGTCTCCGGAGACTGCAATATCCCCGTTGAAAGATTGGAGGGCCGGAGAGCTTCAATCTTAGGCGGCCATTTAGTTAGGGCTCACGCGTGCCCCCTGAAATAAATACATTTTTAATCAAAATCCTTTCAATGAGAAACACAATTTGTGGTTTTCCATGATGTTTTCCTGGGATCCTCAGAACAGGTGTCTTAATGCAGAGGATGAATGGAGGGAGAACTTCCAGCCTTGGGTGTCTCAGATGAAACTAGAGAACTAGATGTCATGGTCCTCTTTCATTGTAAATATAGTATGTATGTTCTATTTTTGACAGAAATCCCCCATATTTCTCCCAAAATACAAATTTTCATGATTTGGTAATGAAGAATAAAGTGTCATGTAAGGAAGAAACTAGTCTAAGGCAGCTAAATTGTATTAAAATGGCAGCTGTCTGTGTGAACTCTCTGCGAGGCTGCTCATAAGACGCCTCGGCAGTTGGCGGTGCTTCTGTTATGCCTACTTCATGCTGAGTGGCTGAATAAGAGAGTAGGCCAACTAAGTGGTTCAGTGGTGATCGGGGTCGGCGCTAGCCATTAGGTGAACTAGAAGGTCACCCTGAGTGCCAACTTTTCTAGGGTAACTATTGCTGCCCCTCTCTGGGACCTGCAGTGTTGGCAATGATTTTAAAGCAACCTTGTAGCACTTACCAAAGCCTCCGGCACTGCTGCTTTAGCCCCAGTGCAAATAGGAATGTTCTGTCAGAGGGGGCGGAGGCACCAACGGCATGCAGCGCCGGAGGCTTTTGGTAAGCACGGAGGTACCGCTTTAAAGTCATTGCCATGGCAGTGATAGCAGTGGGGGTGGCGGCAGAGAGGGGGGGGCAGGAATGAGGTTTGCCTAGGGTGTCTCATAGCCTTACACTGGCCCTGGTGGTGGTGGGGGTACTTCTAGGGTTGCCAAAGGCCAGTTTTTACATGGCCAGGCCAGATGTCGGCAGAGATCTAAGACTGACCATTGAAAAGCTGTTTCTTTTTTTTGCTTTGGCCACGTGACCGGGAGCGGCCAGAGCAGAAAAACTGTTTTTTCATCTCCTGGAGTCCTACCCAACACCCCCCCCCCCCCCCCAGCATAGCCTTTCCCTCCCCTCCGCTCCACCCACGGCTCCTGCTTCTTACAGAGCCAAGGCTGCAATAGCGCTAATGATTTAAAATCAAAATAAGACCAGTGCGGAGCCTTCCAGCCCTATGGAACCACTGCTGCTGGGTCCTGCCCCCTCTATTGTTACTTCCTTTTGAGGGCGAGACATAGCAGCATGAGTTTCATAGGGCCAGACGGCTCCACACTGGTTTCATTTTTTTATTTTACGCAGTCGCAGCTCTGTAAGACACAGGAGCCACGCTGACATGGGGGGGGGGGGGAGGTAGCAGGAAGGGACTGACATGGGGGGGAAGGTGGGGGCTGGAAGGGAGTTGACACGGGGGAGGAAGAAGGTGGGAGGAAGTGTGCTGACGGGAGGGGAAGTGGGGGCTGGAAGGGAGCTGACAGTGGGGGGAAGGTGAGGGCTAGAAGATAGCTGACAGAGGGTGAAGGAGGTGGCTGGAAGGGAGCTGACATGGGGGGATTAGGGGCTGGAAGGGAATGGACACCAGTGGCAGTCCTGGGAACACAAGGGGGCTGACATTGGAAGGTAATGGGATGGGAGGACTGGAGAGGGGGCTGATAATAGGGAGGGTTACTAGGACTGGAAATGGGCTGATAGAAGGAAGTGAAGAAATGAAAAGACAAGCAATGGCAGATGGACTATAGATCATAGAAAGAGAGCTAAGAGAAGACAGGAAAACAGAAGCTTCAGATTGGGACCAGCATGATCAGAGAATAAAATGGTCAGACAACAAAGGTAGAAAAAATAATTTTATTTTCAATTTAGTGATTGGACTTTGTGTAAAATATAAAGATAGCACAGTATGGGGAACTGCATCTCTTATTTATCTGATGTTGCACCGCATGTGGAGTCTGCCTTCTTGGGGTTTCAGTTTAATTTTTGTCTACATATTTTTATTTTTACTTTAGGTTGTGGTCACTTATTCTGTACTTGGTGAGAGTCTGTGTTTTGAGTGTGTGACTGAGATCATGTGTTCTGTTAACATGGAGTTTGTACTTTGGGATCTATACTGTACTGCAGTAATTTCTTCAGCTTTTCAAATAGGTGTATGGATGTTCTAGGGCCGGTTGCAGTATTTATAGTGGTGCTTTTATATGAGTAAGCCCCTTGTATGAGTATTGGAAGTTTATGCTGGTATGCTATGGTAGATTTGGCCTTGTTGATCTTTGGTGACTTTTGTAGGGTTTTATACTAGTTCATCTATATGCCTCGTAATGGAGAATGTTTTGTTTGTTTGTTTGTTTGTTTTGTTGTTAGTGAGATGACCAGAATCAGATTTTGGACTATCACAGCCTGTTTGAATGATGCTAAGTATTTACTGCTAAGTAGTTATTTTTATTCTGGCTATGCATTTGCCCTTTCACGACAACTTTCTTACAACATTGGATTTGAAGGAGAAATACTAGCGTCATGTGAAAAGTGTTCACAAAGGAGTGTTGGGAGAAAAAGGAGGATGGGATGTAGCCAACACTAATAATAATGAAGGAGGGGCGCTGATTAATAGGTTGCACAGGAGCGCCAGAAACCCTAGCCTGGCCATACGTATGCAGCAGGACAGCATCGGGCTGTGATCGGGGCTGTCAGTGGCCATGGTGGGCCTGAGTCGGCCCTGGGCAGTGGCGGCACAATTGAAAAAGAAAAATGAAGTTGCGGGGCTGGACTCAGGCAGCATATGGGGACATGCAGGCATTGGGGAGAGAAACTATCACCGTGGCTGCTCTGGTTTAAGGCACATGATGCTTGTGGCTACTCCCGAACACTGCTGCCACAATCCCCACAGCAGTCCAGCACTCTAGTGTAGCCACAAGCACTGCGGATGGGAGCTGATGCTGGGAAGAGCTGGAACTAGAGGAGCAGCCTAGCGCTTAGAGCACTGACTTGAGAACAAGAAACCAGGGTTCAATTCCCACTAGCACTCCTCGTAGCTTTAGGCAAGTCACTTAACTCTCTATTGCCTCAGAAGAAAAGCCTGGCAATCTACTTCTGTTCACACTGCCCAGAAAACCCAGGAGCTGATGGGTCACCTGGAGCTGGCATTGACTCAAAGGCACACATTGCATTGCCTAAAGCCCACTATAAGCTGTGCCTTTTCCCATCAATGACAAATCTGAGGCCCTCTTTGGCTTGGGGGTCTACGGCAATTGCCAGGTTGCATCCCTCCTAAAGCCAATCCTGACATCTGCTGTCTTTTATTCTGTACAGTACGGGGGAAATGCATTTCTATTTCTCTTGCGTTGCACTACATGCAGCGTCTGGCTCTCTGAGGTCTTAGTTTAATTTTTATCTATATATTTCTCTTTTCCTTTTGTGCTAATTTATCGATGAAGGCCTGTTTGTTTTTTATGTTTATGCGATTTCTTGATATACCGCCCAGGCTGAAGAGCATCGGAGTGGTTTGCGCACACTACAAGCGGGTGCTGGATACATTCCCTTGTCCCCGAAGGGCTCACAATCTACATGTGTATCTGAGGCAATGGAAGGTTATGTGGCTTGCAGACTGTGTGCACGTGTGTGTACAACCAATGCTGGGTATTCTGTTTTCTATACATTCTTAAACAGAAATTCTATACTATCTTGCTTGCTCAGTTTGCACATTGTCCTCTCTGCAATTATTTTTGGGGGACAGGGGTGTGGAAAGGGGGGGGCATGGGGGGCATGGGCGGAGCATGACTAGCCACAAGTGGCAGGTTTTTCTCTTTCAAAAAGTTGGCAACTCTAGGTATTTCACACTGCCATATAGAATGGGGATGTGCATTTGTTAGCATATAATTGGTTCATTAGCTTGTCTTTAAAAATCCAATGCATGCAAAATTGATTTAGCATGCATTCATCTATGAAGTAATGCGCATATAACTAATTTGCATACGAGAAAGTTATGATGCACATTAAAAATTGTTGAACCAAATGTGTGAAATGAACTGAAAAAAACATCCGACAACACAAAAATTTCCCCAAACCCTAAAAACATGTAGATTTTACCAATGCACATCCTTAATGTGGATAGCTACTGTTTCAATTCTTAAATTGTTTCTTCTGTTCCTTGCGTTGCTTGGGGATGCTGGGAAGGGCATTTACTTAACAATGACACCTAGCGGGCAACTTTGAGAGACATGATTGCAATGTTCTAGATCACAGGTTCTCAACCTAGTCCTCAGGACACATCTAGCCGGTCAGGTTTCCGGATAACCACAGTGAATATGCGTGATAGATGTTTGCATGCAATGGAGTATTGGGCCCAGAGTAAATAGAGATATTTAAAATATCACCTACATTTAGAAGGCTGTGAAGTTAAATGAATACGAGACTCTATTTCTGAAGAGAGATAAAATTGGCAGAAAAGAGAGGAATAACAATGTTCTTTCTGCATTTTCATAATTTCTTTGTGACAGGGAATTCATTGGAGATGCTGCTACGGAGTGCTGTTGTGCCATTTGAACTGCAGGCATATTCCCTGACTGGCACAGCCTGATGAAAACCAGATTTCCCTATGGTAAGATCGGCAGTGGGCTGCTTTTTATGCTACAATATCCATTAGTATTGTATGTCGCTGCACATTTAACTCAGCTTTAGATTATTACTTTCTTTGGAGCTTATATGGTTTGTTTTGGAGAAATCAGGAAAAAAAAAACCCCAACCACCCAGAGCTGCAGACTGAAAAAGCTATGCTTTTTAAAAAATATCTATTCTTCTGAAGTCATCAGTTTTTACATACTCCAAACAAGTGGCGTGTGCTCACTTGACACAACTGATTCCCTAAAACGGAATACTAATCTTTAAGAAGGCAAGGCTTAGAACCATTTACCCATTAAAAAAGAGGTATTTCTGGAGGGAGGGAGACCTTTACATAATAAATGATGGCAGATAAAAACTAGCCTGCTCCATCTAGAATTGTACCGCCCCCCCCCCCCCCCCATTTGCTGAGGTATAAAAGTTACTTGGTTTGCTTTGATTCCATCCTCTTGCAATAAAGGGATCCTCTGTGTCTACCTCATGTTTGAATTCCATCTCCATCGGCAGGACATTCCAGGCATTTACCATCTTTTCTGTGAAAATGTTTTTCCGAACTCTGCTTTAAAATGTATCTCCCTGCAGTTTCATTTCATGTTCTCTAATTCTACAGTTGCCCTGTATTTGAAAAAGTTTTGTTTGTTCATTAATACCCTTTAGTATTAAAACATTTTTTTATCACTTTGGCGGGATATAAATGTTTTAAAATAAATAAATCTCTCCCCTATCCCTCCTCCCCTTTAGGGAATACATATTTACATATTCAAGTCATCTGGCACAGGTCCCGTATCATTTTGGTTGCTTTCCTCTGAACTGCTTCAATTGAATGTCCTTTCAAGGTATAGTCTCTAAAATTGAACACCATACTGCAAGTGAGATCTCATCGACTACTTGTACAAGAGCATTAATGCCTCTTTCCTTCTGCTGCTTATGCATTTCTGTTTGCAGCCTAGCATCCTTCTGACCTTCACCACGGCCTTGTCACATTGTGTCACAACCTTGAACTCTTCAGATACTATCACCCCAAGGCCCCTTTCCTGATCTGTGCACACCAGGCTCTTTCCCGTGCTAAAGATTAATATGAGTTTAGCTCATGCTATTCACACCATACTGACAGCACTGGGCATTGCAGTAACCCCCCTCCCCCCCATTCTAACAATTAGCGAGCAAAGTGGTGGGGACTGGGCAGCTTAGAGGAGCAGTGTGAGTGGTGATGGCACATTGCATTCAACGCAGGTGTCATTGACATGCGCTGACCACTAGTGTTGCCATGAGCATGGGTGCGCTTACCGCCCTCTCTGTTGGTGGCAGTTAGCATGCTCCAGTGCATCTCCTCACGGGAACTACAGGGAGACACGCCCCTCACTGTTAACGTGGCTCTGTGCACTAACCTTTTTGTGGCCTAACGTGTGCAAACACAGTACATCGTAGTAAACATGCCCGTAAATCTTGAATGCCATGATTGAGGGAATCATGGATCCCCTTTTTTGCCTAAATTATTTTCCTAGAACTAATCACCTGTGTGTTTATATATATAAATAAATAAATAAATAAATAAATAAATAAACCTTTTTTTATTTCATTATTTTGGAAAACTTAGCACAAAGATAAGAGCTAGCCTGCACCCAAATAGCTAATACCCAGCCTTCCTCAATACTCTGGTTACTCTACTTAAGATCTGGATGTGATTTATAAAACAGGGAAGAAAGAAGCTGTATGATTATATGGACCCAATTTAAGTAAAACAAAGGCAAACTGGTAGAAAGGCACCTTATACTTATTTATTCCTGATTCGAAGTGTGGTAGGGGCATATTTGCTAAAGTGTGCTTCAGTGTTGAGCACATGGTAAAAGCTTTGTGCTAAACAGTAGCACTGGCCCCTGCACTAAGAATCCCATGCTAACCAGGGAACACACAATGGGGCAGGGGAGGAACAGAAGTGTTGAAGACAAGTCGATGTTAGTATACGTGGTAGTAGCTCACGCTAACCATGCTTGCTGCTCTTGACACAGGTGCTCTTAACACCACCTCAATGGTGTGGCATGGAAGGTGCCAGCTTGCACAGTGCTGCATATTTGCACCGTGCTAACTACATGCTCTCTGTAATTAGCACAGTCCTCCCATGCTGGTCATGTGGCCCACACTCACATTGTGAGCATGGGCTTTAGTAAACATGTCCCTTAACATGCACTAACAGCTCAAGCCTGTGCTAACAGTCAACATGGTGGGTTTACACTTGGTGCATGATAATTCTCACATTAACTGTATAGTGTGGTATGGGGTGTTGAAAGGGCTTGAATGCACCTTGCAGTGAATGCATAGTAACTTACCACACATCAACTGTTACCACAGCAGATATCACAGACCACTTAACACAATCTCAGTAGGGTGGTGTTAGGTGCATCCACATTATCTGCAATGCAGTTAATGCAAGGATCTCTGCATGAAAACATGTTGATGCCCACCCAACAGTTTTTTTTTTTTTAATTTTAATTTTTTTTTATACTGTGCTCTTTAGAATCAGTGCAGTTTACATGTATACTAACAGGTACTTTTTATTCCCTTGTCCTTGAAGGGCTCACAATCTAAGTGTATCTGAGGCAATGGAGGGTTAAGTAGCTTGCCCAAGGCCACAAGGAGTAGCCATGGGACTAGAGACCCCAGTCCCTCCAGCCTGAGGTTGCTTGTCCCCATGCGGGAATTGAACCCCCAGCCTTCCAGCCTGAAGTAACCTGTCCCAACCACTGAGCCATTCCTCCCTCCCAAACCAGAGGCTTTATATGTACCAAGTGCTAAAAACTGCAATTAACTCACAGTGACTGCAAATTTCTACCACACTTTAGATACTAAGGACCCAATAATCAAAAAAGCTGAACTCCTAAAACTAGGATAAGTTAGGCTTCTAAATTTGTGACCTATTTTCAGCCACACTTAAGAACCTGTTTTCAGCTGAAAATTCACCCCAATTTAGGAGCTTAACATTTATTTGTGTTTTATTAAATCTAAGTGTGGCCATTTACACCTAGTTTGTTTAGTATAAATGATCACATCAAGATTTGGAGTGTATATGTCACTATTTACACCCCTGTTTTATAAAGTTAATATTTGCATACTTTACTTTATAAAACAGGAGCAAAATGTGTGTGCGACAATGTGCATTAACCTGAGCGATCCTCATAAAATTACCTTCTGTGCATGCAGTAAATACCTGCTCTGAGTGACACCTGCATAGGTAGATGTTGGGCACCACACTCAACACTTAGCGCACAGTCCTTGCACTTAGCACCTGCTAAGTTTTGCATTTAGGAGGCAATTTTATAAAGGACACATGGAAAGTTACTTGCGTGTATGAAAGGGCACTTAAGCACATACTTAAGTGGTCACTATTCTGTAAGCATGTGCTTCAGTCCCAACACGAGTACTTTCAGTTTGAATGTGGACGAGGTGGATTTTGGGTAAAGCATAGGCAGGGCCTAAATTTACATGCGTATACACACTTCTGAACGATCTAGGTGTTGACCCTTATACCTGTTCTAGAGCAGGCGTTCTCAAACGCAACTAGGCTAAGTCACATCATTATGCCCCTATTTTATAAACTAAAGTATGCACATACTTCATTTTACAAAAGTAGCCCCACATACGCACCTGTTAACGCTTCTGAACTGCATAGAAGATTATAAAACTGCCCTCCTTATGAGTAGCATGTGCAAAACTTGGCCACGCTTTAGTAAACAGTCTTCCTAGATCACTCCTTCATGTGCTAAGGCCGTATTGCGAAATGGAGGAAGAATGGATGGTTTATGGGTAGGGAATGAGCATGTGCCGCCCCTTGCAGATAGTGTATGGTGATTTACCTCATGCGAGCTGTTCCTGGGGAAGATAATGCGCCGTAGATCACGTAATGCTACCTTAATGCAAGCCGTAAGTGCATCTGAGCTCTCAATGCTGTTTAATGCATGGTAATGGTTTTGTTCAGTAGCTGTATAAAAAGATGTTGAGCATTCCCCACCAAGAGTTCCCACATAGGCTTTATAGTTAGCAGACATTCACTTTTGCAGCTAATGTGCAGCAACCATAAGACTACCGCACATTATGAAAGGGTCCCTGTGTTTCTATGTTTTCACAGAATGACTTAGTTCTGTCTAATGCATGGGAAACACAGACAAAAAATTGAAATCTAGAAGTATAGAGAAAGTTTGGAGCTTAGAACTTCAGACTTGTCATATATGTATGTGCTGTGAGAAAATGATAGGTTACTCAGAGTTAAAGCTAAATGAGAGATTTGAAAGGTTATTATTTTCAAGTCAAAGTGAAACTGTGTGTTTTTATAGCAATAGCATCTGAAGAACTCCTTCTTGTAGTTCTTTGGTGCTATACTAAATACAGCTGAACTACCTTTCACAAGGCAGGGTGCTCAGACTAATATTTGCTTTTTAATATTTATACCACTGTTAAATCACCGGAACTTTCACAATTATACCCCATTCAACCCTATCCTGGTGTCTACTTCTAGTTTAGCTAGCTTGTCACAAACACATTCTTCTGAAAATACTGTAGTTCAAGGTCTACCTTACTTTATTATCTATTCTATGTTAGCTTTCTGAGGTCACAGAACAGAAATAGTTGTTAAACAATTCCACTTTATTCTTATCAACCTTTGGATATTCTTCTCCTTCACCCTTGAGTCTTACAGTGCCACTTTTTCATTTCCTTCTGTCATTAATTTATCTAATAAAAAGACCTATTTCCCAAATTTATTATATTGATTATTTTTTCTTCCATCTGCATCTTTGCTTTCCTAACTGCTTTCACAGCTTCTCTAGGCTTCTCCATATATTTCTTATCTTACTCTTTCTGTGATCTCGTGCAATTTGTGAATGCTAGCCTTTTTCCCCCTTACCTTTTTGACCACTTCTTTCAAAAGCCATACTGACTTCCTTTTTCTTATTTTTCTAACAAAATAAAAATGATTGTTGCTCTTAAGATAACTCCTTTCAGTTTTAACCACTGTTTTTACTTCTTCTTAATAGTCCCATCCAACTATTAGCTTCTTGAATTATTCCCTCATCTTGACAAATTAGTTTTCCTGAAGTCTAGAGTATCATTTTTGAGTGAATTATGTCCACATGTGCCCAAATACTGAGCAATGCCATCCCGTGATCATTGGATTCTTGGTGATCAACCATCTGAAACAATCTCCACATTCATAAGCACCAGATTCAGTGCCATCCTTTCTCACATGGGTTCCATTACCAATTTCCATGACCAATTACCCAGTTATCCTGCAGAGAATCCAGAATCTCCATATTTCTAGATGACGCTGCAGCTGGATGTCCCAATCAATATCTAGAAAATTGAAGTCACCTAGCACTTCCCCTTTCATATAAATACTGAGGGTATCTTCAGTTAAATCTTTTTATTCTGCTCATGAGGGAGGTTTGTATATAACACCAATATAAACAGACATTCCCTTCTCTTTCCACATTTATTTATTTATTTAGCTGTATTTATATCCCGCTTTTCACCGGGTCAAAGCGGTCAATTTTGGGATACATTTAACACGAGGGGATGAGAGACACATACGCTAATACTTACAGGGAACATGGGCAATGGAGGGTTAAGTGGCTTGCCCAAGACCACAAGGAGTGCCTATAGGACTAGAAACCCCAGTCCCTCTGACCTGAGATTGCTGTCCCCAGGTGGGACTTGAACCCCTGGCTCTCTGGCCTGAAGTACCTTGTCCTAACCACTAGACCACTCCTCACCTCAATCCAGATTATCTCCTACTCAGCCCTACAATTCTGTTGCTTTAATATTATATTTACGCAGAGTGCCACTCTTTCTCTTTCTTCTGGCCTAGTCTTTCCTGAATAGATTATAGCCCATGTACCTATATCCCAGTTATGGTCCTTCATGAACCATATCTCCATGATCACAACTGGATTCCAATTCAGCATCTTCCATTACAGCCATCTAGATCCAGAACTTTATTTCCCATACTATGGGCACTAGTATACATAACTTTTCAAATGTTGCTGTTTTTTCCATTTTTATACAAGCGTTTGCTGTTTTACTTAAGGAGTTTTACATATCTGAAGGCTTTGTCCAGCCATCCCCATTGAACCTAGCTTAAAGCGCTTTTTAAAAGTTCACCTGGTACTCTCTGGAAGACATTTCATCCCTTCTTTTCTAGCAGCCCTTGTAAAATCATCTAGGAAGCCAAAGCGCTCCTTTGATGCCATCCACACAGCCATGCATTCACCTCCCAGAATATGAGCTCTCTGCCTCGGCCTTTACCCTTGACTGACAAGATTGAGGAGAATACCATCTGTGCATCTATTTGCATCACCCTTTCTCACAAAGCCATAAAATCACTTTTGATATGTTTACTGGAATACCTAGCAGTATCATTTGTGCTAGTGTGGATAAACAGTATTAGAAAAGTCATTCTATAACTTATGTGTGTAAATTTAGGCCCTGCCTATGCTCCACCCAAGCTCCTCTCTGTATGTACCCTAACCAAAAGTACATGCAATGGGACTTACATTCAGCCTTACAGAATACTGACTGCCTAATGCATGTATGTAAGTTTCCATTCACATGCATTAAGTCCTTTAAACTAGGGATTTCATTTATTTATTTAGCTACATTTATATCCCACTTTTCACCGGGTCAAAGCGGTTTAACAAAAAAAGGGGGGGGGGTGCAGTAATCAATTTGACAGAAAAAGGGGAGGGGGGCGTCACCAAGAGGGCCAACATTGATGATTTGAACAGAAAGTAACAAATTAGACAGAGGATGTAAGTCTCTTAGTTGGTGGTGGAGAGGGTAGGTCGGGGGGCTGGAAGTGCAGTCGGTGAGAAAAGTATTTTTCTGGTCCAAGATATTCTTGAAATAGGTGTATAAGTATCGCATAACTTCCCATGTACTCCTTATAGAATTATATTCTATATGTAGAAGTTTTAGTATTTACATGTGGAAGTTGCCAGGTAATATCACTCTTTTTTTCTTCCATGTATACGTTTTTTAAATATTGCAGCTTATACCCCCTATCTGCACTCTAACAGGTGTCCCTGTGCTCCTTGGTATCATCTTAAAGGGACCAATAACAATTGCATGAACCATCCCAATCAAGACCTACCCCCAGAAGATTCCCCTTTATATCTCTAGTCCAGACCCACCACCCCACCCAATGTCACCCCTCAGACCCCTCTCAGGCATCCCCAAAGAAGACCTGTCCCATAGCCTTCTCAGCACACCTCAACTTATTGTTGTTGGGGCGAGTGATTCCCAGCTATTCTATCCACATGTGTGCAGGGTTAACAAACCTTAATGGTAATCTCATGGCATGGCAGCTAGATTCCTAGTGGTAGTACCACAAGACTATCACTAGGGTTCAAGTGTCACCATTTTGAACTATGTGCCATTAGGAGCAGAACTGAACTGAGGCTTGCTCCTGTCCCAGCACCACTCAGCTACACTGATAAGTTGAGGTAGATCCAGGAGGAGGGCTACAGTGCAGGAGGGGTATCTTCTTTATGGGGGGGGGGGGGTCATAATTTTTCTTTGGAGATGCCCAAGGGGAGGACAGAGAGGTCCAAGTGTTAACTTTGGGTAGGGTGGGGGGAGGTCTGGACTAGAGGGATGGGGTACTCTTCTTGGGATGGGGGAGAGCTCTGCGTAATTTGTACCAGCCCTTTCAAGATGGTATCCCAGGAGCATAAGGCTATATGCAAGAAGCCCAATGCTCCCAGCCAGGGAAAATAACACTAGCCACGTTTATATCTTATAGTGGCTTTCAGATGGCATTATTTTTCTCTAAAATAATGCAGTTGGCAGAGCTTAGCTCAAGCTGTGGTGTTTGATTTATGTAATAATGAGGTATTCTGCATGCATGTGCATGATTTTCATCTCATTATTAGGTATCCTGTGGCATCTTCAACTAACGTGTTTTACAGTAAAATATTGCCCATGTTTGCCATTTAATGAATGTTAGAAGGCAAAAAAAAACCCCTACCTCCATAGTCAAATTCAATGCTGACCAAGAAGACAGCGAGCTACTGAAAAATCCTGGACTAACTAAACATTTTTCTCCAGCTACTGGACCCAAAATTCCAATTTTGCTTGGGTGATAGTCTGTTTTCTAGAAATTCACATGCAAAATTGATTTTCTACCCCAAAGAGAAGTGCATGTGTTTGTGTTTTTTTTTGTTTTTCAGCATCATTTTATCCAGGGCTTTGGACAGATTATATAGGTATTTCTGTTGGCTTTCTAATTGAATGTATGCATCTTTCATTTAAACAAATTTTCCATATTGTTTTTTAATATGGAAATATATTTTACTTTGCATGCACACGCATTTCAGCAAATTGCACAAAATGTGCTCACTATTGATATTCAATCATATATTACACAATTTGCGAAACAGTTATGTGATTTTGCTTATTATACACTGTTAAATAAAGCTGGGACCATGTGATAACGTCTATTGTTACAAAATGCAGAGTTATGCTAATGCATATTCTGGATGTATGCATTTTCAGATATGTGCACAGTTTTAAAGGTCTTAAGGCTTGATGTGCAACTGGAATTCACAGTTTGCAATTCCAAAGGATCATAACTATCATAAAAAAACAACAACAAAGCTTGCAAAATTCATTAACATTTATGAACTGGTTTCTAACATAGAGGCAGTCAAAGCTATTTTATCTGGATGCTAGCTGATTGCAAGAATAATGTTCCTGGTGGAATGATGGGCTTTTAAGCTCCCATCTGACAGCTCAAGAGCAGCAGGCGGGAGCAGGGGCCAAATCAGTTCACATTGATTTTTGAAGAAACAAGTTACTTAACCTGTCACCCAGACAAAAGCACACTTTACTTGACCCGGTAAGCACAATGGCACAATGAATTACACATGACTTCCACTAAGCTTTGTGAACATGCGGAGGATGATCTAATGTTTTAATTACTTTTGTAGACTTCCTTTTGAGATAGTTGGGAAGGAAATGACTCTACTACCAGTAGAACTAAGTAGGAATTATCGGAGAAGTAGTAATTTTTACATTAAGAATCAAAACATGTATGTGAAGGGATTAGATGCATAGCAGATTGTGAAACCGTGATCCATGCTTGATTTTCAAACAATCCAAGAATTTGTCAGAGTTTTAACTTTAGGTGCTTCTACAGATATCCTGGAGATTCTTAACAGTTCAGGGTAACTAAAACCTTACTAATGAGTGGCTCTAAAATACATTTCAGAGGATTTTACTGCTTGAAGCTTGAGCCCTCCTACCAAATCAGCCTTTTTAGTGGGACGAGATCTCACATTATGCATCATATAACTTTTTTATAGTTTCAAGGGCATATCAGACAGGAGCTGCATAATATAATTCATTGCAGCACTCCCTAGATACATGCCAAAATCACGAAGCGATCATCCCTTGAAACTAGCATTGTGTATTCATCAAATGACATTTTGTGAACAGCAGGAGCATTGGTTCTGTCACAGCTGCTGGATGAATAGGGACAATCTTTCAGCAGTTCTCCATAGTTATCAGAAGAGCTGGCTATATGTCGCCGCCTGTTTGTACCCCCTGTTTCCTTTGCACACTCACATGTGCAGTACACATGTAAGGATGTTATATTTTGGACATTATGCATGCAGGCAGGCCAAAAATAAATTTGACTACATTAAGATCCCTGAATAGAGTTTGATGAAATATGATGAGATCAAAAGAACTGCAAAAGTGTATAAGAACAAGGGTTCATCATGGTGACAATAGCAGGCACTGAGAGGATAAGCGTAAGAACGTTATCCCCTTATGGAAATGCTGAACCTGGCATGACGCCCTTGACTGTTACATTTAATGGTTTATGTTACTTAGACTTTTGAGATGCAAATTGAGATGTCCAGGCTGGATAGGTATAATTAATCCGGTAAGATACCTAGAAGGATGTCCAGCAGTTTTAAACAGCTGCAAGTGGGAAATGAGTCTCCCAGTCTCCCCAAATGTGCGCTTCTGTAGCTTTATAAAATCACGGTTTTATGCAGCCAAGAATCTCCTTACCCCCTGTCAGCCGATAATCCCCCCCTGAATCTCCCTCCACCAGACATGAACTCCTGCCAGACAAGACTCCTCAAACTCCCTCAACAGACAAGACCTCACCCCCCACCCTCCAACCTAACCTGTCCCTAGACAAAACTCCTTCCATCAGGGAAGAAGCTCCATTCTATAACTGAATGCAACTCATCTTCATCTCTTTGTGGAAAGGCGTGTGCTTAATAATAATAACACCCGATCCTGTCTCCGGCACCTGGTGGTTAGTGATAGGGACAACAGTGATCCTTGGTCACTCCTGTTCTGTGGGCATTGGGATTCAAAGCAGTGCCAGTCAGCCCCTAACACTAACCTTTGAAAATTTCCATTTACACATTCATGCTATCTACAGGTCTAAATAACCCCCTTAAGAGCATACGATTGAATGGCTTTTAATGCATTTGTAGAATCCCATTTTGGACATGGCGGTGGTATTTACCATCACAATAACCTGAGTTCTAGGAAATGATTATAGATTATATTGAACCCAGTTTGTTTTAAACATCTTACCTGTTAATGTTATCAGATGGCCCTTGATTCTTATATTGCTAGTCTGAAGCACTTTTCATTTTTTATATGAAATGTGCATGGAAAGAGTTTTCATTTCATTTTTTCGGTTATTTCCTGCTTTTATGGTGTTCAAAGCTTTTCAACAAACATTAGAACTTGAAAATGATTTTAAGGTATCTTAATGTTTGAGTGCATAAAAATTCTTCAACATCCCTAAGTTGTATTGATTAGATGTTTGATAAGCTGTGGTCTTTGCACATACAATGCCTTCTATTTAAATGTTCAACGGTAACTCGTACATCATCTCAATCTGTCGTCATAGTGTTTTTATGATGTTTATTTGTAAATTACTCAAGGTGCAATGGGTCTGTTATGTAGTGGCAGTGGCAGCCAGTGGCTTAATTTAAATGCTGGGGCTAGCATTTAAATTCAAATTTCTATTTGCTCCTATACATACAGTATACAGGCAGATTTTAGAAACGATTTGGAGGTCAGCGTTGGGATGTCAAGGTCAGGATATACTCAATTCTGATGAATAACTCTGCCACGACCGTACCAAATTAAAATGCGCCCTGTGCGACTAACGCATCTGGTGCCCCCTCTCCACCCAGCCATTTTCAAAATCTCACTCTTTTTGAGCGTCGAGGAAGCCCAGTGATAATATCAGCATCCCCTTCTGTGCTTGTACCCTGTGCGGCCGCACAGCCCTTAGTACAGCCCTGAGCTCTGCTAAATGTGGCACCGTTTCTAAAATACACATCCACGCGAAGCAGAAGGAGCCTTTTCAGAAATATAGACGTGGGAAAAAAATCAACAGAGTTAATCCAGCAATTTCCACATGGAAATGCTGACATTTCACAACAGGCACGTGTAAAGGTTGGTGCTGCAGGTATATCTAAGCCATTTTGTAAACCAAGATGTGCATCTCAACTACAGAGGACCTTATCTTTATGTCATTTTAATTTGGAGGAGGAAATGAACACTGGAGGATTAAAGGGAATATCTCTCTTAACCCTACCTGTACAGGGAGGGGCAAACGAAGCGATTTTTACATCCCTTTTCATTTCAGGGAGCAGATATAAATCTGGGCTTTGCTAATTTTGGACTTGCATGTATATTCCCTATATTAAATGGGGCATACGAGTGTAGATTTTGTCCTGCCCAGGCTGTGCCCGTGACATGTCCCCTTCTACTTTCAATGTGGTATGTGCATCCACATGTAAAATGAATCTTTTCTCAAATGACCATTTCCTGTGCAATTTGCATGTGTATATTGCCTGATTGTACATATGTAAAAAGCAAATAGGGCTTCTAAAATAATCCCTACAGTCAGCGGTGCTAAAAATACATATTTTACAGCACCAGCACTACAACTATCCATTTAATTTCGACCTGCTATTCAGCTGCAGCAATGCAAAGACGGCAGGCCCAAAGTTGGACCTGCTTTTTTTTTTTTTTTAATGGCCAATGAAGTAAAACAAAACAAAAAAAAAAATGGGGCAGGGCACGTCTTCAATCTGCTTCTCCAATAATCCATACCCCCACTCACTCATCTTCAATACCCTCATCCTCAAGGGGTTTTGGCCACCATTTGAAACCAGTTGCTGCCAGGGCAGGAGTAGTCAGGGGTTGCTATTGCCCCCCCCCCACCCACCAAGTTGATCCCTGGTAGGTGCATAGAGATCGGAGATTAGGGCGTGGGCTTTCTTGGAGAAGGTGAAAAAGAGATCACTAAACAAGCCACGTGATCTTTTCAACCTGGTCAAATCTCTGTCGAAGGAACCATCTCCCGAACAACACAGTGAGATTCACCCACAAAAATTTGCAGACTACTTGCAATCCAAGATCGTCCAGACTGACAAAGTTTCAGCAGACTCGTGTCAAGAACCAACCAGCCTAACCCCTCTAAATAAATTTTCCACTCCATCCACGAAATGTATTGAGGATACAATAGCGTCCCTCAATACCTCCACAGCACAGACTGACCCTTGCCCAGCTTTTTGGATTAAGGAGCTACGCAGTAAGTTCAGCTCTTTCATCGCGAATCTGATGAACCTCTCCTTCACAATGGGTTCCTTCCCCACAGCACTCAAACAGACCTCCATTAGACCGCTATTGAAGAACCCCAAACTAGGCCCCCAACGGGTCGATTCCTATAGGCCAATAGCTAGTATTCCACTCCTAGCTAAGATAATTGAGAAAGAGGTACAAAGGCAAATTCAAGATCATATAGCTTCTGCAGCTCCACTAGATCACTGCCAACATGGGTTCAGGGAATATCATGGAGTCGAGACCCTCCTCACTAGCCTTTTCAACGATATCATCACAGGCATTGACAACATCCGACAAGGTTTTGTGCTCATCTTCTTAGACATCGCCGCGGCGTTCGACTCGGTGAGTCACGAACTCCTCCTCGGTCGACTGAAAGAGAAGGGCGTTTGCAACACTGCGCTTGAATGGTGCAAGTCCTATCTGGATGGAAGATGGCAATATGTGAAATCTGGATCAGAGGAATCAAAACGCTTCCATCAAAAACAAGGTGTGCCTCAAGGGTCCTCATTATCTTCTCTCCTATTCAATATATACATGCATCCCATCTGCAATATCATCAGGTCATTTAACGTGAACTGTTTGATATACGCTGACGACATACTCTTATACATGCCGTTCTCTACAGTTCAATTGGACCTGACACCACTGATAGATTGTTTCAATGCAGTCTCAGATTGGCTCCAATCGCAAAACCTCCGCATTCAGCACAAGAAAACGGAGGTGCTTTTCATCACCAGAGACCCCAGCTTTATTCCTCCGTCCCATGTAAGGGTCAAGGAAGCCGACTTACAAACTAAAAAAACAATAAAATACCTTCGAGTCACCTTGGACCAACGTCTAGATATGAACCATCACATAAGCAATATAGTCAAAGCTGTATATTTCAAAATCCGTTCACTCAGGCATCTGCGCTCTCTATTGGACCCAGACGATTTCCGGACCATATATCAAGCGCTAATCCTACCACACTTCGACTTTGCAAATGCCATCTTACAAGGTCTCCCTCAATCTACACTGAGCCCTTTACAGCTGGCCATGAATGCTGCAGCAAGGGTCCTCTACGGAGCCTCCAGAAGTGACCACGTGACTCCTATCCTCAAGCAGCTGCACTGGCTCCCTATCCATGGAAGGATCATCTTTAAAACCCTTCTACTCTCATTCAAGGCAATCAATGGTATTTCAGCGGCCTCACTCACAGATCTTATCCACAAAGTGCCCCCCAACAGATCTAGAAGAGCAACAGCTATAAACCTACTAATAACCCCAAAGGCATTGACAAAATGCAACATGACAACGGCAAATAGAGCTTTCAGTTTCTACATCCCCAAATGCTGGAATGCGCTACCATCCGACATTCGGGCCATTGTAGACCTATCTCAGTTCAGGAAGGCACTCAAATACCACCTTTTCCTCCAATACTATTCAGTCAGCAACGAAATCTAGGTATCCCCACCTAAGAAATTACCACATAAGTCCCTTATGTTAGTGCTATTCCAATCTTGTTCCGTGTAATTATTTCTTGTATATAGTTCTCCCCTGTTATCCAAGTTTGGACTCCTGTTCTATGTAAAACCAAACAGCTTGTTGTTATGGTCATTGTGTTATAATGTAAATCGCGCTGATACCGAATAGTGCGGTATATAAGAAATTGTAATAAATAAAGGTGGTTTTAGCAATGGGAGAAATACTGAAAAAGGGGTGGGAGTTGAAGATACCGAATAAGGGATATTGTGCCAAGTCACATTTTTTCATCAGCAGCCCCCTATAAGAGACCCCCTGGAAGCATCAGGCTGCATTCAGCACCTAGATGTTCCTGGTGAGCAAAGGTGGCATTATCTTTTCATTAATAACACAGCTTGTGAGGTTAAACACAAGCTGAGCTCTTCATTTTGCATAGTTTCCGTCTCATCACTACTTAATATGCGTTGCAGTGAAATATCAAGGTGTGTTTATTAAAGTATGCTAACAGTTAGGGTTTAGCACGCAATAAACGGTTAGCATGGGACTACAGTAACTGTTACTATGTGCTAAAAATTCCAGCTTGGTAAAATTCCCACGCTCCCCTGTTAGTCTGATTGGATGGGGGCTTGCTAGCCACGCCTCCTGCATTCTTTTTTGGAACTAAATGTGTGCTAGAATGACAATTCTTAAAGCGGTTTAGTTAGCATACTCCATCATGCGTTAAGGTTAAATTAGGAACAGTTTTTCCTAATTAACCTGTGGTGTTATTCGCTAAGCGCACATTAGTAACTTTCACTTTTAATAGGTCAGGCTTTGAAATATCTGCTTAAAGTTCATTGGGTAACTTATTCAGTTAGTGCTATCCGGATATGATGCTGCTGAATATTGAACTCTGTCACAAATTCCTCCTACTTAGCAATTGTTCTGTTTAGTTAGCCTCATAGTGCGGCGAATCAGCCTCAATATGTTCTGAGCTATATAGGAATGTGTGCTGCTGTACTCAAATAAGCTAAACAACTTTACTGATAAGGAACAGAAATGGTTTAGACCACTTGAGGAAGCAAAGAAGTCCTATGGCAGAATTATCTGGTAATCCGGTTCCAGGGGCAAGCCTTGGTTCTAATCACATTAGGGGTAATTATTTATTTGAAATATTTGATGTATATATATTTTTTGAATAATGGTATATCACGGTTGTTAAATAAGCTGGGGTGGGGGTTGTTAATACTATCAGAATAGGAGCAAAAATAATAGCTAAATAAGGTTAGGATTAGTGCATGAGTGTGGAAGCATGCAAACTACTGATAAAGATCAGCGACAAAACTTGAGAGAGAAGTCTAGTTGCAGCAGCATAGAGGAGTGTCAAAGGCCAGGTTAAAAAGCCAAGATTTCATTAGGTTTTTTTGAATTTTGCATAGTTGCTTCTGGTATGGATCTTCAGGAGCAATGACTTCCAGAGGGGAGGGGCAAAAAAGCAGATTGGTGTGTATGCTGAAGCCTAAAATCGGATGGAGAAAGGAGATTATTTTGAGAACGGAGTTGATGTGCAGGACATGCAAGGTATGGGGAAATAATTTAGATGTAGTGACAAACCACTGTAAAAGTCACAACAAACTGAAAGAAGGACCTTAAATCAAATCCTAGAGAGAACAGGTAACCAGTTTTGATCCTATAAAAGGGGTGTAACATGATCCCATTTCTTTTTGCATTTTACAGTATACCAGTATTATTGCTGTGTTTTGGATAAGCTGAAGGTGGCAGCGATCACTACTAATTTAAATGTTAGCTGCAGCATTGCAATTAATATGTATATTCAACATTGCTGGATTTAAACTATATATGTATAGTTTGGCCACCATTGTCGCCATTATATTTTTAGTTTAAGGATGCTATTCAGCAGTCCTAAACCTGCTAGTACAGGCTACTCATATAGCAGCTGAATATTACCACCGTGTCAGTTATTTTTGCCACTCAACCCCTCGCTTTGCTCTCCCTCTGTCCCTTAACTATGCAAATAGTACTGGGGTACTTTGACCCTGAGTCTATTCGTATAGCTTTTAAATATTTACGGGAGTGGAATTATATGGTTACCAGCTGTTGGTGCATTTCCACTGTTTGAAGACGGACCCCGTTACTATCTCCATGTAGGTCAGTCAATCAGCGGGTTTCACTTGTTCTGGAAGCTAAGGATAGGCAATTCTATAGTATTTCTCACTAAATTGGAGGTGGCAGTGTGAATTGACTGTAGAACCTTGGACATAAAACAGTTTTTGGAATTTTGCATTCTCACTACAACTGTTAGGTTATATGTGTAAAACCAAGCAGGGCTTACTTTTCTTTAAAATCTAGGCGTGTGCTCCTTTCACAGTGAGGGGAGAAGGGAGATGAGATAACTAAATATATTGTTTTTTTTACAACAATATTTTTTCCTTCAGAATAGTGGATGAGCAAATACACATGACCAGTTTCTCTCTCTGGATCAGTGAAGAGTCTCTCTCTGTCTCATTGAAAGGAGAGGGATGTGAGGTGCAGCCAGTCCACAGTGCTTTTGAAACTGCTGCAAGAATCTTATCTATAATGATTGACTCCCATAGATCTGCATGATCACAGGGTAGGGGTGTGTATTTGTTAGTGCAGATTTGTTTGGGCACCTAAAAATTTAAACTGCGTGTATATTACCAGAACACACACAAATGTATAAATTAATACACATACAATTGATTGCATGATTTTCTTAGATTTTGTGAACGTGACAAAATGCCCCCAAATCAGGAAATACATTTTAAATGAACGCAAACCAAAATTATTTTGGCCATGCACACCCCTAATGCTGGTGAAAACTCTTAGGAAGCAGTTAACATGTGTTTTAGTGGGCAGTAATGACCTGCAAGGACAGCTAACACATGGAAATTATAGCAACCGGCCACTGAAACACGTGCTAAGCACCCATGGAACAAAGGGGCAGGGGATGGGCAGAGCGTGTGCATGGAGAGCACATTACATATCATGCACTGTCAGTGTGGTCATTAATGCGGGTGCTCGTAGCGATGCTTTTATGGGCAGAATTAGGTGAACCTGTGTTAAAGGCTTGGGGTATGTATACTAATCGGCGGTAGCAGCTTCCGTGCGATATTGGAGCCGCAATCCCATTGAATTCTGGCAAAAAGTTTTACAATTGAAAATATGGATTCCTTGCCTCTCACAAACTTGCTAAAAGTAAGCTGCTACCGCCGATTAGTAAACATAACCCTCGAATGTCTTAGGGCACTTTGGTGTGGTTATAAATGTTTTAAAATAAATAAATAAAATTATTGTGCCACACATTATTTAGTTTATTTATTTATATTCTCTTATATACTGTGCTATTCTGCATCAGTGCGGTTTACATTGAACAAACTGAAATTACATTGAACAGGGCATTATAACTTGAAGATAACTATTTTACAGGGAACTTGGGCTATGGAGGGTTAAGTGGCTTGCCCAAGACCACAAGGAGCACCTGTGGGACTAGAAACCCCAGTCCTTCCGGCCCAAGGTTGCTGTCCTCTAGTGGGATTTGAACCCCCGACCCTCATTAGGGTACTCGTCCCTGTGATAATGCCAGGAACATGCTGGTGATGCCCCCCTGACTGTTCCCATGGAGACTGCACTTAATGTATATTAGTTTGGTGCTAAATGTGCACTAAATGCAACACCCTATTGGGCTTTAATAAGAGCCCCTATGAGACCATATTAAAGACCTTTAGGGCGCTTTGTAGACTCTAACTTCACCTCCGATCTGCCTTCTACCCCACTGAAGGGTAAAAGTATTCCAGTGAAATGTTTTTCACTCATTAAAAAAAAATCTTTTGTGGTGGTTCTTAACATAAAAATGCAAATGCAAAGTGCTACTAATCTTATTACAACATCTATAAGCCTTTCACTGGCTCCTGTTGTGACAGTGAGTACAGTTTAAGGTTTACATCCTTGTATTCAAGGTGCTGCATGCGGGTGAGCCAAGTTAACTAGGAGAACTTGTGGAATGGTTTACGTGAGATGAGCTCAACAATTCTACAAGGACAAATCAAACGGCTTCCACGGGCTTCCTTTTAGCAAAGTTTGTGAGAGGCAATGAATCCATATTTTCAATTGTAAAACTGTATGCCAGAATCCTAGTGCCTAGCGGAGAGCTATGCCCAATTTCATACAATTTGAATGGTCATTTATTTAGGGAGGAGTTTTGGTTAGTTCAACGATGGGCAGGGGTTTCAAGCAGATTGTGTCACATTTTTATGCGTCTTTGATTCATTTTCATTATGAGTGTAAGTATGAATCCACCCAGAAAAGTTATTTACTGGAGGAGGGGAGGGGGGGGGGATTTTAGAAGCCCTATTCCTGAGTTGGACATCTAAAAACAGGCACTTAGACATGCAAAGCACGGAGACATCCCCAGAGTGATTTTAGAAGCCTGTTCTGTAGACATCCCCAGTGTGAGACCATCTATGTAACATGGGGGTGTGATGGAGGTGTGTCCTGAGCACAGAAAGGGCGGTGCATGTCACAGTATGCTTTAAGAATGGCTCAAGCATATCTGGTCCTGGTTTGGTGAGACGTCCAGGCCTATACCTACTCCTGACCACAAAAGTGCTCAGTTCATGGATGTAATGCTTCACACACATAATGCACTTCCATTGCCACAGTTATTTCCTGCCTTAAGGAACCTGAGCATACATATAACCCCCAAGCATATTAATGGCCTGCCACTGCATGTCTGAGTTTCTGAAATGGCAGGCCGAGATGTGAAAGTCTCATAGCATAGACCCCCTTCATCTGAAATACCTGTGACGACAGCTGGTTCTGAGGCCATGCAATTCGGGGACATCCACATTTGTGAAATGGCCTACATCAGTGCCCAACCTTGCAACCTGCATGGGGCTGCTCTCCATAACCGGTTATAGGGGTGTTCGTTTTTTGGGGTGGAGATGGAGCAATTTCAAAAGACACTTACATGTGCTTCCCTTCACTACTGCCATCCCATCCCCCCCCCCCTCCCCAATTATTAGGCATTCTGCTCTGGATGTTCCAGACTCTTACTAGACATCTCTTCTAAAATGCCACTTCATGGGGGATATAAATAAGTAAATAAATAAACAAATTTATAGGAAATAATCTGATACACAGACTCGAAGACAGACTATCTCCCTTTAGGGAGGAGCCGGATTTTTTTGCGGTGTTGGTACCCTAGTAACTCAAACTCTATCTTGCACTAAAAAAGTTTGACTCTTTTTGGCCAGGTCTTATTCTAGGTTTAATGTAAGTGTACTCTTTATATGTGGATGTGGCTGAAACAATGGCTGCTGTTGGGACTAGAGTGAATGCATGTGTCTCCTGTTTATATAATCATAGAGATCTTTTGGGATGAAAACATTTGGGATTAGTGCTGTGTTCTTTCATGTTTACAATTGAAGACGAGCTTGATGTTATCATCTATGAAATTATCTGTACCTGCAGTTTGCAAAATGATTGTAAATGATCAGTTCTGATAGCACTGCTTTGTTCTGAGGAATAGTGACGATAAAAAAATACTTCTGATACCTGATACCCAATCAATGCAGTTTCTGCAATACATGGAGATACAAAAACAATGTTAAATAGGTAGAGTACGCATAATTTCATTAAAATAGACTATATATCCTTTTTATTCCCCTTTAGTTATTTCATGAATTGGGGTTGGTTATTGCACTGAAATATTCCCTCCCCCCCTTTAATCCAGAATATGGTGATTATGCAACACTAGCAACTATGGCAGAATGCTGCAGCAAAGGCTTTACCTCCTGCAAGGAAATCCGATCACATGATGCCATTATTAAAGCAAGAACACTGACTTCTGATGTGGACAGTGATGGTCTATTACACTCGGCTGCCATCTTATTTAGCATACATGACACTGCCTTGCAGCCCTGCTGGAGTTCAAAGATCTTCTCAGGAAGTTATTAGTTTTATTCTCATCTTCTAGTACTAGACTGGATGGCATGAGGTGTACTGTATTTTCTGCTATTACCCAAAACTTTGGAATTCATCAGTTCATAAAATTCGACATGAAGGGACAGATATTGGGCGGCAAGGACCAGCACTGTTAAGGCAGTTGGCCGTCACTGCCTTAACTAAGACACAATTAGTAATGGGGCATTGAGCGGCATTAGAGAGGAATATTCAGCAACACAAACTGAATATCACGCTCTGTGCAATTAACACAGCAGATCCACTACCCACATTAATCACTTTGAATAGGCCCTCTTATGTGGTTTGGAAGGCATTACTATTCCCGAAAGGCATGCAGATTAGCATGTCACATTTTATGATTAACTTTTATTTTGTTAAAATTAAGACTTCTGTTCAAAAGATGTGTCTGGGTAACTTTTGGAATGAGATGAGCAGATCATTGCTTTTAAATATCCCTTCCCACCCTTGCAGACAACTTAAATTGTATTCCACCAACCTTTTGGCTAGGGATGTTCATGGCTAAAATAAAGTTTGGTTCATATCTTAGTCATGAGCAGGATCGACTACTGCAATATTGCCCTCACTGGCCTCTCTCATTATCAGTTACACAGACTCCAATTACTACAGAACACTGCAGCCCGTATTGTCACTCACATTTCTCTCACTGACCATTTAGCGCCTCTCCTCATCCACCTTCATTAGCTTCCCATTGCCTACCGGGTCCAGTTCAAGGTTTTAATCCTTGTTCACAGAGCAATCCACACTGACTCTCCTCCGTACCTTTCTAACCTCATACGTCTCCATGCTTCCCACCATACGCTCCGGCATCTTCACGTCAACTGTATGTCTCTCCCCTCCCCCTCCCTTACACATCTAGAATCCACCTGTAACTCTGCCTTCTTTTTTCTCGGCCCCAAACTCTGGAACTCCCTCACCCCCAGACCTTCGGCTGGAACTTTCTTTTAATAGAGTTTTTAACCTTCCTAAACAGCCCCCCCCCCCCCCCGATTTTTCTATGGTGCCCCCTCTCCTTTTGCCATCTTCTCCTTTTGCTTTCTCTGTTTTTTCTTTTTCCTATCATGATTGTGGTGTTCCTTTTCTTTTCTGGCAGTCTGCTTTGAAAAATTGTAAACCGCTCTGATGTATTTTCATAGAGTAGTATATCAAGAGTCTAAATAAAGATAAAGATATCTGATTAAAACAGGTTTTCCCTATTTCTGGACATTCTTTCATTTCCCTTTCTTGTATTCTGAAACTGAGCATACAAATAGATTGTATGACTACAAATTCATAGCATACATGTGTGCAAGAAATTGGAACACTTAAAATTTGAAGATGTCCAAATGAATTGAATGCACATCCCTATTGCTAGCTGGACAAAAGTTAGCCCCTGTCAAAAAGTGAGGGATTCCAGCAGCAGAGTTTGATGTTAACCAGACAGTACCATCTTCTCAAAGATAATTAGAAAACTCAGATCGTGCAGGAGGGCTCTCCTAAAGTTATCTATGTCAATGACTTTCCTGCTCTGAGAACTGTCAAATATGGGTCCTATTATGTCTAGACTTAATTTGATAATTCTAGTTAACACTTACATGGAGAGCACTTAGGAAAAATCAAGTCACCAGGAGGCCAGTATTCAAGATATTTATCCACGTAACTCTGGTATTCATTCAGACACATCTTGAGTTTCCCACCCTGCAGAACAGAGTTTCTCCTAGGACAAGCAGGATGAAGTCAGCCACACCAGGTGACGTCATCCGATGGCACCGAGGATGGAAGTACTCTCTCTAGCCCAGAAGGGCTTTTCCCTTCTGGGCGTGCTCCCCTGGACCTACCCCCAGGCCCGCCCCTAGCCAGCCACTTTTACCTCTTCCGCCTTGCCAGCAAGACGGATACTTCTTCTCTCCTACAAAAAATTCAAAACTAAGACTACAATTTCATCAAGACTTCAAGATCAAGACTCAGAATGCCTAAACTGTGATTCAAAAAATTCCCAGGCTTCGGTAGGAAAATGAACTCCACTGACCTGCATGATCGGTGCCTCTGATGCCTGGGTATCTCCCACAAAGTTGAAGAATATGCTCACTGCGCCAAGATGTCCCCACGAACAAGAAAATCGTGCAAAAATGCACTCAAAGAACTGTTTCCAGCTTCCCCGGCTGTGCCTTCCTGCTCTGGAGCTCTCGTCAGCGGCTTGGATCCTGTGCCCTTATCAGCAGCATTGCTGTCTCTTCAGATGCCTCCAGCGGCTCCAGGTGTGCCCTCAGGGGCCTCCACCCACAGCCACTCGGTCCTGGGCACCGGCTCCCCTTCGGAGGGACCCCCTCTGTCTGTTTGGCAGCTCCAAACGGCCCTGATCCTGACCGGCCACGAGGCTTCCATGGCGGTGGCCATCTTGGGTGATGTCACTGCTCCGGGCCCCGCTCCCTGTGGTGCCATTGGCCGGCGCCAACACAAGCATCATAGGGGGAGGAGGAGCTGCTCTCACCACCGGCACACCCACCCATCGCTCCAACCTGCAGTGACGATCCAGGCACCGTCACACACACACAAGAAGCAGCAGCTGGGACAGTTCGGGTCACAAATGCAGGAAACAATGCTGGACCGACAGGAGCAGCTTCCACAGCCGCACAGAACACTCCTCAGTGTTTTTGCAATATCTCCCCCCCTCCAATTCAACTTTACTTTTTTAATTTGGATATTTTATGATTTTGCTCTAGCCAATGAGTGACCAGGGGCTTATCTACCAGACCTCTGTTGATATAACTCCTGTGCTCAATGATTCTATGATGAATAGGACGTGTAGACATTCCCACATATAATTTATTGCAGGGGCACTGTATTACATACACTACATGACTAGTTAAACAGTTGGAGAAATCATCTAAATAGAAAACACGTTTATCAATCAGGTGAGTGTACTGATTTCTAACAGGAAGGGCATGAACACACACAGAACATCTACCACAATGGAAATGTCCCTTATATTTTGAGAGGAATTTTTGTTCAGTAAACGCAGATGGAACGAGCATATTTCGTAAATTTACATTGCGTTTATAAGCTATAGTCAGATTTATATCTGCAAAACCTGGAAGGGTTTGGATTAAATGCCAATGTTTTTTTGAAAATTTTTCCAATGCTATGAGATTGGTGAGAGTAAAGAAGAGGGCATACTATATCACCAATATCCTCCTTTTTTTGTGGTTGCAAGGTCAAAGATTATACCTCGAGGCTTAAGAGTCATTAAGGCACCAGGTTTATATTTGGAAGAAAGTGGTTTTGTTAAGTGTTAGAACGCAATTTTAAATAAATGTTCATTAGACTTTATGATTTTATTGATTAGTACAGCTAATAAAAAGTTGGAGTTATATAAAGCTGGTATAGATGAAAGGTTAGTAGCATTAAAAGGAAGTGACAACCATTTTGCGTCTGGAACAACGGTATATTTTTAATTTGGATAGTTTAAATCCCAATGGTTTGAATATGGAAGATGATTTATCTGTTTTCCTTTAACAACTGACCAACAATAATACAAATTACATCTCTAACTATATTCATAATTCCTTTCTTTTTTTTCTAAAAGTTTTTAACTTAAAAATGATGTAGATTGCCCTTGATTGGGAGAATGACAGTGTGGTTTATGGAATATCATGGAGGGACCTATGGCCCTGCAGCAATATATCACTATGATCCTCCATGGTCGGGGTTTTTATACCATTAAGCACTTGATCTCCTATAAATTCTGATGACTCACATATACATAATCAAGTTTATGAATTAGCATGTGAGATTTAGTATTTTTACTCTTATTTGCAATCAATAACTGCTTCCTTAATGTATAGTGTAAGGATTTATATCAAAACCCCCCTTTAAATTTAGGTAGCCGTCTGGATTGTGATTTGCATACTCCTGTCAATCCTGAGAATGGTTATATTTCCTGCTAAAACCTGTTTTACCCACAACGCAGACGCCGGCGTCTTCTGACAGAAGAGTCGGTTGTGATTTTCAGATTCAGCAGCGAAGAGAACAAGATATTGTAATCTTTGATTTTGATGGCATATTGCAAGTAAGAAAGCTTTATGATTTTAAGAACATTGGTCCTCCAACTCAGGTTACGATTGGCTTTAAAAATTCTAACGGGAAGAAATTCAGAATACCGAAAGTAAAGTTTTTTGACTTGGCTTGACGATAGGATTTTTGTTTGATACTTAGATACATTTTGGGATATATGTTTTAAATATACTATCTGGAAAAGGTTTGTGTAATTTATAGACCAGTATGTTACTATTGTTTTAGGAATCTAGGTAGGGCCGATTTTCAAATGGACACCGTCAATGATGATTGTGTAAATATCGGCATCAGTGCTTGTGGATAAACATTGTTTGCATACCACATATGCGTTTTTCAAAAAAGGATAGGTACAAATTTGACATTAGTTTTTAGATAATATTAAAAACATTACCACATTGGGTTGCCACCGTTGCTTACTTGGTTCATGCCTAGAGCAATCAAAATCATTACATTTTTGGTCAGATTGTGCTGGGATTTTTATAGGTGGTGAAATTCGGACATTAGCTCTTAGATATTTAAAGACAAATACATCATTGAAAAATTTCCAAATTTAGTTTTGCTGCCATTTATGTGTTTTGATTGCCCATCCCCATTAGAACAATGTTTTGAACTTATGCAATTTAAAGATTTTTTACTGAGTTCTACATAAATATTTCCTTATGATGGAATGGTTCATTGTTTCCTGTTGCGCTTCTTCTTTGATAATAGTATTACGAATATTAGGATTATTATTAGGATTATTATTGAGACTTTATCCTCTTCTTGTAGAAAATACAGATTGTATTGAATTAAAAATAGAACATACAGGTATGTTTTATTTTATTTTACTTCATAATTAGGTAAGTCATGAACCAAAGGCAGAAGCAAAGAGGTGAGCTTTCAACCTGGATTTGAAGAGGGTCAGAGAAGATGCCTGACATATAGACAGAGGAAATCTATTCCAGGTGTAGGGTGCTGAAAGGTGAAAAGAGCGAAGCCTGGAGTTAGCAGCAGAGGAGAAAGGCATAGCAAGAAGCAGTTGGCTAGGAGCGGAGTTCACGAGGGGGGATATAGGGAGAAATGAGAGAAGAAAGATAAGGAGGAGCTGCAGAATGAATGCATTTATAGGTCAGTAGGAGAAGTTTGAACTGGACACGGAAAAGGATAGCGAGCCAGTGAAGAGACCTGAGGAGAGGAGTAATATGGGCAAAACGAGGTTGGCTGAAGATCAAACGAGCAGCAGAGTGCTAAATAGACTGAAGGGGTGAAAGATGACTCAGTGGAAGACCAGCAAGGAGCAGGTTACAGTAATCAAGGTGAGAGGTGATAAGTGAATGGATGAGCATTTTAGTAGTATGTTCTGAAAGAAAAGGGCGGATTTTGCCATTATTAAAGAGAAAGAAGCGGCAGGTCTTGGTGACAAGGTGAATATGTGTGGAGAATGAGAGTGAAGAGTCAAAAATAACCCCTAAATAATCCCAATTTCTTTCTCCTAACTTGGGTAACCCTTGAAAAATCAGGAAAAATTTGAATCCTAGACCTCAAAAACAGATCCTGGATATGGTGAAAATACAATTTCAAAACAATATGTTGGGCCATCTCAAGTGCAAAATTAACAAGCAAGGTAGTCTGCTCAGTCACAATGTCCAGGGAATTCTCCAGAAGCCGGTAAGGTCCAAAGACTCCTGCTGGCCCCCTGCTTGATCTTCTCTAGGGGCACCTACTCCAGGCACAACAAACAAATACTGTGCCTGAGAAATCAGAGGTAAATTATCTGCTGGAAACTGAAGAACCTCCCTGTAGTATTTCTTGACCATCTCACCCACTGGAACTAGTGGAGACTTAGGGAAATTAATAAAGCTCAAGTTCTTCCTAGAAGAATTCTCTAGATATTCCATTTTCTGAAGCAAAACTGCTGAACCTTTAACAAGCACACCCTGGGTCTCCTGCAATTCCCCAAACCTTTCTTCCAACACAGATAACCTTGAAGCTTGCAAAGTCTGCTCCTGGGAGACCCCCACCAAAATATCCTTAACTGAAGAATGTTCCAAGGAGAAAGAGCTTACAGAGAAGAGTTCATCAAGGACATTACCTCCCAAATAGTATCCAAACTTATAACTGCCAGTTTTTGCAATCCTCCAGGATCTGGAGAAAAGGAGACACCTCCCTCAGCCTCCTTGCTTCTCTCCAGAGTGGCACTATCCATTGTAACAAATCCCCCAAACACTGGGGAAGATGCAGTCACTTGGGAACCACCTGGGCTCACACCAGCTCCCTCCGAAGCCAGCGACGGCCATGTGGGTGTGCCGGGAACACTTCAGGTCGTGGAGGCGAAGCTCTCAGTTCAGGGCTCAATCTTGCCCCACTCAAAGCCGATGCTGATAGCCCTGCCGACTCCGCTGAAGTGATGCTTCGTGCTCCAAAGCTCATTCCGTATTCAGAAAGTGTTCTTTGTACCCCTGGGGCAGGAGCCACTGCACTGGAGGTCAGGGGCTTCGGTTTCCTCCTCTTCCCTCGCATCACAGTGCTAGAAACCCCCAGGAGACAAGCCAACAAGCCGAGAGGCTGAGCTGCAGCTAACAGCTAGACGCCATCTTGTTCCCCCTACCTGTTTTTTAGAATTGGATGTCCCCTCCATTGCTAACACTGCCACCACTGCCACCAAGGAGCCACAAAAAGCAGCTGCGGGGCAAGGGCAGGTAGCACCCCTATTTCTTTGTGCCCTGTGCGCCTGCATCACCCGCACAGGGATAGATAAGGCACTGCCCTCATTGCACTCTTTTTGCTTTCCTGGTACATGACGCCTCTACTCTAATATTTGAACTGTTGCTATTGCCACTCTAACCCATTTCAGCTGGCCAGGTTGCCCCTTCAACTGTTGCTGTAGTTTTCTCCCATTGCAAAAACAGAAGCGAGGTGAGAAAAAAGTAACTTTTTGTCCTACCCATGTCTCACCTCGCTTCTATTTTTGCTTCTGCTGCAAGTGTGTGCTCTCTCCTTTTGGACATTTTCTCCCAGTGCTACATTACTTTTCCTCACTTTTTCAAACTGCCTTTGAAAAGAGAGGAGGGTTTGTGTGTTTTTTTTCTAATGCAGAAGTCCTTGGTGTATTCATGTATTCCTCTTTGGGTAACGTAGCTCTCCAGCCTGTCTTGCTCCTGTGATGGCTCCTTTTGGGTGTTCTACCACTGACTTTGTGCTGCAATTCTGAACAACTCAAGTCTGAGAGACACGGAACCTGGTGTGATGGGGGATTTACTGGCCTAAGGCTATTCATGAGCCTGGAGATATTGTATCTCTTCAGAGTTCTTTTCAAATTTCCATTACTGTCTTTGTTGACCTAGCCCCACTACAAGAGCCTATGTTTTAGGACGAGATACTTTTGCTTTTTCTGAATAACTGGCATGCACTCCTTAGTGCCTTCAGGTGTCCCTATTGGGATTAGGATCTTTTAGCCTATCTTCTTACTGTATTGACTCTCCTCAGCTGTTTTAGGATCTTAGTCTTTGTGCTGTGCTGGTCCTCTTGGGGTGTTTTAGGCCCTTGTAGCTGATCAAAGTGCCACACCGCTCCGCTTCATGTGTTTTAGGATGTTACATATGATTGAGGCACTGTGCTAGACCATACAGCCAACCGAGGTGCTTTATTGGCCCCCTTCAGCTTTTTTTGGGCCTTCCATAAGGTTACCAGATTTTTTTGCAGGCAAATCTGGGACACATGTTATCCAAAACAGGGGATGCGGGGTGGGGTGGAAGGAAGGGACGCCTTAGTCCCAGGTCGCCCTCCCGCATCTATCTCCTGACAGTAACAATATCACTTCCAAGCAGACAAATCGACAGAGATATAGCAACAATGATGCATTTCCCTCGTACTGTGCAAAATAGAAAGATAATGGATGTAAATTCTACAAATGGACATTCAAACCACTAAGTTAAAAATAGAGTAAAAAAAATTCTATCTATCCCCATTCCTTTAATCATGGACAGAAGGCTGCCAAACAGGTAGGAGTCAGGGACATAGCTCTATCTTGACATTCAGGTGCTTTAGAACCTTCCAGCCGGGTTTTCTGCAATGGTGGCTCTCTTCAGGTGCTATAGGGACCTCTGGCCTGTCCTGTTACTGTATTCACACTCTACAGGTGTCTTAGGGCCTTCCAGCTGATCTTGGTGCCATGTTGATCCTCTTTCCAGTGTTTTTTGTGCCTTCCAGTCAATGCTATCATTACTTTAACCTACCCACTCTGCCTTGGGGTCATCTAGAAAGTGTTGTTGCTGCTTTACCTCTCTGCTTATACCTTGGAGTCTTCCTGCCAAATTTGTGCCATCTTACTCCTCTCAAGGTGGCTTGGCATTCTTCTACCAATTTTGATGTTGCTTTGCCCTTTCTACTGTCTTGAGGTGTTCATTCCAATCTTTGTATCACTTTGCCCTTCTGATAGTAGCATTTTAGTTTTCTTGCCATTGTTAGTGCCCTTTATCCCTCTTCTGGTGCAGTGGGGTGTTTGTGACACTCTTGATAGCTTGTAATGCTGTTGTCTCTTTTACAAGTACTTGCCAGGTTTGATTGAAAATGGATGGCAAGCCTCACTTACATTGTAAAATAGCTTTCTCCATCGACTTGAATGGGGGTAAATGAGATGAATGCACAAATAAGCATTCAAACACTAAGGCCGGCATTTTGTCCTGTGAATAGTGGGGTTGGAAGTATGGGCCTGACATCCAACCCATGCTCAGCACCCAAAGCCGATTCTATCACCAGTGTTCCCTGCACATACACAGCATTTGTGCAGGGAGCGCTGGACAGGGTGGGAGGTGGCAGTGCTGGGCTGGAGCGGGGACAGTGTGGGGGAGTGGACAGCTGTCAGGACATACAGAGGCCATTCAGGTCAAGCCTCTGTACATTCCCTGGAACTCGCTTGGATGCCCAGGCTATTCCACCATCCTGGGGGCCACTCCATGCGCCTGCCTTACCCCCCTGCAACACATGCTGAAAGCCTTGGAAGGAGACTACTGGCACGGCCCGCCCATGTGGGCCACTGCTGATGGCCAGCCACCATTGTGTGGAGACTGCTGTTGGGTAGGGGATTCTGTTCCTCCAGCTGGATGTGTCAGTGCCATGATGACGGGACATCAATGTACTGGCATATCAGCCATTGCATTCTGTCGTGGGGCCAGACAGTGTGGGAGATGTCTTCCTCCTTGGCATACTGTGCACACTGGGCCATCTAACCTCCCAATTCCACAATCGTGGGTGCTTATAGCTCCTGCAGGTGTGAAATCGGGCCCAGTTGGGCTCCATCCATGTTCTGTATGTGCTCCTGGCCCAGGAGTGCAGAGTTGGGAATCTGCCTCTGATTGAATAGGATTTAGAGATGAATACTAACCAAACTGAAAGATTTTGATGTGAACATCGCTAAAAAATACCCCAAAAACTGAAATTTCGGGGCTTTCCTTTGTCATCAAAAGTGTGCACTATTGCGCAATACTGTTCAACTACATTACTGCACAGTAATAGGTTCACTGTTGAAGTGTTGACACTACTGTGCACAGTGAGCACATTGGTGCAGTATGGAGGAATAGTGTGCACTACTGTAGATACAACATGGCCCCATGCAATGAAAAAATATATAAAATACCCTGAAGAAAATTAAAAAGCCCATTAATAATATGGGAAATTAATCAAAACTAAAAACTTTGGTCATTAGAATCCTAATAGGTGCCTATGTTGCCTTATAAGCATGTGGAGGGTAATTTTATAAGGGAGGTATATATTTAAAGCACCTATAATAATCTTATTTTACAAAAAACAATAAGCCACCTACTTGTCTTCATAAAATGGGAGAAGCTGAGCTTTAAGCTAAGATGCAGGCCAGAGGTGCAAGCTCAAATGAGGAGCCCCCAAGCAAAATTTGTGTAGGGCCCTTCATAAGGACAGTGGCTAAAGAAAAGGAGGGAGAACACCATTCCCCTCCCATTCCTTTCTCTCCCTCCCCCGAAAACTTAGTAAAAAACAAGCAGCAGCCAGCAAATATCATGCTTACTTTTAAAGAGGTTTGTCGCACTACTCTGTGCCGCCTATTTCTGTAAAGCGCTGCCCCGTGGCAGCCAGAAGCTCAAAAAGGTATTTCCCACTGAGGAACCAAAATCTTGGTATCACAAGACTTCAGCCTGGTTAGTGGGAAATGCTTTCCCAGGCCTCCAGCTGATGGAGGTAGCACTTTATAGAAGGAAAGCTGCTGCAAAGCAGCATAGAAAAACTCAATTAAATTAAGTGTGAAGACATCTGCAGCTGCCATTGCTATGTTGGGATCCCTGGGCCTACCTTTGGTCTGCCCCCCCCCTGCATTGCAGGAGTTACTTGGCCAGTATTTATGCCACTGGTCAGGCATTTACACCAGCCCTGCAACCAATGAAAATGCCTACACCTGGATTTTTCAAGGATATGTATAAATTATAGTATTTTATGATCTATAGTGCCTAAATTCAAACCCTTATCTGGAGACTCTACTGGGGGTTATCTGGATAAGGGCTCTTAGTCAATGACACTATCTGGATAGTGCTGCTAAATATTTCCAGAGATCGCACTGGCATTCTCAGTGCAGGGGTGGTCCATGGATGGAGCGGTGCGATGTGGCCACCATCTTGGTAAGTGTCGGCACTCATTCAGATAGCTGAGGTTGAATGAAAAGCAGGTCTACATTGCTATCCAGATAAGAGCTGGCTGAAAATGAATATCGAGGCTAAGGTTGGCACGTATCTGGATAGAGACGCTCAATACAGTTATTCAGTGGCATGTATTATCCAGGTATTGCTGCTGAATATCTCGCTGATATTGAAGCGTTGCAGGTGACCACATGCCGTTTAAATATCAGCCCCTTTTGAAAATTGGGCCTTATTCTTGTACTAGTGCATGCGGATCACGTCCCACCCAGCAAAGCACGCACCATCATTCAAAACACGTACCTTTTAACCTAGTCTTATAAGAGGTCGTTTACATGCACCCATGTTATATAGGCCTATTTTATAAAGGTACATGTGTGCCTATTTTTTAAAATGTCAGCGTAAGTGACAGGGATCATACCATAAAAGCAGAGATGGACACTCAGACCTGCTCTATAGCAGGTGCAAATGAATGGACAAAAAGCACTCAATCACATGCATAATCAACACGTGTACTGGTGAACTCGGCACATGCTCTACCCAGACTGTGCCCCTGGCTGTGTTAGCTGGCATGACAAAGTTGCCATTAACATGTGCATATTACCTTCAAAACGGGTGCACTAATCACATTTTTAGGTGCCTTATTATAAAATTACCCTTTATATGTGGTCAATAACGGCAAATTAAAGAATGTATTCTTTTCAGCATTTAATTGGGGCAATAGTGTTTCTTGATACTATCATTTGCTTTCCTCATTGGTCTTATGTCATGCTCATAACAAATCTTTGAAAACATTTTAAATATTTTTAGCTTAAAATGATTAGAAAACGAGGTAGTGACAGAATGAGATGAAATTTGCATTGACCTTTCTCATTATTATAAAGCTAACAGATGCATACTGTATGTAAAGGAGTGAATATGATTATTTGAAATATATGTCTGTCTGAGTCCCAGTAATTCAGGTAAAATAGTACCCAGAATGGTTCTTTTCTGGAATACTCACAGCCACAGCTCTTACTATATAATCAATCTAGTACTTAAATATTTCCTATAGAATTGTATAGAACTAGTTCAGTTATTCGTGTACAAGACACAAGTATGCAACCAACTCCTTAAGATCAAATATTTCTTTACATGTCATACCAATATTTCATAATTTTGTTCATACATTTTTATCATCAATCTTTTTTTTCTTGCAAAACAAATAATTAGACCTAAGGAACCAATTTCCTTTAAGGACATTAATTTTAGTGTCAAAGTATATATTAGCTTCTCCTAAAACCTGATTACACATAAATCTCTTTCCAAAAACTGATAACAGGCAAAGGCAAATAGAAACATTAGGTAATAGATGAATACTGATTAATGGATTATATTTACTAAAGTGCCCTACTACATTAATGTGTGCTAACCCTATTAAAGCACATTATAAGTAAATAGGTCCCAATGCATAAAATGGAATCTGCAATAAATGACACACTTGGAAGGATTTTTTTGTAAGTTGATGAACTGAAGAAATGGTGTATGAATTTGAGCAATACAGAAGTGGTAGGTTGGTCAGAAGATTTAAGTTAAGTATGTAATTTTGATGTTTCCATGGACAGAGTAAAACTGCTTTGATTGGCTCTTAAGGGGACCTAGTCCACATTTGATGCTACACCCTCCCTTCAATTTGAGAATGGTACAGACAATTTATAAGTTTATATGAAGGATGAAGGATAATGGCAAATGCATCCTTGACTAAGGGAAAGATGCCCAAACAACTGAAGACTTCAGGAATTACTCCTATTCCAAAAAAGGGTTCTGAATTATTATGTGCTACTTATGGCCCAATTTGTACTTTAGGTGGTCCGTGATAGAGTAATTAGTATTTTCCCTTGGTGCAGTAATTGGCCAATTTGTACTTTGCCATTTTTGGGACATTTGTAAGATTAAGGAACAATAAAAAAGTACCCCTAAAGAAATATAAAGCACTGTACTAGTCTTTATTCTGGCTATGCTGACATTTGCTGTCTGCTAAAGGGGGTTATTTTCGGCTTCCCTAACAATTTCAGTGTTCGAAAAAATGGGAATGTAGAAGTAGTATGTGAGGAATGGGGATGGTATGTAAGGTAGTATGGAGCAGAATCATGTTTGGCTGAGAAATGTAGATCAAATGTGGTGTCTTGAGATGCCATACCATTATGTCTTCACAGCAGTTGTTTATAGCTGCAGGGCATGGTTTTGGCAGAGGTATATTGTTTGTGACTTCAAGTGAGAGTGTGTATGTGTGTGTGGTTTGAGTGCTGCACGGGAGCATCTGGTGTGCTCATCTGCAAATCTGGGATGACATGAATGCCTGGCCAGTACCTGGACCATAGGGATGACCGCAGCATCACCAGGTGCCAGTGTGATCGGGTAGAATAAATCAGAACAGGTTCTCCACAGGGAAATGTTAAAACATATCCCTGTCGCTAATCAGGGACCCTCAGAATGAGAGCTTTCAACAGTGCAAGCAGCACTAAGACATGCCCAGAAGCACCATCATTGGTCTCTAAAAATGTGCACATTTGTAGAGAGCGATGATGGTGCCTTTGGGCATATGTTAGTGCGGTTTGCATTGTTGAATGCTCCCATTCTGAGGGTCCCTTATTAGTGACAGGGATATGTTTTTTGACATTTTGCTATGGAGACTCTCTTCCGATTTTTTTTTTCTGGTCCATACTTAGCATCGTACAGACTGTTTACAGAGATGACCAATGCAAGCATAACATTTTCCTGTCAACTTGATTACGTCCCCCCCCCCCTTCCCTTTTTTGTTAAACCACTTTGACCCGGTGAATAGCGGGATATAAATGTAGCTAAATAAATAAATAAACTAAGGATGTCTTCTACTGCCATATATGTTGTGATGCAAGGTATGTCATGACAAACATATCACTTTCTACCTGCTTTTATACTATCTTAGATTGCACTGAGATTACTTTGCAGTGTTCTGGGCTTGCAACAGACTGGTATATATAGTCTAGTTTGCATAATCATTTATCTATTATTATTATTATTCATGCGTTGTTTGCATCAGCACAACACTGTCAGTGAGTGGAGCCGCTTAGGAGATATATGGTTTACAAGGGGGAGATCATGTGAGCACATGAGCGGGTAAGGTGTTACCCTCGTTGCGCTCCCGGGCCGCCCTGAGAAACTTTTGTGAGAAACTTGGTGACACCAGCTCTAATTGGGGAAAGAGCTGCCTTCCCATCAGTGGGTAGACTCTGAGCAGAAGATAGCTGAACGGCGGGTCCTCAAGGAAATGATGAAGGCGGCGGCAAGGAGAGAGAAATCCGCGAGCACGCGAGAAAGCAAGATGGCATCTGCAGTGAAGGCTAGTAGTGTGCTGGACTCCCCGGGGAAAGAGAGCGTCGACTCCGGCCCGGAGGAAATGGTGCAAGAAGTTGTTAAATTGCTAGAACCAAAGTTTGACACTGCTATGAAAAAGCTGGAGGAAATGGGTGAAACTTTTGTGGAGATAATGAGGAGAGTGGAAAAAGTGGAACAGCGAGTGACGGTGTTAGAGGACAGCGAGTTGGCACTGGAACGGGATACTCAAAAGCATCAGAAGCAAATTGAGACACTGATGCTTAAAGCAGATGATCTTGAAAATAGATCCCGACGAAACAACCTGCGGTTGGTGGGAGTGCCGGAGTCTTGGACGGACCACCAGCTAACAGACTTGTTTGAGGTGTGGTTGCCGAAGGAGCTGGGCCTGGAGGACTTACAAGGCCAAATCAAAGTGGAAAGAGCTCACAGGCTCGGCCAAAGGATGGAAGGCAGGGAAAGGCCACGACCTGTATTGGCTTGGATTCTAAATTTCCAACATAAATCACTGCTGTTGCAGGAGTACCGGAAGCGGCAAGAGTTAAAGTTGGAGAATGAACCGGTGCTCATATTTCAAGACTATTCGGTGGTGCTGGCCGCAAAGAGGAAGGAATTCTCGGCTGTCTGCAGTGAGCTTGCACGTGAAGGAATTCGTTTTGCCTTGACCTATCCAGCCACCCTGAGAATCTATCATAAAGGCATGGCGTACGCTTTTGAGCAGGCGGCTGCGGCAAGAAAGTTTATCGCCACGTTATTGCCAGGGAAAGCACCGGACAAAGCCTAGTGTGGGCATACGGGCGGAAGGTGAGACACCCGGGACCTTTAAAGGATTTGAAGTCTCCTAGCAGATGGAAGAAGGGCGTTGAGAAGACAGTCAATTTCAATTTCCTAGGGATTGGATGGACTTGGCATTAATAATTAGATACTCACCAGAACTCTAGAAGAGGGGTGGCCCGTAGGTGCGTGGACAGTGATCTAACCCTGTTTGGGGTATCTTGCTGCGGCAAGACAGACTGTCATTAAGGAGAGTGGAGGCGAGTGGTGGGAGGGGAGGGTGGGGTAGGGTGGAGTTGTTGTTTTTGTATGAATATGACAGGTAGTTCAGTGTGGATCAATGATGAGGAGAGCGGGGATGGGGTAGGTAGAGGAGGGAGGGTTGATGAGAGGGGGAGGGGAGGGGATGGGAAAAGGGTGGGAGGGGGTGATGTGGGTAGGAGTGGAAGTAGGATAGAGGTGGAGACTCTGGAATCTCAGAGGCAATATGGTGCATTGGGAGTGGTAGGGCAGTGCTCTCAAGTCGAAGCTGGGCGACTCCTAGAGTATGGTCAGAAGAGACATATGCAACTGGCAGTAACCCCAAAAGCAATGTATACATAATATAAAGATAATATCCTGGAACATGGGGGATTGGATCACTAGTTAAACGCACTAAGATACTTCAGACGCTCAAAAGGAACGGTGCACACATAGCGTTATTACAGGAGACTCATTAAACGATGCTAAGCATGGGAAACTGGCGAGAGATTGGGTAGCGAACATGTTTGGGGCAACATCGGGTGCCAAGAAGGCGGGAGTGGTGGTGTTGGTGAAATGGGGTGTTCCATTGGAGGTGAGCAAGTTGGAGGCAGATCCCCATGGGAGATATATCTTGTTGCATGCCAAGCTATACAATGAAGAAATTTAGATAGCCAATGTATATGCCCTTAATGTATATGACCATGGCTTCTTTAAATCACTGTTGGGGTTTGTAAGGAAAGTGGGGAAGAGCAAATTGATCTTGGCAGGAGATTTCAATTGCCCTCACGACCCGCAATTAGATAAATCAGGGAAAGGTGGAAAAGGAGCTTGGTCTAGAAGGGGAGTGGGGTTTCTCTGCAGAATGGGAGACATGGATGTGTGGCGCACTTTGCATCTGGGGATGCGTGAGTACACTCACCAATCCAGAGTCCATCTTACTTGGTCACGAATTGATTATATTTTGGTGAGTGAGGGAGGGCTTTCCCGGGTTGTGCGAGCAGGCATTGAGCCCATAGTGGTGTCTGATCATGGGATGGTCTGGGTGACATGGGAGTGTCAAGGGCCATCGAAGACAGGATGGCGGTTCCCCACGTACCTATGGGAGGACAAGGAGTTGAGAAGGTATTTAGAAGCACAGTAGGACGAATATACTATTTTTAATGATACTCCCCAATGCTCGCTGCTTCTATTTTGGGAGGCTAGTAAGGCGGTCATGAGGGAGGCCATTATATCATATACCATTCAGAGACATAAGCATTTAGATCATAGTATTCTGGTATTAGAACGTACCGTGCAATACTTGCAGAGGAAACTCAGTAGGATAGGAGATAGGTTCACACAGCAGGAATATACTAGCTCCCAATCGGCGCTCAATGAGCTGCTTCAGAGAAGAGCCACAATGTCCTTGCAATATTATAGACACAAGCTGTATAGGTATGGCAATAGAACAGGGAGGCTCCTGGCTAACCTGGTTAGGGATCTGGGAGGGGTTCGCTTCATCCCTTTTCTTAAAGATGAGGGAGGAGCCTTACAACACCGGCCGCAGCAGATAGCAGCAGTCCTACGAAACTTTTATGCCCGATTATATAAAGAGGAGGAGAGGGACTATGGGAAAAGTAGGGAGTTATTGAGCACTCTACCTCTCCCTACGTTAAAGGAGGAAGAGCTACAGAGGTTAAATGCTCCATTGACGGTGAGGAAAATTCAAGAAGTGATTAAGAAAGGGAAGCCCCACAAGGCTCCAGGGCCAGATGGATTTGGTGCAGAGTACTATAAAATACTTGCATCTAGGCTTGCCCCCACTATGGTGATTATGTATGAGACAGTCCTTCAGACTGGAGGGTTTCCCAGAGATATGAGGTACGCAGACATTACTGTGATCCTGAAGCCAGGGAAAGATCAGATGGACCCAGCCTCGTATAGGCCTATATCACTCATTAATTGGCGGGGAGATTGAACCCTATATTACTGTCACTAATAGACTCGAGGCAAGTGGGCTTTGTGCAGGGGAGGGATGCGTCCAAAAATATTGCCAAATTGATTTTGGGTATGGAACATTGCATGAGACAGGGCACCGAAATGCTCCTGGTAAGCCTGGACACTGAGAAAGCGTTTGATAGGGTCGCATGGGCTTATTTATGGGATGCGATGCATAGCTTCGGTTTTCACGGTAGTTTTGTGCAGTGGGTCCAGGTTCTATATGCAAAACCGATGGCAAGAGTGGGGGTGAATGGAGTATTCTCAGACCCGTTTATTTTGGAAAGAGGCACGCGACAGGGTTGCCCCCTGTCTCCTTTCTTGTTTGTGCTTGCGTTGGAACCTGTTCTCCAGACAATTCAAAATGAGACACAAATAGAGGGGGTAAGGATGGGAGAGGAGGAGATGAAACTCAGTGCATTTGCTGATGATATGCTCCTCTGTCTAACAAAGCCTCAAGAGTCGCTTGCACGGGTACTACAAATGATAATGGATTTTGGTAGCTTTTCTGGGCTCAAAGTTAACACATCCAAGTCCGTGGCTCTGGACGTGGGGGGTAGAGTGAGACCGGCTTGGAGGGGACCGTTTCCGCTCACTTGGGCGGAGGTCTGTATCTGGTACTTGGGCATACAATTACCAGATAGCCCTGAGAGGCTCTATCAGGCAAATGTACCCAGAATGTTAGACAAGGCCAGGGCAACCTTTCATAGATGGCGAGGCCTTCCTCTGTCTTTGAGAGGGAGAATTGTGTTGTTCACTATGGTGGAGCTCCCAAGATGGTTGTATGTACTGTGATAAGGAAGTTTATCATAGCTCAGGTAGGAGCTATAAGAAAGATGATGTGACTCTGAACAAGCAACCTGTCAGTTCTGGTAGAAGTGAGAAAACAGAGTTTTCACATAAAAGACTACCAGTCCCAGAATGCACCAGGTTTCCAGCAGCCATGAGAGGGGCTGAAGTGAGAAAATGTGTGTGCAATCAAGAGAGCTATGAGGTAATCCCTAAGCACTCATCTCAAAGGGCAGGGCCTGATTCAAGACAGCTGCACTGTGTTAGGGAGCAGCACACATTAGGAAAGAATAAGAATAGAGATTCTTCTTCAGATAACAGCTTCAGGGAGAGCTACAAGAACAGCTTCAGAAAGAGATACAGAGACAGCAACGGCTATAAGCTCAAGCACCAGTATCACCTGGAGAAACAGAAGCCAAGCCAAGCAGATAGAGAGAGAAGGAAACTCTCTGGAAGGAAGAGAAGGAAGGCCATTGGAAGGTCTGGGAGATTCCAAGGCAGTACTCATACTGGGAGGTATTCCAAAAGCCAGCAGAGCCCATTGGACTGGATTCAGCCAGAGGAATGGAGTGGCAGAGATAGGAATCACCAGTGGCTACCTGGAAGAGAGAAGACTGCACGTGGAAGGGACTTTCAGACCAAGGCCAGAAGCTCTTAAAGCAGGATTTGGGCTCACACAGTAGCAGCCAGCCAGCTAAAGGCTTACAGCTGGTTAATTGATAGTAATTGAAGCTGCACCTGATTGTGTGTGTGAGCAAGGGAGAATCACTGCTGAGATCTGCGTGGAAAATAAGCAGAAGTTAACCTAACCAGCAAAGTTTATTCTTTTCTTTGTGTCTTTGTATTTGGTAATTATTTGCTAAGAAAACATTAGCTAATTGCCTGACAAGCTGAAGGTTGTTTTCTGGTTTACTTTGTGACTTTTTGTTATCCATTTTAAACACTGCAAGCAAGTAACCTCATTTATAGTGCTATCAAGCATACATGTGCTGGGTGAATTAAACCCCATCAATAAAAGAAGTATTTTATTGATCTTACCACTTGGTTTCACAACTCAAATTATTGTCATCAGCTGTGTTTGGGAGTGAATGAACTACAATACCCACAATACCTTGCAAGAATCATATGAATATATGCATCGTCAAGATTGTGTAAGTTCTCACCCTAGGCAGCCGTCTGACAGTACTTCGTTTGCTGCCTATCTGGGTCTTGGCTAAAGTTTGGAAACATTTTGAAAAAAACCTTGGGGAGTTCTTGTGGGGAGATAAACGTGCACATATCCCTCTATGGACCCTGATGAGGAGGAGGGAGGGGGGGCTGGAGTTGCCTTCGTTACAAAACTATAACCTGTTACATGGTCAGGCACATTTGGGGGCTTCTGGCGGGGGGGGGGGGGTGGCTGTGCCCCAGTACATCAACTGAATTGGCTATATGCCCCCTACCACAGTCTCTATGTGATGCACGCTGACAAGACTAGTACCTTGAGGGGCGGAAAGGGAGGGACGTATATGGGAGGCCTGCGCGTAGCTTGGCAAGCCTTATGCTCAAGGTATGGATGGAACTGGAGACATTCGCTCTTGCTTCCATTGGTGGGAAACCCTGACTTCCCCCCGGGTTTCTCAACGCACACACTATTCCATGAGTGGGCACTAAAGGGGATAGTTTGCATCGGAGATGTTTGCACAGCAGGGGGAGAGGTCATTGAAAGCTTTCAAGCCTAAGTGCTCAGTATCAACTTCACAAGCATGAATTCTATGGATACCTCCACATTAGGCACTGTGTTGGTGAGCTGAACAGGAAGGCTTTTGTACGGTTGGGGGCCCGAGGCCCGAGGCTTACTATGAGAGGAATGGTGGAGAAGGACCCTGGGGATGAGGAGCGTAGGAAGCTGATCCACCCCATAGGGGATCAGATGTATCTTTCTGTGCTGGTACAACATTGGTGTAAGGATGGGATGGAGGGGATGACGGTGGAGCTCCTGCAGAACGCTTTTGAGAGGATTCCTAAGGGGGTTCAATGGATTTACTTACAGGAACTTCAATATAAATTTCTCTGGAGAGCGTACACAACTGGCAAATGGTTGTTTAAGGCAGGATTAAGGACAACTGCAAATTGTAGCTGGTGTGAGCAGATGGTGGGGACACTGATGCACAGATTCTGGGACTGCCCTGTGGTGCAGAACCTGTGGATTCAAGCTTGCGCTAAGATGGTGGAGTGGATGGGGAGGGAAGTGTCTTCCAAAGGGAGGTCTGTTTATTACATAACTGGGAGAAGAGCACTCAAAGGATTGCAGCTCAATATAGAGCAATTTTGGAGAGAGGCTTCCTAATAGTTAAGAAGATGATATTGAGTAGGTGGGTTGAGGGTTCTCCTCCGCGGGTGGGGTTCTGGGAAAAGTCAATGCTAGATTTGATGTATATGGAGAAATTAACAGCAAAGCAAATTTGTGGGAAACATTGGGATGCTTTTACAGAATTATGGATGCCTGTCATAAATATTTTATCACCAAGAGAACGTAGCGCATTGCTAAATGTATAATTAAAAGTATAAATAACAGTATAGCTACCTATTGCATAGTGCGAAGAAATCAACACGTGCTGTCGAGGGAGTTTGTACAGATGCATGTCACCTCGTGAGATTGACCGGTTTGTAGAAGCACTAGAGGAGTTGAGAAGGAGGGACGGGGTGGGGGAGAGGGAAGGGGGGGAGGCCAGTACCGCTCAGCTATGGGTTATTCATTTGCCCACTCATTTATGATTCTTGGTGTGAGGCGAGTATAATGGGGGTGGGGTGTGATGCAGAATGTGGAGACTGTCATTTACTTTAGTGTATATAATAATTCATTGTTGATTGATGACGGGGAATGTTGACCCCCAATGTTGTATAAGTGTGTGTGTTCTGTATATGAAAATCAATAAAAAAGAGTTGGAAATAAATATGGTTTACAGGGGAGCATGGCCTTTCGTGGGTATGTAGCGGAGACTGGCGGGATCAAAAACATCCATCTTTTCAGAATACAGTAAATGCTAGGACATACAAAGCCCTTTGCATATAGCCGTGTCTTGTACTCCATAGTGCTTTGTTCATGCCACACCGAAAACCTCTGTCCCTGATTCTGAAACTACGGGTGCATCTATGCCCGTGGTTGTGCCACCACATTTAAATTGGACCCATTTTTGATTTGGAGGTGTCTTCAAGCCAGATATGCATGATCTGGAGTTAGGCTCCTCAAGTTTCAAACAAATGTGCATCTCTATTATTACATGTGGAGAACCACACCACATAGCAATTCCAAGAATGGTAGAGACATGGGGTATGTCTAGTAAGCTTGGCTAATGGTTAACCTGGGCTATTTGCAACCAGATCCCATTGACCTAATTGCAGATAACCCGGGTTAAACGTTAACCCGGCTTACATGCTCCATTTACACCTGCTTTGAGGCATGAATAGATTTTCAAAATTGCTCATTTCAGTCAGGACTTTACAGAAATAATTAAGAGATTTATTCTTCTTAATTACTGTTATCTCCACTTCCAAAATGGAAATTAGCACAAACTGAGGGCTCAGTACTTAACTGGCAGCACTTATACATAGAGATTTTCAAAGTAGCCTGTCTACATTTGGAAATACAAACAATAGAAGTTAGAAAATCTTCAGTTCCACATGCTAATACTGTGATTTCCATGTGTAAGCATCTGTGCCCATTACTTTCAATTTTCCCATTCATAGATTTATAAAATGGCTCTTCTTTATGTACGTGGTAGCAAAACCATGTGCCTTCCTGCATGTCCTTGTACATAGTTTACAGAAGGCTCCATGCTCGGCAGAGCCTTTTGTAAAATACTGCCAGAATTCAGCACGTCTCCATGTTGACGTCTCAATTTCGAATTCAATGTATTATATAAAATTAGCCTTTGAGGGTGCAATTGGATGGGATGGAGACATTTCAAGCAAACGTTTTGTGACACCCCAGCGAACTGTATTATAAACTATAGCTAGTTGAACAATTTAACCCTATTTGGATTCATACATGCTTCGGACGGTAGTGCAAACCCTGGTGTTGGCAGCATTAGGCTACTGTAATGCACTTTTGGTGATCTCCCAGAATCTTCTTTGAGGAGGTTACGAATTCTACAAAGTAGAGCATCAATATTTCTAACAGAAACCAGTAGAAAGGAGAGGTTGATGAAGAAGAAATGCTGGTGGGAAAGAGCATTTTCGGTATTGGTTTCTACTTTATGGAATCATCTTACACTAGGCTTGCACTTGGAATTAATTTTTGGCAATTTTGAAAACAGTTTAAGGCATTTTGATTTCCACAGGGCTGAATGTGAAATAGGTGGAACTGCTGGCAGGGTTGAAATCAACTGGATAGATACGAATCAGTATTGTTTTTATGTTAATGTACTGTTTTAATTTTATTGTAACCTGCTTTGGATAGTTCGATGCTAGGAAAGGGGTATATAAATTTTAATAAATTAATAATTATAAATGCATATTTATAATGCTGACAATTCAGCTGATGTTTTAGACTTCTGGCTGAAAATATGGAACAAATTAAGGAAGCTAATTGAGATTCCTTGATTTAAGAGATCAGCTGTCCTCATATCATCTTTACAATGCAGGCATAATTTATAGTATAAAGAGAACTTATGCACATCTGCCTTCATAAAATTATGTCTCTCTCCTCCAGAAACGAGCACTCACACTAATCCTTGCTCTCAGGCCCGCAAAACTGTCCAGGTTTATTTTGCATGCACTTATATGTACAGTGTAATCCAAAATTCACCTAAACCTATACTTACTTTTATGCATATAGAGGGTATTTTTATAACAGCATGCATAGGTTCAGAGGGTAAGAAGGTGCCCATTTTAGCCTGTCTTATAAAGACAAGTAGGTGCCTATGTCTCTTAGTAAAATATTAGCAAGGAATGTTGCAGCATTCACGCCTAATTTAAGGTACCGGCATTCCGTCAACTCAAGAGCAGACATAAATGTCCACACATATAGAGGCATATTCCAAATGGGACATCAAAGTCAGAATGTCTGTCTGAAAAGAGAGGCAGACACGTGCAAGTTCAGGCACATTTCTAGAAATGTGGATGTGCCCGATATGCACGTGTATCAAATGTCTATATAGATGTCCCAAGGAGAGTATTTCAGAATCAAAATGTCTAATGGTATAATGGTTAGAGTAGTGGCCAGGATTCAAATCCCAGTGCGGGACTTTGTAATCTAAAGCTAGTCACTTAATTCTCCATCTTCTCTATACTCTCCGGATGTTTTAAGATGAAAACAAACACTTTCCTGATACCTATTCATGCCTGGAGCAGGAATAACCATGCAAGTGCCTACAGATGGCTCCACTGCTTCTGGGATCGAATGGGAACATGTAAGTCCATTGCCCTCCCCAGACATGCCTCTGCCTCATCCCCATACCTATTTGAACGTTGCGGTACTGGAGATGTATGCAAATGGCATTTGTGGAATGGTTACGAAGATGTGTCCATGATTTTGACATCCACGTGCATGTCAGCAGATCATGACTAAGCCTTTTAGACTGCCCCTCATAGTGCACAAGTATGCTTGTAGATTAATGTATATTATAATCAATACACATACTTAGTCTGGGCTGAGCACAGGAAGAGTCACAATCCCCCAACAATGCCTGCATTAAAAGTCTATGCATTCATGCCATCGCATGTACTTTTCCGTCTGCTGCAATTTTGCGCATGTATATTGCCGCATATGCGCTAAAATAACTATAAAATTACCCCATACTGTCTGCATATACTTCATGTGCACACTCTAGGCAATTTTTATGAGCACCTACTTCTGTTCCTAAAATGCACCACTTATATTTACCCTAAGTTGAAATTCCACAGCATTTATGTGGTCAACATCAATGTTAACTGCATACAGTTTTTAAAAAAAATAAGGGTCTGATATTGCATTGAGTCGGCTATGCACTGCTACGGCACATAGCTGCCCCTGCTGACCTCTAAGCCCAGATTTTCAATGTAGGGGTCATATGCAGCCCCAGCATGGCGTATCCGGGATCGCCACACATTCCCCGGAGCCACAGAAACTAACCAGGTAGCGGCAATATTGCACCGCTACCCAGTTAGCTCCCCTGGATAAAATTAGGCCACCTTTTGCTTCGCCTAATTTTACCCGCAGATGACTAACCAGGTAGCAGTGCAATATTGCCGCTATCCAGTTAGTGTATATCGAAATACCTCAGTGAACTGATGACACAAATGAAATCAATAAACCAAAAGTCATCAGTGATTAGAGACCCTGCTGCTAAACTAAACATTTTTTTATATATATACATTTGTCGGGCTAAATGAACAAGAACAGCGAGAGGAAAAACTCTCTGCTCAAAGGTCCGCAAAGCCCTTTTTATTTAAAATTTTCATGCCCATCAAAATCAGGGTTGCCTTAAAAATGAGGTATGACACAATGCTTCACCACTGGTGCTGAAAGAACACTTTGGAGGGCGTATCGTGGATTCATCCTGGCACTGGCCAGACGTATAGGTTTTTGGGGTCTAGTACATGCTTGACCAGTTATGTGATGTATATGCTTCAGTGCCCCTATCCTTTACTTTACATTGGCCAGACTATTTGACTGGTGAAAATCCGGCTGGGGGAGCATGCCTCCCGAATAAGATCTTTGAATCTTTCAGCACCAGTGTGGAGCATTGTGTCATGGCTGGTCACATTTTTGGGATCTTAAGTGGAGAGTCATCGACAGTATTCCTCCTGACCCGAGGGGGGGTGATCGTGTATCCCGATTGCAGTGGTTGGAGAAGAAATGGATTTTTTGTCTCCATACAGTGACACCGGGAGGTCTAACAGGAATGGTGGCGCCTTTTATAATTTCTAGTTGGTGACAAGTACCCCATTTTTAAGGCAGCATTGATTTGTTGGCCCCCTTCTTTTTCCTTTTAATATCCACACATATTAGTTTTGTCAATGAGAAATCTGAGCTACTTCCGGCAGAAATATTTTACGTCATTCAATCAGCCAATCATGTTCCAGGACTGCTATATAAAAAAACATTGAGGTTGTTCTCTTGGCTCCTGGCGTTTCTATTTCTACAACACAGCGAGTAAATACTTGAGACAGGGTCTTTCTGGGACCCGAAACATGCATGTCATGCATTCTTAAGCCAGCGGTAACTCAGATCGGCTAGGTATCGCTGAGGATTAAGATAAGTTCCTTTTTCAATCACTTTTGATGGGCATGAAAATTTTAAATAAAAAGGGCTTTGCAGACCTTTGAGCAGGGAGTTTTTCCTCTTGCTGTTTTTGTCCATTTAGCCCGACAAATTTATACATATAAAAATGTTTAGTTTGGCTAGCAGGGGCTATAATCACTGATGACTTTTGGTTTATTGCTATCAAGTTAGTGAATGTCATCGTCTCTGCTCTGCCGCATAATGCACACGACACACACCGAACGAAGCTAAGCAGTTAGCATTGGGGCATGTCATGGAGATAATCGGGCATGTTATAGAGGTCTATAAACTGCGTAAATACCATTTGAATATCAGGCCCTATATGCTTTATGGAAGATTAAATTTAGCAGGGCAATAGAATGTCCAGCCCAAATTTATTCATTTAAATTTAGGAGTGGCTAAAGGCAATCCATGGGCAGGGCCAACATTTATTTAGGTAGTGGTGATATTCAGCTGCTATCTGGATAAATATATCCATTTAAAGGGACTACACAAATTTCAATCCTATATTAAATGTATGTCACCCATTTAAGCTTAGGATTGCATAGTCGGTGTTTCCATATAAACAGATGAAGTGGCATTTTATAAATGACATCCAAGATAATGGCTGAATAAAAAAGCAGGCACATCCAAGCTCAGGCACGATTTCACAAATATGGACGTGCTCGATATGGTTGTCTGTGGGGACGTCTACATAGACATCCTCAGAATAGTATTGAAGATCAGAGGCATTTAGGATTAGCCTAATGGTTAGAGTAGTGGGCTAAGGCTAGGGTTAAAGTCCCACTGTCGCTATCATGGTGATTTCTGCAGAGTATTGGGGATGGTGGAGTGCAATCTTCTCTACACCCTCTGGATGTTTTACGGGCAAAATAAACACTTTCCCAATATCTATTCATGCTTGGAGTAGGTATTACCTTAGTTAAGAGTCCGGACGTCCAGGAGGTTTCTGAGATCGGGCCATGACACCCAGGTTCTGGGAAATGCCCTGACCATGCCCTTATTCACACTTAGACACCACAAATCAGTCTTAAAAAAATGCCTCTGGAGATGTAGCTGCTACCTAGCAACTGAGAGATGCAATAATGATTGAGTGAGGCATTACAGGTCAATATTCAACTGAATATCATGTCTGGGAGTTATATGGCTATCTTCAGACCTACTATTTTTGCAGTTTAGACAGTTTGCAGGATAATGCTGTATCCGCACCTTGCATGGCTCCCTCCTTTATTTATATGGATAACTTTTATCTGGATATTGACTTGACTTATCTGGCCAAAGCTTATACATAAGCTGTTGGCAAATTTTGAAGACTGAGGACCTGACGTAGTAATTCCTGAAGTTACCTGCTGCAGCGAAATGTAATCAATGAATGAATCCAGGAGTCAATTGACAGGGTCCAAGCCAGTTTATTGTGCACAAGGCCCAGTCAGTCAAAGCTTCAAAAGGAACTAAGCAAAGTTTTTACAGAGACATACTCATTTATACCTCTTTTTCAGTTTGATACATGAGAACTTTCTATTGGTTCTAGCTTGATACATGCAAACCTCTCATTGGCTCCAATGCCCCCTGCACCTATCCAATCAGAAATCCCTCCGGGGCCTAGCAACCAGCCCCCTCCCTTAGAACTGTTCTAACAATGGTGCAGTTTCTATGTTTGATACTTCTCTACTGCAAGGTCACTTCTAGCTTCAGGAATGCATGTATTGAAACATTTCTTTCTTTTGCACACAAGAGAATAATGAAAGACTTATGAATTCATGTAAAACTTCTTATTAAGCAGTTTAAAACAATTTTCTCATTTTTCACAGATTTTTGGTTCTTTTCTAGCTATAATGGGGGTTGGAATCCAGGCCTAACTTACAGGCCTTTCATACTAGCAAACCATTCTAGGCCATAGCCTGCCACATTCCCCCCTTTGATTATTCTCACCCGCTAGTGAGAAAGGGTGAGAATTAAATCATTCAATTATTAAATCACACATTATACTGGTAAAACAGCATCATCTTGGTGTATAGGGTAATATTGCCACATAGCTAGTATCTTTGTAGCTACCTTCCGTTCTACAGTACTATCGATTACTGAGGTTACCATGCGTAAGCAAAGGGGTAGAAGACATGGGAGCAGCAAGCACATAGTATGAATAATACAATGAATGCAAGGGTCTTCAGACCACCTAACCATGAAAATACTGAACCAAACCACCCATCTAGTTTCAGACTATGCCAGGTCTGAACAGGCACAAATGTTTGCTTTCTCATCTGGATAGCTATATCCTCAACAACATGCCCATTATTATGAATTTGCAAACAACAATTGCTCAAATTTAATTTCCCACATACCCCACCTTCATCTGCTAACAAATAATCTAGAGCTAAACGATTCTGGTAAATAGCTGTGCGCATTTGTGTACTTTGCTTAGCCAAAAGGGTTAGCGCTTTACTAGTTTCATTGGTTATTATTTCAACAACAGCTTGTAAGCGTATTATACGATTTATCATATAAACAGGGGTACGATATCCCCATGTTCCATCTTGCTCCCAAGTAGCAGGTCCATAGTATGAGATAATTCTCTCAGGTGGCCATTCTTCGGATGTCGCATCCCATTTGTCCCATTGGTCTATTTTCAAGGCCTCTTGCAGCTGGCGACTCCTGTACACAGGATATCCCAGTTGTTCTCCATGGGATGTAGGCAAAAGGAAAAAGGAAGGTCATATGGTTCCCAATACACATGCATCTCCCCATTGGTGAGGGAGCCTAGCATATGCTCAGGTTCCGCAAATCCAGTACAGTCCAGGTGGTGCTTGCCAGGAATTATAAGCTGCTAAATTAGTCCAGATGCTAGCAAGATTGGGAAAACGGACTAAAGGATTGGAGGGCTCTGAAGCATTGACTCCTGACCACCAAGATGTCTTTTTAATTGTACTGTTGTAGAACTTCTGATTGCCGCTATCCAGTTAGTGTATATCGAAATACCTCAGTGAACTGATGACACAAATGAAATCAATAAACCAAAAGTCATCAGTGATTAGAGACCCTGCTGCTAAACTAAACATTTTTTTATATATATACATTTGTCGGGCTAAATGAACAAGAACAGCGAGAGGAAAAACTCTCTGCTCAAAGGTCCGCAAAGCCCTTTTTATTTAAAATTTTCATGCCCATCAAAATCAGGGTTGCCTTAAAAATGAGGTATGACCAGCTGCCCCACCTCCATGTTAAACAGTGGTCCATAGCGAGCAAAACATAAGTTACCCACGATGGGGTGGGCCAATACCCATTAACTAGTAGTATTATGTAGGTCAGTCTGATTACAGGGAACGGAATAGTTCAGTTCTTGCGCCTCCCAAGGCCATTGGTCTCCCATCTGAGTTCCTCCACAAAATAAACAGTCTGAAATGTGGAACCTAGATGCTACTGCTCCTGCTAATTCGAGGAACAAGTTCTGGGAAGCAGGAGGAATCTCAAATTCTGCTTTCATGGCCTCATAGAAAGAGTGATGTATGCGATAGGGTGAGGATACATGGGCCTTGGTATTTAACTGTATGTGCAGGATGGTTCCAGGATCTATGCCTCCTCCTGCTATACGCAATCCAAATCTGTATCCTTGCTTCCACTGGCTGGGGTTGATTATGAGAAGTTGCAGGGGATTACAGGCACCTTTCTGGCATTTCTTGGGCTCAGGTAATCTGATCCTTGTCAGACTGCCTTTTCGACTATCACCATCTCGTCCCACAGGTGCATTCTGCCAAGTAGAAAAGTATACACAGTCCCACTTTGGACAGAATTAGGCGTCTTTAGATGCAGTGCTGTAGACGGTGGTTGGAGAGTTCTTTCCCGTACACCGTCCCCATCTGTAGGCTCCTTCTGGGCATATATATTTATCATCATGATAGTAAGCTCGTTCCCACGACCCACACTTGTGGTAAGCATTTCTGTTAATTACATCACAGGCATCAAAGTTCAAAACAACATCTTTTGTGGGGTCTGCGAGGGGGCTTGTGGCATTTATGAGGGCTCCATCCTCAACATTCCAGCATATCTCAAGTGTATAATATGAGGGGTTTTGTCAGGGGTTATAGCAAGTCTTACTCTTTCCTTTCGTACAGATATTTAATTCTGTGCCATTATAAATACACCGGCTGACTGTACCAGTGCAAGTATAGTAGGAATGATAAAGTAAAGTCTGAGTGATCTTCTGTCCTGTTCGGGTGGTAGTTATGCAAGCTGCACAAGGAGGTAAAGCAAGAGTTTTTTCCAGAAATCCGAGGATCACCACTCCCACAAGACAATAGTGGAAGAACATATTGGTCATAGTCTTTGAAGGTCAACTTGAGTATTGGATACGATGAACTTGTGGAGCCGCCTTCTTCTTTGGTTCCAGCAGTCACCCTTATGCAATAAGAGTAGAAGTGTAGATGCTGAAGATTCTCATAATGCTGATTGTTTCTGCAATGTAAGTCGCAATGGAGTCTCAGGATCATTTACTGAAGTCCAATGGCCAGGGTCAGGAGCGGCGGCTGGCTTCACTTGACTGTGGTGGATCCAGGGTTCAAATTCCACAACTTTCACTGCAGTGGGGGTTGACAGGATGACAACATAAGGTCCCTTCCAATGCGGCGCCAGTGGGGTCTTTCTCCACTCTTTAATCCACACGGACGCTCCTGGCTTGCTAGGCCAGGTGTATTATCTTCTGCCCACACTTCAGGTGGGGCTATAAGGTCGGTAGGTATACAGGAACTAGTTGACTTGATTGGAGGTGCGCTATAGAACCGCCATTCTTCTTCTCGGGGAACAGTCAGCACCATTAATCCAGCAGGCTTCGGGATCACAGTCATTTTCATTTCTCCCCCTTCAGCGAAGGATATCTGTGCCTGGAGCTTGGCAAGCATGTCTTGACCCAGAAGTGGAATAGGGCACTCAGGCATATATAGGAACTGGTGCGTTATTTTCTGTCCCCCTAGTTCACACATGCGGTTCTGCAGGAATGACTTTGTGGCCTTGTTCCCGGTGGCCCCAACAATGGTGACAGATTGAGAGGAAAGAGGAGCCACTGGCTTAGCCACTACTGAATGTTCTGCTCCTGTATCTACCATAAAGTCCATATATTGGTCCCCTATCTTTAAGCTGACCATAGGTTCCTGGGGACCCAGGGTGAACTTGGAGCCCGGTCTGGCCTAGTCTTCATCTATATCATCCATGTCATAGCCCGTTGCTACTGCCACTCCCTCAATGGCTTAAGAACATAAGATATGCCATACTGGGTCAGACCAAGGTCCATCAAGCCCAGTATTCTGTTTCCAACAGTGGCCAATCTAGGTCATATGTACCTAGCAGTTTCCCCAAGAGACACAAGTTCCACAATGCTTGTACTGGGTCAAGCATTGATATCTTCGGTCACTTCTTAATAATGGTTTATGGACCTTTCCTCCAGGAACTTGTCCAAACCTTTTTTAAACCCAGCTACACTAACAGCCTTTACTACATCCTCCGGTAACAAATTCCAGAGTTTGATTACACGTTGAGTGAAAAAATATTTTCTTTTATTAGTCTTAAATAGTTTACCCTGTAGCTTCATTGCATGTCCCCTAGTCTTTCTATATTCTCTCGTGCTGGAACTGTGCTCGGTTCACTCCTCCCTTCCTTTGGAATCGACCTCCTGCTCTCCAGGGACTCCCTCCTCCCCTTGCGGGGGCGGAGTCCAGATGCGGGCATTCATTTCTCCAATGTCCTTCTTCCTTGAAGTAGGCGCACTGATTTGCACCCAATTGAAGCCTTTTGCTTCCGCGGCCTCTTCCACGTTCTCTGGCCCTTTGATTAGGAAAACCTCCTCCATGTCATTCAACTATAGCTGCAGCAAGAAGATCTGCCTTCTTCTTCATCTTTCGTTCACTTTCTCTGTCACGTTCATTTTCACGATTCACAAACACTTTCTGAGCGATTTCCATTAGCTGTGCTGTATTCATACCCACAAATCCATCCAGTTTCTGCAATTTTCGTTTTATGTCTCTCTGGGACTGACTAACAAAAGCCACATTTACCATGTGCAAATTTTCCTGAGCAGCTGGATCATATGGGGTGTATAATCTATAAGCTTCGGACAACCGCTCATAAAAGGCCGCTGGGCTCTCATCTGGACCCTGGAGGACTTCCGATACCTTCCCGATATTCATGGCCCTCTGGCCTCCCTTCCTCCTGCAACAAGGCCTGGCAAAATCTTGTCAGGGCCGCCGCCCCCCTTTCATCATTTGGATCCCACCCGGGATCTTCATTTGGATAAGCCGCGGCGGCAGCTTGTGGGAGATTTATTCCTCCTCCTTCTACAGGGTTCTCTTCTAACCAACGAAGAGCTGCTTTCCCAATTCATCCTCACTCCTCAGTAGTAAAGAGGGTGGACAGAAGTTGGCGACAATTGGCCCAGGTAGGCTGATGGGTTTGCATAATGCTGGACATTAATTCTGTTAATTCCTGGGGCTTTGCAGTATAGGATGCATAATACGTTTTCCAGTTTAATAAATCAGTAGTGGAAAAGAGTACATAGACTAGACTAGTTGGTCCTGGTGCCATCTGGTCCTGATCATTCAAAACAGGTATTCCAGGCACTTGGCGTAATGGCATTAGGTGCCCTGCTTTCTCCTTCTTCTTCGGGGTTACGCTTCTTAAATCATAAGGCTCCCGGGCACAAACTTTCTTGGTGGGTGACCCTGAACTGGCAGGAGAGCCCCCGCTCTCAGCCTCGTCGGATGACTCAGGCCCCCCCCCCCCTCCGACGTGCTTGGTCCTGACTCGGGACTATCAGTCGGGGGAGGAAGCTTCTTGGGCTGCTGCAGCGGCACTTGCTGGGGTTCCTCATCTGGCTCCGCTTCAGGCAGCGGTACTGGGGGAACTAACTTTTGTGGGTACTGTGGTAACCTGGTCAGGATATCTGGAGACTCTGGGCAGAATACACACGGGTTCCCCTAGTGGTGGCAACAAATATTCTACAATGCTCCTCATAACAGCGCTTCATCCATGAGGGCTGCCTTTCGCATGCATCTAACCAGGAATCTATATAGGGATACTGGTCAGGATGCGCTTTTTGTACAAGCTGATGAACATGGAGAACTTTTTCTTCATCAAAAGTACCCCTGCGGGGCCATGAAGTAGCCAATGCAGGCCATTCTCTTTCACATAGCATTTTCAATCTAGACGGAGACAATTTTATACCATAGTCTCCTGAAAATCCTTTAAGGAAATTCTTGATCATACATTCCAACAGAGTTTGCGTGGACTCCGCCCCTCCCAAAATCTAAACGTAACTACGTACACGTAATGATGTACAAGATGACAGACAGTAAGGGTAGGTAGTATGGCTGTAGGTAAGGGGTCCATACAGCCCACAAAACATTGAGGGGGGACGTACACCACTCGCTTCCTCCTTTTCGCGACCTGGGCGCGGTCGCCCAGCCAGGAACTGCGCTACTCAGGAGTCCACTTTCGCTTGGTCTATATTTCAAGACCTCTCAATCACACAAGCAATCATATCATCACAAAAAAAATCATTTTCAAGTGCCCAGGTTTTCTGACTAACTGACTATTCCAAACAAGAAGGGTCGATGGCTTCGGCTTCCGCTTTCACTTATGCGGAGCGTACTAGGACCGCCCTTATGAGAGGTGATCGGGCTCTCTTGTCTCGCACAGACTTATGTGAGATTTCTCCAGTTAGTCTATACCAAATCAGTCTTACGCATGCAAGACTCTTTTTCCCAGGCTGCACTTACTGACTATCAAATCACAAAATTGTCTACTCACCGGATCCGGTTCCCGATACAACACCAGTTCTTGGGTTGGATCCTGGACTCCCCCCGGGACGGAGGTGATGGCCAGCTGGATCCAATGGCCCACCGAGGCAGGCGGAACCCTCTCCGGCACAAAAGGGCTGGCGGCGCCTGAGATTTCCTCCGCGGTTGGACGGACACGGTTCCAACCGGGCCAAACCTCGAGGCAAATTGTGTGGATTATTCACTTGAATACCATTCACTACTCGCACTTCCCGGCCAATGCACCAAGAATATGCTGCAGCGAAGTGTAATCAATGAATAAATCCAGGAGTCAATTGACAGGGTCCAAGCCAGTTTATTGTGCACAAGGCCCAGTCAGTCAAAGCTTCAAAAGGAACTGAGCAAAGTTTTTACAGAGACATACTCATTTATACCTCTTTTTCAGTTTGATACATGAGAACTTTCTATTGGTTCTAGCTTGATACATGCAAACCTCTCATTGGCTCCAATGCCCCCTGCACCTATCCAATCAGAAATCCCTCCGGGGCCTAGCAACCAACCCCCTCCCTTAGAACTGTTCTAACAATGGTGCAGTTTCTAGGTTTGATACTTCTCTACTGCAAGGTCACTTCTAGCTTCAGGAATGCATGTATTGAAACATTTCTTTCTTTTGCACACAAGAGAATAATGACAGACTTATGAATTCATATAAAACTTCTTATTAAGCAGTTAAAACAATTTTCTGATTTTTCATAGATTTTTGGTTCTTTTATAGCTATAATGGGGGTTGGAATCCAGGCCTAACTTACAGGCCTTTCATACTAGCAAACCATTCTAGGCCATAGCCTGCCACAACCCAGAGAAATACTTGTGAATAAAGGCATTATAGTTAATTACCAAAACCAAGCTGGAGAACAAATGTAAGGATCTCTGTGTTATAGGACTGCTCCCTCTCTCCAGGAAGGTGTAATGTTTATCATTTCAATGTGTAAAACCAATTCAAAATTTGATCTTTTGAACCATTTTTTAAATATTTCATCTACTGTAATCAAAACAGTGAAAGCCTGCATGTTGGCAGAAGAAGTGGAAAAGGATGAAGCTGGGCTGTGTAGATCTCAAGATTACTGCGGACAGAGAAATGACAGCACAGTACAACTTTCCTGTGATCAAATCTACATAACCCCCAGTTTGCCTAGAAAATAAGAGCACTCAATTTTAAACAAACAGCAGGGTTTACTGTTAAAGAGTTCATTCACCATGTTCTGGATCTATTAATACTGTCTGAATTTATCGCAAATCGAATTCTCCCTTATCCAAACAATACTGAAATTGAAACTGTTTTAGATAAGATATACAAATATTGTGAAATGCCATTCTTATTCAAAGTAAATTAAACTATTCGTTTTATTATCATTCCTGTATGCACACTTTTCTCGTTCTTTGCCCTTGCATCTTTTCTAACACTCAACTAGGACTTAGAAAGTTGCCAGCGAAAACTGGTTCCTAAGGTGAAGAATGTTTATTTGCTATACATATCACCTTTTTCCATTTCTTTTATTTTTCACAATATCTTTCAGCACTATCGCAAAAAGGATTCTAACATGAATGCTCATTAACTCGCCATTTGTGTGCATTCTTAGTAACTAGGTCCCATTGAATAACACAAGCTAACATTTATGCATTTTTATAACTAGACTGCTAGATGTTATGGGCCGATATTCAGTGGTGGCGAATAGCCACTGCTACTGAAAACTAGACCTGGATATTCAATGCCAGGGCCATGTCCTGGGCCTGGCATTGAATAACTGGGTTGCCCATATTGCCATGAAGTTAACTGGGCAGCTGAAATATTCAGCCGCTGTCTGGCTAGCTTTAGCTGTGAAAGTTAGGCCAGCCTGTACTGTGCCTGATTTTCACCATATGTTAATAACTGGGCAATGGCTCGATATTTCTGCTGCCCGATTATTGCTGAGTGCTGCCCACGAAATGCCCTGATGCTAACCGGCAAGCACTGGGACATGCAGAGGTGGCATCGTGGATATTCAGTGGCACTAAACGTGTTAGTGCTGCTGAATAATCCCAGCAAAGGGGATTAACACGGTTAGCAGTAGGGGTGTCCCAAGGGGGGTGCGGGACCATGTGCGAAGACTCATTGCGGGGCCTAATTTGCATAATATTAATGTGCTCTAACTTTTAGTTAACGTGCTTCTTAATGAATGTCTGGATTATGAAAGACTACCAGATTTTTACATTACTATACCCCAGTGCCAACTGCCAACCACATTAGAAAGTACTATAAACCCTGCCCATTTAGAACCCATAGCAAACCCACCGTATCATAACAGCACTACCAGGACTCGCAAAGCACCAAACCCTACCTATCAAAAGGCAACACTGCAAATATTAAATCAATACATCTCTGGGAATACCTATACATCTCCTACAGGGGAAAGAGAACAAGTGTTAAATAGAAACTATATAAACAAAACGCCTCAGCTTGGTTACACATGCATAACATAGACCTTCACCAAACAGAGAGCAAGGTATCTCAATTTAGAAATAGAAAGACAATAATTAAACTGGAAACCACAAAGGCCAAAGTTGTAATATACAAATACACTGGAGAAATAAAACTATAAATTAATTTCCTCTTGTATTAAACAAAAACGCAAAGACATTAGCAATGCACATTTCCTAGAGCTGACATATTACAGTTAATAAATTTAAAATAAAAAAAATATTTTTCTACCTTTTTGTTTGGACACTTTATTTTTCAGTTGCAATTACTCCAATCACTTTCTTCTAGTTTCTTTGTGTCTTCTGTTAACTCTCCATTGTCTGCTGTCCATTTGTCCTTTCTTCTCTCTTCTAGTTTTTTTCCCATTCTCTCTCTACATCTACTTGAACATATCGATCTTTCCCCTTTTGCCCTTTCCTCCATTTCTTTCTTTTTCTTTTTCATCCACTCAAATTTCACCCTTTGATCCTCAATCCCCACTTACTCTCCCAATACCTGGCCAATCATAGATTTTTCTTCCCTTCCACACAAAATATCTTTTCCCCTCTCCATCCTCACTCCCCCAGCCCCATCCCCTTCTAGTCCTTCCCCAACATCAGCTCCCTTCTAGATCCATCCCCACCCAGCATCCATTCCCTTCTAATCCCATTCTCCCATCCCACCCCCATCAGCTCATTTCCAGTCCAAGAACCCCATTAGCTATTTCCTGTTCTATTCTAGACCCCCCCCCCCCAAGAGCCCTATGCCTATCTAAGCTGTTTCAGAGGTGAGCTGGGAAAGCTGCGCGAAGCCCCGTCTCACCTCTGCACAGCTGCCAGTGTGAAAAGCGCAGTTTCCCTCATGCTGGCAGCTGTTACTGTGAAGTGCGCTGAATGCCAGGAAAGGTTAAAGGTCATTTCCCAGCACTTGTGTGCTTCACAGTAACAGCCGCCAGTGTGAGGGAAAATGGCGCTTTTCACGCTGGTGACTGTGCAGAGGTGAACTGAGGCCTCGCGCGGCTTTCCTGGCTCACCTCTGAATCTGTCCATTGTGCAAGAATGAAGTTCGCGCGAGGCCCCCTGAAGCTCAGGGCCCTGTGCAAACAACATTCACGCACAATGGATGGGCCGGCACTGGTTATCAGTTATGTGAACTGTGATAGTTCCTTTCAATATTGGGCCCTATGTCTACTGCGGATAATTTTTTTTAAAACATTTTACGTATAAAGGCCTTTTTACTTGCCTAATAGAGCTTTTAGAAAATTACCACAGGGTTATGTGTATTAAAGTATGTGAAGTACCCAAAAGACATTTACTTCCACTCAGTCCACATGTAGGCATTTTCTAAGGCAGTTTGTATGTGGAGTCTTGATTTGCGCATGTTTATAAAATACACACATATATGTGTACGTCATATGCGAACATTTACACCTGCTCCGAGTGGTCATAAATGTGCATGGCTTTAATCTAGTTGTAAATTCTGGTGCTTTTGTCCCAGTATTTTATAAAGATATATAGGGGTCTATGGGGTCATATGGATGCACTATTCCTGCTTTGGACATTCGAAAATGGGCATAGAGATGTCCAAACCACAAAGACATCTCCAGAGCCATTTTAGAAGCCGGCTCTGGGAACTTCCCCAATGTAAGGATATCCACGTCTGAATGGGGGCATGGGGGAGTGTTCCCAGTAACCTGGGCATCCCCACCTGATCTCAGAAATGTCATGGACACTGAGAGTCATGATCTGAAAAGTGCTACTTTTGGTTGAAAAATATCCAGAAGCTGTAGAAGAGAAAGCACTCCATTATCTCCCATACTCAGCACAATCACAATTATGGCAGCAGTGGGATTTCAACCCTGGGTGCCCTATTCCTAGCCCACTACTCCAACTATTAGGCTATCCTAGGTATCCAAGTTCTGAAATATGGTTCTAGAGACATCTATGTAGATGCACCCGCAGGTGTCCATATTGGACATGTACATGTTTGTGAAATCGTGTCTGCACCTGGATGTGCTACTTTTTTTTCTTCAGATGTCCCAGATTGCACGTGGACATCTTTTCTAAAATTCTCCTCTGCGTATTTTTTTTTTTTTAATTTATGCATTTTACAAAAAAAAAAAACAAGCTAAAACTTGTACAGAACAATGACACTTGCAAGAAAAGGAAACAAGGAAATGAGAGAATACAATATGCAAGGATCATAAGTAGTCCCCAAAATGAGGGAGAGCAAAACTCACAATTATTTCCAGAAATAAGACTAGGAAAAACTAAGTGAGGGCAGTGCACCAAGGGCTACTAAACTTATGATGGAGTCAAGTTTCAGGGGTAGAGGAAACCAACAAACGAGCACTCAAAAAAGTGGAAAGATCAACAGGAGAAAAGAACACATACTTCTGTGCTTTATAAGTGATTAAACATTTGCAAGGAAAACGAAGGGTAAACGTGGCCCCTATAGAAACCACCCCAGGTTTTAGTAAAAAAAAGCCCTCCTCTGCTTCTGTGTTTCCCGGGCCACATCAGGGAACAATAAAACCTTTTTACCATAGAACAAGGCAGAACGTTTCTTATAAAATAACTTCAATAACCAGTCTCTATCTGTGTGACGAGCAAAGTTGATACAGCTAAGTCCTCTTCCTTGGGAGTTGATAATAACGCAGAGACATTAAGGAAATCCATTTCTAAGGCCCCCCCTGAAGCTTTCTGTTCCTTTTTCCCCAAGGGAAGATAATAAATCTTGGAAACCGGAGGCATCAAATCCGGGGGGACCAATAAGGCTTCTCGAAGATATTTTTTAAACATATCTAGCAGCGCAGTCCCAGGTACAATCGGGAAATTCAGCAGGCGAACATTTGAGGCACGAGTGGCATTCTCCAAAGACTCTATCTTAGCGTGCAAGACAGTATTGTCATTAACCAAAGAGTCAGTTAAGTCCCCGATTCTTTCAAGCTGCCGATCCGAAGTAGCTTGCTTAATATTAATATCCTCCAATAAAGATGGCATCAAACGACAAGCCTCTTCATTAGCAGCAACCCGATTAGAAAGTACTGTAAATTGAGTTTCTACCATGGCAGAGAGGTTGGAAATTGCATCCCAAATGCTTTCCAAGGTAACCGAAGCCGGACGAGGCAAGGCAAATAAAACAAAAGAAGGTAGAGGTGGAACAAGGTCCAGTTTATCCTTCGAGCTTTTGGAAGCCTCTACAACGGAAACACTACCCTCGGTAACAGGCAGAGATAGCGACTCTGAACCATCAGGAGCCTGTAAGGCCTCTACTGGACCTTGAGCACTCACCAGCGGCGAGCCCCGCACCGAAGACGAAGCAGCTTCCCCAACTGGGGGCGGCGCGTCCTCACTCAGCGGCTGGGTGACAGAAGGTCTAGGAGGAACTGAGGGAGAGCGTCCATCCGGGGAGATCGTGATATCCAGGGCGGAGGAAACCAATGCAGAAGCCGTCGGCGCCTCCAAGCCCTCTTGAATCCCCGAAATCTGCTCCTTGGATAACCGAACAAAACAATCCATGGGCCCCTCAGCAGAAGGTAAAGGCTCCGTGGGAGGAGCTTTAGCTTTACCCTTTCATTTAGGCATTGTTGGTTAGTTCTCCACTGCTGCCATCTTAGACAAGCCACTCCCCCCGCCTTAGCCCTCTGCGTATCTTTATAAAATAGGCTTAAAATAGTGCCTACTTGATATTAACACATGGGTGGCTGTTGTAAAATTACTAGGAGTGTTCATTTCGGGCTCGCTTGGCCATTCGCTTGCATGCCTAAAATGTAATTGTGTGCCCCATTTCTTGTGTGCATATATTGATAGTGCATGTGAAAAATAAGGAGGTATAAGTGTGCATGAGCAGATGAGAAAAAATAAGTGGAAAAGGAGCACAGACTGGCTTTAAGGATAAATACATCGGTTTTGTTCTCATAGATCCAGAGTTGCCAAATTACCAAGTTCCTTTCCATCTCTCATATTCTCAGCCTATCGCTCTCCACTACAAACTGCCCCTACAGCCTTCAAGTATGCTGTGATCACACCTCTTCCCAAGAAACCCTCACTAGACCCTACCTGTCCATCTAACTATCGACCAATCTCCTTTCTCCCCTTTGTTTCTAAACTAATTGAATGTGAGGTTCACCACCATTGCCTTGACTTTCTCTCCTCTCAAGCCCTTCTGGATCCTTTACAATCTGACTTTTGTCCTTTACATTCTACTGAAATGGCTCATGCTAAATTCTCCAGTGACCTGTTCCTGGCAAAATCCAAGGCCTTTATTCGATCCTCATCCTTCTTGGCCTTTCTGCTGCGTTTGACATTGTTGACCACAACCTTCTCCTCTATACCTTTTCTTCACTTGCTTTTAAGGGCTCTTTGCTATCCTAGTTCTCTTCTTATCTCTCCTATCACTCTCTGTGTTTGTTCTGGTGGATCCTCTGCTACTGCTATCCCACTCTCAGTTGGTGTACCCCAAGGATCTGTTGGGTCCATTCCTTTTCTCTCCAGTCCCTTGATACACTCATCTCTTCCCATAGCTTTCAATACCATCTTTACACTGATGACTCCCAGATCTACCTCTCTACACCTGAAATCTCTCCATCAATCCAGGCACATATTTACCTGCCTTCCTAACATTGCTGTTTGGATTTCTCACCGCCGCTTGAAATTGAACATGGCCAAAACTGAGCTTCTTATTTTTCCCCCCTAAACCCTTCCTCCTTTATCTCTATGGATAACTCTCTACTCTTTCCTGTCTACTCCTCAACTTGCAGCCTTGGGGTTGTCTTTGACTCTTCTCTCTCCTTCTCCACACATATCCAACTGATAGCCAAAACCTATAGTTTCTTTCTGTATAATAGCAACAAAATCTGTCCATTGTTTTATGAACACACTACTAAGACACTTATCCACTCTTAGTCACTTCCCATCTAGACTATTGTAACCTACTCCTTGCTGGTTTCCCTCTGAATGATCCCACTCCCCTTCAATCTGTTCAACACTCTGTTGCCAGCCTCGTCATGCCCATATTATCCCTCTTCTCAAGTCACTTCATTGGCTCCCTATCCATTTCCGCATCCAGTTCAAACCTCTCCTGCTGATCTATATGTGAATTCACACTGCAGCTCCTCACTGCCTTTCCTCTCTTATCTCTCTCTACACCCTTCCTCAGAAACGTCACTCTTCCGGCAAATTGCTTCTAACTCCAGACTTGCACTTCTTTTATCCTGCTGCTCCTTATGCCTGGAACAAACTACCTGAGTCTGTACGTCGGGCACCTTCTCTTTCAAATCCAGGCTGAAAACTTACCTCTTCACTGCCATTTGCAGGTCTTGACTCACCTAATCTCCTTTGTGTTTCCTTAGCATTCCACTTAGATATATCCCATGTCTACAGCTACTGTGTGGTCTGTCTTGATGAGATTATAAACTCTGATGAGCGGGGACAATCCATTACATATGTCTGTGCAGCATTGCATACATCTTGTGGCACTATACAAATCTTCAGTAGCAGTGGTAATTTTGCCAGTTCTTGTTTTAAATTTGCATTGCGATGTAGTATGACATTTGTAGTCTCTAACTTTATCCATTGGAATCAATGCTGCAGGTCCCATAATGTAGCTCAGCTGGTGGAGCGGAGGACTGTAGATGGAAGAGAAGCTATCCTTAGGTTGCTGGTTCAACTCCTGCTTGAAGGAAGCTGCTTTTAGGATTTAGGCATCATTCTGGATAATACATTGAAATCCTCTGCCCAGTGTGCAACAGCAACCAAGAAAGCTAATAGAATGCTAGGAATCATAAGGACAGGAATAGAGAATAAAGCCAAGAATGATATAATGCCTCTGTATCGTTCCAATGTGAGATTGCACCTTGAATATTGTGTAGAATTCTGGTCACCATATCTTAAAAAGGATATAGCAAAATTAGAGAACAGCCACCAAAATGGTAAAGGTGATAGAAGGATACCCCTATAAAGAAAGCCTTAAAAGGTTAGTGTTCTTCAACTTGGAAAAAAGCTATGATAGAGGTCTAGAAATTAATGAATGAAGTGGAACAGATAAACATAGATTGGTTGTTTGCGCCATTGAAAAGTAGAGACTAGAGGACACACAATGAAGCTACAATGTAGCCCATTTAAGATTAAGTGAAACAAATATTTTCTCATATTAATGAGTAATTGAACTCTGGAATTTGTTACCAGAGGTTGTAGTAAAAGCTGTTAGTGTAGCTGGGTTCAAAAAAGGTTTAGACAAGTTCCTGGAGAAAAAGTCCATAAACCATTATTAAAGAGGACCAGGGAAATCCACTGCTTACCCTGTTTTTTAAATTGGAGGAGGTCCTCTGCTGCCACTACCACTGCTGCCACCAAGGAAACAGAAAAGGCAGCGGGGGAGCAAGGGCAGGCCGAGAAGGCACCGTGGGGGGAAGCCGGCTGCACTTGAAGAGGTGGGGTAAGATGGGGAAATGCTGGGCATGGGGATATGGGGCAAATGACAAAAATCTGCTATCACTGGCGGGAGGGCACCAGGTTTGCAAGTCGACAGGGAGCATTTATTGCTTGGCATGGTCCTGTTTAAGGCATTTGAACAAACTGAACACGTGCTATTGAATGCAGCTCCTTAATTCCTGTGCTCTTATTTTCTGGGTGTCTGAATACTTATTCACCCACTGACTAAATATGATGCTCACTTTTTTTTTTATTCTTTAACACTGTCCTGCGGGTTTGCTCATCAGGGAATTGAGCATTAATACTATTGCTTGCCATGCTCTCATTTTATCCTTACTAAATATAGGAGCTCTTTTAGTAAAGCCCACTAAGCAGTTAGCATGCATTATAGTATGCAGTAATAGCCTGCAGTAACCGCTACCATGTGGGCATGACGGTTCCCACATGCTAATTGCCACAGTAACTGCACATTGGGTGATGTGGGGGGAAAAGGGCAGGTTAGGGGCGGAATGTGGGTGTGGAGAGCACATTGCAGTTTGGGAAGGCGCAATTGCCACACACTGTCAATGTGGCAATTATGTAGCTGCATTTAACGATACCTCTATGGGTGGCATGTTAATTGTGCCAAGCATTAGGGTACACATCCATGCAGTAACTGCTGAGAACATGGTGGGCATGTTCCCAGTGGTTATTGCTCATGCTGTGCACTAGTTTTCATGCTAAACGCATCTTAAGTGCAAACTCCTAACAGGGTTTAGTAAAAGAGCCCCAAAAGCTCATAGGTATGACAGATTTAGGTGCCTATATTTTGTTTGTATGCTTTTCCATGCTGCAAGGGAACTTGTTTAGATACTTTCTCATAGGGACCACAGTTACATTTATACCAAATAAAGTATAAATGTAAGATGATAGGTTTCCTTAAAAAAAAAAATACTCCATAGCTTAAGTAATGGATTTAATCTAGCGTGCATTGATTGCATCTTTATTTATTTAAGCTTATTTTCATACTGCCTTGCTGCTCTTCAAAGCAGTTCACAGTGAAACAACAATTTAACAGGACCATAAGGTGCGCTGTTATATAAGGAACTGGAACAGTATAAGAAAATTATATATCAAAATAACAGTATAAGTACATAACAGTAGGGGCCTGATTCTGACTGGCAAATAGCGGGGCTCTACGTTGCTGTGTGTGCTGCTGTGTGTGTAGCAATGGAGGGGGGTGGCACAGGGCAGAGCATGGGCAGAGCAAAGGTAGGCCAGGCTCCAGGGCGAGCATGGCTAATTCAGGTCATGGTCTTGTAGTTCTGGCAGGGGAAGATGGCCGTGCTGATTATTCCACCTCGGAGGTGGAATAAGCAGCAGTGATGGTGGTGGTATGGCCTGGCAGCCTCCCAGCAGCACAATAGCCATGGCAGGTGAGGCCCCTCCACCCGATCATGGCACTGGCAGAGCCCACCGAGGATCGGGCAGCGGGGAAAGCCAAATTTTCGCCATGGCAGACTGTCAGCACTCCTGCTGGGCTTTCCAGTGACATGGTGACAGAACGCCATGGAACCGGCACACCAGCAGGGGCATAGAGCGAGATGGACAGTGTGTGTTGTGGACATTCCACGCTGTGAGATAGGGGCATCGCTGGGCCATTTGGGTGCCCAATTCTGCAACCACGGGCCATCTAGTTCTCACAGTTGCAGAATCTGGTACTATTTGGGGCCGTCCATTTTCCGGCCATCTAGATGGCCCAGACGCGCCCCTTCTTGAATCAGGCTCCATGTGTATTTAACTTTGAGCTATTTAAAGTGTTGTTGTAGGTAAGCGATAGCTAGTATTCAACATTGGATCATTGATACAGTGTTTCTGTCTAGTGTATTGGATTGAAGGATTTTAACAGTAAGAATTTATGGTTGATGAGTCTCTAGGTCTAAGAATGTGTTATATTCTTCCTTGAAGAGGTGCGTTTTTTAATTTCTCCCTGAATTCAGACAAGTCTGAGAGTCCTTTTAGTGTTGGCGGCAGTTTATTCTATAAGGATGGGGCAAATAAGATGAAAGTAATATTGCAAGTGGACTGCTTGCTCTTTGTCTTCTGCTGCGGAATGGCGAGTAGGTTGAGGGTGGAGTTTCTTGGCAGTCTTACATTCTCTTTGTTTGCGATAAGGGACTGGAGACATATGGCAGATAGTTTGTGAAGGATTTTGAATATTGTGATTAGAACTTTGTATCTGATTCTGGCTGAGATGGGAAGCCAATGAAGTTGTATTAGTATTAGAGGTGATGCATGAGCGGAGAGAGACCTCAGATATTATTCAGGTCGCAGTATCTTGGGATGTTTGTAGCAGGTAGAGTTTGTTTAGGTAGGCCCTGGAAGATGATATTACAATAGTCTAGCACAGATGTAATCACTGGCTGCAAAGAGTTTGGAAAAGTTCTGGAGGAAGTAGTGGGTGAAGATGCTTCAGGGTTCTTAGTTTGTGGTAGACAGAGGCGGTTCTTCTTTTTATATGAGGTTGGAAGGCCAGTTGTTGGTCTATTGTTATACCCAGATATTTTGTTTCAGATTTGACCTTGATTGTTACGTCTATTTTCAGTGTTGATAGTGGGGCAATGGTTGGGTTAGTAGTTAAGTAAAGCATCTGTCTTCTCTTGGTTGATAAGTAGATTGTAGGAGGCATCCATCTGCCGACCAGACTTGATGTCCAGAGAGGTATGCTGTCTGCCTGGTGCCAAGATCCAAGATGTTACGGAGAGTTTGCCGAGACTCATCAAGCCCACTGACTATTACCCAATGTTGCTAATCCATGTTGGAACAAATGATACTGCCAGGTATACCTCGGAACGTATCAAAAGTGACTTCAAGGCTCTGGGACAGAGGGTGAAGCAGTTAGGTGCACAGGTGGTGTTCTCTTCAATCCTCCCTGTTGAGGGTAAAGGCCAAGGCAGAGAGGCTCGCATCCTGGAGATGAATGAATGGCTGCGTGGATGGTGTCTTCGAGAGCGTTTTGGTTTCCTAGACCATGGGATGCTGTTCCAAGGGTTGCAGAGCAGAGATGGCATCCATCTGTCCAAGAAAGGTCAACGCATCTTTGGTAGTAGACTGGCTAATCTACTGAAGAGGGCTTTAAACTAGATTCGTTGGGGATGGGTGAAGAAAGCCCCCAGGTAAGTGAAAGCCCCCAGGTAGGTGATACATTAAATACCTTTATGGAAATGGGTAACAGGGGTAACATATGGAAAGCAGTGTGTATTAATGCCTGTAGCATGGGAAATAAGATCCCTGAAGTTGAAACTTTGGTGGGAGTGGCTGACTTGGATTTAGTGGCAGTTACAGAAACATGGTTCACAGAAAACCATGACTGGGATGTAACTATACCTGGCTATACTTTATTCAGAAAGGACAGGGTAGGAAGAAGGGGAGGAGGAGTGGTACTATATGTAAAAACTACTATTAAAGCTTTGGAATTACAGAGCTTAAAAGGGAGAGAGGAGGCATTGTGGGTTAAACTAGAAAGAGGGAAAGAGAAATCTATTTGCATTGGTGTGATATACAGACCTCCCTCACAAGAGGAAGAGGTGGACAGAGAGTTAATTGAAGACATACGCAGCATTGCTAGGAAAGGGGAAGTGCTACTGCTAGGAGATTTCAATATGCCAGATGTTGATTGGCACATTCCTGCTGCAGTATCATCTAGAAGTAAGGAGATCCTGGATTCTCTACAGGGAGAACTATTCAGGCAATTGGTAACAGACCCCACACATGAAGGGGCCATACTGGACTTGGTGCTTACCAATGGTGAAAGTGTTTCTGATGTTGTAGTGGGAGATTATTTTGCATCCAGTGATCACCAGATGGTGTGGTTCAGTATTAGGACTAGGGCTGTTAGAATCCATTCCAAGGTGAAGATCTTAGACTTTAGGAAGACTAACTTTGCGAAGATGGGCCAATACCTCAGGGAGTCGTTAGTGGGATGGGAACAGCTGGGGGATGTAGAAAAACAGTGGGCAAAACTGAAAGGGGGTATTTTAAAGTCAACCAACCTTTTTGTTAAAATGGTAAATAAAGGCAAAAGGAACAGGAGACCGCTATGGTTTTCGAAGGAAGTAGCTGAAAAAGTGAAGAAAAAGAGGGAGGCCTTCATGAAATACAAGAGATCACAGAGAGAGGAAGACAGGCATCTGTATTTGGAAAAACTTAGAGAAGCTAGCAAAGTAGTCAAGAAGGCAAAGATTCAAAAGGAGGAGGAAATAGCCAATGCAATAAAATGGGGGGATAAGACATTTTTCAGATATATTAGTGAGAAGAGGAAGGGCAAAAGTGGTATTGTCAGACTCAAGGGTGCAGGGGGGAAATATGTAGAAGCTGATAAGGATAAAGCAGAATTGCTTAACAAATATTTTTGTTCTGTGTTCACAGATGAAGAACCAGGAGCAGGACCTCAGAAAACACCCACAAATAAGAACAGAAGCAAAGGACATCTTGAACAATTTTCAGAAGACTGTGTTCGTGAGAAACTAGCTCAACTTAAAGTAGACAAAGCGATGGGACCGGATGGGATACACCCTAGAATACTGAGGGAACTTTGGGACGTTCTAGCAACTCCACTGACTGACCTTTTCAATGCCTCGTTGGAGTCGGGAGTGGTGCCAAAGGACTGGAGAGAGGCTCATGTGGTGCCTTTACACAAAAGCGGAAGTAAGGATGTGGTTGAAAACTACAGGCCGGTTAGTTTAACTTCAGTGGTGAGTAAATTATTGGAAACGCTGCTGAAAGAGAAAATAGTGAGGTTTCTGGAGTCCGGCGGATTACAGGATCCGAGGCAGCATGGATTCACCAGAGGCAGATCTTGTCAGACAAATCTGATTGATTTCTTTGACTGGGTGACCAGGGAGTTGGACCGAAGGAGAGCTCTAGATTTGGTGTATTTAGATTTCAGTAAAGCCTTTGACACTGTTCCTCACAGGCGACTTATAAACAAACTGAGCACCCTAGGGATGGACCCTAAAGTTACTGCTTGGGTTATAAATTGTTTGGGTGGGAGGCGACAAAGAGTACAAGTAAATGGAGCTCACTCTGAGGAGAAGGATGTTACCAGTGGTGTGCCCCAGGGATCTGTCCTTGGTCTGATTCTTTTTAACATCTTTGTTAGTGATATAGCGGAAGGGCTGTCGGGTAAGGTTTGCCTCTTTGCGGATGATACCAAAATCTGCAATAGAGTAGACACCCAGGAAGGTGTAAATAACATGAGGAGGGATCTAGCTAAGCTTGAAGAATGGTCTAGAATTTGGCAGCTAGGATTTAATGTTAAGAAATGTAAGGTCATGCATTTGGGCTGCAGCAATCCAAGGGAGCAATACAGTATAGGAGGTGAAGTACTTTTGTCCACTAAAGAAGAGCGGGACCTAGGCGTGGTTGTGTCTGATGATCTTAAAGTAGCTAAACAGGTAGAAAAGGCGACGGCAAAAGCTAGAAAGATGCTTGGGTGCATACGGAGAGGAATGGCTAGCAGAAAAAAGGAGGTGATAATGCCTCTGTATAAGTCTTTGGTGCGACCTCATTTGGAGTATGGTGTGCAATTCTGGAGACCGCACCTTCAAAAAGATGTGAACAGGATGGAGTCGGTGCAGAGGGTTGCTACTAAAATGATTAATGGGCTTCATTATAAAGCATATGAGGACAGACTTAAGGATCTTAATATGTACACCTTAGAGGAAAGGCGGGATAGAGGTGATATGATTGAGATGTTTAAATACCTCCGTGGCATAAATGTTCAGGGAGAGAGCTTCTTTCAATTGAAAGCAAGTTCTGCTACGAGGGGACATGGGATGAGGGTGAAGGGAGATAGATTCAGGAGAGATATGCGGAAATATTTCTTTACGGAAAGAATAGTGGATCCGTGGAATAGTCTCCCAGTGGAGGTGGTAGAGATGAGGACAGTAACTGAATTCAAAAAAGCATGGGACCAACACAGAGGATCTCTAAAGGTAAAAAGTGGACTGTTGTAGTTGTTATGGAAGGACAGACTAGATAGGCCTTGTGGTCTTTTTCTGTCATCATGTTTCTATGTTTCTATGTTACTAAGCCATCCTTTTATGTCTGTGAAACACTTCTGTAAGTTCATGAGATCCAGAGAGAGGAGATTTATGGGTGTGAAAAACATTGTCATCTGCATAGATTTGGTATAGTATTTTGTGTGCTTTGACGATATGACATAACAGGTTGGATATAGATATTGAAAAGGAGAGCCGATAGACTTGATCCCTGAGATATTCCTATTTGTTGCAGGAATGGACTTAAATGCCAATTCTTATTTGCTGCTTCCAGGAATCCAGGTAAGAGTGGAACCAATTGAGTATGGTGTTGTGGAGGCCGATTTCAGAGAATTTGTAGTAGCTGATGGTGTGGGAGGGAGTCTAAGATGACAGTATTATCAAGCAATTTAGGATGAATCTGTTGTTGGTGTTTTGCAAGCAGGCTGTAAGAGTGTTTTAGGAGGGAGTTGATGAGAGTTTTGACCCCATGGAACTGTCTGCATGCTTATTTAGTTGGTGGAGTTGTCTTAGGACAGTTTTCTCTATTATTTTTGAGACTAATGGGATGCTAGATATTGGTCTATAGGATTTAGGGGTGGTTGGGTCAAGTTTTGTGCTTTTAAGGAGGGGTCAAATCGAGGTTTACTTCAGTGCTGTTGACATAAGGCCTAGAGACAGTGAGGCGTATACTATTGAGGTATGCACTAAGGTGTGATCTAGTCAGCTTTATCCAGATGACTGGGTAGGGGTCCAGTGCGAAGGTTGTTGTATTAAGGCTCTGTATCAGGTCTTTGATGTTTTCAAATGATGGAAACTCGAATAGGGACCACATCTTCTGGGGGCCCATTCCAGGGTTGGATGTCGTGATATGTTCTGTTGGAGGGACTTGTATCTCTTTGGTGAGTAGATAGGAGGCAGTCTTCTGGAGGGATATTTTATCTTGTATGTTTCCATTCTTGGGTTCCTTTTTGAGTGTTTTCGCTATGGAGAACAATTCTCTTGGTTTGTTTATTGTAGAAGAGATGAGATTAGTGTAGTATTCTCATTTCCAGTTTAGGACTTCTCTGTTGTATATCTTAAATTCTTCTGTGTAGGCAGTTTGGAGGAGTGGGTCTCTTGAATTTTTCCATTTTTGTTTTAGTTGGTATAAGCTGTTTTTAGTGTAAAGTAATTCCCCGATTCTTCACATATGATATAATTTTGGATGGAAATTAGATTTTTTTGATGAGGGTGTAATGAAGGCTTACTGAAGCAGATAGAGTTCTTGTCAGCTTGTCCTGCAGGTTATGCAGGATTCTTAACTGCTCACAAGGAAATGAAGAGGTGGGAGCCTTACAAGAATTCTTCTTCATCCAGTTCTAGGAACAAATGGCCCATTTTTCGAAGGCATTTACATGGTTAATAATCCATGTTAACTGTGTAAATGCCTTAATTGTGGATTTTCTCAGGCACCTACATGGCTAGTGTCTTTGGAAATCCTTGATTAAGGCCCCTATGTGCCCCAATGCTATCCAGTTAGCATCGGGGGATGTTGTGGGCGTTCCTGGGCATAGTGGAGGCAGGGAATGGTGCTAACCGAATAGCAGCAAAAACCCTTGCCTATCTTTAAGGCACAGAGTGCTAACCGGGCAGCATCCAAAAATTTGATGCTGCCCGGTTATGCTCGGCAGCTGTCCGGCTATGTAGCAAACTCTGAATTTTCCCTGTCACCGTTGAAGTGAAAATCTGGGATTAAAGGGTCGCAGGCAGGGCTATGCGGCTATGACGCTTAGCCCTGCCCAATGAAAATCGGACACAAAATGTATGTTAGTTCACTTAGGAAAGACTGAAAGACTGGCAGTATTTTCTATTTACGATAGTAATTTTCTGAAGTCATTACAGTTAGTAGGTGACATTTTATGCGCACTAACAGACTCTTATAAATTGTCAACATAAAGGTGAGTACTTGGGCGTAGCGCAGGCAGAGTTCACATTCAGTATAAAATATAGAAACATAGATAATGACAGCAGATAAATACTATATGGTTATTCTACAATTCCTTTCTCAGCCTCAGAGATCCTCTGTATTTCTCCCATGTTTGACTTTATTTATTTAACAAGTTTTTTATTCTGCTTTATCCTTCAGTCAAAGAGGTTTACATTGTAACTTAAACTTGGTAATGTACATTAAACATTGATAACTTGGATTGTTCTGAGAGTTTAGTGACTTGCCCAAGGCCTCAAGGCGTACTAGTGGGAATTGAGTCCTGGTCTTTTGGTTCCCAAGCCAGTGCTGTAACCATTAGGTTACTCCTCTACTCGGGCTACTCCTTTCTTGAAATCAGATTCAGTTCTTTGCTCCAGCAACTCTATTGGGAGTCTGTTCCATGCATCTACCACCCTTTCCATAAAGAAATATTTCCTCAGATTATTTCTTAGTTTATTTCCTTTCTCTCTCACCTGTTGACCCCTCATTCCAGAGCCTGATTTCAACTGGAAAAGGTCTACCTCCTGTGAATTTATACCATGGAGGTATTTAAATGTCTCTATCAAAACACCCTTTTCTTGCCTTTTGCCCAAGGTAACATATTGAGAACTTTAAGTCTATCCCCATATGCCTTATGATGATCACTGACCATTTTGGTAGCCACCCTTTGGACCTGTTTATATCCTTTTGAAGGTGTGTTTTCCAGGATTGTACTCAGTACTCCAAAAGAGATCTCACTAGAGATCTATACAAAGGCACTATAATCTTATTTTTCTTGTTGGCCATTCTTCTCCCAGTGCACCCAAACATCCTTCTGGCTTTAACTGTCACTTTTTCTACCTGTTTGGCCACTTTAAGATCATCTGATATGATTGTCACCATCTCCTGTTCTTCTTTCATGTGCCTTCCTGCATGTCCTTGCATGTAGTTTACAGAAGGCTCCATGTTCGGCAGAGCCCTTTTGTAAAATGCTGCCAGAATTCAGCACGTCTCCATGTTGACGTCTCAATTCCAGTTTCAATGTGTTATATATACAATTAGCCTTTGAGGATGAAATCAGATGGGATGGGGACATTTCAGACACAATTTGCTCTACATAAGTCTTTGAGACCTAATTTAGAGTATTGTGTGTGATTCTGAAGACCACACCTTCAAAGGTTTTAGATAGTGCTGTGAAGGAGCCTGCTGTCTTGGTAAATGCCGGTACCAATGACATAGGAAAGTATGAGAGGGATGTTCTAGAGGCTAAGTTTAGGCTTTTAGGTAGGAAGTTGAAATCCAGAACTTCTAGGGTAGCATTTTCTGAAATGCTTCACATTCCACACGCAGGATTCAAAAGGCAGGCAGAGCTTCGGAGTATCAAATGTGTGGATGAGATGATGGTGCAAAGAAGGTTTTGGATTCATGCAGACAGAAAGGGATGGAATGAGGCTGCTGGCATTAACCTTTAAAAAGGAGATAGAGCAGTTCTTAAACTTGATAACGGAAAAGCCCAAGAGAACGGAAGGATGTATCCTTGTAGGATACTAGCAAAAGAGGGAAGTTAGTGAATCCAATTTTTAAAAAAGGTTTTCAGGGATGATCCAGGAAACTACAGACTGGTAAGCCTGATGTCAGTACCGGGCAAAATGATAGTAACTATTATAAAGAATAAATGACCTGGAAATGAGAATAATGAGTGAGGTAATCAAATTTGCAGATGACATAAAAGTATTCAAAGTTGTTAAAATGCAAGTGGATTGTAAAAAATTGCAAGAGGACCTTGATTAAATTGGAAGACTTGACACCCCAATGGCAGATGAAATTTAGTGTGGACACATGCAAAGTTATGCACCTAGGAATGAACAACCCCAAACTACGTTTATATGATGGGGTTTTTAAACCACTGGGTTTAAAAAAAATAAGACAAGTTCCTGGAGCAAAGTCCATCATTATTAAAGAGGACCCGGGAAATCTACTTCTTAACCTCGGAACAAGCATTGTGGAACCCATGTACCTTTTTGGGAACCTGCCAGGAACGTGTGACCTGGATTGGCCACTATTGTAAATAGGATACTTAGTTTGATGGCGCTTGTTCTCACTCAGTATGGTATTTCTTATGTTCTTATTTTCTTATAAACAGGATTCTTATGTAGAGGGAGTCAGTGCAGAGGGTTGCTACCAAAATTGTCATTAGGCTTTGTCATAAGGCATATGGGGACAGACTTAAAGCTCTCAATATGTATACTTTGGAAGAAAGGCAGGAGAGGGGAGATGTTTAAATACTTCCATGGCAAAAATGCATAGAAGGAAACCCTTTTTCAATTGAAAGAGAGCTCCACAATGGGGGGCCATAGGATGAAGGTGAAAGGAGATAAACTCAGGAGTAATTTGTGGAAATATTTCTTTATGGAAAGAGTGGTAGATGTGTGGAATAGTCTCCCAGTAGAGGTAGTATTTGAATTCAAGAAAGTATGGGAGAACACAGATCTCTAAAGAAGTAAAAAAGGGACTGTCGAACTTAGTAGTTCATATGGAAGGACAGATGGGATAGACATTTAAAAAAACAACTTTTATTAAAACAAGAGTGTGAAACAAACTGAAACAAAGCCCTCTCTCTCAAAAAAAAAGACAAACTGAAAATGAGGCAAACATCTTTTTCAGGTGCACCAAGAAATCAAATATGCACCAATGAATGCACATCTCTGGCAAATATAGTGTTTTATATTCATTTTTACAGATCATTTTTTTTCCAACTTTATTTTTATTTTTTTTTGCAGAAATGTTGAATTACAGTTCGCATATTCCAGCAGTACAAATTACACCACCTTTTCCTAGACCCAACAGATCCTACATTCAGGCTGATACCCTCTCCACCCCAATGATTGCCTTCATCTGCCCATTCAGCCATCCCCTCCCACCCTACCCCTACACCCAACAACACCCAAACCAAACCAACCTGAACCAAACCAACCCCCCTCCCCCCCCAGATCACCCTAAGGCCTCTTCCATCCCACCCATCCTTGCAGTGGGGAGGAAGGGTGAAGGACCCCTCGACATCTGGCTACCTAGAGTCCTCCTCTAACAACCCCCCAACCTTCCCTCACTCTCTCTCAACTCCCCCCCCCCCCCACTTCACTCCAGGAGCAATAACATGAACCTAACCCATCCCCTCCCGTTCCCACCGTGTAACATAGTCTTGCAAGGGGGACCATATCCGCTGGTACTCCTCCAATCTACCCTTATTGAGTGCTACTCCTCTCTCCAGTTCCATAATACATACCACCTTCTCATACCACTCCAGCATACTGGGAGCCTCTACCCTTTTCCATTTCGCTGCAATGGCTAACCGAGCCGCCAGATACAAGAAACTGGTCAGCGACTGCTTATTCAAACACACCACAGGAGGGCCCTCCGTGTATCCCAGTAGCATAAGCGCAGGATCCTCCCCAAGGCCTCCCCCGTCACCTCCCAGCACACCCCCCGTACCCCCTCCCCCCCCAAAAGGACTGGACTTTATCACACTCCCATACCACATGCATCAGAGTCCCCGTCACAGGGCAACCCCGCCAACACTCAGCTGTATCTTTAAGGTGCATGGCATAGAGCCTACTGGGTGTGAGGTACATTCAAAATAGCCATTTATACTGAGTGTTCATATGCGCTAAGCAAATCAATATTTTAGGGGTATTGTTCCAGATTGTTTCCCAATGCTCCTCAGTCCACTCCCTCGCTAAATCCCTAGCCCACTCCCGCTGATATTGGTAGCAGCCCCGTGCCTCCCCTTGCAGCAACCTATATAACTGTGCCACCAACCCTGTCCCCTGCAGGGTCGTATAAAAAAAGACTCGAGCCAATGCGGTGGTCCCAGGAATCGAGCCCTATACATCGCCAGAAAATGTTCTATCTGAAGCAAGCAGAACACTTTCAGCGGCCAGCGATGACACCTGTCCAGCACTTCTTGCCGCGTCAGAAACCTATTCTCCACAATAAAATCCAGAACTTTTCCATACCATTCTCCATAAGCCAACGAAACCTACCTGGGTCCATTACATAAGGCAGGAACAACTCCCCCTGCTTCAAAAACACCAAGCACGATCCCGCCCCCTCAAAGGCCACCCGCCTGCAAACCTTCTGCCAGACCTCCAACGTCGGGCCCACCACAGGGTGCGTCCTCACCTCCTCCTTTCTACCCATGCCTCCGGAGAAGGCTACAGCCCCAACATGTTCCACCGACACCTGTGCCGCTTCCAGCCCAATCCAATGTTGATGTGTGAACTCTTTCCACCAATAATACACCATTCGTACTTGCGCTGCCCAGTAATATAACTTACAATTAGGTAGCGACAAGCCCCCTGCTGCTCTTGGAGCCATCAGCGTTTTTAGAGCTATCTGCCCTCGCTTCCCACACCAAATAAACTCTGCTATCATTCTGTTCAAATCCCTAAAAAAACACATCCGGAATACGACACGGCAGCATAAGAAACAAATACATAAGTCTCGGTAACACACTCATCTTTACCACGTTGATCCTCACCAGCAGGGAAGGTGTCAACGGTGCCCACGCATGTAGTTCCTCCCGGAGCCTCCTCAACAGCGTTGGAAAATGTAGCTGATACAATTGCGCCAGCTGCACTGGGATTCTCACCCCCAAATACCCCAGAGATTCCGTCTCCCACTTATAGGGGTAAGCCATCTCCAGGCCCCTCTGCATGCCCTCTGGAAGATGAAATGGGAGAAGGACCGACTTAGAAACATTCAGTTTATAACCCGAGACCTTGGCAAACTTCTGATATTCCCCTTGAAAAGCTGCTAGCGAGCCCTACAAATCAGATAAAAATAACAGTGTATCGTCCGCATATAGGGCCACCTTGTGTTCTACCCCACCCAGCCTTATACCGTGAATCTCTGAGTTCAACCGAATCACCTGCGCGAATGGCTCTAGCGAAAGTGCGAACAATAAGGGGGATAAAGGGCAGCCCTGATGCGTACCCCTGCCCAACACAAACCGCGATGTCAGTTGCCCATTAATCTGTAGCTTCGCCGCCGGCTGACTGTACAGCGCTCGGATCACCCGGAGGAAGCCCCCGCCGAAATTCAGGGCCCCCATAACCTGCAACAGGAAGGGCCACTTGACCCGATCAAAGGCCTTTTCGGCGTCCAGCGCTAGGAACGCAGTTGGCTGGCATTCCGTTTGCTCACAAAAGTGCGTTAGGCCTAACACCCTGCGCACATTGTCCGCCCCATTTCTCCCCGCTATGAAACCGGTCTGGTCTATATGAATGAGCTCCGGGACTATCGCGTTCAACCGGAGTGCATACACTTTAGCAAGCAATTTTGCGTCTGTATTGAGCAGTGAGATCGGCCTATAGGACTCTGGAAGACTGGGGTCCTTCCCTTTCTTGTGTATCACCGTTACATGCGCTTCCAAGAAGGACTCGGGTACCTTACCAGTCTCTTGAACCACATTGAAGACCCTGCTCAGAAGCGGCCCTAACCTCTCGCAGTAGGCCTTATAAAACTCAGGTGGGAACCCATCGGGTCCTGCCGCCTTATGAAAGGGCAAACTTTGAATGGCCCATCCTACCTCCTCTACCGATACTGGAGCATCCATCACCCACCTCTGCTCCTCCGTCAGCACCTGGGCAACCTTCCCCCGCAAATAATCCACCACCGTCTCACCTACCTCCCCAAATTCCGACTAATACAAGTCCGTATAAAATTTCACAAACACTTCTTCAATGTCACTTTGGTCCTGCCTCATCTGGCCCTGATCATCCCTAATCTGCAAAATGACATTCTGTTCTCTCTTCCGTTTCAGTTGGTACGCCAATAGCCAGTCAATCTTCCCTCCCCTGGCATAGAATGTACAGTTGGGTCCGCTGGGCCAGCACCTCAATCTCCTCCCTCAAAAAACTCTGCAGCTCCCCTCTTTTCACCACCAACAGCCTGGCGGTCTCCCCGGAGGAAGTCCGTGCCAACTCCGCCTCCAAAGACTTAATTTCTGCCTCTAACATCTGTTTGTGTTTGCCCCTTTCTTTTTTCCGCCGCGCCCCCCATTCAATAAAGAAACCCCGCAATACTGCCTTTAAAGCATCCCATAGGACCAGGGGTGACATTTCTGCAGTGTCGTTATGAAGCACATAATCCTCTATCGCCCTCAATACCTCCTTGTCCCCTCCCCCTTTCACCACCAGCGACAAATTTAAACGCCAACTCGCGCCAGAATTCCTCACTCCATCCGCTACCCTCAACCATAAGTGTATCGGCGCATGGTCCGACCACGTGATACTACCAATTTCACAGCAACTCACCCGGGGGCAAGCCGCTCTCTCCCCTAGAAAATGATCAATCCGCGAATAAGACCCATGCGCTGCGGAATAGCACGTATAGCCTTTTGCTCCAGGGTTCCTCCATCTCCAGACATCCACCAATTTGGTCTTTCCCAGAAGCAATCTCAGGGCTATCCCCCCACTCCCTCGATCACCCTGTAATAGGCGATCCGCATTCCGGTCTACCACCGCATTGAAATCTCCCCCATAAATGATTGGGTAGGTGGTCCAGTTACTAAGCTTTTTAAATAACTGTGCTAGAAATCACTTCTGCCCTGTATTGGGGGCATATACGCTGACCAAGCATATCTGCAAGCCTGGTAATTGCAGTTCCACCGCAACCCCCCTCCCCTGCGTATCTCTCCACTGACGTTGGACTTGGAACTGAAGGCCCCGACTTATTACCACCGCCACCCCCGCCCTATTAGACTTCCCAGGGGAGTGAAGTAGCGCTGCCGCCCACCGAACATGTAATCTTCCTATGTCTCCTCTAGTCAAGTGGGTCTCCTGCAGCAAATAAATGTCCGCGGAGTAGCTCAGCAGCTCCTGCATCACCAATCTCCTCCTCCGGGGTGTTTGCATCCCTTGGACATTTAAAGAAGTGATCTTAACACTCATTACCCCGTGTCATACGTCCCTTTTCTCACCACTTCCCCCACTCCCCAGACTCCCCCTCCCGGTCTGGTGTAAGCGCCCAGGATGATCCGCTCCCCCCAAAAAAACATCCCAACCCAAACAGAACCAAACAACATAAACCTGGATCCATCTTTGGGGGTACTCTCCAGGGAGTGCCAGCGAGCCTGCCCCACCGAAGTGGGGGGTCTCCTGCGGCACACCCACCGCACCTGGCATCCCCCCGCGATAATGCTGGCCTATCCCCCCGCTGGTGACCAGGGAGCCCTAACGTGATCCCTGTCACTCTCTCCCAGTCCAGGGTCCGCCGCACAGGTCACATAGCCTCGGCGTAAACTCCCTCCCCAGTCCCATCCGCCCCCATAACCCCTTCCCCATCTCCCTCTAACAATTATGATAACCACGTTGCAACACTACCCAGCACAATGCACATTTCAAATACCACTCTCAGTCCGGCACAGACACTGCGGCTCCGGTGTCCTCTTCATCACTCTGTGCAAAAGTCTCCACCACTCTCCTATGATTCCTCTCGTAGCTTTTCATGAGGCCCTTAGCGTTAAAGTTCCAGAGCCTCCCTCCTGCCGAACGCTGCCTCTCTCCTCCAAACGGGGGATCATCCGGAAAGTGCAGCTGTAAGAATTATTTTGCCTTGCTCAGCTCGTCAAAGAAGATCCGCTCCCCCTTCCAGTCCACCCGCAACCGTGCCAGGTACAGCAAGGCCTGAGGAATTTTGTGATTGGCCAAGCGCTTCTTCACCTCTCTAAAGGATTGCCTTTTTTTATCCAGCTCAGCACTATAGTCCTGGAAAATCCACACCTTAGCATTCCGGTAGGGAACCGCTCCCAGTTTCCGCACCTGTCGCAAGATCCAGTCCCGAAGCCTAAAGTTCAAAATCTTCACCAGCAGCGGCCTTGGTCTGTCCCGAGCGAAGCCCCTGCCCCAGGGACTCTATGCGCCCACTCCACCACCAGTCCTGGGGGAGGGGAGGATCCTGAAACCAGCTTTGCAGCAAGAGCTCCATGTGCTCCGGCGTGGCTGACTCTTCCTCGCCCTCTGGGAGGCCCAAAATCCTCAGATTTGAGCTCCGCGACCGATTTTCCAGATCATCCACCTTGGCCCATAATCTCTCAAGCTGCTCCACATGATTAGCATCATCCCTTTTGAGCATCTGCACTTCATCCTCCACATCAGAGATCCGCTGTTCCGCTTGCTGAATTCTACCCACTGCTGCCTGCAGATCCGCGTACACCGCCTGCAGTTCACCCTGGATGGTGGACAATCTCCCAGCCAGGACTGTGCTACTGTCTTTGATTGCTGCCAGCACTATAGCCGTCTCAGGGGCCACCGCCTCTGGCCCCCTCAAGTCCGACTCGCTCATCTCCGTTCTCCCCAGCGTGCTTGGGCCTACCGCCATCCTTGGGTCGCCGCCATCTTGCCCCGTCAGGCATTCACACTTGACAAGAACAATCCAGCAGCATACAGACCCATCTTCAGCATACCACTTTTAGCAAAAATAATCGAAAAAACTGTACAGCACCAATTACAAGATGATATAGACAACCAAGCTCCCCTGGACAACAATCAACACGGGTACTGCCCCAACCACGGGGTAGAAACTCTTCTGATATACCTCTTCGACAGCGTCCTCCGCATCATAGATAACACCAAGAAAGGCATACTCATGATATTCATTGACATCTCATCTGCATTTGACACAGTTAACCAGAAGACTCTATTGGATAGACTACAGAACATCGGTCTACATGGTGCCACCCTGAATTGGTTCCATTCATACCTAACCGACAGACAAATACAGGTCAAAATAGGACACAACACATCTCGACGCATAAAAGTCAAACAAGGAGTGCCACAGGGATCGGCCCTTTCAGCCCTCTTGTTCAACCTATACATCCAGCCAATATGTGCCATCATGAAAGAGCACCACATACATTATGCAATCTATGCAGATGACATCATGATCTACACACCCATCTCAGTCGACAACCCGGACTACACCAACATAACAAACTGCCTCACCCAAATGGCAAACTGGCTTCAGGAAAACAACCTATCTATCAACTACAGCAAGACGGAGGCACTGATCATCACACGAAACCCGGCCTTTATCCCCCCACCCGATATCAAGATAAGAGATGCACTCATACCCATAAAATCAGAAGTTAAGTACCTCGGAGTCATCCTGGACAAAGAACTTAACCTCCAAGCACACATAGGCAGAGCAACCAAAACTGCATACCAAAGAATGCGACTCATCAGAAGACTCAAGCCCCTCCTCGACCCAGAGCACTTTTGCACCGTTTGCCAGGCATTGATAACCCCTCTACTAGACTTCTGCAATCCAATATACACCGGGCTACCAAAGCAGACCCTCAGATCACTACAACTGGCCCAAAACACAGCTGCCCGGATAATAGCCGGTACTACAAGACACGATCACATCACACCCATACTGAAAGAACTGCACTGGCTCCCAATCATCTCACGCATCAAATACAAGACTATCATAAACATATTCAAGATCAAACACTCCTCCGCCATAAGCCTACACACACTCATATAACCCGACACAAGCACACGGCCAAGAAGAAGAGGCACCTCCAATCGGGTTAACACCCCAAAAGACTTCACCAAGACCCGCAAAGACACCGCACAATGAGCAATCTCCCTGGCTGCTCTATCCATATGGAACTCCCTCCCAGATGATCTGAGACAAACCACAGAAATCAAGGACTTCTGAAAACAGCTGAAGACAATCCTGTTCATCGATTACTATGGACATACCCCCTGAACCAGCATACAAGTCAGATCATCAAACCCCCTCCCCCCCCCACCACCCCAAGACTGTATATAAGACTGTACAATAGCTCATGATGTATAATAGCACACTATATAGATAAACCAAATCTAATCACATCCCCGCCAACACATACACACCACTCTGTATACTGCATGAAAACATTTGCCCCCTTGATTGTTTGCCGTGAAAACCGCTTTGATTGAATGATAAGGCGGTATATAAATACCATTAAATAAATAAATAAATACATTCAGTCATCGTAGGCTGCCGGGACATTCTCGCCGCTCTGGGAGCACTCATTTGACTTTTGCTGGGCTTTTTCCCCTCCGTTTTCGCCGCCATCCTGCACACTACCGCCGATCGCTTTATCCGGGGCAATTACTGCAATTTTATAAGCACTCTGAGCTCCGGGACTGGGGAGAGCCTCCGCCGCACGTCTCACCCTTAGCTCCACATCACGTGACCTCACAGATCATTTTAATTACTTTTATAGTTATACAGCCCAGTGAACTATCTGCATGTGTCTTTAGCTTGCTTTATTATGGCTAGTTGATACACTTTTTTACTCCTAACTAATTCATATACAGTCCTTTTGTCCTACCTACTGTACCCAAATGTAACACTCCTTGAGGTACTCCTGAGAAAGGTGCAAGTTAAATCCCAAATCTTTTTCCTTCCCCTTAGCCTTGACTTCATGGGCCACCAGTGGTCACCAGGGAGTTTTGAAAAAGAGGAAGGGACATTTTACATGACCTTGCGGCTTCTTTAACCATGCTTTCTCAGAAGTATCACCAGCCACATTAGCCCGGTGATGTCCCCAGGAGAAATACAGCTACACTTATTGAGGTTCTGCTAGTTTTCCCACAGGAACACATGCTGTCTCACTGATTACCATGGCAATGAGCTGCTCTGCATACACTTATTAAGGGAACTAAAAATAACACATGAAATCTTGTGATAATCACAAATTTGGCATAGCATTCCAGAATGCCGTGTGTTATGCTTTTCACCAAGTGATAAAGGTGTTAATATGTTTTTTTTAAATAGGCCTCTAAATATAAAAGATCAAAGAGAGGGTAAGTCTCAAAAACATTTCTGTGCATTAAAGCTGTTTACCAATGCAGATTTAACAAGTTTTTATACCACCTTATCATAGAATCAAAGCAGTTTACAATATAACTCAAACCAGTACAGAGAACTCGTGTTGTAAATGTGGGCGGAGGTGACATGCAGGAGATGCTCAGGAGCATAACTATTCCGGAGCATACATTTATTTACAGTTAAACATATGTACATTGGTTAAATTATATCTGGACATGTGTTATGAAAGGGGAGGGCTAGGTGTATTCTCTTAAGTAGTTGGAGAATAGGAAGGTTTTGAGTTGTTTTCTAAAATCCTTTAGGTCTGAGGTTGTCCTTACTTTCTCTGACAGTGAGTTCCAGATGGCAGATGCTGCTAGTGAGAATGCCTTCTTCGCTGTGCACTTGTTAACTTTGGAGTATAAGTTAGGCAATGAAATTGTGTCTCTAGTGCTCTTACTCTTAGGTCTGTTGTTTGATCTTGTGCATTTCAGATCCTGTAGAGTTTTGGCTGACATGCCATTTCTGATCTTGAAGATGGTCAAGGCTGCCTTGTATTTGGCTCGTGAGGTGAATGGTAGCCAATGTAGCTGACACAAGAGGGGCATTATGTGATCATGTTTGGCTGACCCTGTGATGGAGCGGGCAGCAGTGTTCTGGGCTAATTGCAATGGGTGGGTAGTTTGAGCTGGAAGTCCTTGGAAAAGGGCATTACAGTAGTCCATAATGGGGGTAATGACTGCTTGGCAGACTGTACGGAAGTGTTCCTGACTGATGAGGGGTTTTAGTCTTCAGATGATAGCCAGTTTGTGGAAAACATTTCTGGAGGTCCTGTTGATGTGTGCTTGTAGGTTTAGGAATCGGTCAAGGGTGACGCCAAGGTAGCGTACTTCCTCTTTTACTGTACTTGCTTGAATCTGAAAGGATGATTTTTTGAAGTTGACTTGGAGGTTTTTGGTAGAAAGCCAGTTGCTCATCTCTTGAAGACATCTTGTTGTTGCTACATAGTATGGCGAGTTGAGGTGGATTGGGGAATAAACCATGATGCCGTCTGCATAGATGGTTTAGTGGATCTTGTGCTGCTTGAAGATACTGCAGACTGTCTGTATATATATGTTGAAGAGGAGGGCAGACAGAGAGGACCCTTGTGGGACTCCCTGTGTTCTATTCAATGGAGAGGAGGTGTTGATCTGAATTTAATCTTTTGTTGTCTGTCACTGAGATAGGATTGAAACCAGTTGAGTGTGATGTTCTGGAGCCCAATGTTAGCTAGTTGGTTGAGCAGAATTCTGTGTGATACAGTGTCGAAGGCTGAGGAGATATCAACAAAGATAAGCAGGAATCCAGTTTTTATACTGTCAATTCCTCTGAGGAGGATACCAAATAGATGGGTGAGGAGGATTTCAACACTGTGGTAAGGACGAAAGCCATGTTGATGTGGATCTAGAGGAGCAGGTAAGTCAATGTGGTCTTTTAGTTGTCTCTGAACTACTCTTTCAATTATCTTGGATAGAAAGGGAAGGCTGGAGATTGGGTGGTAAGATGCAGGGTCTGAACTGTTTGTTGAGGTGTGTTTTTGGATGGGGCGGATGGCATATTGTTTGAGAGCAGGGTGAATGTAGCCTTGAGACAGAGACCTGCTTATAATATTGTGGATGCAGTAGACAACCTCTTCCTTGACTGATTTGATCCATAGTACCAGGCAGGGGTCTGTGGGCACTGTACAGTTCAGTGGAGCAATAGTACGGAGAATTTAGTCTGTGGTGGGAATATGAAATTCACACCATTTGTGTGTGATGTTAGGTTCTACATTTGAGGTGTGGTAGGTATTTTGGGACAACACCTTCAAGAGTGGTTTGTCCTTGATGATGAGGAAATCAGCAAAGCTTTAAGGCTGAATCATGTCTTCTTCCTTGTGGGATGTATCTTTTGTAAGGGTGCGGATGATTTCAAAAAGTTCTCTGGGCTTGTTACAGGATTTTAGTTAGAATAAGGTTGGTGAGGTATTCTTGCTTTTGCTTGTTGATTAGGTTGTTTTACTTTCTTTGCCTTGTTTAGTATTGGCTTGCCTGAATTGTGACCAGTCGTGTCTCCATTTTCGTTATGTTGAAGTTTTCTTTTTGTTTATCTTATGTCAGAGTACCAAGGGGCTGATTTGGGTCTCACCTGTTTATAATTATGGTTTGGGTGGTTTGGGCTTTCACTGCTGCACTGATGGTGATGTTCCATGTTTTTATTGCTTCATCCAAGTTTGAGAAGTCTTGGAAGAGGCTGTGGAGGGTATCATTGAGGAATTGGTCTTTGTTGAACCCTTTAAATCTTCTTCCAGGGTGAGGTGTTTTCTGTGGTCCTACTTGTTGAGTAAGATGAATCTTGAAGTGTATGGCATGGAGATAAGACCAGGTTATTGGTGTTATTGTGTTCTGTTTTTTGGGGCAAAGATGAGGTCAAGGGCATTTATAGAATTCCCACCCAATAAGCATATATGTTTTTGTATGTTACAGCCTGGGGACCGAACATAGATTTTCTTGGGGGTGGAAGTGGGCAAGGGTTTGCAATTACATGCTTACTTTTCTAAATTCGATTCTAGGGGGGGGGGGGTCACTTTAAAAGGCTTAAATGTGATTTGACATCTGAAAATGTGCATGCATACATTCAGGACAGCCACACATATTCAAAAGATAGCTAAAACCTGTCATTTCTTTCTCTATAACATTGGCAAAATGTGTCCCTTCCTTTCTGAACACATTATTAAGACCCTTATCTAATCTCTAGTCACCTCCCGTCTAGACTATTGCAACGTCCTCTTCGCTGGTCTTCCTCTGAATCATCTCTCCCCACTTCCATCTGTTAAAAAGTCAGATGCATGGCTAATCTTCTGTCAGTGTCGCTATGCTCATGTTACCCCTTTTCTAAAATTACTTCATTGGCTCCCTATCCATTTCCAAATTTAGTTCAAACTTCTAAGTGCCTTCATTCAGCTGCAACTCACTACCTTTCCTCTCATATCTCCCTACACCCCTCCTTGGGAACACCATTCATCTGGCATATCCCTTCTATCTGTGCCCTTCTCTTCCACTGCCAACTCTTAAATCCAGACTAAAAACTCACCCTTAGTCTCCTGATCAGCTACTATGTGTTTCCTTACCATTCTCTTAGATATATCCTAGTCAAAATCCTGATCCCTCTCTGACTTTCTTCACTTCAAAGTCATGCTTGCCTCCTTCCAGTCAGCCTTAGCACTCGCCAAGCAAAACTACTTTGTCCATCTGACTAACTCTTGCCACTGACCACCACCTTCTCTTCTCAACTCTTGCCTCTCTCTTCAAGGTGTCTCCCCCTAAGACCCCTCCTTCTCTTTCTGCCCAAATCCCAGCTGACTATTTCCATGACAAATTCCACAAAATTACACTCTAATTCCCCACTAGATGAGCTTTATTCCCTCTTCCCCCATCTCAATACCAACTTTCCCCCTCAATCTGTTCCACTCCCTTACCCACACATCTCCTAACTCCATTTCATCCTCTGTCATCCCTTCCATCTCACGTATTCTCAACCTCTTGCTCTCCACTTCTACTATCCCTGCAGTCTTCAAGCATGCTGTGGCCACACTTCACCTCAAGAAACCTTCACTTGACCCTAGATGTCCTTCTAATTATTGATTCATCTTCCTTCTTTCCTTCGTTTCCAAACTTCTTAAGTGTGTAATCCTCTGCTGTTGTCTCAAAATTTTTTCCTCTCAAGCCCTGCTGGATCCACTTCAATCTAGCTTTTGTATCTTACATTCTACTAAGACGGCACTTGCCAAAGTCTCCAGCGACTTGTTTCTGGCTAAATCCAAGGGCTTCAACCTTCCTGATCTTTCTGCTGCTTTTGATACTGTTGATCACCACCTTCTCCTTAACATATTGTCCTTGCTTGGCTTTAGGGGCTCTGTGCTGTCCTGTCCTGACTCTCTTCTTTTCTCTCCCATCACCCTTTCAGTGTTTGTTCTGGTGGTTCCTCCTCTACTGTTATCCCACTCTCAGTTGATATGCCCCAAGGGTCTGTTCTGAGGCCTCTTCTTTTCTCTTTCTGCACCCTAATCCCTTGGTGGTCTCATCTCCTCCCATGGATTTCAGTATCATTTTTATGCCAATGAGTCTCAGATCTATCTTTCTACACCTGATATTTCTCCAACACTCCAGGTCCGCATATCTGCCTGTCTGACATTGCCTCCTGGATGTCTCACCGTTGTTTGAAATTAAACCTGGCCAAAACTGAATTTCTTATTTTTCCCCTGAAACCTTCCAAAGACGTGGAAGCTGCAAAACTAGAGGGCATAACATGAAGCTGCAAGGTGGTAAATTGAAAGGCAAAGTCAGGAAATATTTTTTCACTGAAAGGGTTGTGGATGCTTGGAATGCTGTCCCGATGGAAGTGGTGGGGGCAAACACAGTGATGGAATTCAAAACAGCATGGGACAAGCACAGGATAAAACAAAATAAACTGAACCATCTAACTTCTCAACAAATAGGGGTGTCCTACATGGAGTGGTGGGTCCACCCTTAAACAAAGACATGGGGAGGGGTGGCCTGCACAGAGCGACAGGTGCACCTACTTTTGCCGTATTGCTGGGCAGACTGGATGGACCATGCTGGTCTTTATCTGCCGTCATTTACTATGTTACTATGTTCCTCCCCCTTCCTCCTTTATCTCTGTAGATAACTATTTTACTTCCTGTTTCCTCAGCCCATAAACGTGGTATCATCTTTGACTCCTCCCTCTCCTTCTCCTCACATATCCAACAGATAGCTAAAACCTGTCATTTCTTTCTCTAGAACATTAACAAAATTGGCCCCTTCCTTTCTGAACACACTACTAAAACACTTGTCCACTCTCTAATTACTTGACTATTGCAGCCGCCTCCTTGCTGGTCTCCCTCGGAGTCACCTCTCTCCCTTTCAATCTGTTCAGAACTCTGCGTGACTAATCTTTCAGCAGCCTTAATATACTCTTATAATCCCGCTTCTGAAATCACTTCGTTGATTTCCCTTCACTTTCCATACCCAATTCAAACGTCGTCTTCTGACCTATAAATATATCCACCTCATTACCTTTCCTCTCTCCTCTTTCCCTACACCCCTCCTTGTGAACTCTGCTCTTCTACTGGCTTACTTCTCTCTTTGATCTCTTCTTCCACTGCCAATGCCAGATGATCATCTTTTCACCTTGCTGCTCCTTATGCCTGGAACAAACTTTCTGGGTCTGTATGTCAGGCTTCATCTCTGCTCCTTTTCAAATCCACGCTAAAGGCTCATCTCTGAGGCTACTTTTGGATCCTGATCCCTTTTTCTTTGTGTATCCTTATCCTTGCCCTTTCCTGTTCTGCCCTTATTCTTCTCTTGTTTTGTCTGTCTTAATTAGATTGTAAGCTCTGAAGAGCAGGGACCATCTTTGTCTGTACAGTGCTGCCTATGCCTTGTAGCACGATATAGATGATTGGTAGTAAGTAGTTGTCTGTCTTGATGGTTGTGTTGTCTATCTTGACTAGACTGTAAGTTCTTATGAGCAGGGAGTGTCTTTTACATGTCTCTGTACAGCACTGGGTATGCTTTATAGCGCTATTCAAATGATAAGACACAGTAGTAGGCGTAGTAGAGGGCATGGGTGAGACGAGGATGTCTGTGACCGCATCCATGTTTAGAGCTGCTCCAGGCAGGACTAGGAATCAGGAAAGTGCTTTTTTCAACCCTAAACATCTGGAGAGTGCAAAGAAGATAGCACTCCACCACCGGTACTCTCCACAATCAATATGCTATTTTTAGTGTACTTGATAAATCTCTGTGTTTGTACCACCCCTGCATGTGTCATAGACGTTCATTGTCTTGGAAATTCTCCCGGAAACCTCTGTGTAGACTGCCCTATAGACATCCATATCAGACACGTCTACGTTTGTGGAATCATGCCCGAATATGGATATGCCTGCATTTTTTTAAAGACATTCTGGAATGGACACCCCAGATTGTATTTACATGTTCTTTGTAAAATGTGCCTTCACATGTATAAAAAACCTGTACTTGCAAAAGATCAGATGTAAATTGAAATGCATAATTTCCCTAGGGTAATATTCAAAACAGAAGTGCATCCATACTTTCATATTGAAAATACAGCAAACTCCACAAAGAGAAAAGTATGTGGAGGAAAAGTATGTGAATCACATTGAGAAGGGAGAAGATTTTCAAGAACCAAAAAATGCAGTCAGAGACTAAGAAAATGTGGCAAATGAACCAATCCAAGACTTTGAAAGTTAAGACAGAGCTGGAGTATTGGTTCAACGTAACCTAATTTTAATTAAAACATTTACAGCACTAGCATATAAAAATAAAAAAGGGAAATTAAACAGGAAAGCAAAGGGTGAAGCTTCACAGACGTATAAGCAAAAAATATACCAAAACACCAGAGGAATTGGAAAAAAATCCCCTGTTCAGTCTTCTCATTAAGTCCATTGGATTCAGTAGTATTCAGTTTGAATATCCGGTGTTGTTCCTGCTGTAATAATGTCTTCCCTCGATCACCTGCTCTAACATTAGAGAGGGCAAGATCGATCACTGAAAAATGAAGGACTGTAAATATGTGTGGATACTGGATACAATGTTTCACTAGAGGTAAATCTTCTCTAGACTTAGACAGGCTATATTTGTGTTCAGACATACGGACTTTAAAAGGTTGGGTGGTTTTACCCACATAGAACTTGCAGCAGGGACAGCGAATAATATACCATATAGGAAGAAATACATGAAGTCGACCATATCAAACAGTAAGCATGCCCATTAATATTTATAGCTGATCCTTCTTCCATAATGTTACAGTAAACATATTTGACACAACAAAACTGACCCACTGTTATGGCTGTGGCAAATGTTTACTGTAAAATTATGGATCGGCTATAAATATTAATGGGTGTTCTTACTGTTTGAAATAGTCAACTTCATGCACCTCCTCCTATGTGCTGAAGCATTATTATTATATGCTGTGATTATTATTTGGTATTACCATAGTTGTATATTTCCATTTAGGGCAGAGACGTATGCAAGGTCAGTTGTAAGCTGTCCCACAGCAGTATGAAGCGGAGTCTCTTGACGTCTAATGTGTTTTATGGTGAACTGAGGAGCTATTTATGGCCTAATAATTAAAAAGATAAAATTTACCTGATGGTAAAGCGCTTTGCCATTAATTGGTGGTTTATATTTGCTTAAGGTCTTGGGAGGGTTTTTTTTTAAGACCAATGATGCAATTTATTCAGTTATCCCTATGGTAATTTTGTTGCCACACAGAGGGATATACTGTTGCCGTGAGGTTTTTTTCCTCCCATTATATTTTGAGATATCAATTTCTGCTAAGTTCCCTTTTTATTTAAATCCTATTGGTTTGGATTGTGATATGATTTATAGGTTATTATATATATGTATATATAGTATTATTTCCCTTAGTGCATGTTTTTTTGGTGTGATTGATGTACAACACTGACCCGTTTGAAGAAACTGCCCTGAAAGTATGCATCTACTGTTACCTGTGTGCAAAGTTATAAAATTGGCTTCAAAAAGAATGTTAACCAGAGGAAATTCCATGTCCCTGCATTTCAGGTACACAATTATAGATAAATGGCACAGCATATTATATGAGAGTCATGAAGTGTAGAATTATTCATCTTAAGGAAAAATACATGGCCTAGGTGGATTATGCCTAGCTTTACGAGAAAAACAAGGTACAACATAAAATATGGCACTAACTGCAAGAGATGATTATATACCTGACTAGAATGATCTTACAACTGTTTCACAAGGACATCATTGGTGGCAATATTGATGAAAAGGCTATTAGGGGCCTTTGGAGTCATTCAGGCCAATGAAGATTTATTTCATTGTTGTTCAAATATTCAAGCTTCATAGCATCCTAGACACAGCAGGAGAGAAACAAGGCACCGTAATTGTCATTCTCCTGACAAAAGCCTTAGCTTTAAAATACCATTGTTGCATTACATTTTTATTAGACAGAAGAAATTGTTATGATGTTTAAAATGGTGGTACAATGGCTATATTAAAACCCTCAAGTAGCTTCCCCCATCCCCCCCCCCCCCCCAGCAGTTTCTTCCTGCTCGTTTATGCTTCCAGTTCAGCTGGAAACTGATTTGGGATGTGGTACCATCATGAACCTTCATGTGCAACTACCTGAATATTTTGTCCCCTATGTAATATTTTACTCACCTCCATCATACCTAATCTGGTCATTTTAGTGTCAGCCGTGGGCCAGAAGCTGTTCTCCAGGGCGCTTTGTAGAAAACCGTAATCCATGGGTTCTGAATACAGCCACCAGGCATCACCCTTAATCAACAGGACGTACATGAGAAGACATTTTGGTTTATTTTCTGCTCATTTTCTGATTTATCCCAATTTAGATATTTTTCAATTCATTTGAAACTTTTTTGTTAATAAAAGGTTTTAGGGGTATGTTTACTAATCAACAGTAGCGGCTTCCATGTGATATCGGAGCTGCAGCCCCATTGAGTTTTAAAATCGCTGTTCCCAACAAGTAAATCTATGCCTAATCTCCCTGTTTTCCCTGACACGCAAGACTCTTGAACCCCTTTCCCAATCTAACCCGTGATAGGCAAGGCCCATGATAAGCAAGACCCCCCTAGCCCCTTGATGCCCTCTGATCCTAACCCGTCCCCCCTTATTTTATTTGGCAGTTTAATGTGAAGCAATATCACCAGAAGGCAACTGCTGGGGGGTCAGAGCCCCCATTTTAAATCTAGGGACTTGATGGAGCAAGAACAACTGCAGATTGCTCCTGTCTCCATTAGACACTACAGGACAGAGGTTTGTTTGTTTTTTTCTGTTCGGGGGATCTTGCCCATTGGGGGATGGGATCAGGGGGCTTGGAAGCTGTTACCTATGAGAGCTAGGATCATGGGAATCTTGCCATTCGGGAAGGGGGGTGCTGTCTTTCCTGTGGTGGGGGGAGTGTTATTGGGGAGGATCATAGATCTTGATGGGATAGATTGGGGATTTTGGGATGTCAAGAGATCGAACGTGAGTTTTGTATGTGCTCTTTATCTGCACTAGTGTGTGCCTTGGGAAAAGTGCAAAAGCTGATGTGGAAAATTTAACATGCACGTGTATTCCCCCTGGTAAATTAAGGAATACATGCCTATATGTTAGGTCCTCCCCAAACTACACCGCTTTAAAAGCTGTACGTCCTGGTCATCTCCAGATGTAAACAGTGGCTTTCTAAAATTGCTGTTTCACACATAGCGTATTTACAGGGGTAAAGGCCTATATTTACTCATATTGATGTTTCAGAAGCACAGGCCATACGTTTATGGGCTACCACTTGTACTTGGCTAATTTTGTAAACCTGCAAGAGCATCTTATTTTATGTATATACTCATTTGCACATATACATCCACATTTCATGCATGACAATGGCAACTGAGGTATCTAAAATCAGCTCCTTTTATATATGATTACATTTCCTCCACGATTCATAACATGGTTGAATAACTCTGAATGCATCGAGAGAATCATGATCTTTTGTTTTGCTTCTGAATTCTTGCCAAATTCTAATAAAATTGCCTGATAAATTTGTAATTGAGTTACATTTCATCTCTGGATTACTGATTGAGGTAATTGGGTATGATTGACCAGATGGTCTTCTCATCATAAACAAATATCATCCACCATGGATGATATAACACTAAGGATATATTTCCTCCGAAACAGCCACGTGTAACCATGATTGACACTTGGTAATAAATCCCAAATGAACAGTGGTGGGTAATGGTATCGTTTATTGCTAGTGATTCAGTAGATGCATTGCTAGGAGCAGCAGTGGCGTAACACATATTCTTTAAATATGTATATTTTATGAATTCAAATGCACTTTGATTCATAATTGTGTGTAAATAGTAGACTATATTTTTTTGGGATAGTCCTACTGAGAATTAGTAGATGCAAAGCAGTGTTAAACTATAGAATAGCCATAGCATAGCAATGGTAGTATCAAGCTTCCTAAATTGCATTGCCAGTGTGCTTCAACCCCATTTTGGACAGACCACTGCTGGAGTGATGCAAGAACCGCTAACTAGTTTTAACACAAATTTTTTAACCTCTGTGTTAATTGTGACAGAATTAAAAATGGCACGGAACAGACACAGTGGATCCCTTTACAGCAACAGGATAAAATCAACATGAACTTAACTAATTTCTCAACATACAGGGGTGTCCTACACAGAGCGGTGGGTTCACCCCTAAAACAAAGACATGGGGAGGGGTGGCCTGCACGGAGCGGCAGGTGCACCTACTCTTGCCATCTTACTGGGCAGACTAGATGGACCGTACTGGTCTTTATCTGCCGTCATTTACTATGTTACTATAGGTTACTATGAATGCACTGCAGAATAAGCGTACAATGGTGTGACAGTGCACTTGGGAACCTTTGCACATGTAGGGGATAATTTCATAACCCACTATGTCAGTGGTTCCCAAACTTGGTGTCAGGACCCCAAATGGGGTTACTTCATCAGTGGATGGTGACAGAGAAACATAGCCATTTCCACTTCTTTTTGGACTTTTACTGTGGCTATTGCCAAGTAGAGGCTGTCACCAGTTAGCATATGGATTGTGAGCCAGTGAACATTTACAGCCCCTTGTCCCTCCTGCTAGACTGAAAACCCTGGCTGAGTACTGGGGTCTGGAAGTACACATTGCACACTGACACAAGGGGCCCTGTGCTGACTGCTGCTGCAGTTACAACTACTGCTTCTGCCACCTTCCTGCTTTACATGACTGGAGGGAGGGAAAGAAGGCTGGAGATCTGCCAATTTGATTTCATCATCTGGGGTCGTGTGAATTTTCAATTGTTAAAATGGGGTCATACAAGATAAAAGTTTGAAAAGCATTGCCTACACAGTTAGTGCGTTGCTATGTGCGAATGCAGGGCCTATTCTATAAAGTACAAATATGCTCTACTTTGTAGAGTAGGAGCGTACTGATGTGCCTGAACCAAGTCGTGGCAATTACGCCTGTCTTAGAGCAGGTGTAAATGGCTATGCTTAGATCACTCAACAACATAGATAAGTTATACTATTTTATAACTTACATGTGTAAATTTAGGCCTCACCTAATCGCTAACAAAGCCCCTTCTGTGTACCCCCCAACTGAAAGTATGCGCAGTGGAACTTATGCATGCTTACAGAATAATGACTGCCTAAAGCAGGCACATAAATTCCAATTAGCATGCATAAATCCGTAGAATAGGGATTTATGTGCATAAATAGCATGTGTACCCTTTATAGAATCAGTTTCATACTGTCTCAATGTGATAATGTCCTTTTTTTGGATAAGAATGGGAAATGATAGATTTATTAAGATTATGCAGCTAAAGAGTATGTGCCTATTTGACTTTATAAAATAGGAACATAAATGTTTGACAATATGCATTAAATCTAAGCGCGATCAATTACACCACCTGCATGCCTGGTGTAAATGCCCATGCCTAGATTTTTCATATATTGCATGTAAAGCAGAGTAACTTATAATTTATGTGTGCACTCTACCAAAGCTCTGCGCATGTGCACGCCCACAGTGAAAGTGCATTCTATAACAGCATACTAAAGGACCTGCGTAAAGGCCCGTCTCTGCACACGAATCACTTAAAATTCCTGATTTACGCATGTAGCTGGCATGTAACTTTCCAGAGCTCCTTATAAAATTACCCCCTAAATGTAATATTTCTTATAGAATTATTGGTCCCAATATTCGGCAGTGGCGGCTAGCAACTGTAAAGCTGTGGGCTGTCGCTGAACTTAAAATTCACATATTCCAACTCGGGCCATATCCAACCCCGCATTGATTTTTCAGTCACTGCCCTGAGTTTCTGCAGTAAAAGGTAGGCCAGCCTTAAAGGTGCCTAACTTTCATGGTTTAAGGTAACCGGGTAGCAGCTGAATATTGCTGCTGTCCGGTTATCTTAGAAACATAGAAACATGAAAGCAGAAAAAGACCACATGGTATATCTAGTCTTCCCTTCCATATCAACCACTGCAACAGTCCCCTTTTTTCCTTAAGAGATCCTCTGTGTTTGTCCCATGCTTTTTTGAATTCAGATACTGTCCTCATCTCTACCACCTCCACTAGGAGACTATTACATGCATCTACCACTCTTTCCATAAAGAAATATTTCCGCATATTAATCCCGAGTCTATCCCCTTTCACTCTCATCCTATGTCCCCTCATAGCAGAGTTTGCTTTTAATCGAAAGAGGCTCTCCCCCTGTGCATTTATGTCATAGAGATATTTAAACGTCTCAATCATATCACCTCTAACCTGCCTTTCCTCTAAAGTATACATATTAAGCTTCTTAAGTCTGTCTTCATATGCTTTATAACTGAGACCACTAAACATTTTAGTAGCAACCCTCTGCACCGACTCCAACCTGTTTTATTTCCTTTTGAAGGTGCAGTCTCCAGAATTGCACACTATACTCCAAATGCAGTCACACCAAAGACATACAGAGGCACTATCACTTCCTTTTTTCTGCTGGCCATTCCTCTCCCTATACACCCAAGCATCCTTCTAGCTTTCACTGTCATCTTTTCTACCTGTTTAGCTACCTTAAGATCATCAGACACAATCATGCCCAGGTCCAGCTCTTCTTTTGTGAACAGAAGTACTTCACCCCCTATACTATATTGCTCCCTTGGATTGCTGCAGCCCAAATGCATGACCTTGCATTTTTTAACACTAAATCTCAGCTGCCAAATTCTAGACCATTCTTCCAGCTAAGTGAGATCCCTCCTCATGTTATCTGCACCTTCCTGGGTGTCTACTCTATTGCAGTTTTGGTATCATCCCCCAAAGAGGCAAACCTTATTTGACAGCCCTTCCGCAATATCACTAACAAAAATGTTAAAAAGAATCTGACCAAGGACAGATCCCTGCGGCACACCACTGGTAACCACCTCCTCCTCAAAGTGAGTTCCATTTACCTGTACCTTTTGCCGCCTCCCACTCAACCTATTTCTAACCCAAGCAGCAACTTTAGAGTCCATCCCTAGGGTGCTCAGTTTGTTTATAAGTTGCATGTGTGGAACAGTGTCAAAGGTTTTGCTGAAATCTAAATACACCACATCTAGTGCTCTCCCTCGGTCCAACTCCCTGGTCACCCAGTCAAAGAAATCAATCAGATTTGTCTGACAAGACCTGCCTCTGGTGAATCCATGCTGCCTGGGATCTGGTAATCTGTTGGACTCCAGAAATCTCACTATTTTCTCTTTCAACAGCGTTTCCAATAATTTACTGACCACAGAGTTTAGACTAACCGGCCTGTAGTTTTTAACCACATCCTTACTTCCGCTTTTGTGAAAAGGGACCACATGAGCCTCTCTCCAGTCCTCTGGTACCACTCCCGACTCCAAGGAGGCATTGAAAAGGTCTGTCAGTGGAGCTGCTAGATAGTCCCCAAGTTCCCTGGGTGCTGGCTCCACTCTGCCTCATAATACCCAGATACTAGCTGCATATCCCAGTCACCACAATTAACATGGTTAGCAGGTTTATTAACCATGTTCATTGCTCTGAATATTGTGCCCATAAGGTTTATATCTGCTGTGTTAGAGGGAGAACTTTCATATATTATCTTTAGTATAGCAAATGGGCCTAAATAATTGTATAAAGTCACCAAATGGGAAGTTAAAATTTTTTCTTTATTTCCAGGAGTATAGTAACGATTCAACGCTAAGCAGAGAGTAAAAAACAGCATTAAAAGATAACACTAAATGTTACCAGATGTCCCCGATTTTCAGGGCTTGTCCCCAATTTTAGAGCTATGTCCACGACTCCCACCTGTTTGGTAGCCTCCTGTTCCCAATTCCAGCAATATGGATAGAGGGGGTAGAAAAAAAAAATTCAATTTAGTGATTTGAATATGTCTGTTTTTAGAATTTATATTCATTATCATTATATTTTGCACAGTACAGGGGAAAGGCATCGCTGTTTATATTCCTCTGTGATTTACTATCTGCTTGGAAGTGATATTGCTCCTGTCATGGGATGAATGGAGAGGCAGGGTAGTGACTCCTCTTCTCTCCCCCATGAATTGTTGCTCAAACCTGGAACTAAAGTGTCACTTTCTCCCTCCCCCTTCCCACACATACTTTGGATATATGTCCCAGATTTGCCTGCAAAAAACCTGGTAGTCTTAGATAACACAGTTCGCTGGATCGGCACCCTCCATGCTCATGGTAGTACTGTACTTCACACTTAACGTAGATCTTTTGTGTATTAAACTTCTGATATAACAGAGGTTTATCTTAGCACATGAAGGGGGTATTTTACTAAAGGGCATTAGCTAACATCATGTGTCCTGGAGCACTGTGAAAGCGCATTGGGACACACTTTGACAGATAGCACTGGGCCATGGCACTTAATGTAGGATGATTTCAGCATTGATAACTTGAGTTAGGGGTGTGAATGGGTGGGGGTAAGGGCAGAGAGTAGGTGCGGTGTGCTCTGTGCAGTTAGCACTGGGTTCATACCATGTGCTAACTGCATTAGCACAGGATCACCTAACGCCACCTCAGTAGGTGGTGTTAGGTGCACCCGCACTAACACCACACTCACTATGGGACAGGGCTCCATGTTAAGTGCCAGGGAAAAGTTTCTTGTAAACTTTGTTTAACCACTTCAAAGTTCTCTGTACACCGCTTTGACCTCTGTGAAAAGTGGTATAAAAGTTCAGCCAAATAAATAAATGAAATGCATTCCACACCCCTGACAGCACAGAGGTGTTGCTTCTAACGTGCCATTGTTTTCAGAATTTTTCCCGGGTTAAGTGCAACACCAATCTGCTCCAAGAGGTAGTGAAGCCCTACATTAGGCTTAATACAGTTTATTCCAATGGCCTCTAAATGAAGACATCAACTTAAATCTCATGATAATAAATCCTGACCTATTCTTGTAGGCTTTAGAAAACCCATATATTTAAAAACATATTTTTTGCCTTTATTTTATTTATTTATTTATTTATTTAACATTTCTTCTATACTGCGCTATTTAGATCAGTGTGGTTTACATTCAACATCAACTATGCAAGGCAGGCGCGCTGCGTTGTATTTAGAATGAACGGGATGATCAACTTGATAAGACAGAATGACCCTGTTTGCTGTGAGAGATGGCAAGATCTGTAATTCTACTGGATTGTTTTCCTTTGTTTTCTGTAAGATAGGGAATAATAAAAAGATCCTTTTGGAAGAAAAATCCGTGAGATAGTTATTACCATGTATGAGCATGTTGTCCTGCATAAGGTGAGATTTTACTGGGAAGTGTAAGTTCTCTCTATGAAGTTTCTTTTCTTGGGAAGTGATATGTCCTCCCTGAGCGGTTCCCCTTTTGGATAGAGGAAGGTGTCAGCTTGGGAACTGTCTGGCCAACAGCTTTAGGAATAATGATGATGATTAAAAAAAAAAAGCTAAAAAATAAATCCAAAGGAAGCCTTCAAACCTAGGAATTTAAGCGGGGAATTTCTCTGTAGAAACATAAATATAGAATATGATGGCAGATGAGGGCCATAGAGCCTATCCAGTCTGCAGGTGCATAAAAACTAATAAGCTCTATAAACCCTGCCTCTCCCATGGAGATTCTTTGTGCTTGCCCTATGCTTTTTTTAAAGTCGGATACATTCTTGTCTCCACCACCACCACAGGGAGGCTATTCCATGCACACACCACTCTTTCCATAAAGAAATATTTCTTAGATACCTCATGAGTCTCTGCCTCTTCACCTTCATCCTATGCCTCCTCGATCCAGAGCTTCTCTTTAAGTAAGAGGCCTGCCTCCTGTGCATTGATAATGTAGGTATTTAAATGCCTCTATCATATCTCCCCTCTTCTGCTGTTGAAGCCTGCGGTAGCTGTATGTTGCAGATACACTCACGCTCTGTCTTAATTTTGTCCACTCCTGCATATTATGCACTTTCTGCAAATAGTGTAGAAAATCGCTGCATTATGAGCAGTTGCCCTGTGTTACCTGCTACCATATGCAGTGGTGTGCCTTGGGGATCTGTCCTTGGTTCGATTCTTTTTAACATCTTTGTTAGTGATATAGCGGAAGGGCTGTCGGGTAAGGTTTGCCTTTTTGCAGATGATACCAAAATCTGCAATAGGAAGGTGTAGATAACATGAGGAGGGGTCTAGCTAAGCTTGAAGAATGGTCTAGAATTTGGCAGCTGGGATTTAATGTTAAAAAATGCAAGGTCGTGCATTTGGGCTGCAGCAGTCCAAGGGAGCAATATAGTATAGGGGGTGAAGTACTTTTGTCCACTAAAGAAGAGCGGGACCGAGGCGTGGTTGTGTCTGATGATCTTAAAGTAGCTAAACAGGTAGAAAAGGTGACGGCAAAAGCTAGAAGTATGCTTGGGTGCATACGGAGAGGAATGGCTAGCAGAAAAAAGGAGGTGATAATGCCTCTGTATAAATCTTTGGTGGGACCTCATTTGGAGTATAGTGTGCAATTCTGGAGACTGCACCTTCAAAAGGATATAAACAGGATGGAGTCGGTACAGAGGGTGGCTACTAAAATGGTTAGTGGTCTTCATTATAAAGCATATGAGGACAGACTTAAGGATCTTAATATGTACACCTTAGAGGAAAGGCGGGATAGAGGTGATATGATTGAGATGTTTAAATACCTCCGTGGCATAAATGCACAGGAGGAGAACCTCTTTTGATTGAAAGCAAATTCTGCTACGAGGGGACATGGGTTGAGGGTGAAAGGGGATAGACTCGGGAGTATGGAAAGAGTGGTAGATGCATGGAATAATCTCCCAGTGGAGGCGGTAGAGATGAGGACAGTATCTGAATTAAAAAAAGCATGGGACAAGCACAGAGGATCTCTAAAGGAAAAAAAGGGGACTGTTGTAGTTGTTGATATGGAAGTACAGACTGGATAGGCCATGTGGTCTTTTTCTGTCATGTTTCTATGTTTCTATGTTAGCAGCTAATGCAGTTTTGTAAAATGACCCTCCTTTGTCTAGTGAAGACTTTGATATATACAGGTGAACCTGTAATTTATTTATTTAGCTATATTTATATCCTGCTTTTCACCGGGTCAAAGCAGTCAATTGGGGGATACATTTAACACGAGGGGATATGAGACACATATGCTAATACTTACAGGGAACATGGACAATGGAGGGTTAAGTGGCTTGCCCAAGACCACAAGGAGTGCCTATAGGACTTGAAATCCCAGTCCCTCCAGCCTGAGATTGCTGTCCCCAGGTGGGACTTGAACCCCCGGTCCTTCGGCCTGACGTACCTTGTCCTAACCACTAGACCACTCCTCTCAAGACTTGCTCATCCGATTAAAATAATTCATTCTGGGCCTGCAGAGCTTTTCTGCTTGGTATCTCCTTTGCCTCTTCTGCTTCTGGAGCTGACCTGTTTCATTTGTTGCCAATGAAATTCAAACCACTACAGTGTGATCATACTGCCCAGAAGAGGTGTTGCAAACAGAATAAATGCCAGAACTGTACTGTTAAACACTAACAGGGAAAGGCTGAGCCTGAATTTTGAGAGGTCTTATCCTTCAAATGTCTACATAACATTTGTAAATTTATATGCACAAATCATCACCTGGTCACCTGTGTGACACTGAAAATTGTGCTTTTTCAGATATGTTTTGATCAGGCTCTCATAAGATCACTGATTTTATCAATTCATTAGATGTGTGCAGGCAAAAACAAAATGGGGCATTTGCAGTTTGCTTTGTATTATTTTGTTTTGAAACCCGCCTCTGACTGTGTGGGGGAAAAAAGGCTGATTGGGTTTTCTATTAGCCTGAATCCTTTAGTAACCATTTAGCTACTGTATGTTTTTTATTTGGGCAGTAGCTACAACTACCTCTTTAATTAACAAAATACCCCTGAAATGAATGTTTTATTTATGCAAGTTTTGACATACAACATCCAAGAATACACTTGTATAGAAACAGAGCTTTTAACAAATCAAATATCCAAAAGAAATCGCGGAATACCCCACATAAAGAAAACTATGCTCATACTAGTCCACAAAATGGGGGAACAGAGAAATTAGAAACTAATTTAACCACAAAATGCAGGAAAATAACTGAGTTCACAAGCGGAGTATTACATATTGCTCTCAACTGACAGGAGAGTTGATAGAAGCCTTGAGACACTGTGCGTTCACGAAGGCCAGTAGCTGGGATGGCTCATAAGATAGAATAATACGTGATCAAGCATTTAAAAGGATGCTCAAGAAAATATAGACCTCCCAGCTGCTGTACCCCTGGACAAAGGAGAAGAAACTCCTGCCAGCGTTTGTGTTTCCTTAGATAAATCTGGATAGATCCTAACAGACAAACCATGAATAAACGTCAGCATCCACTCCTTATCAGGAAGTAATGTGAAAGTCATAAGAACATAAGATATGCCATGCTGGGTCAGACCAAGGTCCATCAAGCCCAGTATCCTGTTTCCAACAGTGGCCAATCTAGGTCATACGTACCTAGCAGTTTCCCCAAGGGACACAGGTTCCGCAATGCTTGTACTGGGTCAAACAGGTCACTTTTAATAATTGTTTATGTATCTTTTCTCCAGGAATTTGTCCAGCAACTAAAGCTGAGTCCATGGTGCGACCGCACCTTGAATATTTTGTTCAGTTCTGGTCACCGTATCTTAAAAAGGATATAGCATTATTAGAAGAGGTACAGAGAAGAGCCACCAAAATGGTAAAGGGGATAGAAGGATACCCCCTATGAAGAAAGGCTAAAAAGGAGAGGAGATATGATAGAGATCTATAAATTAATGAATGGAGTGGAATGGGTAAATGTAAATCAATTGTTTACGTCATTAGAATATAGAAAGACTAGGGGACATGCAATGAAGCTACAGGGTAAACTATTTAAGACAAATAAGAGAAAATATTTTTTCACTCAACGTGTAATCAAACTCTGGAATTTGTTACCGGAGGATATAGTAAAAGCTGTTAGCGTAGCTGGGTTTAAAAAATGTTTGGACAAATTCCTGGAGGAAAGCCTATTAAAGGGGACCCAGGAAATCCACTGGTTATCCCAATACAAGAATTGTGTAACCTGTGTCTTCTGGGGAAACTGCTAGGTACTTGTGACCTAGATTACAGGATACTGTGCTTGATGGACCTTGGTCTGACTCAGTATGGCATATCTTATGTTCTGAAGTCACTACAGCCTGGGTGTCACTTTCCCTCTGTTCTAGATGCACTGATCAGTCCACGCTTTGACTATTGCAATAACATACTACAAAGCTTGCCAAAACAAACACTAAATCAACTACAAATAGCACAAAACACATTTGCATGAACACTTAACAAGGTGGCAAAATCTGAACATATTACACCCATTCTCTTCTAACTGCACTGGCTACCTGTAACACGTAGAATCAAATACAAATCCTTAGTAAACATGTTCAAGATTCTACACAACTTTGCCCCATCACATCTAAATTCATTAATAACTATCCTACCTGAATCAAGACAAAAATGGAGGTTCACAAAACTCTGGTAATACCTAAAGACTTTAGGAAAAAAAAAAAACAGTCAACGAGCAACAGAGCATTCACTTTCTATGCTCCAATCCATTGGAACCCTCTACCTCAAATCTTAACCATAAACGATCTACTTACCTTCTGGAGAAGAATCAAAACATACCTATTCATGAAATATTTTCAAAATAAAATAAGACAGAATATATTCCCCACATAATTGTATTGGGCCAGAAAAGACCTAAAGGATTGCCGCAAATCCCTAAGATTTTTTTATTCATGGAATTGTATGACCAAGCAGCTTATGAACTCCATTAAAAATCCATGAATGTATATAGCACAAATAGGCTTTTATGAATTACATTATCCCTTTGTATGTTATGTCATCCCTTAGTCAATGCAAACCTATTTTGTGTAATCACCACTTTGATTGAAGGAAAAAGTAGTATACAAATCTGGATAAATAAATAAATAATTACAAAATAAATTCACCCAAGCCCTCATACAACTTGGTGTCGCATCATCAAGAATACATTTATCAATGATTCTAATGCAACACTCTTGCTGCAACTATAAATAAGACCACTGAAGATTGATTCTATTTGAGTTGCATTATGATCCATCATGCAACACCTGCACTAAGGAGGAGTGGCTCAGTGGTTGGGACAGAAGGCCAGAGGTTCAATTCCCACATGGGGACAAGCAACCTCAGGCCGGAGGGACTGGGGTCTCTAGTCTCATGGTCACTCCTTGTGGCCTTGGGCAAGCCACTTAACCCTCCATTGCCTCAGCTACACTTAGATTGTTAGCCCTTTGGGGACAAGGGAATAATAATAAAAAAAAAGTAACTGTTAGTATACATGTAAACCACACTGATTCTAAAACAGCGCAGTATATAAATAAATAAATAAAATAAACGTAAATAAGTTTAGACTGTTAAGTTTAGTTATGTTTGTTCAACAATAACTGCATTGTTAATATCATTTTTGTTCACTGTAAACCATTATAAGTTGTTTACTGTTATATGTAAAGCTCCTTGATTATGATGAAAAAGTGATATATAAAACTCACAAATAAATAAAATAAATAAATGAACTCATTGATGACTTATAAGAAAAATTACATAAATGGATCTATATAATAAGATTCAATTAATGCATTTGATTTCCTTGCTCCACAAAGCACAAAAAAAACGAACTATGAATATCATTTTCTTTTTCATCTTAACTGCTTTCCTGTCTGCCATATCTTTGGTGTATACTGCATGATACACAATGTACTGTAGATACACACCACCCAGTGCCAGATTTAAGATGTTGGTGCCCATAGAATTGAAGTGCGTTGGGGAGGAGAGGTTTCTCCTCCAGAGATTTACAAGCTGGTCCTAAAGCAAATGGAATTGGGCTTCTGTTTAGCTGAGGTTTTTGGTGCCGTCAGAATCTGGTGACTTAGCCAGTTGTCTATGTCTGAATCTGCACCTTCTGCCAACTGAGAAGAAAAGCAGATTAGACAGTGATAGGAACATTGACTCCAAGGCTATGTACTAAGCATCCAATATCAAGCACTAACTGTGCTGTCTCTCAAAGGATAAGATCAGTGGTGTAAATTCACCCAAGCAGCTCCTGCAAAGCAGGGGGACCTGCACAGAAAGGCGGCCGACACAGCGGCAGTAAGACAGTGCAGCAAACTTACTTTATCATCTTTGTTGTGCTGTCTCCAGTCTTCTAAGTTTGCTGTAGTCCTGGTGGCTGTTCCCTGCCATTCCAAAGTCTCATGGTAACCGATGGACTGTGAGACTTTGGCACAGTGGGGAACAGACGCTGAGCATGTGGCAAACTTAGGCACAAAAATTTGCTTGGGGGCCCCTCATTGGAACTTATACCACTGGATAAGATTCATACAACAGGTATTTTAAGTGATTGATGGCTACTTTTGTCCCTCTTCTCATCTCTACTCTCAAAATTCCATTGTTTTTCAACTTGTGCAATTCTTCATAGTGGTCTGCCCAGAGGTAGTGCTGCCTTCATGGGACTCGGTCTCCTTAGTGTTGTCAGAGGCACTTGGAGGCTGAGAAGCTGACTGAGGGGGATGAACAGATCTGCAGCAGCTATAGGGGAAATCTATTCTCATGGATGTTGGGCCTGAATTGCCTAATTCTGGACCTTGAACTTCTGCATGCCCTCAAACCCCATATGTCTGCCAGCAGCTGGTGGTTATAGACAGCCATCTGCTGCTGGACTCTGTGGGACAACCTCCTCCTGTGGGAAATCCCCTGGGATGAATGATGAAAGGAGCTTAAGATATTCCTCCACCTATGCTTCTCCTGCAGATGGAGAGACTATAACTCTAGACAGAGAGAACTCTCCTGGCTGCAATTGCTCTTAGACATTGAGCTTCTGGACCTGCCCCTCTTTACTACTGTTCCTATACATGCTGATGCTGTCTCTGTAAGGTTTGCTGCTGTGAATGGCTGGCGTACTCATTTCCCTGCAACAGTCCTTGCCTGAAGATAGGAAAAGGGTCAAAAGAAATAGAAGGTTAATTTGCTATTGTATTAACAAATGTCCTGATACTTTAGCCCTTTCTACTACCATCCAGGCTATGAAAATGCAGGGAGAGTAGAGCCAAGTCAATGGTTGCTAGAATGAAGGATTTTGTGGCTAGATAGAGGATAGCAGCCAAAATTAACTTTTGCAGAGCGGATGAACCAATTTTTTCTTGGAGAGATATATATTTCTAGTCCAAGGATTTGAATTGCACCATATAAATGCATGCTACTGATTTTCATGATTACAAGAGATCTCATTTTGCATTAAGACAGCTGCACAAGGTGTGATCAAAAAGCATCAAGATGCGTGTAGCTATATAACAAATGTTGCACCATGAGATCATGGGTAGTAGTTTGTTGCAGGACATAGGGATTATAGCTCTTCTGGCATCTGGCTGAAATCCTTAACAGACTCTTCCTTGGTTTGGACTCCATATGGTGGACCCGACATTCATTTTGAAAATCTGGGATCTATGTTCAAAGTCTACAGATATGAAAGCTTCACATGTGAAAAGCCTGCTTATTTGTTGGATCAGAGGATCCAACAAATAAGGATCCCCGCTCATACTACAAAGATCTTTTCATGTACTACTCCGTCCATATGTTTATAGTTCAATGACTATTACTCATTGTAAATAGTTGCCCCAGTTACCCAAGTTTTTGTTCCTGTTCCATGTAAAAAACAGATAATATGTATCTTATCTGATGTTTTATTGTTCTTTGTAAACCGCGCTGATTATAAATAGTGCGGTATATAAGAGATGTTAAATAAATAATAAATAAATAAATTTTCGTATCATGAAGCTGTGGATATGTAGTTTAACAGTTTAAGTGGTACATGGAGGCTATGAACTTTGGTGGGGCGCACAGCTAGCAATTGATTTTTTTAGATATGGCATACTTGCACAATTTAGGACATTGTTTAGTCACCATTAACCTTTATGGGCATGTAGGCAGGTAAACATGAAAGTCGAAAAAGGTTGTATCCTGTATATATTCTATATGCTATAGTGTTGTTGAAAGTTCCCACCTGTACATTAAGACTTAGGACCACATAGACTACAGGCCGGTTAGTTTAACTTCAGTGGTGAGTAAATTATTGGAAACGCTGCTGAAAGAGAAAATAGTGAGGTCTCTGGAGTCCGGCGGATTACAGGATCCGAGGCAGCATGGATTCACCAGAGGCAGGTCTTGTCAGACAAATCTGATTGATTTCTTTGACTGGGTGACCAGGGAGTTGGACCGAGGGAGAGCTCTAGATGTGGTGTATTTAGATTTCAGTAAAGCCTTTGACACTGTTCCTCACAGGCGACGTATAAACAAACTGAGCACCCTAGGGATGGACCCTAAAGTTACTGCTTGGGTTAGAAATTGGTTGGGTGGGAGGCGACAAAGAGTACAAGTAAATGGAGCTCACTCTGAGGAGAAGGATGTTACCAGTGGTGTGCCCCAGGGATCTGTCCTTGGTCCGATTCTTTTTAACATCTTTGTTAGTGATATAGCGGAAGGGCTGTCGGGTAAGGTTTGCCTCTTTGCGGATGATACCAAAATCTGCAATAGAGTAGACACCCAGGAACGTGTAGATAACATGAGGAGGGATCTAGCTAAGCTTGAAGAATGGTCTAGAATTTGGCAGCTGGGATTTAATGTTAAAAAATGTAAGGTCATGCATTTGGGCTGCAGCAATCCAAGGGAGCAATACAGTATAGGAGGTGAAGTACTTTTGTCCCCTAAAGAAGAGCGGGACCTAGGCGTGGTTGTGTCTGATGATCTTAAAGTAGCTAAACAGGTAGAAAAGGCGACGGCAAAAGCTAGAAGGATGCTTGGGTGCATACGGAGAGGAATGGCTAGCAGAAAAAAGGAGGTGATAATGCCTCTGTATAAGTCTTTGATGCATCCTCATTTGGAGTATGGTGTGCAATTCTGGAGACCGCACCTTCAAAAGGATGTGAACAGGATGGAGTCGGTGCCGAGGGTTGCTACTAAAATGATTAATGGGCTTCATTATAAAGCATATGAGGACAGACTTAAGGATCTTAATATGTACACCTTAGAGGAAAGGCGGGATAGAGGGGATATGATTGAGATGTTTAAATACCTCCGTGGCATAAATGTTCAGGGAGAGAGCCTCTTTCAATTAAAAGCAAGTTCTGCTATGAGGGGACATGGGATGAGGGTGAAGGGAGATAGATTCAGGAATGATATGCGGAAATATTTCTTTACGGAAAGAGTAGTGGATCCGTGGAATAGTCTCCCAGTGGAGGTGGTAGAGATGAGGACAGTAACTGAATTCAAAAAAGCATGGGACCAACACAGAGGATCTCTAAAGGTAAAAAGTGGACTGTTGTAGTTGTTATGGAAGGACAGACTAGATGGGCCTTGTGGTCTTTTTCTGTCATCATGTTTCTATGTTTCTATGTTGTTTGTTGTGCATTTTGAGGATTATGTATACACTGATTTACTTCCTATGTGTTGCTTAGCAAAGATTCTGTCTGATATGTAGAAAACGTACCCATCGGAGATCACTTAGCTTAGAGTTAAGTAGCAATGTTTGGCTTTCATATGCTAAGATTAAGGTTTCTATACTTAGGTGTTTGTAAATTGTAAATTTAGGTACTTTTTTCCAGTTATTAAAGAATTCCATGTGGTTTTTATCAGTATGCTTATGCCACAGACACTATTGTAGGATATCTTTTCTGATGAATCAAATACACACATTTGTGTCACTTAAAATTCAATAGAGTTGACTATGGCTTCATCGTCTTGAATGAGCTTGATCTCAGCTGCAGAGTTGCCATGTTACCCAGTTCCCTTCTATCTTCACTATCTTCACTTCTCCCACCATCTTGTCATCTACCCTATCATCAGCTCTTGAGCTTCACCTTTTTCTTGCTCTCATTAATCCCTCTCCTCTCTCTCAGAAAGAAACTTGCCTTCGTTTCCGCCATGCCATCTCCTCTCTGCCCTGCACTCTTCTGCTCCTTCTCCTTCTGTCATCTGGAGATATCAACCCCAACCATGGATTTTTTTCATACTACCTGGACAGATCCTCACACAACTGCTCTAATCTTATTTATATTCCTCTCTTTTCCCTCTTCTCTCTCTCTTTCTCATGCATCTTGTAGAACGCACACTCAGTATTAAAAAAACTTGCCTTTATTCATGATCTCTTTTTATCTCTAATGTTTTCCATCTTCTTGCTCTGAGACCTGACTCCTCCCAGAAGACTCAGCTTCAGTTGCTGTCCTCTGTCATGGCAGCTCCCACACACCTCATCCCACTGTCCATGGTGGTGTTTGGTTTCTACTCTCTCATTCCTGCCAATTTCAATCCCTTATTCTACCTCAGTTTCTCTTCTTTCCCTCCTTTGAAGTCCACTTTATCTGCCGTTTTATTCCATTTTCTCTCCAGATAGCTGTCATTTATCAACCCCCTGACCAGTCCACCTCTATCTTTCTCGCAGACTTTGACACATGACTTTCCTTCTTTCTGGATTCACCTTCCTCCCTCCCTCAATCTTAGTGATTTTAACATTCATGTTGATAACATCTCTGACCCTTATGCTTTAAAGCACTTTTCCCTTATCTCCTCATTTGACCTCCAGCTTTGCTCTACTGCCCCCACTCACCAGCATGGTCACAAAGTCACTGCCTTGACCTTGTCATCTTCTCTAATTGCTTCTCAAACATCTGTACCTCAGTTCTTCCCTTATCTGACCATCACCTGTTAAGTTTCATTCTTCATCACCCCCCTCCCCCGCCTCAATCTTGTCCAATTTCCTCCAATCTCTTTCGAAATCTTCATGCTATCAGCCCATTGTTTCTCTCCACTATTGTCTCATCACTTCTTTCCTCCACTATGTTATCTGAGTCTGTTGATGAGGCAGTAGCCTCATAACACTGCACTTTCCTATGCTCTGGATGCTCTTTCTCCACCCATGCCACATCCTGTCAGGCATACTGTTTCTAAGCCCTGGCTGTCTTTGACTATCTGCTATCTACATTCCTGTGCCCATTTAACTGAGTGCATTAGGCACAAATCCCACACCCTTGCTGACTTTCTACACTTGAAACTCATGCTTGCTTTCTTCCGCACATCCATAGCACTTGCCAAGCAAAACTACTACTGTGTGTCCATCTGACTAACTCTCTTGCCTCTGAACCTCGTCATCTCTTTACAACTCTCAACTCTCTCCTCAAGGTGTCTCCACCTCTGACCCTTCCTTCCCTTTCTGACCAAACTTTGGCCAACTATTTCCATGAGAAAGTCCACAAGATCACACTCCAATTCACCAAGAAATCTGCTCCATCCCCTCTTCCCCCTGTTCACTCTCAACTCTTTCCCTCAAACTCTGCCACCCTTTCTTCCTTTTCTAAGATCTCTGATTAGGAAATGACACTTCTTTCCTCCTCCAAACTCACTACCTGCTCCTCTAATCCCCACGGTCATCCCTTCTATCTCTCATATTCTCAGCCTATCGCTCTCCCCTGCTATTGTTCTGCAGTCTTCAAGCATGCTGTGGTCACACCTCTCCTCAAGAAACCATCACTAGATCCCACCAGTCCTTTTATTGACTCATCTTCCTCCTCTCCTTCATTGCTAAATTCCTTGAATGCGCTTTTCACTGCCATTGCCTTGATTTTTGGTCCTCTCAAGCCCTTCTGGTTCCACTGCAATCTGGCTTTCATCCTTTGCATTCCACTGAAACGGCTCTTGACAAAATCTCCAGTGACCAGTTTCTGGCAAAATCCAAGGGCCCTTACTTAATCCTCATCCTTCTTGACCTTCTTCTGCTTTTGGCACTCTTGACTAACCACCTTCTCCTTGATACTTTGTCCTCACTTGGTTTTAAAGGCTCTGTACTATTCTGGTTCTCGTCTTATCTCTCCCATTGAACTTTCAGTGTTTGTTCTTTTGGTTCCTCTTCTACTGCTATCCCACTTTCAGTTGCTGTACCACAAAGGTCTGTCTTGGACCCACTCCTTTTCTCTCTATATACCCAGTCCCTTGGTGCACTCATCTCCTCCAACTGTTTTCACTAGCATTTTTATGTTGATGACTCTCAAATCTACCCCTCTACACCTGAAATCTGTCTGACAATCCAGGCTCTAATCTGTACCTGCCTATCTGACATTGCTTCTTGGATGTCTCACCACCATTTGAAATTGAACATGGTCTAAAAACCCACCTTCCCCCTTTCTCAATCTCTATAGATAACACTTTACTACTCCTTGTTTCCTCATCTTGTAACCTTGAGGTCATCTTGGAGTGGAGGAGTAGCCTAGTGGTTGGGGCAATGTACTTCAGACCAGAAGGTCAGGGGTTCAAATCCCACTAGAGGACAGCAACCTTGGGCTGGAAGGACTGGGGTTTCTAATCCCACAGGTGCTCCTTGTGGTCTTGGGCAAGCCACTTAACCCTCCATAGCCTATGTTCCCTGTAAAATAGTTTTCTCCAAGTTATAATACCCTGTTCAATGTAATTTCAGTTTGTTCAATGTAAACCACGCTGATGCAGAATAGCACGGTATATAAGAGAATGTAAATAAATAAATCTTTGACTCCTCCTCCTCCTTCTCCACACACACCCAACTGATAGCTAAAACCTGTCATTTCTTTCACTATAACATCAGCAAAATTTTCCCTTCCTTTCTAAGTACACTACTAAGACACCTATCCACTCTCTTGTCATCTCCCATCTAGACTATTGCAACCTCCAACTTGCTGGCCTCCCTCTGAATGATCTCTCTTCCCTTCAATCTTTTCAAAACTCGGCTGTGTGGCTAATCTTCCTTCAGCATTGATATGCTCATATTGCCCCTCTTCTTAAGTCAACTCATTGGCTCCCTATCCATTTCTATATCCAATTCAAACATCTCCTACTAACCTGTAAGTGCACTCATTCTGCTGCTTCTCACAACGTTTTCTCTATTATCTCTCCTTACATTTATCCTTGCTCAAACAGAACAAGGAGAAACAGAATGGTTTAAAAATAGCAAAGGTGTATGACAAGGCCGCATACTTTCCCCCTACCTCTTTAATTTATATGCAGAACAAATAATCAGAGAAGTAGGACTGTATGAAGACAACAGAGGTGTGAAGATTGGAAGGCTCATCAACAACCTTCGCTATGCTGATGATACCACATTACTGGCTAAAAATGAAGATGATCTGAAACATTTGCTTCTCGAGATCAAGGAATATAGTCTTAAAATGGGTCTGCACCTTAACATTAAGAAGACAAAGATCCTGACAATTCGCAAAATCAATAAGTTCATTGTTGATGGAGAAGAAATTGAAATAGTTGACAACTTTAACTTACTTGGATCAACAATCAATAAAGAAAGGACTAGCAGTCAAGCAATCAGACAGCATATTGCTCTTGGTAGAATGGCTATGAAGGACCTAGACGAGACCGAACAAAGTTTAGGTCAACTATCCAGAGGATCGCCAGGAGTTGCCACTGACTCGATGGCACCTAACAACAACCCACCCTTCCTTGGGAACTCCGCTCTTCTGGCAGATTGCTTCTATCTGTGCCCTTCTCTTCCACTGCCATCTCCAGACTTCAATCCTTTCACTTTTTTGTTCCTTATGTCTGGAACAAACTACCTGAGTCTGTACATCAGGCTTCATCTTAGGCCTTTTCAAATCCAAGATGAAAACCCACCTCATTGAGGCTGCTTTTGGATCCTGATACACTTAGTCTCATTTGTGTTTCTTTTCCATACCACTAGATGTATTGCTGTGCTGAGCTCTTGTATTGTCTGTCTTAACTAGATTGTAAGCTCAGAGGAGCAGGGACCAACTTTTACATCTGTCTGTACAGAGCTGCTTACGCCTTGTAGCATTATACAAATTATCAGTAGTAGTTGTAGCAGTAGTAATAGTAGTCGTCATAGCAGTAATAGTAGATTATAGGCCAGTCCTGAATTTCTGACAATCTCATCATGATGCATAATAGGACCTGCAGCACTGATTTCAATGGGTAAAATCAGGGACTTCAAATACCATACTGTCTTTCAATGCAAATTTAAAAATAGAACTGACCAAAATGTCTCCCTACTGGAACTGAGGAACTTGGTAGCTCTGCAGCTGGTCTCAGAAGCTAAGCAGGGTTAGGCCTGGCTAGTATGTGGGTGGGAGATCACCATGGAATACCAGGTGCTGGAGACTTACTATACTGAAGAAAGGTCTGGCAGTCTACTTCCAGTTGTATCTTGCCATGAAAACCCAGGAACTGGGTTATCAGAAGTCAGCATTGATTCAATGGCAAACACTCACAAGTCGTCAGTGCAGAAAAGGCACAAAAACAGAGTGGGGGATACAAAATAAAGCTAGGGGAGGCTGTTTATCTAAGAAATACCTATTTTAATTTTTTGCACCATCAGTGTTTTATCAGTATTTGTTGGTTAAACCCTAAAATCAAAAGTCCTTAGTTATGATAAGTGCCTCTTGTCTGGCACCCTACCTTTTCCTCTGTGCCCTACCCTCTCCTTACCTATATACTGTACATTAAGCTCTATAAGATAGCTCATGTGAATTAAGAGGGTAACAATCAGTTTTTTCCCAAAAGGAAGTAGCTGTATACCTGTAGAAAAAGGACCACTATAAATGGCTTTCCCCCAGGGCACCTGAAAGTTCCAGAAGTGTTTGACAACGTGGGCACTTTTATCCAATATGATGATAGATACGGGGGACAGGGGATCTCATGCATAATAACTTCATTATCTACTCCCCATACATTGCTTGAGTTGTAAACTATGTCCCTTGTGAGGGCAAAACCTGACTTTTTTTAAACTACTGCTACTTATTTGTATAGCACTACTAGGCATATGTAAGTATCAGCAGGCCCGCAGAGATAAAGTAACTTCAACCCTGCAAGTACACAGTGGGGTATCAGGACTGGCTACTGTAATGCCCTTTTCAAGGAAACCAGTGAATACTGGGGGGAATTGGTTTGCTATACTATTTATTCCTATGTAAACATGCAGGAAGTTTTCATATTGCACCATGTTTGATAATAATAAATGAAGATACTCTATGATAAAAGAAAAACATTTCTAATAAAGTTAAGTTGTATCCTAGAAACAAATGATATAGAGGGGATGAAATGCAAATAAAATTCTCATAGCATGATAACCCTAACTGATGCCTCTTGGAGTGTTATTCAAATGTATTTACAGACCTGTAAACTGTGCAGATTTCCTTAGATGGGATATTCGTCGGCACTAACCCAGTTAATGCTACTGAATATCCTCTAGTACCACACCGCTATATGCTCCGATGCTATGCAGTTAACATAGGAGCATTCCGTGGGCGGTACCTGCAGATAACCAGTCAGTGGCGATATTCAACTCCTGTCCAGTTACCCCTAGGTGGTGAAATTTAGGTGCAGCAAAAGCTGTACTAGTTTTAGCTTCCAAAGCTAACCGGGCATTGGCTCAATATTGCTGCTGCTGCCTGGTAAGCTTCCAGCTCTGGTGGTTAGACACAGATATTCAATGCCCCTGGCATTGAATACCTGGGTTTAGAGTTCACTGGCGACGGATAGGTGCTGAAGATCAGGCCCTGAGCGTATTGATTTTTACATATGTCCTAGTCTGTGACTATTGTGGTTTTTAAGGGGGAGAATTTTGACATTTTTGGTCTTTATAAAATAGACATGAGGCAGTTTTTATAGAATGTTTACAGTCATCTTGTTATGAAATTACCACCTCCAATACAGTCACGAAATCCTAGTTCTGGAAAATAGGCCAACTGGAGAAAGGGAAGGGGTGCCAAGGGAATTGGAGTTAGCTCATATGTTTTGTGGACATTAAAGATGAGTTACATTCAGAAGCAATATACAGGGTGGCCCAAAAAAAGTGAGAACATCTCATAAATTAAAAGCTTAAATAGTTTACTTATTTACCTTTTTTAGCTATATAACATCTTTATTTCGACAATTTCCGGTCGCCATCTTTGTTTTTTAAATTTGTCAATCGTTTACATTTGTCTTTTTCAATTTTTTTAATAACTTCTATGCTACGCGATGTTCTCACTTTTTTGGGCCACCCTGTATATGTTCCTGTCCATAGAGGGCTGACTATTTAACACTAGAAGCCCCAAAAGGCATTTTACCTAGAAACCCCAAAGTGCATCAATTGACGCATTATCATGATGAATGCGTTTAGCATGAAATACAGATGTGAATTAATTTGAGGTTACCTATTTGTTTAATAAGTGCAGTATGTGACATCATCACATGACGTCAACATGTGTTTATTGTTTTGTAAGTTCGGAGTAAAACCGTAAACAGTGATTGATGTAAAACCAAAATTTACTCTGTTACACAGGTATGTACAATGTTGTGGCTTTCCAACACGCCCTAGAAGAGGCCGACACTCCAGAACTTTTAGCATATCGCTTCCTCCCTGAAATTGTATTCATTTTTTTTCTACGATTCTATTTACAGAATGCCGAGACCTTGTAAGAAGACAGCAGTGCCTAGATGTGCTGGTGCAAAATCAGTTGATCTGTTGCCAGCTGCGGCTACCGCTTCAATGCAGAAAATGAGAGAACCGCATCTGCAGCGCATGACAGCAGCACAAGCACGTGCCAAGCTGCAAGATATTTTGGAAATTGACAGTGGCTCTGATTCGACTGAATCAGATTCAAACGTTGGCCTACATGTTATAGGTTGTGCAGGCGTAGAGGATTTGACTGGTTCAGACTACAGCAGAAACACTGATGAAAGTGATGATGCTCATTATCCAATAATCGCTGAAAACAAAAGCAGGATGACCAGGGTCAACAGCGGTAGCAAAAGATGGGACTGAATGGAAGATCATGTCACAAGGTGAAAGCAGTGGCAGATTGCAAGCCCAAAATATATTCACTGCTAAAAGTGGGGTTACTGTATATTGTCGTAATGTTGAAACACCAGTGGATGCATTTAGATTGATCGTTGACCCTGGTTTTGTGAGTCACATCAGGAGCTGCACTGTGGAGTATGCCCGTTTATCAGACCCATCATGGGATGTAGCCAAAGATGAAATAGAAGCATTTCTGGAACTGGCATAACTAAGAGGTTTCATGAATGCCAAAAACTTTCCAATTGATTTGATGTGGTCCGAAACTTATGGCTGTGCAGCATTTAGGCAAACAATGTCTTGAAACAGATATGAAGTAAAGAAATTCATGCAATTTGATGTCAGAGCTTCACGGCAGGAAAGAGTGAAGTGTGACAAATTCGGCCTAATGACATGGGTGTTATCCAGATTTGTTGATAACAGTCAAAAGTGTTACGTACCAGAAGAATCACTTACTGTAGATGAACAACTATTCCCAATGAAAAGCAGATGCAAATTCACGCAGTATATGCCCAAAAAGCCAGATAAATTTGGAATAAAGTTCTGGATCTTGGCAGAATTGCAGTCCAAATACTGTTTGAATGTGAAATCGTATACTGGGAAAGATGATGAAAGAGTTGGCAGTTTAGGAACGCATGTGGTCATGACTCTAATGCAGCCATATTATCAGCGAGGATACGTTACGGTCGATAATTTTTTTACGAGCAATTTTTTTACGAGCCATGACCTTGCTGAGAAACTATTGGAGAAGCGCACTTCATTGGTCAGGACCATTTGTCAGAATTGCACTTACAAAACTCGAACTGTACCAATCTAAGTTCTACACCAATGGATCAATGACCGTAGTACAGTATCAGACGAAACATTTTGTCGACTTTGCACAAAGGTGAGATATGTGAAACCAGCGGCAAGCTGAAGCCTGAAAGTGTGTTGTACTACAACAAGACTCAATGTGCTGTCAAATGTCCACCAAATCTGCATGTCATAGATGGACACTATCTGTTTTCGTCGATATTCTTGACTTGGCGGCCATCAATGCCTGGATTATTTTCTGCAAGCAAACCGGTGTCACCATGCCAAGGAGACAGTTTCAACACATACTGTCGGAGCAGCTGCGACAAACTTGTGCTGCTCAACGTTCATACTCTGAGTCAATGCCAGCCACTGTTGTAACAAACAAACTGGCAAAGTGAGTAACATGTGCAGTCAAGGCCAACTGCAAACTAAATCGCACTGTCACACTGTGTGCTAAATGCAAGCGTCCAGTTTGCGTACAGTGTCTGTCGACAATCTGCACCAGTTGCACATAGACTCTAAATGTACAATAGCAAACCATACATGTTTGTTCTGTTCATTTGTTAACTGACATGGACTTTGCAGTTACTTTTACATTTAGTTATCACTGTTCTTATGTTAGTCGTATTGTGAAAACCACTCAATTTTCTTGGTTGCGTCAATTGACGCACTTTGGGATTTCTAGGTATAAATTCATTTTCCCACTAGGTGGCGCATCTGTCATTAATTTTCAATGCACATATTTGAACATCTTGACCTCGCTAACAAAGTCATGGAACATGACTGACATGGTTCTAGCAGTGGCGCTGGTATACAACTTCGAAGATGCATTTGCATCAATTGACGTACTTTGGGGCTTCTAGTGTTAAGTTTGTACCTGAGGCAGTGAAAGGTTCACTCACCTGCCTAAGATCACAAAAAGTAGGCGTGGGATTTGAACCTGGCTTCTCTGATTAGCAATCTGCAGCTTTACCCATTAAGCTGCTTCTCCATGGCTTTAGCAACCCCTTTCTTTTCGGAATCAAGATGACCAGGAAAAAGTACCAAATAAAGGTTTCAGGATCATTGGGCTTCCCTGAGCCAGAAGACATACATTTTGAGGACTTAATAAAAATAAAACCCTTGAAGGCAGCTTTTAAAAGGTTTAATGATATGAAGATAACTGTCACGTTATATATTGTTTCTTATAGACTCAAGGCATCTGGCTACATGTTCTGAACAGTTTCCAGGAACAATGTTCATTTGTTACCAAATGTGATGCTCACTGCTTATTAACCTAATATTTTAATCCAATATATTTAATAACATGGGGCCTGATTTCCTTTGGGGTTTCCCCTTAGGAACAGAATGGCAGTAAACCTTTGATGAATTGCACTCATGGAACTGACATTTTCTGTGATTTCTTTTGCAGTGCATCAGCAAGATTAGACTGCAGTTCGACTTGTATGCAAAGCTAGCACTGATTGTTCTAAATTATAAAACACTAAGAAATATTGCTGCAATGTGATTATCCTACTAAAATTCCAGCATGTGGCAATGCATCTTAGAATATATGTACCCCTGGGCTATGTAGCTGAAGAGACTTTCACAGTAATGATCTGTGCAGTAGTTCAGAGAATCAGTCTGGTAAGGATTAGTGTATCTATAGTGCTTTTGCACAATGCCCATAAAGTAAATTTGGATATCCACTACAGGTTAAGAGGGAAAGTCACCTAGATCGAAGGGGTAAGAAGGTGTCTATTTCTGGCCTATTTTGCAGTATAATAAGGTTACCATAAATCTATGATTTTCAGGGGTTGTCCCTGACAACTATTTCTCTTCAATAGGCATGCCTCCGATTTGACCTCACAACCTTCTATCTGCAGTTCTGTATCAGATTTGTTCAGTCAGGGTGTAGAAGCCTATTCTACTTTACTGCCCTCAAGAAGGATGTAGCCAATCACTTCATCAGGGGCAGGGAAGTCTCCCCTTCTTGCGTGTCCCAGGAAGGGTATATCATATAGCCAATCAGTGCTGCAAGAACAAGGAAGCCTCCTTGCCTGCCTCCTGGAGGGATGTGGCCAATCAGTGCTACAGGGACTTTCTTGTCCCAAGGGAGAATGTAGCCAATCGGCCAAGCTTCTTACCTGATCTCTGGCATGGTGAGATCCTGGGCATGTATAAATCCTCCTGCTACATTGGTAGCACCAGCCAGAGCACAGTAAGGATATTTTGGAGGCACTGTTATTTGGCCTGAGCCTGGAGATAGAAGCACAGATCAAAGTGTGTTGAGGAGGAAAGGGGGAACAAACAGGGTAGAGGAAGAACATGGATCAAAATAGTTGGAGATGGGAGGGAGTAAAACCAAAATCAATCTTGGGAGTTAGGCATAGGAATAATGGAGATAGATTTAGCCATGGCTAGAGTAGGAATTGAAGCGGGAATTGATTTAGCTGTAGGTGAAGACAGATGGAAACAGAATAAAGATCACGTTTGGAAATGGGGGTGAATAGATTGAGATATTTAATATGGGGTGGAGTAGAGTTGGGATCACTGGTAGGTAAGGGGAAAAAGCATGATTAAAGCTGAGGAAAAGGGATGAGGTGGAACAAGGCATAGGCATAATCGTGAAGATGAGAAAAAAATGGAAGAAAGGGACATGAAAGGAAGGAGGTAAAGGAAATATGAAACAAGGGAGAATGATGGTAAGACTGAAAGACTGAAAACATGAGGGAAAAGTTGAAAAAAAGAAGCTTGAAGGATAGAGGAAGAGATTGAGTGTGATAAGGGAAGGAAATCTGGGACAGGTGTAGGAGTGAAGGTAGAGAAAGAAGTGTGTGTGTTGGGGGATGGAGAGATAAATGGATGGGGACGGAAGGAAAAAAATGAGAGTTGGGAGAAATGGCAGGAAGGGGAAAGATGGAAGGAATAAGGTAACTGGGGCATAAAAGAAAAGAGAGAGACTGAGGGTGAGAGAGGGCACTTGATTTTCAGGCATTAAATAAATGAACCAGAGACATATGGGAAAAGAGGAAGAGATGATGAAGATTGGTTGGAAGGAAGGAAGGAAACAGGAAGAGTGATTGGACTGAGTAAGAAGAAAACATCAAGATAAATGGATAACAGTGAATACGAAAGGAAATGGTGGGGAGAGAAAAGTTGAGATGAAGTGAAGTTCGGATCATTACACGGTAAGTTAGGAGAGTGGCGGGGGTGAATGGGGGATATATGTGGAGAGCTGAATTTAGAATGAAAGAAGACTGAGGATTGGAAGGGGAAAAGCAGATGGAGAGACAGAAGGAGGAGGGACAACATGAAAGGTGGATATTAAAGGCTGAAAAGAGAATCTGGTGGACTGTGAGGTAGAGAGATGGTGAAAGGAGATGGGGAAATAATAAATGATGAGATGGAGGGGAGAGGTTAGAAAATGAAGGTGTGAGAAAGGACATATGTTAAGAGATGAAGAGGAGGTGAAAAGGGATGAAGAAGAGAAATGGAGGAAGGTAACAGACCAGATGGAGAAAAGATATAATGAAAATGTATGGAAATGAGAACTAAAAAGCAGTTGGGAGAAGATACAGTACAGGACAATGCTGATCAAAGTACAATGAGGAGAAAAGCCAGAAAAGATTTTATTCATCATTTGGAGATTAGATTGTGACTTTTGAATGTTTTAAGTTGTATATACTTTAATATAGTAATTTCTCCATATTATGGACACCCACATGTAAATTTAGTCCTTTCTAAAAATGCCATTTATTATTTACATTCTCTTATATACCATGCTATTCTGCATCAGTGTGGTTTATATTGAACAAACTGAAATTGCATTGAACAGGGCATTATAACTTGGAGATAACTATTTTACAGGGAACATGGGCTATGGAGGGTTAAGTGGCTTGCCCAAGACCACAAGGAGCATTTGTGGGACTAGAAACCCCAGTCCTTCCAGCCCAAGGTTGCTGTCCTCTAGTGGGATTTGAACCACTGACCTTCTGGCCTGAAGTACCTTGCCCCAACCACTAGGCCACTCCTCCACTCCATTTACACATGCAAGTTCAGTATTTTCCCCATGGAATTTATAAATAGGGCTTCTAAAATAACCACCAAGATGGCAAAAGCAATTGCTCTATATATTAATACGAGGAATCCAGATCACACAATCAAAATATTAAGCCAGGCCCAGTTCTTCTGAGGACATATCGGTGATGATCACATTCCTACCCTCTAGAAAGAGCCTTAACTGTTAAGAATCAAAATACACATTTGTTCCTATCATACATCACAATACATAATACACCTTTTTAGTGTCTTAATATTTGCTGCAGAATTATTTTCTATTTTTCAAAATAGTAATTGTTTCATAAATCTTCTTTAATTTGAATTCAGATTAAACCTACCTAAGAATTTCCTGCTTACGGTTTGCAAGTATTTGTTTTCTGCAGGATGGGTGGCATGGCCAACTGCTGTTTTCCAGGAAGTAGGCTGCTTGGCAGTTTCTAACATGCATGCCAAATTTTGACAAATGGTGATTAAATACGTTTTTCGTCAGCCAACAGATAGAAACCTGTAAACATAAAAACAAACGTGAGGAGATACAAAGCATTAGTATGACAGCTTAATCACTGAATTCTATCAGCATTACAAAATCCAAATGTGGTGTCATCTACTCATTTTTCCTCCAAAGATTGCCTGTTAGACTACTGAAGAAAAGCTGAATTTCAGAGGGAAGATTTGCGTTGCATTTTCCTTGTGAATTAAAATTCTATGTAAACTAATTGCATTTGTTGAACATAGAAGTCAGATTAAATACTTTGATTTCTAACCAACTCTCTCCTTTGCATGCTTTTCTTAGGGACAGTCATTCTCAAATATTTTGTGCAAGATACAAATAATTCACAAAAAGGCTTGAGGAGCATTAAGGAGGTAATTTTTAGAAAGCATTTTCTATGAGCAAAGCATGTTTTATGTGCACAAAATGACTCTTATAAAAAGTTTGTGATTGGGGGCGGAGCCTGCACGACTCCAGCATGGCGGCGTAAGAGTGACTCTCCCGAGCCCAGTCAGAGAATCCTGGTCATCTCAGCAGAATTTGCAGATTAGACTGGCATATATTCGTGCGGCGGCCTGAGAATATATCTGGGAGCAAGCAGACCCGCTTAGAATTCACGAATTCGACGGCAGCCGGCACAAAAAGATTCAAGACAGACCCGTTATCTCCGCATAAGATGGTGCCTCACCAAGATTCGATGGAGGGAATTCAGGAAATATTGAAGGAAGTGTTGGCGATCCAGAACCGGGTGGATGCTAACGGTGAGGCCCTTAACGATATGCAATCGGACGTGAAAGAACTAAGTACTCAAATCCAATCGTTAACACACAGAGTTGAAAAAATGGAGGTGGCCGTTGCAGTGTATGAGGAGCGATTTGCTCAAATTCCAAAAGTGTCGCGCAAACTGGACTGGCTGGAAAAGAGTTATGAAGATATGAATAATAGAGCGCGACGCAACAACATCCGTATTGTTGGGCTAGTAGAAGGAGTGGAAGGGGGAGACCCGATTCGTTTCTTGGAAACTTTAATACCTAAATTATTGAAAATCAAGTTCTCCCACCCGCTAGAGATAGAGGGGGCCCACCGCATACCTCCGATGACTAATCCACGTAATAAGATGTCGCGACCAATGATCCTGTGTGTGCTGAGGCACCAACACGCCGTTCAGATTCTCGCCGCAGCAAAAGGTTGTCGCCAGCTACAATATGAAGGTCAGAAAGTAGCCTTCTACTCGGACTTCAGTAAGCCTACAGTAGAGAGAAGGAAGCAATTTCTTGCCTTGAGGCCACGACTTCAGCGACTGCAGGCGAGGTATGGCCTGATCAACCCGGTCTGGTTTAAAGTAAAGCTGAACAATGTGACCAAATCGTTCGACGATCCTGCGGTGCTCGCACAATACCTAGAAGATCAAGAAGCACTATTTATGCAATCTAGTTAATTTTGAGGTAACTGTGATCCCTGGATTGTTGTCATCAGAGGGGTCCATGGGCCTGCTGTTGTTAACCGTGGGCCGGTGCTGTGTACCTGCGTTTTTGGCCCAGAGGGCTGCTCCACATGTCTGAATCTGCAATTTAGGACGCATCTAGGATACGATGAGTTTACCAGGCCAGCGGAGGGCCCAGGCTCTGGAGCTTGTGGATGCTGCTACTTTCGGAGACTGCAATGCAGCCCAGCTCTCCTTAGGCTGCTAGGACAGCTGAGATGCAGCAAATCTCCTGTTTTGGGACAGTCTCCCAGGGGCTGGGGTGCGCTATGTTGGGATGGTCTTGCTGTCTCACCCAAGCTGTTATGTGTTGGTTAGTGGGTTAAGGGAAGGTTCTCAGAGGGAAACTATGGGAAGTGTTGTTGTAGGTTGCCTAACACAGGTCACAATAGAAGTTAACCTTATATGTAATTATGGCTAGTGGGTTAAAAATTTTATCCCTGAATGTAAAGGGTATTAAAACCCCAATAAAGAGGAAAAAAATATTAGCGTATTGTAACCGACAACAAGTAGACATAGCCCTACTCCAGGAGACCCACCTCTCCTTACAGGAGACTAGGAAACTGGAGGATGGAAAGTATATGTTGGTCGGATGCTCCTCAGGCTGACAAAAAGAGAAATGGTGTTGCTATGCTAGTGCGTAAATCGCTGGGAGCAATGATTGTGCGCGCCAGTAGTGATGCCTTCGGAAGGTGGTCCACGTCCTTAGTACAGGTTGGGAGGTTCAAGTGTGTAATAGTGAATGTATATGGTCCTAATAAAGGATGAACCCAAATTTTTTTGCGCCCTGAATAGTACTCTGCAAGAGGAAAGTGAGGCTCCGATAATTTTGGGTGGCGACCTTAACATGGTAAGAAAGCCTCTGGTAGATTGTAGCCCAGGGAGAGTGAGTAGGCCCTCGAGAGCGGACGCTGCCCTCTCCAGACTCATGGAGGACTGTGGTCTAGTCGACATATGGAGACTGCTCCACCCGGCAGACAAAGAGTTTACCTTTTTCTCCCCGGTTCATGGGTCTTTCTCGCGAATAGGCTATTTTTTAATCTCGAGGTCTCTGGTAGCGAGCAGTTGTGAAGCGGATATTTTAAGCATGACAATTTCAGATCATGCTGAAATAACGCTAAAAATTGTAGCACAAGACACGGCGAAGCCAAGCCCATCCTCGTCATTCTTGGCTGGCGGAGCCTGCATTTCAGGAGGAACTGTGTTCCACTATTAGTTCCTATTTTAGTGTAAACAAATTAGGTGATACGACAGGATGGGCTTTGTGGGAGGCTTTTAAGGCCACGCTAAGGGCAACCATTACTAGCTACAAGATTAAGGAAAATAAAAAGAGGAAGGCCCAATTATTGGCCCTGGAAAATCAAATCAAGGCTGGGGAAAGGCTGTGGAACAAACATTCTAATGCAGGTATTTTGCAGAGATTGCAAGGATTGAGGCTCGAATACAATGAGATAGTAAGCTCCGAAGTAGAACACATTATGATGAAACAGTCAGCTCGGTTTCATGTTGAGCAAAACAAGGCCAGTAAGCTTTTAGCGAGTACCTAAAGAGGGAAGCGAGAAAAATCGAGAATAGTTTCTATTCTAGGTGACTATCAGACTAGGTTAGTAAATGATGAACATATTTTGGACGAATTTTCAAAATTCTATAACAAGCTGTATTTTACTGAGGTGAGCGTGGACCCAGCAACCGTCACAAGTTTCTTAGATAAATTGGTTCAGCCTAAATTGGCAGCGGAGCAAGCCAAGAGGCTGGGTGAACCTTTTTCTAGCAAAGAGCTTAGGTTGGCGATTAACTCCATGGCGGCGGGAAAGGTGGCAGGCCCGGATAGGTTGCCGTTGGAGCTATATAAAGTATTTAGCAAGGAGCTGATCCCATTTCTAGCACTGTATTATGAACAGTTAGTGGAAGGGCAGGAGCATACAGGTAGCTTCTCGGAAGCCACGATAGTAGTTATTGAAAAGCCTGGTAAAGACCCCAATTATGTTATGAACTATAGGCCTATATCCTTATTGAATGCAAATTACAAGATCTATGCGAGTATGCTAGCAAGAAGACTGGCCACAAGTATTGGAGTTAGTGCACCCTGACCAATCCGGATTTATACCTGGTAGAGTGACGACAGATAATGCCAGATTACTCTGTAATCTATTGGATAGGGCCTCAGGGGAGAACTCACTGTATATTGCCCTCTCTCTTGATGCCGAGAAAGCGTTCGATAGGTTAGAGTGGCCTTTTCTCAGTTTTGGAATGGTTCGGATTAGGAGAGGGTTTTATAAATAAGGTTCGGGTGCTATACTCGAGAACCAGCGCCAGAGTACTTGTGAACGGCATTCTGTCTCGCTCTTTTTCTCTGCATAGAGGAACCAGGCAAGGCTGCCCCCTCTCCCCGCTGCTCTTCAATTTGGCATTGGAACCCTTGGCTATAGCAATTAGGCAAAGCCAAGATATAATGGGTTTTAACTTAGATCTGCAAGTGAAGCTCTCCGCGTATGCTGACGATCTTCTCTTGTTTACGCAGCCCCTCGAAGTGCTGCAAATTTTGATATTAATAGAGGATTATTTGAGCATTTCGGGGTACAAAATTAACTGGACTAAGTCAGTAGCCTTTCCGCTTAACAGCTGTTCCAATTCCAGTATGATGGCCCATTTCCCTTTTAGGTGGGAGACGGGAAGCATTAAATATTTGGGAGCCTGCTATAGTTCTTCGTTGGAGTGTACAATTCAGGAAAACATTGAGGAAATATTTCAGTTGATTCGTAGTAAAACCCTGGCTTGGTCTCCCATGCATTTCACATAGTGGGGAAGGCTAGAAATAATTAAAATGGTACTGACTCCCAAAATCAATTACATACTTGGAATGCTTCCTATCTCCTTGCCGGCAGACATATCTGAAACTAGAGAGAAGCCTTATGAATTTTTTGTGGAACGGGTCCCAACCGAGAATAGCAAGCAAGAAACTTAAAGCCCCCAAGGAGCAAGGTGATGTCCATTTTCCGGATTTTCAATGGTACCATCACACCCTTCTTTTAAAGCAAGGGGCACTGTGGTTAGATGAAAATAGTCTTGTTCAGAGCCCTAGTTGGTTAAAAGTAGAATCACGTATAGTAGCCCCTTATCCATTAATGTATATGTTAGGGGCTTCGTGCCCTGAAGTAGTAGTAGGGGGGGAAGTTATCCGGGCTACACAAGATGCCTACTTAAAACTGGCGCAAATGGCAGGCAAATATAACCAGCCCTCTAGGATGACCCCGCTGTGGTGGAACTCTCAATTTAGAATTAGAGGACAGAAGGTTGCTTGGAGGAAATGGCAGGAGAAGGGAATATGGGCACTGGGCCACCTAATGGGAGAAGATGGGTAGAAAAACTTTGCGGTGCTAAAAAGCAGAGTTCTCCCTTCCGGAGTCTAGTTATTTCCAATGGGCGCAGCTTAGGCATTGTATAGCTGCGACAAAAGTAACGGTCATGGAATTGGTGGCTGAGGGAGTGCTGTATAAAAAAATCAAAGAGACGCTTGAGCAGAAAGGCTCTGTGTCTAAGCTGTATGACATGTATAGGAAATATGCTTCATGCAGCCCGGCGGGCCTAGCGAAGATATGGGAGTCAGAGATAGCCCACTTGTTGCATTCCAACTCCTGGAAGATATTATGGGGCCCTATAGCGAGAGTTTTGAGATCAGCTGCGATAACGTAGTCAATGTACTTCTTACTGCATAGGGCCTACATTACGCCTGTAAAGCTTTCAAAGTGGGACAGGTCAACCACAGGCAAGTGTTGGTCCTGCCAGAAGGAGATTGGTACATATACTCATATGTTTTATGATTGCCCTTTGGTGCAGAGATTTTGGAAAGGAGTCTGGGGTAAAATTCAGAAATTTTTTGGCATCACAGATGAGCTCTCTAGTAATGTGGTCTACTTGAGGTCTTTGGAGCTCTATCCGGGTGTATCAAAAGGGAAATCCTTTTTACTAAATTATATGATTGCTATAGCTATAAAATTGATCCTGATACATTGGAAAAATTTTCAGAACCTAAATCCTAGTAAATGTTGGAATTTGGTATGTCAATATTCTAATTATGAGAGATTATATAGCAAACTCCATTACCCCGATAGGGCTAACCTCAGTTCTGAGAGATGGACGATATTGGAACAATATGTTAATTGATCCAATCTCGGCAATAGGAGAGCTACAGACCTGATTTTCCTGTTCTTGCAGTTGTATTGTAACTAGCCTGAGGACTGAAGAATTGATCTGTAGTGGCGAGTAGGATTTTGCTATTTTCTCTGGAGAACCTGGGTGGGTGGGGGAGGGAGGGGAGAGTTTGGGTTTTTGTTACTTATTGAAAAAGAAACAGTGTTGTGATTGTTGTCAACAAGTTTTGCATTGATGCATGTTGTAATAAAGAGAGAGTACAAAAAAAAAATTTGTGGTCAACTACATGCACCTACTTATATCAATGTACTTTTTCCCAAGCGTACTGTATAGATTGGTTGGATCTGGGACAGAGTTGCAGGCCATGTGACTATTTCATACAATATGGATGCACATGCGCTGAGAGAAGACACACACGGAGGGCAATTTTATAAGGGGCGCCTAATTAAAGCATGTTTTATGGTGCCTATGTTAAGCCTTTTTTTTCTAAAATACTAGTATAAGTGGCCTAACATGTACCTACATTATAGGTGCGACATTTACACCAGTCCTAGAGCTGATGTGTAAATGCTCATCTCTATATTTTTGAAGTACACGTTTAAATAATAGTATTTTACAGAAACATAGAAAACAATGACAGATAAAGCCATAGGGCCCAATTGTTTTCCCACACGTAGATCCCCTCTGTGCATTCAGTCTGAACTGGACACACAGAGGGGATCGCGATTCTGATCCCACAGGGCACATATAGTCCCGTGCGATCAGAATCACAATCAGGCATGTATGTGAGTCCAGCCTGCACGTACATGCACAGTCAACTAACTCAGGGCTTTTAAATGGAGCCGCGGCACCATGGTATCATGTTGCCATGGCACCGCGGCTACACTTAAAAGTTGCAATGCTGGCGAGGGGGCAGAGCCCGATGTCCAGCGGGATGGTCGCATAACGCTGAGGCTCCCGAGAGGCCTACTCAGAATCCTGAATTAACACCGGACATACTTGAACTTCTGCTCTGATCTTGCCGGGGCACATTGGTGAGATGGCAGGGACCAAACCCACGCGCCTGGAATTTGGATCTCCAGCGGCTTCTCACGGCAAACGCTCCAAAACCGAACCCCCGTCCCCGCAGAAGGGGCTGGCTTTGCGCGAGGGCCCCGAAATGCAGCAGGAAATCCTCGCAGAGATTAGAGGGGTTAAGGACCTCGTGCAGTCAAACGGTGAAGCACTCCGAGCGCTGCGGGAAGATCTTGGTGTACTGCAAGGCAGGCTAGAGGGGCTCTCTTCGCGTCAGGACAAAATGGAGAGCATATTAGACTCCCATGCGGTCCGGTTGTCCAAACTCGACAAAGTTGAACGTCAGGTGCGGGCCTTGCAGAAAGAAGTGGAAGATGGCAATAATAGAGCGCGCCGCAACAACCTACGACTTGTGGGCTTACCGGAGGGAGCTGAATCGGGAGACATGAAGGAGTTTTTATGTAAAATCCTCCCTTCCCTGCTCCAAATCACCTTTACCAAAGAATTGGAGATCGATCGCGCTCATCGTGTACCCACAAACATAACGCTCAACAGGAAGACCCCGCGGCCTATCATCTTTCGCCTTTTGAGATATCAACATGTGGAGCAAATTCTCAGTGCCTCTCGGGCAAAGGGCCATATGGAGTTTGAGAGCCACAAGATCTCCTTCTATCCTGACTTGGCTAAACCCACGGTCGACCGCCGAAAGCGCTTTCTGGAATTCCGGCCGAGGCTTCAACAACTACAAGCACGCTATGGCCTGATGTACCCGGCCAAGCTCCGAGTCACGCTTTACAATCAGACAAGAACATTTGAGGACCCTGATCTGCTAGCGGAGTTTTTGGATTCTAAAGAAGCCGACTTGATGCGCTGACTTCCAGAATAATCCTGCAAGTATTCTCCTATCCGCTGTATCTTCCATATTGGATTTGCCGCGGCTCAGCAAAGAGTCTATCGAGGGCGGTTTGTTGCCTTATTTTTGATGATATCTGTGACCTGACTCCATCTACCCACAGTAGCCTCGATGAGTATCAGAGACAGTGTTAATTATGGACTCTGGTGTTTCTTTTCTTTTTTTATGTCTCTATCTTCCTCTCTAGGGCCTCCTCCCGCAGACATATGGTCGCCATATTCATTGGGGGTTTTGCTTCTTCTCTAAGTTACTTTGGTACATACTTTTCAATATGGGGTGTATTGGCCAGCATACTCGGTGATTATGTCATTGTTGTACAGATTCTGATTATGTTGTCTGTTTTCAAGCGCCCTTACCTAAAATGTCTACTACAGATTGATGGCACCATGTAAGATTTTCTCATAGAACGTAAAAGGAATCAATAATCCGATAAAACGGAAGAAAATCCTAAGCTATCTACGTCATGAAGCTGCGGACCTGGTTTTCCTCCAAGAAACGCATTTAAATTCGAAGGAAACTCTTAAACTCAATATTAAACCTTACATGGTGGCCGCCTATTCCCCAGCCGTTTCTAAGAAATGTGGGGTTGCCATACTGGTTAGGAAATCTCTGCATGCTACTATTATTGCGACTAGCTCAGATACAGCAGGTAGATGGTCCAGAGTTCACCTCCAGATAGGTAACCTTGAAGTTACATGTATATGCCTTTATGCTCCTAATGTGGATGACCCTGCCTTTTTTGCTACCATTGCTCAGGTTGCGCAGGCCTCTGTTAATACTTCATTGATAATAGGGGGGGATTTCAATTTAGTTCTTGATCCCCTGATTGACAAACAGCCGCCTAGGACAAGTGGTCCCCCCAAGAGTCACACCATGCTTACCTCTGTGATCAAAGATCTTGCTTTAGTTGATCTATGGCGGTTACTACACCCCAATGAGCTTGACTTTACCTTCTTCTCTTCCCCTCACAAATCCCAGTCTCGCATAGATTTCTTTCTAATATCAAAACTGTTAGTTCCTCAGGTGGACACTGCAAGTCTCCAAAGTCCGTGAGCTTACAAATCGTTGGTCTCCCTTATCCCTTACATGGTGGGGCCGCCTAGAAACTGTGAAAATGATGATAGTCCCCAAAGTGAACTACATTTTAGAAATGCTGCCATGTTTACTCCCGCTACACACCTACAAAGATATTGAGGGCCTTCTCGTCCGCTATCTCTGGCAGGGCAAACCACCAAGGATAGCTAAACAAAACTACCGTCTACGAAGGAACTAGGGGGTACCAGATTTCCTGATTTTCTCAGATATCATCAAGCCTTCCTACTTAAGCAAGGTGCCCGACGGCTAGATGCCTCAACAGACAGCAGACCAGTTTGGCTTGACATAGAAGAGGAGCTTAGTAGCCCAATTCCGTTGATCCATCTTCCCGGTATGTCCCATCAAGTAGACACCCGCCATCCCCCAATGATTGTCGATACTCTTGCGGCCTTTAACACTCTCATTCTATCACTGGGCCCAAACGTATGTCCTCAGGACGGACTCCCGTTGTGGAATAACCCCAGAATTCAAGTCCTACATAGAACGATAGCATGGAAACCCTGGTACTCTAGGGGGATCCAGACACCCCAACAGCTCTTCTCTGCAGCTCGTTGGAAAACCTTTTCTGATTTACAAAAGGAATTTGCGTTACCAGCGAAACATTACTTTCAATTGATGCAGCTTCAACACTGCCTCAAAAGTGCTCAAATCATGCCGCCCTCTGTCCCTGCTGAGGACGGGCTATTAGAACTAGTTCACTCTATTAGTAGTACACATGGGGTAGCCTCTAACTTTTATAAACTATTATGTCAGGGTACGGATACTGCCACTTGTAGAGCCCAACAAGCCTGGGAGCGCGAACTGCAAACCACTTTAACCCCTGTGCAATGGAGCGTTTTCTGGAGCAAAGTAGTGCGGGTTTCCCGGTCTGCCTCAATTACCCAAACTCTCTTCTTTTTTGCACATAGATGCTTTTATACTCCAGAACAAATAGCCAAATGGAACACAACTGCTAGGGACCAGTGTCGGTCTTGCCATACTGCTGTGGGAACCCTCGCTCATGTTATTTATGAATGTCCTCAACTACAGGTTTACTGGGGGCGGGTCTGGGGTCGTATTCAATTTATCTTACACCTTCACGAGCCTCTTTCTTGGAAGATTGTGGGACTCCGCTCAGTGGCGGAGGTCCCCTCTCTTCCTAAGAAGGGTCGCTTTCTCCTTGATTTCATGCTGGGTATAGCCATATGTTTAATCACGAGGAATTGGAAGGATAGCTCTCGACTTACTGTCAATGAATGGTGGAACCTCGTCTGCTTATATAGTAAATATGAGCAGATATCTCGGAGAGCTATTCCCCATACCCAAACTCACTCTCGCTTGTCTAAATGGCAGATGTTCAATGATTATGTACAATCTGCTCATTGCTCCGACATGTCTGTTTAATGTACACTCATCATGTTTCAGATCACCGTTAGGTTTTGTAACACAATAATGTCAGTACACGCCCGCTTCGGGAATGATTAGTTTTCTAGAGAAGAAGCAGGGGGGAGGGGGGTGGTAGGGGTTTACTTTGGTGTATGTATTACATTCTATGTATCTGTCTTTTGCTGTATGTCTTCCTTTCCTTTGTTGTAATAAAACGAAAATAAAGAATTAAAAAAAAAAAAAAAAGTTGCAATGCTGGCAGCCTGAAAAAGGGGTATATTCCCTGCAGCCCGACCCTCGATCTGACCTCCTAAGGCCAGGATCGGACTGTGAGGAATGTCCCCTGCCCCCCCTGCCCCAGCTCCGGGCACTTAAAATAAAAATCATGTCCAGGGAAGTTACTCCATCTCGGAGGTGGAATAACTTCCCCACACATGTCGCTGGCCTTGGACATACAGGGTTGACATTAGAATCGGTTCTGTATGTCCAGGGCCAGCGACTGCCCACTGCCTGCCAAAATTCTGCCCCTGAGCCGCTCATTCCCCGCCCATTCCCTGCCCCGTCTAAGTTTCCCACATAACCAGCAGGAAAGTTAGTCGGGGGCAGGAGCCAGCATGAATAGCGGGGATGGACGTCCCATCAGGCTGTCCATTTCCCCTATTTAAAGCACAGAATAACCCCCATACGGCTTTATCCAGTCTACCTTCCATAAGAATAATTAAGTTCCACAGTCCCTTCCTCTCCCTCAGAGATCCTCTGTATTTGTCCCATGCTTTCTTCAATGCAAATACATTTTTTCTCTACCATCTCCACTGGGAGGCTGTTCCACCCATCCACTTATGTGCTCTGCCCAAACCCCACCCATGTGCATGCCCACCAGCAAAGTGCATGCTATACAGAAATATTTGAAGTCTTGGTTATTTTGATTCTTCATTTTTTATAAAATTATTATTATTTATTATTTTTTTTATTTTGTTCTATGCTGTAGCAATTTAATTTTGTAAACCATACTGAACCACAGGAGTAGAGGAGTAGCCTAGCCCTCCTTGTGGCTTCGGGCAAGTCACTTAGCTCTCCATTGCCTCAGAAGAATCCAAGTTATCAATGTCCCTCTTTAATATACATTACCAAGTTTAAGTGACAACGTGAACTGCTTTGACTAAAATGATAAGGCGGTATAAAATAACCTAATAAATAAGTAGTTTGGAAGTGGTATAAAAACACGTTAGAATTAGAATGCCCACACTTCTACACTAGTTTATATTTTATAAGACACCACATATATTTGCAACTGACTAAAACAGTGTCAAAGTAGGTATGTACTTCACTACTTAAAGTACTCAGTCCTTTATAGAATTTCCCCATGCAGCCAAATTCTGCATAGAGTGTCTAGGTAGGATTTCTGACTTCCTGATCCGAACATTCACAATTCTCTGAGTATTTTGGAAAAAGGCTCTGGTGACTGCAGAGTTTTTCAGAATATGTATAAGGACACTAGGAAATATACATACATTTGCCGGAGTGTACAGCAGCAATAACTGTTTTGCAAAGAAATATATGAAAATAAATGTGCATCACACACAGCTTTACACATGTAACTGCTGGCAAATATACTTATAAGTGCTGATCTCAGAACACAATTATGTATTTGCTGGCCCTTATATGTGTAAATGTCAGATTTTGTAAATCTATGAAGGTTATTTTATAGGACAAGGCATCCAGGTGTAGCTATGCTGAGGAGGACAAAATTGTTATAAGGATGTAATCTGAGTTCTTGGGACAAGACCAGGATCGTCTCTTGGGAGGCCTGTTGCCCTCATACTCTCAGGAAGCAGGTTCATTCATTCAGTAAAAAACAGTCACTGAAGCAGAGTCTAACACCAGCCAAATGTTTTACTTTAACTTCTTCAAACAAGTAACATTTCCACCTGGACAATAAGGTCATTCACAGCCATAACACTGGAGTCTTCCAGTCATCATGAAGCTTTGGGATCTGAGGCACTGTTCGTGTCCTAGTCAGTACAGAATCCTGGAGGTGCCATTGCTATGTACAATGGTGGACGTCAGCATTCTCAGTAGCATATTTATGGTCCTTACATCATTCACCTCTGGAGGCACATGTTCAGTTATAGTCACTTTCCTCTGGAGGCGCCCGGATATTCCAGTCCCCTGAAAGTCTATGGATGAGCATACGTATACAGTATACACAGTTGGGCACAACAGTGTTTTCAGCTTCAGGCTCCAGCATTACTTTTCTTATATACCATCTATACCTCAGACTGGTTCCTGGATGGACCAGCCTCTCCTAATTCTCCTTCTTTGAGTGTCTGACTGCGGCCAGTCTCTTTCTGATATCCACTACCCAGATAGGGTACAGCAGCTGTCCTCCTAATAGCTGGCCCCTGTGGGCTAGCTCCCTCTTCTTTCCTCCTGCTTCATGGTTCAAAGACCCCCTATTTGAGTAGAGCCTGTAGTATTATACCCTAGTCCACCTCTTTTCTCCACACTCTCCTCCCTCTTTCAGGAGGAGTTGTTCCTTGGACCCTCTCCCATCTGCCACACCTTCTAGCATGTTCCCTAGGTCCCTTCAGCCTTTTCTATTCCCTTAAACCCAAAGGGGGTTTACACGTGTAAATGGCCATTTTATAAAGAGCTAAAGTTGCATGTTGGTGTCCATGATATATAGAAATTTCAAGGGAGCATGCCAGGGGTGTGGTGAGCAGGTGACCTGAACAGGTCAAAAATCTACACACGCATTCACCATTTCATGTAGGGAATGCATGTGTATGACTAAAATGATCCGCGTTGGGATTTACAGCGGCTCCTTGGATTGTGTGGGTTTTTATAAAGTGCTTGTTTCAGCCAGCCCTTTACAGGAGGATTAAGGAAGTTATCCTCCTTAATCCCCCATTGTCTAATTTCCCCTCCAAATTGAAATGAATTAAAGACGCTGGTCTCTGTGGTTGGTGGTATTCAAATGTATTAATTTGCAAAATACCAACTTACATGTTTGTAAGTTACACATGTAAGTTGCTAAATACATACATGTGTAAGTTGCTGAGTTGTCTCTGTGTTGTTCCCATATGTAAATTTGTAAAATGCCCTCCCCTCCCCCCCAGCTCTACATGTCACAAAATACACATGCACTCCTGCATATCCTTATATATATTTAGATATGGCTCCATGGCAGTGAATTCTACTACTACTACTACTATTCATCATTTATATAACGCTATAAGGCATATGCAGCATTGTACAGAGAGTGGAAGTAGCCTAGTAGTTGCGGCAAGTTACCGCTGGTCATAGGGCCGGGGGTTCAAATACCACTGGAGGATAGTAACCTCAGGCTGGAGGGACTAGGGTTTCTAGTCACACAGATGTTCCTTGTGGCCCTGGGCAAACCACTTAACCCTCTGTTGCCTCAGGTACAAAAAATGTAGATTGTGAGCCCTTCAGGGACAAGGGAAATATATACTGTACCTGAATGTACATCAGTTTGACCTGGTGAAAAGTGGTATATACGCAATGCTAAATAAATAAATATAAAAGATGGTCCTTGCTCATCAGAGCTTACAATCTAATCAAGACAGACAATACAATAGTTGAGAACAAGGGTACAAATAAGGGAAGGAAGGAAAGCAAGGGATCAGGATCCAAAAGCAGCCTCAAAGAGGTGAGCCTTTAGCCTGGATTTGAAAAGGGGTAGAGATGGAGCCTGATGTACAGACTCAGGTACTTTATTCCAGGCGTATGGAGCAGCAAGGTGAAAGAAGCAAAGTCTGGAGTCGGCAGAGGAAGAAAATGGCATAGAGAGAAGCAAGCCAGTAGAAGAGCGGAGTTCATGAGGAGAGGTGTAGGGAGAGAGGAAAGCTAGTGAGGAACAGTGGAATGAATGTATTTGTAGTCAGAAGGAAACGTTTGAACTGGATATGGAAACTGAAGCAGAGTCAATGAAGTGACTTGAGAAGTTATATGAGTATAACCGAGCTGGTGGAAGATTAGCCGTGCAGCAGAGTTCAGAACAGATTGAAGGGGAGAGAGATGACTCAGAGGGAGACCAGTAAGGAGGAAGTTGCAATAGTCTAGACAGGAGATGACTAGGGAGTGGATGAGAGTTTTAGTAGTGTGATCAGAAAGGAAGAGGCACATTTTGTTGAGATTATAGAGGAAGAAACAAAGGGTTTTAGCAATCATTTGGATGTGTGAAGAGAAAGGGAGGCATCAAAGATGACCCCAAGGTTGCGGGCTGAGGAAATAGGAAGAAGATGAGTGTTATCTACAGAGTAAAGGAGGAAGGGGGGTTGATTACATGTTGAGTGAAAAAATTATTTTCTCCAATTAGTTTTAAATGTGCTACATTGTAGCTTCATTCCGTGTTCCCTAGTGTTTGTATGTTTTGGAGCACTAAACAAATCCTCATTATTTTAGAAACTTCTATTGTCTCTTCCCCTCAGCTGTCTCTTCAACAGGCTTAAAAGGTTAGGACTCTTCAGCTTTTCTTCATAGAGGAATATGTCCATCCAGTTTAATGTTTTGGTCACCCTTCTCTGTACCCTTTCTAATTCTGCTATATCTTCCTTTAGATGTGGTGACCGGAACTGCATGCAGTACTCAAGATGTGCTGTAACAGGGAGTGATACAGAGGCATTATGATATCCTTTGTCTTTTTCTCCATGCTTTTCCTTATAATTCCTAGCATTCTATTAGCCTTTTTGGCTGCTGCTGCACATTGAGCAGGGCCTTGATGCTTTTATCATGTTATGGGCTAGCATCTTGATTAAAGTCAACCCAGGAAATGACTTCCTATCAACTGGAGAGGCATGGAAGAACAGACTTCTAGGAGACTCCCAGATAAGGTCCTTTAAAAGAAACATGCCCTCCGCTACAAACTCCAGGCTTTTGATGGGCAAGCTGAATTATGGAAAGATCAGGGCTTTCAAAGCTAAACAATAGATTCTGACTGCCAGGGGGATATACGCTTAAGGTTTGCTAGAGAAGTCAGTCAGACAGAATAGGTGAGCGAGGAAAACATGAATGGTTAATTCATATAAGGAAAGAGATTACAGGAAAGGGCACGTACAATGCATTTCAAGCATGAATCAGCTTGAGATTGAAATCACTGCTTCCCATTTCATGAGCACTGGCTCATCCCTCCCACCAGTTCCTCCTCAGCCTGTTCTCTTTCTTGCCTCCTCATCTTGATCTTCCCTTCCACCACATCTCCCACCACATTTGGTCCCCCTACCACCAACAAAGCATCTCATCCTCATTCTCCTCCTCTCAAAGCCATTCTCTGCCTCCTAAAATAAAGGCCAGTGCCAGCATGACCCCCACTCCCCCATCCAAATCCCCTGAAATACCGGAGCCCCTGAGATCACCACCAGCATCCCCCCACAACTTCATCCCCAGTCCCTTTGTTGGTCTTACTGGGGGTCCCTGGTGTCTACATGAGAGCAGAAGCAATGTACACTCACCACTCACTCCTGCTCTGCAAGCTGCTGATGCCAAATGGCACCGTTGACCTCTAGTGGTGATCTCCACATTTACGTCTGCCCCTTCCAGGGCCGTACTGAGCCAGAATCATGTCCTGTGTGACTTTCAGATTGGGCACACATGCCCCTCTCCTCCTCTTCCCCATACCTCCGTCCAGCCACTGCCTGCTCTCACCCTGCTTCCATCACCCTCTGTTTTCCACATGGCAGTGCTGGCAGCAGAGCAAGAACAGGCAGCAGCTGGACAGAGGTATGGGCAGGAGGGGGGTGCACGTCTGATGTGCAAGTCACAGGTCTGCTCTGCTCTGCTCTGCTCTGCTGTGCTGATGCCAAACTTAAAGCAGATCTGATTCCTCCCTACTCTGTCACATCAGAGGAAGGAGGGACCAGACCTCCAGAAAGGCTTAGGGGGTGCATTTTGGCTGCCTGCTGTTGCCCTGCCGCCACTGAGAGAGCAAAGTGGCAGCGGCAGGGCAACAACAGGCAGCTGAAATGCGCCCCCTAAGGCTTTGTACCCTGTGCAGCTGCACCGCTCACACAGGTATGGTACTGGCCCCTTCCAGTTGGCCCTTGTATGTCTCAGGGAAGATGTAAATGCCAAGATCTATGATTTTTGGTCAAAAGATTCCCTCTATGAAATGGAGAATCCACATCTATGGTTTATGGCTTTTTAGCACTTTCTAAGCTGCCTTTCTAGGTTAGGCAAAATCAGGTTTACAATAAAAAAATGACCTGGAAAAGAAAGGAACGCCATTATTCAGGACAGGAAAGAGAGAAGGGAGAAGATAGAAAGGGGGAAAAATGATATTTTCTATCCGGTGCACCAGTTACATCCTTGAGAGATCATCAATAGTTCATTCAAAAAGATAGGTTGTAAGACTGGCTCTCAATTTTTTATTCAAGGTTTCAAGGTGCAATTTTGGGGTAGATGTTTCACAGAATGGGAGCCCTGAAGCAAAAAGCTAATTGTTGTTCTAGAGAGGGAATGTGAAGCCTGCTCCCGTGAATCAATCTCACAGGATCTATATTATACTGTAGGTCCGCCCAAACCACTCCCTTTTCTTGCCCTGCCCTGCCCATCTCTCCAGTACTGAAATGGTACTTAGGTGTATACTGATCTTCATGTGTAAATGCTGCTTTTTTGACACAGGACTGCTCTAAAATAACCCTCTATGTCAAAGAGCAGGGCGATTGCTGTTTTCATTGCATGACAAATATTATGCTGCTCACAATAAGGAGGGTATTGTATTGGAGAATTTTTTGGAACTTAAAATGCAGAGAGATAACAATGTACACTGTAGGAAATTCACATTACTTCAGAGAAATGTGCTATTATGGCTCACTTTTCAGAATAGTACTCTAAGCTATTGCTTCAGAAACACAAACCTTGGCAAGTAGCATCTCTCAGTTTTTAGCAAAACTTCTTTTCCAGAAATAGATTTGACTATCCAGGCTCTGATGCTCTTCATGAAAGTAAAGTCCCAGGTGGGAATGGCCTTACTGTAAAATTCCATTAAATTTTGGTACATTGCTCTCTCCTTTCTTGTTTAAATGAAATAAAGAATTTATATGTCAAGGTTACACAAATCATAGAAAGTGTGGGTTTTTTTTCATAATACATAATTAAGATGTGGAATCTTTTGCCAAAGAATGTGGCCAATGTGACTAACATAGAGGTTTGGTCAACTTCTTGGAGAAAAAAATCCTAAAAAGTTATTATTAGCCAGATAGACTTGGGAAAGCAATTGTTTACCCCTAGAAATGAGCTGTTTTTGGTGTATTCTGTGAAATCTGCCAGGTACTTGTGATCGGGATTGGCCATTGTTGGAGACAGGTTGCTGGGCTTACTGAACTTTGGTCTGTCTCAGCATGGCTTATGGTCCTCTGTGAAGTCATTCTTTTGCTGAAAAATCTGGGCATGGTAAATCTTAAGGACAGAAGAGAGAGTATATAATAAACTTCTCTAGCCATGCTAGCATGTGATAATGAACGAGTCCATAGCATGGTGTGTGCAGCACATTAGTGGGTTTTAATATTCTGATTTTTTTTCCCTGAAGATAGCATGGATTAAAGTTGCAGAATAAACATGGTGCAATTGGGAAGATTTTTTGGAGGGGGAGGAGAAAGCATGTTGGAATTGTACACATTTTGCCCAAATGTTTGTGTGTTGATGTTTCCTATTTGATTCCTGTCATACCAAGGTCAATACGTTTGTGTTAATAAGGCTATGTAATGACTTGACTCATCGAAAGGCATTTTTGGCTTCATGGCTTTCAACTACTTGAGCATCATGTGTTGTGCCTGCTTCTTATTTTTTTTTTATCCAACATAGTTTCAGATGTTGCTAATGTCAGATGAGGGACTTAATATATTGAAAAATTGATAATAAAGCTCATGCATAATGGAATGAGGCCACTAATGAATTCCACAGCTCAAAGTAGGGCAGGCTTGAAATGCTTCATTATAGATTCATTTGCATCCATTTCAGCCTCTCAAATAGCTAATTTTTTATCCAATGGCCATCTGAATAGTTATTCACCATGGTCTCATTTCTGGCCTCAAAAATAATAACGCATCTCTTTTGTTAATTACCCTTTGATCATGCTAGTTTTTTGACCTAGTGATTTCCCCCTAGTCTTATGTGCTTTTGGGTCAAATGGAAAAGGGCTAAGATCTGGTTTAAAGGTCCTACTCTGATGCTACTCATTCGTCTTTTCTCTATTTTATATCCCCTGGCAACATAACAAATTTTGTCGTGGCAGTGAAAGTTCTGGTTCAGGCACCATACACCAGAAACTGGCAGGAGTGAACCCTGAATCTGGCCACCCCGGGTCAATTCTGAAAAATGACCATAATTACTTCCGCAGGCACTGTGAATACTTTTTCCACCCCATCTTTAGAAAAACTGACTAGGGTAGGGGAATCAAACTGGGGGACCTACTACATAACGGTGCACAATATTGCCACTGAGACAGTAAACCGGACACAGTGAGGATTTGTGTTGCTTCCTTGATAACTTAAATGGTCATAAATTGTTCCCATCCCTATACATTCTTGTTCATCAATACTGTCTTTCTTAAACTACAAGCTTGTTGTGGTATCGTCCTATGTCTATTTCTTTTGACACTGTGGGGATTATTTTAGAAGAGCTATTCATACTTTGAACATCTGAAAATGGTCATAGAGACATCCCTGGAGCCATTTTAATAGCTGGTTCTTTGGACATTTCCAGCACGAGAATGTCCCAATCTGAATGGGTGGAGTGGTATAGACATGTCTGGGGCATTGCCAAGGACCTGGGCGTTCTCATCCGGTTGCAGAAATGCCCTGTACATCCTGTGCCACATCCAAGTTTATACTTGTTCCAGGCACGCAGAGGCAGCGGAAATGTGCTCGCTTTGCCTGCCAAACATCCAGAGGGTGTGTAAAAGGAGGTAAACTCCTAACCCATATATTTCCCGTGTTGACAGTGATCTCTGCTGGAGAATGGGGGCTCATATTTCCAGTTTTCCACACCGCTGGATGTCCCCATATTCAACATTGCATGTGTTAGACATCCCCACCCCACTGTTCTGTAGCCAGGATGTCTATGTAAGCGGGGCTGCGGATGTCCACATCAGGGATGTCTATGCTTCTAAAATCAGGCTGAAACATAGCTGTCCCTCATGTTTTTCTGAATGTTTCACTCTGGATGTTCCATATTGCACTTGGACGTCCTTTCTAAAATTCCACTTTATATCTCATATTGTAATCGTTTTCTACATTCCCTGCATTGATAGCAGTAAATACACATATAACAATACAATCCCAAACATTACCATTCCACGGAGTATAGCACTGGAGTGCCCCACTATATCCCAAATGCCTTTAATATAAATGTTCTTGCTATAATAACACATTACTTTTATAGTGTGACTGGATGAACACAAGACCGTGACTTGCCCAAGGTCACAATAAGTGAACATCTATGCTCATAATTTATCTTTCAAAATGTATAAAAATTACCAAACTACCCCTTAGAAAAGTCATTTATAAAAATCTTTTTGTCGGAATACGCCAGAGGAGGTAAGAATTACCATCAAACCACACCAAGCGGCTTATTCCGTTTAATCAATTTTCCTTGTAAATCATTCAAAAAAACACTTAGCTTTGTGTCATCCGACAACCGAACTGAGCAAGTAAAGATGCGGTATCATCAGTAAAGCACGATGTGCACGTTTCGGGACTTTCTCCCTGTTTCAAGTGCTGCTTCAATCCATTAGTATAAACCGCCATAGAATATCAGGATACACCCATCAGTCATTTCCAAAGTATTATTGAGCAGCCATTCACGATGAGTGTAGGTAGCCTGACGATAGGCTTTCACTATCACTTTTTCTGGGTAGCCCCTAGACAATAATCGATTTTTCAGGTCCAATGCATGAATTTTGAAATTAGCGAGGGATGAGCATAATCGCCTCAATCGGAGAAATTGCCCAAACGGAAGCCCTTTACGTAATGGTCCTGGATGGAAACTCTGATATTTAAGTACACTATTACACTGAACACTCTTCCGATATAATGAAGTTCTAAAAGGTCCCTCCTCCTTAATCACCACCATATTCAGAAATTCAATCTGGTGGTAATCAACATGCACTGTAAATGTGATGTTTGATTTCAAATTATTCAACCAGCATATAAATTCCTGTAATTTAGGGAGAGTGCATAGCCATAGAAAGAATATATGCTCATCCTTCGTTGATTTCAAAATTCATGCATTGGACCTGAAAAATCGATTATTGTCTAGGGGGCTACGCGGAAAAAGTGATAGTGAAAGCCTATCGTCGGGCTACCTACACTCATCGTGAATGGCTGCTCAATAATACTTCAGAAATGAAGACATCAACTGCAACTCCAGAAGCCTTTGTGGGGGTTCTTCCCTATATGAGTCTTAGTACGGAGGTAGTTAGTATACTTAAAGAATACTGGTATATTTTGGGGTTGCACCCATGTTTCCAAAAACCCCTTATGATATCTTTTTCTTGGGGATCTACTTTGCAAGACATGTTGGTTCAGTCTACAGTGTCTGTTGACCAACCAACCCCTCCATTTTTGACTACTCAGGGTCATTTTACTTGCACGTCCTGTATATATTGTGCCACATCATTGACGGGTACAACCTGGTTGCACCCTACAACAGGGAGGGCTTTCGAACGGAGATGAGAGACTAGCTGTGATTCCACCTTTGTTGTTTATGTCTTGCAATGTCCCTGTCCTCTACTATACATCGGCAGAATTCACGAATGATAAAAACTTGATTGGGTGAACATGTGTCACGGATTCGTCAGCAAGTGATTTCTGCCCCCATTGTTGAACATTGTTTAGCATTTAATCATAAAGTTGAGGATTTGACATGGACAGTACTTGATCACGTTCCCCCGAACCCTAGGGGTGGTGATCGCATTGCTGTACTACAGAGGCGTGAACAAAGCTTGATCTTCAGATTGTATACGGTCCACCCCCTGGGGTTGAATAGAGAAATTGAATGGTCTAGTTTACTCTGAGGTCATCCATAGCGTAGTGGATTTCCCCTGTTGATGTGGGGCTTTCCCGTCATATGACTGATGTTCCCATATGAGTGATAGATCGTTTTAGCCAATGAAATACAGCATGCCCTTTGAAAATGACTGATGGGTGTATCCTGATATTCTATGGCGGTTTTTTTACTAATGGATGGAAGCAGCAGTTGAAACAGGGAGAAAGTCCAGAAACGTGCACGTTGTGCTTTACTGATGATACCACATCTTAACTTGCTCAGTTCGGTTGTCGGATGACACAAAGCTAAGTGGTTTTTTGAATGATTTACAAGGAAAATTGATTAAAATGGAATAAGCCGCTTGGTGTGGCTTGATGGTAATTCTTACCTCCTCTGGCGTATTCTGACAAAAAGATATCTTTATAAACGACTTTTCTAAGGGGTAGTTTGGTAATTTTGATACATTTTGATTACAATTTATTGCCAAAAAAGGGGTTTTTTCTTGATTCATAATTTATCTTAACAAGTCTTGTCACAAGACTGTTACAGTATATCATTATGAAGTAGACACCATAAACTATAAGTAGAGAGATTCTTATAAGTATATACCATTTCATGTCCCTGCGGTTGGGTGGTAACAACAATAACACAAGAAGGAGCAGCGTGTCTTGCACTACCAACCAGAAAACACAATGGAGCAAGACCGGAGAGTTGTGGATGTTTGTAAAGCCTTTATTGGTAGGAATCAGAACCCTGCGGTTGGGTGGAACAGGCATGCTGCCATTAGAAGAGGGGGAGGAATGAAATTCTATGGCAGAATTGTCAAAGGTGTTGAAATCCTCTGCTTCATCTACATTGTTAAGATTCTAGCAAATTAGGGACACATTGCAAAATGCTTTCAAACTGCTATGAAAATAAACTGTTTTAAACACCTCTAGTTAAAACATGCAAACTTAATAGGTCAAAACATTAAAGGGCTTTCTGTTCACTGCCTGCACGACACACCTGTGCCTTTTCATTTAAAAGTCATGTAATGCAAAGGAAATCAATATGAAGTTAATGAAGGAACAAATAGAAAAAAAACATACACACAAAATTTCCTTTAGAGCTCCCTTACCTCTTTAGAGATTCACATCTTTCATTTAATGCTTAGACACAAAGGTGTGACTCCCCCCATTGCCACAGTAAAGGAGTGTGATTTATCTAGGGTGGTTTCCTACTTGAGGAATAACCCTTGAGAAATCTTGTCAAAGGAATACAAATCGTATCATATACCAAAATTCATCATACACTCCTGTTTCCTGCGACAAATCAGAATGGACTCTGTAGCAAGAGTTAAAACATTTCTTTGGTAAAGTTTCTAGAGTTCTCTGGCATTGATGTGGCACGGTGACATGCAAAATAATAACAAAGTATGCTAAGTAATGGAAATTTAGATTTGCATAATAGCAGTGAGATGCTTTTCCAAGCTTTATCTTTGAATATTCAGGTTTGTTTTTATGGGAGTTCTATTTACAAGAAATTTCAGGTGTTGAGGTCAGAGAAGAAAGGAAGAGGAATTTTCAGGGAAAGAGAGAGAAGAGAAAGGATAGAGGAAAAAGAAAGAAGAATGGGTATGGGAAGACAGGAAAAGAAGTAGTGAGGGAAATGCTGGGATTTCAGAAGGAACATAGAAGGGAGGGAAGATATAGATCTGGAGAAAATAGAGGGAGGTGTCCCTTTACCGCTCTGATTCTACTCTCTAGCACAACCTCTTACTTCATTCTTCTCCCCCCCCCCCCCCCTCCTCTCCCAATCTTTGTTCTTATTCTCCTCCTTTCTCCCCCTTCCCATCCTGGTCCACTTTCTCTGCCAGTCCCAGGTGTCTCCTCCCATCACACATATGCCATCCCATCTTTCACAAATTCTGGTCCGTTAGCCCCTCTCACACAGGTCCAACCCTTATATGCAATAAAGTCCCCCAGCACTTCCACTTATATAAGCTCCCAGCCCCTCTATTTCCTCAGTCCCTCAGTCCCTCTATTCAACCCACCCTAGCAAACATTGCAGCCATCTCTATTCATATAACTCTCCCCTTCCAATCTCCTTCCTGAAACACCCTTCCTCTTAATCCTGTGGCCCAAAGAGGAGGGACAGCAGCAGCAAGTCTGGCCACACCCTCCTTCATTCACTTAAGATCCAGCCTCTTAACATAGTAACATAGTAAATGAAGGCAGATAAAGACCAGTATGGTCCATCTAGTCTGCCAAGTAAGATGGCAAGAGTAGGTGCACCTGCCGCTCCGTGCAGACCACCCCTCCCCATGTCTGTTTAAGGGGTGAACCCACTGCTCTGTGTAGGACACCCCCTGTATGTTGAGAAATTAGTTAAGTTTATTTTGATTTTATCCTGTTGCTGTAAAGGGATCTACTGTGTCTGTCCCATGACATTTTGAATTCTGTCACTGTATTTGCCCCCAACACTTGCATCAGATGATCATTCAGATCTAAATGTATTGTACTAGGAATGTAAATAGTTTCCCCCAAGTTTACCTCCATGTTAAATCCCTGTTCTATGTAGACGATGGCCTAATTTAATGTAAACCGCACTGATGACAAAGAGCGCGGTATATAAGAAATGTTAAATAAATAAATAATCATAGCTTGATTTATTGGTTCTAACTCTAATACTGTTTTCTCAGTCTTCTTGAATCTTAACATACTTCTGTCTCTCAATGGTTCTCATCTAAGAAGATGAGTTTTAAACTAGTCAGACGTCACAGGGCTACTACCTACTATTAATCATTTTTATAGTAACCAGCAGCCAGAGCAACCTCCATACTAGCTACCAGTCTCCAAAACAGTAACTTCCCTAGAAGGGCCATAGAAAAAACCATCACATCAGGCAAACACCACAAGTCATTTCAGAACTCCTACCTTTCTCCCTTGGGAAAATTGGCCATTTAGCCCTACCCTCTGCTTTCTATCTTTTAACTAGTTCCTGATCCACAATAGTACACTGCCTCCTATCCCATGACTTTTTAGTTTTGCCAAAAGTCTGATGAGGGACCTTGTCAAAGGCTTTCTGAAAATCCAGGTACAGTATATCAACTGACTCACCTTTGTCTACCTGTTTATTCACACCTTTGAAAGCAGCAGTTAAGCTACAAGAGGAAGATGACTAGGATCCTGCCCCTTCTCCCTTCCTTTCCTGTCAATGAATCAATATCTGAGGGGAAAGTTGGTTGAAAGTGGGAGTTACAGTGAGCTACAGGACAACCGACACTTCCATAACAGTCTCCTGCTGTAAATCGAAGGGCAAGGCAAATTCTGTGAGAAGGGTTGGATTTTGCATCCTGAAATTGTATGAGGGGAAATATTTCTTGGGTCCTGCATGCAAGCATAGTCATTCTATATCTTTGGCAAATGCATTTTTGAAATAAAGGATTCTGATATGAATGATGTTTGCTTTGTCACAGTAAAAGAAATAAACATGCTTCAACAACTGGAGAACATCCAAGTTCAATAGAATGGGCAAGGATAAAGGACAGATGTGATGACAAGAGCCTCCTAAATCGCAACCAGTCATCTTTAATAATGGTTTAGATCAAGGGTTTCTAAATCCAGTCCCAAAATTAAGGTCACCAAAGTATAGAGATTGAAGCTGATTCTTAAACCAAATAAATGAAAATGTATCTCATAAATATGCATTCAATATCCTGAAAACAAGATTCAGTGGAGACACTCAAGAACAGGACTGAGGAGAAGACTCTGCTCTTGATATTTTGTTAGTCACGTGAACAGATCAGAAAAGGAAATTGTGCAAAATGCAAACTTGTCAATAATACACTATATTCAGTACATAGACCCATTTTAAAAAGGTCACAGAGAGGGGAACTGAGATGTCCCGATCAGCACACTTAAAATGACTGGCCATTGCCGCTTTAAATTAAGACCTGACATTCAATGCCTGGATCATATTTGGCCACCTTCATTGAATATCCAGTGTGACTGGTTAGCATTTTAGTTAACCAGACAGTAGCGATATATTCAGCCACTAGCTGTTTAGATAAGCCGACTAAAGTTAGGCCAGCCTTTTAAGTGCCTAACATTATCTGGTTTAAGGTAACTGGCCAGTGACTGAACTATGGATGTTGGCAAATACAAGATTATTTGCGGCATGTTCAGAGGGATCAGTAATTACAAAAATCACATCTGGTGAAAAAAAGAACTTCCTACTATCCCCCTATTGTGCTTAATCCCTTCCTGTGTCAGCACCACTGTTCCCTCTAAGCTGTGCGCGTGTGCGCGCGCACACACCTCGCCGAGCGAGCGCACATACTTTAAAACAGAGCGCACAAACATTACGGCTCTGATTCTGATAGAAAACAACACAGACGTCTTAAAATTTAAAGGTTATGATTGTAATTACTAGAAATTTCCTGCTTCATTTAGTAATCGTCTATTTTCATTTAATTTGATTAAAATCAATGTGGTGTACATACTGTATTCTGACGTGTAGTCACATTTTAAAGTATATAACTCCGAGTGTCATTATGTGGCGCACAAAAATTTAACCTTCTTTCAAAAGCTGCACACAGCTGATATTTTATGCGCACACAGCCTACAGAAAATTAGAGGGAACATTGGTCAGCACCACCGCTCACTCAACACCTTACCAACAGTATCACATGTCCATCAACACCCCAACTGCCAACTTCTTGATCCCATCACATCCCTTGACACCCTCCTGTGACAGCATTACATGTTCCCTGACATTCACCAATACCCCTTCTGTCTCTCACCCCAAAACCCCAGACAATATCACATGACCCAACACTTCCTGACAACACCCAAAAATATCTAAGGTTTCCAGATGTCCCTGATTTTTGGGGATTATTCACAGTTTTAGAGCTGTGACCCTGACTCCCACTTGTTTGGCAGCCTCCTACCCCAGTTCCAGCAATAGGGACAAATGGGATAGAAAAAAGATGTATTTTGAATTTAGTGATTTGAATATGTCAATTTTTAGAATTTACATCCATTATCTCTATATTTTGCGCTGTACGGGGAAATGCTTCACTTTCTATTTCTCTGTTGTTTTGTCAACTTGGAAATGATGATGTTAGATGGGAGTGGGGAGCAGGGTAATTCCTCCCTTCTACACCTTGTCACTTAAACCTGAAACTAAGGTGTCCTTTCCTCCCCACACACACTTCAGACACAGTAAATGTCCCATATTTGCTTGCAAAAAGTCTGGTAACCTTAAGAATATTACATGTTCCCCACCTCCACCCCCAACACTCCCTCCAATAGCATCAAAATCCCCAAACCCCAAATATAACCTCATGCACCTACTGGGGCCTCTCCCTGGTGGTCTAGAGGGAGTATAAGTAATCCCCGGTCTCTTCTGCTCTGTTCAGGTCCAGCAAAATGCCACCCTTGGACCCTAGGAATAGTCCTTGAGGGACTAACACTAAGGTTCAAGCTGCATTTCTGATGCTGTTGGGTGTGTGTGAGGGAACATGTGATACTGTTGGGGGCATTAGGGACTGGAGGGAGACTTGTGATACAATCTAGGGGTGTTAGAGTTGTGGATGGGTGCCATTGGCCTGTGTACCTGCACCTTCAAGCTGGCATGCACAATTTTTGGCCACTACATCTATTCCACTTGTTAAATAGGGAATACATGTCTACATTTTCAGCCTGCTCAAACCATACCCTCTCCATGCCTAAACCACACCCGCTTATATTCTGTATTTGGCATAGATCTGCATATGTAAATAGTAGTATTACAAAATCACTATTAACGTGTAGCTGATCTCCAGTACTTATCTCTCTCTCTCTCTTAAACTCCACCATTATGTTATTGGACTTTTGCCCCACTAAATCTTGGCCACTCTTCCTACTGTGTTCTTCATCTAAATTTCAAACTTTTTATGGTGAAGCCTACAACCCTCAGTATCTGTTTACATTATATTTTATATATCTTTTTCTTGCATTGTGAATAATTCTTGCACCATATTCTAAAATGTCTTTGAATATGGACACTGCTAATTATTCACATAACAAATGTATCTTATTATTTATAATATGCTCTAAACTTAGACTGCTTCTTCTTATTTGAATAGAATGTCAGCTAAAATTATTTTGCTAATAAAATAGTCTTTTAGGTGGTCACTGTTCTCTATGATCATTTCAAGAATAATATTAATGTAGGAATTAATGCATAATTTACTTGGGTATACTGAATGCAGAGTTAATATTTTGTCAGCATGTGTCTACTGTCTCGATTGTTGTGCACCATATTTCACTCCCCTCCCGCCCCCCCCCCCCCAAAAAAAAAAGAGTAGCCGAGGGGAAAGAATTGCACAGAGCATTTTATAATCTATTTAGAGAACAATGACCTGGCTAGAAAGAGAATCGGCATATTTTATGAATTCCGGGGATGATAGGCACTTTACAAAGACTATAGTATTTTCTGACATAGTACCGGTTCATTGTTAGGGAAAAGAAAGGCAATGCAGTAGTGTTTGGTGGTATTTTTTGCTATATATGTTTTTAATATACTGGATTGTTTTATATGTTCACATTTTTTGAATTTCACCTGAGCAGTCCTGGATGAAAGCATTACAGAAAATGGAATAAATAATAGCACCAAGTTCAATACTGAAGAGGATTTTGGATATATTAGGGGCTAAGACTGTACATGGAACAAAGGGCCGGAGGTGGCTTACATCTGTTTGTGAGAGTGAAAAAGGTACTAGATATGAGATTCACAGTATGTATTGACAGCTGTTTCAACAGGGGGATGGGGAGGGGGAGGAGGGAGGCAAAAGGGGGAGGGGAGAAACTGATTCAGCCTGGTACTGCCAAGTGAAAAAGATAGTGAATTAAAACATAAAAGCAGGGGTCTTTATGCAACAAGATAACCATTGCATGCTTATTTATTTAATGTCTTTTCAATACCGCGCTCTTTAGAATCAGTGTGGTTTACATGAAACAATAACTTATACAGTGTACTGTATTTACAAAGAACAGGAAATGAAACTTGGACATAACTAGGGTAACTATATACAGGTTGAGCAATCAAGTTACGGTATACAGTAGGACCGTAATTGCTTAGAGATTATTTACAAGCCTAGGGGATTATATACACTGCACTTTATCTAAAAGTGATGTAACATGGATGTAACTAGGGTACAGGATGAGAACCGGAGTTGCTTGGATCAATTTCCGGTGATGTAGCTTGGACCTAACTAGGGTACAGGATGAGGACCAGAGTTGCTTCGATCAATTTCCCATAATAGTGGGTTATATCCACACTCTTATTTACCGGTTATGCGGATGAGCCAGTGGGTGACTGCATCATTGTGAGATGATATATGAAGGCATGCAAACTAGAGGTGTGCATTTGTTAGTGAGCATTCAGTTCATTAATGCACCTTAAAAAATTGTATTGTATACTTAGGAGGCTGGTTAGTCAGCTGCAGTAAAAATCTCAGATTTTATAGGAGCTTATTCTAACGTGAGAGTCATTAACCTACAGTAAGTCAGCACTGCAGGTTAATAACTCCAATGGAAAAGGAATAGTGCAGCTTCTATTATTAGATTTATATGAGCCCATACTGGAGGAAGGGGAGGTGTGGCTTAGTTAAGATGGTGCTGTGAGTTTGTATTCCATTCTTAGGCCTAAACGAATACGGAAAGCTAGGGCTTACTCCACTGAACCTCAGCGGGCTATACTGGTCCAATGAATCACTTTGTTGGACTTACCCAGGATGTAATATTGGAGATACATTTGGGCTTGACTGTTAGGGGTGCAGAGGAGTCTCCCCAATCTTCCAACATAGACACCAGCTGGTCTCCTTTTGCACAAACCCTGCTGCCCCACCCAAAAGGCTTGGAACTTCTGGCAGCTGTCTCAGAGGAAGCCGCGTCGGAAGTTGGCAGTGTGTTGATCTCCAAAAATGTGAATTTGGCGTCAACAGATCAAGTATTACCCTCCAGCAGCATTAAAGGTATTTTGGGCAGTGTTTCAGTGGTCTTTCCAGCAACCTGAGAAGGTGACTTTAGACTCTATATGGGAGGCAATAACATTACATTCTACAAATGTTGTTAGTCAGTCTGAGGATATTTTGGCAAGGGTCCAGTCAAACTCTGATCAAGTTTCTGAATTTATAGTTTCTTCTGAACAGCTGAAATCCAGATTGGATATCTGCAAACGATTGTTATCTGTGTCCGACATGTATGCTACCTTAATTAAAGATAAAAACTGCCATGAATTTAAAGTTGGAAGTTTTGGAGAATTCAACACGGGAAGTTAATCTTTGGGTATTGAAATTTCCAAGGATGGCTGGGATATCAGCCATGGAATTATTCAAGAAATATTTGACTGAAATTCTGCTTGTTCCTACTGAGCTTCTTCCCACAATATCTAAAGCTGCTTATTTGTCATTGGTGAAGAAGGTTCAAGGTGACTCCAGTGTAGAACCATTTACAGGAGCATTAAATGTCTCAGACATTTTAAATGTATCTACTGAAGAATTGTTTGCCAGCGACTTTAATAGTTACATGTGACCTTACCTCAGATAGGGAATGGATATTAAAAATGTTTTTAGGAAGCATTATGTGTCTTTCTATTGGCTCCGAATTTCCATCTTCCCAGAAATTGCAAGGGAGAGCCAGAAGCGTCATAAGAAATTTTGGTTGCTTAGACCAGAGGTTCTGCAGCTAGGGGCATCATTTCATCTTCGCTTCCCCTGTAAATGTTTGATAGTACATCAGTCTGTTAGCTTTGTTTTCTTTAATCCCGGGGATTTAACTGTTTTGTTTTAAATGCCAGATTACCTATACATTCTGAACCTTTTAGTGAGATATGACTGTGTGTTTAATCAGTGGTCCTGGGGGTCTCATGGTACTTTTCTTATATCATAGATGCTGATTTTTTTTCCTTATTATATTCTGGTATAATCCTTTGCCTGTGTATATTTTTCTTTTCCAACGCCTCCCACATTGTGGACTGTAGGTTTTCTCACTAATTTGTACTTCTTTTTTATATTACGTAATGATTTTTGTGTGAAAATCCTTTTCTGTACAAGCTTTGTCTTGGTTATGTTTAAAAGTCAATAAACAAATATTAAAAAAAAGATTTATAATAATAATGATGGTTTTATTTGCATACATTTGCATATTTATGTCCAGTAGTAACTCAAATTAACTAATCAGCTTAGCATATTTTAATTTGTCACTACAAGGCTAGGAGAAATAGCAAGACCACTGTGAGCATAAATGATAATGGTCTACGCAATACATTTCCAGATCTGCAAGCCTTAATCTCAAAGCAACCCTAGATTATGGGGCCTATGCAAAAAGCAGACTTGCACTAAAACCTTCTAGCATACGAGTCGATAATACATGATGGAAGAATTTTCAAACAATGCATTTTAGGGGAAAAAAATCCATAGGAACTTTTTACTTCTAAACTTGGCTTAGAGTGTCAAAGGGAAAGTATGCGTTCACATGCTTTCACTTAGCAATTTGCCATGGATACAAATTACCTGTGTATATTTCCACCTGCCTTTTCTAGGAGTACCGTTTCATTGAAAGTAATGTGCATAGAATTGCGAATGCACTCTATTGTACATGTGCGATTTTCCTCCCTCAACCGAGATATGCCCTCAGGAATGCTTTCTCTTAATGGGACTAAAGTGTACTTCCAGCTGAATTGAGGAAGGGCAGATTTCAGATTACTGATTTACATGGGCATAATGCTTTTTAACCTTGCAAATAGCTTTAAAAATTGGCTTCTGAAGCTTCACTTAATGATTGATGCAAAAACATTAGCTGGGGATATGCATTTTATTTTGTTTAAGAGGACACTAATATTTTTTGCCATGTTTTAGAATTAATGGACTTTAAGGAGGTAATTTTATAGGCCATTTGCAAGGATAAAGAAGTATTTTACCTACTGAACTAAGCATTTAAATTTAAAATATTGTCTTGACTATGGGGGAGATTTATTAAAAGATTTATTCGGCAGATGGACATCCCAGCCTGCCAACAAGGATGTTAAAAAGGCAGGAATGTGCAGAACCCGATTTTAAAAATGGGCAATTTTGTACATTCCCACAGTGCCGATGTCTTTCTCTGAGGAGGGAAGTGCAGAGGATATTTCTGGGCATGGTTAGGGTGGCACAAGGGGATGCACATTCAGGCTGTATTTCGATTAGCCGTCAAGATGTTCTGTGCATGACATCCAAACAGCCTTCTATACACTTCCTATAAATCATGAATAGGTAAGGGACTTTGCTATCTGTTGACCACTGTTTACGATTGTGATTGGTCTGTCCGTGTTCTGTGTCAACTGTGAACTCTCTCTCTTCAGTGCAAGCTCCTCCAATCTATATTGATTCCTCCACCCCCATCTCTATTGTGCATCTCCTCTCCCTTTCATGGTTCCCAGATCTAATCACTGTCCACAACTCCCCTCCATGACTCCATATGCCATTCTCTGCCCCTCACCAGGCATCTGTGTGCCCCCTTGTGCTCCACCACAGCCCTAGAATCTCTGGGTGTCCCTGTCTACGCCCTGGCTGTGCTACTGTGAACGTGAATGTGTAAATGTGCCTGTGTGTTCTGGCATGGAGGAAAGTTGGTATGTGAGTGGCCCCTGGGGGGGGGAGTGTTTGTCTCTGTCTGCTTGCCTGTGTCTCTGAGCAAAGTGTGCTGGGTGGCATTGAGGGAAATATAGGGTGTTGATGATGGAGAAAAAAGTATATTGGTGGTGGGTAGAAACCATGGATGTTGTGTTTTCATTGTTTCCGCTGGACCTGCAGTAGGTGCCCCATGGAGGAAAGGAGGATGCAAAGAGGTCTCCCAATACCAGAGGGTTTACTAGCCCAGGATCTAATACCTGGACCTATAATGGGAGATTTCAATTACCCTGGCTCAACTGGGAGATTTCAATTAAACTGGATCAACGTTACATCAGGTCATGCTAGTGAGATTTTGAGCCCGATTCGGGAAGCGGGATGTCCGGGCCGTCTAAACATCCCCGCTAAAGATGGAGCCATTAGGAACCGATTCTGGTCTGCAGGAACAAAATGTTCCTGCGGGAGCCAGAATTGGGCCAGAGGATGGGCCGGCATGCCCCTTTGGCCTGCGGGAATGTCTTCCTGCAGGCGCCTCAGATTGCTGTGGCTCCGGACCCCAAGATCCCCGCTGCCTGACCAATGGCTGGCCTCCCGTGGCCTGGATCAGGTGGCGGGGACCCGCCACACCTGGCCCCAGTGGTGGCTGCTTTGCCCCGATTTGCTGAAGAAAAACCTGCTTATACCACCTCTGAGGTGGTATAAGCAGTATGGCCCAGCAGCATGAACAGGGGCATGACCTGAATCGGCCCAATACCTGCTGTCTGCAGCCTCCCCCGATCCTGCCCCCTGCCAGCTCTCCCCATCCTGAAATAAAGGACGTATAGGGAGAGCCGGTAGGGTAATAGGGTTTAGGCAGATTGTGGGGCTGCACTTGCCAGCGGGACTTACAGCCCTGCAACCTGTGTTATAGAATGAAGGCCAAAGTTTCTAGATGAAATAAATAACTGCTTCATGGAGCAGTTGGTTCAGGAACTGACCTGACGGGAAGCTATTTTAGATCTAGTTCTTAGTGGAGTGCGAGAAGTAATGGTGTTGGGACCAATTGGCAATAGCAATCATAACATGATCACATTTAAGTTAATAAATGGAGAGATGACATGGAAATCCACTGCATTAGCATTTAGCATTCAAGAAGGAGACTTCTAGTCTTGAAGGACTAGAAAGGGGGACTCTTACTTCTGGAGAGAAATCTGCAACTGTGAGTATATACTTCTGGTAATTTTCTAAAAAGAATTCTTTGTATTAAAGCTACTTAAGCTGTGAACCCACTGTTTTTTGTTGGATCAGTTAGGGCCTAGTAGCAGCAATTAAAGTTTGAATTTAAAACACAGAGGAGAACTTTCTGGTTACATTTCATACCCAGCAGAGAGCTTGTAGTTTAAATTTAATAGTCACTCAGGGCCAAGTAACAGCAAAGTACTTTTAGTTTAAATTTAACACACAAAAGAGAGCTTTCTGGTTACATTTGGAACCCAGCAGAGAGCTTGTAGTGTACATTTAATAGTCACTCAGGGCCTAGCATCAGAAAAGTACTTTTAGTTTTAAAACACAGAAGAGAGCTTTCTGGTTAAATTTAGAACCCAGCAGAGAGCTTGTAGTTTAAATTTCATAAGAAGTTAGAGCCTAGCAGCAGCTAAGAGCTATAATTTAAATCAAATCAGAATTTAGCTTACCTCAGCAGCACAAGACAGGGTACTGTGTAGCAGCCCTCTTTTAATAAGTGTTATTTCCCACCCACCCCTGGGATAATCATAGCTTTATAAGTATTTACACATCTTAAAAGACAGGAGGTGCCTTCAGGTGAAGCTCATTACCCAAATCAGTCATACACTAAGGACCTGAGATTAATTAAGCTTCAGGTGAACAAGGTATATTAAACGTATTAGGTACAGTTTTATTGGTATAAATACCCATAGCAACCCCTAGTAAGTAAGAACTTAAAGATCTAGACACAAACTTAAAACTAAGATGCAGACAGCAGTCCAGCAGCGGGATGGGGGCTTTACAGTCTTTTGCATTGAGTGTCACATGTATGATTTTCTCCCAGTTGGTGAGAGGTCTTACGTGTGCACTAGGAGCAAGGAGTTATTTTCTCTCAGGGAACAAGTCCGTTCTCTAGAGGCTAAAGTAGCAGACTTGGAAAACATAAGACAGACAGAGAGGTACATAGATGAGACCTACAGGGATATAGTCCTGAAGTCCCACCTCCAGTTTGGCAGCACCCCTGTTGCCATGGAGGAGAGAGGTCACGTGACAGGAGAGCATCACCCTGGTGTGGAAGGAAGTGATCCTGTAACTAGGACCTGTCCTCCAGGTGATGTAAAACCCTCTCGCACCGAGGAAGTTTCTCCAGGGCCATGTGCCCATGAGGGAAGGGTTAGGACAGCCGTTATAGTTGGTGATTCGATCATTAGGCATGTAGATAGTTGGGTGGCTGGTGGACGTGAGGATCGCCTGGTAACATGCCTGCCTGGTGCGAAGGTAGCGGACCTCACGCGCCACCTAGATAAGGTCTTAGATAGTGCTGGGGAGGAGTCTGCTGTCTTGGTACATGTCAGTACCAATGACATAGGAAAATGTGGTAGGGAGGTTCTGGAGGCAAAATTTAGGCTTTTAGGTAGGAAGTTGAAATCCAGAACTTCCATGGTAGCATTCTCCGAAATGCTTCCTGTTCTACGCGCAGGACACAAAAGGCAGGCAGAGCTCCAGAGTCTCAATGCGTGGATGAGAAAATGGTGCAGAGATGAGGGTTTTGGATTTGTTAGGAACTGGGGAACATTCTGGGGAAAGGAGGGGCTCTTCTGAAGGGATGGGCTTCACCTTAACCGGGATGGAACCAGGCTGCTGGCATTAACCTTTAAAAAGGAGATAGAGCAGCTTTTAAACTAGATATTAGGGGAAAGCCGACAGTCGCCCAAGAGCGGATGGTTCGGAAGAATGTATCCTTGAAGGATACTACCAAAAGCAGAGAGGTTCCACAAAAGAGTAAAGTAGCCCAAATGCCCTCAAGTATTCAGCAGACAGAGCTTAAAGATCCCAATTTACCCATGTCTAACAATAGCCAAATTAACATGAATAAAATACATTCTCTAAAATGCTTGTATGCAAATGCTAGAAGTCTAAAGAATAAGATGGGAGAGTTAGAATATATACTAAATGAAAGGTTAGATATGAAATGAAAGGTTAGATATGATTGGAATATCAGAGACATGGTGGAAGGAGGACAACCAGTGGGACACTTTGATACCTGGGTACAAACTATATCGTAATGATAGAGCTGGTCAAATTGGTGGAGGGGTTGTGCTCTATGTTAGAGAGGGCATTGACTCAGAAAGGATTAAAGTTTTGCAGGAAACAAAATCTGCTGTAGAATCTATATGGATTGAAATTCCATATAAAAGGGGGAAGGCAATGGCAGTGGGGGTGCACTATCGAGCACCTGGCCAGAATGACCAAATGGATGATGAAATGCTCAAAGAAATCAAGGAAGCTAACAAAAGTTACAGCGCAGTAATAATAATGGGTGATTTCAATTACCCCGGTATCGACTGGGTCAGTGTCATGTCAGGACATGCTAGGGAGATAAAATTCCTAGATGAAATAAATGACTGCTTCTTGGAGCAGCTGGTTCATGAACCAACCAGAGGGGAAGCCATATTAGACCTAGTCCTTAGTGGAACACCAGATCTAGTGCAAGAGATAAGGGTGTTGGGGCCACTTGGCAATAGTGATCATAGCATGATCGCCTTTGATTTAATTAGTGGAGGAGGGATAGTAAGGAAATCCACAGTACTACCGTTTAACTTTCGAAAGGGAGACTATGATAAAATGAGGAAAACAGTTAAGAAAAAACAAAAAGGAGCAGTTGCAAAGGTTAAAGACGTACATCAAGCTTGGGTGTTGTTGAAAAATACTATCTTGGAAGCCCAGACCAGCTGTATTCCACGCTTTAAGAAAAGTGGAAGGAAGTTCAAAAAACTGCCAGCATGGTTTAAAGGTGAGGTCAGAGAGGCTGTTGTTGCCAAAAAAGCATCTTTCAGGAAATGGAAAAAAGAGCCAAACGACGAAACCTGGAAACAGCACAAGCACTGGCAAGTCAAATGCAAGGCATTGATAAGGCAGGCAAAGAGAGAATTTGAGAAGAAGCTTGCTGCGGAAGCAAAAACGCGAAATAAAGACCTTTTCAAGTACATTCGTAGCAAAAAACCTGTGAGAGAGTCAGTTGGCCCATTAGATGATAAAGGGGTTAAAGGAGCACTAAGAGGCGACAAGGCGATAGCGGAGAGACTGAATGAATTCTTTGCTTCGGTCTTTACTGAGGAAGATGTAGGGATGTTACCCATGACTGAAGTGGTATTTAAAGGTGCGGAAGAATTGAAGTAAATATCGATACATCGGGAAGATGTCTTACAACTATTAGATAAACTGAAGAGTAGCAAATCACCTGGGCCGGATGGTATACATCCAAGGGTGTTGAAAGAACTGAAATATGAGATTGCAGACCTGCTATTAGTAATCTGTGAACTATCATTAAAATCATATCTAATACCTGAAGATTGGAGGATCGCCAATGTAACATCAATTTTTAAAAAGGGTTCCAGGGGTGATCCGGGAAACTACAGACTGGTGAGCCTGACATCAGTACCGGGAAAAATTGTAGAAACCATCATAAAGAATAAAATTACTCAGAATGTAGATAGTCACAACCTAATGGGAGACAGCCAACATGGCTTTAGACAAGGAAGATCTTGTCTTACTAATCTGTTATGTTTTTTTGAAGGAGTGAATAAACAGGTGGACAAAGGTGAGTCGGTTGATATTGTGCATCTGAACTTTCAGAAAGCCTTTGACTGGGCATCCAAATGGCAGATGAAATTTAATGTGGACAAGTGCAAAGTTATGCACCTAGGAAAGAACAACCCACACTATAGTTACACGATGCAAGGCTCCACATTAGGAACTACCACCCAGGAAAAAGATTTAGGCGTCATTGTGGATACCATATTAAAACCCTCGGCCCAGTGTGCAGCGGTGGCCAAGAGAGAAAATAGAATGCTAGGTATGATAAGGAAAGGAATGGAAAATAAAACAAAAGATATTATAATGCCTCTATATCATTCCATGGTGAGACCGCACCTTGAATATTGTGTGCAATTCTGGTCGCCGTATCTTAAAAAGGATATAGCGATTTTAGAAAAGGTTCAGAGAAGAGCCACCAAAATGGTTAAGGGGATGGAAGGATACTCCTATGAAGAAAGGCTAAAAAGGTTAGGGCTCTTTAACCTGGAAAAGAGACGGCTGAGGGGAGATATGATAGAAGTCTATAAATTAATGAACGGAGTGGAATGGGTAAACGTAGATCGATTGTTTACGTTATCAGAATATAGAAAGACTAGGGGACATGCAATGAAGCTACAGGGTAAACTATTTAAGACTAATAAAAGAAAATATTTTTTCACTCAACGTGTAATCAAACTCTGGAATTTGTTACCGGAGGATGTAGTAAAGGCTGTTAGTGTAGCTGGGTTTAAAAAAGGTTTGGACAAGTTCCTGGAGGAAAGGTCCATAAACCATTATTAAGAAGTGACCAAAGATATCAATGCTTGACCCTGTACAAGCATTGTGGAACTTGTGTCTCTTGGGGAAACTGCTAGGTACATATGACCTAGATTGGCCACTGTTGGAAACAGAATACTGGGCTTGATGGACCTTGGTTTGAGCCAGTATGGCATATCTTATGTTCTTATGTTCTTATATGATAAAATGAGGAAAATGGTTAAGAAAAAACTAAAAGGAGCACCTGCAAAGGTTCAGAGTTTACATTAGGCCTGGACGTTTTGTAAATATATTGTCTTGGCAGCCCAGACTATATGTATTCCATGCTTTAAGAAAGCTGGAAGGAAGTCCATATGACAGCCAGCATGGCTTAAAGCTTAGGTCAAAGAGGCTTTTATAGCTAAGAGAAATTCCTCCAGAAAATGGAAAAAAAGGGTCAAATGATGAAAACAGGAAACAACATAAGTACTGGCAAACTAAATGTAAGGCATTCATAAGGCAGGCAAAGAGAGAATTTGAAAAAAAAGCTTGCCATGGAAGCAAAAGCACTTAATAACTTGTTCAAGTAGATTCATAGGAAAACACCTATGAAAGAGCCAGTTGGACCATTAGATGATAGAGGAATAAAAGTGACACTAAGAGAAAACAAGGCCATAGTGGAGAGACTGAATTCTTTGCTTCAGTCTTTACTGAAGATGATGAAGGAAATGATATTCAAAGGTGATGTATGGGAGGAATTAAAACAAAGTTTGATAAATTGTGAAGATGTAATACAACTATTTGATAAACTAAAGAGCAGCAAATCAAATGGACCAGATGGAATACATCCCAGAGTGCTGAAAGAAATGAAATAAGATTGCAGACCTACTTTTAATAATCTGATCTATCTTTAAAATCATCTGTAGTATCTGAGGATTGGAGAGTGGCCAATGTTCTGACAATTTTTAAAAAGATTCCATAGGCAACCCGGTAAACGATAGAATGGTGAGCTTTGCACCTGTACCGGGCAAAATGGTAAAAAACTTTATAAAGGACAAAATTACTGAACATGTGGATAGTCATGACTTAATGGCAGGAAGCCAGCATGGATTTAACTAAACGTCTTGTCTCACTAAGCTGTTATATTTTTTTCAAAGGTGTGAATAAACAGGTAGATAAAGGTGAATCAGTCGTTATAGTGTATCTGGATTTTCAGAAAGCCTTTCACAAGGTCCCTCATGAGAGACTTGCGGAAATTAAAAAGTCATGGGATTAGAGGCAGTGTACTATTGTGGATTAGGAATTGTTTAAATCATAGAAAACAAATATTAGGGCTAAATGGCCAATTTAATCAATGGAGAAAAGTGAATAGTGAATTACTCCAGGGATCTGTGCTGACCCCACTGCTTTTTAACATATTTATACTGTTGTTGTCAACATTATTAGTACCCTTGCATTTTAGGTATGTTGGGTACAATATCTTGAGAAATAATTGGAAATATTCCCAACTGTATGTCATCATAGAAACATAGCAACATGATGGCAAAAAAAGACCACATGGCCTAGTCTGTCTTCCATATCAAACACTACAACAGTTCCCTTTTTTCCTTTAAAGATCCTCTGTGTTTGTCCCATGCTTTTTTGAATTCAGATGCGGTCCTCATCTTTACCACCTCCACTGGTGGACTATTCTATGCATCTACCACTCTTTCCTTAAAGAAATACTTTCACATATTACTCCTGAGTCTATCCCCTTTAACCCTCATCCTATATCCCCTCATAGCAGAGCTTGCTTTCAGTGGAAAGAGGCTCTCCTCCAGTGCATTTATGCCACGGAAGTATTTAAACATCTCCATCATTTCACCTCTATCCTGCCTTCCCTATAAAATATACAAATTTAGCTCTTTAAGTCTGTCCTCATATGCTTTACAATGAAGACCACTAACTATTTTAGTAGCAACCCTTTGCAACGACTCAAACCTGATTATATCCTTTTGACGGTGCGATCTCCAGAATTGCACACAATACTTCAAATGAGGTCGCATCAAAGACTTATACAGAGGCACTATCATCTCCTTTCTTCTGCTGGACATTCCTCTCCCTATGCAACCAAGCATCCTCATAGTTTTCACCATTGCCTTTTCTACCTGTTTAGCTACTTTAAGATCATCAGACACAATCACACCTAGGTCCCGCTCTTCTTTTGTGGACAGAAGTACTTCACCCCTATACCATATCACTCCCTGGGATTTGCATGGCCTTGCATTTTTTTTAACATTAAATCTCAGCTGCCAAATTCTATACCATTCTTCAAGCTTAGCTAGATCCCTGTTCATGTTATCTACTGGTGTCTACTCTATTGCAGATTTTGGTATCATCCTCAAAGAGGCAGGCCTTACCCGACAGCCCTTCTGCAATATCACTAACAAAGATGTTTAAAATAATCTGGTAACCTCCTCCTCCTCCTTAGAGTGAGCTCCATTTATCTGTACCCTTTGCTGCCTCCCACTCAACCAATTACTAAACACGCAGTAACTTTAGGGTCCATCCCCAGGGCGCTCAGTTTGTTTATAAGTTGCCTGTGTGGAACGGCGTTAAAAGCTTTACTGAAATCTAAATACCCCACATCTAGGGCTTTCTCTCGGTCCAACTCCCTGGTCACCCAGTCAAAGAAATCAATCAGATTTGCCTGAAGGGACCTGACCCTGGTGAATCTATGCTGCCTCAGATTCGGTAATCCATTGGACTCCAGAAATCTCACTATTTTCTCTTTCAGCAGCGTTTCCAATAATTTTCTCACCACAGAGGTCAGACTAACCGGCTTGTAGTTTTCAACCACATCCTTACTTCCGCTTTTGTGTAAAGGGACCATGTGTGCCTCTCTCCAGTCCTTTGGCACCACTCCCTTCTCCAAAGAGGCACTGAAAAGGTCGGTCAGTGGAGCTGCTAGAACATCACCAAGTTCCCTCAGTATTCTTGGGCGTATCCCATCCAGCCCCATTGTTTTGTCTACTTTAAGTTTAGCTAGTTCCTCACGAGCAGTCTTCTGAAAATCGTTCAAGATGCCCCTCAATTCTGTTTCTGTTTGTGGGTGTTTTCTGAGGTTCTGCTCCTGGTTCTTCATCTGTGAACACAGAACAGAAATATTTAAGGAATTCCGCTTTATCCTCATCAGCTTTTACATATTCCTCCCCTTCACCCTTAAGTCATCATATTCTAACAGTATGTTCAAAGGTATACAACAATAAAAAAAAGATGTTTGTGCAAATTAAATGTAGTAATTTATGAGAAAAAAAAACAAAATATGACCTGGACAGGATTGATGGCACCCTTCATTAATATTTGGTTGCACAACCCTTGGCAGTGATGACAGTCTCCAAACATTTCTTGTAGTCATCTGTAAGTTTCATACATCTTTCTGCTGGTAGTTTCTCCCACTCTTCGACTGTGATATGTTCCAGCTCATGAATGTTTCCAGGATTCCTTTTTACCAATGGCAGATTTCAGCTCTTTCCAAAGGTTCTAGATCAGACTGAGATCAGGACTCATTGTTAACCAATTTAGAAGAGTCCATTTGTTCCTGTTTAACTATTTATTTATATGTTTGGATGTATGTTTTGGGTCAATGTCCTGCTGGAGGATCCATGACATTCCATTCAGACCTAACTTTCTGACACTAGGTAGCACATTTTGCTCCAAAATACCTTGGTAGTCTTCTGACTTCATGATTTCTTTAATATGTTCCAGGCTTCTGTTTCCTGAGGCAGCAAAACAGCCCCACAACCTTAGGAACCTCCACTATATTTAACTATAGGAAGAGTGTTGTTGTTTTTTCCTTTATAAGCTTAATTTCTTCGCCAGTAAATATATTGTTGGTCTGCCAAAAAGCTCAAGTTTGGTTTCATCTGTCCACAGACCATTTTCCCAGACGAACTGTGGTTTCTCAAGGTGGGTTTGATCAAAGATCAGGCGTGCCTTTTTATGACTGTCTTTGAGCAATAGGGTCCTCCCTGACCATCGCACATGAAGTCCTCCTTTGTTTAGTGCATGGTGTATGGTGCAGGCTGAAACCACTACTCCAGATAGCTCCAGATCAGCCTTAAGCTTTTTGGATATTGTATGTGGTGTTTTTCCAACAGTTCACACAAACATTCAAAGACTTACATTAATTTTACTCTTTCCACCATGCCTTGGGAGGTTCTTGACAGTTCCATGACCAGAAATCTTCTTAACACTGCAAACTGTAGACATAGGAATCCTAAGGTTTTTGGAGATGGTCTTGTACACCTTTGAAGTTTGATGTTTGGTGATAATGGCTTTTCTGACAGTCTCAGACAGCTCTCTTGTTTTCACCATTTTGAAAATGGAATAGGGAATGAATGTGGCCATTTTAAACATTAGAGCCATCATTTATTTGTTGATACAAGTCAAGTCAGTTGTCAGTACTCACATGATACAAGTCATGCGAGTACTAACAATTGATCACAGGTGTGTCTAATTTTACTGCAATGGAAATGTGGCTCTTCTAGTCAAACTGATTTGAATTGTTTATAAGGGTGCCAATAATCATGTCCTCGCAATGTCCCAGTTTTTATACTATTTCCTACTATTTCCTTTTTTTAATTAGTCTTGTTTTTATTTCATTATTTTATGTGTCAAATATGTGTACATATATAGTTCAAAGCCATTTCACTGGCCACTTTTTAAGGAGATATTGTGCATTAAAGGGTTGAACTGAAGGGGTGCCAATAATGTTGACCACAACTGTAAATGACCTGGAAATGGGAATAACAAGTGAGGTGATCAAATTTGCAGATGACACCAAATTATTAAAAGATGTTAAAACACAAGAGTTTTGAAAAATTGCAAGAGGACCATGAAAAATTGGGCGACAGGGCATCCAAATGGCAGATGACATTTAATGTGGGTAAAGGAAGAACAACCCATGCTACGGTTCCACAATGCAAGGTTCCACATTAGTGATTACCACTCAGGAAAGAAATCTGGGCATCATTGTGGATACTATGTTGAAACCCTCTGCCCAGTGTGCAGCCACAGTCTAGAAAACAAATAGAATGCTAAGAATCATAAAGAAAGGAACAGAAAATAAAATCAAGGATATTATAATGCCTGCATATTGCTCCATGGTGCGACTGTACCTTGGATATTGTGTGCAATTCTGGTCACCATATCTTTATTCTTTACTCAGGCACTTGATTGTACCACACAAGTGATAGCATCAGGGCGGTTTACAATAGTAAAAACACTGTGAGTGGTCATAATGTGAAAAGAACACCATTATTTGACAGGACAGAGGATAGATAATCATGCAAAGAGAAAGAGGGGAAAGATACAATCTTGGGAGGGGGGGGCAGGTCAAAAGCCTGTTGGAAAAGGTGGGTTTTTAACAGTGCCTTGAACTGTTGAAAAGATGACTCCATCCAAACTGCATGGGGGAGGGAATTCCAGAGTGCTGGATCAAGAAAGAAAAAGCAGAGGTGCTGGTGCATTCCAGATGAGCTCAGGAGGCAGGTGGAAGGGATAGATGGTTAGCATGAACAGAAGAAACAGGCGGGGGGGGGGGGGCATGTAGGTGAATGAGGTCGACCAGATATTGTGGAGAAGAGGTGTGGATAAGTTCATGGACAAGGATGAGGATCTTGTAGTGGATTTTGAGTTTAAGTGGGAGCCAGTGGAGGTGAATAAGGAGAGGCGTGACATGGTCTGAGCAGGAGGAATAAGTGATAATACAGCCATGATATTCTAAAGGAGCTGTAACCGTTGTAACTGATATTGTGGATGGACTGCAAGGGCCACTTTGTGTAATGTATCCTTGTGATGACAAGAGAGAGAAAAAGTGTAGTCAGGAATAGAGGAGTCATAAAAGGCCAAACTGCACGGATCTGGCACAGGGAAAGTAAGGAGCACCGGACAAGGGAAGAGTTGAGAGTGATGCTGAGGTACTGAAGTGACGAGGCCAGTGGGACAGGGGTGCACAAAAGCAAAGGGGTCAATGGGGGACATGGGGCACAAACATGAACCAGAGTGCGGCAAACTTAGAAGCGTTGAGGTGCAGAGAGTTTATAGACAACCTGGAATGAGACATGAGAGAGTCAAGAGTTGAGTGGGGTAATGTCAAGAGCGATGGGGCTAGTATGATAGAAGATGATTAAATCATTGGTGCAATAGTAGGCTGATACGGTATGTTATTGAACAATGAGCGCAAGGAGGGCCAAGAAGACATTGAAAAGTTATGGAGACAGAATGGAACCCTGGGGAGCACTGCAGGTAAGGGGGACAACAGCGGAATTGGAGTGGCTGGAGTGAACAGCAAAAAATTATACAGTGAGGATATAGCAGAAATGGAAAATGTACCCAGAAGAACCAAAATGGTACAGGGGATGGAAGGATATCCCTATGAAGAAAGGCTTCAAAGGTTTGGACTCTTCAATTTAGAAAAGAGGAAGCTGATAGAGGTCTATAAAATAATGAATGGAGTGGAACAGGTAAACACAGATTGGTTGTTTACTCCTTCAAAAGTAGAACTAGGGGACATACAATAAAGCTACAATGTAGCCCATTTAAGGCTAATAGAAGAAAATATGTTTTCATTCAACACACAATCAAACTCTGGAATTTATTACTGGAGGATGTAGTAAAAGCTGTTAGTGTAGCTGGGTTTATAAAAGATTTGAACAAGTTCCTGGAGGAAAAGCCATACACCATTATTAAAGAGGACTGGGGAAATCCACTGTTTACCCCTGGGACAAGCAGCATGGAATGTGTATACCTTTGGGAACCTGACAGGTACATGAGACCTGGAATGGTCACTATGGGAAACAGGATATTGGGTTTGATGGACCTTGGTTTGACCTAGTATGGCATATGTTAGGTTCTTATCTTATATTTGCACCACTTAACATATATTGCTCCTTCCCAGTTCTTCAGAGCACAAATATGACATGATTTCACACAGACACATTTGTGATCCCCAACATAAAATCATTGTGTCTGATGTTCTGTCCACAGTGGGTTCTCCCAGTATTGCCACAGGTTCTGGTCCTGATACTGGCACTGGTGCTGGTGGTGCAGGAGTTGGTGCCGGTGCATTGACTGATTGTGATGATGGTACTGCTGCTGCGGGAAAGGACAGTTATCATGCTGTTATCCTTGGGTTAAAGCTTGCCCCTGGAATGCCCATCCCCTCCCTCATGTACCCCCCCCCCCTCATCACAAGCTGCATTGTGTGACCCACCCTATTCAGATTATGGGCTCCTTCACATGGAACTAGGATGCAAGTACAGCAACACTATTTGTGTAGAAAGAAACTGAAAGTGGGTGTAGTATGCTGCGAGCGGGGCAGACACAAATCCCCATGAAACCAAGCGGAGGGTTAAAGGAAAATGCTTTATTTACAGGGATCTCACAGCAGTAGCAGAGAAGCAGTTCTCCCCTCTTCCAAAGCTTTTCACTCTGTGTTCACAGCAGTACTACCACAAGCCTGCTGACCAATGTGGAAGCACCCCAGCTCCTACCTTCTTGTAGTGTCTCCTTAGAGGTAGGTGGTTACTCCATACTCTGAAACACCTCAGCCTCTTCTTCCTTCTCACTCCCACAGGTCTCTTGCTTCCTGGGAAATAGCCTGGAGCCTGGCCACACCTTTCCCAGGCATTCTCCAGCCTTTCTTCTTAAAGGGACAGGGGTTTTTACAGTACAATATCTCACTTGTGCTAGACTTGATTGGGGAGTTTCCCTGTGGGGGATGGGGTGTTTCCCAAGCACTCTATCACATACCCCTCCCCCCTCAGCTCAACCTTAGACTGGAGCATCTGGCACTCCCAGCCTCTTAGTAATGTCATGGAAAGCAAAATGGATATGTCCCGGAATATAAGAGAACCAAGCTTTATTCTGCCGCACTTGGTGAGTCCAATTCCATTTCTGAGTATTAGAGATGGCTTCCATAAACAGAAGCAGGTCTGCATTTGCAGGTAGCTACACATTGGATCCATGCACTTCTTCTTGGACCATTGTAGCTACGAAGGAGTTTATGCCTTTGGCCGAGTCTCAGGGTAGACTGTGACTCTCCTCCTTTTCTCAGCTATGGAATTATGTAGACAGCAGGTCCATATAGAGGAGAGATGACAACCCCCCTCCCCCCCCCCAGCATGGGGTGGAAAACAAGAACTTAGTTCCCAGATTGAAAAGCCCGCTGTACTGTCTCTTGCTGATAGGCACAGGCCTAGGGCTTCTGTCTGTCCCCTAGGTATGGTCTCACAATTTCTGGAGTACATAGTCTTTCACGTTAGGGCCGGGACATGGTTTCTCATCCCCTTGAGCTCTTTTGTGTTGACTTAGACTCCCCACGCTCGTCCACTCAGATGGACTGCTCCTGTACTCAGGTTTTCCCAGTCGAGGAGTTGAAGTCTCCCAAGAGCTATCTGTAGGCCTTTTAGAGGACTCTCTGGCCTCTGAGCCCTTCTCTACAACTTCCCCCATGGTCAGTTTGAGAGGCCTCTCCAACCGGCACTCTCTGCGAGACTTGGGAGCCCTGAGGTTCATCCCCACCAGGTCCAGGTCTGTGAAATGGCCACAACCTAGAAAGCTGTCCACTGTCTCCCCCTCTGGGTTGTTTTTCCTCTGGTTCCAGACATCCTTGAAATTTGGGAAGTCTCAGCCTATAATTACAGGGTGCCTTAGCCAAGGTAAGACAACCACCTTGAGGGTCACTGTTCCTATGGGGATTTTCAAGTCAACTAGCACTGTGGGATGTTCCTGTTGGTCTCCATGGATACAACCCAAAGTCACAAGCTTGTCATAGTTGATTTGATGTCTTGTCCTCATGTACCACCTGATGAGAGTCCTCGCGCTCCCCGAGTCCACCAGGGCTTGCAGCTGAGTGCCCTCCAGCTCCACGGATATCACAAACATTTCACTCTCGGCAGGGGACATTTCGGCAAGACTGCAAAGATTTGAAGTCATAAAATTTGTATTCATTGGTTCCCCGAATGTTAAGGAGCACTCCCGAGCATAGTGGCCCCTGCTCCCATACTTGAAGCAGGTCAGATATCCACCATCTGATCCTTGAGAGGGGGGAGAATGTGCAGACCTTGGCCAGGAAACCTCAATGGCTCGAGTTTTCCTCGCCAGCCCCATTGGGCTACAGACGGCTTTGTTTCCTCCTGCCTGGGGGTCTCTGCTTTAGGCTGAGCTTCAAAGAACTCTTCTGCAATTTCCAAAGCGCTTTCCAAGGTTAATTTAAAGAACTGACACACCCATTGTCTCATGGGAAAGGTCAAGCCCTCTATAAACTGCACCAACAATACAATGTTGGCCAGCTCCATTTCAGTCTTCACCTCGGGTTGCAGCCATTTCCAGGCAGTCTTTTTCCATCAATAGACGAAGTGCTGGGGGTTTTCCTTCGGTCCCAGAACCCCTTCTCTGAACAGTTGCCAGTAGGCCTCTGGCATACACCTGGCTTGCTTCTAGATGGCAATCTTGACTGCTGCATAGGTGGCCCCTCCATCAGGATTATCCTCCTGGAAGGCGGCTTGACTGCTTCCACTTAGTAGGTTTCCTAGATATGTAGTCCACATCATCTCTGGCCAGTCAGCTAGTCAAGCTGCCAGCTCAAAATTAACTAAGAAGTGATCCGGATCCTTGCCTTCCACCATTTTAGGCAGTGGTGGTACTAGAGGGTGGGGCTGCCACACTTGAAGCACCTGGGAGACTTGCGTTAGCGAACCCTATTGCATTTCTACTGATTTCTGTAGCACTTGTTGTTGCTGCGCCCCTTGGGCTTGCAAAGAGATAAGGGTGTTGGGGCCACTTGGCAATAGTGATCATAGCATGATCACATTTGATTTAATAAATGAAAGAAGGATGGCAAGGAAATCCATAGTACTCCTATTTAACTTTCAAAAGAAAAACTATGATAAAATGAGGAAAATAGTTAACTAAAGACTAAAAGGAGCAGCTGTAAAGACTAAAGATTTGCATAAAGTGTGGGCATTGCTTAAAAATACTATCTTGGAAGCCCTGAACAGATGTATTCCATGCTTTAAGAAAAGTGGAAGGAAGGCCAAAAACCTGCCAGCATGGTTTAAAGGTGAGGTCAGAGAGGCTGTTGCAGCCACAGAAACATCTTTTAGGAAATGGAAAAAGGAGCAACAAGCATGCAAAAGAGCTTTTCAACTGTACTCTCCATCCACATGAAACAATCTACCAGACCAGCTCAGAACCATAATGGACCTCAAATCCTTCAGGAAACATCTGAAAATGCACCTATTTTCAGAACATTTCAACTCTATCACCTAATCTGCCCTACCCCCATTGGGAGTAAAACCAAACTGATTTCCCACCGTTGTATATACTTTCTTAATTGTATATAGTTGCAACCCCCTGTTACTGTTGCATGGTTGTAAATAGTTATCATGATGCTGTTTGTTGTATTAATACATGCATTCTATGTAAACCGCCTTGACCTGGCGAAAGGCGGTATATAAATACAGCTAAATAAAATAAAATAAATTAGTGCAACTGAATATGCCAGTAATCACGATTGATATGGTTAGCAGTTCTGCTAACCACGTTAATCACTTTGAATATCAGGCCCCAGGTTTTTAAAGTGTATAAGCACATGAGATGTGACATGATGGGTCAGACCGATTGACCATCAAACCAAGCATCCTATCTCTGAAGGTGATCAGTCAAGATCCATTCAGTATTGCTCAATTCTTGAAGTAAATGCTAGCCAATAATGCTCTAGCCAATAATTCTAATGGATCTATCATCTAGAAACCTGCCAAAATCTTCTTTTTTTTACAAAATTTAGCTATACCACTAGCCTTGACCAGATCCCCTGGCAGCATTTACAGTTTGACTGTACTTTGACTTGATCCCATTCACGCGCTCCACATCATGCATAGGGACCTATTTTCTAAATCTTGTTAAGAGTTAACATGGACAGGGGGTGGGATATGGATAGAGAATGGATGACTAATATGTCTTACAGTTAAGGTGAAAGTAGGTTCCACACATTAAGTGTTGACAGAGCAGATAGCAACACAATTTGCACCATCTGAATATTTCTGGCTAACTGCATTGTGTTAGCTGCCATTCATTTAAAGCACTATAAAGACATTTTATATGTATTTTATGGTAAATTGTTGGGATAATCCCCAAACATTAATGCAGAGGATATGCAGGTACCACAGTTTTAAATTTGACCAGTAACTCATGGTAATTGTAAAACCTTAATGCATTGTAGAAACAGGCCCCATCATTTTTTACATCTCTATCGTATTCCCTTTTACATGTTTCTTCTCCATGCTAAAGAATCCTAAGTTGTTTAGTCTTTCTTCTTAAGGGAATTGTTACATCCCTTTAGTCATTTTTGTGCCCTTCTCTGCAGTTTTTCATGTTTTGCTGTATCCTTTTTGAAATGTTGTGACCAAAACTGCACACCGTATTCAAGGAGTGATCTCACAATGAATTAATGCATTGCTATCACTTACATTACCTTAATTTATTTTCTCTCTCTTTTTGGATCATTCCTACTAGGGGCGGTTCTATCATTAGGCAGAGTGAGGTGATCGCCTCAGGTGACAAATTTTAGGGAGTGGCAAAAATGCACCCCAAACCCCCTAGCAATGGCCGCCTCACTTTGCCTTTTCTTTAAAAAAAAAAATTAAAGGTTTCATTGCGGCATTACTCCTTCTTCTGCTGCTGCCGATTCAGACCCAACAAGAAGGAGCAGCAGCAGCCCCCCCACAAAAAGCAAACCAGCAAACAGAAGTCTCACGCTGGCCTTCTCAAGCTTGTAATGCTCTGCTGGTCCCACCTCTTCTGATGCATCTTTGCATCAGAGAGGGTAGGGCTGGCATGGCCTTTCTTGCACATGGCAGACCTGAAGATCCCTTGTGCATTTCTCTTTTTCTTTTCTTTTTTTTCTTTTTTTTCTTTTTTGAAAGCTGCTGCTGCAGATATTGAGGGAGATGGCAGAAGGCAGGGAGAGAAGCAGTGCAGGGGTTTGAGAGGAGCATGACAGGTACTGGACATGGGGAGAGGGACATAGAGGAACATGGTGGCCAAAAATACATAGAATGGGGGTGGGAGATGAATGCTGGGCATGGAGTGAGTGGGGATTAGAGGGTGGATGATGGCCACAGGGAACTGGAAGGTAGATGTTGATCATAGGGTGAGGGGCAGATGGCAGATACTGGACATGGTGGAGAGGGACATAGAGGGACATTGTGGCCAAAAATACATAGAATTGGGGTGGGAGATGAATGCTGGGCATGGAGTGAGTGGGGATTAGAGGGTGGATGATGGCCACAGGGATCTTGAAGGTAGATGTTGATCATATGGTGAGGGGCAGATGGCAGCTACTGGACATGGAGAAGGGAGCTAAGGGAGAAAGGGCAGATACTGGGCATCGGTGGGTGGGAGAAAATGAGAGAAGAGTAGCTGGGAACAGGGCAAGGGAAAGAGGAGAGTTGGTGGATAAAGGGGATGGAAAGAGAGAGAAGATGCTGGGCATGTGGTGGAGAGCTACATGGAAATGCAAGACAGGAAGGGATAAGGAGAGGAAGATGTGAAATGCTGGACATGGGGTGTGGGGAGAAGCAGAGGAGAGATGCTGGACACAGGAAGGGAGAGAAGGGATGCACACTAGGCAAGGAATAGGGAGAGAGGATGAATAGTGTACACGGTGGCTTGGGGTGAGATGCAGGATGGACAAGAGAGAGGGGCGATACAATGGCTAGGGGAGGATAAAAGGGGAGGGATGATGGATACTGAATGAGGAAGAGAGAAAGGGAAGGGTCAGGGCCGACCAAACTAAGCAAACTAAGTGGTTGCCTAGGGTGGCAACTTCTTTTGGGGGAATGGGTGCAGCAAAGAGCAGGGTATTTAAAGCTAAACAATAGATTTTGATGGCCAGGAGGGGTGTAAAGCTCAAGTTTTGCCTAGGGTGCCAACACTTTGAACCAGTTCTGGTGCTGACCCTGGGGGAAAAGAAGCTGTGGAAGGATAGAGAGACAGGGAATGAGAGGACTGTGTTAAGGGTTGAAAAGTGGTAGATGCAGTAATGAGTGAGGGTTGAGGATGGATGACAAGGGGGGAGTGTAAAATCTGAGTTGATAGAGAGAGAGAGAAATAAATGGAAGAAAGCTGAAAGGAAAAGATAAATGACAGAGATATACGGAAAATGAAGACAACGAGGGGAGAGAAATGGCAGATGGGCCGGAGACCCTAGAAAGTTGAGAAGACAGAAGAAAGCAGAAACCAGAGGATGAGATCAACAAATTAGAAAATAAAATGGACAGTCAACAAAGGTAGAAAAATGAATTTTATTTTCAATTGAATGATTGAAATATGTCAGTCTTTAGAATTTACATGTTCTATCTTTCTATTTTGCATCGTACAGAGGTGTATGCATCTCTTTCTTTCCCTGGTATTGTACTGTATGCAGGGGTGTAGCCAAGGACTGACCTGGGTAGGTGATGGCCTCTCCAATTTGGCATAAGACCCACCCAGTCAGTGGCAGAAAAACAGTTGAATGAGAGGATAACTGAAGGCAGTGTCAACATTCACACTGTTTTATGCCCATGCATGTTAATCTCAGGCCTCACCAAAAAATCAGTCCTAGATACACCACTGATGCAGAAGCTGGTTTCTGGGGGTTTCAGTTTTATTATATGTACAATTGTTTTTAGTTTGTGGTAATTTATTCCCTTACTCGGTGAGGCTTGTGATAAGGAAGCTTATCATAGTTCAGGAAGGAGCTATAATAGAGGTGAATTGGCACTGAACAAGCAACCTGTCTTTGCTGGTAGAAATACTAAAACAGAATGTTTTCATACAAGACTACCAGTCCCAGAATGCACCAGGTTTCAAACAGCCTCTAGAAGAGCTGAAGTGGGGAAACGTGTGTTCAATCAGGAGAGCTATGAGGTAATCCCCAATCACTCATCTCCAAGGGCAGGGCTTGATTCAGCACAGCTGAGCTGTGCTAGGGTGGAGTATCCCTCTAAACAAGTTAAAAGTAAAACATATTCTACACAGAATCAGATGGAGTTGAGGAACCCAGAGCTCAAGGACAGAGAGAGCAAGAAGCAGCAGCAGCATGGAAGGAAGAAGAGGACAACATCTTGGAGGTCTAAAGAAGGAGCTCACAGCAGCACGTGTGTTGGGAGTCATTCCAGAGGCAAGCATACTCCGTTGGACTGGAGGAAGCCAGAGGAGTGGGGTTACAGAGCCAGGAATTCCCGGACGGCACCTGTGAGGGAGACGGCTGCCTTTGGAAGGGGCCCTAAGACCAGTGCAAGAAGGTATGTGAAGAGAGACCCAGTTTCCAGGGATCTTGATTGGAAGGCTGGACATAAAAGCTGGATTACTTACTGGCCAGGATATCTGGAGAGGAAACCTAACAACAAAGGAAGCTCAGGTATGAACATTGATCTATGCCGTAGCTCTTCACTTGGAAGACAGCAGGGAAACAAGTATTGTCCTGAGAGTGCTCCATTAAGGAATTCCTCTGAGCCAGACCATGATATTGATTCTATGATAGTTGAAGAAGAAGGAGATATTTTAAATGATCAGAATGAATACATGGATTGCTCTCTGAATAAGCTGCTGTGGTAAAATACTTTCACAAATACAACAACCATCAAACGGAAATATAACTTGTTCTTTTATCTACCCAGAAAAGTTTACAAGAAAGCTTTAGGGTAGGATTTGAGCCACGTAGAGAAAGTGAACCAACAAAGGGGTTTGCAGCTGGCTAATTATTGGTAATTAAGCCATGCACAGTTGCACGTGAGCTCTGAAAGGAAACTACTGTTTGTGTGTGAAAATACAAGAAAGTTATCCTTGAAAAAGAACAGTTTTTGGTTACTTTTTGGGTTTTGTTTTGTTTTTGCTTTTGGAGCACTGCTAAAAGGTATTAGCAGGAGCCCTCAGAAAGACCTTTCTGTTTCCCATCAAGGTCTTTATTGTTTGATTGCTTAAGAAGTTCAGTTGTTTATATCATGATTTGTTTTTCCTAAGTACAATACTGAAAGCAAGTATCCTTTTGTGTTACCAAGTAAATCTGTGTGGGAGAATTAACCCCATGAATAAAATATATTTTTTCTTTGCTTACACTCGAGCAACACAACTCATTATTTTGTGAATGGCTGATTCTGGTATGAATGGACTACATTCCCCACAATCCTTTGCAAGTCATAATAGTATTTTGCCTTTGCCAAGACTGTGGTTATTCACGCCCAGCGCCCCCGTTTACAGGCTCTTTTTCTATTTTGAGTGTGTGACCAAAGCTACGGATTCCGTTAGCATGGAGTTTCTATGTAGGGATTGGTAGTAATCTGCTTTGTTCGGTTTTCTGAATAGGTGTATAGATGTTCTAGGCTGTATTGCAATATTTATGGTGCTGCTTTTTTCTGGGTAGGCCTCCTGTGTAAGTTTTGGAAGCTGATGCTGTTATGGTGTGATAGATTTTTCTCTATAGGTCCTAAGTAATTTTTGTAAAGTTTTGTATTAGTTCACAATATGCCCAGTACTGGCAAGGATTTATAATTGCTGCTACTGAAATGACAACAGAATTAGACATTATTTTTGACATATTGAGTTCTGTGGAAAATGTCCTAGTTTTGCCCTGCACCCATTATTGGAAGAGGAGCTTCTTTGGATGTAGATATATATGTTCAAGAAGAAAAAGCGAGAAACACAGTTTAAAACACCAAAATTAAATGAGTTCTAATAATTTTATTTTGGTGTTATAAACTGTGCCGTGGTTCTTTTATTTTTGTTTCTTTGATGTGTCACCTCATTGTATCTCCTTTGTCTTTTGTAGATGATATATTTCAATTTAATACCATAGCTGTGCAGTGTCCAGGAGTCAATATGTTTTATATTAGATTCCCAGGCTACATAATTAAACTACTAAAGTTTTGTTGCATATCTGAACATCATTGCAAAGTTGTTGTTTATTTTGTGTTTTCTTTACGTTTTTCAAAATTATTTACGTTTGGAATGTTTTGTTTTCTTTTTTCTTGGGGCAACCACCTAACTGGTGTTCTGAGTGAGGGGACTCCCTATTCCTTGCTAGAGCTCTGAGGATACCCCTCCATTTTGGTACCGGGGGGGGGGGGACGCGTGCCAGTTCATCTCTCACCTTAGACAGCATATTGCCTTGAGCCGACCCTGATTACTACTGTTCAAATTGTTTTTTAAGTCCCTGCTGCACTACTAAATTGATATTTTTCAATGACGTGCCACAATGGCACCAAGATCCCTTTCCTGGGTGGTAATCCCAAATAGATACCCCGGCATGTTATACTCATGGTTAACTTTTATTTTGTCTCTTTGGATTACTTTGTGCCTCTTCACATTAAAATTAATTTGCCATTTAGCTATCCATTCCCCCCATCTCAAAGGGTTCTCTTTCATTTCCTCACAGAAGGAATTCATGTCAGATGAATTTGATTTATTCTATTTTGTGACCAGATAATTAGAGTGGGGACAGGCGCTGGATATGTTTCACAATTTCAGCAAAACCTGTGATGCTGTCCTACATAGAAGGCCCATGATAAAATGAGTGGTGTAAGTGTGCTACCTAAAGTTATGAGCCTAATTAGACAGCAGATAAGGGACAGAAAACTGAGCATGGTGGTAAATACAGGTCACACTGAAGAAAGAAAAGTGATGACCGTTATGCTCAGGCTAGTTCTATAATTAATATATTTATAGCTGAAATTACAGAGGGCTTAGGAGGAAAAAAAACAGAACAGAATGAACATGAAAATGCAGAATTATGCATTTTATATTTTGGGTGTAAAATACAAGGGAGCAGGACACATCGAGCAGTGCATTACTGATGTCTGTGGAACAGGAAAGGGAGATCAGGATGATAATCTAAAGGTACCAGAACAGTGTGGCAGCCTGATGGCCAAAACAAGAGGGACACTAGAATACACAGAGAGAGGTGTAAGCAGTAGAGCTTTATGCCATTATATAGATTCCTTACCTAGAATATTTCCAGTTCTGAAGGCCAAACCTTTGGAAAGAAAGGGTGCAGGTGGTCCAGAGAAGTGCTAATAAAATTGGATATGGTTACAACACTCTGTCTTTAGGCCATGTTTACTAAACAGAGTTAAGTGGACAGCAAATCTAGCATGGAGACCCATGCTACCATCAGGGCATGTGTGCTTTCACCCCCTTACTATTAGCACATTGCGATTGACATGCAGGTGCACTTAATACCATCTGCTGAGGCAGCATTAAGTGCACCCATGCTAAGGGTGGCAGCCACTGTTAACTCATACAGCGCAGTTAGCACAGATGTCTTGGTTATCGTTACTGGCCACATTCCATCTCTAACCCACCCAATCATGCGCTCACTGGTTAGTGCAGGCTTTTTAACGTGGGGACCTGTGCTGTTAGCACAGTAGTATGGTGGTTTGTTTGAACACTTTAAATATGTCTCTTTAGGAGGCAAGAATGAGGAATCTAAAAACTTACACCCAAGGGGAAGAGACCTATGATAGAGTCATTAAGATGATTGAAAAAAATATTTTTTAAACTTTTTATTTACATTTTCAAATTTTAATATGAGGTGAACATTCTTCACAATTTATTTATTTATTTATGTGTGCGCTTTTTTATACCGCCCCTTCCAGAGATCAGGGGCAGTTTACATAGAACAAGATAAAAACAACAACAAACATGGAATATTGGGTTACATGAAACATTTTGAGCACTTATGTAACTATCATACAAAGAACGTGTTAACTATTTATATATTTAAGAAAAAATTATTCATTATTTACAGATGATAGTATAGTATAGTAAGCAATAATAGGAAGAGTAACTATATACAATAACCATTATAGAAAAATACTAAAGTATAAATTATATGATGGGCATAGAGAGTAATTACAACAGACATTAAGGACTATCTATCATTCAGTATGGACAAAGTGTTAGAGTTGTAGATGAAGACATGTGTTGGAGAGCGAGTCTTGAGTTAGGTAGGGTAAGCTTGTGATAGTTTAGTTGTGTATTCATGTGCAAGATGTTCGAGTGTGGGCTGTAAGTTGTGATAGTGTTGGGTGAAAAGGTATGTTTTAAGCTCTTTTCTGAAGGACATAAGGTCTTTAATCTCTCTCAGTTTGCATGGGAGTTTGTTCCATTGCCTGGGTGCATAAAGAGAGAAGGCAGAATTGGTTGTAGCCTGCTTCAATTTTCTCACAGTGTCGGGAACTGGGAGTCTGCTTTTCTCTGATCAGAGAAGAGCAGTGCTTTTTACAGTGCTCTGCTAGAGAAGTGGATATTGCCTCCTGTGACACCTTGCTGTGAGTTCTAGCTGTTTATTAATTATTTATTGTTTGTCTAACTGTTTATTTAATTATTTATTGTTTGTCTTAGTGGTGTGCTAGTTCAGCCTTCTCAGTTATAACTTACCTTGCCTCTCTCAACTAACTGGGCTTTGTGTAGTACCCCCCTCCCCCCTGCTGAGGGTTCAGGACAGGGTACCTTGTAACTGCCCTCTTTAATAGGACTTATCTCCCTCCCTCCCTCCCCGGCACCCACCCACCCCTGGGGTAATTGTAGTTTTATAGGTACTTGCACATCTTAGAGGAAAGGGGCTGCTCTCAGGTGCAGCTCGTTATCCAAATCAGTCATACACAGAGGACCTGAGATTAATTACTTAAGCTTCAGGTACACAAGGTGTATTAGGGGTATTAGATACACTTTTATTGGTATAAGCATCTACACCAATCCTTATTATATACAGAATTTAAAAGACCTAAACACAAGCTTTAAACTAAGATGCAGACAGAAGTCCAGCAACGAGATGGGGGTTCTCCGGTCTTTTGCATTGAGTGTCACATGTATGATTTTCTCCCAGTTGGTGAGAGGTCGCCTGAAGATTGGAGGGTCACCAACGTAACACCAATTTTTAAAAAGGGTTCCAGTGGTGACCCAGGAAATTACAGACCGGTGAGCCTGACGTCAGTACCAGGGAAAATGGTAGAAACCATCATAAAGAACAAAATTACACAGCATGTAGATCAGGGGTCACCAACCTCCAGAGGGACGTGGGCCGCACAGCCGACTACCGGCAGACTCGCGGGCCGCACCCCCCTCCCCCCCCCGCGCGAAAAAAAACCTGCTCATACCTGACCTTGAATAATCCATGTCAGCTCCCTCCCTTCTTCTGCAGCCGCGGCTCCCTGCCTCTTAGGGAACCGCGGCTGTGCTTGTAAAATCATTGCAGAGCCCTTCCTGTCTTGACAGGCTCCGTGCAGCATTGTCCCGCCTCTAAAGGAAGTTGTTTACCACTTCCTTTGGAGGCGGGACAATGCTGCACGGAGCCCGTCAAGACAGGAAGGGCTCCGCGATGATTTTACAAGCACAGCCGCGGTTCCCTAAGAGGCAGGGAGCTGCGGCTGCAGAAGAAGGAGTCGGTGAGTTTGCCTTGGCAGGCCGCATCGGGGTAGAGTCTCGCGGGCCGCACGGAGGGACCTCGCGGGCCGCAGGTTGGTGACCCCTGATGTAGATAGTCATGGCCTAATGGGAGACAGCCAACATGGCTTTAGACAACGAAGATCTTGTCTTACTAATCTGATATGTTTTTTTGAAGGTGTGCATAAACAGGTAGACAAAGGTGAGTCGGTTGATATAGTGTATCTGGACTTTCAGAAAGCTTTTGACAAAGTCCCCCATCAGAGACTTTTGGCGAAGCTAAAAAGTCATGGGATAGGAGGCAGTGTACTATTGTGGATCGGGAACTGGTTAAAAGATAGAAAGCAGAGGGTAGGGCTAAATGGCCAATATTCCCAATGGAAAAAGGTGAATAGTGAAGTACCCCAGGGATCTGTACTGGGTCCGCTGCTTTTTGACATATTCATAAATGACCTGGAAAAGGGAATAACTAGTGAGATTATCAAATTTGCAGATGACACAAAACTGTTTAAAGTTGTTAAAACCCAAGAGGATTGTGGAAAACTGCAGGAGGATCTGGATAAATTGGAAGACTGGGCATCCAAATGGCAGATGAAATTTAATGTGGACAAGTAAGTGCAAAGTTATGCACCTAGGAAAGAACAACCCACACTATAGTTACATGATGCAAGGCTCCACATTAGAAACCACCACCCAGGAAAAAGATTTAGGAGTCATTGTGGATAACATGTTAAAACCCTCCGCCCAGTGTGCAGCGGCGGCCAAGAAAGCAAATAGAATGCTAGGTATCATAAGGAAAGGGATGGAGAACAAAACAAAGGATATTATAATGCCTCTGTATCGCTCCATGGTACGACCGCACCTTGATTATTGTGTGCAATTCTGGTCACCGTATCTTAAAAAGGACATAGCGTTATTAGAAAAAGTACAGAGAAGAGCCACCAAATTGGTGAAGGGGATGGAAGGCTACTCCTATGAAGAGAGGCTAAGAAGGTTAGGGCTCTTTAGCCTGGAAAAGAGACGGCTGAGGGGAGATATGATAGAGGTCTATAAATTAATGAATGGAGTGGAACGGATAAACGTGGATCAATTGTTTACGCTATCAGAATATAGAAAGACTAGGGGACATGTAATGAAGCTACAGGGTAAACTATTTAAGACAAATAAGAGAAAATATTTTTTCACTCAACGTGTAATCAAACTCTGGAATCTGTTACCGGAGGATGTAGTAAGGGCTGTTAGTGTAGTTGGGTTTAAAAAAGGTTTGGACAAGTTCCTGGAGGAAAGGTCCATAAACCACTATTAAAAAGGGACCCAGGATATCAATGCTTGACCCAGTACAAGCATTGTGGAACCTGTGTCTTTTGGGGATATTGCTAGGTACGTATAACCTAGATTGGCCACTGTTGGAAACAGGATACTGGGCTTGATGGACCTCGGTCTGACCCAGTATGGCATGTCTTATGTTCTTATGTTCTTATTTGCTCTTCTTATTCTAGTTTCAGAGGGGGTCTGGATTAATGTTGATAAATGTGAGGGGGCAAGTTCATTAATGAGTTTAAAAATAGTGACTAGTGTTTTATATTGAATCCTACTGGCAACAGGTAGCCAGTGGAGAGCGTATAGTATTGGGGAGATGTGGTTGGATAATTTGGCTTTAAAGATAATCCGTGCAGTAACGTTTTGGGCCCTTTGTAGGATATGTAGATTCTTCTTGGATGTGCCTTGTAGTATACCATTACAGAAATCTAGATGTGGCATTATAAGAGCCTGGACAACTGATCTGAAATCGCCAATGTCAATGAGGGGTCTGAGTTGTTGAATGGTTCTGAGTTTGAAAAATATAGTTTTAGCAGTCTTTTTTATGTGATGTGCCATGCTTAGGGTTTTGTCTAGAGTAACACCCAGGTATTTTACTTCAGATTTGACTGGCAAGGTGATGTCTAGCAGGTTGACAACAGCCGGGGGGGGGGGGGGGGTGAAATTTGGGCTTCTGGATACAAATAATGCTTCAATCTTTTTGAAATTAATATCCATATGAATTGAGTGGAGCCACTGTTCTGCTTCAAAGAGACAAGTTGCGATTATGTCATAATTAGGGTTAACTATGTCACAGGGGGCGAACAACATGATGTCGTCTGCGTCATCACCATCAACAAAATATCACTGCATCAAATCTCTACACTCTAACAATAACAAAAACATACTTATTAACGACTGTCTATTATTGTGGAGATCCACCCATCACAATGGCAAAAGTACAATAAAAATAAAATTCATAAATTCCCAGAATTTTGCTATACATTTATTCCAAAGACACTTTTTTATTGCACATTAAGAGGTTAATTTTATAAAGTTGTGCTTAGTTAATGCACAGGTTACCATGTGCATACTTAACTTTATAAAATAAGGCATAAGTGGGGGATATGCACAGAAGATCTGGGCACAATCAGCTATATCAATCCTAGGGCTAGTATAAATGCTTGCACCTAGATTTTTAAGGATTGTACGTAAGTTATAGTATTTTGTGACTTACTTTAGTAGATTTGTGTACTTTCTAAGTAACACCCCCATGCACGCCCACAGTGAACGTGTGCGCCATCAGCCTGATGGGCATAATTCACTGAATATATGCAATTTACGTGTGTTGATGGCACATACGTTTACACAGCTTCTTATAAAGTATGGTTCAGCTAGCTGCACCTCTTGACTATAGTGCACAGTCTCGGCCTCATTCCACACCCCAGCTATTTATTGTCAGAATTGGGCACTGTGTTAACGATTAGAGTGATAATTCCATTGTTAGTTTAGTACATAGACCCCCTAAATGTTCTGTTATCTGAAATATACAAGTAGTGCACAAGAACAGCATGCTTTTCATTTGAAGTTAAAGAACAAGGAGCCATGATATGAGGCTCAGTGAAGGTAAACTCAAAAACAACATTACGAAATATTTTGGAAAGGAAAGGCTAGTGGATACATAGAGTGTCCTTCTGGCGTTGATCGTAGAGAATATAATAGTAATGAAGTTCAAGAATATATGGAATAAGCCATTTTGAAGAACCTCAAGTATCTAATACATCAGGACGGTAGTGTTAAAATAGGATATCTAGTTAAGAGGACAAATACTGTAGATGTCTACTCAGCTACTATATTATAATATCACATAGGCATCTGTGTGTCTTTATAAAATATAAATTGTACAGAAGTTCAGACCTACTCAAGAGCTGGTGTAAATATCCTTCGAGTAAACATGTTGATTAAAGTAAATTCTGATCAATACATGTACATGTGAACTCTTTTCACATTCCACTCAGACCATGCCCCAGGCTATGCCTACCAGCAAAGAATGCACATTCTTGACAAATAATGTATATTTTAGCCAGATAGAATTTTATAACAGGCCTATTATGAATGTATGTGGCCATATATGTGCAAAAAGAACTATAAAATAGGGATTTACAGGTAAAACAATTTTTAATTTTCTGTTTTTTTAAATTTTATTTTGTTTCGTTTTAATACATTTTCATTTTGTTGCATTGTGTTTTTATAAATTTTCATTTCAGAAAAATTCTGTTAATGAAAAATATAACTGCGACTGCTGCCCAAAAGAAAAACATAGCTGAAAGGTTACAAGGACTTTCAGGCAAATAAAAAACCCAAATGGCTTTTTCTTCTCACAATCAGCGGCTGGCTTCAAATCAGTTAAAAGGAATACATTTTATAGATGAGCCAGCATCATGTTTCCTTGGCGGTTGATTCTAGCATGCATTGCTGTATTATTGGTGGTGATCTTTCCTGATTGTCCCAAAGTTTATCTGGTCTGCAGCTCTATGTGAAATCTAATTAGATTTATGCCTCGTGCATCCCAGGATTCAACAAGGGGGGTGGGGGTTCACTCTCTTATATGGCAGTTTGACCTTGACTGGTGCATCCCAGGATGCACTGTGTGGGTCCAGGCACTGCCATTTTACAAAATGGCAGGGCGGGAGCATGTGGGCAACACTCCCGTCCCATGATTAAAGGCACTGGAGAGGGTGGAATGGTTCAGAGCTGCTGGGCCACCGGGGATTTTTTTGTTTGGGTGAGGAGGGGTCAGAGCCACTGGGCCACCAGAGATTTTGTTTCTTGGGGGGTTTGGTGTCCGGGGGGGGGGGAGGGAGTACTGGCCCTCTGGACAGTGTGCCTATGACATCTGAGCTTTCCCTGATGCCTGGACCATTTGAGGTGAAGTGCCAAACTTCACTTCAGATGGCCATGTTTGTCTACGACAGCATGCCAAACTTGCACTGACTTCTGTGTGCATGTGTTTGGCTTGCTCTCCCAGGTTAACGCTGATGTTTTGCACACTAAATAATTTGCATATTGTATCCCCGTGCAAAAGGTCTGTGTTAAACTCATGCTATGAAACCCTACGCTAGAGTTTTAAGCACTGGGGTCTAGAGCAGGATTACTGCATCACCTTTTAGAGCAGGGTTTCTGCATTGATCTGTATATTATTATGTAAATAGAATATTTTCTTTTCATTAGGATTTGCAAAGCACCAGAACCCAACATGATCCCACACATATCTATAAAAAAAGCATATAAACCTGCCAAATACTATTGCCATTTTAAGTCTCTGAGAAATAAACTAGTTAATGCAGACTATCCTGTTTTAAAACATATCTCTTCTGCAGTCTACACAAATACAGGCAAATGAATCAAAATGATAACAAGGCAGGCTAGATTTAATCAGATACTCATAATTTCATGCTCTGAAACCTCTCAAAATATAAGAAGGGAAGAGCGTTTGAGTGCACAAAATCTCCGTATTTTCTTATGCAGAAAGAATGCATGTGTTCAAATATTCTATTTTATAGTCTTTAAAAACATTCTGATATACTTTTTCTTTTTTCAGGGATTTGTAAAACTGTATATTTTACTTAAGCCAGGAAACATTAGTAGGACTTTTAAGTGCTTATTTAGAGGTTGCTGTAGAGTAAATTAAATGCATCATTGGTTTCCAATTACAGTATTTGGTGAGAAGGGAATGTAAAAATGCACAATAGGGTAGAGGCACAGAAAATTGAATAGATTTATTTCAAAATGATATGGTGAGGGAAAACAGAATGATTTTTGAACTGTTTGTTCTCTTAGAGAAAGTGTGAAATTTCCTGACTAGGCCAGTAAGTGATTGAGACAATTTACTGCTTTCACTGCTTCTTCGAACAACAAATTTTAGGTCTTAATTGTCCATTGAGTGAAAAAATACTTCCTCCATTGTTTTGAGCTGCACATGCTGTATTATCGGGCCTCCAGAAAGATAACACCACCTCTTGAGGTGCCATTATCTGTTGCCGTTAGGCTCGATTTTGGCAACCACTGAGAGAAAACATATTCATACAATGGCTACCAGCCATCACCACCTCCACTTCCCAGCTGGGAAACTCTGCTGCTTTGCCATGTCTCTTTGAACCTTTTGGTGATTTAAGCACTTGATTGGCTATAAAGAATATCACTGAGTCACCCCCTGAAGAAGCTCCAGCAAAACGACTTTGGCATCACCTGTGGCACTGGGATATTTATGGCGGCATGCAGATATGTGTGCTGTCAATTTCTCTAAAAGCTGTAACATGGAGGATATGCAATACTGAAGAAGTGAGAAATATTAATGACAATTATTGTATGAATGAAAAACTAAAAATTGGTATGATATACGAAATGAACTCTTATAAGGAGTTTTTTGGATCTGTGATGTAAGGAGCATATATCAAGGAGTGGCAAAATTTAATTGCCCATGAAAAATTGCTCATGTGATTCTGAGCTCCTTTTCCTCCTGAGTTTTTCCTGGTAATAAAGAAAATAATTTGGAAGAAGATCTGCACTCCCACAACAGGTTTTTGAATGAAGTCTTTGTATGTGGATACTTCGAGTAGTTCTGCTTCATTCAGAGATTGAGATTTCAGGTGTGGTATCTTAGAAGCCTAGACTAGGGGACATGGTTACTAAAGGTTTTAATGTACATTAAGTGTCCACAGCCCTTTTATTTCTATGGGTGCAGTTACACTTAGGGGCATGTCTACTAAACCGCGTTAGCAGTCAAAACCACATGGTAAAGGAAAAACCCCTGCGGTACCGCATAGGACTGGAATTCCCATAAAAACCCTGCATTACCTGCCTCGGCTGATTTCGCAGGGAAAGTCTCCATGGTGAATTCATGTGGAGGGATGGTAGTGATAGGGGGCACAGAGCTTTCAGTAGCCCCCCCCCCCCCTCAGCCTTTTTCCCCCCACAATATTGTTAGTGCAATTCACAGCACAAATAATATGAAAAACAAAAGTGGTGGTTCTTCTAAAGCACCGATCCCCACTGGACAGCTCCCAATCCTCATCGGGGGCTGCCCAGGAAGAATCAATGCACCCCTCTCAAGGTAAACCACATCCTAGTTAGCTAGTTAGGCTAAGTCCCCTACCTTCCTCCCCCAAACCATTGTGAAAAGGGGGGCCTCGTAGCCCCCTTCCCTCCTCCCAACTCATTTTAAAAAAGCTCCCAGCTAGCTGCTGGCAAAGGGGGCCTGCACCATACTTTTCATGCAGTATCTTATTGATCCCTGGTGGAATAGTGGGTCCACAGGGCAGGAACAATCCTCTCTGATTCTATCCTGTCAGCCAGCCAATCCAAAATGGCCACCATCATAAGGTCTGGCCTCTAGCCTCACGCTAGGGGGTAGCACTGTGAGATCATTGACATCTTTACTGAGGCCTGTGAGAAGAGTAGAAGTGCTCTTGGCTAACCGAGATGTGGCTTACCTTGGGAGGGGAGGTGCCCTTATTCCCCCAAGCTGTCTAGGTGGGATTAGTGCTGCAGTTGGACCACCACATTTATTTTGCATATTGTCGGTGCCGCAGAACGCAACACCGTGGCACCAACAATATTGTGGGGGAATGGGGAAGAGGCACAATCATGATTGTTGGAGGTCCAATTGCCTCCAGGACAGATGGCCAAACCGGACATGCTGCACTATTGGACTTCCAGAAAGATAACACCATCTCTTGAGGTGGCATTATCTGCCTCCATGATCAGGCCCAATTTTGGCAACTACCGAGCTAAAACATTTTCATATGATGACTACCAGCAATCACCACCTCCACTCCCTGCCCCAATTCACCCCAATCCCGCCCCTGCACAACGTGAAAATCATATATCACAGAAAATTGACTGCAATATCTGACTTTTTTTTGTGGGTTAATTAATACCTCAGGGCATTAATTCTGCAGTAGCAGCTAACTCTCTTTAGAAGACATACCCCTCAATCCATTTTAATTTCATTAACGTGGGTAAACTTTTAGTAAACATGTCCCTAGTGTATTCCACATAATAGAAAAGATCAAAGAAAGACCACATGACATGCTTAAAGGATGACGTGAAAAAAGCTATTAAAGCTTCAAAGGATGACTTTCAAAAATTGGGAAATCAATCCAAATGAAGACTATAGAAAAGGACATAAATACTGGCAAGCTTATAGTTTATGCTGAATATCAAAATACTAGTATCTAAGATGTAAAGTGATCATAAGGCAGGCCAAAAGAGAATTTGAAGACACTCTTGCCATAAAGACAAAAACACATAATAAAAACTTTTTTTCAGGTACACTAGAAACAGGAAACATTTGAAGGAGTCAGCTGGGCCAATGAGCTTAAAGGGGTACCACAGCAAATAAATTAAATGAATGACAGTATTTGCTTCAGTCTAAAGTGAGTAGGATGTTGGGGAGATATCAACACCAGAAACAGTCTTTGATGATGATTTTAGCCTGGAAGATATAATGCAGCAAATTGCTTTCAGAAATGAAATAGCAGACCTGTTTGTTGCATCTCTAATCTACCTGAGGATTAGAGGGTGACCAATATGAAGCCAGTTTTTAAAAGGGTTCCAGAAGGCATCCAGGAAGCTATAGAGTGGTGAGTATGAGGCTGGTGTCAGAAAGATGGTAGAGGTCTTTGTGTAAATCAAGATTACTGAACCTATGGATAGGTACAACTTTATTTAGCAGTCTTCTCTTCCCAATCTGTTGGATTTTTTTAAAGATATTAATAAAAGACACAGATAACTCCCTATAACCATAGACTTGCAGTTATATTAGAACCTTATTTGCATTTTCATGTGGCAATTTTAGAAAGGGCTAAATTTAAGCATGAATATCCATAAAACAAAGAAATTGAAAGCGGACATGATCTGGGTGGGTTAATAGTACATGGTTTTGCTACTGATTTTGAGTTTTGTGTTTTATTGTGTTATGTGATTTGTGATTGAAAGTTTTTGAATTAGGAAGGGAGAAGTGTGCAAATGCTTATGTTATAGCTGTAACTGACCTATTGAAGAAACACACAAATACTTTTCCCATTTTTGTTTAATAACAGGGGCAATACTGAGGTAACTCATATTCTAAATTTTGGCAGCCCTGATGAGAAATTATCCAAACTCATTCTCTCAGATCTTTGTTTCATATATAATGACATCCATTTCAAAACTGTACTGGCATGTAACTTTGGCAGTAGCAAGCTATGCGTCAGAAAGAACATAAGAACATAAGACATGCCATACTGGGTCAGACCGAGGTCCATCAAGCCCAGTATCCTGTTTCCAACAGTGGCCAATCTAGGTCATACGTACCTAGCAATATCCCCAAAAGACACAGGTTCCACAATGCTTGTACTGGGTCAAGCATTGATATCCTGGGTCCCTTTTTAATAGTGGTTTATGGACCTTTCCTCCAGGAACTTGTCCAAACCTTTTTTAAACCCAGCTATACTAACAGCCCTTACTACATCCTCCGGTAACAGATTCCAGAGTGAAAACACGTTGAGTGAAAAAATATTTTCTCTTATTTGTCTTAAATAGTTTACCCTGTAGCTTCATTACATGTCCCCTAGTCTTTCTATATTCTGATTGCGTAAACAATTGATCCACGTTTATCCGTTCCACTCCATTCATTAATTTATAGACCTCTATCATATCTCCCCTCAGCCGTCTCTTTTCCAGGCTAAAGAGCCCTAACCTTTTTAGCCTCTCTTCATAGGAGTAGCCTTCCATCCCCTTCACCAATTTGGTGGCTCTTCTCTGTACTTTTTCTAATAACGCTATGTCCTTTTTAAGATACGGTGACCAGAATTGCACACAATATTCAAGGTGCGGTCGTACCATGGAGCGATACAGAGGCATTATAATATCCTTTGTTTTATTCTCCATCCCTTTCCTTATGATACCTAGCATTCTATTTGCTTTCTTGGCCGCCGCTGCACACTGGGCGGAGAGTTTTAACATGTTATCCACGATGACTCCTAAATCCTTTTCCTGGGTGGTGGTTTCTAATGTGGAGCCTTGCATCGTGTAACAATAGTGTGGGTTGTTCTTTCCTAGGTGCATAACTTTGCATTTGTCCACATTAAATTTCATCTGCCATTTGGATGCCCAGTCTTCCAGTTTATCCAGATCCTCCTGCAGTTTTCCACAATCCTCTTGGGTTTTAACAACTTTAAACAGTTTTGTGTCATCTGCAAATTTGATAACCTCACTAGTTATTCCCTTTTCCAGGTCATTTATGAATATGTCAAAAAGTAGTGGACCCAGTACAGATCCCTGGGGTACTCCACTATTCACTTTTTTCCATTGGGAATATTGGCCATTTAGCCCTACCCTCTGCTTTCTATCTTTTAACCAGTTCCCGATCCACAATAGTACACTGCCTCCTATCCCATGACTTTTTAGCTTCGCCAAAAGTCTCTGATGGGGGACCTTGTCAAAAGCTTTCTGGAAGTCCAGATACACTATATCAACCGACTCACCTTTGTCTACCTGTTTATGCACACCTTCAAAGAAACATATCAGATTAGTAAGACAAGATCTTCCTTGTCTAAAGCCATGTTGGCTGTCTCCCATTAGGCCATGACTATTGTCACCAGCAGTGGCTAAACTAGTGTTGGTTAGCTAGGCACACTGCTGGCCCTGACCCTTCTATGAAGAAAGTGTAGTTGAGACGGAGTGGTCAGGTTTAAACAAGGATTTATTCCCCTCCTGGGGTTTGCTGGATTTTCAAAGTAATACAAAACTCCAAACCAAAAGGCAGCCATGCTTCTGGCATAAACAAATGGTGAAATGAAAAATACAGCTTCTTGCTTGAACAAAACCAAATAACAAAACAGAACAGAAAATCAGGTAATAACCTGGGCAGTTCCCTCTGTGCACGCTTATCCTCTCTAAGGCAGACTTATCCGCTATTAGCGTAGGGAAGTCTCATCAGTGGTTAATAAGGAGCAGTCCATGTCTTCCCCATAAGACAAACACTCACTTTGATCCGTGCACATAGGCTCCTCAAATACCTCGTCTTCTTTATGGCAGAGAGTCTGTAACTTTCTCCAGCCAGTCACTGGCTTCTCCTCACCACTCTCTCCACAGTAAGGTAAGTAATTATCAGGTACTTGGTAAAACTGCTTGGTTCTGCTTTTACTGGGTTTTTCTCCTGGCAGCTTTCTGCCAGGTTTTAAATGCAAACAATCATTTTCTTCATTCATGCATACATTCTCTATTACTTCACTGTCCTTTCCCCAAGGGTGTGAATACTTTAAACCGTTCTGGCTTTCATTAACAAAGAGTCTCTTACCAGCTGCTCTACGTTCTCCCCACTGACTTCTGTCTCTGGGAAATTCCTCCTGCGTCACAGGAGAGGGTTTTCTATAGTTAACCCTTCGGCTGATAAATGGCTTTCTGTCTTGCTTCCAAGCCCTGCTTGGCTTTCTATTCCAGACCTCACAGGAAACAGTGTTAGGCTGAGAGTATTCTGACCTGCTTTTGGAGAGCTTCAGGTTTTCTCTGACCTGCCAAGTTTCCAAATCACTTTCCAATTCTGAGTCTTCAAAACCACCATCAGAATTCATACAGGAGTCAAACTCAGCCTCTCTTCCTGGATGCTCCCGATCCCTGCCTGTTTCTGTGTCTGTGTCTCTCTCTCGGTCTTTCTCTCGAACTTGGTCTAACTCTGCTTGCCTACCATGCTTCTTATACAGAGTTAGGGGCGTTTTCCTGCACATGTGCAAACTGTTCCCTTCATTGTTTGGGGAGTGTTTGTTGGCTGGGCGTGCCCTCAGGCCTCGTGTCTCAGCCTGCTCTGGTTGCCTATAGCAACTGTGAAGCTTTTTATCTCCCTTCCTGTCAGAATCTGTGCCGAACTCCTCAGCTTTTTGTGTCTTAAAGGTATAGGGCATATCTTCGGTGTTACACTATCTACATGCTGTGTAATTTTGTTCTTTATGATGGTTTCTACCATTTTCCCTGGTACTGACGTCAGGCTCACCGGTCTGTAATTTCCTGGGTCACCCCTGGAACCCTTTTTAAAAATTGCTGTTACGTTGGTGACCCTCCAATCTTCAGGTATTACAGATGATTTTAATGAAAGTTCACAGATTACCAATAGCAGGTCTGCAATCTCATATTTCAGTTCTTTCAACACTCTGGGATGTATACCATCCGGTCCAGGTGATTTGCTACTATTCAGTTTATCAAATAGTTGTAATATATCTTCCCGGTGTAGCGATATTTCTCTCAATTCCTCTGCAGTATCACCTTTAAATACCACTTCAGTCTTGGGTAACATCCCTACATCTTCCTCAGTAAAGACCGAAGCAAAGAATTCATTCAGTCTCTCCGCTATAGCCTTGTCTCCTCTTACTGCCCCTTTTACCCCTCTATCATCTAATGGTCCAATTGACTCTCTCACAGGCCTTTTGCTATGAATGTACTTGAAAAAGTCTTTATTTCGTGTTTTTGCTTCCATAGCAAGTTTCTTCTCAAATTCCCGCTTTGCCTGCCTTATCAATGCTTTGCATTTAACTTGCCAGTGCTTGTGCTGTTTCCAGTTTTCATCATTTGGCTCTTTTTTCCATTTCCTGAAGGTTGCTTTTTTGGCAGCAACAGCCTCTCTGACCTCACCTTTAAACCATGCTGGCAGTTTTTTGGACTTTCTTCCACTCTTCTTAATGCGTGGAATACAGCTGGTCTGGGCTTCGAGGATAGTATTTTTAAATAACACCCAAGCTTGCTGTAAGTCTTTAACCTTTGGAACCGCTCCTTTTAGTTTTTTCCTAACTATATTCCTCATTCTATCATAGTCTCCCTTTTGAAAGTTAAAAGGTAATACTGTGGATTCCTTTACTATCTGTCCTCCACTAATTAAATCAAACATGATCATACTATGATCACTATTGCCAAGTGGTCCCAACACTCTTATTTCTTGCACCAGATCTGGCGTTCCACTAAGGATTAGGTCCAGTATTGCTTCCCCTCTGGTCGGTTCATGAACCAGCTGCTCCAAGAAGCAGTCATTTATTCCATCTAGAAATTTTATCTCTTTAGCTTGTCCTGCCGTGACACTGACCCAGTCGATACCGGGGTAATTGAAATCACCCATTATTACTACTCTGTTGTGACTTTTGTTAGCTTCCTTGATTTCTTTGAGCATTTCATCATCCATTTGTTCATTCTGGCCAGGCGGTCGATAGTATACTCCCACTGCCATCACCTTCCCCTTCATAAATGGAATTTCAATCCATAGAGATTCTACAGTAAATTTTGTTCCCTGCAAAACTTTAATCCTTTCTGACTCAATGCCCTCTCTAACATAGAGCGCAACCCCTCCACCAATTTGGTCAGCTCTATCATTACGATATAGTTTGTATCCAGGTATCACAGTGTCCCACTGGTTATCCTCCTTCCACCATGTCTCTGAGAGTGCAATCATATCTAACCTCTCATTTAGTGCTATATATTCTAACTCTCCCATCTTATTGTTTAGACTTCTAGCATTGGCATACAAGCATTTTAGAGACTGTATTTTATTCATATTAATCTGGCTATTGGTAGGCAGGGGTAATTTGGAATCTTTATGCTCTGTCTGCTCCTTACTCAAGGGCATTTGGGCTACTATACTCCCTTTTGGAACCTCACTGCTTTTGGTAGTATCCTTCAAGGATACCTTTGTCCGAACCATGCGCTCCTGGGTGACTGTCGGCTTTCCCCTATTTTCTAGTTTAAAAGCTTCTCTCTTTTTTAAAGGTTAATGCCAGCAGTCTGGTCCCATCCTGATTAAGGTGAAGCCCATCCCTTCGGAAGAGCCCCCCCTTTCCCCAGAATGTTCCCCTGTTCCTAACAAATCCAAAACCCTCATCCTTGCACCATTGTCTCATCCACGCATTGAGACTCCGGAGCTCTGCCTGTCTTTTGGGTCCTGCACGTGGAACAGGAAGCATTTCGGAGAACGCTATCCTGGAAGTTCTGGATTTCAACTTCCTACCTAAAAGCTTAAATTTAGCCTCCAGAACTTCCCTACCACATTTTCCTATGTCATTGGTACCAACATGTACCAAGACAGCAGACTCCTTCCCAGCACTATCTACGATCCTATCTAGGCGGTGCGTGAGGTCCGCTACCTTCGCACCAGGCAGGCATGTTACCAGGTGATCCTCATGTCCACCAGCCACCCAGCTATCTACATTCCTGATGATTGAATCACCGACTATAACAGCTGTCCTGACCCTCCCCTCATGGGCACATGGCTCTGGAGAAACGCCCTCGGTGCGAGAGGGTTTTACATCACCTGGAGGACAGGTCCTAGTTACAGGATCACTTCCTGCCACACCAGGGTGATGCTCTCCTGTCACGTGACCTCTCTCCTCCATGGCAACAGAGATGCTGCCAGACTGGAGGTGGGACTTCAGGACTATATCCCTGTAGGTCACGTCCATGTACTTCTCTGTCTTTCTTATGTCTTCCAGGTCTGCTACTCTAGCCTCTAGAGAACGGACTCGTTCCCTGAGAGCAAAGAGTTCTTTGCACTAAGTGCATACGTAAGACCTCTCACCAGCTGGGAGAAAATCATACATGTGACACTCAATGCAAAAGACCGGAGAACCCCCATCTCGTTGCTGGACTTCTGTCTGCATCTTAGTTTAAAGCTTGTGTTTAGATCTTTTAAATTCTGTATATAATAAGGATTGGTGTAGATGCTTATACCAATAAAAGTGTATCTAATACCCCTAATACACCTTGTGTACCTAAAGCTTAATTAATTAATTAATCTCAGGTCCTCTGTGTGTGACTGATGTGGATAGTGAGCTGCACCTGAGAGCAGCCCCTTTCCTCTAAGATGTGCAAGTACCTATAAAACTACAATTACCCCAGGGGTGGGTGGGTGCTGGGGAGGGAGGGAGGGAGATAAGTCCTATTAAAGAGGGCAGTTACAAGGTACCCTGTCCTGAACCCTCAGCAGGGGGGAGGGGGGCAGGGGGGAGGGGGGTACCACAAATAGCCCAGTTAGTTGAGAAAGGCAAGGTAAATTACAGCTGAGAAAGCTGAACTAGCACACCACTAAGACAAACAATAAATAATTAAATAAACAGTTAGACAAACAATAAATAGTTAAATAAACAGTGTATATGAAATTCAAAAGATAAGTCTACAAGAAACAATGCTACACCATTACTGGCCTCTATCTATTCCTCTGTACAAATCATCCAGTACAGCAGTCAATATTGATTCTAATTTCCCTCCCCTCTGTAGAAGTGATCTCTCTAGAACATTCTCAAGGAACAGCGCACTGCCATTACCCATGCTGTCCTTCCGAGGTTGAACAGAGGCCTTCAGTTTCTAGTAATGTCAAGTCAAAATCATTCATGAATACTATAGTAATAAGTCCGAGCCCATGGTTTCTGTATCTAAATTGCAAGGACAAAATAGCAGGACAGCTTTGTATGCCACTAGGATATTAATGCTGCTGCAAGACACTGTTGGCAGAATCTTTCTGATGATGGCATCGCAGATCGCCTTAAGAAATCACTGCCACCTCTGCTGGCACCAGCATCACCGCACTCCTTGATGGGCACATACAAGGCAGGTTTGGCAGCTGAAAAGCCCAGGTGCCGAGCTCTGGAATGCATTTAATGTAAGAGTAACATCTGAGCATTTGGCTGCTTTCCTAGATGACCTCTTAAGATCCCCCAGCGTGGAATGCTTGCTTATTGTATAGATAATGAGCTGTATGTGGGAGTTGCACTTCTGGCGATAAAGAAAGCAAAAGGTGTATCTGAAATATTTGAAGTCCATTGCTGTTTACCATGCATCTGTTTGGTATTAGGCTTCTCTGCACATATTAATGCTTCCTTAGGGCTTTGTAGAGTTAACAGTAACAGGAGAGAAGGAACAGAAGCAAGATGCTTCTCACAGTAGTTATGTTTGAGAAATATAAATTAAGCCATCAGGCATTAATATTTTACAAGGTTCTGGAACAACATTTTGCTTGTGGGGGAGGGTTTTGAAGTCAGATTTGAAAGTCAATTCACTTGCTTAATATTAGAAATAAGACATTTTGCTTGTTTGCAGCTTGTGCTGTGAGGGCTTGTGTGCATCGGTGATGCTGAGGGCTAAGCTATCAGTAGCTTAACTACTGGCAGGGTCTCCCAAGATGTTCAGATCTCAGCTGAGATGCCAGACCAAGACAAACCGACCATCTAGGCAGCAGCAGAATAGGTCGGTGTTGGCAGCAGAGGATCACATTTCTGTGACAACGGCAACAACACTAAAACTACCTAGGAGGTAATTAAAAATTCAAGGGAGGAGTGGCCTAGTGTTTGGGGTAAGTTGCCTCAGGCCAGAGAGCCAGGGGTTTGAATCCCGCTAGAGGAAAGCAACCTTGGGCCAGAATGACTGGGGTTTCTAGTGCCACAGGCGCTCCTTGTGGCCTTGGGAAAGCCACTTAACCCTCTATTGCCTCAGGTACAAAAACAGATTGGGGACAAGGGGAAAATATATATAGAGTACCTGAATATACACCACTTTGACTGGTAGAAAACTGGTATATAAGCCTAGTTAAATAAATAAATAAAATAAATACTTGAGCAGAAGAAAGTCCTGGCAATCTACATCTGTATCTTACCTGAAAACCCAATGAATAATCACAACAAAATAAATTCCACTAAAGTGCTTGAAGATAAGACCCACAGGTCAGAAGGCACTTAACTGGCTACTGGGGAGGAGCTGAAGACTTCTCAGAGTAAAGCCAGCATTTATGATGTGGTTGGATCAAAACTCTCAGAACGTCTGACTGCTGATGTAGCTGCACATGAAATGAGAGTCAGAAGCTGCAAGGATGTCTTACATATTGGGATATGGAATGTACAAAGCATGAACCAAGGGAAGTTGGAGGTCATCAAGAATGAAATGGAACGTGTACAACTCGATCTATTGGGTGTCAGCAAACTGAAATGTACTGGCATCAGTCACTTTGCATCTGATGATCACTTGGTCTACTATTCTGGAAATGAAAGACAAAGAAACCTGCAAGAACTATAATGAACTAAAGTGCAATAGGTCAGCAGTTAATTTCTATTCTATGAGGAATGCCCATCAATACAACTATAATTCAAGTATATGGCTCAACAACAGCTGCAGAAGAGGATGAAGTTAATAATGTCTATGAGCAACTACAGGCTGAAATTGACAGAATATGCAAACAGGATATCCTTATAGTCAGGTTGACTGGAATGCAAACATTGGCAATACAGAAAGCAGCAAAGTGGTTGGAAAATACAGACTTGGTAACAGAAATGAAGACGGAGAAAGACTGATAGAATTCTGCAAGACCAACGATCTATTCATCTCATCTTCTTCCAGCAACACAAGCGGCGAATGTACACATGGACTTCACCCAGTGGATTGTATAAAAGTCAAATTGACTACATCTGTGGAAGTCAATGATGGAAAAGATCTATAACATCAACAAAGACAAAACCTGGAGCTGACTGTGGTACAGATCACCAACTACTAGTATACAAAATCAAGCTAAAGTTGAAAAAGAGCAAGGCACTCATGAATAGCAAAATATGACCTTGCGAATATACCACTGGAATTTAAATACTGCCTGAAAAATTGATTTACTGATTTAGATACAAATGACAGAGATACAGAAGAGTTATGGGATGACATCAAAAAGGTTGTGTTGGAAGAAAGTGAAAAGTCTTCAAAAAATTGAAAAAGCAAAAATGGCCAAAACGGATGACCAAAGAAACTCTGAAAATTGCCCGGAAACAAAGACGCTAAAGCCAGAGGAGAGAGAGAGGCAATCGCAGAACTCAGATTTCCAACATGCAGTAAGACAAGACAAGGAGAAGTACTACAATGATGCATGCAAGGGAATAGAACAAAAACTATTAGAGGAAGAACAAGATCTGCTTTCCTAAAGCTATGAAAGTTTAAAAATATTTTGAGCATCAAATTGGAATGTTACAAGATGCTCAAGGATCTATGTTGACTGATGCTGAGAAGATCAAGAAAAAGTGGAACGACCAACCATTAAGACCTGTACCTTATGAGGAACTATTGTGAAGAAAGAAGAAGCCCGAGTAGCATTGAAAGCCTTATCAAAGAACAAAACATTGGGCATTGATGGCATTCCCAGCCATCTGATGCAGCTGTTACCATACTTATAAGATTCTGCCAGGAAATTTGGAAGACAACAGAATGGCCAACTGACTGGAAAAGATCTGTGTTTATACCAATACTAAAGAGAGGTGATCCAACTGACTGTGGACATTATTGCACAACCTCTGATACCATATGCCAGCAAGATTCTACTCAAAAATATTCAACAGAGACTACAGCCATACCTGGAACGTGAAGTGCCTGAAGTGCATGCAGGTCACAGGAAAGGGAGATGAATGGGAGACAACATTGAGGATGTGAGATGGATCCTTGAAAAAACAAAAGAATACCAAAAGGATCTCTAAATGTGTTTTATCAACTACAGCAAGACTTTGTGTAAACCATGAGAAACTATGGGCCACATTGAGAAGCATGGGTATACCAGAACACCTGATCCCTTGCACAAATTTTACATTGATCAAGAAGCAACAGTTTGAACAGAACTAGGAGAAACAAAATGGTTTAAAATCAGCAAAGGTGTATGACAAGGCTGTATACTTTCCCCCTGCCTGTTTAATTTATATGCAGAACAAATCATCAGAGAAACAGGACTGTATGAAGACAACTGAGGTGTGAAGATTGGTGGAAGACTCATTAACAACCTTCACTATGCTGATGCCACATTACTGGCTGAAAGTGAATATTTATTTATTTTATTTAACAGGTTTTATATACCGCTTCATCATTCCAATCAAAGCGGTTTACATTGAAACTTTAACTTGGTAATGTACATTAAACAGGAACATTGATAACTTGGATTTTTCTGAGGCAATGGATGATATGATCTGAAACATTTGCTTCTCAAGATCAAGGAACTACTATCAAAACCATTTCTGCACCGTTGGTTCCACACTGCCTTCAGTCACAACATACCTTCTCGGATTTCATGTGGCAAGTGATAGATCACGTTCCACCTAACCCTCAGGGTGCAGACGGCAAACAAAGATTGAAAATTCTTGAACAATGATGGATTTTAACTCTTAACATGGTCTCCCCCCACGATTTACATACTAACATAGTAGATGATGGCAGATAAAGACCAGTATGGTCCATCTAGTCTGCCCAGATTATTTTGCTTTTATCCTGTTGTTGTAAAGGGATCCACTGTGTCTGTCCCATGCCATTTTGAATTCCGTCACTGTGTTTGCTCCCACCACTTCCATCGGGAGAGCATTCCAAGCATCCACCACCCTTTCAGTGAAGAAGTATTTCCTAACATTTCCTTTCAGTTTACCCCCTTGCAGCTTCATGTTATGCCCTCTAGTTTTGCAGCTTTCCCTTCTTTGGAAGAGGTGTGTTTGTTCATTATTTCTCTTTAAGTATTTAAAAGTCTGAATCATATCTCCCCTATCCCTCCTCTCCTCAAAAGTGTACATATTTAGGTCTTCAAGTCTCTTCTCATAAGGCTTCTGACGCAGGATCCAAATCATTTTGGTCGCCTTCCTCTGAACAGTTTCCATTCTTTTTGCATCCTTTGCAAGATACGGTCTCCAAAACTGAACACAATATTCCAAGTGAGGCCTCACCAGTGACTTATACAGTGGCATTAATACCTCTTCCTTTCTGCTGGTAAATCCTCTTTGTATGCAGCCCAGCATCCTCCTGGATTTTGCCACTGCCTTGTCACGCTGTTTTGCCTTCTTGAGATCTACAGAAATAATCACACCAAGGTCTTTCTCCTGATCCGTGCACTCCAACCTCTCGCCCCCTATCGCATACATTTCCCTTGGGTTTCTGCTACCCAAGTGCATAGCACTGCATTTCTTTGCATTAAATCTTAATTGCCAAGCATTAGACTATTCTTCCAGCTTTTGTAGATCTTTCCTCATGTTCATCACTCCCTCGGGGGAGTCCACTCTGTTGCAAATTTTCATGTCATCTGCAAAAAGACAGATCTTTCCATTCAGTCTTCCAGCCATATCACTCACAAATACATTGAATAGTGCCGGGCCCAGGACTGAACCCTGGGACACCCCACTAATCACCTTCCTTTCATCTGAGTGAGCTCCATTTACCATCACCCTCTGTCGTCTGTCAGTCAACCAATTTCTGATCCAGTTTACCATCTTGGGACCCATCCCCAAGCTACTGAGATTATTGATGAGCCTCCTATGAGGGACAGTATCAAAGGCTTTGCAGAAATCCAGATAGATGACATCCATTGCATGCCCCTGATCTAGTTCTCTGGTCACCCAGTCAAAGAACTCAATCAGATTTGTTTGGCAAGATCGTCCTTCGGATCTTTCAACCTGTTGGTTTTGAGAAAGTTCACTATTTGCTCTTTCAGGAGCGCCTCCATTAGTTTTCCTGCCACCGAGGTAAGGCTCATGGGCCTGTAGTTTAACACTTCTTCTCTGTCACCATTTTTATGTAGAGATACAACATCAGCCATTCTCCAGTCTTGAGGAACTTCTCCTGTTTCCAAGGATCTGTTGAAAACATCCTTTAACGGCTCTGAAAGAACCTCTCTGAGCTCTTTCAGTATCCTGGGATGTATCCCATCAGGTCCCATGGCCTTGTCCACTTTCAGTTTTGCAAGTTGTTCTAACACCTCATCTTCTATGAATGGTGTGGTATCTTCTTCATTTCCATTTTTATATTTGGGAGTCACAGGTGGTCCTTCTCCAGGATTTTCTTTAGTAAAAACGGAGCAGAAGTATTTGTTTAGCAATTTCGCCTTTTCAATGTCACTTTCAATGAGTCCGTTCCCAGCACTTCTGAGTCCTGAAATTCCACCCCTGATCTTCTTCCTTTCCCAAATATACCTGAAGAAAGTTTTGTTGCCACGCTTCACATCTTTAGCCATCTTTTCCTCTGCCTTTGATTTTGCTATCCTTATTTCTCTTTTAGTCTCTTTGAGTTTAATCCTGTATTCATTTCTGTATTCCTCTGTTTGCAAACTTTTGAATTTTGTGAAAGCTGTGTTTTTTGTCTTTATTTGAGCAGCCACTTCTTTGGAGAACCTAATAGGTTTCCTTCTCCTCTTGTTTTTATTTACTTTCCTTACATATTTGTCTGTTGCCCCTTTTATTGCCACCTTTAGTTTAGCCCATAGCAATTCTACTTCCCTTATCCCCTCCCACCCTGCCAACTCCTCCTTCAGGTACTTGACCATTTTACTGTAGTCAACGTTTTTGAAGTTTAGGACCTTGAGATTGCTATGATTGGACTGCATCTTGGCTTTTATCTCAAACCACACCATGTGATGATTGTTGTTGCTCACAGGAGCGCTCACCCAGACATTCGACATGCTATCACCATTGGTGAGCACTAAATACAGTGTTGAGCTTTCCCTGGTTGGTTCCATCACCATTTGTCTAAGTAAAGCATCTTGGAGAGCATCCATAATTGTTTTGCTTCTTTCTAGATTTGCAGAAGGAGTTATCTAATCCACATTGGGTAGATTAAAGTCACCAAAATGATTGTTTCCCCCTTTGTGGCTATCTTGGCAATATCTATAATCAATTCATTATCTATCTCTTCAATTTGAGTTGGAGGTCTGTAGACTACAGCAGTATTGATGGCAGTGCCATCTCCTCTTTCCAACGCAATCCAGAGTGCTTCTTCTTTTCCCCATGCCCCCTGCATTTCAGTAGCTTTAATATTGCTTTTGACATACAAGGCTACTCCTCCTCCTTTTCCATTTACTCTGTCTCTTCTGAATAGATTATAGAAAGCTATGGCTATATCCCAATCATGTGATTCATTAATCCATGTTTCTGTAATGGCCACAGTGTCCAAGTCCATTTCCACCATTAGGGCTTCCAGGTCTGGAACTTTGTTGGCTAAGTTTCGAGCATTTGTGCTCATTGCTTTTCAGCATTTAACTGGCTTGCATGTATTTTGCATTGATTTTGCTCTGCCCACTTCTTACCACTTGTTTATGATGTGTGGTTTAAAAGTGAGGTTGTTTCTGATGTTTTTCTGCTTTTGCAGGGAGTGACGTCCAGAACTTGACCTTCCCCATCCATCACCCCCTTTTTCTAGTTTAAATGCATATCCACATACTTCCTGAATTTTTCACTTAGGATTATTTTCCCTGCGACAGAGAGATGTAGTCCATCGGTACAGTATAGTCTCTTGTTGGCCCATCTTTTTCCCCAGTCGCCTATAAATCTGAATCCTTCCTCTTTGCACCAGGTCTGGAGCCATGCGTTAAAGCTGTTTATGTGATTTAGCCTTTCTGCCCCCTTGGCAAGAACAGGTAGAACTTCTGAGAATGCTACAGTGTTAACAATGGGTTTTAGTTTCTCCCCTAGAGTTTGAAAGTCCCTTTGTTTCTAGCCAGGTCATTTGTACCCACGTGGATGACATCATCAATATTGGAGTGTTTGCTTTCAGTCCTAATGACATCAACAATTTGGTTTGTATTCTTGCTAGCTGATGAGCCTGGGAGGCAATTGACTAACTTCTCTCCTTTGAACTGTGTTCCCAAGTTGGTGCCTCTGATGATGGAATCACCAAGTAGTAGTAGTTTTCTTTTCCTAGAGTTTTTATTTGTATTTGATGCTTTATCAGAAGATTTTAAGGGCCCTACAACCTCCCTGGATTGGGCATCCTCATTAACCAAAGCAGAGAAGGCATTTTGCAGTGATATCTCATGATGTACTGCGTGTTTCTGCATTACAGGACACAATCTACCAGAGCCCACTGTGATTCATTTGTTCCTGGGGTGTTTGACTCTTTGTGGGAGCAGTGGTGGACTTTGTTCAGTTTGTATCCTAGAAGAGGTGCGCTTCATTGCAGCCAGTTCTTCCCTCAGTAGAGTCAATTCTTTATGCATGGCAGCTAGGTCTTCCCTTAGTAGAGTCAATTCTTTATGCATGGTAGCTGACTTGAGGCACATAGGACAAGCTCCAAGGCTCCAAATAATTCTTCTTGGAATGAACATACCACAGTTATTGCACTGAATACTTGACATGCTGGTTAAGCAAAGAGAAAGAAGAAGAAGAAAAAGTGGGTGTAACCCAAATTAAAAAGGATAGTTGGCAACGTATGCAGCCACTATATAGGCAATGCTGCCCCTAGGGTGGGTGGGGTGAGGGGTAGGGTGGGTGGGAACCTAAGTGCCCCTGGCCAGTAGGGTTTACCTGAAATGTGTGCACACTCAGATATCTGATTTATGGCTACACAAGGAAAGAGGCAGTTAGAGTATCCCCGAGCCTATTACATAACCAACCGTTAAAAATCTATATTAGCAGTCTCCCCAAATCTTAAAGTCTAGCCAGCAGTTAAATTCAAGAAACCAGCAGAGATAAGGTTTCAAATGGAAAGCTTAGCTATGTGCAGGTTCACGCTGGCTATTCAGAACTTAGAAATTGATTGGTGGAGCACCCTGTGACTATTTTATGAATGAACTTTTTCACTGTTTCTCAGTTAAGCACCACCTTTTTTCCTTATTGACTATTTAAAGCCACTTATTGGTGACATCAGACGCCATCCTACTCAAGGGAACACCAGGTTTTTGGAGCAAAAGGAAGTTGTCTGACACAATTTACTGTATTTGCATGTTTTTTTGTAGCCATTATGGCACATTAGGGGTATGTTTTACTAATCAGCAGTAGCGGCTTTTGTGCGATATCGGGACCGTGGCCCCATTGACTTCAGTGAGGCCGCGGCTCTGATATCGCACGGAAGCTGCTACTGCCAAGTAGTAAATATACCCCTTAGTTTGCTGAGAGCTTGAACCAGGGTTTTTTAAACTTGAAACACAGTGCTGTGTTGCTGTTTTTCACGGATGTCATCTTGGCTCTTTTGAACATGTTTTTTGAGCACTTTGGAATCACTGGCCTGCTCATCTGTAATATCCTCCTCCTTCCAGCGATTTTTCCATGCAAGTCTTGAGGCTCTGACTTCCATCTAAGCAGTGAATTTTTTGGCATACTTACATATAAATGCACACTAAAAGAGAACAAAGGAGCGGTTTGTTGTTCAAAGGAGTTTATTACCCCTGCACAACAAACCTTCCGACAAAAATGTTGTCTTATATTTCTATTTGTCTTTATTATTTATTATCTTTCCTTTTTTTGTTTCCCTTTATTTCTATAATTGTGGTTGGACCCCCCCCTTTTTTATGTTATGGCAATTAGAATCAATGGCATCATAGATGGAAAGTAGAAAAAGGCAAATTTGATGGATCAAAATGTTCTTATTTAGTGAGTTTTTATCCTTCTACTGTATATATTTATTTATTATACCCTTTCTAGGGCACCTTACAAACACACTACAGAGTGCCAGTATGTTACGTTCATAATACAGATGGGCCAATATTCTAAAGGGTTGATCCAGATAGCAGAACCTACTAACTGGATAAACCCCACTGAGAGGGATAGTCCATGGCACCGACTGGATGCTGCCGCTGGATAGTACCTGTATTCACCCTGGTACTGTCCAGAGAGCGCTGGGGAATCTGTGGATGGGGCAAGAGTGGTGTTAGCACGTATCCAGCTATTTTCAGTCTGCCAACTGGATAATGGCCACATACAATTAGGTTAGCAAAAAAACCTGTCCTAACTTTGTGTGTTTCGGATATTCATAACTGGAGGATATCTGGATTTAGTTTCAGTTTTGTCCATGGTGGCCAGATATTTTAAAAATTGATTTCCAGGAGATTTTATCAGTAGAATGGGTATTCGTTTTTTCCTGCCTCTCCCATTCTGTTACTAAATAATCCCCACATCCTGCTGAGACCAGAATTTCTGCTTTTAGTGATTATTCCTACTCCATTTTATTATACCAAAGATATGTGTTTCATGGTGGAACAATTTTGATGTACTAGCAAATACAATGAGGACATCAGTTGATTGTAAATATATTTTTTTGCATGCAGTGCATACAAATGTATTGATTGTACTGTAAATAGTCCTACTTTTTTATTATTATATCCTAGAACTAGTCATTCAATACAAGTATTTGATTGAACTAGGACATTTCAATATCCATGTGAGTGAGCCCCTTATAGGAGCTGCTATTGTTTTTATGAATCTCATGGACAATTTTAATTATGGTTAATTGATTGCAGCTACTCATATTCTTGGCAGCATCCTCAACCGTTTTCATGCCCAGCTCATTAATGCATTATGGGACATTAAAAGAGTAATTTTATATGCCATGTTTGCATGTAAAACAACATTTTACATACATAAATGGACTCTTAGAAAATTAGTTCACACCTAGAAATACGTGCTGTACATGCTGATTCATATTTGCACAGTAAGGGGTATGTTTACTAAACTGTGTTAGTGCAAATCGCGTTAGGAGTCGCGTTAGTGAAAGGAAAGCCAAAAAAGGACATGGGCGGGACATCATAACCACTAACGCGCGTTCCCAAAACTAACGAGCGTTACAGGGCGCCGTGGCGCGTTATTGCGCGTTAATCGTATGAAGGCGTACAGACACAAAACACTGAAACAGAGCTGTAGCACAATGGCTAGTGTACTGACCGCTGTTACAGGCAGCATGGGTTCGAGTCCCCAGTGTGCCCAACGCAGAAGGCTGGCCCAGGCATCACCCTGTACATTACATAGGGAATGAGGAGGCATGTTTTTCTTTACGTTGAGTAGTGGTTACAGAAACACACCCTCGCAGTGTGCGTAGCCATGTACGTTGGTGCGTGCCTGGCTGCGTGCGTTGGTACGGGCGTAGCCCCGTGCGTAGCTACGTGCGTTGGTGCGTGTGTACAAACGTGCATGGGTACGTGTGTTTTTACCAGCGTGGGGACCTTATATTACAGACTCTTTAGGGCAGAGCTACTCAATTCCAGTCCTGGTGGCCCGCAACCCTGCAGGTTTTTGGGATATCCCTAATGATATGCATGAGATATATATGCATTAGAGATAGCCTGCCAACCTGACTGGTTTGTGGCCCTCCAGGGCTGGATTTGGAGACTCCTGCCTTACACCTCTGCCATTTAAGATTGTGAGTGGGCAAGGTACAGATGTTCTAGACATCAAAAGGGTAGATAGAATGTGTCACATTCCTTCTAGATTCTCAACACCACCAAAAAGTTGTCTAATAGACAATATTTTGGTGGTGGTGAGAAGCAAGGAGGAATGTGACAAATTCTAACCTCTTTGATGTCTTGGACATCTGCACCTTGCCCACTTACAATCTTAAATGACAGAGGTGTAAGGCAGGGGTCTCCAAATCCAGCCCTGGAGGGCCAAAAACCAGTCAGGTTGGCAGGCTATCTCTAATGCATATATATCTCATGCATATCATTAGGGATATCCCAAAAACCTGCAGGGTTGCGGGCCACCAGGACTGGAATTGAGTAGCTCTGCTTTAGGGTATCTTGCACCTATGCATTATGCTAACAGATGTACGTGTGATGGCCTATGGTGTCTCTGAGCCTGTGAGCAGGTGCTGGATTTACCCAGGGTTGGATTGTGCCAGTCACACCCATGATGCACTGCACATGCAAATCAGCCATCCACAGATACACACCATGGGGAATGCACCCCCACAGCACCTCGGCCTGGTAGGGGGAAGTGACCATGTGCACCCCCACAGCACCTCGGCCTGGTAGGGGGTACTGACCGTGTGTTGTACTGGCACAGAGTAGCTACACACCGTCACATTGTGCGGGTACTGTGCTCACCCTGAGGGTGCAGTGAGGTGCCCAGCACCAGGTCCACAGCACCGTCCATGGCGCAGGTCCAAAGCAGTGTTAATGTGTGAGATAGGTAGTTTCTGCACAAACACCTTGGATTTCTCTGTCTGTGGTGTGTGCTCCAGGTCTGGTCTCTGACAGTGTTTACCACCCTGGGGAGTGACCCCCCAATAGTCTTGCGTACCATATCCATGCCTGTACAGTTTGCTACCCTCAGCCCATGCACCACCACCCCCCTCCCCCAGGGCCAAGGGTGGCAAACAGGCTCTCCAAACAATAGATCCACATTCTACCTCCCTGCAAAGGTGGCAGTAGAGGGGAACAGCAACCCCAGTCCTGCTGAGGAACAGACACACCACAGGGCAGTCAATGCAGCTCTATACACATCCATAACACAATAGCAGACAGACATCAGGCCTGGATATGGAAGCTGCACCCCACCACTATCTGATATTCACCTGCTGCAAGCCACTCCATCACAACACATACCAGCTGCAAACAGTCTGCTAGTTAGTCAATAGTGCATGTGCCCAGTGGAGATGCATGCACCCAGAACTGGGATGTCAGCATACACAGCAAGCAGATAACTCAGTGACTGGGCCCCAACAGGAAACCCATATCTATCACATGAGAGAAATACTATATAACACTATGGGGGTGCCTAGCCATGCTGTGGTCACTGCACAGTCAGGGTGAGAGCGATCTCTCAGCAGGACATACTGAGGTCACCCTGTCTGTGTAGGTGGTGGCCGGGCACTAAAATGTGCCTGTCACTGCCGTATGCCCTGTGCAGATGCACCCTGGCCAGGCCACCCTGTCCGGCCTATACCCATGGTACCTTGCTCCTCATTATGCACATTGGCAGCCCGATGCTGGCAACATTGCTGGCAGTGTGGGCTGTGGAAGGTGTTTGCAGCCACCACACACTGGATAGACAGACAGCCACCCCCACACCTATGCCAGCATTGTGCTACTATAGAGGTGTTCAGCAGCCATACCCACCACACCAGTCCTGGGCACAGTACAGGCATGGATATGGTACGCAAGACTGTTGGGGGTCACTCCCCAGGATGGTAAACACTGTCAGAGACCAGACCTGCAGCACACACCACAGACATCAGAATGATTGTTATGGTGGAGCTCACTGGGCAAAATGTGCTTAACGTAGGAATTGATATCTGCCAGTTATCATAGGAAACGTTTGATAGCTGTGTACCATGTACCCAGGTGTAGGGTGGCATTGCTAAGGTATGCAACTGCTAGTATTGGGAGATACAGGCAGGGCCCAATGTCCTGCCTCTCCAGGAGGCATTGGCCAATGGGGCCTGTGGGCATGTGTGTGGGTGTGTCTGGCCCTGTTGGCTGCTGCTTTACGGCAGAGTTCCCCAACTCCAGTCCTGGTGTTCAAAACACTGTTCAGGTTTTTATGCTGTCCCTCATAACTATGCATGAGCTACATCTGCATACCATGGGGGTGGTGCATAGATATGCAGCACAGGCATCTTTATTAGAGGCAGCATGGAACCTGAAAGGTGTGGGGCCCTCCAGGACTACATTTGCGAGACTCTGCTCTAGGTAATGCGCCTGTTTCTGGTGTCTGTGTTTGGTGTGGTAAAATATAGGCGTATTAACCATGCGTATGTTCTCTGCAATAAAGGAGTGTCTTTACTATCACTGTTTAGTGGTGGGTAAAACTATGGGGACTGGGTTGGCAGGTGCCCCAGCTGGGATTTGAACCTGTGACCCTCTGGTCTTACAGGCACTGGCTGTGTCTGTTGCATCACACTGTGGCCACAGAGACAGTGCAGTCCCTGGAGATAGGAAAACCGGCCTGTCTAGTCGGAAGCCCTGCTCTGCACAGGTTTACTGTGGGCTCATTTACCTTGTATGGAGACAGAGGTGCAAATAAACCTCAGAAAAGACCTTGAAAAAAGGGGCAAACACCCATAACCAAGCTGGGCAACAATGCTATCATTGGGCAACATTACAAAACACTCCCAGGACAGCTCCATTACAATGACATGATCTTTGAAAGGGTCTACGGAGCGTAGACCCTTCCAAACATCATTTCTTTTTTTTGGTGCTTTCCTGGGAGTGTTTTTCATTGTTGCCCATTGCTATCACTGTTGCCCAGCTGGATTATAATTTGTACAATGTTTCTTGTGGTCATTTTTAACGTTTTAGGTGAAAATTTGTTCTGTGCACATGTATCACACTGCTCACATTTTGTAGGTTTCCCAGGTTTTGCTGTACATTGCTGACGGAAATGGTTTCTTTTCCATTTAATATGCCTTTAACGACAGGTTTTCATTCGCGTTGGAATTGAGCTCAGAAATTCAGCGCGTTAGTGTGAGGGGAGCCTCTCCCCGCCCACTCTCCGCCCATTGACCCCTTCTCTCCGCCACTCTCCACCTTCTGCACTGTTTTAACGCGCCGCGGGGCTTTACAATCGTTAACTATGGTTAACGCACGTAGTATGACGTTAACGGTCGTTGGCGCGTGATTACGCATGTTATACTGCACTTACGATCATTAACGTCATACAACGCGCGTTATTCACATTTACCGCACTTTAGTAAACATACCCCTAAGTGTGCAGAGAGGTGGAGCATGGGTGGCGTCATGAATTTTTTCGGCATATCTTACATGCTGATACTTACACCTGCTCTTGAGAAGGCATAATGTCCATGTCTTCACTGTAGGTGCAATTTACTCTAGGATTTGCACCAATGTTTAGGGATATGCAGGCAAAAACAATTTTTTGTTCAATTTCCTTGTCTAAGTATACCGCAAGAAAAATTTAACAAACTTACTTCAGATCTTGCTTGTTCATTTTGTGATATTCACTATTTCTCAGTCTGCCTCTCAAAGAGGAAATAAAGGAATGGGGCTTGCTAGTTGATGAAATAGTGATCAAAGGTTTTGTAGCATCATCCTTTACACAACATCAGGGTTGATGTCACATTAATATAGTATGTGATGGCAGAAAGAAAAACAGTATTTATTTATTTATTTTATTTATTTAAAAGTATTTATATCCTGCTTTATCCTTGAATCAAAGCGGATTTCACTGCAAACCAATCAAGTAGGGTAGTGCAGGGGTGTGGGCATGCAGTGGCTGTGAATTTAGTGTTCATGAGTGTGTGGATAGGTAAATATTGATTTGGGGTGCAATATATACAGGTTGAGCTATCTACATTGGGCTATATACAATTTACTGAGAGTAATGGGATGTTTTGATGTTGTGGATATCATTTCTTGTATAACTCATTTTGTGGTGTGGTTAGGGTGGATTGGTGGTCTTCATTAAATTGTTCAATGAATAGGGTGGTTTTGAGTAGCTTCGGGAAATCCTTTATAACTGTTGTTGATTTTAGGTTATCTGGGAGGACATTCCAGATAGCAGGGGTAGCAAGGGAGAAGGCTCACATGGATGTGGATTTGTTTGTTCTTGTGAATAGAGTAGGTATTGGTATATTGTTTTTGGTGCTGTTTCTGTCTGGTCTTTTGCTTCTTTGGTTCCAATGAGTTCCTGTAGTATTTCTGCTGAGATGTTTTTAATTTTGAAGATGGTGAGCGCTGATTTATATTTTGCTCTTGAGGAGATTGGTAGCCAGTGTAGATCTTGTAGTATTGGAGTTATATGGTCTTGTATTGAAGCACTAGTGATAATGAGGGCAGCAGTGTTCTGGACTATTTGTAGGGGGCAGGTGGTTTGTTTAGGTAGACCTTGGAATAGTATATTACAGTAGTCCAGCAGCAGTGTAATGATGGCCTGGCATACTGTCCAGAAATGTTCTTTATTGAGGAGGGGTTTTAGACTCTGGAGTGTTGCAAGTTTGAAGAAGGCTGTTCTGGATATCTTGTTGATATGCGGTTGGAGGGTGAGTTGTTTGTCTAGGATCACTCCAAGGTATCTGACTTTGTCTTTTATTGTAATTGATATATCTGATATGTTGATAGCAATAGGAGGAATTAATGAGGAGTTTCTTGTGATGATAATTGCTTCAATTTTTTTATGTTGATTTTTAGGTGGTTGTTGGTTAGCCAGGTTGTTATTTCTTGAATGCATGTTGATATTTTGGCATAATCTGGGGAGTCCAGTTGAATAGGGGTATATGACATGATGTCATCAGCATATATGGTGTATTGTATCTTGTGTTTGTTAAATATTTTGCATATGGGTTGAATATATATGTTGAAGGGGAGAGCTGATAATGCTGAGCCTTGGGGAACTCCTTATGTGGTCTTGAAGGGTTCTGAGGTGAGGTTCCCAGATTTTACTCTCTGGTGTCTATCTTCAAGGTATGATTGGAACCATTTTATTGTGGTATCTTGTAGTCTGATCTCTGTTAGGCACTCCAGTAGGATGTGATGGGAAGCTGTGTCAAATGCCGCTGATATATCGATAAATATTAGTAGGAAGCCCTGCTTCATCTTGTCTATTCCCTTGATTATGTTATTGAATAGATGTATGAGTAGTGTCTCAATGCCATGTTTTGGATGAAATCTGTGCTGGTGGGGAACTAGCGGGGCGAATTCGTCAATGTGATCTTGGAGCTGTCTCTGTACAATTTTTTCAGTTATTTTAGCCAGGAATGGGAGGTTGGATATTGGGCGGTACGTTGATGGGTCGGTAATGTTGGATGAAGTAGATTTAGGAATGGGGCGGATAGTAGATTGTTTGAGGGTTTTTGGCATGTAGCCCTGGGTGAGAGAGGTGTTCACTATCTTTTGGATGAATGTGCTGAGTTCTTCTTTGGTGGATTTAATCCAAGTTACTGGGCAGGGGTCAGATGGAGAGGTGGTGGTGTTTAGTGCAGTGATAGTTTGTTCTATTTGTTTTTTTGATGAAATGCTGAAGTTCTTCCATTGATTGGTAGTTGCAGACTCATCTGTTGCTGGTGTGTCTATAAGGGTGTCACAAGCACAATGCCAAAACCACTAGTCTTCTAGTTGTTGAGGGTGTGGTGGTTGAGAACCTTCTTCTATCAGCTGTTATATTTATGCTTTAAGTAGAAGGATTGTAGTCATGTTAAACCAAGGGTAAGGCTTATGACAGAAAAAGAAAGTTTATTTTGAACACAATAGAACAGATTAGGTTCCAGCTTCAGGTACCATTTACAGAATTTTAAATTATAGGATTTTTGCTTTAGGTTCAGCAAGTTGGTGGCAAAACAAACATAACTCAACATTGGCTTTTAAAGTCCTCTTCACTACAGAAGCTTAGCCTTTTCACATATAACAAGATGCCACTTTTCTTTTGTCCTTTGTCAATCAGAGCAATAGAAAAACAAACTTTACTTCTTCTATGGCAAATTTATCGTCACTCAGCCATAATTCTCTCTAGGCTGCACTTCCAGGTAAAGAACCAAACTTAGGCTATGAAATAAGCATTCAAAGTGTCCTCAAGACTCTTATAGCAGGCTTTTCTTATAAACAGGAGCAAAGCACAAACTCTTATAGCAGGCTTTTTCATATACGACAGGAACAAAGCACAAACTCTTATAGCAGCCAATTAAGTTTCTCTCTGTTGTAGAGTTTCAACACAGCTGACACAGAATCATGAATCACAGCCTTACTTCACTAGCTTGCAAGCAACAATGTGTGCCTTCGAGTCAGTCCTGACTCCTGGCGACCCAGAAGCTCCTGGGTTTTCTTGGCAGTGTCACCGGAAGTAGATTGCCAGGCCTTTCTTCCGAGGCAATGGAGGGTTAAGTGACTTGCCCAAGGCCACAAGGAGTGCTAGTGGGAATCAAACCCTGGTTGCTTGGTTACCAAGCCAGTGTTCTAACCACTAGGCTACTCCTCTTCACTAGCTTATGCTTCAGTAAATTCCTCCTTTCAAAACACACAGGAATTTACTTTCTCACTGCTTAGCTCTGAGGTTACTTCAGCATGAGGAACAGTTCTTTCAAGGCTGGCCTTTCTTCAGACACTTCAAGTCTAGAGCTTGGCATACAAACAATCCATCAACATATCTTCTTCTTCCCCTAGCTCTGACACTGGTTCTCCTAATTGCTTAGGTTCTGACTCACCCACTTGATCAGAGTGCCCTGCTGACAACCTCTCTGGTGGACTGAAAGCTTCTCTCCTTTCTGGCTCCCACCTTTGTTGCAAACGTGATTCAGGGAAATCACCTTTCTCAGCAATGGGTAGCTCAGCCTGTCTCCAGAAGTTAGCACCTGCTCTGGCTTCTCCAGCATTCCATCATCCTTGCTGCTCTGAAGTCTGTCCTCTGCTGCTTCCTCTGCTCCTTCTCCAACTACTCCTCCAACTACTACTTCTTCCACTACTCCTCTCTCCATAATTTAACCAAGGTTTATACTCACTGGGATCCAACCCCACCTCTTTCTGTCCCAGGTGTTTGTAATCCCCCTGCCTTCTGACATTAGAATAATCAGTGCAGTTGTTAGAGTGAGGGTTTTTGTCCTCGTGCTTGCAATCAATCCCTCTTACACTGTCAAGCATTTCCTGGAACTTATTCCAGATGGTTTTTTTCTGCCTTTGAACTGTGGCTCTGGCCTTTTGACCCTGCACACCTAACAGAAGCCCCTTGATTAGGGTGAATTCCTTATGCTGTTCACCTCCCCCATGCTCAAAATGGTTAACTTTGCCACAAAGGGGGATGTATTTATGGTGTGTGTTGGTGCTGTTCTTGGCTGTTGGGTAATCAGCAAAGGTTTGCGGGTGTATTTTACTTTCCTCTTTCGTTGTTGGGTCATTCATTAGGATGGTCCATCTAGTCTTCCCAGTAAGGTGGCTAGAGTGATTGTAACTGCAGCTCTGTGCAGGTCCCTTCCTTCTATGCCTGTGTTTAGGGTTGTACCTGCTGATTGGTGCAGGTTTACCCCCATCCTCCCACTCTATTTATTGAGTATAAAAGATACTTAAGTTTGCCTCTTGCTATAAAGGGATCCACTATGTTTGTTCCATGCAATTTTTTAATTCCATCACTGTATTTGCCCCCACCACCTTCAAAGGGAGGGCATTCCAAGCATCCATCACCCTTTCAGTGAAAAAGTGTTTCCTGATGTTGCTTTTAAGTTTACCACAATGCAGCTGATATCATCCTGATTGGGGCAAAATAAAGCCCCTACCTAGACATTAAGAAAGGAAGTGGCGGGGGGGCGGAGCCTGATGTCCGGGGGGGCGGAGCCTGATGTCCAGCGGGTTAGACGCTTCGCGCTGAAGCTCCCGAGGGGCCTACTCAGAATCCTGACTTAATACCTACATTAACTTAATATTTTGCTCCGAACTTACCGGGGTGCCTCGGGGGGGATGGCGGCCCATAAACCAGCGCGCTTAGACTTCGGATCTCCCTCTTCTTCACACGGAAAACGTTCCAAGACAGAGCTGCCTTCCCCACAAAAGATGGTGCCATTTCGGGATAACCCCGAAATGCAACAGGAGATCTTGGAGGAAATACGTGGTGTGAAGGAACTGGTGCAGTCCAACGGAGAAGCGCTCCGAGCCATGAGAGAAGATTTTGGTGTGCTTCAGGATCGACTTGAAGGTCTTTCATTACGGCAGGACATTATGGCGGGGGTCCTCGACTCGCACGTGGTGCGCTTGGTGAAACTGGATGAGGCTGAGCGTCAGATACAGAATCTACAAAAAGAGTTAGAGGATAGCAATAATCGAGCCCGTCGCAACAATGTAAGGCTCATTGGTGTACCGGAGGGCGCGGAAGCAGGAGATATGAGAGAATTCCTGGTCAAAACTCTTCCCTCCTTGCTGAAGATTACTTTTCACAGAGATCTGGAAATTGACCGAGCACATCGTGTTCCTACCAGCATGGCGCTCAATCGGACGACCCCCCGGCCCATCATTTTTCGTCTACTGAGATATCAGCAAGTTGAGCAAATTCTAAATGCTGCCCGGGCGAATCGTCATTTGGAGTTTGAAAATCATAAAGTCTCCTTCTTCCCTGACTTGGCTAAGCCCACAGTTGACCGTCGGAAGAGACTCCTTGCTTTTCGACCGAGACTTCAACAGTTACAGGCTCGCTTCGGCATCTTATATCCAGCGAAGCTCAGAGTGACTCTCCATAACCAAACTCGTACCTTCGAAGATCCTGATCTGCTAGCAACATTTCTAGCTTCCAAAGAAGCAGACCAGATGCGCTAATCCAACAGCTTGGATGGAATCCGCTGGAACTGTCCGCCATTTTGAATGGCCCGATGCGGTGATCGCTGCTTGAAACGGAGACTGCCTGGACTTTTCTTTCTCTTTATATATACCTTATTGGTCTCCTTTCTTTCCACGATGAGCTCCTTGGTTAGTTTCGGAGCCCGTATAGCTCTGTAGGATTTATGTTTCAATTCAGGCCTTCTCTGGGGTTTCTCCCCGCAGACATCAGGCCGCCAGTAATTTCTGGGGTTTTGCTTCTTCTCTAAGGCACTTCGGTGCTTATTTTGTTATATGGGGCGCTTCATGGTTTTCCTTAGTTTAATTCCCTATCATGTTGTTTCTGCAGTCATTTACTGGTACTATGAGCGACATTGTGTAACTCTGTGCGCTATTATGTTTCTTTCTCAGATTGTTTAACTATTTTGCATGGCTTTATGTAAGTTATCATTACTGACTGTAAAAGGCATCAATAGTCCATTCCAAAGAAGGACAATCCTTAGCTCTCTTAATCATGATTATTCTGAGTTAGTGTTTCTTCAGGAGGCCCATTTGCTGGGCATAGCTATTTCCTATCTCCTTCATTACGAAATACTGGAAATAGGCTCCCATCTGAGCCTCAATGATTGGTGGAATCATGTCCATTTTTACTGTAATTATGAGCAACTACCTTGTATGTCAATCTCTTCCACTCAAGCCCTTCACTACTTGTTTAAAAAGAAGGTGTTCCATGATTATGTTCTAACTGCTAAATGCTCTCATTTGACTGTTTAATTTTGTATACATTTCTGCCACAGGATCAGCATGTATCATCAACCATTTCTGCTTGTTTGCTGTACAATAACTGTTGTGTGTAAGCGCTTATGTGATGACTCTTATTAGCTTAGAGAAGAAGCATAGGGGTGGGGGGTAATTGGGGTTGTTTTCCTTATTGTATGTGTGTATTTGTATCTTTTGGTGTGTTGTTACTTTTGTTTGTTGTAAAATGAAAATAAACGTTTTAAAAAAAAAAAAAGAAAGGAAGTGGCACAAAAGCAGGAGCCCTGAAGATACAGAACACTGCAAACTGCAAAATGCAAAGTAGGCTCTCTCTCATCAATCTATTATCACCAGTAAACACAATTACATAAATATGATTACATAAAGTTGAATCAGCAACTAGGATGCCACAACAATTTTTTTGTATTGTTTCTTATTTAACAGGAGGTAATAATTATAATGTGTCTGCTGCTTGTAAACGCTCTCAGGAGGACTTTGCTATCTCTTTCGATGATGAGATTACAAAATTATATTGTGATCTAAATTGTGTTCTCAGTCAGCAATACTTAACTTCCTAAAAAAGAAAGAAAGGGTTTTGTATAGTTCCAACAGTATCTTTGGCTCAGAAGATTCTCAGTATGTTTACTTTAACTTGGAAAAGAGATTGCTGAGGGGAGATATGATAGTGTTTTGGGATTTTTTTTGTTTTTAGTGCCGTCAAGTCAGTGCTGACTGCTGGTGACCCAGCTGCCTCTGGGTTTTCTTGGTAATGTGTCAATGGAAGTAGGTTACTAGGCCCTTTCTTCCAAAGCAATGGAAGGTAAAGCGACTTGCCCAAGATCACAAGGAGTTCCAATAGGAATCAATCGTTTGATTCCCACTGGCACTCCCACTGGTGGGAGCTGTTGCTCTAACCACTAGGGTACTCCTCTGCTCCAACAACAATCCAGTGTTTATTCCTTCAAAAAGTAGAAAGAAGCTACAATATGGCACATTTAAGACTAATTGAAGACATTTTTGTTCACTCAGCATGTAATCAAACTCCGGACGTTGTTACTGGAAGATGTAGTAAAAGCTCTTAGTGTAGATAGGTTCAAAACAGGTTTTGATGACTTTTTTGAAGGAAAAGTCCATAAGACATTATTAAAGAGGACTGGGGAAATCTACTGCTTACCCCTAGGACAAGCAGCATGGAATGTGTATACCTTTGGGAGCCTGCCAGGTACTTGAGACCTGGAATGTCCACTATTGGAATCAGGATGCTGGGCTTGATAGACTCTTAATCTGACCCAGTATGTCATATCTTATATTCTCCCACACAACAAAGAACCACACCAAGGGTATAAAATCAAAATAAAAGAAAAAAAACAACAACTCTTGCACCAATATATCACCAATCTTATTACATCAATGTTTCTTTATAGAAATTCCTTAATTTATATTGCGGACCAGTTCTATTAGAGTACCTTACTTCAAACCTTAAAGGTATCACAAGGAAATGCTGAACACTTAATCTGTAATCATTCATCTTTCAATATCCAAAACTAGCTGAGATTGAATTAAAAAAGACCTCAGCAACACATGGTATCCCACTACATAGCAGTATATCACTTGCCCAAAGGGGAAAATGCCAACAGTAGTCCATCAAAGATCTGAAAACTCCTCCACCCTAGCAAATTAATTTGTTCTATAATTTTAATTGCCCTTACATTTTCTAAATCCAACTACTTAAAATATTACAATAACGATTATTTAATCCATTTAATTCATTCATTCATTCACTCGATAGGCAATCCATCTAATATAGTAACATAGTAACATAGTAAATGACGGCAGATAAAGACCAGTATGGCCCATCTAGTCTGCCCAGTAAGATGGCAAGAGTAGGTGCACCTGCCGCTCTGTGCAGACCACCCCTCCCCATGTTTTTGTTTAGGGGTGAACCCACCGCTCCATGTAGGACACCCCTATTTGTTGAGAAATTAGATAGTTCAGTTTATTTTGATTTTATTCTGTTGCTGTAAAGAGATCCACTGTATCTGTCCCATGCCATTTTGAATCTCGTCACTGTATTTTCCCTCACCACTTCCATCGGGAGGGCATTCCAAGCATCCACCACCCTTTCAGTGAAAAAGTATTTCCTGACATTGCCTTTCAATTTACCCCCTTGCAGCTTCATGTTATGCCCTCTAGTTTTACAGCTTCCCCGTCTTTGGAAGAGGTTTGTTTGTTCATTATTTCTCTAAGTATTTAAAGATCTGAATCATATCTCCCCTATCCCTCCTCTCCTCCAAAGTGTACATATTTAGGTCTTCAAGTCTCTTCTCATAAGGCTTCTGATGCAGGCTCCAAATCATTTTGGTTGCCTTCCTCTGAACAGTTTCCAGTCTTTTTACATCCTTTGCAAGAAATGGTCTTCAAAACTGAACACAGTATTCCAAGTGAGGCCTCACCAGTGACTTATACAGTGGCATTAGTACCTCTTACCTAAGTGTCCTTGGCCAGTAGACCTTACATGAACTGACGGCACACTTAGATATCTGATTTAAGGGCTACAGAAGGAATGTAGGCAGTCAGAATATTCTCAAAAGTGAATGTATGACGACGAACAGTTACATTTTATATCAGCAGCAGTTGCAACAACAATAAGACAGGCAAAAAAGATACAAGGCTGAAAGCTTAGCTATGTGGAGGTTCTGGAAGCTGTGAAGACTAGGGTTGACCAGGTACTTGTGGAAGGGCTGTAAGATAATTTAATTAGCTCCTCCTTGTGAGCAGGCATGCAGACAATTCAAAGAATGGAAGCAGAAATAGTCAAACTGAACTTTTAACTTCTCTGTATCTACCTACTGTGCAAAGGTCCCTGTAACTTTAAATGATACCTTTGCTTCTAAAGTAGGAGACTCAGGTATGACCAGGTCCCTGCAAATCAAAGTATTTCTATTCCAAGTAGTTTTATATCACACGTGTCCTTGGCCAGTAGGCCTTACATGAACTGAGGGCATACTTAGATATCTGATTTAGGGGCTACACAAGGAATGTAGGCAGTCAGAATATTCCCAAAAGTGAATGTATAACCAATAGTTAAATTTTATAACAGCAGCAGCAGCAACAACAACAACAACAACAAGACAGGCAAAAAAGATACAAGGCTGAAAGCTTAGCTGTGTGGAGGCTCTGGAAGCTCTGAAAGCCTTCACGCCATCAACTAGAGCTTTCAACAATATGACACGGCACTCGCTCCACTATCCCTATAATGAAGTAGTAGTTCGCTACTTAACTTTCAGAAAAATAAATCAGAACTCCTAAGGATTTCCTTTCAGCAAGTTATGCTCAGCTAGTTTGGATATTGAAAGATTAATGATTACAGATTAGGGGGGATGTTTACTAAAAACCGGAAATGTGCGCGCCGCAAAATAGCGCACGGAAACGCGGCACTGAAACGCTAATAAACACGTTTAAACGCCCCGCACACGTGCGTGTCACCCCCGCAAAGGTGCGCGGCACACTAATGGGCCCCGTACAAGTGCGGGCCCGCAAATGTCCGATAGAGGCGTGGAACGGCTAAAGGAGGGTGGAGGAAGGCTCCGGAGGGGTGGAGGGACGGGGTCAATGGGTGGAGAGTGGGAGGGGAGAGGCTCCCCGCACAGTATTGGGCCCGAATTTGCATGTTAAAACTAAAGGGAAGAGAAACCATTTCCGTCAGCAATGTACAGGAAAACCGGGGAAACCAGCAAAACGTGAGCAGTGTGATACATGTGCACAGCACAAAAGTGCAAATAAAAATAGAAAATGACCACAACAGAACTATTAAAAATAGTAATTCAGCTGGGGAACAGTTATAGTGATGGGCAAATACAGAAAACACACCCAGCAAAGCTCCAGAAAAAAGAAATGAAGTTAGGAAGGGTTTACGAAGCGGAGACTCTTCCAAAAAAACATTTCCTTTTGTGGAGCTTTCCTGGGAGTGTTTGCTATGGTTGCCCATTAATATCACTGTTGCCCAGCGTGGTGATATTTTGTCCCCCATTTCCCGTGGTCATTTCCGGGGTTTATGTGCACGTTTGTCACCAGACAGGGTGCATATGCCCACAGTAAATTTGCGTAGAGCAGGGTTTGTGACTCCATCCTGCCAGGCTTACTACCTCCAGGGGCTGCACTGTCTGTGTGGTGCAGCGGACAGAGTCAGTACCTCTAAGACATGAGGGTCATAGGTTCAAAGCCCAGCTGGGGCACTTGCCAGCCCAGTCCCTATATTTTACCCACCACTAAACACAGATAGCGCAGACACCCCTGTATTGCAGGGGACATAAGCATGGGGAAAACACCCATATTTTACCCAACAACGCACACACACCACAACAATGGGCATTACCCACAGCCAAGTACCCCAAATGCAGTCCCGTACTGCCACATTCCAATCAGGTCACCTGCCTTTTATGGGAGAAGCTCATGCCAGCTTGTTGGCGGACGAGTACAGGTGCACGGGGCAGTGGCTGCTAGCGACAGAAGACAGAGGCCTAGCCATGTGCAGGCTGGCACAGTCCACAGCAACAGACAGGCCCTGCCGGATCCACAGTCATGGACTATCCAGGGAATTCAGCCAAGCTGTGGCTACACGGTGGTGCAGTGCACACAGACAGTGCATGCAAGAACAGAAGATCACAGGTTCAAAGACCAGCTGGGGCTACCAGCAATCCTGCCCACATATTTTCCCCACAAATAAACAGTGACAGTAAGGACACACCTTTCGTGACGAGGACATCTGCAATGGTAATACGTCTATCTTTTACCCCACTGAGCACAGACACCATGAACAGGGGCAGAACCTACAGCAGAATCCCCCAAATGCAGTCATGGTGGGCCACACACCAGTCAGGTTCCATGCTGCCACTCATACAAATGCCTGTGCTGTATATCTATGCACCACCCCCACGGCATGTAGATGTAGCTCATGCATATTCATGAGGGACAGCAGGAAGACCCGAACAGTGTGATGCAAAAACTGGGCTGGAGTGGGGAAGCGCTGCCGTAAAGCAGCAGCCAACAGGGGCAGACACACCCACACCCACACCCACAGGCCCCATTGGCCAATGTCTCCTGTAGAGGCAGAACATTGGACCCTGCGTGCATCTCCCAATACCAGCACCTGCATACCTTAGCAATGTCACCCTACACCTGAGGTACACAGCTCTGAAACGTTTGCTAAGAGTACAGGCTGATATATATCCCTACGTTATGCACATACTGCTAGTTGACCCCATCCGAACAATCTGTTTGGTGTCTGTGGTGCGTGCTCCAGGCCTAGCCTCTGATGGTGTTCATCACCCTGGGGAGTGACCCCCAGCAGTACTGCGTACCATATCCATGCCTGTGCCGTGCCCAGGACCGGTGTGGTGGCCAAGGCTAATCACCCCCTCAATAGTAGCACAATGCTGGCATAGGTGTGGGAGTTTGTGTCTGTCTATACAGTGTGTGTTGGCTGCAAACACCTTCCCCAACCCACACTGCCAGCACTACTGCCAGTATTGGCCTGCCAATGTGCATAATGAGCAGCAAGGTACCATGGGTATAGGTCAGACATGGTGGGCTGGCCAGGATGCATCTGCACAGGGCATAGGGCACTGGCTGTGACATTGTAGTGCCAGGCCACCACCTACACAGACAGGGTGACCTCTGTATGTGCTGCTGGGGGAGCACTCTCACCCTGAGTGTGCAGTGATGACAGCATGGCTAGGCACCCCCATAGTGCTGTATTGTGTTTCTCTCTTGTGATATATATGGGTTTCCTGTTGGGGCCTCCTCACAGAACTCTCTGCTTGTGTGTGCTGCCACCCCAGTTTTGGGTGCATGCATTTCCATCAGGGCTAACCAGCAGACTGTTCACAGCTGGTATGTGTCTTGATGGAGTGCCTTGCAGGGTGCAGCGGCTGATGGCTTGCTGCAGGTGAATATCAGATAGTGCTGGGGTGCATCTTTGGATATCCAGGCCTAAAGTCTGTCTGATATTGTGTTATGGATGTGTGTGGAGCTGCTTGGACTGCCCTGTAGGGTGTCTGTTCCCCAGCAGGACTGGGGTTTGATGGTCCACTCTACTGCCGGGGGGGAGGGAGGGAGGAGAAGGAGGAAGAATCTGTTTGCCACCGGGGGGGGGGGGAGGAGAGAGGAGGAGGTGTAACTTTGACCACCTAGGGGGGTCGATGGGGGCTTCCACTAACTGAGACAGAGTTATCCAACATGTTTCTGCAGCACCTTCCTATCTCACAGGTTAGTACTGTTTTGGAGCTCTGTCATGGCTGGTGTTGTGGACCTGGTCCTGGCCACCACATCACACCCTCAGGGTGAGCACAGTACCCGCACAATGTGACGGTGTGTAGCTACTCTTTGCTGGTAGTCCACCCGCTCAGGACCCCCTACCAGACCGAGGTGCTGTGTGGGTGCACATGGACAATTCCCCCTACCAGGCCAGGTAGCTGTTGGGGTGCATTCCCCATCTTGTGTGCATCTGTGGACATCTGATTTGCATGTGCAGTGCATCATGGGTACGGGTGGCCTAACCCTATCCTGTCTACAACAGCAGACTGTCTGTGGGGTGACGTGCAGGATCTCTGCAGCCAGCCAGGGGCTTGCTATCAGCTATAGAGCTGTAGCCCAATGGTTACATCACTCCCTGTACAGCCAGAGGTCATGGGTTCAAACCCACAGTGGGGCCCTTTGATAGGGCTGTCCACAGCTTTATTTTTATTTACTGTACATATGTCTATGCCGGCAAAACCACACACAGCTTACTATACCCATTAGGTGCCTCTGAGGGTGCTTTATAGGGCGCCCTATAGGCCACCTTATGGTTGCCATCCATATAGGGTGCACTATACATTATCCTGTGTCGCAATATACATGGTGCCCTATAGGGGACATTCTAGGGTGCCTTGGCGGACAGTGCACTTTAACATGTGCCTTACGGGCATCCGTATGTTAACACACTGTGAGAGCGGGTTTACTAGTGGTGGGAAATAAAATATAAATGGAAGGCCTCCTACAGCACTCCTCACCATGATGCATACTGCCCCAGGCAGCCTTGTTCACTGGGCACTGTGAGGGGTTGAACCCCTGGCCCCTGCGCCATTGGTCAGTGTCTTAACCATTGTGCTGTGGCTCTGTTCCTGTGTTTGTGCATCCGCGTGCAGCCTTGTAGCCATCAGCGTGCCATCTTGTGGCGCACTAAATTAACAGCACGCCGCCTTATGCCGCACAACATGGAAATGCCCCTAAAATAATGCCTCAGCCAGCAGTCTTCAATGGGCACTGTGGGGAATTGAACCCATGATCCCTGCACGAGTGGTCAGTGTCTTAACCATTGTGCTATGGCTCCTTTCCTGTTATTTTCACATCAGCGCGCCACTTATCCCTCCCACTATTGGACTGCCCCCTCACACATCAGCGAGCCGCCATCTGCCCACCGTCTCGCCGCCTTCTGTTGCCCACATTTATCAGCGCACCGCCTTCTGCCGCCCAAACTTAACAATGCGCCGCCATCTGCCGACCACACTAAACAGTGCGCCGCCTCATGCCGTAATAAAAATAACAGTGCGCCGCCTTCTGCTGCCCAAAATTAATATGCCTCCTAACCACTTTTGCCCATAAATGTTGGTGCCTCAGCTGGTTTTTTTTGTTGAGCACAATGGGGGTTTGAACCTCTGGCCCCTGCACCATTGGTCAGTGTCTTCACCATTGTACTACGGCTCTGTTTGGTTTTGCAGCAGCGCCCCACTTAGCCTTCCCACGCGCTAATGTGGGCCCCGCACATTAGCGCGACGCACACACGTACGGTCCAGTTTTTTGCTTTTTTCTGCCTGGCCCGCCCACTCCTTATATGGCACCAGCACACTAACGGGAACCCGCACAGCAACGGTGTTTAGTAAACATGCCCCTAAGTGTTTGGCATTTCCTTGGGATACCTTTAAGGTTTGAAGTAGGGTGATTTAATAGGACTGGTCAGCAATATAAATTAAGGAATTTCTATAAAGACCTGTAAAAATTGAGGTAATAGGATTAGTTTTATATATTGGTGCAAGGTTTCTTTTCTTTATTTTGATATCTTATTTTCTAACATATGGTACCAAAGGTTGAAAACTAATTGAATACAGTCCCGGAGATGCCAATGGAGGCCAGATGATCAAGAAGGAGATGATGATCCACCAGATCAAATGCAGCAAATAAATTGAAAGAAACTATGGGCCCCTTATATCAGTACTTAGCTCAAGCTGTCTGCTGCATGGCCCATTTTATTCCTGTTCACTGTGTGGCAGATAACTCAAGCTAAGTGTTAGTAATACAGGCCCAGAATATCAATTCCTGTACTGCTACTACTTATCATTTGTATAGCGCTACAAGGCGTATGCAGTGCTGTGCAGACAAATGTAAAAGATTGTCCCTGCTTGTCAGAGCTTACAATCTAGTCAAGACACACAACATAACAGCTGAGGAGAAGGACACATCTAGGGGAGATGTGAGGAGACACATAGGAGACCAAGCGGATCGGGATCCAAAAGCAGCCTCAAAGACTGGATTTGAAAAGGGCCAGAGTGTAGCCTGATGCATAGACTGAGGTAGTTTGTTCCAGGTATAAGGAGCAGCAAGGTGGAAGGATCAAAGTCTGGAGTTGATAGTAGACGAAAAGGGTACAGATAGAAGAACAGAGCTCCCTACATGGGGTGTAGGGAGAAATAAGAGGCAAGGTAGTGAGTAGCAGAATGAGAGCACTTATAGCTCAGTAGGAGAACTTTGAACTGGATACAGAAATGGATATGGAGCCAATGAAGCTACTTGAAAAGAGTGGTTATATGAGCATATTGAGGCTGGCAGAAGATTAGCTGCGCAGCTGAGATTTGAACAGATTGAAAGGGAGGCACTCAACTGGCTTCTGTGGAGGAGCCGAAGAATTTTCAGAGTAAAGCCAACATTTATGATGCGGATGGATCAAAGCCATCGGGTCTTCTGACTGCTGATGTAGCGGTGCATGAAATGAGAGTCAGAAGCTGCAAATAGGCCTTACATCAGGGGTCTCAAACATGCGGCCCGCGAGACAACTTTGTGCGGCCCGCGACGGAGGAAAACAAAAAAAACCCAAAACCCTGGCTTCTGCCGTTGCCGCCGTGGCAGCGGCAGAATCAATTGTCAAATTTTTAAAAAACTGACTTCTGCTGCTCAAGCAGCAAAATCAGCTGTCCTGCGGCCCCTTCCCCTGTGCCCGGAGATCCGAGTCTGCTCTATCAGCGGCGTGCTTTTCAAGCCGCGAAGAGAGTATTCCCCTCTCGCGCGGTTTCAAGCCGCGCGAGAGGGGAATACTCTCCTCGCGGCTTGAAAAGCACGCCGCTGATAGAGCAGACTCGGATCTCCGGGCACAGGGGAAGGGGCCGCAGGACAGCTGATTTTGCTGCTTGAGCAGCAGAAGCCAGGTTTGTTTTTAATTTACCTGGGGGGGGGTGTAGGACTGGAAATGGGCTATTGGCAGGGGGGGGGTATGACTGGAAAAGGGCTATTGGCAGGGGGGGTATGACTGGAAATGGGCTATTGGCAGGGGGGGTTATGAATGGAGATGGGCTAATGGCAGGGGGGTTTATGACTGTAGATGGGCTATTGGCAGGGGGGGGTAATTACTGGAGATGGGCTATTGGCAGGGGGGTTATGACTGGTAATGGGCTATGCTGGGGGCTAGGACTGGAAATGGGCAGGTGGGGGTTAGGAAGGACTGGAGGTGGGCTGATGGGGGGAGTTAGGACTGGTAATGAGCTATGGAAGGGCTGACTGAAATGGGGTAATGGGGGTTAGGGCTGGAAGTGGGCTATTGGCAGGGGGGTTATGACTGGTTATGGGCTATGGGGGGGGTAAGACTGAAAATGGGGTGATGGGGGGTAAAACTGGAAGTGCGCTATGGGGAGGTTAGGACTGGTAATGGGCTATGGGGGGTCTAGGACTGGTAATGGGCTGGGGGGGGTTGCTAGGACTGGAAATGGGCTGAGTGGAAGGGGGGCTTGAACTGCAAATGGCTGATGGGGAGGGGGGCTTGGAATGGAAATGGGCTGTGAGAGGAGGGAGCTAGGATTGGAAATGGGCTGATGGGGGGCTAGGATTGGAAATGGGCTGATGGTGAGGCTAGGATAGGACTGGAAATGGACTAATGGGGGGACTAGAAGGGAGCGGATGCTGGGTGGGGCTGGAACTAGAAGGGAGCTGATGTTGGGGGAGGATTAGAATGGGATGGAGCTGGGAAAGTGAAATGGAGAGGGGAAAAATATTTTGTCTGGGAGAGAAGACAAATCTACAATTGGCCAGGTATTGGGAGAGTAAGTGGGGATTGAGGATGGAGGGGTAAAATTTGAGTGGATGAAATAGGAATGAGGAAAGAGAAAAAGGAGAAAGATTAGTATGTTAAAGCAGATGTAGAGAGAGAATGGAAAAAAACTAGGAGAGAAGAAAGGGCAAATGGACAGCAGACGATGGAGAGTTAGCAGAAGACATGAAGAAACCAGAAGAAAGTGGCTGGAACAATTGCAACTGAAAAAAATGCACAAAAGGTAGAAAAATATCTCTTTATTTTGAATTTATTAACTGGAATATGTCAGCTCTGGGAAATGTGCATCATTAATGTTTGCGCTTTGTTTAGTACAAGAGGAAATTAATTTATAGTTTTATTTCTACAGTGTTGTTGTACATTCCAAGTTTGGCTTTTGGGGTTCCCAGTTTAATTATTGTCTTCTTGTTTCTAAATCTTTTAGTCTTTCTTTATCCATACTCATTAAAGAGGCATGTTTACTAAAAGTTAGTGTATGGTAACATTATGCAAATATTTATGCAAATGAGGCCCCTTATGCAAATGAGGCCCCGCGTCTTATGCGGCCCCCGGGTTACTTTACAAGTCCTCATTTGGCCCTCAAAGCAATTTGAGTTTGAGACCCCTGCCTTACATATTAGGACATGGAACGTATGAAACATGAACACAGGGAAGTTAGAGGTGGTCAAGAATGAAATGGAATGTGTACAATTTGATCTGTTGGGTGTCAGCGAACTGAAATGGACTGGCATCGGGCACTTTGCATCTGATGATCACATGGTCTACTATGCTGGAAATGAAAGACAAAGAAGAAATGGTGTTGCATTTATAATTAAGAAGAAACTTGAAAGAACTGTAATGAAATACAATGCAATCAGTGATCTCTTAATTTCTATTCATCTACAAGGAATACCCATCAACACAACTATAATTCAAATATATGCCCCAACAACAGCTGCAGAAGAGGACAAATCTGATGAGTTCTATGAACAAGTACAAGCTGAAATTGACAGAACATGCAAACAGGATATCCTGATAGTCATGGGTGACTGCAACACAAAAGTTGGCAACAAAGAAGAAGGCTTAGTAGTTGGAAAATATGGACTTGGCAACAGAAATTAAGCTGGAGAAAGACTGATAAAATTCTGCAAGACCAACGATCTATTCATCTCAAACACCTTCTTCCAGCAACACAACTGTGACTGTGCACATGGACTTCACCAATGGATTGTACAAAAATCAAATTGACTACATCTGTGGAAGTCAACGATGGAAAAGTTCTATAATATCAACAAAGACAAAATCTGGAGCTGACTGTGGTACAGATCACCAACTAACTAGTATGCAAACTCAAGCTAAAGTTTAAAAAGATCAAGCCACTCATGAATGTAACAAAATATGACCTTGAGAATAAACCACCAGAATTTAAAGACTGCCTGCAAAATAAATTTTCTGCTTTAGATAGAAAATGACAGAGCTCCAGAAGAGTTATGGGATGACATCAAGAAGGTTATGTTGGAAGAAAGCAAGAAATCTCTACAAAAGGTGAAAAAGCAAAAACGGTCAAAATGGATGACGGAAGAAACTCTGAAAATTGCCCAGAAATGCAGAGAAGCTAAAGTCAGAGGAGAAAGAGAGGCAATCACAGAACTCAACATAGATTTCCAATGTGCAGCAAGACAAGACAAGGAGAAGTACTACAATGAAACATGCAAGGAAATAGAAGCAGAATCTATTAGAGGAAGAACAAGATCAGTTTTCCTAAAGCTACAAGAGTTAAAGAAAAAATTCCATCCTCAAATTGGAATGTTACAAGATGCTCAAAGATCCATGTTGAATGATGCTGAGAAGATCAAGAAAACAATGAAAGAATATACAAGAATTTTTATATGATAAAGATCAAGTGGACCAACAGCCGTTTCAACCTGTACCTTATGATCAGGAACCATTGGTGATGAAAGAAGTCGTCGAAGCAGCATTGAAAGCTTTATCAAAGAACAAAGCACCTGACATTGATGGTATTCCCACTAAAGTATTACAGCAGTCAGATGCAGTTGTTACCATACTTACAAGGCTCTGCCAGGAAATTTGGAAGGCAATATCATGGCAAACTGATTGGAAAAGATCTGTATTTATACTAATACTAAAGAAAGGTGATCCAACTGACTGTGGAAATCATCGCACAATCGCTCTGATCCCACATGCCAGCAAGGTTCTACTCAAGATTATTCAGCAGAGACTATAACCATACCTGGAACGAGAACTGCCTGAAGTACAAGAAAGGTTCAAAAAAGGGTGAGGAATGAGAGATATTTATTTTTATTTATTTATTTATTTAATACTCTTATATACCGCGCTATTCGACATCAGTGTGATTTACATGGAACATCAAAAGAGGTTTTACGGTGGGGTTACACCGTAAATTACAGATAACAGGGAGATTAACTTGGATAACATGTTAACTATTTACACAAAAAGCTGTAAATGTGAGATGGATGTGAGATGGATCCTTGAAAAGACTAAAGAATACCAAAAGGACATATATATGTGCTGTGACTACAGCAAGGCTTTTGACTGTGTAAACTATGAGAAATTCTGGGCCACATTACGAAGCATGTATATACCAGAACACCTGATCGTTCTTTTGCACAACCTTTACATTGATGGAAAAACAACATTTCAAACAGAACAAGGAGAAACAGAATGCTTTAAAATCAGCAAAGATATGTGACAAGGTTGCATATTTTCCCCCTACCTGTTTAATTTATATGCAGAACAAATCGTCAGAGAAGCAGGATTGTATGAAGAAAACAGAGGATGGTGGAAGATACCACTTTACTGTCTGAAAGTGAAGATGATCTGAAACATTTGCTTCTCAAGATCAAGGAACATAGTCTTATAATGGGCTTGAACCTCAATATAAAGAAGACAACTGACAACAGGAAAAATCAATAAGTTCATCGTTGATGGAGAAGAAATCAAAATAGTGGACGACTTTAACCTACCTGAATCAACTATCAATAAAGAAACAACAAGCTGTCAAGAAATCTGACAATGCATTGCTCTTGGCAGAATGGCTATGAAAGACCTAGACAAGATTCTCAAGAGCAGAGATGTCTCTCTCCATTCTAAGATTTGACTCATTCAAACCATAGTATTTTCACTAACGTCATATGGATGCAAAAGTTAGACAGTGAAAAAGATAGACAGGAAGAATATTGATGCCTTTGAATTATGGTGCTGGTGACGAATACTGTGTATGCCATGGACTGCTCGAAGAGCAAACCAGTCTGTACTAGAGGAGATAAAACCTATGCTTTCTTTAGAAGTTCAGATGACAAGACTTGTGATAAGGAAGCTTATCATAGCTCAGGTAGGAGCTATAGAAAAGATGATGTGACTCTGAACAAGCAACCTGTCAGTTCTGGTAGAAGCAAGAAAACAGAGTTTTCACATAAAAGACTACCAGTCCCAGAATGCACCAGGTTTCCAGCAGCCATGAGAGGGGCTGAAGTGAGAAAATGTGTGTGCAATCAAGAGAGCTATGAGGTAATCCCTAAGCACTCATCTCAAAGGGCAGGGCCTGATTCAACACAGCTGCGCTGTGTTAGGGAGGAGCACACATTAGAACAGAATAAGAATAGAGCTTATTCTTCAGATAACAGCTTCAGGGAGAGCTTCAGCAACGGCCACAAGCTCCAGCCCAGCTTCAGGAAAAGATACAGCAACGGCTACAAGCACCAACATTACTTGGAGAAACAGAAGCCAAGCCAAGCGGATAGAGAGAGAAGGAAACTCTCTGGAAGGAAAAGAAGGAAGGCTATTGGCAGGTCTGGGAGAGTCCAAGGCAGTACCCATACTGGGAGGTATTCCAAGTGCCAGCAGAGTCCATTGGACTGGTGTCAGCCAGAGGAATGGAATGGCAGAGATAGGAATCACCAGTGGCTACCTGGAAGAGAGAAGACTGCACGTGGAAAGGACTTTCAGACCTATGCCAGAAGGTATGTGAGGAAAGATCCGGTGTCCAGGGATCAAGATTGGAAGGCTGGACATCAGAATTGGATTACATACTGGCCAGGCTATACAGAGAGGAATTATGATAGCAGGAGAGGCTCAGGTATGAACACTGATCCAGACCCTATCTATAATAGTGAATGGCAGCAAGGGAATAAGCATTCTCATGATAGTGCCTTAATGAAAGACTCGTCTGTGCCAATGTATGATAGTGACCCTATGCTGATTCAGGAAGGGGGAGATACAGCAGATGAAACTATTTACATGGACTGTTCTCTATCTAAATGCTATTGCTAGTTTTCTGTGAGCAAACACATCAGCCATCACAAAGAAACCTAACTTTGTTCTTTATTTCCACTGCAAACAGCTCTTAAAGCAGGATTTGGGTTCACACAGTAGCAGCCAGCCAGCTAAAGGCTTTCAGCTGGTCAATTGATAGTAATTAAAGCTGCACCTGATTGTGTGTGTGAGCAAGGGAGAATCACTGCTGGGATCTGCGTGGAAAATAAGCAGAAGTTAACCTAACAAGCACAGTTTATTCATTTCTTTGTGCCTTTTCATTTGGTAATTATTTGCTAAGAAAACATTAGCTAATTGCCTGACAAGCTGAAGGTTGTTTCCTGATTTGCTTTGTGACTTTATGTTATCCATTTAAACACTGCAAGCAAGTAACCTCATTTATATTGCTAACAAGCATACTTGTGCTGGGTGAATTAAACCCCATCAATAAAAGAAGTATTTTATTGGCTTTAACCACTGGTTTCACAACTCAATTATTGTCTTCAGCTGTGTTTGGAGTGAAAGAACTACATTACCCACAATACCTTGCAAGAATCATATGAATATATGCATCGTCAAGATTGTGTAAGTTCTCACCCTAGGCAGCCGTCTGACAGACTTTGACTTTCATACTTTAGACACATCATGCAAAGAGAGAGATCATTAGAGAAAGACATCATGCTTTGCAATGAGTCAACACCAATTTGACGGCACTTAACAACAACAACAATGACAACCTAAGGAACTATGTTCAGTTTCAGATGACAGTGAGACATCCAGGAAGCAATGTCAGATGAGCAAGCAGAGATCTGGGCTTGGATTCCTGGAGAGATTTCAGGCACAGAAAGGTAGATCTGAGAATCATCACATCAAGATGGTATTGAAAAACATGGGAGGAAATAAGTGCACCAAGGGTCCGAGTGTAGAGAGAAAAGGAGAGGTCCAAAGACAGAGTCCTGAGGTACACCAACTGAAAGTGTGATGGTGGTAGAGGAGGAACCAACAGAACATACACTAAAAGTGAGATGGAAGTGATGAAGAAAACCAGGACAGAACAGAGCCCTTAAATCCAAGCAAGGACAGGGAATAGAGGAGAAGATGGTGATCAACAGTGTCAAAAGCAGTTGAAAGTTCAAGAAGGATGAGAATTGAGTAGAGGACTTTGGATTTGGCAAGGATTAAGTTACTGGAGACTTTGGCAAGAGCCATTTCTTTGGAAAGTAGAGAACAAAATCCAGATTGTAGTGGGTCCAGAAAGTCTTGAAAGAAAGTCAAGACAGGAGTGGTAAACTGCTCATTCAAGTAGTTTTGAAGCAAAGGGAAGGAGAGAGATGGGTAGGATCTAGTGAAGGATTTTTGAGGACAGGTGTAACCACAACATGTTTGAAGGCCACGGGAACAGTTTCAGTGGAAAGCGAAAGGTTGAGGATGTGACAGAGGGAAGGGATGACGGCAGAAGACACAGCTTAGTATACAGGTGAGGATGGGAGCAGAGGAGTAGTACACTGCTTTGATCAGGTGAAAAGCAGTATATAGGCATTGCTAAGTAAGTAAGTAAGTAAATAAATAAATAGGAGTGGTAAGGCACAACTGGAGGTTGAATGAGGATGTTAGAGAAAGGAGCTTTAAGGTAGTAGGGTCATCTCTATGAATTTTAATCCCCAAGGGGAAAACATATCCAGAAAGGAGGAGAGCCAGGAGTCAAAGTCTGAGAGAAAGATAGAGGTTGACTTGTTGTGGGGGGGGGGGGGGGGGGGTGTCAATAAATGACAGCTACCCCGAGAAGTGGAGAAAATAGGTGAATGACATGTACTTCAAAGGAAGCAAAGGAATTAGATGGAGGCAGAAGGAGGAGCTGGAATTGTCAGTGTGAAATATTATGTAAGTTCTGAGGTTAGTATGATTGCCTTGGGTAATTCTTCAGTGACTGAAAAAGAAGAAAGCTAACTATTCAGTGACTAGACTTGAGGTGGAAAGAGCCATTGTGAAAATGAAATCTACTCCATTCTTGATAGACAGTATTCCTGTGCATTCTTTACATAGCGTAACCCAGCGCTGCCTTTTCTGCCCTGCAGTTGCTTAAAATCTGCAGGAGACAGGCCCTGAGATAACTTTCAGGAGGCAGGAGGATTCTGAATCTTGGAAATTAGTTTTCAAAGGACTTTTATCAGATGTAGTAAGCTTGGTTAACTCTAAATGAGATAATGGGTACTGAGCTCTATGGTGTAATGTACCGTCTTCAGAATTCAAGCAGACAAAAAAAAAATACTTCAACCAAACCTTTTACGCTCAAGGACAAGAAACAGCTCACAAAGGAAAAACAGATATTTACTAAAGCAAGCCAAAGATAGAGATAGAATCATTGAATACTGTAAAAATATCTTACAAAATAAATCACCAATAAAGGTAAACTGGTAGAAGAAGTAAATTAAAAGTTGCATTGAAAACCAATGATTTTGACAAGGTTGCATAAGTACAATAAATTCTGTTTGGATCCTGATAGAAGTTGAGTCCGATCTAAATCCATGGTGCCTTTTCATGCTGGAACGAGAGATGATATCATGGATGTGAGATGGATCCTTGAAAAGACTAAAAAATACCAAAAGGATATCTATATGTGCTTTATTGACTACAGCAAGGCTTTTGACTATGTAAACTATGAGAAACTCTGGGCCACATTAAGAAGACGACCACCATAGTTATTTTTTTTATATTGTCAGTGCAGTGGATCACAGCACCACAGCACTGACAATATTGGGGGGAGGGGACGAGAAGCCCCAATAACTGTAGTTTGAGGGCATGGCAGTGACTGCTGCATCTGATTGCTGCCATCCCTCCCCATGGATTTACCACAGGGACCTGCAGTATCTGCTTTGGCAAGCACTGCGGGACTTTTCCTGTGTTATCTGCAAAGCCAGGAAATGTGGGTTCTCCACAGAAATTCAGACATCCACAGTATCTGCAGGACATCCCCTGGGAACTCCCCCTGCAGATATCATGGAGGTTTGTTGCTTACCACATGGTTTGGACTGCTAATATACCATCAGGCTGGTGCAGAAAGGTGGCGCTAGACCCATGTGGAAGCAATTTTTTTTAATGTTCCCAACAGTGCACACATTTTAGCGTGTGATACAGGAAGGATAGGGTATACAAATGAACACTAAATTAACTGTGCATATGCAAATGAGCCACTGCAGCATTAAACTGGGAGAGCAAGCCAAACACATGTGCACAAGAAGTCTGCACTAGTTTGGATTGCTCTCCGGGCACCATGTGGCTAATTTACATATCAGCCCCGACAGTATTTTAATGGCATTGTGAAAAGTCACCGATGCTATCAAAATACTGTTGGGGGCCAGTGCCCCGACAGAAAATAAGTACCTGCTGGTCTAGCAGCCCCTGTACACACATCCCCAAGTAAAATAAAATAAAATAAAATCATCTGGTGGTCTAGTGGCCGCTGTACCCCCACTCCTACCCCAAAGTAAAATAAAATAGAAATCACCTGGTGGTCTAACAGCCCCTATATCCAAACCTCCTCCTCAAAGTAAGCAGAATCACTGCCTACTTGGCTCACTCTAGTCCGCCATTTATGCCTTATTTGGCAGTCTAACCCCATCCGGTGCATCCCAGCTGGAGGTATACGGGCTGCTAGACCACCTGGTTCTTACTTTCTGTCGGGGCACCGTTCCCCAATAGTGTTTTGATGGCATTGGGGGCTTTCTTGATGCTGTGATCGTCCCCAATTCCATCAAAACACTGTCAGAGGGGGGGAACAGGGCCACCTGTCTCTGCATTGGGGTAGCCATGATTTGCATACCAGATCATTATGTGCAGCTGATTAAAATATATTAAAATATATTTAAATACATGTGGCGTTAATTGGATACTAGTTTTTCTGTTAGCATTTTACATCTGCTTTCTGAACATAAGAACATAAGATATGCCATACTGGGTCAGACCAAGGTCCATCAAGTCCAGTATCCTGTTTCCAACAGTGGCCAATCTAGGTCATACGTACCTAGCAGTTTCCCCAAAAAACACATATTCCACAATGCTTGTATTAGGTCAAGCATTGATAATCCTGGGTCCCTTTTTAATAATGGTTTATGGACCTTTCCTCCAGGAACTTGTCCAAACTTTTTTTAAACCCAGCTACACTAACAGCCTTTACTACATCCTCCGGTAACAAATTCCAGAGTTTGATTACATGTTGAGTGAAAAAATATTTTCTTTTATTAGTCTTAAATAGTTTACCCTGTAGCTTCATTGCATGTCCCCTAGTCTTTCCATATTCTGATAACGTAAACAATCGATCTATGTTTACCAGTTCCACTCTGTTCATTAATTTATAGACTTCTATCATATCTCCCTTCAGCCGTCTCTTTTCCAGGTTAAAGAGCCCTAACCTTTTTAGCCTTTCTTCATAGGGGTATCCTTCAATCCCCTTTACCATTTTGGTGGCTCTTCTCTGAACCTTTCCTAATAACGCTATATTCTATTTAAGATACGGTGACCAGAATTGAACACAATATTCAAGGTGCAGTCGCACCATGGAATGATACAGAGGCATTATAATATCCTTTGTTTTATTTTCCATTCCTTTCCTTATGATACCTAGCATTCTATTTGCTCTCTTGGCCGCCGCTGCACACTGGATAGAGGGTTTTAATATGTTATCCACAATGACGCCTAAATCTTTTTCCTGGGTGGTGGTTCCTAATGTAGAACCTTGCATTGTGTAACCATAGTTTGGGTTATTCTTTCTTAGTTGCATAACTTTCCACTTGTCCACATTAAATTTCATCTGCCATTTTGATGCCCAGTCTTCCAATTTATCAAGATCCTCTTGCAATTTTCCACAATCCTCATGGGTTTTAACAACTTTAAATAGTTTTGTGCCATCTGCAAATTTGATAACCTCACTCGTTATTCCCATTTCCAGGTCATTTATGAATATGTCAAAAAGCAGCGGACCTAGCACAGATCCCTGGGGTACACCACCATTCACCTTTCTCAGTTGGGAAAATTGGCTATTTAGCCCTTACCTCTGCTTTCTATCTTTTAATCGGTTACTGATCCGCAATAGTACACTGCCTCCTATCCTATGATTCTTTAGTTTTGCCAAAAGTCTCTGAAGAGAGACCTTGTCAAAGGCTTTCTGAAAGTCCAAATACACTATATCAGCTGACTCACATTTGTCTACCTGTTTATTCACACCTTCAAAAAAACATAACAGTTTAGCAAGACAAGATCTTCCTTGTCTAAAGCCATGTTGGCTGTCTCCCATTAAGCCATGACTATCTACATGTTCAGCAATTTTGTTCTTTATGATGGTTTCTACCATTTTTCCCGGTACTGACGTCAGGCTCACCGGTCTGTAGTTTCCCGGATCACCCCTGGAACCCTTTTTAAAAATTGGCGTTACTTTCACCATCCTCCAATCTTCAAGTATTACAGATGATTTTAATGATAGTGCACAGATTACTAATAGCAGGTCAGCAATCTCATATTTCAGTTCTTTCAACACCATTGGATGTATATCATCTGGTCCAGGTGATTTGCTACTCTTCAGTTTATCAAATAGTTGTAATACATCTTCCCGATGTATCGCTATTTCCTTCAATTCTTCTGCACCTTTAAATACCACTTCAGTCATGGGTAACATCCCTACATCTTCCTCAGTAAAGACCAAAGCAAAGAATTTATTCAGTCTCTCCACTATCGCCAATCGCCTCTTAGTGCCCCTTTAACCCCTCTATCATCTAATGGACCAACTGGCTCTCACGTATTTTCTGCTACAAATGTACTTGAAAAAGTCTTTATTACGCATTGTTGCTTCCGCAGCAAGCTTATTCTCAAATTCTTTCTTTGCCTGCTTTATCAATGCCTTGCATTTAACTTGCCAGTGATTGTGCGGTATCCAGTTTTCGTCGTTTGGCTCTTTTTTCTATTTCCTGAAAGATGTTTTTTGTTGGCCACAACAGCCTCTCTGACGTCACCTTTAAACCATGCTGGCAGTTTTTTGGACTTCCTTCCACTTTTCTTAAAGTGTGGAATACAGCTGGTCTGGTCTTCCAAGATAGTATTTTTCAACAACACCCAAGCTTGATGTAAGTCTTTAACCTTAGCAACTGCTCCTTTTAGTTTTTTCTTCACTGTTTAACTCATTTTATCATAGTCTCCCTTTCAAAAGTTAAAAGGTAGTACTGTGGATTTCCTTATCATCCCTTCTCCACTAATTAAATCAAACACGATCATGCTATGATCACTATTGCCAAGTGGCCCCAACACCCTTATCTCTTGCACCAGATTTGATGTTCCACTAAGGACTAGGTCCAATATGGCTTCCTCTCTGGTTGGTTCATGAACCAGCTGCTCCAATAAGCAGTCATTTATTTCATCTAGGAACTTTATCTCCCTAGCATGTCCTGCCGTGACACTGACCCAATTGATACCAGGGTAATTGAAATCACCCATTATTATTACTGTGCTGTATCTTTTGTTAGCTTCCTTGATTTCTTTGAGCATTTCATCATCCATTTGTTCATTCTGGCCAGGCGGTCGATAGTACACCCCCACTGCCTTCCCCTTTTTGCATGGAATTTCAATCCATAGAGATTCTACAGCAAATTTTGTTTCCTGCAAAACTTTAATCCTTTCTGACTCAATGCCCTCTCAAACATAGAGTGTAACCCCTCCACCAATTAGATCAGCTCTATCATTACAATATAGTTTGTACCCAGGTATCACAGTGTCCCACTGATTGTCCTCCTTCTACCATGTCTCTGAGATTCCAATCATATCTAACCTCTCATTTAGTGCTATATATTCTAACTCTCCCATCTTCATATACCACCCTGTGACGGGCGGTATATAAAGTTTTAAATAAACATAAACATAACTCTCCCATCTTATTTTTTAGACTTCTAGCATTTGCATACAAGCATTTTAGAGACTGTATTTTATTCATATTAATTTGGCTATTGGTAGGCATGGGTAATTTGGAATCTAATTCTGTCTGCTCCATACTCTAGGGCATTTGGGCTACTTTACTCTTCTTTGGAACCTCTCTGCTTTTGGTAGTATCCTTCAAGGATACATTCTTTTGAACCATGCGCTCTTGTGCAACTGTCGGCTTTCCCCTATTATCTAGTTTAAAAGTTGTTCTATCTCCTTTTTAAAGGTTAATACCAGCAGCCTAGTTCCATACGGTTAAGGTGAAGCCCATCCCTTCGGAAGAGCCCCTCCTTTCCCCAGAATGTTCCCCAGTTCCTAACAAATCCAAACCCCTCATCCTTGCATCATGGTCTCATCCACACATTGAGACTCTGGAGCTCTGCCTGCCTTTTGGGTCTTGCGCGTGGAATGGGAAGCATTTCAGAGAATGCTACCCTAGAAGTTCTGGATTTCAACTTCCTACCTAAAAACCTAAATTTAGCCTCCAGAACCTCCCTACAGCATTTTCCTACGTCATTGGTACCAACATGTATGAAGACAGCAGACTCCTCCCCAGCACTATCTAAGGCCATATCTAGGTGGCACGTGAGGTCTGCTACCTTTGCACTAGGCAGACATGTTACCAGGCGATCCTCACGTCCACCAGCCGCCCATCTATCTACATGCCTAATGATCGAATCACCAACTATAACGGCTGTCCTAACCCTTCCCTCATGGGCACATGGCCCTGGAGAAACTTCCTCAGTGCGAGAGTTTTTTTACATCACCTGGAGGACAGGTCCTAGTTACAGGATCACTTCCTGCTACACCAGGGTGATGCTCTCCTGTCACGTGACCTCTCTCCTCCATGGCAACAGGGATGCTGCCAGACTTGAGGTGGAACTTCAGGACTATATCCCTGTAGGTCTCGGCTATGTAGCTCTCTGTCTCTCTTATGTTTTCCAAGTCTGCAACCCTAGCCTCTAGAGAATGGACTCATTCCCTGCGAGCAAAGAACTCCTTGCACCTAGTGCACACGTAAGACCTCTCACCAACTGGGAGAAAATCATGCATGTGACACTCAATGCAAAAGATTGGAAAGCCCCCATCTCACTGCTGGACTGCTGTCTGCATCTTAGTTTTAAGCTTGTGTTTAGATCTTTAAGCTCTTTACTTACTAATAAAAGTGTAGCTAATACGTTTAATATACCTTGCTTACATGAAGCTTAATTAATCTCAGGTCCTTAATGTATGACTGTTTTGGATAATGACTGCACCCAAGAGCACCTCTTTTCCTTTAAGATGTGTAAATACCTATAAAGCTGTGATTATCCTAGGGGCAGGTGGGTGTTGGGGAGGGAGGGAAATAAGACTTATTAAAAGAGGGCTGCTACAAAGTACCCTGTCCTGTACTTCTGAGGTAAGCTGAGACCAACTTCCTGGGTGATTAACAGTGCTTGCTTGGATAGAAGGAGTCTTTCAAAATGGCCGTTTGATCTGCCACCTGGCTTTAACTCCTATTTAAAAGGTTTCATAGGTTTTTGATTTAAATTAAAGTTCTTTACTGCTGCTAGGCTCTGACTTATTATGAAATTTAAACTAGAAGTTCTCCAGGACCAAGCAGGAAGTCAGTCCTCACATATGGGTGTCATCGGCACCGATGAAGCCCCAGCGGAGCATTTCCCCAGCTTTCCATGAAAGCCTTTGGGAATGCTGGCATGCATGCGCGGTTCCCTTCTCGCCTAAAGGTGCCATCTTACCTCAGTCTCTTTTTTTCTGAGAAGCCCACCGGACGTGTGTCCTGTTCTCCCGGATAAAAGTAATTTTTTTCTTCGGTGATTTTTCACTATTTTTCTCCGGTTCGACATCAGTTCCCCTCCTGTCAGGTTCGGTACACCGGTATCGAGCCCACTTATTTCTTTTTCGGTTTTTGCCATTCATGGCTGGCGTTCGTGCCCCTTTTTTCATTTTTCCCTGGAAGGCCGGTCTTTTGACCTCGCAGGGGCTCTTTTTTCCCCGATGGCTTCCAGTGGTTTTAAAAAGTGTGATCGGTGTAAGAAACATATGTCTCTCACCGACACACACAACTGCTACCTTCGGTGCCTCGGCCCTGACCACGACCCCATGTTGTGTGTGCCATGTGGGAAGATGTCTTCCAAGGCACTCAAAAGTCGACAGCATCAGAAGGAGAGGTTTTTCTCAGACTCTGCCTCCGGCCGGGCCCGGACCTCGTCTGAGGCCTCGACATCTCGGGATTCCGATCCCGAGCGCCGTCGAAGCTCCTCAGACAGGGGGTCCCCCAACCGGGAACGCAAGAGGAAGAAGCGGCTCGCGAGGGCGGCGTCAGAGGAGGTCCCTGGTCCCTCGAGCGCCAGGTCTAAGACCCCTGACCGCCGTCCCGGGCCCGTGGACCAAGAGAAGCCTGCCAAAGTTCCTCATGTGGAGCCAGAGTCTGCTGGACACGTAAGCCCTGTAGTCCTCATGGACTCACTTCCCAGAGAGCCGCCGCCAGGGCCCGAGTCGGTGGCTGCTGCATCTCCCGAGCTGAGTCTCAGGATGACAGCCTTGGAGTGCAGTTTGTCTGCCTTCATGGAGCATCAGCGGGCACTGATGGCCAGCCTGTCTGGTGCATCTGCCCCGACCACCGGGACGTCGACTTCGAAGTCAGCCCCGGAGACCGAGCCGATACTCGAGACCCTCGTGTCTCGAAGTCGTCCTTGGTCGAGGTCTCCCTCGACCTCCCGTTCGGGACCGAGAGTGTCGACGCCGGTGCCCCCGGCGTTGGGGTGGGTGCCTCGGGGCCCCACGGGGTCAGACCCTGACTCCTCTTCGGATGGGTCCGCCTGGGAGATGGAGGACGAGGAGCCTCTCGATACTTTTAAGACTCGGTGCGTCCCATCGGACTCACCGCAGTCTGAGCCCCGGAGTAGATCCCCTCCGGAGGACACTAGGTTCTCGGAGTTCGACCGGGATATGGCCGCTGCCTTGGCTATCCCTGCCGATCCCGAGGAAGAGCCTCGAGCCGAGGAGCTCGATGCTCTACAGTACGACTCTCCTCCGAAGGAGACCTTTACTATCCCGGTTCCTCCGATGCTGGAACGGCTCCTCTTCCGGATGTGGGAGGCACCGGCCTCGGTGCCGGTTTTGAGCAAGCGAGTCGATTCCATCTATCGACTCCGCAAAAGCCCTGGTTTCCAGAAAGCACAGCTACCACACCATTCCATGGTTGTGGAATCGGCCATGCATCATCTGAAGAGCCAGATGGCGTCGGTAGGAAGTGCTTCCAGGGGTCTATGCTTGCTTGCCGTGTCCAGTCTTATCAGCTGTACATGGGCATGTACTTGCGAGACCTGGCCAAGGAATTGGCTGGATTCTCTGCTGGTCTCTCCGGGGAACCCTTGCAGAGATTTAAGACCTTGTCCTTGGGGATTCGGGAATGCTCAAAGTTCATTTCCTGCACCGTCTACGATGGCTTCGAGGCTTCGACCCGAGTTGCGGCTGCCGGCATCGCGGCTCGACGCCAGGCGTGGCTGCAGTCATCGGACCTCGAGCCATGGGTTCAGGACAAGTCGGTCGATGTCCCCTGCCGAGGTGAGAACCTTTTTGGCAAACCCGTGACTGAGAAGGCCACTCAGCTCGAGATCGAGCACCTTACCCAGACAAGGCTGTCGAGGAAGACCTCTGCCCCTTCACATAAAAAGAAGGGCTCGGGTAAAAAGTCCTTTTACCCGAGGAAGGGCACTGCTTACAAACAGTACCCTCAGTATCAGGCTGCCCAAGCTGCTCCCCAGGGTCAGCAAGCCAAGGGCCAGGGTAATGGGCCCCGTAGGCAGAGGACCCCCAAGTCTTCTGCCCCTGCTTCCACTCAGCAGGGTGGGGGTTTTTGACTCCTTGAGTGTAGCCACTCCATCCCTGCTTTCCCAGCCCTGCACAGGTGGTCGCCTTGTACTCTTGTACCAGTGGCCTCTCATTACCACCGACAGTTGGGTGCTGGACATAGTCCAAAAGGGCTATGCCCTGCATTTTCATGAACTGCTCCTCCTTACTTCCCAGGGGAGCCCTTGAGGCCTCCCCTGCACACAGACCTTCTCCTTCAAGAGCTCCAAGGTCTGTTGATGGACAGGGCGGTGGAGCCTGTTCCCACTTGCAAGGTCACAGATTCTACTCCAGGTATTTCCTGGTACCCAAAAGGACCGGTGGCCTTCGACCCATTCTGGACCTCAGGAACCTCAACAAGTTCCTAGAGAAAGAAAAGTTCAAGATGCTTACTCTTGGAACACTTCTGCCCTACCTCCAGCAGGGAGATTGGCTATGCTCCTTAGATCTAAAGGATGCATACACTCACATCCTCATTCATCCAGACCACAGAAAGTACCTCAGGTTCATTGTGGGAGGAAACCATTATCAGTACAGAGTACTACCTTTTGGCCTGACCTCTGCTCCCATGGTCTTTACCAAGTGCTTGGCAGTGGTTGCGGCCTACCTGAGAAATCAAGGCATCTTTGTCTTTCCCTATCTGAATGACTGGCTCATCAGAGGTCAGAAGTCCCTGGAGGCCAGGCAAGCCACCCTCAGAACCATTGCTCTGCTTCAAAACGTGGGCTTTGTCATAAACTTTGCAAAGTCCACTTTGCTCCCCTCCCAGAACTTGGAGTTCATAGGGGCAAGGTTGGATTCTCATCTGGCAAAGGCATTCTTGCCAGAAGACAGGGCTCAAAGACTGATGGACGTGGTCAAACAGTTTCTAAACAGGTCCCTGGTCTCCGCCAGACTCTGCCTCAGGCTTCTGGGCCACATGGCTTCGACAGTGCATGTGACTCCCAATGCCAGGCTCCATATGGGGCCTGCACAGTGGTGCCTTCAGAATCAGTGGTCTCAGGCCACAGGCCACCTAAGAAACAGGATAAGGGTGTCCAGACACTTTTTGGCCTCCCTCAGCTGGTGGCTACATCCACCCAATCTGCTGAAGGGGATGCCCTTCCAAATGCCAGAATACTCGGTGGTCCTCACCACCGACGCCTCTCTGCAGGGTTGGGGTGCTCATTGTCTGGACAAGTGCACTCAAGGCCTCTGGTCTCCCTGGGAGGCAGCCCAACAGATCAATCTCCTAGAACTTCGAGCTATCCGCTTAGCTCTCAAGGCTTTTTCTCCAGCCCTAGCTCACCGCTCAGTCTTGATTCAAACAGACAACCAGGTAGCCATGTTTTATGTGAACAAACAGGGTGGGACTGGGTCAAAGCTCCTTTGTCGGGAGACTCAAGACCTTTGTTCCTTTGCCCTAAAGCACAACATGCTTCTCAAGGCGGTGTACCTTCCAGGCCAGGAGAACTGCCTGGCCGACCGGTTGAGCAGAATTCTGCAGCCCCACGAGTGGCAGCTGCATCCCTTGGTTGTTCAGAAGATCTTCCTGAAGTGGGGTCTCCCTTGGATAGATCTCTTTGCCAGTCTGCTGAACAAGCAACTTCCCAAGTTCTGTTCCAGGCAACCTCATCCTCTGAGGATAGCACCAGATGCTTTTCTGATGTCCTGGTCTCAGGGCCTCCTGTATGCGTTTCCTCCCACGCCCCTGGTGGCCCGAACTCTTTTCAAGACTCTTCAGGACAAGGCCTCGGTCCTGCTGGTAGCTCACAGGTGGCCGAGGCAGCCTTGGTTTCCACTTCTGCTTCAGCTGGCAGTGGATTCCCCACTACCTCTGGGGTTGCAGCCCGACCTTCTCTCACAGGAGCAGGGTTCCCTTCTGCACCCCAATCTCAAAGCTCTCAATTTGATGGCCTGGAGGCTGCAAGGGTAGTTTTGGCTCCCTGGGTCCTGCCTCAGGAAGTTGAGGAGGTTGTCCTAGCCTCTAGGAAACAGTCCACTAGGAAAACCTATGCCCTCAAATGGAAGAGGTTTTCTGTGTGGTGTCAGCTATGTACAGAGGATCCTTTCTCCTGTACTGTGCCAGTAGTGCTTCAGTGCTTTCTGCACTTATCAAATCAGGGACTTAAGTCCAATTCTGTTCGGGTCCACCTCTCAGCTCTAGCAGCTCACCACTCACTGGTGGAGGGACATTCTCTATCAGGTCACCCCTTGGTGTCCCGCTTTCTCAGGGGCTTGCTTTTGCTTAAGCCCCCCATCCGTCCTCCTGCTCCTGAGTGGGAGCTCAATGTGGTCTTGCAGCAACTGACTCATCCACCCTTTGAGCCGATGGCTACTTGCCCTCTACGCTTCCTTTCCTGGAAGACTCTCTTCCTGATAGCCCTCACCTCGGCTAGGCGAGTGAGTGAGCTTCAGGCCCTGGTCTGTGATAGACCTTACACCAGGATTTATAGGAACAGGGTAGTCCTTAGGACTCATCCAAAGTTCCTCCCCAAGGTTGTCTCCTCTTTCCACCTCAACCAGGAGGTGGTTCTTCCAACATTCTTCCCTAGGCCTCATGCTAGCCAGGCTGAAGCAGTCCTGAATACCCTGGACTGTAGGAGGGCCTTATCCTTCTACCTTAACCGTACGCAGGGACATAGAAGGGCTACTCAGCTCTTCGTCTCCTTTGACCCCAAAAAGTTGGGGTTGGCTGTGTCCAAGCATACCTTGTCCATCTGGGTGGCTGACTGTATCACCTGGGCTTACAAGGCGGCTGACCTTCCTTTGCAAGGTAGGGTCACGGCCCATCGTGTCAGGGCAATGGCTGCCTCAGTGGCTCATCTCCGCTCTGTGCCCTTGGTAGACATCTGCAGGGCTGCAACTTGGTCTTCAAGCCAGACTTTTGCAGCCCATTACTGTCTGGAGAGGGAGTCCTGTAGGGACAGTGCTTTTGGCCAAGCAGTACTCTGGAATCTCTTTGAGGTTTAGGCAACTCCTGCCCTCCTGCCCTCTGTTGGGCTACCGGTGGAGGTTGTGTCCTTGAAAAGCCTTTCTTTGATGCTGTGACTAGAGGGAGTTCTCTTGTTCAGCCTGGGTTCCTGGTAGCCCAGAGCTAGGGAGTCACCCATATGTGAGGACTGACTTCCTGCTTGGTCCTGGAGAAAGAGTAGCTACTCACCTGTAACAGGTGTTCTCCAGGAGCAGCAGGAATCAGTCCTCACAACCCTCCCTCCTCCCCTTGGAGTTGCAGTTGTACATAGTTTGTTTTACATTTTTGTGTGCTGTTCTTAGCTATGTCATTTGACTGAGGTAAGATGGCACCTTTAGGTGGGAAGGGAACCGCGCATGCGTGCCAGCTTTCCTAAAGGCTTTCATGGAAAGCTGGGGAAATGCTCCGCTGGGGCTTCATCGGCGCCGATGACACCCATATGTGAGGACTGATTCCTGCTGCTCCTGGAGAACACCTGTTACAGGTGAGTAACTACTCTTTCTGTGCTGGGTTCTAAATTTAACCAGAAAGCTCTCTTCTGTGTTTTAAATTTAAACTAAAAGCACTTTGCTGCTACTAGGCCCTGAGTGAGTATTAAATTAAATCTACAAGCTCTCTGCTGGGTTCTAGATCTAACCAGAAAGTTCTCTTCTGTGTTTTAAATTTAGACTTAAACTGCTGCTACTAGGCCCTGACGGATTTAACAAATACACTGGGTTCACAGATTAATCAGCTTTAATCCTAAGAAGTCCCTTCAGAAAAATTCCCAGAAGTATATACTCACAATTGCAGATCTCTCTCCAGAACTAGTAGTGCCCTTTTCTAGTCCTTCAAGTCTGCGCTTAAGTATCTTTATCTTTATTGGTATCTTAATATACCGCTCAGGCAAAAATGCGTCAGAGCGGTGTACAATATTCAAAATAGCTGCAGGAAGGAAGGAAAGGAACGCCAAATATGTGACAGAAAAGATTTAGGAGAAAGGAGAAAAAGCTAAAGGGAAGGAGAAGTAACAGGAAAAATAGCTACAGAGAAGTCAGTGAAGGGAAGGGAGGGGGGAAGGAGGTGGGGAGAGGTCAAAGGCGAGACAGAAAAGGTAGGTTTTTAAGTGGGCCTTAAAGGTTTTCAGGGTAGGTTCCAGGCGGAGGTCCGGGGGAAGCGAATTCCAGAGACGAGGTCCAAGGAAATAAAAGGCAGAGGAGCGGGTGGATTCAAGGTGAGCCTGTGAGGGGGATGGTAGGAGCAAACGGTTGGCGTGTATGGAGCGGAGTGAGCGGTGGGGAGTGTGGAGATGGATCTGATCTGCGAGATAAAGAGGGGTACCTAAGTGGATAGATTTGTGAACCAAAGTGAGGACCTTATATTGAATGCGGAAGGGGACTGGGAGCCAGTGCAATCGTATGAGAAGAGGAGTGACGTGATCAAATCGGGAAGAGCAGGTGAGAATACGAGCTGCAGTATGATGGACTCTCTGGAGGCGTTGTAATTGGGACTGGGGAAGACCGGCCAGAGAAGCATTACAGTAATCAAGGCGAGTGACAATAAGTGAAAGGAGAAGAGTGGTCATGGACGAGAAAGAGAGGAAAGGACGAACAGAGCGAAGTTGACGCAGGGTAGAAAAACAGCGTTGAACAACAGAGGAAATATGGGGTTTAAAGGATAAGGAAGAGTCGAGGGTAACGCCTAAGTATCGTAGAGAAGAGACAAGAGGAACAGGAGAGGAGAAAAGCACAGGGAGAATAGATGGAGTAGGACTACCAGCGGTGAACCATATTGCAGAAGTCTTGGTGAGGTTAACATGCAAAAAGTTGGAAGAGAGCCAAGAAGCCACAGTGGAGAGACAGTCGTTGAGAGGTGTAATGTCAGGGGAAGCAGAGTTTGTGTGATAGAGCAGGAAAATGTCGTCAGCGTAGTAGTGAGCAGATATACCCTGTTGTTGGGGTATAGTCTCTTCCAAACTGAAAAAGCTAATCCACCTACGTGCATTCTAAAGAAGGATGCCAAAGACAGGATATACAGTATCTTTGCAGTTTCCTCCCATTTTCAAATTCCTCTTCTGTGTCTAAGGTCCTGGAAAATATCATTTATCCTAGATTTAGCATGTCATTCCACTTAGTCCAGTTACCATTTATTTAAATCTCAGCACTAAGATAGTTCTTTTGGTCATGGTGAATGGTAAGTGTGCACCAAAGATTTTCAGGTTTGTTTTTATTCGTCAGAAGATGCCTATTTGGTTACTCTTCAGGAATCAAACCATTCATGTGCTCACTCTCTTTGCCTCCTTTAAAGTCTGTGAGGGAAGCTATTTTGCAATGTAGCAATCAGGTTTTCTAACTGCTTGAAAATTGATGGCATAAAAACAAAAGAAGAAACGATTTGTTATTCTAAGTAGGACCAAAGGTCCAACAAGCCCAGTATCCTTTTTACAACAGTGACCAATGCAGATCATATGTACTTTTCAGAATTCATAAAAGTAGATGGATTCCATTTTGCATATTCCAGGGATAAGCTGTGGATATCCCTCAGGCCACTTTAATGATAGTTTATGAACTTTTTTGCTAGGAACTTGTCCAAACCTTTTTAAAGCTCAGCTATACTAACAGCTTTAACTACATCCTCTGGCAATGAATTCCAGAGCTTAATTAGGCACTGAATGAAAAAATATTTTGTCTAATTATTTCATTTCATTTCATTAGTCTTAAATGTACTACTTTATAGCTTTATTGTGTATCTCCCAGTCTTTTTGCTTTTTGAAGGAGTAAACAACCAATTTATGTTTACTTGTTCCACTCCATTCATTTATTATAGGCCGCTATCATATCTTCCCTCAGCCATCTCGTTTCCAAGCTGAAAAGCCCTAAGCTTTCAAGTCTTTGCTCACCGGGGTATCTTTCCACCTCCTTTCTCACTTTGGTTGCTCATCTCTGTATCTTTTCTGTTATACCTTTTTAGATGAGATGACCAGAATTACGCATAATACTCAAGGTGCGGTCACACCAAGGAATGATACAAAGGCATTATGATATCCATGGTTTTATTCTCCATTCCTGTCCTTATAATTATTTTCTTGGATGTTGCTGCACATTGAACTATTCAGATAACTCCAAACTCTGAGCCAGGTCTGCCCATGGGCCACCCCACCACTATCCACATAGAGACCGATTCTGTATTGGTCATCCAGCCCCTGTATGGACGATCAGAATCAGGGCATACAGAAGTAGACACGATTCTGATCCTGTGGGGGCTATATGTGCAGGCTGGGCACTGATTCTGATCAGCCACGTGCCCAGCCACATACCTGGCTAACTCAGCCTGGCTCCATAATGGAGTTGCAGTGCCATGGTGTCACACTGCCATGGCACCGCGGTTCCATTATGGACCAAGCCAAAATGCCCTTTCCCAACAGCCTGACCCCCGATCCGACCTCCCTTCACCCTTCACCTGTCTGTCCCCGCCACTGTCCACCATAATTCCCCCGACTACCTGGCCGACCCCAGAAGTGCAGAGCCAACCTCTGAATTGGCTCTGTATGTCCAGGATATCACCCTGCCCACACCCTGCCCTTGCCCCACCTCCAGATCGCCCCTCCCACACTGGTCTATGGCTCCCCATACAACACAGCTGTATGTATGGGGAGCCTTTGCACTGGGGAAGCAGGGGGATGAATAACGGGGATGTACTTCCTGGTGGTATGTATGTCCCCGCTATTTGTGGCACAGAATGACCCCCACAGTGCCAAGATGATCAGCAGAAACGTTCAGCAGTGCTGTCTGGATATCCTCACTGAATATCATATTGGCCTGCACTTCTCTGGTTAGCAGGTACTGCTAACGGGATAAGAGTTTTTCAATATTGGCCCAATCATTTTTAAATGCTATTTACTGATAGCTTTATTAATCATTGATTGAGTTATTTGTATTGTTTACAGTTTCTAATGGATTTCTTTTTAATAATAAAGGCAAATTCCTTGTCAATTGGTACTCTCAATGTTATCAAATATTTAGAATTATATGGTACCTCTCATCCCTACTTCTAGGCAAACTTTTGTGTTGTTCCTTGTTACTACAGAGATAGGTACTATGTGAAGTTCGGGGGGTTTTTGTTTTGTTTTGTTTTTTTGTTTTTCTTCTGTGAACTTCTGCCCTGTCAACTTACTATGCTAATAATAAAGGTTACAAGTGATATCCTGTAAGACAGTGTTCCTAGTTCAGAACCTGTAGACATGTTTAAGATCAGACCAGAAGTATAGAGTCACATTATTATGTCCTGCTACGCATCTATGCACCTTCCTGTCTTCTGGCTACCTTATGGTGGACACATATGCCCCAGATTTTATGAATGCATCTATCAGATGTTACTAGGGTCAGTGTTAATGTTTGAGAGCATGCTGAGGTGTGTGTTGGAGACAGTGACTCAGCAGGTAAATTGTAGAGAATGGATGTGTTATATGACTGTATACAATTTTTTCTGTGTTGCATCTATAAGCAGCGTAAGACTACAATGATGGCAGATGGAAGAGAAAGTAAAAACTTTACTTTACAGCCTGTGTTTTATAAAGGGTAATAACATCTTAGGAAATGATGATTAACTTTTTATCACTGGCTACTCCTGCATGAAATGCCAAGCAAAATCACATGATTGGTTATGGCTTAAGAGGACAGACAGTGAGGCGCTAGCTTTGGGCACACAAACATAAGGGCCCCAAGGATGAGCCTATCAGTGACAAGAGTATTTTCCTTCCTCCTACAGCTGTGCTCTGCTGCTAGCACTGGTACCATGGTGCTTTTAAAAGGAAAAAACAGATAGGAGTGGCGGAAAGCCTTTTATTTTGGGGGGACTAAGCTCCACCCTATCTCCGTCCCAAGCTCCAGCTCGCAGGCAGAGACCCTTCCTGTTCTGCTCGTGGGAGATCGGATCACAGCGGGCAGAACAGCAAGGGGTTTTGCCCCAACTGCGACCCTTTCCATCTGTCTGTGGGAGATTGGAATCCCTGCAAGCAGGAACAGGAAGGGGCTTTCCCATCATCACAGCTGGCAGGCAGCAGACTGCCCACTGGGATTATATCTCTTATGGGCAGAAGAAGAGAAGCTGCAATTGTGGCAAAGACCCTTCCTATTCTGCCTGCAGGGATCCGATCTCCCAAGAGCAGATAGGAAAGGTCTTTGCCACAATCGCAGCTTCTATTATTCTGCCTGTGTGGATCCCCACAGGTATCCTGTTGCCTGCCATCATGATTTTTGGTGGGGCCGAGGCCCATGTGGCCCACCCCTTTCCAACACCTATGAAAATACTCTTCCTGTTCCTTAGAAACATAGGCCATATGGTCTTTTTCTGCCACCATGTTTCTATCTAGTCTGCCCTTCCATATCAACTACTATAGTCCTTTTCTTTCCTTTAAGATCACCTGTGTTTCTCTCATGCTTTATTGAATTCAGATACTGTCCTTGTCTCTTCTATCTCCACTAGGAGACTTTTTCATGGATCTACCACTTTCTGTAAAGAAATATTTCCACGTATTACTCCTGAGTCTATCCCCTTTCTCCCTCATCCTATGTCCCCTCATTGCAGAGCTTGCTTTAAATTGAAAGAGGTTCTCCTCTTGTGCATTTATGCTATGGGGGTATTTAAACATCTCTATCATATCTCCTCTATTCTGCCTTTCCTCTAAAATATACATATTAAGATCTGTAAGTCTGACCCCATATGCTTTATAATGAAAATCACTAAACATTTTAGTAGCCACCCTCTGCACTGACTACATCCTCTTTATATCCTTTTGAAGATGTGGTCTCCAGAATTGCACACAATACTCCAAATGAAGTCACAACAGAGACATATACAGATATGCTATCACCTCCTTTTTTCTGCTGGTCATTTCTCTCCCTATACGTCCAAGAATCTTCCTGGCTTTCATCATCGCCTTTTCTACCTGTTTAGCTACTTTAAGATCATCAAAAACGGGGAGTGAGAGGAGTCAGCTGGAGCCGGTGCCTGCGAGTGTCGGGAGGAGGAGCGGTGTAGCCCCGCCCCCCAGGACCTTTAAAACCTTTCGGTCCACCGCGGGAGCCTGGGAGTGAGAGGAGTCAGCTGGAGCCGGTGCCTGCGAGTGTCGGGAGGAGGAGCGGTGTAGCCCCGCCCCCCCAGGACCTTTAAAACCTATCGGTCCACCGCGGGAGCCCGGGAGTGAGAGGAGTCAGCTGGAGCCAGTGCCTGCGAGTGTCGGTAGGAGGAGCGGTGTAGCCCCCCCCCCCAAGACCTTTAAAACCTTTCGGTCCACCGCGGGAGCCCGGGAGTGAGAGGAGTCAGCTGGAGCTGGTGCCTGCGAGTGTCGGGAGGAGGTGCAATGTATCCCCGCCCCCCCAGGACCTTTAAAACCTTTCGGTCCACCGCGGGAGCCCGGGAGTGAGAGGAGTCAGCTGGAGCCGGTGCCTGCGGGTGTCAGGAGGAGGAGCGGTGTAGCCCCGCCCCCCAGGACCTTTAAAACCTTTTGGTCCACCGCGGGAGCCCAGGAGTGAGAGGAGTCAGCTGGAGCCAGTGCCTGCGAGTGTCGGGAGGAGGAGCGGTGTAGCCCCGCCCCCAGGACCTTTAAAACCTTTCGGTCCACCGTGGACGCGTGCCCAAAGGGGCGTGACCAAAGGGGCAGGACACGCCCCTTCGGAGTAGCGAGGAGCAACAGAGGATTTTGCCAGGGTCATGGGGAAGCGACAGAAGAAGGTGTTTCCTATAGTGAACACTCAGAAGGCTCATAAGATCGTGGGCCCGATGGATTTGCATCTCCAGAAAGCTCAGGAAGAGCAAGAGTTACCGGACTTGACCCATGGGTCTGTAAGTACTGCCTCTGACCTTTCTCTTAATGTGCAGGGTGTTTCCTTACCCAGTCAGGAAGTTATGATTGAGAGGTTGACTTCTCCCAGAGTTGATAATCTGGTGGCGCAGCCCTCACTGGCTAATGTGGATGTCTCTTCTTTGTCAGTAGAGGAGGATAAACGCAAATTGTCTGCTCTTCCGTCTGTATTGGATTTCCCCTCTACTGTTCCGTCTGTGGTTTCTCCTGTAGATGTTTCCTTGAGGGACGTGTGGGAAGTGGTGACGCGCATGGAAATGTCCCTGCGTGCCTCCCTTTCCCAGGTCTATCAATTTTCTAAGGATGTGGAACAGAAGTTGGGAGTTCATGAGGAGGCTATTGCAAAAAATAATATTGTTTTGAATAAATTAGAGGGGCAGGTTTCTGTTATGCAGGCTGTTGCCTCCTCTTCAATTAGGGATAATGTTAATATACATCACCAGATAGAGTCTCTTGAAAATGCTGTACGTGTTAAAAATTTGAGATTTTTAAATTTTCCACAAACTCATTATCTTTCTCCTTCTATTTTGTTATATAAATATTTCAAGGAGGTTCTGTTGATTGATGATGTTAACTCCATAAAATTTTCTTAGGTTTATTATGTTCCTTTGTTGTCCTCTACAGAGGCCTCTTCCCCTATTGCCAATGCCGCAGAGAATGTTTTAGTATCTCATTCATTGGATGTTTCTGCGTTTTTAGAGTCTTCAACTGACGAGATTACCAGACGTGCTACTCTAATTGTTTCTTTTATTCCTTTATCAGATAAAAATTTAATATTGCGGTTATATTTTCCTAAAAAGAATCAATTGTTTTGTGGTAGCACGGTACAGGTTTTCCCTGATGTATGTAGACTTACTCAAAGGCGGCGGAAAGCTTTTCTAGCATTAAGATCCAGCGCCTTGGCAAATGGGGCCTTTTTTTTCCTGAAATACCCATGTAAATTTATTTTGATTTATGAGCAGACAAAATATGTGTTTATGGAATCCGATCAATTGAATGTGTTTTTGAATAGCAAAGAAGTTGGATAAAATCTTGTTACTTCCTTTCTAAGTTATAGGGTTATTTTTTTTTTATAGCAGGCCCAGCTTATATTATGGTAGATTTGTGTTACTTCTTTGTTTTTGGTCCTTACGCTTCCCTTGATGTGGACTTGATTGTAATTCCTGTTTCTTTTTTGAAATAAAGATTGTTAAATGGAAAAACAAATCATCAAAAACAATCACCCCCAGTTCCCGCTCTTCTTTTGTGGTCAGAAGTACTTTTCCCCCTACACTGTACTGCTCCCTTGGATTTTTGCAGGCCAAATGCATGACCCTGCATTTTTTTAGCAATAAATCTCAACTGCCAAATTCTCGAACATTGTTCAAGCTTAGCTAGAACCCTCTTCATGTTACCTATTCCTTTTTGGGTATCTACTCTATTGCAGATTTTGTTATCATCTGCAAAGGGGCAAACTTTATCTGACAGCCATTCCACAATATTACTAACAAAGATGTTAAAAAGAATCAGACCAAAGACAGATCCCTGTGTCACACCACTGGCAACATCCTTCTCCTCAGAGTCAGCTCCATTTACCTGTGCACCTTGTCGCCTCCCACTCAACCAATTTCCAACCCAGTCAGTCACTTTAGGATCCATCCCAAGGGTGCTCAATTTATTTATATGTCATCTGTGAGGAACCTGTCAAAGGTTTTACTGAAATCTAGGTATTCCATATCTAGGGTTCTCCCTCAGTCCAGATCTCTGGTCACCCAGTCAAAGAAATCAGTCAGATTTGTATAGCAAAACTTGCCTTTGGTGAATCCATACTGCCTTGGATCCTGCAATCAATTGGACTCCAGAAACCTCACTATCCTCTGTTTTAGCATTGTTTTCATTTATTTACTCTCCACAGAGGTCAGACTAACTGGCCTGTAGTTCTCAACCTCATCCTTACTTCTGCTTTTGTGTAAAGGGACTACATGTGCCTTTCTTCAGTCCTCTGGGACCACTCCTGACTCTAAAGAAGCATTGAAAAGGTCAATTAGTAGAGCCACTAGAATATCCCCAAGTTCCTTCAATATTCCTGGATGTATTCCATCTGGTCCCATTGCTTTGTCTACTTTTAGTTTAGTTAGTTCCTTACAAAAATATTCTTCTGAAAATTGTTCAAGATCCCTGCCACTTCTGTTCCTATTTGTAGGTGTTTTCTAAGGTCCTGCTCCTGGCCCTTCATCTATGAACACAGAACAAAAATATTTAAGCAATTCTGCTTTATCCTCTTCAGCTTCTACATATTCCTCTACTTCACCCTTGAGTCTGACAATACCACTTGTGCACTAACTCCTCTCACTAACATATCTGAAAAATGTCTTCTTCTCCCATTTTATCGCATTGGCCATGTCGTCTTCTTTTTGTATCATTGCTGTCCTGACTACTTTCCTAGCTTCTCTAAATTTTTCCAAATATTGATGCTTGTCGTCCTCTCTGTGATCTCTTGTATTTTATGAAGACCACCCTCTTTTTCTTCACCTTTTCATCTACTTATTTTTCAAACTATAGTGACCTCATTTTCCTTTTACATTTATTTACCATTCTAAGAAAATGGTATGTTGCCTTTAAAATGTCCCCTTTTAGTTTTGCCCATTGCTTTTTGTACATCCCCTAGCTGTTCCCATCTTGCTAATGGCTCGAGGTATTGTCCATCTTGTCAAAGTTAGTTTTCCTAAAGTCTAAGACTCTCACTTTTGAATGGATTTTATCATCCCTAGTCCTAATACTGAACAACACCATCTGGTGATCACTGGATGTGAGATGATCTCCCATTATAACATTGGATACACTTTCCCTATTGGTAAGCATAAAGTCCAGTATGACCCCTTCATGTGTGGGTTCTGTTACCAGTTGCTGGACTAATATTCCCTGCAGAGAACCTAGGCTCACCTTACTTCTTGTTTACACCATAGCAGGGATGTGCCAGTCATCCAACATTTTGAAATCAGTTATCAGTAGCACTTCTCCTTTCATGGCAATACTGTCTATGTCTTCTATTAAATCTCTGCCCACTTTTTCTTTCTGTGAAGGAGATCTGTATATCACACTAATGCAAATGGATTTCCCTTTCCCTCTTTCTAATTTAACCGACTCCCTTTTAAGCTCTGTAATTCTACATCTTTAATATTATTTTTTACATATAGTGGCACTTCTCCTTCCCTTCTTCTTACTCTGTCCTTTCTGAATAAAGTATAGCCCAGTATAATTACATCCCAGTCATGGTTGTCCGTAAACCATGTCCCTGTAACTGACACTAAATCCAAGTCAACCTCTTCCATTAAAGCCTTATTATCCGGGATCTTATTTCCCATTCTACGGGCATTTATATATTTGTGAGAGACAGGAAGTACCTATTTTTTTTTCCTTTTTAAAAATGCCATGGTGCTGGTGGCAGCAGCAGCACAGCACAGCCATAAAAGCGAAGGAAAATATTCTTCCTGCCGTGTGTATCATTTAATCAGAAGGGAGAGAGGAAGGCGGTGGCTGACCAGAACTGATGCACATGAATAGGGTCAGGAGAAGTACTGGAAATAGACTGATTGTGGTAGGGATTGAGAATGGAAGACAAGTAATGTGGGGACCAATAATGAAGAAGACTGATGCTCATGAGGTCTAATACTGGAAATGGACTGGGATGTGGGCTGGGACTGCGGACTGATGTATGGCCTGGGAATGAAGAGGGCTAATGCTGGCAGGGAGCTAGGGACAATAGGGGCTGGGGCAGGAAAAAAGGATATGCTGGGGATGGAGGCAGGAAGTGGAATATGGGGCTGAGAATGAAAGGGATATGCTGGAAGGGGGTGTGGGACTGGAAGGAGACTGATGTGGGAGCTGTGTGGCTATAAGTGGAAAGAGGCTATTGTGTATCTAGATTTTCAGAAAGCCTTTGCGAAGGTCTCTTATGAGAGATTCTTAGTGAAATTAAGTCATGGGATAGGAGGCAGTGTACTACTGTGGATCAGGAACTAGTTATAAGTTAGAAAGCAGAGGGTAGGGCTAAATGGCCAATTTTCCTAATGGAGAAAGGTGAAAATGGAGTACCTCAGGGATCTGTACTGAGTCTGATGCTTTTTAGCATATTTGTAAATGATCTGGAAATGGAAATAATGAGTGAGGTAATCAAATTTATAGATGACATAAAATTATTTAAAGTTTTTAAAACCCAAGAGGACCTTGATAAACTGGAAGATTGTTCGTTCAAATGGCAGATTAAATTTAATGCGGAGAAGTGCAAAGTTATGCATCTAGGAAAGAACAACCCAAACTATAGTTACATGATGCAAGGTTCCACATTAGGAACCACCACCCAGGAAAAAGATTTAGGCATCATCGTGGATAACATATTGAAACCCTCCGCCCAGGGTGCAGCAGCCACCAAGAAGGCAAATAGAATGTTAGAAATCATAAGGAAAGGAATGGAAAATAAAACAAAGGATATTGTAATGCCTCTGTATCCTTCCATGGTGCGACCACACTTTGAATATTGTGTGCAATTCTGGTCACTGTATCTCAAAAAGGATATAGCAGAATTAGAAAAGGTACAGAGAAGAACCACCACAATGGTAAAGGGGATGGAAGGAAACCCCTATGAGGAGAGGCTTAAAAGGTTAGGGCTCTTCATCCTGGAAAAGAGATGGCTGAGGGGAGATATGATAGAGTCTATAAATTAATGAATGGATTGGAACTAATGAATGAGTGAAGTGGAAGACTAGGGGACATGCAATGAAGCTGCAGTGTAACCCGTTTAAGACTAATAAGAAAAAATATTTTTTCACTTAACGCGTAATAAAATTCTGGAATTGGTTACAGGAGGATGTAGTAAAAGCTTAGTGTAGCTGGGTTTAAAAAAATGTTTGGACAAGTTCTTGGAGGAAAGATTCATATTAAAGATGACCTGGGAAATCCACTGCTTGACCCAATACAAATATTGTGGAACCTGTTAGGTACTTGTGACCTGGATTGGCCACTTATGGAAACAGGATATTGGGTTTTATGGGACTTGGTCTGACCCAGTATGGCATATCTTATGTTCTTATGAACTGTGGGGGCTTGGAATGAAAGGGGCTATTTCTAGGAAGGCTGGGGGTGATGTTGGTGGGCAGGTACTGGAAGGTGGCTAATCAGGAGACTAGGGATGGGACTGGAAGGGGGCTGATTCTGATACTGGGACTGAAGAGGCTGGAAGGGGGAATGGATGCTGAGTTAAGTAGGAAGAAAGGAGAGTTAATGAATATTTGAGAAGGAAGTAGATGGGCAGATACTGTGGAAATGGAAATAAAGAAGGAGAGCCAGATACTAGGGACATAGGAATGGGGGAAAGCAGGAACTTGACTTAGGCAGTGTCACCAAGATTAAGTGGAAGACCAGAAGATTGGCAAGATATTGGTAATGTAAGTGGAGTCACAGAACTTGGGTGGAACTGTGAGCAAGGACTCAAGGATTAGACAAGATGAATGAGCGATGTTAGATATTTATCTGCGGAGAAAGTAATCATTAAGAAAGACAATGGGTTGGAGAAGCTGAAAAGGTCAGAAGATTATAGAATGGCTGAGAGACAAAGGGAGGAAATAGATCTTTGAAGGAGGTGAGAGAAGGTAGAAATGAGGGAGGTAAAAGGGGAAATGGAGCCTGAACAGAATGTAAGATTTAAGAAAGGGATTAGAGGAGAAATGGGGGACTAGGAGGTTGAGAAGGAATGAGACGGGGTGGAGAATGGAAGGAATATGGAAGTATGAGTAGGAAGTGGAAAGCTGGTAAGTAGATGAAAGGTGGAAAGGAGGAGGAATGAAATCTAACTTTAGGTAGATAAAAAGGTAGATGAGAGAAATGGATAAAAAGATGAAACAGAAGGATCCATACCAGAGACTGATGTAACATGGAAACACAGAAACATGATGGCAGAAAAAAGACCACATGGCCTATCTAGTCTGCCATTCCATAGCAACCACTACAGCAGCCCTCTTTTTTCCTTAAGAGATCTCTATGTTTGTCCCATGCTTCTTTGAATTCAGAAATTGTCCTCATCTCTACCACCACTGGAAGACTATTCCATGGATCCACCACTCTTTCCGTAAAGAAATATTTCTGCATATCACTCCTGAATCTATCCCCTTTCACCCTCATCCCATGTCCCCTCATAGCAGAGCTTGCTTTCAATCGAAAGAGGCTCTCCCCTGTGCATTTATGCCACGGAGGTATGTAAACGTCATAATCATATCACCTCTATCCCAACTTTCTTCTAAAGTATACATATGCAGAGGAGGAAGGGAAGAATTCAGAGAGTGTGAAGAAACAGAAAATAGAAATGAGATCCTGGAGAAAATCAACAAGAGGAAGTGGTAAAGAGATACCATCATCATCCCAACTGAGAAAATAAAAAGATCAGATGGCAAAGTTTCAACTATATGTGCCAGCATGTGCATTGTGTTCTTTGGAAGAGAGGTGGTTAGTGGTTCCTGGAGTGAAAGAAGTGAGTCTTCAAATGAGGTGCAGATGGGCGTTCTTCATAGCAGTGCCATTCCTGTGGAATTCCTATCACAGGAAATTTTGTTAACAGACTAAACCTGTTTTTTTAAGCAGGTTTTTGAAAATTTATGAGGAGTGTGGACTGGAGAATATAAGATGCTTAGGTGGTGTGGGGTGGTACTGGGGTAAGGAAGCCTGGGGAAGATGCTGTTGTAATGCATTTTTATTACTTTGTTTTTCATGTTGCTTATTGTATACTTGTTATGCATACTAAAGGGTTATGTTTACTAAATGGCGGTAGTGGCTTCCATGCGATATCGGAGCCGCGGCCCCATTGATTTCAATGGGGCTGCTGCTCCGATATCGCATGAAAGCCACTATCGCCATTTAGTACACATACCCCTACGTCACTTTGAGCTTCCTGATTTAAGGATCTACATTTAAAACATGAAATTAAATATTTTTATTGTCAAATTTTAGAGAATGGAATCTGCCAGCTTTAAAAATGAATTGCTTTGTATTTTACGTACAGGAGGAAATGCATGTCTGCTTCTTTCTGCACAGTCTGTTTTGGGGGGTTTTCTATTTCATTTTTTGACTGCGTATTAGTTTCTAATTTGTAGGCTTTCATTTTTTTACCAGTGCAGTGAGGGATTCTTTTAACATGTGTTGTAATTTCTGTGTAGGAATATGAAACAGTATGGCCTGTTATCTTTTCCCAACTGGAGGTCACTGGTGTTCTAGAATATTTGCAATATTGACTTTTCATAGGTAGGGTGGTGCAGTTCAGGTTCTTGGACTTGGTATTGGTACAGTATGATATGTTTTTGGGTGTCCATTTGAAGTTTATATGCTACTTAACACAGTGGGGCTTGTTTACAAAGCCGTGGCAGCGGTTTCCAATCGTTATCGGAGACGCGGCCCCATTGATAACGATCGGAAACCGCTACCGCAGCTTTGTAAACAAGCCCCAGTGTCTGGCAATGGATGGAGTTTTATTGCTATAACTGATGTGACATCATAAATTGAAAATAATCTTTTTTGGGTGCACTTTGATTAGGTGCAGCACATATTTTTGAGTGTTCAGGTGACTGGGCAAGACTTGAAACTGCTAGATCAGCCTGGACTTTTTCCTCCATGTGGTTTAACTTGCAATGAGAGAAATATAAGCTCCATGTATCTGAGGCACTGCAGCCAAACACAAAAATCGGTGAAAGAGTTACTGGATGAAAGGGGGGAGGGTATGATAGAGAGAGAGAGACTGGGGAATCCTGAAAGGGGGACAGTTATGAGAGATAGAGATAGAGAGAGAGACTGGGTGAAGCTGGGGGGGGGGATGAGAGAGAGAGAATGTGTGAAGCTTGTGTGGGGATTATGAGAGAGAAAGCAACGGAGACTAGATAAAGCCTGGGGGAGGGGTTATGAGAGAGAGAGAGAGAGAGCAGAGAGAGACTAGGTGAAGCCTGGGCATTATGAGAGAGAGAGAGACTGGATACGGCCTGGGGGTTGTGATAGAAATGGATACTAGGTGAAGACTGGGAGTGATCATGAGAGAGAGAGGGGGAGGGTAAGGTTGATGAGAGTTTATGAGAAAAAAAGCGAGAGACTGTGTGTGTGAGAGAGAGAGAGACAGAGACAGAGACTGGGGGAAACGTGGGAAGAGAGTAATTTGAGAGAGATGCACACTCACATCCACACACATGCACACTGTCCCTGACAATCCCCATCATCTCATACACACACATGAAGCCGCTGGCACTCCCTGTGACACACGCATGATTGCACCTGTCAATGCGCATGCGCGCACACACACACACACACAGACACACACAGAGTCTCTGGCATTCCCCATGATACATACATGCACACACTCGCTGGCGCACACATACACAGATACCGACACTTCCTATGAGACCCACATATGAACCTCTACATGCCTGATTCTGCAAATGGGGGAAATGCATCACTGGGTTACATTGCAAGTGTACACTTCCCAACTTGTTGTATGTTCAGTTGTAAAGTGAAACTTTCTACTATAGCTCAGTACCTGTTGTTGGGAGAGTTTTGTTGGTTGTCTAGAAATGTTCCATATGAATGAATAATTATACTCTGTTGGACTAAGGCAATTAGGTATTCACCAGTGAACACATAATTGGCCTATGGATATTGTCTAAAAATATATAGATAATTTCAGGTTGTTTAGATTGCTGAAAGGCAAGATATGCTAAGAGATGGGCGAGGGTGGCCAGAAAATGATCCAGATAGTAGTGATAGTTAAGCAAATTACAGATGGGTTAGACATTTAGTTTAGGCCTGGTGAAAGGCAGGTTTTAACTAATCAGATACTACCGGCACAGTCACTGCACTTTCTGTATATTCAAGTCCGCTACCTGTATGCATAGTGACACTGAATACATGGAGTAAGTTAAATGACAACATCATTTAACATCAAAGCTCTTTTCATGCTTTGGACATCTGAGAATAGGCACGTAGATATCCAAGTCAGAGAGACATCCCCAGAGCCATTTTAGAAAGCCAGGTTTATAGATATCCCCGGCGTGAGAATGTCCAGGTAACATGGGGGCATAGTGGATGTGTTCCCTGAGCAGAACAAGGAAGTTGCATGTCATGGTGGAATTTCAGAATGGCACAAGCACATTGGGCCCTGGTTGTTGAGGCATCCATGTGTATACCTGCTCCTGACCACGAATAAGGTGAAAAAAGTGCTTGTTATATGGCTGTAGTGTTTCCAGGGAGAAGAGCAAAATGCGCTTACATAGCAGCAGTTAATACTGTAATTCCTGGCTGAAGAAACCTGCCCGTGAATACATATTCCAAACATATTACTGACCTGCTGCCGCACATCTGAGTATCTGAAATGGCAGGGCAGGACATGCTAGTCTCATAACATAGACAATTCCCTTCTGACCTACCCAGGTTGGGACGTCTAAGTACCCAGTTCTGCAAGTGTGCACTTCAGGGACATCTACATCTGTAAAATGGCCTACATCCATGCACATACCCGGCCTTGCTAGCTGTACGGGGCCCATCTTCAGACCTGATTACTGGGGTGTTCATTTTTCTGGATGAAAATGGAACAATTTCGGAAGATACGGCTGCCACTCCTCCGGTTTTTAGATGTTCTGCTCTGGACATCCTAGATTTTTCCTAGACATCCTTTCTAAAATGCTACTTAATATGTAGCACTAGTCCTGCCTATACATGGGGGGGGGGGGGGGTATTTTAAAAGCTCTATTTGTGTTTTGGATGTATGAAAATGGGCATTCAGACATACAAATCACAGAAATGACCCAAGATACAGTTCAAAAAATGAGGGGCCCGATATTCAGTGGAGGCTGCTAGTATGATTACAGTGCCTAGCCATCCCTGCTGAACATAAAACCCGGATATTCAGTTCCAGAACCATATCCAGCCACTGGCATTGAATATCCGGGTCAGCCGCACAGCCCGGAAGCTAACAGGGCAGCGGTGATATTGAACCACTGCCTGGTTAGCTCCCGTGGGTAAGGATAGGCCAGCTTTTCCCATGCCTATCTTTACCCATAGGTTACTAACCAGGCAGTGGCTCAATATCATTACTGACCGGTTAGTGATGTGTACCGCCCCTGCAAAGCCCAAAGAACGCCCCGATGCTAAGTGGTTAGCATCGGGGCAAATAGCAGTGGTACCCAGGGATATTCTCTGGCACTAACCATGTTAGTGCCGCTGACTATCCTGCTTAGAGGCAGGTCTGTAAACCATGTAAATGCTTTTAAATATTGGGTCCTGGGTATATAAACACATCCATGTAGCATGGGGGCAGGAAGAAGGTGTGGCCTGGGCTGAGCAATAGAGAAGCACATTGCACAGGCTCCAAAACGAGAAGACCTAAATATGTACACTTTGGAGGGGAGGAGGGACAGGGGAGATATGATTCAGACCTTTAAATACTTAAAGAGGAATGATGAACAAACAAACCTCTTCCAAAGAGGCTGCAAATCTAGAGGGCATAACATGAAGCTGCAAGGTGGAAAATTGCAAGGCAATGTCAGGAAATATTTTTTCACTGAAAGGGTGGTGGGTGCTTGGAATGCCCTCCCGATGGAGGTGGTGGGGGCAAACACGGTGACGGAATTTAAACAGCATGGGACAAGCACAGTGGATCCCTTTACAGCAACAGGATAAAAACAAAATAAACGGAACCATCTAACTTCTCAACAAATAGGGGTGTCCTACATGGAGTGGTGGGTCCACCCCTAAACAAAGACATGGGGAGGGGTGACCTGCACAGAGCGATGGGTGCACTTACTCTTGCCGTATATTTGCTGGGCAGACTAGATGGACCATGCTGGTCTATCTCCAGGAACAAGCAGGAATAAGTCATCACATATGGGTACGTCGGTACCGACGGAGCCCGTGCGGGAAAGCTCCCCAGCTTTTCAGATTAAAAGCCTTTGGGGCCTCCCACTGCACATGCGCGCTGCCTTCCCGCCTTCCTGACCAGCTCTCGTCAGTTTCTTTTTTTCCGCGGAGCCAGCAGGTCGTGTTCCTGTCACCGCTGAAGAAATTGTTAATTTTATTGTTTTTTTTAGACCGCGTACCTGCCTTCCCCATTCTGAAACCGGTACTGCCGGTCTCTCTTTCTTTCTTTTGAAAAAAAAAATATATATATATATTTTTTTCTTTTCTTCAGCACAGCTTGGTACTTTGTTAGGCCTTCAGGCCTACACAAATTCTCCTCATGGAGAAGCCAGTTCCTGGTTTTAAAAAGTGTACCAAGTGCAGTGCTGTCATTCCTCTTACAGACACCCATGAATGGTGTCTTAAATGTTTAGGACCTGACCATTCCATACCGGACTGCCCATCCTGCTCCCAGATGTCGAAACGTGGATTGAAGAACCGGGCCAACAAGTTCCATGTGCTGTTTCCTTCAGAAGCATCACAGTCATCCCTCCGGATGGATCTCAGGTAACCAAAACTCCAGTGGGCAAATCCTCTAAAAGCAAATCTCTTTCTAAAGATCGAGAGGCTCTCAATTCTGAGTTCGAGGATTCTGCCCAGGCCAAAAAACCCCGGCGGGAGGTTCCGGCCTCCAAAGCAATCATGGGGTCACAGGTTGACATCGATGGCGCGGCCTCGACAGATCACCTGTTGTACTGCTCTGGGGTACCGGCCCATACCGGTACCGACATCCAGGCAGCAGTGGTGTCTATGGGCACTACTGTCCAAGTCATGCAGCAGGCCATTCTGGCTTTTATTAATGCTGCTACGCCCTCGGTACCGCAGCCAGCGGTACCGGGTCCGGTTCCGGTAATGGCTTCCATACCGGAACCGAGGCCATCGTCTTCCAAACGCAGATCGGTTCCGCATGCCGGATCCGGGCTTTTGCCCGGTACCGATCCCATACCCGGTACGCCCGATGTCGATACCGAACGGTATGCGTATCGTGCGTTGGAAGCACATAGAGGATACTCTGCTTCTTCAGAGGATTTTAACTCCTCTGATGATTCTGATGAGTTCTCCCTTGATCTTCCTGAGGAGCCTTCTTCTCCTAACAGGAGAATGTCTCCACCAGAGGATTTGTCCTTTCAGGACTTCATCATAGAAATGGCTAAAGGTCTTTCTATTGCTTCATCCTCTGAAAAGGAACCCAGATCAAAGAAACTGGATATTTTAGGATACTCTAAGTCTCCTAAAGAGGCAGTCACCCTGCCTATCCATGAAATCCTTCAAGAACACTTGATGGACTTATGGGAGGCTCCTCTAACATTGTCTCCTTCTTCTCGCAGGTTGGACACCATGTACCGTGTCCCCCCTTCTCCTGGTTTCCAAAAAACCCAGTTGCCTCACCATTCTATTGTGGTGAAGTCTGCAATGAAGAAGATAAAGAGTACCAAAAGGCACTCTTCTACTCCTCCAGTGCGAGAATGTAAGACTCTAGACTCTTTTGGCAGGAAAATTTTCCAGGCTACTATGCTTATAGCCAGGATTAATTCCTATAGTCTTTACATGGGCATGTTTCTCAGTGAAATCACTCTAAAAGTTCGGCATTTTGCCCCCTTTATCCCTGAGGATAAGAGGGAGCAGTTCATTTCCTTAGTGAAACACCTTTTGGATATTTCAAAGTTCTCCAACAGGGCAGCTTTTGATTCCTTTGAGGGTGCTGGTAGGGCTTCGGGCATTGCTATAGCAGCCCAACGTCTTGCTTGGCTCCAGGCTTCTGATCTAGAACCTTGGCTCCTAGATAGCTTACGAAATCTGCCCTGTACAGGTGAGAACTTATTTGGTGAGGAGTGGCAAATTAAGGCCACTCAAATGGATGCAGAAAATGCCACCTTAGATAGACTTTCTAAGTCTACCTCCACTCCTGCCAAGAAGAAGTCTTTTAAGAGGCCTTATTATAAGAAGTCCAGATTTTCCACAAATACTGGCCAACAATCCTCTCAGCCTCGTTTTGCTGCTAAACGTCAGCAACCTAAACAGGCAAGGTCAAAGCCTGCGGCGTCTGCTACGCCTCAGCAGGCTCCACCCCCTCAGGGGTTTTGACTTGCCCCTAGAGAACTTAACTTTTCTGGCTCTAGAACAACCAGAGCCCCTCACCATACCCGGAAGGTTAGCTCACTTTGCTCCCAGATGGGAGCAAATTACATCAGAGCAATGGACCCTCTCTATCATCAGAGAGGGTTACAAACTCCATTTTTCTGACCTTCCTCCTTATACTATGGTGAGGCAGTTCAATTCTCCCCCATCTCTCCTGGCCCTCTTGGGTCAGGAAGTCTCCTCCCTCCTTGCCCAGGGGGCAATAGAGGAGGTCCCTCTTCTTCAACAGGGGACGGGATTCTACTCCCCTTATTTTCTAATACCAAAGAAGACAGAGGGCTTCAGACCAATTCTGGATCTGAGAGAATTGAACAAATTTCTTTTCAAGGAGAAATTCAAAATGCTTTCTCTGGGCATTCTCCTTCCATACCTTCAGAGTCAGGATTGGCTTTGTTCTCTAGACCTAAAGGATGCGTATACACACATACTCATCCACCCATCCCACAGAAAATACCTTCGATTTCTGTTTCAGGGAAAACATTTCCAGTACAGAGTACTCCCCTTCGGTCTAGCCTCTGCTCCAAGAGTGTTCACCAAATGCATGGCAGTCGTAGCTGCCTTTCTAAGAGGCCTGGGAATTTTCATATTCCCATACCTGGACGACTGGCTCATCCGAGCTCCCTCTCAGTCCCAGGCCCAAATTTCCCTGGACCGCACAAGGCGTCTTCTGCAGTATCTAGGACTGGTAGTAAACCTTCCCAAGTCTCAACTAATCCCTACTCAGTCTCTCGAGTTCATAGGGGCCCAGTTAGACACCATCACTGCAAGGGCCTACCTGCCTCAGGTCAGGGCCCAACGCCTGCTGAGTTTGGCCTCCCAAGCTCAGTCCAGCAGTCATTTGACAGCCCGGGAAATGCTGCGACTTCTGGGCCACATGGCCTCCACGGTACATGTGGTGCCCTACGCTCGTCTGCATATGAGAGCAGCTCAATGGACCTTGGCCACCCAGTGGACTCAAGCATCTGGAGCGCTCTCCGACCAAATACTCACCTCAAGCCGTCTATTTTGGTCCCTCCAATGGTGGACATCCACCAAGAATCTGTTGTTGGGGGCCCCCTTCCAACCTTTGTTGCCCCAAGCAACCCTCACAACAGATGCCTCCCAGACAGGGTGGGGAGCTCATCTTCAGAACCTCTCCACTCAGGGCACTTGGTCTCCACAGGAGGCCACCCTTCATATCAACCTCCTGGAACTGCGAGCAATTTACCTTGCCCTCAAGGTCTTCTATACCCTCCTTGTCAACCTGACTGTCCTAGTTCAGACAGACAATCAGGTAGCCATGTTCTATATAAACAAACAAGGAGGGACAGGCTCTCTGTTGCTTTGCAACGAAGCTCTCAGAATATGGGCCTTCGCCAGAGAGCATCAAATTCACCTTCTTGCAGTGTATCTTCCAGGAGTTCAAAACTCTCGTACAGACAGACTCAGTCGAGTTCTGCTTCCACACGAATGGTCCCTACATATGGACCAGATACGCAGAATCTTTCAGGAATGGGGGACCCCAGACATAGACCTCTTTGCAAGTCCGTGGAATGCCAAACTTCCCCGGTTCTGTTCCAGAACTCAGTGTCAGGGAGCTCAGGCCCACGATGCCTTCCTCCTGCATTGGGGTCAGGAATTCCTCTATGCCTTTCCACCCATTCCTCTAATATCCAAGACTCTGTTCAAGCTCCAGAGGGATCACGGGACTATGATCCTCATAGCTCCCCGCTGGCCACGCCAGGTGTGGTTCCCTCTACTTCTGCATCTCTCCCAGGGATCCTCCCTGGACCTGGGAGCTGCGCCAGACCTTCTGTCTCAGGAGGAGGGGACTTTGTGGCACCCAAACCCCAAATCCCTACATCTCAGAGCTTGGTTACTGAAGGCCTAAGTCTTCAAGACTTTAATCTTTCTCAACCTGTGACAGATATCCTTCATGCCTCTAGGAAACCTTCCACGAGGCGTTCTTATGCTTTCAAATGGAAACGTTTTTCCATTTGGTGTGCTCAGCAGGGTCTTGACCCTCTAGCACTTCCTTTGAATTCCCTCTTGGACTATCTCCTGCATCTTTCAAATGCAGGCCTTAAGACGAATTCAGTAAGGGTCCATTTGAGTGCTATTGCAGCATCCTTAAAACCTATAAATGGACAACCTGTCTCCTCTCATCCTCTTGTTGCACGTTTCATGAGAGGCCTGACTCTAACTAAACCTCCCATCCGCCCTCCTCCGGTAGCATGGGATTTGAACCTAGTTCTAGGTCAGCTTATGAAGCCACCTTTTGAGCCTTTGGACTCTACCTCCTTCAAATTTCTTTCCTGGAAGGTTGTTTTCCTTATTGCAGTCACTTCGGCTCGCCGCATCAGTGAACTGCAGGCTTTAGTGGCTCATCCACCTTATACTAGGTTTCATCATGATAAGGTGGTCCTTAGGACGAATCCCCACTTTATACCCAAAGTGGTCTCGCCTTTTCATCTTAATCAAGAGGTATATCTACCTGTCTTTTTCCCGGCTCCTCATGCATCCAGTGCAGAGAGGAACCTTCATACTCTGGATTGTAAAAGAGCTCTTGCCTTTTACCTCAACAGGACTCAACCACATCGAAAGTCTTCCCAACTTTTCGTGGCTTTTGATCCTTCTCATTTGGGACTTCCAGTCATCAAGCGTACACTTTCCAATTGGATCGCTCAGTGTATTTCTTTTGCTTACCAGAGTAAGAACATTTCTCTGGAGGGCCATGTCACAGCTCACAATGTGAGAGCCATGGCCACTTCTATGGCTCATCTTCACTCTGTGTCCATAGATCAGATCTGTCGAGCAGCCACTTGGGCCTCGATTCATACCTTCACAGCCCATTACTGCTTGGACAAGGACTCCCGCCGGGATGCCTTGTTTGGTCAGGCTGTCCTCAAACACCTGTTCCATACTTAAACAACTCCTGCCCACCTTCCCTGGATGGATGCCTGAGATCCATGCGAAGATGGTTTACCCTTGGAGGGGGATCTCCCAGGCATCTTAGCTAGGGAGTCCCCATATGTGATGACTTATTCCTGCTTGTTCCTGGAGATAGCACAGTTACTTACCTGTAACAGGTGATCTCTGGGAACAGCAGGAATTAGTCATCACAACCCACCCACCTCCCCTAGGAGTTGTATCTCTATCTATCTATCTTCCTGTCCTCTCTCTCTATTGTCTCAGCTTTAAACTCGAACTGACGAGAGCTGGTCAGGAAGGCGGGAAGGCAGCGCGCATGTGCAGTGGGAGGCCCCAAAGGCTTTTAATCTGAAAAGCTGGGGAGCTTTCCCGCGCGGGCTCCGTCGGTACCGACGTACCCATATGTGATGACTAATTCCTGCTGTTCCCAGAGATCACCTGTTACAGGTAAGTAACTGTGCTTTATCTGCCGTCATTTACTATGTTACTATGTTACAATGCAGTGCAATTTTAAAATAGCAAAAGCATGCCTGGTCCTGGATGTTGAGGTATCCATGCCTATACCAGCTTCAGATCACGAATAAAGTGCAAAATGGTGCTTGTTTCATGGCCACAAAATGTGCTTTCATTGCCACTGTTATTATCTCCTGCATGTAAAGACATGCTCCAAACATATTACTGGCCGGCTGCCACATGTCTGAGTGTCTGAAATCACACCACAACTCATTAACCTCCATTCAAATTATTAACACTTTTCATCAAAGCAATAGTGTCATTCTACAAAGGTTAACAATTGACATGATACTATTGCTTTGATGAAAAGTGTTAATGAATTGAGTGGAGGGGAGGATAATGAGTTGTGTTGTGCTTTATGTGGTACCTCTGAGTGTTTGAGATGGCAGGCCTGGACATGCAAGCCTCATAACTAGTTGACCCCCTTCTGAAATACCTCTGCTGTCGCATCCAAGTTCCCAGTTGTGTGGGCATGGAATTTGAGGACTTCTGCATCTGTGAAATGGCCTATACCCATGCACGTATCTGACCTTGCTATTTGCATGTGCCCTGTCTCCAGAACTGGTTAGTAGGATGTTCATTTTTCAGGGCAGAGATGGCGTCATTTCAGAAGGCACTTGTATGTGCCTCCTTTCACTGCTTCCACGCCTCCAAATTTTTGGACATTCTGTTTTGCGTGTCCCAGATTCTTTAAAGTTGCCCCTTCTAAAATACCACTTTTAATGGGACAACCATTCTGACACTATTCATTTAGTTTAGATCCTGCTAGTCAGAAAGCCTAAATTAAATGGATAAATTATCCAAACGGGTTGAACGGTAAGGAAAACACATTCTATTCCTTATCCGATAGAACATATACTAGAGTTACTTTTTCCTAAGTTCAGTTTCTGCAGTTGAGCAGGCTGAGATGACAAGTTTAGAAGTAGCAGATCATGCTGTCACCCTCTACATATTATCCTACCGGATTATTACTCTCAGGGTAGATCCTGGAAGTTTAATGCTGGCCTTCCTGACTGAATCTAAATTTTTTACCAGGATAAAGCAGGATATGATCATTATGTGAAGCAGATTAAGCCTGTAGAGACCGCCTCTGCTAACTGTGGTGCTTTAAAAGCTACCGTAAGAAGAGTAATTATGGCTTACTGTATTGAGAAAAAGCATCCAGAAAGTATCGGCAGACTTGGAAAATGAAATAAGGCCAATGGAGCACAGCACACAAGACAACATCACAATCATCCATTTACTAATTAAGTACAATTCACTTTTGAGCTAGTAGTCTAGCTTTTTCCTTTGTCATCAAAAAGGTTAGGTACTATGACGACAGTAAGAACAGTAGCCATCTCTTGGCTCATTACCTTAAAACCAACAAGAATGGGAAGAAGATATATTATATACTTTCAAATGAGACACCAAATTATTCAAGGATAGTGATATTGCTGATCAATGTCATGAGTACTATACCAAGTTATAGTCCTCTGTTTTTTCTCCTCATGTAGATTGCCTTAATTGTTTATAGATACAATTCAGCATCACATTATTAATACTCAAATAAGATTGCTAGAAAAAGATATTCCATTTGATGAGATTATATGAGCAATCAAAACTCTTCCTTGAAAGAAAGCTGCAGACACTTATAGATATACTATAGAATTTTACCTGATTCTCTTTGATAAGTTGTGCCCTAAACTGCAATTTTTCTACAAGGATTTTTTAAATTCATGGTTCTGTTAAAGGTTCCTTTAAAAGCAGCTAAATTCAATTTATTTTTATTTATTTATCTATTTCTTCTATACCGCCCCTTCCAGAGATCAGGGGCGGTTTACATGGAACAAGTAAACAAATTTGTATACTAGTGTATACATTACATGGAACAGAGATTTTTAACTTTATACAGATATATTACAAGGTGGTTGAGAAACCAGGGAAAGAACTTTCATTGATTAATAACTATAGGTCAATATGCATGATTAATATAGATTGCAGAAACTTTAGTGGCAATAAGGTTGCAATCTATTCTAGTCACCTTTGTACTTAGAGACCAGAATGGATTTATATCCAGGGAAATGACAACAGATAAATGCTAAGTTGTTCAGTGATACCTTACCTATAACAAGTGTCCTTCCAGTTCGTATGATTGCTTCATCTCAAGATGTAGTGAAATATTTTTAGAATGGATTAAATGGACGTATTTATTTTATGTTATGGCCTAGTTTAGATTCAGTCCATCCTTCACTCGGTCAAACTGTTTACTTGTTCCCACAGCTTGAATTGTTGTTCATCATTTATATTTACCCGCAATCATTGTTTATAAATGCACCGAGCAAGGTTGGCCCTGGTCTCCATTACTAATCAATATAATATTGTAGCCACTAGATTTAGTGATTAGTTAGGAACTAGATATAAAAGATCAAACATGTAGAATATAAAATTTCCATTTATGGGGATAACATCATCACATCCTTCATGTCCTGTTCCTTAAGCTATGTCCACCATTGGCGTTTTTTTCAGATTTATTGCTAAAAATGTAATTAGAATGAAAATCTTTTACTAATGGGAGCTACCTGACGGAGCATATTCTGGCGCACACTAAAGGCTGCTGGTACATGTGTTGCCAGGTAACACAGGACCATGGCAGTTAGCATGATTCCCACACTAACTGTACAGCCCAAGTTAGAAGTGTGAGTTGGCGGGGTAGGTGGCCTTAGGTGTACCCGCACTAATGCAGCATATGTTATGGGACAGCACTCCACATTAACTACCAGGAAAAGGCTTTCCACACACCCCTGACAGTTAACGCGGGGGTATTGCATGTAACGTTTCATGGTTTCTGCACCAATTGTGCATTAGGTGCAACACCTTAGCACCTGTTAATAAGAGACCCACAATGAGTAGGAAATCTTACCTATAAATCAGTTAGCACTTAGATTTGTCAAGAGCATGCAGAAATTTCAGTATTTTATCATTTATGCCCATACTCAACCAATGTGCACTCCAACAGTGAAAGCACACATCGACTCTTTAAGCGCACTTACCAAATAGCAACGAGCTAAATTATATGCGTAAATCACTAGAATACCATGATTTATGCACACTGATAGTATGTAGCTTTAGGCAGCCCCTTATAAAATTCCCTTCTATCTGTCTGGCTAAGCAGTTTAATTCAGGACAGCCTTTTTGCTGGCCTAAATGAACTGCATAGCTATGTGGATAGCGGCACAGTATCACTGCTATAGATGTGAAGCAGCATTTTAAAAACTCCATGTAGATGCCATGTGGATGTCCACGTCAAAATGTCTGAAATTTCATGGGAAGTGCAACAGAGATGGTGGGCATGTTTAAATATATTCTAAAATTGACCTATCTCCATCTCAAAAAATAAACCTAACATACAAGGACATGGGGAAGTGCAGCATCATCCCCAGACATATATAGGGAAACAGCTGATTTTAGAAATGTGAACTCCGAAGTGTACATCTCTGCAAAACGGGCGGCTTAGACTTGTCGGCGATGGTGTTTCAGAATGTCTACGTGTACCTGTCACCCTGTCACCATTTTGTGAGTCGAGATGTGCAACACCGCTGAAGCTCACAAAAAAGTCTCTGTATTAATCTGTATCCTATTTTGAGGGACCAAATATTTTTGGGGGAGACACTAGGCATTACCCTCTTCTCCCTATTGTTGCTTGCTGGCTGTAACAAGCACTTTTCAAATGCCTATTCATACCCCAGGAGCGTATAGAAATAGACATGTCTGTTGGTAGTCGTGAATGTGCGGCACTGTTCTAAAATCAGATATACAGAAGGGATCAGATACAGACCACCCCAGACACTCCTCTGCCACAGCACTGTGTGACATAGACATGATCACACTCGGCAAGTGTAACTTCAGTCCTTTTTAAGATGGCTCTTTGGCTGGGAATGTGATTGCCATTTTCTGTCCTGCACTCCAACCAGCATGCCCAGTAAGTACATTCTTCATGACAGAGGATATAGGAGGTCTCCATTGTTCACAGCTAGTACCAGAGTTTGTAAAAAAGCTAATATTTCTAAAGACAAACCTCTCGTTTCTTGATTTCTCTATGTTTTCATGGAAGAGGAATGAGTGTAGAACTCCACTAAAGCACAGTTGCCCACAACCCATGGAGGTGTATTTTTAGAAGCTCTATTCATGAGATGGACATCTGAAAACATGCACATAGATGTGCAAATCATAGAGACGTCACCAGGGCCATTTTAGAAGCCGGGTATACAGACGTCGCTAGCGGAGTATGTCCATATATGGTGGAGGCATGCCCTGGGTGGAGCAAGGGAGATGCACATTGTGGTTCAATTTTGGAATGGCACAAGCATGTCTGGGCCTGGTCGGTGAGACATCCAGGCCTATACCTGATTTTGACCATGAATAAGGTGAAAAAAGTGATTGCTTCATGGATGTAACGCTTCTAGGGGAAAGCGCAAAATGCACTTTCATTGCCACAAGTATTATTTTCTTCTCACAGAAAGCTGCACATAAATACACACTCCAAATATATTACTGGTCCTCCGCTGCACATCTGAGTAATTGAAATGGCAGGTCAGGATGTAAAAGTCTCCTAGCATAGTTGCCTCCCTTCTGAAATACCTTGGCCAGGACATTAAAGTACCCGGTTCTGCGGGCATGCACAGGGCCAGTGCTAGGGTTTCAGGTGCCCCTCTGCAGCCTATAGATCAGCACCCTCCTCCCTCATTATTATTAATGCTGGCTACATACCACCCTCCTTTTTCCCAAAACGTTTTTGTGAACTCTCTTCACATGATGCTAATATTTCTCCTTCAAATCCAACATTGTAAGAAAACTGCAATGAAGGGGCAAATGCATAGCCAGAATAAAAATGACTACTGATCAGATAATACTTAGCATCATATGAACAGCATGCTAAATTGTTGATATGGATCAAAAGAAAAACACTCAGCTGTTTGGACTGCTCTGAAATATTGTACTCATTGAAAAAATATGCAGGAGAAAGATTTTGTACAGAATGAAGGAATCAAAAACATGATAACCATGCAGTCAATGTACATCTAGAAATTTTAAGCAAAATTGGTATAATGTTGATGCAAAGAATTATCTCTACATAGGAAGACGTTGGCAATATTAATAGTGTTTTGCTGTGTTTTTGCCCACACAGACTGCAGTCTCTACAGGCTGTTATTAATTTCCAGTAAGTGCCGAAACTTAAAAGAATAAAAAATGAAAAAAAAGAAACCTTTCTCCTTGCCTTCATCTGTTGCTCGCTGCTGCCCTTGTCCCTGTCCTTTGTTGCTCCTTCTGTCACTCTCTGTCTTGTTGCTGCCAGGCCTACTCTCATGATCCCCATCTCTTATATCTAGTGCTACTCTTACTGCTGCTATCGCAACTGTTGCTGCTGCTTGCATGCACAGCCTTTCTGCCACCTGCTATCTAGTTTCCAGTGGGCAACTTTAGCCTTGCATACCAAAATTTAAAAGAAAAAAGAGAAAATGTCCTCTCTCTTTGCCTGCACTGCTACAGCTGCTGCCCATGTGACTATGCTGTTTCTTTTGTAACACTCTTGGGGTCTTGCAACTGATGTAGCTTCCATGCTGGTCCTCTTTGGGTATCTTAGGGCTTTGCAGCCAAGCTAGATGTCGTGCTGTCTTCTTTGGTTGTTTTAGGGCTTTTCAACTAATTTAGGTGGTATGCTTGTCCTTTTTTGTGCATTTTTTAGTCTTCTAACCTACTTTGCTAATGTTAGCATTGCCTGTAGCTTAACATGTGCTACTTTGGGGTCATCCAGACATTGCTGTTGCCACTTTACCCCCTCTGCCTATGCCCTGGGGTCGTCCTGCAAAAGCTGGTACCATTTTACACCTCTGGAGGTACCTTGGTATTTTCCCTATCAGTTTTATGCTGCTTTGCCCTCTTCCGCTCTCCTGGGGTGTTTTTTTTTTTCACTTGTGTTATTACATCTGTTATGGATGCCTGCCATTAAGTTTCAGTCAGGTTAGATTTAATGGATGGCAAGCCATCAAAGCTGGCCTAACCATTAGGCCATATTTATAACTACTATAGAAAAATCCGTTTAATAACTAAACACGATAACTTAGAACTCTTTTTTCACATCCCCGTAAGGAATTTAGGTCTCAGCAGAATCTTAGAGCACATAAGCAAGGGTTAGAACCAATTAATAGTGCTTATCATCACATCAATGACCTAATTCCTTGCTCATTTTTTATCTTCTTAGAAAATGTATGTTACAAAAAACCTTCGCAGCTCAAAATTGTCTATTTGTCAATCTAAATTCTTATAAGAGCTGACGACAATCAGAATAATTAGAAAAAATTAGCCAAAGGGACTGGAACGTCACCAATTCCTCAGTTAATCTACTGCTTGCTGAACTTTAGACTTGTTCGCTGCCCAATAATGTATCCAAGGTTATAACACAAACCATCTTCAAAAGGCTAAAAAGCAAACACTTAGCTTGTCAGCAGCGACGAACCCAAAAAATGACGGAATGGCAGACGATTCCTCAGTCAATTCCAACGCCTGCGGCTGGCACCCTCAGCGTTTCACTTCAAAGGTTTCTTCAGGGAACCACATGTTTTGACTAAACAGAACAAACAATATGATGTTAAATTAACGTTCCTTGTTATGCCAGCAGATATAACAAACTGTTTAATATAGCTGATATCACCTTTAAAAATCATCATTAAAAATCATGCTGCCCACGTTTCCTTTAGTTGTCATGTCTCTACTTCTGAACTTTACTGACACACTTCGCAAAAAAACGCCGCGCATGCGGGTAACAATGCTAGGCGTCAGATTTAAAGAGCCGTAAAGACTGCTGATTGGAGGAGACCTACAATCCGTAGACCACCATGCTAAATCTTTGAAAAAATGAATCTTTGAAAAAGTGAATCTTTGAAAGAATGAACCATTATTTTTCATAAGCAGAGAGCTAAATTTAAAGCAACATTCAGTCCATGCGGTTGTACCGTATTCAGAGTGAAAATCCATCTCTGTTCCTTCAAGAGTAAGGTATCTTCAATGGTACGGCCTCGCATGCCCCTCTCCACTTGTTCTATGCAGAAACATCGAAAGCTGTTCAAATATATGGTTGTGATGTAAACAATGTTGTACTATAGGCGCTTCTAGCGCTTTACACTTTAGACGACTGTGATGTTCCCTCATCCCTTATTAAACAGATTTTTCTATAGTAGTTATAAATATTATACCGTTTACAAAGAATTTGGCTACTCCCCTGGGTGTTCGCTAACCATTAGGCCAGGCAAGACATTTGCCTGGGACAGTAGCTTCTCTGGGGGGGGGGGGGGGACCAAATAGTTACCACATTCAAAGCAAAACAATACATTCTGATCAACGCAGAGTCGTCATCAAATCTTTTTACCCGCAGGAAGAGCAGGCAAATACATATACACTGAAGGGTTGTCTAGGGTACCTACTACCTTGGGGCTTACTCCACAAGCCATAGTACTACAAAATGGCTTGCTCCATAGACTTGAATGGGGAAAATTGGGACTAAAGTGCAAATGATTAGCTGTATAAACACTAACCAAATCCTCCTCTCAAATGTATACTGGCAAACATGAACTTTGCTGACGTGCTGGAATGTATTTTCACTAGGTTTCTATGGAAGAGCAAAATCTCCTGAATATTGTTGTACAAATTACAGCCGAGTATAAATTTTCCTGATTTTAAGTTGTATCTTAGCATCTTTTGTTTACATCAGGGCTGCTACTGGTTCACTGGAATGGAAATTGAGGATCTGCCAATATAGCTTGATGTTATAGAGGATTTACTTAACCCATATACTCTAGCTCTGGTACCTGCTATGAGCTTGCCTCCAGCCATCAAAAATATTTTGGTGTTAGTAGCAACTTTAGTGGCATTTATGCATCTAGAGCTGTATGCAAACAGTGCTGGTTCCATTTCAAAACAAATTTCCACATGGAATAATACAATATTTAAAATTCCAAACGCTCTGATTGGTGAATCTGGCAAATGGTTGGCATCTGGAAAGTAGAACAATTAATAAACTAGGGTAAAATAAAAACCTTTGAGCTACAGCGAGAATATGACCTTCCTTATGTTGTGGAGTTTACTGTGTGTTACACATAAATATGAGGCAGTAGCTGCCTAGAAAAGGAATCTGTTATACAAACAGCATCTTTTTGAAAAAATTGCTGCCGGATAACAAAGTGCTGAGTTTCATTACACTCAGGACTATTGTGATGTGGATTAGCTGATTGGCTGATTGGTTTTTGTTGTTGTTGTTTTTGCTTTTTTTTTTATTTAAAAAAAAATGAAACAAAATTTAAAAACTCCAGAACATTCCTGTGCAATGAAGGAAACTATAGCATTGAGGATATACTACGACCAGCATTGAAAGAATGCAAAACAGACTGTGAAATGCTAACTGAGATAACAAGACAAATAAAATTGTCAACAAGACTGAACCTGGCAAGACTGGGGAACTAGAGGCCTAAATGGTTAATGAAATTTGATGTGGACAAGTACAAAGTGATGCAGGACTATTTTTACATGTTTCTATGGGACGTGGTCTTTGTAGTAAAGCATGTGAGGACAAACATGCTTGGAATTTTAGAAAGAATAAAGCTCCTAAATTAATCACTGTAGGTCAGATAGTCAGAAATTGTCTGTGTCTCTCCTGCATATCTTTATAAGCATCAGGAAACCTCCTCAGCTGTGAGCCATAGTAAAGTTTCTCTTGCTCTTCTAAAAAAATAAAAAAAAATAAACTTTCTTTCCAACCTAAAGGTTAATGGTTTGAGGCCAGTCTGGCCTATGATGAAACAGGGAAGAAAAATTACTTTCCTTCACAAGGAGAAGTGGACAGAGATTTAATAGAAGACATATGCACTACTGCCATGAAAGGACAATTGCTACTGATAGGGCATTTCAATATGCCGGATGTTGATTGGCACATCCCTGCTGTGATGTCATCTAGAAGTAAGGAGATGGTAGATTCTCTACATGAAAAACTATTCCGGCAGCTGGTCATAGAAGCCACATGTGAAGGGGCCATACTAGACCTGGTGCTTACCAATGGAGAAAATATTTCTGATGTTATAATGCAGATCATCTTGTATTCAAAGATTACCAGATGGTGTGGTTCGGTATTAAGACTAGGGCTGATAAAGTCCATTCAAAAGCGAGGGTCTTAGATTTTAGGAAACTCACTTTGACAAGATGGGACAATACCTCAAGGTGATAGAGTAAAGGTAAATGGAACACATTCTGAGGAGCAGGATGTTACCAGTGTTGTGTCACAGGGATCTGTTCTTGGTCTGATTCTTTTCAACATTTTTGTTAGTATTATTATGGAAGTGCTTTTTGGCTCTTTGCAGATGATTCCAAAATCTGCAATAGAGTAGACACCCAGAAAGGAGTACATAACATGAGGAGGGATCTAGCTAAGCTTGAAGAATGGTCGAGAATTTGGCAACTGAGATTTAACACTAAAAAATCCAGGGTCATGCATTTGTGCTGCAAGCAAGAATCCCAGGAAAAAGGTTTAGGCGTCATTGTGGATAACATGTTAAAACCCTCGGCCCAGTGTGCAGTGGCGGCCAAGAGAGCAAATAGAATGCTAGGTATCATAAGGAAAGGAATGGAAAATAAAACAAAGGAGATTATAATGCCTCTATATTGTTCCATGGTGAGACCAGACCTTGAATATTGTGTGCAATTCTGGTCGCAGTATCTTAAAAAGGATATAGCGTTATTAGAAAAGGTTCAGAGAACAGCCACCAAAATGGTAAAGGGGATGGAAGGATACCCCTATGAAGAAAGGCTAAAAAGGTTAGGGCTCTTCAACCTGGAAAAGAGATGGCTGAGGGGAGATTTTCCATTATCAGAATATAGAAAGACTAGGGGACATGCAATGAAGCTACAGGGTAAACTATTTAAGACTAATAAAAGAAAATATTTTTTCACCCAACGTGTAATCAAACTCTGGAATTTGTTACCGGAGGATGTAGTAAAGGCTGTTAGTGTAGCTGGGTTTAAAAAATGCTTGGACAAGTTCCTGGAGGAAAGGTCCATAAACCATTATTAAGAAGGGACCCAGGATATCAATGCTTGAACCAATATAAGCATTGTGGAACCTGTGTCTTTTGGGGAAACTGCTAGGTATGTATGACCTAGATTGGCCACTGTTGGAAACAGGATACTGGGCTTGATGGACCTTGGTCTGACCCAGTATGGCATATCTTATGTTCTTATGTTCCAAGGGAGTGGTACAATATAGGGGCTGAAGTACCTTTGTCCACGAAAGAAGAGTGGGACCTGGATGTGATTGTTTCTGATGATCCTAAAGTGTCTGAACAGAAAAGGTGACAGCAAAAGCCAGAAGGATGCTTGGTTGTATAGGGAGAGGAATGGCCACAGGAAAACATAGTCCCCTCTGTATAAATCTTTGGTGCGACCTCATTTGGAGTATTATGTGCAATTCTGGAGATCATACTTTCAAAAAGATACAAACAGGATTGAGTCTGTACATAGAATAGCTACCAAAATGATCAGTGGTCTTCATTTTAAACCATATGAGGACAGACTTAAAAATCTCAATATGTAGACGTTAGAGGAAAGGCAGGATAGATGAGATATGATAGAGACTTTTAAGTACCTCAGTGGCCATAAATGCACAGGAAGAGAGAGTCTTTCAATTGAAAGAAAGCTCTGTAATGAGGGGACAAGGATGAGGGTGAAAGGGAATAGACTTGGGAGTAATATGCGGAAATATTTCTTTACAGAAAGAGTGGTAGATGCGTGAAATAATCTCCTAGTGGAGGACAGTATCTGAACTCAAGAAGTGATGGGACAAACACAGAAGATCTCCAAAGGTATAAAGGGACTTTAGTAGTTGATATGGAAGGGCAGACTAGATAGGCCATATGGTTTTCTTCTGCTATCATGTTTCTATGTTTCTAAAGAAGGGTTTAACAGCTAATCTTTATCCTAACTCAAGGCAACTGACAGCACCAGGATCGAAAAAGTCACTAATTCAGCTGACACATCTAAAACTTCCATGTCAGCAGCTGGTAAAACAGTTTCCATTGAACTTGACTTTTATGCCTTCAGGAGAATAATACACTCTGGGAAATGGAAGAAAACTACCCTCTGGTACTTCTAAATTTTCCACTAAATATTGCTTTAAAAATTCCCATGGTGAAGTCATCTGGATACAAGCAAAATGTAAAACCTGCAGATTATAGTTACGGGCAACATTTTCAAGTCTCTCCATCATAGCTCTTAAGTTCACACAGTCCTTTATAAAAGCCCTCAGTATGGGCTGAATAGTATACAAATCAATCTCCAACTTCTCAACCCTAGTAGTGAGTGGAACAACAAACTCTCTTGCTGGTTAGACTCCTATTTTTGAACCTATTGAGACACAACAGTCACTTGAGGAAACAACTCCTTCCCTAAATTGGCAATAGCATACCAAATCTAATCTAATGTTACCTTGTTAAGACACTTAAGCAGGCCTTGTGGCAAAATCAATTCTGATGGCAGCAAAATTTCAAGGACCTGATCTTCAGACGTTATTTGAAAATGCATTGCTTCTTCCATAGACTGACGTTGCCCTTTCTCACCAGATGCTTCCGGTGCCTCTATTCAGGACCCATGAGCGGTGATCTCTGAACATTCACATTGCCCCCTCCCTGAGGGTTCAAGGGCCTATTTATTAGTATTGCATATTCACTCCATTAGTACACACTGTGATAGTGCAATTTAGTAAATCTAGCCATTTGTGTATCAGTTAAAAAGTCCTAAAGTGTGTTAAAAACTTTGAAATGAATTGAACAAAATGGCCAAAAGTAGGGAAGTAATCCCCAAAATTCTGAAAGTAAAGTGAATATTATTTTTTCCTATGTACCTTTCTATTGGATAATATAGGTGATATTAGTCAATGCAACAGATAATACATGGATCTGAGAACATGACAGCTAGATCCCTACAAGCAAATTAGACTCCATTCATTGTAGAAAATAGTAGCAAACAAATAATGTGCTAGCAACACTGGGCAACTAGTCATTGATACATTATGGATGATATTTTAGAAGCTCTATTCATGAGATGGATGTCTGAAAAAGGGAACTTAGATGTGTAAGGCATGGCTCATGTACCTGGAGCAATTTTAGAATCCTAGTATATAGCTGTCCCCAGCATGAGAACATCCCTGTAGCACAGTGGCACGATGGAGGCATTTCCAGGGAGGAGCAAGGGATATTTGTATTGCAGTATAGTTTGAGAATAGCACAAGCACATCTGGCCTTGGTTGCTGAAACATCCATGCCTATACCTGTTTCTGACCTTGAATAACGTGAAAAAAGTGCCTGATTCATGGATGTAACTCTTCCAGGGGCAGGCACATCATCTGCTTTCATGGTCACAAGTATTATTTCCTGCCTGAAGAACCCTGCATGTAAACACATATTCCACATGCTGCTGCACATCATAGGATGTGCAGATCTCATAGCATAGCCATCCCCCTTCTGAAATTCCCGAAATACTCCAACTAGCATGTCCAAGTACCCAGTTCTGAGACCGTGCAATTCGAGGATGTCCACATTTGTAAAATAGCCTCCACCCATTCGCATACCTGGCTTTTCCGTCAGTGCAGGGCCCATTTTCAGAACCAGTTACTGGGTCATCCATTTTCTGGAGTAGAGAGGTACCTCTTCACTGCTGCACTCTCCCAGATTTTTGAACGTTTTGCTCTAGACATTCTGGGATTCTTCCTAGACGTCCCTTTTAAAATTCCACTTTATATTATCAGCGTGGGATAACATCAGAGAATTCTTGTGTAAGAAAGTAAATGTTACCCGTTGTGAACTCATTCGTTCTCTTTGTATTGCTATTGTATATGATGGATGTGAGCTCTTCTTGACATGTTAGTATAGGATGGTATGAGTTACCTAAGAGGAAGTAGGATTAATTTGCTCATATTTATCTTTCATGAGCATTTATTCCCTATTAGTGTCATGGATATGATTGATAATTGTATAATGTGTCATAATTGTATTGAAAGCTTCTCATTTGTAAACACATTCATTTTGTAAGCGTCAATTTCTCATTGATTGCTTTGCAGGGATGCAATCAGAGTACCTCTGAAAATACAGAAAGGGTCATCGTTAGGGCTGATGTATGAGCTTCTGTTCCTGGCTGCAGTTCCTTCCTGTACGCCAACATCGGAGTGTGAGCACCTGATCTTTGCTTCCAACGCCATTATTTCAAATGTGCATGATGTTACCAGAGAATAAGTATATCAGAAAAGGGATAGGCTGATAACATATTGCAAATTTGAAAGCAGAGACCAGCCTAAAGCCATGAGTAAAGAGCTTGCCATGGCACTTTGGGAATATGCATCCTCTGTGATCTGCATTTTCTTATCACAGAGTGCAATTATGCTTTTTTTTCACCTAGCAGTTTCCTCCTGCTCTTGTATACTTACAGCTTAATCGAGCTGAGATCTGGTGCAATGAGTCTTCGTATGCAAGTATCTAGTATTTCTTCCTCTGTTCTATATCCTTCAGCCAAATGCCAGGGCCATGAACCTGGGCTTCTTCCAGAATCCTGCCATCCAATCATTAGATGCTGCCCTTAATGACCATGGTATGCTCCCACTGGGGACTATATGTGGTCTCTTCAGAGCATCGCTGCCCCCTCCCCCCCGGCCAGTATATGGAGCAGAAGAGCTGATGTAGGGGATTGAACTCTGGACCTTCTGCATGGTAGTGCAGAGCACTTGCAGCCTGAGTAATATTTTTAACATTTTTTTCCTGAAATAGAAAACATATAGTTTTGTTTTCTTTAGTGGTCCATCTATCAATGGCATTGGCATCACAAGCAGGGAATAGTGAACAGATGGATGAAGTCAGCCCACATGTGAACTGGCTGGAAATAGTGAGGGGAAAATGAGACTGGCCTCCTTCCCAGTTGACTCAATCCCATCACTAAGAGTGTAATTTTCTAAGAGTACATGTCTACCTTGGTGGTATTTTAGTCATTTACATGCTCATGTGGCCTCTTATAAGATACCAACCAGCGTAAAACATACGTACATGCACACAATGGTGTGTATTTTACTGGTGAGTGTGCACATGGGCAGAGCATGGAAGGAGTGTAGGTGGAGCACTCAGAAACATGTGTAGATTATAAAAGAACTATAATTTCTGCAAGTTCTTGAAAATTATAAGCGTAGTGTAAACGTCCGCACCAACCATGACGATGCTCATTAGGTCACTTACTCTAGTAATTTATAAATACACGTAGGTGTCTATAAAAGAGGCTTAGCTGATCCCTTATAAAATTACCCCCTATGTGTTGGACTTGGAGCAACTATGGAAAAAACTCCCCTGTGGCCACTGGAGCCAGGTTGATGGGAGCTGTGTGATTATAGGTAGGCTGGAGAGAGAGAGGGGAAAAGATGAGGAGGAAGCAGCTAGAGGGATAGAAGCTGAGTGAGAAGCTTGAAGGGGGAAAAATACAACTGGGGAGGGGAAGCAGTGGAGTGGAAAAAAAACCCAGGTGATGTAATGTGAAAGGAGAACAACAGAGGGAAGACATGAGAGAGGGAAATAATCTTCAGGGTTGGAGAACATAAAACATGCTCTTATATGTTATCTTCAGAATCTACCCTTTTTTATATGGTTTTCTACTACCAATTTTGGATCAATCAAGCACTATCTGTTAACCTTTTAGAACAAAAGACAATAGGTTGACTTATGCCAGCAGATTTTATAACACTGTATGCGTTGTGATGCATTGTATAATGCAAAGGAAGAACTTAGTGGGCAGTTTAGGATGGTTAAAATATGGCCTTAAATATCTAGGTTCCAAAGTTGGTTATGTAACAAATTTATAACAGTGGCACTTTGGGGATAATTTTCTAACAAATACCAAGGATAAGTGGCAGGAAGGCACCTATTTTATAAAAACACCTAAGACGCCTATGTGACTTTATGAAATACTAGTGTAAAACCTGCCAAAATCGCTCCTAGATTGACGAGGTGGACATTATACCTGCTTGAGAGCAAGTGGAAATGTCAGTGTATACTTTACGCACATGTATGTGTATTTTACCAAGTATTTCCGTAAATAATGACTCTGCCCATTATTCCACCCCGTGAATACCTACTGTGCAAGTACACGTTGGCTTATACCATGTATACTTTTAGGCATGACCTAATTTTATTAGAGCCAACTTATTCATATAAAATACTGTTTTACACATTTAAATGCTTTATAAAACTACCTTCTTTGAGGGTAATTTTATGACAGGGTGCCATAGGTAGACACTATGGGCCCGATTCTGACAGGTGAATAGCGTTGATTGACGTCCTGATTTAACGTCCAGCCCCACTATTCACCAGGACCATATGCTGCCTCAAGTGCTCCCCACAGGCGCAGAGTCACTATATGGGGCGCGCTGGAAGGGGCCGGGAGAGGGCAGAGTAGGGGTGGGCCGCGGCACCCGGATATAGAGGGCTGATTCAGGTCATGGCCCTGTACATCCACCGGCGGCAGGGGATATGTGGAGTTCATACCACCTCAGAGGTGGTATAAGCCTCAGGTGCAACAGCGAGCCGGCCATGCAGCCCCACCACACAGTCAGTGGAGAGGCAGGTAAGTTCCCTGCCGCCCGATCCCGGCCCCAGTTGCCTGTCTATAAAGTGGCAATGACAGTCGTGCATTGATTTAAAATATTCTTTGAGAATTAAATAAACATTTTAATGTTAAAATGCAAATAGAAATGCCACTTTGGAAAATCTCCACCTAAAATGTGAAGCCCTAGGCAGTTACTTGTTTTGTCACACCCTAAAGCTATCACTGCTACTGGGGTTAGTAAATACTGGACAGGGCAAAGAAAAACAACTGCCATAGGTGAGGAATAATGTGTCGTTTGTGCAAAAGAAGGAAGTGGATTGAGGGTTCCTAACATAGTAGTTTACGATGAAATATCATGTCCTCATAGATTAGTAAGGATTACCTAGCGTAAAGCGGTAGGCCCAAGCTAAGCAGTGGGTATTGGGGGGGGGGGGTAAGGTGGTTAACATGGTTATGAGGGGTGAAGAAAGATCGGGAGGGGAGAAACCCATATGTAGTTAACTTAAACTGGGATAAAGTATGGGGGAAGTTGTTAGGAAGTAAAAAGTGCCTACAGTTTATTCTCTTCAGACATAGTCTTGACTTTTCTGCAGGTTGGGTGAGTGGTAGTTTTGTTAGTTGGGAGCGATCGGGGCTGGTTACTGTGGGGCATTTTAGAACTAAAGAGGGTCTCTCTAGGAGTTTTAGTCAGATTCAGGCACTGTAGAGGTTACTAACTATACATTATTTGCAGAGGCCTGCTATAGTGGAGAACTTGCAGAAAGATCCCAGTTTTTTGGAAAAAAATTATAACTCCTGTATTTAAACTTCAGGACTGTTATCTAAATTCTACCAAGCCCTCAACCTGAGTTTGAGCACCCTTCCTGGGTATCTTCATGAAGTTGGAGTGAATTGGAAGGAAGCCTTGTGGTGGAATGGTTTTGAAGTTACATTGAAATTATCAGTATCAGCAGGTCTCCTGAAAAATGCCTATAAAATAATGTATAGGGCATGTCTGACATTTTTTTAAATTAAGTAAGTTGTGTTTCAGGTATAGTCCCTTATGTTGGAAGGGGTGTGAGTGTTTGGGGACCTTTAATTGCATGTAGTGGGAATGTTGGAAGATGTGTAAGCTTTGGGCATGAATCAAGGGTCGGTTTATAAAAAAAAATGACTGGATCAGACTTAGTAAGGGATTCCAGGTACTATTTGCAGAATGTTGCCGGATAATACTTGTATGGTCATAAATCTGTCTAAATTTGAGAGGATTTATTTATTATTAGTATTTGCAGTAGCTCACTCCTTTCCAGTGGTAGTAGTTCAAGGTGAATTACAGTAGGTTTTCCCTGTCCCCGGAAGGCTTATAATCTAAGTTTGCACCTGAGGCAATGGAAGATTAAGAGATTTTCCCAAAGCCACAAGGAGTACCAGTGGGATTTGAATCCTGTGCTTTCTGTTCCTAGACTGCTCTAACCACTAGGCTGCTCCTCCACTCCAGAACATGTAATGTTGTTGCTTGGCTAGAAGTAGTAGCAACTTGAAGATGTTCTGCATTACCCTGAGTAGCGAGGGTGATCCAAAGGATGGAGTTTGTTTGCAAGATGTGTGAAATAACTGCTTATAGAAACCTCATTTGGACTCATTTAACAGGATTTTGCTACTTTTTTGAGAATGGAGGCAATCATCATCTACACAAACTTTCAAATGTTTGCGTGGCTGTCATGATTTCTAAGTGCCGGTGTGGAGTTTGGCACTATTTTTTGTAATTTAGAGCAGAATCCTGCTGGGACCTTTGGACTGGTAGTTAAGTGAGAAGGCCGGGGTTTTGAAGGGGATGGAGGGAAGGGGATGGGCATGGCAAAGATAATAAATTATGTGAAAAGCTATGCTATAAGCAACAGTATACTGTTCTTGCTGTTGTGTACCCTTTTTGAGACTCTACTTGCCTTTAAAAAGTAGGCTTAAGTTAGGTATTTTACAACAACCTTTAACTAGATGTCCGCTTACAAAATTACCCTTAAGAGTGTTTTAGCATTGTGAAAACTCACCTCTTCGCTGCTGCCTTTGGATCTTGACTCACCTGATCTCCTTTTCTTTCCCCTAGTTGTTATCCCTGCCTACACCTCCTGTGTTTTGTCTTGACTAGATTTTAAGCTCTGATGAGCAGGGACTGTCTCTTACATGTCTGTACAGCGCTGCGTATGACTGGTAGCGCTATACAAATGCTCAGTAGTGGTAGTAGATTTTGGTACATTCTGCAAGGGGGCATACCTTTCCCTTCAGACCTTCTGAAATATTGCCATAGGCATGCGGTGACATTTACAGTAGAGATTCAATTAATGTGCTAAATATTAGCACAATGTATAACCTTAACCAAAGTTAATGTACTCCCTGGTTTTGAGCTGAACTGATAGTACAGCTTCCTGAAACAACAATGAAAATGTCCTTAATACTTGAAACTAAACTAGTTAACAATGTCACATCTTGCTCTCTAAGGGTCGTTTGCGGTATGCCAACTGATAGTCATCCAACAGACAGTAGTTCAGTTTCCCTAAATGCCTGCCTGGTTTCCCCTTGATGGCTTAAAATTAGCCCATGGGTGCATGGACCTGCCATGTAATTGCCTTGTGTTTCACATACACAACCTGGGATTCCAGCTCATTATCCACAAGTACAAAAATCAGTTCAGGAGTATGACCCATGCTCATGTGAATATTGTAGAAAGTAAAGTCTTTCATCTGTGGAAATCATTGAAGAACTTGAAAAACCTCTTTATCTGCATCCTATCCATCCTCCCAAACTTCCCGCCCCTCCCCTCTCACAATACAGCTAAGTGCTTAAAGAACATCAAAATTCCCTCCCAATATTTGCATGCTTTCCCATATGATCCCAATTTGTTCCCCTAAATCCACAAAAGGTTTCCCTGGCAACCTTTGGTGCATAGATATCAAGTTCCATCCACCATAAATTGCACACTCAAAAACCTCCTCCCAGCCCCTTAAGTGCCTTCTTGGTTCCCTCACAACCTCTGGTCTGACCGTCTGACTGTCAGTATATTATAAAAGGTTTGCTTATTGTGCTTCCTTTTCATTATCAGTTATTCCAATACTCTTCTTTTGTCCTGTACTATCCAACTCCGCTTAAACGGTAGGGATATTTTTGTTAGGGTACCAAACAAATGTGTACATACGTAGATAAAAAGCAGGCTAATATTTAGCCTGCTATGGTTGACATTTGGTTTTTTGTTTTGTTTTTTAATTTAGCTATTTAGCGCTAGTATGTGGTTAGTGACTGGCGCTGTATATCTGCATCCAGTACTGGCTGCCAGGCACTATCCAGATAACAGCATTTTTCATCCTGCTATTCAAGCAGCTATCTGTCTAGCACTTAGGATGGCTTTTTTGCCGCCCTACATTATGGGGATGGTTATCCAGCATCAGCACAGAAAAGTCTTGCTATCTGGATATGTTCCTGTTCTGCCTCCAGCTCCACTCCCAGGATGTCCTAAGACAATATGCCTCGTTTGCTTAATTCGACCATAAGCAGTTTGAATTATATTGGGTTTCACAACTTGTTTCAGACCTTAGCCTTGTGAACCTAAGATTATAATTCTGAATCACACTAAAACCTTTTTATTCAATTAGCTTTTGAAACCTTTTTTTTTTTTGTTTATTTCCAAACTTTGTTGTCAGATGTGTATAAATACACTGCTGTATTTGTGAGTTCATCGTGGTCAAGAGTTAGGCTCACAATTTTCTGCAGCAGATTATGAGTAGATTCTGCATTAGGGATAGATTCTCCAGCAGATTTGTCAACATTCTGAAATAATTTTGTGACAGATTTTCACATTTTATAACTGTAATCATATGGCATCCAAGATACAGTTCTCAAATGCTTCCAGTCCTACCTCTCCAACAGACTTCAGCAGATAAAACTGAGAACAAACATCTCTGAACCATAATGACAGACACAAGGAGTGAACATAAGAACATAAGGTATACCATACTGGGTCAGACCAAGGTCCATCAAGCCCAGTATCCTGTTTCCAACAGTGAACAATCTAGGTCATAAGTACCTAGCAGTTTCCCCAAAAGACACAGGTTCCTCAATGCTTGTATTGGGTCAAGCAGTGCCCCAAGGATCTCTGCTATCCACATCCCTCTTCAATCGATATCTGCAACCCTTCTGTTAGATTATCAAAGAACACAATGCCAACTTCCACATATATGCCAATGACATTGTTGTACTGCCCACTCCACACAAAACAGTTCTCTTATTCACAAATACAGGAATACTTTACAGATGATTCCCGTTGGCTTACCGCAATTAACCTATCAATCAACTTCAAGAAAACTGAAGCTATCTTTATTACAAAGGACTCCTCCTTCACCCCCCTGACATCAATAACACTAAACAATATTCAGCTAAATGTTCAACCGGAGATAAAATATCTTGGGATCATCATTGACAAGCACCTATCCTTCAAGACACAAGTAACAACAACAGCAAAATAGATATATTTCAAAACCAAAACACTGCAATGCCTCCGTCCCTTCCTCGAACCTGCAGACTTCCGATCAGCTCTTTAAGCCATCACTCTTCCACATGCAGACTACTGCAACATAATCTACCAGGGCCTACCATAAAAAAACCTCCTCTCATTGCAGACTACCTTGCACACAGTCACATGCACAATCCAGGGTGTAACTAAATGGGACCACATCACCGCAAACCTCAAACAGCTCCACTGGTTGCCACTCCCTAGCAGAATTAAATATAAATCCCTACTCCTAACACATAAAGCATTACATTATCACACAGCCACCCACCTTCAATCTCTCTTATAAACAAACCATGAAGATCCTTCACAATCAGTAAGCTCACCATCCCACTTGTCACAGACATTTGACTTCTTTACTCCATTCCTTTGGAATGCTTTCTTGGACACTATGAAATATCGTCAACCTCTCCTCCTTCTGTAAACACCTGAAAACCCTCCTATTCTGTCAACACTACAGTCCCACCATCTAACCCCCTGCATAGCTCATAACAAACAAGACCATAACCATTATGTGTCTAGAGTTGTAATATAGCACCTGTAAATAGTTCATTGTTTATACATAATTTATTATTATATGTTGTCAGATGGCCGCCTGGGTGAGAATGTTCACAGTCTTGGCAAGTGCATACCTCTATATGATTTGCAAGGATTTGTGGGTAATGTAGTCCATTCATTCCAGACACAGCCGTGACCAATAATTAATTATACTTGCTCAAGGGTAAAGCAAATAAGATTTTTATTTATGAGGGGTTCTCCCAACACAGATAATGCTTGGTAGCACAGAACTCAGGATTCTTGCTTGCAGTTTTAAAGTTAGGAAAATAAAATCAGGAAAAAAACAACATCTGAACTTGTCAGGTAATTAAAGCAAAGGATTAAAGACCTGGTTGGCAACAAACTGGTCTTTCTTGTAGGCTTTAGCAAATAATGTCTTAGCAATGCAGTAAGCAACCAAATAAACCCACAAAGTAGGAAAAAAATGTTCTTTTCTTCAGGTTAACTTCTTATATCTTTACATATAAATTCAGAAGTGATTCCCTTCAGAGCACACAAGCAATTAGGTAAGCTCAATTGCTAGCAATCACCCAGCTGAAACCCCTTAGCTGGCTTGCTTTCACTATGTAGCTCAAAAATCTTACTCAGAAGGTTTTCTGAGTAGATTAAAGAACAAGTTGGTATTTCTTTGTGAGGGTTGTTGCACTTTGTAACAGAAAACTACCATTTGAGATTAGACAGAGAGCAGTCCATATATTCACATTCTGGTTCTAAGACCTCTCCCCTTTCTTCAATAATCATAGGTTCAATATCTTGGCTTGGCACAAAGGAATTTCTCAATGGAGCACTATCAGGAGAATAATCATTTCCCTGCTTCCTTTCAAAGTTATAGCTAGGGCATAGATCAGTGTTCATACCTGAGCTTCCATTGCTGTTAGAGTTCCCCTTTAAATAGCCTGGCCAATATGTAGTCCAGTTTCTGTGTCCAGCCTTCCAGTCTAGATCAGGGGTCTCAAACTCAAATTGCTTTGAGGGCCAAATGAGGACTTGTAGAGTAACCCGGGGGCCGCACAAGACGCAGGCCTCATTTGCATAAGGGCATCATTTGCATAAGGGCATCATTTGCATAAATATTTGCATAATGTTACCATACACTAACTTTTAGTAAACATGCCTCTTAATGAGTGTATGGATAAAGAAAGACTAAAAGATTTCTACATTACTATAAACCAGTGCCAACCGCCAGGCACATTAGGAACTACTAGAAACACTGCCCATTTAGAACCCATAGCAAACCTGCCGTGTCCTAACAGCACTACCAGGACTCACAAAGCACCATACCCTAACTATCAAAAGGCAACACTGCAAATATTAAATCAACACATTTCAGAGAATAACAATACATGACCTACTCGGGAAAGAGAACAAGTGGCAATGTCAAATAGGAATTACATAAACAGAATACCTCAGCTCAGTTACACATGCAGAACATACACCATCACCAAACAAGGAATCACAATTTAGAAACAGGAAGACAATTAAACTGGGAACCCCAAAAGCCAAACTTAGAATGTACAACACTGTAGAAATAAAACTATACATTGATTTCCTCTTGTATTAAATAAAGTGCAGACGTTAAAGATGCACATTTCCAAGAGCTGACATATTTCAGTTAATAAATTCAAAATAAAGAGATATTTTTCTACCTTTTGTGCATTTTTTTTCAGTTGCAATTGTTCCATTCACTTTCTTCTGGTTTCTTTGTGTCTTCTGCTAACTCTCCATCGTCTGCTGTCCATTTGTCCTTTCTTCTTTCCTAGTTTTTTTCCATTCTCTCTACATCTGCTTTAACATACTAATCATTCTCCTTTTGCTCTTTCCTCATTCCTATTTCATCCACTCAAATTTTACCCCTCCATCCTCAATCCCCACTTACTCTCCCAATACCCGGTCAATTGTAGATTTTTCTTCCCTCCCACACAAAATATATTTCCCCTCTCCATTTCACTCTCCCAGCCCCATCCCATTCTAATCGTCCCCAACATCAACTCCCTTCTAGCTCCTGCCCAACCCAGCATCCGTTCCCTTCTAGTCCCCGCATCATCAGCCCATTTCCAGTCCTAGCTCCCTCCCCTCACAGCCCATTTCCTTTCCAAGCCCCTCTCCCCATCAGCCCATTTCCATTCCAAGCCCCCTTCCACTCAGCCCATTACCATTCCAAGACCCTGTCCCCATCAGCTATTTGCAGTTCAAGCTCCCCCTTCTACTCGGCCCATTTCCAGTCATAGCACCCCCCCCAGTCCATTACCAGTTCTAGCCCCCCCCCTAGCCCATTATCGGTCCTAAGCCCCCCAACAGCCCACTTCCAGGCCTAACCCTTCCATCGCCCCATCTTCATTCTTAGCCCCCCCATAACCCCATTTTCAGTCTTAGGCCCCCAGTCAGACCACCTCCAGTCCTAACCCCCATCTGTCCATTACCAGTCCTAACCCCCATCACCCCATTTTCAGTACTACCCCCCCCCCAGCCCACATCAAGTCCTGCTCCCCCCCTACATCAAGTCCTGCTCCCCCCCATCAAGTCCTGCTCCCCCCCTACATCAAGTCCTGCTCCCCCCCCCACATCAAGTCCTGCTCCCCCCCATCAAGTCCTGCTCCCCCCCCACATCAAGTCCTGCTCCCCCCACATCAAGTCCTGCTCCCCCCCCAGCCACACATCAAGTCCTGCTCCCCTCCCCATCAAGTCCTGCTACCCCCCCATCAAGTCCTGCTCCCTCCCCCCCCCCCCGGGAAAATTAAACTTTAAAAAAAACCCGGCTTCTGCTGCTGCTGCCGCCGCTGCCGTGGCCGGCAATAGCAGCAATATCGCAAGTCCCGCGGGCTCCCCCCCCACCCGGCAGATCCCTTCCTGCTTGCCTGCCAGTTCTCCGCTTTGGCTTTCAGAGCCGCGAAGGGAGAGCTTCTCCCTCGTGACTCTGTTAAGCCCGCTGGGGCAGATGGGAAATTTCTCATCTGCCCCGGCGAGCTTAACAGAGTCGCGAGGGAGAAGTTCTCCCTTCGCGGCTCTGAAAGCCGAAGCGGAGAACTGGCAGCATTGGCAGGCAAGCAGGAAGGGATCTGCCGGGTGGGGGGGAGCCCGCGGGACTTGCGATATTGCTGCTATTGCCGGCCACGGCAGCGGCGGCAGCAGCAGCAGAAGCCGTTTTTTTTTTTTCCCCCCAATGCTTCGCGGGCCGCACAAGGGTCTCTCGCGGGCCGCATGCGGCCCACGGGCCGCGTGTTTGAGACCCCTGGTCTAGATCCCTGGACACTGGATCTCTCTTCACATACCTTCTGGCATGGGTCTTAGGGTCCCTTCCACGTGCAGCTGTTTCCCTCACAGGTGCCGTCAGGAGATTCCTGCCTCTGCAATACCACTCCTCTGGTCTCCCCCAGTCCAATGGTGTATGCTGGCCTCTTGTCTGTCTCCCAGTATACGTACTGTGCTGGACTCCTGTAGACTTCCCAGAGGCTTTTCTCTTCCTTCTTTTAAAGGGCTTCTTGCTCTCTCTGTCCGTCCGTTCTGACCTCTGCTTCTGATGAGAATGAAGATCAGGATCTCCAAGCTGATCAAGATACCAAGGATCATGATGATTCTCTGTAGAATACTCTCTACCTTTATTCTGCCTTGATGAGTGCTCCACCTTAGCACAGCGCAGCTGTGCTGAATCAAGCCCTGCCCTTTGCAATGAGTGCTTGGGGATTACCTCATAGCCCTCTTGATTGGACACACGTTTTCTCACTTCAGCTCCTCTAAAGGCTGTTGGAAACCTGGTGCATTCTGGAACTGGTAGTCTTTTATGGCAAAATTCTGTTTTCTCATTTCTACCAGCACTGACAGGTTGCTTGTTCAGAGACACTTCACCTTTTCTATAGCTCCTTCCTGAGCTATGATAAGCTTCCTTATCACAATGTTCATTCTAACATGTTTTGTTCATTGCAAACGGCTTTGACCCAGCAAAAAGCGATATATAAGCCTAGCTAAATAAATAAATACAACATTTGATATGCAAGCAAAATTAAAGAGCCTGATATTCAGCACCGGCAGCTAACTGTCGGTGCTGAATATTAAACGTGGATATTTCATAACCGGCCCTTGCATTGAATATCTGGGTAGACACATAGGCTGATCAGTAACTGGGCAATGGTGATATTTAGCCGCTGCCTGATTAGCGACATATGGCGAAAGTTAGGCCAAGATTACCCGCATCTGACTTTCATCGCATATCGCTAATCAGGCAGTGGCTCAGTATCGACACTGCACAGTTACTGATCGTCACCGCCTCTGCTCTGCCCTACACACACCCAGGTGCTAAGCGGTGAGCATTGAGGTGTGTAGAGCCGGCAGTTGCAGCTATTCAGTGGCACTCACCATGTTAGTGCTGCTGAATATCCCGTTCGCTGCAATTAATGCAGTTAGCAGCTCTGTTTACTGCATTAATCGCTTGGAATATTGGGCCCAACGTTTTAAATTGGAATCTTTCATGGGGTAATTTCTCCAAATGGGCTAATTTTACACATAGCATGACAATAATGAACCTCGCTCCTAAGACAGGATATGTGGAGTATGATCTCAGTCTCTCAAATTTAGTGCTAACGCTCGGCATAGTACTTGCACCATGTCAAAGAGCACCTCCACCTGGAGTTCATAAGATGTAACATGCATGGTAATTTATGAAAGTGAATGCACCATAGGGCGAATGTGCTGCTGTTGTAGTTAAGTGCAGTCGACTCATGGAGATCCTGTGGATAGTTGTCCTAAACGATGCTCAATCTCGAGTCAGGAGGCTCATTGTTGGCAGAGTAGCACCCAACGCTGCTATTATATCAATGTATCTCATTGCTGGCCTTCCTCTTTTGCACTGACCTTCAACCTTGCCAAGCACGATGTCTTTCTCTAATCATCTTTCTTTTAGCATAATGAGCCCAATTTTGGCAGCGGACACATCTAAGCCAAAAACCTGCCCCCTTTGAACCTAATTCTGCATCCGCGGGATCGGAATCAGGGAGATAGTTGTGCTTGACAGGCACATGCAGGTGCTATCCAGACCGCCCCTTGCATCGGACACAGGTAGCCGGTCTGGTTGTCCCCGTGCCCACTGTATTCTGAAATCTTATATATGCCTTATGCTGCCTGTCTCAATGTGGTCTTCCCTCCTCTGGTAAAACATACATCTCCTAAACTGATGCTGACACTGACAGTATTATAGCTATGCAAACAAGACATGGATACTGCTGAAATAGGTATGTGCATGCAAAGGAGACTAGGTACACTTGCCTGTTGGATGCTCAGAACAGTACAATGTCATCCAAGTGCACCAAGGCTACTGTTACAGCAAGTGGAATGTGAGATGTTTTTCCTGACTGCAAAACACACATGGCATTTTCAGAACACCTTAGGTATTCCTGCGGTGTATATTGCTGTCAATAGTATTTGCAATGCCAAGTATGGGCCAGAAAAGATCAGAATGGGTCCCTACAGCTACATGTCAATACATATCCTTGTCAATAACAGGGACCCATTGGGATGAGAACATGCAACAGTGAAAACATGAACATTACAGGCCCATATGCACCATAAACTCTCCTTCCAGATGAGCACAATGTTAGAGACTGCTGATGGTGCATTTAGATATGTATTCATGCTGTGTGCACTGCAGCATGCCCCCACTCTGAGGGTTCTCCACCATAACGAGGGACATGCCCTGCTATGTTGCTGCAGAGCAGCTTGTCAGGATATACTGCCCATTCACACTGGCACCTGGTGATGCTGTAGTCAGTCCCACGGTTCAGATACTGTCCAGGCATACATGTCCCCCCAGATTTGTGGAGCAATAGACCAGGGCCTCTCCTGCAGCCTCATACATCCAATACATGCACGCGCACACACACACACACACACACACTCTTGCTTGCAGTCACCGATAACATACCTCTGTCACGACCATGCCCTGCACCTTTACACAACTGCTGCTGCTGCTGCATATTTGATGGCATCTCAGGACTACAGATCTGATCTGCATTTCCCAGCCAAACACATACCATCCTTACAGCTAGGTTCCCATTTATCCAAGGACTTTGTTGGGGAGGCCTTGCATAGGACCTTTGGCACATACAGCACATGCCAGCATAATGACTATCGCAGTGCTGTACATTTCTGTCAGGGTGTTTCTTACTGCTACTTTACTTTACAAACATCCCTCACCTGTGCATTCTAGTTATTACCACTGCATCTTCTGCTCCCCCAGACAACAGACACACCAGATCAATACAGACTTGTCATAGCCATTTATCTCTCTGGGACGCTGTGGAGTTCAGGGCAGGATTTTTTCTAAGTACAGTTCTTATTCCACATTTAAGCAGGTATAACGTGTATGTATGGGTGACAAGCCGGGGACATACATGAGCCTTTCCTGAATATGCAGTGTAGGTCTCCCCACATGACCATGTGCCCGTTCCACCCCTCCCGCCCATGTTCTGAGATACCCGTTTTAGTGATGTGTACATGCAGGGCTGCCTGGTTTCAGACTACAGGTCTAGACATTTTTGACTGTACAATGTCAATCCCGCATATACACAGGACTTATTTGTGCTTCAGAATGACCTCCAATGTGTCCAAAGTGTGAAAATCAAAGTCTTGTCATATCAGCTTCTAAGGAAAACTTAGATTTGACCTCCTCTAGTACCAAGTGATTTGTTCTTCACATGATGTGTCCAAAGTATGAAAGTCAAAATCTTATCACTATGAGGGTCATTCCATAACATGAATATGGGGTTGGTATGTGTGGCAAGGATGATTATGTGCCAAAAATGTCCCCAAACATATTCTGAAACACTGCTATTATGCATGTACACGGCGCTAGCACGAAGATCTCAGAACGTGCCCAGAAGGGGTAGAATGGGGGTGGCGTTAGCAACAGAGACATATAAAGTGTATTCAGGAAAGGCCTGTGCATGTTTTAAGTGTTTCCCGGAAACATCCATGTTGTTCCTGCTGAAATATGGAATAAGGCCAAGACTTAGAAAATATTCTGCTGTGTTCTGCAATTCATCCCATATTGAAAAATGGTTGTGACAAGTATGTGCTGAATTGGTGTGACTGATGTGCCAACATCCTCCAGATTGTGCCATGAGTCCTATATCCTTTGCCAGTCCAGAATCTATGCAAGCTGCGAGAATGGTGACATATCTGGAGGCTGGCTACCTGGGTATGATGGCACAAGAATTTCCCCTCCCATGCCCACACAGGCCTGACTAGGGGAGCAGTGCCACAAAATAGACTGTGGGAAGGCAGACAGGGTTGCCCAACAGATAGCAGATGTATACAGACCAATGTGCACCATGATGTGACAGGTGTAGATGCTGTGAGAAATGCCAATACCGAGATGTGTGGGAATCGGATGCCATAGCCAGAAGGCCCTACTACTACTACCACTACTACTAAGACTGATCATTTGTATAGCACTACAAGGTGTACACAGTTCTGCACAGACACACGTAAAATATGGTCCCTGCTTGACAGAGCTTACATTTTAGTCAAGACAGACAACACAGCAGCTGTGGACAGGATACATTTAGGGAGAATAGTAAGGAAACACAAGGGAGATTAGGCAGATCAAATTCACAAGCAGCAACGAAGAGGTGAGCATTCAGCCTGGATTTGGGAAGGGCCAGAGAAGAAGTCTGATGTACAGACTCATTTAGTTTATTCTAGGCATAGGGATCAGCAAGGTGAGAGGAGTTCAATCTGGATTTGGCAGTAGAAGAGAAGGGCACAGATAGATGCAATCTAATAGAAGAGCAGAGTTCCCAAGGGTGTAGGGAGATTTCATAGGGGAAAGGTAGCTCGGAGATGCAGAATGAGTGCACTTATAGGCTATAGGCAGAAAAAGGGCATACATGTTGTTGATCAGCAATATTATGCATCCTTTAGGGAACTGCAATGTTAGTTTAGGGTTTGGTACACTTGATAACAGTCCATCCTTAGCAGTTTAAAGTGCGTTTATAGAGATGACTAAGCCAGGAATCGCTGTAGCTGGTTCCTAATGCCAAGTACCATTTGATGCAAGTGATATCCTGACGTACATGTTCATATTTACATTCTCTTATAACATATTAGGGTGCACTGGGATTACCTAGCACTTTTTGGGGCCTGTAGAGGACTAGCATGTGGTCTAGGATGCAGCAGTCATTTCTCATTGGTATTCATATCTAGTTTGCATCGGCAAGTTGCTGTCAATGTGAAGAGCATCTTAAGTGATGCATGTTTTTCCTGAGGGGCGTGACATCCGTGGGCACATCACAGAGACCAGCAGGATCCAAAACGTGTAACTTTTCAGAATATGATGGGTGCAGTGCATACAAAACGTTTACCCGTGTCTGATAATATTGACGGGGGACATAATATCGCATGGTCTGTTCCTTCACTTATGCACGGGCCGCTCGCCAGCTGCATGCTCAGACCAGTTGAATAGCTCTTTGCCTATGCCACGTCAAACAGGTCTACCTCCCCGTTTCCGGACCCATGAACACATCTAGACCTGCAGATGTGGAACTAGGTTCAAACGGGACCCATTTTTTATTTAGACATGTCCATGGGCCGGACGTGCATGTTATGGAATCGGGCTGTATGTAAACTGTTCTGATACTGAAAGTTGTAGGGCAGTATAGCAAGTTTTGAATAAACAAACACACTTCTAAGAAAGCTTAGGTTTGATCTCCTCCAGTACCAGTTGATTTGTTGTTAAGGCAGCCATGCTATATGCAGTATTCTTTGTCAGCAGTGTGCTAACATTGGATTTTAACATGTGTTCATGAGGTATTTATCAGGTATATTTATAGCCATTTAATAAGATGCAAATGAGGTGTGCATTATGGCAAAGAGTGTAATAATACATGAACATGTGCAGATGGTATTGCAAACACTTAATTGTACCGTCAAAAAATATAGCTAATCTATTTGAGTGGATGCATCTATAATGCATATTGCGCTTTTTAACTTTCATACTTTTTCACTGAACTAACAGGTAGCAAGCTATTTTGAATTCTTTTGCATCTCATTACCCCAGATTCTCCTTAATTCTGTATTAACACTATTGGAAACTAGTTTACATATGTTAACGTCTTGTGACTCATGTGATTTAATGCTTGCCAATACTATTAATGCACATGAATTTATTGGCCCTGTTCTGTTTAAGGACTATTTAAACTATAGTGAAATAATATAGAGGATGGTATTCAAAAACACTTATCCAGTTTGCCATAGCTGCTAAGTAGATAAATGCCAGCCAGTGAGATATTCAGCAGCACTAGACATATAGTGCTGCTGGCTATTTTTTTCTGACCACTTCAGCACTATCTGGATAGAGCGAGGAGTTCATGAGTGAGACTTGGGCAGAGTTCTGGGTTATTCAGTTAGTGGCAATATTCAGTCTGCTAACCAAATAACTATCTGGAAAAAGGGAGGACCTTTATCTGGTTAATTATCCGGATAACGCCTGCAGTTATCGCTGACTCCAGATATTTGGGGTTGGCTATTATCTCAATACCAGCACTCGGTATCCAGGTTTTATTTAACCATGATGGCTAGCATAAAAACAAAAGTACTGACCGCCACAATTAAATACTGACATCGTAGATCTACATAAGAACTATTTAACAAGTAAAGACCTGCAGTAAGTTTCAAATTCTAACTATGAAAGTTTTTTTTTCATATTTCCCTTGAGTTTTAAAAAGATTTTTCCACATGTAAAGTGTGTTTCAGATATGAAGAAGGCCTTTTATTAAATTGTGTGGCTGTGAAAGCATAAAAAGTATGTGCACCAAAAGATAGTATGTGCTGCTGTATTGCCAGGGGCTTAGCCTGGGCGCCATTGTGGTGGAGTTGTGATATGTGCATTATTTTATACAATGCATGAGTATACAAAGAGAACATATCTCAAATTAACATTTTTTCTGAGCAGGTGTCAATTCTGTTGGGGATGGTTCTTGGTGCCTGTCTCAGAAAGGTTGTTGCCTTTATAAAATAGGCTTAAAATAGATGCATTTTAGTACTTTTCACATAATCCTCATATTATAAATTTATCCACACCCCTCTCACAAGGTAGATATACTAAAGTGAATGCTCTGGATCATAGGGTACTCCTTCATCCACTGAGCAGCTGACAAGGCACCTACATGACCACTAAGTCCACATCTAGGATTTGATAAACATGGCATACATATTCTCTGGCTCAGGAGATCTAGCATGAAGTGGCCACACTTCCATCCTTTCCTATAAAATCATCTCAATACCAGCGCACAGCTAGGCACCATTTATTATTATTATTATTTATTTTATTTATCTGTATTTATATCCCGCTTTTCACCGGGTCAAAGCGGTGGGACATATAACAGGGGGTGGGGAAATCAAATAGTGGGGGGGGGGGGGGGGCCCATCACCGGGGGCTCAACATTAATGAATTTGGATGGACATAGACATAGATGGACATAGAGACTGACAAGATAGGTAGTTTATGGTCTGAGGATCTTGAAGAGAATAGGGGTTCCTATTCAGAGATGTTCTTGGAATAGGATGGTTTTTAGCTGCTTTTTGAATGAAGGGAGATCACCGTTGTTCTTGATGTGGTTTGGTAGAGAGTTCCAGAGGGATGGGGCATAGAGTTCAAAGGCTCTGTTGCAGGTCCGTTGTGTTGCTTTGGTTCTTTTGTGGGGGACGGCAATGGAGCTGTTGGAGGATTGTCTGGTTGTTCTGTTGTGGGTTGGGCGAGGTAGTAGGGTATGGAGTGGGGTGCCTTGTGTTTGGTGGATGGTTTTGTGGGTGAGTAGAAGAGCTTTGTACTTGATTCTTGCTTCGATGGGGAGAATATGAAGGTCTCTTAGAATTGGGGTGATGTGGTCCCGTTTCTTTGCGTTGTGGATTATTCTTGCCGTGGTGTTTAAGGCAGTTCGGAGGGGATTGGTTTGTGTGGCAGGTAGGCCATGGTAGATTATGTTGCAATAGTCCAGATGGGGGAGTGTCAGAACCTGCATTACTGTCCTGAAGTCCTGTGGTTCGAGGAGAGGTCGGAGACGTTGTACCATTTTTGCCTTGTGGAATACAGTTCCAGTGGTCTTGTTGATTTGCTGTTTAAGGGTTAGGGCTTGGTCAATGATAATTCCGAGATATCTTATGTGTGGTTGTATTTGAATTTGCGTGGTTCCCATGGTGAGTTGAGTGGGTGGTTTGAAGTCTGGGTCTTTTGTCACTATAAGAGCTTCGGTCTTCTTTATGTTTATGGATAAGTTGTTCTCCTGTAGCCAGTTGGATACGTCGGTGAAGCAGGCTGATAGCTGGTCGTTTTTTGGGTCTGTGGTTGTAATTGGGGCGTAGAGCATTATGTCATCGGCGTATAAGTGGAAGTTGATGTTGTGTGCACGTATGACTGAACAGAGTGGACGGAGGTAGATGTTGAAAAGCATGGCTGATAATGTGGATCCTTGAGGTACACCTTGATGTTGCTGGAATGGGGGTGAGGTTGAGGTTTTGGTGCGGATCAGTTGCTGTCGGTTGGTTAGATAGGACCTGAACCATCGGAGTACAGTATCTTTGATCCCAATTGCTTGGAGTCTGTGGAGAAGGATGTTATGGGAGATGGTGTCAAAGGCTGCTGATATATCCAGGAAAATTAGGATGTATCCAGAGTGTTCCTCTTGGGTACCTATGTTGAGGGTGTTCATCAGTGTGGTCATGAGTGTCTCGACCCCATGTAATGGTCGGAATCCGTGTTGCTGATGTCCAAGTGTTCTTGAAGCTGACGTTGGACTATCTTCTCGATTATCTTTGCGGTGAGTGGGAGGCTCGCTACTGGTCTGTAAGAGGCAGGGTCTAGGGGATCTAGGTTGTGCTTTTTTAGGGTTGGTCAAATGACTGTGGTCTTAAGGGTGTCTGGCATGTGTCCTTGGGTAAAGGATTCGTTTACGATATGGGTTAATGGTGTGCTCAGGTCTTCTTTGGTTTTCTTTATCCAGTCGGCAGGACAGGGGTCCAACGGGGAGGTGGTGGTGTTCAAGCAGGAGATGGTGGAAGATATTTCTTCTTTTGAGGATTTGTCAAATGTATTCCAGTCGCTGTTCAGGGTGGGGTATGGATTTGTGTTGGTTGTTTCAGCACAGTGATGTAAGCTTTGTGGTTGCTGAAGCTGTTTGTATTGTCTGGCTAGAAGATCAGGGGGGATATCTGGCAGCTGGTCAGAGTTACTGGGTGCCCTTGTCAGTTTTTTGACAATTTGGAAGAGTTCTCGAGGTTTGTTTATGGCTGTTGTGATGATTTTGGTGTGGTAGGTTTTTTTGGCGTTGTCAGTTTCTGAGTGGTACACATTGAGTTCATGGTGGTATTTTGTTTTGTCTTTGTCGCTTTTGGTTTTTCTCCATTTCCTTTCGGTTCTTCTAAGTTTAGTTTTCAGTTTTCGGAGGGTAGGGGTGAACCATCGGGCTTTTGAGGATATGGGTCTGGTATTAGTCTTGTTTCTAGTTGTGGTGGTGGCTGCGGAGATTGTGGTATTCCAGTTGTGGAGCAGGTCATCAAGGTTGTTGGAGTTTGTGTGTAGGTTAGGCAGGGTTTGTGTTAGGAAGTCTTCTTTGTGAAATGCTTTGAATCTTCTTGTGTGATGTTCGTTTTCTCTGTTATTTTTTAGTTGATAGGTGTGGGATATGTTGATGATGTAGTGGTCTGACCACGGTATTGGTGAGATTGTTGGTCTTCTGTATGAGGAGGCGGTTTGGGAGTTTAGAAATATGAGGTCGAGTGTGTTTCCTTTTTCATGTGTTGGTTCTTGTATGATCTGTGTCAGGTCCATTGCTGTCATGGCGTTGAGGAAGGTTTCTGTTTGCTTTTGCTGGAGTGATGGGAGGTTGAAGTCTCCTAGGATAATTTGTTCCTTCGAAAGGCTGGTGCTTTCGGAGATGAGGTGTAGTATCTGTGGTAGGTCGGTGGTTGTGGTGGGTGCACGGTAGATCAGGCATATTGAGAGGTGTTTGTTGGTAAGGGTAAGGATGTCTGCTTCGTTGGAGGATTCCGAGGTGTGGGTCCGCAGGTGGAGGTTGTCTTTGGCAATGATGGTTACGCCTCCGCCTTTGGCATGTGTCCGGGAGCAGTGTTGAAGGCTGTATCCCTTTGGTGTTAGCTGGTTCATTATTACTGTGTCGTGGTCTGTTAGCCAGGTTTCTGTTACACAGAGGATGTCAATCTTCTCAGTTGTGATCAGGTCTTGGAGCATGTGGTATTTGTTCCTGACTGAGCGAGCATTTATGAGTGAGATGGAAAGGTGGTGGTGGTTTGTGGGGTCGGTGGTACAGGTTGGCGTGTTTTGTGTGAGTGAGTAGGTGTGTGTATGGTTGAGTGTGTGGTTGTGGATGCTTGTGGGTTGAGCTGTTGTGGTGCTTGGGTGGAGGGGGTTATTGGATATGGCTGAGTGGGGGTAGAGGGTCAGGAGGGGGGTTAGGAGATAGATGGGGGTTAGGAAGGGTGGCATGGTGTGTGGGAGTACCTGGGTTCTTGGTGGGTGAGGTCTTGTTCTCTGCGACGTTGTTGTCATTGTTCTTTGGTTCAGTGGCTGAGGTAGTTCTGCTGCTGAATGTAATGTGGTTTCTTTTTGCGTTGGGTTTGTTTGTCGCTTCTTTTTCGTGCCTCTGTGCCGCGCCTAAGGGCCACGCCAAAGGGCCCTCTGGCGAGGCCCTCAGGCGCCATAATCCTTTACCTGGGAGGCAACGATTTAGAAGCCATCTTGGGCAAGCAGCTGATTGACATGGCTTAATCCAACTTTTTCCAGATGTGATGCCCCACCTTAAGTGGACAGGCACCAGATTATTGAACAGAGAGCTAAAGAAAGTCAACAGATAGATCAACCAGTATATGATCAGTGCCCTGTGCCTGCCAAATCCAGTGTGATTAAGCACACCTCCTGATACTTCAGAAATAATCTGATTCACCTTTCCAACATACAATTCTACATTTTCCTTAATGACATCCAAGAGATTCTCAAAACGATTCTTTCAATCAGTGCATAGGATACAGCAAATCAGTGACCTAGGACTCCACTGTACAAGTACCAGGAGATTATTGCTATGGGTCATTGGCACCATTTTGAAGCTGATCTCCAGCAGGAGCAAAGTCCTATTGTTCTTGCTCTCTCTCTCCATCAATGACCCCTGGTAAGCCTGTAATTGGGATGAGGGTTGGCAATCGGATGAGAGGGATCGATTAGAGTGGTGTCATGTTGAAGGGTGTTGAGAAGACTGTTATGTGTTGTAGTGGGGAGGGGATTTGGTTGTGCTACTCGGGGTGGAGGTCGGGGATTGGAACTGCTTCAAGGGGAAGGATGGTTGAGGGATGGAGGCTGCTTTGAGGGGAGGGGCCTTGGACACTAGGGGAGAGGGTTGATCTGGGGGCAGCACAGGGGAGATTTTTCCACAGCTTATATTCCCCATGCCGTTTCTTAAAATCACTGGTCATGCCAGAAGTGGTGTGGCATACCTATGTGTTCCAAAAATAACAAAATAACTGACAATCTATATCAAAAAATCCCATAAACAAAATAGAATTGACAAAAACCTAATGAGTTTAAGCTTGCGTGTGTGAACGATATTTTTGTCGGAAGATCAGCCGTGAAGTCGAAACAGCCTCTTGAAGCTACCCTTCCATTTTACTCAATAATAAATTTTTAATTGAGCCCACTACGGAGCCACACAATATAGGTAAAATCACCAAGAAATAGTGCCACCTACATATATAACCAAAGGAAAAGGATTATATCAAAAAAAGCCCATAGAAGAAACAAAAAAACAGAAGCTTATCTGTATTAAAGTTCGTTTGAATCTTCCGCGACATCAAAGGGTATGGAGAACTCATTAATACTGTTCTCATAAATCTTGTAACACCATGACTAAATCTACTGCAGTTATAAAACAGACACAGCACTGCGTTTCGGGCAAAGAACAAATTAATGCCCTGTCTCAACACTTGAAAAACTGCGATAAAGTGAAGTCAAACTCCTCCAACTTCACAAGACGCCAGCACATGCTCATTTGCAATCGCCAATGGTGTCACACCAGATTCTGTTCTGTTACCAGTGTTATTCAATGTCTGTGTTTCATTTTCGCCAGTAGCTGCTGTCATCGGATCTTATAAGGTCATTCCATTATTTCTGCTGAGAATAGTCAGATTGCCATCCCCTACCAGTATTAGGATAAATTGAAAATGGCTTGATAGCAGTCAAATTCTGCCTTAGATTAGATAGCCTGCAATTAAACGTGGCCAAGACAGAGATATTATGGGTTGATCATGATTTATCTCAGTAACAAAAGTGGGTTTTAAAAGTGCAATGTGAGAACACTGAAATTAAGAACCAGGTGTGTAGTTCAGTTGTAATCCTCAATTCCTGTTTTACGATAGAAGGCAATGATTAAGTGAGATTGGTTTCGACTTAGAAGAGTAGGGCAGTTAAGATCTTTTTGGGAGCTGCAGTGGTATAGAACCATTATTCAAGCTTTGTTTTTAAGCTACCTAGATTATTACAATGCACTGTGCATTGATTTGCCAAAGAAAAGTCTAGCATGCTTACAATGGATTCAGAAGATATTTACTTGCAATGGACTAAGAGATCAGGTCACTCCCCTGTTGAGGGAACTTCACTGGCTTCCATTAAATGGTAAAATTCAGTTCACGTTGTGCTTAGTGTTCCAAGCTTTGAAAGGAATAAGCAAGGCAGGCTCTACTATTAAGAGAATTAGGCAGTGGCTTAGGGCACTGGCCCTTTGGGGGCACCTATTGCCACCACTGTTGCCCCTTTCTGGGGCAAGCAGTGGCAGCAATGGAAAAAGAACCATAACGTAGCACTTGCCAACAGTTCTAGCTCTGTGTCTTGGTTCCTGCCTGCTATCTTCAGGTGCTTCCACCCCCTCCAATGTAGACTTCCGGCTTTGAATAAACTACGCTAAATAGACAGCACAGGGTTAATTCTGTGCTATCTGCTTTGCGCATGATGGGAAGGGAAATGTGTGGGGTAGGGTGGAATGCAAGTTCGTCTGCACATTTGCCGTGAATGTTGCAGTTACTACTTCTACCATTACTACTACTGAGCATTTGTATAGTGCTACAAGATGTATGCAGCACTACACAGACATGTAAGAGACAGTCCCTGCTCATTAGAACTTACAATCTAGTCAAGACAGACAACACAGAAGGTGTAGACAGGGATAAAACAAGGGGGGGGGGGTGGTAAAGAAACAAGGAGATCAGGTGAGTCAAGATCCAAAAGCAGCAGCGAAGAGGTGAGTTTTCAGCCTGGATTGAAGAGGGTTAGAGAAGGCACCTGGCGTACAGACACAGGTAGTTTATTCCAGGCATAAGGTGCAGCAAGGTGAAAGGAGCGAAGTCTGGAGTTAGCAATAGAAGAGGAGGGCACAGATAGAAGCAGTTTGCCAGAAGAGCTGAGTTCCCGAGGGGGGGGGGGGGAAGTAAGGAGAGATAAGAGAAGAAAGGTAGTGAGGAGCTGCAGAGTGAATGCACTTATAGGCCAGCAGAAGATGGTTGGCATTAAGTGCAGCCACATTGCTATTGGTGCATGTAAGGATCGAAATCAGTGTTATCTGCTGGGGCCATGCCATCTGGGTCCCCAACAGGTAGTGCATGACTTTTATATGTACCGAGAGTTGATTTCTACCATAAACATGTGATACCTGCACTTTTGTAAGCATACCCCTTAGGTTTAACAGATAACACAGGGAAATTGCAGATAATGCAGTTTCTGAAAATAGCACAGATTATTGCTGTGTTATCTGCACAAGTGCATGGGATATGGGTGGAGAGTGGGCATCAACAACGGGTGGTAACCATCAAAGTTGCAGACAGCACAGGTGCTTATAATGCCATTTCAATGAGTGACATAATGAGCATCCACTATGAGGCTGAGCTTCACTCTCTGCAGTTTTGGTGTTATCTACTGGAGAAATGCTGTGTGCGTGCCCCCAATAGATAACACATGGCTTTTTCAGCTAATACCACGCTATCTGCACTTTTTGGTCACATTAGCTGCAAGAGTCTAACGTGCTTTATTAAACATTCCCCTTACTATTCCAAAGAAAATGAGGATCCGGTTTTAGATCCTCTCTTTTGGTGTGAAGCACACTGTTATTCTTTCAAAGGTAGCCAAGATGTATTTTCTTTTCTAAAATACTTTTTTATGCATTTTGGGGCATGTTTACTAAAGATTGCGCCAGTAACACACATGTGGGCTGCGTTAACAGCATGGGAAGTCCACACTGACTTCAGGAGAGCAAGTGCATCCTTCCCTCCTGCAGTTAGCATTGCGCTAAGATGCAGCACCTTGCAAGTCAGCATGCGGGCACACCTAACCCCACAAATTCAGGTGGCACTGTGTACCCATGCAAGAGCAGTTAGCATGAGCTAATAACGCCCACGCTAACCTTGAATTGTCATCAACGTCTCCATCCCCCCACCTCATCACAAGCTATTCAGCGTGGGATTTTTAGCATGGGGGCACACCCTATTTTTTGCACAACACTTTTACCCCATGCTAGTGGGTAGCTCACTTTAGTAAACCTGCCCCTTTGTGCATAATTCATGCTTTTTTAAAAATTTACTTCCATGTTTAGATTAGGATGATAAGCACAATTAAAGAAAACTGTTTAGCAACATTCTTATATGCTTTTATGAATTATTTGCTTTGTTCCTGATTTATTCTTTTAATATAGGACTTCTGATCTTAATCTACATGTGTTGAATTGGCTCATAATTTTTCTGAAAGACTCCTTAACATATTTTAAGTAGACATAAATGTTTGAAAATAATTCATTATGGATGCATAAAATATGCTAACTAAAAGTACCAGGCATGTAAATTCAATCAACTGGATGCATAGAACCTATGAATCTTAAGAATCTGAAAACGGACTCTTTTTTTAAGTATGCAAACTCTTCTACTTCTTAAATCATGGAGATTATAATCTTTCAAAATGTTTTTATCATTGTGTATCTCAATTTCCAAGATTATTTTGAATTTGCATATAGAACTCTGCAAATGTGTGTGTAATGTGGGCAGTTTTCAAAGGGATGTCCATAGGTAAATGGGTGTTAACCCACGGAAAAACCCTCTTTGAAAAGTCTCCTTTCCAGTGCCATTAATTGTGCCTAAGCATCTCCCTCAGGGAGGTAGTGTGTGTATCCCAGTTAAGAAGGGGGCCCAACAACCGCGCATTGTAGTACACAGCAAAAATGGCTTACTTTTTTAGGATACGCTCTCTCCTGCAGCCAAGTCTCATTTAGAAAAAGAAGGTCCAGCTGAGACTGAAAGAGGAGGTCCTGCACCATAGCTGTCTTGCTCCGGAGAGCTCTGCAATTTAGAAGGCCGGCATGCAGCAGCCGGACACTGGGACATACAGGAGGTATAGACGAGTGACACATAGGTGTAGGATTACCAACCTTTTCACCGAGAAAAACCCGACACCTGTGGCTCGCCATGCTCCACCCATTGTCCACCCCTAGTCCCACCCCTGCCCCGCCCCCAGCCCCATCCACAAAAATTACCGAGGATACGTGTAGGCTAACTTCCTTGGTCAGATAATAATTAAACTGGGAACCCCAAAATCCAAACATGAAATGTACAACACTGGAGAAATAAAATTATAAAGTAATTTCCTCTTGCACTAAACAAAAACGCAAAGATGTTATCAATACACACTGCCCAGACCAAACATATTCCAGCTAATAAATTCAAAATAAAAAGTATTTTTCTACCTTCTGTTTGGGCGTTTTATTTTTCAGTTTCAATTGCTCCAGTCACTTTCTTCTGGTTTCTTCGTGTCTTCTGCGAGCTATCCATTTGTCCTTTCTTCTTTTTTAGATGTTTTCCATTCTCTCTCTATTTCTGCTTTAACATACTGATTGTTTCCCTTTTGCTCTTTCCCCCAATTCTTTCCTTATTCCTTTATCATCCATTTAAATTTCACCCTTCCATTCTCAAGCCCCTCACTCTCCCAATACCCAGCCCATCATAGACTTTTCTTCCACACAAAATATTTTTCCCCTCTCCACTCATTCCCCATCTATTCTAGTCCTCCCCCAAAATCAGTTCCCTTATAGTTCTAAACCCACCCAGCATCCACTCCCTTCTAGTCCCATTCTCCCATGCCCCACATCAGCCCATATCCAGTCCTATTCCAGCTCTTCATAAGCCCATTTCCAGTGCTAGCCTTCACATCACAGGCCATTTCCAGTCCTAGCCCCCCCCATCACAGCCCATTTCCAGTCCAAGTCCCCCATCACAGCCTATTTCCAGTCCTAGCCCCCCCATCACATCCCATTTGCAGTCCGAGTCCCCCCGCACCATCACAGCCCATTTGCAGTCCTACTCCCCCCACCATCACAGTCCATTTGCAGTCCTAACCCCCCTAATCACAGCCTATTTCCAGTCCACGTTCCCCCCCCCCCCATAGCCCTTTTCCAGTCCAGGTCCCCCTCCCCATCACAACCCATTTCCAGTCCATTTCCCCCCCCCCCCCCCACATAGCCCTTTTACAGTCCAGGTCACCCTACCCATCACAGCCCATTTATTTCCAGTCCAATGCCCCCCCCATAGCCCTTTTCCAGTCCAGGTCCCCCCCCTTCACAACCCATTTCCAGTCCAAGTCCCCCTAATCACAGCCTATTTCCAGTCCAAGTTCCCCCTCCCTCCACCATAGCCCATATCCAGTCCAATTTCCCCCCCCCATAGCCCTTTTCCAGTCCAAGTTCCCCCCCCCCCATAGCCATTTTCCAGTCCAGGTCCCCCTCCCCATCACAACCTATTTCCAGTCCATGACCCCCCCCCCCTAGCCCTTTTCCAGTCCAGGTCCCCCTCCCCATCAAAACCCATTTCCAGTCCATGTTCCCCCCCCCCACATAGCCCTTTTACAGTCCAGGTCCCCTCCCATCACAGCCCATTTCTTTACAGTCAAAGTCCCCCCCCCCCCATAGCCCTTTTCCGGTCCAGGTCCCCCCCCCCCCATCACAACCAATTTCCATTCAAATTCCCCCCTCCTAGCCCTTTTCCCTTCCAGGCCCCCTCCCCCCATCACAGCCCAGGCAGTCCTTGGCCTCCCCCCCCCCAAAAAACCGCGGCTGTCTGAGGCTTTAGAGGGAGCCGGGGAAGCCCGCGCGAGGCCCCGACTCCCTCTGAACAGCTGCCAGCGTGAAGAGCCTTTTCCTTCACGCTGGCGGCTGTTCCTGTGAAGCCGCGAATGCTGGGAAAGGTTAAAGGGCATTACCTTTAACCTTTTCCACCAATCGCGGCTTCACATTAACAGCCGCCAGCGTGAAGGTAAAGGCTCTTCACGCTGGAGGCTGTTCAGAGGGAGCCGGGGCCTCGTGCGGGCTTCCCCGGCTCCCTCTGAAGCCCTCCGGGTTGGGAGAAAAGCCGTTTTTTTTTGCTCTGGCCGCTCCCGATCTTGCGGCCAGAGCAAAAAAAACGGCTTTTCAAGGGCCGGTTTTGCCTCTGCGCCGGCAGCCGGCCTGGCCATGGAAAAACCAGCCAGGCCGGCTGAAAACCGGCCAGTTGGCAACCCTACATAGGTGAGGTCTGACAATGTATCAGATTAGAAGTAATCTGGCAGTGATGTCCAGGGGGCCTGGGTATATGTAGCAGGAATGCCGTCCCCAGAAGGAAGGAATAGCAGACATATTCACAAGTAAATAAAATGAATCTAGTATGCACAAAAGGAGTGGTACTGAGAGTGCAGGAACCCACCAGTAGATAGCACTGTCGGGCAGCCCTTTGACTTAGGGTTGCCAACTGGCTCCAGATGCGCCCGACAGGTTCAATGCAGGCCTGGTTTTACCTCATTGCATGCAGGGATATGTAGTTCTGATTTCTCCATTACACTCCATAAGAAAAGGAAAACTACAAGTCACTGCATGCAATGGGGTAAACCCAGAACTGGATCAAGCCTGTCGGGCGCATCTGGAGCCAGTTGGCAACCCTACTTTGACTACACAGGGTACCTTACTGCTAGAAAGTGTGCTACCAATTAGTCTTGGATTCCGGGAGTCTCGGGAGTCGCTCCAAGGAGCACACCCAAGGAGCACGACCTGTTCCTTGGCCGTGGGCTGCCGCAGAGGACTGCCCTTTATACTACGGGGGATATGTGGTGGTACCTGAATGAGCATGGCCGCAGGGGGTGGGAGGCTGTGATCGATGGCTGGAAAGACCTGTATAGGAGACACAAAACAACGTGAGCAATCACACTTAAAGGGAATAGCAAGCAGATGGAGGCGAGGAGGCAGAGGAGCTGCTGGGGACAGGTTGGGGAAGGGTTTGCATTTGTGTGCATACAGTATAAAACAACCTAAAAACCTCATGTATGCCAAAGAGCTGCTGAGAATGTAAGCACACAAATTCCTTGAGGTAATTTTTAGAAAACAGAAGTATGTATGTACTTGTCTTTAGAAAACTCACTGCTACCCCCACAGGGAAAATTGTGCATATACTATTTATATATGCTATTGGTTATATAGCATTACTTCAAAAGTGTGGAAAATAACAGTCTTATTAAACTTAGTAAAGTACACGATGTGCTTTTTAAATAGTTAAACCCATATGGAGTTGGAGGATACAATTTAATTTCTTATCTGTAGTGTGGCGATTTGCATGTCTTATGGCTGAGCTTTTATGTCAGACACTTATTTCATAATGATATTAGCTGAGAAATGCATGTAGAAGAATTCAGAGAAAAGACTCGAGGCTACTAAAGATGACCTAGAAGCACCATCAATGACGCACTTTATATGAACGGTCCAGAGAAGGGTGGTAATATGAATAAAATATGTTTATAAGCAAAAGGGATACAAGGATGATTAAATGTGTGCCCCAGTGCAGAAGTTAACAGCAGGGCACCCCTTAATGCATAAGCTTCGGAAATCCAGTACTAACACTTAGATAAATGGTAGCTGCCTTTAAAAATCCATTTGCACTGCATTTTAAATACTTCCTGCTAGGCCAGCAAGTGGCTCACATCCTTCTTTGGCCATGCTGAGATGTGCAATTTTCTGCGTGCTGTTCATTTCGTTGGTGTTTTTTCAAATAGGCTGTGCCTGTAGCAATCATCTTGCTATTCAAACCACTATGGAAAGTGTGTAGTGATAAAGCAGAGTACCCACCGGACAGCTTCTGTCTTTCAGTCGGCAAAGGAAAATGCGAGGTTCCCAGTGATTGCACTGAAATGTTTTTATACACATTTGAAATTCCCATCTGGTGTGATCCATAATTTTAAAGCAGCTTATTTCCTGGAACAATTTTAAAGTGCATTGCCCGTATTCTTTACCTACGTATAGAATAAATGAACATCTGTCAAGGTTATTAAGATACGTATTTATAATGCTGTTTATAATTTGCCTTGTTGAATAATATAGTCAGGCCGGACATATAACATGTTAGTTGTATGACAGATCATTTAGAGGTGTATACAATAAAACACTCTAGAAAGGTTGAGTGAGTTTGTGAAAAAAAATTAAAGGGGTGGATTAATTGTGACCATACATATCACTGTACGGCTAAAATAAGACCAACCAAATGGGGCAGGATTTAGGGCGGGGTTGGATTGAGATAGGGAAAACATTATAGTGATATTCATACAATGTGTGCGTTCAGCTCTGAAGGCCACGATAGCAGAAATAATTTTATATGACTAAGCTGTGTAAGAGTCAGCCAGTAATTCCAGTATTCAAGCTTGAATGCATGTCCTGTGTGCAAATGTGAATAAAGTTACACAGGTAACATGTGGATTTTACATTTAAGTTTCTTCATTGGTCATCCTGCTACAAATTGATCTCTCAATGTTCACTCGTCTAAACCATCACTGGGGGCCTGTTTACTAAGGTGCTGTAAGGTGGGTTTTTTTTGGAGGGGGGTTGTGTAGTAAATGCACTGGATAGGGGCAGCATCTGTCCTACATTTACCACACAGACCCTCATTATATGCCACTGCGCTATTTGCTGAGGCATGTAATGCAGGCTCCAGTGGCGCACCCTAGCTGCCCCCAAGACAGCCCCCCTGATCCTAGTCCACCAATTTCAATTTCCTCCTCTCCAGTCGGACCCCCCCCCCCATTCTGATCCTCCCTTAGGTACCACCCAAATAGAAGCCCCCCCCCCAATGGTATCACTGCTTCAGGTCAACCCCTGACTGCCTCAGTATTCACTCTTAGAAATCTCTGGTAGTCTAGTGAGCTTGAATGGGAGTCCCACTAGGGGTCAGAGCTGCCATTTTGAACCGCAGTGGTTCTGCGGCAGGAGCAAGAAGAGATTGCTCCAGCTTTGTCCACTAGACTATCAGTGATCTTTAAGGGTGAATGCCATGGAGGAGCATCAGGGGTGACCTATTTGGGGGGTGCTAGTTTGGGGAAGATACCTGTGGGGAAGATAGGAATGAGGGATCTGCTTCAGGGGGCCTGTCCGGGAGGACTGGGATATTTGTTCTCATTGATCCATGGTGACACTATATTGGCACTTGTAACAGCTACTGCATAGTTTATGTATTGCATGATAATGTTAGAACAGATCATCAGGACACACCCGTTATTTTCCCTTAATCTGTCCCAGTCCCACCCAACACCCTGTAAGCACGTACTGTATGTAGTAGTTCTTTGTGCAGGTCTGAGCTATAGGTTCTGTGTGTCAAATCCCACAGTAAGTGCTTACTAACCTTGAATAAACACCCCCGTAATGTGATACAAAATAATTTTATCAGCATGTTATTTTTCATAATATTATTTTCAAGGCAGTAGCATGCACGATAATATCCAAAAAATATTGTGCATCATACTACTGTTTGACATTTGTATTGCTAACCAGCTTGAAGAGAGCAAGTCATTTACCAGTTGTGATTTCCTTCTTTCCTCTCATGGTAAGCAAAAGCCCTGTGCAATGCATTTTTTTCTTGCTTTACTTCAGCACTCTCTCTCTCCTACAGTAAGATGAATACCCTCCTAGCAGCAGAAGGCATCCCCATCCTCACAGTGGAGGATTCACAACTCTCCCCTCAAAAGTTCATAAATCCCCTGAGAAAAGGATCCTTGACACACATAAATACCCTCCAGAGACAAGCTAGGAGTCAGCATTGACTTGATGGCACTGAAAAAAAAATAATAGACCTCCAACCTCCCTGGCAGCACTAAGGCAAATTCACCTTTCCAGAGGGTCCCAGATCTTCATAGGCTGCAGAAATGGAAAATCTGCAGCAATTCTTTACATCATATGGTTCTGCTGGAGGTGTTTTACCATGACCACATTACACTACTGAAACACTCTAGCATGGATAACACAACCAAAAGGCAGCACATCACCAACATAAAACAGAGTACCAAAACAGGCGATAACCACAAACAGAATTTAGTGGAAAACAATGGAAAGACAGCCAAACCCTACACAACCATATTTCGGTGATTTCATGCCTTTTCAAAAATGAGTTTGTTTTGCGAAGTGGCATTCCGATACTAACTATAGGTATTTTCTAGGAATTTAAAAACAGTCCACCAGTACTGAATGGTCCTTTTGATCTTACCAATTTGGGTTCCAGTCATAGTGTGCAAAGCAATGAGTGCAATCTATGTATTTTAACCACTTATGCAAATGCAATGTGTGCCTTTGAGTCAGTGCTGACTCGGCAGCTCCGAGGTTTTCTTGGCAGTGTGACTGGAAGTAAATTGTCAGGCCTTTCTTCCAAGGCAATGGAGCATTATTGACTTGCCCAAGGTCACAAGGAATGCTAGCAGGAATCAAACCTTGGTCTCTTGATTACTAAGCCAGTGCTCTAACCACCAGGCGGCTACTCCACTCCTAGATGAAGGCATGTTTATCACCGAAACATAACCATGCAGGGTTTGGCTTTCAATCCCTTAGCACTCCTTGTAGGGCCATTCAGTATATAACAGCACTGCAGGCAAGAGGGATTTTCCATTCCTCCAGATCTTGAAGACCTGTGGACCTTCAAAAGGGCAAGTTTAACTTTGGTCGGGGAACAGCAGAGGGATTTATGTGTCTGGGTAGGGTAAGATTGCCAGATTTTGGTGGTCAATTCTGAAACACTTGGAAAGAAGGTGGCATCTTGCAGTTTGGAACTGGGGGGGAGGGAAAACGCTCTTCTTAGAGGATCGATTCCATCTGGCTCATGGAACTAAATCACTCCCAAATACAAATCAGTCATGGAACATGCACACAGACCTAATACATTGGGGCTGAGTATTAATATTCTTTATGGTTGTTAATTAATATATTGTTTCAGAAAATAAGTTTTCCAACCTTTGCTGTCTCTGTCCCCACTAAAATCAGTGACAAGGGATGTTTGTAGTCTATGGAGTCAGGGATACCACCTCAAAATTGGAGACAATCCCCTAAAATTAGAGATGTCTGGTAATCTTAGTATAGGCCAGGGGCCACAATGAATATGCATGAGAGAACTGTGCATGTACTGTTTCCATTACATCCAAATCTCTCATGCATATTCATGTGGCTATCCTGAAAACCTGACTGGCTAGGTGTGACCCGAGGACTGGGTTGAGAACTTCCTGGTCTAGGGCAACATGTGACTTGTGGAGGATTTCCTATAACTGGTGGTCTTATAATAGAGTAAATGTTGTTTTCTGTATGTCCTTTAATCATGAAGTGAGGGTTTATGGAATGCTTGCTAAATAACATGGCATGTTTATCTTCCGTGCCAGGTGGTGCACAGGTTTAGTCCTTGAGGGCTATAAACACACCAGATTATCAGGACATTCCTAATGAATATACATGAGATAAATCTGCACACATACTGCCTCCATTGTATGCAGTTATATCATGCATATTTATTAGGGATATCCTGAACACCTGACCTGTTTCTGACCCTTGAGAACTGAACTTGTGCACTCCTGTTGCCATTCACCCTGTCATTGCAATTAATTAACACCTGCTAGGGCCAGGTGTTAACTAGTACAGTGCAAAAGAGAGGTTTCTCCCTTCCTCATTGAGGACAAGCCCCATCAAGGGTCCCTCAGTCTCATGACAACTTCCCTAGCATTTATTTTATTTATTTCTTTTTTATACCATGCTCTTTATAATCAGTGTGGTTTACATGTATACTAACAGGTACTTTTTATTCCCTTGTCCCCGAAAGGCTCACAATCTAAGTGTACCTGAGGCAATGGAGGGTTAAGTGGCTTGCCCAAGGCCACAAGGAGTGGCCATGGGACTAGAGACCCCAGTCCCTCTGGCCTGAGGTCGCTTGTCCCCATGCAGGAATTGAACCCCCAGCCTTTTGGCCTGAGGTAACCTGTCCCAACCACTGAGCCAACTCCTCCCTGTGTTCATGTCACCTATTTGAGTCTGTCCTTTAATCTCTTCCAACATAAACTGAAAGGAAAAGGGGCACAGAAAGCAACTCTTGTTTGGGTCATCATTTTTTCCAGTGACTACTCTTTTTAGTAGGAGCTTCACATGTTGAGGAAGTGGGAGATGGGCATCCAGTTTCAATTATGGACCCTCTGGATGAGTCAAAAGAATTCTGAATCCTTAAAGAAACCAACAGAGTAGAAAGGAGATTAGTAATTTGAGGGGTGAAAGAGGCTAGTCTGCACTGTGATAAGGAAGCTTATCATGACAGAGGAGAAAGGGATAAAGGAAAGGAATTCACCCTTATAAAATGACCTATTCTACAAGGTCAGAGAAACTTAACTCCAATCACACCTAGAAAGCAGGAAATTCCCAGATGGGATAGGTTTCAGAGTTCCCTTAGTGGAGAAAAGGAGAGGGAATACAGACCCAGGGTAAAGGACACTTACGTCACTGAGTTCCCTAATTACCCAGCTGCCAGGAGGCAAGCTGATCTCTGTCACCTGAGAGGAGAAGAGGTGGGGCTGGAACCTTGGGGATTTAAGTCTAGGATAGAGAAAGAAGCAGAGAGAGGAAGGAGGAGGAGAGTCCCAGAGAGAGTCTCAGGAAGAGACCCAAGCAGAAACACAAGCTGGAGGACAGGACGAGGAAGCACAGGAGAATGGTGGCCAGAGCATGAGGGAGGAGAAGCTGCTACAAACCCAGGCCCAGGTATGAGCCTTGAAAGCTTGTCTAATACAGAGCAGTGCAGAGTTGCAAGGGATACTCTCAGCTCTAACGGAAGGCAGTCAGCTGAACACTGTGAACTGGAAGGAGAGGTAGAGCCTATGCAACTAGGTGAACCAGACCTAGCTGTGGATGATGAAGACTCATACATGGATTGCTCTTTGTACCAATCCTTTACTGCAGAGGGATTGAAGGGAAACCACCCTTAAGAGAAAACCTTCAGAGTCAGGTAACTTTGAAAGCCTGTAGATGGTTTTGTGCATGTCCTGTGTTAAAGAAGAAATACGTTTGCTGAGAAAGCCAGAGCAAGCTGAAGCTCTCTGATTGGGTTTATTAAACACCTGCTATCCAAAGCAAGAAGCCAAGCTAATGGTGAAAGGAAGTAAAGTTTTTGGCTTTGTTTTTGAATATTCCTAAAGCCAGGAATAGAGCATTATTTGCTTATGAGAAGTTTCCTGTTCCTGTTAAAAGTTTTACTTTGTTTGTAAGGAGACAAACAGCCTGGAAGTGTTTGGGACTATGAGAACAGAAAACTGCCATTGAGAAATGCTGTTTTTGTTTGCTTTAAACAGCAATGCTAGCCAAGCTGGTAGCATTGACTGTTAGAAGGCTTTATCTTTGAGCTGAAGAACACTATAAGCTGGAAGTTTGCTTTGAGTTTGTTTTTGTCCGGATGTGTATTGTGAAGATTCCTGGAGAAAGTATCCAAGGGTAGTATTTGTGAACCTTTGCGTTGGAGTCAATAAATTCTGTCATTGCCTTACTATTCGAGCCAACTACAAGTGTTTTTTTCTACCTGAAGCCAAGTGAATGGTGACTGAACTACCTTTCCTTAGAGGCATTGCAAAAGAACAAGTCAGTTAAAGGCTAAAAGGTGAAACTTTCTATGATAACCACACCCCTCCATACTGGAAGTAAGGGGCAAGGGCGTGACAACACATAACTTGTAGGTGAGCCTTTTTAGTGGTAGATCTGCTTTCATGTTCTCCTTACCACAAGAAATTAGACTCATGACTGATATTTTTTACTTTATATGGACAGTGAAGGCCTGTTTTTACAGCAGATATTTATTTTATTTGTAGCATTTATATACCCTAGTAGTAGAATCATCCTAGCGGTTTACAGCCCATAAAGGGGGAGAAACCGGATACAAATGTACTTCAAAAATCATAGGCACATATATGAAAAAACAGACTGGGATCCACACTATAAGGGAAAAAGGCTATTTGACAACAATATTTAAACCGCAGACAAACGGAATATGGCAGAGACACACTAGGAATTTGAAGGCTGGGAGGAAAAAAGCAGTTTGGGGTGGGACTTGGCTTTCATTTATTATTTTTCAAGGGAATGCATTTGCATGGGGAGGTTGGGTTGGGTTGGGGAATGCGTTTTGGGGATGGGTATGAGTGGGTTTGGAGAGCATAGTGGAAGATATTTTATTTATATTTTCTATTTTGTATTATTGCTATAAACTGTTTTAAGTCACTTTGAGCTTTATGGTTTAACATCCGTAAAATGAACTGAAACAAAAATTCAAAAATACCATGTTTGAATATCATTTCTGCTTGGCTTTATGTTTTTGTAAAATATCTTTGATGCACTAGATGTTCAGTTGTATGTGCTGTCTCTCCATGTTTTAAGAAATTGGTTCAGATGGATTGTGCGTTAGAGGCTCATTTCAACACTATGTTGCATCCTAGTCGTACTCTTTATCAAATGGAGAAATCAAATTTGAGACTTACGAGAAATAGAGCACTTTGTACATTGTCTATTTTCATTTCTTTATTTTGTTTCTGGATATTCCACTTAGGCTGAAGCATACAAGCGGTTTACAACACACAGTACAAAGACTAATATACATTTTTTTTATATTTATTTGTTTATTTGCTTTCTTCAACAGTAAACAACATTGAATGAAATAGAGAAAAATATTTAACAATTTTATAGGGGAATACAATCAATTGATAAAGTACACATTTTTTTTCTAAGAGACAATGTTTGTGTAATTGACTGTTTGCATTGCATATAATCAATTATATAAATATGGCTTCTTAGAAAAATCATGTACTCTATTGCAAATTTGTAGCAAGGATGCTGATGTTCATTCCAAGAAGAGTAATGGAAATTTTGGCAAACCAAAGAAAAGAGAAGCAAGATGGCACTTGCATAGGCCTTCAGCTACTTTCTCCATTCCATGAGTAGATGCTGTGATGGTCAGAAGGAGGAGGGGGGGGGGGAGTGTTGAGAACTTACTCTTCTGAGTCCTCTCTAACCCCTCCCCCCTCCCCATTTGAAGGGAGTACCTACATCTACTCCCATTCGGATCAATTGAAAGTTTCCATTCAGTGTACGTCCGAATGAATGGCTCATTGAGGCTATGCAACTGTTATCGGTATAATGTGTTTTTGCTGCAGGCACAACTTTGATTTCTTTCTCCTTCATAGTTTCTTGATGTGAGTTAGGAGAGTGTCTACCTGCCCCCCTCCCCATTTGTATATTACCCAGGTTGTTTGCCCTCTCCCCTTTGGAGTATTATTGTATTGTATGAAGCTAAACGTGAATATATTTTCAATTGACAATTTGTTTTGATCTCCTTTGAATATTGTAAATTCCAAATTTTAAAAAAAGCATACAGTGGTTTCAAAAATGAAATCACTATGCACTGTTTGCTGGCCACGCCTCTATAATTACAGTTTATTTAAAACTTGATATATTGTCTTAGGCAAATATGTCAAAGCGGTTTACAACAACATACTAAAAACATTGATAAAACCAGAAATTAAATACAGAATGGGATATAAAAACATAGCGAAAGGTTGGTTACTGTGATAGATCCAAGTTAGATCTAATTGTCTCTGAAAGTCATATTAAAGACATATGTTTTTAAAGATTTTTTAAATCTGTTTGACGATGACTCCATCCTAATATAGATAGGCGGAGAATTCCAAAGAGTAGGGCTAAAAAGAAAAATGTCAAATAACATAGATGGATTCATAGATGGCTGAGGTATTGGATGGGTTGTCTGATAGATTTTGTCCTTGGGAACACAGGGACCTATAAGGAACATATGGAATATATACGTTTGCAAAATAAATGAGAAGACCAGAGTAAATGACTTATGAGTTAATAACGATATCTTGAACTTTATATGGTATGAAATAGGAAGCCAATGATTGTTTTTCAAAGGAGATGTAACATGATCATACGTTCAAAAATGCATGACTGGATTTATAGCTGAATTTTAGATGTGTTGAAAGCTTTTGATTGATGAGAGGGGAAGAACATTAGATAAAGAATTGCAGTAATTGACTGCCTATCACTAGGTAAATGACTAGAGTACTTAAGGCAGACTGGTCAAGGAAAGATCTGGTGGCTCTGATAGATTGGAGAGCTAAGGAGCAAGAAGAAACAACTGAGGAAATCTGAGTTTTAAAAGATAAGTGCCAATGTGGCATCCTAAAGTTTTTAGAGAAGGTTGCAATGAGATTGAATGGCCTATAAGGACAGGGCAAGTGAGGAGGGAAAGTATGGTCTATTATTTGAACAGTGTTTGATCAATTTGAGTCTGCAAGAAGACAGACATTGAAAGGAGCCAAATCAGTTGATTGAGGATCTGCCTAGGCTATCAACTGTATGTCAATTGCAAAGTTATGGCTAGAGAAACCTAGGGATTGTATAACCAGAATTAATGTACTAGGGATCATCTTATTCTATGTATCTGTACAGCACTGTGTAAACCTTGTAGCACTATATAAATGATTAGTAATAATAGTAGTAGTATGAAAGAGGTTGAAAAGGATTGGGGATAGGATGGAACTGTATGGGACTCCATGATACAAAGTATGAATGTCTGAGATTGAATGTTTGAGATAACTGAAAATATGTGATTGGATAAAAAGGATGAAAACCAATCCAATACAGTCCCGGAGATGCCAGTGGAGGCCAAGATGGTCAGGAAGGAGATGATGATCAACCAGATCAAATGCTGCAGATAAATCAAAAGAAATTATGGACCCCTTTTACTAACATGCATGACCCCTTTTACTAACAATTAGCTCGAGCTATCTACTGCATTGGCCCATTTTATTCCTGTGGGCTGTGTAGCAGATAGTTTAAGCTAAGTGTTACTAAATGGGGCCCTATGAGTCAAGAAATCTTCAGATTTCCCCAACCATTTGAATGTTAGACAAGTTTTAGTGCTATGTCAAGTTCTAAAGCCTGACTGTCAGTAATGCAGAATATGTTTTTATTATCTATAAAGTCTTTTAACTATAAAAGGACTGCTCTTTCTAAGAGGGAGGAATGGCCTAGTGGTTGATGCAAGTTTCTTCAGGCCAGAGGGATGGGGCTTCAAATCCTGCTGGTGGACAGCCTCAGATACAAAATAGATTGTGAGCCCTTTGGGAACAAGGAAAGATATACACCATACCAGAATGTACACCATTTTGACCTGGTGAAAAGTGGTATATAAGCATTGCTAAACAAATAAATATTTTCGATACAAAGCTTAATGATGTGACTGGTCTATAGTTTTCAAGGAGGGAGACATCTTTTGAATCTTTTTTTAAGAATAGGCCTAATAGGAGATGATTTCTAGAGTGAAAGTAAATAGCCCTGTGTTAAACTCATGTTCACTATGGGGCATGTCTACTAAACCATGATAGTCTTTGGCAGTTATTGCAGTGCATAAGCTGACAAAAGCACACAGTAAGTCAAAAACCCTTGCGGTATTTACAGGGGAGCTCCCAAGTTGGCCCCTAAAGATATTGTGGCAGTTCTAGATTTACCGTGGAGACCCGCTTTATCTGCATTGGCAGTTAATGTGGGAAAAGTCCCGTGGTGCCTGCTGATGCAGGTACTCAGGGTCCCTGTGGTAAATCCAAAGGGAAGAATGATAGCGATCAGATGCACAGAGCTGTCAGTAGCTCAGTGCCCCAACTGCTACCTCCTCCTCCTCCTCCAAAGCTGCAATCGGGCCCTCCCCTTCAACAATATTGTCGGTGCCATGGTGTTGCGATCTGCAGCACCAACAATATGAACATACAAAGCCCTGCCCTGCCCCCCCCCCCCACCGCTGCAGCACTGATTGCCCCTGGCCAGCTCCCGATCCCCATTGAGAACTGTCCAGGGGGGATCAGGGATCAGTGCAATCCTTGGCCAAACTAACATCCAGTTGGTGAAACCTTCCTGATCCATCATAATGAGTCCCAGCTAGCTAGTCAATAGCCCCTCCCTCCTCAATGGTAAAAGACAAATCCCAGCTAGCCAGCCTGCTTTACCCCCCAAAGTCATACCTTTGAACATCCTGGTGGTCTAGTAGGGAGGACAGGAGCTGTCCTCTCCGTACCTGCCCCCATCATCGGCCTTTTCAAAATGGCTGATGATCATGGGTTACTGCCCTCTAGCCTCACATTCGGGGGCAGCACCGTGAGATCGCAGCCATATTGGTTACCACTATTGAGGAGGGCAGGAAAAAGAATCTGAAGTAGCAAACTTGTCCTTTCATTACTTTTACCCACCGAGGGCAGGGCAGGGCACTTTTCAGTGGCTTAGTTATCCAGCTGAACTAATTGGAAAATAGTTCTTTCATCTCGAGGGGGACAAATTTTAAGTCTGTGTTTCCTTTACACCAAAGAAAAGATTTCCTTTAATAATTCACTAGCAAATTATTATTGTTGTTTTTAAGTGCCGTTGAGTTGGTGTTAACTCGTGGCGACCCTCTGGATAGTTGTCCTAAATTGTGTTCGGTCTTCAGTCAGGCAGCGAATTATATGCGACCAAATTTTCATTTGCTATTTGCGTGGGTAATTCTTCTCAGTTAGAATACAGAATTATGCACATAAATGCAAAAGCTCATTTTCATGTCCATTCCCCCCCCCCCCCCTGGTTTACCACAGAACAAAGTAGCAGCACCAACAATGTTCTTTCAGCATGCACTCATCCTTTAATGTTTACAGGAAGCTAAAATGAGTGCCAATTGAGTCTGAAAAAAATTATTTCCTACTTACTCATTATGTTTATAATGCACTTTAAATGAGACAGGCCTGCTATGAAAGAGTGCATCTATTATTATTATTAATATTATTTTAAAATCAAAGCATATATTTACTTGATACCATTGCTGCAAAAATTACAATAATGGCATTAAATTTGACAGCAACTTCTTTCAAAAGGATTTAATTTTTTCCTACTCTGTGTTTACAGCAAATCATTATTCAAAGTAGCATCTTCTATCTCTCATACATAATAGAAAGCTTTGAACGGCAGCATTAGTTATAAAAAAATAAAATAAAATAAAAAGTACAGTCTTTTATTGACATTGATATTGCCATTATCTGTATGTAGCAATTTTCTTAATACTTATTAAGTTACTTACAAATTGTTCCTCAGAATTATTTCCATTAAAACTTCTTCATTTTTTTTCTAAAGTAGAAGTCAGTCTGCTATAAATACAAATATTTGATCATTGTAAAGATGTTCATGGCTGGCGTCCTATGGTGATTTTTTATAGGGAAGTGAAAATAATCTCATTTCTGAAGCAAAGATGTGTGAAAAGTCTATTTTTCATTTCTTAAAGTATTTGGTGAGAAATCTCCACTCGGTCACTTTGGGAAAGAATTTTTTTTTCCATAACAGGAGAACGTAGAATGCATTGACAGATAATGCCTACCTGTATTCTTTTGTAATATTGCTCAGTTCCCTCCTATCTTCAGCTGTCTCTTGCTTCTCCTAATAACCTCGTACCTACCTTTGCACTCTTTCTCCCTACTATCTGGTCTTTGTTTGAAGAGGCCAAGTTAACATACATAGCCAATATCTAATTCTACCTCTGTCTCTACTGTTTTCACTAAGTTTTAAATCTTCCTGTGCCTGTTTTTTTTAATCTACCTGAGAGTGTGCAGAAACTGGAGTGACTAGACCCCCTCCCCTCCCCCTGAGGTAATGTTAACCCTCTTGTTTTCCGCCCTGTCCACTTGTGCTGAGTCTCTTTGCCTTTCTGCTCTGGAAAGTGCAACTCCAATACAAGCATTTGCTCCTAGCTCCTGACTTGGGTCAGACATTTAACTGCTTGCTTGTGAGTCCTGTCTGTCTATATCTATCCATCTATATACTTTATCATTGTTAGTTTGCTTTTTACCTTACAGTATATGTTGTTGTTGGTTTTTTTTTTTTGTAATATTGCTCAGTTCCTTCTTATCTTCAGCTGTCTCTCTTGCTTCTCCTCTTCCTTATTATCCCTCCCTCCCTCCCACCCCACAACCCCCCCCCCCCTTTGCTAATGGTCTCTTATAGTTGTCCTGTGCACATTACCGTTATTATTCACAGGTGCACCCAATCCCCTGAGAGATTTTTTCCTGGCTATCCTTCATATATTTCTTCTGCTATCCTCTTCATCTCTTTCTTATAGCTCTATATCACTTTCTCTTCTTGTTGTTGACACTCCCAAATTACCTCCCCTCATACCAACAACTTCAAGGTCCCCTCCATATCATCTCCTCTTTACCATCCTCAATTCCCCCACCATCTTGTCATATACTCTATCAGTTCTTTAGCTTCACCATGTTCTTCCTCTCATGCAGCCATCTCCTCTCTCTCTCTCTCTCTGAAAGAACCCCATCCTCATTACCACCATGCCTTCTACTCTGTGCCCTGCACTCTTCTGTTGCTTCTGTCATCTGGAGATATCAATCCCAACCCTGGCCCCCCTAGACTTTTGTCACACTCACAGGACGGATCCTCAAGCAATTGCTCAAATCTTATTCATATCCCTCTCCTTTTCCTCCTCCTTTCTCCCTTTTTCTTGCACCTTATGGAATGCACACTCCATCTCAAATAAGCTTGCCTTTATTCATGATCTCTTTATCTCTAATGCTTTCCATCTTCTTGCTCTAACTGAGATCTGGCTCCTGTCACTGCTCTCAGTCATGGCGGTTATGAATTCTCCCACATGCCTCATGCCACTGGCCATGGTGGTGGTGCTGGGTTTCTACTCTCTCTCATTTCTACCTATTTCAACCCCTCCTGCTGCCTCAGTCTTACTCCTTTCTATGCTTTTGAAGTCCACTCCATCTGCCTTTTTACTCCATTACCTCTCTGGATAGCTGTTATTTATTGACCCCCCTGACAAGTCCTCTTCTTTTACCTCTACCTCTACTTTTCTTACTGACTTTGATTCGTGGCTTTACTTCTTTCTGGATTCATCTTCCTCCTCCAGTTATTCTCAGAGATTTTAACATTCATGTTGATAGCCCTTCTGACTATTATGCTTTAAAGCTCCTTTCTCTTACCTCCTCATTTGACCTCCATTTTTGGTCTATTGCCCCTACTGCCTCGACCTTGTCTTCTCCTCTAGTTGCTTACCCTCAAACTTCTGTACCTCAATTCTTCCCTTATCTGACCATCACCTGCTAAACTTTACTCTTCATCACTCCCTGCATCAATCTCACTCAGTCTCCTCAAATCTCTTTAGAAATCTTCAAGCTATTGACCCATCAGCTCTCCACTACTGTCTCATCACCTCTTTCCTCCACTATGTCATCTGAGTCTGTTGATGAGGCAGTGGCTTCCTATAACACTTTATTCTCATCTGCTCTAGATGTCCTTGCTCTGCCCATGCCACATCCTGTGAGGTGTTCTGTACCTCAGCCCTATCCGCTATCTGCATTCCTCTGCCTGCTCAGCTGAGTGTATTTGTCTCAAATCCTGCACCCTTGTGGACTTTCTACACTTCAAATTCATGCTTGCCTCTTTCCAGTCAGCCACACCACTCACTATACAAGACTGTTATGTCCATCTGACTATCTGTCTTGCCTCTGACCCTCAACTTCACTTTACAACTCTCAACTCTCTCCTCAAGGTGCCTCTCTCTGACCTCTCCTTCTTTCTGCCCAAAATTTGGCTGACTATTTCTATGACAAAGTCCATAAGATTACACACCAATTCCCCATGAGGTTAGCTCCATCCCCTCTTCCCCCTCTTCACTCCCAACTCTACCCTTCAACCTCTGCCACCCACTCTTCCTTTTCTAAAATCTCTGAGGAGGAAACCACACATCCTGTTCCCACTCATATCCTAAGTTCCATCTCCTCCACTGTCATCCCTTCCATCTCTCATATTCTCAACTTATGGCTGTCCACTGCAACTGTTCCTGCAGCCTTCAAGCATGCTATGGTCATATCTCTCCTCAGGAAATCCTCACTAGACTCTACCTGTCCTAATGGTTGACCCATCTCCCTCCTCCCCTTCATTTCTAAACTACTTGAATGTGCGGTTCATTGCCATTGCCTTGACTTTCTCTTCTCAACCCTTCTGGATCCATTGCAATTTGGCTTTCATCCTTTACATTCTACTGAAATGGCTCTTACCAAAGTTTCCAGTGACCTGTTCATGGAAAAATCCAAGGGCCTGTACTTCATTCTCATCCTTCTTGACCTTTCTGCTGTTGTTGATACTGTTGACCATCACCTTCTCCTCGACACATTGTCCTTTTTGGTTTTAAGGGTTCTGTGCTATCCTGGTTCTCTTCTTGTCTCTCCCATTATGCTTTCAGTGTTCAGTGGATCCTCTTCTACTGCTGTCCTGCTCTCAGTTGGTGTACTACAAAGGTTTATCTTGGGCCCACTCTTTTTCTCTTTCTACACAGAATCTCTTAGTGCACTCATCTACTCCCATGATTTTCAGTGCCATCTTTACGCTGATGACTTTCAGAGCTACTTCTCCACATCTGAATTATTTTCAGCAATTCGGGATCTGATCTCTGCCTGCCTATCTGAACATGGACAAAACTGAGCTTCACATTTTCCCCCTAAACCCATCTCCCCCTTCCTCCTTTCTCAGTCTCTGTGGACAATGCTCTACTACTCCCTGTTTCCTTGACTTGCAATCTTGGGATCGTCTTTGACTCCTCCCTCTCCTTTTAAACACACATCCAATTGATAGCTAAAACCTGTTGTTTCTTCCCCTATAACATCAGCAAAATTCCTTCCTTCCTTTCTGAACACACTACTAAGACACTTATACACTCCAGTCACCTCCCGTCTAGGCAATTGCAGCATCCTCTTTGCTAGTCTCCCTCTGAATCATCTCTCACCCCTTCAATCTGTTCAAAACTCAGCTGCCTCAATATGCTCATATAACCCCTCTTCTCAAATCACTTCATTGACTCCCTCTGCTTCCATATGGGGATCATAGATGGGATGGGGAGGGGCAGAGCCGTGGCATGATTAGTCGCTGAGACCACTGAACAGATATTCAGGAAGGGCCCTTGAATGTCCCCCAATGCCCCTGTCGATGTACAGTTTATTCCTGCTGGACCCTACAGAGGTTGCCATAGGGAAAATGGGATATGACAGGGCTGTTGTGAGGTTGTGTGTGTGCTGCCATGGAGAGCACAAGATGCATTTTTGTACTACGGAGTCAAGAGGTGCAGAATGTGTTTCCATCAGCAAATCTGTAGGACCATTCTGGCTGCTGGCTATTCTGACATTTGCTGATGGGGCCATTAGCTGAGCAGCTGCATGTATTGTGAGCATAGGCATGGGTGCAGGGAGATGGGGAGCCTCTGCAATATCTACTTTCTCTGCATGTAGTACACATGGGGACGTATATCCCCCTGATCCCAAAACAGTGGGTGCATCTATACCTGTGGTTTTGGAATCAGGTAGATATCAGCCTCATTTCCATTTTGTACATGGCCGCAGGCCAGACATGGTTGCTACTGAATCGGGATCCAAGTGCATAATGTTGCACATGTCCACATCTTCCATTTGATTGTCCAGTCTCCCAACTTGTTGTAGCAGTTTTAACTTAGATTTTCATTGATTTAGGTAAGTCTTTATATCCTTAAAAGAAAATGGACAGTCTTTTTTCCACCCACCTTCCCCAGCTCTCACTCACCCAAGGCACATCCCTTAATTTATAACTAGTTATCACAATTAAGAGAGAGAGTGAAATTTGACACCAAGAACTGATTAACCATGAACAGATAATTAGCAGTTCATTGGAAGCAAACAAAAACTATATCATAAAATGCATCAAATAATTCTAAAGGCCTTTGTAATATTTTAGATATCCCTAATGCCTTAACTCCTCTAAACAATTAAACTCACTAATAAAAAAAGATAGGCTGTGGTTTGTTTATTCATAAGACCATTCACACCAGCATACCCCAGTATCTCGTGTTATTCACGTCCATATTCCACCTTGTCTTCTATGTTCCATCCATAATCACTGGTTAGTTCTTCCATCCACTTCCTAGGCATGACTTGAATGCACACAGGGGATCTGCCTCCTTCTTCTTGGGTCCCGCCCTTTGGAACTCCCCCCCCCCCCCCCCCTTACCCTTCTGTTGAAGCTCTCTTAGGAATTTCAAAGCCTCTTTAAAAACCTCTCTGTTCCAGTCAGCCTTCGGTCTTTCAGACCCCTCTCTCTGACTAGTCCCTGACAAGTCTATACCACCCCTGCCCTCTACCCTCTGCCATCTCAGCGGCTACCCACCTTACTGTGTGCTTTTGTTTTCTTTTTCCTTTCCCTCCTGTCCTGTTTTTGAATTGGCATTCCATTTCCTTTTTTTATGCCTTTTGCAGTCCATTGTATTATTGTTTACCACTCTGATGCTGTTGCTAGAGCAGTCTATCAAGCAAAATAATAAAGAGATCAGAACAAATGAGTCTTTTGCTTTGACTCCCATATTAACTGCATGATTATCTTCCAGTTGGTGAGAGGTCATATGTGCATGTTCAGTGCAAAGAACTTTGGGAAACAGCTGGAAACAGTGACTCACCTCATAGCTGGCTGTGACGTTCTGATGGCAGAAAATGTCTATAAAGAAAGGCACAATAAAGTAGCATACCTTATCCATTGGAAACTCTGTAAGCACTATGGCATCACTGTGCCTGGCAAGCACCAAGATCATGACCCTAAAAGAATTACCGAAAGTGAAGAGGTTATGATCACCTGGGATATTCCCATTCCGACTGATAAAAAGCTGGAAGTCAGGAAGCCAGATATAGTGGTTAAGGAGAAAAACACCAGAACGGCATTGATTACACAGGTACACTAAAAATTTTTTTTTTTAAACTGCCTCTAATGTTTCGATTGATTTTTACGTTTTTTGGTGCGCTGAATCCAAATCTGGTAACCAATTTGCTGGCGTGATTATTGGTTTTGTGGTCTTGTTCTGTTCCACTAATTGCATTGGCATGAAGACCATGTCCGGCGTTGTACCATGCTGGTGTGTTGGGGCGTTAATTGTCTGGCAGTAATTTAATGACTCCATGGCTTTTAAGAATGTTGCGGTTTCTCTGGTGGGTGTGGATGTTAGGTTGTAGTCTCCTAGTGCAATGAGAGGTTTGTGTCATCTGTTATGTGTGCATATCATTTTGATTACTGCGGATAGGTGTTCAGTTCTGGTTCCAGGTGGTCTGTATGTGAGGGAGATGCTTAGGTACTTGTTGGCTATAGTGAGTGTGTTAGATTCAATTCTGTTAGTGGTGGCGATTGTTTTGAATCTGTATTCTATTTTGGTAAGTATTAATACTCCTCCTCCTCTCCTTTGTGCTCTGATGCAGTTAAATGCCGAGTATCCTGTTGGTGTTACTTGGTTTAATATGACCTGGTCCGAGTCATCTAGCCAGGTCTCGGTGATGCATATTATATCAAGCTTCTTGTCGTGGATTAGGTCAAGGATAGTATTTGGTTTGTTCCTGATAGATCTAGCGTTTAGAAGAGCACACCTGATGTTTGTTGTTATGATTGGGTTTGTATGTTCGTTATTTGTATGATGTGTGGGTGTATTACGTGTGGCATTGTATGGTTTGTGGGCTGTATGCTTTGGTTGTTGGCGTAATTTGGATAGGCATGATGTTGGTGTGCATCTGGGTTGGGTGGTATGTGGGTTAAACAAGGGGATTTGCTCATTGAGTCTGATGCTGTGTGTGCAGGGTGCAAACATATGTAGGAATGTGAGGTAGACCATGAGGTAGTGGGTAGTGGCGTGCATTTTGTGATTTGTATTTTACTGACCTACAGTTGGGCTTGTGGTTTACTGACCTGTGCTCAACTTGAGTTGGGTCATATAGATGTAATTCTGTGGGCCCTATATGTGTAATTCTGCATTGGTATTGGTGTCTATACGCCGTGTGTTGTGTTACTTGTGGTTGGTTAGTAGTCTAGCTACGAGGTAGTAGTGGGGTTACTAGAGTTAATAGGCTATGCCGCATGTGTTGTTTTACAATGCAAACAGTGCAAACAATGGGTAGTATGATCTATTTTATTTATTTGTTTATTTATTTGTAGTCTCTTTTATACCGCGCTATTCGACATCAGTGTGGTTTACAATGAACATAAGAGTTGCACATCTCAATTTCGTGATTTGTGCTTACAGTGAAACAGGTATAATAACTTGGGTATACATTGAACAGGAAAATTAAACTTGGGTATGCATTAAGCAGGTATAACAGGTAAAATAGGGTATAAATAACCAGTCCCTTAACAATCTATGCAATTAATCTACAAGCAATGGATTGTCCAGGCAAAATAGCAGCATTAATCTACAAGCAATGAATGGTCCAGGCAAAGTAGCAGCATTAATCTGCAAGCAATGAATCGTCCAGGCACAGTAGGATGATTAACTTACAGGTAATGGATTGTCCAGGTAAGGGAGCAGTATTTGCGCTGGGCCAGAAAGATACGATGTGCGTGGAGGAGGGCCCAGGACGTGGATCTTTGGACACTACTTGGTCTGCGCCTAAGGGCCACGCCAAAGGGCCCTCTGGTGAGGCCCTCAGGCACAGGCCCACCAGGCATGGGCGCGCCCAATGGCGCTTGCTTTAATCAGCCGCAGCTGGAAGCTGCAGCTCATCTCCAGCTCCACCCCGATCGCGTTTGGGGGAGCTTGGTCTGAGGCAGGTGGTCTTCTTCACGCCCGATGGCGTTTGCTTTAATCGGGCACCGGCCGAAAGCTGCAGCTCACCTCCAGCTCCACCCCGATTAGCCATTATGCTATTAGATGTCCATGGTCTAGGTAGATGCCTCTATAGATGTCAATGTCGGGCACATCCACTTTTCTGACATTGTGCCAGAACTTGCAAATGCCTGCTTCTTTTTTCCACGATTTTTGCAAGGAATGGAAGGCTGGAGATGGGACGGTATGTTTTGGTTTGGAGGAGCTCAGATTGCCTTTATATTGTCCTTTTAAATAAAGAATAGTTGGAGTCTTCCCAGGGCCGAGGCTTCTGGGAGTTGTAGTTGTGTGGTTCCAAGACAATAATGTTGAGACCCGAGGGTTTTCAAGGCAAACGCAAGAATTTATTATTTCCTTTTTCCAAAAAGCATTTAAAGGCTTAACGCATAACAAAAATAGGATTTTTCTCCAAACAAGTTTCCAAAGACCTTTTATCCAAAACAAGGCACTGTAAGTGCTTCAATTAGCTTTCAAACACATGTAGCTGTTTTTTCCAAAAACTTTCAGCATTCAAAATAAAGCTTTTCATTCTTTTCACAAAACCCAAAGGAAATGTTCTTTTCTTCAGATAGAACAGGATTCTTAGCAAACTCTAGCTAAGCAACATTATCCCTGTTTCCTCTCTCTGCTTTGTAAAACATTTTTAGGCTTTAAGACTTTCTCCTCTCAAAGCAGGAACTCCTTAGTCTGTCTTCTTACATAGAGAACAGTCCATTAATGAATCATCCAACTCCTTGTCAGATTCATAAGGATCTATTTGCATCTCCTCATAACTTGAGTCTGGTAATTCTGATTTCAAGTCACCCTGCAAAAGCTCAGGCTTAATATCTTCTAAAAGCGTTAACACTTTCCTCCAGTGAGACGTTTCCTTATGCACAAGTTTTTCCCCAAGCACATGGAGATTCTTTCCCTTCAGTAACTGACACAATGCCTCTAACCGGCTCGAATTACTTTTTGTTACAGGTTTATTCACGCACCTTTTTGGAGCTGGAAGTTCCCCAGTAGGTTCATAAACTGCTGCTACTGTATCTTGCTCCTCGTCAGCACTCCTCCCAGGTACAGCTTCCCTGTCTCTGGAACCAGATGCAGTTCCCCTGTAGTACTGGCTTCCTTCTGGGTCGTGGCTTCCACCTCTGAGAACCCCACTGCTTTCTCCAGCGTTCTCCCTGGTTAAGCCTCTCGTATGACTCTCTCTTACTGCATCCTTCCCAGTGTGCTGCCTTCCTATGTGCTGCTTCCCTCTGGAATCCTCTCTGGTGCTGTCTCTGGTAATTCTTTTTCCTTCCGTTTCCCTGGTGCTCCCCTTTCCTTCTGTTCCCTGGGGTTTATAAGAGTGTGCCTGAACTCTCGTGCACTGCCCCTCCCCCAGGTGTTTCTTATTAACTTTTAAGCTTGCCTCTGGGTTAGCAGAGCTTGGGCGTGGTCTGTACTCAGCAACTATGTGTGTTTTTTACTCTCTCCCTGCAGTTTGAGGGCTACTGCTTTCTTGCCTGTCTCTCTCCTTAAAGGTAAATGACTGTTTTTCTTCCCAATCCATAGACTCAGCTACACTCTCGCCATCACACTAGATATATCACTGATTTTTCTAAAGAACATTTCTCAAGAAAAATATCTTTCAGTGCTTAGCTCTAGTCAGATAATAAATTCATGAGGCTCCAATGACACTTGGATAGAAAATGATTGATTCTTTTATCAGAGAAAATGCTAAAGTTCACACATATTCATAACCTTGAAACCAACAGCCAAAGTTGTGTGGGGGGGGGGGGGGAGGGGAGGGGAGGGCATGGAAACCATATGGAGAACTTCCTCAAGCCCCATGCACTGGAGCACCCCATGTTGCAGTAGCCCACCACTTGTCTTGTACCCAGCATCTGAAATCATTTACTTCCTTGAAAAAGCCAGTGGCTTGAGAGTTGTATGTTAGAAAAGAAATTCAGATTGACTCCACCCCTGCTCTTTAATTACGGTCAATACTACCAAATGTCGTACATTGGCTCAGTCATGATCTCCCAAGTGAGCTTATGGTCCATACGTTTAAAAGCTCAATAAAGCAGTGAGCATAAGGATGGAATTTAAACTGGGACTTTCAGAGTCAAAGTTGAATACTTCAGCACGAGCAACTGTGTGATCCTCTGATTACTCTTAGATGCAAGGATAGAGGCACATGTGGAATGATACATACAGGAGCTCAGATCTCGGGGCCCATTTAATTTTAGGGGAAAAAGTAAGGATAAAAATGCACAGAAAACTTTGAAGTCAAGTTGTTTGCATAATTTTGAAGTAGCACATCATTGAACCAAAGATTTTAAGTTCCTGAAAGCCCAGGATTGGTATAAGAAAAAAAAAAACCAAACAAACCCAAAATCCACAGCAAAGATTAAAGCAAAATCTTGAGAAGTGTTTTAGAATTGGAGGGAGTACAGTGGTATGATCTCAAAAGCATTTGCACAGATATAATAATAGTCTCCCCATGAAAACTGACTTTTATAAAATCGCCTACCAAGTATAGGGATAATTTGATAAGAGGACGCCTGTGTGAAATATCCAAAAAGGTGCCTATTTTAAAAAGGCAACATAAGTACCCTGGCCTTGTTCTTTTTTAACATATTTGTCAATGATATTACAGAAGGTATATCGGGAAAGATTCTTCTCTTTGTAGATACCAAACTCTGCAACAGGATAGATATCCTGGAAGGTGTGAATAACATGAGGAGGGTTCTATAGAAGTTCAAAGACTGGTCAATAATTTGGCAGCTAAGATTTCATGCTAAAAAAAAAATATAAGCCCATGCATTTGGCCTGCAAAAATCCAAGGTAGCAGTGAAATGTAGGGGTTGAAGTACTCCAGTGCAAGAAAGAAGAGTGGGGCTGTATTGCATGACCTTAAAGTGAAATAAGCTGGGAGAAAAGGTGACATCAAAAGCCAGAAGGATGCTTGAGTGCATGGAGAGAGGAATGGCCAGCAGAAAAAAATAGAGGTGCCTCTGTATAAGTCTCTAGTGTTACCTCATTTGGAGTACTGTGTACATTTCGGGAGACTACAACTTCAAAATGATATAAACAGGATAGAATCTATCCAGAGGGTGATTATTGAACTAGCTAGTGGTCTTTGTTATAAGGCTTGTTTATTCATTGATTTATTTAACTCCTTAATTACCTCCCATCTTGACCATTCTTCTTGTATTGTCACATCTGTTTGTCTTTTAGCTCTTAATAAATATATACATTTATTATTATTATTATTATTATTATTCATAATTTTCTATGCTAACCCCCCCCCCTCCAAATAAACCCTAAAACAGTCATAGATGCATGAAGCAATTGATGAAACATATGTAAAAGAAGAACCAGTTCATCAGGCATCAAACACAGTTTGTAACAAACATGATTTGCATTGCTTACGAAAACACCTGATGTCACGCAAGCTCCTGAACCTCTTGGGAAGTATGGGGATAGACTTAAGGATCTCAATATGTATATTTTGGAGGGCGGATATGATAGAGACATTTAAGTACTCTGTGGTATAAATGCACAGGAAGTGGCCCTCTTCCAATTGAAATGAAGATATGGAATGAGTGGTCATAGGATGAAGCAAAAGAGAATAGATTCGGGAGTAATCTGAGGAAATATTTCCTTATGGAAAGGGTAGTGGATATGTTGAACAGCCTCCCAGTGGAGTTGATGAAGAGAACAACTATATTTGAATTCAAGAAAGCATGGGAGAAGAACAGAGGATCTCTGAGTGAGAGGAAAAGATTATAGAACATAATTGTTCTTATGGGTGGGCAGACTGGATAGGCCGTACTGTCTTTATCTGATGTCATTTTCTATGTTTCAGTGTTTCTATGTGAAATAAGCTCCCTAAACAAGCTTTAGTTGTGCACAATTGCTGATGCACACATTTACATCTGCTCCTGAAAAAGTTTACATGTATATGTGTACTCTATATACTCATACATTTTATAAAATACATGCATACATTGCATGTCTGTGTCTTCGCCACTGAAACCTACACACAGATCAATAAAATGTAGCTACGCTCTCCATGCACCTACATTTTACCCAAGCATGCAATTTTATAAAAGCCCTTTTCTGCATTTAAGACAGGTTTTATATCTGGGAAAAGCCTTCTAAAATTATCTCTTATGGAGTCTATTCTGTAAAGCGAATAGCGGGGATGGACGTCCCTTTGAGATGTCCATCCCCGCTATTCACCCCCTCCCGTCCCCGGCAGAATCCTCCCCATACGAACAGAGCTTGTACGGGGAGGCTTAGTCAGGGACAGGAGGGGTGATCTGGAGGTGGAGTGGGGCGGGGCCTAGGCAGTCCACGACTCTGGATGTACAGGGCCGATTCTGAAGTCGGCCTTGTACGTCTGGTGTCGGCAAACTGGACTGGAGACTTATTCCACCTCAGAGGTAGAATATGTCCCCTTGGATGTCAAGAGACGGCAGGCCTTGGCGCCAGTGAGGTGAGGGGGTGAAGGGGGATCCCCAGCAATGGGATGTCATGGCACCGTGACTCCTGAATGGAGCCCGACTGAGTTAGCCGGGCATGGGTCTGTACTACATGCAGGCCGATCTGAATCGGATCCCAGCCTGCCTGTATCTACCCTAGACCCGATTCTGATCCAGTGGGGCACATCTAGCCCCCGCAGGATTGGAATCGGGTCTACCTCTGTCTGCCCCGTTTCCAATTGGACGCACAGGGGCCTGAGCACACATATTAGAATGTGCCTCCATGTGTATAAACATAAGAACATAAGATATGCCATACCGGGTCAGACCAAGGTCCATCAAGCCCAGTATTCTGTTTCCAACAGTGGCCAATCTAGGTCATATGTACCTAGCAGTTTCCCCAAGGGACACAGGTTCCACAATGCTTGTATTGGTCCAAGCATTGATATCCTGGGTCCCTTCTTAATAATGGTTTATGGACCTTTCCTCCATGAACTTGTCTAAACGTTTTTTAAACCCAGCTACACTAACAGCCTTTACTACATCCTCCGGTAACAAATTCCAGAGTTTGATTACACGTTGAGTGAAAAAATATTTTCTTTTTTTAGTCTTAAATAGTTTACCCTGTAGCTTCATTGCATGTCCCCTAATCTTTCTATATTCTAATAAGGTAAACAATCGATCTACGTTTACCCGTTCCATTACGTTCATTAATTTATAGACTTCTATCATATCTCCCCTCAGCCGTCTCTTTTCCAGGTTAAAGAGCCCTAACCTTTTTAGCCTTTCTTCATAGGAGTATCCTTCCATCCTCTTTACCATTTTGGTGGCTCTTCTCTGAACCTTTTCTAAAATTGCTATATCCTTTTTAAGATACGGCGACCAGAATTGCACACAATATTCAAGGTGCGGTCTCACCATGGAATGATATAGAGGCATTATAATATCTTCTGTTTTATTTTCCATTCCTTTCCTTATCATACCTAGCATTCTATTTGCTCTCTTGGCCGCCGCTGCACAGTGGGCCGAGGGTTTTAACATGGTATCAACAATGACGCCTAAATCTTTTACCTGGGTGGTAGTTCCTAATGTGGAACCTCGCATCGTGTAACCATAGTTTGGGTTGTTCTTCCCTAGGTGCATAACCTTGCACTTGTCCACATTAAATTTCATCTGCCATTTTGATGCCCAGTCTTCCAATTTATCAAGATCCTCTTGCAATTTTCCACAATCCTCTTGGGTTTTAACAACTTTAAATAGTTTTGTGTCATCTGCAAATTTGATAACCTCACTCAATATTCCACTTTCCAGGTCATTTATGAATATGTCAAAAAGCAGTGGACCCAGCACAGATCCCTGGGGTACACCACTATTCACCTTTCTCCATTGGGAAAATTGGCCATTTAGCCCTACCCTCTGCTTTCTATCTTTTAACCAGTTCCTGATCCACAATAGTACACTGCCTCCTATCCCATGACTCTTTAGTTTTGGCAAACGTCTCTCATGAGGGACCTTGTCAAAGGCTTTCTGAAAGTCCAGATACACAATATCAACCGACTCACCTTTGTCCACCTGATTATTCACTCCTTCAAAAAATCATAACAGATTAGTAAGACAACATCTTCCTTGTCTAAAGACATGTTGGCTGTCTCCCATTAGGTCATGACTATCTACATGCTGAGTAATTTTATTCTTTATGATGGTTTCTACCATTTTTCCCAGTATTGATGTCAGGCTCACCGGTCTGTAGTTTCCCGGATCACCCCTGGAACCTTTTTAAAAATTGGCATTAAATTGGCGATCCTCCAATCTTCAGGTATTAGAGATGATTTTAATGATAGTTCACAGATTAGTAATAGCAGGTCTGCAATTTCATATTTCAGTTCTATCAACACCCTTGGATGTATACCATCCGGCCCAGGTGATTTGCTACTCTTCAGTTTATCTAATAGTTGTAATACATCTTCCTGATGTATCAATATTTCCTTCAATTCTTCCGCACCTTTAAATACCACCTCAGTCATGGGTAACTTCCCTACATCTTCCTCAGTAAAGACTGAAGCAAAGAATTCATTCAGTCTCTCCACTATCGCCTTGTCGCCTCTTAGTGCTCCTTTAACCCCTTTAGCATCTAATGGGCCAACTGACTCTCTCACAGGTTTTTTGCTACAAATGTACTTGAAAAGGTCTTTACTTTGCGTTTTTGCTTCCACAGCAAGCTTTTTCTCAAATTCTCCCTTTGCCTGCCTTATCAATGCCTTGCATTTGACTTGCCAGTGCTTGTGCTGTTTCCAGGTTTCGTCGTTTGGCTCTTTTTTCCATTTCCTGAAAGATGCTTTTTTGGCAACAACAGCCTCTCTGACCTCACCTTTAAAACATGCTGGCAGTTTTTTGGACTTCCTTCCACTTTTGTTAAAGCGTGGAATACAGCTGGTCTGGGCTTCCAAGATAGTATTTTTCAACAACAGCCAAGCCTGATGTACGTCTTTAACCTTTGCAACTGCTCCTTTTAGATTTTTCTTAACTGTTTTCCTCATTTTATCATAGTCTCCCTTTCGAAAGTTAAAAGGTGGTACTGTGGATTTCCTTACTATCCCTCCTCCACTAATTAAATCAAAGGCGATCATGCTATGATCACTATTGCCAAGTGGCCCCAACAACCTTATCTCTTGCACTAGATCTGGGGTTCCACTAAGGACTAGGTCTAATATGGCTTCCCCTCTGGTCGGTTCATGAACCAGCTGCTCCAAGAAGCAGTCATTTATTTCATCTAGGAACTTTATCTCCCTAGCATGTCCTGATGTGACACTGACCCAGTCGATACCGGGGTAGTTGAAATCACCCATTATTATTACTGCGCTGTAACGTTTGTTAGCTTCCTTGATTTCTTCGAGCATTTCATCATCCATTTGGTCATTCTGGCCAGGCGCTCGATAGTACACCCCCACTGCCATTGCCTTCCCCCTTTTACATGGAATTTCAATCCATATAGATTCTACAGAAGATTTTGTTTCCTGCAAAACTTTAATCCTTTCTGACTCAATGCCCTCTCTAACATAGAGAGCAACCCCTCCACCAATTTGATCAGCTCTATCATTACGATATAGTTTGTACCCAGGTATCACAGTGTCCCACTGGTTGTCCTCCTTCCACCATGTCTCTGATATTCCAATCATATCTAACCTTTCATTTAGTGCTATATATTCTAACTCTCCCATCTTATTTTTTAGACTTCTAGCATTTGCATACAAGCATTTTAGAGAATGTATTTCATTCATATTAATTTGGCTATTGTTAGACATGGGTAATTTGGGTCTTTAAGCTCTGTCTGCTCCATACTTGAGGGGATTTGGGCTACTTTACTCTTTTGTGGAACCTCTCTGCTTTTGGTAGTATCCTTCAAAGATACATTCTTCCGAACCATCCGCTCTTGGGCGACTGTCGGCTTTCCCCTAATATCTAGTTTAAAAGCTGCTCTATCTCCTTTTTAAAGGTTAATGCCAGCAGCCTGGTTCCATCCCGGTTAAGGTGAAGCCCATCCCTTTGGAAGAGCCCCTTCTTTCCCCAGAATGTTCCCCAGTTCCTAACAAATCCAAAACCCTCATCTCTGCACCACTGTCTCATCCACGCATTGAGACTCCGGAGCTCTGCCTGCCTTTTGGGTCCTGCGCGTGGAACAGGAAGAATTTCGGAGAATGCTACACTGGAAGTTCTGGATTTCAACTTCCTACATAAAAGCCTAAATTTAGCCTCCAGAACCTCCCTACCACATTTTCCTATGTCATTGGTACCGACATGTACCAAGACAGCAGACTCCTCCCCAGCACTATCTAAGACCTTATCTAGGTGGCGCATGAGGTCCGCTACCTTTGCACCAGGCAGGCAATCCTCATGTCCACCAGCCACCCAGCTATCTACATGCCTAATGATTGAATCACCAACTATAACGGCTGTCCTAACCCTTCCCTCATGGGCACATGGCCCTGGAGAAACTTCCTCGGTGCGAGAGGGTTTTACATCACCTGGAGGACAGGTCCTAGTTACAGGATCACTTTCTGCCACACCAGGGTGATGCTCCCCTATCACGTGACCTCTCTCCTCCATGGCAACAGGGATGCTGCCAGACTGGAGGTGGGACTTCAGGACTATATCCCTGTAGGTCTCGTCTATGTACCTCTCTGTCTGTCTTATGCTTTCCAAGTCTGCTACTTTAGCCTCTAGAGAACGGACTCGTTCCCTGAGAGCAAAGAGCTCCTTGCACCTAGTGCACACGTAAGACCTCTCACCAACTGGGAGAAAATTATACATGTGACGCTCAATGCAAAAGACTGGAAAGCCCCCATCCCGCTGCTGGACTGCTGTCTGCATCTTAGTTATAAGTTTGTGTTTAGATCTAAGTTCTTTACTTACTAAGGGTTGCTATGGATATTTATACTAATAAAACTGTACCTAATACGTGTAATATACCTTGTTCACCTGAAGCTTAACTAATCGCAGGTCCTTAGTGTATGACTGATTTGTGTAATGAGCTTCACCTGAGAGCACCTCCTGCCTTTTAAGATGTGTAAGTACCTACAAAGCTATGACTATCCCAGGGGTGGGTGGGTGTGGGGAGGGAGGGAGGGTAATAACACTTATTAAAAGAGGGCTGCTACACAGTACCCTGTCTTGTGCTGCTGAGGTAAGCTATATTCTGATTTGATTTAAATTATAGCTCTTAGCTGCTGCTAAGCTCTAACTTCTTATGGAATTTAAACTACAAGCTCTCTGCTGGGTTCTAAATTTAACCAGAAAGCTCTCTTCTGTGTTTTAAATTTAAGCTAAAAGTACTTTGCTGATGCTAGGCCCTGAGTGACTATTAAATCTAAACTATAAGCTCTCTGCTGGGTATGAAATATAACCAGAAAGTTCTCCTCTGTGTTTTAAATTTAAGCTTAAACTGCTGCTACTAGGCCCTGACTGATTTAACAGAAATAGTAGGTTCACAGATTAATTAGCTTTAATACAAAGAATTCCTTTTAGAAAATTACCAGAAGTATATACTCACAGTTGCAGATCTCTCTCCAGAAATAACAGTCCCTTTTTCTAGTCCTTCAAGACAGAGGATCACAGAGCTCTGGTTGAGCTATTTATGCCTGTTCTGCTGAAGAAAGCTGTGACCAACTTCCTTTTTAATTAACAGTCCTTGCTTGGATAGGAGGAGGCTTTCAAAATGGCCTTTTGATCTGCCACCTGGTGTTAACACCTATTGATAAAATTTCACAGGTCTCTTGCCCCCTAGGTAGAAGGCCTCTTTGTAAAAGTCTAGAAGACTTTATTTGTTGCTCAAAGAGTACAGACCCTGTTTTGCCTTTTGTGCTAAGCTAAATTCTGATTTGATTTAAATTATAGCTCTTAGCTGCTGCTACGCTCTAACTTCTTATGAAATTTAAACTACAGGCTCTCTGCTGGGTTCCAAATTTAACCAGAAAGCTCTCTTCTGTGTTTTAAATTTAAGCTAAAAGTACTTTGCTGATGCTAGGCCCTGAGTGACTATTAAATTTAGACTACAAGCTCTCTGCTGGGTTCCAAATGTAACCAGAAAGCTCTCTTCTGTGTTTTAAATTTAAACTAAAAGTACTTTGCTGTTACTAGGCCCTGAGTGACTATTAAATCTAAACTACAAGCTCTCTGCTGGGTATGAAATATAACAAGATAGTTCTCCTCTGTGTTTTAAATTTAAGCTTAAACTGTTGCTACTAGGCCCTGACTGATTTAACAAAAATAGTGGGTTTACAGATTAATTAGCTTTAATACAAAGAATTCCTTTTAGAAAATTACCAGAAGTATATACTCACAGTTGCAGATCTCTCTCCAGAAGTAACAGTCCCTTTTTCTAGTCCTTCAAGACAGAGGATCACAGAGCTCTGGTTGAGCTATTTATGCCTGTGCTGCTGATGTAAGCTGTGACCAACTTCCTGGGTAATTAACAGTCCTTGCTTGTGTGACCCCCTCGGGGTTCCGCCGCTGGCCCGGGGCTCTGCTGGCGGCGGCCGACCGGGGCGTCGGTTGCCGATCACGGTAGCGGGCCGGTTGTTATTCCCCAAGAGCCGGACCACACATCCCCCCTAGTATTCACAGCAGGGCGCATCTTTTTAACCCTCTGGTTACACTCACCCTTGCTAAGTGAAATGTCGTCCCGACATTTGCAACATCTATTTTATTTTTTTAACAAACAAAAATAACTTAAAACATTACAAATTCTGCTAAATAGGTAGGCTTTTGTCCTTTATTTGGCCTTTCAGAGCGTCTTAAGCATGGCACTTCACCTTTTTCCAATATTTCTATCTCAGGTTCTATGCATTCATTAGTGTGTACTAATATTGGATCAATTTCAGGGTTACCCTCAGGACTAGGTTCCAAAAACCACACAGTTTCTACGGGCTCTGGCGTCGCACAATTTTGCTCTGCAGCTTCTCCTGCTGCCACACTTGCTTCAGATACCTTTGCTTCAGATACATTTAAAACTTTACAGGCATTCCATAAGGGATTTGGCAATATTCTAATATTGTTCCGATGTACTACTTTACAATTCCCAAATTTGTCTTTAATTTTATACGTGCTTCCCCCTGGCTCAAACGCATATAACACTTCATACGGTGAAATTTCCCATTTATCTTTGAGTTTGCGCTTTCCCCTACTCTTGTTGTTTCTAAGTAACACTCTATCCCCTTCAGAGATGAGTGCACCTCTGGAACAACGGTCGAAGCATCGCTTCCTCACTGCTGCCCCTCGCGCAGACTCTTGTTGTGCCACAAGGAAGGTTTTACGGAGTCTCTGATGATGCTGTTCCACCCAATCATCAAGTTTTTCCGCACTGTTTTCCAAAGTCTTTGTTTGTAAATCATATGGCAATCTGGAATCTCTACCAAATAACAGGTAAAACGGTGAATATCCGGTCGAGCTATGTATGCTGCTGTTGTAAGCCAATACCAATTCCGGTACATATTCAGCCCATCTTTTCTTTTTCTCAACTGTCAGGGTTCTCAGCATGTTCAACAAGGTGCGATTAAATCTCTCACATTGTGCATTACCTTGTGGGTGATAAGGAGTGGTATGACTTTTCCTCATATTATAAACATTGCAAAGTTCACGGATAGTAGCAGACTCAAAATTTCTACCTTGATCTGAGTGTATTTGCGCTGGACACCCATAATAATTTATCCAGTGATGCACAATTACTTTAAGCCGTTGTCTGAGCCGTTTGATTCCTCGTAGGCACAGCCACTGCATATCGAGTAAACATGTCTGTTAACACTAGCACATGTTCCATCCCATTAGCACTAGCTTCTAAAGTTATATAGTCCATAGCCAAAATTTCCAGCGGGTAACTTGCTTGAAAGTCTTTATATTGAGCTCTCTCTTTAGGAAACAAATCTTTAGCAAAAATACACCGTGAACACTGTCTGATCCACATCTTTATATCTCGACTCATGTTTGCCCAATAATAGTCTTTTCGTATATTTTTTAGCGTAATTTCTTCATTTGGATGCCCCGCATTATCATGCTTCGCTTGGAAGGTTTCTTTGCGTAACTTTTCCGGAGTTATAAATTGCATGATTTCCATATTATCTCTGGGATCAATCAGTTTCCGATACCACAAACTTCTTTCGCAGTGTAATCGGCTTCGTTCTCTCCATAGCTTCTTTTGATTACAAGTCCAGCTGCGGATATCAATAGGGTCTTTTTCAAGATGGGACAGAACTTTTTGTAAGTCCGAATCTTCACTCTGACTCTGTTGTAACTCTAATCTGGAACAACATAGAATTTGTCTAGCACATATTACTTCACGAGGTATTATCGCATTTTCTGTATTAGGCCACAGCCTTTCTCTCACTTTTTTAATCTTAAGTAAGGAATTCTCAGATTTTATTTCTCTTTCCACTACTTCTTCCTGGGTAGGTGAATATCTGGATAGGGCATCTGCTACCAAGTTAGTTCGTCCAGGTTTATATTGAACCTCAAACTCTAATTCTGCAAGTTGAGCCAACCAAGTTAGTTCAGTAGCATGTATTCGTGCTATTATCTTGTCTTTGTTCGGTATAACCAATGTATTAGCTACACATAAGTCAGTGGGTAAAATAGCTGTTTCTGTGCTTGATACTACCACTGGCGTTGCTGCATATTCTCTCAACTTAGTACAGTTTCCTAGTAACAAAGTCTCAGACAGTGGAGGAAGTGTCACCGTTTTTCTTCCAATCAGCTTGACAAATCCAATTTTTTCGTTTTTGTTATTCTGAACTTGTCTCCATATTTTGTAAATCTCTCCTCCCTTAAGCCAGCTATTGGACACTGCATTCCAATTCAGTTCTTGCAGTACGTTCATGCCCAAAATTCCGGGTGTCATGTTAACTTTTCTGTAGGCCATATCATCTTTTACTATGAGTACGCCACAATGCTTTATTTCTTGTCCAAGGCACGTCATATCCACTTCCACACATCCCACTATTGGAATGTTTACACCATTCACAGCGGATAACTTTATTAGACTTGCTTCTTGCATTTGGTTATTGTCCTTCAGATGTTGTTGGAAGTAGCTTTCTGCTAAAGTCGTTACTTCTGACCCAGTGTCTATACAACACCTTACTGGTACTCCAGCCATTGTAACTTCTATTATCGGACTTTTTCCAAATATTTTCCGGTTTTCATCCTCCTCTCCAAGGGAATTTACTCGCAGTGCTCGAATAGTAGATGGGGAGGGTAACTGGGTAAAATCTGCTCTCACTGGAGTCTGGACTGGAGGCATAACTTGTTTCCGTTGATTACTATCCAGATTAACTGGCACTGTACTACTCGTATTTATTCTAGCGTTAACTTTTATTCTTGAGGTGTCAAGTACAGTATCCGATGAATCACCAGGAACATCAGTCTGAGTCACTCCTGGAGTCCTTACTCGCTCACTCCTCCTACATTGTCTTGCCACATGTCCTGATTCAAAACATCGATAACACACTAGGTCTCCTCTCTCGTTTCTTAGTGGTGCCCTTCGTATTGGGTATCTTTCAACATATTCTGGCCGTCTCTGACCCACTGCCCTGTATGCAGTTCTCTCATAGTCAGATCCATACGACGGATTGTTACCATTCCAGATACGTCGTGAGTAATAACTTGGTTCTTGTCGCTGTCTTTTCTCTTGAAGTAACTCAGTCATCATGTGTTTCAATTCATTAATTTCCGTTTTATAATTTGTTTCCACAGTAGCTCCTCTTACTGTAGCTTCATTACGACCTCTCGACAGAATTTTCACGTTTCCCTCTCTCCAATCACATGACACATCTTCTTCAGACCACTTAACAGCTTCTTGCAATAAGGATGCAAAAGTTATTTCTGGAACTCTCTCCAATCTTTTCTTCATTTCTCTTCGCAAACTTTCTTCTCTTATTCCTAATACAAATCTTTCCTTTAGTATCTTCTGAGGATACCTAAAACAATCAGGATCAATAGCTTCAATCCTATTTAACTTTTCTTGTAGCGTATATGCATAAGTGCGCATATCTTCACCCAGTTCCTGCCTTCTGTCATAAAATTCCTTGATTCGTATACTCACAGGAACTTTATCACCATAAACGATTTTTAGTACATCAAACAAGTCTTCTACCGTATTTTGCGTATCCGGTGGAACAAAACGAGCTGTGTCTCTAGCTTGTCCAATTAAATGATCTTTAACAATTTCTAGTTGATCTTCCGGAGGTATTCTGAGAACTTTTAGTGCTGCTTTTGTCCTTTCTATCCATTCTTCCACCGTATAATCTCCATGTTTCTTTGGCATACCTGCGAAATCAGGTATCTTTTTATCCCTGGGAATATACATGGCTGTCGGCATCCTAGGGCCTTCTATGAATCTCTCCAGAATCTGCCGTTCCCTCCGTTGCTCCTCCTGCATTCTCACTACAGCTTCTTCTCTCCTCCTCAATTCTTCCTCCTGCAACTCCATCCTGGTTTTATATGCTCGCCATTCATCTCTGAGCTCCGCAGCCCAGTCTTCCATGACGCTAATGCACTCGATCTCCTCCAGCCAACAGAAGTGTCACTTAGAAACAACAATATTGTATAGCCGCTGTATTACAACAAGAATCGTGGAATAACCCCTTAAATAAACGAAAAAAATCCTGTCCGTGACGCCAAACCGCGCCTCCTGTGACCCCCTCGGGGTTCCGCCGCTGGCCCGGGGCTCTGCTGGCGGCGGCCGACCGGGGCGTCGGCTGCCGATCACGGTAGCGGGCCGGTTGTTATTCCCCAAGAGCCGGACCACACATCCCCCCTAGTATTCACAGCAGGGCGCATCTTTTTAACCCTCTGGTTACACTTGGATAGGAGGAGTCTTTCAAAATGGCCTTTTGATCTGCCACCTGGTGTTAACACGTATTGAAAAAGTTTCACAGGTCTCTTGCCCCCTAGGTAGAAGGCCTCTGGAAAGGTCTCTAGAAGACTTTATTTGTTGCTCAAAGAGTACAGAACCTGTTTTGCCTTTTGTGCTAAGCTAAATTCTGATTTGATTTAAATTATAGCTCTTAGCTGCTGCTAGGCTCTAACTTCTTATGAAATTTAAACTACAAGCTCTCTGCTGGGTTCTAAATTTAACCAGAAAGCTCTCTTCTGTGTTTTAAATTTAAACTAAAAGTACTTTGCTGTTACTAGGCCCTGAGTGACTATTAAATCTAAACTACAAGCTCTCTGCTGGGTATGAAATGTAACCAGAAAGTTCTCCTCTGTGTTTTAAATTTAAGCTTAAACTGCTGCTACTAGGCCCTGACTGATTTAACAAAAATAGTGGGTTCACAGATTAATTAGCTTTAATACAAAGAATTCCTTTTAGAAAATTACCAGACATATATACTCACAGTTGCAGATCTCTCTCCAGAAGTAACAGTCCCTTTTTCTAGTCCTTCATGCATACAGCCTATATGCCCTGCACATAGGCTTCCCCAGACTGAGCACTGAGCAGAGGCAATCTGGAGGGCGAAGTCCAGGCGAGGTCTGCATTTACACTCATAGGGGCATGTTTATTAAGCCCAGCACCAGTAACATATGTCTAGGCTGTGCTACCAGAACAGGGCTTTGAGCCAACTGCAGGGGAGCTGGGTGTACATCCATCCCCCTACAGGAATGCCATGCTTTACTGTGGCAATCTGGTCACAGGTGTAACTAATGCCACCTATTCAGGTGCTATTAGTTGCACCTGTACTGCCAGCATCAGGCACAGTTATCATGAGCCACTAACACCCGCACTATCTGTGCCACACTGGGAACGCCCCCCTGTACTGCCCAGTCCGCACTCTGACACATGTTAACAAGGCAGCGCAGAGTTTTAGCTTGGGATCCCATGCTATGTTTTAGCATAGTGCCAAACCCGCATGCTAACCCCATGCTACCCTGGTAGCACATGTTAGTAAACATGCCCCATACTACTTAAGATGTGTTCTTTATCTTATGCAGGCCTGTGCAGATTGAAATCTCTGTGAAATAAATAGTAATGATGATATGTCTCAACTAAAATGGCCTCAGTCTCCCCCTTTCTTAACTATGGGTCTTATTTACTGAGGTTAGTTCCCTATTCTGTATCTATGGAAAATACAGCTTAGTAAATCAGACTTGTCAATATGCTAAAGGCTTCAAAAGCTCCTCAGGGTTAAACTAATATACAAGCTCCAAACTAGAGACGTCAGGGAGGCTTTGCATTCATGAGCACAAGACTTTAACATGCCTGCAATGCTTGAATAAACAGTTGTTTCATATTCATTTTTTATACAAAGACTTAATTAGGCCTGAAGAATAGGATAGTGAATCTTTAAATGCTTCACTTAACTAGAAAATGACATCATCCCTCTCGCACTCCCCCACACTGCTTTTAATTATCCCGTTTTGTATTAAAACTATTGATTGTAATTATTATTTTTTCCCAAAAGGTTCTATAGCAGGATTTGTGAAATATATAACTATTATGCATCAATTTACTTCAAGAGGTAATTAATTTTTGTGTGACTTAATAAGACTAAATTTAATAAAAGTTGTACCGTCTGGTTTATTATAGCTGTGGTTTAAGCCAGAAGAAGAGGCATAAATAATAGGATGTGCATTCCTTTGAAAGGACATGGGTAAATTTCATCATCTGAAAAATCCAAAATGTGTTTTTCTTTCAAACTGGTTACCATAGGGTTGGAAGTCATACATCTTGCAGAAAAGCCATCATATCTCTAATAGGGGCTGGTTCTAGCCAGCCTGCTTTTAACTCTGTTGATGAGCTTCCTTCCTGTTTCCTGAGTGGCCCAAATTTTGTCTGGTATGGAGCTTTATGGAAAATGCAAATTAGATTTTTTTTGTCTTGTGAATCTGTTGACTCCCACTGTAATGATTTACTTCAAAGAGTTTTCTTTCACCATGTTTTTCTGCCAGAATTCTGTGAATCCATATACTCTATCAGAGACATTTTACCAAGCCAAATCCAGATCCAAGCTGTCCAATTAGTGATGATGAAACAAGATATGGATTATGCTTGGTAAACGTTTCTGATAGTGATAGTGTACATGGATTCAAAGAACCTCTGGCACAAATACATGGTGAAAAAAATCTTTGGAGTAAATTTCTAGAACAGGAGTTAATAGATTCATAGGGTAAAAAAATCCAGTTAGAATTTTCCATAGAGTTGCAGACCCCCGTGAAGATACGCTTCCGTAAGTTGCCTGCCTTCTAATCCAAAAGTCACTTGTTCAAGACCAGCCTCTAACTGTGAGAAGAAAAAACACCAGTTGTTTTTTTTATTTGCTTGAAACCTCTAGTGACCTTTCAGTTATGCTTTTCTTTTGGGCTGCATCTACAGCTATCTCTTTAATCAACAAAATTGCCCTGAAGTGAACATTTTATAAAAAATGACATGAAACAAAATGAAAACTTACTAAAATGAAAGCAAATAAAACAAAACAAACTGCAAATGACAGAGGAAACAAAATGAAACTTTTTTTTTTTGCCTGTGCGTCTCTAATGAACAATGTTCCTTTAAAAGATAAATTCCAAGTTAAATTGCAGGAAAATAAAATGTGCCTAGTGTATCTCAACTTCGCTAGCAACTATTTAACTGTATATGTGATTCAATACTGTGACTTTCAGGCAAATTTCATCAAAATGTAGTGCACTGTAAAATTAATTGCACAGATTATTCTTTCCCTGAACCTTATGTTTTTGGACTCTTATACAGCATGTATGGGTTATTTATTTATTATTTACATTCTCTTATATACCGTGCTATTCTGCATCAGTGCGGTTTACATTGAACAAACTGAAATTACATTGAACAGGGCATTATAACTTGGAGATAACTATTTTACAGGGAACATGGGCTATGGAGGGTTAAGTGGCTTGCCCAAGACCACAAGGAGCACCTGTGGGACTAGAAACCCCAGTCCTTCCGGCCCAAGGTTGCTGTCCTCTAGTGGGATTTGAACCCCCGACCTTCCGGTCTGAAGTACCTTGCCCCAACCACTAGGCCACTCCTCCACTCCTGGTTGAAAGTAACATGTATTGTTCAATAGCAGTTTAAGTTCAAGTTCACACTCCATAAGCAAATACCCTGAAAAAAGTTTCATTCTTTCTAATATTGGGTGAAAAAAAGATGTTGTCTCTAACTTATTTGTGGACATTGTCTATCTACAGTATACTGCTGGATTTCATATGGGAATTTATAGGTGTGTCTAGTCAGAGGCCAAATCACTGCTGGGCAGGCTGGATGGAATATTTTAGTCTCTGCCAGTCCTCATTAACTACGTTACATAGAAATTCATCTGTATTTTTAAAAGATAATCATTTAACTTTAATTGTGTTTTGGGAGAGTTTATTGCAACTATTGGGTTGCCTAGGACTGGGCATAGGAAGAAAATATTCAACCCATACTTTAAAAAAACATTTTTTTTTCTGGATTTTCACTGGTTTTCAGTTAGTTTCACATATTCATGCTAATTTATTCACCCACATTAGAATTTTTTAATGAATGTAAATCAGCACCATATGGGTTAACTTTTAGTTTAAGTTGCAATAATTGATTTTGCATGCACTTTTTGAAGGTACCTTAATAAATTAAATGTGTGCTAACAAATGCTTTAGGCTGAGGATAGCGGTGCGGGTAGGAGAGGAGGTTAGTCACGTATAACTGGGGTAAAGGGTAGCCATGATGAATGTGTTTAGCAGATTGAGCATGCTTAACATTTGGATCTATTTTAATGGCATTTTTTGCAAATTGTATTTATGAACTGACTTTATTGGACTTTCTCGTTGTTAAAGGTAGTATATAAGAATTGTAATAAAAATAGAGATACCAACAGTTGCATCATCACATCTATTTCTAGAGAAGGTGTTCTCAATCCAGTCCTTTTCATAAAAACTGCAGTTTCAAATACTTCCTGCTTTTGGTAATCAAAACATCTAGAAAAGTGATCTGTTCTTCATGCAAATTCATATCAAACTGAATATAGCTTGAACAGCTATTCAGTCTTCTCTGAAAGTGTTAAAATTCTAACATTGTGCCTACCCTTCCAGAAAATAAAAACATCATCAATATATCTAATTCCAAAAAATATCTTCTCTGCAAGAAGAGAGTAAGCAACACTATCTTCTTCAAATGTTTTCATGAACACATTTGTAATGGATGGGAAAACATTTCCCCTATCGCTATACCAAATTCCTGCATGTATATTTTCTTTGAAACACGAAAATCAGTTTCTTTAATGTCAATGAAATAAAATTCATCGAAAATTTAGTTGGAATATAATGAGGCTGAATCTGCTGTTCCAGTGTATCTTGCGCTACTAATACTGTTGCTTCTTCAGAAAAGAAGTGTACAATGATTGTACATCAAATGTTACTTTAACTACTGATTGATTCTTCAAGTTAATATTATTTAATACATTTTAAAAAATGTGTTTTATCCTGCATATACGTAGGACAGAGCTTCACAAAATGATGTAAAAAATGTTCCACATAGATAGTCAATAAAGAGTTTTTGGAAGAAACAATTGGACAGCTTGGAGGTGATTGGGCATTCATATGAAATTTTGGTAATGTGAATAAAATAAGGTTCTTTGTTGATGTGAAGGTACATTTTACAGTGGGACATCCAAGTGCTATCTAGGACGTCAAAGCCAGAATGTATGGAAAAAAAAAGCAAGCACGTGTAAGTTCAGGCACGATTTCAGAAACGATAGGGACATCTATAGAGACATCTACATAGACGTCCCCAGAACAGCATTCAGAACAGGGATGTCTAATAACCTAATGGTTAAAGTAGTAGGTTAAGAGCAGGGTGGTCAGGGTTCAAATCCTTTGTGATCTTAGGCTAGTCATCTAATTTTCCATCTTCTCTACAGCCTCTGAATGTTTTAAGGCCACAACAAGCACATCCCCAACATTTCTGAAATCGACTGGAGATGTCTCAGTTCATAGCACCTCCTCAACCATAACCATGATGGTGCCTAAATCTTTTTCCTGGGTGGTGGTTCCTAATGTGGAACCTTGCATCCTGTAACCACAGTTTGGGTTGTTCTTTCCTAGATGCATAACTTTGTACTTGTCCACATCAAATTTCATCTGCCATTTGAATGTCCAGTCTTCCAATTCATTAAGGTCTCTTGGGTTTTAACAAATTTGAATAATTTTGTGTCATCTACAAAGTTGATTACCTCACTCTTTATTCCCATTTCCAGGTCATTTATGAATATGTTAAAAAACAGCAGGCCCAGCACAGATCCCTGGGGTATTCCACTATTCACATTTCTCATTGGGAAAATTGGCCATTTAGCCCTATCCTCTGCTTTCTATCTTTTAACCAGTTCCTGATCTACAATAGTATACTGCCTCCTATCCCATGACTTTTTAATTTCACCAAGAGTCTCTTGGGGTCCTTGTCAATGGCTGTCTGAAAATCCAGATACACTACATTGACCAACCCACCTTTGTCTACCTGATTATTTACACCTTCAAAAATAGATAACAGATTAGTAAGACAAGACCTTCCCTGGCTATAATCATGTTGGCTGTCTCCCATTAAACCATTACTATCTACATGTTCAGAAATTTTGTTCTTAATAATGGTTTCTACCAGTTTTCTTGCTACTGATATCAGGCTAACTGGTCTATAGTTTCCCGGATCACTCCCTGGAACTCTTTTTAAAAATTGGCATTACGTTGTCCATCCTCCAATCTTCAGGTATTACTGATGATTTTAATGATGATAGATCACAGATTAGTAATAGGTCTTCAATCTCATATATCCGTACTTTCAACACCCTTGGATGTATACAATATGGTCCAGGTGATTTTCTATCACTGCTGTCTGCTTAGTGATCGGGAAATATGGCCAACCCAGATATTCAATGATGGGGCCAGATATGACTCCAGCATTAACTCTCTGGGTTTAATTTTCAGCACCAATGGCTAGCCACTTTAGCAGAGCCTGCTGAGGTGCTGACTATCTGGCTCCGAGTTTTTAATGACCACTGATGTGACTATGACAGTTACATTAGAACATAAGATATGCCATACTGGGTCAGACCAAGGATCCACCAAACTCAGTATCCTGGCAGCTTCCCATGCTGTTTGTCCAGTGGGTAAGCAGTGGATTTCCCTGGTCCTCTTTAATAATGGTTATGCACTTTTCCTCCAGGAACTTGTCTAAACCTCTTTTAAATCCAGCTACCCTAACAGCTTTTTCTACATCTTCTGCTAACAAATTCCAGAGTTTGATTATGCGTTGATTAAAATAATTTTTCTCAAATTAGTCTTAAATGTGCTATGTTGTAACATCATTGTGCATCCTCTAGTCTTTCTACTTTGAGAAGGGTTAAACAACAAATCTACATTTACCCATTCTACTCCAATCATTATTTCATAGACCTCTATTATATTTATTTATTTTATTTCTCATTTCTTATATACCACCTTTCATGATATCAAGGTGGTTTACATTGAACAAACTAAAATTACATTGAACAGGGCATTATAACTTGGAGATAACTATTTACAGGGAACATGGGCAATGGAGGGTAAAGTGGCTTACCAAAGACCACAAGGAGCACCTGTGGGACTAGAAAACCCAGTCCTTCTGGCCCAAGGATGCTGTCTTCTAGTGGGATTTGAACCCTTGCCCTTTTGGCCTGAGGTAACTTGCCCCAACCACTAGACCACTCCTCCCTCTAGCCATGTATAGCCATATATACAGTAGCTATATCTCCGTACAGCCATCTCTTTTCCAAGTAAAAGAGCCCTAACTTTTTAAACCTTTCCTTATAGGGGTAGGCTTCCATCCTATTTACTATTTTGGTGGCTCTTTGTACTTTTTCTAATTAAGTTATGGTGAGCAGAATTGCACACAATATTCAAGGTGCATGGAGCAATACAGAGGCATTAAAATATCCTTCATTTTATTCTCTATTCCTTTCTTTTTGATTTCTAGCATTCTCTTTTGCTTTCTTGGCTGCAGCAGCACATTTGGGAAGAGGGTTTCAACGTACTATCCAAGATGATGCCAATCCTTTTCTTAGGTGGCGGTTCCTAATGTGGAAACTTGCATCATGTAACCACAGTTTGAGTTCCTTACATGCATAACTTTGCATTTGTCCACATTAAATGTCATCTGTCATTTGGATGCCCAGCCTCCCAATTTATCAAAGTCCTCTTGCAATTTTTCACAATCTTCTTGTGTCTTAACTACTTTGAATAATTTGGTGTCGTCTGCAAATTTCATCACCTATAAATATTTTAAAAAGCAGCAAACCCAGCACAGATCCCTGTGGTACTCCACTATTCACCTTTCTCCATTGAGAAAATTGGCCATTTAGCTCTACTCTTTGTTTGCTGTCTTTCAGTCGGTTCCTAATCCACAATAGTACATTGCAATCTATCCCATGGTTTGTTAATTTCCCCAAGAGTCTCTCATGCGGGACTTTGTCAAAGGCTTTCTGAAAACTGAGATACATTGTGTCAAATGGCTTAGTTTTATCTACCTGCTTGTTCATGTCTTCAAAAAATATATGAGACAAGATTTTCCTTGACTAAATCCATGTTGGTTTTCTGCCATTAAACCATGACTATTCAGTAATTTTGTTTTTTTATAATGGATTCTACCATTTTGCCTGGTACTGATGTCACTGCAGAAACTAACTGGGTAGCGGCAATATTGAGCCACTGCCTGGTTAGTTCCCACAGGTAAAGATATGCCAGCTTTTGCTGTGCCTATCTTTACCCATGGATCGCTAACTGGGCAGCTGTGCAATATTGCCACTGCCTGCTTAGTGATGGGTGCTGCCCGCTCTGCCCCAAAATGCCCATGACAAGCCCCAATGTTACACGGTTAGCATCGGGGCATGTAAAGGCGTTACTCGAGGATCTTCAACGGCACTAACAATGTTAGTGCCACTGAATATCCCTCTAAGCGGCATTTAAACGGTTTACAGGTCTGCAAACCGTATAAATGCCTTTGAATATCAGGCCCCATATGTCTAGCATGTGCCTATCATTGACACACAACCTTTGTGTCTGAGGTTTTGATTTCTCTTCATTTCCTTTCTGAACGTATATACATGCTTCATAGCTGTCATTTCTGACATGTAAAAGCATGTTTTGCACAAGGAAAATACAAGGAGGAGCAGGCCTCCTGCGAGCAATACCAACAGACACAAAGAGCAGGAGACGTTGGATGAACTAATGAGTCTTTTATTGATAAGGACCCCTTATCAATAAAAGACTCATTAGTTCATCCAACGTCTCCTGCTCTTTGTGTCTGTTGCACAAGGAAAATGCCTTATCAAATTACCCCCTAAAAGCAGATGACATATTTAGGCAGGAATGCTTCTCAAGTTTCTATTCCTGCATGGAAATATATGTCCTAGGGCCTGTTTACAAAGAATTGACTACATTGAATCCAAATAGGAGGAAAACCATAATGGGTAGACTGTTTATGTTTAGGATAAGTGCTAGTGTTTTGTAAGCAATTAGAAAACCATTTATTGTCTCCTTCCAGTATCTTTAACAATAAGATGCTGCTAGCAGCTGGAGATGATGTTGTTCTATTGAATAGTTCCCCAGCTGGTAAGTGAAAAAATCATCTTACTTTCATGAACAATAGCATATGTTTTCATTTAATTCGACTACCTTAGCAGTTCACTCCTTACCGTAGGCCATAATGCCGAAAGAATACTATTGGCCTTCTTTTAAAATGAACTCTTTGCTTAGTTCTCCTGTCCACAGTCACCTTTGGTCTAAGGTCAGCATACCAACTGGTTCAATAAGTTTCTGTTCTTAATTTAACCCCTAGTTATTCTGATGGGGGTAATTTTGGAAGCTCTGTTCATGCTTTGGGCATTTGAAAATGGGCAGAGATGTCTCCAGAGCCATTGGAGAAGTCAGGTCTGTGGATGTCCAAGTAGGAATGAGGGTGTGATGGACGCATATCTGGGCATTCCCAGGAACCTGGACATCCCCGCATTTAAGTTTAGACGTTTTCCAGGTATCTGAAAAGTGATTGTTTTGGCTGAAAAACATCCAGAGAGTGTAGCGAAGAAAGCAATCCATCACACACATGATAATAGGTGCACCACGACAGGAGCATATCACACCAACATTAAAACAATTGCACTGGGTGAGTCCAACCAAAATGGCCACACTACCTTAGAGCTCCTCAACTGCTCCCTCCATTTACCGGGAATTTATGTTCCAAACATGAGATTTTGGCTTGAAAATTCTCCTATTAACTAGTGCTAAGCTAACTACATAAGATGTTATCATTTGATTTCTCAGCCTCCTACCGGATCTCCCCAAAATCCTGATCTACGTTTTTGCAGATCTGTCGGAAGGAACCCGCAGCTCATGGCTGTCATATCTTGCAGGCTGAATTCTGCTGAAGCGGGGTTGCTGGCTCATCTCTCTGAAGATAAGGGTGAGAGTATTACCAGCACTGTAAGTGCCACAGCATTAGAAAATATAGCCTGGAGATTAACTGTGAAAAGGGAACCCTCTCGGAATGTGTGTGTTGGGATCACGTTGATTTTCAAAGCTTTTAACTGTTTCCTGTGACTGACTCCTAGAGTCCCTGAACTACGACAGAAAGTACTGCTGCCGCCATGACAGACGCACCTGAGAGAAACAAGATGGAATGCAGACAGGGTTCTTTGTAGCGGCGGGAAAACTGTTCTGTGCTCTTCTTGGAACGCAAGCTGGTGCTGACGACAACGGCGGTCCTGCTGATGTATGTAGTCTGAAACTCAAAATGGCCGCCGCTCCATGGAATGCATCGTTGGAACGCAAGTTTTAAAACAAGATGGCCGCCGCAATTTAAAGGGCTCAGCTGATTCTCACGAGACTGCTGGAGTAGATTGCGAAATCTGAATCGGCGCGTTGGGATTCTGTCAGAGCGGTCCCCAGAGCTCCAAAACTTACTTCACCTGCTAGTGAAAGTTGCTGTACGTGGCTGACAGGCTTGGGCAGGACGATTCTTGCTGTGAGTGTCCTTCTCTAGTTGTAAGGTTGATGCTTTATCCTGGAGTGCCCTCTTGTGTCTCTTGCCAGTACTGCAGGGTATGTGCAGTATATTTCGCTGCTGCTAATTTTCAGGGTCTATGTTACTTCCTCTTCATTTCCAGTCCTACAAGGAGGATCATTGCGAGGAATTGGCACTTCCACTCAAGGAGTCGAGGCTGTTTATCTGATGCTGTCCCTCTAGGTCATTTGAAGGGTATAGACACCCTGGGATAACAGGAGTTGGACCAGGGGGTAGTGTCCTTTCTACATTCCGCCATTGTGGCAGTACAGTAGCCTTCATTTGTATATCAACGCCCCATTCACCTTTGGGGTCTGACCTAAGGCTCTTTCTTTGAGGGTTCGACGGAGGAAAGATATTACGGCCATTGCAGTGTCTGAGTGGGGGGGGGGGAGAATTTGACGGAATTTTACAGATTGGCGGCAGTCTGACCTGACTTCGGTGTGTAAACATAAAGGAAGAAAGCTCCTTGGACGACAAAACCAGATCTGCGTGACAATTATGGCTGCTGCAAAATCTTATGCATCTTCCCTCTCCAAGTTTGCTAGATCATCAGACTCCCTTAATGCAGTCTTCACATGCTGCTGAGGGTATGTCCATCCCCAAAGCCAATACCTCCGGTCCGCAGTCTCAAGTTACAAGAGCGGTTTTTCTGGAAATCTTAAAGGAGCTCAAGCTCTTCCACCAGTATTTTTCCAAGGTGGTGACTGATATCCTTTCAGATTTAAAATCACTGGATGACAGGGTAACGCAGGCTGAGTTAAATATAGGGGAGCAAATGGACTCATCTGTGGCCCTCCAGACCAAAATTGTGAAATTAGACCAACGAATGAAAGATTTAAAGGAAAGACAAGATGATCTTGAAAACAGGCAAAGATGTAACAACATCAGAATATTTGGCCTTCAAGAGCAACCGGGAGGGTCGGAGGACACTGTGGCTCTAGTTCAAGATCTTTATGTCTTCTGTCTGCCCAATGCTCTGAAACCAGTTCGATTGGAAAGAGCGCACTGATCTCTTGGGGCCTGACAAGCCTCTAACACACAGCCTCGGGCGATTATAATCTGCTTCTGCTTCTTTGCCGACAAAGTGGCACTAATGAGAAGTTTAAGGGGTAGGTGCTCAGTGCTCTTCAAGGGTCAAGAGCTTCAAATATATCAGGACCTTTCTCTGTATACTCTAGAGTGTCAACGGAGCTTCAAGCCCTTAACTCAGGCACTGCAGAAACATGCAATCTCATATCTCTCCCCTTTGCTTTGATATTCAAATGGAATAACTGTGCTCAAAAAATTATGGATCTGTCAGCAGCAATGGAGTTTTTGGATATGATACAAGACGGAGAGCGACCAACACGCCTGAGAGGCACGAATGGAGAGTGGGAGATGTCGTTACTGAAGAGGCGCAAGTTGCCCCGATCCCGGAAATCATCTAACTCGGATACAGACTCCAATCTGCAGAAGGAGATGGACACCTCTGCTCCTACCTGAATATATTAGGAATGTTAATTGTGTGGTGCGATTATGTGTCTGGGAAAGTTCTATCTTCTTATTCTGTTATTGAGTTGGTTGGTTTTTAGGGTTCTAATTAAAGCATAGAGTCAGCACGGAGGGAGGAGGAAGTACAAAGTGGAGTGGGGGAGGTGAAGGGAAGGTGGAAGAGGCACCCTAAGGAGAAGTGGTAGGTTGGGAGGAAGTTAGAACAGGAAACACATTCTGTATTAGGAAAGCATTTTAAGGGGTTTTGTTTATTGCTCTTCTCTATATTTGGCCGAATGGTGGGTGGGGAGGAGTTGTGGAGGTTCTAGATTTCCACACTTCCTCACAATGCCTTCTCTAGTGACACTTGAAGTGTCACCCGCGTTGCGATGTTTACCTGACGAGTATACTTCCTACAAATATAGGAATGTCGGGGGAAGGGGCAGAGTTTGGAGGGAGGGGGGAGAGAATTGGGAGGGGGCTCTTCTGACTGGGGTTCTAACCAGAGCATCAGTCAGTCTTTGATGAGTACTCGTATCATACTTTATTTCCTTACACAAAGGGAGGGAAGTTTTGTTAGAGTTTTTCGGGAAAGGATGATGGCTGTTCAAGGACTGGGGAGAGGAGGGACGGAGATTTTGCTAAGACTGAAAGTTTACAAGCGGCTTTTCTCCAGAATCAGGAATGGTTAAAGCTATTTCTTGGAATGTGCACGGTTTAAATAACCCGTGCAAAAGATGGAGAGTGTTGGAGCAGCTGTATAGAGAGAAAGTTGAGATAATCTTTCTTCAGGAAACTCACCTGTCTCGACATGATCACTTTGATTCTGCCAAAAGTAGGTTCCCCAAATACTCCTGGCTAACTTTTCTACCAGGAAATGGGGGTCGCTATTCTGTTTTCCTCTACGTGCTCCTTTCAGCTGATTAATAAAGTGGCGGACCTGGAGGGCCGTTTTCTGATACTAGTGGGTTCCATCCAAGGGATTATGTTAACTCTTGTCAATGTGTATCTCCCACCAGCAATAGTGGGCAGTTCATAGATCGATCTTTCAAAGGCAATTCAGAAATTTAGTCAAGGGCCTTTGATCATAGGAGGGGGTTTCAATTGTGTCAGTTCGGAGTTAGATCGCTCGGGGAGTCGGACTTTTGGAAACGCTTGGGGAACGTTACTGATAGATTGGGTTTCGCAGTTTGATTTATGTGATGCATGGAGACACCTACACACTTTCTATTCTCAGGCCCACCGGAGCCATTCTTGGATAGATATGTGGTTTTTGTCAAGAACAGGGATGCCATGGCTGAATCAAGCCACTATTGGGACCATGGGTCCATCTGATCATGCAATCATTTCTATTGGTCTCGTTTTGGGAGTGGCTGATACTTCAGCTCAGCGGTGGTCCTTGCCCCGCGGGCTCTTACTCAACCAGGAGTTTGCCTCTGAGGTTCGTAAGTGTTGGAAAGAGTACTTGACATTTAATGATTCCTCGGAGATATCTAGAGCTCTCTTATGGGATGCGGTTCTACGAGGTCATCTCATTTCCCTGTCGAGTACCTTTTGGAAACGTTTAATAGTCCGGCAGGAGGACTTATGGAAAGAGATCTTAGAGCTGGAACAGAAACACAGGAAGGGGGGGGGGAGGGAAGGTGTGGAATTTGCTGACACGATGTAGGGGGGAATTAGCAGTGCTGGAAACTGACCGAGTGGCCTCGCTTTTCTTGAGCACCAAGCAACGTTATTATGAGCAGGGAAATAAAGCCGGCAAACTGTTGATGTGGCAATTGAAGTGGCAGCGGCAACGTCATAGGGTTGATGCTATTAAATTCCCATAGGGGCAGCTTTTATATGTGTCTCGTGACATAGCGTCTACCTTTGCTACATTTTATGAGTGGCTATATGCTAGTGAGTCATCGGCGACCCCCACTGACATTTCGGAATGGTTGAAGGAGGCCTCTCTCCCTCAGCTGTCTGAGGATGGGAAGGAACAATTAGACCGCCCGTTTACACTGTCAGAGGTTCAACAAGTGATGAAGAACCTCAAGTCTGCTAAGGCGGCAGGAGCAGATTTCTTACCGGTGGAACTATATAAGGTTTTTACGGATTTATTCGCGCCAACTCTACTGACAGTCTTTAATGAAATTCTTTCCAAAATGCTACCAAATCATTTTATCACGTGAATATTGTTGTGATTCCTAAAGGTGGCAAGGACACTTTGCAGTGTTCTAACTACCTCCCGATCTCTTTGCTAAACTTAGATTACAAAATATTCACCACGATTTTAGCTAACCGCCTGGCCATGTTAATTCCAGATATTGTTCATCCAAACCAAACTGGTTTTATAAAACACAGATATGGGTTTGAGAATGTGCGTCGACTACTTAATGTCCTACAGGGCATAAAGTGTAAAGCGGGATTGTTTAATATTTTATCACTTGACGCAGAAAAAGCCTTTGACAAATTAGAATGGCCCTACCTCCTGCAAGTCCTCCAGGAATTTGGCTTTGGGTCTGCTTTTTGTACATGGATTGCTTCGCTATATACGAACCCCCAGGCAGTGGTAATTGTCAATGTGGTAGGCTCGCCACCCTTTTGCCTAGGTAGAGGCACAAGACAAGGATGCCCCCTTTCTCCGTTACTGTTTTCCCTCACAATGGAGCCCTTAGCAGCTCATATTAGGTCGCGGGCAGAGGACATAGGTATCCATCTGGGCTCTGAATGGCACGTTATTTCTTTGTATGCGGATGACACACTGATTTACTTGAGCGAGCCCCCCAGATCTTTACCCATTGTACTAAACATTTTTGAATACTTCTCTCTAGTGTCTGGGTTTACTATTAACAAACAGAGGTCCACTTTACTTAGTTGTTTATCCTGTTCTTCCACTGAAGCTCTCCCTATCGATGGGAATTTCCCGGTGGTGGATCATTTTCGGTATTTGAGCATTGTAATTCATCGAGATCTGTCGCAGTTGTATAGCTTAAATTATCTCCCTCTTTTGAAATCGATCAAGGTGGATATGGATAGGTGGAGGCTATGTTCGGTTTCTTGGTTAGGCCGTATCAATACCTATAAGATGCTGGTCTTACCAAAATTGCTTTTTCTGTTCATGCAACTGCCTATCTCTCTCCCGAGTACGTTCTTTAGGTCCCTTCGGCAGGCTATATTGCATTTTCTGTGGTTGGGGAAACATTCCTTGCTTAGCTGGAGAATACTCACGACCCCTAAAGGTTCTGGAGGGTTGGGCCTCTCTGACCCGGAATTATATTATTCTTGTATTTGTCAGAGATCGTTACTGTTGTGGAGAATACATCCGGGGGCTGAATGGGTTTTGTTAGAAGAGGACTGGATGCGCCCGATCCCGTTGGTGGCTGTGCCCTTCCTTAGCAATCCCCAAGAGATTACTCAGGTGCATGCACATGTGTTTCTCAGACCCTGTTGGGTGGCGTGGAGGAGATTGTGTATGCAGATGGGATTTTCTGCTTCCTCTTCGCCCTTTACCATTTTGGGGGCCTTGGGGTTTCTCTGAACTTTTAAGGACCCAACTTTCCTCCTTATATGTGAATGCAGGCCCAGCCTCTAAGGAGAGGCTCGAGGAGCTTCTGGGTCTTCAACTCTCTTCGTTCCAGGCTCTACAAATATCCCACTGTTTACGGACCCAGTTCTTGGTAGCTAACATGTCCCGGAGACCTCGGTGTTGGGAGCAAGACCTTTTTGTATCCGGGAAACTCACTGCTTTCGTAGCTCGACTGTATCGGCACTTGGCGGCTGACTTGCCTGTTCTTCCTGCTTTAAAACTCCCTCATCAAAGATGGGAGGTGACTTTACCGGGGAAGGATCAGGAGTTTTGGCTCGAAGTTTATTCGTATTCACACTCCTGTTCTTTATCATTGGGGTGATCCATACACAACTTAGGATACTTTACCATCTATCCATAATGCCGGTAGATCTTTTCCATTGGAGAAGAGCTGACGATCCGCTTTGTTGGCGACTATGTGGACGTCGAGGGTCTTTTGATCATATGTGATGGCACTGCCCTCACATCCAACGTTATTGGCGCATGGTGGTGGGACACGTTAATGAGAGGTTGCAGCTTACCCTTCCCTTTGATATCGAGTCTTGTGTATTAGGGGTTTTTCCTGAATCTACTTTTAGGAGTCCTCTTCAGCATTTGGTTCAATCGCTCCTGCTTGCGGCCAGATCAGTGATTGCTCGTTTCTGGAAGCGTAGTGGGGTCACCGTCTCTTACAGAATGTCGTTCTAAATGTTGGGAAATTTATCGGTTAGAAAAGATTACTGCTACAGTTCGTGGATGGTCCTTTGGGGAAGAGGACTTTTGGTGCTTAGTGTTTCAGGAAGCCTCGTGAGGGTTGACGACCCCAGGCTGGTCATTGGTAGGATGTTCGTCCTTTACTAGAATGTTTTACTACTAGATAGATTTCTACCTGGGGTCTGCCACTTCTCTCTTTCTCTTTCTCTTCTCTTCTTCCCTACTTTTGGAGTTGATGGGTCAGATGGGGGGGGACGGGGGGATAAGTGAGTAGAGTCCATTGCACACATTTGTTTTAGGATGGCTCAGTTTTGTTACTTGTTTTGTTATTTGTATTGCTTGATTAATTGTGGTCGATATCCTGTCCTGTCCCTCATTGGATGGTTGATGACGGTATTAGAACGGGGGGATGTTGCACCTCATTGTTCGGGATTGTTGTTTTGTACTGTACATTATCTGATTTTGCTCAATAAGATTTATTACATAAAAAAACCCCAATTGCACTGGCTTCCTATAATACTCAGAATAAAATGCAGAGCTATATTTAATATCTTCAAGATCCTTCACAAACTCTCCACAACAAATCTACAAGTTCTCATACAAAAGGTACTGGACAACAGAGCAAGGAGAAAAAAACTCCCAGAACCTTCTCACCATCTCTACCTCTGCCAGCCTGTACACAAGGTGGCTCGGGGGCTGCCTAGGGCAGAAGATCTCTGTAGGCAGCAGGCCATGTGCTTCAGCACACATGGTTTGCTCCCCCTCTCACACTCTGAGCCATGATACCCTTTCTCCCCCTCGTGCTGAACACCCCCCCTACTGCTGCTGATTTCAGCAGCAGGCGGGGGGGGGGGGCTAGACTTGGTGGCAGGCCATGTGATTTGGCAGACATGACTTGCTGCTTCTGAACCCCAAAGGTTTTGTCAGAGGGGGGTCAGAAGCAGTAGGCCAGGTGTGCCAAAGCACATGGCCTGCCGCTGAACCGAGCTGTGCCCCGTCCTTGACCCCACTACCGGAATTGGCAATAGTGTAGCTCAGCATAGGAGGCATAAATAGCCTCTTATAAAACACCTACCACCAAAGTGTTACTCCATGAGCCATTTGTCAATCAGATAACTGAATAGTTAATGAGAGGTAAATTAAAAACCTGAAATTGATAAATTTAGCACAGGACAATGGATTATAGATGAGATGGTTCACAGCAAGCATAGAAAATACTGGTAAAATGACAGATGTAGATACTGTAAGAAAGAACTGGAAATGGTTACTGTAGCTGGCAGGAAATTTCTATACAAAAACACACATATCAGGTGGCATGTCACATCCATTGGATGCAAGCTGGTTGCAAGGAAACCAGACAGAGTAAAGAAGAAAAACAGCATTGATAACAGAGGTATCAGTTTCAAGAGATTATTCTGTGAATCAAGTGGAGGGGGGAGGGGGAAATCCTCAACTACCAAGCAATGCAGTCAGAGGCCAAACAATTGTAGCAGAAGCATACAGAAAAGTTTTTCCATTGTATTGGGAGCCATGGGCCTAATTAAAAGTCATTTTCAAGCATACCTTGATAGGTTTCCTACGCATGGTACATCTTATGAACTCCAGAAGAGGGCCCTCTTTGGCATGATGCATGAACTGAGAGACTGAGATCATACTCCACACGCTTGGTTTAGGAGTGAGGATCATTACTGTCATGGTGTATGCAAAACTAATACCAGACTGACATATATTTTAAGATTACCTTTATTCTAGTTATTTAGGGTATATGGGTGGAGTGTTCTGCCTGAGCTTCTCTTTGATTGGTTCCTGGAGGGTTTAAAGTTAGTGGTGGTAAATTGTGGCTCTTTTGCGTATACCCGGGGCTCTAATTTACGTGACCAACTTGTGAGGTCTGCCTTACCATTTAACAGCCCCAGTGTGACATCACAGCCTACTGGTCACTTTGCCTGTGGGTCTTGTAATTTTTGCCATAATACTTTGCAAGGTGACACTTGGACTCATCCCAGGCCAAGTTTACACATTTTTTTTGGAGAACCACCTGCCTCACTTGTTTTGTGGTGTACCTATTACAATGTCCCTGCGGTCTTCTTTACATTGGCTGCACCACCCATTCTATCAAAGCTCGCCTTTGTGAGCACGCGTCTCACATCAGGACATCTACTGTCACAGCTCCTATTGTGGAACACTGTATGGCACGTGATCATTCTTTCACCAACTTCAGGTGGAGGGTAATTGATCTGGTGCTGGGTGACCCGTGGGGCGGCAATCACATCCATTGGCTACAATGGCTGGAACAACAATGGATATTCTGCCTACGGACTGTTTCTCCTAGTGGGCTTATTTTGGAATAGGATTGAAGGAGTTTAATTTAATTTGAATTTAAGGTTCTCAGTTACATTTGGTATTCAGTACCGCCAGGGAATTCCCACGGTTTTGGGGATTCCCTTGTCTGCCATGGCTCCTCCTCTATTGCTGACATCATTTTTTCAGCCAATCAGGAAGGCTGCAGGCACTTTATGGATTTTTATGTGATCGCTGGCGTTTCTGTGCTTAGGCGTTCATGGTTTCTGTGCTTGGGTGTTCACGGATCCAAGTTTGTAGCTTGTCTGACACTTGAAGCAAGACTCGGAGTCGGCCTGAAACATGCATGTTGTGTGGGAACCGAATGCTTTGGAAGGGATGCTTCCATATTACGAGTTTTGTCACTTTTCAGATAAGTTTCTTCACTATATATAAAAATAATTAAAAGGGCTTTATAGTCATAGGAGCAGAGTGGTTTCCAGCTCCCCTCCTGATTGTTCAAACTGACAAAGGTTATATAGATATTTGCATTTTTGGTGCACTGCTTTGTTTCAGGTGACCCTCTGTCCTTGGAGTGATTTGCATTGCATCATTTGTGGCCACGCCCCTGAAGAAGCCGGTGTTCCAGTGAAACAAAGATCTTTGTTGGGCTGCTGTTCGATCTGAAAAATTGGCAATTGAAGATACGTTTTGGAGCACTGTGTGTGCTGATGTTATTCATTGTGTTCCTGTTAAGCTTTCTTTTTCTTTCAGTAATGTGTGAAGCTTGGAAGATGTTAAGAGCTTATCTGAGGGTCCTGTAAGATAGTGTTGTTTGTTTGGCCAGTTAAAGACTGAAGAGAGTATATTACTGTGCTGAGGCTGTTGCCTAAGGAAAAAAGTTGTGCTGGCTAAGATTTGTGGCCTGAAATAAGTGCCCCACTGTGCTAAGGCAGTTGCCTAGGGAGACTGTTATTATTGCTTTTGAAGTTGAATGGCTGTGAAATAGGAGCTATTTTTATGTATTTAAAAATGTTGTGAAAATTTATATAAAATTGACTGAAGGATTTAGTGATTGTGCTTATAAAAGTGAGATTTTTTAGGCCTGTGATGGTAAAGATCAATGAGTTCCCCTTTGGACAAGCAAGTGTCCGAGGGACATTGTTGTAAGTTACTAAGGCCTTTTTCTCCCATTTAAAAAATTGGTTTAAGTATATTTGGTGAGAGGGTTTGCTCTGAAGATGGAATTCTGTATTTTGTAGTGAGGGATTGAGTATTGCTCCCCTTGAAAAGTAGAAAGTGGTATTTTTTGACTTGATAGTTTTGTGGACGAGTTTTTTTTAGGTCTGGTATTGTGTTTCCCTAGTGTGGTGTTGTGTGTTGGCATATGCAAAACTAAGCCATTTGGAGACATTGTACCAAGATTCTTACACATGTACACAAACACCACAGATATATACAGTAGCTAGATACAGGCCCACACACACACAAAGATTATCCATTCCCTATAACTGTGGGACTGCATTTTAGTCAGTCTTATCTATATTTCATTTCCTTTGTTAATCTTACTGCAAGAGCTACTGACCAAATCATACAGATTTCTTATTGATTGCTATGTGTACTGCCAATTAGCATCTGTGCCATGGGCAGGGCTGGAATAAGGTATTAGCAAACTACTGTACACACATACTTTAAGGTTTAAATATTTAGGGGGGCCTTGTGAGATGTGCTGTCTGTTTTTTTCCAGGATTCAACAGATTTTTTTCCCATTAATATCCAGAAGCTACAAGGATGGCTAATGTGTCTGAATATAGTCTCTCAGTGCAGGACGTCGAGACCAGGACAGTATCTGAATTCAAGAAAGCATGGGGCGAACACTGACGATCTCTAAAGGAAAAACAGGGACTCTAGAAGTTGGTATGGAAGGTTAGACTGTATGGTCTTTATCTGCCATCATGTTTCTGTTTTTCTGTGCTTAAAACCTCTGTCAGCAGTTCTCCAACCCCTCCCTGTTTGATCGTGTTGCCCTATCCACTTCTAGTGTAACTAGCAGCAGAGACTGCGAGTAGGATCCAGCCAGTGGGAAGGCTGTGGGGGCGGAGCAGTGAAAGGAAGGGAGGAGGTGAGCTGGGGAAGTTGTCATGGGGGGGGCAGAAGAGAAATAAATGCCACAAAAATGCCCCACTATATTTCTATTGGAAGAAACCATTCCAACATCCGCAGTATACATACACTGATTCCCTGTAACATAGTGATTAAGGAATTTCAGCTTTCAAAATGCCCTCTGCTCTCATCTCTTCTCCTGATCATAGACACAATAGAAAGCCACTATAGATACAAGATATCCATGCCTGTAAACACACACACACACAACATGTCTTCAAACATGTATACACACATACAAATGTACACAGGCACACCTGCCCACACACACAGACACATCCCACACATGCACAACACAGACAAAACATACACATACAAACAGATGTGTGCATCCAAACAACTATGCACACGCAGAGAGCTTGCAAAGAATCCAATAAGCCATGCTCTGCAGTGCCGCTTTTACCTATGGCCTAAAGGGGCAGCAGCCTGGACCTTGCCCAACAGAGGCCCAGTTCCCCTGCTGCCTATAGGTAACAGCAGCCCTGCTCCTGCCCCCATGCCCATTGCTGCCACTGCCACCCTTCTCTTGAACGTACAGCGGTGGCAAGACATTAAACAAAATGCACCGTGGTGCGGAGTTACCTTCTCCTCTGGCACCGTGGTGCCCTTTGAGTTTGAAGGGAATCAGAGGGAGGGCAAAAGTGTGAACAGCTCCACTGTGCTGAAAGAGAAGGTAACTCCAGCACCACCATGTGTTTTTAAATGTTCCAGAAAGGGGCAACAGCAACAGGAAGAGGGGGAGACCCTGCAAACAGGGGGCCCCCCCACTGGAAACATTTGCCCAACGTCCCATAAGGTGCTGAAGCAGTCCCGTCAAGGAGATTGTGGCATTCTATAAAACTAGGGTACCTGCTGAGCAGCATACTACAAGCAACCTACAGACAATCCCACTTCTGCTGTAGGGGGAACGTTTACTAAAGGTGGCACTGTCAGCATGCGCTTGAGCCACCAAAGAAACACAAAGGCCCGTGTTCACTTTTCAGAGCATGTGCTCCCATCACATGTTGGTAATGAATCACCCTGCACTAACAAGCACATGGGTACACACCTTTATCTTTTGAGTTGGCACCACGGGCACCCATGCTAATGGAAACCTTCATGGTTAGCATGGGTCCATAACTCCTGTGTGAACTGTGATGCACTATCAATGCCTACGTTATGCCCCTAACCTTCCCAGTCCCCAGCCAATCACATATTACTGGTTAGTGTGGGATTTTTACCGCGGGGCCCTGTGCTAACCTTATGACACATGGCATACCTTTCACTAATGGTTAGCACAGTTCAGCAAACCTGTCTCATATGTATTAGAAGAAGATACTGCAAAACGCCATCAAAACAAAGAGCCCGTTGGAGCAAAATTACATTATTTGTGAATGGAATAGCAGCTTCCCGAGCAGCAGAGACCAGACCACCCTCGACAATCGGAATACAAGACAAGTGGCCTCATGAGCAGCCAAGGCTCCAGACCACATATGTACCTGATTCAATGATCAGTGTGCAAGACAAATAGCTTTCAGACCAGTGGAGAAGGCAGACCAGAGTCAGTGATCGCAGTACAAGACAAACACCTTTCTCAGCAGCAGAGAAGCCAACCCATCATAAAAGTCCATTCATACAGCTGTGGATGTTCACCAGGTGATATTACATCCCACTGCATCTCTTAATGCTCTTCAGCCTGCTGTGTTATGGATGCAATATCAAATTTCCCAGGCAACTCCAGATACTTTCGCTAGTTTTCAAAAATGAAACAAACGAAAATAAACATCAAATGAAAACAATGAAATGACAGAAAGGTGCAAATGAAATGAGTAGAAAAGTGTATGCACTAAGCATTTCAAAAAGTTGTGTTTTGCTGTGTGTGTGTCATTGGGGTGCCTATATGCATGTATCAGCAAGTGAGTGGATGGAGCCGTTAGGAAAAGCGGGGGCAACTCAGTGAGTGAAGGGGTAGTTAGGAGTAGCAATGGGGGTTCATTGATTGAGTGGATGGAAGGACTGAGGGATGGCGCTTGGAAGGAAGGGTTAGCAATGGCAGGGGGACTAAGGAATGAGCGCGAGGAAAGGGTTTCTGAGTATATGAGTTGTTTTGGGCCATTTACTAATCGTTACTGCATGCTAAAGCCATTAGTCATATTGTCTACTGAAGGGCCCATTTTACACATGCTAACTGTTAGTAAATGACCCCCATAATAATACACAATCATAAAATGGTATATTGTAGTACAAGTACTGCCAGCACTCTGCTCAGGAAATCTTAGTGAACGGTAACATAAAAGCAAAAAATATTAGTGAAACCAAGCGAAACGGAATAAATTAAGGTTGCATTTGCATTATTTCTCATTATCATCCACAAAATAAACTGCATATTCCATTACAGTATAATTTTTATCTTCAAATTCAAGAGTATCAGCTAACACAAAGGGTCTTATTCAATATTTTTTTTTTCGATAGGCTGATCATGAGACAAAACTCTTTTTGAACAAGGCCTTATGCTAGGAAGCTCTTTTCTCACAAGAGCCCTTGCACTGAGCAGGTCTGGGAAATGATCTAAGAACTTTTGTTGTGAGAGTAGCTGCCTCCTCCCCTTTGGGAATGCAAAGCCTAAGAAAAAAACCATGCAGAGAGGACAGTCAGGTGAAAGGCAAAGTAGAATAATACAATGCTTCAGCAGCAAGGGAGAAGCTTTCAGGCCCTACAAAAATGGCAGCCCTGCCGACTAAGTTACTTACCTCAGAGTTTAGAATCTTAAGAAGTTCATATTCTTTTTAGATTAAAACAATTAAGGTATCTTTATATTTTCTACATAAATATTTCTACAGATGGTTAATTAGGGTCCCACTGGATTTATCTTATTTTTGGATTTCAGAGGGCACTCCCATCGGGGCCCTTGTTATCATCATAATTATTGTGATTATCATTATTATTCTAAAGGTTATTATTAGCAATGATTACACAACATGTGGGAATTTTGTTTTACAATATTGTGTTCGGTTCTCCCCAGGGATAAAAGGATGAAATGTTCCCTCAGACGGCCTACAGACTACTGTAGACGTTACCATCATTAGCTTTTCGGGAACATGGGAAATACGGTGATCAGAGGTCCATTGAAACACGTTTTGTTTCATTTCTTCTCCAGGCCCACTTTACTTTAAAATATTCAAAGATCTTATAGTGGCTTTCATCAACCTTTCTTTATAAAAGATACATTTTCTTAATAATTTAAGGCTTCTTGTAATAATTATGTTTTTATTTTGTCTTTCTTTTTTTTTGAAACTTTTATTTTCATTTTGCAACATACAAAAGAAACAACACACCAAAGGAAACAATACAATTATACAATAAAGAAAAGTAAACCCAATTACCCCCCACCCCCACGCTTCTTCTCTAGCTGATTATGTCAGCATGTGAGCGCTTCCAAACAAACGTGATTGTACATCAAAACAATCAAAAGAGTATCTGCGATACAGAATAATCATGAGACAAAGATATATATAAATTTAGACAGTCAGATGAGAGCATTGAGCAGAATGTACATAATCATTGAGCATCTTCCATTTAGACCGATGATGAGGAGTCTGAATGGGGGAAGCAAACATACGAGGTATTTGTTCATATTTACTGTAGAGACAGACATGATTCCACCATTCATTGGGGCTCAACTGGGAGCTATTTTTCCAGTATTTCGTAATTAAGGAAATAGCAATACCTAGCATAAAGTCCAAAAGGAAGTAAGCCGTTTTTGGAAGAGAGGGGATCCCCGCTGCTGAGCGAAGTCCCACTATCCTCCAAGAAAGGGGCTCTTGAAAGTGCAAAATAGACTGGATACGGCCCCAGACCCGACTCCAGTAATACTGTAGTGCGGGACATTCATACATAACATGAGGTAGTGAACCAATGGCCGCATGACATGTCCAACAATTATTGCCCTGAGCAGTGTTCCATTTGGCTAATCTGTCAGGAGTGTAAAAACACCGGTGGGCTAGAAAGAAGAGTGTCTGAGTGAGTGAGGCGGATCGGGAGACCCGTGTCACTCTACTCCAGACAAGGCTCCATTGCTCCGGGGTCAAAGTCACATGTAGTTCTCTCTCCCATGCTTTCTGCGCTATAGGGGTATCCCTAGTTATAGCATTACATAAGGTTTTGTAAAAAATTGGATGCTACACCCGGTGAACTACCGATAGATCGGATAGTCTCCAACCAACCTTGTGTAGGGGAGGCCGATGGCGGGAGCACCTTAGCACTCCTAAGGCAATGCTGAAGTTGCACCAACTGAAAGTAGTGTTTCGCTGGGAGACCAAATTCAATTTGCAATTCACTAAAAGTTTTCCAGCGACCTTCATGGAACAATTGGCTAGGAATCCAAATGCCCCTAGTGTACCAGGGGCTCCACGCCATCGGCTTATTTTGTATTCGAAATCGAGTGTTGTACCAAAGTGGGAGTTTGTCTAACGGACAGAGTCGGGAGTCTAAAGATTGCATGAGATTATTATAGGCACCTAAGGTGTCTAAAAGCATTGGTGGGAAGTGAGAGTCTGATGGGAGAGTCATACCAGGGAGAAAAGTAAGAGGAATCGGTTTGCAAAGGTCCTCTTCTATGTCTAGCCACACAGGTCTACTCGGTACTGGATCTTCCAGCCAACGAGCACCTTGTTTGAGAAGAAAAGATTGATGATACTTCAGGAAATCAGGGAATCTGACACCCCCATATTCCTTATCTGCTTGCAGCTTATGTTTCGCTATCCTAGGTGTCTTATTTTGCCACAAGTATCTAGTCAGAAGGCCCTCGATATCTTTATATATACGTCGAGGGAAGAGACAAGGCACCATTTCTAAGATATAATTCACTTTCGGAACAATCATAATTTTTATGGTTTCTAATCGACCCCACCAGGTAAGCGTTAAAGGAGTCCAGCGGTGAGTAAGCGCCCGGACTTTAGAGGTTAAGTCTTTGGCATTGAAGGAGATAGTGTCTTCCAAAGGAGAACAATAGTGAACCCCAAGGTATTTGACCATGCGAGGTTGCCATAAAAAGGGGAAGGATTGCATATCTGCCTGATGAAGCAGAGGATTTAATGGAAAGGCTACCGACTTGGTCCAATTTATCTTATAACCGGACAGTTGTGAGTATTTACCAATTTGCTCTAAGACAGCCGGTACTGAGTCTATAGAGACAAAGAGCATAAGATCATCAGCATACGCTGAAATTTTGATTTCCCTGTGGGTGAAGGGGACTCCATGAATCTCCTCCGATTGCCGGATTAGTAAAGCCAAGGGTTCGAGTGCAAGATCGAAGAGGAGTGGAGACAGTGGGCATCCCTGGCGAGTGCCGCGTTGAAGGGGAAAAGGTTGAGACTTTAAAGCATTTGCACATATACTGGCTGTAGGCTGAGCGTACATGGTGCGAAGACAACGGAGAAAACCTTCCCCGAATCCGTACCAGCGGAGGACTGCAAATAGGAAGGGCCACTCTAAGCGATCAAAGGCCTTCTCAGCATCAAGTGAGAGGCCAACAAATGGGCGATCAAGATTAACTGCGGTAGTCAATACATGGCAGAGAGTCCGAGCATTGTCAGCAGTCGATCTACCAGGAATGAAACCGCATTGATCTGGGTGTATTAAGGTAGGCATCCTATCCGAGAGCCGGGTAGAGAGAATGGTGGCAAAGATTTTATAGTCCGCGTTTAGGAGGGAAATTGGACGATAATTAGCTGTTAGTTGCGGGTCTCTCCCCTCTTTCTCAAAAACTACTACATTTGCCATTGAAAAGGACCCAGAAGGAGAACCCTCCTCGGCCAGAGCAGAAAAATAAATTTTCAAAACTGGAGCTAAATCAGCGTGAAAGGTTTTGTAGAATTCAGCGGGGAGACCGTCTGGGCCTGCGGCTCGACCTGAGGCACATTTCTTGATAGCAGAATGAATTTCTGAGACAGTAAATGGTGTGTCTAAGGCCACTCTATCTTCGTCAGATAGGGTCGGTCTTTGTACTCCTGAAAGTAAGCGTTCAAATACATCTGGCTCAAAATCACATTCAGATTGATAAAGCCGAGTATAAAAGTCACGAAAGAGTTCTAAGATTTCGGTATCTTTAGTGACCAAGCCCCCCCCTGACGGATTGCGGAGGGCGGTAACACGCTTGGCTTCTTTTCGACCTTTTAGGGCATTTGCTAATAATTTGCCAGCACGATTATTTTCCCGATAATAAAGCCCTTGTTGTGATTCAATATTTTTAACAGCAGCAGTGTGCAAAAGCTGATTGTATTGAAAACGCAAGCGTTGTAAACGGAGTAAAATACATGGGTCAGTACGGGACGTAAGGAGACGCTCCCCAGCTTGTATCTGCTGCTCTAGAGTCAGTAAAAGCTGCTTTCTTTGTTTCCCCTGCCGAATTTGATAGCTAGTTATAGTGGCACGGATAGAGGCTTTAAAACCCTCCCACCAAGCCCAGCCCGCTGTATCATGGGGTGAGTTAAAATGAAAATAATCTTGGATAGCGGCCTTTATATCGATCTGAAAATCTTTTTGACCCAGTAGGGATCTATCAAAAAACCAAGCTCGGGGAGAATCGTCCCGCGCAGTGACACGTAATGATAAAGATATGGCAGCATGATCTGAAATATGGAGAGGATGAGTCCTAGTCGTGTCTACTTGAGAAATCAGTGCTTTGGAAATGAGAAAGAAATCTATTCTAGATTGGGAGCGATGGGGAGCAGAAAAGAAAGTGAACTCTAAGTCGGAGGGGTGTAGCAGCCTCCATATATCTACCAGCGCAAGATCTTGCATCAGAGCTGTAAGGGTAGCAAGACTCTTGGGTGGACTACTCGTTCTTGGCGGCTGTCTATCTATCAGAGGGTCTAACACTTGATTAAAGTCACCACCAAGTATTAATGGAGTATTGGCAGAGGCCTGTGCCAACTGCGCAATACTTGCATAGTAAGCAGGGTTGTCCACATTCGGGGCATAAATGCAAATACATGTAAATTCACTATCTCCGACCTTAAGATGTACTCGGGCCCATCTGCCCTCCTTGTCAGCGCTAGTATCAATTACAGTAGCTTGCAAAGATTTCTTAACCAGGATGGCAACCCCGCACCGTTTAGAAACGGCGGGAGAATAGGCAGCCACCATGTAAGGCTTAACATTGAGTTTCAGTGTTTCAGCAGAGTTTAAGTGCGTTTCCTGAAGAAACGCTAAATCAGCATGCTCATGGCTAAGATAGCTAAGGATTTTCTTTCTTTTGATTGGACTATTAATGCCCTTTACGTTGAGTGATAAAATTTTACATAAAGCCATTCAGACAAGTTAAAAATTCTGAGCATGATAGCGCACCTAATTTCACAATGTCCCTCATATTGACTGCATCAGGCTGTACATATGGCATAAAAGAAACTAAGCTTAGATAACACAATGAAGCGCCCCACATTAAAAAAGAAAAACCGCAGCGCGGTAGAGAAGAAGCAAAACCCCAAAAATTACTGGCGACCATGTGTCTGCGGGGAGAAGCCCCAGAGAAGGCCAAAATTGAAAAACACATAACCTGTAGGACTGTGCGTGCTCCGAATCCGACCGAGGCACACATCATGGAGGGAGAGGAGACCACAAAACAAGAGTCATAGAAAGAAAGAAAGAAAGTCCAGGAAGTCTCTGTGCTTGACTATGACCGCCGCATCGGGCCCTTCAAAATGGCGGACAGAGCCGGCGAATAAAAGTCCACGTCGTTGGATTAGCGCATCTGCTCTGCCTCTTTGGAGTCTAAAAATGTTGATAGTAGATCAGGATCTTCGAATGTCCTGGTTTGGTTGTGGAGAGTCACTCGGAGTTTCGCGGGATACAACAGGCCAAAGCGAGCCTGCAGCTGTTGAAGTCGAGGGCGAAAAGCAAGGAGTTTCTTCCGTCGGTCAACGGTAGGCTTTGCCAAGTCAGGGAAGAAGGAGACTTTGTGACCTTCAAATTCCAAATGATGGTTCGCCCGGGCAGCATTTAAAATTTGTTCCACTTGTTGATATCGTAGCAAGCGAAAGATAATAGGCCGGGGGGTCGTTCGGTTGAGCGCCATGTGGGTAGGAGCACGGTGTGCACGATCGATTTCCAATTCTTTATGAAAGGTGATCTTCAGCAAGGAGGGAAGAATTTTGAGCAGGAATTCTCTCATATCTCCCGCTTCCGCCCCCTCCGGTATTCCAATGAGCCTCACATTGTTGCGACGGGCTCGATTATTGCTATCTTCTAACTCCTTTTGCAGATTCTGTATCTGGCGCTCGGCCTTGTCCAGTGCGCCCAAGCGCACCGCGTGCGAATCGAGGACCCCCGCCATATTGTCCTGCCGTAATGAGAGTCTTTCAAGTCGGTCCTGGAGCACTCCAAAGTCTTCTCGCAGGGCTCTAAGCGCTTCTCCATTGGACTGCACCAATTCCTTCACGCCGCGTAGTTCCTCCAAAATCTCCAGGTGCATTTCGGGGTTTTCACGAAATGGAACCATCTTCTGTGGGGAGGACACCTCTGTTTTGGAGCGTTTTCCGTGAGAAGAAGAAGGAGACCCGAAGTCCAAGCGCGCTGGTTTATGGGCCGCCATCCCCCCCGAGGTACCCCGGTCAACCCGGAGCGAAATAGTAAGTTTGTATAGGTATTAAGTCAGGATTCTAAGTAGGCCTCTCGGGAGCTTCAGCGCGAAGCGTCTTACCCGCTGGACATCAGGCTCCGCCCCCTCTTTATTTTGTCTTTCTTTTGCCGGGATCCTGATTGTTCTTGGCATCAGTCACTGTAGCTTGAAGGTTCTATTTTGTGATGTTTTTATACTCGGAGGAATTGCAGAAAACAAGCCTTGGAAACAGAGACATGAGACATGGAACCCTTAAGAGAAAAATGCCTGCTGCCAAGTTTGTGACTAATAAGAGGAAAAACACCACAATTTAAGTATCTCCCTTCCCTTCTCTTGAAGGAAAAAAAAAAAGACAACATTTTTGCTATTTCTGCAGAGCATGAGGAACGTTCCCTGTTCTGCAAAGGCCCGATGCACCATGCCACATTAAATAGTGCTAACAGTGCATTATGAAGGGGTTTCAGTAGATGTGTCCCCATTCTATTGCCACACACTGGATCGGTATAGGGCTATATAATTCCACAACGTGATTAACTCAAAATCCCATATACAAAGTCCACCTTTCATGAAAAATAATTTTTCATATATAGATAAAGGCCATTGCATATCAGTTGTTTCACTTCTCAGTCCTTATTCTTTTTAGCAATCATGCAAAACTTTATCCGCTAAAAATATCAATATAAAATACTAAAAAGACTGTCATGTTTTGAACAGCAAATAGCTTAGTTCTGCTTCAGCTCAGCATTGAAAATGCTCATCTTATTGTAGTTCTCCTCCAACTGGGAACTACAATACCAGAATCCCGTTCAATCAATTGAAGCTCTCGTCATTCGGTTGAATGGTGATGGATTTGCTCCAGGTTGGAGGAGAACTACAATAAGATAAGTATTTTTGATGTTCTCCTACAGCAGAAGTAGGCTATTTGCTGTTCGAAATGCAACAGTCATGTTGGTATTTTCCATCAATATTTTTAGCGGAAAAATTTTGTAGAATCAGTGTAATAAGAGTGAAAAAGGACTGAGAATTGAGGCAGCTGGAATGCAGTGGCCTTTATCTATATCAGTGGGTCTCATGCAATGAATATGCATGAGATAGATCTCATGCATATTCATTGTGGATATCCTGAAAACCTGAATGGCCTTGGGGGTCCCATAGGGCTGAGTTGAGAACCACTGATCTACATAGTCCGACAAAAATTATTTTTCATGAAAGGTAGGCTTCGTATATGGAATTTTGTGTATAGTCCCTTTCTTTTGCTTACAGGTAAATAAATCATCTCCTGGATAAGAGAGATTCTGAAAACAGTACCATCTCTTCTGTCTTACTCTCTGATATTTGTTCATATCCTTGGTGTCCTTAATTCCAAGCTGTCATTTCCTATTTACACTACATATAAATTAATTGCCTACTGCAGTGGTATTTGCTCCCAGTCCTCGAGGGCTTCAACAGGTCAAGTTTTTAGAAACTCTCTAATGAATATGTGAGAAATTTGCCTATAAGGAAGGTAGTATGCATACAAATCTATCTTATGCATATTGATTAGGGATATCCTGAAAACCTGACCCATTGGCAGCCCTCGACAACCTGGGTATTAATACCACTGGTTACCACTGGTCTTCTAGTACTTGTGTAACAATGCATGCATCCATGCCTGACCCAAAGGCAAAATCATGCTCCGCCCCCCCCCCCCCCTTCTCTCTCTCTCTCTTTCATTGGCAGGATGAAAACAACACTTCTTACCTGTGTCTCTTATGTCGGTTTCAGTCTGAAGCTTGAACTGCACAGGACTGAGACTGGCAGATCCCGTGAGACTACCAACTCCTGTAGTGCTCATGCTTCAGAACGAAGCCAGCAGAAGACGAAGTGGTTGGATAGGTGCAATTAAACACTATTCCAAATCTCAGCTCAAGGCAAGTTACAAATTCACATACAGTTTGTAGGTCTCTGCCCCAAAAAGGTGAACAATCCAAATTGTCTTTGGAGCAGTAGAGTCTTAAATGAGTTATCCAAGGTTACAAGGAGCATCGAAGTGAGAAGTAGAATGTATATACTCTGGGCCGGCCCAAGGGGTTTCAGGCCTCACCACCCCTCACCCAGCTGCTGCCACCCCCCCCCCCACAGCTGCTGCTACCACCACCCTCCCACTTCCTCAGCTGCCACCATCACCCCCAGCTGCCACTGCCGCCCCCCAGCTGCCATCGATTCTGTCTCAGGAGGGGGAGGTGGGCAGCTACAGTATTTCCAAAAGCGGCAGCTTTTTGCTGCTGCTTTTGGAAATACTGATGCTGCTGCTGTTCGCCTCCCTGCCCATATGTGCAATTGCTGCTGCACACCAGGGCTGGCCGCCTAGTGGATGGGCTGGCTCTGTATATACTAGCTTCCCTGGTTCTCAGCCCACTGCTCCAAATGTTAGGCCACTCCATTACAGATAAGAAGTGTTTCTCTCCTGCCCATGGGACTGAGGAGAAGAAGAGAGTTCACACCCCCCTCCCCTCCAAGCATTGGACTCAGGTTGCCTCAACTGGTCCTTCTTACCCCAAAGATGATCTTTCTCACATTTACCATATCTTTGACATCAGCTATGTATTGGTAGATGGGACAGCTATGGTGTCTATTTTGGGTAGAAGTTTTACGTGTTAACTGGCTGAGTTGATTCGAGGGCCGTCAATACTCGGTACAGATGTGTCATCCGGGGCACTGTTAATTGGTATAAAATTATTAGGAATATGTTATTTGTGAATTAGTTTTGTGCATGTTGTTTTCTTTCATTGATTTATTTTTTTCTGTTGTTCTATCTGTTGTAATTTTGGATACTATCCTGGCCTTGTAATCAGTTGATGGGTTGTGTTTTCACATCCATAGTGTGTACCCAGGTCTCATCCGAACCAAGGCTAATACTCAGGCTGATGCAACTTCTAGATAATTAGAGAACACAGATTGAAGAGACTTAAAACACCTAAATAATTCACAAGTTATGTTGAAAACATTCCTAATGGGCTGTGTAATGGGTGTCTGGCTAAGTCTTGCAATTGCTCTTCCAACAATACTACCTTTTAGCCTAGGCAGGAGTATAGGTTGATAGGTTCCAATAAGCTGTGGTGTAATTGTTTGACCCTAAGAGCTCATCTGTAATGCCTGGCTAATTGCTGACAGCTTTTGTAACAGTTTGCTGGAGAACGCTTAAAGGTTGATTTCATCTTGGCATCTGCAAATTCCTTAGTAGTGAAGGGCAAAGCTAAGAACGGTGCATGTTCCTGCCCTCTGTCTTATTTGATTTTTGAACAGTACATCAAAAGGTTTTGTGCAAAGGGGCTTAGCACAGCATGCAGAACAAAACCCGGACAGGCTTTTGCTTAGGGGCCCCCAAGGGAGAGAAACTTAGAATTACTTTAAGGAAAGCTTCTCTTTTCCTGCTCACTGAAATCTGGCAATGCACTAGAATTTTTGCTTACTTAGAAGAAAAGGGGATCAACTGTGCATTTCTAAACCTGCCGCTCAGCAAATGTGGTTGAGACTCATGAGGGTAACATGCAGCTTTGGTGAATGCCATTGAATTGAAATTAAAACCTTTATACACTGTGTTTGACAAAGGATATACCATCTAACTGATTGATGCAACAGAGTATTTGTTGTCACAAAAGGACTTTTTCTAACTTTGTGCTGTTTCAATGGTTTCTTTCTGTTGCATTTGGAAATAAGCTGGCGCCAATATAGGACAAGAAACCATGTTTGGCATCATGTTGCTCTCTGTGATTACTTTGCCTGCAATTAGTTTTATGAGTGTTCTAAGCTTTTAATGTTTGCTTTTTATGTCTCCAGACAGGTGATATGTACCAGAACTCTTCTGCCAATCATACTCCTGCATAGGTGATCGGTGGGGAAAGATTTTTCTACAAAGCAGGTACATCCAAGTACTGTTACCACAAAAGCACAGTATTTCTTTTATGACTCAGCTTTTGGTTTGTCAGTGCTACACGGCTGTTGCTGTAATTTCATAGCACTTGGGCGTTTTCAACTATGATTATGAAGAGGGAAGATGCTACATTTAGCTGTCTTCTTTTTCTTATTTTTTTCTGCATACTTCTTTTAAGTGAAACCCTTGGAATTTTAGTAGTTTTTAATAAACCAGTGACAAACTCTTTCAAGGGGAGCTGAATAGTCAGTTTCTGTAAACACTGACCCAGTAATTCTTTGAGTGTTTCCTGTTATTTATGCTAAAGTATTGGCCTATTTCTCATCCAGATAAAGCATCATCAATTTTTTGAATAAGGAACATTTAGGGATCTATGCATCATTGTTAACGCACAATCATTTTAAGGCACGTCTGTATTATTCTGCCATCTACTAACATGGTGTTAATGCAAGCCTAATAATAGTCAAATGGATTAATGTGAAATCATGATAATCAGGTAATGTGAAGTCTTTTTTTTGGTTGGTCTACAGCTGCTAAAGTAAGGCCTACCACGGACAATGATATCTGCCAACATCTAAGTAAAACTCCCCCAAACCCACTAACATACAAGCAAGGCTCTTCTGAACCTATTGAAACCTTTTATCGCCTTCCTTCCCTCCCCCACTCACATGCTCATTGGTGGCTGAGTAGAAGTTAAGAGGAACAGGTTACAGGAGATCCTCTGAAGGCACTTATGGAGCTCAAAGGAAGCACTGGGTGACAGGACCTGCACTCAAGTAGACCGATGCCTGAATCTGACCTTTGTAAAAATTAGACTTGAACTGGAGCTAGAGCTTGTACGTGGGAAGAAAAAGACTTGAACCTGAAATTGCAAATAGCAAGAAATAGAGCAAAATAGAAGCCTAAGCTTGAATTTGGGAAGACAGAGGCACAGACAAAACTTTTCAAGTAGAAAGAGCTGGAAAAGGAAACAGAAGTACATCAGAACAATAGATGTGGAACTGCCGTCGGAAAGCAGTTAATGGATAAGCTTGAAGCAAAGAAACCGAGCAACAAGGAGACTGCTGCAACTGGGCTGATAGTCTTTGATTTACTATCAGCAGCTTTCTGTGTTTCAGCAGCAGCTTTTAACTGAGCCTCAACCATTCCCCGATAAATAGGGATTAGGCCTTGGAGCTTTCCCTCTATGGTCCTGGTCTGAAGCCTAGGAATCCTTTTCTGAATTCTAGGGCTAACCCCAGTTAAAGCCTCTACTGGGATCTTGTCTGGGTGATTGGAACCTGATTTCTGGGGATATTTCCTGTTGAATTTGTACAACCTTGCATTGATGATAATCACCTATCCCAGTAGCATTCTTTGGATCATAACCTTCCCAAATTACTGAATGATATTCTGAAATTCAAAATTTCTTCATCACATACAGTACTCCTTATGTTTCTAGACTTCGATTGGGAGAGGCTATACATAGGTTTGCACTGGAAATATATTGTGAATTACCTCGAGGTACATACGAGGTGTAATCAAAAAGTATCAAGACTTGTTCTGTAGCTATATAACAGTACGCCACACCACGATGCTATTAAGCTTGCAGTGACCTAGTTATGTGCTCTGCATGTGCAGAGTGTAGTGTGGCTGCAGCACACCGGTACTATTTAAAATCATGTGATGTTTCTATCGTGTAAAAGCAGTTCATCAGATTTACGATGAGTGAAAAAATTGAATAGTGAATGTGCATTAAATTCTGCCAAAAACTTGGAGATTCGTGCAAAGAGACTTATGACAAGTTACAGCAAATGTATGGCGAATGCATAATGTCTCCAAGAGGGCTGCCAAAGTGTTGATAGTGATGAATGTTCTGGAAGGCCATCCACGAGCAGGAATGAAGACAAAGTTGAAGCAGTGCATGCCACAATACTCTCAAATCATTGATCAACTATCAGGGAGCTTGCTGAGGACATGGATATCAGTTTCAGGTCAGTACAGTCCATTCTTACTGTCGATTTGGGGATAAGATGTGTGTCTGCAAAATTTGTCCTGAAACTCCTGTCCCATGACCAAAAAGAAGATAGACCATCTGAAGTCAGAGTTGTTATAATGCATTTAAAATGACTCATATTTCGTCGCACCTGTGTGGCCCTGGAGACATCTGGAAATATTTAAACTATCTGTCCACAAAACTTCTCCGACTTCTTCTTAAAGTATGCCTTCATAATTCTATCTTTATCTATCTCTGACAATAAAGTAACCAACAGTGTGGCCAGAGAGGAAATATCATCCGAATCTGACTCTATAAAAGCAGATACATCTAGAGTAGAAGAAGCTTGTACAGGATCCACAACTGCCTCTTCACCAGATGGCTGAGTTAAACTACGAGGGAGAACATAATATATTTTAGATACCAAAACAGTGTTAAAATCTGCAATTAACAAATTCTCCTTCAAATATTTTTGGAATAATAACATTGGGGATAAGTAATGGGTTCGGGGAAAGTTCAAAAACCGAAGATTCCTAGATCGTAAAAAGTTCTCCATCATCTCGTCTTGTCGATGCAAAACATTAAAATCTTGCACAAAAGTAGACATCATATTTTGACGAGCAGCACAATCAGATTCCAAAGCTGATAATCGTTGAGTCGCCTCATTTAATCGCTTATCCTGATCAGCCATTTTCTGTACCGTCATTTTGGAAAAATCAGATATCTTTTGTAAAGATACATTCAACACTGATTCAATACGGGAAGTAGCTAACCAAATATCTTTCAAAGATAACTCAGCCGGAGGGGCAGCTGCTTCACCAACTTGAGAGAAACTTATAACCGAAGGTAAAGGAGGGGATAATTCATTCAGACGCAGAAAAGGCTCCGGAAGCACTTCCTCATCAGGAACCATTGTGAGTGAGTCAGAGACAGCCAAAGTGGTACTAGGCAGTTGCACAGAAACTTTACTGGGGGAAGTAATACCCAGAATGCGGGAATCATTGCCAGAGGACGGAGTACTCACAGTTGATATCTCCAACGAACCCTCTCCGGGTGGAGAAGGAACCGACGACATCTCTCCCACCAAAACATGGGCGTCCATCAGGCCCACCACTTTCCCCACCTTGGACTGCACAGGTTGTGGGTAGCGCTTCCTCCTCTTCCCCATACCAGGGGACCTCCAACGCCAAAAATGACGCCGAAGGGGCGCCAAAGGGGCGTGCCTGCCCCTTTGGTCATGCCCCTTCGGGCACGCCCACGGAACGCGCCCGCTTCGAGTCCCGCGAGGAGAGCTGTGCTGATATAGCCCTCTTTGAGATGCAGCTCCAATCGGAATCGCCTCTCAAGACTCCAGGGACCAATGGAAAAGAGTCAGGAACTTCACAGCAACCAGGAAATAAATGCACCACCGCTGTCCCGCGAGGAGAGCTGTGCTGATATAGCCCTCTTTGAGATGCAGCTCCAATCGGAATCGCCTCACAAGACTCCAGGGACCAATGGAAAAGAGTCAGGAACTTCACAGCAACCAGGAAATAAACGCACCACCGCTGTCCCGCGAGGAGAGCTGTGCTGATATAGCCCTCTTTGAGATGCAGCTCCAATCGGAATCGCCTCACAAGACTCCAGGGACCAATGGAAAAGAGTCAGGAACTTCACAGCAACCATGAAATAAACGCACCACCGCTGTCCCGCGAGGAGAGCTGTGCTGATATAGCCCTCTTTGACTTTTTTAGACTTGCGCCCACGTGTTTTGGCCCTGGGGGCAGTTTTTCATCTTAAATTTCCCTGTAAATGTGTTATATTATATCAGGGTACAAGATATGTATTTCTTGAATCTCTTCAGCTGTTAAATTTCCTGGATAGTAAGGGAGTATAAGGAAAACCAGGGCCCGATGGTAGTTTGTTAGTATTAGTTTCTCTATTTTATATGCTTTTCTTAGATTTCCTGTTTTATTGGACGCACCCCCCTTGATGTGGTTGCTCACTGTATTTCTCCTTAGTGTTTGTAGGGTGGATGGGATTTGAATTGAGTTATTTTGCCTTTTGTAATGTATAAAAAATCTTTATAAATAAAAAAATAAAATAAAATAAAATAAAATGACTCATATTTCATCTAAAAGATTATTACTGGTGATGAATCATGGGTTTTATGGTTATGACCTGGAAACTAAGGCTCAGTTTTCACAATGGAAGACCCAAAACTCTTCTAGACTCAAGAAAGCCCATCAGTTGAGGAGCAATGTCAAGGTCATGCTCACAGTTTTCTTTGATTAATAGGGTATTGTTCACCATGAGTATGCTCCAAAAGGCTAAACCATCAATACGAAGTACTACGTCCAAGTTCGGACTCATTTGATTGTTGCACAGGAAGGGTGAATGGTTGCTTCATCATGATAACGCCCCAGCTCTTGTTCATCTTGTTCAGCAATTCTTGGCCAAAAACCAAATTGATCAAGTCCATCAGTTTCTGTACTCACCTGACCTCACACCATGTGACTTTTTATTGTTTCCAAAACTGAAATTGCCACTGAAAGGAAGGAGATTCGACAACTTGGAGACCATTAAGCAAAATTCAACAAAGGAACTTCACAGCATAATGAGGCATTTCAAAATTGTTTCCAGCGGTGGCAGGAACGCTGGAGGAAGTGTGTTTTATTGGAAGGGGACGACTTTGAAGGAGACTGAATGCAATAACTGTCAGTGTTTTACTTCTTGTATTATTGTACAAGTCTCAATACGTTTTGATCGCACCTTATAGAACACAGGGTGTACAGGTAGATGGAGCATGGAAGTAGTAGCTCAAAAATGGTTGTGGTGTTCTGTTATGAGATAGAATACAGTCTCAGGTACCAAAGATCTAATTTATGATGTGTGCATGGACATCAAATTTTATGCAAATAACCACACTTCTGTCTGCCTTTTATGATTTGTTCAAGCATTATAAGTCGTGTTAGGACCTTCCAGTTGCCTTTTCAATTCCTCCTGAATCTGTTATAGTGTCTGAGTGGCCTCTGTAGCTGCAGGAATTGGTGATTCTGGAGGAACTTCAGAGTGGAGGCATTGGTGAAACCCATATATTGTAAAGAAAGAGATATGACGAGCAGGAGAGTGCTTCACATTGTTATAGGACAATTGTCCTATTGGTAGCAACTTAACCCAGTTTTCTTGGTGATATTTCAAGAAGCATCCAAGGGATCCCCTGCATATCTAGTCTATACTAATAGTCTCTCCATCAGTTTGCAAGTAGTCTGCCATAGACACACCCCAGATGGTTTGCTATCTAACATCTTACACATTGTCTTCCAGCACATGGAAGATTATCCAGGTCCCATGGCCTGAGACAATGAGATCGGGGATGAATGGAGCCAGATATGCTATGAGGGCTTGAACAGTTTCCTTGGCAGCTGGTAGACATAGACAGACAACAAATTGGCGTCCAAACTAGAGCAGACATAAATATATACAAATACAAGGCAAAAGCAATGATTGATTGTTTAAACGAACCAAATAAAAGAAAAATAAAACAAAAAAGGGAGACGGGGAGGGGAGGGGAGGGGAGTGGAAGGTTAAAAAATGGTCACTTTAACATTAAAAAATATGTTATTTGTAAATCTTTGAGAGAAATTGAATGAGGATTTACGTTTCTTGCCCTCTCTAATGGTATTGTACCAATGCTGGTATCGGGGCATTCGCAGGAATTTAGCTCTTTAAAGAGTGCTGCAGTGGTTTGATCTTTACTGTACAGAATTTGCAGATCCTCACTTTTTGCAACAAGGTAAGTTCTGTACTGTGTTTTTACAGAGTTTTGGCAGCACCATTTTTGTTTGAGCTGTCCCACTTCTGTCAGCACCCATGTTTGGTGTACAGTAAAGATACACATGTGCAGGCACATTGCAACTGACATTTTCCAATATTGGGAAAAATGGGTTAATATTTGGTGCTGGGATGTGCCAGGAAACCTTTTATTTTTGCATATGTGCTGTAAGGGCATTTCTATTTTTTTTGTATATTTATGGGCAGTCTTGAACCTAATTAATGACTAGGCATATCAGATTATATGACATGTAAGGGGGATGGTGGCTGGCATAGGACCACATATAAATAATTCTGGCATGATAGTATTTAGGTTTTTGAATATCTGGTTGGAGTAGAGGAGTAGTGTAATGGTTAGAGCACTGGCTTGGTAACTAAGCAACCAGGATTTGATTCCAATAGCACTCTTTGTGGCCTTGAGAAAGTCACTTAACCCTCCATTGCCTTCGAAGTAAGGCCTGGCAATCTACTTGTGGTCACACTGCCAAGAAAACCCAGGAGCTGCTGGGATGCCAGGAGTCAGCATTGACTGAAAGGCAGACTGGGCCATACTAAGGGCTGTACAAGCAGAAGGGGGTGCTGATATCATCCCTGGGCTTCTAGGGAGCTCAAGGAGAGCAAGAGGTGGAAGGGGGGCACCAGATTTGTTAGTTGCACAGGGTGCATTTCTAGCTTGGTATGGTCCTGAAGGTGCACATTGCATTTTTTGCACATATCTGGTGTGCATATGTAAGAAATAGAATTGTGCCTTGCGACCGGCCTGTAGTGTATACTGTAATAGAAGGTAAATCTTCCTTTTTTATGGCTTTGATTTCTAGGTTCTATGGTATTTTGATATAGTTAGTTATAATTGGTGATTATTTTTAGTTTTTAATTTTTAATTCCTAAGTCCCCTGGTTTAGGAAATAACATATGTTGGCAACAGGAAAAGTGAAGTTGTTTGTTGGCTTTAAGTTTGATATCGGGGTTTTGTTTTGGGGGTTTTTTTGTCTTTTTCCCCTTCACCACTCCTTTCTCCCTCATCCCTCCTCTCCCCCTTTTTTTCTTTCATTTGTTTGCTAAAATGTTTTATTTTAATCCATAATTGATTTTGACTTGTCTTTTAGGAGTATATACTTTTAATTGTCTACTGTGCAACCTGTATACACCATCAAATACTTTGGTGGATTTTTATGTTTTATAATTTTTATATATGTAAGTGATTAGCTCTGTTAAGGCTGTATGCATATATCACTGTTACCTAATTATGTGTTTATTCATAAATAAAGCTGTTGAATCACCTATTTTTTACTTATTAGCTCTGCTGTTTATTAATTACTACTTCATATGTTAGATTTTATATTCATTACTTATTTATGTATATTTGTATCTGACCCATCTGCTGTGGTTTGGATATTGATATTTGGTATGGCTAGGTATACCTTTCTTTCTTTTGGATACAGTCAATAAATTAGGCTATCTCAAATATCTGATCCACCACCAAAATGATCACATGTTCTGTTACAGATAAAGTTGTAGACTTCCTCATAGATCCAATTTTTTAAATATGTAGGCTGCACATACCCAGTCCAAGAATTCTGGGTCAAATGCAGTGGTTACCAGTTATTCTCTTGCTTTTTTGCATTGACATTCAACCTTACCAAATATGATGTCTTTTTCTAATGATGTGTCCAAAGTGTGTAAGTCAAAGTCTTGTCATTTGAGCCTCCAAGTAAGTTTTAGGTTGATCTCCTTCAGCACCGATTGATTTGTTCTTTGGGCAGTCCATACTATATACACCATAATTCACCAAAACCATAATTCAAAGACATTGATTTTCTTCCTGGAAACAACTGAAGTTTCCCCTCACAAAGGTAACATCCTTATGTCTAAAATAACTTCTCAAAATTAAGATTTTTTCACCACCATTCATAAAGGAAACCACCAAGGTAGCTCTAGTGTTTATAATATCTTGCAAATCTTCGAGAAAGGCAGAGAGACTAAACTCTGGTTTAGACTCCAGAATTCCCTCCCCCTCCTGCACTTTCTTATCAGGAATATAATACAACCTAGAAATCACAATCCCATCAGCATTAGGTAACAACAAAACTTTGTTAAGATATTTTCTTAGCAAGATATCAGGTGATAACAAATGTCTTAGGAAAATTAACAAATTGCAAATTCTTACTATGAAATGTTCTCCAGGGACTCCAATTTATGGTGTATCAACGGGCTGTCCTTAATAGAGGACACCCCCCCCCAGGGATCTAAATAAAAGAACCACCACCTGGAAGGAGGTTGGGGATTGATATCTGTCACTAATCAAAAATTGGAGCTGCTTTTGTTGCTGGTTGTGATGACTGGTGACTCCAAAGGTCCGTACCCTGAGGACGGGGTTTGTGGCAAGTTAAGATGCAAACTATCAAATCTGCTGTGTGTCTTCATTTTGGCCTATCTGTAAATAGTCAAGTTCTATTAGGTGAAATAAGTTTCTATTGTTAATTTGATTTCTCTGACTTGGCTATACTGTGGCCTTAATATTCACCACATTATTAATTAGTACGTTAGTAAAAGACTTCTTTTTGTGGAGCACAGAGTGGTGTGGCTACGTAAATGGTGTCTGTGATAGCAGTCCAAGGGCCTGGGGACACAAACTGTACTTAGGGGTGAATAGGGGAGAAAGAAAGGGGGGAAAGCAACCTGAGGATGAGTATGCACAATGCAAACGATATGCATGCTTTTACCTAGTCTGTTATAGAAGCGGTTATTTATCCCTGTGAGTGGCATTTCCACACTCGTAAATAGTGAAAATATCATGATGTATGTGTGTCCTTAGGTCTATGCAGCTCCTTAAAAAATGACTCCATTTACTGCGCAGTAATGTATTGTTCATTAACCCTTAACACAGCAGCTAATGCAGAGCAGTTAGCCATCTCAGTAGGTGGGGTTCACTGCACTGTGTTCTCTGCAATGCAGTTAACCAATGGCATGTGTATTTTCTCTGTATTAACTGTAAGGGAAGGTAATGGACGCGCTCTCAACAGTTAATGCAGAAGCTTTGCAGTAAATGTATGTTAATTTTGGCCATTAACATGTCCTAACTGCAAAATCTGCACCCACGTTAAGGGGCCATAATTTTCTTCTTTTATTCATATTCATGAACCTGGGTGATAACAGATTAAATAGCAGAGGTTTTCCAAGTAAATACAATGGCAAATAGTCATTATAGACTGCTAAGTGAAGAAAGTTCCAGCGTTCTCTCTGACACATCCCTTCCATTCCCCAGCAGTGGGAAACCTTCCCTTCAAGTTTCATTTAATGACTGCAAGGTTTCCTTCATTATCTGTTCAGGCCTCTTTTCTTTCCAGGAAACATTTCTGTCCGTCTCACTTCTAACTTCTCTCTGCTTTTCGGAGCAAGCTGACCACACAATTTGTCCTGCTTAACAGGTGATAAACCACCAAATCACTTGCAGATGTTTTCAAGCTTGGCACAGAACACTGCTATTTTGCTGATACCAAAAGACGGTAGGCAGCCGATCTACAATGTCCTTTTCACTTCTGAAATCAAAATGTATTTGTTTCAAATGACATATGGACTAGATAATACATGTAGAAGACTTACATTCTCCTAAAACTGAATGAATTTTAATATGACTCTTGTAGGAATAGAACTGTGGCTATTTGGCTAAGACCCATGGCTAAAGGGCTTTCTGAGTTCTCAGATCTAATGTTGTGCCATCCAAGAAAGTATAGGGATTAAGAAACTGGCACTTTCTGTTTACATGAAGTTACCAGATGTCCTGAATTTTTGGGGATCATCCCCTAGTTTAGAGCTGTGTCTCTGGCTCCCACCTTTCTGGTAGCCTCCTATCCCCAATTCCAGCAATAGGGACTGAAGGGGTTGCATCCATTATCTTTATATTGCATACAGCACAGGAGAAATGCATTACTGTATTTCTCTGCCAATTTGTCTGCTTGGAAGTAATATTGTTGCTGCCATAGGATGGATGTTGGGGACACTTCTTCCTTCCTCTGTGCATTATTGCTCAAACCTGGAACTGAGTTATCCCTCCCCCCACACCTCTGACAAGTGTCCCAGATTTGCCAGCAAAAAAATCTGGTAACCTTATGCTTACAAAATCATACAAGCTATGTCCTGTGACTTTCTGCTACTCCCCAGCAGGACTTGGAGGCTTCAGTGTCCCTAGTCTAAAGCATGGAGCTTCCTGCCATACCCCTGGCAGGGTCCTGAGAGTTAGGCTCCTTCTTTCTTGGGGCCTGCTCCTTGAGCTTCTGCCTCTCACCATTTTTAAGTGCCTGTCACGGCTGCGTGTCTGCCCTCTCCAGGCAGTTTATTCTACTTCACATAAGTAGCCCTCTGCTCCATGCTCGAACTCCCCTAACTTCTGGAAGGTCAAAACACCCTAGCACACCATAGACCTCTCCACCTAAGAGTGTGCTTGTTTGTGCAATACGAGAACTCTACCCTTTTCTGCTAAAAGGTAGGATATTTCCTCATACCTAGCCTCCCTTTGGCCTCTTTCTTTCTCATGCAAGGCATTTTGGCCTATGGTGCTTGCTCTCACTTAAGGGCCTTTATTCGTTCTCTGGACTATTGTAGGACCAGAATTTGGGGGTCTGCTTTGACTGACATCTTACCTATGCTGACTTCTGAGATTAGGCCTTAACTTCTTTACCCTATCTATCTTGGGGACTTAACCACAGCTGAAGGTCATTCTTGTCGCCTCCTTAGTACTTTGTTCCTTCCTTCATCTGAGGCACAAACTGTGCCTCTAATTTTGGCCCATACTCTTTTGCATTGTATATATGTTAGAGGATGCACCCCCTTAATCTCTATATGGGTTCTCCACTTCGGGTCCAGTATGAAGGCCACCACTTGATCATAGGTAATCCTGAGGATCTTATTTTCCTTCTGGAGTCTCCTAGGTCCCATTGGCTCCCCCTCAGCTTTGCTTTGAATGCAGTGGAGTTGCTATCTTCCTTTGGACCATTTGTCAACTGGACCTGTTGCCCACACTTCTCCAGAACCTGTGTTATCTCTCAGCTCACTCCTCCTCTTCCACTGAATCTGGTCACTTAGGCCCATAAGTCTATTATCCTTGCTTGAAACCTAGGCTCTCCCACTCCAGGATATCATTCTGCCACTCTGGCCACTCCAGATCTAATTGCAACATGCCCTCATGGCTGGCACATGACTACTACTGCCACCTGCTTTCATAACACGTGCAGTTTCTCCTCCATAACTGTTGTTTTCTCACTGGGCTCAAGCATCTGCAGGTGTTCCATGGCCATCTTGCTCTGTAAGTTCACAAGCTACTTTGTAAGCATCCCATATGCTTCAGTCATCTGGGTAATTCTCTCTGGACCTCCTTCTCGTGGGCACTCTATTCCCTGAGAGTGACTTCCTGGCTTTGCTTTTGAAGCTCAGCATTGACAGCTTCCAACTCCTGGGATTAAGCTTTCAGACATTGTGTCTTTAGGAGACCTTCCTTTTTCAGTTGGCCACTTTCCTGCTGCAACCTTAGAGTGGCCAGTTAGGACTCCAACCTAGCCATAGCATGCTCCTTTGACTTCTTTAACTTCTTGTGCTGCCAACTTAGTACTGCGGCTGCCAACTCCTGCTGTAGCCTCCGTCACCAGCTGTGTATCCTCGCTTCAGCCTGATGGCTCTGGCCCTGGGCTTGTCAGCTGGGGGATCTGGTCTGAAGTTCTTTGACCTTCTCCCTCAACTGCATATGTTTCCCTTCTACAGCCACCAGCATCTCGGTTTTCTTACGTACTTGACTATACAAGATACTATTCATGTTTTCCAAGAAAACTGCTAAATATTCTTGCTGCTACAACGGTTTCTGAAGCTTGGAGCTGTCCCTTGGTCCTGGAGGGTGAAAACACCCTGGTATGCACTCCTGCACACCACACATGCCATATCTACCACATTAGTAGCTAACAAACTTAGTAACTAGGTCTCTATATTTTTAGCACGCCGGGAAATTTACGTATAAGAAATTTTATAGCCAGCATCTGACTCTGGCCACATAATTGCTTTTGAAAATTGACCACATCCTGTACGTAATAACTTACATTTTTCAATAATTATTACTTAAAATATAGCACTTTAAGAAAGTAATGCATTCCTATTTTACAGCTACAGTTAATTGTCCTGGTTAGGGAAATAAATGCAATTGAAAAGGCTTCATAATGTTGCTCTGGCTTTCATAATGTTAGTGCAATGATAAATACCAGCAGACAAAGTTAGAGCCTAGAAAAATCCACTTGTCATTACTAGAATGGGTGGCTATTAATCAGCATTGTTTTTTTAATAAACCATTTTCCCTATAGTTTTGACTTTACCAATCAATGGCTGAAATCCATATGAAAACAGTAACCTTTCAGATTATTTTGTTTCCTTTTTTAGTCAATATCCTTTACATATCCATGCTGAATTTGTTTTATGGCGCTGTCTTCATTTTAGACTTGACTTGTCTGGACAAGAAAGTTAATTTCTACACTACTGCTTCAAAGCAGCCAGATGCCACTGTCCGCGAAAAACCAAATTAACTTGATATACTCTTACACGTTAATTTTATTTTGTAATATATTTGTGAGTGACAGTTTAATCATGTCAGTCTGTCCAACCTCAAGAACGAAAACTGAAAGAGGACAGTTCATAAGCCACTACATTAAAGCACCGCTTTATGGTAGGCACCGCATTAAATGAGGTTCTTGCTAATCTATCATGCTGAAAAGCTGCTAAATCAATTTACAGCAAATGAAGGCTCACATTAAGTGATGACTGCATACACTATGTTCTCTTTAGCGCATGAGTTCACAGGATATCGGAATGGAAAACAGTCTTTCTGTTAGCTAGATTACTGATGTATTTTTTAGGGTTCAATTCTGTTCCATGAATGGTGGTAAGAGTGCACTATAATAGAGACAAAATGCATTGCCTCCTGAGTATCATATAAATAAAAGAATCAAAAAGAATTTAGCTTGGCTCAAAAATCTTTCATCCTTATTCACTTTAAAATCCATGTTTGCTATTCATGCTGGCCTTTTTAATGGAGGGCCAGCATGTCATTGCAAGATTAAAAGGTTTCTCTTTGGTCTAAGCTATCGTGCAACGGTGGACCACAAATAATGGGCAAAGGCATTGTGACAGGCCATTGCTCTCATCTACTGCAATTAGTTATCCCATAGTCAGAAACGCTCAAGTGACTAGGGGTATGTCTACTAAACCATGGTAGCAGACTCCGTGCGATATCGGAGCTGCAGCCCCATTGATTATGCAGTCATCACTTAATGTGAGCCTTCGTTTGCTGTAAATTGATTTCGATGGGGCCGCGGCTCCGATATCGCACGGTGTCCGCTACCACAGTTTAGTAAACATACCCCTTAGATACTTCTAGGAATAGAGCCCTTTATTTTTTTCCAGCATCTGTTGCTTCACAGGTAATAGCATAGTTCTATTCTGTGACATCAGGGAATTCCAAATGCATACAGGAGATATTTAAATACATACAAACAAAAACTCCAAACAAGAACTGAATGGTCTTTCTTTCCTATCTATTCTTAAGCTGCAAAGACTTTTGGCAGCAGGCTTGCTCAGCTTTCTTGCATGGATAGATATATATGTATACCACAGAAGAGAGGAAAGGGAAAGCAGGGAGAATATGACAGAGAAATCCAAAATCCCCAGTTGTATATACAAAAACAAGACGAGTTCCAGGTAAAATCATGCCTTACAGTGCTTAATGAAAGGCTGTGCTACAAAGCTCCAAGGAGATAGACTCAGGAGCAGCATCAGAAAATATATCATGGAAATGATTGTGGGTGCATGGAATGGCCTCCCAAAGGAGATGTTGGAATACAGAATTAATAACCAAGTTCAAGAATGGATGGGATAAGTACAGAGAATCCCAAATGCAAAGAAGTGATAGTGTCTCTGTATGAATCTCTGGTGTGACCTCATTTGGAGTATTGTGTGCAATCCTGGAGACCGCACCTTCAAAAGAATATAAATAGAATGGAGTCAATGAAGAGGGTGGCTAATAAATTGGTCAGTAGTCTTCATTATAGACCATATGGGGACAGACTTAAAGATCTTAATATGTATACGTTAGGGGAAAGGCTAGATAGAGGAGATATGATAGAAATGTTTAAGTACCTCTGTGACATAAATGCACAAGAGGGAAGCCTCTTTCAATTGAAAGCAAGCTCTTCAATGAGGGGGCATAGGATGAGGGTGAACAAGGATAGATGCAGGAGTAATATGCAGAAATATTTCTTTATGGAAAGAGTGGTAGATGCATAGAATAGTGTCTCAGTGGAAACAGTAGAGACAAGGACAGTATCTGAATTCAGGAAAGCATAGGGCAAACATCTCTAAAGGGAAAAAAAGGGCAATAGTATTTTATATGGAAGGGAAGACTAGATAGGTCATATGGACTTTTTCTCCTGACATGTTTCTGTGAAGCCAGAAAGTGATTGGGATCTGTGTCTATGCATCAAGAATGAAAATGTGCAAAACACAGGATTAGTGCTTTATTCAGGGTAGTTTATCCAAATGGGTTAGTTTTGCACATACTATGGCTGTTGTGAACCTCACTTCTAAGCCAGGGTATGTGGAGTATGACCTTAGTCTCTCAAAATTATTGCTAATGCTCAGCCTAATATTTGCATTGTGCCGAAGAGAGCCTTCTGCTGGAGTTCGTAAGATGTAACACATATGGGTAGTTTGTCAAGATGTGCTTGGAAATTTGTCTTTATCAAGCCTGTGGCTCCCAGTACAATGGGAAATATTTCTGTATCTTTCTTCTACATTTTCTTGGTCTCTGATTGCATTTCTTGATACTTCAAGATCTTCTCCCTCTCCATTCGATTCACAGAATAATCACTTTGTACCAACATTTCTATTATCAATGTTGTTGTGGTATTCTTCTCCTTTACCACTATGTCAGGTTTCCTGGCATCCAGTTTCTTATCCATCAGAATGGGAATGTCCCAGGTAATCATAACCTCTTCATCCTCTGTTATTCTCTTAGGTTCATGATCACATGGCTTTTCAGGGACAGTGATGATGTAGTGTTTACAGAGTTTCCATGGAGGAGGCATGCTACTTTGTTATGCCTTTCTGTATAGAAATTTTCTGCCATCAGAGCTTCACAGCCAACTCTTAAGTGAGTCACTGTTTCCAGCTCTATTAGAGAATCGGTAGATGTCTGTTATGCCATTTTTTCCAATACTCGCCGTAAACCATCTCGTCCATAATCCGCTGTCCTAGGCTGCAAGTATCCATCTTTCATCCTTCGGTTTCAGTTTACCTCTCCTCAACCATTCATGTGTCCGGTCTTAATCGAAAAAGGGTTCTTGGAGTAACACTCTGTATTTTCCACTGTATTTGTTCATTTGCTACTTGTGTTTCCTCGTCTGCTGATCTAAATCTTTGAAGAGTGTTTTTCTCTTGTTTTGCAAATTCTGTTTTGCAAATTCTGTTACTTCTTTTCCCATGCAACCTGTGGATTCTCACTCATTCCTTCTAATCGTTGGAACACTTGTCCAAATTTGATGATGGAGATGGATTTTGGACATTTACTTTCATATTTCAGCAATTTTTGCGTATTTGGATCCGATGATGGTATCAGATAGGTTTGTAGATCTACGATAGTAGCTCTGTGGGTGTAGTCAATCTCTATAAGTCCTAGCCCTCCTTCAGCTGTAGGAATGTACAATCTTGGCATTCACTGATTCTTGTAAATAACTTCATGAGCATGGAGGAGTTTTCTCACATCCAGTTTTTCACGATCTTTATGAGGCCAATCCACAATCCCAAAACTGTATGAGAGTACAGGAATTGCAAGCTGATTGATGGCATGTATCTTATTTCATGATGTTAAAACACCTTTCAATAACAGTTTTAATCTCCTGTGATATTCTTTACTGATCATCTCTCTCAATAGTTTCTGTTCTAGTGTCATTCCTTCCTCTTTTCCGAGATACATATATATCCCTTCCTGTTCAAGATCCTTGATGTCACAGCCCTCAGCAAGTTAGATGTTTTCAGTTTTGCTCAATTTTCCTCTGAAAAAGGTTGCCTTAGCACAGTTGTCAAGGCCAAAAGTCATCCTGATGTTATCAGAAAAGGTTTTTACCACACAAAGTTGCTCTGCTAATTGTTGGCTGCTGGAACTATAGAGCTTCAGATCATCTATAAATAGCAGATGGGAAGTTCCTTCTGGATTGGTACCATCTTTAGAATTCAGGCTAAATCCATACCCCAAAGAGTTGCGGAGAACACTCATTTGGATTAAGCACCAAACAAAACAGAAATGTCGACAGGGAATCTCCCTGAAATATTCCTTGCTGAATATTAATATTAGGAATGATGTACTGACCATCTTCATATCTCAAAAAGAATGTGGATTGCCACATCGTCATATTGAACTTAATGTACTCTATCAAACCAAAATTTATTTTATATAGTGCTTCCATTAGGCAAACCAACTATCTCCCAGAGCTCCAAGACTCCTGGGCAGCAGAAGGCAGTGGACAGTTCAGGTAGATATTTTAAATTTTGCTTTCCTAATTGTGATGGGTGGAACAGCCAGTGCTCAGCAGGAAATCAGCAATTAAACAACAAGGAAATGCTAGACCTCAGCACAGGGGTGCTGCATTTCTACCATGACCCCATCTACTCTATGCTTTCTTTTTTTAGCTACTGTTCTTTCTGTCCTTGCAATGAAACTGCAGCAGCAAGGAGCAGGGGAAAGAAAAGGGGAGATGCGGAAACAGCAAGTGGGGATGATCATGGGATGCTGGACTAAGGGAGAGGACTCGGGGGAGGAAGAAACTGAACTATGCAGAGAGGCTGGAGTAGGGGAAGGAAGGGGTCCACAGAGAGTAGGGGGCACAAGTTTAAAGATTTGCCTAGACTGCTTAATGTCTTTTGCTCTATCTGTGAGACTAGATGTGCCTTATGGTCCCTATCTACCATGATTTTCCATATTTTTGTGGATATCCCCTATCCATCTTATCTTTCTTATATTCTGCCCCTCCAGGATGCCCATGTAATTGTTTTCAAGTTATTCTGATCCCATCTTTTCAGGCTTCTGCTTCCCTGGAAGTTTCTCTTTCTCTTTATTTGCAAGGCTTGATATACTGCCCATGCCTGAGAGCCAGAAAAGGTATTGCTGTCTCTAACTAAATTTTTAATTAGCTTTATCTGGACCCACCAATTAATGTTAACTCTCTCCTTTCCATTAGTTTCATTCTCCTCACTGATATTAGGTCATATCTTCACCAGGCCACAATTCCCTGCTGCCTCTTATTATTGACTTCCATTCTCCTTTAAAATAATATTACCTTTTATGTCTTCTTTATTTTATCCTGTGGTGAATCCTTCAGAGTTCCCTCTCACTAGCTAACTCCTCCACACTCTGACCTGCTGCTGGTTATGTAGGGTTCAAGCTCCACTGCAGGTGTCTAAAGCACAAATAGCATCCCATGACACAGATACCCTGTTTGAAATATGACCTACCATAAGGCAGGCCTTTATGAGGTAACTCAGTACTGAGCATCATTTTTGTGGTGCTCAGAGTGAGTTAGTGATAGCTTCCAATTGCTGACTAAGTAGACCTGGAAAACCTATCACTTATCCCTTGAAATGGGCTGGGAGGAATTTGATCCACTTATTGGGATCTGCCAAGTAGGGAGGGATGTGTATTCACTTGAAATGACATTGAACATATCAACAACATGCCAACAATATGTCCTTTCATATTGTTTTTAATCTGAACATGGCACTAAAAATATGCCAAATTTAGTTTCCCCTCCAAGTGTCATCACAGGAAGGATGACCTCAAACCAGTGCCCTTTAGGTTAGATGTGTGACGGGTATGTTTACTAAGGTGCATTAGGCTTTTGCAGCTAATGCTAGGTGATGGGTGCAAAAAAGATGGCATTAGGTACAAACTTCCTGTGGTATCGATAGAGGCTTCCCAGCATTTTCCCTGCAGATACTGAAGAGAAAACACAGGTACCGTGGAATGGCTGCTTCACAGATGCAGCTAATGCCACCCAAATTCTGCAAACTTTGGCAATTACTGCATGATGGTAACGTCTGTGGTAATCGCACCTTGCAGACATGCCTACTCTCTGCCGTAATCCCACCCAAACCTGCACCTACTGTGTGAAATGCAGACATCGCTGAAAAGAGCCACAGTAATCTGCATTTTTCCAATGTTAACTGCTATCACCAGATACTATTTCTGCATTAGCACTGTGATAGTAGCTAATGCCCCTTTAGTAAACATATCTCTAAGCATCTTGCAGGAAGAGAACTTTTACATCTTCCTTGGGGAGTTGGTTATAGCCAGCCTGCTCTTAACTGTGGCTTGTATTGGTGGTGATCTTCATTCCTTGGGGGGGGGGGGGGGTTGTTTTTTTTGCCTTGTAAATCTATAGACTCCTACTCTTCTAGAGACTTATTCCAAAAGTTTTGTGATAGAAATTTTGTGACGCCATGTCCAAGATTTGATAGTATATTTAGACGTGGTTTCACAGAATTTCTAGCACAAGATCATGGTGAGAGAAAAATGTTTGGAGTAAGTCTCTAGAAGAGCAGGAGTCAATAGAGTCACAATGCAAAAAATTGAGGAAGGGTTTTGCACTGAGATCCAGATTAGACAAACTATGGGCCAATCAGGAAACAGGAACAAAGATCACCATCAATACAAGACACAGTTAAAAGCAGGCTGGCTAGATCCAACTGTCATAGTGATTTAATAGATCTTTCTGTAAGATGCCTACATTCTAGCCAAAGGTTTCTGGTTTGAGGCCAGTTTCTGAATATGAGAAAAAGAAGCCAGTTGGATTTTTGCCTGAAACCTCTAGGGAGGAGTTTTCTCAGTTGTTGGGACAGGTTACCTCAGGCCAGAAGGCCAGAGGTTCAAGTCCCATATGGGGACAAGCAACTTCAGGCCGGAGGGACTGGGGTCTCTAGTCCCTTGGCCACTCAACCCTCCATTTGCCTCAGATACACATAGATTGTGAGCCCTTCGGGGACAAGGGAATAAAAAAAAAAGTACCTGTTAGTATACATGTAAACCGCACTGATTCTAAAGAGTGCGGTATAAAAAAAAAAAAAAAGAATAAATAAATAAATAACCTTTCAGCTATGTTTTGTGTTTAGGCAACAGTCATGCCCGCATCTTTAATTAACAAACTTTCCCTGAAATGAACATTTATAAAAACACAATGACACAAAACAAAAATGTATTAAAGCATAACAAAACAAAACAAACCTGCAAACAGCACAGGAAACTAAAGAGACACACTTTTTTTTTTTGCCTGCACACCCCTACAGCCGTGTACTTGTGGCCACTGTTGAAGACAGGATGCTGGATGCTGGGCTAGGTGGACCTTGGTCTTATTCAGAATAGCTTTTCTTATGTTAGTAACCCTTGTCACACAGTGGCATAAAAATTATTATTATTAGATAGGAGAGTCCATTTTAAGAACCAAGAAAACTTGGTCTAGTGGTTTTAAACTCCAATCCTTTAAAGCAACAATCAAAACAGAGTGGTAGGGATGAAAAAAAAAAGGCTTTTATTCCCTTTACGCATGGGGTCATAAATTGGTCACAACTGAAAATAATGTCCTTAACTTCAGGCACAAAAGAAAACACAAGGTTTAAGGAAAACTGTTAACTTCACAGTTGTAGCAGGGCACAAACATAACTTCCAGTTTAAAGCACATTTGTACAATTCTTCTGCTCAGCACATAATAGACAGTCTGCAGATACCACAAGCCATTCATACGTCCTCCAAAGACTCTGTGCTATGGGAAATGCAGAGAGAGCAATCCATCTCCTCTGGGTCTGGCAACTGTTCCACCAGTTCCACTTGCATCGGTTCAGGAATTGGTATGTCTAATTCTGCATTAACAGTCTCTGGAATATTGTATTCTGGAGCTTTGTATATTTCCCTTAATACTTTCCAGTGCCTCGGGCCTAGCCTGGAGCGCTGGCCACGTGTCCCCTTAGTATTAACTGGGCTTTCTCTTCTTAGAGATTCCACACTTCTTCCACAAGAACTTTTACAGGGCAAAGGTTTCTTTGTAGGAATATAATTCTCATACCTCTTATTGCAGCAGCACGATGAGGAATGGTTTTTCCCTTGGGCTGACTTCCTCCCTTCAGAAGCTTTGTGCCAAGCTTTCCTCTGAAAGTCTGATTCCTCTCTCACCCGTGGGAACAGCTCTTCTGGTAAAGGCCTGCTCTTGCAACAGCCCAAATCCTGGCTTCCTTGCTCAGCCTGGCTTTTCCTTCCTAGCTGATTCCTCCTTTCTTCTTGCTTGCAATCCATATAAGTCTTCCCCCTCTGCCAGCAAACAGCTTTCTCTTTCTGTTCCTCCTTCTGGGTCCGTGTCTCTCTCCCTTTCTCTTTAGGTAGTGCTTCCTTATAAAGGACTCCTCTCCTTGAGGCTTGTGAAATGTTTGTCATGTGCTCCTGACCAGCTAGGCATGGCCCTTCAGTCTTCCTGACTGCACTCCTGCTCCCTCTAGCTGGGCCCAGTGAATATTGCACTCTGTGCACATCTTTTCCTTGCTGACAAACAGGTTCACTTCTCTCATCAGGGCTCTCATCAGCCTCCGCTGCATCACAGCCTGCAAAGAGAAATATACTGTAATTAGCAAAGCATAGGTAAGATTGAAGAGGTCAAAAACAGTCCAAGACAGGCAGTTCATTTAAAATGCTTCAATTTAATTTAAAGATTTAAACCCCCTACTGACCAAGAAAATTATTTCCCTTGGTGGATGACAGCAATAAAACATAAAATCATATACTGAAAATAACAAGTAAAAAAGAAAACAAAACAAAGAATGACACCAAACCAAACAGCAAAAACTACTTTCTAAGAAAATCTCTCTGGGAAAAATAACAGTAAATTCCACCATGAGTTCATTCAAATGGTCAAATGCTTTTGTATTCATTTGCAAAGAATTCCTAACATTATGTTTGCTTTTTTTTTCACTCTTTCTGCACACTGAGCTGAGAATTTCAATGTATTGTCCAAAATGACTCTAAAATCCTTTTCTTGAGTGGTAGCAGAACATTGAACATAGATGTGTTTTTCTTTGCTGTAACCCATGCAAAACCACTATTTAGTATGGGATCATTGCAGTATATGAAACTGTGTTAGATTAGATTGAACCCAGCATGGTGAATAGATAATTAGGATTAGTTTTCCCTATGTGCATCACTCTGCATTTGTCCACATTAAGGGTCCCTTTACCAAAGCCCATTAGAGTGTTGCACTTAAGATGTGTTTAACATGAAAACTAATGTGCGTTAAGTGCAAAGCCTCTGTGGTAACTATCGGGGGCTTCAGCAGCATGTTTCTGGCTGTTACTGCATGGACGTGTATCTTAAAGTGCAGTGCAATTAATGCGGGTGCATCTAACACCACCTATAGATGTATGCATCAGAAAGAGGTTGGCCACACGGACCCTGGCACCACCAAAACTTCCCTGCTGCGAACACAGCCTTCCCCTACTTCTACCCGAATTGTGGAAGTCCCCTGTGAGAGGGATATTCAGCAGCACTATCTAAATAGTGCCCCTAAATATTTCCTCTGACCACCTTGGCAGTATCCAGATAGTGCTGGGGCGGTCCGTGAGTGGAGCAGGGGAGGGGTTGGAATTTATCTGGATAGTGGTGAATTTCAGAACCACTATCTGGATTACATTCTTCATAAGTTAAGAGAGCAAAGAAGCTGTCCTCAGCGCTCTGCAGACTTCCTGTCTGGCTAGCAGCTGAGTAAGGCCGCTCTCCAGCTAGTGCTGCTGCTGAACACTAAATGTGGAGATTCAGCCCCAGTCAGTATCCAGAATATCCAGTTTTATTTTACCAGTGGCGGTCAGTGTTCTACTCACTGGCTGAAACACAGCTATTCTATCTAGATTCTGCCACTGAATATTGCCACATTCCACAGAAAAGATGCCTGGTTAAAACCAGGGGGGAGGGGTGCAGTGGGCAGATTGGAGGCGGGCCCTGTGCTACCCAGTTAGCAGCAATATTCAGACAGTAAATGAACCGTTAAACCGGTTAAAATTAGGCCAATGGCTGTCCTAACTTGAAACGGTTTTTGCTATCTGGTTAGCAGTTGACTGTCATCACTCAATGGACAGCAACACCGTTTTCCAGCAAAAACAGATAATTCAGCACCAGATGCCGGACAAGTTCCATTGATGAATATCTAGTTTAGATAACCCGGTGGCTAAATGTTTTTCCCCGATAGGTTGATGAGAAAAGAGAAGACAAAGTTTAAGTAAGTTCTCATATATAATAAAAGAGAGTTGCCAAGTTACCCAGTTCCAGGAGTGAGATTTTAAGCCAGTCCTAGATTTCTGACAATCTCATTCTGGTGCATTATGGAACCTGCAGCACTGATTCCACTGGGTAAAATCAGGGACTATAAATACTGTACCATTCTGCACTGCAATACAAATTTAAAACCAGAACTTGCAGAAAATCTCATTCCTGGAACTGGGTAACTTGGCAACTCTGATAAAAATCAAGATTTTATTTTGGGGATTGTGGTTAGGTGAGAAGTGGGAATTCAGAATTCTTTATTTGCTTTATTATCCAGTAGCCTAGGCAGCATGTTCATGTAACAGTACTGAAAGTAACTAAAAAAAAAAAAAAAAACACCCCTGCAAGTAGCAGTATATAGACAACCAGAAGAACAGGCTCACCAACAGTATACACATTCCTTCAATTGTTACAGCGCCCCCTATAGATACACCTTGCATCATGGCTTCTTTCCTGTTTTTGTCGTCTTTTTTATTTTCATACCTTAAGCAAAAATCCAGGTAGGGTATGAAATACTGAACAGCCGGGCTTTCATCATAAGCACAGCTACTGGTTTTTACTCCTTGTTTAACCAAATGAAATAAACAGGTGGCTTCACAGTAGGTGAATAATCATAAAATTGAGGCAGAAACCATACCCCTTTGGCTGACTGACACGTTTATTTGTGTGAGTGTTGGGTTCTTCAGCAGTGTATGGTAACAGCTGTGGAGAAGAGTTGATCGTAAGAGAAAAGATGCTTTTTTCCAGTTTGAAGATATAATTACAAGGACAAATTATCACTGTAGTGCACTTGGATTATTCATGCAGCTTTCCATTAGCATTCTCGGTGCAGATAGAGATTTGTAACTTTATGATCAAAACTGCAGACATATTTTAGAGCGTTATTGAGATGGCACAATAAATTGGCACATCCACTTTTCCCCTAGAGATTTTTAGGGCGAGTGAGAAAGGGTTCAGAACAGCTTATTATGCCCGCCAGCATCAGATGCTATATTTTATTTGATGAGGTAGTTTAATAAGATGTCTTAGCTGAATTGCAGATATGTTAGAACATCCTAAGGATCACATCTCAGTGCTCACTTGTGATACAAAAGGAATTATTTATTTTCAGGCAAATTGTAGGTTTTGAAATGATCCTGTAGACTGCTCTGAATCCACAAAACTGAAATATGCTATGCAACTATTTATCCTGAACCTCCATCTGAACAATTCTGTTTTCTGCAAGTAAGTATAACCTTACATCAGATCAAAGCTTAAGAACAATCAGTGATTTATGGGACTTCCGGAAAACATTAAAAACTCACCTATTTTGGAATACTATGGTCCAGAGACTGAAACATCAGGCAGAACATACTCATTAGATCTACACCTCTTCGTAGACTAGAGCCCTGTTTCATCCAATTTTAATATCCTTGTTCCATGTAAAGTTTTCTTGTTTATTGTCGAATGTAAACCGCTTTGAATTTCAGAAAAGTGGTATAGAAAAATTGTTAAATAAATAAAATAAATAAAAGTAGCATAATCCTCAAGAGGTTTATTTACTAAGCCAGTAGGTGTGCATTAAAGAGAGAACAGGTTAACGTGTCTAGTGCTTAGTAACAAAAATAGTCCCATGCCAGTTCTTTCTTAAATAGTCTCCATTCCATGATCCCTTTTCAAATCCCAAAAGGACTCCCCCCCCCAGCACTGCCACTTCCTAGGATCTCCCTAATAGGTACAAACCTTTTTTAAATCCAGCTACACTAACAGCTTTTACTACATCCTCCAGTAGCCAATTCCAGAGTTTGATTATGTGTTGAGTAAAAAAATATTTTCTCTGGTTAGTCTTAAATGGGTTACGTTGTAGCTTCATTGTGTGTCCTCTAGTCTTTCTACTTTCTGATGGCGTAAACAACCAGTCTATCTTTACCCGTTCCAATCCATTCATTAATTTATAGATCTCTATCATATCTCCCCTCAGCCATCTCTTTTCCAAGTTGAAGAGTCCCAAACTTTTAAGCTTCTCCTCATAAGAGTATCCTTATATCCTCTTTGTCATTTTGTTGCTCTTCTCTGTACCTTTTCTAATTCTACTATATTCGTTTTAGGATATGGTGACTAGAATTGCATACAATATTCAATATGCTTGGTTTTACCCTTCATTCCTTTCCTTAAGATTCCTAGCATTCTAGAATAGTAAGGCCGCGGGCCCCGTCCGCGTGGCCGCTCCTAACCGGGGGGGCGGCGTGCCGATCACCCCCCCCCCCCGGAGTTTCGGCGGCGCGCGGCTCGGCGGTGGCCCGCGCGGCCTGGCGCCCTCATTGGCTCCCCTCGGCGTTTTAAACGCCCGGGAGCCAATGAGAGGGCTGGGAGTCGGCAACGGGGGGGGGGGTGGGTAGTGCGGGGACCCAGCACTGCTCCGGCAGTTGCTGGGTCGAGGCTGGAGGCGCCGGACAGACTGCGGAGCAGGAATACGGCGTGGGCCTTGGGCCAGCAGCAAGAAGCAACACGAGAGGCTGCAACGTGTGCTGGGCAGCTTTTGTGCAGCGACGGGGGAGTCGGAGGCTCGCGGTGGCTGTAGCTGAGGGCAGAAGATCTGCTGCAGGCAAGTGGGTCTTTCGTGGGGTAGTGCCTCGATTCCATCCAGAGCCACAGCCTGACCAATGGTGCAGGGATCAGAGTTTCAATCCCCCAAAGTGCCCAATGAACCAGGCTGGCTGAGGTGTTAATTTATGAGGCACAGAAATACTGGGTGGCATAAGGCAGTGTGCTAATGTTCCCCCCCCCCCCCCCACAATTACATTGGTGGCCAAAGCAGTGGGGCTCTTTAGGGTGCTTCAATCTCCGAATTAAAAAAAAAAAAAAAAAAAGAGTTCAACCCGCTATTAATTCTTTTCCAGGGTTCCTCCAGCCTTTTTTAATTTTCCCATGGCCGGCGGAGGGACAACGGGTGCCCGACAGCGCGAAGGGTATGGCAAGGTTAAGCCGGGCGGTTCTCGGGGAGGGGGGCCCGCTCTTGGGGGCCGCCCAGCTCATTTTGGGAGGGGGGGGGCCAGGGCCAGGGGGGTTTCGGCTGGCCCTTTAGCTGGGGGCCGGCGGGGTAGGTCAAAAGGCCCAGCACGAGGTGCTTTGGGGCTGGGAGAGGCCCCCGGTACTATGGGTGGCTTGGGGGCGGCCACAAGTCCAGTGGAGTCCTGGGGGTGGCTCAGCTCCTGCTGGGGCAGCTTACTCGCCCATGTGGGCGCATTGGAGGCGGGGGCCAAGGCTCTTCACATGCCGACTGGCTAGGGGCGTGGCAGCCGCCTTGGCCAGTGGCGGGTGTTCCTTCGCCTTTCCCTGTTTTTTCTCCACAGGTTTCGACCGGCTGGCACTACTTGGGGCACCCTTTGGTGGCTCCTGCGGGTCAGACGGACAGCGGGCGGGGGAGCACAAGTGGTGGCCCCGTGTCTGTCGAAAACGGGGGAGGAGCGGCAGCGTCAGCGTCAACGCCACGGGAGACGGGCGTGTCTCCCGAGGTAGCAGCACCAGCGGCAGGTGAGTCGGCTGCTAGCGCGGGGGCTGGAGAGGGGGGAAAGACGCGATTGACCAAGCGCAGGCGGCGTTCATGTCCCCGGCGGCGGCGTTCGCGGTCCGCCTCTTCATCAACCTCTGAGTCTTCGTCCGGCTCGGTTTCCGACAACTTGTCCCGGAGTCTCCGGACAACTGGTGGGGAGGTCGGCGCGGGACAGGCGGGTTCGGTGCCCTCAGTGGCGTTTTTCTCTGAGTTATGGGAGGGGGTGCCAAAGACACTGCGGAAAAAGATTGTCAAGCGTCGCTATTTAGATATTTTCCGCTTACTTGATGGTCGTAAACGGTCGGGGGATAGTCGACGAAAACGTAAGGAGGACGAGAAGGCGGGTAGGGTCAAGAGAGTGGCCCGGAATGTGGTTAATTGGACTCGGTCTTTCCTGCGCTTGGCTAGTGTATGGGGTCATTCGCACCCGGAGCAGTACGGTATGCTTTTGGCTTACACGGATTCCATACTAGAGGCCTCACAGACTCATGAGGGTTGGGCTTGGCTCAACTACGATGAGAAATTCCGTGATAAGATGGAGGAGAATCGCATGTTGTCGTGGGGAACGCAGTACATTAATCTTTGGCTGACACAGATGGCGATCAGACCTGGCGGGGGTAGCGTAGGTGGGCAAAGAGGTGGGGTCGCCGCACCCGTGCTGGCGGAGCGGTCCTTTCGATCGGGCGTCCCCCCTGTTTTGCAGAGCACTCCGGGGGGGAGGGGGGGAGCTGGTGACTTGTGCTGGCGCTTCAACAAGTCTTCCTGCCCCTTTCCGGATTGCAAATTCCGGCACGCCTGCTCCATCTGTAGTGGGGGTCACTCAGCACTCAAGTGTGTTGAAAAGAGTGGCGAGGGCGTGTCAGCCCCCAGCCACAAGTAATCGGGACTGGTGGAGTTTGGCCCCCACCCCGGTTGCGATTGATGCGCTAGGTCCGTGGCTTAGGAAGTATCCGAAGCGACAGGTCAGCTGTCTATGTGAATGTGGGTTTAAGGACGGATTTCTCATGCCGGTGATAGGCAGTGTAGAGGTCAACAAGGCGGGGATTTCGCCTTCGGTGTGGCTTTTGGCGCAGCTGGTTCGAGTTAGGTTGGCAGATGAGCTAGCGTTAGGTAGGGTGGCTGGTCCTTTTAGAGCACAACCATTTGCAGATTTGGTGGTATCTCGTTGGGGATCAGTCCGAAGAAGGAGCCGGGGAAGTATCGCCTAATACGTAATCTTTCTTTTCCCGTTGGTTCTTCGGTTAATGATCACATTCTTAAGGTTTTGTATGCTGTACGGTACGCATCCTTTGACGAGGCCATCGAGCTGGTACGTGCCTGTGGTCCGGGATGCTTGCTGGCGAAACTGGATATCGAATCCGCTTTCCGTTTATGGCCAGTGCACCCTTCCGCTTTCCAATTGTTGGGGTTTTTGCTTCGAAGGTCACTTTTACTTCGATAAATGCATGCCCAGGGGCGGTTCGATTTCCTGTGCGTATTTCGAGCAGTTTAGCTCATTTTTACATTGGGCATTCGTGGACTGAGTGGACTGCGGCTCGGTGGTGCATTACTTAAATGACTTCCTCTTCGTAGGACCGGCGCATACTGGGCAGTGCAAGGCTTTGTTGGATGAGTTTGTACAGTTGGCCTAGGTGTGGGGTGTTCCATTGGCTTCTGAGAAGACGGCGGGTCAGGCGACTACTCTTACCTTTTGGGCGCGGAGTTGGATTCCGTTGCGTTGTTAGCCCGCCCGCCGGAAGAGAAACTTACACTGGTCTCCTGCACGACGAGTCCTTCGTGACTTTAATGGTACCTCGGTGCTGCGAGACCCGGAGGAGACTCCTGCGGATCTGCAGTTGTATACTGACACGGCGGGGGGTTTGGGTTGGGGGATTTATTTTGGGGGCTCAGGTGGCGCGGAAGGCTGGCCTCACTCCTGGCTGGATGTGGGGCTGACGAAGAATATTACCTTCCTCGAGTTGTTAGCCATTTGGGTGGTCATGTTGCTGTGGCCGGATAGACTCCGCAATCGCAGGGTGCGTTGGTAGTGCGACAATGAAGCTGTAGTGTCTGTGATCAATAACCGGGTGGGTAGGCTGGTTGCGGAGTCGGGTCGGATTCGCAATGGGAGGGAGGTGCAAGTGCATCAAGTGCACTTTCTCGGGGGTGGGGTTCGTATCCGCCTTGCCCGTTCTCAGACGGATCAGGTGGAAAAGGTATGTGGCTGGAATTGGCAGCGGTGCAAGGTTCTCCCACGTGTCCTGTCGCATTACTGCAAGTGTGCTTATGCGTTCGCCCATAGGTCGGCGGTAGCCTCCTTATCCATCAGGACGCGTGGGTTTTTACGCGTTTCCAATTTCTGGCAGTGCTACGGCTGTCCTTAAGGCTGATAGGTGAGGACCCTGGTGCGTTTTGCCCCTCACTCCTTCCAGATTGGGGCGGCGACCAGTGCAGCGGTGGCTGGGCTGCCCGATCAGGAGATACAGCGCATCGGCCGTGGGCGGTCGAGAGCCTTCCACAGCCACGTGCGTTTGTAGGGGAGTGGGGGGGTGGGGGGGGGAAAATAACGGTTCTATTCTTTTGTTGCAGATACGGGGCGGCGATGCTGTTGGATTCTTGGCCACTCCTGTGTCTTCTGGGCTGGTCGGCGAGCAGCGACGTGCCCGATGGGGCTGAACTTGGGAATTTCCGAGCAGGCGGTGACTGTCATATGGCTGGGTGAGCGCGGACTTCGATGGATCCAACTCGTGCCTTTGCTTGGGCACCTCCACCGTACCAGAGGCGCACCGGACGTCTTGCTGCTCCACATAGGTGGCAACGATCTTGCTGCTTGGTCATGCCGGCAGTTGATCCGAGCAGCTATCAAGGACTTTGGGGTGGTGTTGGGGGATGTTTCCAGATGTGTTATTGTTATGGTCGGATATCATTCCAAGGCCTTCCTGTAGGGCTCAGCGACGGTGGTCACGGGGTGTGACAAAAAATTAACCGTCAAATTGGCCGGTGGGTGGGTCAGCAGGGGGGTTGTCAAATTCTCCATCCTTGGGTGGACATGGACTGCCCGGGCCTCTACAGGTCTGATGGGGTACATTTGTCCCCAGTAGGGCTAGATTTATTGCTTAACGATTGGCGGGAGGCCTTGGACGGTATTCCATTGGGGGGGCGAGGGCTGGTCGCAGCTTACCTTTGGGGGGCGGCTCTGGTCGTGGCTGACCTGAGCCGGTGGCGGGATCCCGGAGGTTTCCGGGGTCCGGAGCCGGTGGCAAGCATGAGGGCGGGGGTGGGGTACCCCCGACCCGGTTAATCCCTCAGGCTTTTGCTAATAGCATGGCGAAGCCGGAAGAGGGAGGGCATGGAAAATGTCGGGCCTGTGCCCGGGGGAAGCGGATGTGGCGTCACCTTGCTACTAACATGGCGGGTGAGGGCTCGCTCTGCTTGGGGGGGGGAGTTAAAATGTGTTGATTTGTATTGTGTGTTGTTTAAAAGGTTATTAAAGCTGCGACCAGTTTAAGTCCCAAATGGTTGTCATGTGTTTTGTTCTGAATTAAGTTGTCAATGAAATGTGAAGTGGGGGGGGGGGGGGGGGGTGTGAGGCGACGTGTCCGCCTTACCCGGTTATAGTAAGGCCGCGGGCCCCGTCCGCGTGGCCGCTCCTAACCGGGGGGGCGGCGTGCCGATCACCCCCCCCCCCGGAGTTTCGGCGGCGCGCGGCTCGGCGGTGGCCCGCGCGGCCTGGCGCCCTCATTGGCTCCCCTCGGCGTTTTAAACGCCCGGGAGCCAATGAGAGGGCTGGGAGTCGGCAACGGGGGGGGGGTGGGTAGTGCGGGGACCCAGCACTGCTCCGGCAGTTGCTGGGTCGAGGCTGGAGGCGCCGGACACCCGCCCACCCACCCTGGCGTGGGGGACGTTTGGGCTGGGGGGTTCTGGGTTGTTGCAGCTGGGGGGGGGGGCTTTGGCGGGATCCCGGAGGTTTCCGGGGTCCGGAGCCGGTGGCAAGCATGAGGGCGGGGGTGGGGTACCCCCGACCCGGTTAATCCCTCAGGCTTTTGCTAATAGCATGGCGAAGCCGGAAGAGGGAGGGCGTGGAAAATGTCGGGCCTGTGCCCGGGGGAAGCGGATGTGGCGTCACCTTGCTACTAACATGGCGGGTGAGGGCTCGCTCTGCTTGGGGGGGGAGTTAAAATGTGTTGATTTGTATTGTGTGTTGTTTAAAAGGTTATTAAAGCTGCGACCAGTTTAAGTCCCAAATGGTTGTCATGTGTTTTGTTCTGAATTAAGTTGTCAATGAAATGTGAAGTGGGGGGGGGGGAGGGGTGTGAGGCGACGTGTCCGCCTTACCCGGTTATTCCTGGTCACCGCTGCACACTGGGTGGAGAGTTTAAATGTATTTTCCACAATGACTCCTGAATCTTTTTCCTGGGTGGTGGTTCCTAATGTGGAACCTTGCATCGTGGAACCATAGTTTGGGTTGTTATTTCCTAGGTGCATAACTTTGTACTTTTCCATATTAAATTCCATCTGCCATTTGGACCCCAGTCTTCCAGTTTATCAAGGCCCTCTTGCAATTGTTCACAATCCTCTTGGGTTTTAACAACTTTGAATAATTTTGTGTCATCTGCAACATTCGATTGTGCAGACTTGCACTGTGGGCATGCACAAAGGCAGAGTTTGGGTGGAGCTCAAGGTTACAACTGTGTATGATAAAATCCTGTAATTTATGTGTTTCTTATGAATTTAGGCACAGACATTTACATGAGCCCTAGGACTAGTGGAAGTGATTGCACCTTAAATTAAGGCATGCTTTCAGCCATTTACGCTAGTATTTTAGAAATTCAAGTATGTGCATAAAAATGCACATTAACTATGTGGGAGTTTATAAAATTGCCCTGAAGTACACACCACAGTTTTATACTAAATTATAATGGGTCTGATATTTAATTGGGACGGCTATGCATCTCCATGACAAATAGCCGTTCCTGTCAATCTCTAAGCTCAGATATTCAATGCTGGGGTCATATGAGGCCTCCAGCATTAAATATCCAGGGTTGCCATTACCCGGTTAGTTCCTGCAGGTAAAACTAGACCAGCTTTTGCTTTGCCTAGTTTTACCTGTAGGTTGCTAACCGGGTAGCAGTACAATTTTATTTTATTCTCTTATATACTGTGCTATTCTGCATCAGTGTGGTTTACATTGAACAAACTGAAATTACATTGAACAGGGCATTATAACTTAGAGATAACTATTTTACAGGGAACATGGGCTATGGAGGGTTAAGTGGCTTGCCCAAGATCACAAGGAACACCTGTGGGACTAGAAACCCCAGTCCTTCTGGCCCAAGGTTGCTGTCCTTTAGTGGGATTTGAACCCCTGACCTTGTGACCTGAAGTACTTTGCCCCAACCACTAGACCACTTCTCCAGTTTACTCCACTCCACTCCTCTCCTCCGCAATATCACCGCTACCCAGTTAGCAACATTCGCCACCTGCGACATGCCATGATGCTAAGCGGTTAGCATCGGGGCATATAGCGGCTTTAGTTGGGGATATTCAACGGCACTAACAATGTTAATGCCATTGAATATCTTGTTCATTGGCATTTACACTGTGTACAGGTGAGTAAACCATGTAAATGCCTTTAGAATAACGGGCCCAATATGTATAGTTTTTCAGAACATTGTTTTACCACTATAAGACCAGCTTGCAAACCATTTCTATATTTAAAATTTTGGGATTTTATCAAAAAATTGTCACCTTGTAATCATTTTTCAGTTGATGTAATCCATATCTGACTATACTGTCTGCACTGGAATGTTATCCTTTCCTACCCTGACCCAGAAGTTCAGTAGCACAGACATGTAAAAATTTGATTCAAGCTGGTCCATTTTCTGTAGCTAGTTATGCCTTCCAACAGGTGGCTGTGTGATCCTTTTGTGTGCCCTCCAAACTGCCATTTCCTGTGTTTGTGTCCTACCTTCCAGATGTCTCAATGTATTGTTTGCTTCACATGTCCGGCTTTTTTAGGAAGTGTGGCCATCTTCATATAATGTATTAAGAGGCATATATACTAAACTGTACTAACTGTTAGCATGCGGCTCTGTGGTAAAAGTCCTGTTCAAATTGGATAGCATGCGATTGAGTGAGCGTGGATTGGGTGGGTAAGGGCATAACGTGGGCACTGATGGCATCTCTCATTTAGTGAGGGCATTATGGGTGCATATTAACCGTGGATGAGGCCATTAGCATGGGCGCACTTAACACCACCTCAAGGGATAGTAGTAAGTGCCCATGTGCCAGACAGCACAGTACCAATGCGCTGATAGCAGGGGGGCGGGCACACATGTCCCCACAAGTGATTATGGGTCTCTGCAGCTCAAATGCATGCTAATAGTGTAGTCTTTAGCAAACATGGTCCTACTTGAATTGTCCCACTTCCTAGTTTTGGATTGTTTCGCTCTTTATTGTTCCGTAGTTGTTAAATCTTAGAAGCAGATGATGTTTCTGTTTGACACTTTCCTTCCTCTATCTTCTCTATTCCTAATTCAGGGGATGTCCTGACTATAAGGTAGCGGGAGAGAGGGAGAGAGACGTGATACAAGTCAGCCCTTTAAAGAGTCTCAGTAAGAGTGTACACAACAGAGAAGCTTAGCAGCTGCAAGAGGATCCCTCTGCTGGTGGTTATTGGAATGAACTGCATCTATTTACAGGGCAGAAGGAAGTTCAAGCTTATTTGCTTGAATCTAGAGAACTTTTCAACAAGACTCGGGGCATGTGCTTTTCTACGTTTAACTGCTGCTTTACAAAACTCATTATTTTGAGGGGTTTGGATGCCTAGTGCACCCCTTCTAAAGCGTTATACTCTGCTTAATTGAAACTCCTCTTTATGACTCATAGTCCTCCCCTAATGGGCCATTTACTAATGATTAGCACCCACTAATACAGTACTGTTAGGGTGCTGTCTGCCACAGGGACCATTTTATTCCCCTTCAGTGTTCTGTATTGGATGCATCTTGGGTAATGAAGATTGTGTTAAGTATTCTTATAGTGGAATAAGCACAGGGGATCTCTAGATGACAGAATCGGAGAGTAAATCATCTGGTGGATATTACAGTACTGCTCCATGTATAAGCAGACTAGATTTATTTTCTTTTTCTTTTCTTTTTTTTAACTTTAGCTAATGCCTTTTCAGTATAAGTTCAAGATGAGTTACCTTCAGGTATTTCTCTGTTCCCAGAGGACTTTGAATCTACGGGACGTGTTTACTGCATCCCATACTGGTAACGCAAGTATGGGCCAAGTTACTAGTACAAGGCTTTGCGCTAATTGATGGTGAGCGGGTACAGCCATTCCCCTGCAGTTACTGGGAGTTGCTGCAGTAAACCCAACAAGGGAGTAATTAACGCCACCTATTGTGGCATTATTTGCACCTGCCTGAGTGCAGGCACCTTGGGCTTCAAATTCCCATGCTAGTAGTGCTGTGTTAGGACACACTCATCCCACCCAATCACTACCCAGATGTGCTCTACAAGGGTAGCGCAGGGCCCCGTGCAACTTTTTAGTGCAGTACCAATACCGTGCGCTAATCCCACACTACCTGGGAAGCACACATTAGTAAACATGCCCCTAAGTTTGTACCTTGTAACCATTATTTGCTTTCCTTCTCTATGTTTCGGTGTAATAAATATTAATAATTACAAAAAATGACTTACTCTACATAGTCACCTAAGATTAGTAACTCAGTCCTTCTTATTGAATTCCATTCTTACAGTCGGAAACTTTGAATGGGGGGTAGTTACTAAACACCCACAAATAGAAACTGAAGTGACAGGAATCTTGAATGATTTTCAGAAGAGTGTGCTTGTGAGGAACTAGCTAAACTAAAAGTAGACAAAATGATGGGACTGGATAGGATATATAAGACAATACTGGAGGAACTTGAGGATGTTCTAGCGGCTCCACTGTCTGACCTTTTCAATGCTTCTTTGGAGTCGGGAGTTGTCCCAGAAGACTGGAGAAAGCCACATGTGGTCCCTTTACACAAAAGCGCAAGTAAAGATAAGATTGAGAACTACAGGCCGGTTAGTCTAACCTCTGTGCTGAGTAAACTATTGGTAACGCGGCTAAAAGAGAGAATAGTGAAGTTTCTGGAGACCAATGGATTACAGGATCCAAGGCAGCATGGGTTTACCAGAGGCAAGTCTTGTCAGACAAATCTGATTGATTTCTTTGACTGGATAACTAGGAAGTTGGACTGAAGGAGAGCCCTAGATGTGGTGTACTTAGATTTCAGTAAAGCATTTGTCACCATTCCTCACAGACAGCTTATAAACAAACTGAGAACCCTAGGGATGGATCCTAAAGTGACTGACTGGGTTAGACATTGGTTGAATGCGATGTAACAAAGGGTACAGGTAAATGGAGCTCACTCTGAGGACAAGGAGGTTACCAGTGGTGTGCCACAGGGCTCTGTCCTTGGTCCAATTTTTTTTAATATTTGTGTTAGTGATACTGGGCAAGGGCTGTTGGATAAGGTTTGCTTCTTTGTGGATGATACCAAAATCTGCAATAGAGTAGACATGCAGGAAAGAGTAGATAACATTCGATCTAACTAAGTTTGAAGAATTTGGCAGCTGAGATTTAATGCTAAAAATGGAGGGCCATGCATTTGGGCTGCAAAAGTCCAAGTGATTGGTACAGTATAGTGGGTGAAGTTCTTCTGTCCATGAAAGAAGAAAGGGACCTGGGTGTGATTGTTCCTGATGATTTTAAAGTGGCTAAACAGGTAGAAAAGGTGATGGCAAAAGCTAGAATGATGCTTGGGTGCATAGGGAGAGGAATGGCCAGCAGAAAAGAAGGAAGTGATAGTGCCTCTGTATAAGTCTCTGGTGAGACCTCTTGGAGTATTGTGTGCTATTCTGGAGACCACACTTTCAAAATGATATAAACAGGATAGAGTCATTGCAGAGGATGTCTACTAAATGGTTAGTGATCTTCATTATAAGGCATATGAGGAAAGACTTAAAATCTTAAAATGTATATTGTGACAATGAGAGCTGTGTGGAAGAGATGGAATGTGAGGAAAATGAGGAATACACCTTTAAGAGCAGAGATAGCCAAGGTTTCCATAGTGACCATAAGCTAGAGGAACATGCAGTAGCTGAATCTGAGCCCCACCCAAGCCATGACGTAGGAGCAAGCTTGAGCCCTAGTGAGATAAGATACACATGCAGGAAGCAGGGTGTGGTCGCTGCAAAGCACTGTTTCAAACCTGCTTCAGTGAGTTGTAGGAAAGCCTGGCTGAGAGAAGCCGGTAGAGCAGCTGAAAGCGTGGCTGAGAGAGAAGCCGGTAGAGCAGCTGAAGGTGTGGCTGAGAGAGCAGCAGAGGAATGCTGACTCAAGTTCAGGAAGAGCACTGGAACCAGAGGATTCAAAGGTGAAGCCTGGTTCAAAGCAGCTCAGAGAGGAGAAATCTGGAAAGTTTTACTCTACCGTGGGAAACAGTTCTGACAACAAGAAAAGCAGTTCTTGCTTAGAAGGTACGTCTGCTTCAGTGCTTAGCAGAACTTTGGCTGAAGACGTTGTTAGAGAACTGAAACTAAGTGCAGAACAGAATGCTGAAGGGAACCGTGCAGGCAAGAGGACAGTGAAAGCTGTTACAAACAAAAGTAATCAGAGTTAAGTAAAGACAGAGAGACAGACTTGAACGCTGTTGAGTTATTGGAGAAGCTGTTTCAGAATAGGAAGGCTCATTCCCAAAGCACTGCTGGTTGTGACCAGAGGGAGCACTTCTTAGGAGAGCTTCACAAGTTTCTGTATAACAGTAAGCTTGAACCTATTGCCAAAAGCATGGAGAAAGATAAGCAAAGTGCAGCTTATGAAGATATGCAAGTTGATGTTTATGAGAGAGTTCCTGAGTGTGACGAAACAGAGATGGACTGTTCTTTTTGTAAAGCAGAAAGCTTAAACATGTGCTAGCCTTGAACTGTGGAAGGAAGTTTACATAGCATATTTGTTTAGCTAATGGAGAGCTGAAAGTGTCTGTGAGAAAGAAAGAATTTCCACTGAAACCTGAGGGTTAAATGCATCAGCCTTGGATAAAAGACAAAAATAATTTACCTGTTGTAAATACCAGCAGTAGCTGTGAAACTGTCTGTGCTGAAGAATGCTATGAACAGCTACTGTGCAAAGAGTCTAATTGAGTTCTGATGTTCCTGGTGATTTTCATTTGGAGAAATAATCCTACTTTGCGTAGCGTTTGTGAATTTGGATGCAAGAGGGGAAACCCAAAACGAAATATCTTTGTTTTGCCTTAAAAACCCCGAGTGGTCATACTACTTTGTCTTCAAGTAATATAAGAACTACAAGTCCCAGCAACCCCTGCTGGAAGAAACCTCTTGTGACATTACTTAAGGGTAAATAAGGCAGCCCTTTTGCCTATCAGCCTTTGGCCTAGGCAGGGGGTCACGACAATATGTTAGAGGAAAGTTGGGATAGAGGAGATATGAAGAAGGGGTTTAAATACCTCAGTGGCATAAATGCCCATGAAAGAGCCTCTCTCCATTGATAGCAAATTCTGCTACGAGGGGACATAAGATGAAGGTGAAAGGGGATAGACTCAAGAGTAATATTCAGAAATATTTCTTTACAGAAAGACAACTAGAGGAGTTAAGTATCCCAGTGGAGGTGGTAGGACATAGGATAAGGGTGAAAGGGGATAGACTTAAGAGTAATATGCGGAAATATTCCTTTATGGAAAGAGTGGTAGATGCATGGAATAGTCTACCAGTGGAGGTAGTGGAGACACGGATAGTATCTTAATTCAAAAAAGCATGGGACAAACACAGAAGATCCCTAAAGAAAAAAGGGGACTTGTGGTAGTTGATATGGAAGGGCAGACAAAATAGGCCATGTGGTCTTTTTCTGCCTTCATGTTTCTATGCTTCTATGCATGTTATTTGCTCTTAGCGCACATTAAAGGGCAATCACCAACATTATTTTACCGCAGTGCTTCTCAGTCTTTTTTATTTTGTGACACACTTTTTGAGTTTGTTCAATCCTCACATGACACCAAATCCAATTTTGCATGATCCTTACTCTCAGTCCCTCGCTCTAGCAGATGGAGAGCAACACTTCCAGCCTCTGTGAGTCTCATTCTGCTTTGTTCAAGCTGATGTCTGAATACATGAGGTCATGTGCTCAGACATCAACTTCTAGCTGGCAAAAGAAGCACTGCCCCTCTACCAGGGGAATCAAGGCTACCTGATTTCTAGTGGATGAATCTGGGACACTTGTTTTGTGTAGTGCTAGTACTAAGCAAGCAGTTCAGTTTGGTGGGAGGATGGGTACAGTTTGTAGAAGATTGCAGAAATGTACTCTCAAGCTATATTTAAATGCACCCTTTTTAAAGATTTTTTCCAATACAATATGTGCTGTCAAGTCAATGCTGACTCCTAGTGACCCAGCTCCCTTGGGTTTTCTTACCAAGGGGTGACTGGAAGTAGATTGTCACACCTGTCTTCCACACAGTGAGTTTTACAGCCCCTGATATTCCCAAGGTGGTCTCCCATCTAAGTACTTGCCAGGCCCAACCCTGCTTAGCATCAGAGATCATCTGAGAACAGGTTTATTCAGGGCAGCTAAGACTCAAAGCTTGTTGTCACATAATATTTTTGGGCTCGATACAAAAGATTTAAGGCTGGTGAATATGTTCTGCATAAAAGAGATTTAATTATGCACCAGAAGAAAAAATTGCCAACACTATGCAACTATTCCTTACATGTAAATTCTCTGTAGGAGATATGTTCCATGCTTCAGAGCATCCAGTTTATTCTAGGAGCCAAACAGCTAATAAAGCATGACATTACTATTACTACTATTAATCATTTATATAGCACTACAATGCATCCACAGAGCTCTACAGACACATATGAAGACAACCCCTGCTCTTCAGGGCTTACAATCTAGTTAAGACAGAGAAGATAAAAGATGAGAATAAGGGTAGAATAATGAAGGTAAGGAGACATAAGGAAGGCAAAGGATCAGGAGCCGAAAGCAGCCTCAAAGAGCTGAGCCTTTAGCATGGATTTGAAAAGGGGCAGAGAAGAAGCCTGACAAACTCAGGTAGTTTGTTCCAGGCATAAGGAGCATTAAGGTGAAAGGATCAAAGTCTGGAGTTGACAATGGAGAAGAAGGGCAAAGAAAGAAGCAAGCCAGTAGACGAGCAAAGTTCACGAGGAGGGGTGTAGTGAGAGAGGAGAAAGGAAAGGCAGTGAGGAGCAAAAGAATGAATGCATGTAACGGTCAGAAGGAGAAGTTAGAATTGGATGTGGAAATGGAAGGGAAGCCAATGAATTGATTTGAGAAGAGGGGTTATATGGGTATATCGAGGCTGGTGAAAGATTAGTCATACAGCAGACTTCTCAGCAGATTAAAGGGGAGAAAGGTGACTCAGAGTGAGACCAACAAGAAGGAGGTTGCAATTGTCGAGATGGGACGTAATTAGAGAGTGAACAAGTGTTGTAGTAGTGTGTTCAGGGAGGAAGGGGAAAATTTTGTTAATGTTATAGAGAAAGAAACAACAGGTTTTAGCTATCTGTTGGATATATGATGAGAAGGAAAGGGAGAAGTCAAAGATGGCACTAAGATTAAGGGCTGAGGAAACAGGAAGTAGAAGATATCTACAGAGATAAAGGAAGAAGGGGGGAGGAAGGTTTAGGGGGAAAAATAATAAGTTCAGTTTTGGCAATGTTTAATTTCAAACAATGGTAAGTCATCCAGGAGACAATGTCAGACAGGCAGAGATGCAGGCCCGGAGTTGGAGAAATATCAGATGTAGAAAACTAGATCTGAGAACCAGAACAGCACAAAGTCCCTAAAACTGGGTGAGGACAATGTCTCAAAGAGAAGGTGATGACCAATCATGTCAAAAGCAGCAGAAAGATCAAGAAGGATGAGGATAGAGTAGAGGCCTTTAGATTTAGCCAGGAACAAGTCACTGGAGACTTTGGCACGTGCCATCTCAATAGAATGTAAGGGATGAAATCCAGATTGAAGTGGATCCAAAGGGGTTGAGAGGAAAGAAATTTGATATAACGGCAGAGGACTATGTGCTCAAGAAGTTTAGAAATGAAGGGAAGAAGGGAGATGGGCAGAAAGAGAAGGAGGGGGTCAGAGGGAGAGGAGCCTTGAGGAAGAAGTTAAGAGTTGAGAAAAGATGGCGGGGGTCAGAGGCAAGAGAGTCAGATGGGCATTGTAGTTTTGCTTGGCAAGTGCTAAGGTTAACTGGAAGGAGGTTAGCATGAATTTGAAGTGAAGAAAGTCAGAAAGGGAGAGGGATTTGAGCCAAATAGGCTCAGCTGAGCGGGCACAGGAATTTAGATAGCGGGTAGTTGAAGATAACCAGGGCTGAGGTGTAGTGCGTCTCACAGGATATAGGATTGGTGGGGCAAGAGTATCGAGAGTAGAGGAGAGGGCAGTATTATAAGAAAGTAAAGCTTCATCAACCAAATTAGAAGACAAGGTGGAAGAAAGAGGTGACGAGACCATAGTGGAAAGACCCAAAGGATCAATAGCATTAAGATTCCTAAAAAGGTAGGAGGATACATGGCAAGATTGAGGTGCAGAATTATGAAGGGTGAAGCTTAGGAAATGATGATCAGATAAGGGACGAACTGAGGTACGGAATTTGGAGGATGAACAGTTAACAAAGAAAACCAAGTCAAGGCAGTGACTACGCTGATGAGCGGGAGAAGAAGAGCAAAGCTGGAGGTTGAATGAGGAGGGTAGGAGCATAGGGTTCAGAAGGGTTATCAACATGAATATTAAAATCACCATGAATAAAGAAGGGGGAAGAAGAATCTAGAAATAGTGAAAGCCATGAGTCAAAGTCAGTGAGGAAGGTAGAAATGGACTTATCAGGGAGTCTATAAATATCAGCTAATTGGAGAGTTAAAGGATTAAAAAGATGGATGGAATGAACTTCAAAGGAGGAAAAGAAGTGAGACTGAGGTAGAGAGAGTGGTTGGAATTGGCAGGAAGGAGAAAACGGAAACTCAACACCACCACCATGGCCAGTGGCACAAGGAGTGTGGGAAAATTGGTAGCCACCGTGACAGAAGGCAGCAACCGAAACAGTGTCACCAGGGAGAAGCCAGGTTTCAGTAAGAACTAGAAGATTGAAAGAGTTAGAAATTCCATAGGGCACAAGAGATAGGGAGAGAGAACAGGGAACAGAGAGGAATATGGATGAGATTAGGGTGGTTGATTGAGGAGTGGGAGGCAAAGAAAAAAAACATGGGGACTAGTGTCACCAGATGAAAGAAGGAGAAAGAGAATGCAAGGTAGAGAGGAGATGGAATGGCAGAAACGAGGATGAGGCTTTTTAATAGAGAGAGGAGAAGGATGAATGTGATGAAGGAAAAGGTGAAGTTCAAGATCTGAGGAGAGGGAGAAAGACAAAATGGAGGAAAAATGGGAAGGGAAGAAAGAGGGTAAAAAAGAGGGGGGTTGAGGAAGTTAGTAAGAGGGAAGAAGGTTTGGGAATGACAAAAAGAAAAAGAAAAAAAGATGTTAAGCCATAAGAAGAGAAGAGATGGAGGGGAAAGTAGAAGTAATAGAAAAGAGCTACCTTAACAGTAATAAATAATATACTGCTAAGAATGATAAACATACAGCACAAAAGCATAGGAAGTGATGCACAGACACATGCAAAGAGTGTCCCTGCTCATAAAAAGTCAATGAACTCAGGGCACCTCAGGGTGCCAATGGTACGATTGTGCAGGGTAGAGTCCTACGGAGATGACGGATGACAGTGATGTTAGGGATAGTAAGATCGGGGGCTCCAGAGCACCTCAGATGCTGCAGTTGGGGAGAGCAAAGTGTCACATGGGTTCCAGATGTATTGGAGAGCATGCGGCAAGGTCTGATCATGGGCATTATGTGTTACAGGTGGGCCCACTCAAGGGGAACAGCAGGGTCCTAGAAAGTGCAGTTCCTTATCCCTGCAGTGCTCAGGTGACCTGCAGTACTTGGTTTGGTGCTGGTAGTGGCTACTCAATCAGGTCAAGATACCCTGCTGTCTTGCACATCACAAATGCAGCAGTTGCGTCCAAAAAAACACATTCGCTGGTGTAAGGCAAAGGAACACTGAGAGAGATTCGTTCAGCTGACTGAAGGCCTAGATGCCTCCTGTGAATATTTGTGGCCCTGTGATCATCTACTACTATTACTAATACTGAGCACTTGTATAGCGCTACAAGACTCACGCAGTGCTCCTGACTTGCTAACCTGTGTCTGTTGGGGGGGCCGCAAACAGGAGGACTACTCATTGGGAGAGTGAAAACAGCTTGCTAGGACCCAGCAGCATTGTGTTCATTTGGCGTGCGGCCCCTCTGACGGCATGTGGGGCGGATGGTGCATTGATGAGCACATGGAGGGAAGACTAGGCAGGCTGCACTTCACTAATTGACAGTCTCCCACCGGATTCACAGATGTGCAGCTCAACATGGTTCCCGCTGTCAAACTGGGACCAGTGCCATCATTTACAGCTACATAATTCACTGGTAAGGGGGAAGATGCTGCAATTTAGGGCTGGAGAGATCTGAAACTCACTTCTCCGACAGGTAGCACAGCACTTTCTATATTCTAATGTCAAGGTACTGCTACCACCGTCCCTATTAGGCGGTTGCCTAGGGGCGTGAGGTGCGGGTTGCCTTTATAAAGAATAGTCTGTAGCCGTGTGTTAAAGGCAAAATATAATGATGAGGATTTATTCCCCTTCCCTTGTGGATTTCTGTTTTTCTTATACAGCAACAAAGAACTTAAACAAAACTATTTCTTCACAGCAAAGTAAAATGTACCTTTTTCCAAACAGGTATAACAAGGCTCTTGCTTCCTTAATTTAACAAAGAGACGTAATCTCATCTGAGATACATAGCGTGCAATCCATAGCACTGGAATCAATGTCCCGGTCAGTGTTTTCCCATTGCATTTGCTCACCGTCAGAAATTGTAAATGGGTAACATTCACCACAGCTATTATTTACACAATTCTCTCGAGAGGCAGCAGCTCTTAAGGCAGGAAGCTGTTCTGCATAAGGAGGGTCCTGGAGACCTGTACTGAAGCCTGTTTCTCTGAGGCTTCCCCTTTCTCTCCAGCAAGGATTATCCTCCCAAGTATTAGCTTTTACTCTCCTAGCGGAGCCCACCTCTTGCCCTCTAGAGAAATGGGTGTACTTAGCTCTGCTTCGGGGGTGGCTGACTTCTACTCCTTCCTCTGTAAACCAGGCTCCTTTATTTGGGCTGTAGCCTGCTTTCCCCCGAGAGTTCCACTCAGCAGTTGTCTGGTCTGGGCTGTAATAACTTCCAGGAAAGGTTTCCCTTCTATTGCTACTTGCTGTCGGGACCCAGCTTGTGCTTCCTGGTCCCAGCAAGCTCTCCTGCTTGTGACCTCTGCCCTCCAGCTGCTTACTCACTCTCCATGGGACGATGCCCCCTCTGGCTTGGGAGACTTGTGCACGAGCACTTCCAGCTCTCTCTATGTCAGCTGATCTTCCCTTAGATGCACCTCCCTTTGCTGCTCCTCTCTTTGCTGCTCCTCCCCCTACTGGGATTTCCCAGCCACTTTTATCCTCCTGGCTCCTGCATGTTGTATGTGCTTCCTTGCCCAGGTAGACATGATTAGCTTTCTGGCTTTCTACTGCGTCACACCCAGTGTAGGGAAAGCTTGTTCCACTATTCTCTGGCTCCTTATAACCTGAATATGCTTTCTGCCCAGGTGACTGTAAGGTAAGCTCTTCCTTTTTTCCTGTATCCATGGGTTCTGTGCTGGCCACTGTATCACATATCCCCCCCCCTTAAGATATTATGGGCTGGGGGACTCATATCCTTACAGCACGTAATAACAGAACGGGTCTGGAGCTTTACCTTTACCCGGCCAAAAGCCGCTGTCCTCTCTCGCCAGGGTTTCAGGACATTAATATGGTACCCCTGACAGCGTCCCCTGTCGGTCTCTACCACGTAGGAGACCGGTCCCTTGCGATCCACTATGGTGTAGGGTCCCCTCCACTGGGCTTCAAATTTCGGCCCAGGGTCTGCCACCATTATGACTACCCTCTCACCTATAGCTAATTGACGGGGTTTCTTCCCCCGGTCATAGTACCGCTTCTGATGTTGCTGACTGTCCTGTAAATGACGTTCAGCAGCCTGCGAAGCTCTCTGCAAGCGTGACCTTAATTCTTGTAGAAACTGCGGTACTCCTACCTCTTCCCCTTCTGGCTCTGCCCACTGTTCCCTCAAAATGTCTAGGACTCCCCTTGGGGCCCTGCCAAACAGTAACTCATAGGGAGAGGCTCCTAATGAGGCTTGTGTGCGCTCCCTTCTGGCGTATAAAACGAATGGGAGCAGGATGTCCCAGTCAGCCATTTTTCCATCCAGCCCCCGCCTCAACATTTGCTTGAGGGTCTGGTTAAAACGTTCCACCAACCCATTAGATTGTGGATGGTAAGCTGCTGTTTTTATGTGCTGTATCCCGAAGGCGTCCCATACCTGCGCCAGGTACCATGACAGGAAATTGCTGCCCCTGTCTGTTAACATCTCCTTCGGAAACCCTACTTCGCAAAACAACTTAATTAATTCCCCCGCTATGGTCTTGGCCGAAATGTTTCTCAGTGGCACTGCCCAGGGGAAACGGGTGGCCTGATCCATAACTACTAGAATGTATTGAAATCCCCTAGGAGTTTTCACTAGGGGACCTACTATATCCATCACCATCCGGCGCACTGGTTCGGATATAGTAGGCGTAGGTATCATAGGGACACCTTTTGGTTTCGCGGCCGAAACCCTCTGACATGAGGGGCAGGCCTCGCAAAAGCGTTTGGTCTCTTTAAATACCCCTGGCCAGTAAAAACGGGCCAATATCTGATCGAGGGTACCTAAAACACCCTTGTGCCCTCCCATCGGGTGATCATGGGCCAGTCTCATAACGATGGCCTTAAAGGCCGTTGGTACCACTAGTTGTTTCCTAACAGCTCCTGTCTGGGGACCATTACTCTCCTGGTATAAGATATCTCCCTCCATCAGGAATCTGGGGAGAATATCTCTATCAGACTGGGCGTACTCGAAGGCGCACGTTAACGCGGGATCCACCTTTTGTTCTTTTGGGAATGAAGGGAATCTTTTGACTAGATCAGCCGGGACCCATGGAAAACCTAGCCCATCCCTGGCTCCGGCCTGCAATTGAGCCCTGTGGTGGTGCTCCCGGCGCTTTTCTCCTTTACTTTTCCTACCACTTTTTGCAGGGGGACTGACCAAATCCTCGTGTTGGGGCAGCTCTCCTAAAGTTTCATCTAGGGGCCTATCCTCCCCTTCCAGAGATTCTGTCTCCTCCTCTGCAGAGTGGGCAGTGTCCTCAGGGGGTTCCGTCTACTCCACCGAGCCGTGGGCCTGTGATCTCGTAGAGACCATCCCCTTTTTCCCTTGTATGCCCTCTCCTAGGCTCTTACAGAAGGGCGGCCAGTCTCGGCCTAAGACTAGGTCATAAGGCAACCTGGGTATCACTGCCACTAAGATCTTTCTACGGGTTCCTAAACCTCTTATCATAACCCTATAGAGAGGGTAATAGGTGGATGACCCGTGCACACAGCGTATCTTGGACCTACCCTCAGATTGAATCGGGGTGGACACATTATTGGCCTGTAGGAGGCGCCAGAATTTCTTTGAAATCATTGTTTGGTCTGCCCCCGAGTCAAGTAGGGCCTTGGCTACCACACCTTGGACTTCCACTTCTATGCGAAAGCCTTCCTGCCTGTATTTCCCATTTTCACTCATCAATGCAGTTCTCCAAACACATTCATCCTTCCTATGCCCCCGCTGCCCACATTTAAAACATTTAATGTGTGCGTCCTTAACCTCATTCCTAGGCATATTTCTCATGACACCTGGTACACAAAACATAGGGTCTTTTACTGCCTTTTCAAAATTGGCTACCCCACAAGTGTTGCCAGCGCATCTCTGCGGTTTATGGGCTAATCCAGCCTCCATGGACCTTTCAGTGAGGTGAGCTGCCTCGCTTGAGGTCTGACAATTTTGCAGAGTCAGAAATGCTCTTATCTCGGCTGGAACAGCCTCAGAGAATTGCTCTAATACAAGCATATCAAGTACACTTTCCATGGTTCTCCCCTCGGGAGTGAGCCACTTCCAGACCAGGTTGCGAATTCTCTGGCAAAGTGCCTTCGGGGTTTCACCTGGCTGGAGTTGGGTCGCTCGCAACATACGGCGGTATTCTATAGACGATAAGCCTAGTCTGTCCCATATGGCTGCTTTGACTTCCTCATATTTTGTCGCCTGGGCAGAGGGCATAGCCTTGTACGCCACTAGGGCTTCCCCCGTCAGGGAGTTGGCTAACCTAACCGCCCACTGCTCATAGGGCCAGCCGGCACTATGGGCTACCCGCTCAAAAGCTTCCAGGAAGTCGTCTATGTTATCCTCTTTTGTTAATTGTCCAAAGGATAATACCCACAAGTTTGTGGGCCTACCTCACAATAATGTCCCTTGTGTGTCTTTCTGCCGCTCGCTCTGCCAGCAAAGTCTGTACCAGGTCGGTCAGAGGTTTCTGTTGAGCCTGCATGGCTGCCAACGCTTGTTCTTGGCTCTGCTGGGCTAACTCCCTCTGTTTTTCAAACTGGAGACTTATCCAGCGCAGTATCTCCTGGGGACTCTCCATAACCGAACACTGAAGCACAAACAGACAAATACGAACACCAAGTGTGGCACATTTTTTTTTTCTTCAAAATGTAGCTATGCTTTGGCTCTGGATCCTAGTATCCCTTCTCACCAGAATCCCCCTCTGCCTGTGCCCAGATACTTATTACCTGACTCAGGTGGAGATTCAGGCCTTGAGAAGGTACTCTTGCCTCTCTGGATTCTGGAATCCTCTGGGCGTGGTCCTGCAGCAAACCTTCATCCTGCTCTCCGGCACTGGTACTTCTGCTGTGCTTCCGCCGTATTCTTCTCCAGAAATCTGAAAAACTACGCCATTTGTCAAGGTACTGCTACCACCGTCCCTATTAGGTGGTTGCCTAGGGGCGTGAGGTGCGGGTTGCCTTTATAAAGAATAGTCTGTAGCCGTGTGTTAAAGGCAAAATATAATGATGAGGTTTTATTCCCCTTCCCTTGTGGATTTCTGTTTTTCTCATACAGCAACAAAGAACTTAAACAAAACTGTACCTTTTTCTAAACAGGTATAACAAGGCTCTTGCTTCCTTAATTTAACAAAGAGACATAATCTCATCTGAGATACATAGCGTGCAATCCATAGCACTGGAATCAATGTCCTGGTCAGTGTTTTCCCATTGCATTTGCTCACCGTCAGAAATTGTAAATGGGTAACATTCACCACAGCTATTATTTACACAATTCTCTTGAGAGGCAGCAGCTCTTAAGGCAGGAAACTGTTCTGCATAAGGAGGGTCCTGGAGACCTGTACTGAAGCCTGTTTCTCTGAGGCTTCCCCTTTCTCTCCACCAAGGATTATCCTCCCAAGTATTAGCTTTTACTCTCCTAGCGGAGCCCACCTCTTGCCCTCTAGAGAAATGGGTGTACTTAGCTCTGCTTCGGGGGTGGCTGGCTTCCACTCCTTCCTCTGTAAACCAGGCTCCTTTATTTGGGCTGTAGCCTGCTTTTCCCCGAGAGTTCCACTCAGCATTTGTCTGGTCTGGGCTGTAATAACTTCCAGGAAAGGTTTCCCTTCTACTGCTACTTGCTGTCGGGACCCAGCTTGTGCTTCCTGGTCCCAGCAAGCTCTCCTGCTTGTGACCTCTGCCCTCCAGCTGCTTACTCACTCTCCATGGGACGATGCCCCTTCTGGCTTGGGAGACTTGTGCACAAGCACTTCCAGCTCTCTCTGTGTCAGCTGCTCTTCCCTTAGCTGCTCCTCTCTTTGCTGCTCCTCCCTTTGCTGCTCCTCCCCCTACTGGGATTTCCCAGCCACTTTTATCCTCCTGGCTCCTGCACGTTGTACGTGCTTCCTTGCCCAGGTGGACGTGATTAGCTTTCTGGCTTTCTACTGCGTCACTCCCAGTGTAGGGAAAGTTTGTTCCACTATTCTCTGGCTCCCTATAACCTGAATATGCTTTCTGCCCAGGTGACTGTAAGGTAAGCTCTTCCTTTTTTCCTGTATCCATGGGTTCTGTGCTGGCCACTGTATCACACTAATCTCTAAACTGAAAAGAAATGCTTTTTTATAAACTGAAGGGAAATGTGCTGCAACAGGGATAGTAGGGTTCTCCTTTGCTATGCAAAGTCTGCTTCAGTCATACCATTCCATGAAAGATAAGAGGCAAGGGATCTCTCTGCTCTAGACTCAAACCTCTCTCTTCCTGTTTTCTACATGCTGGCTCCGAGAAGAAAGGTTGGGGTAGAAAGTAGAGGGCTATTCTCTAGGACACTCTCCTATAGAAAAGGGACAGCACCCTCATGAACCTGTGCCTAACCATTCCCCTATCTGTCACCCAAGACTTACCGGGGACTTTCCAAAGGCACACCAGTATGCCATGGTGCACTGGTTGAGAAGAACTGTTTTACTGTAACACACATTTTGCCACTGTAGCACAAGAGATGCAAAGCGTGCAAATACATGCAAACACCCCATTAGTATTCAAAGTAATGTGGCTTGCAGTAAATCGCCGCAAGCACTGTTATTTATGGAAGAATAATGCCAGCTCAAATTTGGCATTTTTCCTGCTAGGAGCATTGGACCATTAACCCGTGGCCTGATGCCCCAGGCCTAGTTTTAATGGGGCTGCCCATTTAATCACTGGTGGCCATCTTCTCCAGGTACCACAAGAAGTCATGGCATCCCCTCATATACATGCCCCTCTCCACACAACACTGATCCCTCTCCCCCAAAAAGCACAATGAAGTCATACCCCCTCATGACCCACCCAAATGCCCCAAATCACAATATGCCTTCCCCATCCCTCAAATTTTATTTATTTTATTTATTTATTTATATTCTCTTATATACCGTGCTATTCTGCATCAGTGCGGTTTACATTGAACAAACTGAAATTACATTGAACAGGGCATTATAACTTGGAGATAACTTTTTTTTTTTTTACAGGGAACATGGGCTATGGAGGGTTAAGTGGCTTGCCCAAGACCACAAGGAGCACCTGTGGGACTAGAAACCCCAGTCCTTCCAGCCCAAGATTGCTGTCCTCTAGTGGGATTTGAACCCCCGACCTTCTGGCCTGAAGTACCTTGCCCCAACCACTAGGCCACTCCTCCACTCCTTGAGCCCACCTTTCAGCATACCTGGTGATCTAGTGGGACTTGGATGGAAGTGACCTTCACTCACTTCTGCCAGAGCTGGTGCCTGATTAGAAATGATACAGTGATCCCCCTAGTGGTAGTCTAATGGTACTACTACTGGATTGACCCTTAGTAGTTGTACCATGAGACTTTCACTAAGGGATCTGGTGCAGCATTTTGAACCCTGTGCTGCCTGGATGGACATCAAGGAGTGAGTGGGGGGGGGGGGCTGCTAATATCGGGCTCCCACTAAACCCTCATGCATGTTGTAAGATAGATATGGGGGGTGGACATATCACAGTCTGGGAGCATAAGGGTGTCTTGGGTTTTAACTTTGATGGGATCTTTGAGGGGGTCTGTAGTATGTGTGGGGAGGGAGTCATTCTTAGAGGGATACTCTGACTTCTTGATGGTGCTGTGGGTGGGGACCTTCGGACCACCAGTGAATTTTTAATGCTTGGTCCTTTTAAGACTTGGTCTCGGGCATTGGGACACATGTTAACAGTCCCAATGCCCCTGGCTAGTGTGGAATTTATTGCTGGAGGATGTGTTCAGGGCAGTTAGCACAGCTAAGTTTACAAAGGGCATTGACAAGTCTTAGAGGATAAGGAGTATGGAATAACACAGCTTATGGTGTTTACTGCAAAGTGCATTTCAATTTACTGCAGGAGTCAATAATCTTCAATACTGAGTTACTTCAGATTAGTGACTCCAACAGTAAACTAAGCGATAAACTAGCTGCCACTTCTCAACTTTAGACTTGGATATTCAATGCTGGGGCCATATCCATGCTCTGACATTGAATACCCAGGATGGATGGATTGCCGAAAAGCTAAATGGGCAGCAGTCCAGTTAGCTTCTGCTGCAAAAGTTAAGCCAGCCTTTACTGCATTTGACTTTCGCCCCATGTCATAACCGGACAGCGGCTGGATCGTCCCTGACACACCCCAATGCTAACCTGTTAGCATCGGGATGTGCAGTAGCGGCACTCATGGATATTCAGTGGCAGTAACGATATTAATAATGCTGAATATTCTGCTGAGCAGCATTTACAATGTCTAGATCTACAAACTGTGCAAATGCATTTGAATATGCCCTTCCCCCACCACAAATTTGACATATCTTTCTGTATATTCAGTTTTTCCTCTTGATATAGACAGGGTGTGCTTTTGCTTTCCGTACAGTCATGATTTCACACTTTTTAATGTTTTCACTATATGAATCAATGATTAGTTTGTTGTTGACCATTGATGCCGTCTGGATTTTCAGAAAGCCTTTGACAAGGTCCCTCATGAGTGACTTGACAAAATTAAAAAGACATGGATTGGAGTCAGTGTAGTATTGTGGATCATGAACTGGTTAAAACATAGAAAGCAGAGAGTAGGGCTAAATGGCTAATTTTTTCGATGGAGATAGGTGAATAGTGGCATAGCCCAGGGATCTGTGTTGGGTCCTCTGCTTTTTAACATTGTGACTCCTCTCCAGGTCCCTATTAGGCATCCGCCTAAGGCCCTGAGGATCAAGTTGCCTTCTAGCACAATAACAGTCTGCAGTCGAGTAATTAAGGCAAAATAAGAATAGGGCTTTATTTCCCCTTCCCTATGGATTTCCTTTTATATAACAAAACCAGGAACAAAAACAGTTTCTTCAAAGAAAAATATGTTCTTTTCCTTTGGTATTTTCTTACAGAGCTTCTGCCCACTTGTTTAGCACAATGATTCAATATCATCAGAGAAACATAACGTACAGTCCATTGGTGTGGATTCAAGGCTACAGCTATTATTTTCCCACTGCATTAGTTCACAATCCTCCGGGGTTGCAGGTGGGTTAAAATCCTCATAGCTGGTTACATTGTAAAACCCTCTCTGTGAGGCACTGGTTAGCTTATCAGGAAACTGTTCTATGCAAGCAGGGTTTTGAATACCTGGTACTGTGACAGTTTCACTCTGGCTTTCTTTTTCTCTCCTGTAATGAGGAATTACGTCATAGCTCCCAGCATTTACTTTACTTCTTATGCCATGCCCTGGCCCTCCGGAGAAAACAGAGCTCTTAGCTTTTTCTCTCTTAAAGCTAGGTTCCCACCTTCTCTCTGTTATCCTGGCTCCTCTCTCTGGGCTACAGACAGCTCCTTCCCGGGACCTCCAGCTACCAGCAGTCTGAGCAGTGCTATGGCCATGTTCCTGAGAGGTTTTCCCCCGGCTGCTTCCTGCTGCCGGGTCACACCTACTGCTTCCTTGATTCAGCAGGCCTCCTTCTGTGTGACGTCTGCTCTCAGGCTGGTTGCTCACTCCTCCCAGGTCGCTGCCCCCACTGGCTGTTCCTGGATTTACCCAGCAGCTTTTATCCACATGTCCTTTGCACGCTGTCTGTGCTTTCATGGACAGGTGATCCTGATTAGCTTTTAACCTTCCTGCTACGTCAGGACTAGTGTGTGGTAAACTTATTCTATTGCTCTTTTGCCTCCTGTGAGCTGAGTGTGTTTGCTGCCTATCAGACTCCAAGGTAAATTCTTCTTTTTCACCTATTATCATGGGCTCTACACCTGCTACTTTATCACAACATATTCATAAATTACCTGGAAATGGGAATAACGAGTGAGGTGATCAAATTTGCAGATGACACAAAATTATCCAAAGAGGATTGTGAAAAATTGCAAGAGGACCGTAAGAAACCGAAAGACTGGATGTCCAAATGGCAGATGAAATTTAATGCGGACAAGTGCAAAGTTATGCACCTAGGAAAGAACAACTCAAACACTGGTTACGCGATGCAAGGTACCACCTTAGAAACCACCACCGAGGAAAAAGATTTAGGTGTCATCGTGGAAAATACATTGAAACCCTCCGCTCGGTGTGCAGCAATGGCTAAGAAAGAAATAGAATAATATGAATTATAAGGAAAGGAATGGAGAATAAGACCAAAGATATTATAATGCCTCTGTATCGTTCCATAGTGCGACCGCACCTTGAATATTGAGTGCAATTTGGGTCGCCATATCTTAAAAAGGATATAGCGGAATTACAAAAGATACAAATAAAAGCCATGCAAGTGGTAAAGGGAATGGAAGGAAGATACCCTTATGAGAAGATGCTTAAAAGATTGGAGCTCTTCAACTTGGAAAAGAGATCGCTGAGGGGGGATATGATAGAGGACTATAAATTAATGAATGGAGTGGAACGGGTAAGCATGGATCAGTTGTTTATGCCATAAAAAATAAAAAGACTAGGGGACATGCAATGAAGCCACAACATAACTCATTTAAAGCTAACAAGAGAAAATACTTTTTTACTCAACGCGTAATCAAACTCTGGAATTCATTACCAGAGGATGTAGTAATAACTGTTAGTGTAGCTGGGTTTAAAAAAAGCTTCGACAAGTTTCTGGAGGAAAGGTCCATAAATCATTATTAAAAAGGACCCATGAAATGCACTGCTTACTCTGGGGTGATCATTATAGAATCTGTGTACCTTTTTGAGAGGTACTTGTGACTTGGATTGGGCATGTTGGAAACAAGATACTGGGCTTGATGGACCTTGGTCTGACCCAGTATGGCATACCTTATGTTGTTATGATGCCTATATAAGTTAACACAGTTGGTCCATGAAAAAAAGCTTTCTCATATTTTTGTAAATACATTAGAGAGAACATTTTATTTTTTAACAATTTCCTATAACCTGTTTTTTTAATATATTTACTGTGCTTTTTTTACCCTTGTTTTGCTGTAGTTTAATTTAAATCACATTTGATATATCTCCTTCGAAAGACCATTTTCAGCCTCCCATTTGAACTATGAAGCAGGTTTATAAGCTATTGGAAAGACAACTATATGAGAGAACACTAATGCTTGAAGGGAGTAAGATACTCGTTGACAGATTACAGTTTCCATCAATTCTGTAGTCATGAGAAGGGCAGTAAAATCAGATTCTTCTTACAGATTTGTCCTGGGAGACCAAGAGCCAGCGGTCAAGGAAGTAGAAGCTGTCCGTGGACGTTTTTATTCCAGTTGCTTTACCCATATTTTGTACATTTGCGAGCAAACATTTGGTTCATTTGGGCGCCTATAAATTTAAAGTCTGCAGATATTGCTTCTACACACCTAGACCTGAAAGCTAACATGCATGCAATCAGTTTATATGTTTTAAAAACTTCATACATTGTGTACCTAAAGAATGAATACGTGAAATTGATATGAAAAAGAATCCTAAACATTGGGGAAAATTCATTTCAAATGAGCACAATCCACGCTTTATTTTAAACATGTGCATTCTGCACAGTTTCCTAGGTGGATTGCAATAAGATAAATAAAAGCAAGGCCACAGTAGTACCACATAAAACAAAACAATATCAAAGCTGCAAATGCTGCAAATCTTAAAGTTGTAAAAAATGGACCTATGATGAAAACTATGTGCACCTAAGAAGATTTTATATCTGAGTGCTGGCATTCGACTGTCCTTAAAAGTTTTTAAATTTCCTTGTGAATAACATGTTGTGGTGAGCTGTGCTCAGTGGTGATATCATTGATCCGAGCTCTTCAATGATTGAGATTTTCTGTGGTGGTTGCAGGTTGGCAGCATGTAAGGCCATGTCCCCTTCCTCAGTCTTCCAGAGCTGACTGTTGCTTTATACTGTGTCCAATAGCGTCAGAAACAGCAGTTAGGCTCCAGGAGGCAGTGTGGGATGGCATGAGCAAATAGGGGGATGGTTATTTACCCTTTCAAATGGCACTAAGAAAAGGGGACACTCCATGAAACTAACAGGGATCATGTTTGAAATAAATCATAGAAAGTGTTTTTTCATTCAGTGTACAATTAAGGTATGGAATTTGTTGCCAGAGGATGTGATCAAGGCAGTTGACATAGTTAATTTATAAAAGGTTTAGACAAGCTTGTAGAGTAAAAGGTCATAGAAGCTTGGGAAAACCATTTTTATCTCTGGCTGTGATCCATAAAGTATAAGTTCTTCTCTGCCTTAGGGATGTGCATTGGTTAGAACACATTCAGTTTGTTAGTGTGCTTTAAAAAAGATAGTGCATGCAAAATCTATTTAATGTGTGTTAATCTATGAATAAATATGCTTTGTCAATTTGCACATTACAATGTTCTAATGCAACTTAATTTTTTTTATTAGAACAAATACTGTATGTGAAATAAACCAAGAAAACATGAAAATCGGGGGAGGGGGAGGGGAAGCTCCAAAAAAAAGAAATAAGATGAAAATGTCATCCCTGTGCACATCCTTCCCCTGCCCCTCCCCTGTCCTGTGAGAGCATTTCAACCAAGCAAGATGCTTAGGCTAACTTCCGACAAAGGGAAAGGGAAAATTGATTTAGCTCAGGCTTTTCTTGGAAGTTCAAGGCAAGTCGCATTCAGGTACTATAGGTACTGTCCTGTCCCTGGAGGGTTTAAAACCTAACTTTATACATGAGCCAATAGAGGCTTAAGTGACTTACCCAAGATGACAAAGAGAAGCAGTGGAATTTGAACCTGACGTCCCTTATCAGCCCATTGTTTTAACCATTAGGCTATTCCACTGTTCCTATACAAATGTGAAGGCACATTTTAGAAAGGACATCCAAGTACACTCTTGGATGTCCAAGACAGAAAGTCTGAAAAAAAGTGTGGCACGTCCAAGTTCAGGCACAATTTCACAAACATGGAGATACCCGATATAGACATTTGCATGACCGTCTACATAGACACATAACATTCAGTATCAAGGATATCTAAGAGATATGCAAAGGTGGATCAAACACAAAGCAATTTCCTAACAGCGCCATACCTAGCACTGTGCAAGCGGTGCAGCCGCACAGGGCTCAAGAAGATTAGAGGTGCATTTCGGGCTGCCAGCCTCGGCTCTACACGCTTCCTGCTGTTGCCCTGCTGGCACCACTTTTTGTTTTCTCAGTGGCGGCGGCACCAACCGCAGCGGAGCAGACCCGAGTTCCAATTAAAAAAAAAAAAAAAAAAAGAGAAGAGAAGACAAAATGTGCGGGTGTTTCCAAATTCGTGCTTGTAAGCCGGTCGGGTCCCTCCTTTCCTTCTCTGATGTAGGTCATGTCAGAGGAGGGAGGGACCAGGCCAACCATTCAAACGTGGAGTTGCAAAGACCCGCGCAGAGTCAGAATTTTTTTTTTAAATTTGTGGTCTGGTGTGCCTCGCTGCTGCTGCCTCAGCCTCTAAGAAAACAAAAAGTGGCGACAGCAGGGCAAAGGCAGACAGCTGGCTGGACATGGAGGAACATCGAGGTATGGGCGCACGCCAAATGTACAAGTAGCAAAGGGTGCAATTATGACATGGTACGGCCCTGTTTCCCAGTAACACAAAACATATCATTGTGATTGTGGAGAGGACTGAGGATAGTGGACTGCCAACTTCTCTACACCTTCCAGATGTTTCTGGGTCCAAATGAGTACTTTCCCGATGCCTATTTGTACCTGGAACTGGTCTAAACTTGGACACTGTTGCAGACATCTCCAAGAGTTGCGAAATTGATCAGGGACATCTACATCAGTTGGCCTGCCCCAGACATGCTTCCACCACACTCCCTGCCTACAGACATTCCCGCTCTGGAGACATCTTAAACCATTGTTTGTAAAATGATTCCAGGTTCATCTTCACTATTTGGAAATCTGTATGCTCATTTTCAGGCATCCAAATCATGATTAAGATTTCTAAAATGACCAACAAAGGTAATAAAGTCAGCTAGTTCACTCAAAAAATTTTCAACACATTAGCTTGCAGTCTATTGAATATGTCCAGTTTTATTGGCCCTATCAAGAGAAAGATTAAAGTGGCTGGCTATATTTCTCAAAATAGGCTAAGTGGTCTGTTTAGTAACTGGCGGTATCGGACTCCGTGCGATATCGGAGCCATGGTCCCATTGATTTCAAAGGGGCCGTGGCTCCGATATCGCATGAAGTCCACTACCGCCATTTAGTAAACAGACCGCTAAGAGTCTGACATTATGTCATCAGTTTCATAAAAAATAAAATTTCTGCAGACGCATCTTATGTGTAAATGTGAAAAAAATAAATCTTTCTGTTTTGTGGGAATATCAGTAGTCTCATTCATAATTACCCAATGGAAAACAGCTTCTAGAGATGTGCATTTGTTATCATATCTTTGGTTCGTTGGCATACCTTAAAAAATGTAGTGAGCGCTAAACTGATTTAATGTACTTTAACCTACATACAAATCAAGTTGTGCTAGGTCAGTTATTAAATGTTAAAAAGTTCAAACATGCATTAATTTAAAAGGTGTGTGGTAGTGTAGCATGTGGTGGGAAGGAGTTTTTTTAAAGCATATGTCAGACAGCAGTTCAGGGAAAACAAAAGCAGTTTTTATTCTGTCTCAACTTGTTAAACCTCCACAAAACAAAGAACAGACAGCAATTCAGGGAAAACAAAATCAGCTTTACTTTTGTCCCAGCTTGTTAAACCTCCACAAGCTGGTTCTCCTGGGCCTTCCTACAGCCCTAGTTAAAGTTCCTTCCTCAGAACTCCTCTGTATGGCTTGCCTTGGAAGGACTGGAGGGTTCTCCCTCCTGCAACTTGCTGGGTTCTTAACCTCTCCCTGTGGGTCATGCATTCCCATCCCTGAACTCTGGGCTGTGTACTCCCTTAAAGGGGACTGTTGATACTCCCTTTGGAGAGGGATGGGTAACATTCTATAGACAAACTACCAAGCACCAACCTTCCTTAACTCCCCCTTTCCACAAATATCAATTGTTATATCCAATCAACAATTCAATAAAGGCAAACAGGCCTCAGAGAAATCTTCCCCAACACTTGGCGAAACAAGTCACCATAGGGGTAGATGGTAAATTCCACATCACGGGCCCCAAGCCTTTTATAATTTATTATTCCAATTAAATATCACTAATTCTTATCAAATTATATCTCATTAAAAATTCACACCATCACCTAAAAGTACTTTTTCGGGATTTCAAAAAATTCTAATATACTCAATATATTCCAAGTGTGTAAGAATTGGATATAATATATTGAGTATATCTGCCCATTTCCAATTAAATATCCCAGGTATTGAATGTCCCAATCTCCCATAAAACATTTCTTGGGGTTGGCAATCAACCTGGCCTTCCTCAGGCTGGTCAGCACAACTTGTACTTGGGTTAGATGAATGGTCCAATCTCTGCTGTAGATGACTATGCTGTCAAAGTATGCAGCCACAAATTCCTTGAGCAGTCTGAGTAGGCGGTCGATTAACATTGAAATATGGCAGGAGCCCATGTAATCCAAAGGGCAGTACTGTAAACTGGAACAGATCTTGCAGTGTTGAAAAAGCAATTTTCTCTTTGGAAGCTGGAGTTCAGAGCACCTGCCAGCATCCCTTGGTTAGATCCAAGACTGATATAAAATGTACTCCACCAAGTTGATGGATTAGCTCATCTACTTTGGGCATGAGATACGCTCCCAGTTTCGAAGCTGCATTGACCCTTTGGAAGTCAATGCCAAATCTGATACTTCCATTGGGTTTAGGAACCAAGACAATGGGTGATGACCAGTCACTCATAGACTCTTCTATAACTCTCAGGGTAAGCATCTCTTCTGCCTTGTTGGTGTCAGCCTCTCACTGGGCTTCCAGAATTTGGTAGGGTCATTACCGGATATCATGACAAATGAGGTGAGTTCATCCCGGGCAAGTGGAGAACACCTTTAGGTTCCGGTGGATCAAACCTTCTAAATCTCTTCTTTGTTTAGCTGGTCTCTAATTGGGACTTGAGCTAGATCTGATGGGACTGAAATTTCCGGCCCAAAATAATTTCCCTCTAACCCATAGTGGTAATTGGAGTTCACTTTTTTGATAGCCAAAATTTACCATATTAGCATTTCCTTCATTTATCTGGACGGGCAATCTTGTAGTTTACAGGCCCCATTTTCTCTTCCACCTTAAAGGGTCCCTGCCATTTACAGAGTAACTTGCTCTCAGATGAGGGCAGCGAGACTAAAACTCTGTCACCCAGTTGGAAGGTGTGGTGCATGGCTGCCCAATTGTAGCCCCTGGCTTGCTCAGCTTAGGCTTTTTCCAGACAGAGTTTGGCCACCTCTCTGGCTTTCCTCACCTAGTCTTGAATTTATATAATATACGGTCCAAATTGTGCCCAGCACGGGGTTCTTCTTCCTAGGTCTCCCTTACCACATCTAATATGCCTCGGCCATCTTCCAACTCAAAAGGAAAAACCCATGGAACTCTGAGATAACTCATGAATGGTAAACATTAAATAGGGTTGGAGAATGTCAAATTCTTCCCGCTGCCCTGCGTTAACCTTTTTATATGTCTGTTTCAGAGTTTTATTGAATTGCTTGACGAGGTCTTCTGTCTGTGGATGATATACTGATGTTCGCAGCATCTTGACCTTCACCAACACACACACTTGCTTCATCACTTTGGATACATAGAGTGTTCCTTGGTCTGTGAGGATATCATTGGGTATTCCCATCCTTGAGAATACTTCCCAAAGGGCATTCACAATCGTAGTAGCCTTCATATCCCTTAGATCAATAGACTCTGGGTATCGGTAGCATGGTCTATCTAGTATGACTAAAATATACTTTTTGCCTCGAGTAGTTCACTCCAAGGGACCTACCGGGTCCATGGCCACTCTTTCAAATGGGGTTTCAATGATAGGCATAGGCACTAGAGGGGTCAGCCAGACTCTTGTGGGGTTATGAAGTTGGCAGGTGAGGCGTGATTGGCAATATAACTGCACCTGTTTATGGACCCTGGGCCAGAAAAATCTGATTAAAACAAGCTCTAGTGTTTTCTCCACTCCCAGGTGCCCTAAAAAATGGCTATGGTCCAGTGATAACACCTGCTGACAATAGTTCCCTGACTCTATCAGTTGTTCTACTTCTGGTCTCTATGTACACAGGCCACCTTGCATAGTCAATTTGAAATTGAGCTACATTTTCCCGGAGAATGAGGGTCCGCATACTCCTGGAGTCTATCAAGGCCTGGAGGACGGTTCCCTCAAGCTCTACTGGAATCACAAAGTTCTGTGCCCCGGGGTGGGGAGTGTCCACAAAAGCGCAGTTATGCTGACATCCATGGGTTTTTCCTTACCCAGGGAACATTCCCGAGCAAAGTGTCCCTGGGCTCCACACCTAAAACAGGTGAAGGGGGTCATGGCTGGTGCCATGCTGTCACCTAGGAGCCGACTTTGGGGAATGGAACAGGGGAGCCAACATCTGTTCTGGCTTTGTCTTCCATCTTCCTGAGCTGATGAGTGACTGCTTCGCCTTCTCATTGTCTGCTTCAGTCACTGGCTGGACTTCATGATACCCCTTGGCTATTTCCAGTACACTTTTCAGTGTAAGCTTGGGATGCTGGATGTACCCACTTTTTTATTGGGGTAGTCAAGCCCTCCGAAAGACTGCTCCAACAGCACAATCTTTGCTATTTTGGGCCCGGTCTTCCCCTCCACTTTCAGCCACTTCCATGTGAGATCCGTCAATGTCCAAGAACTCTCTTTTATCTGGAGTCCCCTTTTTTCTGAATTGCTGGTGGTAGCCCTCTGGGGTACAACCAGCCCATTCCAGTATGGTGGCCTTGACAGCTGTATATGTAGCTCATCTATCTGGGTTGGCATCCTGGAATGCAGCCTAACTGCTGCCCATCAGCAGATTCCCCAAATAGGTAATCCATGTCATCTCCGGCCATCTAATCATGCAAGCATTTCGTTCAAGGTTCACCCAAAAATGGTCCGTTCATATTCTGCCGTCTTTTTAAGAAACATTTGTGTTGGTGGGTGGAGTTGCGATCTCTGCAGAGCCTGGGTCAACTGAGCTAGGGAACTCTTCTGCAGCTTCACTTGCGCTCAAATAAGATTCTGGATCTGCTGCTGTTGTTGCTGTCCTTCCAGCAGAGCATGTTGAAACTGCTGCTGACATCGTTGCTATTGCTTCTGCTGCTGCTGCTGCTGCTATTGTTGCTGTTGCTGTTGCTCTTCTACCAGAATATGGAGGAGCCATTCCATCTCTTGCAGCACCAGCACAACCTCCTCTTCTATAGCTGAGTTACCCCTGCAGCATTCCAGCTCCAACAAACATTTAGCAGCCTCCAGTAGTCAAAACAAAGCCTGTCTGTCCAGAACTGACTATACATTTTTCAAGCTTCCTAACTAGGATGAGGCTAACCCTCAGCCCATACAAACAAACAAACAAAAAAATTCTGACCTGCTGTAGAGGCCCAGCTCTGGAGGGATGTAGATTTGCCCTCAGTCATGTGGTTAGAGGAAATCTCACCATTGGCAGTATATGTGGTAGTATGGCTTCCGCTGGGTAGGGCTTTCTTCAAAACACAGGCCAGAGAGCAGTTCAGGGAAAACAAAAGCTGTTTTTATTCTGTCCCAGCTTTTTAAACCTCCACAAAGCAAAACCCAGAATAGACAGTAGTTCAGGGAAAACAAAATCAGCTTTGCTTCTGTCCCAGATTCTAAACCTCCACAAGCTGGTTCTCCCAGCCCTTCCTCCAATCCCAGTTAAAGTTCCTACCTCAGGGCTCCTCTGTATGACTTGCCTTGGAAGGACTTTTGGCTCCATGGACCTCCCTCCCTCCTGTAACCTGCTGGGTTCTTGACCTCTTCCTGTGTGCCACACCCTTCCAGTCCTGAACTCTGGGCTGTGTACTCTCTTAAAGAGGATCATTGATATTCCCTTTGGAGAGGGACAGGTAATATTCTATAGACCCTATCACAGCGTGAAACAAAAAAACAAAACAAAAATCCACAAATGGAGGAAAAGAACCAACCAAACAAAAAACAAATAAAAAATGTTGCCCTGTATACATCTATGGCAGTTTCTTTAGTGTATATTACTAATGTATGTAGAACATTAAGATATATGATTTTCAACATTTTTTCACCACAGAAAGTAAAATCCATTAGTAATTGTATGATAAAGCCATGATCTCAGCTAGGGAACATCATTAGCATGAGGCAGTAAACGCTATGGTCTAACCCTTTCTTAACATGATCTCGAACTTCCAGACCCTGCCAGAGAAGGCAGAATTGTCAGCACTGCTGTTCTAGCTAATTGTATTTGCTTCTGTTTGTTCTTTATAATATCTAGCATATGTGTTTTCTCTGAGAACAAGCAGGAAGTCAGTCCTCACATATAGTGACGTTGACACCAATGGAGCCCTCGCGGAAGCATTCCCCCAGCTTTCAAAGAAAGCCTTTAGGAGATGCTACCATGGATGCACGGTCCCCTTCCTGCCCAAGGGTGCCATCTTGCTCAATCTCCTTTTTTCTGCAGAGCCCTTCAGACTGTCCGTCTGGCTTGTCCCCGGAAAAAGTTGATTTTTCTGCCACTCGCCTCCGGTATTTCATCGGTACTCTTCTCGTGACCCAACCTCGCTGTCTCGGAATTTAATTGGGTCTTCTTTTGTGGTTTTTTCCCTTTTGGCATCTTCATGCCTTTTTTCTCCAAATAGCAGCCCGGTGGGACTTCAGCCTCGCGGGGGGTACTTTTTCCTCCATGGTTACCAGTGACTTCAAGAAGTGTGATCGGTGCACAAAAATTGGCTTTGGCTGACACACATGACTGCTGCCTAGGGCCTGACCACAACTCTGCAGCATGCAGTCTCTGCAAAAAGATGTCCAGCAAGGCCCTCAAGAGCCGCCAGCAGCAGCATGATAAGTTTTTCCCTGAGCCCCTGGTACCTCTGAAGCCTTGACATCTTGGGCGGGCCCCTCTGAGCCTGATCCCTGCTGTGGTTCTTCAGAGAAGGGGTTTCCCTTGAGGGAACACAGGAAGAAGAAGAAAACCTTGAAGGCGGCATCCCTGAATGGCTCCGACAGGCCAGGTGTGCCCCGGGCCAGGTCATGTAGTCCGAGACGCTTGAACGAGGGATTGGAGAGGTAGCAGCCTTCTAAGGTCCCACAAAAGGACTCAACCTCGGATCGGCCTTGGTCTCCGGACACCATCCTCGTCGAGGACTTCCCTTCACGGGAACTGGTGTTGGGCCAGAGTTCCTCAGTGCCCGCGCCAATGGCTGCAGAGTCTTCTGGCCTGGAGTCAAGAATGGCAGCCCTGGAGTGCACTTTGTCTGTGTTCATGGACCAGCATTAAGCGCTGTTGTCTGGAGGTCCGGTTCATCCGCCCTGACCACCGGACCTTCAACATCAAAGATGTCCCTGGAGGCCGAGCCAATCCTCAAGGACCTTTGGCCTCGAGTCAATCCTCAGCTGAGTTTTTGATCCGGTTGCCACTCGATGGGACTGCAGTCATCCCCAGGCAGTATGCTTGGCGCTGGCCGTGGGGCTTTGGAAGGCCACGGGTGGGGGTTGGCCCCGGGGCCTGCGGACATCCTTCCTTCAAGTCCTTGATGGACTACTCTGAATGGGAGACCAAGAATGAGGAATCGCCCAATACCCGTTGCCACCACAACATTCCCTTGGACTCTCCCACCTCGGAGCCCCAGTGGCGTTCTCCACTGGAGGATATGGGGTTCCTTGACTTTGTCAAGGATGTGTCTACGGCCCTGGCATTCCTGACAGAATCGGAGGAGGACCCTTGGGCAGATGAGTTAGAAATCCTCCAGTACGAGGTCCCTCCGAGGGAATCGCTCCCAGTGCCTATCCCTCCCATCCTGGAACAGCTGCTGCTCCGCATGTGGAAATACCAGCGTTGGTGCCAATGGTGAGAAAGCGGCTCGACTTGATTATCAAGTCTGCCAGAGCCTGAGCTTCCAGAAGTCACAGCTGCTACACAACTCCATGGTTGTGGAGTCGGCCATATGTCGAAGGGAAAAGTCAGATGGTGCACTCTTCGGTGCCCCCCAGCAGGGAGGCACACACCTTGGACGCCCTCGACAGAAAGTATTACAAGGGCTCGATGTTCATTGGCCGCATCTCGGCTTACCAGCTGTACATGGGCATGTACCTGAGAGACCTGGTGAAGGAACTCACTGGGATTTCAGCTGATCTATCTGAGGAACCTCTGCAGTGGTTCAAGAACCTGGCCAAGGCCATCTGTGAGCACTCCAAGTTTGTCTCAGGCAGCCTATGATGGATTTGAGTTGGTGGCTTGAGTAACAGCAGCAGACTTCAGTGGCATGGCTACAGTCATCTGACCTCGAGTAATGGGTTCAGAACAAATTGGTTGATGTCCCATGCCAAGAAGAAAACCTCTTTGGCAAACCCATGACTGACAAGGCTGCTGAGCTGGAGACAGAGGTCATGACAAGGACCATGCTCTCTAAAAAGACTGCTGGCCCTCCCTTATGAAAGGGCTTGGGTAGAAAGTCTTACCTGAGGAAATGTCTGCTTACAGACACTACCCACCTTTCCAGGCCTCCCCGGCTCCCCCACAGGGTCAGCAGGCCAAGGGACATGGGTATGGCCCTCGTAAGCAGAAGGCTCCAAACCCTCAGGCCCCGGCCCTGCCAGGGGGGGGGGGGGAGATTTTTACTCCCTGGGCATAGCCTCTACCCCAAGGTGGTCTGCAGTCCACAGGAGATCATCTGACCCACTATGCCCAGAGGTGGCTGACAATCACCACCAATTTCTGGGCCCTTTGAGTGGTCAAGGAGGGTTACCTCCTCCATCTGACTCAGACACCTCCCCCTTATTTTCCAGGAGAGCCCCTCAAGTCTCCCCTTCTGTGGGACCTCCTATTGAAGGAATTGGCAGGTCTTCTTGAGGACAAAGCATTGGAACCAGTGCCTCACCATCTCAAGGGCAAATGGTTCTACTCTAGATACTTCCTCATGCCAAAAAGGACAGGGGGCCTAAGGCCCTTCCTCGACTTGTGCAACCTGAGCAAGTTCCTGGTGCTGCCTTACCTCCAGAAGGGAGATTGGCTATGCTTTTTGGATCTGAAGGATTTCTATACCCACATCCTCATTCACCCCAACCACAGGCAGTACCTGCGGTTCATGGTGAGGGGCAGACACTCTCAGTACAGGGTGCTGCCTTTCAACTTGGCCTCCACCCCAAAGTTCTTCACAAAATATCTGGCAGTCGTGGCCACCTTCCTCCGTCTCCAAGGGGTTTTTGTCTTCCCCTACCTGGATGACTGGCTCATAAAGGGAGGCATGGCCTCAGAGGTGCAGCAGGCGACCACATGCACCATCCAAGTCCTACAGTACTTGGGCTTTGTGATAAACTGCCTCAAGTCTCATCTCCTTCTGACACAATGTCTGGAGTTCATCGGGGCAAAACTGGACACGCTCCAGTCAAAGGCCTTCTTGCCCGGGGACCTGGCCGACTGTCTTAGGACCCTGGCATGGGAAATACAGCACCGTCCCTCCTTGCCCACTTGGCTCCTCTTGCGCCTTCTCAGACACATGGCCTCTATGATCCACGTCACCCCAGACATCCGCCTCCACATGAGGGCTGCGCAGTGGTGTATCTGGGACCAGTGGACCCAGGCCATGGGGCGTCTCAGGTACAAAGTCTCCATGACCCGCCAGTTGGCGGACTCTCTGACCTAGTGGCAGACCCCCAAATATCTCGAGGTGGGAATGCCTTTTCAGGCCCCAGCCCTGTACTACTACTACTACTACTGAGCATTTGTATAGTGCTACAAGTCAAATGCAGCACTGCACAGACATGTAAGAGACAGTCCCTGCTCATCAGAGCTTACAATCTAGTCAAGACAGACAACACAAGTTGTAGACAGGGGTAAAACAAGGGGGAAAGGTAAAGAAACAAGGAGATTAGGAGAGTCAAGATCCAAAAGCAGCAGTGAAGATGTGAGTTTTCAGACTGGATTTGAAAAGGGTCAGAGAAGGTGCCTGGCGTACAGACACAGGTAGTTTGTTCCAGGCGTAAGGTGCAGCAAGGTGAAAGGAGCAAAGTCTGGAGTTAGCAATAGAAGAGAAGGGCACAGATAGGAGCAGTTTGCAGGAGCAGTTTGCAGAGTTCCCGAGGGGGGATGTAAGGAGAGATAAGAGAAGAAAGGTAGTGAGAAGCTGCAGAGTGAATGCATTTATGGGTCAGTAGGAGAAGTTTGAACTGGATGTGGAAACGGATAGAGAGCCAATGAAGTGACTTGAGAAGAGGGGTAATATTGGCAGCCGAGTGTTGAATAGATTGAAGGGGCGAGAGATGATTCAAAGAGAGACCAGCAAGGAAAAGGTTACAGTAGTCAAGTAGGGGTTCTCACCATGGATGCTCTGGGGATCCTGCTGCTTGGACCTTCACACCCAAGGCAGCTGGTCGCCAGATGAAGGTACCCAGCAGACCAACCTCCTGGAACTGCGGGCAATATACTTGATCCTTTGAGCTTTTTGCCACTGCCTACGTCACCAGCCGGTGCTGGTCCAGACAAATAACCAGGTGACCATGTTCTATGTAAACAAACAGGGGGGCATGGGGTTTCATGCCCTCTGCCAGGAGGTGGTGCTCCCCTACTCCTTTGTAATACAACAGGGTATCTTCCTACAGACAGTATACCTACCAGGTCAGAACAACCACTGGCCAGATTGAGCAGGGTCCTCCAGCCACACGAGTGAGAGCTGGACCCCAGTGTGGCTGACCGGCTCTTCCAGATCTGGTGGGAACCCGTGTTGGACCTGTTCGCCAGCCTGGACAACTTCCAGTTGCCCCACTTCTGCTCCCATCAGGCCCCTCCAGGGTGGCGGCGGACACGTTCCTTGTCTAATGGTTAGAGGTCCTCATGTTTGCCTTCGCTCCCATGCTGCTGATTGCCAAAACCCCATTCAGGACCCTCCGTGACAAGGCCTCACTGAAAGCCCCTCAGTGGCCCTGGCAACCATGGTTCTTGCTACTCCTCTAATTATCGATGGAGGCCCCCATCCCATTGGGAAATTCTCCGAGACTCCTGTCTCAGGAAGGGGGGCTCTCTTCTGCATCCCATCTTGGGATCCTTGTCACTGAAGGCATGGCTTCTGAGAGGGTGACTCTAGCCCCTTTCAACCTCTCAGTTGAGGTAGAGGAGATCCTGCTGGTCTCTCGTAAGGCTTCTAGTAGGAAAGCTTATGCTTTCAAGTGGCACAGGTTCTCAGCTTGGTGTGCTGAGCATGGGATGGACCTATTCTCCTGCTCGGTGGGACTGGTGCTATAGTACCTTCTCCATCTCTCAGAGTCCGGGCTTAAATCTAACTCCGTCAGGGTACACCTGACCACCCGCCACCATGTGGTGGATGGCAAACCCCTCTCGGTCCAACCTCTAGTGATCCTGCACTTATCAAAGCCCCCGGTTCGCCCTCCAGTGACTGAGTGGGACCTTAATTTAGTATTGGGACAGTTCACTCTCCTGCCCTTCAAGCCTCTGGTTATTTAACACTTTCACCTCCACTTGTAGTGTTAGCGAGCTTCAGGCCTTGGTGGCGGAGGTCCCTTATACCAGGTTCTACAAAAACAGGGTGATGCTCCGCCCGCACTCTAAATTTCTTCCGAAGGTTGTATCGTCCTTCCATCTCAACCAGGAAGTGGTACTTCCCACGTTATTTCTGAGACCTCACACCAGTAGAGGCAGGGCTGGATTTACCTTGAGTGAGGCCCTATGCCAACAAAAATTGTGGGCCCCCAGAAAAAATAAAAACAAGATCAACTTACCACTTTTACCAATTACCACTTACAAAAATGTTTTCTTTCGCGATTTAGTTTGTGAAAACTTTTCAATAATTGTATCAAAAGTCAATGCAGAAGTAACGTCATTTTCAATTGACATGACTGCCAGAGAATTCAGTCTTTTCTGCGTCATCGGTGTTCTGCACTATTTTCATGAGACTTGATCACTTTACCGCAGTTGCTCCAATTGTTGAATCCACATGAGGCAAACTGCGACGTGGACCTTGAAAGCAACTTACAGAAAAAACAATAAATGTTCCCATTTGATGGCGAATAAAGCAGCCAGTCTCGGTAATACTTCTCATCATTTGCTTTTCGTCCGTAAAGAAATTCTTTCGCAAAACGGCGTGTTCTATTTCCCATAGTTCTTTCTGATAACATGAAACTATCATCGTGATGTTGACATGCAGCTGGACCATTAAGAATCCAATAATCGACGTCGGAAGCTGGAAGGAATGTTTTCCAGAGACCCACATCATGAGATGGTGGTGGTGGAGAACTAGAAATATTCTCCTCAGGTACATCGGGTTGTGGAGTAACATCAGCAGTATCGGAAGGTTGAGGAGTAGTGTCAGTAGTATCCAAAAGTTGTGGAGTAGCCGCGTCATTCAGATTCAAAAATTCTGATTCTGACACAGCTTGAATTTTCGTCGATGGAAGAAGAAAGCTGGTAATCTTGGGAATTTTGGCGGTCGATTCGTTTTCTAGCATTTTCTTTTTTCGTTTAGATGCGCCACTTTCATATTTTTTCATGACTATTGTAAGGGGGGACTGAGAGAGACTGAGAGCGGAGGACAGCGGATGGAATAGCGGCAGAGTCAGGTCGGGCCAAAGATATTGAAAGAGTAGATATGATACGCTATGGTTGAGCAGCGTTATATTGGCAGCGTTATGGTTGGCAGTGAAATCGATACCCGGTGTAAAAAGCCATAGAGTTATGAATAGAATTCTATCGAAAGCAGACAAATTCTTATCAGCGTTATATTTCTGGCAGGCAGTATGAAGTCTAAAAAGATTTGAAATTTGGACGGTGAAGATTTGAAATTTTCCAAGATATGGAATGAGCCAGGAGGCGCTCTTCCATCCTCAACTAGGCAAATGTAGCTATCTATGCCTTCGCTTCGAACTTCCTTGTCAGTATAGATATCTTAAGCCTTGTGGAGAGGTCGATATTGCGTAATGGTGAAAGCCTATGCGCGCCTACTACACTGTAGTAGGCGCGCATAGGCTTTCACCATTAACTAAGTATGTGTAGTGTATCAGGCACGTCTGTACGTTAGTTCTCACCTTCTCCGAAAGCTAGTGCCTTCAGGATATTAGCATGAGTGATAACGTTGATTTTGATGTCATTCTGATTTAACTATTTCAAACTCAGGCACTACAAACCTAAAAAGTCACTAACAATTTTTTTAACTATTCAATTTTTGTGGGCCCTTGCCAGCTGTGGGCTCTACACCACGGCGTACCTGGCGTATAGGTAAATCCAGTCCTGAGTAGAGGTGAGACAGTCCTTCACACTCTGGACTGCAAGAGGGCCTTGTCTTTCTACATCCAAAGCACTCAGGGCCACCACAAAGCCGCTCAGCATTTTTGTCTCTTGTGACCCGTCATACAGGGGAGGCGGTGACCAAACATACGCTGTCTACCTGGGTGGTAGACTGTATCACCCTCACCTTTGAGCAGACATGGCTCCCGCTGGAAGGCCATGTCACGGCGCACCGTGTCAAGGCCATGGTGACCTCGTTGGCAAACCTGCGCTCCGTCCCGATGGTGGACATCTGCTGGGCTGCCACCTGGTCTTCAGTTCATACCTTCGTATCCCATTACTGCCTGGAAAGGGAGTCCCGATGGGACAGTGCCTTTAGCCAGGCTGTGCTCCATAATCTTTCTCAGGTTTAGGCAACTCCTACTCTCTAACCCTTCTGTGTTCAGGCTGCCAGACTGCTGGTTTTCATCAGACACAGGGGTCCTACTGTAGTCTGTAGATGTGGACTCAATTGCTGCTGCTCGCGGCTCCCCTTGAGGGGGACCATGTTTTTTCGCTATGGGCTTTTGCTAGCCTGTAGCTGGGGAGTCCCATATGTGAGAACTGACTTCCTACTTGTTCCTGAAGAAAACACAGTTACTCATCTGTAACAGGTGTTCTCTGGGGACAGCAGGAATCAGTCATCACAACCCTCCTCCCTCCCCTTGGAGTTGCTCCTTTAACATCTTTTATTTTGCCATCTTTATGCTATGTCATTTACTGAGCAAGATTGCTCCCTTGGGCGGGAAGGGGACCACGCATGCATGGTAGCATTTCCCAAGGGCTCTTTGAAAGCTCGGGGGATGCTTCCACGAGGGCTCCGTCGGTGCCAACGTTGCCCATATGTGAGAACTGATTCCTGCTGTCCCCGGAGAACACCTGTTGCAGGTGAGTAACTATGTTTACTTCACCCTTAACAGCAGCAGTAGCCTGAACAGCTCCACGGTGAACATTTGAATTTTGTTGGCTGTTGTGATTTTTCTAATGCTTTTTTGCAATTCCAGAAGTCTGTCTTAACAAAAGCATCATCTGGATTCCTGTCTCTTGAGAAACATTCATTTCATTGGATGTGCAACAAACACTGTAGTATGCTTTGCCTATATGTGTCCCCTTTCAGTATTCTATATATTGGCCTCCTGGCTTTCATTTCATACCAGGAATGATCTTGGAGGCCATGTCCTTGCCAATTACTGCTTCTTCAGCTTGGAACTTTGTTGTCATAAATCCAGTGGAGTTAGCAATGGGACTTTCATCCGTGGCACATACCTCAATCACAAATTGTATGTTCAGCTTTTTCTGAGAAATCTTTCCTTACTGATAGTGATAACCTGAATCTCAATCAAAAAATACTGGAGACGTGAAGAGATATTACAATATGTACTCATTCACTGAGACCAACACAAGATATTTTTCCTTTGTGTATCAACATACTGGAAACTTTGCACACGTGGGAGCATTTATTTGTAGAAGCAGAACCAAGACCAGAAATTCCCCTTACTTTACTTCTTTGAGTAACCATAGTCTATCTGCCCTTCTCCCCCTTAACATAAACACACATAAACACAAATAGTTAAAAATAAAATGGAGATGGAACATTGCTTGATCTAAAGAGGAACCCAGGGTAGCAGAATCTCCTTACTGTAAGCCTTTGGGGGAACAACTTCTCCCCCCCACAACAAAAATAGATGATTAAAAATAAAATGAAGACTGAAGCATTTCTCTCCCTGAAGTAGGACCCAAGATATTAGGATATTTCTGTTATTACTATTACAGCTAGGAAGACAAATCATAATTATATCGACTTCTTATTTAACTGAACCAGTTACTAATGCAGGTTGCAGAAAGGAATTCCTTGGTATAACCATCCTCAAGCAAATAACTTCTCCTCTTACTGGCTTTATCCATCTATCTGTTTGTCTGTTTGTATGCATCTCTGCATGCATACACACACACACATAACCATACCCCCTACACACTGCCAAGACACATACACACATGCTGCAATATACACAATGCAACACAACACACATATACAACATACACGACATACAGAAAACAACACAACCATATACATAGCACAACACATACACATAATACAACACAAATACATACAATACACAACACAACATATACAATGGGCAATGCAATACACACAACACAAACAGCACACACACAAAAAGACACAATGCACTGAAGACACCACCATACCACACACAACACACAAACAGCACACACAAAACAATATAAACTGCACACAGAAACTGACAGAGCACACACAGAACAACATATAACATACAGACCACAACATATGAACACCACCACATACACACTACACACAAAACACACAAACAGCACAACGTAACCAACACACACAAGGCAACACAGTGCACACAAGACAGCACAAAATATACACCACTACACACAAATACAAAGAACAAAACACAACATATCGCACATCACAACAAATACATGTAGCACATCACAAAGAACCCATTCCAACAAGACAGCATAACACACACACAACACCACATTTGCACAAGACAATATACAAATTACACACACACCACAGCACATACATACAACAGAATACAAAGAGCACATAAGAACAAGACAGCACAACACACAGCATAACAGAAGACAACATATGCATGATACACACCATTGCCTCAGAAAACTCCAAGTTATCAATACCCCTGTTTAATGTACATTACCAAGTTTAAGTTACAATGTAAACCACTTTGACTGTAATGATAAAGCGGTATAAAAAAACCTATTAAATAAATACGTAAGTAAATAAATAAAAACTATGACAAACAAGACAGCACACCATAGCACACCATACGCACAATACAACATGTGCATACACACATACAACACTACACACACATTCCACATACCATATATACAACACATACTGTCAGACGGCTGCCTAGGGTGAGAACTTACACAATCTTGACGATGCATATATTCATATGATTCTTGCAAGGTATTGTGGGTATTGTAGTTCATTCACTCCCAAACACAGCTGAAGACAATAATTGAGTTGTGTAACCAGTGGTAAACCCAATAAAATACTTCTTTTATTGATGGGGTTTAATTCACCCAGCACAAGTATGCTTGTTAGCAATATAAATGAGGATACTTGCTTGCAGTGTTTAAATGGATAACATAAAGTCACAAAGCAAAATCAGAAAACCACCTTCAGCTTGTCAGGCAATTAGCTAATGTTTTCTTAGCAAATAATTACCAAATGAAAAAGGCACAAAGAAATAAATGAACTTTGCTTGTTAGGTTAACTTCTGCTTATTTTCCACTCAGATCCAACAGTGATTCTCCCTTGCTCACACACACAATCAGGTGCAGCTTTAATTACTATCAATTGTCCAGCTGAAACCCTTTAGCTGGCTGGCTGCTACTGTGTGAACCCAAAATCCTGCTTTAGAAGCTGTTTGCAGTGGAATAAAGTACAAAGTTAGGTTTCTTTGTGATGGCTGATGTGTTTGCTCACAGAAAGCTAGCAATAGCACTTGGATAAAGAACAGTCCATGTAATCAATAGTTTCATCTGCTGTATCTCCCCCTTCATCAATCAGCATAGGGTCACTATCATACATTGGCACAGACGAGTCTTTCCATAAGGCACTATCATGAGAATGCTTATTCCCTTGCTGCCATTCACTATTATAGATAGGGTCTGGATCAGTGTTCATACCTGAGCCTCTCCTGCTATCATAATTCCTCTCTGTATAGCCTGGCCAGTATGTAATCCAGTTACGATGTCCAGCCTTCCAATCTTGATCCCTGGACACTGGATCTTTCCTCACATACCTTCTGGCATAGGTCTGAAAGTCCTTTCCACGTGCAGTCTTCTCTCTTCCAGGTAGCCACTGGTGATTCCTATCTCTGCCATTCCATTCCTCTGGCTGACTCCAGTCCAATGGACTCTGCTGGCATTTGGAATACCTCCCAATATAGGTACTGCCTTGGAATCTCCCAGACCTTCCAATGGCCTTTCTTCTCTTCCTTCCAGAGAGTTTCCTTCTCTCTCTATCCGCTTGGCTTGGCTTCTGCTTCTCGAGATGATGTTGGTGCTTGAGCTTGAAGCTGTTGTTGTATCTCTCTCTGTAGCTGTTATCTGTAGAATAAGCTCTATTCTTATTCTGTCCTAATGTGTGCTCCTCCCTAACACAGCGCAGCTGTGTTGAATCAGGCCCTGCCCTTTGAGATGAGTGCTTAGGGATTACCTCATAGCTCTCTTGATTGCACACACGTTTTCTCACTTCAGCCTCCCTCATGGCTGCTGGAAACCTGGTGCATTCTGGGACTGGTAGTCTTTTATGTGAAAACTCTGTTTTCTCACTTCTACCAAAACTGACAGGTTGCTTGTTCAGAGTCACATCATCTTTTCTATAGCTCCTACCTGAGCTATGATAAGCTTCCTTATCACAATACACATACCACATCATACATAGGTGTGTGCACACTCTTCGTCCCCTCCCCTCCCCGCATCCCCTTTCTTTCTCTCCCACTCTAAAACTCCCCCCAAAAAAAGAAAATTAATTATCCAGATGCAAAACGGGGTTGGAAAATTACTTTATTTTTCTTATGGAAAATAAATTTACATAATTTAAAATGCAAAAAAATTCAAATGTGTCACATAATTGCTATAGATTTTTATAAACATTGCCACAACATTAACTTAATGCAGGATCCCTAAGCTACTATGGGAAACTAGGGGCTGTGCTCATAGATTATGCTATCTGTTTCAATTCCTATATTTCTGACCGTATCAGATGTTTTAAAAGTGGTGACCTCTGTGGAATTGTTTGTCAGAAATACATGCTTTATATCTTCAGAACATCATGGCTTTGCTTTACAGCCACACAAATTGTTTGTGTGACATCTAGTTAATATAATTGTTGTTAATTACCCTGTTATCCAAGTTCTAATCCCCTGTTCAAATGTAAATGCACCTTCAGTAACCCTGAATGCATATGTTTCTGTTTTGATGTACACCGCACTGATGTTAATAGCGCGGTATAAAAGAAATGCTAAATAAATAAATAGTTCTTGAGCGATTGAGATAGAAAGCTTGATGTTTTAAAATCTTGAAGCCACTCTTCACTAAATAAAGCTCCAAAAACCGCTAAACAAACTTACAGGAACCACTGTGAGCATTTCTGTAATTCTTTATAGCATTTTGCGAACTAAAGAATACATCTGAAAAGAAAGCAACACGTGCAAGTAAAGGCACAAGTTTGGAAATGTGGACACCTCACTAATGCCCTGCACAGAAGAAGTATTAACTTCACCATTTCTATTGGTTATACGTCTCTGTGTACCTTAGCTTACTTCTGGTTTGGCCACTAAACTCTTTCACTATCTTTGGATCATCAAACATGCTCACGCCAAGGTCCCTCTATGGAAGTGGTAGGAGACAAAAGAATGAAAGGTAAGAGAAGAAAATGGAGTACAGGTGCAGAGTAGGTGAGAGTTGAAAGATAAAAAAAATCTAGAAAGGCGTGAGAAGAGATGGTAATGCACAGATATAAAAGACATGGAAGCTGTGAAGAGAATAAAGGAGACATTTCTGCTTCAGCCCACCACCAGCGGTCCGAGCCCATATTAAGTGGTGGTGGTGTTACTGTAGCAGTAACTGATGGTAGGAGGCGCCCTCTCCCTCCTAGCACTGCCCTCTGCTTTTTCTTATGTCAGTCAACACTATGAAAGTAGCTTATTCTAAAATGTATAAGTGACTTTCCAGATGTATTCTTTAGTGCTCAAAATGCTATAAACAAATACAGAAATGCTCACAGTGTTTCCTAGAAGTCTGTTTAATGGTTTTTGGAGCTTCATTTAGTGAAGAGTGACTTCAAGACTTTTCAGATATCAGCAGTTGGTGCCACTGAATATCTGGAGATGTCACTGCTATGCGCCCCACTGCTAACAGACAAGCAACAGGGTGCGCTGGGGCATGCCAGGCGGCATCCGTCACTAACCGAGCAGCAGGCGATATTGAGTCACTGCCAGTTAGCAACACACAGTGAAAGTCAAGCACAGGAAACCCTGGCCTAACCTGTCGCAGAAGCTGACCGGGCAGTGGCTGAATAATTCCCTGCCCAGTTAGCTTTGCAGCAATCAAGGCAGCCCAGATATGGTCCCTGCATTGAATATCCAGGTTTGAAGTTAAACACCGGTGCCTAGCCACTTCAGCAGCACTAGCCGCTGGCGCTCAATATTGGGCCTAATGATTTTTTTTTCTTCCCACAATAAAAATATTTCATCAACCCTTATTCCATGTTTCAAACTGATGTGCAGAAAATAGTCCAATTTATCAAAATTTTCAGTACATACATTCATATGTTCATGCGCAGGGCCGGCCTGTCCATTGTGCGAGAATGTTGTTCGCACGAGGTCCCGCACTTAAGAGAGCCCCGCGCCAAGTTCATTCTCCACATGGTGTTCAATTTGTAGGGCTGTCCTGACAGCTTCAGAGAGAGCCGGGGAGGCCTGAAGCCCCAGCTCACCCCTGTACAATGCTGCAGTGAAGAATGGCATCCAGCAACTGTGTTCTCCTGAAGCACGCTGAGTGCTTGGAAACAGGAAATGTCCTTTAACCTCCGGCACGCCAGCATGCTTCAGGAGAACACAGGTGCTGGAGTGAAGGAACATGCTACTCTTCTGTCTCTACAGAGCAGCAGACTGTCTGGGACTTTGGGACTCCCTGGCTCCATCTCGACCCAGTCAGACAGGCACGTGGTTCTTTGGGGGGGGGGGAGAGGCTAGGACTGGAAATGGGCTGATGGGGGGGCTAAGACTGAAAATGGGCCGGTGGGGGGCAATGATAGGGCTGGAAATGGCTGATGGGGGCTAGGACAGGAAATGAGCTAATAGATTGGCTAGGAATGTAAATGGGCTGATGGGAGACTAGGTTAGGACTGGAAATGGCTGATGGGGGAGCTAGGAATGTAAATGGGCTGATGAGGGGCTAGGTTAGGACTGGAAATGGCTGATGGGGGTTAGAACTGGAAATGGGCTGATAGGGGGGCTAGGACTGGAAATGGGCTAATGGGAGGCTTGGACTGTAAATGAGCTGATGGGGGCTAGGATAGGATTGGAAATGGCTGATGGGGGACTAGGACTGGAAATGGGCTGATGTGGGGATATGGGAGAAAGGGACTAGAATGGAGCAGATGCTTGGGTGGGGCTGGAACTAGAAGAGAACTAATGTTGGGGGAGGACTAGAAGGGGATGGAGAGGGGAAAAGATATTTTGTGTGGGAGGGAAGAAAAATGTACGATTGCCTGAGTACTGGAAGAGTAAGTGGGGATTGAGAATGGAGGAGTGAAATTTGAGTGGATAAAAAAGGAATAAAGAAAGAAATGGAGGAAAGAGCAAAAGGGGAATGAACAGTATGTTAAAGCAGATATAGAGAATGGAAAAAAAAACTAGGAAAGAGAAGAAAGGAAAAATGGACAGCAGTCAATGGATAGTTAGCAGAAGATACAAAGAAGCCTAAAGAAAGTGACTGGAGCAATTGCAACTGAAAAATAAAATGCCCAAACATCAAAATGGCATATTTTGAAATTATGAACTGGAATATGTCAGCTCTGAGAAATATGCATCTTTAATGTCTTTGGGTTTTGTTTAGTACAAGAGGAAATTAATTTATAGTTGTATTCCTCTAGTGGTGTTGTACGTTCCAAGTTTGGCTTTTGGTATTCCCAGTATTGTCTTCCTATTTCTAAATTGTGATCCCTTGTTCTTTGTTTGGTGACGGCCTATGTACGGCATGTGTAACCGAGCTGAGGTATTCTGTTCATGTAGTTTCTATTTGACAGTGCCACTTGTTCTCTTTCCCCATTAGGAGATGTATAGTTATTCTCTGAGATGTTTTGGTTTAATATTTGCAGTGTTGCCTTCTTGATAGGTAGGGTTTGGTGTTTTGTGAGTCCTGGTAGTGTTGTTATGATATGGTGGGTTTGCTATGGGTTTCTAAATGGTCAGTGTTTTTAGTACTTCCTAATGTACCTGGCAGTTGGCACTGGAGTATAGTAATGTAGAAATCTGGTAGTCTTTCTTTATCCAAACACTCATTAAAAGGCATGTTTGCTAAAAGTTAGTGCATGTTAACATTATGCAGATATTTATGCAAATGAGGTCCCGCACATGATCCTGCACTCTCCTTGGGCCGCCCCTGTTCATACATTTTCCATTATTCATCAAGTCATTACAATTGCTGCCCACATCAAAAAGTTCATATACTTATCTTATTCACTGCCCAACAAAGATCTCTGTTTTGCAAACTCTTGCTGCATCAAGAGCCAAAGTAGTCGTCCTTCAAAAGTTGCCAATAAAAATCATCAGCATAAAAACAGCTTTTGAACTCTTGCTGTCTACTTTCCTGCAATATATCTTTCAGGTGAATATCCCAGGCACTGACAATGAACGCCCCATTGCTAGCTGGCTGGCATCAAGGCATTTTGGGGAGAGAACGGAGGAGTGACCCAAAGATAACCGGCTAATGGTGATATTATTTATTTATTTATTTATTTTATTTTATTTATAGACTCTTATATACCGCACTATTAAGCATCAGCGCGGTTCACAAAAAACAGTGAGATACACAATTCAACAGTACTTTGTGTTTACAGAAAACAGGAGAATATAACTCGGATAACAGGGTATATAATTAATAAACATAGTCATAATATCATCATGGCTTCAGTTTTGTGTGTATGTGGTCTGTGGGGTATCTGTATTGTATGTGTATGAGTGGAAGGTCTGTGGGTTGGTTGAGATGTCTTTATTGTTTACTGGATAAGATAAAAGGAAGAGGTAGTGTTTCAAAGCTTTGCGAAACTGCAAAAGGTCTGGTATTGCTCGGATGTTTTGAGGAAGGCTATTCCAACACCTTGGTGCACAGAATAAAAAGGCCCTGTCTGAAGTAGTTTTGGTACACTGTGATATTGATTTAGGGACTAACAGAGTATTGAGTGTTACTGACCTTCTGTCTCTATTGAGGGGTGGTGTTTGGATCAAGTCTGATATTGATGAAGATGAGAGTTCTTTGAAGGCTTTGAATGTAATTAGTAAAATTTTGAAAGTGAGTCTACTTTGAATTGGGAGCCAATGAAGATGTTTTAGAATAGGTGAGATATGGTCTTTCCGGGAAGCTCCATGAAGGACTCTAGCTGCAGCATTCATAGCCATTTGAAGTGGGTGTAAGGTGGTTTGTGGAAGACCTTGTAAAATTGAGTTCGCATAATCAAAATGAGGTATGATTAGCGCCTGATAGATGGTTCTAAAATCGTCTGGCTCTAGCAAGGATCGAAGGTGTCTAAGGGAGCGTATTTTGTGATATACCGCTCTTACAATATTACTAATATGTGCTTTCATATCTAATTTCTGGTCTAAAGTGACACCGAGGTATCTGATGGTGGTCTTGGTCTGGAGGTTAGCATCATTCACTTTCAAAAAGGATGGAGCAGTGAAATTTTGGTTACGTGTAATAAATAACACCTCCGTTTTCTTGTGTTGGATCCTTAGATTTTGGGATTGTAGCCAGTTGGATACTTCATTTATGCAGTTAGTTAATGGATTGAGATCAGGGTTCTCAGTTGTAAAAGGAAAATATAAAAGTACATCATCCGCGTATATCATGCAGTTAACTCTAAAGGATCGAATCAGGTTACAGATCGGCTGCATGTATATATTAAACATAAGGGCAGAAAGGGATGAGCCTTGAGGGACCCCTTGTTTTTGATGAAACTGATCTGATGAAGTATCGTTGGATCGTACTTGTTGCCATCTGTCAGAAAGGTAGGATCTATACCACTCAAGTGCTTTATCAGTAATTCCCTTCCCTTTGAGACGCTCAAGGAGGCGTTCATGGCTAACAGAATCAAAAGCGGCTGCGATATCAAGAAAAACAAGGACGAAACCTTGGCGGATGTTATCAATTCCTGATAATAAGCTGCTGAACAGAGTAGTTAGAAGCGTTTCCACACCGTGGAATTCTCTGAAACCGTGCTGGCATGAGTCCAGTGGGGCGTTAAGATCTATATGATCCTGAATTTGTTTTTGTACTTCTTTTTCCAAAATTTTTGCTAGTAATGGAATACTTGAAATAGGTCTATATGATTCTGGTTTAAGAGGGTCAAGTTTGTTGTTTTTTAGTAATGGCCTTATGGATGTTTGCTTAAGGGTACGAGGGAAAGTTCCTGTTGTAAATGATTGAATCATGAGTCTGGATATGATGGGACTGAGATCAGCTCGTAGATCTTTGATCCAGAACGCAGGGCAAGGATCAGTATGAGCGGTGGTCATGTTTATGCAAGCAATGGTGTCTTCGATTTGTCGTTTAGATGGTATTGAGAAGATAGTGAGTAGAGTTTGATCTACTGGATCTAGGACTATGTTAGGAGCCGAGTTATTGTCAATTTGGCAGAGTTTGGATTGTAGATAGTTAGCAAATATTTGAGGGTGGATTTCATATTTAAGTTGTGAGGCAGGTTCATTTGTCAAACGCTTAACTATGGCAAACAGGTCATGAGGTTTGTTCAGAGATCTTTTTAAAGTGACTGCATGGTGACGTCTCATTGATTCAGTAACTGCCATGCGATGAGATGTGAGATGTTGGATATATACAGCTCTGTGAGTGTCGCCATCGTCTTTCAAGTTTCCTTAGGGTTGTGTGCGAGGCCTTCAGCTCAGATGAGTACCATATAGCAGAGTGTCGCTTGCTTTGTAGTTTGTTGGTCGACGGACATGTGGCAATCGAACTGAAAGTACTATTCCAATTAGAAACTAAATCATCAATGCTGCACTCTGGTAAGTTGGTTAGTGGAAGTGTTGTTTTTAGGATTAGGTCTTTGTCAAATGGCTTGAATCTTCTCAGAGGGGTACTAGGATGGTCGTTTATTCCTCTTTCATCCTTTTGGTTACATCTAGCCTTGAATATAATTAGTTTGTGATCTGACCATGGAACTGGGTTGATTGATAGATCCAAGATAGATGGTAAATTGGCGGTTGTTTCAGTTGTAAATATTAGATCTAATATACCACCTTTAATATGGGTTGGATCTTTAATTAATTGATTATACCCCAAAACTTGTAGAGCTTCAAGAAAAGCTGTTACATGGGAGTCTTGGAGAGAAGGGAGATTAAAGTCTCCTAGCACCCAACTTGCTATGTGGGGGTTTTGTGTATTGGAGGCCAAGTCAATTATCATAGATAGAGAATCAGAATTGGAAGAAGGAGAGCGGTATAGTAAAGTGAAAGAACAACATTTATTTGCTATTGTAAAAGTATCTAGGAGTGATGAGCTTGTTGCTTCTTTAAGGTTGAAATGAAGGTCAGATTTGGTGATGGCTAGAACACCACCTCCCCTCTTGCCACTTCTATGACATGTATGTATAGAAAAATTAGAAGGCAAAAATTGGTTGATTAATACATTGTCAGCACAAGAAAGCCATGTCTCAGTGATTAGGAGAAGGTCAAGGCTATGTAATGAAATTATGTCAGAGATGATAGGCCATTTCTTGCGTATGGATCGGGCATTTATTAATGCACATTTCAGATATTGGGGAATTGGATTTCCAACTTGTTTCTTTTTTGTGGTGTTTTGTAATGAGATGAGTAACAGATGATGGTGGGAATTTTGGGTAGATACTCTAGAATTGTAGAAGGGAGTATCAGACCACTTTCTTCTGTGATTATGGATTGTTGGTATTCTATTATAGCTAGTGTGTAGGCTGGTAACATTACATATTCCTATAGTGATAAGGTAGAAGGTAAATGTTATAATGTAGAGTAAGGCCATATTGTATGTGTAAGTGAAATTTAAATGTAAAATTAGTGAATACAGTGATAGCAGGCTGATTGGAGCTTACAGGATGGATGGAAAGCTAACACACTATTACCAGTATTACAGTGATAGCAGGCTGATTGGAGCGTACAGGATGGATGAAAAGCTAAAAGCTAAAACACTATTACAGTATTACAGTGATATGTGGTAACAGGAGGTTAACTGAAGCTTATAGGATGAATGAGGAACTATGACATAGTTAACAGTGTTTCAGTGATAACAGGATAATTACAGTTGACAGGTTGAATAAGTACATATAACAAATAATAGTGCTTAACTCTGTAGTTACTGGAATGTATATATAAAGATAACTTAATAGTTGTAGAAGGAGAGGATATATTGAAAGGGTATTTAAATAAATTATAGTACTTATATTTAGGTGGATTAAGAGACAATTTTGTTTGTATACAAGGATATTACAATGGTTACTTGCAATTTTGAGGTTGTAACATTAATTTACACAATGTTGGAGGGGTCAGCTTGATGGGCGGTGGTCTCCTTCTACGGTCTCCGCCTAAGGGCCGCGCCAAAGGGCCCTCTGGCGAGGCCCTCAGGCGCGGGCCCGACAGGCGCGGGCCTGTCAGCTGGCAGTTGGTATTTAAAACGCCACTGCTCCTCCCCTCTCAGAGCCCCGTTTGGGTTGCAGTCAGCAGAGAATGTTTAGCTCTGATTACAGGAGATTGATGGTAGAATCGCTGACCTGTCTGCAGCTGGTAGTTGGGATTTAAAACGCCACTGCTCCTCCCCTCTCAGAGCCCCGATTGGGTTGCAGTCAGCAGAGAATGTTTAGCTCTGATTACAGGAGATTGATGGTAGAATCGCTGACCTGTCTGCAGCTGGCAGTTGGGATTTAAAACGCCACTGCTCCTCCCCTCTCAGAGCCCCGATTGGGTTGCAGTCAGCAGAGAATGTTTAGCTCTGATTACAGGAGATTGATGGTAGAATCGCTGACCTGTCTGCAGCTGGTAGTTGGGATTTAAAACGCCACTGCTCCTCCCCTCTCAGAGCCCCGATTGGGTTGCAGTCAGCAGAGAATGTTTAGCTCTGATTACAGGAGATTGATGGTAGAATCGCTGACCTGTCTGCAGCTGGCAGTTGGGATTTAAAACGCCACTGCTCCTCCCCTCTCAGAGCCCCGATTGGGTTGCAGTCAGCAGAGAATGTTTAGCTCTGATTACAGGAGATTGATGGTAGAATCGCTGACCTGTCTGCAGCTGGCAGTTGGGATTTAAAACGCCACTGCTCCTCCCCTCTCAGAGCCCCGATTGGGTTGCAGTCAGCAGAGAATGTTTAGCTCTGATTACAGGAGATTGATGGTAGAATCGCTGACCTGTCTTCAGCTGGCAGTTGGGATTTAAAATGCCACTGCTCCTCCCCTCTCAGAGCCCCGATTGGGTTGCAGTCAGCAGAGAATGTTTAGCTCTGATTACAGGAGATTGATGGTAGAATCGCTGACCTGTCTGCAGCTGGCAGTTGGTATTTAAAACGCCACTGCTCCTCCCCTCTCAGAGCCCCGATTGGGTTGCAGTCAGCAGAGAATGTTTAGCTCTGATTACAGGAGATTGATGGTAGAATCGCTGACCTGTCTGCAGCTGGCAGTTGGGATTTAAAACGCCACTGCTCCTCCCCTCTCAGAGCCCCGATTGGGTTGCAGTCAGCAGAGAATGTTTAGCCCTGATTACAGGAGATTGATGGTAGAATCGCTGACCTGTCTGCAGCTGGCAGTTGGGATTTAAAACGCCACTGCTCCTCCCCTCTCAGAGCCCCGATTGGGTTGCAGTCAGCAGAGAATGTTTAGCTCTGATTACAGGAGATTGATGGTAGAATCGCTGACCTGTCTGCAGCTGGCAGTTGGGATTTAAAACGCCACTGCTCCTCCCCTCTCAGAGCCCCGATTGGGTTGCAGTCAGCAGAGAATGTTTAGCTCTGATTACAGGAGATTGATGGTAGAATCGCTGACCTGTCTGCAGCTGGCAGTTGGTATTTAAAACGCCACTGCTCCTCCCCTCTCAGAGCCCCGATTGGGTTGCAGTCAGCAGAGAATGTTTAGCTCTGATTACAGGAGATTGATGGTAGAATCGCTGACCTGTCTGCAGCTGGCAGTTGGGATTTAAAACGCCACTGCTCCTCCCCTCTCAGAGCCCCGATTGGGTTGCAGTCAGCAGAGAATGTTTAGCTCTGATTACAGGAGATTGATGGTAGAATCGCTGACCTGTCTGCAGCTGGTAGTTGGGATTTAAAACGCCACTGCTCCTCCCCTCTCAGAGCCCCGATTGGGTTGCAGTCAGCAGAGAATGTTTAGCTCTGATTACAGGAGATTGATGGTAGAATCGCTGACCTGTCTGCAGCTGGCAGTTGGGATTTAAAACGCCACTGCTCCTCCCCTCTCAGAGCCCCGATTGGGTTGCAGTCAGCAGAGAATGTTTAGCTCTGATTACAGGAGATTGATGGTAGAATCGCTGACCTGTCTGCAGCTGGCAGTTGGGATTTAAAACGCCACTGCTCCTCCCCTCTCAGAGCCCCGATTGGGTTGCAGTCAGCAGAGAATGTTTAGCTCTGATTACAGGAGATTGATGGTAGAATCGCTGACCTGTCTGCAGCTGGCAGTTGGGATTTAAAACGCCACTGCTCCTCCCCTCTCAGAGCCCCGATTGGGTTGCAGTCAGCAGAGAATGTTTAGCTCTGATTACAGGAGATTGATGGTAGAATTGCTGACCTGTCTGCAGCTGGCAGTTGGTATTTAAAACGCCACTGCTCCTCCCCTCTCAGAGCCCCGATTGGGTTGCAGTCAGCAGAGAATGTTTAGCTCTGATTACAGGAGATTGATGGTAGAATCGCTGACCTGTCTGCAGCTGGCAGTTGGGATTTAAAACGCCACTGCTCCTCCCCTCTCAGAGCCCCGATTGGGTTGCAGTCAGCAGAGAATGTTTAGCTCTGATTACAGGAGATTGATGGTAGAATCGCTGACCTGTCTGCAGCTGGCAGTTGGGATTTAAAACGCCACTGCTCCTCTTCTCTTAGAGCCCCGATTGGGTTGCAGTCAGCAGAGAATGTTTAGCTCTGATTACAGGAGATTGATGGTAGAATCGCTGACCTGTCTGCAGCTGGCAGTTGGGATTTAAAACGCCACTGCTCCTCCCCTCTCAGAGCCCTGATTGGGTTGCAGTCAGCAGAGAATGTTTAGCTCTGATTACAGGAGATTGATGGTAGAATCGCTGACCTGTCTGCAGCTGGCAGTTGGTATTTAAAACGCCACTGCTCCTCCCCTCTCAGAGCCCCGATTGGGTTGCAGTCAGCAGAGAATGTTTAGCTCTGATTACAGGAGATTGATGGTAGAATCAGCCACTAGCCAGCTATTCCACGTTTGCAAAAGTTAGATACCTGAAAGACTTGCCTAACTTTCACCGCCATAGCTAACTGAGCAACAGTGGAATATGCCACAGCCCGGTTAGAGCAGCATTATCCGGCCAATGCAGATATTCAATGCCGGTGGCCTGATATGGCCCCGTGATTGAATATCCGGGTTTAAAGTTCAGTGGCAATGACTAGCCACTTTACAGTTTACAGTTTATTTATTTGTTATAAAGCCTTTTTTTTACAGAAAAAATACTAATCAGTTTACAATTTAAAATGAAAGGAAATAATGAAAAGAACTCCAAATGTTGATAGAAAAGGAAAGACAAGTAGAAAAGGGGAAATAGAAAATAACCTCACATTCAAGATAGTAAACATATGATCCACAGCATAACCAGTCATCTTGTACACCATCCAGGCATCAGAAAGGTCCACCCCTCCCGTTTCAGCTTGGGTTATCGAAAGCTTATTTAAACAGCTATATTTTAAAATATGCTTTGAATCAATCACAGGAATCCTGAAGACAAAGCAAAAAGGAAGGTAGTTCCATAGCAAGGGGGCTAGACAGAAAAATTCAGATTTCCTGGTGGAATCATAATGTGCCCTGGTAGGGTATGGTAGACACAGATGGTTGCCATGCAATGAATGTAAAGAATGGTTGGGCCCAGTCCAAAAAAGGTGGACAGCAAAGGAAGATTATCTTTTATTGATCAATTTAAGCCACTGGCCCGACACAGGCCGTGTTTCATTTTGCCTTCATCAGGGGCTGGCTTAACTAAAACATACAAAAACAATTATAGCATAAATACAATTAAAATAAAAAATAAATAGTAAAAACACAGCACAGAATTGTGTAGTATAGTCAAAATAAACATGATTTAACATGTGTAATATGAAATATGTAATAGACACATAAAAATACTAATATATAACACAACAACTTATATGACATGTATAATAAATATATTGAAATATACTATACTACACAATTCTGTGCTGTGCAACATTTTACTGGTCATGTGTTTAATAATTTTATCAATATTTGTTTAAAGGTCTTTTACATGTTTTTACTATTTATTTTTTATTTTAATTGTATTTATGCTATAATTGTTTTTGTATGTTTTAGTTAAGCCAGCCCCTGATGAAGGCAAAACGAAACACGGCCTGTGTCTGGCCAGTAGCTTAAATTGATCAATAAAAGATAATCTTCCTTTGCTGTCCACGTTTTTTGAACTGGGTTTAATCATAGCACGTGGACCCGTGCTTTTTTGTTGTAAAGAATGGTTGGGACAGTATGGAATAACTAGATAAGAAAGGTAATCTGGAGTCTTTTGATGAAGACCCGTATGAGTTAATATGAGAATTTTATATTAAACACATTTTGCAACTGGTAGCCAATGGAGCTGAATTAGAAGGAAGGTTACATGATCATGTCTTTTAGGGTATCATAAAATATGAGCAGCCGTGTTCTGGATGGATGGACTGTTATCTTTTTTAATTTGTTTTTTTTAAAAACTTTTATTTATGAGATTTTAACAAATAAATCAAGAAAGTTCAAACAAACATTTCTTGCAGAAAAAGAGCAAGACAACAGAAAATTATATTTACAGAATCACAAAAGAAAAACAATCAAGCAATTCCAAACAAAATATATATATATCTTCCCATCCTAACCCACGAAAAGGGGAGATACAGCATTATAACATGAACAGCATATGAAAAGAAAAAGTAGGGGAGACAGCTTAATCCGGAGTAACCTAACTCATGCGAGCACAAGAGAAGAATCAATTGAAAACTCCAAGTGCCTAGCATTAATGAAAGCCGTCACCTGGGAGGGCTCATAGAAAATATAAGAAACAGAGTGATATTTCACTAAGCATTTACATGGGTGTTTCAAGAAAAAGAGCCCACCCAACTGCACTATCCCAGGGCGCAGCAGGAGAAATTCCCTGCGTTGCTTCTGGGTATCCCTAGCTAAATCAGGATAAATACGTATCGATAATCCTCAAAACAATAGCTTCCTTTTCTGAAAAGGAAAGTTTAAGAAGCCATTCTTTATCGGAGAGTAATGCAGACGTTATTAACAAAGTAGAAGGAGCCTGAGATTCATAACCTGAGTTTTCCAACAAGTCTGTTACATTCAAAGTATTCCCCCTGCTCTTGTGCTTCCCCTAATTTTGCCTTGGATAGATAACAAATCTTAACAAGGGGGGGAAACATAAACATATCTCTGGCTGAAACTGTAGAAAGCCAGATCTTCACTTGCCAATGCCTCAGTTTGTAAGGAGCAGTGCCATCCAGAGATTGCACTCTCAGCCTCCAACAGCCTTTCCAATCCTGACTGTCTCAAGCCGGAGACTTCCACTTGCTTCGAGGAAGAATTGAGCTCCAGGAAACCTTCAGGTAAGGGCTGATAGTGGAGAACTTTCAGCACTGGGCTCAACACGAGGGAGAATGATGATGCCCACTGACTCTGGCGAAACTGTAGCTCGGCTTTCCTCCCCAGCCACCACTGGATCCCGGGTTGCGCGAAGAACAAAGGCATCCAAAGGGCCAGTGACCTGAGAAGCAACCAGCATAGAGGTACAAGGGGGTTGGGAGTGTAACGACACACCTCTCCCCTTACGCTTCTTCCCCATTAGTAAAAGCAGACACACTCACACTCGGCACAGCTGGCTGCTGTCATCTTGAAACTCCCCCCCCCCTTCCTTTTCTCCTCTAACCCTTGTGGCTCACCTTTTTTAATTTGAAGATGGGCAAGCCTGCATATACAGCTGTGCAATAATCAGTACGACTGATGACGAAACTAAGAATAACGGTGACCTGGGATGATTGGCCCATTCCTTGACCTAAGTGTCTCATGGCATTGAAAGATAATTTTAATACAGAGCTAATTTGTTTTGAATTGAAGGAGAGGTGAGAGTCTAGAAACATGCCCAGGTATTGGTTTGCTGTGAAGGACTGGAGTGATGATTGGTGGGGGAGATCCACCTGTTAGCCATGTGGCTATAGATTTGCTGGGATTTAAATTCAGAGATACTGAGTACCAAAATATCAGTGCAGAAAATGCTTAAATGTAGGCATCACAGAATTGTCTGCCTAAAGTGCAACTGTTGACCAACTGGGCTACAAATGTGTTGAGAGGCCTCAGGGTAGGAAGGGTGGAACCAGCAAAATGGCTGGAAACTACTCACAAAGCCATAACCACTTAACCCTGAATGTCATTCATTGGCCTCAATGTGTTTTACGATTTTTTAAAATGCATTTAAAAGAAAAAGAAAGCACTTAGCTGTGTTCACAGCGCCTTTCAGTCAAATTGTAATCACACTTCGCTGAGAGCTGGATCAATGTTGACTTGAGTTTCTGAGGAACCTTAACGGAGCTGGCAATCTTGTCCTGATGCAGCCCGAATAAAGGTGGTGGGCGAAACACAAGTCGACAATCACAATTGTGCCTAGGACCCACTCTTCTTTAGTGGACAAAAGTACCCCCCCCCCCCCATACTATATTGCTCCCTTGGATTGCTGCAGCCCAAATGCATGACTTTGCATATTTTAATATTAAATCTCAGCTAACAAATTTAATCCTTTTTAAGATATGGTGACCAGAATTGCACACAATATTCAAGGTATGGTCGCACCATGGAACAATACAGAGGCATTATAATATCCTTTGTTTTATTTTCCATTCCTTTTCTTATGATACCTAGCATTCTATTTGCTCTCTTGGCCGCTGTTGCACACTGGTTGGATGGTTTCAACATGTTATCCACGATAGAGGACTAAATCTTTTTCCAGGGTAGTGGTTCCTAATGTGTAACCTTGCATCGTGTAACCATAGTTTGGGTTGTTCTTTCCTAGGTGCATAACTTTGCATTTGTCCACATTAAATTTCATCTGCCATTTGGATGCCCAGTCTTTCAATTTATCAAGTTCCTCGTGCAATTTTCAAAATCCTTATGGGTTTTAATAACTTTGAATAGTTTTCTCTAATATGCAAATTTGATTACTTCACTCGTTGTTCCCATTTCCAGGTCATTTACAAATATGTTAACAGCAGCAGACCCAGCACAGATCCCTGAGATACTCCACTTTTCTCCATTGGGAACTAGTTCCTGATCCACAATAGTACGCTGCCTCCTATCCCATGATTTTTTAATTTTGCCAAAAGTCTCTCATGAGGGACCTTGTCAAAGGCTTTCTGAAAGTCCAGATACACTATATCAACCAACTCACCTTTGTCTACCTGTTTATTCACACCTTCAAAAACATAAGAGATTAATAAGACAAGACCTTCCTTTGCTAAAGCCATGTTGGCTGTCTCCCATTAAGCCATGACTATCTACACTCTACATGTTCAGTAATTTTGTTCTTTATAAAGGTTTCTACTATTTTCCCCGGTACTGACGTCAAGCTCACTGGTCTGTAGTTTCCCGAATCACCCCTGGAACCCTTTTTAAAAATTGCTGTTACATTGGTCATCCTCCAATCTTCAGGTATTGCAGATGATTTTAATGATAGTTCACAGATTACTAATAGTAGATCTGAAATCTCATATTTCAGTTCTTTCAACACCCTTGGATGTATACCATACAGTCCAGGTGATTTGTTACTCTTCAGTTTATCAAACAGTTGTAGAACATCTTCCCGGTGTATCAATATTTCTTTCAATTCTTCTGCGGCATCACCTATAAATACCACTTCAATCATAGGTAACATCCCAATATCTTCCACAGTAAAAACCAAAGCAAAGAATTCATTCAGTCTTTCCGCTATGGCCTTGTCCCCTCTTAGTGCCCCTTTTACCCCTCTATCATCTAATGGTCCAACTGACTCTTGTCACAGGTTTTTTGCTGTGAATGTACTTGAAAAAGTGTGGTTTACTTGTTTTTGCTTCCATAGCAAGCTTCTCACATTCTCTCTTTGCCTGCCTTATCAATGCCTTGCATTTAACTTGCTAGTGCTTGTATTGTTTCCAGTTTTTGTCATTTGGCTCCTTTTTCCATTTCCTGAAAGATGCTTTTTTGGCAACAACAGCCTCTTTGACCTCACCTTTAAACCATGCTGCCAGTTGTTTGGGCTTCCTTCCACTTTTCTTAAAGTGTGGAATACAGCTGGTCTGGGCTTCCAAGATAGTATTTTTAAACACCCATGCTTGATGTAAATCTTTAACCTTTGCAACTGCTCCTTTCAGTTTTTTCTTAACTATTTTCCTCATTTTATCATAGTCACCCTTTTGAAAGTTAAAAGGTAGTACCTTGGTTTTCCTTACCATCCCTCCTCCATTTATTAAATCAAACAAAATCATGCTCTGATCACTATAGCCAAGTGCCCTCAACACCCTTCTCTTGCACCATATCTTGTGTTCCACTATGGACTAGGTCCAAAATGGCGTCTCCTCTGGTCGGTTCATGAACCAGCTGCTCCAAGAAGCAGTCATTTATTTCATCTAGAAACTTAATCTCCCTAGTATGTCCTGCCATGACAGTCGATACCGGGGATAAATGAAATCACCCATTATTATTACTGTGCTGTAACTTTTGTTTGCTTCCCTGATTTCTTTGAGCATTTCTTCATCCATTTGTTCATTCTGACCAGGCAGTCGTTAGTACACTCCCACTGTTATCGTCTTCCCCGTCCCCTTTACACTTGGAATTTCAATCCATAGAGATTCTACAGTGAATTTTTGTTTCCTGCAAAACTTTAATCCTTTGTGACTCAATGCCCTCTCTAACATAGAGCGCATCCCCTCCACCAATTTAATCTGCTCTGTCATTACGATGTAGTTTGTATCAAGGTATCCCGGTACCCCACTGGTTGTCCTTCTTCCACCATGTCTCTGAGATACTAATCATATCTAACTTCTCATTTAGTGATATACTGTTTATTCTAACTCTCCCATCTTATTTTTTAAACTGTAGCATTTGCATACAAGCATTTTAGAGATTGCATTTTATTCATATTAATCTGGCTATTTGTAGGCAGCGGTAATTTGGAATCTTTAAGCTCTGTCTGCTCTGTACTCAAGGGCATTTGGGCTACTTTTGTCTTTATTGGAACCTCTCTGCTGATATGTCCTAATTTCAGTCTTTTGCTAGTATCCTTCAAGGATACATTGTTCCGAACCATGCACTCTTGGGAGACTGTCGGCTCTCCCCTATTATCTAGTTTAAAAGCTTCTCTATCTTCTTTTTAAAATGAAAGTAAAACATAAAAGAAGCTGATACCAAAAAGCTTTACCTGAGGAAAGGGAGAGAGAGAGAGAAAAAAAAACAGAGGGGTAGGGCTTTGAAGAGGAAGGGAGCATGGATGGTCAGCCTTAGGGAGAAAGAATGTAAAGGGAGACCAGGAGCATTAGGCTTGAGTGGGTAGGGAAGGTAAAGAGAACTGCACCTGGATAAGGTTGAGGGTAGAAAGGAGAAGATTTGATCTAATGCAGTTTCTGGAATCCAAAGGAACCAGGAAAGTATAGGCCCGGTATTCAGTGATTACAGAGGCTAGCCGTCGCCACTGAACCCTGGACCCAGATATTTAATTGCCGGGGCCGTATCTGTCCACCAGCATCAAACATCCCGGTCAGCTGGATAGCCATGAAGCTAACCGGAAGCAGTTATATTTTGATTTGGTGCCAAAACATAGGACAGATTTTACCATGCCTGACTTTCACTGCTGATGTATAACCAAGCAGTGGCTGAATATCTCCACTGCCTGATTATCCACGGGTGCCGTCCCCGGAACACCCCGATGCAGGTCGGTTAGCATCGGAGCACTTAGCAGGAGCACCCATACATATTCCTGTTCACCTTTTCACGCATTTTTTTGTGTGTAAAAGTTTTTATTGAAAGTCAACAAGAGCAAACAAACACGACAAAGTACAAATATTCAAACACAGTACCCTTAATACAGTCGTCTGAACAGATACTCATTCTGGCTACATGAATTCTCAGGTGAACTACAGAGCTGCTATATTAGGAGAAGACAATTCCCTTACCATAGGAAACTTTAAGATTATGCCATGTAAGAGGGCAAATGTACTGACAGTATAGCAAGAATGAGCAGCCAATGAATACAAAAGGAAAACATTAGGGAGCTGGAGTGTGATATGTAAGGGGCAGCAGGTTCATCCGCAAAACATCTAAGCAAGCCAGAGAAGTGATTTTCATTATTTCGCCCTTCCCTACCCACCCTCCCATCCCCCTCCCTCCCACCTCCCACCCTCTCACCCTCCCTCTTTTCTGTACTGAGAAGTATGAACAGACTGCTAAGAAGGGGATTAGAGGAGACAAGCTAGCGCAATAAAGCATTAGGGACAGAGAGACGTAATGAACTTCTCGAGATGTAGAGCAACTAGAGGAGTATTTTAGATCCGGAGGAGTAGGAACAGCAGAGATCCCAGCCCTATCAAACAGTCTGCCTGTTCGCACTTAAATTGGTAAAAAATGACCCCGTAGCTGGGAGAACTTGTTTGTTTTACCGTGCAGCTCTGTGGTAATTTTCTCCAGGCGGTAGCGATCCCAGACCTTCACCATCCATTCGCCATACGTAGGCATGGTGCATCTCTTCCAATATCGACTAACCACCGATCGAGCAGCTAAAAATAGGCATTGGGTCATTCGCACTTGATCTTTGGTCAGGAGATCATTGTGAAAATAACCCAGTATGCAGTGTTCAACGTCAAATGCAAAAAAAATCTTCAAGCAGTGGGTTATTCTAATATATATCTGCAGCCAAAAAGATTGAATTTTCGGGCACTCCCATCACATATGGAAGAATGTTCCCCTCTTTGCACAGAATCTCCAACAGAGTGGATCATCAGCATGCTTCCACTGATAAAGGGAGGTCGGAACAACCGACATCCGCAACACAATTCGTAATTGGGTATTGACGAGGGATAACGAGATAGAACAGGAGTGTGCATAATGAAATACATCAGCCCAGAAGTCATCCGGTTTAATTCAGATATCATCTTCCCAGCGAACCCGAACTATTGGAAAGGTGGCAGCTAGTGCTATCTCCCCAGACATTGAGCGATATAAGCGTGCTAATAATGCCCTGTCCATCTTAGATTCAAATAAACATTTTTACCATGTAGCGGGTGTCCTCGTAGCTGCCTCTAAAACAGGCTTAGAAGAGAAGCAGTGGCACAATTGGACGTATTGGAATGGAGATAGTGGGCGCTGAAGAAGCGAGTCCAAACAAGGCAATGACATAAGGCTAGAATGATCTAGAAGGGAGGCCAGACGCAAGTTACCTAATTTCTGTCGAAGAAATTATGAGAAGTTTCTAACAAAGGGGAATACTCCTAGAGACGCATAAGGGGACCAAAAGGAGGGTAGAGCAGTTTGGACACAGATCTTGATCCAAGCTGTCCAAACAGGGCCCAAGAAAATGTGCAAACGGATAGAGTTCACCAATAATTTCTCGGTAACGAATGGGGTGGCCTGCAGAGGTACGGGAGAAGTCCAATAAGCTTCCAGTTCAACCCATGCAGAAGAAGCATTTAACTGCCACAGGGGAATGGCTCGCAAACATGAGCTGAGATAGTAGAGCTCAAAGTTGGGGAGACCAATACCACCAGAGACTTTAATACGAGTCATGGTTTGCCAGCTTAGTCAAGGTTTATGGCCTTGCCAAATAAATTGTATGAGGATCCGACGCAATTGGAGGAAGAAAGAGTGAGGCAAATGAATAGGAAGTTGTTGAAATAGGAAAAGAATTTTCAGCAAAAGGAGCATTTTGATTGTGTTCACTCTGCCTAGCCAAGATACTAAGAGGGATTGCCAAGCTGTAACTTCTTTAGATATGGTGGCCATCAAGGGAGTATAATTCTTCTCATAAAGATCTTCTGACCTATGAGTAATCTGTATTCCTAGATATTTAAAGTGGGAAACAATTGGGAAACTAGTGTCTCCTATCTGTGAACATTTTCCTTGGTCAGTCAAACAGGGCATCAGAGCTGACTTTTGGAAATTGATGATATATCCTGAAAGGTAAGAAAAGTTCATCAGTAGTGAGATCAGAGTTGGTATGCTTGAGGCTGGATCCCGTAGAAATATTAAAGTGTCATCTGCATAGAGGGATACAATGTGGTGTCTGTTGACCAGGGGAATCCCCAATTTTGTTTCAATAGAATGGAATTGAATGGCTAATGGTTCAAGCGCCAATGCAAACAACAGAGGAGAGAGAGGGCATCCTTGCCTGGTACCACGTTCTAGAGCAAACGGAGAAGAAAGGAAGCCATTTACCTGGACAATACTCATAGGTAGCGTATACAGGGCATAAATCCATGATCGAAACGATGAACCAAACCCGAAATGCTGCAGTACATCCATGAGATATCGCCATTCAACCTTGTCAAAGGCTTTTTCCACCTCTAACGACAAGATGGCATAACTATGCTTAAGACAACGAACACCCATCATAATATCCAGCAAATGTCGAACATTCTCAAACCCTTGGCGGCCTTTAATAAAACCAGTTTGATCAGAATGAACTACTTCATGCACTTTCGAGTTTAGACGAGAAACGAGAATCTTCGTAAAAATTTTATAATCAGCATTGAGCAAGGAAATTGGCCTGTAGCTGTTACCTTGTAGGGGGTCCTTCCCTTCTTTAGGAAGCACAGTAATTAAGGCCTGATGCATGGAGTCTGGAAGGTTTTGGTGATGAAGGATATCATTAAATACTTTAGTTAAAGTTGGCACTACCAGATTGGAAAGCGTTTTGTAAAGTTCTGCCGGGAGCAGGTCAGGGCCAGAGGCTTTGGCTGGCTTCAACTGTTTAATTGCTAAACGCACCTCTTCCAGGTTGATTTCTCTGTCTAATGCTTCCCGCATTTCTTTTTCATGTATCTTTCCTCTTGTTGGTGAACCTCTCTCTGCATATCCATATTCTCAAGTTAGTGAAAAATCTACCCTCATCAATAATTGGTGAGAATAACATTTTTAACTAATTCTCAACCTTTATATATTCATTCTTAAGAAATTGCCTTTTAATGGATTTATTTTGTGACTACTCTCTTCAGGGTCAGCTCAGTCATTAGGCAAGACTAGGCAGCTGCCTATGGAAACAATTTCTGAGGGCAGCAGTCCGAGCAAAACCATGGGGCCTGAGAGCCACACAAACTCAACCATCAGCACATCCTTTTACCTGCAGGGAGTGGGCATAACATACATACTAAACATAGTAACATAGTAATTGATGGCAGATAAAGACCAGTTTGGTCCATCTAGTCTGCCCATTAAACAGTTATGTTTATTTTTATTTTATCCTGCTGCTGTAAAGGGATCCACTGTGTCTGTCCCATGCCATTTTGAATTCGGTCACTGTATTTGCCCCCACCACTTCCATTGGGAGGGCATTCCAAGCATCCACTACCCTTTCAGTGAAAAAGTATTTCCTGACATTGCTTTTCAATTTACCCACTTGCAGCTTCATGTTATGCCCTCTACTTTTACAGCTTCCCCATCTTTGGAAGAGGTTTGTTTGTTCATTATTTCTCTTTAAGTATTTAAAGGTCTGAATCATATCTCCCCTATCCCTCCTCTCCTCCAGAGTTTACATATTTAGGTCTTCAAGTCTCTTCTCATAAGGCTTCTGACGCAGACTCCAAATCATTTTTGTCGCCTTCCTCTGAACATTTTCCAGTACTTTTACATCCTTTGCAAGATATGGTCTCCAAAACTGAACACAGTATTCCAAGTGAGGCCTCACCAGTGACTTATACAGTGGCATTAGTACCTCTTCCTTTCTGCTGGTAATTCCTCTTTGTATGCAACCCAACATCCTCCTGGCTTTTGCCAATGCTTTGTCACACTGTTTTGGCACCTTGAGATCCTCAGAGATAATCACACCAAAGTCCTTCTCCTGGTCCGTGCACACCAACCTCTCGCCCCCTATCATGTACATTTCCCTTGGATTTCTACTTCCCAAGTGCATGACAGTTCACTTCTTCACATTAAATCTTAACTGCCAAGCATTAGACCATTCTTCCAGCTTTTGTAGATCTTTCCTCATGTTACCCACTCCCTCAGGGGAGTCCATTCTGTTGCAAATTTTCGTGTCATCTGCCAAAAGGCAGACTTTTCCATTCAGTCCTTCAGCAATATCACTTACAAATACATTGAACAATGCCGGGCCCAGGATCAAACCCTGGGGCACCCCGCTAATTACCCTCCTTTCATCCGAGTGAGCTCCATTTACCATCACCTTCTGTCGTCTGTCAGTCAACCAATTTCTGATCCAGTTCATCACCTTGGGACCCATCCCCAAACTACTGAGTTTATTGATAAGCCTCCTATGAGGAACAGTATCAAAGGTTTTGCTGAAATACAGGTAGATGACATCCATCACATGCCCCTGATCTAGTTCTCTGGTCACCCAGTCAAAGAACTCAATCAGATTTGTTTGGCAATATCGTCCTTCGGTAAAACCATGTTGCCTCGGATCATTCAACCTGTTGGTTTTGAGAAAGTCTACTATTCGCTCTTTCAGGAGCACCTCCATTATTTTTCCCGCCACCGAGGTAAGGCTCACGGGCCTGTAGTTTGTCACTTCTTCCCTGTCACCACTTTTTGGAAGAGGTACCACATCAGCCATTCTTCAGTCCTGAGGAACTTCTCCTGTTTCCAAGGATCTGTTGAAAACATCCTTTAACCGCAAGAACCTCTCTGAGCTCTTTCAGTATCCTGGGATGTATCCCATCCGGTCTTATGGACTTGTCCACTTTCAGTTTTACAAGTTGTTCTAACACATCATCTTCTGTAAATGGTGTGGTATCTACTTCATTCTCATTTTTATATTTGGGAGTCACAGGTGGTCCTTCTCCAGGATTTTCTTTAGTAAAAACAGAGCAGAAGTATTTGTTTAGCAATTTCACTTTTTCTGTTCGGTGAGTTTTTCTTCATAGTTGGTGCTTTATCAGGAGATTGGGCATTGATTGTCTCATTTAAGGGCCCTTCAGTTCCATAGATTGTGCATCCTCTTTAACCAAAGCAGAGAAGGCATTATGCAGAGATATCTCATGATGTATAGGGTGTCAATGCGATACAGGTCACAATCTACCTGAGCCCACTGTGATCCATTTGTTCCTGGGATGTTTGATTCTTTGTGGGAGCAGTGGTGGACTTTGTTTAGTTTGTATCCTAGAAGAGGTGTGTTTCATTGCAGCTAGTTCTTCCCTTAGTAGAGTCAATTCATTATGCATGGAAGCTAATTTGAGGCATATAGGACAAGCTCTTAGGTTCCAAATGATTTTTCTTAGAATTAAGGCACCACAGTTATTGCACTGAATACACGACATGCTGATTAAGTGATCCTAGAAGGAGAAGAAGAAAAGGTAGGCTTAACACCAAATTAAAAGGATAGATGACAACTTATGCGACTGCTATATAGGCAATGCAGCCCTGGGGTGGGAGGGGTGAGGGGTAAGGTGGGCGGGAACCTAAGTGTCCTTGACCAGTAGGCCTTACATGAACTGAGGGCACACTTAAGATATCTGATTTAAGGGCTACACAAGGAATATAGGCAGTCACAATATTCCCAAAAATGAATATATAACCAAAAGTTAAATTCTGTATCAGCAACAAAACTGGCAACAAAGATACAAGACTGAAAGCTTAGCTGTGTGGAGGCTCTGGAAGCTGTGGAAGTTGTGAAGACTAGAGATGATCAGGTACTTGTGGAAGGGCTGTAAGATAATTTAATTAGCCCCGCCCTGTGAGCAGGCTTGCAACAGACAATTCAAACAACGGAAGCAGAAATAGTCAAACTGAACTTTTAACTTCTATGTATCTGCATATTGCCTACTGTACAAAGGTCCCTTCAACTTTAAATGATACGTTTGCTCCTAAAGTAAGTGAGAGACTCAGGTAAGGGCCAGGTCCCTGCAAACCAAAGTATTTCTATTCCAAGTAGCTTTATAATGTTCATTTTTACATGTTTTACATTGTTATGAGAGGAGTGCTGTTGGGATAATCAAAATTGTTCAGTTCAATAGCAGACATCTCGGGAAGGAGGAAAGGTTGTCAGGCTGAAGGTTTGTCTAGAGCACCCAAAACACTTGTACCAGCCCTGGCTCTTTTAAGTCTCAGGATATTTTCAATAACTAAGCCAAGTTCTGTAATTTGATAATAATGTGCATCTTATTACTTTTCATATTTTATTTACAAATACGTAGTCAGAGACAAAGGCTAGATTATAAGTTCCACACATCAAGAAGTACTCTGTACCATCTAGTCGCTCTAGGGAAATGAAAAATAGTAGTCATAAAAAGGCACATTTTTCTTTCATGTAGCATCATATCCAAGAGATGTCTTCAACCGTAGTTGGATTAATCTGTGTTGAGCATATGATATCCACATCTGGCTCTTATGAAATGTGCAAAAGAGAACTTCACCACCACATCCATAAGCGAACATAAGGCACTGTCTGTTCATATGTTGATCAGGAACCGAGCCTGGTTGAAACTGCATGGGGATTGGAACTGATAGCCCTTTTGTGTCTGGGGATTCTGCATTTAGGTGGAATTTCTAATTATTTTGGCTATATTGTAGACACTTACATCAAGGATTATTGCCTGTCATCTCTACATCTCATCATCTGATTACGGTATCTATGCACTCAGACAGTGTAAGGGTAGCCAGCACTATGATGTGGTAAAGCAAGCAGTTATTGTCAACAGTGATGACTTCTCGCTGCCATGTACTGTTAATTAGAAAAGACTAGATGTAATGCTTGTCACAACATGGATGGAAAAAGAGATCATTTTACTGTTGGCATGCTATTTGATAGATGTTTATTGTCATGGCAGAATAAGATATGGGCTACAGTCTGTTAGTTCTGGCAGTTTGTACTTAGTGTGAGTGTTGAGCATGTCCTTCCAAATTAAAGCTCCGTTTATTCAGTTTCAGTTTCATTAATCTTCTGTGTGATTTCATAGTCAGTGATGTGACTACTGCCATAACACTAGGTAGAGAATTAATTACAGTACAAGTAGAATATTGTACTTGGGAGTTTGGCTTAGGGTGATTCCAAAGAATTAGGAAGAGTAGTAATTAACTTGGTAGATGTTTGTTGTCTTGGTAGATTTTGGTGCAGAAAGGAAGGTTTTGAAGGGTAGGGAGGGGAAATAGTGCAAGAGAGAGGGAGGGACAAGGAGTGGGTGCAGGAGGAGAAGAGAGAGCAAGGAAGAGAGGAACCTATATGACACAGCCAGACCCGCACAGAGTTCCTTGGCACATGAGCGCACATACAGAGCTCCCCAACACATGCATACACAGCCTCTGGCAGGATCCCAAAAGGTAGACAGATTCCATGATGCTTGTCCCAGGGATAAGCAATACATTTCCCCCAGTCCACTTTAACAATGGGTTATTGCCTTTTCCTCCAGGAACTTGTCTAAACCTTGTTTAAACACAGTTAAACTAATAGATGTTACTATATCCTTTGACAATGGATTCCAAAGCTTAATTATGCATTGAGTGAAAACATATTTTCTCTGATTAGTCGTAAATGTACTACTCTGTAGTTGCATTGCATGTCCCCTAATCTTTGTACTTTCAAAAGGAGTAGACATAAGAACTGCCTTACTGGGTCAGACCAAGGTCCATCGAGCCTAGTATCCTGTTTTCAATAGTGGCCAATCCAGGACACAAGTACCTGGAAGATTCCCAAAGAGGTTCACAGGTTCCACAATGCTTGTCTTGGGGCAAGCAATGGATTTCCTGGGTCCTCTTTAATAATGGTTTATAGGCCTTTCCTCCAGGAACTTGTCCAAACCTTTTTTAAAGCCAGTTACACTAACAGTTTTTACTACATCTTCCAATAACGAATTCCAGATTTTGATTACATGTTGAGTAAAAAAATATTTTCTCTTAATAGTTGTAAATGGGTTGCATTGTAGCTTCATTGTGTGTCCTCTAGTCTTTTTGATGGCATAAACAACTGATATACGTTTACCAGTTTCACACATTTCATCAGTTTATAGACCTCTATCATAACCCCCTCAGCCGTCTCTTTTCCAAGTTGAAGAGCCCCAACTTTTTAAGCCTCTCCTCAAAGGGGTATCCTTCCATTCCCTTTACCATTTTTGTCGCTCTTCTTTATACCTTTTTTAATTCAGCTATATCCTTTTTAAGATATGGTGTCCATTACTGCACACAGTTTTCAAGGTGCAGTCACACCATGCAACGATACAGAGGTATTATAATATCTTTGGTTTTATTCTCCATTTCTTTCCTTATGATTCATAGATTTCAATTTACTTTCTTGGCTGCCACTACACACTGGTTAGATGGTTTCAACGTATTATCAATGATGACGCTTAAATCTTTTTCCACAGTGGTTGTTTCTAAGGTGGTACCTTGCATCGTGTAACCATAGTTTGGGTGGTTCTTTCCTAGGTGCATAACTTTGCACTTATCTGCATTAAATTTCATCTGCCATTTGGACATTCAGTCTTCCAATTTTTCAAGCTCCTCTAACAATTTTTCACAATCCTATTGCATTTTAACAACTTTGAATAATTTTGTGTCATCTACAAATTTGATCACGTCGCTCATTATTCCTATTTCCAGGTCATTTATGAATATGTTAAATAGCAGTGGGTCCAGCACAGATCCTTGCAGTACTCCACCATTCACCTTTCTTCAATGAGAAAATAGGCCATTTAGTCCTACTCTCTGCTTTCTATCTTTTAACCAGTTCCTGATCCACAGTACTATACTGCTTCCAATCCCATGACTTTTTAATTTCACCAAGGATCTCTCATGGACCATGTCAAAGGTTTTCTGAAAATCCAGATATACAATATCAATCGACTCACATTTGTCTACCTGTTTAATCACATCTTCAAAAAAATGTAACAGATTAGTAAGACAAGACTTTCCTTAGCTAATTCCATGTTGTCTTTCTTGCATTAAACCATGACTATCTACATGTTCAGTAATTTTATTCTTTATAATTGTTTCTAGCATTTTGCCCAGTGCTGAGGTCAGACTCACCAGTCTGTAGTTTCCCAGATGACCCCTGGGGAACCCTTTTTAAAAATTGGAGTTACATAGGCCAATCTCCAATCCTCAGGTACTACAGATGATTTTAATGATAGTTCACAGATTATTAATAGTAGGTCTGCAAACTCATATTTCAGTACTTTCATTACCCTCAGATGTATACCCATCCAGTCCTGGTGATTTGCTACTCTTTAGTTTATCCATTGTAATACATCCTCCTGGTTTATCTATGTCTTTCAATTCTTCCACTACATCATCTTTATATACCATTTCCTACATCTGTTTAAGTAAAAACCGAAGCAAAGAATTCATTCAGTCTCTCCACTATGGCCTTGTCCTCCCTTAGGGCCCCTTTTTCCCCCTATCATCTAATTATCCAACTGACTCACAGGTTTTTTTGCTAAGAATGTACTTGAAAATTTTGTATTATGTGTTTTTGCTTCTACAGCATGCTTCTTTTCAAATTCTCTCTTTTTCTGCCTTATCAATGTCTTGCATCTAACTTGCCAGTGCATTTGTCAGGCTCCTTTTTTCATTTCCTGAACAATGCTTTCCTGGCAATAACAGCCTCTCTGACCTTGCCTTTAAACCATGCTTGCAGTTTTTTGGCCTTCCTTCCACTTTTCTTAAAACATGGAATACATCTGGTCTGAGCTTACAAGATAGCACTTTTAAATAACGCCCATGCTTGATGTACATTTTTAACCTTTGCAGCTGTTCCTTTTAATTTTTTCTTAACTATTTACCTCATTTTATCAACTTTTGAAAGTTAGAAGGTAGTACTGTAGATTTCCTTGTCATCTTTCTTCCATTTATTAAATCAAATGTGATCATGCTATGATCACTATTGCCAAGTGGCCCAAAACCCCTTATCTCTTGCACCAGATCCTGTGTTTCACTAAGGTCTTGGTCCAAAATAGGTTCCTCTCTGGTAGTTTCATGAACCAGCTGCTCCAAGAAGCAGTCATTTATTTCAACGAGAAGCTTTCTCTCTTTAGCATGTCCTGTTGTGTCATTGCCTCATTCGATAGCGGAGTAATTGAAATCACCCATTATTACTGTGTTCTAACTCTTCTTAGATTCCTTGATTTCTTTTAGCATTTCATCATCCAACTGACCTACATTTACACATTCCACTCCATTCAATATTTTATAAACAGCTATCAAAGCTGTCTCCTCTCCAAGCTGAAGAGTCCCAACCTTTTCTAAAAGGAGTATCCTTCCATTCCCTTTATCATTTTGGTCATCCTTCTCTGCACTTTTTCTATTTCCATTATATTGTGTTTTGTTTTGTTTATGCATGTACCTCTACCTCTCAAACACACAAATACCTTCCCCCATCGTCTGACATCTTCCCAACCTCAGATCTCTATGGATAAATTGTGACCGCACCTTGAATATTGTCTGCAATTCTGGTCGTATCTTAAAAAGGATATAGCATTATTAGAAAAGGTACAGAGAAGAGCCAACAAAATGGCAAAGGGGATGTAAGAATACCCCTTTGAAGAGATGCTAAAATGTTTAGGGCTCTTCAACCTGGAAAAGAGACAGCTGAGGGGAGATATGATGGAAACCTATAAATTCATGAATGGAGTGGAACGGGTAAACGTAAATTGATTGTTTACAGAATATAGAAAGACTAGGGGACATGCAATGAAGCTGCAGGGTAACCTATTTACGACTAATAAGAGAAAATATTTTTTCACTCAACATGTAATCAAACTCTGGAGTTTGTTACCAGAGGATGTAGTAAAAGCTGTTAGTGTAGCTGGGTTTAAAAAAGGTTTGGACAAGTTCCTGGATGAAATGTCCATAAACCATTATTAAAAGGGACCCAGGATATCACTGCTTGAGCCAATACAAGCAATGTGGAACCTGTGTCTTTTGGGGAAACGGCTACATACTTGTTACCTGGATTGGCCATGGGTGGAAACTGGATACTGGGCTTGATGGAGCTTGGTCTAACCCAGTATGGCATATCTTATGTTCTTATGTTCTTAAACTCTCCCCATGGAAATAGATATGCACATTATACTATTGAGTCACACACACATATATGCACCTTGTCTACACAATCATTCTCTATGTCCAGCCAGCCACATATGCCCTGCTGCCATATTGAGAGACACTTTACCATGGCTGTTTCATCCAAATTTCCCATACAGAGATACCTGAGTCTGCAAATGGATAGGGTTGCCAGATTTTTGGAGAGCAAATCTGGGACACCCGGGAAGGGCTGTACCAAGGGCTGTGTGAGTGGTGCGACCACACAAGGTACAAGGTAAAGGAGGATCACTGATATCTGTACTTCAAAAGGCTGGAAGCAGTTCAGAGGAAGGTGACCAAAATGATTTGGAGCCTGCGTCAGAAGCCTTATGAGAAGAGACTTGAAGACCTAAATATGTACACTCTGGAGGAGAGGAGAGACAGGGGAGATATGATTCAGACCTCTAAATACTTAGAGAAATAATGAACAAACAAACCTCTTCCAAAGACGGGGAGCTGTAAAACTAGAGGGCATAATATGAAGCTGCAAGGGGGTAAACTGAAAGGCAATGTCAGGAAATACTTTTTCACTGAAAGGATGGTGGATGCTTGGAATGCCCTCCCAATGGAAGTGGTGGGAGCAAATACAGTGGCAGAATTCAAAATGGCAACGGACAGACACAGTGGATCTCTTTATAGCAACTGGATAAAATCAAAATACGCACTAACTATCTTTTCTATCTGAACAAATAGGGGTGACCTACACGGAGCGGTTGGTATACCCCTAAAAAAAGGCATGGGGAGGGTTGAGCTGGACGGAGCAGGAGGTGTACCTACTCTTACCGCCTTGCTGGGCAGACTAGATGGACCATACTGGTCTTTATCTGCCGTCATATACTAAGTTATTATGGGTTACTGGATGTGGCTGGGTTGGGGAGGCACCAGATTAATTCCTCGCACAGGGCGCATTTCTAGCTTGGTATGGTCCTGCATCTGAACTGGACTAGGCAGGGCAGGGGTCCTTCCTCCTCAGGCATCTTTTCCCCATATATTTTGAAATGATCAATCTAGGTAGTATTCAGTTAGTTTCTAACATTTAAAAAAAATCAATAGTGTCTACATACAGATATGCTTAAACTTTGTTTTATACATATAAAGATACATTTTACGAATTACATCCAAGTGCAATCTGGGAAGTGCAAGCCAGAACTTCTGAAAAAAAAAGACCACAGGTAAGTAACATAGTGATTTTAGGGGGTAATTATATAAAGGTTTTTCCACATGTAAAGTTGATTTTATGCACCGAAAGGGCAGTTTATAAAACTCTGTGGCTACTGAAGTACATATACAGATATATATATATATGCATGTCTCTATAGGATTGCATGTAGACATTCCTGGGCATGGTTTGGATAGAGCAGAGGTGGAATATGAGGTGCAGGCATAGAGTACACACGCATATTTACTCCAACTTTCGAGCAGGTATAAATATGTGCAATGGCATTTGTTCGCTACAGGGGCTGGATCTAGGAGCCTATTGTATAAGAGCTCATACTGCAGGTGCCTATTTTGTGTTTATGTAATAAGCTTAAAGTAGGTGTCTGTTAACTTCACACAGATGCCCTTCTATAAAATCAAGCCTTTAAGATGGAAGTGATTGAAACCCAGTACATAAACCTTTGAAAAATCGAACAGCTATATTTAAAATGTTCTGTAACTGGGTGATTGTCTTCTTCGGAAGACCCACGAGAGGGAGCTACAGTAGTCCATTCTACAATATAGTAAGATTGGAGTAAGTGAAGGCAGCTCAGTTTTACCGATAAAGGATCTCAAATGCCTTATTTGATATAGTTGATAAAATGAAGACTTTATCACAGTTGAAAAATTAGACTTCATGGCCAGCATCAGCTTTAACACCTGAGATCTTCATCCGTTTTATGGTTTATTTCTCTACTTGATACCACCTTTAGCCAGTGACAACAAAGCCCAATAGGTTCCAAATTTCCACCTCCAGAAGTAATAACAGGAGTCAAATACCTCAAAGATAGTTTTCTTACCCACAGGTTTCCATCTTTGAAATATTAAACTTAACCATTATTTGCTTCCAGCCACTCACCTGCTGGGGCCAAGCGTCACATATACAGCAGCTGGAACTGTATGCATCTGGAACTGGAATGCTCCCTCCCCAGTGGCCTCACTTAAAACTAAACAATACAGGTGTGAAAACAGACCCCTGGGGCACACCGCAGCCTGTCTTTCAAGCCTCAGACAGAGTCTCTCCAGGGTTCCATAGTTGCCATATGTTTCTTGACCTTACACCGATCTTTTCAGCAAATGAGTCAATGTCCCTGATCACTGTGCTTCCTTCCAGCTGATTTTTAATCCATTCAGTACCAGACCTCTAAGGGGCTGATTTTTTTAAGGAGCCACGTAAAGTTGCACACTAGGTACCTGCATACGTCTCCATTTTAAAAGATGTGCGTGAATGGGTACTTACGCATATGCTTTAGTCAGTCTCCATTTATAAACATGCGCATCAGGCCTATTGCTGTACTTTCAGTATGGACATGCAGAGGGTTGTAGCTTGGATGGAACAAAAATTTCCATGCATAGGTTATGAAAATAATACAATGAAAATCCAGATGCATCTTTATACCCCTATTTTATAAAATAAAGCATGTACGCGCTTCACTTTATAAAATAGGCCCCAAATACACATGCGGCAATGCATGTTAACTGGGTGGGAGTTTATATAATTACCCCCCACAAGTCTTATTATGATCTACAAAAGTATAATGTACCAAATCAGCTCACTCACTATATGTTCTCAACACAAATCACTTTGTTTAGGCCATATACAAATAGATCCACAAAAATCTAAGGGTAGATTGACTTCAGATGAACTAAACTCTGATGTGCTCTGTTGTAATATTATTTTTTTTATTTTATTTAGCTGTATTTATATCCCGCTTTTCACCGGGTCAAAGCGGTCAATTGGGAGATACATTTAACACGAGGGGATATGACACACATACGCTAATACTTACAGGGAACATGGGCAATGGAGGGTTAAGTGGCTTGCCCAAGACCACAAGGAGTACCTATAGGACTAGAAATCCCAGTCCCTCCGGCCTGAGATTGCTGTCCCCAGGTGGGACTTGAACCCCTGGCCCTCTGTCCTGAAGTACCTTGTCCTAACCACTAGGCCTCCTCCTCCCATATTATTCTAATGCCTCTTTCTGATGAGATAATCAGCATATAATGTTTATGGAAGCTACTCAGATTACTCATGAAACACTGATTGGAGTACTGCAGATCATGAAAAACTTTGTAGATTGCAAAGTCATAAGCAAAATAAAATATTAGTAGTGACTTAAAAGCCAGATTGATCAAGGATGAAGTGTGTCTTAGTGAATGATATTTTTAGCTCTTGATCAAACTGTGCTAACCACCAGGCTACTTACCTGTTAGATTGCTATTGCCATGAAACCAAGCCTAATCTGTAACCACCTCCTTCCTTCTTGTAAGTCTGTTCAAGATGATGGATTAGGGATAAAGAAAAATAACAGCACCATGTATGCCAAACAACATTCCTGGGTGGTTTTAACCATGCTGTGAGAAAATTTGTGTCACTGGCTGGCAGACTGCAGCTTGGGGAACTAGTAGGGGTATGGGTGTTGGGTTTGGAATAAAGGAGTTGAGCATGTAACACTTCCTTGCATTTAGCTTCCTATGGCACTCAACAATGGTATTATCAACCTTTATTCTTATCTTCTAGTCATACCATTTGCTTTTCCTGATTGCTCCTGGAGTGGCGAAGAATGGAGAAATAGATTAATGATTAGAGCAGTTGGCCGAGAAACAAGGAAACCAGAAAGGCCAGCCCAAGAATATCTGATGCCCTAGTTGATCCTTTAGCCATGTCACCCTCCTCCCCCCTTCCTGAGGAGGCTCAAGGCTCAAATATCCCCTACCAGAGTGGCTCAAGGCCCTACCCTATCTGTAGTCCAGTATTAACCTTTCTATTTTCCCTTTCCTAACCCCCCAAGGGGCCAAATATTATTCCTAAAACACCCCCACCTCCCAGGTGGCCAGCATCACCCATTCCCTACCCCTCCCTCTGAGTTAACCCTCTTCTATTCCCTCCCCCCCCCAAAGTGTCCAGCATCGCTCCTTCCCTACTGCTTCTCCACTCCTCTTCCTACTGCTGCTGCCTGACCTCCACTAGAGCCAACTCATCAAAAAGAAGAGCAGCACAGCAGCAGGCTTTTGAGGACCACGTGCCTCATGGTCTGCCAAATCCTGACCCTCGGACACAAAACGTCTTGTTGTAGGGGACCATACCTTGAGCATATTCACAGCTCAAAGGCTTGCTGTGAGGTTGCTCTTACTTTAGATGAGTCAGTTCTGATGGAAGTTGGGCAGCAATGGCAGGGTGCTTAAAGGTCTGCTGCCATGCTTTGCTCTACTTCTATCTTACCTGTCTGGTGCCATGTTGCCACCCTCTTCGCACAGTCTGCCACCCTAAGTGTATACCTAGTCTGCCTAGTGGCAGGGCCAGACCTGATAATTAGGGTTCAAATCCCACTGCCACTCTTTGTAATCCTGGGCAAATTACTTTACCTTCCAATGCTCAGATACAAGCTTAGATCATAAGCCCTCCAGAGGCAGGGAATACATACAGTACCTGAAAGCTACTCGTCTTGAGCTACTACTGCAAAGGCATGCACTAAATCCAAATCTTGGTCCAGTTCGCTGCTCTTTCTGTAGAGCAGGGGTTCTCAATCCAGGCCTTTGGACACACCTAGCCCATTAGGTTTTCAGGATAACAATGAATATGCATGAGAGAGATTTGCATATAATGGAGACAATGCAAGCAAATCTCTCTTATGCATGTTCATTGTGATTATTCTGAAAACCTGACTGGTTAGATGTATCCTGAGGACTGGGTTGAGACCCCTGCTGTAGAGTGATGAGTCCTGGCAGTCAAATGCTTGCTGAGGTTGAGCTTTCTCTTTGGAGGAGAGCCTGCTATAGAATAAGAGGGCATTCTTGAAGATCTCAGGGTTAAATAAAAGACAGCATGATAAGTTAATGATCTGAGTTAGATATATGTTAGACAACAGAAAGAGAATATGATGAAGGATGAAGTTAGAGTGGGATGGGACACTCATTTTATGATGACGATTTTATGATGTTTTAGTTTAATATTTTGAAATTCATGTTTTTTAAGATGTATTATTGGTCAATTATTTTGCAAATTAATGTGAGCTATTTCTGGTAGTAGCATCTGCTAAATAATAAATGGAATGCAATGCAATAACAAAAAATAGTGTGCAGGAAGATGATAATATCTCATACAGGCTGTTCATGAGTCCTTGTCTAGAACATTGACAACTAAAGGTGGTAAATAGTCTATCACAATGTTGCTGGATCAATGCCAAAAAGCAATGAAATGAGATTTAAAAATCCATAATTGTATACCCTAGAGGACATGAACCTATCACAATCAGAGCTTGATAGATATCAGTTGATAATTACTGGGTCTTCTCCGAATGTCATGCTAGTGTAATTCCCTTTTACATGAAATGAGCTCTGCACATTATGAGGGTCATTTAAGAAGCATCTAGATATGTAAATTTGACAAATTACATGTCTAGATGACATACACGTGCACATAGGGAAGCATATTCAAAGCAGTTTAGCCATTTAGCAGTCCTGCTAACCAGTTAAACCATGCTCAGTGGGATATTCAGCAGTCCTAAAGTAGTTAGTGCCGCTGAATATCCGCTACTACCTGGTTTATATGCCCTGATGTTAGCCACTTAGCATCAGGGCATTCTTGGGGCAGAAAAAAGGCTGCCCTAACTTTAGCCAGTTTAGCTATTTGGCCAGCAGATGAATATCACCGTTAACCAATAAACTAAAACACTAAGGGGGCATTCTGATCAGCAAATAACGGCTGTGTATGTGTGAGCTGGATGGGCGACCAGTGAACAGCCGCCGAGGCGTATTCCACTGCCTTATCTCCCCATATGTACACAGTGTTAGTATGGGAAGTGCTGTACGTGGGCGGGAGAGGGTAGAGAGGAGGCAGAACGAGGGAGTGGCCAAGTGCTGGGGCATACACAGGGTATGCAGGAAGGACCTGTGTACATTCCCCGGCAACTCCGCAGATGTCCAGCCTATTCCACCCTGATGGTGGAATAAGTCCTGGGGGTATCTCTGTTTTTTCACCACAGTTCCGCACCCCATGACATTGGCTTAGCTGAGCAAATGCAGCCACGATTCTGGCCATAGGGGCCTCCAGCGCCACCTGGACAATGGTCTGCAGGGGCCAATTTGGTTAATGGGATTCTGAGCCACCAGGTAAATAACTCGTTTCCATGGTGCATGGATGCCACTGCTCCCTTGCACCAGCAGTCTGGCGTGGGGATGGGCAGGTTCCACGATGTCTATCTCCCCTGCATACAGGTAGCGCCTGGACATGTATCTCCCCGATTCTGCCATCGTGGATACGTCTGGAATCCACGGTGGCAGAATCGGATCTATCTTGGGCCTGTCTAGGTTTTGGGTGGGCACTGTAGCCAGGCGTACCAGGTACAGAATCGTCTTCCACCTGGGCAACCCAGATATTCAATGTTGTTGGCTAGATATGGCCCTGGCTTTGAATATCTGAGCATCATTAGAAATGGCGCTGGTCAGCCGCTTTAACAGCACTAGCCGCCTCCATTGAATAAGACCCCAGTAATGATTTTGGAAAGGCACTATTGGCATAGGTTGAACCTCCAAGATGCAGATATTTCATGGGGGATGGATAGGGCATGGTTTGGGAGGACTGAAAATCTATAAGTGTAATCCCTATTTTCCATAGAGAATACATATAGTGACTAAAACCTTTGTATGTTGGCCCTTACATTTGCCCCAAGACATGCACAAGTGCAGAGACTGACACTATCACCATCACTCATACCGCGGATACTCCTTTCTGATATCAGCATATGTTCTACCCATCCCTAGATACCCCTCAACAGCTAGAAGGGTCTCTCCTCCAGTCACACTTTCAACAACAAGGACCTCCAATCAGTTCTTCAGCAGATAACCCCCCTCCCCCACCCCACAATTCAACTCCCATCTTTTATTGGGCTCCATAGTAGTTTTTGGGGAGCAGGAACAATACTTAGTTGCTCTTGCTCTGTTTGGTTGTAGGTTCAAAATTGCATTCTTGACCCCTAACGATAATCTCATGGTATTACCACTAGGGATCAAGATGCCAAAGAGGGTAGTTTGCAATATTTTACAGTTTCCATGCATTAGTTGTAAAAATCAATGTACACTATCTGCAAAGCCTATGTGGTAACTGTTGAGTGCATGTCCAACATCTTCCTATACAGTTACCACAGAGAAAAAAATATTTACCATGTATAGCAGCAATGACAGTGTGGAAGCATTTACTGCCTCTTAAATAGGAAGCAGTAAATGCATGCTTGGTACATTACCATGTTCTTTTTTTTCATAGATAATTCTGTTTCTTTATTTAGCATTTCTATGCTACCTTTCACTAAGCATCAATGTACTTTATAACATTTTAAAAACATAGAGTAAACACATTAAAATATCCCACAAAAATCCCCCCTTACAACTAAACCCATTTCTCACATTAAATGTTCCCTAAGGGCATTCACACATTGCTGATAAAATCCACTCCCACAATTGACATGAATCAATTGATTTGTTTTAGACCAGAGACTGGGAATTTAAAATATATGAAACTGAACATTCCTTCTATACTCCAAAGAGGGAGGATTAGGGTGCCATCAGTCAGTCCTACTTGTTCAATCACTAATACATCTGGATGTGATTATTGACACACATCTTACATTTGAATTGCAGGTTGCAAACACAATTGGTTTGTTCTTTTTTTATTTATTTATTAATTTTTTACATTTTCACACCAATAAATAACCAACGTAGTGACACTTTTATAATACTAATCCATCTGAATCTACTCTACCTCCCCTCCCCAACAGCCCTCCCACCTATTACACTCTTCCCTCCCCCTCATCCCCCCCTGTCTCCTTGTGGTGTACATGCTTGACAACAGATCTTTAAGAACGAAGGTGCTAACAATCGTATGTACCACCTATTTACAATTAATCTCACCTAGCAATTATTTTGCCATCGCAGCAAACGCGTCCAAATACCACCATTTATCATTTATTGAACTTGTAATCTTGTTTGTTCCCTCTTGCACTTCCTGGAACATTTTTTTACCTCTCTGAGCCATCAGTTTGTCCTGAGTTTTTTCATATCTAACATACAGACATAGCAAGTTCCACCACAGCATAACATCTAATTTGGTTGAATCCTTATAGCAATTTACAATCACTTTGATGGCTACAGCTAACATAAAGTTGAATAAATGTGCTTTATCCTTTGATAAATTCAATGTGCTATCATTAGAGTGCAAGATTATAGTTCTTCACAACAACTGTCCATTAAAATGAAGTACATTTTGAACCCTGTCCCACACTTGGACCCAAAATCTCTGAACATGTGGGCAACAAAACATCATATGCTTTAAACCTGGGGATTCACCGCAGGACCAGCATTTGTTTCCTGCTTTTGGGTCTCACTTAGAGATCCTCGCTGGAGTGATATAGGCCCACTGAATCAGGAAGAACAATGATTGAGTTATCGCCACCCCTCTTGATACTCTATTTGTCTGCTCCCAGATCCGCTCCCAGGTTGTCTGTGATACGGGTGTCTCCAAATCATTTTCCCAGACTTTTTCTAGCCCCAACAACCGAGAAGAAGTCCCACCTCTTAGTGTGACATAAAAGTTAGAGCTTATCCCTTTTTCATTTATACAAGCCTCCACCACTTCCCGTAACTTCCAGTCTGGCGATAGTCTTGGTTATGATTTTTGCTTTGGAAAGACAATGCATTAACTGTGTCCACTGGAATTAGCATACCTTGGGCAAATTAAACTCCTGCTGCACTTTCTCAAAGGCTTTCCAGTTATGAGAGTCCACGAGTTGACTTAAAGTCCATATACACCTATTTTGCTAAGTTTTCCAGGAAACTACCTTTTGTCCTATTTTAATACGAGTAATAAACCATAAGGGCATTTGTAGTGAGGGGGGGGGGGTCTTCATTTCCCAGCCTTTGCTCGAAGAGCCGATATGCTTCTTGCGTGTCACGAACTATTTGACCAGCTATGAATGAATCTGAACGTTTCATTCCTATTAATAGGGGGACAGGAATAGGTGCAACAATTTGTTCCTCCACCTTTAACCAGGTTGGTCTCCCCCCTGTGTCATCCGACAAAATCCATTTCGCTCCTTGTTTAAGCTTAAAGGCTTGATGATAATTTTTAAAATCTGGAAGTTGGACCCCTCCCAAACTTTTCTTCGCCTTTAATTTCCTGATTGTGATTCTCGGGGGCTTACCCTGCCACAGGAATGTGCTAAGCTTTTGATCTAACATCTTGTAAAAATTAGATGGTATTGATACAGGTAACATTTCCAAAAGGTAGTTGATCTTTGGGGGCTAAGACCATTTTTATTGACTCTAATCTTCCCCACCGTGACACATGTAGGGGTGACCATTGTACCGTGAATTGTTGCACCAGAACGTGCAATAGATTTGTATTTATCTTTGCAGTCTCATCCAAATTATAACTATATCTCACTCCTAGATACTTGATCGCCTCTGACGCCCAGACAAACGGAAAAGGTTTGTCATAGCTTTAAACATCATTTTGTTCATTGGGAACGCCATAGACTTCAACCAATTTATCCTATAACCAGATAGTTAGGAGTATTTTCCTATTACATTTAAGAGTTCTTCTAAGGAGGAGGGGTGAGCAAAAAGTAGCAGGTCATACCCATATGCAGATATTTTAATGTGCAAGTCATTAACCACAACGCCTTGGATCTCTTTAGAGTGCCGAATCAAAAGGGCTAGAGGTTCTAAAGCAATATTGAACAAAAGCAGGGATAAGGGACAACCTTGCCTCGTGCCCCTATGGAGGGGTAGCGGAGCTGATGTTGTACTATTTACAAAGATACGGGCTGAGGGGTTATTTATTTATTTCTCTTATATACCGCGCTCTTCAACATCAGTGTATAGCACCTCTACTAGACGCATAAACTTGTTCCCAAAGCCAAACCAGAGCATAGTCTGGTTCCAAAAGGCCCATTCCAACCGATCAAAGGCCTTTTCTGCGTCTAATGAAAAGCCAACTAGCGGAGTCTCACTGCACTCCACTATGGCAAAGAGATTTAGGAGAAGTTGAGCATTTTCAGATGTTGATCGACCTGGAATGAACCAGCATTGATCCAGATGGATCAGATCTGGGATAACGTTTGCCAATCTTCGGGCCAAAACTGATGCATAAAGTTTGTAGTCGGAGTTCAGTAAAGATATTGGCTGATAATTCTCTACTTTATAAGGGTCCCTACCCGCTTTTTCCAATACAATAATTGTGGTGTCATTAAAGGAGCCTACCGCAGGCATCTGGTCATCGAGATGAGTGAAATATTCCACCATATGTGGGATTAATTCTAATTCAAAGGTCTGGTAAAATTCAGATGGAATATCATCTGGCCCAGTCGCTTTTCCCTTTGCCATTGTTTTTAACGTTTCCTGAATTTCGCTGGCTGAAAATTTATTGTCCAGCTTTAAAGCTTGGTGGAAAATAAGGGTTGGGTGCGGCACCTGTGCTAACAACTTCTGAAAACTGTCTGCATCGCATTCTTTCTCTGACCCATATAAGTTCTCATAAAATGAATGGAAGGCCTCCGCTATATGCAAACTTTGTTGATAGCCTCAATTCTATTCCTTGAGGTCCTGGGTTTTAGCATATTCCCTAAACTACTACCGGTCTTATTGTTTTCAACATAGTATTTAGCCTGTTGAAGCCCTAATACCTGCTCCGCTTCCTCGCTTAGAATGAGATTATATTGATATCTCAGCCTCCATAGGCATAACAATATGTCGGGCTCCGTTCTGGATATCAATAGCCTTTCTCCAGCTTTATTTGGTCGTCTAGAGCCACCAGCTTGGCCTTCTTTACATGATCTAATCTAATTGTGTAGCTTGTTATTTTGGCCCGGGTGAAAGCTTTGAACGCCTCCCACCAGGCCCACCCAGCCATATCTCCCGGCTGATTTTATGAAAATACTCCTTAATACCCTGCTTTATGTATTCCAGAAATGCTTTGTCACCTAAAAGGGATCTTCTAAAGAAAAAACTGGGTTTACGCACATTTGTTTCTCCTTTTACTAATGTAAAAGTGATAGCCGCATGATCCGAGATTTGCGTTGCACAGATATCTGCCCTTACAACTGATGATATTAAAGATTTGGAAACAAGAACATAGTCTATACGAGAGTGTGAGCCATGTGGGAGGGAAAAGAAGGAATATTCTCTGTCTGTGGGATGCTTTACATGCCAGATATCCGAAAGGCCTTCCCCCTGCATAGTGGAAAGGATCACCGAAGTGGCCTGATGACGCCTATGTGCCCTAAAGGGAGTGCAGTCTAGCAGAGGATCCAATACTAAATTTAAATCCCGTCCTAATATAATGTCATGGGGAGATAAAGAGTGGACTTCTTCTGCGATCATTCGAAAAAAATCTAACGTCATAGCAATTGGGGGCATAAATATTCATTAATGCTAATTTCCTTCCCTGTATTTGTAGCACTACCGATGCCCACCTCCCATCTATGGCAGCATGAGATTGTTCCACCTCTGGGGTTAGGCCTTTCCTGATCAAGATTGCCACTCCATTTTTCTTCTGTGAGGCAGCTGAATGGGACACAAGTATATACTGACCTAGACCCAATTTCCTAACTTCCAAGGAGTTAAGACGAGTTTCCTGCAATAGAATTACATCCGCATTCTCTTTTTTACAATAGAGCAGGATCTTCTTTCTTTTAATAGGGTTGTTTATGCCCTTCACATTCAGAGAGAGAAACTTAAGTGTGGTCATGGGACAGGGTTCGTTTAGATAAAGTTAACCAGAGAGACGGTTTGCTTAACTTCACAATACCTTCTATTATCTTGCTACTTAATCCCATTAAAACTTTACCACAAGGAGACAAAAGAGCTTCTGGAATTGGGAGATTACTTGGGTGACTGAACATTTACCCAGATACCCACCCAATCCTCAACCCACCATTAATGTATAACATGCCAAAAACAAGAACTCCCCCACTGTTTTCTTTTTTATTTATATAATCTATATGCAGTTCACCCACTGAAATCCAACCCAGATACCATATCGTGGGATCCCCCACCTTGCTTTCCATGTCGATTTTGCAGTAGGGTTCTGCCAAAGTATTGTACTGCCCATACTGTAGCTGAAACTCCACGTTTCCTGTTCACCAACCCAGGCCCGTCTGATTCAGATGTAGAGCAAAGCAACCAAGTCCCTCTTCAACCCATTGCAGAAGCTTCCTTCTTGTCAATAAAGGCTCACAACAAGTTTGGATCTTCGAATGTCCGCATTTGGTTGTGTAGGATGACCCACATTCTTGCCAGTGAAAGGAGTCCATACCTGGCCTGCAATAATTGTAGCCTTGGCTGGAAAGCCAGCAGTAACTTTCTTCTCTTCACCGTTGCTTTGTGGAAATCTTGGTAGAACGCAATGCTGTGGCCCTCGTACTTGACAGGACCCAGCGCCCTTGCCGCTGCTAATATTTGCAACGCTTGTGAGTGCCTTAAGGCACACATGATGATTGGGTGTGGCTGTTTAACGTTTGGGCCTGCATGCGTTGGAATCAGTGCACCCGCTCTTTCTCAAACGGTAGGTCAAATTTTACTATCAGCAACTTTGTGATTGTTTCTGCCAGGAAATCTTTAATATTTGTTCCTTCAGCACCCTCCGGCAGCCCTATTATGCAAACGTTATTTCTTCTGGTACGATTATTCAAATCTTCCAGATTTCGTTCCAGGTTCCCGATCCTTTTACTGTTAGCACCAACCTGCTTCAAACACTCCTCGTGTGCACCAAGTTTGTCTTTCATCCCGTTTAGCTTCTCCGTCAGCTCCATGACTTGCTCTTTTATCTCCTTCAACTCTGCAACGTCCGATTGTACTCCATTGAGGGTTTTGCCATTAGTAGCCACCATTTCTCGAACAGCTTGAATTTCTTCTAGCAGTTCCTGCATTATCGCCGAGCCTTCCCAAATGTTCAGCGCTTTTTGGGGAGACGGGGGATCAGGTTTGGCCCTTTAAACTCCTGCGTTGGGATTCGAGTTGAATTCCAGCTTCGTAGGGTTGCTGGCAGCCATTTCTTACGAAATCCATCGCATTTTTATCAGTCGGTCTAAGCAGAATGAGCAAGGGAATTCAGGATTCTTCCTCAAGAGAATGGCGAGGACGAAAGTTAGGCAGCCATCTTAGCCCCTGTTGGCTCCGCCTCTCCTACATTACCATGTTCTAATTGCAAGGTGTCGTCTACATTTCCTGCCTCGTTTCCATCGTATGCGGGTAGTGTATGAATTAGGATGCTAGTACAGTAAGGGTTAAGGCACAGACTTCTTTGGCACTATCCGGTTAGTGCAGAGGTAGTTTGTGTGCAGAGCAGGGGATGTGTCAGCGCTATCTGGATAAGTGCCGACATTAAATTTTGGCTCATTCTCATTGTATTTATTTCATTACATTTATTAATTTCTAACTTGCCTATTGCAAAATCTAGGTTCAGTATCATTCTAACCAAATAAGTGCCAACACTTATCTGAATAGTGTTGCTCAACCCAGCCATTCAGCGGCAGCCCCTATCTGGAGATTGCCACTGAATATCACATGTCCTGGGGCATCTCCGTTTGAGCACTGCAGCCCCTACACCCCCATGACTTTGGCCTAGCCGAGCAACTGCAGTCACGATCCTGGCCATAGGGTCCTCCAGCGCAGCCCACACAGTAGTCTGCAAGGGCCGACGTGGGGCATGGGATTCTGAGCCGCGAAGTAGATGGCTCATTTCCAAGGTGCGCGGACACCACTGCTCCTTTGGCCCAGCAGTGACATTCTGGTGTGGGGATGGGCAGGTTCCGGGACATCTATCTCCCCTGTGTATGGGGAGAGCCTAATGAATGTACACCTCTATGTAAAAAAGAAAAAAGCAGCAACAACAAAATGGCTTATCAGGCTGGAGCTCTTCAGCATACAAAAGCATAAATGATAATGTGAATGGCTTAATAAGGAATGGTTTCTTACTCTATCAAACAATACTAGGACTAGAGGACATTCTATGAAACTAATCAGTAGCAGAATGAAATCAAATTTTGTATAAAAAGTATTTTTTTTCAGTTTGCGAACCATTACATTATAGAATTTGTTGACAGAAAATATAGTCAAGCTTAGTAGCATAGCTGCATTTTAAAAATTGATTTGAACAAGTTTCTTGAGGAGAGATTTAAAAACAATTGGACGGATAAATTTAGTTGTTTCTACTTCATACTGATGGAAGTGAGCCATAGGGAATGGACATTCTTCCTGTTAGGATCTGCCTGGCCATTGGTGGAGAGGGGATGTGGGGCTTGATGAACCATTGGTCTATCATAAACTTGCAGCTCACGTGTTTTTCTTTTTTTATGTGAACAGGTGGTAGGTAAGGTGCAAAACATGTGGAGGGGAATTATAGAAAGGACAAACAAAAGATATTATAGAAAGGACAAACAAAAGATATTATAATGCCTCTATATCGTTCCATGTTGAGACCGCACCTTGAATATTGTGTGCAGTTCTGGTCGCCGTATCTTAAAAAGGATATAGCGATTTTAGAAAAGGTACAGAGAACAGCCACCAAAATGGTAAAGGGGATGGAAGGATACTCCTATGAAGAAAGGCTAAAAAGGTTAGGGCTCTTTAACCTGGAAAAGAGACGGCTGAGGGGAGATATGATAGAAGTCTATAAATTAATGAACGGAGTGGAACGGGTAAACGTAGATCGATTGTTTACCTTATCAGAATATAGAAAGACTAGGGACATGCAATGAAGCTACAGGGTAAACTATTTAAGACTAATAAAAGAAAATATTTTTTCAGTCAACGTGTAATCAAACTCTGGAATTTGTTACCGGAGGATGTAGTAAAGGCTGTTAGTGTAGCTGGGTTTAAAAAAGGTTTGGACAAGTTCCTGGAGGAAAGGTCCATAAACCATTATTGAGAAGTGACCGAAGATATCAATGCTTGACCCAGTACAAGCATTGTGGAACTTGTGTCTCTTGGGGAAACCGCTAGGTACATATGACCTAGATTGGCCACTGTTGGAAACAGAATACTGGGCTTGATGGACCTTGGTCTGACCCAGTATGGCATATCTTATGTTCTTATGACATCCATGTGCAATCTGGGGCGTCTAAGCCAGAAGGTCTGAAATCCAGGTGCAGATAAGATTTCACAAACAGGGATATGGCCGTTATGGAAGTCTGTGGAGGCATCTACATAGACATCCCCAGAATAGTATTTCAGAACCTGGAGACTTCTGCTGGCTCTAGCTCCTGCCCTTCCACTTCCTTTGAGTGTAAGGAATCCCACTGGCTCTTCAGCACTCCCTCCACCTCTTCTGCTAGCAGGACCTGGGGGCTCCCACTGGCTGGTAGGCACTGCTACTACTTTCCATGTGCCAGCGAGAGCTGGGGGACTCCTGCTGACTCTATTTGCTCTGACTTTTCTTCCTGTGCTGGTGTGAGCTGGGGACTCTTGCCAGCTCTTCTGTGCTCCTTCTGCCTCTTTTGCCAGCAGGACCTGTGGACTCCCATCAGCTGGTTTGGACTACCACTCCTCTCGTGCCAGTGAAAGCTGGGGACTCCTGCTGGCTCTATCTGCTGCAGCTTCTCTTCCTGTGCTAGTGGGAGCTGGGACTTCTGTTGGGTCTTCAGTGTTCCCTCTGTATCTTTTGCCAGTGGGACCTGGGGACTCTCACCAACTGGTCTACACTGTCCCTCCTCTTCGTGTGCTGATGGGATCTGAGAGCCTCCATCGCCTTCATTTTTTCTGCTGCTCTGCTGATGCCATATGCATGTATATGTTGATACATGCACCAACAAACAGATGTGTACAGACAAACAGAGAGAAATCCGAAGACTCCCCACTAGGCACTATTGCCTAAGCAAAACATGCCTAAAAGTAATGGGATACAGAGGATCCCTTTATAGCAAAAGGACGGATTAAAAATGAACTTAAATAACTTTTACGCTTTACTGGGTAGATTAGATGGATCATGCTAATCTTTGTTTGCAGCCATTTATTCTGTTACCATGTTACTGTGAATGGGTTAAAACCAGGCTTTGCATGTAACAGACCTTCATACAACTTACTGAATTACAACAAAAAAATACATTTTCCTACTGCTTTTGGAATGTCACCAAACCTTGTATTAAAGCTGACAGAGAAACCACATTACATGCTTCAAGCACCTCCAGATCTGCCATCCGTGCGTATCGTACATTTTCACTATCTTTGCTGAAGGTAAATAAGATTAAAAGAGATGAGTCACAGTGAATTTCAAGGTGTATCACTGACAATTACTGAAATCTGATCTTTACTAGATCTTTAATGTGCTGAAGGTCAAACAGCTCGGGAAGGATTTAGTGTGCAGTTTTTGGAATAGTTCCTTGTCAGAGGTGTACATTTTTGAAAAAGGAATCCAAATGCTCCATCTGCTTTGGAAAGGGAAATACCAGACTGAGCCAATAGTCTTGTAAATTCATATGTTACATTCATCTGCCAATCTCTTTTTCCTTTAAACCTTGTTACACACGCGGAGTGTAAGTTTATAAATTCCAACGGAGTTTGTGCATGTTAGTAGGTGTACCTTTGAGTTCCTTTGTATGCTTTGCTTTTACATTTTCTTTTAATTTTGTAAACCAGCTTGATATTAACAGAAAGAGTATATCAAGAAATAATAAAGCATAAAGTGATGCATGCATATGCAATACAATATGTGCCTTTTGAGTCAATGCTGACTCCTGGTGACCCAGCCTCTCCTGAGTTTTCTTGGCAGTGTGACTGGAAGTAGATTGCCAGGCCTTTCTTCTGAGGCAATGGAGAGTTAAGGGACTTGCCCAAGGCCACAAGGAGTACTAGTGGAAATTGAACCCTGGTCTCTTGGTTACCAAGTCAGTGCTCTTACCATTAGGCTACTCCTCCACGTCATTATGTACATATTTTATTTTAAAAAATAGGAACATAGATGGGATAAAATCTCATGCAAACTAGACATGAGCACTTACACCTGTCTTAAGGTAAGTATACTATAAATGCTAGTGCCTAGATTTTTCAAGCAAGTGCGTAAGTTAAAGTATTTTATAAGGTACTCATGTAAAATCTGCACTCTGTCTATGCTCTGCCTAATCTCCATCCCTGTGCATGCCCACACAGAAACTACGCAAAATCAGTCTTACACACATGCCTACAGAATAGTGACTCCTAAAGTATGCATGTAAGTACCCATTGACATGTCTCAGCTCTGGAAAATGGTGACTTACGTGCATAAACGGTGCATATTTTTACACGGTTCCCTTATGAAATTTCCTCCAAGACATGGCATTTGGTTCTAGATGGAGAGCAGACTTGTGGGTTCCAATGACCCCCAACTACCTCAATAATTTGATTTTTGTGCAGAATTTCAGCAGAGTCTGTTTTTATCGCAGGTGAAATCTGATCCTCATGTTTGAAGTCTGCATTCCAGGATCATGACCATATTTTGCTAACACTGATGTCTGTGGCTGGACGTCTCAGCAATATGGAGTATAAAAAACAAACAGCAAAAATCCGGACTAAAGCACAGGCATTCATGTTTTTAACCATCTGGTCAGTTGACTCAGGAATCACTCTTTTCTCCCCCACCAGATCTCAAAATGAGCTCTTTGACACTTAAGAATGGGCACTATAACCTTGTCAAGCAGAGAAATATTTCCTACTGCTAGCAGCCAGCCATGCTATTTCACCCCAGCCATTGTCCATCACTCAGGAGGTTCCTCTGCTTTACCAAAAAAATAAACATGTGGTCACTTCAGGTTGATGAATCATGATACTACTCTCTACGTTTTGTCTTCCCCTCTCCTTGCTTTTCTTCCCACCTGCCCTGCAAATACAATCCCATCATTCTTCTAGACCATCTGACAATGTTTGCTCTTGTTTGAGCTCTTTCTTATAATGCAAACTTAAAATTCAAAACACCTGTATATTAGTGGTGTGAAAGGTTAGCCCCTCCCCCCCCCAACATCTTCAAGCTTTGCTCCAATGACTCTTGTACCCAATATGCTTGCCCAGCTCATAGTCTGTAATGGAAGGGAGTAAGGAAAATGGATATGACAGAGACATGCAAATATTTATCAAGATTCTGTAAAGAGCTGTAGAAGGAAAAATTGTCCACTATGATGCTGGAGGCATGTATGTTCAGAGAAAATATGAACAAAAATGAAAGAAAAGCTGGTTGAAGCTTATAAATTCACCAATTTAGTGAACGTTTGAAGACAAACGTCCACATCAGAAAGAAATATGTGAACATACAGATTTACTAAGAGAGTGGTAGACAGCTATAGATTCTACCAGCAGATGGGGAATCCGTTACTCAAGGCTAGTTGTTAGACTAGTTAGTAAACTTGATATATTTAATCACATGAAACAACTGAGGGCCTAAAAGCCAACTTGACAGAATGGCGGCAGGACTGTATCAAATTCCCAAAACAGGAAGCAAAGTCAGCCAGCCTGCAACAGTGGCAGGCCATTGCTACACTGGGGATTGGGTACCAGGGGAGCAGGTATAAAGAAGACTTGGCGAATATTCAGATGTGATACAACCTCTTTATTGGCCCCAACACGTTTCGGCTGAAAAGCTTTCTTCTGGGGGTCTTTGGTTAGTCAAGAATGCATACCTCAAAGAGATACAACAATAAATAAACACAATCAAATAATTAATACATAATAAATATATATTTCAAAATATTACTACCTCCTAAAACAAAAATATAATAAGCCTTTAATCATAATATAAAAGTATAAAATCATAAAAAGACAGGAAATAGAATATACTAATACATATATATCCAATATATAGAATACATATCAAACCAAACAAACTCATTTAGCTTAAAACAAAAATAACCAATGATTCATATAAATTAGGTGACTAAAATGTATCCGAAATGTAGTAAGAATCACAATAAAACAGGGGATGAGGAAGACAAAAACTTAAAGGTATCTTTTAATATCTCGTGGTACACATGGACCACTAAGAAAACAAAATAATAGAAAAATATAAGAAACATGACATTAATAGATAAATAGGGCACACAAAGGGAGCAGAGGCTCCTGCAGGAGAACAGGGAGTCACAAGGAGCAGGAGACGTCGGATGAGCAAATCCTTCTTTATTAAAGGAGACCCCAACGCGTTTCGGCAACGCCTTCTTCAGGGGGAGGGCTACAAATATATCTTAAAATACACAATAATAAAAATAAAATAAAAAATGTGTTAAATATAAGATATAAATGAAGGAATTATAATAATAATATTATAATAATATAAAAATAACAATATTTAAAAGACAATATTAAAAAGACAATGTTAAAAGAGAGAGACACACCTGGCATATTGTGTGCTAAAAAAAGGATAAACTCGTAACATAAAAAATTGGCACACCTTAAAACATATATATTTTTTATGGTACACATATGGTAAAACAATCACTAAAAAATGATTAAAATTCACACCAAAACAAAACAAATGAACAAACGCAGGGCTAAGCAACCATCAAATTAAAAATTATTTCAGAAATAGCGGACACGCTTGATAGAGAGATAAGGGAGTAAAGCTACTAATTTTAGAATAATAAAATAATGAATATTGTGGATAGTATCAACATCAAAATTGACATATACAAAAAATGACATATAAACTAAAACATATCTATATATATATTAAAAAATATATATACAATAGAAAATGATATGTGTAATAATGTTAAAATAATAATAATAATGATAATGATAACATTAAAATTATCATAAACAGCACTGATGAATAAATAAAAAATAAATATATATATATTATAACATTAGAAAAACGTCCCATGGTGATATAATTAGCTAAAAAGCTTATTCATATATTGTATATTCCAAGGTAGTGGTGATATTAAATGTTATTAAAAATAAATAGGAAGTAATAATAAACCAAAATCATAATAATAATAATAACAATAAAATCATTATAATAATAAAAATAAAACTAAAAATATTCTAATAATAAAAATAAAAAATAAATCAATAAATAATATAAATATAATGAAATTTAAAAACTAGAGGATCATAAAAAGAAGAGAAAACATCTCATGGTGACAGAATAAGCTAAAAAACTTAATCAGTATTATGTATTCCAGAGTACCTAGAGGACGACTTCTCCTGAGGTTAAGTATCCAAGTGCTATATGAAAAAATATATATAAAGGATTTTGATTATTGAGAAAATGGTACCTAGAGAGTTCTCTTTTATAAAAATGTGCTTTTAAATGTCCAATTATAGCATGTGATATTGGGCAGCTCAAAAAGAGAAATGTGCTTAAAAATGGAATAATGATAGAAACGCACTATAATGTAAATATTTTTAGATCAAGGAAATGCGTTGTAAACTGCATTGGCTATACAGTGCTACCGAATCAGACTGTTAAACAAGAGCAAAACAGTGAGCCTCATTAATAGGGCCATAGACGGTTGTAGAGTTATCAAACCGCAGTGGTGTAGAGATTTATGAAACGGCATCTAAACCGTGCTGCATGTGGATGCGGGCTGCACGCACAGATATCGCCAGCAAATGTGACCACGGACGGTTTTAAGCATGGCAGTGTAGGAATCAAAATACAAAGAGATTTAGAACATAGTCTTAGCCGTGCCGTTTTAAGAGTGCAAACACCACCGAACAGTGGAACTAGTTTCAAACATGGTAATCAACATGATGATATCACCATTCGGTTAATGTATATTGCATCCCGATGAAAAAAAGTAAAACTACACACATGGACTTAGGTGAACCAAACTAGAATTGTGTATACACTTTGAGGCGCGCATGAACATACTTTCAAAAACCATAGCACTTACCCAGAGGATTGTATCGTGTGATATAAAGCCAATAAATTGTAGGCACTGCAACGATAGAGTAAATCAAAGTAGAATAAAATATTCGTTACAAAGGAACTACATTCGTGATCTTAGAGAATCGAAAAAATAGATGAACAGAGATCTACACGGAGGGTTATATTGAAACCAAGGATCAAACCTGTGGAGGAAATTCCGTCGGTAAGACTGGCACACTGCACAGATTGCATGCAAGTGAAAGAGGGGACAAGTCCAGACAGATCCTTTTAAAACGCCGGTATTCCCGCCAAAAGGGGAGTGATGCAATACTTGTGGGAGGAGCTTCAAATCAACGAGTTGTGACGATCCAGTGTAACAATTCCTAAAAAGTGTAAAAAAAGTGTATAGGAACAAACTCGCAAATGTCAAAGATGACTAATGAAAATAATATAGGGACACTGAATGTGGTGAGAATCTATTAGGGATTAATTATGAATATTGATGAACATGAATTTAATAATGAGGTCTACTGTGAGAGAACTATAAAATCCAGTAACCCGATACTATGGGAAGGATTTCAAATGAACAAATTGTACCGGCTCAGTGTGAAATTTCTAAAGAAGAATATGGAGACCAGCTTACAGATGTCATAACTGACTAATGTAAATGAATATCTCTCAGTATATTTTAACATAAATTAGACAGGGGCGTCAATAAATAAAGTAAATAAAAAATAAATAAATAATAATAAATAATAATGAATAATAAATAATAAATAAAAAAAATAATATATATAATATATAATATATAATAATTAATAAATAATAATAATAATAAAAATAAAACTAAAAATAATAATAATAAAAATAAAAATAATAAAGAAAAAAAAATGCTATAAAAACACTTAGTATGAAAGGGATCCAATATCAATAAATTCTAAATATGCATGGAAATGAGTTTATTCCAAAAAAACTGTAAGATCCACTTCCTGATTAAGGCCATGTGGTTCTAAGGTGTTAAATTCATAAATGAAGCGCTGCTCGAATTTCAACAATGTTTGATCAATATTCCCCCCTCTCCAATGTGTTATGACTGTTTTAATAACTGCAAATTTTATGTCACTAATGGTATGTTTATGTTCTAACCAGTGTGAAACTAATGGTTTGTCGGCCTGTTGTCTTTGTATATTACTTCTGTGTTCTATTATACGTGTGCGGATCTGTCTAAGAGTCTTACCTATATATAGTTTATTGCAAGGACATTGGATGAAATAAACGACATTAATAGTTTTGCAGTTAGAGTAATGTTGTAAATAAAGTTTCCATCCAGAGGGTGCATGTGTGAAAAAGTTTTTAACCGTAATAACATGTATACAGACTGAACACTTGCCACAGCTATAATGTCCCTTAACTATAGGTGATGGTCTCGGAACTGGAAGAGCAGAGGGGACCAAAAGATTAGTTAAATTGGAAGCACGTTTATAGGCAACCATTAATCGCTTAGTGGCGAAAGAAGGAATAGTGGTAAGGAGGTGCCATTCTTGTTTGAGGATGTCCACAATAGCTTTGGACTGTCCTGAGAAAGTTAAAGCACAGACGATTTTATCTGTATGTGTATGTGTTGTTTTACTCAAAAGTGTAGAACGATCAGTCATGCGCGCTCTATAGTAGGCCTTCTGTATACAGGACTGAGGATAACCCCGTTGTTGAAACCTGTTTTTCATGTCACTGGCATGAGTTTCAAAATCCACATTATTTGTGCAAAGACGCGTAATCCTGAGGAATTGGCTGATGGGCAAATTCCTCTTAAGGGATGGATTGTGGTGACTGTCATATTTGAGTAACGTATTGCGATCCGTGGGCTTTCGATATAAGGTGGTTGAGAAACCTGTAGAGGATTTTCTGATCAATATGTCTAAATATTGAATCTCTTCCGTACTGTATGTCCCCTCAAACTGTAGATGTGGATCTAAGGAATTAAGCCAGATGTGAAAGGTGTGAAGTGTTTCGACTGTACCATTCCATATTACAAGAACATCATCGATGTAACGCTTCCAAAGACGAACATTGGATAGATATGGATGAGAGCTTAAGAATTTGGCTTCAAAATCAGTGACATATAAGTTTGCCACATCGGGTAACATAGGGGAGCCCATGGCAACCCCTTTTATCTGTTTATAAAAGACGCCTTTGAAACAAAAGTAATTTTCTGTCATTACCAAAGATGCAAGCTGGGTGAGAAAATAAGTTGGTGTACGTACCGGTTTAGGTCTCTTAATCAGAGTGTTTGCTAGTACTTCTAGCGCAGCGTGTTGTGGGATATTCGTATACAGAGATCTAATATCGAATGTAACTAAGACCATCTGATTATGAAAACCTTGAAAATCCTGAAGAATCTGTATGATATGGGTGGAATCCCTAACATATGATAGTGCCTGTGTGACAAAGGGCCTCAAATAAGCATCTAAAAGTTTTGACAAAGGTTCAAAAAGTGACCCAATCGCGGACACAATCGGTCGTCCTGGAGGGTTTTGTAGGGATTTATGGATTTTGGGGAGCATGTATATAGTGGGTATGATAGGGTGTGCCACAGTGAGAAAAGAAATCTCTTTTGAGGTCAAATAGCCAGCTTCTTTTCCTATATACAATAGTGTGTCTACCTTTTGTCGCAAAAAATCAGTGGGATCGTCGTAAATTTTCAAGTAATATTCTTTATCATTTAGTTGTCGTAAAACTTCTGTAACATAGGAGTCTCTATCTTGTACAACTATGGCACCACCCTTGTCTGCCGGTTTAATGATGATGTTCTGGTTTGATCTTAGGCCTTGTAGGGCTGTTTTTTGTGGGCCTGTGAAATTATGGAAAGGTTGCTTATTAGATGTTTTATATAAATTATCTATTTTGTTCAAAACGATATTTTCAAATGCTGATATCATAATAATAGGTTTAACTGGCGGTATCCATGTGGAAGGTTTTTTCACGATGGAAGGATCAGTAGTATCAGACTGATGGTGATCAAAATAATCAATAATCTTTAATTTACGGAAAAATTTATAAAGCTCGATATGGGTTGCAAACTTGTCATGAGATTTAGTAGGGATGAAAGAGAGACCTTTATTGAGAACCTCTAATTCCATGTCAGTTAATTGATGTTTGGAGAGATTAATGACTGCATTTAAAGGTCCCAATCTAGATGTCTTTTGGCCATTAGTCCCTGGCTGTGCGTTCTTGCTCTTTGTGGATACTGTTTGCTTGGTGAATGACGTGGTTGATTTTGCCGACGATGTGGTGACCTTGGGGACAAATCTCGTTTTCCTTTCTCCCATAACTTGTCCATTTGAAAATCCCGTCTAGGCACTTGGTTGTTAACCTTAGGAGAGCGTCGTTCATTCGAAAATAAGGAAGCTGATGGGTTAATATCTTCATGTTAATGTTATCATTATCATTATTATTATTATTTTAACATTATTACACATATCATTTTCTATTGTATATATATTTTTTAATATATATATAGATATGTTTTAGTTTATACGTCATTTTTTGTATATGTCAATTTTGATGTTGATACTATCCACAATATTCATTATTTTATTATTCTAAAATTAGTAGCTTTACTCCCTTATCTCTCTATCAAGCGTGTCCGCTATTTCTGAAATAATTTTTAATTTGATGGTTGCTTAGCCCTGCGTTTGTTCATTTGTTTTGTTTTGGTGTGAATTTTAATCATTTTTTAGTGATTGTTTTACCATATGTGTACCATAAAAAATATATATGTTTTAAGGTGTGCCAATTTTTTATGTTACGAGTTTATCCTTGTTTTAGCACACAACATGCCAGGTGTGTCTCTCTCTTTTAACATTGTCTTTTTAATATTGTCTTTTAAATATTGTTATTTTTATATTATTATAATATTATTATTATAATTCCTTCATTTATATCTTATATTTAACACATTTTTTATTTTATTTTTATTATTGTGTATTTTAAGATATATTTGTAGCCCTCCCCCTGAAGAAGGCGTTGCCGAAACGCGTTGGGGTCTCCTTTAATAAAGAAGGATTTGCTCATCCGACGTCTCCTGCTCCTTGTGACTCCCTATTAATAGATAAATATGCATATATGCAAGAAATACAAATATTTAAATCATGAAAGCACAAAATAAACCCAGAGGTCAGAGACAAAGGGTAATAATATATAAATAAATATCAATAAACACCACCCTATTATCTCATTGTGGAAAAAATAATAAATAAATAAAAACGTACTCTTATTTTAAAAAAGGGGGGGATATTATATATCGTATCCATTTGATTGGAATATCACCACAACATTAACCTTGTATGTGTAAGAAACCGCATACCCAAAACCAAAGGGGAAACAAATGTTATCCCATCTTGTCACCACTATAAACGCTAAGGCTTGGTTTGTTATAGCCCTACCAAAGCAGATAGGAGCACTGAGCTGCCAGAAGGGCTATATAGCTCAAATGTTAGTTTTAATAAAGAAAGCTAAGAAACTCCCTTGCCATCTCATGTAGCTATGAATGTCTTTACAAATAAGGAGAACACTGGTTAATGTCACCCAAATATACAACCATCTATTGAGCCGGGGAAAGTCTGGCTTCTAGTAAAGCTCCTAAATAAAGGCAAGATTGCAAAGTATTATATAATATATCCTTCCGAATAGCACGTTATACAAATATGTTTTCAGCGAAGACGAAAGGAAACCACCTCAGCATACCCGATGCAGCTTCCAAACACGCTACTGTGAAAAAAGTGCCGTACGTTCAGTCGCTCAATTTCAACTGCATTTCCCGCCACAGCAGGGTGAGGGGTCACACTAAGCGAAGCCGCTCAACAGAATCTAACATTTTAAAAAATAATAAAAGAAACTATAAGATCAAAATGTGTATTGTGATAAGGAAGCTTATCATAGCTCAGGAAGGAGCTATAGTAAAGGTGAAGTGACTCTGAACAAGCAACCTGTCAGTTCTGGTAGAAATAAGAAAACAGAATTTTTCCATAAAAGACTACCAGTCCCGGAATGCACCAGGTTTCCAACAGCCATTAGAGGAGCTGAAGTGGGGAAACGTGTGTTCAATCAGGAGGGCTATGAGGTAATCCCCAAGCACTCATCTCAAAGGGCAGGGCCTGATTCAGCACAGCTGCGCTGTGCTAAGGTGGAACACTCATCTAAGCTGAATAAAGGTAGAGTTTATTCTACAGAGAATCATCCTCAGTTTCATCTTCATGATCTTGGACAGCTTCATCATCTGGAGGATCATCAGAAGCAGAAGCCAGAGCGGACGGACAGAGAGGGCAAGAAACCCTTTGGAAGAAAGAAGAGAAAAGCATTTGGGAGGTCTAAAGGAGTCCAGAGCAGTACGTATACTGGGAGACATTCAAAAGGCCAGCATACACCATTGGACTGGGGAAAACCAGAGGAGTGGTGCTGCAGAGCTAGGAATCTCCAGACGTACCTGTGAGGGAGACTGCTGCACTTGGAAGGGACCCTAAGACCCGTGCCAGAAGGTATGTGAAGAGAGACCCAGTGTCCAGGGATCTGGATTGGAAGGCTGGACATAAGAACTGGACTACATACTGGCCAGGCTATTTAGAGAGGAACTCTAACTGCAATGGAAGCTCAGGTATGAACACTGATCTATGCCCTAGCTATACCCTTGAAAGACAGCAGGGAAACAAGTATTCTCCTGAGAATGCTCCATTGAGAAATTCCTCTGTGCCAATCCATGATATTGAACCCATGATTGTTGAAGAAGGGGGAGGGGTTGTAGATACAGGCTGTGAATACATGGATTGCTCTCTGTCTAAACTCCTTTGGTAATTTATGTTACAAAGTACAACAACCATCACAAAGAAATACAAACTTGTTCTTTAATCTACTCAGAAAAGCCCCTGAATAGGATTTGAGCCAAGCAGTAGAAAGTAAGCCAGCTGAGGGGTTTCAGCTGGATAACTGCTAGCAATTGAGCCTTACCTAATTGCTTGTGAGCTCTGAGGAAATCACTTCTGAGTCTGTGTGAAGATATAAGAAGTTAACCTGAAAAGAACAGTTTTTCCCTACTTTGTGGGTTTTGTTTGTTGATTAAAGCACTGCTAAGAAAATATTAGCTAAAGCCTACAGAAAAGACCAGTTTGTTACCAACCAGGTCTTTATTCTTTTGCTTTGATTGCCTGACAAGTTCAGCTGTTGTTTTCCTGATTTTGTTTTTCTAAGTTTAACACTGAAAGCAAGTATCCTGTTTTATGTGCTACCAAGCATATCTGTGTTGGGAGAAAGAATCCCATAAATAAATATCTTATTGGCTTTACACTCAAGCACAACTAATTATTGTGAGCGGCTGTGTCTGGTGTGAATGAACTGCATTTCCCACAATCCCTTGCAAATCATATTGATATATGCCTTTGCCAAGACTGTGAACATTCTCACCCGGGCACCCGTCTGACAGTATACTCCATTTAGGCATAATATAAATGTGTAGCCTCATTTCAGTGGTACATGCACTGTTCACCTCCTCTTCCTCTTTCTTTTCCTCCCCCTCTTCCTCCTCCCCCTCTTTATACCATATGCATTTTCTATACTATTTAATATTTTATGATACACCTTTCCTTAATCTAGACTTTCCCCGGCACAATCGATGGTTGTATATTGTTCTTTAATTGGTTCTTTGACACTTTGCGTTTTTAGCTTTTAAAGCCATTAGTAAAGTAGTTTTATTTATTTAAGTTGGAGAATAAGTGGTTCGATATAGCTCTTATACTATAATGGACTACAATATGATCCATTTTCATGTGATAATGTGGGTGACATTAACAAGTGTTCTCCTTAAATTGTAAAGACATTCATAGCCAAATGAGATGGCAAGGGAGTTTCTTATTTCTCTTAGCCTGGGAGATATGGCAGCGCCGTTATATAAGTCACAATTGTGAACAGTTCATATACCACTGAAATGAGGCTACACATTTATATTATGCCTAAATGGAGTATACATATTTTGATCTTATAGTTTATTTTATTATTTTTTAAAATGTTAGATTCTGTTGAGCGGCTTTGCTTAGTGTGACCCCTCACCCCGCTGTGGCGGGAAATGCAGTTGAAATTGAGCGATTGAACGTATGTCACTTTTTTTCACAGTAGTGTGTTTTGGAAGCTGCATTGGGTATGCTGAGGTGGTTTCCTTTCGTCTTCGCTGAAAACATATTTGTATAACGTGCTATTTGGAAGGATGTATTATATAATACTTTGTAATCTTGCCTTTACTTAGGAGCTTTACTAGAAGCCAGACTTTCCCCGGCTCAATAGGTGGTTGTATATTTGGGTGACATTAACCTTACTTGTAAAGACATTCATAGCTACATGACATGGCAAGGGAGTTTCTTAGCTTTCTTTATTAAAACTAACGTTTGAGCTATATAGCCCTTTTGGCAGCTCAGTGCTCCTATCTAGTTTGGTAGGGCAATAAAAAACCAAGCCTTAGGGGTATGTTTACTAAACCGCGCTACTGTGCGGGGCACACTTGAGAGTGCGCTAAGGTACTAATGATGCGTTTTTGGGCCCCGCATACGTGCGCGCCGCGCAAATGAGCGATAGAGGCATGGAAAGGCTCCCGGAGGGCGGAGGAAGGCTCCCCAGGGGCAGAGAGACGGGGTCAATGGGTGGAGAGTGGGAGGGGAGAGGCTCCCCGCACGGAAGCGGGGCTGAAATTAGATGAAAAAAATACCGCGAGTGAAAACCTCGCGTTAGAGCCGATTTAAAGGTTAGAGAAACCATTTATGTCAGCAATGTACAGCAAAACCAGGGAACCCACAAAACGTGAGCAGTGTGATACATGTGCACAGAACAAAAAAGCAAATAAAAATTGAAAATGACCACAACAAAATTCTAAAAAATTATAATCCAGCTGGGCAACAGTGATAGTCATGGAAAACATCAAAAATCAAGAAAGCCCCAAAAAAGAAATGAATTTTAGAAGGGTCTACGCTCCGTCCCCATACAAGGTGAATGTGGGTGACATTAACAAGTGTTCTCCTTAAATTGTAAAGACATTCATAGCCAAATGAGATTGCAAGGGAGTTTCTTATTTCTCTTAGCCTGGGAGATATGGCAGCGCCGTTATATAAGTCACAATTGTGAACAGTTCATGTACCACTGAAATGAGGCTACACATTTATATTATGCCTAAATGGAGTATACATATTTTGATCTTATAGTTTATTTTATTATTTTTTAAAATGTTAGATTCTGTTGAGCGGCTTTGCTTAGTGTGACCCCTCACCCCGCTGTGGTGGGAAATGCAGTTGAAATTGAGCGATTGAACGTATGTCACTTTTTTTCACAGTAGTGTGTTTTGGAAGCTGCATTGGGTATGCTGAGGTGGTTTCCATTCATAGCCAAATAATTATTATTTTTTACGCTCCGTCCCCATACAAGGTGAATGTTCCCACAGTGAAATTGTGCAGAGCAGGGTTTATGACTCCTTTGGCCAGGTTTCCTATCTCCAGAGACTGCACTGTCTCTGTGGCCACAGTGTGGTGCAGTGAACACAGACAGTGTGTTCAGGAGCCAAAGATCACCAGTTCAAGTCCCAGCTGGGGCTCCTGCAAACCCAATCCCCATATTTTACCCACCACTAAACCATAATAGTAAAGACCAAACTTTTTTGCAGATAGCATAAGCATGGTCCAAACACCTCTATTTTACACTACAGAGCACAGACACCAGAAACATGCGCATTACCTAGACCACAGTCCCCTCAATGCAGTCCTGGAGGGCCACATATCATTTAGCTGTGATGCTGTCAGCAATATAAGGCCATGTCAGCATGGTGGCAGAGGGGTACCGTTGGTGGAGGGGGCAGTGGCTGCTGCCCACAGCAGACGGTGGCCTAGCCCCCTTCACGTGGGTGCAGTGCCCTCCAACAGACAGGCCCTGTCTGACAAACAGCCATGGACTCCCCAGGGAATGCACTGTTTTTGTGCTAAGACGGTGGTGCAGCGGACCCAGCCAGTGCCTTTAAGACCAGAAGGTCACAGGTTCAAATCCCAGCTGGGGCTCCTGCCAACCCAGTCCCCTTATTTTACCCATGAAGAAAACATGGTAGTAAAGACTGAACCATTATTGCTGAGACCATAAGCATGGGTCAAAAACCTCTATTTTACCCTACACAGCACAAACACCATAGAAATGTGCATTACCTACGGCAGAATCCCCCAAATGCAGTCCTGGAGGGCCAAACACCATTCAGGTTCCATGCTGCCTCTAATAAAGATGCCTGTGCTGCATATCTATGCACCACCCCCATGGTATGCAGATGTATCCCATGCATATTCATGAGGGACAGCATGAAAACCCGAACAGTGTTTGGCACACCAGGACTGGAGTTGGGAACCTCTGCTGCCAACAGGGCCAGACACACCCACACCCACACCCACAGGCCTCATTGGCTAATGCCTCCTGGAGAGGCAGGACATTGGGCCCTGCGTGCATCACCCAATACTAGCACTTGCATACCTTAGCAATGCCACCCTACACCTGGGTATACGGTACACACCTATCAAACGTTCCCTATGATTACTGGCAGATAGCAAGTCCTACGTTAAGCACAGTTTGCTCATTGAGCTCCATCATAACAATCTTTCTGATGTCTGTGGTGTGTGCTTCAGTTCTTGTCTCTGACAGTGTTTACCACCCTGGGGAGTGACCCCAACAGTATTGCGTAGCATATCCATGCCTGTACTGTGCGCAGGACTGGTGTGGTGGGCAGCGCTGCTAAACTCCTCTATAGTAGCACAATGCTGGCATAGGTGTGGGAGTGTGTGTCTGTCTATACAGTGTGTGGTGGCTGCAAACACCTTCCACAGCCCACACTGCCAGCACTGTTGCCAGTATTGGCCTGCCAATGTGCATAATGAGGAGCAAGGTACCATGGGTATAGCCCAGACAGGGTGACCTGGCCAGGATGCATCTGCCCAGGGCATAGGGCACTGGCTGGGACATTGTAGTGCCCGGCCACCACCTACACAGACAGGGTGACCTCAGTATGTCCTGCTGGGGGATCACTCTCACCCTGACTGTGCAGTGACGACAGCATGGCTAGGCACCCCCCATAGTGCTATATAGTATTTCTCTCATGTGATATTTATGTGGGTTTTTTTGGGGCCCAGTCACTGATTTATCTGCTTGTAGTGTATGCTGACATCCCAGTTCTGGGTGCACGCATTTCCACTGAGAACATGCACTATGGACTAGCTAGCAGACTGTTTGCAGCTGGTATGTGTCTTGATGGAGCGGCTTGCAGGGTGCAGCGGCTGAAGGCTTGCTGCAGGAGAATATCAGATAGTGTGGGGTGCAGCTTAGCATATCCAGGCCTAATGTCTGTCTGCTATTGTGTTATGCGGGGCCAGATTTACCTATACGCCACCTACGCCGTGGCGTAGGGCCCACAGCTAACAAGGGCCCACAAAAATAGCCTTCCGAAAATTAAAATAAAAAAAAAACGCTGGCTGCCGCCGCGGCAGCATGGACAGCATGGCAGAATCACGTGAGCCGAGGCGGAGCTAGGGTTAGAAGGTAGGGCAGAATTCAAGGGAGAGGGGCGGGATCAGGGACAGTAAGTCAGAGGGGGCGTGAGAGGGGAGCGCGCGGGGCATCCGAGGACAGCGCGAGCTGCCGCTGCAAGAGCGTGTCTGAGGATGAAGGACCGCACGCACGAGCTCCGCGCGGTGAGTGACCTTTTCCTTTCTATTGGCGATACCCGCACCATCCCCTGTCGTCAGTCTTCCCGTCGCAGCTGCGCGCCTGCTCCTCGCGTCCAGCGATGCCGTGCCCTGGACACTGAATGCAGCCACGTCTCTGTCGCTCCCTTTCTAATTCTGGGGTCGCCACTTTCCTGCATCATGTGTAAGATGCGCCTGCTGTGATCTTGTTGGGACCTTGGCATGTGGCATCCGATTCCGCTCCCCCCCCCCCCGCGCGCCCGTCACACTACCTAATTGTGGAGTGGGAACATCTGCCAGACCTCTGATGGTCGCGTGAAGCACCTGCTCCATCCCTTCTAAAGCCCTTGTGGACATTTGGGAAAAATCTCTTTCCAGGTCAACCAGCTGGGCATTACATATAAGGAGAGGATGTTGTTCCATATGAGATGTGTAAAGGATGTACATATATCTTATTAATAGTCTAGGACAAGGCCTATTGAATTTGTTTAGCTAGAGTCAGGCTTTGCCGTGGAAGAGCAGTTTTGGCTGAAGAAGTTAATAATAACAGAATCAGATAGTTTCTAGAGAGAAGTTTGAGAACTCATACTTTCATGAGACCTGACTGCCGCCGCGGCAGCATGGACTGTTCCCGCGGGGCCCTCTCTGCTGCCGCAGCAGCAAGGATTGTCCCGCGGGGCTCCCTCTGCCCGGCTGAATCCCCTCCCTCCCTCCCTCCCTGCCGGCTTTGAGAGGCGCGAAGGGAGAGTGTCTCCCTCGCGTCTCTGTTAAGCCCGCAGGGGCTGATGGGAAATTTCCCATCAGCCCCTGCGGGCTTAACAGAGACGCGAAGGAGACACTCTCCCTTCGCGCCTCTCAAAGCCGGCAGGGAGGGGATTCAGCCGGGCAGAGGGGGCCCCGCGGGAACAGTCCATGCTGCCACGGCGGCAGCCAGCGTTTTTTTTTTTAAATTAAATTTTACTTTAGGCCGATGGGGGGGGGTAGGACTGGGAATGGGCTATTGGGGGGGCTGGGACTGGAAATGGGCTGGGGGGTTAAGGCTGGAGGTGGGCTGATGGGGTTAGGACTGGTAATGGGCTGTGGGCTGTTGGGGGGGTTTAGAACTGGTAATGGGCTAGGGGGGGTTAAGACTGGTAATGGGCTGTGGGCTGATGGGGGCTGTCTGGTAATGGGCTATGGGGGGGCTACGACTGGAAATGGGCTGGGGGTTAAGACTGGAGGTGGGCTGATGGGGTTAGGACTGGTAATGGGCTGTGGGCTGTTGGGGGGAGTTAGAACTGGTAATGGGCTATGGGGGGGTTAGGACTGATAATGGACTATGGGGGGGCTAGGACAGGAAATGGGCTGATGGGGAGGGGTTAGGACTTGAGGTGGGCTGATGGGGTTAGGACTGGTAATGGGCTGTGAGCCGATGGGGGGGTTAGGACTGGCAATGGGCTATGGGGGGCTGACTGGAAATGGGTTGATGGGGTTAGGACTGGAAGTGGGCTGATGGGGGGTTAGGACTGGTAATGGGTTATAGGCGGGGCTTAAACTGAAAATGGGGTGATGGGGGGGTTAGGACTGTAAGTAGGTTGATGGGGGGGCTAGGACTGGTATTGGGTTGGGGGGTTGCTAGGACTGGAAATGGGCTGATGGGTGGCTAGGACTGGAAATGGGCTGATGCAGGAACTAGAAGGCAATGGATGCTGGGTGAGACTGGAACTAGAAGGGAGCTGATGTTGGGGGAGGATTAGAATGGGATGGGGCTGGAAGAGTAAAATGGAGAAGGGAAAAATATTTTGTGTGGGAGGGATAAAAAATCTACAATTGGCCGGGTATTTGGAGAGTAAGTGGGGATTGAGGATGGAGGGGTAAAATTTGAGTGGATGAAATAGGAATGAGGAAAGAGCAAAAGGAGAAAGATTAGTATGTTAAAGCAGATGTAGAGAGAGAATGGAAAAAAAACTAGAAGAGAGAAGAAAGGGCAAATGGACAGCAGATGATGGAGAGTTAGCAGAAGACACGAAGAAACCAGAAGAAAGTGACTGGAGCAATTGCAGCTGAAAAAAATGCACAAAATCTAGAAAAATATCTCTTTATTTTGAATTTATTAATTGGAATATGTCAGCTCTGATAAATGTGCATCATTAACGTCTGTGCTTTGTTTAGTACAAGAGCAAATTAATGTATAGTTTTATTTTTACAGTGTTGTACATTCCAAGTTTGGCTTTTGGGAATCCCAGTTTAATTATTGTCTTCCTGTTTCTAAATTGTGATTACTTGTTTGGTGATGGTCTATGTTCTGCATGTGTAACTGAGCTGAGGTGTTCTGTTTATATAATTCCTATTTGACAGTGCCACTTGTTCTCTTTCCCCAGTAGGTCATGTATTGTTGTTCTCTGAAATGTATTGGTTTAATATTTGCAGTGTTGCCTTTTGATTGGTAGAGTATGGTGCTTTGTGAGTCCTGGTAGTGCTGTTAGGATACGGCGGGTTTGCTATGGGTTCTAAATGGTCAGTGTTTGTAGTAGTTCCTAATGTGTCTGGCAGTTGGCACTGGATTATAGTAATGTAGAAATCTTTTAGTCTTTCTTTATCCATACACTCATTAAGAGGCACGTTTACTAAAAGTTAGTATATGGTAACATTATGCAAATATTTATGCAAATGAGGCCCCTTATGCAAATGATGCCCCGCACCCCCCTTGGGCCGCCCCTGCTGGGGGCCCACAATTTTTGTTGGCGTAGGGCCTCACTCAAGGTAAATCTGGCCCTGGTGTTATGGATGTGTACAGAGCTGCATTGACTGCCTTGTAGGGTGTCTGTTCCCCAGCAGGACCGGGTTGATGGTCCCCTCTACTGCCACCATTGCAGGGAGGTAGAATGTGGATCTGTTGATAGGAGACCCTGTTTGCCACCCTCAGCCCTGGAGGAGGGGGATTGTGGTACATAGCCCACCTAGGGGTCCTTAGGGGCTACACCTGACTGAGACAGACAGAGATATCCAAGGTGTTTCTGCAGAAACTACCTATCTCACACATTAACACGGCTTTGGACCTTTGGCATGACCTCTTTCAGCCATGGAAGGTGCTGTGGACCTGGTGCTGGGCACCTCACCGCACCCTCAGGGTGAGCACAGTACCCGCACAATGTGATGGTGTGTAGCTACTCTGTGCCAGTAAAACACACGTTCAGTACCCCCTACCAGGCCAAGGTGCTGTGGGGGTGCACATGGTCACTTCCCCCTACCAGGCCGGGGTGCTGTGGGGGTGCATTCCCCATCTTGTGTTTATCTGTGGACAGCTGATTTGCATGTGCAGTGCATCATGGGTACGGGTGGGCTAACCCTATCCTGGTGACCACAGCAGACTGTCTGTGTGGTGACGTGCACTCCCTCTGCAGCTAGCCAGGGGCTTGTTAGCAGCTATAGGGCTGTAGCACAATGGTTACTTCACTGCTTGTGGAGCCAGAGGTCATGGGTTCAAACCCACAGTGGGGTTATTTGATGGGGCTGCCCAGAGCATTATCTCTTTTTAAAGTACAGTATTGCTGCCAGCAAAAACACCCTCATCGTACTGTACCCATAAGGTGCCTCAGAGGGCGCTTTATAGAGCGCCCTATAGGTTACCTTATGGTTACCGTCCATATAAGGTGCACTATACATTATCCTGTGGAGCAACTTATAGGGTGCCCGATAGGGGACATTTTAGGGTGCCGTGGCGGACAGTGCACTTTATAATGTGCCCTATGGAGTGCCTTATAGGGTGCCTTATGTGGCACCTTCAATTACTGCACATGAGGACCTGTTTGCTGGCAGCAATTAATAAAATACAACTAAAGTGCTGCAGGAAAAAATACATACATTGCAAAGCTGATGCCACAGCCAGCCTTATGTATTAGACACACTGGGGAGCAAACTCATGACCCCTGTATCAGCAGTCAGTGCCTTACCCATTGTGCTACACTGCTGCTCCTCCTTGCATGTCAGCGCACCTACGTATGCTTTTCATTCCTTAAACTGCTCAGTGCTGCCATCAAAAACATTGCTGTGACCTTGCGGTAGCTCATACGGCACCCTATAAAGCGCTCTATAAGCAACATTCTAGGGTGCCTTGGCGGACAGTGCACTTTAAAATGTGCCTTATGGGGTGCCTTATGTTAACACGCTTTGAGAGTGCGTTTGCTAGTAGTAGTAATTAAAATAAAAAGTAAAATGCCTCCTAAAGCAAACTTACCCATAATAGGTAATGCCTCTGCCAGCATTCTTCATTGGGCACTGTGGGGGATTGAAACCATGATCCCTGCACCATTGGTCAGCGTCTTAACCATTGTACTGTGGCTCTGTTCCTGTGCATGCGCATCAGCGCACCGCCTTATGCCGCCTAATATTAAAATGCCTCCTAAAGCATCAGCGCGCCGCCTTATGTCGCCCATTATTTAAATGCCTCCTAAAGTAATGCCTCAGTCAGCTGTCTTCATTGGGCACTGTGGGGGATTGAATCCCTGATCCCTGCACCACTGGTCAGGGTCTTAACCATTGTGCTGTGGCTCTGCTCCTCTGCTTGCACATCAGCGCGCCACTTATGCCTCCCGCGCAGCTTTCTCATGCGCTAATGTGCGGGGCGCACATGGGCGCCGCGCACATTAGTGCATGAATAATCCGGTTTGTTTTTTTTCTGCTTGAAACGCCCACTCCTTATATGGCACCCGCACACTAGCGGGCCGCGCACATTACCGGGGTTTTAGTAAACATACCCCTTAGCGTTTATAGTGGTGACAAGATGGGATAGCATTTGTTTCCCCTTTGGTTTTAGGTATGCGGTTTCTTACACATACAAGGTTAATGTTGTGGTGATATTCCAATCAAATGGATATGATATATAATATCCCCCCCCCCTTTTTTAAAATAAGAGTACATTTTTATTTATTTATTATTCATTTATTATTTTTTCCACAATGAGATAATAGGGAGGTGTTTATTGATATTTATTTATATATTATTACCCTTTTTCTCTGACCTCTGGGTTTATTTTGTGCTTTCATGATTTAAATATTTGTATTTCTTGCATATATGCATATTTATCTATTAATGTCATGTTTCTTATATTTTTCTATTATTTTGTTTTCTTAGTGGTCCATGTGTACCACGAGATATTAAAAGGTACCTTTAAGTTTTTGTCTTCCTCATCCCCCTGTTTTATTGTGATTCTTACTACATTTCTGATACATTTTAGTCACTTAATTTATATGAATCATTGGTTATTTTTGTTTTTAAGCTAAATGAGTTTGTTTGGTTTGATATGTATTCTATATATTGGATATATATGTATTAGTATATTCTATTAACCGGGTAAGGCGCCACACCGCAGCACCACCCCCCCACCCCCCTCAACCATCATAACAAAGGTAGACCACACATATATGGGAATTCATCTGGTTGCAGCTTTATTGCCATAAACCATAACATCAACAATCCAAACCTTAAATTGTATTCCCCCCCCCCCAGCAGAGCGAACCCTCACCAGCCATGTCAGTAGCAAAGTGATGCCGCTTCCGCTTCCGCCTTGTCCAGGCCCCGGCAAATTGCCTAGCCTCCCTCATCCGGCTTCGCCATATTATTAGCAAAAGCCTGAGGGACCGCCCGGGCGGGGGTACCCCACCCCCGCCCTACAGCTTGGCTCCGGCTCCGGACCCCGGAAACCTCTGGGATCCCGCCCCATCCCCGCAGATGCAACACCCCTCCAAAGCCACCCCACCCCCGAACCCCAATAAAGGGCGGGAGGGCGGGACGTCCGGCACCTCCGGCCACCTCGAGGGAAAGGCCGGAGGGCACCGCAACGCTCCCCTTACTCCCCCCCCGAAACTCCTCTACTCCTCCCATTGGCTCCTGCGCCCTGCCATGTGCCGCGGGAGCCAATGGGAGCCCTCCACGCACCGTGGGCCCTCCCCACAAACTGCGTAGCCACGCCAACGGGCGCGTGGCCGGCCACCCCCCCCCCCGGTTAACACCGGCCACTCGCACGCCCCGGGGGGGGCAACGCGGCCTCGCCATTCCTGTCTTTTTATGATTTTATATTTTTATATTATGATTAAAGGCTTATTATATTTTTGTTTTAGGAGGTAGTAATCTTTTGAAATATGTATTTATTATGTATTAATTATTTGATTGTGTTTATTTATTGTATCTCTTTGAGATTTGCATTCTTGACTAACCAAAGACCCCCTGAAGAAGGCTTTTCAGCCGAAACGCGTTGGGGCCAATAAAGAGGTTGTATCACATCTGAATATTCGCCAAGTCTCCTTTTTACCTGCTCCCCTGGTACCCTGTGACAGTTTGCAGGTTCTTGTTGCTCTCCTTTGTTCCCTACACTGGGGATTGGGCAATGGCAAGGGTCCTAGTATGACATGCAGACTGATTTTGCTACACTTACAAGAAGATAGATCAATATCCCACAAGTTGCCAAACAAATATGGCTGAAAACTAAGAAATATCCTCAGCTAAATTAGCCTAAGTAGCTATAGCTGGGCAGATTTAGTAGGCCAAACAGCCCTTTCCTGCAAATATGTATTATATTCATCTGTGATCTACACTCAGCTTCTCTACTTCTCTTTTTTCTCCTTGCCAGAGACCCTCATTAACCTCTGTCTTTATTTTCATACCCCTATCCAGTCCTGGAAACATAGCCTTGTGCAATCTCAGACTGAGGTACTTCCCTTGCATCTGTTGCAAGGGATGGTGTTAGACCTTCTGAGACCCAGGACAGAAACTGAGGAGAAGGCCTAGGCATTAGCCATACCTGCTTTCCCCCCAAATGCAGATCTCTCTGTTGCGAGATGCTGTGGTAACTGTAAGTTGTGGATCAGTTCCTCTTGTGCGTTTGCTATATTGAAAGCCATAGGAGTTGAATAGAAGTTTCTACATCTACTACAGTTAGATTCTTTGATAATCAATGTAGAAAGAGTAGAAATGTAGAGAATGTCTCTTCCTTAAAAGTGGAATTGCAGATGTGAGAATAGAAATCCTAAGGCGTATGAGGTGAATGAGTCTCTTCTATGACTATACAGCTTGTGCAATGAAATTCATACTAAAAATATTTACAATAATGTTCAAAATGGCCTTAATGCATTAATACACTAAATATATAGTAAGAGCATGGCAAAACTTGTCCTTACTAGTGTGGCTGGAGATTTAATAAGAATGCTAATAAAAAAAGGCTTGAGAGGTTATTATATAATTGCACATAAAGATAAAAAGTACATTCATATTATCTCTGCATGGACTTTTCTGGATTTTCAAAGTAGAGTTATTTTATTATTTATTATTTTATTTTTATTTCTTATATACCGCGCTATTATAATCAGTGCGGTTTACATTTGAAACAGATCATACAAGAATGTAAGCAGTTACATCAAGTTTTTTACATTGAACAGGGAATGTAAACATGGAGTAAAAACGAGGTAGAGACTATGTACATATTATAAACAAATTATAATGCTCTGTTGCTTTGAAAATTACTCTAGTAAAATTATTTAGTTACATTTATAGTTGATCTTTAGGCATTCTGTTTTTCTAGGGAAAATTATCTGCAGATGCTTTGTTTTTCTAAACCTGGCACATAAATGCAAACCCCTTCCCAACCCCTCTCCTCCTTAAATAAACTATGTGCATATACGTTTCCTCACCTATCAGGTGAGCAATTTTGCAACATGCCAGTTTTGCCCACAAATCACCACTACCAGCATGAAGTGCTTCTTCGTTTAGTGTGCAGCATATGGTATGGTAAAGCCACCACTCCAGATTTGCTCCAGTTCAGCTTTAAGCTCTTTGGATGTTGTACATGGTGTTTGTCAAACAGTTCACACTAACCTTGGATTCATTTTCCTCTTTCACTACATCCTGGGAGATTCTTAACAGTTCTATGAGCAGAAAACTTCTTAATAACAATGTGAACTGAAGATACAGGAATCCCAAGGTCTTTGGAGATGGCCTTGTCCCCCTTTTATGTTTAATGTTTGGTGATAATGGCTTTTCTGATAGTCTCAGGCAGGTCTCTTGTCTTCACCATTGTGAAAATGGAACAGGGAGTGAATGTGGCCATTCTAAACATTAGAGCCATCATTCATTGGTTGATTCAAGTCATGTGAGTATTGACAATTGATCACAGGTGTGTCTAATTTTACTGCAGTGGGAATGTGGTTCTTCTGTTCAAACTGGTTTAAATTGTTTATAAGGGTGCCAATAATCATATCCTTAATTAAATACTATAAAAAACCAGTGAAATCAACTAATATATTACAAATTTACTAGTGTATTCTCTGAACTGGCTAAACTAAAGAAATACTATGTGTGTTTTTTTGTTGGATCACTCACCATGAGGGGAAATCCTCTCTTGCAGTGAGTCCCCCGTTTTAATCAGATTTAAAAAGACCCAAATGGGCCTAAATCCGGATTTGGCTGCATAAACAGCTGCCGTTCCGATACAGGTTATGAGAACTGTAAACTTCAAATGTTCTATCCTCCCGATTCACCATTAATCTAATGTTGCATTTGATAAAGTGATACAGTCAGTGCTATAGCACTTAGCTGATTCTGCTACCGCCGTCACGCCAACAGCAATGTTGATGATTTTCACACCCTTCCGGGCTATAATACCAGTCGTGCGATCAGCCACATGTGAATTTTTGTTTTCACATGTGCAGATCACTAATAAGGTTCCTAAAATAATCCCTTAAATGTTTGGCCCAGATGCCCCAGGTTATCCCTGGTTTTTCAGCATTTGAGCATTGAGATGTATAGGTGCCAAAAACTGGCGGTGATGGGTTTAGACTATGTTCATTTGCGGCCTCACCCCTGGAATGCCCCAACCTATCTTTCCTCTGGAACGCATAGCATTATGAATAGAGAGAGAGATTTAAATGCCACTCTATGTATAATGCTGCTAAAAATAGGAGGGGGGGGGGGGAGAAGCATCTAGATGTTTGGCACAGCACTGAACATCTAGGTGCTTTTTAAGATTTTATAAAATCTGGCACTTACATGTTCAATATCCTGAGTGTTGCCACTCTTGTTGTGATTATGTATATACTAAGTTAGATGCCATGACTGATATGTAATATATTCTGGTCATCATATTGGCTGACTATTGGGCCTATAGATAATACAACATAGCTGACCAAAAATGCAGTAGTAAAAAGAAAGAACCGACAATTTTACGTTTGTTTAGGATAACAAATGGAAGGGATACCAACAAATGACAGGAAGGCCCATTTAATCTTCCCGATTCCCCTTTCTACATCAGTACCAAGTTCTTGATATTTAGTTCTATCCTTGCTTCCACATGATTGAACACATAACTTTTTCAGGCATAGTTTAAAGAGAATTAGATTTAGATATGCAACGTATTTCCTTGTCCCCCAAGGGCTTACAATCTAAGTTTATACATAATACAATGAAGGGTTAAGTGACTTACAAAAGGTCACAAGGAGTGTCAGTAGAATCTGAAGCCAGCTGCTCTAACCACTAAGCTACTCCTCCACTCCATGTTTTCTGGATTTTCTTTATTTTACTGCCAACTTCAGTGGGAGGCTATTACCCTATTACCCGTGCCTCCTAATATTACTTTAGAATATACTTCTCCCAACCTCATATTAGAATAACCCATAGTTTTCCAATGCTTTCCCAAATTCTTTCCAACCACTAAATACTTATGCCTTTTTATACACTCTAGATTTGTGTTTATCACTATGAAATCTCCCTATTCCTTCTTCTCCTGCAGGGCAAATATACAGTAAAGGTACATAAGCTTGCAATCTGCATAATGGATTTTAAATGCTCTGCAATAAAATAAACACTGCTGATGCTGACCAGTATTTTTTTTCTCAGATCTTTGCATTTGTATGTGAGTGATAACATTTCCCTGTCAGTTCCTTACCTGCAATAAAGCTTCCGTAGATTTATTAGATTCACTGCTAATGCTGATACTGTAACATTGCCTATGAGCATTTATTCAGGTTAATAATTTTCCCTGTCTGTTTCTGTCTTAACAAAGGCTTTTGCGAATTCCCATCAGAGCAACCCACATCCATTCCACTTGCACGTTAGCAAGCAGCACTGCGGGAAGAGAGAAACAGCTAGAGCTGGCTGCACACTTAGACAAGGAGCAGTCACAATCAGCAGTTTTAGAATGGGCAGACGACAAAACAATTCATCTTTACCTGGTGAATACTTCTGTGCTACCATCAATCCTATCAGATTGGCCTGCGTAGACTGCAGACTATGGAGAAAGGCCCTGACGGTGCCATCAAAGCTGACATCTATGATAACTGTAAAGTATAGCGAGATGACAGTAGTAACTTGGGGCATGCTGTCAAGCAAGAGATAAATCTGCTGAAAAGTGCTCGCTGTATTTTGCATGGATCTGTGCTGGGACCAGTACTGTTTAATATATTCATAAGCTCTCAGGGGAAGAGTACACAGCGGGGTAGCAAAGTTGGCAAATGATACAACCATGATTCCAAGTAATCAGAACAAAGGCTGATGGAAGAGAGATATAGAAGGAGGTTTTTTAGAAGTGAGCGAGAGAGAATAACATGGCAAATCAGTTGTATACACATGAGCAACAAGGGAAACATAGACCCGGAGGCTTCATGACAGGGGTTATTGAATTTTACTCAGTACTGAGAAGGCATTATACTCATAGTTTGCACTAGGGTGTAGGGATCGGGTTTCTCATGCGCACATGTGTTGCTGGTTGACAGACTCGCTAACATACTCCCGTTTTCTTTTTTTAATTGAACAAAGATATTTTTGGATTAATAATACTATAGTATTGTATAATACAACAGATACACTCTTCTGGCACTTTATACGTTACAAAGATGTCCAAAGAGGTAACCAATGGAGGTACACAGGTATACACAGAAGACATTCATTATTCATTACTTCCCCTTCTTATTTTCACACACATTCAGTCTCATACACAGCTCACTGTTATTATTTTTGCCAACCCAATGGAAATTGGAAAGAATTATATAAAAGGGGTTGACAACATCTGTCTGCCCATCCATCATGGGGCAAAATAACGCTCTGAAAATTTAATGGAACAGGATGAAACTTAGCATGTGTCAAAAACTTGTAAAAAGACACTTTGAGTTAAAAAATAGGCCAAATGGGACTAGGGATTCCAGAGTAACAATCACTCTGATAACACAGGTACACTACCAAAAAACTGCCTCCAGTTTTGCAACTGATTCCTATAGATTTTGGGGTGCTGAATCCAGGAAAAATAGCCAAAATGTTCCATCACGTCACGTTTTCTTGCAAAATTAGATTTCTTACCCATATAAGGAATGTTCACATAATTTCTTTTTAGCCGACTGCAGTTTATTTTCTTGGCCCAAAATAGAGTTTGTAATGGTTAACTAACTAGAAACACTCCCTCATGATATTTTAGAGTGTTTTGTATTCATTTTATACATTAACAGGACAATTGGGAGGCGGGGGGCTAAATCCAGTACTCGCGCTGGCGCATGTTCTTTCCTGTTTGCCTCGCCTCGTTCGCGCGCTCGCTCAAACACGGTGGTTGCGACATGAACGTTCCTGTCAAATTTCAGTTTCTTGCAAGTTCATTATTACCTTTTTTTTGCTCAGTCGTAATCCAGCTTTATTCCGAAGTGGTTCACTACAGTTGTAGTTTGCAGTGCTGTGTATTTGTGATGGCTCACAGAGCCAGAGGTTGCGTCAACTCTCCGGACAGTTTTTGTTTTATTTGTGGGGAATATACCGTGAAAAAGCGGCAGAGGAACATTTCTGCATTTATTAAAAAAGTATATTTCGCCTATTTCGGTTTGAAGTTAGGCGATCAAGACAAACCGTGGGCTCCTCACAAAGTGTGCAAGACATGTGAGGAAGATCTACGCTTATGGATGAAAGGTAAAAAACAAGCATTTTGTTTCGGAATACCTATGATGTGGCGTGAACAAAGAGACCACAGCAGTGACTGCTATTTTTGCTCTTGCATTGTGAAGGGATACAACTTAAAAAATAAGAACGTAATAAATTACCCCAACCTTCCCTCAGCAATTAGGCCTATGCCTCATAGCAACGAAGTACCTGTGCCTGAACCACCAAAATCTTTGGATCATATTTGTGTGGACGGTTCTGATCATGATGAGACTCATCAGATGGCTTTTCCCGATGAGTCCAGTACTTCCGAGTTTGAAACTGAAACAGATCCGAAACCTGAACTTTTCTCTCAGGCCGAATTGAATGATTTAGTCCGGGATTTAGGACTCCCAAAAGATGCTGCCCAACTGCTAGGTTCTCGGCTTAAACAGAAAAATCTATTGTCACCAGGAACAACTTTTTATTGGTACCGCGCAACCGCGAGACACAATTTTTGAAGTATTTCAGCAAAGAGGAAGATTTGGTATTTTGCAATGATATATACAGAGTGATGGAAAAGTTTAAACTCAAGTATGATCCTGCTGAATGGCGGCTGTTCATTGATTCGTCAAAAGACAGCATAAAAGGTGTTCTTCTTCATAATGGCAACACATTCGCTTCAGTTCCTATTGCTCACTCTGTTATTCTCCAAGAAAAATACGAGAATTTGGCCCTGATTCTTCAGAAGATTCGTTATGATGAGCATAAGTGGATGATTTGTGGAGACTTTAAAATTCTATCCATGATATTAGTGCAGCAATCCGGTTTCACCAAATATCCCTGCTTCCTTTGCTTGTGGGATAGCCGGGCCCGCGACCTACACTGGGGGAAAAAAGACTGGCCAATTCGGGAGTATTTGAGACCCGGTGAGAAAAATGTTCTTCATGAGAGCTTGGTACCTCGTGATAAAATTCTATTACCACCTCTCCACATTAAGTTGGGTCTCATTAAGCAATTCATCAAGTCCCTTCCAAAAGATGGTGAGTGCTTTCGGTACCTTTGCTCAAAGTTCCCCCGACTTTCTGAAGCAAAGCTAAAGAAAGGAGTATTTGTTGGCCCTGATATAAGGAAACTCATTTCAGATGGAGCATTCGCTGAAACGATGTCTGAGAAGGAAAAAGAAGCCTGGGATTCCTTCAAGGATGTTGTTCTCAAATTCTTGGGGAACAGGCGGGATGAGAACTATAAGGATATTGTTGCCAGGATGCTCAATGCCTTCAAAGAACAAGGCTGTAACATGAGCCTGAAAGTCCATTTCTTGCACTCCCATGTGAACTACTTTCCCGAAAACTTGGGGGCGTACAGTGAAGAACAAGGTGAAAGGTTTCACCAGGACATCAAGGACGCAGAGAGAAGGTACCAAGGAAGATGGAACACCACTATGATGGCTGATTTCTGCTGGTTGCTGCTGCGGGAAACCCCAGATGAAAAATATGCCAAGCAGCGCACCAAGAGAAGCATTCGGGGGAAGAAGAAACGGGCCCACCAGGAGATTGATTAACCCAAGAATGACTTTAAATCTAAACTGTGTTGACAAATATCGTGTTTTTACTAAACTTTGAAATAAAAATTTGCTAGTTATTACCACAGTGTCGGATCTCATTTATTAGAATTTTATTTTCACACCATCGGGTGTTTGTCTTCATGTATTGCAATGGTGCGGTTTGCGTTTTCTATTCTTACATACATACCTGTACAACATTTTTTGCACATTTCTTTGCTTTGCTTTGTGTCTAACCTCGCTCTTATATGCTCAATGTTTGTGCACATGTATATGGCTGTTTTAAGTGCAGACAATTTTGCTACCATCACAGTGTGTTTTGTTGACATTACTCTATTCTTATGTGCTGCCTTGTTACAATTTTCTTTATTCTTATTTGAATAACTACTAAACAATTAGTATAAAGAATTCATCCAAGAAACTTTTATCTCGATCGCACTCAATCTGAAATGTTCACCTCAAACTGCTAACCCAATGTAGCAAAAAATCTGTACGTGATGGAGCAAATTGGTTACCAGATTTGGATTCAGCGCACCAAAAAACGTAAAAATCAATCGAAACATTAGAGGCAGTTTAAAAAAATTTTTTTTTAGTGTACCTGTGTAATTAGCCTGTTTTTCTATGACAGGAGTTACAGTTTCTGTAGCATAGACACTTACATACAGTGAAACATAGTGGTTAGGGAACTGCTCCTTTCAAACTCCCTCTCCCTGATCTCTCCCAACCCCCAAACAACCCCCACCACCAAAAACTGAACCCCTACAATTACCACTCCCTACTCCTAGAAAATACTCCCTTGCAACTGCACAATCAACCCACCAAATGCTTCCACAAAAAAATACCCCTGCAAATTTCCCCACCTCCAAAATCTACACCACACAACTGCCTTACCACAATGATAGCTGTCCCCACCTCAAAAAACAAACCCCTGCAACTGCCTCCCCACCCTGCAAACTTGCCAAACCCTAAAAAAATGCTCCTTCAAACTACTGCACCATCCCACAAAACTCCTTATCTCTTTAAAAAAAACAAACCCTGCCCTATCACTTCACAAAATGACTCACCCCCAAAAATGTCCCTCCTATAACATCCCACCACTTCACCAACTTACCTCTACATCCTCCCTGGGCCCCATCCTCAAAGCATGCTGCCCAGCAATTGCCCAAGACCCAAAAACTACGCTCTCATAACAGCCCCACTGGCATACTTTTTCTACCTATAAAAATCATTTCTTAACAGCTGGCCTATCAACTCACAAACTAACTACTGCCAATAGAGCCTTCTCCCTATTTGCACCCATGACCTGGAATGCCCTCCCCACTGAGCTCCGTTCCACCCCAGACCTATCGTCATTTAGAAAAGCCCTCAAACAACACCTTTTCCTCATCCATTACCCAGAATCCAATCCCAGAAACATCCACCCATCCTCACATCCTACACCCTACTCCACCCCACCCAAAATCCAACACCATAAAGAAAATGACTAGCTCTACCACCATATCCCCTCTCTTATTTATTATTGGTACTGATCACACATCTTATTGATTAAACCTCTTATAAATATGTTGAAACCAAGCTATACTATATGTATAATTTCTCACCATACTATATGTATAATTTCTCACCATACTCCATGAATAATTACTCTGTAATTAGTTACCCCTGTTACCTCCAGGTTATCTCGTCCATGTTCAATGTAAAAACTCAATTGTCGTGTGACATTGCAGTATGTTTTTTGTTCAATTGTAAACCGCACTGATTTTAATAGCACGGTATATAAGAGAAGTAAATAAATAAATAAATAAATAAATATAAATAACCAACCCCTAAAAAATTCTCTACAACCACCTCACTACCCTTCCCCCCTGCAACTGGCCAACCATCTCACCAAACGCTCTTTCATCTGTCCTACTACACCACAAACTTCCTGTGCAGCCAAAAACTACTGTGCACAATTTCCCCACCTCCAAAAATACCCTCTGCAACTGCCCCAATACGACTACTACTACTACTCCTCATTATGTATAGTGCTACAAGGTGTATGCAGTGCTGTGCATAACGGTGGAAGACAGTCTCTGCTCATCAGAGCTTACAATCTAATCAAGACAAAACACGTAGAGTGTGATTCCATAACATGCACGTCTGGCCTGCAGACACATCTAAATGGAAAACAGGTCCCGTTTGGCCCCAATTGCACATGTGTGGGCTGGACATGCTGGTGGATCCAGAATCGGGGACATAGATTGTGTTTGGGATGGCATGCACAAACCCCGGGACATGGTTTTATGTAGCAAGCAGTGTGGCTGTCCCTGTCCTCGGTGAATTCCGAAAAGATGTATGACTCCACTGCTGCCTGTCTCCATGCGGCCACACCTCCTCAGTTAAAGTGTGCATCCCCAAAGCTGCTTCTCACACTGATGGTGTGGTGCCCTTGCCAATTGCCCATGAAAACAGATGATACAGATGTGTTGATGTAAAGCAGACCATAAAAGCTAATCCTTTGCATGACCAGGACACTGCAAAGTGATCTCTGTGCATTCAGAGATATTACAACAGCAAGTAGAAAGTGATATGATTGTCCTGACATACCTTGTAGCATAACATACATGGCAATACAGTAGGTGAACATTTTAGTTGTGCTTGCATTGGTCAGTCCTGACAACAGTCTGTACAATGCTATGTATGGACCAGAAGAAACAGAAATGGTCCTCTACAGTTAAATGTCAGAGCATATCCCTGACAATAATTAGGGACCCTCAGATTGAGTACATGCACCAGTGCAAACAGCACTACTAGATACTCCAAGAGCACCAGCATCTGTCTATATAAATGTGCACATTTGTGAGTCAGCTGATGGTGCTGTGTTTCCTGATGCATGCACTCAACTGAGAGTCCCTTATCACTAACAGAGGTATGCCTTGACATTTAGCCATAGAGACCCCATTCTGCTATATCCTGGCTGATTGCATTGGCACCTGGTCATGCTGTGGTCATCCCTATAGACCAGGTACTGGCCAGGCACTGTTTTCCCCCCCCCCCCCCCCAAATTGCAATTGAAAACACCAGGTGCCCCCATGCATCCCTCTAAACAAACAAACAAACACACACACACACACACACACACTCTCTTGCAGTCACACAAAACATACATCTGCTGTACAGATGTCCTGCATCTCTAGAAAATAGCTGGTATAACATGATGGCATGGGGTCCCAGAACTACTAATCCGATCTGCTATTCTCACCCACACATGCACCCATTCTATACTCACCCACATACAATCCCTACAACAACAGTTCTACTTCTCAGATGACAGAGATTGTTAGGGTGCCCTAGATCACCTCCTCTAGCTCACACAGCAATTCTCAGCATAGCCAGAATAATCACCATTGCACCTCTGAATATTTCTGTAGGGGTGTTTAGTAATGTGCCTTTACCATACAACCTTCCCCCACCTCTGCATTCTGTTCTTATCTACTGCATCTTGTGGCCTTCCAGACTGCAGACACACCGGTTCACAACATCTTTGTCACAGCCATTCATCTGTCACAGCCATTTGTAACGCATTTCAGAGCAGAGCAGAAAGGTTCCTAAGTCCTGGCCTTATTCCACGTTTCCGCTGGTATAACATGGACGTTCGTGAGAAAAACACAGAACGTGCATAGGCTTTTCCTGAATACGCACTGTATATGCAGCAGTGGCACTTACTGTATATGCTTTTGATCCCTGGATGCTGGCATAATTTTATACAGATAAATTACTTGCATTGATTTATTTTTCCTTCCCAGGTTTCCCCTTATCACCAGGATACTGGGTCGATAAAATGCTTATGATCACTTGTTATAACTTTCTCCCCTATTCCTGCCCTTTTTTCTACCTCCCCTGGGACCTTCTGCTGTTGACCCTGGAATTGTTTCCTTTTTGCCAACCTGGATCAACTCTTGTATCTTTTTAATATCATCCCCTTCTTCCCACCTTCCCTTTCTACCTTTTACCTACCTTCCTGGATGGCAACCCATGGCATAAAGCTCACACCTCCAACTGCAGCTGTGCTTTCTTAATAATTAATCCATATATCTCTGCAAATGAGATACACGCAGCTCACAATCCACCCAGTCTTGGTCAGAATTTTACAGGTTACTTCTACTCAAATACTCCAGCTCAATGCAGAAAGACTCCAACAGGATTGCAAAGATTCAAATAGATATTTGGGTTCAGAATACACAGGGTTGATAGGGTTATGGATCTTTACATCTGGGATCCTCACATGGCTCCCAACCACAAAGTTACCAGAATGCATGTGATAGATAGTCCCATCAACCCTTTTGATTCCCTAATGGCTACTCTGGATCCAAATTGCGCAAGTTTGTGCTTGAGGCTGCAGGAAAGCCACTTCTTGGTTGCTCAAAGGACACCATTCAAAACCAGACAAGGCTAATTTTGCCCTTACAGATGCCTTGTTTTGTTTAATTTGCTGCCCCCTTGATCGCCATTTTTTTTTCAGTTGAGAGGTCTGAGGTTGATACTCACCAAACCAGTTTCACACTTAGAGCTTTCTGTTCACCTGCTGAGCATGGTGAATTTCTATATAGTCAGTTCACGTTGCAGAGGCATATTTGTGATCAAGCTGCAGAGGAGATTCTACAGTTGTTTTACATAGCTTCTAAACTCGGTCTTGTCAGGACAATTTCTTGGTTTCTATAAAAATAGACTATTATTGATGCTGCCTGCCAACTAATGTCTTTTCAGTTATCCATCATATATTGAATAATATCATGTGCTTGAATAGTGACAAAATATGCCCTTCTTTTACCTTCAAAATGACTCCCAACATATTGCAACTAGTTTTAACTTATATTAATAGAGTTGAAATGGAAAGTGGAATCCAAATGGCCCCTCATGAGGGAATCCATGGCCTCTCGAAGCTGGAGGGATGCAGGTGCTAGGAAACAGGAAGGAAGTGGACCCTCTCTTCAGCCGGGCTGCTGGGAGAAGGGATTGGATACCTCCTCCTGTACTCAGGCCATTGGGAAAGCTGCCAGACATCTCGGCCTCCCCATGATCATATTATGCCCAAATTAATTTGTCTTTTCATTGTAGGATATTGCATCTCATACAGATTGAATCCAATATGCTGCATAATTTTTCTATTTTAGAATTCTAAATGCTTCCACTTCGATGATGAACTGTCCGCAGCACATTTCTCATGATGGGCATGCATGAAAGTCTCCTGGAATACCTTAGAAGCATCAATATTATTATTACTAATGTAAGGGCCTCTCTAGAATGAGAGGAAATAGGCATGTGTGAATGTACTGTATGGTTATTTATTCCCTTGGGGACATCCCCCTTTTCAGTGCAGAAGGTATGGATGCTGTAACATAGCACACACGCTTTTCATAGCAGGCAAAACTCAACATAGAAACGTGGAATATGATGGTAGAAAAGCCATGTACCCTATCCAGACTGCCTGTCCTTACCAACTGTAGGAGGATCTTGTGAGACTGGGGGGCACTGGTCATCCAAATGGCAGATTAAATTAAATAGCTAGAGGACATTAATCTCCACATTAGGAGTCACCATCCAGGGAAAGGATCAGACATGCATTGAAACCTTCTCTTCAGTGTGCGGCAGTGGTCAAAAGCACAAATGGAATGTTGGGAATTATTAGGAAAGAAACTGAGAATAAACAAAAGAATATCATAATGCCTTTGTATCACTCCAAGGAGCCATCGCCCACTGAGTATTGTGTGCAATTCTGGCCTCTGCATCTCATAAAGGAGAAAACAGCATTGGAAAAGGTATGGAGAAGGGTGACCAATAATGGGGATGAAATGACTCCGCAGTGAGAAAAGGCTATAAAGAGACAGGCGAGGGGAGATAGGACTGAGGTCTATAAAATCCTTAGTGTAGTGGAATTAGTAAATGTGAACAGATTGTTTGCTCTCTGAAAAAGTAGAGAGACTAGAGGTCATGCCATGATGTTACAAGCTAGTACATTTAAAACAAATAGGAGAAAATATTTTTTCACTCGACACATAAGTCCTGGAACTCACTGCTGTGGAGGATGTTATAAATGCAGCTAGTGTAGCTGGGTTTTAAAAAGATTTGGATGAGTTCAGATTGAACCCAGCAAAATGAGACCTATACAGGATAAAAGTGCTGTTCCCCATTTGCTAGGAGGAGAAACTTAAAACCTGCTATTCTTTTATTATCAAGCAAGGAACCTTGTAGTGCTGCTGTAACTGGACTGAAGGATTTATATTGTACTTTTAAGTATTCCTCTATTTATTTTTATTTTATTTATTTATTTACATTCTCTTATATACCGCGCTATTCTGCATCAGTGCGGTTTACAGATAACCAAGAATTGTAACAGGGCCATAGGGTAAAATGACGGCATACAAATGTTTAAATAAATAAATATCAGGATTTAAATTGAATAATAGATGCAGAATGACCATGTAGCACCACTATGGTGAATAATGGCTTCCAGTCGCTTAGTGTCAAGTATAAGATCCTTATTTTAAAATACACATTCATCTCTTTTCTGGTATCCCTCAGTGCTTAACCAAATGACTGTTACCACCTTGCCCTTCCCATCTCCATCACTCCCAATAAGATATCCTGCTAAATATTACCCCACCCTGGTTATTTATATCACACTACTTTTGCCCATCTAATCCCCTCCCTTTTGAATTCTTTGCCACCTTATCTCAGGATAAAGCTATTACTCTTGAAATTCAAGGTTAGGTTTAAAGTACTTTTCTCAAGGTCTAAAGCACCTGAGAGAGAAAGTGGCCACTACTTCTTGGCCTTTGGATCTGATGCTGAAAGTTGCTCTTTATCTTTTATCACTGTCATTTCTTCCTCCCCTCATTGTCTGTTCTTTTTGGTCTCTCTGCTACCCTTTCTTCCCTTTGTTCTGTATTATTTGTCAGTAATTTGTTCACCACTTCATTGTGTCCTTGAAAGGTGGTATACAAAATTTGTTAATAGAATAAACTAAACTATATTTATTTAGATTTATAAAACCACATTTTCATTAAAAATGCCCATGTGGAATGACAATCACAAAATATACAAAAAACGGTATTACAGTCATAATAGTATAAAACCCAAAAACAAAAAGATAAAACCCCCCCACAAAAAACACATAAATCAATAAAAATAATAATAATCAACCAAAAAGAAAAGCCAGTAGAATTGTTGAACTTGAAAAAATAAAATGGGTTACACAACTTGAATTAAATGAACAAGACACAAAATAATAATCCTCTAGATCAGCAGTTCTCAACAGGTATGTTGCCATACACTGATGTCTCACAAGGCCCCAGGAAGATGTGTTGCAGGAAAAGCACAGCAGTAGAGGACTGCTTGTGGTTGGTGACACAGCCACACAAACTATGGTACTAACTTTAACTGAGAGACACTCATCTACCTTCTCCCCTACCCTCTCAAACAACTTAGCATCTTTAATCTCCCCTTTTTCCTACCCTCTGGGACATTAAAGCTGATACAGAAGAAGCTACAAAAACCACAGCACTTTCACTAACTTTTCCTCAACATCACTCCTCCCATAGTTTGCAGAAGCAAGGAGGTTTATGATGATTTCACTTCTGATGCGTCTCCATGCTGCTGCAAACCAAATGATGGTGGTTGATGAAAAGTTAGGTCTCTCTACACCCCTCCTCCTAGTTCCCTTTTATCTGTGACTTCTGTGTCACCGCCAGTTCCACTTTACTGCTCCACATACCTGGAACAACTACCTGAGTTAATACATCAGGATCCTTCTCTAGACTTACTCAAATCCAGGCTAAACCTTCATTGGCGAAAGTTAGAACAGCCTTTAATGTGCCTATCTTTCACCACCAAGGGGTTAACCGGGCAGCGGCTAGCCTTGGGGCATTCAAGGAACGGCACCTGTGGATAATTGAGCAGCAGCGATATTTAGTTACTGCCTGGTTATCCCTGGGCACTCGCCCCTACCAAGAAACCCACTTATTCCACTGACTTTCTCCGAGACCCTGTGCAGAAAATCAGCCCACCCTTCCTGTGACTAGTGCAGCCTTTCCCTTGGCTGGAACCTGCACAGTGAGGGGGGAACACGGGTGAGCTGTAGAGCTAAACTCTAAAAAAAAAAAAAAATACTCAGACAATGCAGACATTTTGACGAAGACAGCTACTTTACAAAGTAATAGAATCCTAAAATAATTTGGCAATCCTAAACTCCTGAGTCGTCAGCACATATGACAAATATATCTCTGCTTCCTCCCCAAGGCCTAGGCAACCATCAATCAGACAAAGCTAGCAAATAGCTTCAGCAGACACAGCCAACCAATAGGGAAAGGGGGAAGTGGGAGCAGTAACTAGGATACAGAAAACGTTCTTTCTCCTGTGTCCTGCAGGAGTTTTTTTTATGATTGCTCAAACAATGAAAGCATTAAAGTGTGCCCCTTTTAGTAAGGTACTTTCTTCCTGAGAAAGGGGTTCAGGTAAAAGTTCTTGATGTTCATGAAGTTAAGATACAAAGTTGACAGTAAAGTTATTGATGACAAGATATTCAGATGTGTGTTGAGAGTGAGTATCAAAAGCTCATCGGATAGAGTAACACTTGAGGGCTGGCTTTACTACCAGCCATAGAGAGTTCAATTAAAATGTTCCACCCAGTGAAATCATATTTTCTGAGCCAGGAAAAATACCCAGTTTTCATAAAAAAATTTTGAGAATGAATTAACAGACGTTTGGTTGTACTTTCTGCAGTCAGTCAGTGATTTTCCAAAATGCGACTTTAAAAATTGAGTCTCAAAAAGTCTCAATTAGAGGTGGCTGGAGTAATCAGTGACCTTAGAAACAAGTTAGTAACTAGGAAGAATGAAGTGGTTTTGCCTCTGACAATCAGAAAGAAGATAAAAGATCTTGAAGAAGCGGGCAGCATTGATGAAGCAGATTTCAAGCAATCTGTGTCATCTTTCTACACCACTTGCATTGATTACTTGGATCAGTGGACCACTGACTTCAAGGAGATTGGGAAACAGTGGACTCTCCTTCAAAAACAACTGTAATGGTGTGAACTAGAGTCATCTTTAGAACACATTTTGTCTACAAGACCCGGCCTAGAGTCAGTAATAAATGATAGAGAACTGTTTGATGAGTTCTCTTGTCTAAAGTCATTTGTTTATGAAGAAAAAGTTCAAGAATGGAAAAAAACATACACCACGGTTGACAAAAAATGGAAGGTGTTTGGACACCTCAAAAATAATGAGGTACTATATAAAAATTTATGCAAACTGGTTGAATTTTTCTTATGTTTGCCAGGTTCTAATTCTCCAACTGAAAGGTGCTTTTCAATCATGAACAAAGTGTGGTTTACAGAAAATATGCAAATACATGTAGACACTCTCAAATGTCTAATGATTGTAAAGTACAATTTTGAGCTGAGTTGCCCAGAGGTTTTTAATTATCTTAATAGAAATGTTGCTGTTTTGAAGAAAATTCACTCTGTAGAGAAATACAAGTAGGCCTGATTGGCACATTTGTTAGTAAAGTTATAAACCTAGCCTACTGATTAAAATTTTTGGTTAAAATTAAAATTCTAAATATAAACATATTTTTTATTTTTCTCAGCTTTGAACTCCCTAGCTTAATTGAGTGTCTTGTATTTGAACTTAGAAGCGATGATCAGGTTAGTTTGTGCCAAGGAATGATTTTTTTTCTATCTTCCTTTTGAATCCTTGGAGAAGTTGGCGAGCCCGAGGGTGGTAAGCCCTGCTCAAACCTGCTATTCTTTTATTATCAAGCAAGGAACCTTGTAGTGCTGCTGTAACTGGACTGAAGGATTTATATTGTACTTTTAAGTATTCCTCTATTTATTTTTATTTTATTTATTTATTTACATTCTCTTATATACCGCGCTATTCTGCATCAGTACGGTTTACATTGAACAAACTGAAATTACATTGAACAGGGCATTATAACTTGGAGATAACTTATGAATTAGCACATGGCTGTAGTAAATAGGAGACAGTCAATGCACCCAGGCTATTAGCCAAACAGTGACAGTACGTAGCAAGTTACTATGTGCTCACTGCAAATAGCAGTCCATGCCCATTCAGCACCCCTACCGCAAATGTACTGCCTCGTTCCATAATATGCAATTACTGCGTGAATTAGCATGCACTCTCATGCCAGCGCAGTAACTGTTGCAGAGGCACTAACGGAACACACTAATTCAGATTGTAGAAGACCCCTAAGTAAAAGAATTTGAAGAAAGGCCTCTAGTAGATCTGAGAGGCCTAGCGAATATATAAAACATAAGACATTTTTTTTCAAATATAGTTGCCCAGAGTTTTTAATGTCCCCGTTTAATGTTATTAACAAGTTTGTTACAGTGTAAACCACTTTGACTAAATGATAAAGCGGTATGAAATACATGTTAAATATATAAATAGATTTTACATGCTCTAAAACTCATTAGTGACACCATAAAGGAGCAGCTTTCAAAACAGCATTTTGATGCTTTTATTGTGGCAATTTTTAAGTGAAAATCAACATGTATAATTTAAAAAAAAAAAAGCAAAACTGCATGTGATGTTGCCTCTCCAAACCTAACCCTGCCTCTGAATGGACCTGCTTTTCACATAGAGAGGAGTTCATATGTTGATCCCTCTGTACACTTTGACCTACCTACAGGGTGAACAGTTTGCAAAAGTCCTAATTACTTGTCTAAATTAGCCATTATCGCAAATAATATTATCGCAAATAATGGCTATTTTATATTGTCCCCTACATTGTAACCTGAGAAGCAACTGGCAGACGATTGTTCTTTTAGGATGGGGCTAATACAGACCCTGAAATTCATTATCAATGAGTTGGAAGTTCTTCACAATGAAGTAATGATCTCTTACACTTGGTTATTTCAAAGTACAGTTGTATCTGTTGAGTGTCTTAAGCACGGAATTTCATTGCCTTTTGTGAAACAAAATAACTTCCATTCTACCCCAGCAAGTATGAAATTAGTCCATTATAATGAAGGTCTCACTGTTTCCTGACAAAGACCTCAAAATCCACAGTAACAGTGATGCAATAATACCTTTGTCTGAAAACTATTTTTTCTTATTTGGATATGAATGTCAACATAAATGAATTGTTATGTCATAGAGCATCCTTGCAGTGTTTGGTCACACAAATCTGCCACCGTTTTCCCATTTCTGGTCTCTCTAGAACCAATGATTGCTCCGAGTGGGTCTTTATCTGACTACAACCAGCTGAATATCAACCTCTGTGTGTTCTCCTTGGATATAGGGTGCATCAATTATGTTTCGGAACGTATTTTACGTCAAATGGAGATAGGCTAAACCATGTGCTTTGGTGCATGCAAATAGGGGATGATTCTTCATTGTATGCATCTAGGGCAGTTTTGCTTGATTATTTCATGTTATAGCTGAAAAAGCTTTGTAGCTGGTTGTGAAGTGGGTTAGGAGAAGCCTGTACATGTCAAGGCAGGGAAGTGAAATGTGTCGAGGGAAAATATAAACTAGATCACAAAGCTATGCAGATGCCTTCAGTTAGGAACTGAAGCAGGAGGCAGGGGTGGGTTATCCTAAATAAAAACTCAGCAGCCAGAAAGTACAAGGAGAACGGAGTTGGAACTAAGCACGGGAAACTGTAGCCATGCAAGAATACTCTATTGCTGTCAAGCTGCCTTTATGATCTGAATACTGTGAAACTAGCCTTTGATGGCTGCTACTTTAAAACTTCTTTTTAACTTAAACTGCTGTGAAACCAGTATATGACTCTTCTAAGGCTGAAAGGCCACAAAGTTCAATTGCAGCCTTTACAGTTGTTCAGTTCTTTATGGATATGTTAGTTTGACTGGAGCAGATTGCTGAAATTTTCCTTACAGCTGAGACACATTTCAGGCCGTACCCTAGACCAGGAAAGTCTGTCGGACTCCTACTACTGAATTAGATGATGTGAGTGAGGGCAGGGCCGTACCAAGCCATAAATGTGACTTGCACATCTGATGTGCCCTCTCCCATCACAAGTTTGCCATTTGCCCCATGCCCAGCATCTTGCCCTGCTCCACATCTCCATGACCAGCCGGCTCGCCACGCTGCCTGCCCTTGCCCCGCCACCATTCTTCGTGGTTCCTTGACGGCGGCAGTGGTGATGGCAGCAGAGCGGACATCCAATTAAAAAAAACAAACAAACCAACCATGTGATTCTTTCCGATTCTGTGCTTGCATGTAATCTGATCCCTCCCTCCTCTGACACATGCTCACATCAAAGAAGGGAGGAACCGGACCAGCTATTCAAATGTGGGTCTTTGCAACTTCTTGTTTGAATGGCTGGTCTGGTCCCCCTCTCACCTGATGTGAACATACGTCAGAGGAGGGAGAGATCAGATCTGCATGCGAGTGCAGAATCAGAAAGACCCACGTGGGTTATTTTAGGATTGGATGTCTGCTCTGCTGCTGCCACTGCCAGCACAGCCGCCAAGGAAACATGAAAAGCAGCAACGGGGCAAGGGCGTGCAGCGTGTGGTGGGGGGGGGGGGGGAGCCAAGGCCAGCAGCTCCAAATGCACCTCAATTTCTTTGCACCCTGTGCGGTCGCATCGCTGGTGCAGGGCTAGGTATGGAGTTGAGTGAGGGCCTCTTCCCTTGAGACCTAAGCTTTCAGTCTAGACAATTCTCCAGCCAGGAAGTAAAGACTTTGTTTATCACATGCAAAGACATAGCTGCAGAAATCAAGCATTAGGCAATTCCTACTGAGCAGGGCTGGTGCAAGGTGATGAGGGGTTCTAGGTGAACCTCATCCCTTACGCCCCTCCTTCCCCATGGCACCCATTGCCATTGCTGCTGCCACCCTCTCCAGGAACTATAGCAATGTCAATGGCGGCAAACAGCCCCACACACTAACCTTACAATTTCCTCACCAAAGGGCGGTTTGCTTCTGGCCGTTGGACTGCCCGATGCTGACTTCCTGTTTGTAGTCGGCAAACAGCCCCATGCTGCTAACGTTTTAAGGTCTATATTCCCCTATAAGAGCAACACCAATTAATTATCAATTTTTTGTTGGAAAGCACACCATAAAGGACAAATTTTATGACTCCTTCTCGTGGTGTGTAGTTCCTTTTTATTCTTTAAAAAGGGAATTAACCCTTAACCAATACCAAGGAACCCCATATCTTTAGTATCACACAACCGGCACTGAGAAACCTTGAAATTCAATAATTGAATGAATCAGAGGAGAAGTCACTTAGCTGTTGATAATCAATCCTCACAACCCGATTTCACCGAAAATAGCATTTCACTGGGGGTACCAGATGTTCTCCCACCGTTAATTCGGAAATCCCATGTTGGTTTCAAAACAGCTAATCCTCCTTAAGACTGGGAGCACTATTGGGTTTAAGGATTTGGAAAGTTTTAAGGTCAGCACTGTGGGGCTGTTTGCAACCATTAGTGCTGCTGCGGGTCCTAAGAGGGATGATAGAGGTGGAAATGGGTACCCCTGGAGGGCCATCACTCTAGGTGCCCTCCTAATTCACTTAATGGTAGTGCCGGCCTTGCTACTGAGGGATTTATCTACACCACACCAGTCTCTTATTTCAGAGAATAAAAGTTTCTCTCTCTTAAAAACTGAATCTAAAGTATGCTTTCTCTTCAACAGGCTATCTTAAGGAAATATTCCAATAAGTTGGAAAAGAGATGGCTGAGGGGACATATGATAGAGGTCTATATATTAATCAATGGATAGATTACTTTGTTTACTCTATCTAAAAGTAGAAAAGCTAGGGGACACACAATAAAGCTACAATGTAATCAAACTCTGGAATTCATCACCAGAGATGTAGTAAAAGCTGTTAGTGTAGCTGAGTTTAAAAAAGACTTGGACAAGTTGCTGGAGGAAAGGTCCATAAACCATTATTAAAGAGGACCCAGGAAATCCACTGCTTGCCCCGGGACAAGCATTGTGGAACCTGTGTGCTTTTTTCGGAACCTGCCAGATGCTTGTGACCTGGATTGGCCACTTTTGGAAACAGGATACTGGAATTGATGGTCCTTGGTCTGACCCAGTATGGCATCTTATATTATTTTAGGAAATGATGTTAACTGGCCAATAGCTTTTGAGGTGGATATATTATTCATTACAAATCTAGAACTACAAGTCCTGGTGACATCATTGAGTCATAGATAGTAGAATGTGGAGTTCTTAGCCCATGGAGAAAAAGCCATCCAAAAGATAAAGGACTCAGTTTACTAACATGCGTTCCCCAGTTAGCATGCATTAATGCGATTTAACATGGTAATTAATGCAAGCCCGATTATTCTTAATAGAGCCTATTTCATAGCTGTGAGGCAATTTTATGAAGGATTTTTACACTTATATTTGCCAATATGCTAGTAAGATGTGACTCTGATGTAGACATATTTGGGAGCATAGTTTGAGCAAAGCATGGTGCATAGATTATAAAATATACACATGTGCGCCTAAGTCAGGTATATATATATATTTATTTATACCCATGTACCAGCAGGTGTAAATGACAGTACATGGGCTCATTTTACCCATCATTAATGTAAGTTCTGTGCTGGTATTTTGTAAAAGCACATAGGTGCCTATGTGTCTTTATAAAATATGCTTCTACATAGGCATCCTATCAAATTACCTCCATGTTCTTAATGCAAATTAACACATGTGAATGTGCATTACCATATATTAACTGGTTAAGATACAGTATATTAGTAACCGGATAGCCGGACCCGGCGCTTCCCCATCCAATCTTCCAGCCCCCACCCCCTCCGCACTTCCCCCATTTTCTCATAAAAGACCACAGACAACATTCCTCATGGTAACAAACTGGTCGCAGCTTTATTTCCAACAGAAACTTATTAACATTAATGCCAACAATACTGAACTATACCAACCCAGCGGAGCGATGTGCCACCAGCCATGCTATTAGCAAAGCGGCCCCGCCTCCACTGCGGCCGCGGACCCACCAACGGCCAAGCTCCCCCCACCCCTATCCAACTTTGCCATATTACTAGCAAAAGTCTTCCAGGGGTTATCCGGGCAAGGGCACCCCGCCCCCACCCCAAGTGGCATAAGGCTCCGGACCCCGGAAACCTCCGGGATCCCGCCACTGGCACAGGCACCATCACCACCTGTGCTGCCCCCCCCAGCTGGAAGCTGCGATCAGTGAGCCCGGGACCTCACCAGACTCTCTACCATCTCCTGCCAATCATTCAGGAGCAGATCCGTTCCCAAATGCGATAAATGGACACCATCCCCCCTGAAGAGCCCCACGCAGGCCACCTCCGCCCAGGGATGCCTCACCTGGAACCCCCCATGATCACACACCCACCTCCCAATCTGTCGGTTAATCTTGGTCAGCCCGCGCGACCAGCGCCGCTGATCCCAGCACGCTGGTCGCGGGATAATGTCCGACCAGATCAACACTGCGCCCACAAACATGCAGCGCACCACCTCGAAATCCCTCTTGGCAGTCCTGATCAATTGTTTGCACGACCAAGTAGCCAGATCATTGCCCCCCATATGCACAATTAAAAATGCTGGATGTGTCCTGACGCGGCCATGGTGACGGAGCAAAGGCAGCAGCTGCTCCCATCGCAGTCCCCGCTCGCCACCTCCTCCACATCCAGACCGAGATTCAGCCCACTCGCTGGCCGGCCCAGTAAACGAAGGAGTGGCCCAAAATCCAGCAGCCCCGCCTGCGTGGCTCCCCATCTGGAAAATAAACACAACCACATTAGCTACCCCCGCCCCCCCCTGGAATGGACAAGTCAGAGACGGACAAACCCCTCGAATGCCTTCGACCGCCATCTGCCTATGCTTTGTATCTGCATACCCGAGAAACCCGCCGCCGCCGCGCTTGTGGCCGCACCAATCCGAAACGAATGGGCCGAAAAAAGACATGGATCCTCGCCCAACCGAGTCAGTGCCAGCCGTAACATCGCTGTGACCTGAAACTGCGTCAATGCCTTACCATCCTGATGCATGAAAAGCACCCCACTACCCTCGGGTCGCAGAGCCAAGTAGCCACGCATGTTGGCAACTGGGCCGGTAAGCCCCCCAGTTGCCCGGAGGACCACCCAGAGCCCTTTTCCCCGCTGGTCCGTCTTAGACCTAGCCACAACACCCGCATCCTCTTGTGCACCATCCACATGTGCTGCCTGAGCAAGCAATTCCCGAAACCCGCCGTCGCCGACCCTACCACCAACTCTCCGATACGAAAGGCACCAAAAAACACCAGACAGAACACCACCCGAAAGAGCATGCACTCATAAGGCGACCAGGTCACCGCCGGCATCTCCTTGCACAGCCGCACCAGCAGGTCATGCGTAATCGGCCGTCGATGATCCCGCGGAACCGGCTGAGACCGCTCCCAGCCCTGAAGTAACCGTTGAGCCAGAACCCCCCGACCAGACACCCCCCCATCGCCTTGGTGAAAAAACAGAACCCTGCCAGATGGCTACGCACAGACGATCTCGATTCCCCGCGCTCCTTTGCCCAGCTGACATACCTCCCCAGCAACTGATCTGGGACCACCCCCCCCCACCCATGCACTTGCAAAAATTCTTGAACTCTCTCACAACCGCTCTGATATGCTTCCCAGGTCCTCTCCGCTACCGAGCTCTTCAGGAGACACCTCATCACAGCAGGCCATCGCTCCACAGCTGCCAAGAGACCGCCAGCCCGTCCTTGTCGGCTTCCGGCGCCAACTTACGAAACCGATCCAACTGCAAACGGGAAAGAGCATCAGCGATTTCATTAGTATGCCCGGGTATGTGCCTTGCTCGCAGATGGATGTTTAAACGCAAACACGCGAGAACGACCTGGCACATCAATGATGCCACCACCCCGCAACGCGGTGAAAAACGATTAACCACATGCACCACAGCCTCGTTATCACACCACCACAGCACCCTGCGGTCGGCTAACCTAACAGGTCACAACTCTAGCACCACCAAGATCGGAAATAGCTCCAAGAACGTAATATTGATAACTAAACCGTTCTCAACCCACTCTTGCGGCCACCTGTCAGCACACCACACCATGCCCCGTTGAAATAGATACCCAGGCCTATCCCCCCCGGTGGCATCAGTGTACAACTGCAACTCCTCCGTGGAAACCACCGCTCCCCGCAGCACCGCCAACCCGTTAAAGACATCCCAAATGCACACATCGTCACGCATTCCCCTTGTCACTCGAATGCGGTGAAGCGGCTTGAGCACCCCAGCCGTCGCCGCCGCCAACCGCCGACTGAACACCCGCCCCATCGGAATGACTTTACATGCGAAGTTGAGGGATCCCAGAAGCACCTGCATTTCCCTCAATGTTAACTTCCTTGAAGCCAAAACGTTGGCCACTAAAACCCGCAGTTTCACTACCTTTTCCCATGGCAGCCGCACCACCATTTGCTGCGAATCCAATTCGACGCCCAAGAACACTATCGTCGTCGTGCGGCCCACCGTTTTACCCTCCGCCAAAGGCACCCCCAGTTCACCCGCAAAACCAAGAAAACCATGCAACAGAGCACTACACTGAGCAGACTCGGCCCCACCTACAAACAAAAAATCATCAAGATAATGAACCACCCCTGCACAACCAACTTCCTGCACCAATTTCCAATGCAAGAAGGTACTAAACTTTTCAAAGTAGGCGCAAGACACTGAACAACCCATCGGCATGCATTTATCATAATAGTACGCCCCCTCAAATTGGAAACCTAATAACCTGAACGATGAAGGGTGTACTGGCAATAAGCGAAATGCCGATTCCAAATCAACCTTGGCCATCAACGCCCCAGGACCAGCCCTAGAAACCAACTCGGCCGCCCTATCGAAGGAGGCATATCGCACCTTAAAAAACTCCCACGGGATAAGCTCATTTACAGAGGCGCCAATCGGAGCCGACAGGTTATGGATAAGCCGAAACTTCCCCGGTTCCTTCTTGGGTATCACACCCAATGGGGACACGACGAAATCCGGAAAAGGCGGGCGGCTGAACGGCCCCGCAATTTGCCCGAGTTGCAACTCGGCAGCCAACCTCTGCCACGCCACCCCCACCCAGTGCCGCACACTTGGGGAATTCTGTGTCATTGCGCCTGCCGCCCAGCCCCGAACAGGAATCACGAAACCGAATTGAAACCCACATTCCAAACACAACCTATCTTGCACCCTCGGATACCCCCAGAGCCACCTGCTCAACACCAGCACCTGAATCGGAGAGGGGGCAACCTGCAAAGTTGCCTCCCTACTTAGGTCCCGGCCCGGGGGGTCCCCGCACCTTTTTTAATGCATTTGGATGCCGCATGGGGCCCCCCACAGACGGAACATGCATGCCCACCCCACCCCCCGCGTCCCCCACCCCAAGCAGGCGCTCCTCCAAGAGGCTCCCGGAGGCAGCACCACCTCCTGCACCGTCTCCCCCCGCCCCGCAAACGCCTGCCACTAGCCCTCCTGCGGCCTCCACCCTCCACACTCCAGCCCTACCATGGGGGATGGCCGGCGAGGCTGCTGCAACCCCGCCAGCCATGGGCCGGGTCCCACCACACATGCCACGAGCCACGTGGCCCCTACCCGCACCCCGCACCACCGAAGGAGACCCCCCGGGCCGTTCTGAGCCCGCTGCCCTGCCTACCAGACCCCCTCCCCCCCCCACCCTACTCCGGGCCCCAGCCCGCACCCTGGGGCCCTCCCCCCGCCCCCTCTGTTTCTCCCCCGACCTGGCTGTTGGCCCCCCTTGTCCCCTCGCCCCCCCCCCCCGGCCATCACCCCCTAAACCTTCAATGCCCTAGCTATCAATACGCTTCCTTCTTCCTTGTTTCACTTTCCTGCGGCCCAATCTGCGTTTATATTTAATATTTTGTTTCTTTTTTTCTTTTCTTTTTTAAATCCCCAATCCACGACCTTTGTCCCCACTAGGGAAGCAAGCCCTTGCCTCTCTTATGTTTTATAGTAGTTTGATTATTTTATTTTATTTTTTGTTGGCAATCCCCTGCGCACGGCTGACACCCCAACAGCACTCCGACTCATGCACACTTGCCTGGCTTCGCAGTCTGCACCCCCGCCGGCCTCTCAGCTGCCCCGAAGCCCACGCCAGGCCAGAAACGCCGGTATCGGGCCCTGCTCTGCACCACTACCGCATGCCGCGCCAAAAGCTTACCGCATGTGCTCCAGGCTCGTCCTCGAAGCCGAAGCACATGCCCGACCTGCCTCCCTGATTGGCTCCGCTCGCCACGTGCACTAGCGGAGTCAATCAGTTCAAAACATGCGCTACGCTTTTTCTTCGCGCGCGCCTCCCCTGTGTCGCCCCACACATGCAGGGTCCCGCGCCGAGCCGGGCACCCGGTTACGCTTGGGCGCCGGGACCCTGCCCGCGCCCTGCTTATTAAGTAGATCTCAAAGATTTTTTTGCCATATGAAGTCAGACCAAAGGTCCATCAAGCCCAGTATCCTGTTTCCAACAGTGGCCCGTCCAGACCACAAGTACCTGATGAGATCCCAAAAGGAATCTTAATAATGGTTTGTAGACTTTTTCTCCAGAACTTGTCCAGACACTTGTTAAACCCAACTACACTACCAGCTTTTACCATATCTCCCTACAATGAATTCCATAGTTTAATTATGCGTTGAGTAAAAAGAATATTTTCTCTGATTTGTCTTAAATCTGCTACTTTACAGTTCTATTGTGTGTCTTTGTACTTCTTGAAAAAGTGAACCACTGATTTGCATTTACGTGTTCCACTCCACTCCAAGCTTCTCCAAGTTGAAGAGTCCAACCTCTTTAGCCTTTCCTCATAGGCATATCATTTCCATCCCCTTTATCATTTTTGTCACTCTTCTCCGTATATTTTCTAATTCAACTATATCTTTTTTGAGATGTGGTAACTAGAATTTCACATAATACTCAAGGTGTGGTTGCAACTAGGAATGATAAAGGGGCATTATGATATCCTTGACTTTATTCTACATCCCTTTCCTTATAATTCTTAGCATCCTACTTGCTTTTTTAGTCACCACTGCACAAAGAGCAGAGGATTTCAACATTTTATCCACAATGACACCTAGATCCTTCTTCTGGATACTGACTTCTATTGTGGAACCTTGCATTGTTTAACTATAATTTGGGTTCTTCTTTGTATATATCATTTTGAACTTGTCCACATTAAATGTCATCTGTCATTTGGATTCCCAATCTCCAAGTTTCGAGGTACGTTTGCAATTTCTTACAGTACTCTTGTGATTTAACAACTTTGAATAATTTGGTGTCAATTGCAAATTTGATCACCTCACTCATTGTTCCCATTTCCAGATCATTTATAAATATGTTGAAACTCAGTGAGACCAGTACAGATCCCTGAGGTACGCCACTATTCACCTTTCTCCATTGAGACAAGTGACCATTAAGCCATATCTGTTTTCTCTCTTGTAACCAGTTCCCAATCCACAGTAGGACATTACCTCCTTTCCCATGACATTTTAATTTCCTTAAGGGTCTTTAATGAGGAACTTTGACAAATACCTTCTGAAAATCTAGATACACTCTTTTTCCTTATATTCTTTTCCTTTCCCAACCAAATTTATACAAAGATAGATTAATTATCTTTAAGTTACAAATGTCTGCTGTAGTGTATGTTGAAATATGCAATATTTGAATTTATGATCAAGTAGCAATTTCTTTTCATTGGGGAGAGTTGAATAATAGATGTTCAATTTGGAGAATTTAATTCTGTTTTATTAGAAGATTAAAATGTTCTGAAGTAAATGCATTTGGCTTTAAAAAATTATTTATATTTCAGAAATCTTGCATCTGTTAAAATCTGGGATATGTTCACAGCTAGTATGAGAGAAAAGCTTAGTAATTGTATGGTTAAAAAGAATAAACTAGGGACAAAAGTTAACTGAGTTAGAAAAAGAATCAGATGGAGAAGTAGTATATGAATAAGATGAATGAGAGTTTATTAATGTAATTACAGAATCTTAAGTATAAATACAATAAATAACTACGGCAACAGTTAGATAAATCAGTTGTGAGGGAGTGGATAAAGGGTTGTAGCAGGCTAGATATTGTTCTTAAAATATTAAAAGAGTTATCATCTATGTTCAGAGGACTGTAGATTTAGTTTTATCTAAAAGCTAGCAATTCCAGAAAAATCCATTGGCCTAGTTCTTTTCTAATCTGCTTCTCTGGTTGTGCCTTTTGCGTGGTTCGCTGTCTCGTGTCAGTGGTTTGAACTATTGAGTGGTCTTGGGCAAGTCACTTAACTCTCCATTGCCTCAGAAGAAAGTCCTGGTGCACTACTTCAGGTCACTCTGCCAAGAAAACCCAGGAGCTGCTGGATCACCAGGAGTCATCGCTGACTTGAAGGCACGCATTGTATTTCAACCATGTCAGACAACCATTTCAGAGGATAGGCATCAATGGCTGGAACAGGAAGTTGCACAAAAGCTGGGTAGGATTAGGCCATAGATTGGTCTGTCTATGACAGTTCTGTTATCCAGACAATTCTAGAACTCTTTATCCAGATTGATCTTGGTCCCATGCATGCTGGATAAAAAGTCACTCTATTGTGTCTTAAGGGTTATTTAAAAATAGGGAAAGGATTTACCATATTAAAATTGCAAAGGACACAGATTTATGTGGCAGTACATAAATTGAGAATGCAGACAAGTAGTATTTGGTAGCGGAATAGGTGCCACGTTTTTTATAGAACTAACAAAATCTCAGAGAGGTGCTGTAAGATCTATTCAACATGTTTTCTGAAGTGGTGTTTCCATTGGACTAGAGAAATTATAAGAGAGAACAATGATCATTGCAGGATGGTTAGCCATACTACAGCAGTGGGAAAATAAATGGAAATCTAGACATCTGTAGGATAGAGGATCTAAAGCAGCACTTTTTTACCACAGGGAGACTGTATCAAATAACTGTGATCAATTGCTTTGATTGACTAAAGAATTAAATCAAAGGCAGGTGCTGGATTGCAGCCACGTTTTGTATCCTCTCCCATATAGAGGGTTCATACATAAACAGACCAGCCTGCCGATAGGCCCCAACATGGCGAAGTGGATTAGAAAGTGGTTGAGTGATAGACAAGAGCAATATCAAACACACATTATTTATTTATTTAAAAGATTTTTATACTGAAACTCTTCCAATTACTCATTGGATCAGTGTGGTTTACAAATAAGATTCATCTATCAATTACAATTAAATTATTCAATCAGAAAATAACCAGATTTTAAGTTTCTTTCAGAACCGATTCACTTTCCTTCAAACCTTTTGGTAACCTAGATCAAATTTCAGCTGCTTTATAGTATACCCAAATCTTTTCTTACTCATGATGCTCCCACTAGAAGGGAAAAGAAGAGTCATAGTACCCTGCAAACATTTAGACTTTGTAGTTAAATATGGCAACACCATAGTAGAGAAGCGAACTGAGAAAAACTCATTAAAAAATTAATATACAAGGTGTGACAAAAAAGAAACGAGACTGTCCCATAAATGTTTTATTACAAAATTTACAGACAAATTATGCATTGTCCCCTTCAAAGTAATCCCCCCTAGAGTTAATGCACTTCTACATTCGCTTCAGCCACGTACGGAAGCACTCGGTAAAGTCCTCCTCCTTGAGGTCCCTCAGCTCCCTCGTCACAGTGGCCTTGATCTCTTCTACAGAAGCAAAATGAGTTCCTTTGAGCACAGTCCTCAGCCTGGGGAAGAGCCAGAAGTCACATGTTGCGAGATCTAGGGAATAAGGAGGGTGGTCGAGAGCTGTGATTTATTTGTTGGCCAAAAACTGCCTCACACTGAGCGTGGTGTGTGCGAGTGCATTGTTGTGGTGGAACAGCCATGACTTGCCTCTCCACAGAGCCTGCCAGCTGCGCCAAACCCAGTCATGGAGGTGAATGAGGACCTGTTGGTAGAAGTGCTGGTTGAATGTCTGACCCTCAGGCACAAACTCATGATGGACCACTCCCTTCTGGTCAAAGAATGTGATCAGCATGACCTTGATCCTTGATTTGGACATGCGCACATTCTCAGCAGTGGGTGACAGTCGAGTCTTCCACTGCAGGCTCTGTCTCTTGCTTTCAGGATCATACTGGAAGACCCAAGTCTCATCTCCTGTGATGACTTGGCCAAGAAACTCTGGATCTTCTCTGATCTTCTCTAGCAAGTCTCGATAAACATTTACCCGATGCTCCTTCTGGTCATCTGATAAAAGCTCAGGCACCATCATGGTGCACACCTTCTGCATCCCCAGCTCCTACACCAAGATGGTCTGCACTGACTCCCTGTTCAGGCTGAGCTCCTCAGCTATCATCCACAATATCAGTCTGTGATCACTCCGCACCAGCTGGTTCACTCTGTCAATGTTTTTAGCTGTCTTTGTTGTGGAAGGCCGTCCTGATTTGGGGTCATCCTTCACCTCCTCTCAGCCAGTCTTGAAGCATTTGTGCCACTCGAAGACTCACAGCCTTGACATTGCATCTTCTCCATAAGCCTTTTAGAGAAGTTGGAGACACTCAGTTGGGCCCTTCTCCAACTTAATCAGAAATTTCAAGTTGATTCTTTGCTCCATATTTCTGCCACCTCCAGTTGTGTGACAAAGCAATGAAGCAGTGTGTTACAAAAAACCTGAAAAAGAAAAACAGAGTGAGAGATATGAAAAATATTATAGCAGAATAGTGGCGAGATGTTGCACAACACAGTGACATAAGCCGATAGCCAATTGGCATTGAGTCATGGACGTGGCTGCCACAGTCGCGTTTCTTTTTTGTCACACCTAGTAAAAACCAAATAAAATTTGATATCCTAAGCCAATGCAGCTCTGCAAATAAAGGGGATACTGAATCACATTTCCAAGCACCAAAAATTAACCTCACTGCCGTATTCTGCTGAAATTAGGATGATTAGTGTTTTATATATCTGTCCTGCAGCTGGTTCTGTTAATATCTTTGAGAGTGATATTGCAGAGAGGATTAACAGGAAATGTTTGCTTTTGTGCTGATGGCCTAATGTTTACAACAAAATGAACACCCTCTGGGAAGTAAACAGAATGAGACATGATCTGAGGTAACTTAAGGAGTTGGCAGGTAATTCATAATTAAGATTACATCATCAAAAGTACAACATCATGCACTTTGATTGCAAAAGTCCTAAAGTGAAATATACAGTGAAGGTAATTTTATAACCAGGAGCCTACTTTAGTCAACCATAACACGGCTATCTTAAGCCCGTCTTATATGGAAAAGTAGACCCTCCTACCTTTATTTATAAAACAGGGGCATAAGAAGTTGTAAACGTGCATTAATTCTAGGCGCAATGTAAATGCCCATGCTTAGATTTTTGAAGAATGTGCATAGATCATAATATATTATAATTCCACATATAACTTTGTGCTCCACCCAAACTCCACCCCTATACACCAGTAGTGAAAGTACTCTTGATTGGCTTTTAAGCATTTATTTTCAGAACTGTGACAGCCTAAAGTACATGGATAAGTGCCCATTCATATGCATAAACTGCTAAAATACTATGAATATGTGATAATGGCATTCTGCATCTTCTTATCTTTCTTATTTTTTTCACTCAACGTGTAATCAAACTCTGGAATTTGTTACCAGAGGATGTAGTAAAGGCTATTAGTGTAGCTGGGTTTAAAAAAGGTTTGGACAAGTTCCTGGAGGAAAGAAGGCCCATAAACCATTATTAAGAAGGAACCCAGGATATCAATGCTTGAACCAATACAAGCATTGTGGAACCTGTGTCCCTTGGGGAAACTGCTAGGTACATATGACCTAGATTGGCCACTGTTGGAAACAGAATACTGGGCTTGATGGACCTTGGTCTGACCCAGTATGGCATATCTTATGTTCTTATGTTCTTATGTTCTTATCAAATAACCCCTAATAAGGGTAAGATTGTCTTGCATGATGCAGGTTTTAGTAGAGGTATTGGACTTGGCAGTAGCCATGGCAGTGATGTTGGGTGGGAGTAGGCCCAGCATTGAAAAAGGAAGAGGTGGAGCACAGTGGCAGCTAGTTGATGCATCAGTACAAGCTTGGACTCTGTCTTGACTCCTGCTTCGACAGCCAAGTCCTTAACATCGACATTCCCTAGGCACTAGCTCAAGCTGAAAGATGATGTAGAAATGGAACTCCCCTAATGGTCACAGCTGGAGGAGAACATGGTGCACTAGGAACAGCGCGGGCAGGGGGCATCTAATCCGGAGCAACCATGATGGTAGCAACTACTGGGGGCACAGCATGCAATGGCAGCAGCCGGGGGAGATAAACAGAGGCAGCAGTCACACTGCCCAGTACTTCCTCCCCCCACCCCCATCACCAGCATTGTCAAACTGTAGTGCAAATAGTTAAGCTGGGACACCTTTCTATCTCCAGCAGCACAGAAGTTATCATCAGTACTGGGGATTACAGGACTCTGGTAGGAAAAGGACAGGCCACAATAAGGAGGTGCAGGAAAATAGTGGGCATTAGCTGGGCCAGGGTAAAAGCGTCTACATCAGTCTCCCATCACCTCGAACACTGCATGACTACAAGGCAACTGATGGGAAGAAAGACCAATGAGATAGCAAGAGGAAGAAGGGGACTAAGAAGGAACAGAACAGTGCAAAGTTTAAGCAACAGGGAAGCCAGAAACATCAAACAGAGGACATACACACAGGAGACAGACAGGTAAAGAGCAAACCAAAGGCAAAAAAAGAAACAGCAATGAATGCAGGCGATCACGCAGTGTGGGCAACAGACTATCACAGTAGAACACAGTGTCCGGAGGGCTTACAGAATACACACAGAAGAGCAGAGAATCAGTAGCTCAGTAGCAAGGGGACATGAGATCCAGTACCTAATAAGCAAAGTGAGGGCAGCAGCCAGAGGCCATAGAGCAGGATGCCTGTATGCCCTCTTGGCAGAGCTACAGGGTGTGGAGTCAGCAGTCAACCAGAATACCCAAGGGCTGAACAGCCAAGGATGGAAGGAGGAAATTACCAGCCAAGCAGCTGGATGAGTACATTAGCCAGCCCTGCGGGCAAACTACAACACTGGACACACTGCACAATGAGGAGCAAGGACACAAAACCCAGAGGGAAGTACATTAGGTAGGCATTTCAAACAATAATATGGCTGTTAAGTAAGTTGGGGTGCTCCAGGGATTAGTATGGGGGAGGGGGGTGGGGGCAAGTTGATGTAGATATTGGGCAGGATGGAAATGATGCTACTGGATAGGGGCAGCATGGTGGGGTTAGTAAATACAATCACACCCAATGCAATGAAGGAATCAAGCATTATAAAAGGGGCAGGGGAGCAGGCGAGCCAACTGAATGCAGCCAAGCTAGCCAAGAAGCATAAGGTGCCGTAACTGGTAAGACCACATAAATTCCTCTATTATTCTTTTTGAAATGTGATTTTCATGTTTATTATATTATGCTTTACACTTCATTTTTTGTTTTTCCCTGAGATGTTGTTTCTTATTGTTTATTATGTTTTAATCTTTTTATATATTTATGTTGTAGACATGTATCATTTATAAGTGTTTTTAATATATTTATACATGTTTTTTATGATTTTTGTGTAGGCCAATCCCTTGACAAAACACGGCCGTTTCAGGAGGCCTCTAGCAGCCCCTTGGGGTGAAGTATAATAAATAAATGATTGTATGACACTCTGCTTCAGTTTGGTGGTCCGCCAAGCTAGCCAAGTACATCTGTGATGCTAGTGCTATGAATGGTCCCATAATAGCAGGTGCAAAAGAGACAATTTGGAAGAACAAATATGTTGACATATTTTCACTTTTGCCAAAGGATCTGAAAAGGTTTGTGGTTGCACTTTATGCCAAGAAAAATGCAAAGCAAATGATAAAAAAAGAGCCTGTAAGAAGAATGGGCCCGATTTTGAGTTAGACGCTATGTGACGCGTCAGCGCATAGCCTGCCTGCTGATCCCCTTAACCCGGATTTTCACTTCTGTGGCAGCCACAGCGACTACATGGGTAGCAGTGATTTTCGATCTTTAAGGCGCAGAGAGCTATGCGGGTAGTATTGAAAATCGCTGCTACACATTTATTTATTTATTTATTTTATTTATTTAACATTTCTTATGTACCGCGCTATTTCTCATCAGTGCGGTTTACAATGAACAAAATATTTGGACAACATACGTCCTACTTTACATAAAACAGGAGTTTTAAACTTGGGTTAACTGGGGAGACTATATACATACATATAACATGTTTTACTGTAAGAGTTAGTTTGCAGCATGTTTGAATTCAACTATATACATACATATAACATATTTTACTGTCAGAATTAGTTACAGCATGTTTGAAATCAACAAGGTGATGATGCATTAATGAATTGTATTATAATACTGATCAGCAGTCGTGTTGCAGCTAAGTAAAACATGTGTTATCAAGTGACATAACTGGGTGAGTGTGTGGGTAATGAGATGAATCCTCATGTTGTGTAAAGTACAAAAGGAACAGGTAGTGTTTAATGGCTTTTCTAAACTGCTTGAGCTCCCTGTTTGCTCTTATGTTAGAAGGGAGATTGTTCCAACACCTTGGTGCGTAGCTCATAAATGCTCTATTAATGGTTGATTGTTTAAGTTTCATGGATTCCCTAGGTATCACTAGAGTATTTTCTGTAAATGTTCTTCTGGACCTGTTTTTAGGGGTATGAGTGAGTAGATCAACAATAGATGAGGGTGCTGTCTTATTGAATGCTTTGAATGTAATGATGAAGGTCTTATATAGGATTCTGCAACTTATCGGTAGCCAATGAAGTTCTTTTAATATGGGCGTAATGTGGTCATTCCTTGATGCTCCATACAGGACACGAGCAGCTGCATTCATGGCCATCTGTAGCGGGTTTAGGGTGTTTTTTGGGAGGCCATGTAGTATTATATTAGCAAAGTCGAAATGTGGGGTTACTAAGGTTTGGAAAACAGTTCGGAAGTCGGGAGCTTCCATCATAGGTTTCAGATGACGGAGGGTTTTGATTTTGAAGTATATGGACTTTACTGTTCGTTTGATGTGGTCTTTGAAATCCAAGTGTTGGTCCAATATTACGCCTAGGTAGCTTATATTGGATTTTATCGGAAGTTCTGCATCCCTGACTTTTAGAGTTGATGGTGGGGAGAAATCTTTGTTCCGAGTGATAATTAGCACTTCTGTTTTTTTTGAAATTTATATGTAGATTCATAGTGAGGAGCCAGTCTGTTATTGCATCGAAGCACTTGATTAAGATTGTGAAGTCTGGGCATGTAACTGTTACAGGTGTGAATAACAGTACGTCATCAGCACACATGAGGCAGGATATGCCAAATGAGCGAGTTATGTCACATATCGGTTGCATATAAGATGTTAAAAAGTAGTGCTGATAATGAGGAGCCTTGTGGCACTCCCTGTCTTTGTTGGAAGGGTTCTGATATCTTGTTGCCAATCCGTACTTGTTGCCATCTGCCTTGAAGGTAGGATTTGCACCAGTCCCATGCGCGATCCTGGATTCCCTTTGCTTGGAGTCTCATCAGGAGTAGTTCGTGATCTACTGAATCAAACGCTGCAGCGATGTCAAGGAAGATCATTGCAAAGCCTTTTTTGATGTCATCAATCCCGTTGGTGAGTGTTTTCATTAATTAAGTTAGTAGGGATTCGACGCCATGCGCCTCTCTGAAACCGTGTTGGCACAGGTCTAATGGGGAAGTTGTATCTATATGCTGTTGAATTTGTCTTTGAGTTGTCTTCTCTAATATTTTGGCTAGGTATGGAATACTTGAACTTGGTCGGTAGGATTCTTCTTTTTTTGGATCAAGCTGGTTATTTTTTAGCAGAGGACGGATGGAGGTTTTCTTTAGGGCATCTGGGAAGGTTTCAGTTATAAATGATTGCTTTGCGATGTTAGCTATGAATGGGCTTAACTCCAAACGCATTGATTTGATCCAGTGTGCTGGGCATGGGTCATTTGGAGCCGTTGTGGTGTTGATGGTGGCAATTGTTTCCTCTATAGTTTTTATTGATGGGAGAAAGAGATAAGTGAGAGGAGAATGTATTTGGGGGTTCTGTAAGGATTCTTGAGGTGTAGCAGTATTTACTTTTATTCCTTTGGACTGGATGTAGGTGGCGTATGCCTGAGGTTGTATACCCTCTTGTTGTGGCTGAGGTGGTTGAGTAGTCAGCGATTTTACTAATTCAAAAAGGTCACGTGGCTTGTTTAGCGATCTGTTGAGGAGCTTGGCATGGAATTGTTTTCTTTCTTTCCACGTTGAGTCTCTATGTTTTTTTAGATGCTCCAGGTATATCACTTGGTCTGATGTACTGCGGGTCCGTCTCCATCTTCTCTCTAGTTTTCTCAGATGAAGCAAGGAAGATCGCAAATTGGATGAGAACCATGGAGCTTTCTGCTTTTTGGGTGAGCAATGATTAGTTGTAGGTTTATCATTATTACATTGATGTTGGGCATACTGAGAGAGAGTGTTATTCCAGTTATTGAGCAATTCGTTGAGGTTGTTTGATGGCTTAGACAGCTTTGGGATTACCTGCTGAGTGGTCAATTCTCTGTCTAGTTGTTTGAAACGTGTTGCCTTTCCAGGTTCACATGTGATTAATTGGAGGTCTGTTTGTGGTGTCGGTATCCAAAATTGTCGGTATCCTACTCCTTGTCGGTTATCAAGTTATGATCAGACCAGGGTACAGGAGTGACAGATAATTTAATTTGATTTAATTTGTTGGTACATATTGCTGGAATGAATACTAGGTCAAGGAGGTTGCCTTTTTGATGGGTGGGGTTCTTTACGACTTGTTCATAGCATAGGTTTGACATTGCCTCAAGGAAGGTGTTCGATAATTCCTGGTGAGTGGAGGCAAGATTAAAATCTCCCATCAGCCAGTTTGCCTTGGAAGGGTCTTGTGGATTACAGGCTAGATCTATCAGATCAGAGAACTTGTCTGCGTTGGTGCTGGGTGCTCCGTAGACAAGGTTTATAGTGTTACGTTTGTTGGTAATTGTTATTATGTTTAGGTATTGCGTGCTTTTGGTGGAAATTATTCGGTATTGTAAAGCAGCTTTTGTTAGGATGAGGACACCCCCTCCTCTTTTATTTTCTCTGTTGCATGTGAAGATTGAAAAATTGGGTGGAGTAATTTGATTTAGTATGGCATTATCAGTGTCTGACAACCATGTTTCTGTGACCATTAGGATATCTAAGCTGTAGTTTGATAATAGGTCAGTGATAGCTGGCCATTTGTTGCGTGCAGAGCGTGCATTGATGAGGGCGCACTTGAGGGTTTGTTGGTTCTGTTTTTTCTTTAGTTTAGATGTTGCTGGTTGAAGTGAGATATAGAGTAAGTGTGATTGCCTTTTGTGGTAGGTATTTGGGGGTGGTTGATATTGGTTGTAGTTATATTTCCTACGTGTGTTAATAAGTAGTGGTATAAGGTTGTAGCCTTGTGTGAAAGCAGTAGCTTCATAAAAAGTACTGGTCAGTGTATAAATTAGGGTGAGGGTAAGCAATGAAATAGCTATGTTTGAGAAGATGTTACTTAGGCAGAGTAGTTTGGTGTGAGATCTGATCAGTATGCTTGCTTATTAGAATCCTATGGCAAGGGTAGCAAGTTTAAGTATCCGTTTCTAGAGAGAAGTTACAATAATTATAAAGTTACAATGGTTACAATAGGTATCTGTTATGTATCTGAATTGGTTACTATATTTTAGTTCTAGCAGCTTAGATATTATGTAGGCATTTTCAGTTATACAATAATGTAGTAAGATACATGTTCAGATCAGCGTGTATTCGTTGAGTAGTTCAAGTATATGTAAAATTAACGTCTCTTACAGATTTGTATGCAGTTCAAAGGTTGGGTTGGCTTCATTAGGATGCATGGAGAGGATGTGGTATTTACTCCTTGTTCATGTAGATTGAGTCATGAAGAACTCTACTTCTGAGGCTGGGACGGACGCGATCCGTTTTTGAGATCAGCTGTTGATGTCGGATACTGGCTGGGGGAGGTATTTCTTAAGCTCTTGCATCGGGTCCGCGTCGGGCCCGCGTCTAAGGGCCTAGCCAAAGGGCCCTCTGGCGAGGCCCTCAGGCGCGGGCCCGCCAGGCACGGGCATGCCCGATCGGCGCCGGCTTTTAAATTCTGTAGGCTGCCCCGATTGGGCAGTTGCTCCGGAGGGGTGGTCTTTCAGCGTTGTGGCTCCAGCCTGCTCTATCCCTTCAGGGAGAGCACTTGCAGAGGGCCGGAGAGGTGGAAAAGGGCCGCGCGCCCGATCAGCGCTGGCTTTTAAATTCTGTAGGCTGCCACGATTGGGCAGTTGCTCCGGAGGGGTGGTCTTTCGGCATTGCAGCTCCGGCCTGCTCTATCCCTTCAGGGAGAGCACTTGCAGAGGGCCGGAGCCACATTTAGCTCTTTCCTCTGCACACACTCCCCCCCAGAATGCCCTAATGCACCCCAATGCTACTTGCATAGCATCTGGGCACATTAGGAACTTATCCGGGATTTTCAAAGGGCACTGCCCATGTAGGTACCCTTCGAAAATCCCAGATAAGGCCTTTACACAGTTAACAAGGGAAGTTACCCGTGTAAAGACCTTCAAAAATCAGGCTGAATATCCTTAGTTTGGGCACAACCTTTAGGATAATGGTTAGCATTATAGGGGAAAGGAAACCTTACAAATGCAGAGAATGATGTCATTGTGAGAACATATGATGGCTCTGCTTAGATAGAGAACAAGGAAAAATTCCACAGGAACATTGTTAGTAGCAATAACTTCAGCTGGGACATGAAAGATAGACTTAAGGATAATGGCAATTACACTGCACACCAAAAGCAAGTAAGAAAGTAACTGGTAAAGGCAATATTATGGAAGGCTAACGGGGGATTTGGGTGAGTAAGGGGCAAGGAGTGATAAGGCATGAAGGCAGGAAAATGCAAACAAGGAGTAGGAGCTTCCCCAGTAACCCAAACGTGTTATGTAGATTGTCTAATAGTAGCTTTTGCAGGTTCCAGAATAGATGCAAATTTAAACACATCTGCTGTATGTATATGTGTGAGAGTCATCCACAATTCAGGTGCACGAAAAATGGGAGTAATTCAAAAGCAAAGGATGGTGCTCACTTCGGCCTGGCGAGTCAGCGAACTGCAAGCCCTCATGGCCGCGGCTCCCTACACAAGGTTCTACGGGAACAGGGTGGTCCTTCGAACTCACCCAGGGTCAGGTTGAAAAAAATGGCACCATCACCCATTAACAGAGAGAACCTAGAAGGTTGTAGGAAAAAAAGAAGCAAAGTGGCTGTCAGAGGAATGGGTTTGTCATCCCCTGTGAAGGTCCACAGAGTGGGATATCAGCTAGCAATCTCAAATCAGTACAGAACAACCCTGCAGTATGGCCAAGAAAATCAAGAAGGAAATACTGGTGGTAGGAGGTTATTCATAGAGAATCCATTTGCTAATCTAAAACTCTCGCTCTTGGGGCTGGTCCACAAGAAAGAAGTTGGAGAATTCCAGCTGATTCATCATTTATCCTTCCCCCAAGGGTGAATTAGTATATGATTTTCTGGACATGACCTTGTATTTGGTCAGATAAACCTCCCTCGATCTGGCACTTTAAATGATAAAACAATTGGGGAAGGGCTCTTGGCTGGCTAAGGCAGATATAGTCCTATTTTGGCTACTACCAATTCACTTGCATGTTTCCATCTCCATGGGTTTAAGTTCTGTGATCTGTTATTATGATAAATGCCTTCAAATGGAGCGCTCAATCTCATATTCATATTTCAGAGGTTTAGTACCTTTATACAGTGGGTGATGAGAAGGGAGATGAGAAAGGGCAGAATTACGCAGTATTTAGATGACTTCCTGAGGTTGGGGCAAAGCAGAGTATGAGAATGCCCTAAACACCTTTCAGAATAAAGCAACTGAGCTGGGAGTGCCTCTAGCAAAGAACAAAACAAAAGGTGTGAAGCAGATACTATCCTTTCTGGTCATAGAGACTGACAGTTACTAGGATACCCAATGAGAGGTTGGGGGCATTAAAGCAGTTGGTGGCAAGAGCAAAGGCAGCTAAGAAAGAAACTCTGAGGCAGATGCAGTTACTAAAAGTCACCTAAACCTTGCTGGCAGTGTCGTGATGATGTATAGGGCCTTTAGGAGTCCACAAACCAAGCAAAGAGGCCACCACTTCATCAGCATCTGAGCCCTGATGAAGGAGGACCTAAGAGTGTGGCTAGACTTTCTACAGCACTATAATGTGATCAATATATGGCGGGAAACAGCAGTCACTAACAAAGGACTAGAATTGTTCTCTAATGCCTCAAGAGGTCAGGGCCCAACTAACTCAGTCAGGGCTTTTAAATGGAGCCGCGGAGCCATGGTGTTCAGTTGCCATGGCGCCATGGCTCCATTTAAAAGCCCCGATCCCCAGCCGCTGGCCTCCAAATTGCTTTCTCTACAGCCTGACCCCCAATATGGCCTCCCAGGGTCAGGCTGAGGGGGAATTCCCTCTGCCCCCTGCTGCCCCTTCCCAGCTCCCACCAGTTCTGCCGCATTGGGGAAGTTATTCCATCTCAGAAGTGGAATAACTTCCCATTCATGTTGCCGGCCCCAGACGTATAGGGCCAAAATTTGAATCGGCCCTGTACATCCGGGACTGGCAACCACCCACTGCCCACCCTGACACTGCCCTTGATCCGCCCCTTTCCCGCCCCCATCTACCTTCCCTGTACAACAAGTGGGGAAGATAGTCAGGCCCAGGAAAGGGCGCAAATAGCGGGGATGGAAGTCCCAACAGGTCATCCATCCCTGCTATTTGTTGCTCAGAATGACCCCCTAGGCATCCAGTCACCCTGGATATGATACAAGAAGTTTTAGTTGCTTTTAATGGGGCAAAAATAGAACTTGAAAGCAATGTTTTTAGTAATGCTTTATGGGGTGTTCTGCATTAGCAAAATAATTGCATGGGAAGAGTCAGGACTTAGAATAGAGAACATTTGTTGGGATAGAGACAGGATGGCATAAAAGTCAGCCATCCAAAAATGGATCAGTTAGGACAAGGACAGGTGGTTAGGCTGATGTTTGTAGTTTTCGGGGTCATGCCATGTAGTAGTAAGTGGAACCGATGTTTCAGCCATCATGCTATGGCTTTCTTCAGGGTATATTGGAGAAACTGGCTGCACCATAGAAGGAAGGTTATAAGAGCACAAAGACATTATAAACTTAGTAACACAGAGAAATCTGCTGTAGCCCTTCACAAGATGGAAACTGACCATTCAGTTAAATTTGCTGACATAAGAATCCTGGAAAGAGAAGAATGCTGGTGGCCAAGGAGGATAAAAGAGGTGGTAGCAATAGCAAGACACCCACAAAACCCCATTGGGGACAGAGGATTCAACATCAACAAAGCATGGCAACCTCTGTTTCACAGGTTTAGTGCCACAAGGTCTGGTGCTGAAGACCAATGATTTTTTCCAGAATCTGAGACTGTCACAACAATCTTGCTGCTAAAATTCAAAATTCCCTGCCACCAAGGTTCCTACTTGCACTTCACCCCTTTTATCCAACAAACTTTCCCACAAAAAAAAAAGATCCTGAAGAAAGCCGCAGCATGTCTGTTGCCACAATAGAATCAAAAGGTGGAAGACATCAAAATATTCAGCTGTATCCTAGCACTCGGACTAGCATATGCGTACTGCAACTGCATCATACCAATAAAATTCTCTCCTAACCCAAAACATCAAAAGGCATAAAAAAGATACTGCCACTCAATGAGATCAAAAGATTTCTCGGTGTCCAAAAATAAGGTCATTAATGGCTGAAGAACAGAGTCAGCAAGAGAGAAAACATTACCAAAGACCCTAGCATTGCTGAGAAGACTGCATGAGATTAGATGGGGTCAGTTTATTTCTGGTTTTCTTCTTTTTTGCTTTGTTGAAAATTTCAAATTAGGTATGTGGGAAAGTATTCCTCCTGGCAGGTTATTTCAGCTGGTGCACCCCAGGGGTCTGCATTGTCCGCAATTCTGTTTAACATCTAGATTGCTCCCATTTCTAAGTTCTTTAATGGTTTGGATGTTTTGTACCAGATTTATGTGGATGACATGCAATTTGTGGTTCCTATATCTTCCTCTCTGGATGATGCTATGTATCGGTATGGCAAAACCCTGGATGACACACAATAAAAACACACAATAATTTGGTATTGGATGTTAATAAAATGGAGGCTTTGTTTTTATCTTGGGTACTTCCAGACCCAGTATCATTGACTATAAAAGCAGGAGATTATTCATTTTTAGTGGGTTCTCAAGCTCGGGACTTAGGAGACTTTCTTGACACTCGATTGAATATGCAAATTAATATACAAAAACTTACTAAGGCTGCCTTCTTTAAATTAAATTTACTTTGAAAATTTAAACCGTATTTATTCTCTGAAAATATGTGTACTGTGGCTCAAACTTTGGTGCCATCGCCTCTTGATTATTGTAATAGCATGTTGTTAAGTCTTCCTTCTATGCTATTTGGCCTTTACAGTCTGTACAGAATGCTGCTGCAGATCTTCTTGCTGGTAGTAGATTCTTTTATCATGTTTCTCTTGATCTACATAATTTACATTGGCTATCCATTAAATTTTGAATACTATATAAAATCATCATGCTGGTATTCAAATGTCTTAATCGCCAGGCACCGGTCAGTTTATCTGCTCTTTTGCGGGTATATTGTCCTCCTCTGGTTTTACGCTCATAAGATACATTGTTACTGGATGTTCCATCATTCTGGAGGATTCACTTTCAAATATTTTGTAACATAATCTTTTCTCTGGCTGTTCCACATTTATTTCGAATACCTTGGCTGCCGAGCAACATTGTATCAGAGATCTTGACGTTTCGAAAAAAATTGAAGGCATACTTATTTCAACAGGCTTTTGCAACTATTGAATGAATAGTTACTTGCAGTCTCTTTCTGGATCTTGTTGCAGGATTAATAAGATAGTAGGCTCATGGGGCTTCTCCAGAATAAATAGTTTATGTTTTGCTCTGATGTAATTTTTTTTTATGTATGTTTTATGTTATTCACCTAAGATGTAGTGTGGAATACAAATGTTTTAAAATAAATAAATATGCTGTTTCTCCAACATATGTATCCTCTTCTCCAAAGTTCCCAGAAGCTGCCTATCATGCTTCTGTGCAATAGCAAAAGAGATGATTGCAACCCTCAAAGTAAGTGCCATTGAATATCCCCATTTAAGGCATTTGCATGGTTTACTGGGCTGTAAACCATATAAATGCTTTTTGAATATCGGACCCATAATATTCTATGAAAAGGTGAGTCTTTAGCTTCGTTTTCAGGTCTTGTACTGCTTGTACTGATCTTATAGGTTCTAGAAGTGAATTCCAAATTGTAGGAGCAATGAGGGAAAAGGCTCTGCAGCTGGTCTGTTGCATGCATGTTGTCATGAGTGGGAGGGTAGATAGTATGTTCTGATTTATGGATCTTCTAGATCTTATTTTGGGTGTTTTTCTTATTCGAGCCTCCAAGCAGAGGGCTGAAAGGTGATGCAATATTTTGAAAACTGTGGTGACAACCTTGTGCTTAATTCTTAGGGCTATAGGAAACCAAGGCATACAACAGGTACTATGCTCCACAACCCACCAAGCAATTCCAACAGAGACAACACCAAACCATTCATACATCACAAAAGCAGTAAGCTACCCAGCCCATCACACCCACTTAAAATCCACCACAACATCCATCCCATACAAGCACACTGTACATTTTCAACACACACACAGCGCTCCATGTAAACAATTATACAACGGGCTACCCAGTCAAGTTCAGGGAGCCCAAATGAAAGCAAAGAAATGTCCTGAAACTACAGAATTTTGGTTTTCAATTTTAGCACATACACCACTCATGAAGTTTGATTATCCCGACAGTGAAGACAACACAATGCACAACCACAGCTGAACAGCAGATCAAGTACTAGACGTAAACGGTCTGGGCTAAAAGGAGTTCCCCAACAATCATTCTCTTTCCACTGGGTTAGCAGAATGTTCAAAGATAAAGTCCCATAGTGCTGCTGGATCTTCAAAATTGTGGGTAACACTATGATAGGTGACCCTCATACAAGAAGGGAAACACAAGACATATTGTCTATCCATCTTCTTTAATGGTTCCTGCATGCTAAGGAGTTGCCTTCACCTAGTGGCAGTCACTTTACTAAAATTTGGAAAGAATAATAAAGTCTTGTCCTTCAACTTCCCTAAGCCTTCAAACGAGCCTTTTGTAGAATACTCATCACATGCGCAAAATGAAGCAGCACAAAGGTCTGGGGAAATTGAGTCTCCCCTGTCTGATTCAAAGGAACTCTTTGTTCAGTTTCAAAGAGCTGCTCAAACTTTATATCCAATAAAGTGAGGAGCAAGCCTTCCAAGTAGGCCACAGAGTCTGGCCCTCCATACCTTCAGGGATACCCAGGATTCAAATGTTGTTACAGCGGGTACAGTTATTACCATCCTCCAAGGCTCATTCCAATATGTGAACGGCTTTCATCTGATTCTGTATACCATGGATTTCCTCCACCTGCTGCACCATCTGGGCCTCCATCCCATCCAACTGGGAGCCCATGGTGGTAAGCCTTTCCCTAAATTCAGCCAGCTTTTGTCATACTTCTATCAAGGTGCCTCAATTTTCTGTAAGAATGCCCTTAACCTAGTGGATCTCCTGTATCGGGGCTTGAAGAGAAATCTTGCCTTCTTTCTCCACTGCTCTATTTGTCAGGGTGGGGGATCATGCTTCTTGCATTTCTCTCCTATTGTACTGGAAAAAGCAAAATCCAACTTTTGCTGCTTACTCATTGAGTCTCAGAGAAATGCTATAGACAACAGCAGAGACAAAACTCCAACTCTTAAGAGGTATGTAGGATTCCAAAAAAGGATCTTGCACAGATCTCCTCCACTATGCAACCTTCTTGGCTGATCTCACCAGCACCCCCTCCTTATCTACATATTTCTATGTTTAGTTTGTGATAATTATTCTGTACTTGGTGAGGGTCTATCTTTGTTTGGAATGGGCGAGAGAGGCCATGTATTCTGTTGGCATGGAGTTTCCATGTAGGAATCAGTAGTAATCCAGCTTGTTTCATTTTCCCAGTAGGTGCATTCATGTTCAAGAGCACCTCACACTATTAATAATTATTCTGTACTTGGTGAGGGTCTATTTCTGTTTGGAATGGGTGAGAGTGGCCATGTATTCTGTTGGCATGGAGTTTCCATGTAGGAATCAGTAGTAATCCAGCTTGTTTCGTTTTCCCAATAGGTGTATTCATGTTCAAGAGCACCTCACACTATTTATGGTGCTACCCTTTTCTGGGTAGGCTACTTGTTGTGTAAGTTCTTGTTATGATTGACTTTTGTGCAGTTTTAAATTCTTAATTTACCTGGTACTGAAGAGGGTTTATGTTGCTGTTACTGAGATGAAGCCAAAATCTGGCTTTTTAAAATTCATATGTTGAGTTCTGTAGCGAAATGTCCTAATTCTATTCCACTCCCATAGCAGGACAAGAGAGGCATAGAATATACATTTGCAATTAACACCATGATGGTTCGGGGGATCCATATTTTTTATATTCGAGTCCTAGGCTACATAATTTAATGGCTAAATTTGTTTATGAATATAACTAGCAATTGCAAAATTTTTGTTTCTTTACTATATAGTTTGGGAATATAAGTGTGTGGAGTGAGGCAATGATCCCTCTTTCTCTGCTCCCTAATCAATTCTCTAAGGGAGCCCTCCATTTCGACTGCCTTGGAGAGGGCACCATCTCATCCCTTGCATCAGGCAGCAGATTGCCTTGAGTTATCCTGGGTGGGTCGAATGGCTAAAGGTTTACCTAGGCTCTCCAATAGCCTTGGGCTGGCCCTGCTCTCTCCCTGTGCTTTAGTCAGGCCAGTCACTCAACCAATGAAAATACTTTTCAGTCTGGTCTTGGCTGAATAAAAGTAAATCCTTTAGTAGGTGATAAAAATTAAAGGAGTTCACTTCTTTAGGAATGAATTTAATTTATCTTAGAAACCTTCTAGCCGTCTCTTCTTCTGAAGCTATAGTTTCTTCTTCCTTCTAGCAGATTCAGGGAATACTCCTGTTCAGGCAGATTGGCCCCTTCTCTTCTGCTGCACCTGTGAAAATAATTTCAAAGGATTCTTAATTTCTAGCCTCTCACTTCTTCATCTAGGTTCTAAGAACCCCTTATGGATGTCTGTCTTGACAACTCCCATCTTCTAACATCTCTGACCTATTAAACCACTTGCAAAAATGGGACAAACACCTCAAATCAGACAATCTGCATTTGTTCAAACCATCAGGCACCTGATAAAATTTTCAAGTTAATGCATTCCTTGAGAGACTCCTGACCCTTTCCAGAATAGTTCACATAGGAAAAAAAACATGTTGAACCTCTTCAAATCTGAAACCCCATGGTGCAGAATCTCACCCCAAAAGGTCTGACAACTCGTGCCTCAAGCTTCAGCCCTCCTATAGAGATGGAAGTAAGGCCTCTCTCTCTCTCCCTTATTCTAAGAATCCCATCAGGCCAGGCACTCATCATCTGATAAATACACATTCAGCAAGAGTGTCAGAAAAAAGAAGACAAAATCCATCCTTTAATATTTGGCTTTTATACTCATAATAACATTACATTCAATATCCATATTCCTTCCCATTTTCCTAATGGAAAAAATCCTTATAAAACACTCTGACCCTGTAACTTCAATATTCACCAGGGATAGCTGGCATCCCTATCCCCGAGGGCCCCCAAATAAATAAACCATTAGAGGCTGAGTTAGTCTCTCAGGCTGCAATACAGACAATAAAAAAAAATTAGCAGGGGGTTCTCTTACTTCCCCTTACACAAGTTTTAATATTTCCCTCAGAATACCGATGAGGGTTGGTATATGCACTATCCAGTCCGACGAGCAGAGTGCCTCTTAGGCATACTAAGTTGAATTTGCACTCATAAATGCACATCTCTAGTCTTTTCTACTAACACAAGGTAGTGACAATTGCTCTGGGTTAACTTATCACCTGTCTTCCGCAAGTGCTGGGAATATCTCCAGCTATTAATATAGAGCAGGGATTCTCAGCCCAGTCTTAAGAACATACCTAGCTAGTCAGGTTTTCAGAATAACCACAGTGAATATGAATGAGAAAGATTTACATACAAGAAAGGTACTGCAATGCAAATCTGTCTCATGTGCATTCATTGAGGTTATCCTGAAAACCTGCTGGTTAGGTGTCCCGAGAACTGAGTTGAAAACCCCAGATGTAGAGGTTTTGCACCTAGCCTACCTTGATGTGTTCCTGTGAAAAATGGTTAAGCAAATTCATTTAAACAATAACTTTGGCTGCATGTTAGGGGCACAACAGTACATGTTAGTAAATAGACCCACTGATTTGGAAATCCATTCTGCAGATATTAATTTCTGTTCCTGCCAAAACCAGTTCCTCCATCCCCAGGAATGCTGTCCTCAAATGTGACCACCAAGATAAATCACTATTTACCTGCATTAATGACTTTGAAAATTGCCTATGTGCTTAAAGTGAGAAAGGTGAAATCCATTCTTCCTCACGTATCCTTATTGCAAGCCTCCATGTTGAAATTTCTGTGTTCCTTTAAACTGCTATCGGCACGGTTATTGCATATTGTACTTGACAGTCTTGAACAAAGTTTGTACTCAAGCTGGGAGATTTTTAAGCAAACTTTTTTTCTTCCCTGCACTGTAGATCTCTGTATATAAGCTGAACTGAAGAACATTTATAAGTGCAGGCAATAAGTGCATTACTTTGGAACTCTTCGGCAACCTGTTAAAAAAAGAATTTCTCATTCCTCCAGAGAACATTCCAAAAGCCATTTTCTCTTATTCTTTTCATTTACCATTACAAGCAACTGCTACAATTCTCCCCCCCCCCCCCTCTTTCCAGCGAATTGTTGTCTGTGAAGCTTAAATACATTGAAAAGGAATGGTAAATATATCTTTTTTTGTTCATAGAAAAAAAGATCACTTGTCTTTAATGCTTTTTTTTCTCCTTTTGAATCCTTTGCTACATTTTTTTTCTTTCAATAAAATTTGCCTCCTACAAAGAAATTTCTTGGGCTTTCAAGACATCACAAACTGTGTCTACACGCAAGCAGTGCTCAGTGGGTGTTCTAAGTGCATGAAATAAAACAATGATTTTGTTAAATTATGCTGCCACTACAATATAAGTTGTCTATGTCAAGTGATACTTCTTGTACACCAAATTGGAAGAATTTTTTCAGAAAGTCAATTAATAAAGCCTAATAAGTACTTTGTGGAAGGTTATTTTAGAACAGGGCATTCAGGTTAATAGGGCAGGAAGGTGTCCGTTTTTAGACTATTTTATAAAGACACCTAGGGGCCTTTGTAAAATACTAGTACAAATCCTTCCTACAGTGAATGTGCAGATATTTATGCCTAATCCAGAGCTTTTTTGAGTGTGAAAGTAATTTAAGTTTTGCTTTGAGCAGGAATACTCCTCTGCTTATGTAGGGATCCTTTGAGTTTATCCCATACCTTTTTCAATTCCATCACCATTTCTTTCCCCACCACCTCCAGGGGGAAGAGGAGGGGGGGGGGCACTCCCGTCATTCAACACCTTTTCTGTGAGAAATATTTCCCAATGTAGCTTTTAGATTTTCCTTCTTTCAGCTTCATTTCATCTCTTCTAGTTTTATAGTTGATCTTCTTTAGAAAAGGTTTGTTAGCTCATTAATACCTTTCAACATTTCAAACATCTGTATCATGTCCCCCTTGTCCCCCCTTTCCTCGTATATTCAAGTCTTCCATTCTTTTCTTATACATCTTCCTGTGAAAGCCCCATGCCATTTTGGTCAATCTTTTTACATTCTTAGGGAGATACAGCCTCCAAAACAGAACACAGTACTCCAAGTGAGACTTCACCAATGACCTGTACAGGGGTAGTATCACCTCGTCCTTTTGACTGATAATGCCTTTCTATGCAGCCTTCTGGTTTGTCCACCTTTTTGTCACAATGTTTTGCAAACTTGAGGTCTTCATACACTATCACTCTGAGATGTTTCTCCTAGTTAGGAGATGAGAGGATGATATGCACTATCACTTTACATTAAATCTTAATTGCCAAGCATTCAACCATTCTTCTAATATTTGTCGATCATTTCTCATGTTGTCAACTCCCTATAGGATGTCTACTTTATTGCAAATCTTTGTCATCCACAAAAAGGTAGACTTTCCTTCTAACCCTTCAGCAATGTCACTGACAAAGATTTTCAACATAATTGGTCCTCGTATAAATTCTTGAGTGTCTCTATTAGCCACCTTTCTTTTTTCCAAGTAAATTCCATTTACCACTACTCTTTGTCATCTTTATCTATCAATCAGTTTCAAGCTGCTCAATTTATTCATGATCCTCCGATGAGGAACAATATCAAAGATTTTGCTGAAATCCATGTCCAGCACATTTCCTTGATCAAGTTCTCTGGTCACCTAGTTGAAAAAAATCAATCAGATTTGTCTGAGATGATCTACCTTTAATAAAACCATGCTACCTGAGGTATCACAACACGTAGGATTGACATTGCTCTTTCCTTTAGTGGCATCTCCATTGTTTTTCCAATCTTCGTGGTAAAGCTTTCCGGCCTGTAGTTTCCCACATCTTCTCTGTCACCACATTTGTGAGGAATGGCCATATCAGCCCTTCTCCAGTGCTGAAGAACCTCAACTAACTCTAAAGATCTGTTAAACACATCCTTAAGAGGACCCACCAGAATATATCTGAGCTCTCTCAGTATCATAGCTTTGTCTACTTTTAGTTTTTCACATTGCTCATAGACACTTCATTTCATGAATGGTGTGGTATCTACTCAATTTCCATATTATTTTTGTCAGCCATCTGTGGTCCTTCTCCAGGATTTTTCCCATGAACACAGAAGTATTTGTTCAGAATTTCTCTTTTGTTTTGTTTTTAATTCTTATGCTCCACACAGCAGTCCTCAGCATTTTTCAATCTTGCAATTCTATTTCTGGTCATTCTCCTCTCTTCAACATATATGAAAACGTTTTGTCACCTTGCTTTATTATTTAACCATTTATTTTCTTCTGTCCATGTTTTTACCATTCTTATTTTTATCTTTGCCTCTTTGATCTTGAAGTGATTCTTTTCTGTATTCCTCTTCTTGCGGTCTTCAATATTTTGTGAACATTGAATGTGATTTATGCAGTTAGCAGACCTGCAGTAACACAGTTAATGCTGCTAAATATCAATGGGTGCTCCCACAGAAAGTCAGGGCATTCTGAGGGGGATGGGATGGAGGTGGCACCCGGCGATAACTGGACAATAGCTTTATTGAGCTGCTGCCTAGTTATTGCTAAGTGGCGAAAGTGAGAAACCTGAAATGGTGGCCTAAATGTCGTTGAATATTGCTGTTGCCTGGTTAGTTTTCTCCCAATACTAACTGAAGGCGTTCCAGGGTGGCCCGCATCACTAACTGGGCATCAGCAAGATTGAGCCGCTGCCTGGTTAGCGACATGTGGTAAAAGTCAGGTGCAGGAAACCTTGGTCTAACTTTCACTGCAAAAGGTAACTACCGCATTCGTTTCAAAATCCTCATTGTCGTACACCAAGCCATTTATACCCACACTCCTCAATATCTGTCTGACCTTTTACGTTTTCACACTCCCACTCGCTCCCTTTGATCTATTCATGTCAACCACCTCCATTTATCGTCCCCCGCGCAGACTTGTCTACAGTCTACACGTTCCTCTGCCTTCTTCTTTCTAGGTCTCGCACTGTGGAACTCACTGCCCTCTACCCTTAGATTTGAGCAGAATTACTCCGTTTTCAAAGCACACCTGAAAACACGCCTATTCTCAACAGCTTTTGACCTCCCAGATAGCAATACCTGACTTACCCTTATGTTACCACCTCTCTCCCTCGTCTGAAATGTCTGTCTACTCTCTCTGTCCTATCAATATTGCAATTATTATTTCCTTTTCTGGCAATATGCCATTGCTGTAATTCTTTTTATATTATTGTAAACTGCTTTGTTATAATATTTGAAAGGCGGTATATCAAGTCTAATAAAACAGAAAACATAACATAAAAAAACTATGCAGCAGCTGAAAATTGCCACTGTCTGGTTGGCTTCACAGCAATGCAGGCAACCCAGATATTCAGTGCCGGAGCCTGGATATGGCCTTCACATTGACTCTCTGGGTTTAAAGTTCAGTGCCGACAGCTAGCCACTTTAGCAGCACTAGCTGCTGGTGCTGAATATTGAGCCTACTGTTTGCGAGTACTAGATCCAGAGTCGATCCTTCTCTTAGGGGTTACCTTACCTTTTATCTGAGCAAAGTACCTTGGCCAGATCTGTCCTATTTCTCTGTTTAAGTTGGAGGTCTGTAGATGATATGTAGGTGGATATAAGTTCCATCTTCTCTTTCCAAGAGGACCCATTTTGCTTCCTCCTTTCCCCAAAGCCCCTGCATTTCAGTTGCTTTTCCTCCACTCTTTCAGCCATCTGTGTCTGCTAAAGAAATAGTATGGCCATGTCCCATTTATGGGACTCATCGAGCAATGTCTCCCTAAAAGCAACAATATTTGTCTGCCTCTGCCTTTAGGATTTGCAGATCTAGAACTTTGTTGCCTAGCTTGCAAACATTTGTGCTTATTGCTATGCAGTTGTTTTATTTTATTGTTTTGTTGTCTTTTTTGTTTTCTTTATAGCTTTTTACCTACTCTGCTCTTCTTCTTTGTTGTTGAGAAATTAGTTGCTAAGTTGGTTTCTTTTGTTTTTTTCAATCACTACTGTCTTGTATTTGCTGGGAGTGTCAGCTTCCATGTGCATCCCAATAGTTTAAACTCCTAGTTATATATTATCTAAGGGATATGTTTACTAATCGGCGGTAGCGGCTTCTGTGCAATAAGGATCTTAGGATCCTTTTTCATGCCACAGAAAGATGTAACCCATCATTAGAAAATAGCTTTTTGTTTTTTATGCATTGCCCCAGTTTCCACTATACCCCAAACCACCTTGTTGATACCAGGTTTTGAGCTACTTATTTGCTATGATGTAGTCTTTCTCTTTTCATAGGCAGCTAATACTTCTGAAAAAGCTACAGTCATTAGCCCTTCCCCCAACTTGTGGAAATTTCTCTGTGATACAAGGCTGATGTTTCTTGCCAGGTCATTTGTTCTCATGGAGATTATAACATCTATTTTTGTGTCCTTACTTTCTTAACTAATAATGCTTAGAAGTTAGCTTGTATTTCTGTTAGCTGAGAATCCAGGGAGGTGGTTCACCTTGATGGAACTCTTGGCGATGTTCCTAGGTTGGCATCTTTGATAATGGATTCTCCTAGAAGTAAGACTTTTCTGTTTTGTGATGCTTTGTCAGCTCTTTGAGGATTTTGTTTGCACTGAGTAATTCTTGTCATCTCTGGTTCCATTTCATGAGCATCATCATGTTCCAGTGTACCAAAACAATACTACAAGGGCAACAATTGGGAAAATGGATGCCAGTATGTGGCAGGTCATAATTTACTTGAACCCACTGTAAGCCATTTATTCCTGGGTTGTTTTAATCTGTGGGAGTGGGAGTGAATTGTCTGGATACTGCATAATCTGTAAGGCATTTTTAATTGCAGCTAATCCCTATTTGAGTTGAGTATTTTTTTTTTTTCATAACAGAGAGCTGGAGACAGATGGTGCAGGCTTTTATGGTGCTAGTTACTAAGGTGCATTAATTCACCATAGCGTGCATTTGTTTAGTGCAGGTCCCCTGTTATTCAATGGGACCTGGCTACTAATAGCATGCATTAACAGCAAATTAACGTGTGTTAACAGCACACCCCTAAGTTTTCAGATGGCCTGTCTTAGGGCTAAAGTTGACTGATAAATATATTCTGATAATGATTTCCAAATTGCAAGATTGCTTGATTGTCAATTAATAGAAAAATGTGATTATGTGAATTGGGAGTCCTATGTAAAAACAAGCAGCTATGGGTTGGTCAAGTGCATTTATACTGGCTTGGGAGCTGGCCAAAGTATGCGTGTTGAGTATTTTCTAAACTACATGCATACTTTGTGACTCTGCCACTGCTTTACCCAAACAAGCTCCCAAACTTGCCTACATTTGGATCACATAAAAGTATGTGCCTTATTGTCACCATATGTACTTTAATGCATGGGGTGATTATATAAGAGGCTTTAAAAGCACATAGAACATGGCTTACACAGGGATCATCTTTTATAAATGTATTAAAATTACCCCCTTAGATCCTCGAGAAAGGGAAGCCTAACATACAGTACTTTGTGAAAAAAGGGAGATGGTATTATTCAGGTATGCAGTCAAGATCCAGCAGGGATTATTAGAGGTCCCTAGGGTGAGAGGTCCAAAGAAGTCAGGCAAAAAAATGACATTTTCTCAGTAGTGGCACCAATCTGGAGGAGTAGCCTAATGGTTGAGTACACTGGCTTGGGAACCCAGAGACCAGGGTTTGATTCCCACTAGCACTCCTTGTGGCCTTGGGCAAGTCACCTAACCCTCCATTGCCTCAGAAAAATCCAAGTTATCAATGTCCCTGTTTAATGTACATTACCAAGTTGCAGTATCAATGTAAATTGCTTTGATTGAAATTATAAAGCAATATATAAAACCTGTTAAATAAATAAATATGCCAGAGGAGATGAGGATGGGAACTGATTGACTGTAATACACTCTGGATGATGGTGAAAACGGGCTATTCCATAGGTATGGATGGAAATTGTATTTTATTTAGCTCACATCATTCCAATGGTAGTTCAAGGCAAGTTACATTCAGGTATAGTAGGGATTTCCCTGTCCCTGGAGGGTTTATAGTCCAATTTGTACCTGAGAATCCAATCTGTACCTGAGGCAATGGAAGATTGAGTGACTTGGCAAAGCCATAAGGTGCACATGGGAGATATGAACCCTGGTTTTTCAGGTTCTAGCTCACTTCTCTAAACACTAGGTTACTCCTTCACTCCAGACATCAGCTGGACTTTATAGTCAGGAATAGAGATTAGAGGAGCTTTTTAGTTGTATTATATTGAGGATCTGTTCTATTAAATGTTAGCAAGTTAATGGACTGCTGCACCGTTAGGAAGAACATAGGTGCAGTGTCAGGTAGAACAGACACTAATGCATATTAGTGAGCCTGCATGACCGTATTTTAACATTGTTTTATGAAATGAGGGTAGTTTACTGATTCTCTTTTTATCATGTAATTGTGTGGGAATTGTGGTTTATTGAAATCTGCTTTAGGACCTGTGTGTCATAGTGGTAACATCAAGTTTTAACAATAAATAATAAAAATTGTTATAGGAGAGTGTGTCAACTTGCCTGGGAGTCTGCCACGTTATACCAACTGTGCGGAGCAGTGCAGTGAGGAGGAGCGGAGCCGAGGTGCTGAGCTGCAGGCATTGTGAGGATGCCCCTGCCTCCGAGGACCCTCCCTCCGGTTCCCATAAAAGTGCTGAGGGTGCCGTTGAATAGTGAGAGTGTGTCAACTTGCCTGGGAGTCTGCCGCGTTATACCAGCTGTGCGGAGCAGTGCAGTGAGGAGGAGCGGAGCCGCGGTGCTGAGCTGCAGGCATTGTGAGGACGCCCCTGCCTCCAAGGACCCTCCCTCCGGTTCCCATAAAAGTTCTGCTTGCTCACTCGCGGCCGCGAGTCGCGGTCCGCGTGGTCGCGTCCTAAGGGGCGCGTCACAAGGGGGTAGACCTGCTCCTTATGTGCTCCTTCGGTGCTCCTGAGAAGTTTTCTCTGAGCGCTGGTCGTCATTGTAGTGCCCATGGGGAAACGAAAAGGGAAGTCTGGTGGTAAATCTGGATCAGACAATGTTGCAGCTGGAGGGAAGTTGGTCAGACCCATGGACAGACATTTGACGTCATCGCTGCCTGCAATTGTGCCGGAAGAGGTCTCTTTGAGCCCTGAATCACGGCTGCCTCCTCCTTTTCCACAGCCATTATCCTCTACTCTTCTTGACGCTCCTTTAGAAACTCTGGTTCTTCCTTTGAAGCCTGTCGGTCCAATTGGAGAAGATGTTCCTTTGCCTACTCCATCTGGTGAGGTAACTCTTATGGACATTTGGACTGTGATGCAACGAATTGATAAGCGTCTAACTCCAACTGTCTCTGCATTGTGTGTTTTTTCTCAAGATGTAGTAGATAAATTTGTAAGTGTTGATAATCAGATAGGTTCTTTGGTTCGAGCTTCTGCTCTAGCTGATTCTCAGCTCCAGATGAGTAGGGATAATAATGTTGCTTTAATTCGAGATATGTCTGCTGTTTCATTCCGTCTGGAAAGCTTGGAGAATCAGCAGAGGGCAAGGAATCTCCGTTTCCTTAATTTTCCTTCTACCCACCTGCTGTCCTCAGAGATTTTGCTGCAAAAATATTTTTCTGAGATATTACGCTTACAGGGTACAGTGGAAGTTATCCATGTTTATTCCTTTACTCCTAAGTCAGCAGTACCCCACCAGGATGGGGAATTTCTCTCCCCTCCTGCTGAGTCTGTTGCTCAGGATCTTACAGCCTTTTTGGAGGATACCTTAGATCTCATACCCAAGCTTTGCACGGTTGTTGCTACGTTTGACTCTGAGTCCAGTAAACTTTCAGTCCTTAGAGCTTATTTCAAGCATAAGGACGCCTTGTTTTGTGGTCATAAGCTCCAAATTTTTCCGGACGTGGGGCGTGTTACTCAATTCCGACGCAAACAATTTTTAGAACTAAAATCACGAGTAATAGCTTTAGGGGCGTCCTTTTTTTTGAAATTTCCATGTCGTTGCTTGATAACGTATCAAGGGCATAATTATGTGTATAATGATGTGTTACAGTTACAGAAATTTCTGTCAACTTCTGAAATGGCTAAGAAGTAGATAGGAGGTAAAAAAATTTTGTACTCGCTCCCTTGTGTGGAGTATTATTATTACTCCTTATTGCTTAATTATGTATTATGTGGCTTTTTTTTTGATTCTCTCTTCTTGATGTGATTTATTATGTGTCATTTGGATAATTTTTGAATTTTATTTTCTTGTTGATAGATGTTTCTTCATGATTTGATTTGTAAATTCAGAAAAGCATTAAATAAAAGATTTAAAAAAAATTGTTATAAATTATATAGGATTTAACTGTAAACTGCATTGGATGAACCATGTTCATAGTTGCGGTGTATGTGTATTATATGGTAAATAAGGTAGTTAGTGTAAAATAAGCTTGCATTCTTTCATTAGAGTTAAAGCAACCTCATTGTGTACTGTATGTGTTTAGAACTGATTATTTCAACCACTGGACTGTTTACGATGAGCAATGTCAAATCTCATGACCTCCCTCTCTATAATTCTTGACTTAGATTCAAAGGAAAAATGCTCCATATGGTTCTATTTATAAAGCAGATTTCCATTAAAGCAGATAGTTTCATCCTACCCATATCATTCATTGTTAAAAGTGCACCATTCATTTGCAGTACATATTTTATACAGTGCTTAATTTTAAATACCAATACCCTTTGTTTATTTATTTATTCTTTTAGCTGGCACTTAACTGCATTAAAGTTATTAATTTTTCATTCTTACAGAGATAAAGAACAGGATTTTTACATCTCATTAAGTTTAGCATGATTGATGTGTTTTCTCAATATAGTCACATCAGTGTGAAACCTGGCTTAAGATTACTGAATTACCGAGCTATAAAACCCCTGTGTTTTATCAAGGAAGCTTTTCAGTCTATGCTAATACTATTGGGCCCATTATTTTGAAAGGATTGCATGTCTGATGCCAATGTTAGATACATGAGTCGTCTTCTTTCTTTTTTAAATTGCCCTGTTATAGTCCTAAAAATTATGCGTTAACTACGAGGTAGGGTTAGGGGTGGGCAGAGAGCCAGCTGAAAAGTTACATGGAAGCAGTGTCAATATGACTTCTATGTATAAATTAGGCCAACAAAAAATCTAGGCCTAATTTATGTGTGGATGCAACGATACAATCACAGTTTAAAGGTTTATACAGCAGTGCTATTGAAATGACTGGCAAATTCAGTGCTTGGATATATGTGTAGAGGCCATCTTGGGGATGTGGGGTCTGAAAGAGCTGCAAGAGCTACAGAGAATTTATATTTTGTGGGTTCTGAGGAGCAAGGCAAGGGTTTTCTTCAAGGCCTCAGCAAGAAGATGAACACTTGTCTCACCACTGAGCTCCACAAATGACCATAACCAGCGTGGCTGAGCTTAAAAGCTTAATTCACTGGGTGAGTAACAATTAATGTATCTGCTACTTCACAGATAATCAAGTAGGAGATACACATTAAAGAACAAAATACTAGAACTCTGTGCTTAAGGTTTATATTCCTTCATCATAGTTCTCCTCGCTCTTGGTTGATTTGGACTCCAGAACTCAGACTTTTCCTCTCTTCTTCACCAGTGTTCTTTCCTGGAACTTCACCTTCCTCTCATTCTGCCAGATACTCAGCATTCCATCTATTCATGTTCTCCCAACGATGTGAGTGCTGCATTAGCTCTCTTCTTTCAACTTCCTCTTTACCAGCAAGAAGGCCTCTTTCAGCTTCTCATTCATGTGCCTCGATGAGCATCCTATATCACTGACAAAGGGAAATCTGTTTCCTGGCTGTCAGCTGGGCCGAACAAGGTAGAAAAAACATAATTGTTTTCTCCTGATGTTCATCCATGCCTGGGTAGGGGCCTGGATATGCATCTAAATTCTATTTTTGTATGGAACTCTGCCTCCTTGGCAGAAAGAGTTAAAATGGACACCTTTCCCTCCAAAAGCACTTCTGTCTACTCAGGTAGCCTCATAGCTCCTCCTCTGGCCATTCAGATTGGGATGTCAGCTAGAAAATTCCTAACAGGTTATACGGTTGGCTAGTGCTGGGCACATGGTACCTTTGTCTGCCAATCACTACATAATGTCATTACTCTTTTTAGCATAATACCCCTCAAATGTTAGGGCAGTTAGAATTTTATAAACCATTTGTGTGCATAAAATGTAGTTGCATGAGCATAAATGGGCTCTTTATAAAATTAGGTCACATCTAAAAATACACGTGCATAGGAGCTGAGTATTTGTGGAGCATGCACAGATATATTATAAAATATGTGTGTCTGTGCTTACTTTTTGCGCTAACATTTATGCCTGCATAACATTTGTGCCTGCACATCGGTGTTAATGTGTCTTTATAAAATAGGCTCAAAAAAGGCACTTTCTTGCAGATTATTTTAATGATAGTTCACAGATTACTAATAGCATGTCTGAAATCTCATAATACAGTTCTTTTAACACCCTTGGATGTATACCATCTGGTCCAGGTGATTTGCTACTCTTCAGTTTATCAAATAGTTGTAATACATCTTCCCAGTGTATTGATATTTCTTTTAATTTTCCAGCAGCATCTGCTTTAAATACCATTTTAATTATGGGTAACATTCCTAAATCTTCCTCAGTAAGGATCAAAGCAAAGAATTCATTCAGTCTCTCCACTATGGCCTTGTCCCCCTCTTAGTGCCCCTTTTACTGCTCTATCATCTAATGGTCCAACTGACTCTCTCACACGATTTTTGCTACAAATGTACTTGAAAAAGTCTTTATTGTGCATTTTTGCTTCTATAGCAAGCTTCTTCTCAAATGCTCTCTTTGCCTGCCTTATCAATGCCTTGCATCTAACTTGAGAGTACTTGTGTTGTTTCCAGTTTTCGTCATTTGGCTCCTTTTTTCCATTTCCTGAAAGATGCTTTTTTGGCAACAACAGCCTCTCTGACCTCACCTTTAAACCATGCTGGCAGTTTTTTGGACTTCCTTAAACTTTTCTTAAAGTGTGGAATACAGCTGGTCTGGGCTTCCAATATAGTATTTTTAAACAACACCCAAGCTTGATGTAAATCTTTAACCTTTGCAACTGCTCCTTTTAGTTTTTTCTTTACTATTTTCCTCATTTTATAAAAGTCTCCCCTCTCCAAGTTAAAAGGCAGTGCTGTGGATTTCCTTGCCATCCTTCCTTCATTTATTAAATCAAATGTGATCCTGCTATGATCACTATTGCCAAATGGCCCCAACACCCTTATCTCTTGCACCAGATCTGTGTTCCACTAAGGACTAGGTCCAAAATGGCTTCCCCTCTGGTCGGTTCATGAACCAGCTGCTCCAAAAAGCAGTCATTTATTTGATCTAGAAACTTTATCTCCCTAGCATGTCCCGCTGTGACACTGGCCCAGTCAATACTGGGGTAATTGAAATCACCCATTATTATTACTGCATTGTAACTTTTGTTAGCTTCCCTGATTTCTTTGAGCATTTCATCATCCATTTGTTCTTTCACTCTTCCTTCCCCACCTTCAACCCTTCCCCACTCTCTTTTCCACTTCCCCACTCTCTGTTCCCCTTCCAGACTCTTTCTATTTATCCCTCCCTCTCCCCTAGTACTCCACCCCTTTGCCCTATATCCCTCCCATCCTCTTTCCTTCCTCTTTTTTTTAAAGTTTCTAGCCCTTTAAGATTTGATTCACTCCCCCCCTCGATTGTCCCATCTAACTTTTTCTTTCCTTTTTTATTGCAGGCCCCAACCAGCTCGCATCACTACAGGCAGCCTATTTCCCCTTCTGTTCTGCCTACTGAGATCCAATCTCCCACGGGTAGAAGAGAAAGGGAAGGTTGCCATCACAGCCCAGATGCAAGTGTCTGCCGGTGTGTATCCCATCTCCCGTGGACAGGCAGCTTGCATCTATGCCGTGACTGCGGTTATCCCTTCCTTTCTGCCCATGGGAGATTGAATCCCCGTGGGTAGTCAGAGCCGGTATTGCCACGATCACAGCCTTCGGCAGCACATTTGCCCTTGGGAGATGAAATCCCCGGAGGCATCCAGGGCCAGTCATGTACAGGTGTTCCAAACCCCAGGCGCCAGGTCCAATCTTTTAGTTGCCATGGCAACTTGGTGCCTGGGGTTTGTGAGCCCTGATCTGCCCTAGGCATTTCAATAAGCTTCTGGGTTCGTGTTAAACCCTAATCAGTGGGGCGAGAACGACATGAATCCTTAAGATTCGCGTGTAGGATGTGATAAGTAAAAAAACAAAACAAATGGCCAAATGGCAGCAAATAAGGACAAAACAATTGAACCAAAAGGGATTCATGAATCAGGGATCAAACCAAAAGGGATCCAAGTTATCAATGTCCCTGTTTAATGTACACTGAAAAGTTACAATTTAAACCGCTTTGACTGAAATGATAAAGAGGTATAAAAAACCTGTTAAATAAATAAAAATAAAATGAAGGGAGCTCATAGAGGTTCTGGCGGGCCCACTGAGGGATCTGTTCAATAGATTGTTGAAGACAGTTGTCACCCTTTAGGAATGGAGACAGGTAGGTGTTGACCTTCTTTATAAAAGTGTTAACAGAGAGGAGTTGAGAAATTATGGTCTGGTTAATTAGTGGAGACTCCACTGAAAGAAAATACAGTGAAGCATCTAAGGTCCAGTGAGTTGCAGGATCATGGACAACATGATTGTAGTAGAGAAAGGTCATATGTCAGATGAATATAATTGGTTCCATTGACTGGGTGGCTAGACAATTATAGCATGAGTTAGATGATGTTTGCTTGGATTTTAACAAAGTTTCTGATGCTGTCCTAAATAGGATGCTCATCAATAAACAAAGTAGCGTAAAGGTTGCTCCAAGGTGGCAGATTGGATTAGAAACTGGTTGTATGATAGACATCAGAGGATAGTATTAAAGGGAATTTACTATAAGGAAAGGTAGGTGATCAATGAGTGTCATTAAAAGTATGAACTGTTCTTGGGATCAGGCCTGTTCAATATTCTTTTTTAGTGATATTGTGGAGGGATTATGAGGAATTATCACCATTATATGGATTGCATGTAAGAACGGCAATGTAGTAGAGTCACCAATGTCCATGGAGCTAGAAAAAGCCCTATGAGAAGGTGTTATAGAGTTCCTAAGGAGAGGAATAACTAGAAGAAAAGAAGAAATAATTATGTTGTTGTACATGTCTCATCGTTGTACATGTCTCATCTGGAATATTATTTTGAATTATGAAAATTTTATCTCTAGAAGGATATAGACAAAAATGAGACATTCCAGAGAGCAGATACCAAAATGATTATTGAGAGGGCCTTTGAGATAAGATGCAGAGATCTCAATATGCAATATTTACACTCCAGTGGGTTGCAGGATCATGGACAACATGGTTGTAGTAGAGGAAGGTCATATTTCAGATGAATATAATTGGTCCCATTAACTGGTGGCTAGACAATTAAAGCATGAGCTGGACTAGAAGAGAGAAAAGACATGGAAGATATGATGGAGATTTTCAAATGTCTAGGTATTAATACACAGGAAACAAACCTGTTGCAAGGAGAAGAAAGTTCTGTAGTAAGAGATCATGCTATGAAGCTTTGAAGACAGCCTGAGGAACAATATTAGGAAATATTTATTCAGGGAGAGGGTGCTGAAGGCTTGGAATGTCTTAGTCAATTTTTAATTTAGACATCCAGCACCCATTGTTAGTTATCTAATCCCGTGGAAAATCAACCCCAAGGCACTGAACATAGATTGTGATGATTCTGCTTGCCCAAGGTAAAGGGGACATTTTTTTACTGGAAATTTGTCTAAGTTCCAGTTTTGAGAGAAACAAGCATGCAATGCTTATTTCTTTGCAAGTTTCTGAAATGTGACCTTGATTCACACTTCATTGGCATGACCGCTAAGAAATGGAAAATTTACTGCTCTTCTGTCATCCTTCCACCTCTGCTTGGATATTTTATTGAGAAGTACTTAAACTGCTGACGTCAATGTAATCTATCAGTTCCCAACTAGGCACTTATGGGATGTTATCCTTTCTCTGCTTCACTTCATTGATTTATACATACAGATACAGTAAAGCTACTGTTAATACTTAATTTTTTTATTTTTGCATTTTGAAATATAGATATTCCACAAAAACAAACAAAAAAAAGAATAAAAGGCAAAATCCAAGCAAGAATAAGGAGAAACATCAAACAGAATAAAGAAACATGGTAAAGCCCACATCAAGAGAACAATGTCAATATACAATACCCAAGTAAATACAAAGGAAAATTAGGCTCAATGGCCACATTTGGAGAAGACAATACTCTCTACACTCCTCCAATCTTTATTGCACCTATCTATCTGATAGACATTTCTCCAAATGTACAACCGCACTGATTTTAAATAGCACAGTATAAAAGAGACACAAAATAAATAAATAAATAAATAAATAACCTCCAAGAAAAAAAAACGTGCAGGGAAAACATAAATAAAGGAACTTCTCAAAGCAAAAATCTTTGGTTTTAAGGCTAGGAACTGCCTCCTCCTCATCTGGTTTGCCCGAGTGACATCAGGGAATACATTTATATTTTCACTAGAAAAAAACAGCATCTTTGTTTTTGAAGAACTACTTCAGAATTTTTAGCTTTACAGAAAAAGAAAAAGGTATGCATTTGTTAAACACATCAGATGGATCTTCTAAAAAAATCTGTAAAATTCCCTACTGCTGTATGAAGTAAATCAAAGGACCCTTCATCAGGGGCAACCACTCTAGATCTAGAAGGGATATAATAAGCTGAAGCAATATCAATAGACTTCGTCACTTTAAGAATATCTATAATGTATTTTTAACAGAATCTCCGATGAAAGCAAATGTTTTTGCAGAAATTTAAAAAAACCTGAGATTTGTGGCACGTGAGAGATTCTCAAGTGCTTCCAATTGTGCATATATAACAAAAGAATCTTTAATATGGGAAGCATTAACTATATTGGAATTCTACACTTGAGACTCAAGACATGCCAGAGAAGTTTCCACGTAAAAAATTTTTTTACCTCACTCTGTGAACTAAATACAATAACAAACACTCAAGTTTACCAATAGAATCCCCTATTCAAAATCACTTTTTGTCGGAGCTAGCTGTAGGAGGTTTGATATTGAAGCATCACCCACACCAGACAGCACGCTACATTTTATTCAGAAAAAGGTTCACCATCTTATAACCATAAAGACACTTATCTCATAGAAAACTGTTGTTGTCGTCATATATCTCCCCAAAAACTGAATGGAAGCATTTTAAAAGTTTTAAAACGCTTCCATTCAGCCTAAAAAAATCCTTGTCCCTAGCCGCATTTGGACGGCATTTTTTCAACATTGTTGCCAATCTGTCGGAATACCGAAAAGCACTTGATACAGGGTTGACCACCCAAAACGTGCACGTCGTGCTACAGGACATTTTGAGAGCAACATTTGTTTTTGGGGAGATATGTGAAGACAACAACAGTTTTCTATGAGATAAGTGTCTTTATGGTTATAAGATGGTGAACCTTTTTCTGAATAAAATGTAGCGTGCTGTCTGGTGTGGGTGATGCTTCAATATCAACCCTCCTACAGTTAGCTCCGACAAAAAGAGAAGTTTCCACAGCAGAGAGCTTAATACCTAGGTCAGATAGTTTCACTGTGGATCCCTAAGTAAAGTTAAATAGAGAAACCACAGTTGAGGAAAGTTTCAAATCTATATTCTTGATAGCCCCAAATAGATTTTTCCTAAATTCCTTGGCACAAGATTCAGAGCATTGTTGGAAATGGGAAAAAAAAATGGATTAATATTTTCATTGTATAGTTGGAAATCTATTGTGCTATAAAGAAATCTCAGTGTCAATAAAATGATAGACTCTGCTCCTACTGGATTTAGATATGTGGGAGTGGTGATCTAATGCTCATTAACAACTCAACTTTCAAAGGAACTTAAATCTTTAGTGGGTAAGAAGGCAAGCAAGCACCTATTTTAGTCTGCATTAGAAAAACACATAGGCACATGTTTGCCTTTATAACTGTCTATCCCTAGACTACTGAAGTATGCATGCAAATTAAGGTATTTTATAATCTACATGCATACCTGCAAACTTCATCCACAGTTACACTTACCAGCTAGTGCTGCTAAAACGCTCTCTAACCACTGCCGCACTATGCGCATAGAAGCCAACTCCACAGAATCCACATCTGGCCCACAGACAAGTTTAAATTGGAAATGGGCATGATTTATACCAATTCCGCATCTGCAGGTATAGATGCGCCTGCATTTATGGAATCGGCATGCAGGCATATCTGGCGTGATTTTAGCCTGCCCGGGCACATGTCCAGCACGAGACTCACGCATGGGTGCAGGGATGGGCCATAGAATGAAGCAAAGAAACCCATCCCTGCCAATAGTATGGGACACAGGCAAATGCTGCAATCATTTTGGATGTCCCTGCGCTCACCATATTCTGGGATGTTGCACATTTCCGGTCCTGCCCATCTCCGCGATATACTCATACTCATGGACACTTCTAATGGCCATGCCTCCTTGGTTAAAAAGTGCATCCCCTAAGCTGCTCCTCTCACTGACAGTGTTGTGCTGATGCAAACTAGACATAAATACTGACAGTACCAACATACTGATGCAAACTGGATTATATATACTAGTCTGATTCATGCTCAGAACACTGCGAAGTAATCAAAGTGCACTCAAGATATAATAAGATCAAGTAGATATTAACATGCTTGTCATGACATACCTTGCATCAAAATGTACATGGAAATATAACAACTCCTCAGTTATTCTTGCATTGGTCATCTCTAAAAAAACACTCCTTAAAATGCTAAGAATAGACCCTTCCAACCTTACAGTCTGGGTTAGAGAGCTGAGCGCGTGCCAGGCAAGGCTTCGTGGAAGCACAAATGTCAACGTGCATGAGGTTCTGATTCATCCTCCTCTTCCTCCCTGGGTCATCTGGCTCTGTGGGGGCCCCTCCCTAGCCACCTTTTCTGAGCTCTGGGAGAGTATTCCTCATAGCCTGCAACAGAAAATATGGAAACAACATTATATTGATATAGAGCGTCTCTTGGAGGGATGTAGGAAGTCCGGTGAGAGCAGAACGTGAGAGCATTAAAAAAGTCCGGTGAGAGCATTAAAAAAGTCTTGCATAGTGTGGTTAATTTGAATAGAGCTTTTATGTGTTTAGCCAGTGTTTGGGGACATCACGCCCCTGAGCATTTTGGGTCCCTATTGGCTTATGCCGATTCCATATTGGAGGCTTTGCAGATACACGAGGGATGGGCCTGGCTGAACTATGATGAGAAGTTCAGGGATAAGATGGAGGAGAATGCACAGTTATCATGGGATACCCAGGACATCAATTTGTGGCATATGCACATGTCCATCCATCCGTCCAAATTTTGCTAGTGATTATGTTTATGTTTATTGAAAACTTAATATACCGCCCATATTGGAAGCATCTGGGCAGTTTACAAACAAAGTTAAAAACTGCGTAGGAAAGGAAAAGGAACACCATTAAAAACTGAGTAGGACAGAAAAGATAAAAGCTAAGGGGGGGGGGAAGGAGCAGACAGGACAACAATTAAAAGAGGAACAAGAGAGTTGTAGATCAGCGAGGGTGGTGGACAGAGAGACACACAAATAGGGGAGGCAAGATTAAACATTCAATGAGGGGGTGGGGAGAGAGGTGTAGGGGGGAGGGAGGTCAAAAGCAGAACAGAAAAGGTGGGTTTTCAGTTTGGCTTTGAAAGATTTGAAGGAGGATTCTAAACAGAGGGCGGGGGGAGCGAGTTCCAGAGTCTTGGTCCAAGAAAATAAAAGGCGGATGACCAAGTGGATTCCAAGTGAGCCTGGGATGGGGAAGGAAGGGGCATGCGGTTTGCGTGGATGGATCGGAGGGAATGCTGGGGGAGGGGGGTTTTGAAGGTGGACCTGGTCAGCGAGATAGAGAGGGATGCCTGTGGGGGATCTTCGAGAGGGGTTTGGCACCTACCTTGGTGGAGCCATTCCTTTCGGCAAGGGAACGCTGGGTCACAACAAAAGGCTAGTGGGGGCGGGACAGGAGACCTTTGTTGGAGATGTAATAAGTCCAGTTGCCCCTTCCATGATTGTAAGTTCTGCCACATTTGCTCACAGTGTAGTTTGGGACATTCAGCAATTAAGTGTACCAGAAAAGGAATACCATCAGCCCCCTCAACCTCTGCAAAGTGATCCCGGCTTCCACCCCAGTCCAGGTTGAAGCCATGCGGCCATGTCTCTGTCACTACCCGTGGCAAAATGACAGCATAGTTTTGGAATGGGGCTTTCTATTTGTTTTTTGCATACCTGTGCAGGGAATGATAAACACAATTCAGGCACACAATGCACCCTCTGTACAACGGATGTCAGGCATAGTCCAGGAAAGATTGGCGGTTGAGATGGGCTTGGGTAGAGTGGCAAGCCCCTTTGGTGAGCAGCCCTTCCGGGAGTTTGTGATCTCTCCATTGGGGATAGTTCCCAAAAAAGAACCAGGAAAATTCCATTTGATTCATAATTTGTCATTTACTAAAGGGGCTTCTGTGAGCGATCACATCCCTAAGGCATATTGCATGGTCCGTTATGCGTCCGTTGGTGATGTGGCATCGTTGGTCTGTCAATGCAGTCCTGGGGTGCTCTTAGCCAAAGTAGATTTTGAGCCTGCTTTTATTTTGCTACCAGTTCATCTGTCTGCCTTCCATTTGCTGGGTTTCCGTTTCCAAGGCCAGTTCTTTTTTGACAAGTGCATGCCAATGGGTTGTGCCATATCATGTGCTTGCTTTGAGAAGTTCAATACTTTCCTACATTGGGCCTTAGTACAATGAACTGGGATTCCCAATATTGTGCACTACCTGGATGATTTCCTATTTGTTGGTCCTGCCCATTTGGATGTGTGCATCGCCCTTTGGCAAGGGTTTCTTAGTTTAGCTCAGGAATTTGGCATTCTGTTGGCTTCTGAGAAAACTGAGGATCCCTCGGCGAAGCTCACATTTCTTGGTATCAAATTGGATATGGCAGAGATGGTGGCGCAGCATCCTCTGGAGAAAGTGGCCAAGCTCAAGGTTGCAGTGGCTAAAGTGCGTGTGGCTAGCAAAGTGACTCTTTGTGAGATGCAGTCGTTGGTTGGATCCTTGAATTTTGCCTATAGGTCATTGCAGCGGGACGAATCTTTTCCAGACAGCTGTCTGCAGCCACAGGGTGACTTGCTAAGCCACACCATCGCATCAGGGTGACAAAGAGTATGCGTGAGGACTTATTGGTCTGGGACACCTTTTTAGCTGAATTTATTGGGACTTTGGTTTTCCAAAAGGCTGAGGTTTTCAATGTGGACTTATAGCTGTTCACTGATGTGGTGGGCGGTTTTGGTATCTATTTCCAAGATTCCTGGTGTGTGAATCGCTGGCCTAGAGAGTGGCATGAGTCCAGTCTCACTCATAACATTACTTTCTTAGAGCTTTTTCTGGTGGTGGTTGCATTTGAGTTGTGGCTAGACAGACATTGTAATCACAAGGTAGTTATTTGGTGTGATAATGCTGCAGTGGTCACGGTCATTAACCGTTATTTGCTACGCTGTTTGCAAGTAGCAGCCCTGATGCGTAGGCTTGTACTGTCTTGTTTGCATTTAAATGTCAAGCTAGGGCACGGCATATTCCAGGTTGTATTAATAAAATTGCTTACTCTCTTTCCCATTTCAAGTGGGTCCAGTTTCGGATGTTGGTACCAGAAGCAGATGCTGAGGTTGTTGAGGAACTCATTGGCATCTGCCACATGGTCTGCTTATTGTAGAGGATATGGTTTGGTGGCATCCTTCCTGACCTCCTAAGGATGGCAACAGGGCAGAGTTTCTAAGCATATTTTGGGCTAGTACATTGTTTTTTGCCAAAGGCAACGGGTTTTCCAAGACAGCAGTCACTTTTTTTCCTTTAGAGAACTTCTGTGTTTGGCCCATGCTTTCTTGAATTCAGATACAGTCTTTGTCTCTACTACTACCACTCTTTCCATAAAGAAATATTTCTGAAAATTATTCTTGCCTACCTCCTTTCACCTTCATCCTATGCCACCTTTTTGCAGAGATTTATTTCAATTGAAAGAGGCTCTCCTCCTGTGCATTTATGCCATGGAGGTATTTAAATGTCTCTATCATGTCTCCCCTCTCCTGTCTTTCTTCCAAAGTACACATATTGAGATCTGGATGTCTGTCCCCTTATACTTTATGACGAAGCCCACTGACCATTTTGGTAGCCACCCTCTGCATCAACCCCATCCTTTTTTTATCTTTTTGAAAGTGTGGTCAGAATACTCCAAATGAGGTCTCAAAAAAGATTTATACAGAGACACTAATAACAACTCCTTCCTGCTGGCCATTCCTCTCCCTATGTATCCAAGCATCCTTCTGCCTTTAACTAGTTGATCATACAAACTTGTAACATCTTCCAACAAGAGGCAATATATGTCTCACACACAGCAGAGATCTATATAAACAAACATTTTTAAGGTACATTTGTATAAAACTGTTTAAGAACCTAAAGGTTTAGGATTGTATTAAAAAAGAAAATGAAAAAAATAATCATTTAAAAAGTACAATTCATTAAATTGTAAACAGTTTTAGTTTTCAAATGTAATATATCAAGTTAATGTTTATAGTTCTATGTAAACCTATATATCTCTGGTGAAAAGCAGTATAAAAAGTCAGCTAAATAAATAAAAATAAAAAATAAAGCACAATGAATATGAATAGAAACTCATAAGTATAGATAAAGACTAAAAAAATGTATTCAGCACATATAATACAAATATAATATCTCTTCAGCATAAGAAAAAACACCATCATCTAAAGGGACCAGGAGTTAGATCAGTGAGTTTACGAAGACAAGAAAAAAAAAAAAAAAAAAGGAAAAGAGCAAAATTGTGTGCTAACAGCAAGTCCTGAAAGACGCTACATGCAAGATTATAAAAGCAAAAGGCTCCGTCATATAGAAACATTGAAACACAATTTTATAAAGGGCTATCATAATGATCACAAACTGGTGCAAATTTACAATCCTGAGGGCATTGCTCCCATTCCTCTCACCAAAAAATGAACACATCACTTTATGAAAAAGCATCAGAAATGGGTCACAGTATTACACTAAAGCCCTTGAAAATGGCACTTATACTATATATATATATCAGAGAATAAATGGATCTGTAACCAGCATGATTAAAAGTCTCCGATTCCATGTTAAGCCCTGGAGGCACCATTAGTTTTATATCCTCTCAATTACAGTTCGCAGTAGGACTGATGCCTTTCTCAAAAGTACTAACAATACTCATTCGGTTTGTGCAAAGGAGTTAGACATAAAAAATATAACACACTAGAATCGAAAAGCTGTCAGGAGAGAATAGAGAGAAAAATTTACATCAAACTGAGTACAGCTAATCAACAGCATCTGACGCTCCATTTTGAAAAGATCAACCATGCAGCGCATGCTCCTTAAATAGAGGTCCGATTATGCCAAAAACTAATTATGAAAAATAAAATATTGGGAAATGGGGACGAGACTAATATTTCAAACTAAGACTGTGTCACATTGAATAGATCATTTATATAACTCATATTCACATTTGATATATCAGCACTACTAAGATCAAAGTGAATACCCAAATGTGTGGGTTGAGGAAAGAGCTTGCAGTCTCAAAACAGTCATCAAAGAAAAAAAAACTTATGATGCATTTATACATTTATGAAAACCAAAACTAACGATGCATGCCATGCTCTACCATGAATGCGAACCAAAGCTTTTGAACCGATTAGAAATGAGATACTGTTTAATATCCAGCACATATTTATTCATGAGGGTTTGGATGGAGGATCTATAGAGTATTCCAAACACCTAACATTTACAAAAGCAAGCAGTTGGGAGGGAAGTTATTACTTAAGGTAACCCAATGGGCAGCTTGCCATTATTATCTTCAGTGCAGCTCTTGTTCCAAATTGCCGCTATAGATGCAGCTCAAGACTGAAAAAAATCATAAAGGAACTTCTTTGCTGCTCCTTGGAACAAAGGCATTTCTTTGATTATTAACAAACATTTTTACTTTGGGAAATGTGCATCTACAGTCTCTGGAAAAGCTTACTACCTTGTTGCTGTTCCTGGTAGGCTACATATAATTTCAGCATGTTCTGTCCCTTTGTACTGTGTGTCAACAGAGCGACCCAATTTTTCAGTAAGCCCTACATCAAAGGGGAACTTTTACTAAAGGCCAGTAGCTGACAATGTGTGTTCTGGCATGTGCAGAATGTGTGTTAGGACATGACAGGTAGCATGTAACGACTTCCATGCTAACTGCCCAATGCACGTTAAGGGCGCAAGTGAGCGGAGCAGGGGTGGAGAGTGGGCGTGGTGTGCTCTATGAAGTTAGCATGGGATTACCTAATGCCATCTCAATAGGAGGTGGTAGGTGCACCCACACTAACACTGCATACACTATTGGGCAGGGCTTTGCGTTAATTAGCAGGGAAATGCTTTCCACACCCCTGACGGTTAAGGTGGCGATGATGCACCTATACTGCCATCATGTCAGTGCTTTGCCGCATTAGATGCACCCTTTAGTAAAAATGCCCCAAAGTCCACTGCTAAAGACGTTATATCACAGACAGGTTTCGTGATTCACCACCACCTGAAAAATCTGAGAAAATTTGCAGGTTGGTTATCAAATATAAGTATGCATGTATTTCTGATTTAACAATGGCAGTGCATATATACATAAAAAAATATGAGCTTCAACATTTACATCTGTTCTGAGTGTCAATAAAAAGGTATCACTTTCTTTTCTTTTTATGTTTCTATTTTTACTTAAAGCAGTTTAAATGTCAGATAGCTCAGTGGTTCTCAATCTGTGGTCGGTGGAACCTGAGGGTCCTGGAGAACATTGCAGGAGGTCGATAGGACATAGACAAGATAAGAAAAGAGAGAGGCTGGTGGGGGTTGGCTGGACGGAAGCGAAACTGCAGTAATTGGTTGTGGGAGGGCAGAGAGAACAAAGCAGATACTCTGAACTGGTGAGTCCTGGATTAAGGGAGAGAGAAAGAGAGAGAGAGAAGAGAGAGAGACTGACTAGTGGAGACAGGAATGGGAAGGGAGAGAAAGAGGGCTAATGGGAGACAGGTTTGGTGCTAAGGAGAAGGAAGCCAGAAAAGAGTGGGTGGGCATAAAGTGGGGGGTCCATGAACTTTAGGGGGGATTAATAAGAGGTCCACACAACCAAACAGATAGAGAGCTTCATAGACAGCTGCTTATTTGGACCTGAGGTTTACACCAGTGATCAAGGGGGCAATTGTGTTTACCTCTCTGGTGGTTGGGGGGGTTAAGTGTTGTTTTGCTTGGCTTCTTAATTAGCTGATCGTGAACATCCAGTTTTATAAAATCCAACACTTATATATGTGTAAGTGCCAACGCTGATACTTGTAAATTGTAAAACTGGCACTTATACATGTAAGTGCCGGCATGAACATGCTCAAAACCTTAAGGGATGCTACTCTTTTTTTTTTTTTAAATGTTTTTTCCACAAGATGCGCCAGCTAGAGTTGCCAACTTTTACACCTATCACAGCCAGACACCATTCCGGGGGGTTCCCCTCTGAAATGACGCGTTCACCTCCCTATCTTACTCTCACTATTGCTGCTATTGCCCCTGGGAGCTTCTTTCACAAGCCACCTGCTGATTGTTTTTGTTGACTTCCAGTCATGACATCACTGAGGAACCAGCAGGCGAACCTCCTAGTCATGTCCATCCATCTTCCCCTTTCCATGTGATCTAGAGATCAATCTGTTTCCACCCACGAAATCTGGAAGTTGCAAAAGCCCAGAGGTCCCCACGGGCATCCTGCTTGTCAGTGAAGATTGTCCAGTAATGTGCACCTCCCTTTCCATTATGTTTATAGCATGCCATCGAATTGATTCACAGATGGCAGCTTTCATAAAAGTGCAATCTCCACCTCAATGCCCTGGGCCTCGCTCATTTCCCCCTCCTCAACTCTTCCGCTCTCCAGCTGTGACCTGGATAATGGGGTGTGACACTTTCAGCATGCTTAGACCGCAACAGTGGGAACGAGGTTTGACTAGACAACACAGTGGTTACAGCTTCTAACCAGACATCATACAAAGTGTGGCAAATCTCGACTGTCTGGTCAAAAAAACAGGCAGTTGGTCACTCTAATGGCAGCATTTGGACCTGTATTCCTGTGAACAGTTACCCATATTTTAAAAGAAGGTTCCACATTTTCTAGATCCTTTCCCACATAGATGTCCCATCCAAAAATGGGCTTTTTGTAACTTTAAATTAAATAAGTGGACAAAATTAAAAACATCATATTGAAAGCTGAATGGAAGTGGTATGTGAACTTTCACATTTAGAATGAGCCATGCAGTAGCAGACATGTATTGCCTAATTAGCAGGGGCGGCTGTACCATTAGGCAGCGTGAGGCAGCCATCTCAGGCGGCAAAGTTTTAGGACCGGCAAACATGCTCCCCTAAACACCACAGCAGTGGCCGCCTCACTCTGCCTTTTTTTTAAAAAAAGCAAAATAAAATAAAACATTTTCTTCAAAGGATTCACTGCCGCTTCTTCCAGGTCTGTGGCAGTGGCAGCGTTACCTGCTTTCTTGCCACCGCTGATCCAGACCTGACAGCTCAAAAAGACCCCACAACAAACAAAAGGGTGGTATCTTCGCACCTCCAGTATGCTTCAAAGACCCCAATGGTCCCGCCTCTTCTGATGCATGCTTTGCATAAGGGGGGTGTTGCCAGCATGGTCTTTCCAGCATGCGGCAGACCCAAGGATCCCGTGCTTTTCTTTGTGTTTTTTTTTAAGTTGTCTCTGCCGCAGACATCAAGAGAGGCAGAAGTGACAGCTGCAGGTAAGGAGAGAGGCCATGAACATCAGCGGGGCAGGGGTCTGAGAAGTGCATGATGGGTTCTGGATACAGGAAGGGGGACATAGAGGAGGATGCATGGCAGAAAGACATGGGGTGAAGGTGGGGGACAAATGCCAGACATAGAGTGAGTGAGTGAGGGTTAGAGGGTAGATGGTGGCCAGAGGAAGGTGAAGGGTAGATGCTGACCGTGGGGTGAAGAGGCAAAGGGCAGATGGTGGCCACAGGGGGCATAGAGGTCGGATGCTGAGCATGGAGGGCAGATAAGGGAGATAGGGCAGATGCTGGGCATGGGGGGAGGTGAAGGAGAAATGTCAGATTTTGGGTATAGGGGAGATGGGGATGAAGAGCACATTGGGGGGCAGATGCTAGGCATGGAAGAAGGAGGAAGGACAGGTGCTGGACATGGGGGAGCAGATGAGAAAGCACAGATGCTGAGCATAAGGGGAAAATAGGGGAGAAAGGGCAGATGTTGGATATTTGGGGAGAGGAGAGATGCTGGGAACAGGGGAGGGAGAGAGAGACAGAGGAGATGCTGTGAATGGGGTGGAGAGCTAGGAGGAAATATTAGGTGGAAAGAAAGAAAAAAGGAGAGGAAGATGTGAAATGCTGGACATGGAGGTTGGGGATAAGCAGGGAGGAGATGCTGGACACAGGAAAAGAGAGATAGAGATGCACCCAAGGGGAGGAATAGGTAAAGAGGAGAAATAGTGTACATGGTTGGGTAGGGTGAGAAAAAGGGGGTGAGGTGAAAGATGGAGGTGAGAGAGGAATGAGACAATGGACAAAGGATGAGATATTTCCACATATTACTTCTGAGTCTATCCCCCTTTCACCCTCATCCTATGTCTCCTCATAGCAGAGCTTGCTTTCAATCAAAAGAGGCTCTCCTCCTGTGCATTTATGCCATGCAGATATTTAAACATCTCAGTCATATCAGCTGTGTCCTGCCTTTCCTCTACATATTAAGGGTCCTTAGGTCTGTCCTCATATTCTTTATAATGAAGACCACTAACCATTTTAGTAGCCCCCTCTCCACTGACTCCAACCTGTTTATATCCTTTTGAAGGTGCGGTCTCCAGAATTACACACAATACTACAAATGAAGTTGCACTAAAAACTTATACAGAGGCACTATCACCTCCTTTCTTCTGCTGGCCATTTCTCTCCTTATGCGCCTAAGCATCCTTCTAGCTTTCACTGTTGCCTTTTCTATCTGTTTAGCTACTTTGAGATTATTAGACACAATCACGCCTAGATCCCGTTCTTTCATGGACAGAAGTACATCACCCCCTATACCATACTGCTCCTTTGGATTGTTGGAGATGGGGAATGAGAGAACTCTCTTAGGGGTTGAAAAGTGGTAGATGCAGTAATGAGCGGGAATTGAGGACTGGGTATTAAGGAGGGGGTGTAGAATTTGAGAATAATAAATGGAAGAAATCTGAAAGGAAAGGTGATGATGACAGGAGGGGAGAGAAATGGAAGATGGGCTGGAGACCCTAGAAAGTGAGTTAAGAAGAGACGGAAGAAAGCAGAAACCAGAGAGTGAGATCAAGAAGAATACAGGGTAAAGGAGGGTGCTTGCAAGCCCATTAGATATGGCCGTCTAAGGCTTCTGCTCCACCGACCACCGGCTTTCTCTGGCTGAAATGTGCAGCTAACCTTCAATGAGAGTGATTCCAAGCTATTCTCCAGTTCCAGTTAGTTGCCAGCACCCTGCGATGCGACCTGATGCGATGCAGACACACAGTGATTTCCAGCCCTGAGGTTTGGCAGCCCTCTCACTCCTCCTGCCGTATGCGCTCTCTATCACCAGGTCCTCATGGTGACGCAAGTGCAATCTCATTTGCCTCCCACTGCAATGATCCTGGCGCATCCTCCAGTGCTTTCTAGATGTGACGGAGGCCTGCCCATGTGAGGGAGCATGCACATGCAGAGACCCGATAAGCTCAGCCTTTTGAAACCTGTGGTTGCATGATTTGAGTCCTGAGGCTGTCCAGCTTGCTATTTGGGGCACTTTTTGGACTCCCATCACTGACTAATGAGGGAGCGTGCATATGCAGGGCTGGAACAAAGAGGCCATTGCCAAACCCATGCCCTCAGCTACAGTGCCTGAGCCCGCAACTCAATGCCTCGGGCTGCTGACTTTATAATCAAGGTGGCTTATTTAAACAACAACTTTGTGGCAGTGGTCCTGGTTATATCAGTGAGAGGCCCCTGTTATCTGGACAAGTTGTTGGTGATGGGACAGAAAAGATTTTAGGACTCTTCTCCTGGTTCTAGATCACGTCTGATAAGTTAAGGGTGTAATTATCCTGGGAATACACTCTCCTGCTCTGCCATCCTATGAGTTCCTAAGTGTCACAAGATGCAATGGTTGGTAGTCCAACTTTTACTCTAACTTGGGACTCAGAGCATAACTCCATCATGGACTGATGAATTTGGCTGAGAGCTAACCCCTTAGAGCTGGGAGTGGGGCGATATCATCTGAAACTTCTGAGCTGGGAATGTGCAATTTCATAGAGGCACCTCACTTACAACTGGGATCTCTAAGATAGTCTGCCAGGTGAGAATTTTCTATCCTCATTCAGTTTAGCCCTCAAAGAGGCACTAAGATCCTATACCTGGGACCTCCGATTGTGGAAACTCATGAGCATGATGGATAAAGGCTATTATGCAGGAAGTCTTAGTCTGCTTCTCCTGCACAACACCAGCAGATGCTAAACCTTCATTGGTATCTGCTCCACCTTCCAACAAAGCCTCAGGTATGGAGAGCGGAGCTACGGCAACATTGCCGGCAACAAAAGCATACTTTTTGGAGATCCTACAGGCATTCAAGTTGTTCTGCTTAGACTTCTCCAAGACTGTGCAAGAAATCAAGACCAAAATTAAATCCCTTAATTACAGGGTAACCCAAAATGAGCAGATAGATGTGACGGCTCTTTCAGATAAAAATGCACAAATTATACATGCTCATTAAGGAATTGAAAGAGAGACAGGATCACCTTGAAAACAGGCAGAGACAAAACAACATCCATGTCTGGGGGGTCCCTGAGATGACTGGTGGTAAAGAAAATACGGGCACATGAATACCTGTCTTTTAATGATATCCCGGAGACTTCAGTTTATATGCTCTGGGAAGCAGCTAAGGCAGTTCTTTGCAGGCAACGTATATCTCTTACCAGTGAGTTCAAAAAGGAGGAGAATCTATGAGAGACACTGCAGAGAGCGATTGAAGACCTTGAAAAGCAACACAGGAGATTCAGTGGAGCCAAGATTTGGCAGCAACTGATTTGTAAGAAGGATGAATTAGCTCTGTTGGACACCAAAGGCATAGCTTTATCCATGCAACGTATACGGAGGCACTTTTATGAAATTGGCAACAAGGCATGTTGGCTTTTTCTTTGGCAACTGAAGAGACAGCAGTTGAAACACAAGATACCAGCTCTCCACTCCCATAATGGGGAAATGCTCCACAGCTCCCCTGCTATGGCTGAAGTTTTCGCTAAGTTTTATAAGGACCTATACACATCCAATTTGGTGGCTGGGGAAGAGGAGATCAAGGATTGGTTGACTGCGTCTGAAATTCCTTGTCTCTCCATAGAAGAGTAAAAAGCAATGGCGTGTTCTTTCATGCTAGAAGAAGTAGGCTTTGCCATCCATAAGTTAAAGGTGGCAAAGGTTCCTGGCCCTGACATGCTGCCAGCAGAATTGTACAAAGCTCTGCTGGAGCTCTTTGCCTTACTACTGACCCAGATATATAATGAAATATGGATTTAGGGAAGACTATCCCCTTCCTTTTATCATGCTTCGATCACAGTGATACCCAAAGAGAGCAAGGATCCCTTGAAGTGCTGAATCTTGACTATAAGATTCTTACAAAGATCCTTTCTAACCGCTTGGAAGTGAAGTTGCAGAATTTATGAAAAACAGATTTGGGTTCAAAAATGTGAGATGATTGGTGAATGTGCTGCATGGACCCTCTCTCTAGATGCTAAAACGGCCTTCGAAAAGGTTGAATGGCTATATTAAAGAGGAGCTCCAGAAATTTGACTTCAGGCCTAATATGTGTTGCTGGGTCAACCCCTGAGCTTCAGTGATAGTCAATAGTTTCCACTTGAATCAGTTTTGTCTGGGGTGAGGAACTCTACAGGGTTGCCTGCTCTCTCTCTCTCTCTCTCTCTCTCACACACTTTTTGCTTTACCAATAGAACCATTTGCATGCCAAATTTGAAATACACTTGGTTGGTCGTGTTCACGCAGTTTCCTTCTATGCGGATGACACACTCATTTATCCTCTATCCCCATAATAGCGCTCATCATCGACCAGTTCTCCATAGTATCCAGATTTATTGTAAACCGACAGAAGTCTGCTCTACTTTCCTTTCTAGTTGGGTCCCTTCGGCTTCCAGTTGTTTTTCCAGATTTTCTGATAGTGGACTGCTTTAAATATCTAGGCATTTATATCCTGAATAATATTGCTAATCTGTACTAGATGAAATGTAAGATCTTATTGGAGGAAATTGACAGAGATCTTGGAGCCATGTGAGCTACCGAGCTCTCTAGGCTGGGATGCATCAATGTAGAAAAGATGCTGACACCCCCTCCCCCCCCCCGAAACTTATTTTTCTGTCCTCGCAATTACCTATCCAAGCCCCTCAAAGTTTTTTCAAACTCCTAAGGAGAACCCTTGTGCTCCTTGTAAGGCAGGACAGGAAACCAAAGGTCAGTTGGGCCATTCTTATGCTACCTAAGGAGAGTGGAGGACTTGGGTTTCCCGATCCCTTGCTGTATTATTGGTGTGCATGTTTGAGGGCTATATTCTTTTAGGTGAATAACTCAGATTCTGAATGGATTAGGTTGGAGGAGAAGTGGATAATCCCTGTACTTCTCCAAGCAATGTTATTCCTCAACGAAGCAGAGCAAGTATGTTGGGTCTTTGCATACCCCTTCTTAGAGAGTGTGTGGAATATTTGGCATGCCATATGTAGAGGACAGGGTCTTTCATCCAAGTTAACTCCCCATACCCGGACACGGCTTTCTCTTTTATTAGAGAATTTGGGGGTAGTAATCTATGGCCAGGGCAGACCCTTAAGATGGTCTCATTATACCATGACTCTTCTTTCACATCCAAGAGCCAGGTTGAGGCAGTGTGAGGCTTCTCTTTAAACTACTTTCAATTACGACACTGCTTCAGTTCTCCTACTTTCTCCAAAGCGGTTCTTCATCAGCCTAGATATTGGGAAAGGATCCTTTTTTAATCATATCATATCATATCAAATCACTTTTGACTCAATTGTACAAAGTGTTGGCTATAGACTTCCTGCACTCTTGCCAAGAACCATCGTACAGAAGAGAATGGAAGATAAAAGTAAGGAACATATCGGAAGAGTTCTGGGAGGAGATTTATCTTTACCCACACTCCTGCTCCATATCCCTGTCCCTAGTTAATAGCCAATTGTGTATTCTGCTACACATCTCAATAATGCTAGTTGACCTCTTCAGGTGGGGGAAGGGTGATGATTCTTTCTGCTGGAGAAACTGCAGGGGAATTGGAGGCCTGGCGCATATGTGATAGCACTGTCCAGGATTCAGATATTTTGGTCACAAGTGCACCATCGCATTTGCCAGTCTTCTAGCTTGATGATACCCTTTAAGCTTGAGACTTGTGTGCTGGGCTATATACCTCTTTATTGGGGAAGGACAGAGTCTCGCAGACTCTTCAATTGCTTACACTTGCCGACATGCAGTGTCATTGCTCGATATCGGAAGAAGGCGGTTCCTCCCATGCTGGCCCAATGGAGAGTTAAGATCTGGGATATTTATCAAATTGAAAAGCTCACAGCAGATTTCAGAGGGCAACCAGAAGCAGTTAAATCACTACCGTCTGGTTTCTTGCATAAGGAGGGCTCTCCTTTCTAGGCAGAATAGGCTTTACTCTCGCTAGCGAGCTCCTCTGATGGGGTTGTGAATCGGACTTCTCACAGCCCTGCAATGCTCCTGCTTCCAAGTTGTTGGTTCTTTGGCTCTGACCATGCAGGTGCCCAGTGTACGCTCCCATCTATGGCCATCATCTGCTCCGATTATGGATAATTCAATCTCCTGACTGAGTATATAGGGGAGGGTTTAAAGGGGGGCATTATGGGGAGAGCCTCAAAAGGGGGAGATATGAGATGTAGGAAAGGAAATGGGGAAGGATTAGATGGATTTATCCAAAGGTTTAATCATGAGTCTTTCAAACCTTTACCTTGGTCAGTTTACCTTTGATCTCATAAGGTCAGCCGTGCATTTTCAAGGTTGTAGGTACCGTTATATCTTCACTGGGTGAAGGTGAGCTGAGAATGTCCAGCCCAGGTAAACCTGTAACACCTCTCATGTCTGCTTTGGTACTTCTCTTTTATGGGAATAGTAAGGAGTGAGAGGAGGAGGTGGGGAGAGGGAGGAGGAAATAAGAAGGGCTTGTCTGCCTTCCTTAAGTAGTTGTTACCTCTTTAATCTGTTTTTTTTTATAATGTTTACCAATATTCAAAATGAATGCCAAAAAAAAGAATAGAGAATAAAATGGCCAGTCATCAAAGGTAGAAAAATAAATGTTATTTTCAATTTAGTGATTGGAATGTCAGTCTTTGGAATTTATATGTTCTATATTTATATTTTGCATAGTACCAGGGACAGATGCATCTTTGTCTTTCTCAATATTGTGCTCTCTGCAGGGGTGTAGCCAAGGATTGGTCTGGGTGGACGATGGCTTCTCCACTTTGGCATCAGACCCTCCCAGTCAAAGACAGAAAAACAGTCAAATGAGAGGATAACTGGAGGCAGTGTCAGCCTTTGCACTGTTTTATGCCCACGCATGTTAACCGCTCGCCAAAATATCAGTCCTGGCTATGCCACTGATGCAGGATCTGGCTTTTTGTCTGTATACATCTGTTTTTAGTTTGTTATAATTTACTCCCTATCTATATTCTGGCTCTATCTATATTCTGAGTGTGTAACCAAGGCCAGGTATTCCATTAGCTTGGAGTTTCTACATAGGGTTGGATAGTAACATAGTAACATAGTAAGTGACAGCAGATAAAGACCAGCATGGTCCATCTAGTCTGCCCAGCAAGATGGCAAGAGTAGGTGCACCTGTCGCTCTGTGCAGGCCACCCCTCCCCATGTTTTTATTTCTGTTTAGGGGTGAACAAACCACTCCATGTAGGACACCCTTATTTGTTCAGACGCTAGATAGTTCAGAAGTTAGATGGTACCGTTTATTTTGCTTTTATCCTGTTGCTGTAAAGGGATCCACTGGGTTTGTCCCATGCCATTTTGAATTCCATCACCGTGTTTGCCCCCACCACTTCCATCGGGAGGGCATTCCAAGCATCCACCACCCTTTCAGTGAAGAAATATTTCCTGACATTGCCTTTCAATTTACCACCTTGCAGCTTCATGTTATGCCCTCTAGTTTTACAGCTTCCCCGTCTTTGGAAGAGGTTTGTTTGTTCATCATTTCTCTTTAAGTATTTAAAGGTCTGAATCATATCTCCCCTGTCCCTCCTCTCCTCCAAGGTGTACATATTTAGGTCTTCAAGTCCCTTCTCATAAGGCTTCTGACGCAGGCTCCAAATCATTTTGGTCGCCTTTCTCTGAACAGTTTCCAGTCTTTTTACATCTTTTGCAAGATATGGCCTCCAAAACTGAACACAGTATTCCAAGTGAGGCCTCACCAGTGACTTGTACAGTGGCATAAGTACTTCTTCCTTTCTGCTGGTAATCCCTCTTTGTATGCAGCCCAACATCCTCCTGGCTTTTGCCACCGCCTTGTCGCACTGTTTTGCCACCTTGAGATCATCAGAGATAATCACACCAAGGTCTTTCTCCTGAACCGTGCATACCAACCTCTCACCCCCTATTGTGTACTTTTCCCTTGGATTTCTGCTACCCAAGTGCATGACACTGCACTTTTTCACATTAAATTGTAGTTGCCAAGCATTAGACCAGTCTTCCAGCTTTTGTAGATCTTTCCTCATGTTATCCACTCCCTCGGGGGAGTCCACTCTGTTGCAAATTATTGTGTCATCTGCAAAAAGACAGACTTTTCCATTCAGTCCTTCAGCAATATCACTCACAAATATATTGAACAGTGCCGGGCCCAGGACCGAACCCTGAGGCACCCCGCTAATCACCTTCCTCTCATCCGAGTGAGCTCCATGTACCATCACCCTCTGTTGTCTGTCAGTCAACCAATTTCTAATCCAGTTTACTATCTTGGGACCCATCCCCAAGCTACTGAGTTTATTGACAAGCCTCCTATGAGGAACAGTATCAAGTTTGTTTTTTTTGAATAGGTGTATGGATGTTTAGGGCGTACTGCAATATTTGAGCTGCTGCTTTTTTCTCGGTAGGCCCCCTGTATAAATCTTGGAAGATGATGCTGTTATGGTGTGATCGATTTTTCTCGTTAGACCTTGAATCATTTTTGTAAGATTTTGTATTACTCCACTATATGCCCCGTCCTGGTAAGGGTTTATAACACTGCAATTGAAATGACAGCAGAATCAGAAATTATTTTTGCTGTGTTGAGTTCTGTGGGAAATGCCCTAGTTCTGCTCTGCATCTATCATAGAAAGAGTTTCTTTGAATGTAGAATATATGTTCAAAAAGAAAAAGTGAGAAGCACATAACAGTTTAAAACACCAAAATACAATTATTATAGCTAATTTTATTTTGGTGTTATAAACTTGTGCCGGCGTTCTTTTTGTTTTTGTTCCTTTGGTGTGTGACCTCATTGTATCTCCTTTGCCTTTTGCAGAATATATATCTACATTTAATACCATAGTTGTGCAGTGCGCAATATCAGGAGTCAATATGTTTTATATTAGATTCCCAGGCTACATAATAAACTGCTACAATTTTTGCAGCCTATGAACATCATTGCAAAGGTTTTTTTTTTTTTAATGTAATTATATAGGCTGGGAGTATGTTGCTTTCTTTATTCTTGGGGCAAACACTTAACCGGTATTCTGAGCGAGGGGACCCTCTGTTCTTCTGCTTGAGCTCAGAGGATGTCCCTCCATTTTGGCTGCCGGTGGGGGGAGGGAGGCAGGGAGCGCCAGCTCATCTCTTGCCTCAGGCAGCAGATTGTCTTGAGCCACCCTGGTAATTAGGTATACATTTTGCTGTTCAGTTATGAAAATTAAAGATCTAATGATAGGTGACTTCTAATTAAGGAGCACTGATTGATTGGAGAAGGTAGGAATGCAATAAATTGAAGCTTGCTGAAGGAATGGCAGCTCACTGTCTTTGAAAATAAAGACATCAAAGTAACAAACTAATTCTTCCTAGAGCTTAGAACCTTTTGTTATACCTAAATAGAAAAATTCTGCAAATGTGTCTAAACATTGATTTTTTATTTTTTTAAAGAATGCAGTCCTTGGATTTCTAGTACACTACAGAGACATTCTTTTTTTGTAGCTAATGTTTTATACAGCAAGCTCTTTCATTTGTAAACTAAACTAGCGAATACACTACTAAAGAAAGTCATCCTTCAGCATTTTACATTCCTCCACCTGTTTTAAGTTGTATAATTCGTAAGTTTTAAAATAATGTTTACTAGCACTGAAGGCAACTGAGAAATAAAAGGTGAGCGTGATGCACTGGCTTTGCTGAAAAAAAAAATACATTGCTTAACCTACAAATGACCAATTTTAAAGAACCTACAACTTTTTTTGCAGATTACAGCAGGTTAAAGCCAAGACTTCCATTTTTCTGTGATTTCACAGTCCTGGCAAATGTCGCAGGAGTAATCTGCAGAAATATTTCTTTACAGAAAGAGTGGTAGATGCGTGGAATGGTCTCGCAGTGGAGGTAGTAGAGACAAGGACTGTATCTGAATTCAAGAAAGCATGGGATAAGCTCAGAAGATTTCTAAAGGGGAAAAAGGGGCCCGAAGAGCTTAGCAGTTGGTATGGAAGGACAGACTGGACAGGCCGTATGGTCTTTATCTGCCGTCCTGTTTCCATGGTTCTAACCTGGAACTTTGTGGCTAAACTTTGTGGAGTGGAGGAGTGGCCTAGTGGTTGGGGCAAGGTATTTCAGGCCAGAAGGTCAGGGGTTCAAATCCCACTAGAGGACAGCAACCTTGGGCTGGAAGGACTGGGGTTTCTAGTCCCACAGGTGCTCCTTGTGGTCTTGGGCAAGCCACTTAACCCTCCATAGCCCATGTTCCCTGTAAAATAGTTATCTCCAAGTTATAATGCCCTGTTCAATGTAATTTCAGTTTGTTCAATGTAAACCACACTGATGCAGAATAGCACAGTATATAAGAGAATGTAAATAAATAAATAAACTATAGCACTAACAAAGCAGTTGCTCATCTTTTTTCTTTCTCATTTATTTTGTTGCTAAATGTATGTGGCAACATTATACTGGCTATCTCTGCTTCATTATAACATGGACTTTCCCCACCATGAACTGAGTAATCAAATTAAAATGTTGCCTTGATTTTTCTTTATGATCTGAGGCCTCGGTAAATTGTAGACTGCTAGCTTAGATACGCCTATCTAATGGCACCTGAGCCATAGCTAATTATTGCACCTTTGACAAAAAAAACATTATGCCTCTTTCCTCTGGATACCACTGCTTTATTTCTTGACCATGTTGGGTGAGTACAGTTAATTTGATTGCAGTGGTCCCTGCTTTTCTGTTTGGGTTACCCCCAACCCCCTGCTGTTCTACTGTTGGATCTAGCAGAGCTCAGCTTGCTGTCAACTCCTCTGCTATCCAAAAAAGCTAATTCTTAGCTGTTCCTGGTGAAAAATATCCCACTCTTCCTTCCTTGCCCAGCTCAGGATGACGGTTATATAATTTGTCCTCCACCCCTTAGACACGCAAGATCATCTTTCACCTAATCATATATTTCTTTTTTTGTACTCTAACTGCTTTCCTCAGATCTTCACGTTAACAATTTCACATCTTGCTATTTTAATGACTTTGACTTCCTGTTCATTTAACTTCCTTTCTTTCCTATTTTTAATTTGCCGCTAATCCATCTCACATATTTGCCGTCTGTCTCATGTCTAGCACCCTCTCTCATTCCCTATTCACGGGTTTCCCCTTCTCTTTTCTATCTTCCCCCCATGTCAAATAAAACAACAAGAGCCTTAAATAATTAATTCCTCAAATGTAGTTTATATTGTTTTCTATGAATAACTTAATAGTAACATGGGAAACAATCCAAGAAGATTAGTAGTTGAAAAATTGCAAACCGATCAAATATAGAAGATTAATTACCAATGAGTTGAATGAGGCTCGCTCTGGTTTTCCATAAACAATTTTAATATTTCATGTCATTCACTGTGGATTCCTGGTAGCATGTCTAGATTAGTATTAGTTTTTTACAGTTGTGGTCAACATTATTGGCACCCTTGCAGTTCAACCTCTTAATGTCCAATATTTAAAAAACCCCAAAACAAAACATGAAATGGCTTTGGACTATACAGGGTAGCCCAAAAAAAGTGAGAACATCTCGTAAATTAAAAGCTTAAATAGTTTACTTATTTACCTTTTTTAGCTATATACGTAATGTCTTTATTTTGACAATTTCCAGTCACCATCTTTTTTTTTTAAATTTGTCAAATCGTTTACATCTGTCTTTTTGAATTTTTTAAATAACTTATATGCTACGAGATGTTCTCACTTTTTTTGGGCCACCCTGTATATGCACACATATTTGACACATAAAAGAATCAAATAAAACAAGACCAATTAAAAAAGTAAATACAGTAGTAGGAAGTAGTATAAAAGCTGGGACATTGCCAAGACATGATTATTAATAATATATAATACCCAAAAATGTCACCGCTTATGGTATCCTTAAATTAAGGTGAAATTTCCCCAAAATACTACCTTCCCGTGCCTATCTAAAAAGATTATTACCAACACATTTTTTGTCGGATCACCCAGACTCCCTTTTCGCTGGCAATATAAGAGAAAGTAAGTGGTGCATCTCACTACAATATGGCAACAAAAACAGCAAAACTCAAAACTCCTTTCGATCCATTGAACTTAGCTGATTGTAGCTACCAAACCATGAATCCTCAATCGGGTACTGCAACACCGCACCATGTTTCAAGCTTTTCTCTTTCTTAGCTCTTTCTCAAGCTATGTAACCCAGTCGTATTTCCTGTTCCGGTTTTATCATTCCCAAAAGAATCAAACAGCACATGGGTTGAATTCATGTAATTAGTCATCCAATTCAAGACAGAAACTAATGAAAAAGAAAATTCACTGTAATGCAATGACTACCACTCAATTTCTGAATTTAAACCACTTACTTTCTCTTATATCGCCGGAGAAAGGGGAGTCTGTTTGCGGTTGAAGGAGAAAAATTGATATACATCGGTTTTTCAACCATCATTAGACCGGCGTGGTATGGCTTAAAATTTAAGTGGGAGCACTCTTGTGGGTGCTTATCCCGCATTGGAAAGTTGTTTTTCAGCTTCTTTTAAACATTGATTAAAAAGGAGGACCTACTGCAGGAGATGGAGACCTCTCATGGTGGGTGATCTGACAAAAAATGGGTTGGTAGTAATCTTTTTAGATAGGCATGGGAAGGTAGGATTTTGGGGAAAATTCACCTTAATTTAAGAAGACATGATTATTGGCATCCTTATAAACAATTCAAATCAGTTTGAACAGAAGAACCACATTCCCATTGCAGTAAAATTAATCATACCTGTGATCAATTGTCAGTACTCACATGACTTGAATCAAGCAATGAATGATGGCTCTAATGTTTAAAATAGCCACATTCACTTCCTGTTCCATTTTCACAATGGTGAAGACAAGAGAGCTACCTGAGGCGGTCAGAAAAACCATTATCACCAAACATCAAACTACAAAGGGATATAAAGCCATCTCCAAAGACATTGGGATCTCTGTGTCTACAGTTCGCAATGTTATTAAGAAGTTGTCTGCACATGGAACTGTCAAGAACCTCCCAGGACATGGTGGAAAGAGAAAAATTAATCCAAGAAGTCTTTGAATGTTAGTGTGAACTGTTGGAAAAACACCATGTACATCATTCAAAGAGCTTAACGCTGACCTGAAGCAATCTGGAGTGGTGGTTTCAACCTGCACCATACGCACTAAACAAAGGAGGACTTCATGGGCAAAGGCCAAGAAGGACCCACTGCTCAAAGACAGACTTAAAAAGGCACATCTCATCTTTGCCCAAACACACCTTAAGAAACCACAATCCTTCTGGGAAAATGTTCTGTGGACAGATGAGACCAAACTTGAGCTCTTTGGCAAGGCAGACCAGCGATACATTTACAGGCGAAGAAATGAAGTTTATAGGGAAATAAAACACCCTTCCTACAGTTAAATATGGTGGAGGTTCCATAATGTTATGGGGCTGTTTTGCTGCTTCAGGAACTGGAGGCCTGGAATGTATTAAAGGAATCATGAAATCAGAGGACTACCAAAGTATTTTGGAGTGAAATGTGCTACCTATTCTCAGAAAGCTAGATCTCGGTCAAAGATCATGGGTCTGCCAGCAGGACAATGACCCAAAACATGCATCCAAAAGTACAAAAGAATGGTTAAAAAGGAACAAATAGACTGTTTTAAACTGGTCAGCAATGAGTCCTGATCTCAATCCAATCGAGAACCTTTGGAAAGAGCTAAAATCTGCCATTGGTAAAAGGAATCCTGGAAACATTCATGAGCTGGAACAAATCATAGTTGAAGAGTGGGAGAAATAAGCAGCAGACAGATGTACAAAGCTTATAGATGGCTACAAGAAATGTTTGGAGGCTGCCATCACTGCCAAGGGTGGTGCACCCCAGTATTAAGAGTGCCATTAATCCTGTACAGGCCATATTTTATTTTTTTCTCAGAAATTACTATGTGTATATTGCACAGACAACTTTTTTGAAGTTGTCTACCTTTGAACATGCAATTAGAATATAGCCCACGTTCCCTATAAAATAGTTATCTCCAAGTTATAATACCCTGTTCAATGTAATTTCAGTTTGTTCAATGTAAACCGCACTGATGCAGAATAGCGCGGTATATAAGAGAATGTAAATAAATAAATAAATAAATTATGATGACATACAGTTGGAACATTTCCAATTATTTCTCAAGATATTGTGCACAACATATCTAAAAGTGCTTTACAGGAATAATGCATGATATTTGTCTCTCACTGTGCATTAAGGGTTAAAATCATGTGTTATTTTTCTGTAATGCCACACCAAACAGTAAATTATAATGAGATGCAAAGGCATCAAAGTGCCTCACTTGATTAAACAAAATATTGCCAGCTCAAAGCTAGTGTTATTTTTCCTGGCCAGGAGCATTGAGCCACTATCACAAGTTCCAAAACTCCAGGCTCATTCTTAAAGAGGTCCCCTCCTTCATGAACCGGAAAACAGGGCCCCCCAAAAGGTTTCCCCTCCTCACACATACCTCATGGTCCCCCCAGGCCATAACCACAGTTCCCCCTTTAACACTCCCACCCCCTGGACCCCAGTTCAATACCCCTACCCCTTGAAGGTGTTTCCTGGGCCTATTTTTACTATCCCTGGTGATCCTGTGGCACCCATGAACCCCCTAGCTGAGATAAGGATAAAGGGTGCCATTTTGAACCTGTTGCTGGACTGAACAGGAGTGAGGGGGATCACTCTTGTCTGGGTTCCGCTAGATCAGGGGTCGGCAACCCGCGGCTCCGGAGCCGCATGCGGCTCTTTCTCACCTTTGCTGCGGCTCCGGAGCACACTGCCCGCCCGGTATTTATGGCGTTATGGGCTCCCTCCCTTCTTCTGCAGCCGCGGCTCCCTGCCTCTTAGGGAACCGCGGCTGTGCTTTTAAAATCATCTCGGAGCCCTTCCTTTCTTGACGGGCTCCGTGCAGCATTGTCCCGCCTCTAAAGGAAGTTTGGAGGCGGGACAATGCTGCACGGAGCCCGTCAAGACAGGAAGGGCTCCGAGATGATTTTAAACCCACAGCCGCGGTTCCGTAAGAGGCGTGGAGCCGCGGCTGCAGAAGAAGGGCGGGGAGATGACATGGAGGGAGGGAGCAGATATGGATGGAGGGTGGGGGGCTGACATGGAGGGAGGGAGCTGATATGGATGGATGGAGGGAGGGGGGCTGTCATGGAGGGAGGGAGCTGATATGGATGGAGGGAGGGGGGCTGACATGAAGAGAGGGGGGCTGACATGGATGGATGGAGGGAGGCGGGGCTGACATGGAGGGAGGGAGCTGATATGGATGGAGGGAGGGAGCTGATATGGATGGAGCGAGGGGGGCGGACCTGGAGGGATGGAGGGGCCTGACATGGAGGGAGGGAGCAGATATGGATGGATGGAGGGAGGGGGGCTGACATGGAGGGAGGGAGCTGATATGGATGGAGGGAGGGGGGCTGACATGGAGGGAGGGAGCAGATATGGATGGATGGAGGGAGGGGGGCTGACATGGAGGGAGGGAGGGAGCAGATATGGATGGATGGAGTGAGGGGGGCTGACATGGAGGGAGGGAGCAGATATGGATGGATGGAGGGAGGGGGGCTGACATGGATGGAGGGGGCTGACATGGAGGGAGGGAGCAGATATGGATGGATGGAGGGAGGGGGGCTGACATGGAGGGAGGGAGCAGATATGGATGGATGGAGGGAGGGGGGCTGACATGGAGGGAGGGAGGGAGCTGATATGGATGGAGGGAGGGGCTGACATGGAGGGAGGGAGCAGATATGGATGGATGGAGGGAGGGGGGCTGACATGGAGGGAGGGGGGCTGACATGGAGGGAGGGAGCAGATATGGATGGATGGAGGGAGGTGGGCTGACATGGAGGGAGGGAGCTGATATGGATGGAGGGAGGGGCTGACATGGAGGGAGGGAGCAGATATGGATGGAGGGAGGGAGGGGGGCTGACATGGAGGGAGGGGGGCTGACATGGAGGGAGGGAGCAGATATGGAGGGAGGGAGCTGATATGGATGGATGGAGGGAGGGGGGCTGACATGGAGGGAGGGGGGCTGACATGGAGGGAGGGAGCTGATATGGATGGCGGGAGGGGGGCTGACATGGAGGGATGGAGGGGGCTGACATGGAGGGAGGGAGCAGATATGGATGGATGGAGGGAGGGGGGCTGACATGGAGGGATGGAGCTGATATGGATGGATGGAGGGAGGGCGCTGCCATGGAGGGTTGGTGGGGGCTGACATGGAGGGAGGGAGCTGATATGGATGGATGGCGGGAGGGGGGCTGACATGGAGGGAGGGAGCTGATATGGATGGAGGGAGGGAGGGGGGCTGACATGGAGGGAGGGAGCTGATATGGATGGAGGGAGGGAGGGGGGCTGACATGGAGGGAGGGAGCAGATATGGATGGATGGAGGGAGAGGGGCTGACATGGAGGGAGGGGGGGCTGACATGGAGGGAGGGAGCAGATATGGATGGATGGAGGGAGGGGGCTGACATGGAGGGAGGGGGGCTGACATGGAGGGAGGGAGCTGATATGGATGGATGGAGGGAGGGGGGCTGACATGGAGGGAGGGAGCTGATATGGATGGAGGGAGGGGGGCTGACATGGAGGGATGGAGGGGGCTGACATGGAGGGAGGGAGCTGATATGGATGGAGGGAGAGGGGCTGACATGGAGGGATGGAGGGGGCTGACATGGAGGGAGGGGGCGGATATTGATGGATGGAGGGAGGGGGCTGACATGGAGGGATGGAGGGGGCTGACATGGAGGGAGGGAGCTGATATGGATGGAGGGAGGGGTGCTGACATGGAGGGATGTCGGGGGCTGACATGGAGGGAGGGAGCTGAGATGGATGGAGGGAGGGAGGGGGCTGACATGGAGGGATGGAGCACTGGTAATGGGGTTGAGGGGACGAGCACTGGAAATGAGCTGATTAGGGGAGGCTAGGACTGGTAATGAGCTGATGGGGGGTAGGACTGGTATTGGGCTGATTAGGGGAGGCTAGCACTGGTAATGGGGTTGAGGGGGGATTAGCACTGGAAGGTACTGGGAGTGAGGACTGGAAAGGGGCTGATATTGGGGAGGGTTACTGGGACTGAAAATAGGCTGATGGAAAGAAGTGAAGAAAACGAAAGAAGAGATAAGAAATGGCAGATGGACCATAGACCACAGAAAGAGAGCTAAGAGAAGACAGGAAAGCAGAAGCCTCAGATCGGGACCAGCATGATCAAAGAATAAATTGGTCAGACAACAAAGGTAGAAAAAATAATTTTATTTCATATTAGTGATTTGACTACAAAATCATCATAATTTTGAAATCAAATATTGTTACTTGTTGTTGTGATATTTTCTGGCTTTTTTTTTTTTGGTGTGTGAAGGAAGAGGGGTAGTCTTATACGGCGAGTATAGGCCAAACACCTATATTTTAACAGGAAAAGTAGGGGGTCGTATATAGCATTAAGGTAAGAAACAATATATGCAGTGTTAGATTTGTTTTAAATGTCGCAATGGTTTTGCGGCTCCCAGGTTTTTTTTTCCCTTCGGAAACGGGTCCAAGTGGCTCTTTACGTCTTAAATGTTGCAGACCCCTGCGCTAGATCATCTAGGAAAGTAAAGATAAGCCCAGGGAGGTTTTTGAGGGTGGGGAGGGTTGTTAAAGAGAGGAGACTTTGATTGTGGCCTGAGGGGAATGCAGTATGGGTATGGAGGGAGCTATCTTTGGGCTGAAGGAGAGGGAATCCCTGGTCTGTGGAGTTTTATAACATTGCCACCCCTTTAAGAATGCAATCCATCAGCAGTCCAATCCTCATGGCTAGTTAAAATAATGCCAGCATTGTGCTGATGTTATTTTTCCCCTTAAAATACAGCAGCTTGTGCTATTCACTTCAAGCTGTGTTATTCCTTTACCATGGGAGCCACAACCTGCAATACTGATAGAGTTGCAAACCAACTGGTTTTAGGCCGGCTGAGGTGGTTTTACAAGGAGGAGGTCGATGGCTGGCAGGACAGTAAAAAAGCCAATGAAGGGCTGGCTTTCTGGCGACTGTCGATTGCTCCCACTATTCCATCCAGATGCAGACAAACTCTGATATGACAGCTGAGGTTCATAATTAATGCAACATGGGTGCAGTGCAGCACCTATAATAAAATCATGCATGTGCTGAGACGCCTCTGCCATGTCCTATGTGATGTTAGAGGGGGACGGGACATGGGCAGAACCATCTCAGCACGCGCATGATCTTAATGTACATCCTGTACCACACTTGTGCTTTTTCTTGTGCCGAAATATGCTGCACATTGGGGGGAAGGGGGAATAGGGACAGGGACACACTGAGGGCATATGCTGGACATGGGGGTAGAGTTGCAAAGAAGTGATTTGCATATGGGGGGCAGAGGAGAGATGTTAGACATAGGGAGAAGAGGGTGGGGATGGGGACACAGAGGGAAGATGGTGGACATGGAGGGCGAGATAGGAAAATACTGGAAGGAGGAAGGGAAACAGGATGAGGAGACAGGGAGATACTGGACAGGGGGAGAGAGGGGAGGGAAATATCGTTTTTTTGGAAATGCATTTGTCAGGAATCAGGACTGGTATTGGACAGGGCTGGAGTCTAGCCCAAGGGCAAAAATTTGAGAAGGGAGCCTAAAGCCCACTAGCAAGCTGTACCTTTTTCAGTTTCAGATAGATCTGAGGCCCTCTCTGGTCTGGAGGCCAGGGGAATTTGCTCTGGTTGTACCTCTCCTAATGCAGTTTTGTTAAGTTACCCAGTTCCAGGAGCGATTTTAAGCCAGTCCTGGATGTCTTACAAGATCCCGCAGGTCCACTCCCAGAGTAATATAATTAGTCCAAAATTTGGTAATTACTCTATTGTAAACAACGTTTAATATGAGAAAAAGCAAAATAAGGGTTGTGCACGTTACCAAAGCACGGGCACGTCTCAGACAAATCGGCACGAAACTAAGATACTATGTATCAAACTGTGCCCCGATAGCATCAATGACTGTCCACCGGCTCAGGCAATCTCTATTTTAGTATTTTTCTTTTTTTCTTTTTCTTTTTCCTGGATGTCTGACAATCAAATCCTGATGCATTATGGGACCTGCAGCACCGATTTCAATGGGTAAAATCAGTAATATAAATCCCATACTGCATTGCAAAGCAAATTTAAAACAAGAACTAGCCAAACATCTCATGTCTGGAACTAGGCAACGTCACAACTCTCCTAATGTCAATCTTGGCATCTGTTGTCTTTTATTTTGTACAATACAGGGTGAAACACATTTCTTTCTGTTTCTCTGGTGTTGCACTGCATGCAGCTTCTGGCTTTCTGAGGTTTTAGTTTAAGTTTTGTCTAAGTAAAGATCACTAGATGTTCCTGATTTGCAGGGATTGTTCACAGTTTTACAGCTGTGTCCCTGACTCTCACCTGTTGGGCAGCCTCTTGTCCCTGATTCCAGGAATTGGAGGGAAGGGGGGAAGGTTGAAAACCATTTTATTTTCAATTTAGTGATTTGAATATGTCAGCTTTTAGAATTGACATCCATTATCTTTTGCACAGTGCAGGGGAAATTTATCACTGTTTCTCTGTTGATTTGTCTGCTTAGAAGTGATATTGTTGCTGTCATGGCATCGATGGGGGCAGGGCTGTACCACGAGCAGTGCGGCCACACATTCTGCAAGTACAGAAAGGATGCTGATATCATCACTGGGTTTTCAGGAAGCTCAACAAAACTTTATTTGCTGCACATGGCTGGGGCAAACGGTGGTGCCAGATTCATTAGTTGCTCAGGGTGCATTTCTAGCTTGGTATGGTCCTGGATGGGTCAGGGAAATGATTCCTCTTCCTTTCTTCTGGCCTTGTTGCTAAAGACTGGGTCGCTTCCCATCTCCCACACACTTGCAGATAAGTGTCCCAGATTTGCCGGCAAGAAATCGGATAATCTTAGGGGTATGTTTAGTAAACAGCGATAGTGGCTTCCGTGTGATATTGGAGCCGCAGCCCCATTGATTTCACTACCGCTGTTTAGTAAACATACCCCTTAGCCTGCATATTTCTCTCTTCATTTTTTGGTCGCTTATTGGTGAAGGCCTATCTGTATTGTGCGTTTGTGCTGGCAAGGCTGGGTATTCTGTTAGCATGGAATTTCTGTTTAAGAATGTGTAGGGAGCTGGCTTGCTCAGCTTTCCTATTAGGCTTATAGATGTTTTAGGGCCAACTGCAATATTTACAGTGATGCATTTTCCTAGGCAGGATCCTTGTCTGAGTTTTGGACATTAGTGTTTGCATGGTAGATTTGCTCTTGGTCCTTAATGAGTTTTTTGTATTAATTCCAGGGCTGGCCCAACCACCAGATGACCTACGTGGTTGCCTAGGGCTACATCTTCTGAGGGCAGCAGACAGTAGGGCATTCAAAACTAAGCAATTGATTAGACAGTTGGGGTGGGGACATAAGGCTTAAAGTTTGCCTAGGGTGCCAACACCTTGAACCAACTCTGGGGCTGGCCCTGATTAATTCACAATATGCTTGGTATTGAGATGAATTTTTTTCATGCATGGTAAGCTTATGGAGAAGGTTCTATCTCTGCTGTGCATGGATTGTTGGGGAAGGGGCTGGGAGATGGGATAGAGGTTAGATGGATGAAGAATATATGTTTGGATTTAATGTCATATTGCTGTAGCAAAGTGCAATCAATGAATAAGTCCAGGAGTCAATTGACAGGGTCCAAGCCAGTTTATTGTGCACAGACCCAGTCAGTCAAAGCTTCAAAAGGAACTGAGCAAACGTTTATACAGAGACATAACCATTTATACCTCTTTTTCAGTTTGATACATGAGAACCATCTATTGGTTCCAACTCGATACATGCAAACTTCTCATTGGTTTTACATTCCCTTCATTTGTCCAATTAGAAATCCCTCCGGAGCCTAGCAACTGGCCCCCTCCCTTAGGATTGCTCTAACAATGGTACAGTTCTTGATTTCGTTACTTCTCTACTGCAAGGTTATCCCTAGCTCCAGGAATGCATATATTGAAACATTTCTGTTCTTTCACACACAAGAATAATGGAAGACTTATGAATTCATAAAAACTTCTTATTAAGCAGTTTAAAACAGTTTTCTCGTTTTCCACAGATTTTTGGTTCTTTTCTAGCTATAATGGGAGTTAGGATCCAGGCCTAACTTACAGGCCTTTCATAGTAGCAGGCCATGCTAGGCCATAGCCTACCACATTCCCCCCTTTGATTATTCTCACCCGCAAGTGAGGAAGGGTGAGAATTAAATCACTCATTAGTCAATTCACACATTATACTGGTGTAATAGCATCATCATTGTGGGGTATAGGGTAATATTGCCACATAGCTAATACCTTTGCAGCTGCCTTCCGCTCTATAGTGTTATCTATTGATGATGTTACCATGTGTAAGCAAAGGGGTAGGAGACAAGGGAGCAATAAGCACATGGCTAATATGAATAGTACAATTAACATAAGGGCTTTTAGACCACCAATCCAGGAAAACAATGAACCAAACCAACCATCCATCTTTAAACTGTGCCAGGTCTGGACAGGCACAAATGTCTGCTCTCTCATCTGGGTGGCTAGATCTTCAACTACATGCCCATTATTATCAATCTGTAAACAACAATTACTTAGATTCAACTTCCCACATACCCCACCTTCAGCTGCTAACAAATAATCTAAAGCTAAACGATTTTGATAAATGGCTGTGCGCATTTGCGTACTTTGCTTTGCCAGAAGGGTTAGTGCTTTACTAGTTTCATTGGTTATTATTTCAACAACAGCTTGCAAACGTATTATTCGATTAATCATATAAACAGGAGTACGATATCCCCAAGTCCCATCCTGCTCCCAAGTAGCAGGTCCATAGTATGAGATGATTCTTTCAGGTGGCCAATCTTCAGATGACGCATCCCATTTGTCCCATTGGCCTATCTTTAAGGCCTCCTTCAGCTGTCGACTTCTGTACACAGGATATCCCAGTTGTTCTCCTTGGGATGTAGGCAGAAGGAAAAAGGAAGGTCGTATGGTTCCCAATACACATGTGCCTCCCCAGTGGTGAGGAAGTCTGGCATATGCTCGGGTTCCGCAAATCCAATACAGTCCAGGTGGTGCTTGCCAGGAATTATATGCTGCTAAGTTAGTCCAAATACTGGCAAGTTTGGGGAACTGAACTAGAGGATTGGAAGGTTCAGGAGCATTGACTCCTGACCACCAAGATGTCTTCTTAGTGGTACTGTTGTAGAACTTCTGATTGAGACAGACCAGCTGCCCCACTTCCATATTAAACATTGGACCATAGCGAGAAAAACATAAGTTACCCACAATGGAGTGGGCCAATACCCATTCACTTGTGGTATTGTGTATATTAGTCTGATTATATGGAATAGAATAGTTCAGTTCTTGTGCCTCCCAAGGCCATTGGTCTCCCATCATTGTTCCTCCACAAAACAAACAGTCTGAAACATGGAGACCAGATGTGACTGCTCCCGCTAATTCAAGAAATAAGTTCTGGGAGGCAGGAGGAATTTCAAACTCTGCTTTCATGGCTTCATAGAAAGAGTGATGTATACGATAGGGTGAGGATACATGGGTTTTGGTGTTTAATTGCAGATATAGGATAGTCCCAGGATCTATACCTCCTCCTGCTATACGCAACCCAAACTTGTATCCTTGCTTCCAGTGGCTGGGGTTGACTATGAGGAGTTGCAGGGGATTACAAGCACCTTTCTGGCATTTCTTGGGTTCTGGTAGTCTGATCTTTGTTAAGCTGCCTTTGCGATAATCACCATCTCGTCCCATAGGTGCATTCTTCCAGGTAGCAAAATATACACAGTCCCATTTTGGGCAAAAGTAATCATGTTTAGATGTAGTGGTGTAAATGGTGGCTGCAGAACTCTTTCCTGTACATCATCCCCATCCATAGGCTCCTTCTGGACACATGTATTTATCATCATGGTAGTATGCTCGTTCCCATGACCCACATCTGTGGTAAGCATTTCTGTTGATTGCATCACAAGCATCAAAGTTCAAGATAATAGATTTTGTGGGATTTGTAAGGGGTTTTGTCGCATTCAGGATGGCTCCATCTTCATCATTCCAACATATCTCAAATGTATAATATGAAGGGTTTTGTCGAGGGTTATAACAAATCTTACTTTTCCCCTTTGTGCAAATATTCAGTTCGGTGCCATTATAAATATACCGGCTGACTGTACCAGTGCAAGTATAGTAGGAATGATAGAGCAAAGTCTGAGTAAGCTTTTGTCCTGTTCGGGTGGTGGTTATGCAGGCTGCCGTGGGGGTTGACAGGATGACGACGTATGGTCCCTTCCAATGCGGCGCCAGCGGGGTCTTTCTCCACTCTTTCACCCACATGGACGTTCCTGGCTTGAAGGGATGCAGAGGCTCGGTCAGGTTGATGGGTAGTCGATCTTGCACCCACGTTTGGAGTTTCTGCAAAACAGAACCTAAAGCTAATAGTTCTTGTCTAGTTATTTCAGATCCTATCTGTCTCATGTCTCCCTTTATTCCCTGCAGTATGGGTGGAGGTCGCCCATACAAAATCTCAAAAGGGGAGACTCCTAAGGATCTGGTGGGAGCTGAACGTATCCTAAGAAGAGCTATGGGGAGAACTTGGAGCCACTTCAGGTGTGTTTCTTGGCAAAGCTTGGATAACTGAGTTTTCAAGGTTCTATTCATACGTTCTACTTTCCCTGAGCTCTGGGGTCTGTAAGCAGTGTGTAACTTCCATTTTATTTGCAAAGCTTGAGCTAACTGTTGGGTTACTTGGGATACAAATGATGGACCATTATCTGACCCTATAGTTGATGGTATTCCGAATCGGGGAATGATCTCATGGAGCAATATCCTAGTGACTTCTCGGGCTTTCTCAGTTCGGGTGGGATAGGCTTCTACCCACCCTGAAAATGTGCAAACTAACACTAACATATAGTGATATCCATTTGCACGGGGCATTTCAGCAAAGTCTATCTGTATATCACTCATTGGGGTCACCCCTACTGACTGAACTCTTGGGGGTGGAACAGGACCTTGCTTGGCATTATTTTTGGCACATATCAGACATTGCTGTGCCACCGAGGTGGTCAGGAATCCTCGCAGTGAAATACAGAAATGGGGTCTCAGGGCTTTCTCCATGGCTGTTTTTCCATAATGTGTGGCTTGATGAAAAGCTTGACCAAAGGCTAGCCCTAATGCTTCAGGGATGACTGTAGGACCTGGAGGTGGACTACCTTCTGGGGGTGGCAACACTATCCAACCTTGTTCTGACAAGACTCCTTTCTCCTTTTCACAATAATAGTCTCACTCTCTTGTAGTGTATTGGGGTGCCCAGGAACTGAGGGGCACAGGGAATAGGGCTGCTTGCATTACAGTATCTTGGGTCCTAACTTGTCCTGTGGTAGCTGCCTTCCGGGCTGTGGCATCTGCAAATCTATTCCCTCGGGTAACTTCTCCTACTCCTGCCTGATGACCTCGGCAGGGCATGACTGCCACTTGTTTTGGGGCCCATACAGCATCTAATAACATCAATATCTCGTGCCCATACCTAATGGCCTTACCCCCTGAGGTGATCAACCCTCGCTCTTTATACAAGGCTCCATGTGCATGCAAAGTAGTGAAAGCATATTTGGAATCTGTGTACACATTTATGCGGAGTCCTTCTCCTAATGTCAAGGCTCTGGTGAGGGCTATCAATTCAGCTTTCTGTGCGGAAGTTCCTGGGGTCAGAGCTGAGGACACAACTACCAGATCAAGGGTCATCACTGCAGATCCAGCACAACGATGTCCATTGATGACCAAACTGCTTCCATCCACAAAAAAAGTCCGTTCAGGGTCCTCTAGAGGGACATCGGTCAAATCAGGGCGACTTGAAAATACAGTGTCCATGGTTTCTAAGCAATTATGATCAGGTGGCCCAGGACCAATTGGAAACAATGTAGCAGGGTTCAGAGCTTGACTGACTTTCAACTGTATCCGGGGTTTTCACATAGCATGCTCTGATACTTCAACATTCGTGCATTGGTTAGCCAGAAGTTTCCTTTGTGTTCCATGAGAGTCAGAACAGAGTGTGGCACGGTGACTTGAAGAGTTTGTCCTAGTGTGAGTTTGTCTGCTTCGCCCACTAGGAGGGCTGTTGCTGCAACAGCTCTCAAACAAGGGGGCCATCCTTTTGCAGCTACATCCAATTGTTTTGACAGATAGGCTACTGGTCGTTGCCAGGATCCAAGAGATTGAGTCAATACTCCCAATGCATTTCCTTGTGACTCATGGACAAAAAGATGGAAAGGCTTCTGAACATCTGGAAGACCTAAAGCTGGGGATGACATCAGAGCCTTTTTCAAAGTCTGGAATGCTACATCTTGTTCGGGTCCCCAGTCTAGTGGGGATTTTTCCATTCCTTTGGTGACTTGGTATAGTGGTTTTGCAATCAGGGCAAAGTTGGGGATCCATATGCGACAGTATCCCGTGGCCCCCAGGAAGGCTCTCACTTGCCTCCTAGTGGTTGGAATGGGGATATTACATACAGCTTCTTTGCGTTCTGGTCCTAAACGTCGGATCCCACTGGACAACTGGAATCCCAAATACTTGACTTCAGTTTGGCATAGTTGTCCTTTGGCTCTTGAGACTTTGTATCCAGCATCTTTGAGAAGGTAAAAAAGTTCACTAGTAGCTTGTAGGCATTCACTGTCTGAGTTGGTGGCTATGAGCAAGTCATTTACATACTGAAGAAGAACCCTCTTTCCTGGGTCCACTGGATAACTTGAGAGATCTTGATTCAGGGCTGCACTGAAGAGAGTAGGTGAATTCTTGAATCCTTGGGGTAATCTGGTCCAGGTGAGCTGACCCCGCCTTCCTGTTGTGGGGTCTTGCCATTCAAAAGCAAATAAAAGTTGACTGGTAGGTGCTAGGCGCACACAGAAAAAGGCATCTTTCAGGTCCAGGATGGTGAAATGAGTAGCCTCAGTGGGGATCAGTCCCAAGAGAGTATAAGGGTTTGGTACTACAGGGTGTATAGTTTCAACTGCATCATTTACTCGCCTTAGATCTTGTACTGGGCGGTAGTCCCCTGTCCCTGGTTTCTTTACTGGGAGAATGGGGGTGTTCCAAGGTGACTGGCATTCCTTGAGAAGTCCGTACTTCAGCAGTTTCATCAAATGGCAGTGGATTCCTTCAATGGCTGGTCGAGGGAGAGAATACTGCTTCACATGCACTTGTTCCGCTCCTGGCTTGAGGGTGACAATGACAGGGGCTATGTTCTTCACTAGGCCAGGTGGATTATCTTCTGCCCATACTTCAGGTGGGGCTATGAGGTTGGTGGGTATACAGGGACTAGTTGACTTTACTGATGGTGCACTATAGAACCGCCACTCTTCTTCTCGGGGAACAGTAAGCACCATCAATCCAGGAGGCTTTGGGTTCACAGTCATTTTCATTTCTCCCTCTTCAGCAAAGGATATTTGTGCCTGGAGCTTGGCAAGCATGTCTCGGCCCAGTAGTGGAATAGGGCACTCAGGCATATACAAGAACTGGTGCGTTATCTTCTGTCTCCCTAGTTCACACATGCGGTTCTGCAAGAATGACTTTAAGGCTTTATTTCCAGTGGCTCCCACAATGGTGACAGATCGTGAGGACAGAGGAGCTACTGGCTTGGCTACTACTGAATGTTCTGCTCCTGTATCTACCATGAACTCCATGTATTGGTCCCCTATCTTTAAACTGACCATAGGCTCCTGAGGACCCAGGGTGAACTTGGAGCCCGGTCTGGCCTAGTCTTCATCTATGTCGTCCAGGTCATAGCCCGTTGCTACTGCCACTCCCTCACTGGCTTCCTCCCTCTCCTGCTGGAACTGTGTTCGGTTCATTCCTCCCCTCCTTCGAAATCGTCCTCCTGGTCTCCAGGGACTCCCTCCTCCCCTTGCAGGGGCGGAGTCCAGATGCGGGCACTCATTTCTCCAATGTCCTTCTTCCTTGCAGTAGGCGCACTGATTTGCACCCAATTAAGGCCTCTCGCTTCCACGGCCTCTTCCACGTCCTCTGGTCCTTTGATTAGGAAAACCTCCTCCACGTCGTTCGGTTATAGCAGCAGCAAGAAGATCTGCCTTCTTCATCTTTCGTTCACTTTCTCTGTCTCATTCATTTTCACGATTCACAAATACTTTCTGAGCGACTTCCATTAACTGAGCTGTATTCATGCCCGCAAATCCATCCAATTTCTGCAATTTTCGCTTTATGTCTCTCTGGGACTGACTAACAAAGGCCGCATTTACCATGCGTAAATTTTCCTGAGCGGCGGGATCATATGGGGTATACAATCTATAAGCTTCAGACAACCGCTCATAAAAGGCCGCTGGGCTCTCATCTGGACCCTGGATAACTTCCGATACTTTCCCAATATTCATGGCCCTCTGGCCTCCCTTCTTCAGGCCCTGCAACAAGGCCTGGCGAAATCTGGTTAGGGCCGCCGCCCCCCTTTCATCATTCGGGTCCCACCCGGGATCTTCATTGGGATATTCTGCAACAGCTGCTTGTGGGGGATTTATTCCTCCCCTTTCTACAGGGTTCTCTTCTAACCAACGGAGGGCTGCTTGCCCGATTCGCCCTCGCTCCTCAGTAGTGAAGAGGGTAGACAGGAGCTGGCGACAATCGGCCCAGGTAGGCTGATGGGTTTGCATAATGCTAGACATTAATTCTGTTAATTCTTGGGGCTTGGCTGTGTAGGATGCATAACGCGTTTTCCAGTTTAATAAATCTGTGGTGGAAAAGGGTACATAAACTAAGCTGGTTGGTCCTGGCGCCATCTGGCCCTGATCATTTAAAACAGGCATTCCAGGCACTTGGCATAATGGCATTAGGTGCCCTGCTTTCTCCTTCTTCTTGGGAGTTACGCTTCTTAAATCATAAGGCTCCCGGACACAAATCTCCTTGGTGGGTGACCCTGAACTGGCAGGAGAGCCTCCGCTTTCTATCTCATCAAAGGACTCGAGTCCCCCTGCTGTGCTTGGGCCTGACTCGGGACTTTTACTCGGGGTAGGGCACTTCTTAGGCTGCTGTATCGGTATTTTCTGGGGCTCCTCTTCTGGCTCTACTTCAGGTCGTGGTGCTGTAGGAACTAACTTCTGTGGGTGCTGGGGTAACCTATCCAGAATATCTGGGGACTCTGGGTCAGAATACACAGGCGGCTTTTCTTCCTTAGCTTTTCTGGTTCCCCTAGTAGTAGCTACAAATATTTTACAGCGCTCCTTATAACAGTGCTTCATCCATGAGGGCTGCTGTTCACACACACTTAACCAGGAATCTATATAGGGGAACTCGTCAGGATACACTCTTAGTATGAGCTGATGAATTCGTAAAACTGTTTCTAAATCAAAGGTGCCCCCTCGGGGCCATGAAGCAGCTAATGCGGGCCACTCCCTTTCACATAACATTTTTAATCTGGATGGAGTCATTTTCATACCATAATCACCCAAAAATCCTTTACGGAAATTCTTGATCATACATGCCAATGGAGTTTGCATGGACTCCGTCCCTCCCATAATCTAAACGTACCTACGTACACTACCTACGTACTCAAAGTACCTGCGTATGCTATGTACCCTACGTACCCTACGTACACATAATGACGTACAAGACAACGAACAATAAGGATAGGTAGTATGGCTGTAGCTAAGGGGTCCGTACAGCCCACAGAACACTGGGGGGGACAAACACCACTCGCTTCCTCCTGTTCGCGACCTGGGCGTGGTCGCCCGGCCAGGAACTGCGCTACTTAGGAGTCTGCTCTCGCTCGGTCTGTATTTCAAGACCTCTCACTCACACAAGCAAGCATATTTCAACAAAATATCATATTTTAATATTTCAAGTGCCCAGGTTTTCTGACTGACTATTCCAAACAAGAAGGGTCGATGGCTTCGGCTTCGGCTTTCCTTACGCGGAGCTTACTAGGACCGCCCTTATGGGAGGTGATCAGGCTCCCTTGTCTCGCCCACACTCATGCGAGATTTCCCAGTTAGTCTATACCAAATATACCAAATCAGTCCTGCGCACGCAAGACATTGTCCCAGGCTGATCTTTCTGACTATTAAGTCACGAAAATGTCTACTCACCGGATCCGGTCCCTGATACCATACCAGCTTCTGAGTTGGAACCTGGACTCCCCCGGGTCAGAGGTGTTGGCCAGCTGGACCCGATGGCCCGCCGAGGCAGGCAGAACCCTCTCCGGCACAAAAGGGCTGGCGGCGCCTGAGGTTTCCCCCGCGGTCGGACAGACATGGTTCCAACCGGGCCAAACCTCAAGGCGAATTGCGTGGATTATTCACTTGAATACCATTTACCATTCACACTTCCCAGCCAATGCATCAAGAATATGCTGTAGCAAAGTGCAATCAATGAATAAGTCCAGGAGTCAATTGACAGGGTCCAAGCCAGTTTATTGTGCACAGGCCCAGTCAGTCAAAGCTTCAAAAGGAACTGAGCAAAGGTTTATACAGAGACATAACCATTTATACCTCTTTTTCAGTTTGATACATGAGAACTTTCTATTGGTTCCAACTCGATACATGCAAACTTCTCATTGGTTTTACATTCCCTTCATTTGTCCAATTAGAAATCCCTCCAGAGCCTAGTAACCGGCCCCCTCCCTTAGGATTGCTCTAACAATGGTACAGTTCTTGATTTTGTTACTTCTCTACTGCAAGGTTATCCCTAGCTCCAGGAATGCATATATTGAAACATTTCTGTTCTTTCACACACAAGAGAATAATGGAAGACTTATGAATTCATAAGAACTTCTTATTAAGCAGTTTAAAACAGTTTTCTCATTTTCCACAGATTTTTGGTTCTTTTCTAGCTATAATGGGAGTTAGGATCCAGGCCTAACTTACAGGCCTTTCATAGTAGCAGGCCATGCTAGGCCATAGCCTACCACAATATGGGACAGCATATGAAGTAAAGAGGGTAGTCTAGTGGTTAGGGCAGCAACCTGGGATCAAAAAGACCAGGGTTTGAATCCCACAGATTCTTCTTGTGCAAGTCACTTAAACCTCCATTGTCTCAGGTACAACCTTAGGTTGTAAGTTCTCAGGGGACAGGGAAATGCCTACTGTACCTGAATGTAACTCACCTTGATCTATTACTGTAAAGGCATGAGCTAAATACTACTAAAAATAAATGTTTTGGGGAGGGCTGAGAAGGGGGACTGTGGCCGAAGAGTTCAACCTCTTGTATGCCTTTGATAAAGCTTGCACCATTAACCCTCTCTGCAGTTATTGTTTATGAGCAGAACACGTTTAGCCACAGGTGACAGGTTTTTCCCTTTCATAAAGCTGGCAATCCTAAATTATGACTTATTGCAGCTTAGGGACTCTCATGGTAAATAATCAGTAGTAAAATGCTAGATTTCTGTACAGTTTAGTTAACATGGTTTTCATACTTTTATCCCGTATGACCACCTTATAACAACTGAAAATGTATGACCCCCAGATGATAAAATCAAACTGGCAGATCTTCAGCCTCCTCCTCTCCCTCCTGTCATCTAAAGCAGGAAGGCAGCAGCAACAGTAGTATCAACAGCAGCAGCCATCCGCACAGGGCCCTTGTATCAGTGTGCAGTATGCGCTTACAGTCCCTAGTAGTCAGCATGGGTTTCCTGTCTAACAGAAGGGGCAAGGGCCTATGAATGTTCACTGGTTCACAGGCCACATGCTGAACGGTGACTGCCACAACTTGGCATAGGTCACAGTGGAAGTCCAGAGAGATGGGGAAATGGCCATGTTTCTGTGACCCATCCGCTGATGATGTAAGCTCCCATTTTGGATTTTGACCCAAGGTTTGGAAACCACCGATTTAGAATCTTAATAAAATGAGGTAGCATAACGCAGGCATTTACACTCCCATCCATTCGCCCAAATACCTTATTACAAATAACATCATATAGATAGGTGCAAACAACTCGGTCGCAGCTTTATTGATGTATGAAACCATTAACAATAACATCTCAAGGCAATTTGATATCACATTCCACAAAGGTTAGGATAGACGGTGTCATCCTAGCCCATCTCCAATTCATATTCTCGTAATCTCTCCAGCCGCCAACCCTTCCCCCTCTTACCAGCTGGTGGTGACACCAGGTTGATACTTCCTTAACCCTCTGAGGTTCAATTAAAATGGCCCCACACCTGGCAATGACGCCCATGCTGTGGTAACCCTCAATGCTCCCATCTCTATCTTCCTCCCCACTCACCTCAACAGAGGGAAGGTTAGCCCCTTCCTCCTGCCAACAGCGGGGACTGCCTAACATATGTCCCCGTCTCCCCCCACCAGAGCTGCGGCCTAAAATGCTTTACTGCACCCCTCCAAAACACCCAGTATGGAACTGAGGAATATATCAAACCCAATATCGGACAAATGCACCCCATCCTGACAGAACAATCCCCGACAATCCCTAGAAATTAACTCATAGGCTAACACGAAACCATGATCAACTGGACAAATCTGGAGATATCTGTGTTCACCTGCCGCCGCAACCACTCAATAGCTTGTGGTCGTAAGGCATCACACCATAAACGGCACGGGATTATCTGCGAACAAATGATAGTCGCCTTAGGAAAATAACAACGTATGAGGAACATATCCTGTTTTATCTGCCTAATCAGGTCCACCCCTTTCACCGTGCATAGATCATTCCCCCCTAAATGGCCAAAGATACAATGGGGCTGGTTATACTGTCACACCTCCAGCAGCACCGGCAGCAGTTGTGACCATTCCATGCAGTCCCATCCACTCCAGCACTACTCCATGGCCTGCACGGCCTTGATTTAAGCCCCACCAAGACTAGGCTGCTATCTTCCGAGCCCAGAACATGAAGGAATGGCCACACATCCAAATCAGGGACTCCCGTCTCAGCGGACCTGGAGAAAGAACTGAAAGAAAATGGAAGCTGAAATCGTGGCACCAAAGTCAAGAGCCCGCCCACATTAAAAGAAATAACACTTATAAATATTAGAGAGCCACTGACCAATGCAACGGATTTCTGGCACAGAAAGCCCCTGAGCCGCCGACAACATGGCCGCTCCAATGCGGAATGAATGCGCTTCAAACGCCTGAGGGTGGAAACCACCAACACTCAACCCCCGCCGTAGGATAGTAGCGAATTGGAAATGTGTCAGCGATTACCTTGAGCGTGGCACAGCCAAAATAAACCCCCCAACTGGGCGAACCCGCAAGAAACTGCAGGCACACCGGACTGGATAGGACATCAGGCCTGGAACACTCCGCAAACACACCCTCGTGCTCCGACCCAGCTGATCAGTCTTACTCCGATGTATCTGCAACCACACCTCCATCTCCAAGAGCAAGACATTATCCATCAGGAGCCCTCTCTCACTCTGGGAGTGCTTGGAGGAGGCCACCAACTCCCCTACTCTGTGCCGAAAAAAATGCAAACACGAAAGCAACACGTAAAAGCTCCACCTCAAAGGTTGAAGCGCAAACTCATGGCAAGAAGACCATAAGGCCTTCCATTCATGGAAACATCTGTCATCCAAAATAAAGCCTTAAAATATATTTTTATGTGATCTTTGTATATCAGAGTTGTGCCAGTTAGAAGTCTAATACTTAAAGCAAGAAAGAAGTGTTAACTCAGCAAATAAAATCATATTGGACAAAAATGCTTAAATCTAGTATAGTCATGAAAGGCCCAATTTTTTCCTTATGAAATGATTGATGATGTGGTTATGTCTGGATAAGTATAAGACCAATTCAATAATGTAGCAACTGATGCTTTTTTTCTATTTAACTTGCTTCTCATAACACAATTAGGCTAGTTTAAGAAAGCTGGCACGTCAAGAGCAATCCCATTCGCTTTTATTTGAATGCTTTTCTTGGCTCTCAAAAAATGTTGGTGGAAGACATCTTTCCATGCATCTCGACCATATTCATATATAGGGGGTCATTTTATACCAGGTTAGGAGGGTAAGAAATCACCATTTGTAGTCTACTTTATAAAAGATATATAGGTGCCTGTGTCTCTTTATAAACTACTGTCGCAAATCCTGCAGAAAACGTGCATTGATGAAATGTGCAGACATTATGCCTGCTTGAGCAGGCACATACTTTACATTCATATGCACATATTTTATAAAAAGCATGTGCAAATTGTTACTCCCCCAGTGCTCTGCCCAAACTCCTCTCTTCTCCATGCAACCTAGCATAGAGCAGGCCTATTTTACAAATATGGGCCGGCTTGCATCACATGTCTTTTAGGCGTGGCCTAATTCTATGAGAGGCCTTTTACATGTTAAACACTATGTACATGTTCTAGACTTGAAAAAATCTTTATAAAATTACTGTCAGGGGATAAATTTATAAGAGACCACCTTGTCTGAGAGAGAACAAGTAGGCATCTGTTTGTAGCCTAATTTATAGAGACATGTGGAACCCGATTCAGGTAGGGGGACGTCCAGGCCATCCGGATGTCCCCAAGGAAGTTGGGCCCAGTTGGACCTGATTCTGGACTGCGGGAACAAAACTTTCCCGTGGTGCACAGAATTGTGTTCATGGACGGCCCAGCACACCCCTGCCGCCGTGGGGACATCCTCCCTGCAGACACATCCAACTTCCATGGATTTGGCCCCCCCTTTTCCCCACCACCCAACCCACGGCTGGCCTGGATCAGGCAGCAAGAAACCCCCCGCACCTGGTCTCAGCCCTGGGGAGGGGGGAGGGATCCCCAGGTCCGATCGCGAGATCTGTGCTGCTTATTCCACCTTTGAGGTTCCTCCTCTTCAGCCTCCGTCTGATGCTTTATGTCCTTCCCTCTCTCCCTGACCCATCACCCTCCTCTTCCATAACCTGATGTTCCCTCTTCTCCGTCCACTTCCTTTTCCTTTTTGTCTCCTTCCTTCCTTGCCTTCAGCGCTCTTCATTGTCCTGTCTAAATTATGATATTCTCTTCCTCTTTCTCACAGCCAATATTTAATTGTAAACCACTCTAATGCCTCTTAGCTGGGGCGGTATATCAAGAAATTAAATAAAGATGAAAGATAAAGATAAAATCCTGCGCAGAAACATAGAAACATGATGGCAGAAAAAGACCCTACAGCCCTTTCTACCCTTCCATACCAACTACTGTATTTCCTTTCGTCCCGTTAGAGATCCTCTGTGTTTGGCCCATGCTTTCTTGAATTCAGAAACAGTCCTGGTCTCTACTACTCCACTGGGAGACTTCTCCATATATCTACCACTCCTTCTGTAAAGAAATATTTCCACATATTACTCCTGAGTCTATCCCCTTTCACCGTCATTCTATGCCCTCCCGTTGCAGAGCTTTCTTTCAATTGAAAGAGGCTCTCCTCCTGTGCATTTATGCCATGGAAGTATTTAAACATCTCTATCATATCTCCTCTCTCCCGCCTTTCCTCCAAAGTGTACATATTAAGATCTTTAAGTCTGTCCCCATATGATTTACAATGAAGCTCACTAATCATTTTGGTAGCCATCCTCTGCACTGATTCAAAAAGATGTTATAGGATATAAAGTGTGGTCTCCAGAATTGCACATAATACTCCAAATGAGGTCTCACCAAAGACCTATACAGTGGCACTATCACCTCCTTTTTTTCTGCTGGCCATTCCTCTCCGAATGCACACAAGCATCCTTCTGGCTTTTGCCATCACCATTTCTACCTGTTTAGCAACTTTAAGATCATCAGAAATAATTTGGTCCTGCTTTTCTGTCATGCACAGAAGTACTTCACCCCCTCTACTGTACCGCTCCCTTGGAGTTTTGCAACCCATATGCATGACCCTGCATTTTTTAGCATTAAATCTCAGCTGCCAAATTCTTGATCATTATTCAATCTTAGCTAGATCTTTCCTAATGTTATCTATTCCCTCCTTGGTGCCTACTCTATTGCAGATTTTGGTATCATCTGTGAAGATGACAACCTTATGTTACAGCCCTTCTGCAATATCACCAACAAAAATGTTAAAAAGATTCAGACCAAGGACAGATCCCTGTTGCACACTACTGGTAACATCATTCTCCTCAGAATGAGCTCCATTTATATGTACCATTCTTTGCCTCCCACTCAACCAATTTCTAACCCAGCCAGTCAATTTAGGATTCATTCCTAAGGTGCTCAATTTATAAGTCGCCTATGTGAAATGGTGTCAAAGCCTTTACTGAAATCTATGTACACATATAATAATGCTCTTTCCTCTGCTCTGGATTCTCTTGCTCTGCCCATACCATGTCCTGTGAGGTGCACTTCACCTGAGCTGTCTTCTACTACCCACTACCTACTCTCCTGTGCCCGCTCAGCCAAGTACACCTGGTTGAGCTCTGGTTCTTCCCTTTCCTGGGATGTTTTCACCTCCTCCACTTCCAGGGCTGCATGTTGCCTCTTTAATTTGAGGGCTGGAGGTGTTGGATTGTCAATTCTGCAGGCTCTGGTAACTCATGTCCCTCTCTCTTCATTCTGTGACATACAGTCTTCACCTCTGTTGGAAGAGCTTGGATTCCTCAAGAAGCATCTCATCAATGTACTTCTTGCAGTCACGGATGCGTCTCAGCTTCACCACCTCTTCTCTGACCTCCTCTACTTGTTTCATGGGAGCTTCAGTTTACAGGCATCTTGCACATGGAACTAGTCTCTTGACTAGGATCTGTCTGTCTGTCTGGACCGAGGCAGCAGCTTTGGCAACATGGTTTTTCCCAGCCATCATTCCGGTGTTGGAGCTCTGGTACCTGTTGAAGTAAATGAGAGAGATCTACCAAAGTCCCTAAATTTTCCTCAGCTGTACTTTAAGAAAAAAAGCAGCAGACTTCTTTTATATGTGTTTTAACAGTGCTATTCTACGTAACTGTGCAGTTCTGCTTGCTTGCTAAACAGTTATTACTTAACACTATTAAATTCTGATAGTATGTGTCTGAGGTATATAGATTAATATGTTCCCTTTGTAAAATAACCTAATCAGAACTCCTTCAAGAATAGCAATTTTTTTACTTTTAGTAGATATCCAAATTTGAAACTATTTGCTTCCTAGATTTTCTCTACTAAGCAATACAACTCTGTTATTTTCTGTCAAAAAGCTAATTGGGGAATTGCCCTATATAGCAAGTATGCTCGCTTGCGGTGGGTGGGAGCTGGGGTGTGAAGGGAGGGATCTAACACCTGAGAAGGGCAGTGACTTCAATGAGCTTGTCTACCTCTTTGAACTTGAAGGCTAGAGGAGAAAAAGGAACTCTAGCAGTAGAAAAAAAAAGCTTTGCCTAAGAACACAAAAATATCCCACTTTTGCAATGCAGCTACAGTACAAATCGTTAGGCAATGCAGCTGAAAAAGTTATCTAATAAAAATGAAAAAAGCCCCCTTAAGATCTCTCAGGCAGAGAGTTTGTATTCAAGAGCCACAGTATCACCTTGCTCTTGAATACAAACTCTCTGCCTGAGAACTCATAACGGGGCCTTTTTTCAACAAGAATGCAGAAGAGTTCACAGAAGACCAAAGGCTGAGCGCAGGGGTTTTTTTTTTGTTTTTTTTTATCACTGGGGCTTTTAATGCAAGATCTGAGGAAGAGTAAAAGGTGACTTCATTCTTATGTGGTCAGTGCTAGTAAGGATTTTATGTATGTTTCGTCTCTTCACTGTGAACATACAGACCTCACAACTTTTTCTGGCTTCTTTAGAGGGGAGGTGCTGAGGGAGAGGAACAAAGAAATGCTGCACTGTTGACAGATATTTGGTTGCAAAAATTGATTGACACTTGAAGTATCATGCACATACATCTTCACTTGTGCTGGGATGCTATTCTTCAGATAAATATTAATATTTCAAACGTATTTACAGAATAGCATTCCTGCATATGTGCAGATGCATGCAACCCTGGATGTCAATACAGTTTTTGTGTGTGCAAAATATAGCTGCCACTAGTGCAGGCTTCTATGGGCACACGTCTCCCAGGATTTGCTCACAGACTGCATACTATTTGCTTATTGCATTGGGGCACAAATATTTTTTTATGTGAGCCTTAAGAAATTCTGTGCTGACCTTGAGCACAGAGCTCTAACATTCGTTTTTTTGCATAAGCCCCTATGGGCCTTTATAAAATACTAGCACAAATTCTGCAGAAATCGCAAGTAGGATGTAGCCATATATGTTTACACCTGCTCGTGGACAGTTGTGTGCGGATGAAGTACACATGAAGGAGTGTATGTTATAAACTGCACATGTATGATGCAACTCTGCCCATGTTCCATATGTGCACTTGTATGTTATCCATGTATAGGCATGTTCTACTGAAACTCTGTGTGCATACCCATGGGTAATTTGATAAAAGCCCTTTTGCACACACCTTTCCCCCAAGTAGCATAAGCCACGTCCATGGGGGAGAATATCACAGGGAATAATATTGTTCAGTAACCTCAAATCCTGTGCGTAGTCCCTTCAACAGCTCCTGCTATATGGCAGGCAGGGGCTTAAGGCCGAGAACTTTGTGCAGTCTTTCTGTTTTTCTCTGGGAGTCAAACATCAGGGTTCTTCCTTGTATGGGGACCAGCAACACAGGGAGAAACATTGGCATTTCCTCACATACACCTCTTTCCTTCTCAATAACCAAGTACAGGCCAAGGGTATACTTCAGAGTTTAGGGTCATGGAGCAATAACAGCAACAGTTGGCAGAGGCAGAAAAATATGATAATTATGAAACAGTTAACTCCTCCTTCATAGTTAAAATGAGTTCAGGTAGATTACTTCTTTCTCCTCTCAGTTGGTACTTTACCTCACTCCCTTCAATTACTCTTTTTTTTCTTTTAGCCAAACCATTATTCTACTCTTCACTACTCCTACACAATTATTTATTAGTTTGGCTTCTTTACTACTCCTGCACCTTTGTTACTTAGTCTAGTTTCCCTGTGTGGGAATCCCTCTCTCCTGTTTCTAGTATTTATTGCTAGTGTACCTAAAGCTGGTGGTGATAGAGACACAATTCCCCGATAATGTGCTTGATTAATTTCTGGAACTGGTATCACTGGCGTGTGATGAACACTTGGGTTCCTTTTCGCTTCTTGGAGATAGTGGCTGTGGTAGATGCAGGTTCCCACAACTGTTCTGCAGGGCTCCTGATTCTGATGCTTAGTTGTTGGTACAGTTATTGGAAGCACTCACACAGGCTGAGCTACCTTCCTTCTGAGATAGTTGGGTGCTGGCAGGGTTTGTAGACATCAACCTTCTGCTCATTTCTGTAGTGCTATATCTTAGAGAGGGCATTGAGTCAAACAAGATACAAGATTTGCAGGAAACAAAATAGACTGTAAAATCTCTATGGATAAAAAAATCTATGTAAAAGGGGGAAGACAATTGCAGTGGGGGTGTACTACCGTCTTCCTGGCCAGAATAAACAGAAGGATGACAAAATGCTGAAAGAAATTAGGGAAAATAACAAAAATTGCAACAAGGTAATAATGGGCAATTTCAATTACCCCGGTACCAACTGGGTCAATATCACATCAGGACATGCTAGGGTGATAGTTTTCTAGGTGAAACAAATGACTGCTTCATGGAGTAGCTGGTTTAGGAGCCAACGCAAGGGAAAGCTATTTTAGACCTAGTTCTTAGAGGAATGTGGGATCTGGTGCAAGAAGTAACTGTGTTGAGGCCAGTTGGGAATAGTGATCATAAAAATATTGCATTTGATTTAATAAATGGAGGAAGGACAGTAAGGAAATCCATGGTGTTTGCATTTAGCTTTCAAAAAGGGGACTATGGTTAAATGAGGAAATTGGTAAAGAAAAAACTAAAAGGAACAGTTGCGAAGGTTAAATATTTACATCAAGCATGGGTGGTGTTTAAAAATGCAATTTTAGAAGCCCACACCAGATGCATTCCACTCTTTAAAAAAGGTAGAAAGAAGGCCAGATTTTATTTATTTTATTTATTTATTTACTTCTCTTATATACCGCGCTATTAAAATCAGTGCGGTTTACAATTGAACAAAAAACATACTGCAATGTCACACGACAATTGAGTTTTTACATTGAACATGGACGAGATAACCTGGCATAGATGACTGCTGGCATAGTTTAAAGGTGAAGTCAGAAAGGTTGTTGTAGCTAAAAAATGGAAAAAAGAATCAGAAAAAACAGGAAACAACGTAAGTATTGCTAAGTTAGATTGGTAAGGCAAGCAAAGAGAATTTGAAAAAAATCTTGTTATGGATGGAAAAACTCATAATAAAAACGTTTTCAAGTACATTTGTAGCAAAATACCTGTGAGAGTGTCAGACCATTAGATGATAGAGACGTAAAAGGGGCACTAAGAGAGGATGAGGCTACAGTGGAGAGACTGAATGAATTGTTTGCTTCAGTTTTTACTGAAGAAAATGTAGGAAACTTATCTATGCCAGAAATGATACTTAAAGATAATGTATCAGAGGAACTGAAACAAATCTCGATAAATCTGGAAGACGTAACACAGCAATTTGCTAAACTAAATAGCAAATCACTTGGAACAATGGTAAAGATCCCATTGTGCTGAAAGAACTCAAAAATTAGATTGAAAATCTACTATTGATAATCTGTGAACTATCATTAAAATTGTCTGTAGTACCTGAAGATTGGAGAGTGGCTAACGTAACATCAGTTTTTAAAAAGGGGTTATAGTGGTGATCTGGGAAACTACAGACAGGTGAGCCTGACATCAGTACTAGGCAAAATGGTAGAAACCATTATAAAGAAGAAAATAACTGAACATAATAGTCTTCGTTTAATGTGATAAGGCCAATATGGATTTAGCCAAGGAAAGTCGTGTCTCATAGATATGCTTTATCTTTTTTGAAGGTGTGAATAAGCAGGTAGATGAAGGTAAGCTGCTTGATATTGTGTATCCAGATGTTCAAAAAGCTTTTGACAAGGTCTCTCGAGGAAATTAAAAAGTTATGGGTTAGGAGGCAGTGTACTATTGTGAATTTGAAACTGGTTAAAAGATAGAAAACAGAGTAGAGCTGAATGGCCAGTTTTCTCAATGGAGATAAGTAAATAGTGGAGTTCTTCAGGGATCTGTGCTGGGACCTCTGCTATTTAATATTCATAAATGACCTGGAAATGGGAAAAACAAGATGACACAAAATTATTCAGAGGATTGTGAAAAATTGCAAGAGGACCTTAAAAAGCTGGGAAACTGGGTTTCCAAATGGCAGATGGAATTAAATGTGGACAAGTGCAAAGTTATACACTTAGGGGGTCGTTCTGTGCTACGAATAGTGGGGATGTATGTCCTGCCTGGATGTTCATCCCAGCTATTCGTCCCCCTGCCGCTCCCGGTACACAGTGCTGTTGTACAGGGAGCCTTAGATGGGGGCAGGAGAGGCAGTCTGGAGGCGGAGCGAAAGTGGGGAAAGCGCAATTTGGGTTGGCGGCTGGGAATCGCAGCTCTATAATGGAGCCGTGGTGCCATGGCAACGAGATGCCATGGCACTGTGGCTCCATTACGGAGCCTGGCTGACTTAGCTGGAGATCTGCTGGGCATGTGGCCCATTAAAATTTGGGGCCTGGCCTGCAAATCCAGGCCGGTAGACCCAATTCTGATCCTACGGGCACGTCTACACCCCACCGGATGAGAATCTGCTGCTACCACTGTATGCCCGATTCAGAGGGGCCACACAGGGACTGGATGGCCAGAATAAAATTGGCCTCTCAGGGAAGAATAGCTCAAACTATGGTTACATGATGTAAGTTTCCATACTAGGAATCGCCACCCAGGAAAAGGATCTAGGCATCATCATGGATAGTGCATTGAAACCCTCTGCCCAGTGTACAGCAGTGGCCAAGAAAGCAAATAGACTGCTAGCGATCATAGGGAATGAAATCAAGAATATTATATTGCTTCTGTATCGTTGCATGGTGCGACCACATCTGTATCAGAATACATATTGTATGCAAGTCTGATCACCGTATCTTATATGTGTAATTTTTCTGCTCTTGCCTTTTTTCTTTTTCAAGTGTTATTGCTTGGGTATGTTATTTGATAATTTGCATAACTATATATTTTTTTAAAAAAGGGTATAGCAGAATTTTGGAAAAGTACAGAGTAGAGCCACCAAAATAATAAAAGGGATGGAATGATACCCTTACGAGGAAAGTCTTAAAATGTTTGGTCTCTTCAAGCTTGGTAAAGAGATGGCTGAGGGGAGATATGATTGAGGTCTATAAAATAATGAGTGGAGTGGAACAAGTAAACACAGATTGGTTATTTACTCCTTTAAAACATAGAAAGAATAGGGGAAACACAATGAAGTAGCACTTTTAAGAGTAATCAGAGAAAGTATTTTTTCACTCAATGCTTGAACAAACTCTAGAATTCATTGCCGGAGGATGTAGTAAAAGCTGTTCTCCATGGACCAGCAGGATTGCATCAGTCACACTTGGTGACGTCCTCCGGGCGGCGCCGTGCATACAGAAGTGCTCTCTAGAGCTCAGAAAGGTGAGCCTTTCTGAGCCCACCCAGGTAGCCCATCCTACCGTTCCGCCCCTAGTCCGGCCAGTTTTCGTTCTTCCGCCTTGCCAGCAAGACGGACCCTGCTCTGCTCTCACTTTGTTTATTTCTTTGTTTTAATTTTACAAGCAATGCCCAAGTATTATGCAAAAAAATGCCCTTGTTGTGGCAACAGAAACAAAACCTCTCATGGATGCACTCACTGTGGGGCAATGAAGAAAGGATACCACGAGATGTGCCCAGCCTCCGATTTGGGCCCTCCACTAGCTGATCCTCCGCCGGCCCAGGATGTGCCTGAACGGGCCTCCATCCTTAGCCGAGCCTCCGTTGCTGCGGACTGTGCCTCTTCCCGGCGGGACGTGCCATATGGGGCCTCCGTTCCTAGCCCAGTGCACCCGACTGATCCTCTCGCGACTCCAGGACCAAGCACCGTCACCCGCGGTGGCGCGGAGGTAAGCCCTGCTCCTGCTAATGCAGTCTCTCCGGTTTACATTGTTTTGGACTCGTCGCAACTCGCTCTGCAAACAGCTTCCTGGCACGGGTCCTCTGCATCGCTCACCCATGCTGCCCAAGATGGCGACGTGCTGCGGTCCTCCCAGCCTCAGCTGCGGTCCTCCAGCTCCGCCCATCTCGGGGGCGGGGCCTCCATGCCCGGGAACTCAGATCAACGCTGGCTATACGATGCCAGCTATCGGGATGCCCCCTCCAACACTGCATGGACCCAGCTCAGTTCTACAACACCGGCAAGCCTAATCGCCACGGGTGACTCTATCGGCGCCGGTGGGAAGCCTGCACGCAGCTGCGCCTCTGCTCACAGGGAGCCACCACACAGCAACGCCCCCGGGGAATCCGCCGGGGCCGTTAACCCCTCAGGCGCCAGCGCACTGTTACATGCCAGCAGCCACAGCAGGAGCGCCTCGGGCCATAGAGATCACCACCGCAGGAAGCGGACCAGAGTCAGCGGGCACAACAGCAGCAGCGACTCTGGGCGCAGAGACCACCATTCCAAATGCCGCAGGCACTCCAAGCGCCACCGCCACCGCTCTCAGCGCCACAGGCATGATGACCCTCACAGCGGCGGCTATAGAGATCGGAGTCCTTCAAGCCGCAGCAGATCTAGCAGATCCAGCCACAGCAATTCCTCTGCTATCATCAGTTTATTAACTCAACTCGTGAAGCAATCTGCCTCAGCAATACCCACGGTGCAGCTGTCAACCCCACATAACTCTGATCCAGTGCACAAAGCTCCGGAAGCAACTCTTACCTCAACCCCAGAGAAGAGGGCCAGGGAACCCCCCGCGGACCCTCTGCCGATCCGGATCCGGAAAATCAGTCCCCCGACAGCACTGCCGACGATCACAACATCGAAGCTGCAGTGGTGGGGCCTGCGTCCATGGAGCATACGAACTCAGAGAAGACACATTCCGCTGAGACGGAGGACCCTCCCCCTGCGGAGGATCTCACCTACCCCAAGTTCTTAACCAAACTTGCCTCTGCCCTCTCTTTGAACATCGCTGATGCATCGGGAGAGGCAGTTCCAGAGGTTCTAAAATACCTCGCCACACCAAAGCCTGCTTTTGCACTGCCAGTTCACCAGAGGCTGCTGGACAATCACTCGAAACTGTGGCAGACATCAGCGTCTGGTCAGCCGTTTCCCAGGCGGCTTGACTTTAAGTATCAAGTGAAGCCTGTACCTGGATTTTCTCAGCCCCAGCTACCACACAGCTCCATCGTCGTGTCTTCAATGCTCAAGCGCACTAAGTCCTCACGCACTCACGCCAATAGCCCCCCGGGCCGAGACAACAAACTCTTGGATAACATCGGGAAGAAGGTGTTCCAAGGGGCTATGCTTAGCGCAAAAATCTCAGCACACCAATTCCAGCAAATTCTATTCCTGGACACCTGCATGGCAACCTTGAAGACAGCCACTGCATCCCTTCCCAAGGAATCTCAAACTCAACTCTCCACTGCCCTTGTCGATATGTCAGAGTGCAGTAAACACCTGGCCAGCGCAACCTTTGACTCTTTCGACACGGCCTCACGTACTGCCGGTATGGCTATATCTGCGAGGTGATGGGCGTGGCTGAGAGCCTCCGGCCTTCGAGATGACACCCATGACAGTATTGCTAACGCGCCCTGCACGGGGGAATCACTCTTTGGGGACAAGGTTAAAGACACTGTCAATGACATGAAAGAACACTGCACCACTCTACAAACCCTTGCAGAGGACGGCTACGAGCGCCACAGTGGAGCCCATAAGAACAACTTCCAGAGAAGATCTTACTACTCCTCCAACAAGAAGTACCCCTCGAACAGGAAATGGCAGTATAACAAATATAGGAACAACTCCTACAGCGGTCCCACTCACCAGCGTAACTCTCAGTGGGACCGCAAACAAAAGAAGAACAACAACCCACCTCCGGTGAAAAATGGAACATCCTTTTGACGCCTATCTTCCGGCATCCACCCCAATTGGGGGTCACCTGACTTACTTCCTAACCAAGTGGCAAAACATCTCCTCCGACTCCTGGGTTCTCGAGATCATTCGAGAAGGTTACCGGATGCGTTTCAGCTCAACTCCTTGCCAAAGCACCCATCCCATCAGCGAAACACCCCCACATCTGCGCCTAGCCATGGCCGAGGAACTGATACACCTGCTGTCCTCCGATGCTATAGAGCAAGTATCATCGGCCGAGATAAACTCTGGTTTCTACTCCAGATACTTCCTCATTCCCAAAAGGACAGGCAGAGTCCGCCCCATCCTCGACCTCCGCAAGCTAAACAAGTTCATCATCAAAGAAAAGTTCAGGATGTACTCTCTCAACTCCATCCTACCCCTGATTCAACCCAGAGACTGGATGACATCCCTGGACCTGCAGGATGCCTACACCCACATCCGCATCCACAAGTCACACAGACAGTACCTTCGCTTCCATGTCTTGTGCCAACATTACCAGTACAAAGTCCTCCCTTTTGGCCTATCGCCAGCTCCATGGGTATTCACGAAGTGTGTGGCAGTACCCGCAGCGCATCTCCACAAACGGAACATTTCCATCTTTCCCTACCTAGACAACTGGCTTCTCACAGCCCCTCAGCACAGGAGCTTCAGGAGTCTCTGAGGATAACCAAGTCCCTGATCTCCTCCCTGGGGTTTGTTATCAACTCCAACAAATTGCAACGCATCCCCTCACAGAGGCTGGAGTTCATCGGAGCCGAGATCGACACCAAACTCTCGAAGGCATACCTTCCCCAACGCAGGCTGGTCGCCCTGACCTCACTCGCAACCAGCTTGGCCTCTGCGGAGACCTCTTCGGCGAAATCCATCCTACGCCTTCTAGGCCACATGTCCGCCACCACGTCTGTGATCCACATCGCCAGGTTATGGATGCAGTCACTCCAGTGGCATCTACGTACACATTGGAACCAGCACTCGCAACCCCTCTCCACCCGCATCCCTATGACCGCCAAGATCAAGACTTAACTGCACTGGTGGACTGTTCCAGAGAACCTCTCGGGGGGAAAGGACATGCATCCACCCGAGCACCAAGTGACCTTGACCACGGACGCGTCCAACTTAGGCTGGGATGCTCACATTCTGCAGTTCAGCACCCAAGGGGCCTGGTCGCCGCAGGAGAGACTCCTGCACATCAACCTCCTGGAGCTAAGGGCCATCAAGTACGCTCTCAAAGTGTTCCCAACACACGTACGGAAGAAGGCCATCCTCATCCAGACAGACAATCAAGTGGCCATGTTCTAAATCAACAAGCAAGGGGGCATGGCATCTCGCTCCTTCTGCAAGGAAGCCCTGCAGATCTGGTCCCTGGCCCTGACACACGGGTGCAATCTCCATGCCTCCTATCTGCCGGGCGACCAGAACACCTTAGCTGACAAGCTCAGCAGGCAGCTACAACCGTACGAGTGGACACTGCTCCCGGAGGTCACCGACAGCCTCTTCCATCATTGGGGGCGCCTGAGCATCGACCTATTCGCCACGGAGCAGAATGCAAAATGCCCCCTGTTTTGCTCCAGACACCCGTCCAACAGGAGACTGGCAGCAGATGCATTCGATGTGTGCTGGGGGGAGTGATCTCTGGTGTATGCCTTCCCCCCGACCCCTCTCATCCCTGCGACACTCCAGCGATTGGTTCGCGACAAGGCTCACGCCATCCTGGTGGTTCCCTACTGGCCCGACAGATGTGGTTTGCACTTCTCCAACGCCTAGCGTGAGGGGAACCAAAACGCCTGCCACTCAGGCCGGACCTTCTCACACAGAACGGAGGCAAAATGAGGCAACCCGACCTCAAAGCCCTGGCTCTCACTGCCTGGAGGTTGAGCGGATGAGCCTTTCTACTCTCCGGCTGCCGTCAGAGGTGCAGGACGTGGACCTAGCAGCCAGGAAGACCCTCCACCAGGAAATCCTACGGTCTCAAATGGAAGAGATTCAGCATCTGGAGCGCAACACAAGGACTGGAGCCCACCACGTGTCCTCTTCCCGATGTCCTTAAGTACCTCACTTCTCTATCTAACCTTGGCCTTAAGATTCAATCCATCAGAGTGCACCTCTCGGCTATCGCAGCGTTTCACGTCCAGCCTGAAGGGGCAACCTCTATTGCAGCGCTTCCCTTGGCAAACCGCTTCATGAAGGGACTGGCAAATCTGAAACCCCCGATCAGACACCCCGTTCCATCAAGGGACCTCAACGCTGTTCTCCTTCGCCTGACCAAGGAACCCTTCGAGCCGATGCAGTCGGCGGAGATGAAGTTCGTCTCCTGGAAAACTCTGTTTCTAGTAGCCATAACATCTGCCAGGAGAATCAGCGAATTGCAGGCTGTAGTGTCCCACCCCCCTTATACACAGTTGCACCAGGATAGAGCATCCTTGAGAACCAACCCAAAGTTCGTACCCAAAGTAGCATCTGCCTTCCACGTCAATCAATCCATTGAGCTCCCGTCTTTCTTCCCGGAACCTCATGCTTCCGAAGAAGAGCGTCGCCTGCACATGCTGGACTGTCTCCGGGCCCTCCAGATTTACCTGCTCCGGACTCAGCCCATCTGCAAAGGCGAGCAACTGTTCTTATCCTTCGACCCAAGCCGGCCGGGCAGGCCGGTCAACAAGAGAACCCTTTCACACTGGGTCGCCTCCTGCGTCTCCCATTGCCTAGACCCTACAGGCACACAGAATCTGCCAAGAGTGGGCCCTCACAAACTACGAGCACTGGCAACCACAATTGCCAACCTTCGTTCTGTTCCTCTGATGGACGTCTGCAGAGCAGCCACTTGGTCCTCCCCGCACACGTTCCAGAAACACTACTGCCTCGACCTCAGGGCCCAGGAAGACTGCACACTCGGAATCGCCGTCCTCTCCACTGCAGCGGATGGTTGAGAGGCTGCTTAAGTGTAGTTCTGGGCTCCTGGACCTGCTCTTCTGTATCATGCCCATGTTGATTGCACTTGCACAACCACTGTGTTAGCACTAGTTATTTGCTCTGTTGCACATCCACTGTTTCTTGCACTGTTAGCACTAGTTTGCACTGTTGCACTGTTGCACAACCACTGTTGTTTCTTGCACTACTTGCACAATCTTATGCTTCTGCAAAATAAAGATGTTGCGTTGATCTGTTACGTCTCGGATCCTCTATGAGTAACTAAGCTTCCTCCTCCACCTCAGCATGCTCTGCAGCTAGGGAGGCACCAAGTGTGGCTGACGCAATCCTGCTGGTCCATGGAGAAAATGAAGTTACTTACCTGTAACGGGAGTTCTCCGTGGACAGCAGGATAAGTCAGCCACACAATCCCGCCCGCCTCCCCTGGAGGAGGTCAGCCTGCCGTATCCGCTCCCTGTCCGGGAACTAGCTAGCTAGGAGCACACTGGCCAGACTAGGGGGCGGAACGGTAGGATGGGCTACCTGGGTGGGCTCAGAAAGGCTCACCTTTCTGAGCTCTAGAGAGCACTTCCGTATGCACGGCGCCACCCGGAGGACGTCACCAAGTGTGGCTGACTTATCCTGCTGTCCACGGAGAACTCCCATTACAGGTAAGTAACTTTGTTTTAGTGTAGCTGGGTTTAAAAGAGATTTGAACAAGTTCCTGGAGGAAAAGTCCATAGACCATTATTAAGTGGATTGGTGAAATCAACTTCTTACCCCTGAGATAAGCAGCATGGAATCTGTCTACCTTTTGGGACCCTGGCAGGTAATTGTGACCTGTATTGGTCACTCTTGGAAACAGGATACTGGATTTGATGGACCTTTGATATATCTTATGTTCCTATGTTCGTCTATGCTTTTGTGGTAAGCTTGTTGCTCACTGTAGCTGTTATGAGTGGCTGTGTGCAAAAGACACCTGCCCAAAGGGCCGACACCTGCCCAAAGGGCCAACACCTTACTATCTCCTCCTGCTGGATGCCAAAGACAGTGTGCTGGTTTTGGGAGAGGTTTAAATATCTCTTTGATTTTTCCCTACCAGAGGAGTCTCCTTTCAGTATGCAGTGACTGGCAGCAATTTGCCTGTTCTGGAAAATGTTAGGCTTTCCTCTAACTTTCTTGCAATATTTAGTACTGGATGGTACTGCAGTCTCTACAGTTAGCAGGGCCGGATTTACGTATACGCCATGTACGCCATGGCGTAGGGCCCACAGCTGGGAAGGGCCCACAAAAATGGAACAAGTTAGGCTTTTTTTAAAAATAAAATTAAAAAAAAAAACCTGCTGGCTGCCGCGGCAGCATGGACTGACCCGCGGGGGCCCCCTCTGCAAGCTCGATCCCTCCCTCCCTCCGTGCAGGCTGTGAGAGACGCGAAGGCAGACTGTCTCCTTCGCTTCTCTGTTAAGCCCGCAGGGGCTGATGGGACATTTCCCATCAGCCCCTGCAGGCTTAACAGAGACGCGAGGGAGACAGTCTCCCTTCGCGCCTCTCACAGCCTGCACGGAGGGAGGCACGGAGGGAGGGATCGAGCTTGCAGAGGGGGCCTCCGTGGGTCAGTCCATGCTGCCGCGGCAGCAGAGGGGGGCCCCGCGGCGGCAGCCAGCAGGTTTTTTTTTAAATTAAATTTTACTTTAGGGAGGGGGAGGGGGAGGGTAGGACTGGTAATGGGCTATTGGGGGGGCTGGGACTGGAAATGGGTTGGGGGATTAAGGCTGGAGGTGGGCTGATGAGGTTAGGACTGGTAATGGGCTGTGGGCTGTTGGGGGGGTTAGAACTGGTAATGGGCTTTGGGGGGGGGGTTAAGACTGGTAATGGGCTGTGGGCTGATGGGGGCTGTCTGGTAATGGGCTATGGGGGGGCTAGGACTGGAAATGGGCTGGGGGGGTTAAGACTGGAGGTGGGCTGATGGGGTTAGGACTGGTAATGGGCTGTTGGGGGGGTTAGAACTGGTAATGGGCTTTGGGGGGGGTTTAGACTGGTAATGGGCTGTGGGCTGATGGGGGCTGTCTGGTAATGGGCTATGGGGGGGCTAGGACTGGAAAGGGACTGGGGGGGTTAAGACTGGAGGTGGGCTGATGGGGTTAGGACTGATAATGGACTGTTGGGGGGGTTTAGAACTGGTAATGGGCTTTGGAGGGGGGGTTAAGACTGGTAATGGGCTGTGGGCTGATGGGGGCTGTCTGGTAATGGGCTATGGGGGGGGGGCTAGGACTGGAAATGGGCTGGGGGCATTAAGACTGGAGGTGGGCTGATGGAGTTAGGACTGGTAATGGGCTGTGGGCTGATGGGGGGGTTAGGACTGGCAATGGGCTATGGGGGGCTGACTGGAAATGGGTTGATGGGGTTAGGACTGGAAGTGGGCTGATGGGGGTTTAGGACTGGTAATGGGTTATAGGGGGGGCTTAAACTGAAAATGGGGTGATGGGGGGTTAGGACTGTAAGTGTGTTGATGGGGGGCTAGGACTGGTATTGGGTTGGGGGGTTAATAGGACTGGAAATGGGCTGATGGGTGGCTAGGACTGGAAATGGGCTGATGCAGGGACTAGAAGGGAATGGATGCTGGGTGAGGCTGGTACTAGAAGGGAGCTGATGTTGGGGGAGGATTAGAATGGGATGGGGCTGGAAGAGTAAAATGGAGAAGGGAAAAATATTTTGTGTGGGAGGGATAAAAAATCTACAATTGGCCGGGTATTGGGAGAGTAAGTGGGGATTGAGGATGGAGGGGTAAAATTTGAGTGGATAAAATAGGAATGAGGAAAGAGCAAAAGGAGAAAGATTAGTATGTTAAAGCAGATGTAGAGAGAATGGAAAAAAACTAGAAGAGAGAAGAAAGGACAAATTGACAGCAGACGATGGAGAGTTAGCAGAAGACACGAAGAAACCAGAAGAAAGTGGCTGGAGCAATTGCAGCTGAAAAAAATGCACAAAAGGTAGAAAAATATCTCTTTATTTTGAATTTATTAATTGGAATATGTCAGCTCTGGTAAATGTGCATCATTAACGTCTGCGCTTTGTTTAGTACAAGAGCAAATTAATGTATAGTTTTATTTCTACAGTGTTGTACATTCCAAGTTTGGCTTTTGGGATTCCCAGTTTAATTATTGTCTTCCTGTTTCTAAAATGTGATTACTTGTTTGGTGATGGTCTATGTTCTGCATGTGTAACTGAGCTGAGGTGTTCTGTTTATAATTCCTATTTGACATTGCCACTTGTTCTCTTTCCCCAGTAGGTCATGTATTGTTGTTCTCTGAAATGTATTGGTTTAATATTTGCAGTGTTGCCTTTTGATTGGTAGAGTATGGTGCTTTGTGAGTCCTGGTAGTGCTGTTAGGATACGGCGGGTTTGCTATGGGTTCTAAATGCCCACCATCTACTTGATTTCTACTTAAATTAAAGCAGCATACGTTGTGTATTAGCACTGACAAATATTTAACACTAAATTTTTGTCGGATAACTCACCGTGAGCAGAAATCTTTCTACTCTCGGAGTGAGCCCTCCATTTTAATCAAATTTTAAAACGACCCATCACAGGTCAAGTCGACCCACCACAGGTCAAACACCAGGTGCTGCAGCACTAACAAGCCGCCGCTCCTATACCTTAAAGTAAAAGCTAAGTTCTTATAAAGGCGTCCTCAACCGCTGTCTGTGTCGTACTGTTATAGCAAAACTGATACTCATCTGCACCAGTCCAGACTCAGCTAACAATCTTCACCACCATACGGTCACAAAAGACTTGAGGCGTTCACCGCTTCTTCCATTGAACACTATCAGCAACTGGGACTGTCGAAAGCTCTTCAAAGCTAATTCCCAGGCACAGGAGTCGTATGATTCATCACGCAACACTAATCAGTGTTTCAAGCCGCCCAGCTTTGCAGCTCTTCCTCAGGCTGACTTCCTGAGGAAGAGCTGCAAAGCTGGGCGGCTTGAAACACTGATTAGTGTTGCGTGATGAATCATACGACTCCTGTGCCTGGGAATTAGCTTTGAAGAGCTTTCGACAGTCCCAGTTGCTGATAGTGTTCAATGGAAGCTGCGGTGAACGCCTCAAGTCTTTTGTGACTGTATGGTGGTGAAGATTGTTAGCTGAGTCTGGACTGGTGCAGATGAGTATCAGTTTTGCTATAACAGTACGACACAGACAGCGGTTGAGGATGCCTTTATAAGAACTTAGCTTTTACTTTAAGGTATAGGAGCGGCGGCTTGTTAGTGCTGCAGCACCTGGTGTTTGACCTGTGGTGGGTCGACTTGACCTGTGATGGGTCGTTTTAAAATTTGATTAAAATGGAGGGCTCACTCCGAGAGTAGAAAGATTTCTGCTCACGGTGAGTTATCCGACAAAAATTTAGTGTTAAATATTTGTCAGTGCTAATACACAACGTATGCTGCTTTAATTTAAGTAGAAATCAAGTAGATGGTGGGAATTAGTTGGGTTGGTTTCATTGGGTGTATTGATATTTAATTTAATGGGTTCTAAATGGGCAGTGTTTGTAGTAGTTCCTAATGTGTCTGGCAGTTGGCACTGGATTATAGTAATGTAGAAATCTTTTAGTCTTTCTTTATCCATACACTCATTAAGAGGCACGTTTACTAAAAGTTAGTATATGGTAACATTATGCAAATATTTATGCAAATGAGGCCCCTTATGCAAATGAGGCCCACCCCCCCCTTGGGCCGCCCCTGCTGGGGGCCCACAATTTTTGTTGGCGTAGGGCCTCACTCAAGGTAAATCCGGCCCTGACAGTTAGACATGAATAAATAAAATAGTTTGGAATCAAAGTTGTATGCCTCATAGTTCCATACTTAAACTAATGTAACCCCCCTTTCCATGTGCTCCACAATTCAAGGAGCTTTTACCCAGAGTTCCTCTGAGCTCCAGGATTTAGAACTATCAGTGTTCACTGTTCACACTTGTGAGGAGGCTGGATAAAAAGTGGGGATAGTTAGCAGGAATCTGACACACTCACATTCTCCCTTCTCAATAAACAGAGTGTAGGCCAGAAATTGTATTCTGAACCATGGATTTACTCAAAATTTAGGGTCACTGCAATAACAATTAGCAATTCACACTATCTACAGAATTATAATACAAAATGTTAAATTCTTCTTGTAGTATTTGTAGCATAATTTACCCCATTCCTTCCCATTGGTTGTACTCTACTCTAATTTTCAGGTTTCATCCTACCCCACTCAGCTTTTTGACCAGTTACGTGTACTTTGTTTTTATTTATCTTCATTACTGTACCTCTGCTCTTCTGAAGAAACACGGATTAAGATTGTTATCCTACAGTACCCCGACACTGTGAAGATTCACATACCTTTTACTTGGGTACCTTGATCTTTTCTTCTCTGGTGCCGATTCCTTTACCTCGTTTGCATGGAATTGTTGCGGTGTACTGCTTTACCTCAGTGCATTCTTTGGCAGTATTCTTCAGAAACATTGATCTCCTGGATCAGTACCCCCTGCCTCTTGGAAGTAGCTCCAAGCCTTTAGTGTCCTTCTTGCTGGTTAGGGTGATTGATACAGTTCCTCTTTATAATGAGTTGTCTACACTAGGTATGTGCCAGAGGCACTTGCCCCATTTTGGAGCAGTCATCCACCTAGACCATCTTGGTGCAGTGGCAATAGCCAAAGACAAAACATTTTCTTTTGGGTAAGGTTCTTATATCTAGTGGGCTTTCCTTTCTTAAGGGAATTGACTCTCATCCTACAATGAATGGCAGGACGGACCTCAATCGATTTGGAAAGTATCAGTCCACTTCTGTCTGTTTCTATCAATAACTAATAGGGGCCCTGGATAGTACAACTGACAATACTGAAAAATCCAGGTAGTCTCAATAGTAGCCTAAGTATCTAATGGAGATATCTGAGTCTAGTTCTAGAATTCTAAATGTAAAGCATTCAAGCCTTCTTGGATATTAACAGGAGTACAATTTGCCTTATAGTTCTGTTCGCACCTTAGGTTCACAGTCTGATGGATTTTTAGTGATAGCATCTTATAGGGTTATATAGAAAACTGGTTAGAGGAATAGGGGCTTTTTCAGTACAGGGATCCATGTAACTGAATTCTTTTCCCTGTGAACTTTGGCTTGTTTGTGATCTTTACTTATTCCACAAGGCAGTGATAACTTTCCTATCTAGGAAAACGTTTGTAAGACATGTGGGAGCATGACTGTTTTTTCTTGTGTCTGTGTCTGTGTCTGTGTGTGTGTATGTGTGTGTGTGTGTGGGGGGGGGGGTCATTTTGGTTTGGTTATATGGGGAATAATTGTTGTTGTACTGTATTTGCACTGTTGTACTTTTTCATTGCTGTAAGTAATACCGGGTGGATTTTCGAAGATGCAGTTAAAAATAAAAAAGTGTGTGTGTGTTTTACCTAATACAATAATAGCACTCTTCTAGATTAAAATGAGTTTAGGAGAACGAATACTTACTCATCTGTAACAAGTGTTTTCTGGGGGCAGCAGGAATCAGTCCTCACATATGGGTGACGTCGGCACCAACAGAGCCCTGTGGAAGCATCTCCCCAGCTTTCAAAGTGTTTGGGAGATTCACCACGCATGTGTGGTCCCATTCCTGCCTAAGGGTGCCATCTTGTCTCAGCCAAATGACATAGCTAAGATGGCCAAGGAGAAAATAAAATACTTTAAGGGAGCAACTCTAAAGGGAGGAGGGAGGTTTGTTAGACTGATTCCAGCTGTCCTTGGAGAACATCTGTTACAGGTGAGCAACTATACTTTCTCCGGGAACAAGCAGGAAGTCAGTCCTCACATATGGGACTCCCCAGCTACAGACTACCGAGAACGTGTAAAAATGCCACGGTGACCTGCAAAGGGTGAGCCATGATCAGCAGCAGGGCCGGCACGTCCATTGAGCAAGAATGTTTTTTGTACAGGGCCCGGCGTTTCAGGGGGCCCCGCGCAAAAAACATTCATTAGCCCAAGTAAATTTAAAAAAAAAAGGTCTGCTGCTGCTGCCGCTGTGGCAGCGGCAGAATCAAACGTCCACGCCGCGGGGCCCCTACTGCCCGACAGAACCTCCCTCGAGCATCAGCTCCCGAATCCCTCCCAAAGTGCGGGCTTTCAGAGCCGCGAGAGCTTCTCTGACCTCTCGCGGCTCTGTTAATCCCACCGGGGCTGATGGGAAATCCCATCAGCCCCGGCGAGATTAACAGAGCCACGAGAAGAAAGGGAAACTCTCGCGGCTCTGAAAGCCCGCGCTTTGGGAGGGGTTCGGGAACTGATGCTCGAGGGAGGTTCTGCCGGGCAGTCGGGGCCCCACGGCGTGGACGTTTGATTCTGCCGCTGCCACGGCGGCAGCAGCAGCAGCTGGTATTTTTTTTTTAATCTATCTGGGCTGGTGGGGGGAGGGGGTTAGGACTGGTAATGGGCTATGGGCTATGGGCGGGGTTAGGACTACAAATGAGCTATGGGGGGACTAAGACTGGAAGTGGGCTGATAGGGGGAGGGGGTTAGGACTGGTAATGGGCTATGGGGGGGATAGGACTACTAATGAGCTATGGGGGGATAAAGACTGGAAGTGAGCTGATGGGGGAGGGGGTTAGGACTGGTAATGGGGTATGGGGGGTTAGGACTACTAATGGGCTACGGGGGGGGGGGAATAATACTGGAAGTGGGATGATGGGGGAGGGGGGTTAGGACTGGTAATGGGCTATGGGGGGGCTAAGACTGGTAATGGGCTATAGGGGGGGCTAGGACTGGAAATGTGCTGATGGGGGGTTAGGACTGGTAATGGGCTATGGGCTTGCTAAGACGGGAAATAGGCTGATGGGGGGGTTAGGACTGGTAATGAGCTATGGGGGGGCTAGGACTGGTAATAGGCTATGGGGGGCTAGGACTGGAAATGGGTTAATAGGTGGGTTAGGACTGGAATGGGCTATGGGGGGCTAAGACAAAATGGGGTGATGGGGCGCTTAGGACTGGTAATGGGTTGGGGGGCTTAGGACTGGTAATGGGCTATGGGGGGCTAGGACTGGTAATGGGCTGAGTGAGGAGGGCTAGGACAGGAAATGGGCTGATGGAGGGCTAGGATAGGACTGAAAATGGGCTGTTGGGGGGGCTTGGTTTGAAATGGACTCATGGAGGGGTTAGAACTGGAAGTAGGCTCATGGGGTGCTTGGATTGAAAATGGGCTGAATGGAGGGGAGCTAGGATTTGACCTGGGCTGATTGTGGGGCTAGGAAAGGAGTAGAAATGGGCTGATGGGGGGCTGGGATTGGAAATGAGCTGATGGAGGGACTCGGGTGGGGGAGCTAGGACTGGAAATGGGCTGATGGTGGGGCTAGGATAGGAGGACTAGAAATGGGCTTATGGAGGGCTAGGACTGGAAATGGGCTGATGCGTGGACTAGAAGGGAGCGGATGCTGGGTGGGGCTGGAACTAGAAGGGAGCTGATGTTGGGGGAGGATTAGAATGGGATAGAGATGGGAGAGTGAAAAAATATTTTGTGTGGGAGGGAAGACAAATCTACAATTGGCCGGATATTGGGAAAGTAAGTGGGGATTGAGGATGGAGGGGTAAAATTTGAGTGGATGAAATAGGAATGAGGAAAGAGCAAAAGGAGAAAGATTAGTATGTTAAAGCAGATGTAGAGAGAGAATGGAAAAAATCTAGAAGAGTGAAGAAAGGACAAATGGACAGCAGACGATGGAGAGTTAGCAGAAGACACGAAAAAACCAGAAGAAAGTGGCTGGAGCAATTGCAACTGAAAAAAAAATGCAAAAAAGGTAGAAAAATATCTCTTTATTGAATTTATTAACTGAAATATGCCAGCTCTGGGAAATGTGCATCATTAACGTCTGCGCTTTGTTTAGTACAAGAGGAAATTAATTTATAGTTTTATTTCTACAGTGTTGTTGGGCTTTTGGGGTTCCCAGTTTAATTATTGTCTTCCTGTTTCTAAATTGTGATTCCTTGTTTGGTGATGGTCTATGTTCTGCATGTGTAACTGAGCTGAGGTATTCTGTTTATGTAATTCCTATTTGACATTGCCACTTGTTCTCTTTCCCCAGTAGGTGATGTATTGTTATTCTCTGAAATGTATTGGTTTAATATTTTCAGTGTAGCCTTTTGATAGGTAGGGTCTTGTGCTTTGTGAGTTCTGGTAGTGCTGTTATGATACGGCGGGTTTGCTATGGGTTCTAAATGGGCAGTGTTTGTACTAGTTCCTAATGTGCCTGGCAGTTGGCACTGGATTATAGTAATGTAGAAATCTTTTAGTCTTTCTTTATCCATACACTCATTAAGAGGCATGTTTACTAAAAGTTAGTGTAAGGTAGCATTATGCAAATATTTATGCAAATGAGGTCCCTTATGCAAATGAGGCCCCGCACCCCCCTTGGGCCGCCACTGATCAGCAGCAGTTGAGTCCCTACTGAGAGACTCTCGTAAGACCCAAATATCTGATTGAGAACCAGCACAATGGTAGCCTGAACATAGAAGGATCTGAGAGCAGGAGTTTTCTACACCCCGAAGAGATTATAGAGTATGGCCTGGCCAAAGGCACTGTCACATCAGGACTCCCTCGCCAGGTATTAGTGAGCAGCAAAGGTATGGACTGAAGACCAGATGGCAAACTGGCAGATTTCTATCACAGGTTCGGAATGTAGATGATGTGTGCCATGACTTTCTGGTCCAATGAAATCCCTGCCTGCTCATAGGCAAGGGCAATGAAGTCAATCACCCAAGTGGACAGAGTTTGCTTAGTTACTGGGAGTCCCAGATGGCTGGGGTCATAGGATACAAAAAGCTGAGGTGTTCTGCGTTGGCCCTTTATCCATTGCAGATAGAAGGTCAGGATGTTTTTATAATCCAGAGTATGGAGAACAGTCTCCATCCTACCGGCATGAGGCCTCAGAAAGAAGGGGGGGAGCACCATCTCCTGATTGAAATGGAATGGGAACACCACCTTCGCTAGAAACGTGGGATGTGTGCGGAGCACCACCCTGTTCTTGTGGAACCTCATGTAGGGAGGCTCTGTCATCAGAGTCTGGAGCTCGCTGACTCTGTGAGCTGATGTGAGTGCTACAAGGAAGACAACCTTCCAGGAGAGGTACCTTAGGTGGCAGGTAGTCAGAGGCTTAAACAAAGGCTTAGCAAGCTACAAAAGCACCACATTTAGATCCTACTCTGCTGCAGAAGGGAGGACGGGGGTTTGGATAACATGAGGTCCTGCAGGAATCGAGACACAAGGGGATGAACTGAGAGGGACTTTCCCTCAACAGGACGGTGATGCGCTGCGATGGCGCTCATGTGTACTCTGACCGATTTGGCTTTAGTCCCACCTGTGACAGGTGGAGCCGATACTGGAGTACTACTTGTACTGATCAGGAAAACCAGTTTACCTATCTCTCTGTGCACCACACTGAGAATTGGTGCCATTTGAAGGCATATGCCCTTCTTGTGGAGGCCTTACAAGAGGCCAGAGAAACCTCTTCCATATCCCATAGGAGGTTGAAGGAGCTAACACTAACTACCCTTTGAACAACCAAGCCATGAGTGACAGGGAACCCTGGTTGGGGTGAAGGAGAGAGCCCTGCTTCTGTGAAAGTATCCCTGGGGCTCAGCCCAGGGGAATCGATGTTGCTGCTGATAGGGAGAGGAGCAGTGGGAACCAGGACTGCCTGGGCCACTGAGGGGCTATCAGCATTAGTGATGCTCTGTCACGGTGGACCTTGTATAGGGTCTTGGTGACCAGTGGTGTTGGTGGGAAGGCGTATAGAAGGCCTTCCATCCATGGAATGAGGAATGCATCTGCTGACACCCGGGACGGGTGCATCTGGTGGGAGCATAATCGGGGCAACTGCATGTTTTCCGGACTGGCAAACAGGTCCATCGAAGGGACGCCTCAGAGATGAAACAGCCAGGAGGCTACTACTGGATCCAGGCACCACTCGTGCGATTGGAGGACTCTGCTCAGTTTGTCCACTAGATCATTGTCTTGGCCTGGGAGGTAAACTGCCCTTAGGAGAATCTCTGTGTGTCACATAGGAGCAGAGGGCTTCTGCCTCCTGGCAGAGGGGGTATGATCCTGTTCCCCCTTGTTTGTTCACGCAGAACATTGTGACCTGGTTGTCGGTCTGGATCAGCACCGAGTAGTGCTGCAGCAGGTGGTGGAAGGCTCGAAGAGCCAGAAATATTGCCTGGAGCTCTAGCAGCTTGATTTGCTTCTGGGATTACTTCTGGGACCAGCTGCCTTGTGTCTGGAGGCACACTCAATGCACTCCCCAGCCCAGTAATGAGGCTTTCATGATGAGGACCTTCTGGGGGGGTGGGGGCCTGAAAGTGCTGTGGAATCTGCCATCATCCACGTGAGTTTGGCAGTTGATGGGACACTTTCACTCTGTCCCTCAGCCTGCCTGTGGTTTGTGTCCACTGAGAACAGAGGCACCACTAGGCTATCCTCATGTGCAGATCGGCATATGGGGTTACGTGAACCGTGGAGGCCATGTGTCCCAAAAGGCGGAGTAAAAGCCAGGTGGGTAGCGTCCAATGTCTGTGCACCTCTGTGGCTAATTCCCTGAGGCCTTTTGACCTTTCCTGAGGGAGGAAGGCTTTCACCTGAAGGGTATCTAGTTGCACCCCTATGGATTCTAGGTGCTGGGCCAGAGTGAGGTGAGACTTGGGGTAGTTTATGCCGAACTCCAGGTGCTGCAGGGTGTTTATGGTGCACTGTGTGGTGCAATGTGTTTCTATAGCTGTGCCCCTTTTTATGAGCCAGTTGTCCAGATAAGGGAAGACAAAAGCACCTTTGAAGCCAGAGGTAGGCTGCGACCACTGCAAGGCACTTTGTGAAGATCCCTGGTGATGAGGCCAGACCAAAGGGCAGCACCCTGTATTGGTAGTGCTGCCCCCCCCCCACCACAAACAGGAGGTATTTTCTGTAGGGATGAATGACAGCAGCGTCCCAAGGGAGAACATCTTGAACTTCTCCCTGACCAGAAACCTGTTGAACTCTCTCAGGTCCAGGATGGGCCTGAGTCCCCCTGATCTCTTGCGGATGAGGAAATACCTGGAGTAGAATCCTGTGCCCCAGAGGTTTCAGCACTGGCTCCACTGCCTTGTCCTGGATTAGGCCTGCTATCTCAATGAGAAGCAGGGTCTGGTGAAAGAGAAGTCTGTGTTTTCCTGGGAATTACGAGGGTAGTGCCCACTGTAGGTAGAGGAGGTAGCCCACTTGAAGACCCAGGTATCGGTGGTGATGTCTGTCCATCTGTATGCAAACAGGGCTAGGCTCCCCGTGTGGGCTGCAGAGGACCCACTGGGGGGGGGGGGGGGTGCACCCAGGCAGTCAAAAGCTCTCCCCAGGCTGGGCTGGAGCCGGCATTTGGGACTTTAGGGTCTTTTGCTTTTGGGGTCTTTTTGTTGCTGGCCCTATTCAGGGGCCGAGAAGGCCTGGAAATGTGGGGTACTGCCAAAGCCCCCCTTTTTCCTTGGGAAGAAGGGCTTCTTCCATGGGGCTTTCTTCTGCACCAAGCCTGGTTCTCATCAGGAACTCTGTTTCTTTCTCTGCAGCCTTGTCTGCCATGGGTTTCCTGAATAGGTTCTCTCCTATGCAGGAGACATTAATTAGTTTGTCCTGTACCCATTGCTCTAGGTCAGATGACTGCAGCCATGCTTGGCATCATGCCCTGATGCCTGTGGAAGCCACTCTGGCTGAAGACTTGAAGTCAACATAGGTTACTTGAGACAAAAACATTGAGCACTCTTTTACTGCCGAGGTGAGGGACTTGAACATCTGTAGGGATTCCCTACTGAGTGTACACAAAAGAGCGGAGAATGGTAGTATTGTAGGTTCCCCATTGAGGTCTGCCAAGAATCCCCCAAGCTCCTTTGACAGTTCCTTCAGGTACATGCCTATATAGAGTTGATAGGACTGAATCCAGCAAGTTAGCATTGAGCATTTAAAAGTCTTCTGGCCGAGGGTGTCGAGGATTCTGGCTTCCCTGCCGGGTGGCACTAGCAAATGAGTTTTTTGGCTTTTGAGCCAGCACATGCCCGACTTCACTACCATTGAGTTGTGGGGAAGATGGGTCTTTTGGAACCAAGTACTTCGGCATATCTGGTACATGGAGGAGTGGCCTAGTGGTTGGGGCAAGGTACTTCAGGCCGGAAGGTCAGGGGTTCAAATCCTACTAGAGGACAGCAACCTTGGGCTGGAAGGACTGGGGTTTCAAGTCCCACAGGTTCTCCTTGTGGTCTTGGGCAAGCCACTTAACCCTCCATAGCCCATGTTCCCTGTAAAATAGTTTTCTCCAAGTTATAATGCCCTGTTCAATGAAAGCTGGGGAGATGCTTCTGCATGGGCTTCATTAGTGCCAATGTCACCATATGTGAGGACTGTCTTCCTGTTTGTTCTCAGAGACATTTCAGTATTTTAAAAATTCTGGAGTGTATTTACTAAAGTGCATTAAGGTTTTCTACTTACCATGCACTGGATTAAAAGTGCAGATTAATGTACAAGAAATCAAAAGCTACATTGACACGTATTCCCTTTTTTACAAGGGGGATATAAACTGATAAAACATAGTCTACTTTTTATCGGGGTCTGCAGTAGGCTAGTCAGAGCAGGTGCAATCCCCATTCACACTTGCTGATGATGACTCCAGGTTCCTAAATTGAACCTGTGACCCTTAGTGCTGACTATCTCCCCCCCCCCCTTCAAGACTTGGGAGCTAGTGTTTCTTGCTATGGTTGCCATCCGTGCGGTGCGTCCTTTTCTGTCCCCCTCAGCTCTCTCCACTTTGTTAATGTCCCTAGTTATGTCTCGTGTAGATTTCGCCAACTCTACTCTCATTGGACTCCCCAAGTACTGACTATCTCAACTCCAACGGATACAGAACACTGCCGCTCGTTTTGTCTGTCATGCCTCTCTTCGGGATCACGTCACACCTTTGCTTTTTCATCTTTACTGGTTACCCTTTCCTTACCGCTCTCAATTCAAGCTGCTCACTTTGGTTCACAAGGCTTTCCACACTGGCACCCCTCAATATCTTGCTGATCTTCTTTCCTTTCACTCTCCCCGGTACACTCCTCGCTCTTTTCACCTCAATCGTCTCACTCTTCCTTCCCCCTCCCGTGCCCACCTTCAATCCACACGCTCCTCTGCTTTCTTCTTTATTGGTCCGGCTCTGTGGAATTCTCTACCCTCCTCCCTCCGCTTAGAACCTCACCATCCCACTTTCAAAAAACACCTGAAAACCCACCTTTTTTCCCTTGCTTATGATGTGCCCTCCCCTTTTGTATGACTTCCATTCCCCTTGCCCCTACCCTCCCTTTGTTCCCTTCCCTACCCTCTACCCTCCTCTTTGTCCCCTTTCCTCTCCCTTTCTGTTTCTTCTGTCTAGACTATGGTTTTATGAAGAAATTGTAATTGTACTTTTTTCTATCCTTTTCTTTCTTCTATCTCTTCTATCTGTACTATGGTTTTTATAAAGAAATTGTAACTTCTCTTCCTTTTCCTTTCTATGGCCTTGGCCATTTTTATGTTGACTTTTTTTTTTTTAAAATTCTTTATTTTCGTTTTATAACAACAAAAGAAAGGAAGACATACAGCTAAAAGACAAATACATAACGTGTAGTACATACACCAAAGTAAACCCCTACCACCCCCCTCCCCCCTGCTTCTTCTCTAGAAAACTAAGCATTCCCGAAGCGGGCGTGTATTTACATTATTGTAATACAAACCTAACGGTGATCTAAAACATGATGAGCGTACATTATACAGGCATGTTAGAGCAATGAGCAGATTGTACATAATCATTAAGCATCTGCCATTTAGACAAGCAGGAGTGAGTTTGGACATGGGGAATAGCTCTCCGAGGTATCTGCTCATATTTACTATATAAGCAGACAAGATTCCACCATTCATTGACAGTAAGTCGGGAGCTATCCTTCCAATTCCTCGTGATTAAGCATATGGCTATACCTAGCATGAAATCAAGGAGAAAGCGACCATTCTTAGGAAGAGAGGGGACCTCCGCCACAGAGCGGAGTCCCACGACCTTCCAAGAAAGAGGTGCATGAAAGTGTAAGATAGATTGAATACGACCCCAGACCCGCCCCCAATAGACCTGCAGGTGAGGACATTCAAAAGTAACATGAGCGAGGGATCCCACAGCAGTATGGCAAGACCAACACAGGTCCCTAGCATTTGGGTTCCATTTGGCTATTTTTTCTGGGGTATAAAAGCATCTGTGTGCAAAGAAGAAAAGAGTTTGGGTAACAGAGGCAGACCGGGAAACCCGCACTACTTTACTCCAAAAAACGCTCCATTGCACAGGGGTTATAGTAGTTTGCAGTTCGCGCTCCCAGGCTTGTTGGGCTCTAAAAGTGTCCGTATCTGTGCCCTGACAAAGTATTTTATAAAAATTAGAGGCTACCCCATGTGTACTACTAATGGAGTGAACTATCTCTAATAGCCCATCCTCAGTAGGGGCAGAGGGCGGCATGATTCGAGCACTTTTGAGGCAGTGTTGAAGCTGCATCAATTGAAAGTAGTGTTTCGCTGGTAACGCAAATTCCTTTTGTAAATCCGAAAAGGTTTTCCAATGAGCTGCAGAGAAAAGCTGTTGGGGTATCCAGATCCCCCTGGAGTACCAGGGTTTCCAGGCTATGGTTCTATTTAGGACTTGAATTCTGGGGTTATTCCATAGCGGGAGTCCGTCCAGAGGACATACATTCGGGCCCAGCGCTAGAATGAGAGTGTTAAAGGCCGCAAGAGTATCGACAATCATTGGTGGATGGCGGGTGTCTACTTGATAAGACATACCGGGGAGATGGGTCAACGGAATTGGGCTACTGAGCTCCTCTTCTATGTCCAGCCAAACTGGTCGGCGGTCTGTTGAGGTATCTAGCCATCGGGCACCTTGCTTAAGTAAAAAGGCTTGATGATATCTAAGAAAATCAGGAAATCTAGTACCCCCTCGTTCCTTTGCAGACTGCAGTTTATGTTTAGCTATCCTTGGTGGCTTGCCCTGCCAGAGATAACGGACGAGAAGGCCCTCAATATCTTTATAAGTACGTAGCGGAAGTAAGCATGGCAGCATTTCTAAAATGTAGTTCACTTTGGGGACTATCATCATCTTCATAGTGTCTAAGCGGCCCCACCATGTGAGAGATAAGGGAGACCAACGATTTGTGAGTTCACGAACTTTGGAGACTACCTCTTTGGCATTAAAACTGATAGTGTCTTCTAAAGGAGAACAGTAATGGACCCCGAGATACTTCACCATGCGGGATTGCCAAAGGAAGGGAAAGGCCTGCATGTCAGCCTCATGTACCCAGCGGTTCAGTGGGAATGCTACAGATTTGGTCCAGTTAATTTTATAGCCCGATAATTGTGAGTATCCGTCAATCAGATCCAGGACAGCTGGAACCGAATCGAGGGAAACGAAGAGCATAAGGTCATCTGCATATGCAGAAAGTTTAATCTCCCTATGACTAAAGGGGACACCTCGAATACGTGCAGACTGTCTGATAAGGAGGGCTAGGGGTTCAAGAGCGAGATCAAAAAGCATTGGTGATAGGGGGCAACCTTGACGCGTGCCTCTTTGGAGGTTAAATGGCTGAGATTTGATGGCGTTTACACAAATACTGGCGACGGGTTGAGTGTACATGACTTGGAGATATCGAAGGAAGCCCTCTCCAAAGCCATACCATCGGAGAACTGCAAATAAGAAGGGCCATTCTAGACGATCAAAGGCTTTTTCGGCATCCAGGGAAAGACCCACCCATGGATGGTCGAGATTGGCAGCACTAGATAACACATGGCACAAGGTCCGAGCATTGTCAGCAGTTGATCTGCCGGGTATAAAACCACATTGGTCGGGGTGAATTAAGGTAGCCATCATGCCAGATAGCCGGGTGGCCAAGATCGTTGCGAAGATCTTATAGTCGGCATTAAGTAGGGAGATTGGACGGTAGTTGGCGGTCAGTAGTGGGTCTCTGCCTTCTTTCTCAAATACAACCACATTAGCTGCCGAAAAGGATCCCAAAGAGGATGTATCTACCGCAAGGGCAGTAAAATAGAGTTTTAAGTAGGGAACTAAATCTGCACTGAACGTTCTGTAGAATTCGGTCGGGAGACCATCGGGCCCAGCGGCACGGCCCGAGGCTGTTCGTTTTAGGGCAGATTGGATCTCTGAAGTAGAGAAGGGTGCATCCATCACATCTCTATCATCTTCAGAGAGGGTCGGCCGCTGAATGCCGGAGAGCAATCGCTCGAATGTCTCTAAAGAGAACTCACATTCAGATTGATATAGGCGGGTATAGAAATCCCGAAAGAGCTCTACAATCTCGGAGTCTGTGGTCACTATACCCCCTCCCTGTGGAACTCGAAGGGCCGCAACGCGTTTGGCTTCTTTTTGACCTTTCAAGGCATTGGCTAAGAGTCGACCGGCTCGGTTATTTTCACGATAATATGTCCCTCGCTGAAGCTCAATACTCTTAGAGGCTGCAGTTGAGAGGATTGAATTATATTGAAAACGGAGACGCTGTAATCGGATTAATACACATGGGTCAGTACGGGAAGTTAGAACTCGTTCGCCTGCTTTTATTTGCTGGTCTAGTATGAGCAGCTGCTGTTTACGTTGTTTCCGCAAGCGGATTTGATAGCTAGTGATCGTTGCCCGAATGGCCGCTTTGAAGCCCTCCCACCAAGCCCAATTCGCAGTATCTTGAGGTAAATTAAAATGGAAGTAATCCTGTATGGCTACTCGAATTTCTGCCTGGAATTCTGGCTGAGTTAACAGGGCTCTATCAAAGAACCAGGCTCCCGAGTTGCCCTGGGGTGCAGTAGTGTGTAATTGAAAGGAAACGGCCGCATGATCTGAAATATGTTGGGAGTGAATCTTTGCAGTGTCCACCTGAGGAACTAACAGTTTTGAGATTAGAAAGAAGTCTATGCGAGACTGAGATTTATGAGGGGAGGAGAAGAAGGTGAAGTCAAGCTCATTGGGGTGTAGTAATCTCCATAGATCAACTAAAGCAAGATCCTTGATCAGAGAGGTAAGCGTGGCGTGACTCTTGGGGGGACCACTCGTCCTAGGCGGCTGTTTGTCAATCAGGGGATCAAGGACTAGATTGAAATCCCCCCCAATGATCAATGAAGTATTAGCAGAAGCCTGCGCAACCTGAGCAATGGTAGCAAAAAAGGCAGGGTCATCAACATTAGGAGCGTAAAGGCATATACATGTAACTTCTAGACTACCGATCTTAAGGTGAACTCTAGACCATCTACCTCCTGTATCTGAGCTGGTCGCAATAACAGTAGCATGCAGAGATTTCCTAACCAGTATGGCAACCCCACATTTCTTAGAAACGGCTGGGGAATAAGCGGCCACCATGTAAGGTTTAATATTCAGTTTAAGAGTTTCCTTTGAATTTAAATGCGTTTCTTGGAGAAAAATCAGATCCGCTGCTTCCTGATTGAGGTAGCTTAGGATTTTCTTCCGTTTTATCGGATTATTGATGCCTTTTACGTTCAATGAAAAAATCTTACATGGTGCCATCAATCGGTAGTAAACATATAAAGTAAGGGCACCTGATAACATGGAACATAAGCAGAATCTGTACAACAATGTCATAATCACCGAGTATTCTGGCTAATACACCCCATATTGAAAAGTATGTACCAACGTATCTTAGAGAAGAAGCAAAACCCCCAAAGAATATGGCGACCATGTGTCTGCGGGAGGAGGCCCTGGAGAGGAAATAAAAGACATGTAAAAAGAGAAGAAACACCAGAGTCCATAATAACACTGTCTCTGATACTCATCGAGGCTACTGTGGGTAGATGGAGTCGGGTCACCGGTACCATCAAGAGTAAGGCAACAGACTGCCCACGCCAGACTCTTTGCTAGGCTGCGGCAGATCCAATATAGCAGGTATAGCGGATATAAGGAGACTTGCAAGAATATTCTGGAAGTCAGCGCATCAAGTCGGCTTCTTTGGAATCCAAAAACTCCGCTAGTAGATCAGGGTCCTCGAATGTTCGTGTCTGATTGTGAAGCGTGACTCGGAGCTTGGCCGGGTACATCAGGCCGTAGCGTGCTTGTAGTTGTTGAAGCCTCGGCCGGAATTCCAAAAGGCGCTTTCGACGGTCGACTGTGGGTTTAGACAAGTCAGGATAGAAGGAGATCTTGTGGCTCTCAAACTCCATATGGCCCTTTGCCCGAGAGGCACTTAGAATTTGCTCCACGTGTTGATATCTCAATAGTCGAAAAATGATAGGCCGCGGGGTCTTCCTGTTGAGCGTTATGTTTGTGGGTACACGATGAGCGCGATCAATCTCCAAATCTTTGGTAAAGGTGATTTGGAGCAAGGAAGGGAGGATTTTGCATAAAAACTTTTTCATGTCTCCCGATTCCGCTCCCTCCGGTATGCCCACGAGTCGTATGTTGTTGCGACGCGCTCTATTATTGCCATCTTCCACCTCTTTCTGCAATGCCCGCACCTGTCGTTCAACTTTGTCGAGTTTGGACCACCGGGCCGCATGGGAGTCCAATATGCCCTCCATTTTGTCCTGACGCGAAGAAAGTCCTTCTAGTTTGCTTTGCAGCACACCAAAGTCGTCCCGCAGCGCTCGAAGTGCTTCACCGTTTGCCTGCACAAGGTTTTTGACCCCTCTGATCTCTACGAGGATTTCCTGCTGCATTTCGGGGCCCTCGCACGAGGCCGGCCCCTTCTGCGGGGACGGAGGTTCAGTTTTGGAACGTTTGCCGTGAGAAGCCGCTGGAGACCCAAATTCCAGGCGCGTAGGTTTGGTCCCCGCCATCTCACCACTGTGCCCCGGCAAGGTCAGAGTAGAAGTTCCAAAATATGAGGTGTTAATTCAGGATTCTGAGTCGGCCTCTCGGGAGCCTCAGCGTTATGCGACCATCCCGCTGGACATCAGGCTCCGCCCCCCCTTTATGTTGACTTATAATTGTACATCGCTCTGATTTTTGGAGAAGGGCAATTTTATCAAGACACAATAAACATAAACATAAACATTATCAACATGTACAGTGCAATCATTTTTTTTTTATATTTTTAAATACAGAAAGTCAGCAATCCAAAACTAAGGAAATTTAAATATCTCTTTTTGAATGAACAAATGAACTCCAAGAGACCTAATCAGGCTGATTCACGAGCACGCACTGGTCACAGTTATATATCACCACTAGTACCGTATTGCACAGCTCTAGCAGCAGCTGAACATTTGGCAAAGCTTTCTTCAGATGAGATTTTCTCAAAAATGCACTTACGAGATAAAAAATATGCTCACTCAGGTCATCACAGTCATTGCAATAAAAGTAATACTATTTACTGTATATATTTTTACTGCAGTGACTGTGATGATCCAAGTGAGCTGTTTGTATCAGAGAAGGGTATTTTTTGGTGTTCTACCTGAGAAGGGCTTTGCTACAACTTCTGTAAGTGCTTTAGGTTTGAGGGATACTGGTGGTGATATGAATCTGACCAGTGTGTGGTCCGGGTTCAGCCTAATGAATGACTCACCAGATAGGGATTAGCATTTGTTGACTTGCATTTGGTTTGTTTGGGTGCCTAAAAATGTTTAGGATGCAGAAGTGGATTATATAGATGTATATCTACAAATTAGTATGTGCTTAAAGAGTTTGAGGCCAATTCCCATCGGGGCCCGTCTGGACGTCCAAATTCTGGATGGGCCGGTCCTGCACCTGATTCTGATCCCGCGGGGCTAGATATCCCCACGGGATCAGAAGCGGGTGCACATTCTTAGGGCCCAGATGTCCAGCCCATTTCATCCAGAACGCAGCCGTGGCTCCTGCATGGCATCCCATCGCCATGTCAGCGAGATGCCATGCAAAAGCCATTTCACCCCTGGACCCAGCATGGCTTTCTTTCCTTGCCACCCAACCCCTGAATGGGCCTGCAGAGGCCATGGTTGGGCTGCAGGGTTTCTCCTGTGCACTCCTCACCTTCCAGGGGCATCCTCTGCCACAGACTGCCTCACTCGGGGAGACTTATTCCACCTCTAAGATGAAATAAGTTCTGTCTATCTCCCTGACCCCGGATGTACAGAGCCATGACTGGAACTGGCCCTTTACATCTGGGGTCAGTATCACGCCATCAGCCCGCCCCCTCCCCCCCTCGTACAGAGCTCCCTGCACATCTCCTGTGTAAGTGCAGGAAGCTCTGCCCTCGGCCTTGGGTATAGGTGAATAGCGGGGGCTGGACATCCATGTCTGACATCCATCCCCCACTATTCGGGATTGGAATAACTCCCTTTGTGTGTTTCTTTTTTAAAAAAAAAGTTCTAGCACAGTATAACATGTGCACTAAAAGCAAATGTGTGAAACAAACTAAAAAATAATCAGGGAAAATTCAGAAAATCTGCAAATATCTTTTTTCCATTATGCATTTTACTTATTTAATAGCATTTATAACCTGTCCATTAATATTTTATGGGCAGTTCACAGATCAATAGCATACCTAATCATAACAAACAATGGATATATAGGTTGAATAATCACTAAAGATAATAAATTAGGTATAAGCAAGATGAAAACAAAATGATTTCAAACTGTGTTTTAAAATCTAAGTCATCATTGGAAGTTTATTCATATGAAATGAGGCTTTTTAAATTCTTTCAACTGCACTTAAGAATATAAATAATAACAAACACATTGTGCAAATTGAGGTAAATGATTGATAGTGGCAGCCACAGCAGAAAAACTCTAGTTGTTGAGTCTTGAGGTATCTGATATTCTACATCTCTAGCATTTTCTCCGTGATAGAGATTTATAAGGCGGCCATTGCTGTTGAGTGATTGTTGTCTTTGCTATCCTTGGGATATGAATTTTTGCAGTTTTATTTGGGATTCTGTGCCCTTTTAAAGCTTACAATGGAAGATTCTATCATTGCAACAAAGATTTTAACGTGAGAGACAGCCTGTCTTGTCCAATTTCCCAGCTAGGCCTGAAAGAGTCAATCCAGTGTTTCATGAGAAGTTTGCTATCTGCTCTAGTATTATCTTTTCCTGTCTAGCCTGTAGTACTTCACAGATGATTGGCACCTTCTGCCCTCCCTTCTATAGTACACTGTATGTCAACTCATTCCTAAATCATAATATCCCCAACCCATTTACGCTTATAGAGGCAAGTTAGCCACAGCAGTGAATCCTATTTCTGTAGACAAAGGTAGAGATGTGCTGGGAAATACTTGATCTTTATGTAGGAATTATTGACTGGACTTCAGGCACAGAGCTGGAAGATATTGATTTTTTGGTTGACAAAATGGACAAAGAACGGATATATAGCTTCATTACTGCTCACTAACAGTGGATTTCTACCTCTAGGTTTACAGTTTCCCTCAGTAACCAATAAGGCTCATCATTCTGCTGTCTGATTCCTGAACACTAAAAAAAAAAAAAGCATTTGCTTCTCTCACTCTTCTTTATCACTTGGTTTAGTCAGCTCCTCTCAAGTTTAGCTACTGTATTTTCTTCCCACCTCTTCACTTAGGGGCATATTTACTATGGAATTCATTTTAGAAGCCTTATTCATGCTTTGGACATCCAAAAATGGGCTTAGTGATGTCCAAAGCACAGAGACATTTCTAGAGCCATTTTAGAAACATAGAAACATAGAAACATGATGACAGAAAAAGACCACAAGGCCCATCTAGTCTGTCCTTCCATAACAACTACAACAGTCCACTTTTTACCTTTAGAGATCCTCTGTGTTGGTCCCATGCTTTTTTGAATTCAGTTACTGTCCTCATCTCTACCACCTCCACTGGGAGACTATTCCACGGATCCACTACTCTTTCCGTAAAGAAATATTTCCGCATATCACTCCTGAATCTATCTCCCTTCACCCTCATCCCATGTCCCCTCGTAGCAGAACTTGCTTTCAATTGAAAGAGGCTGTCTCCCTGAACATATATGCCACGGAGGTATTTAAACATCTCAATCATATCACCTCTATCCCGCCTTTCCTCTAAGGTGTACATATTAAGATCCTTAAGTCTGTCCTCATATGCTTTATAATGAAGCCCATTAATCATTTTAGTAGCAACCCTCTGCACCGACTCCATCCTGTTCACATCCTTTTGAAGGTGTGGTCTCCAGAATTGCACACCATACTCCAAATGAGGTCGCACCAAAGACTTATACAGAGGCATTATCACCTCCTTTTTTCTGCTAGCCATTCCTCTCCGTATGCACCCAAGCATCCTTCTAGCTTTTGCCGTCGCCTTTTCTACCTGTTTAGCTACTTTAAGATCATCAGACACAACCACGCCTAGGTCCCGCTCTTCTTTAGTGGACAAAGGTACTTCACCTCCTATACTGTATTGCTCCCTTGGATTGCTGCAGCCCAAATGCATGACCTTACATTTTTTAACATTAAATCCCAGCTGCCAAATTCTAGACCATTCTTCAAGCTTAGCTAGATACCTCCTTATGTTATCTACACCTTCCTGGGTGTCTACTCTATTGCAGATTTTGGTATCATCCGCAAAGAGGCAAACCTTACCCGACAGCCCTTCCGCTATATCACTAACAAAGATGTTAAAAAGAAGTTGGCTTTGGGGACGTCCCCAGATTGAGGACATCTGAATCTGAATGAGGGGAGGAGGCATGGCCAGGGTGATCCTGAGAGTGCAGCTAGGGCTTTCCCAGGAACCAGGACATCTCCACCTGATCACAGAAACATCATGGACATCTGGCATCACATCTAACCCTAGACCTGCTCCGAAGCACAATAAGTGTCTGTTCTAGCTGGAAAACATCCAGAGAGTATAGAGAAGAATGTGCATCACTCATCATTATTGAAGGGCGGTTTATCAAATAAATAAACATAAACATCCCAGTATTCAACACAATTTCAACAACAGCAGTAGCAAGATTCGAACCCTGACTGCTATGTTTCTAGCCAACTATATTAACCATTTAGCTATCCTAGACATCAGTGCTCTGTAATACCGTCTAGATAGCTGCCCCACGAATGTCCATATGGGCATGTTCAGGTTTATGAAATTACTTCCTCACCTGACCTTGCCTGCATTTTTTCTAATGTCCCGGCTTAGACGTCCCAGATTGCACTTGGATGGATCTTCTAAAATTCCCCTCTAAGCTTACTGTATAGTTAATGTGGATTAAATAAGCATTAATAGCACCATGTCATGCTTAAAGTTAGTGCATTGTTAAATGTTAAATTTTGTTAATTGTGATTTGCATGTCTTAAAACGCTATTCACATGCGCAAAGCATACCTATGGCTCAAGAGTCATTTTCAAAAGACCTGAATTTTTACATGTCCACTGTGATAATTTATTTATTTTATTTATTTAACTTTTTTTTAAAATCTTAAAATCAAAGCGGTTTACATTACAACTCAAACCGTTACAAAGAACATAGGGGTATGTTTACTAAACCGTCTTAATGTGTGCCCGGCGATAGTGTGCGGGCTGCCATAAAAGGAGTGGGCGTTTCAGTCTTAAAGTAGCAAAATGGGATTATTGCTCGATAATGCGCGCTGCTGCGCACATTAAAGGGCTAAGCGCTGCTAAGCGCATTAACGCGCGGTAATCTTAAGTAGGCGCCCAGACATGCAAACACAGAAACAGAGGTGTAGTACAATGGTTAATACACTGACTGATGATACAGGGGTCATGAGTTTGATCCCCCAGTGTGCCTAATGCATAAGGCTGGCTGAGGCATCAGCTTTGACATGTAAGTATTGTTTCTTGAGGCATTTTATTTGTATTTTAATTATTGCTGCCAGCAAACACACCCTCACGTGCCATAACCTAAGGTGCCACATAAGGCACCCTATAAGGCACTCCATAGGGCACATTATAAAGTGCACTGTCTGCCACGGCACCCTATAATGTCCCCTATAGGGCACCCTATAAGGCACTCCATGGACTGGTGCCCTATAAAGCGCCTTCTGAGGCACCTTATGGTTACAGTACTCTGAGGGTGTTTTTACTGGCAGCACTAATGTACATTAAAAATTGACAATGCTCCAGATAGCCCTATCAAATAACCCCACTGTGGGTTTGAACCCATGACCTCTGGCTCCACAGGCAGTGAAGTAACCAGTGGGCTACAGCTATTAACAAGCCCCTGGCTGGCTACAGAAGGACTGCATGTCACCACACAGTCTGCTGTGGTTACCAGGATAGGGTTAACCCACCCGTACCCATGATGCACTGCACATGCAAATCAGCAGTCTACAGATGATCACAAGATGGGGTATGCACCCCCACAGCACCTCGGCCTGATAGGGGGAACTGACTGTGTATGTTACTGGCAGAGAGTAGCTACAGACCGTCACATTGTGCAGGTACTGTGCTCACCCTGAGGGTGAGGTGGGGCACCCAGCACCAGGTCCACAGCACCTTTCATAGCTGAAATAGGCTATGCTGCAGGTCCCCATCAGTGCTAGTGTGTGTGATAGGTAGTTCCAGCAGACACATCTGTATTTATCAGTCATGTCTAGCCCTTATGGGCTATGATGCACCCAAAATAGTGCATATCCTGTGTTGGTACCATGGTCACGTGATGTAGGTGAAGGGGGGGTATTTGGATCCATAGGTGGATTATGTACCACCACGAAACCCACTCGCTGTGGCTCAGGGTGGGAAACAGGATCTCCCACCAACAGAGCCACACTCTACCTCCCCGCAATGGTGGCAGTAGAGAAGACCATCAACCCCAGTCCTGCTGGGGAACAGACACCATACAGGGCAGGCAATGCAGATCTGTACACATCCATAAGGCAAGGCAGACAGAAGGTCTGGAAATGCTCAGCTGCCCCCCACCCCTATCTGACATTCTCCAGCAGCAAGCCTCCAGCTGCTGCACCCTGCAAGATGTTCCATCCAGACACATACTAGCTGCAGACAGTCTGCTAGCTAGTCCATAGTGCATGTTTCTGGAGGAGATGCATGTACCCAGAACTGGGATATCAGCATACACACCAAGCAGATAAGTCAGTGATTGGGCCCCAAAAGGGAACCATAAACATCACATGAGAGAAACACTACATAGCACTATGGGGGAACCTAGCCATGCCGTGGTCACTGCTCAGTCAGGGTGAGAGTGACCTCCCAGCAGGACATGCTGTGGCCACCCTGTCCGTGCAGGTAGTTGTCAGGCACTACAATGTCCGAGCCATTGCCCTATGCCCTGTGCAGATGCATCCTGGCCAGGCCATCCTGTCCGGGCTATACCCATGCTACCTTGCTGCTCATTATGCACATTGGCAGGCTTACACTGGCAACAGTGTGGGCTGAGGAAGGTGTTGGCAGACACCACACACTGGATAGACAAACACACGCTCCCACACGTATGCCAGCATTGTGCAAATATAGAGGCTCTTGGCAGCCCTGGCCACCGCACCAGTCCTGGGCACAGTGCAGGCATGGCTATGGTATGCAATACTGTTGGGGTCACTCCCCAGGGTGGTAAACACTGTCAGACATCAGACCTGAAGCACACTCCACAGACAGCAGAAAGGTTGCTATGATGCAGCTCAATCAGCAAATTGTGCTTAATTTAGGAATTGCTATCTGCCAGTAATCATAGCAACCATTTGATAGGTGTGTACAATATTCCCAGGTTTAGGGTGGCATTGCTAAGGTATGCAAGTGCTAGTATTGGGAGATGCACGCAGGGCCCAACATCCTGCCTCTCCAGGAGGCTTTGGATAATGGAGCTTATGGGTGAGGGTGTGTCTGCCCCTGTTGGCCGCTGCTCTAGGGCAGAGGTTCCCAACTCCAGTCCTGGTGGGCCAAACACTGTTCGGGTTTTCATGCTGTCCCTAATGAATATGCATGAGATACATCTGCATACCATGGGGGCTGTGCATAGACATGCAGCACAGCTGTGTTTATTAGAGGCAGCATGTAACCTGAATGGTGTTTGGCCCTCCAGGACTGCATTTGGGAGACTCTGCTCTAGGTAATGTGCATGTTTATGGTGTCTGTGCTCTGTAGGTTAAAATGTAGGTTTATTGGGCATGTTTCTGTTATCTGCAATAAAGATTCTGTCTGTATTATCACGTTTTAGTAGTGGGTAAAATATGGGGACTGGGTTGGCAGGAACCACAGCTAGGAATTGAGCCTGTGACCTTCTGCTCCTGAACACACTGGCTGTGTTCACTGCACCACCATGTTGCCACAGAGATAGTGCATTCCCTGGAGATACCATGACTGTTTGTCAGACAGAGCCTGTCTGTTGCAGTGCACGGCACCCACCTAAACAGGGATAGGCCATGGTCTGCTCTGGGCAGCTGCCACTGCCCCCTCCACCACCAGTACCCCTCTGCCACCATGCTGACATGCCCTTCTGCTGGTGGTGCTGGTGGAGCGCAGTCTCAGGCCATGCAGTGTGCAGGTAGGCGGCTGCCTATGGTGCGGGTTCTGGGGTAGGGGTGCCTGCATAGCTGTCCATGCTTTCCCCCAGCACCGCCTGCCAATGTTCCGTGCCATTGGGGGTACCTGCTGGGTACTATTCCCTGTGACACCGTGGGAAGCACACTCTTGCCCATGTTGGGCCCTCAGCAGTTGCTGTCTGGCTGATCTACTGTTTCAGCATTCCTATGGGCCAGCTAGGCATTACCCTAGTCCGCACTGTGCCCCAGCTGCACCACAGCATGTGCCGCCTGCAGCCCTCTGTGTCCCCTTTTCCAGCATCTGTCCAGTTGCCCATTCCGACATGCCCGCCCTGCTGTTGTGGAACATGTGCACACCATAGGAAACCTGTCCAATGGAGAGGAAAACCCTGATCAGCGCAATTTCACTGTGTGCTCATTCACCTTGTATGGGGACAGAGCATAGACCCTTCCAAAATTCCTATCTTTTTTTTTTTAGCTTTCTTGGGGGTGTTTTTTGATGTTTCCCATTGATATCACTATTGCCCAGCTTGGTTATGGTTTTTTTACATTTTCTTCTGGTCATTTTCACTGTTTCTTTGCTCTTTTGTTCCGTGCACGTGTATCACACTTATCACTTTTTGTAGGTTTCCCTGGTTTTGCTGTACATTGCTGACGGAAATGGTTTCTTTTCCCTTTAAATCAGCTCTAACGCCAGGGTTTCACTGGCATTAGTTTTCAGCCTCGGATTTCACAGCGTTAGTGTGTAGGGAGCCTCTCCCCTCCCACTCTCCACCCATTGACCCTCCAGGAGCCTTTCTCCGCCTTCAGCGCTCGTTTTTGCCTTAGCGCGCGATAAGGCGCCTTATCATGCGATAACGTGGGAGAGCACACGTTAAGACAGTTTTATAAACATACCCCTTAGATAGGAAACCTAGTGAAGGGTTGCATGCAGGTTGTGCTCAAAAGCATAACTTATCTACAGCGAAACATATGTACAAATGGTAGGAGGTAAATTAGCCAGTGTCTGGGTGTCTACATGATAGGCAGTCCAGGATTCGGGGTGTTAGGTGCCTCCCTAAAGTGGTCCATGAATAGAAAGGTTTTTAACTGCTTCCTGAAGTCTTTTGTGTCCTTGGTGGACCTGAGAGTTTCAGGAAGTGAGTTCCAAATGGCAGGTGCCGCAAGTGAGAGTGCCCTTTTCACACTAGTTTTGTTGGCCTTCGTGTGTGAGCTGGGAGTTGGGATCATGTCTATAGTTCCCTGTTGCTGTGGCCTGTTGTTGTGTTTTGTGCTGATCAATTTTTGTTGTGTTCCAGCTGACAGATTGTTTCTTATTTTAAAGATAAGTTCAGTTTTGTATTTGGCACATAAAGCTATTGGTAGCTAGTGGAGTTGGTTTAGGAGGGGGGTATGTGATCGTGTTTTGCTGATCCAGTAATGGTGCGGGCAGCAATGTTCTGAGCTAGTTGCAGCAGTCAGGTAGTTTGCTTTGGAAGACCATGGAATAGTCCAGTATGGGCATAATAACACCTTGGCAGACTGTCCGGTAATGGTTTGGTTGAGGAAGAGTTTGAGTCTTCAAACTGTAGCCAGTTTATGGAACGCATTTCTTGTAAAAAAAGTGTGGTGGAGACATGTCTGGGGCTGTAATAAAAAGAACACTGCGTATCTCTGATTTCACAACAATGATGCATGTTTAAACCTGCCAGCAGACAGATCCATATTTAGACCTGCTCCTCGGCCCAAATAGATATTTCAATAGTGCATGTTATGGCTATTTCTCGGAGTAAAGATGATGGGGCATTCCCTCTGATCACTATGATAATTTTCTCCCCCCCGTAGAAGGCTCGCAGGTGAATATCAAGGCCTTTTTGTATGCTTCACAGCGCTGCATGCCTCTGTTTTTAAAATGGCAGGGCTTGGATGTGTATGTGGCAACAAATCCAAGTGCATGATATGTTGCTGGTTTTGCCAGAATTCATATTTCACACTTGCACATTTGTAAAATTGCCCATTTCCCTGCATGTGTCTGAGATTTTATTCTGCATGTCCCCATTTCCTTGCATGTTGATGGCGAAGTTTATCTTCTGGCGTGGAGAGAGGTCAACTTTAGAATATATTTGCATATGTCCACCTTCTCTGCTGCTCCTCCCCCCATGAAATTTGAGATGTTTTGACTTGTACACCCCAAATGGGCTTTCTAAAACATGTCTTCACACATCTAACATGAACATTCCTATAATGAGGCACAGCATGGTTGGTCAGGAACTGCACCCAAAGCACAGGTCTGCGACTAAAAAGCTGTTTGATTATTTTCATCTAATTTCCATGTATTTTGGTGTGCTGGAAACAAATAAAATATTGAAAAAACTCCTAGACGTCATGATTTGCCACAATATGCAAAATTGTCTTCAAATTTATCAATTTTTTTCAAATTACTATTAATTAATTCAAATTACTATTAATTAATCCACATAAGTGCATTTAAGATATAAAATGCCAAAAAAACCTTAAAGGGGTTGTCCGAGTTATGTAAAAAAAAAAAATAGCACTGTAAATCTGATGGTCAGCAATATATACATAAGCTAAGCAAGTTTTAAATCCGTGCTTCTAATGGTAGAAGGGGTTAATCTTTCCTGAAGAATCCAGTAGGAGGGAGACACAGGGCAGATAGCAACAGCTCCAGTCAGTGCAGGGGGGCGTGGCCAGTACTGTGACGTCTCGTGTACAGACACAGAGCTGCTCTCTCCTGCATGCCACACTTGTGCACGAATCATCATCAGGTTCTTGGTTCTAGGCTGTTCACACTTTTCATCGCGATTCGTGTTAGCTCGTCATTCTTCAACCGTTATGTTATGGCTCCACGAAAGTGTATTAATTCACCAGACAGTTTCTATTGCATCTGTGGTGAATATACAGTGTTGAAGCAACAGCAGAATATTACAGACTTTGTGAAAAAAGTATACTTTGCAAACTTTGGACTAAAAATTGGAGATCAAGATAAAGTCTGGGCGCCTCATAAAGTGTGCATATGGTGTGTTGAGGACCTCCAAAACTGGTTCAAGGGTAAGAAAAAATCTTTACGTTATGGGATTCCTATGGTATGGCGAGAGCAAAAGAACCATAGTGATGACTGTTACTTTTGTTCATGCGATGTGAAAGGGTTTAATTCCAAATGGAAGCATTCCATTTCATACCCCAATCTTCACTTGGCAATTTGTCCCATCCCCCATGGCACAGATATACAAGTACCCAAGCCCCCTGCTACCTTGGAAGAGATACCTAGCTCCGATGAAGGTGAAGTCATACCTGAACCAGATGACGAATCAAGTTCTGACTTTGAAGATGATACAAGACCAAAATTGTTTTCTCAGGAGGAGATGAATGATTTGGTAAGAGACTTGAATCTTCCCAAAGATGCCGCTGAGTTACTCGGATCAAGGTTGAAAAGCAGGAATTTATTGTTGCCAGGAGTGTCATCTTCATGGTTCAGACATCGTGAAAAGGAGTTTGTTCCTTACTTTGCCCAGGAAGACAAGTTGGTTTATTGCATCGATGTCGAAGGTCTGATGGGTCAATTTAAAATCCAATATGATTCAGAGCAATGGCGTCTTTTTATAGATTCTTCAAAAAGAAGTTTCAAAGCAGTTTTACTCCACAATGGTTTTTACGCTTCCATAGCTGTAGGTTATTCCATACACTTGAAGGAAACCTATGAGAACTTGGAATTGGTTCTTCGTAAACTTAAATATGAAGACCATGGTTGGCAAGTGTGTGGGGACTTGAAGGTCTTGTGCATGCTGCTCGGGCAACAAGCTGGGTATACCAAATATCCTTGTTTTCTGTGTCTATGGGATAGTCGAGACCGACAAAATCACTGGACCAAGAAGAGTTGGCAGCCGAGGGTGCTAACAGTTGGTGAAAAAAATGTCCTCTGAGAAACTTTGGTACCTTCCAATAAAGTTCTTCTACCACCTCTCCACATAAAATTGGATTGATGAAACAATTCGTAAAATCACTTCCAAGAGATGGAGAATGCTTCAAATACTTGGTCACCAAGTTTCCAGGCCTGTTGGAGGCAAAATTGAAGGAAGGTGTGTTCGTCGGACCAGACATTAGAAGGCTTAAAGTTGATCAAGAGTTTGTCAATACCATGACGGATCCTCAAAAAGAAGGGTGGATTGCATTTAAAGAAGTTGTACAGAAATTTTTAGGCAATAACAAAGATCCTCACTACAAAAAGATCGTCGGACGAATGCTGAAAGCATTTCAAGCTTTAGGTTGCCTGATGAGTTTGAAAGTGAATTTCCTCCAGTCCCACCTTGACTACTTTCCTGAAAATTTGGGAGCTGTGAGTGAGGAACAAGGTGAACGATTCCACCAAGACATTAAAGAGATGGAAAGGAGATACCAGGGAAAATGGAGCATTACAATGATGGCAGACTACTGTTGGATGCTTCAGAGAGACATTCCAGATGATACTCACAAGCGAAAATTCACCAAGAGGAGCCTCACAAGGAAGAAAAATCAAGTTTAGTGTGTGTAGGTGAGCTCATTTCAGTTCAAAAAAGGATTTTCATGAAAATATTGTAATAAAACTTTAATTTTATAAGTCTATTTCCATTTATTTTGAGGTATTGCACTATTTAACATAGTTACCTAAATTGTCAGAAAACGTGATGTCCTATGACAAAATGGAGGTCATTTTCAGATTCAGCGCACCAAAAAACATAAAGATTACGTGGAATAACCAAAACAGCTCTCGAAAAAAATTTTTTTGCAGACCTCTGTTAAAATGCATGTTAATTGCTAATGTGGCAGATGAGATGCAACCATTAATTACACCTCAAGAGGTATAGCTAATGCAATGTCAATAAAGTGTGTTAGTGGCCATCCTTCCATGTTGACTACACAGTTGCCTTCCCCAAAGTGCTGAAAAATATGCCCGATGATTAATGAAAATGGTTTGCAGTTAAAGCACCTTAACGTTGGTTGTTAATGTGCATTAAGAGCAAACCTTAGAACAAGTTAGTAATAGGACCTTTAGATTCTTAATCCCTATTCCTTTCTTCTTCGTTTCATATTTAGTATTACGTAAAAATGATCTTCTTACTGTTAAGTACGCTACTGTGTTGTGCGCATATCTCTCAGCTGCATATTGAGAAACACTTGGATCAATATTAATAGCGACTTACGTGTTTAGCGGCTACACCAAACATACAAGTCACCATGTATTTTCAGCAGCACTATCCCAATAAATGCCGCTGACAACTTCTCTAACTGCAGTGGTACTATTCGGATAGAAGCACATTTCACAATGAGACGTTCAAGTGCAATCTGGGACATCAAAGCAGAATGCCTGGAAAAAAAAAGCAGGCAAGTTCAGGCACAATTTTGGAAACAGGGATGTGCCCGATATGCATGTGTATCAAACATCTATATTCGGGGTGGTGAACTCCGGTCTTAGTGCACCATGATCCAGCCCGGTTTTCAGGATGTCCCTAATGAATATGCATGAGGTATATTTGCATTCACTGCATGCCAATATGTCCCATGAATATTCATTAGGGGCATCCTGAAAACCGGGCTAGATCTTGGTGCACTAGGACCACAGTTGGCCACCCCTGATCTATATAGACATCCCCAGGATAGCATTTCAGAACCAAGACATCTGATAGCATAGTAGTTAGCGTAGGGGCTTAAGAGCAGAGCGGTGAAGGCTCAAATCCCTGTGTGGGCCTTTGTGATCTGAAGCTAACTATTTAATTCTTCATCTTCTCTATATTCTCTGGGTGTTTTAAGGTGAAAACAAGCCATTGATGTCTACTCATGTCTGGAGCAGGTATAAATATTGACATGCCTACAAACATATCCGATGTTTCTGAGATCAAAAGGGACATGTAAGTACATTGCCACTCCCTGGTCATGCCTCTGCCACACCCTTTCCTACTTGGATGTCCCTGCACCAGAAACATCTATGAACTTCATTTGTGGAATGGTTAATGAGACATGTCTATGATTTTGATGTCCACGTGCAGGTCTTCAGACATCTAAATAATGACGAAACCTTTTAAATTGACCCTCATAGTGCTAAGGTAGAGTCAGCGCAGACTGAGATCAGCATACCCAACTATACAGACAGCTGTGATATTCAGCCATTTATCCACGTAGCTGAGCAGTTTAATTTAGCACAGAAGACAAACTGTTCTGAATTAAATCACATAGTTATATGAGCATTGACTTCATTCTGCCACGATACATACAGCTGATGGCGGTGACTTCCTTACACTTATTTATTTATTTATTTTATTTGCATTTCTTATATACCGCACTATTTGCGATCAGCGCGATTTACATAAAACAAATGGTATCCGACAATAAACAAAAGTCAGGTCATTACATTGAACAGGAACAAGTAACTTGGAAAACAGGGTAAACTATATACATATGCGGAGCATTGAATAGGGTAACTATATACATGTCAGATGGAGTTATTGGGTATTGATCATACTTGGTGGCTGGGGTTCAGGGCAGACAGTGAGGTATTTGATAAAGAGGAAGTGTTTCAAGGCCTTCCTGAACTGGCTCAAGTTGGGGACTGCTCTGATGTGAGGTGGTAGGGAGTTCCAGAGACTTGGGGCGCATAGTCTAAAGGCTCTGTTCGATGTTGCTTTGGAGCATTTTGTCGTGTCTCTCGGTATCACTAGCATGTTGGCTACTGCGGTTCTTCTTAGCCTGTTGGGTGTGGGTGGTTGGATGAGGTCACATAGTGAAGAGGAGGAGAGCCCCTTGATAGCCTTGAATGTCATCACTAGGGTTTTGAAACTGATCCTGGCTTGAATGGGGAGCCAGTGAAGCTGTTTCAGGAGGGGTGTGATATGCTCTCTTCTTGGCGTTCCGAGGAGAATCCGCGCGGCACTGTTCATGGCAAGTTGCAGGGGATGTAAGGTGGCCTGAGGGAGTCCTTGTAGGATGGCGTTTGAATAGTCAAAATGAGGAATGATTAGGGCTTGATAAATGGTGCGGAAGTCGCCTGGTTCGAGTAAAGGGCGTAGGTGTCTAAGGGATCTAATCTTGAAGTAGATCGCTCTTACGGTGTTGGCTATGTGTTGCTTCATGTTGAGGTTCTGATCCAATGTGACTCCGAGATAACGTATAGCTGATTTTACTTGCAATTCGGCGTTGTCCACTTTCAAGTAGCTGGGTGGTGTAAACTCGGGATTTCTGGAGATGAACAGGACCTCCGTTTTCTTGTGCTGGATGCGCAGATTTTGAGAGAGGAGCCATTCGGATATTGCGTTGAAACACTTAGTCAAGGGGGTAAGGTCTGGGCAGTCCAGGGATATTGGCAGGTACAGTAAGACATCATCTGCGTATATCATGCAACTCACATTGAACGATCTAATGATGTTACAGATAGGTTGGATATAGATGTTAAACATAAGTGATGATAGGGAAGATCCTTGAGGAACTCCTTGGCTTTGTAGGAATGGCTCGGATGTGGACCCGTTTGCTCAGACGTATTGCCATCTGCCAGACAGGTAGGATCTGCACCACTCGAGAGCTATTCCACTAATTTATTTATTTATTTAGACAGTTTTGTATACCGCCTTATCCTTCAATCAAAGCGGTCACAACACAATTGGGGGATACATTTAACACGTGGGGATATGAGACACATACACTAATACTTACAGGGAACATGGGCAATGGAGGGTTAAGTGGCTTGCCCAAGACCACAAGGAGCATCTGTGGGACTAGAAACCCCAGTCCTTCTGTCCCAAGGTTGCTGTCCTCTAGTGGGATTTGAACCCCCAACCTTCCGGCCTGAAGTACCTTGCCCCAACCACTAGGCTACTCCTCCCTTTTTCTCTTAGCTGACCTAGGAGAATTTCGTGGCAGACCGAGTTGAAGGCTGCCGCTATATCTAAAAAGACGAGTGCAAAACCTTGACGTAAGTTGTCAATGCCTGACATTATGGTGTCGAAAAGAGTTGTGAGTAGTGTTTCGACTCCGTGTGACTCTCTGAATCCATGTTGAGATGAATCTAGAGGGGCGTTGGTATCAATATGATCTTGTAACTGTTTGTAGACTATCTTTTCAATGATTTTAGCGAGCATCAGGATGCTGGAAATGGGTCTGTATGACTCCACCTTTTGAGGGTCTAATTTGGCATTCTTCAGCAGCGGTCTAACGGAGGTCTGTTTGAGCGTGGAGGGGAAAGACCCAGTGCTAAAAGATAGGCCTATCATTTTAGCTAAGATCGGGGCGAGGTCACATCGCAGATCTTTTATCCAGAATGCTGGACAGGGGTCCGAGTATGCAGTGGAGGTATTTAGGGTTGCGATGGTGTCTTCAATAGTTTTCTTTGATGGTGTGACGAAGGTAGTTAGAGATGCTGAGCACTCTTGTTCATTGGGGGTGTCCGGTATCACCACTTTGTCGGTCTTGCACAGTTTAGATTGCATAAAGATGGCATAGTCCTGCGGGTGTATGGTTCCAGGGTGCTCCGGGGTGGGTTCTTTGGCAAGAGATTTGACCAGGTTGAAGAGGTCATGCGGCTTGTTTAATGACCGTTTCAGGGTGTCTGTGTGGTGTTGTTTCATCCTGTCTGTGACGGCCCTGCGATGTGTGTGTAAGTGCTGGGTGTATGCTGCTTGGTCACTGCTGGTACGTGACTTCCTCCAGCACTTTTCCAATCTCCGTAGGAGGGTTAGTGATGCCCTTAAGTCAGCTGTGAACCATGGTGCAGATGATCTTTTGTTTGGGGCTTTAATTGTTGAGGGACGGATTGCGATTGCGCTGAGTTTGCTGTTCCATGTGGTGATTAGGTCCTCTAGGTTTTGTGAATTCTTATCAAGGAGTGTGTTCGTTTCAGCTAGGATATGTTCTTTGTTAAACGGGTGAAAACTTCTGGTAGTTGAGTTCGAGTTCATACTTGTGTCCACATTGGGTCTTTGTGGCTTGATGGGGGTTGGAATCTGGAAAGTGATGAGCTTATGATCCGACCATGGTACTGTTGCTAATGATAACGTGATATTTTGTGCTTGTTGAAGCACTGTTTGTGGGGCGAATATGAGGTCGAGAATGTTGCCTTTTGTGTGTTTTGGTTCTTGTACCAATTGTGTATATCCCAAGATATCTAGGGCTTCTATGAAAGTAGCTGCTTGATTGTCCTGTAGGGATGGCAGGTTAAAGTCACCTAGGATCCAATTTGGTTTATTTGGGCCCTGGATGTTGGATGCTATGTTTATGATATTGGAGAGGTTGTCTGGATCTGCAGAAGGCGCTCTGTAAATCAGGTTTATAGAGCAGGTGTTGTTGGAGATGGTCATTGTTTCAAGGGTATTGATGCTGTTGGATTCTACCATTTTGAACTGAAGGTCGGATCTGGTGAAGAAGGCAACTCCTCCTCCCCTTTTGTTCTGCCTGTGGCAGGTGAAAGCCACAAAGTTAGGTGGTAGTAGTTGATTGAGTATGGTGTTATCTTCCGGTGAGAGCCAGGTCTCGGTGATCATAATAATATCTAATTTGTGGTACGTTATTGTTTCAGTGATTGCTGACCATTTTTTGCAAAGTGAGCGAGAGTTAATAAGTGCGCACTTCAGGCTGCTAGTGTATGGGCTTTTACTTTGCTTGGCTTTCGAAGAATTTCGTAGTGGGATATGTACTAGATGGTGGCGGTGTAGATAGCTAGTTCAATGATAGTGGTTGTGGGAGTCATCGGGCCATTTTCTTCCACCAGTCGAGACTATTGGGATGTGATTTTGTGTTGTAAGTAGTGCCAGTGAGCTGGATGGCAAGATTGTAAGTAGAAGGTAAAGACTCATTAGGGTGAAGATTATGCGCTCCATTTTGAGACTTTCTGAGCCAGTACAGGGGAGGCAGAGGTTTGTGTAAGGAGAGTGAGTTGGAGTGGCCGCTGGCTAAGGATGTTTTACTCAGGCGGTTGTTTCTACTGTGACACAGGAAGAGAGGGTAAGTGTCGTCTCCTAGTTGCGGGTTATAGCAGAGGTACAGATCTACTAACAATGGTAATGGTAAGAATACAGTAATAAACACAGTAGCAGTGGCAGGAAAACAGATGTAAGGATCCTCACCATGCCTACATGCTCTGTGTGCAGGATCATTCCATTTAGTCTTAGCTGTAGCATTTTGTTGTAATGTCTCACTAGTGGGATGGTTGCTTGGTTCTGCCTGCCCATATATAACCTTTGGGAACAAGATGTGAGGTTGGTTGCCTGTGGTTTTGTGGGGTTTGATGGTGCTGTAGCAGTTATCTGTGTTTATTGCTTTTGTACATTGACCTTATCTTGGGTCATGATTTTATTTTATTTGAATCCAGTGTGGAATCATCTTTTGATTCTTAAACTAGTCTAGTCCTGCATATGCAGGACAGAGGTTTTACCCACCCATCTGCCTGAGTGTGGAAGAGAGTGTGGAGATGCTGGCTTGATTTCCAAGCATAAAGAAGAGAACAACGTACTGGATTGGAACTTACCTACTGGAGATGATGCAGTGGGATTGTTTCCTCTGGGTTGGAAGGAGCAGAGAGAGAGAAATAGGATCTCAGAGAGGAGGGCAAAAGACCTTGATGTCTGCTAATCACTCCAGGAGCCCAAGAAAGGGATCCTCTGTCTATTTGAAGACAGCCAAGTAGTATGAATGGGATCAAGGACACAAATTCATCAGGTGATAAATCCATGTACCAAGGGCTGTGTATTTTCTATGCTTATCAACTGTAGCCAGTATCACAACTTATCTGGATAGAGATGCTAAATATATTTGGGCTTTTTTTAAATGTCACAGCTGGTGTATTAAAAAATATGATGGCCACTACTGGATATTGACACAACTGTGAATAGAGCAGTGAGAAGGAGCATAAATACAGCCAAGAAGATAATTTGAAACCATATAAAACATATGGGATCGATATTCAAAGGCATTTCTCCAGTTAGAAGCACTTGCAGATTACATGCCGATGTAATATTCAGTGACACTATAGAGGTCAGTTTGTAAGAAGCTACATAAAGATATGCACCATCAATTAATTAAATCGCGTATTTTCAATGACTCACACCCAAGGATGGGCCTTTGTACATGTACCTTAGCCAGTAGCTATTTTGTAAGTGTGCATGTCAGAACGATGGTGCATACTTTTGGTGTGGACGTGCACACAGAGCGCAAATCTTGGTGCGTAACTTACAGAATAGAATAACTTAAGTGCATTCTTTAAAAATGTAGGAACATGCATTTATGCCACCCTGCTTTCCTTTGCATTTATATCTGTACTGTGAGGAGGGTGGAGTGTACTGGCCAAATGGAAAGAGCGAGAAAGAGGTATCAGCTCCTTTGCTTCTGAATGTCGCTGGACCGTGACTGGGCATAAGTTCAGAGGATGCTGTGGTATAACATTAATTTCTGTATTTTGGTTTGGCTATTTGCTTTTCAGTGTGCAAGTAGGATGTAAAGTGTGAAAAGAACATGAATGAGAATGGGAAATGTGCAGAAGCCAGGGCTGGGAAAAGGGAGTTCAGGAAGAGCTCATCAGAGAAGCCAGAGGGAGGGCAGGAGTGACAGAGTCTGACAAAAGCAGGCAGGGAAGTTCCCTTCACATGCTAACCAACCAGCATGCACGCAAAGCATCCCACGCATCCCTCGAGCTGTCTCATGCAAGTGTGCCCTTCTGCAGTGAAGGCAATAATTTGCTGCTGGAGATGGAAATTTTCAACTACTCCTAGCTGTTTGGCAAGCAGAGTTCATTTGGAAGGCCATATTGAGATCTTTGAACAGCCAGGTGAAGGTTCATGACATGAGAAGGCAGCAGAATATTAGAGCTACAAGCAGTGAGTGTAAGAACAACATGGGTCATAGTGTTCTCTCCAGTGGGTCAAGGATCATGTGCAGATGGTAGAACCATTGCAACACTGTTTTCCTGAATTTCCTTTTCACCAATAATGCCAGAAACCACAAAAAAAACTATGTGCTACTGTTAGTTCAAAACGCACATGATATATATTAACTTTGGAGCAGAAGGGGAAGCATTGTTGGGTGCTTACACCCAGGAGTTGACTGGAAATGTTATTTTGAGCTCAGCTGTTCGGCAATGATAGAAACATCATCAGGAGGTGCATCATTGGATGTTAAAGGCCACTAGGGACCTCCTCTGCCTGCAACGTTGAGCAGCTGTTTGTCTCTCATGCAAGCTTTTTGTAGGCATCAAAGATCACCTGCACATAGTGAAAATGAAAGTGCTAATGGTTGTGAAAGGTAGATTCCCTGTCAATGAATTGGATAGGTAGGCCATCAATGATGTTTAAACACTTCTTCCAAACTCTGCACTGTTTCCTGTCCTTAGGCAAAGGTTTATAAATCGTAACCTGGTTTCTTACCTGCTGATGACATCTGAAAATGGGGGCAGGCTCACGATACCAACTATCACTAAATACTGTACCTCAGCATCCATCATGTACTGTGCTAGGAAATACATGGGAAAAGGCCTACTGCACTTTTATTGGCAGACTTATAGGGGTGTGGTCTAATAGAAAAGGTTCCTGGCTCTTTTATGCATGTTAAGTAGAATACAGTTACCATTGGTGCATTTAATGCTTCCTTACAGTGTGACATTAAATGCCATATGCTATGTTACTGCACATTAACTGTAGAAACACATTTTTTACCCACTCTACCCATTCCATGCCCCCACTGTAGCCTTTACTGTGTGGACACCATGCCCCAAAGCATGTGTTAACTGCTTAGCACACTTTAGTAGAATTGCCTAAATTGATCTGTTAGTTAAATGCAGGGCTTTCCTTGATGGGGGTACCCGGTGGTATGGAGTACTGGCACTTTTTTCATTGCCTGTTAAAACTGACCCATGATCCTCATGTATTAATGAAAGAGCCCTGCATAGGAGAACTAGCACCTTTTTTGATAGGAAATGTTTTTGTTTTAAAAATAAACACCTTCCTGTGAAATTTTCAGTTCATTATTTAAATGTTATCTGCCTATCCAATTAGTAAATCTCATTATGAATGTCTTTTTATTAAAATATTTGCAGGAGTGTGCAGGCCCTTGTTTACAGCATTTTTAAATTTTATTGAAGTGAATTTTTTTTTTCATTTCAGGGGACAATGTCATTATTACTGCACACTGTAAATGATATGGGAAAAACACAAATTGTTTCTTGTTATCTCAAGTTAAAAATGATATAAAATTAAATGGGAAATACCATTGACATTCCCCATGTTGTTTCAAACGAATACACATACCTAGAAATGTGTTTGACTTTTCTTTTTTTTTAATTCTTTATTTTCGTTTTATAACAACAAAGGAAAGGAAGACATACAGCTAAAAGACAGATACATACATAGAATGTGATACATACACCAAAGTAAACCCCTGCCACCCCCCTCCCCCCTGCTTCTTCTCTAGAAACTAATCATTCCCGAAACGGGCGTGTACTGACATTATTGTGGTACAAAACCTAACGGTGATCGAAAACATGATGAGTATACATTAAACAGACATGTCGGAGCAATGAGCAGATTGTACATAATCATTGAGCATCTGCCATTTAAACAAGCGAGAGTGAGTTTGGATATGGGGAATAGCTCTCCGAGGTATCTGCTCATATTTACTATATAAGCAGACGAGGTTCCACCATTCATTGGCAGTAATTCGAGAGCTATCCTTCCAATTCCTCGTGATTAAACATATGGCTATACCCAGCATGAAATCAAGGAGAAAGCGACCCTTCTTAGGAAGAGAGGGGACCTCCGCCACTGAGCGGAGTCCCACAATCTTCCAAGAAAGAGGCTCGTGGAGGTGTAAGATGGATTGAATACGACCCCAGACCCGCCCCCAGTAAACCTGTAGTTGAGGACATTCATAAATAACATGAGCGAGGGTTCCCACAGCAGTATGGCAAGACCAACACTGGTCCCTAGCAGTTGTGTTCCATTTGGCTATTTTTTCTGGAGTATAAAAGCATCTATGTGCAAAAAAGAAGAGAGTTTGGGTAACAGAGGCAGATCGGGAAACCCGCACTACTTTGCTCCAGAAAACGCTCCATTGCACAGGGGTTAAAGTGGTTTGCAGTTCGCGTTCCCAGGCTTGTTGAGCTCTACAAGTAGCAGTATCGGTACCCTGACATAATAGTTTATAAAAGTTAGAGGCTACCCCATGTGTACTACTAATAGAGCGAATTAGTTCTAATAACCCGTCCTCAGTAGGGGCAGAGGGCGGCAGGATTTGAGCACTTTTGAGGCAGTGTTGAAGCTGCATCAATTGAAAGTAATGTTTCGCTGGTAACGCAAATTCCTTTTGTAAATCAGAAAAGGTCTTCCAACGAGCTGCAGAGAAGAGCTGTTGGGGTGTCCAGATCCCCCTAGAGTACCAGGGTTTCCATGCGATCGTTTTATTTAGGACCTGAATTCTGGGGTTATTCCACAGCGGGAGTCCGTCCTGAGGACATACGTTTGGTCCCAGTGACAGAATGAGAGTGTTAAAGGCCGCAAGAGTATCGACAATCATTGGGGGATGGCGGGTGTCTACTTGATGGGACATACCGGGGAGATGGATCAACGGAATTGGGCTACTAAGCTCCTCTTCTATGTCAAGCCAAACTGGTCTGTTGTCTGTTGAGGCAGCTAGCCATCGGGTACCTTGCTTGATGATATCTAAGAAAATCAGGAAAGCGGGTACCCCCCAGTTCCTTCGCAGACTGTAGTTTTTGTTTAGCTACCCTTGGTGGTTTGCCCTGCCAGAGATAACGGACGAGAAGGCCCTCAATGTCTTTGTAGGTGTGTAGCGGGAGTAAGCAGGGCAGCATTTCTAAAATATAGTTCACTTTGGGGACTATCATCATTTTCACGGTTTCTAGGCGGCCCCACCATGTAAGGGATAAGGGAGACCAACGATTTGTGAGCTCACGGACTTTGGAGACTACCTCCTTGGCATTAAAACTAAGAGTGGCTTCTAAAGGAGAACAGTAGTGGACCCCAAGATATTTCACCATGCGGGATTGCCAAAGGAAAGGAAAGGCCCGCATGTCAGCCTCATGTACCCAGCGGTTCAGTGGGAATGCTACGGATTTGGTCCAGTTTATTTTATAGCCCGATAATTGCGAGTATCCATCAATCAGGTCCAAGACAGCTGGGACCGAATCAAGGGATACGAAGAGCATAAGGTCATCTGCATACGCAGAGAGTTTAATCTCTCTGTGACTGAAGGGGACACCTCGAATACGTGCGGACTGTCTAATAAGGAGGGCGAGGGGTTCAAGAGCTAGATCAAAGAGCATTGGTGATAGGGGTCAACCTTGACGCGTGCCTCTTTGGAGATGAAAAGGCCGAGACTTAATGGCATTTACACAAATACTGGCAACGGGTTGGGAGTACATGACTTGGAGGTATCGGAGGAAGCCCTCCCCAAAGCCATACCATCGGAGAACTGCAAATAAGAAGGGCCATTCTAGGCGATCAAAGGCTTTTTCAGCATCTAGGGAAAGACCCACCCATGGGTGGTCTAGATTGGCAGCACTGGATAGCACATGGCACAAGGTCCGAGCATTGTCAGCGGTGGAGCGGCCGGGTATAAAACCGCATTGGTCGGGATGGACTAAGGTGGCCATCCTGTCAGATAGCCGGGTGGCCAAGATCGTTGCGAAGATCTTATAATCGGCATTAAATAGGGAGATTGGACGGTAGTTGGCGGTTAGCAGCGGGTCTCTGCCTTCTTTCTCAAAAACTACCACATTAGCTGCAGAAAAGGATCCCAAAGAGGATGTATCTACCGCAAGGGCAGTAAAATAAAGTTTTAAGTAGGGAACTAAATCTGCACTGAACGTTCTGTAGAATTCTGTCGGGAGACCATCAGGCCCGGCGGCGCGACCCGAGGCTGTTCGTTTTAGGGCAGATTGGATCTCTGAAGTAGAGAAGGGTTCATCCAGCGCATCCCTATCAGCTTCAGAAAGGGTCGGCTGCTGAATACCAGAAAACAAGCGCTCGAAGGTCTCTGATGAGAATTCACATTCAGATTGATATAGACGGGTATAGAAATCCCGAAAGAGTTCTACGATATCGGAGTCTGTAGTCAGTATGCCCCCTCCCTGTGGGGCTCGAAGGGCCGCTACGCGTTTGGCTTCTTTTTGACCTTTCAAGGCGTTGGCTAAAAGTCGACCGGCTCGGTTGCTTTCACGGTAGTATGTCCCTTGTTGAAGTGCAATACTCTGAGAAGCTGCAGTTGAGAGGATTGCATTATATTGAAAACGGAGACGCTGTAAGCGAACTAAGACGCATGGATCAGTACGTGAAGTTAGAACTCGTTCGCCTGCTTTGATTTGTTGGTCTAGTATAAGGAGCTGCTGTTTGCGTTGTTTCCGCAGGCGAATTTGATAACTAGTGATCGTTGCACGAATGGCCGCTTTAAAACCCTCCCACCAAGCCCAATTTGCAGTATCCTGGGGTAAATTAAAGTGGAAGTAATCTTGTATGGCTGCTCGAATTTCTAACTGGAACTCTGGTTGAGTTAATAGGGCTCTATCAAGGAACCAGGCCCCCGAATTCCCTTGGGGCGCAGTGGTGTGTAATTGAAAAGAAATAGCAGCGTGATCTGAGATATGTTGGGAGTGAATCTTTGCAGTGTCCACCTGAGGAACTAACAGTTTTGATATTAGAAAGAAATCTATGCGAGACTGGGATTTATGAGGGGAAGAGAAGAAGGTAAAGTCAAGCTCATTGGGGTGTAGTAACCTCCATAGATCGACTAAAGCAAGATCTTTGATCACAGAGGTAAGCGTGGTGTGACTCTTGGGGGGACCACTTGTCCTAGGCGGCTGTTTGTCAATCAGGGGATCAAGAACTAAATTGAAATCCCCCCCAATTATCAATGAAGTGTTAGCAGAGGCCTGCGCAACCTGAGCAATGGTAGCAAAAAAGGCAGGGTCATCTACATTAGGAGCATAAAGGCATATACATGTAACTTCAAGGTTACCTATCTTGAGGTGAGCCCTGGACCATCTACCTGCTGTATCTGAGCTAGTCGCAATAATAGTAGCATGCAGAGATTTCCTAACCAGTATGGCAACCCCACATTTCTTAGAAACAGCTGGGGAATAGGCGGCCACCATGTAAGGTTTAATATTGAGTTTAAGAGTTTCCTTCGAATTTAAATGCGTTTCTTGGAGGAAAATCAGGTCCGCAGCTTCATGACTTAGATAGCTCAGGATTTTCTTCCGTTTTATCGGATTATTGATGCCTTTTACGTTCAATGATAAAATCTTACATGGTGCCATCAATCGGTAATAGACATTTTAGGTAAGGGCGCTTGAAAACACACAACATAAGCAGAATCTGTACAAACAATGACATAATCACCGAGTATGCTGGCTAATACACCCCATATTGAAAAGCATGTACCAAAGTAACTTAGAGAAGAAGCAAAACCCCCAATGAATATGGCGACCATATGTCTGCGGGAGGAGGCCCTAGAGAGGAAGATAGAGACATGAAAAAAAAGAAAAGAAACACCAGAGTCCATAATTAACACTGTCTCTGATATTCATCGAGGCTACTCTAGGTAGATGGAGTCGGGTCACAAATATCATCAAAATAAGGCAACAAACCGCCCTCGACAGACTCTTTGCTGAACCGTGGCAAATCCAAGATGGCAGGTACAGCGGATATGAGAACACTGGCAGGAATATTCTGGAAGTCAGCGCATCAAGTCGGCTTCTTTAGCATCCAAAAACTCCGCTAGTAGATCAGGGTCTTCAAATGTTCTTGTCTGATTGTGAAGCGTGACTCGGAGCTTGGCCGGGTACATCAGGCCATAGCGCGCTTGTAGTTGTTGAAGCCTCGGCCGGAATTCCAAAAAGCGCTTTCGGCGATCAACCGTGGGTTTAGCCAAGTCAGGATAGAAGGAGATCTTGTGGCTCTCAAACTCCATATGGCCCTTTGCCCGAGAGGCGCTGAGAATTTGCTCCACATGTTGATATCTCAAAAGTCGAAAGATGATAGGCCGCGGGGTCTTCCTGTTGAGCGTTATGTGTGTGGGTACACGATGAGCGCGATCGATCTCCAATTCTTTGGTAAAGGTGATTTGGAGCAGGGAAGGGAGGATTTTATATAAAAACTCCTTCATGTCTCCCGATTCCGCTCCCTCCGGTATGCCCACTAGTCGTAGGTTGTTGCGGCGCGCTCTATTATTGCCATCTTCCACTTCTTTCTGCAAGGCCCGCACCTGACGTTCAACTTTGTCGAGTTTGGATAGCCGGACCACATGGGAGTCTAATAAGCTCTCCATTTTGTCCTGACGCGAGGAGAGCCCCTCTAGCCTGCCTTGCAATACACCAAGATCTTCCCGCAGCGCTCGGAGTGCTTCCCCGTTTGACTGCACGAGGTCCTTAACCCCTATGATCTCTGCGAGGATTTCCTGCTGCATTTCGGGGCCCTCGCGCAGAGCCTGCCCCTTCTGCGGGGACGGGGGTTCAGTTTTGGAGCGTTTGCCGTGAGAAGCCGCTGGAGATCCAAATTCCAGGCGCGTAGGTTTGGTCCCCGCCATCTCACCAATGTGCCCCGGTAAGATCAGAGCAGAAATTCAAGTATGTCCGGTGTTAATTCAGGATTCTGAGTAGGCCTCTCGGGAGCCTCAGCGTTATGCGACCATCCCGCTGGACATCGGGCTCCGCCCCCCCGTGTTTGACTTTTCTAAGAAAAGTAATTATTTTTAAGAGAAATTATTTTAAAAAGCATTACCTTCATGTATATACTGGTTGTAATGCTTCTTTTTTAGTCTCAGTCATTCCATTATGAAATATATACTGTAGACAAACAAAATAATCTGAAAAACATTTCAGGTTATATAGGTACGATAAAGCTACCAACAACCCATCTGACGAGTTACTTGGTGACACGGGCTACTATTAAATCCTGAATGTGATATTGCTTCATTAACCGATTACATTTCTCATTGGCCACTCGTTTGTACCATTGTATCAGACATGTCGGGCTCCACCAGGCATGATATTCCATAACAGAATTATCTGTCCAATTGTTCACAATTAATTTACTCACTATGCTCGAGTACAGTCAGTAACCAGGCCTCCTTTTTAGAGGGTCTTAGAACCACAAAAGATCTCCAGATCACTACCTTATGAGAGTGATTTTAGAAAGGACGTCCAAGTTAAATCGGGAACATCCATATACACAGTAATATAGTATATGACGGCAGATAAAGACCAGTATGGTCCATCTAGTCTACCCAGTAAGGTGGCTAGAGTAGGTGCATCCACCACTCTGTGCAGGTCACCGCCCTCCACGCCTTTGTTTAAAGTTGTACCCGCTGTTCCATGCAGGTTACCTCCTTCTATGCCTTCATTTAGGGTTGTACTCACCACTCAGTGCACATCACCCCCCTCTATTTGTATAAAAGATAGTTGTTTATTTTGATGTTATCCTCTTTCCTATAAAGGGATCTACTGTGTCTGTCCCATGTCATTTTGAATTCTGTCACTGTATTTCCCCCACCACCTCTATTCGGAGGGCTTTCCAATGGAGGAGATATGGCAAATCCAAGGTGCAACATTCAGAAAAACACCCGAGACATCTATTTCTCCAGCTGATTTCAGGAACTTAGACATTTCCAACATGGATGTGCATGTTGGCGGCCACATAGACATTTTCATTAGGGACGTCTGGGTCAGGAACATCCATCTCAGGCAAGCTAGCATAAGGGGATGTCCAGCATCATAATAAAGTGAAATCTTGAGCCCCCATTTTCTGTCAGTGTTCGCTGACATAGTGTAAATCACAGGGGATATTAGTGTACTGTAGCTCCTTCTTTACACCTTCCAGATGTTTGCTTGACAAACTGAACACTTTACAGATGCCTGCTCATGCCTGGAAGAGGTTTAACTTTAGACATGATTTGGGATGTCCAGGGCATTTCTGAGATCAGGCAGGGGGGACATCTGGGTTCTTAGGAACGCCTTGGCTATACCCTTGTTCAGACTGGGACATCTTCTGCTGAGACATTCACAGACTCTGCTTCTAAAAATGGCTCCAGGGATGTCTCTGTGATTTGGATGTCTGCATGCCCATTTACAGACTTCCAAATCATGAATAGCACCCTATATGTTAGCTCTGTCTGTATATGTAAAATCTCACAGATTTTCTTTCAAACCAGCTTCCAATATTAAGCCAGATTTTCACAGTAATATAGTATATGAGAAGGTATCTACTCCAGATTACACTGTTCTACAAATTTTCAAAAATTGTTTGCTTCAGAAATTAAATGTGCTATTTCTTAATGAATTTGATATGCTGAATTCAAATATGATAGTGAAATTGGTCAATTAGCTCCTGTTTCTATGATATGTTGAAGAATGTACATTTTACCACTTTGTATGGTGAAAATCTAGCCTAAATCCTTAGATGTAAATCAAAATCTTATTACAAATGAAACTTTGCACAATAACAAGCATGTTTTTATAAAATAAAGTTCATAAACGTACTTAGAAGAAACAGAGGAGTAATTATGTCTGCAATTTAACTTTCATTAAGATGATTTGTAAGTGCATTCTAGAAATTTTTGTTCTGCTTCAGTGGCTTCATGACTCTTCCTGATCTGTTTCTTGTACTGAAGCAATGGAATATCCCTTGTCACTGTCCAGCAGTAGTCTGCAAGCATTGATGGACTCCATTTACCCTGATACCTCTTTTCCATAGCTGCAATATCTTGGTGAAATCATTCTCCATGTTCATCACTTACTGTGGACTAGAGTGATGTGCTGCTATTTTGTGGTAACTTGCTGTTCCATGTTCCTCTTCTTCTCCTATCTGTTTGACTGTCTCTGTCCTCTTCTCTGTCCTATCATATAAATGGCGTTCTTTTCCGTTTTCCTCAAATGATATAGTATTGTAAACCGCTCTTATGCCTCTGGCCTGAGTGGTATATCAAATGAATAAACATAAACATAAACATAATTTTGTGGGAAAAAAATCTAGATGAGAGTGTAGAAAATGAATCTTTAAGGACATGTTGCAACCAATGTTTTTGTATGCCTTGAGAAGATCTTGAAGAATCTCTTGGCAATTATTTGCTTTGTTCTTTCCAAGAAAAGTTTGTGTCACTGATTCAAATGCTATCCATGCAGTCTTTTCCTTTCATAAAAGCTGCATGGCCAATAGGAATTGATGGTAGCAAATTGCCATTATGCAGCAATACAGCTTTAAGACTTGCTTTGGATGAATCAATGAAGAGCCTCCAATCATCTGCATTGTAATTGATATTGAGAGCTGCCATTAAACCTTTTACGTTGTTGCATGCAGCAAGATCACCTTCTTTGAAAAAGAATGACACCAAGTCTTTCTGACAGTCCCGGAAAAAAGAAATTCGAACGTCACCAGCCAGAAGATTCCACTGCTGTAGTCTGGAACCAAAAGCTCAGCTTTATTCTTCGGGAGATCCAAATCCCTGACAAGGTCGTTCAATTCACCTTGCGTTATGAAGTGTGGCTTATTAGCAGTGGCCAGAAGAAACTCTGGGTCACGTGAGGTTGACGGTTCATGACTACAAACTTCTTCCTCTTCCTCACTTGTTTCTAATGATAATGATTCTGACATTTTGGGAATCGGCAACCCTTCTCCATGAGGCACTGGGCATATTGCAGATGGACTGTTTGGATATTGCACGGTCCACTTACTCTTTCTGGATATGCCTTTCTGAATTGGAGGAACCATGCAGAAGTAACAATTGCTGATGTGATCCGTGGGCTCGCTCCAGATCATTGGAACTGCAAAAGGCATTGATTGCCTTTTCCCATTCATCCATTGCCTGAGATTTGTTGCACATATGTGGCGCCCAGCTCTTATCCTGATCTCCTATTCTGCAGACAAAATATAAATTGTAGGCTTTCTTAACCGCCACAGTCAAATTCCGTTTTTGTGATGTAAAAGTCATTTCACCACAAATATAGCAGAAATTATCTGTATTATTAACACAAGTACGATGCATCGCCGAATACGCTGTGATTGACCTATCGGCATAAAATAATGCAAATTAATTAATTTTAAATTTTTCTGTGACTAATACACTTTAAGATTTATACTGTCAAGTGATGCAAATTTAAATACTGATTGCATCATCTGGTTTTGGACAGATATTTCTATTGGTTGCAAGTAGAGATTACTCAGTCTCAAGCAAATTTTGCATAATACACAGTCAATGGCCCCTAATGACTAATTAATAGCATATATCTTAGCAACTAGACCTAATCAGCCATTTTCATTATGATTTCTGTGTTCAGCAGCCTTAAATTAGTTTAGAACAGCTGTTTTCGTGTCCGAAGCATTTTGGCTGTTGAACAGTGTTACAGGACCAACAGAACAAATTAGCTTGCTTCATGCATTTGACAACTTTTACTGGTTTTAAACAAGGCTTTATGAGCCAAAACATAGAGATACTGAGATAAGGAAGCTGACAATGTAACACAAATAAATCCCCACTAAGCCCATCCCTTCGGGGTACTAAACCTATACAACTCCTCAATGTAACATAGTTATATTTCACTGTTCAAAGTAATATAGTTCATTGCTACCTGGTTCCATGTAAAAGTTAAGGTTAAATTTATTTATTTTTATTTATTTATTTAACAGGTCTTATATACCGCCTTATCATATACATTCAAAGCTGTTTACAATGAACAGTTTTAGCAATGAGCTTTACATTGAACAGGGTTATTCAACTTGGAGGTTACATGGGGAAAAACAAGCAATTGTTAGTTGCTAACTATATGCAAGAACTCTAGCTGTGTTTCATGGTCCAGTTGCTGTTACTGTTAATCATCATCTTCCGGGTTCGTTCCAAAGTATTCCAGGAACAGATGGGTAATTATCGCCTTTCTAAAGTCTGTTAGGTCTTTGATCTCACGTGTTGATGCAGGGAGATCATTCCACAGCTTGGGTGCAAATGGGGAGAAGACTCTGTTGCAGGTGGATTGGTTTGTTTTCCTGCAGTTTCGCAGGGTCTCTAGGATGTTGTTATCTGTTCCTCTCCTTGTTCTGGTAGGCGGTGTTTCCTTGATCAGTGGTTGCAGTGTTGTAGGTGTGAGGTTGTTTAGTGTTTTAAAGATTATTATTATGTTTTTGTACTTGGTGCTTACAGTCATAGGGAGCCAGTGCAGCTGATGGAGCGTGGGTGTTATGTGTTTGTATTTTGCTGTTCCAGTGATGATTCTGGCCGCAGTGTTTTGTACCAGTTGCAAGGGGAGGGTCGTTTTCTTCAGGAGTCCATGGTAAATTGCATTGCAGAAGTCTAATATAAGCATTATTATGGCTTGGCAAACAGTTCAGAAGTCGTTGTCTGAGAGAAGAGGTTTGAGGTTGCGTAGCATTCTGAGTTTTTGGTAGGCTGATCTGATTGTGTGGCTCGAAGCTGAGTTGTTGGTCAAAGGTGACCCCGAGGTACCTGACTTCTCTTTTATTGCTTATAGTTTGGTCAAAGATTTTTATTGAGTCTGGCGGTGAGAATATCGTACTTCTGGTAATGTGTATCAGTTTAGATTTTTTTTCTAATTTATGTAAAGGCTTTGGCTGTTGAGCCATTCTGACATTGATTCCAAGCATGCTGTGATCTGTGAGTAGTCTGCGTGTTTGATGTTTATGGGGGTGAATATCATGATGTCATCTGCGTATATCCTGTAATCGGATGAATTGTTTTATAATGCTGTAAATCGGCTTTATGTAGATATTGAATAGTAGCGCCGAGAGAGCTGATCCTTGTGGGACTCCTTGGTGCTGGGTGAAGGGTTCAGAATGTTGGGTTTTGTTTCTTACTTGTGTACGGTGGGAGAGGTAGGAGAAGAACCAATCTAGGACTGTGCCGCATATCCCTACGTCCTGGAGTCTTTGTAGCAGGGGGTTGTGATTTACTGAGTCAAATGCAGCAGCAACGTCTATGAAACACAGTACAAAGCCTTGGTGTATATTGTTCATGCCCGTTACAAGGATGTCCAGGAGAGATGTAATGAGTGTTTCTACTCCGTGGTTTTGTTTGAAGCCGTATTGGTGGGGGTCTAGTGAGGCGTAGGTATCTATGTGGTCCTGCAGTTGGTGCTGTACAGATTTTTCAATTATCTTAGTTATGAAGGTGAGGCTGGATATTGGTTGGTAGGAGTTTGGTTCATTCTTGTCAAGGTTGTTCTTCAGGATCAGTCTGATGGCTGCTGTATTGAATTTCTGGGGGAGGTATCCTTGAGCTAGTGAAGATTCCACCATCTTTTGTAGGTGTGGAGTAAATGTAAACCACTTTGATAATCCTGAAAGACAGTGTAGAAGAAAAGTTAAATAAATAAAATATATTCTTTATCTGACAGCATCAAACGTAAATCTGCTTCCCATATGCTTTGGACTGCTCTTGGTTAAGCTTGAATGGTTTGTTTCAGACAGGCATAACAACTGAAAGTGGCTTTAGTATCATGTGACAATTTTAGATATACATTTTTGAGTTTCCACTCTGGCTCCATAGTGGGTAAAGGCAAGTTGGAGCTTTGCAGGCAATTAAGAAGTTAAGGTGCCTAAAGAAAACTTTTCAAGAGAGCCCAAACTCTTGATGGAGTTCCAAAAACAGTTTGTATTGGTAATTCAAAATGCCCAACAGTTCAAATCATAAACCTCTGCCAATTAACCCAATCTATCAATGCCTTCTTTATTCTAATACGGGAATTGGATGTATCATGAAAACTTTCATGCAGTTGCAAAATCTCTTACACCTTACCGAATGTATGCAGGGTGGCCTCCACTACCAATTCTTCCGGTCTAGGTGGCAGGGACATACTCGATAATACTGTCAAAGAGTATTGAGCAAACATTTCCTATTCCAACAGTAGTTAATTTGGCACTTCACCTTCTACATTATCCCAAATCAGCAGCTACCTGTTTCAAGAAGAAGGCCGCAATGATATACCACAATGATGGTGGAGTGAAGGTGGGCTATACTGCTGTCTCCCAATCTTGGATATAACAGGGTGATAGATAGAAGATCCAGCCAGCCCTGACTGGCCACTAATGATTTTTTGATGGAGGAATCGGGGCCCATTAGGGCCAACAATGATTGTTTAGGGGAGGGGGGTAGATTGGGTAATTCAGTTTGTGGATTATCTGAGGTGAAGTGCGGCACTACCTCAAATGACCATTTTGTTCTCAGCTGCATTTTTCCACCAGCCTAGGACTGACATAAAAAAAGAGTAAAAGGAGCTTTGCTAGATCTTAACACTGTTTTTTACATCTGGGGCAATTTAGTATGTAGCGATTTGCATGCATTTTGCATGACCACGGCACTTCCCTTTAGCGCTGTCTCTTTATGATGATCGTCCCACTACAATCTTTCTTTCTGCATTGCAAAACAAGGTTAGCATGGGGATATCAAGCCTTCTTTAGCACAACAGATGGTAGTGCAACTTGCTGCATGGAGCCAAAAGTGTGCTCACCGCTTAAAGCCCATAGAAAAAAACATCTAACATGGGTAAATACAGTTAATTCCTTTGAATAATCGAATGCAGAATTTCATTAAATGGGGAGAAAGAGTAGGAAGGGAGGCCCAACAGTTAATGTGGATTGCTATTAGTGCACATTAACTGCAAAGCATGCCAATACTGTGAAAATTGAATTATACTTTCAAAGATGTAGATTAGTGCTTTCACATTGTGCGTTGCTGTGTTAATGCATGCTAATGTGTGTCAACATTGCATCTGGTTCTCCCTACATCATGCTAAGTATATAGCTCCCTCTAATACTTGCATTACCAGAGTGGACGTAGTGCAATTAACATGCATTCAAAAGTACTGTTAACCTCATCCCTTGCACCCCCCCCCTCATCCGACTCCTCCCTAACCCCTATTGCCATCCCTGCCATCCCTCTCTGCAACCTGCAGCAGCAGCAGCAATGATCTCAAAGAGCCCCACAGTCTTACCTTAAACCTCTTGCGCTGCGACACTGTTTGACTCTCGCCCTCGCTGAGGCCCGATGCCGACTTTCTGTTCACCTAATGGTCGCACTGGCCCTAGTTAACGGTAAATAGACCCCTTAATCTAGTCAGTGGAATTTTGACTAGCTAGATTTAGGTGAACAGCCAACTGAAAGTCTAGCCTGAGTGGTTCATCTGAATATTCTGAAGATTGCCAGCTAAAATGTGCTAGTTTTAATGTGGAACTATTGTTTGAGAAAACTAAAGAAAAACAGATTATGGCATTTTTTTTTAAATTTAATTAATTTAGAAAGTATGTAGTCTCTGTGGTTACATTGGAGTGGAGGAGTAGCCTAGTGGTTGGAGCACTGGCTTGGTAACTGAGACCAGGGTTCATTTCCTTACGGCCTTGGGCAAGTCACGTAGCCCTCCAATGCCTCTGAAGAAAGGTCTGGCAATCTACTTCTGGTCACACTGCCAAGAAAACCCAGGAGCTGCTGGGTCGCCAGGAGTCAGCATTGACTCAAAGGCACACATAGGGGTATGTTTACTAAGCAGTGGTAGTGACTGCTGTGCGGCATCAGAGCTGCGGCCCCATTGAATTCAATGGGGCCACGGCTCCGATACCGCACGGCAGCCGCTATCGCGGCTTAGTAAACATACCCCATATTGTGGTTACATTTCCAAATAAAAAGCATATTCAGGTGGAATAACCAATCTTCAAAACAAAAGACACTGACATACTTTTCTGCTCAAATCCATATTTACTGTCAAGCAAAATCTTATTAGTTCCTGACAAGTGATTTGTAGACATTGCCATGCAATTCAAATTGAATAAGGCACAATGATATTATATTCTCTACTAAAGGCCATTGTGCGGAGTTCTAGGGAATAGCCTGGTTATGATGATCATTGCCATCCTTGATGGAGTTGCTTATACCCCATCAAAGGCATTCTGTGTATTGAATCAGAACAGCAGTTCAGGCAAGAAATGCTTCTTTGAAGTCATTTTGTGCAATTGTGGTCCTCTTCTCTTGGAATTTTGAAGCCCTTCCAAACTGTCCTTCTAGCTATTGTATCCTTAGCCACGGTGACAATCCCCCAAACTCCATACTGGGCATCATCAAGTGTGCAGATTTAACCTTTGAGTATAAAAATAAGTCTATTTCTTATATACATAGTAGATTTTACAGTATGGGACAGTTGAAGTACGTTATTTTCTTTATATATTTATATTTATATATATATATACCTTTTGTTTAATATGCAAGTTATGCTTTCACTGGCATAAATCACCTATCACTATATTACAGAAGTTATAACTTACAAAAAAGACAAAACTTATCCAGTTTAAAAGGGACTGGGTTGGAGAAGGGGTGGAGGTGATGCAGGAAACAATCGGTTTACCACCAATATTTATTTGCTAAATTCATAAATTAATCTAACTAAACAAATTAGGGGGGACATTTTAAAAGAGGGATACCCTAGGTTAAGTGGGCAGGAAGACACTGATTTTATAAAGACACATAAGCCTGATTCACGAAGGGGCACGTCCAGATGTCCCTGAGCAATATGGATCTATTAGGACCCGATTCTGGACCGTGGGAACAAAATGTTCCCATGGTACACAGAATCGGGCCAGAGGACAGCCCAGCGTGTCCCTGCCTGCCTGCCTGCGGGAACTTCCTCCCCGCAGGCACCCCTGGCTCACACGACTAAAACACCCCTCTTCCCCACCATCCAATCCATGGCTGACCAGCTGGGACGTGGATCGGGTAGCGGAGACCTCTCCAAACCTGGTGCCAGCCCTGGGGGGGGGGGGGGGAGGGGAATCCCATTGCCTGATCACCTCACTGGTGGAATAATTAGCATGTCCTCTCTGATCCGGCAGGATGTACAGGACCGTGACTTGAATTGGCTCTATACATCCTATCAGCTTGACCTGCCCCGCTCCACCCAGATCTTGCCCCCTCCTGCCCCCCTGCTTGCTCTCTCCATCCTGCTCCTCTAGCCATGCAGGGAGAGCAGGAGGGGGAATAGGGTTTGGATGGCTTGCGGAGCTGCACGTCCCCCCCTGACTCAGAATCGGGCCCTTAGTCACTTATGTAACTTCATAAAAGCTAGCATAAATCCTGTAGAAATCATGCCTTGCATTACGCATGCTCAAGAGCAAGAATAAATATCAGTGCCTACTTTCCATGTACATTTTATCAAATATATGAATAATCATGACTCCACACATACCCTGCCCAAACTCCAGCCCTGTGTGCTCTCCTACTTTTCAGGTATACACCAGCTTGCACTGCAGTACTTTTAGGCAAAACATAATTTTATAAGAACCCATTTAACGCATAAGATGCCATTTTAAGAGTGTAAATGGTTTATAAAATTCACCCCATAGTGCTTTGATATTCACTATTTAACATATATATATATATATTCAGTGCAGGTACAGACCACTGAATAAACGTATTAAAGTGCTGGTGCCAGCGCTTAACTTAATACAGTGACTGAATAGTCATCTAATGGGGTTTTGGTTTGTACTATGCTGAGATAGAAAAAGCCCAGTTTCTCCTTCCTGAGAAGACACATTCATGTGAGGCGACTGTAGAACCTAACTGACTGTAGCAAAAAGTTGTTATTTTGCCAGAAAAGATCAGATAGCAGCCGTGGTGTGTAATTAGGCTTCTTGCTAATCCTGCAGGGCAGCTCGCTGTCTATGTAGCCATCATCAGTGAGGTGGTGTTGGATACAGGCATTCGTTAGCCTGCATTGCAGTTACCTTTACTTTACCTGGTACCTGACAGGAAGAATTAGATTTGTCATTTTTTTTCTCAGCTTTCCAAACTGCTGCTATCAGCCACAAATATTATGTCAGATTTTTTTTATTCTGTCAATTGCCCGATTCTGCTGCCATGTGTCAAGGTTTTATATGAAGATTCCTTTGCAAAGAATGTCCTGCTGACTAGAGGGATCATTTACAATTTCTGTGCATAAAACCAAGAATGAAAATGGCTCATTTTGCAACTGGCCAGATTTTATGCAAGTAAAAGTCATTTTATTTATTTATTTATTTATTTATTTAACATGTTTTGTATCCCGCCTTTTCCTTCAATCAAAGCGGTTAATACAGCATAAAGTTAAACAAAGGTGAGGGAAACATACATTGCATTATCATTACATCACAACAAAACACTAGGAGTACAAACAGGGAACACAGTACATAACGTACATTACATTACCTTACATTAACTACAAACAGCATATCGCTGAACAGAATGAGCATATAGAATAAGCATATAGCAGCAGATAGTGGGTCCCGCACGGTCCACCGCCTAAGGGCCACGCCAAAGGGCCCTCTTGCGAGGCCCTCAGGCGCGGGCCCGCAAGGCACGGGCGCGCCATTGCTGAAGGGATTTTAAATGATTTGAAAAGTGCTCAGATTGGCTGCAGTTTTCTCTCACACACAGTTCCCAATTAAGTAGGCACAGCTGATTCTCACTCACTGCTCACAGGATCGTTGGAGCCTTTGCTGAAGGGATTCTAAATGATTTGAAAAGTGCTCAGATTGGCTGCAGTTTTCTCTCACACACAGTTCCCAATTAAGTAGGCACAGCTGATTCTCACTCACTGCTCACAGGATCGTTGGAGCCTTTGCTGAAGGGATTCTAAATGATTTGAAAAGTGCTCAGATTGGCTGCAGTTTTCTCTCACACACAGTTCCCAATTAAGTAGGCACAGCTGATTCTCACTCACTGCTCACAGGATCGTTGGAGCCTTTGCTGAAGGGATTCTAAATGATTTGAAAAGTGCTCAGATTGGCTGCAGTTTCTCTCACACACAGTTCCCAATTAAGTAGGCACAGCTGATTCTCACTCACTGCTCACAGGATCGTTGGAGCCTTTGCTGAAGGGATTCTAAATGATTTGAAAAGTGCTCAGATTGGCTGCAGTTTTCTCTCACACACAGTTCCCAATTAAGTAGGCACAGCTGATTCTCACTCACTGCTCACAGGATCGTTGGAGCCTTTGCTGAAGGGATTCTAAATGATTTGAAAAGTGCTCAGATTGGCTGCAGTTTTCTCTCACACACAGTTCCCAATTAAGTAGGCACAGCTGATTCTCACTCACTGCTCACAGGATCGTTGGAGCCTTTGCTGAAGGGATTCTAAATGATTTGAAAAGTGCTCAGATTGGCTGCAGTTTTCTCTCACACACAGTTCCCAATTAAGTAGGCACAGCTGATTCTCACTCACTGCTCACAGGATCGTTGGAGCCTTTGCTGAAGGGATTCTAAATGATTTGAAAAGTGCTCAGATTGGCTGCAGTTTTCTCTCACACACAGTTCCCAATTAAGTAGGCACAGCTGATTCTCACTCACTGCTCACAGGATCGTTGGAGCCTTTGCTGAAGGGATTCTAAATGATTTGAAAAGTGCTCAGATTGGCTGCAGTTTTCTCTCACACACAGTTCCCAATTAAGTAGGCACAGCTGATTCTCACTCACTGCTCACAGGATCGTTGGAGCCTTTGCTGAAGGGATTCTAAATGATTTGAAAAGTGCTCAGATTGGCTGCAGTTTTCTCTCACACACAGTTCCCAATTAAGTAGGCACAGCTGATTCTCACTCACTGCTCACAGGATCGTTGGAGCCTTTGCTGAAGGGATTCTAAATGATTTGAAAAGTGCTCAGATTGGCTGCAGTTTTCTCTCACACACAGTTCCCAATTAAGTAGGCACAGCTGATTCTCACTCACTGCTCACAGGATCGTTGGAGCCTTTGCTGAAGGGATTCTAAATGATTTGAAAAGTGCTCAGATTGGCTGCAGTTTTCTCTCACACACAGTTCCCAATTAAGTAGGCACAGCTGATTCTCACTCACTGCTCACAGGATCGTTGGAGCCTTTGCTGAAGGGATTCTAAATGATTTGAAAAGTGCTCAGATTGGCTGCAGTTTTCTCTCACACACAGTTCCCAATTAAGTAGGCACAGCTGATTCTCACTCACTGCTCACAGGATCGTTGGAGCCTTTGCTGAAGGGATTCTAAATGATTTGAAAAGTGCTCAGATTGGCTGCAGTTTTCTCACACACACAGTTCCCAATTAAGTAGGCACAGCTGATTCTCACTCACTGCTCACAGGATCGTTGGAGCCTTTGCTGAAGGGATTCTAAATGATTTGAAAAGTGCTCAGATTGGCTGCAGTTTTCTCTCACACACAGTTCCCAATTAAGTAGGCACAGCTGATTCTCACTCACTGCTCACAGGATCGTTGGAGCCTTTGCTGAAGGGATTCTAAATGATTTGAAAAGTGCTCAGATTGGCTGCAGTTTTCTCTCACACACAGTTCCCAATTAAGTAGGCACAGCTGATTCTCACTCACTGCTCACAGGATCGTTGGAGCCTTTGCTGAAGGGATTCTAAATGATTTGAAAAGTGCTCAGATTGGCTGCAGTTTTCTCTCACACACAGTTCCCAATTAAGTAGGCACAGCTGATTCTCACTCACTGCTCACAGGATCGTTGGAGCCTTTGCTGAAGGGATTCTAAATGATTTGAAAAGTGCTCAGATTGGCTGCAGTTTTCTCTCACACACAGTTCCCAATTAAGTAGGCACAGCTGATTCTCACTCACTGCTCACAGGATCGTTGGAGCCTTTGCTGAAGGGATTCTAAATGATTTGAAAAGTGCTCAGATTGGCTGCAGTTTTCTCTCACACACAGTTCCCAATTAAGTAGGCACAGCTGATTCTCACTCACTGCTCACAGGATCGTTGGAGCCTTTGCTGAAGGGATTCTAAATGATTTGAAAAGTGCTCAGATTGGCTGCAGTTTTCTCTCACACACAGTTCCCAATTAAGTAGGCACAGCTGATTCTCACTCACTGCTCACAGGATCGTTGGAGCCTTTGCTGAAGGGATTCTAAATGATTTGAAAAGTGCTCAGATTGGCTGCAGTTTTCTCTCACACACAGTTCCCAATTAAGTAGGCACAGCTGATTCTCACTCACTGCTCACAGGATCGTTGGAGCCTTTGCTGAAGGGATTCTAAATGATTTGAAAAGTGCTCAGATTGGCTGCAGTTTTCTCTCACACACAGTTCCCAATTAAGTAGGCACAGCTGATTCTCACTCACTGCTCACAGGATTTTGCACAGTGATTCCATTTTGTGTATACGTTTTTCCAGGGGCAGAACTGGGTTGGAGGTAGGACTTATGCATACTTCAGAATTATTGAATTTTGTGTGCGCTAAATACCAGAAGTAATTATCTTTTAGGTGAGATGATTTTCAAAGCATGCATGTTCTTTTCCCTTGCAATTTGGCATGACATATATGCATACTTGAGCTGTTCAATATTACCTTTCCTATGACTAAGGGGCATGTTTACTAAAATCCGCAAAATAGCGCACGGCAACGCGGCACTGAAACGCGCAGAAACGTGTTTAAACGCCCCGCACAGGTACGCGGCTCACTAACGGGCCCCGTACAAGTGCGGGCCCGCAAATGTCCGATAGAGGCGTGGAACGGCGAAAGGAGGGCGGAGGAAGGCTCCGGAGGGGCGGAGGGACGGGGTCAATGGGTGGAGAGTGGGAGGGGAGAGGCTCCCCGCACAGTATCGGGCCCGAATATGCATGTAAAAACTACCGCGAGTGAAACACTCGCGGTAGAAAGCATTTAAAGGGAAGAGAAACCATTTCCGTCAGCAATGTACAGGAAAACCGGGGAAACCAGCAAAACGTGAGCAGTGTGATACATGTGCACAGCACAAAAGTGAAAATAAAAATAGAAAATGACCACAACAGAACTATTAAAAATAGTAATTCAGCTGGGGAACAGTTATAGTGATGGGCAAATACAGAAATCACACCCAGCAAAGCTCCAGAAAAAAGAAATGAATCTTGGAAGGGTCTACTGAGAGGAGACTCTTCCAAAAAACATTTCCACGTTTTGGAGCTTTCCTGGGAGTGTTTGCTATGGTTGCCCATTAATATCACTGTTGCCCAGCGTGGTGATATTTTGTCCCACATTTCCCGTGGTCATTTCCGGGGTTTATGTGCACATTTGTCACCAGACAGGGTGCATATGCCCACAGTAGAATTGCGTAGAGCAGGGTTTGTGACTCCATCCTGCCAGGCTTACTGCCTCCAGGGGCTGCACTGTCTCTGTGGCCAAAGTGTGGTACAGCGGACAGAGTCATTACCTCTAGGACCAGAGGGCAGAGGTTAAAAACCCAGCTGGGGCACCTGCCAGCCCAGTCCCTATATTTTACCCACCACTAAATAAAGATAGCGCAGACACCCCTGTATGCATGGGGAAAACACCCATATTTTACCCAACACCGCACACACACCACAACAATGGGCATTACCTACAGCCAAGTCCCCCAAATGCAGTCCCATACTGCCACATTGCAATCAGGTCAACTGCTTTTTCTGAGAGAAGTTCATGCCAGCATGTTGGCGGACAAGTACATGTGGTGCAGGGGGCAGTGGCTGCTAACCACAGAAGACAGAGGCCTAGCCATGTGCAGGCTGGCACAGTCCACTGCAACAGACAGGTCCTGCCGGATCCACAGTCATGGACAGTCCAGGGAATCCAACCAATCTGTGGCTACACAGTGGTGCAGTGCACACAGACAGTGCATACAAGAACAGAAGGTCACAGGTTCAAAGCCCAGCTGGGGCTACTGCCAATCCTGCCCACATATTTTTCCCACAACTAAACAGTGATAGTAAGGACACACCTTTCATGGCGGGGACATATGCAATGGTAAGACATCTATCTTTTACCCCACTGAGCACAGACACCATGAACAGGGGCAGTACCTAGAGCAGAATCACCCAAATGCAGTCCTGGTGGGCCACACACCAGTCAAGTTCCATGCTGACACTCATACAAATGCCTGTGCTGTATATCTATGCACCACCCCCATGGCATGTAGATGTAGCCCATGCATATTCATGAGGGATAGCAGGAAAACCCGAACAGTGTGATGCAAACCTGGACTGGAGTTGGGAATCTGTGCCGTAAAGCAGCAGCCATCAAGGGCAGACACACCCACACCCACAGGCCCCATTGGCCAATGTCTCCTGGAAAGGCAGAACATTGGACCATGCATGCAGCACCCAAAACGAGCACTTGCATAACTTACCAATGTCACCCTACACCTGAGGTATACGGTACACAGCTCGGAGACGTTTGCTAGGAGCACAGGCAGGCAGTTATCCATACGTTACGTACATACTGCTAGTTGACCCCATCCAAACAATCTGTTAGGTGTTTGCGGGGCATGCTCCAGGCCTGGCCTCTGACGGTGCTTACCACCCTGGGGAGTGACCACCAGCTGTAATGCGTACCATATCCATGCCTTGCCGTGCTCAGGACCGGTTTGGTGGGCAAGGCTACTTACCCCCTCAATCGTAGCACCATGATGGCAGAGGTGTGGAAGTGTGTGTCTGTCTATACAGTGGGTGTTGGCTGCAAGCCCCTTCAACAGCCCGCACTGCCAGCACTGTTGCCAGTATTGGCCAGTCAATGTGCATAATGAGGTGCAAGGTACCATGGGTATAGCCAGGGCAGGGTGGCGTGGCCAGGATGCATCTGCACTGGGCATAGGGCCCTGGCAGGGACATTGGCTGGGATATTGTAGTGTCCGGCCACCACCTACACAGACAGGGTGGCCAAAGCATGTCCTTCTGGGGGATCACGCTCACCCTGACTGTGCAGTGACCACAGCATGGCTAGGCCCCCCCATAGTGCTGTATAGTAGTTCTCTCATGTGATAGATATGGGTTTCTCTTTGGGGCCCAGTCACTGATCTATCTGCTTGCTGTGTATGCATCTCCATTGGGAACATGCACTATGGACTAACCAGCAGACTGTTTGTAGCTGGTAAATGTCTTGCTATAATGGCTTGCAGGGTGCAGTGGCTGTTGGCTTGCTGCAGGGGAATATCTGGTGGTGGAGTGCAGCTTACCATACCCTGGGCTTATGTCTGTCTGCTATTGTGTTATGGCTGTGTATGGAGCTGCCTGCCTGGGGGGTGGTGGTGTTCCTCAGCAGGACTGGGGTTGATGTTGCCCTCTACTGCCACCTTTGCAGGGAGGTAGAGTGTGGATCCCTTGATGGGGACCATGTTTGCCACTGGGGGGGGGGGGGGGTGCCTGATGGCGGCAGACAGGGATATCCATGGTGTTTGTGCAGAAACTAGCTATCTTACACATTAACACTGCTTTGGAACGCCCGCTTGGCCTCCAGCAGCCATGGCAGGTGTTGTTGACCTGGTCCTGGCCACCTCATTGCACACTCAGGGTGAGCACAGTACCCGCACGATGTAACGGTGTGTGGCTACTCTGTGCCAGTAAAACACCCGGTCAGTGCCCCCTACTAGGCCAAGGTGCTGTGTGGGTGCACCCGGTCACTTCCCCCAACAGGGCCGAGGTGCTGTGGGGGTGCATTCCCCATCTTGTGTCCATCTGCGGACAGCTAATTTGCATGTGCAGTTCATCATGGGTACGGGTGGCCTAACCCTATCCTGTTGACACCAGCAGACTGTCTGTGAGGTGACGTGTAGGCTATCTGCAGCCAGCCAGGGGCCTGCTTACAGCTATGGAGCTGTAGCGCAATGGTTACATCACTGCCTGTGCAGCCAGAGGTCATGGGTTCAAACCCACAGTGGGTCCCTTTGGTAGGGCTGTCCACAGCTTTATTTTTATTTACTGTACATATGTCTATGCCGGCAAGACCACCCTCAGCTTACTATACCCATTAGGTGCCTCTGAGGGTGCTTCATAGGGCGCCCTGTAGGCCACCTTATGGTTGCCATCCCTATAGGGTGCACTATACATTATCCTGTGTCGCAACATACATGCTGCCCTATAGGGGTCATTCAAGGGTGCCTTGGCGAACAGTGCACTGTAACATGTGCCTTATGGGCCGCCGTATGTTAACATGCTGGGAGAGTGCGTTTGCTAGTAGTGATAACAAAATAAAATTATACAGCCTCCTACAGCACTCCACAACATAATACATACTGCCTCAGCAGGCATTTTTCACTGGGCATTGTGAGGTGTTGAACCCCTGATCCCTGCACCATTGGTCAGTGTTTTAACCATTGTGCTGTGGCTCTGTTCCTGTGCTTGTGCATCAGCGCGCCGCCTTGTGCCTATCAGCGCGCCGCCTTCTGCCGCCCAAGGGGACCAGTGCGCCGCCTTCTGCTGCCCAAAAATAACTGTGCGCCGCCTTATGCCGCCCAAAAAGCACTGTGCGCCGCCTTCTGCCGCCCAAAAATAACTGTGCGCCGCCTTATGCCGTTCCAAATTAATTTGCCTCCTAAAACAATGTTAATCATTACAATTACTGCCTCAGCTGACCTTTGTCGTTGCACACTGGGGGATTGAACCCATGGCCCCTGCACCATTGGTCAGTGTCTTCACCGTTGTACCACGGCTCTGTTGTTTTGTATACTCAGCAGCGTGCCACTTTGCCTTTCCACGCGCTAATGTCGACCCCCGCACATTAGCGCGACGCACACACGTCCGGTTGCTTACTACCGTTTTTTTTCTATTTTCTGCCTGAACCGCCCACTCCTTATATGGCACAGGCACACTAGCACGGCCCCGCACGTTAGGAATGTTTAGTAAACAGACCCCTAAATGCCAGTCTGTCATTTACATTGTGTGTGATTTTTGCATATTGGAGCTGGTGCAATTCAGAGTGAACTTGTTGCCACATAAAGGCTCTGTGATGGAAAATATATGCCCTGAGTTATTCAGTAGAGCATGCAACTACAAAATTGTATTCCAAGTTAAAAATCTGGACTGCATTAATATCATACATCTCACCATTTTTGTGCTCATAAAATCTGCTGTCGCCTTGATGCTCTTCTTGAACCCATTGCTTCTCTTTAGAGTGCATTTGAACCCACTGTACCGCAAGATAGTATCTGAAAATGGGGAGCGAGAAGGCTGTTTGCCTCAAGCTGGTTTGTGTATGAACATGGAATTAAATAATACTTACCCCTCACTCCAAGCAAAGATAAAACATGCACACACAATAGATTGTGTGGTGAGAATGTTGTAGTTCAAAACAAAGGATGCCCTTTGCTTAATGCAACTGCTTCACTCCCTGACCCACCCCTGCAGGTCCTCGCTCTTATAACAATTTGCTAATACTTACTGAATGAAGCCAACTCTCCAGAGAAAAGACTATGCAAGGGGGGGGGGGGGATTCCTCCATGCTTCTGGCAACCCCACTAAAGAATCCTGCAGGGCATAGCCATGGTGGGGCTGTAGGGGCCCATGCCCTTCCACTTTCACTTCAGACGTCTCCTGTGACTTTCCCCAATTTGCAGCTGGCGCAGCCTGCGCATCCCATTCATGATCACATGAGATGTGCCACCTGCGAGGTTTTAACGTGCATGTTATAGGTGTAAATCAGGAAAGGAAGGCAGAGTGGTGCGTGGAACGCACCACATGAATGGGTGTGTGCCATGCCTGTCCCCCCCCCTCCCCCATGTTAACTCTTGGACCCCGCCCCAAAAAATTCTGTTCCAACTATGCACCTGACCGCAAGGATTAGAGCAGGCAGATGCTAAACAAATATAAAAGGCAGGAAAAGATGGATGCTAAAAACAAGAGGGAAACGCGAGGAAAATTGTATAGGGTAATTGGAGAGAAACAGCAAAACAGACAACTGCATGAAAAAAGGGATAAGAGAGACATAAAAGAAGGGGTGGAATGAGGAAAAGGAAAGTGACGGAGGAGAAGGCAAGAGGCATGAAAGTAGACGAGGAAAATATTGCAGTACTGAATGGGTACAGGATGGGAAAGTTGAAATTAAGGCAATGGAACAACAAAGTAGACCTGTGAGGGTAACAATAGTGTAGGAGAGAAATGAAAATGAGGTGGCTAAATATCAATGAAAATGAAACAAGTATAATTTTATTGAATCACAATATGAATTTCCAAAGAAGACGTCTTCTAAGCACTTAATGATCATGTACTACATCTTTGGATTCTTCCTTTAGGTTATTTTAGAACAGTTCACCTAGAATTAGAGGGAGAGAAGGTGCTTATTTGTGGCCTATTTTATAAGACATAAGGGCCCCTGTGTCTTTATGAAATACTTGCATAAATCCTGCATAGATTGTGTGCCTTTAGTTTAGGCATAAAGTTCCCCCTGCTCAGAAGCAAGTGTAAGTGCTCATGCATAAAGTATGCAAGTATTGTGAAGTGAATTGAGATTCCACTCCATCTACCCAAGCTCTACCCCAGGGCACACCTTCACCTGTGTCACTGAAAGGTACACAGAATCTTGCCATCACATGCAAGGCTGATCCCCAGGCAGAAGCCCCAGCTATGCCATACCCCCTACCACACTGAGATACACTACCCCCATTGTGGGTAGGATAGGCGATGAATCAGCTCGGCGGTGGCAACAGCGGCAACTGCCTGCAGCAGGTGATGTGCTTCAGCACACGTAGCCTGCCATCTTTGGCCCACCCTCCGACACAACTTCCTGTCGGAAGGGAGTCAGAAGCAGCAGGTCATCTGTGCTGAAGCACATGACTTGCCATGGATGCCGTGCCGCCTAGGCAGCCACCTAGACTGCCTAGTGGATGGGCCAGCCCGGATCACATCTGAGTTAATTTTATAAGAGATCATTTGCATGTGCATCTTGGCAGATACACATGAGAGAGGATTTAAACAATTATTCTTAAACTGTAAAGGATCCTGTTCATTTTTTCAGGATGAATATGGCTGCTAGATCTTTGCACTACTGCATTAACATATAAAGATAATGTACTGTATACACAGATGCAAAAAAATATTTTTCCTTATCGTCCCGCTAGACCAGTCCAGTAGGTGGAGGCAGACTAGAACAGCTTTCAGTAATTTCATCACTAGTATATATTCTGATGCAGCACAGAGACAAACCAATATTGTCTGTCTCCGGCAGGTGGTAAGGTGTGCAGAATGGTTCAGATAACCATGTCTCCTGTGGCCCAGATCATGGTCTTATGGCCTGTGTGATTGAGACCTTTGGCCCAGCATTTGACCAGAGCTTGGGTATGCCCATTGTCTCCTTGTGCCAACAGTTGTCCTTTGTCCAGCACTGTTACCCATCAGTTTCTAACACTGGTGGGCCAAAGATCAAGCAGGAGTACCCCATGGGGCCCTCAGGGGGGTCAGTAAGTCTGGGCCCATCGCCCCCTTCATCATCTTATAAATATTCCATACAATTTGAGTCTAGTAGTCACCTACTGTAAGCATATTGGGTTACTTCCAACAGTGTGAAATTTCACATCTTCCACACCAAAAGATCATTAATCAATTTTGAACCATTACTTTGACACGCTAATGGCCCAAATTACATCCTAATAATATAGTAGATGGATTCATTGGCAGTTGGTGAAAAGTGAAAGAATAAATCCATGATAAAACTTAGACCTAAAAAGATGTGTGTCCCAGGGCAAGACCACCCTATATGAATGAAAGATCCCCTTTCCCTGCAACGACTCCAGCAATATGGGAAGATCTCTTGGTCAGTTTCTCAGGAGTAAAATACCACTGATAGAAGATTTTATATCCATTTTCTTGAATTTTAGCACTGATAGAATTTCTCTTTTTTCAAATCCTCAAAAATAACCTTCCAGTCCTTGTTCGAAAAGGTCCACCTAAGTCCTCCTATATACTCTTCAGCTTTCTTACTTCAGTTACATCTGGGATAAGGAAATGGTTGTATAACATTGAAATGAAGTCTTCACTGCCTGTGCAACTGCAGAATAAAGCCTCAAATGGCACACCATCTCTTTCACACCTTGAATAATATGGTTCTCTATTGAAAACCCTTTGAAATGAATATATTTGAAAACTTGAAATATATTCACTGCTTATCATAATTTGCACTCTAGTTTTCTATACTTTTCAAAAGGACTTATTAATAATATTTGAAAGCTAGCAATTCTAAGTTGCCCTCTATTTTCCTCAAAGATAAAATTTACCATGGGAGCACTAGCAAGCATAGGCAAAGATGGCGCTTAGACTGCCGGCTGCTGCACTATTACTGCAATCCATTGGTCTGTAGCCTCTTAGAATTGCCATTGGAATTGCAAGTCCTACCCAATTCCCTGGGGAAGGATGACAAGCAAATCATTGCAGATTGAGTCTGGATCTACACCTTTCCCTGGCAGGTAAGTGCCCCAAATCAGATCTGCCATCTGCCAAAAACATGGCATCTTTCAGAGAAGTGGAGATCACTCTGCACACTATTATGGATGAACTATATTTATTAGACCAGGACATGACATTGGAAAAAGTCCAACTTGCTATCAGGTTCCTCTGGACGAGTAAGGCTCTGGGACAGGATGATCTTCCTTCTAAATTCTATGGGGTCTTTTCTGATATGTTAGCCCCACGTTGCTCATGCTATTTCAAGATTTCTTGCAGCAAGATCTAGCATCAGGTTCTTTTTCTGAATCCAAAATAAGTGGTTATCTTAAAACCAGAGAAGGGCCATACGAAAACTGAGACCTAAAGACCCATCTCACATATTAATACAGGTAGTAAAATATATGCTGATATACTTGCCAATAGACTTGGACAAGTCCTTAACGGTTTAACCTGTTGGGATCAGAATGGGTTTACCCTAGGGTGACTACCCTCTGGCAATTTGTGAATCTTCTGGCACATGCAGACATTCGCTCCTCTTATGCTCATTCCACTGGTGGCCTTATCCTTGGATAAGACTATATGAAGTGCCATACTGGGTCAGACCAAAGTCCATCAAGCCTAGTATCCTTTTTCCAACAGTGGCCAATCCAGGCCACAAGTACCTGGTAGGTTTCACAATGCTTGTCCCAGGGTAAGCAGTGTATTTCCCCAGGCCTGATTTTTTTAGTTGCCATGGTGACCTGGCCCCTGGGATTTGCCAAGCCTTGGCCTAAACCATTTTTAAACCCAGATGTGCTAACTACTTTGACCACATCTTTAAGCACGTGAGAAGAAATACTCTAGATTTGTTTTATTGCTTTGATATCCAATTGGTTTCATGGTGCACTCCCTAATCTTCAGATTATTTTAAATAATAAACAGCCATGCTTTATTTAGCTGATCCATTCCACTCATGACATCTACCATATCTTCTCTCAACTGTCTCCTCTTTCCACTGCAGCACTTGAATTTATTTTCACCAGGAAGGGCTACTGTAGCTCTAAGTTGTCTAAGTTGCCAAAAAAGAATTTGATAGGATAGGATGGGCTTATCTTTTCTGAATATTACAGTGGTTCTACACTGGGGAATGGTTTATCCAGATGGTCAAACTCCTTTGCTCATCCCCATGAGCTATGGTTTTAGTCAATGGCTGTCTGTTAGGAAGTTTTTCTATTTTCTGAGAGACAAATCAAGGAGTTCCCCTTTCACCTTTTTTCAATTTGGCAATGTAGCCATTGGCTATTGTTATATAATAGTTGGATATCATACAGGGGTTCACTTCTGCCAACTTGAATGCAAACTCTTGGTCTGCGCAAACAATGTTTTATAGTATCTTAATCTGATTTCAGTGGCCCATTTACTTCAATTAATTGACCAGTTCTTTCAACCCTCTGCCTACAAAATACATCAGAATAAATCAGTGTTAATGCCCTTTAATTCTCATTTTTCTCATCAAGATCTTGGTCATTATCCTTTTATATGGTACATTAAACAAATCAAATACTTAGGGGTTTGGTATGGGAAGATGGTGGAAGAAACCTTGGAGCTTAATAGTGAAATATATATATAAATGGTCAAGGATTTATTCACAAAGTGGTTGCCGTTTATACTTTAGTTGGTGGGGGCATTTAGAGGCTACTGAAATGATGCTGGTTCCTAAGGTGAATTATCTCTCTTGCATGTTCTCTCAGTATCTTTCTACTACAGTTGACTGGGCTCTAGAAACTGTAAAGGTGCATGATGGTGTTGAGAAAGTTACTCTCCCCATGTTCTTTAGATGATCATATCTTCTAAATTTTAAACACTACCATTAAGTGTTCTTGTTGCCTGCCACTGATTACTGGTTTCAGGGGTGGCAGAGATTATTAATACTGCACAATGGCTTCTCCTAAAATAACAGACCTTAGTTGCCCCCTGCCCTTTAGTAGTACATCCTTATATGAAGCACTGTTTTTGACTTTCAAAACAAGATCTTGAAAGCAATGACTCAATCAGTTTTGTATTGTATGAAGCAATTCAGTGTGGACTAGATAACATCTCACTTCATTCTACTTTGTTTTAATCCTGCTTTTAAGATATGAAACCAAGTTCTCAATTGACTAGTGTAGCAACACTATGGCATATGGTCTATAGGCCATCTTTCAGAGACTCATGTTAAATCATTCTATAGTCTCAAGACAAAATTTCAATTATCCTCAAAGTGCTTTTATCAGAGGTTGCAATTTAGGCATTGTCTCTCCTCCTTGCAGCTGGACTGGTGGAAGGCCCTTACACTACAAGCAGAGGGCAAGGTATGTTGTAGTATGTTTCTAGAGTCTACAAAGAGGGATTTCTTGCTTTATTGGATGCTGCAAAATGATGAAAGTTGTCTCTGAGTATCAAAAAGATTTGGTAATGTGGCTTTGAAGTTCAGTTGCCCAAGAAAGATTGGAATATCTTTTGGTCTCAGTCAAATCAACCCTCCCTGTCTACTGCTGTTATTCAATCATCTTGGTTTGTTGCCCATACAGCAGTTCCTATACCATCTAAAGACTGCTAAATCATCCAGGAGTAAACGTAAAAATTGTTGGTCCTCGTATATGATATAGAGTACACTTTCCCACATGCTCTTCTATTGTGTAGATCTTCATTCCTTTTGGCAGTAAGTTTGGCAAAGGATCTGTGAGATGCTATTGCTAAAGGAGGATCTCCTATATAAAGTTACTATTTGGAGATCCAGAGCACTATCTCCTCCCCTGTCTATGAAGTGTGCTAGATTTTTTGATACACGTATTGCATTGATAAAGGGGATGGAAGGATACCCCCTACGAGAAAAGGCTTAAAAGGTTAGGGCTCTACAGTTTGCAAAAGATATGATAAAGGTCTATAAAATAATGAGTGGAGTGGAAAAGGTAAATATAGATCAGTTATTTACTCTTTCAAAAGGTAGAAATACTAGGGGACATGCATGAAGCTATAATGGAGCACATTTATGATAAATTGGAGAAAATATTTTTTCACTCAATGCATAATCAAGCTATGGAATTCGTTGCTGGAGGATATAGTAAAAGCTGTTAGTGTAGTTGAGCTCAAAAGAGGTCGGGACAAGTTCCTGTAGGAAAAGTCCATAAACCATTTTTAAAGAGAACTGGGGAAACCCACTGCTTACTCTGGGATAAGCAGCATGGAATCTTTCTACCTTTTGGGAACCTGGCAGGTACATGTGACCTGGATTGGCCAATGATGAAAACAGGATATTAGGCTTGATGGACCTTTGGTCCGACCCAGAATGGCATATCTTTTATTATGGCTATTCATCTGATCTTGTTGGTGTGGAATGATAAGCTGTATCATTATTCTTAACGATGGCTTACTTTTGTAACACAACTGGAATTGTCTCTCTCCCCAGGCACATTGACTTTTATTCCCCATCTTTTCTGCAGGTTGATTATGGTGGCTGTTTTCTTCTTATAAAACTTCAATAGATTGCACATATTAAAAAAAAACAGATATAATTTGCTAGTGTGGTATATAATTAACATCATACAGCTTCCTGGTGTTATGAAGGGTGATATATCAAGCTTTTATGTTTAAATCATTTTTATTAAGCCCACTGAACAGAAAGGATGAACAAATGATGGCCCCAGTCGGTGGTAATCCTTACAGGGGTCCGGAGGCCTAATAACCAATATTTAGAAACATTTTCTTTATACCCCATTGAACTCCCCCCTCCCTTCCCCCCCTTCCCACCTGCACAACAGCAGCAACAATAAGCAGAGCCCTCACAGGTTCAGTCCCGCAGGGTAGGTACCACAAAACAAGCAATAGAACATTGGATTCCAGATACTTGAGTAGCCACCCCACCGAGCACCTCAGACCACAACCCTTCTCCCTAGCAGACTATAGAGACCCGAAGGCATAACAAATAAAATAAAAACATATTTCAAGGGCATTCTATGTCCCCTTGGGGGCAGAGATTGAATATAGAGTTCCCATATCGCCAAAAAGTGCACATGCCGGGGGCCCGAGCCCTGAACAACCAGATTCTCCATCTGCATGAGTTTGTGTAGACTATTACTCCATGCCCAAAAGGCTGGTGGCTCCGAGTCCAACCACGTTCGCAACACTCCTTGAAGACCAAGCAGACAGGCCTTACGCATAAAAAGCTTTGAGCCTCTCCCCTTCACTTTAAACCCTTCTGGGTCCCCGAGCAGAAGCCATATCAAACTTTTAATAAACCATAATATCTATGGTGAGATGTACATCCGTTGGCATACCATTTGTATGGGAATACCTCCTGTACGTATAGTCTATATTAACTGACACTTTTAAACCCAATATTTCCATTTTGTCTTGACTAACCTTATAGCTTGAGACTGAATTAAAATCCTGGAGATATCAATTATTATATGTAAAGTCATCATCAGATTATAAACAGAGAAGTTCATCATGTGTGAATAATGCCAGTAGGACTTGGATGATTTCTATTCCTCACTGCAATGGACTCTGTTATTAATGCAAATAGTAATAAAGGCAAGAGGCACCTCTGTCCCTCAATGTAGAAAAAGGGTGCATACATGTATCCATTTACTCTGACTTGGGCTCTAGTTTAATTATATAAACAGGAGATCCACTTCAACAAGTAAGGACCAAATGCAAGTGTTTTCAGCACTGCATAAAGAGGCCACCACGCTCTTTATAAAAAGTCTTTCTGGTATTTACGAATATCAGTAAAGATTCCTGGAAAAGACAGTTTGCCTTATAGTATCAGCCCCTTGATAGCCCTTAACAAAACCTGTTTGTTATTTATGCACTCATCATGGCAGGCGTGGATCCAGTCTAGTAGTACTAACCTTAGCAAAAATCTTTGCATCATAATTAGGCAAATTGACCTATATGAGCCATAATGAAGTGGAGCTTTCCCTGCTTTATCTATAACTGAGATGGTAACGAACAGCATAGACTATGAGAGGCATCCTCCATCTAATACCCCATTTAATAAATTGGTCAAGGGTAAAGCCAATTCTTCTGAAAAAGTTGTATTCCAGTTTTTAAGGCCTTAATAGTTTGTCATACCTCAAATTCAGTAATTTTCACTTCTAAAATCTTCATGAGGTAAGTTCTGTAGACAAGGGAAGCTCTGTGTACATCTTCAGCTCGCTGGTTATATTTGGACTCGTACAGATGATCATAACAGTTTGCAAATGTGTCACCAACACTTATTCTTGTAGGTGATCAGTCATCTAGTCTGACTAAATTGTTGGAACGGATACTTTTCAACTGATATCCAAGCAACTTATCCATTTTATCCTCCTTTTCATAGTAATGTCAATTAGATATCCTAATTGTTACTTGAGTTTTCAGCCAGAAGTGCATTGACAGCTACTCAGAAAGATACTTCTTATGCAGTGCTTCACAGTGTTGTAATTCAGTCCAAGCTGATCTTTCCTCCTTCTCCAGTCTTTTCCTTTTAGCTTTTTCTAAGAGATATTTTCCTCCTCCAGATTGCAGCTTTAACTACCTCCCACAGACTATCTTCACTAATTCCCCCATTATCAGTTAGTTCAAAATATTAAAATATCACACCTCTGGCCTGATTGCTAAATTCTGAATTACACAATAAAGGGACATCTAGCTGCCAACACTTTACATATTGTTTTTCTTGGGCTTAAATAACCTTTAATTAAAATTGGAGCATGGTGTGACCATGATATGGAGCCAATTGTTGCTTCTGTTTTTATAGATAATAATAGCGTACTGTTGTATCAATGCTGACTCTTGGCATGGACTCAACAGTAGATTGTCAGGTCTTTCTTCCAAGGCAATGAGGGTGAAGTGACTTGCCCAAGGCCACAAGGAGTGCCAATGGGAAATGAATCCTGGTCTCTTGGTCACCAGACTGCTGCTCCAACCAAAAGGCTGCTCCTCCACTCTGCCAGAACTTTATCTATTAGAAACAAATCAATTATAGAAAATGCATTTATGTGGGAAAGAGGGAAAAATATAATGCACAAAATATTGCAGAGACACTGGCCTGAAATACATTTTATAAAGGCACTGGCCTGACACTTCATATCTTTTGAAACAGGAGGTAGCCAGTACTGTATGAAAATCCCCACTTTGAACTATTATTCCCGTTGCAAAAGCAGAGAGTGCAAATAAAATATGAGAAATAACATGCATTTGGTTCTCTTGTTTTTTAATTTCTTTATATAGAAAAGCTCACTTTATTATGGAATTCAACCCTTTTACATTAAGAGAGGCAGAGGAGAAATCACAGGTTAAAGCCATAAGTAGGCAAGCATTTACCTCTGACAAAGAGAATGCACTTTGGGTTAAAGCATAAGTTATCATAGGGCCAGGCTTAAAAAATGCATTGTTCTCCAGGAACAAGCAGGAAGTCAGTCCTCATATATGGGTGACGGTACTGACGGAGCCCTAGCGGAAGCATCCCTCCAGTTTTCAAAGAAAGCCTTTGGGAGATACCACCACATATGCATGGTCCTCTTCACGCCCAAGGTTGCCATCTTGCTCAGTCTCCTTTTATCCGCGGAGCCCTTCGGACGTTTGTCTGGCTTGTCCCTGGAAAAAGTTGAGTTTCATATTCGCCTCCAGTATCGCACCGGTACTCTCCCCACCTGCCGACCTCATTGCCTTCAGCATCGAGTTTCGTCCATTTTTGAAGTTTTTTCGTTCTTTTCTTTTCCTGGTGTCTTTGCGCCTTTTTTCTTCCACTGGCAGCATAGAGAGTCTTTGATCTTGCAGGAGTACTTTTTTCCCCCATGGCTACCAGTGGCTTTAAGAAGTGTGATCGGTGCTCCAAAATTACGTCTTTGATCGACACACAGGACGGCTGTCTCCGCTGCCTGGGGCCAGATTATAACTCGGCACCCTGCAGGCTCCGCAAGAGAATGTTCAGTAAGGCCCTCAAGAGCCGCCAGCAGCAGCACAATAAGTTTTCCCTGAGTCCCTGGTGTCTCTGAAGGCCAGGGCCTCGTCTGAAGCCCCGACATCTCGGGTGGTACCCTTTAAACCCGAGTCTTGTTGTGGGTCCTCAGAAAGGGGGTCTCCGTCGAGGGAACCAAGGAAGAAGAAGAAACCCCTGAAGGCAGCGTCCTTGGATGGTTCTGACTGGCTGGGGACTCCCCGAGTCCAGTCCTGCAGTCCAAAACGTTTGTCAGAGGCATCGGAGAAGGAGCAGTCTGCAAAGGTCCCCCGGAAGGATCTGACCGTGGACCGGCCTCAGTCCCCAGACACTATCCTCATCAAGGATTCCCCTTCAGGGGAGCCAGCATTGGGCCCGAGTCCCTCGGTGCCTGCGCCGAAGGCTGCGGAGCCTTCTGGTCTGGAGTCCAGAATGGCTGCCCTGGAGCACAGTTTGTCTACCTTCATGGACCAGCAGCAAGTGCTTCTGTCTGGCACAACCGGTTCATCCTCCCATACCACCGGGCCCTCGACATCCAAAATGTCCCCAGAGGTCGAGCCGATCCTCAGCTGAGGTCGCAATCTGAGTCCCGCTCAACAGGACTGCCATCATCCTTGGCAAATCTACAGGGCAGAAGCCGCGGGACATTGGGAGCCCCGAGGCCTGCTGAGCAGCCTTCATAAGAGTTCTCGACAGACTACTCCAAGTGGGAGACGGAGGATGAGGAGTCCCCCTCCGTCGCCACTGTGATGTCCCATCTTGGAGCCTCGACGGCGGTCTCCGCCTGTGGATATGGGCTTCCTTGATTTCGTCAAGGACATGTCCAAGGCCCTGGCATTCCTGACAGAGTCGGAGGAGGATCCCCGGGCAGATGAATTGGAAATTCTCCAGTACGAGGGCCCCACTGCAGGAATCACTCACGGTGCCCATTTCTCCCGGCTGATGCTCCGAATGTGGGAGACACAAGCTTCAGTGCCAGTGCTGAGTAAATGTCTCGATTCAATGTATCAAGTCCGCCAGAGCCCAAGCTTCCAGAAGTCACAACTGCCACAAAACTCCATGGTGGTGGAGTCGGCCATGCGTCGACTGAAAAGTCAGAAGATGCATACCTCTGTGCCCCCCCCCCCCAGCAGGGAGGCCCACACCCTGGATGCCCTCGGCAGGAAGTGCTACCAGGGCTCAATGCTCATCGGCCGCATCCAGGCCTACCAGCTGTACATGGGCATGTACCTGAGAGACCTGATGAAGGAACTCACCTGGTCTCTCCGAGGAACCTTTGCAGTGGTTCAAGAACCTGGCCAAAGCAGTCCATGAATGCTCCAAATTTATGTCTCGGGCATCCTATGACATGTTTGAGTCAGCGGCTCGAGTAACAGCGGCTGGCATCGGTGCACGCTACCAAGCTTGGCTACAGTTCTCCGACCTCAAGCAGTGGGTTCAGGACAAATTGGTCAATGTCTCCTGCCAAGGAGAGAACCTCTTTAGCAAACCCATGACCAACAAGGCTGCCGAGCTGGAGACCAAGTTCATGACAAGGATCAGGCTCTCTAAAAAGATCACTGCCCCTCCCCAATGGAAGGGTTCAGGTAAAAAGCCCTTCTACCTGAGGATGGGAGCTGCTTACAGAAACTACCCACCTTATCAGGCCTCCCCAGCTCCCCAACAAGGTCAGCCGGCTAAGGGACATGGGCATGGCCCACGTAAGCAGAAGGTGCCAAAACTCCAGGCACCAGCTATGGCCCAGCAAGGGGGGGGGGGGGAGCTTTTGATGCCTGAAGCATAACCTCTCTACCCCAAGGAGCTTTTGAATCCTTGAGCAACCCACAGGGGGACGTCTGGCCCTCTATGCCAAGAGGTGGGTGACCATCACCACTGATTCCTGGGCACTAAGGATAGTCAGGGAGGGTTACCTCCTCCACCTAACACAGACTCCTCCCCCTTATTTCCCGGGAAAGCCCCTCGGGTCACCCCTCTACCAGGACCTTCTTCTGGAGTTGGCAGGTCTTCCCAAGGACAAAGTGGTGGAACGGGTGCCCCACCACCTCAAGGGCAAGGAGTTCTACTCCAGGTACTTCCTCATACCAAAGAGGACAGGGCGCCTAAGGCCCATCCTCGACCTGCGCAACCTCAACAAATTCCTGGTGAGGGAGAAGTTCAAGATGCTTTCCCTTGGAACATTGCTACCATACCTCCAGCAGGGAGACTGGCTATGCTCCTTAGACCTCAAGGATACTTATACCCACATCCTCATACACTCCAACCACAGGCAATACCTGTGGTTCATAATAGGGGGCAGGCACTTTCAATATAGGGTGTTCCTCTTCAGCCTAGCCTCTACCTCAAGAGTCTTCACAAAATGCCTGGCAGTCATGGCCACATTCCTCTGACTCCAGGGGGTCTTTGTCTTTCCCTACCTGGATGACTGGCTCATAAAGTGGAGCCATAGCTTCAGAGGTGCAGCGGGCCACTGCATGCACCATCCAGGTTCTGCAATATTTGAACTTTGTCATAAACTATCCCAAGTCTCACCTCCTACCGACACAGTGTCTGGAGTTCATTGGGGCAAAGATTGAGACTCTTGCCCAGGGACTGAGCCGATCATCTCAGGTCTCTAGCTCAGGACGTACAGTATCATCCCTCAGTGCCCGCCCAGCTTCTCCTGTGCCTCCTCGGGCACATGGCTTCCGCGGTCCATGTCACTCCAGATGTTCACCTCCACATGACGGCGGTGCAGTAGTGTCTCCGGGACCAGTGGTCTCAGGCCACAGGCCACCTTCAAGACAAAGTTTCTGTGACCTACCAGTTGGTGGACTCCCTGGTCTGGTGGCAGTCGTCCCAGCATTTCAAGGTGGGCATGCCTTTTCAGACCTCAAGCCCCTCGAGGGTCCTCACGACCGATGCCTCCTTGATTGGTTGGCAAGCCCACTGCAGAGATCTCCACACCCAGGGCAACTGGTCACCAGATGAGAGCACCAAGTAGATCAACCTCCTGGAGCTCTGAGACATATACCTAGCCCTGAGGGTCTTCCGTCACCACCTGCATCACCAGCCGGTTCTGGTCCAGATGGACAACCAGGTGGCGATGTTCTACGTGAACAAACAAGGGGGTATGGGGTCTCGGACCCTTTGTCAGGAGGCTCTAGCCCTCTGCTCATATGCAATATGATAGGGTATCCTCCTGTGGGCAGTGTACCTGAGAGGTCAGGACAACCATCTGGCTGACAGTTTCAGCAAGGTTCTCTAGCCACACAAGTGGCAGCTGGACCCCAGGGTAGCCAGTCGGCCCTTCTGGCTTGGGGGAGAACCCATGATGGACCTGTTCACCAGCCCAGACAACTTTCAGTTGTCCCGCTTCTGCTCCCGGTAGGCCCACCCCTCCAGGGTGGCAGTGGATGCGTTTCTGGTTTCAAGGTTGGGAGGCCTCATGTACGCCTTCCCTCCTATCCCACTGATCGCCAAGACCTTGTTCAGGACCCTCCGTGACAGGGCCTCTCTCATCCCGATAGCTCCTTGGTGGCCCAGGCCACTGTGGTTCCCGCTGCTTCTACATTTGATGGTGGACATCCCCATCCCCTCGGGGATTGCCCCAGGACTCCTATCTCAGGAGGGGGGCTCTCTCCTGCACCCTGATCTGGGGTCCTTGTCACCGAGAGTGTGGCTTCTGAGAGGGTGACTATGGCCCCCTTCAACCTCCGGTTAAAGTGGAGGACATCCTGCTGGCCTCTCGCAAAGCCTCTACCAGGCAGGCCTATGCCTTCAAATGGTGCAAGTTCTCTGTTTGGTGCGCCGATCATGGGGCTGACCCTTTCTCCTGCCCAGTGGTTCTGGTGTTACAGTACCTTCTCTACCTCTCTGTCTGGGCTCATGTCTAACTCCGTCCATGTGCACCTCAGTGCCTTGGCGGCGCATCACTATCTGGTGGATGGTAAGCCCCTCTCGGTCTAGCCATTGGTAACCCATTTTCTTCGGGGCCTGCTTTTATCGAAGCCCCCGGTTCACCCTCTGGCAAACGACTGGGACCTCAATGTAGTGTTGGGGCAGCTCACTCACCCACCCTTCGGACCTCTAGTTACCTGCCACCTCCGCTACCTCTCTTGGAAGGTGGCTTTCCTGGTCACGCTTACCTCCACTTGCAGAGTTAGTGAGCTTCAGGCCCTTGTGGCAGAAACACCCTATATCAGGTTCTACAAGAACAGAGTGGTGCTTCGCACGCACCCGAACGTCTTGCTGAAGGTAATGCCACCCTTCCATCTCAACCAGTAAGTGGTGCTCCCTAACTTATTTCCAAGACCTCACTCCAGTTGGGTGGAGACAGTCTTTCACACCTTGGATTGTAAGAGGGCTCTGTCCTTCTATATCCAATGCACTCAGGGCCACTGCAAAGCTTCTCTGATTTTAATCTCCTATGACCCCAGAAAGCTGGGGGAGGCGATGACCAAACATACATTGTCCACCTGTGTGGAGGACTGTATTGCCCTCTCTTATGAGCAGGTGAGGCTCCCGCTGGAAGGCCGCATCATGGCGCACCATGTCAGGGCCATGGCAGCTTGGGTGGCAAACTTGCACTCTGTCCCAATGGTGGACATCTGCTGGTCTGCCACCTGGTCTTCAGTCCATACCTTCGCAGCTCATTACTGCCTGGAAAGAGAGTCCCAAAGGAACAGTGCCTTTGGCCTGGTTGTGCTCCATAACCTTTTTGGGGTCTAGCCAACGCCTACCCTCCGATCTTTCTGTGTTCAGGCTACCGGAGTACTGGTTTCATTGGATACAGGGGTCCCACTGTGGTTTATGGACACAAACTCATTTGCTGCTGCTTGTGGCTCCCCATGAGGGAGCCCTATTTTTGCTATGGGCTTTTGGTAGCCTGTAGCTGGGGAGTCCCTTATGTGAGGACTGACTTCCTGCTTGTTTCCGGAGAAAGCATAGTTACTCACCTGCAACAGGTGTTCTCCGGGGACAGCAGGAATCAGTCCTCACAACCCTCCCTCCTCCCCTTGGAGTTGCTCCTTTACCATCTTTTATTTTTGCCAACTTTTAGCTATGTCATCGGACCGAGCAAGATGGCACCCTTGGGCAATAAGGGGACCACGTATGTGTGGTGGCATCTCAAAGGCTTTCTTTGAAAGCTGGGGGAATGCTTCGCGAGGGCTTTGTTGATGCCGCTATCACCCATATGTGAGGACTGATTCCTGCTGTCCCTGGAGAACACCTGTTACAGGTGAGTAACTATGCTTTCCAACATAAAGATCAACCTCCCACCCCCTGATCCCAAAACCACAAAGACTATGAGCAAAAAAAGAACCTGCATCACATAACACCAAAATGTGCAAGCCGATACTCTGATTTGCAGTTTAGGTAAAAGGGAAAATACAGAAAAGAGTTAGAGATAAGAATCAAAAAGCAATACCACAGGTAACTTCTTGATAAGATTTTGTTGTTTTATGTAAATGTATAAAAAGAAAAACAAAAGATCCTAGATATAATAAACCGCAAATCAGTAGCCAATCACGTTGTCTAATAAAAAAAATGCAACCAGATGAAGAATACATTAAAAAAAAAAAATAAAAAGCACACACAGAAATGAGACAACTGAATATGAGTCACAAGGCCCAGTAAAATACAAGAGACAACTATTAACAATTAGCAATAAAGCTCACTGTAAAGCAAATGAATAAGCTTAGAAGAATAAAAAAGTAAACATACCTGATGGTCAAGAAGCACAGTTGAGAGCAAACTGAAATAACTACATATGAAATGGAGAAAAAGTGGAAAAGGGAAAACCATTAGCAGTTAGACCCCATTACCTAGAGACCACTGAAATAAGCAAAAGAAGGGCATGCATCAAAATGAAGCAAGTGAGGCAATAGTCCGTAATTTGCTCCTAGTTTAAAAAAAAGCATGGGAGTTCTCCATGCTAAAATGTATTATTCAAGCAATCCAATCATTCTAGTGCACCTGGAAAGATTCCATTTCAGGATCAGAATAATCCAGAAAGGACAGTTTCAGCTGCTTGTTTCTATCGTTACATCTCTTTCTACTCAGTATTACAACACTCCAGTCTTTTTTTCTAAGAGAATCGTAAGTAGGATGCTGTTGCCTTTTACCCAAATTATTTTCTGTAAAGTCCAAATATTTATCCAGCTCCTCAGATCCCTTCCACATCAACTGCAAAGAGAAGGGAAATCTCAATTTATTTATTTATTTATTTAACATTTCTTCTATACCGCGTTATTAAAATCAGCGCGGTGTACATCGAACAAAAACACTTCAATGTATACAAACAACATTGAGTTTACAAAGAACAGGGAATTGAACATGGGATCGATATGATATTTGATTTCCTTATCTCTGAACCTCTGAAGGAGAGGTGAGAAACATCTTCTTCTTTCCAGACTGTAGCTAGAAAAGTCCCTGAATATTCTATTTCTGTTTCCTTGATATGTTAGATGATTCTTATTTCTCATAGCACCGAGAAACTGTTATTTTTTTTCAAAGAGATAAAAACAGGCCACTATGGGTCTAGGGCCTCTAGATCTAGCATTCTCAGAAACGCGCGTACTCTGTGCGCTTTATGAAACATCACTGTGGAAGATCCATGGTTAGGAATACACATATAGTAAATTTAATTTACTATGTCTGATTCCAGGACTCCAAATACTCTTATATTATTCCTTCTCTGATAATTCTCAAGTTCATCCAAGATCTCCCTGCTGGCTTTTTCACACCTTCTCTTTCACTTTGACTCTATTGCATAGTTTTTCATCCATCTGTTCCCCTCTATGTTGTTTATTTTGGGAAGCTCTCAGTTTTTAACCTCATCCTTGAGGCCTGTGATCACACCTGCATGCGGAGATTTTCTTTGCTGCGCCAGACCAGCCAAAATCATATCAGCTACCACCACCCCTTCGTAATTGGGGAGTACAAAGCAGGAGCTCTAGAGCTAGAAAAGATTCCTTATTTTCTTTAGGCTATCTTTCAAATTTTTGAAGAGCTGTGGAATAGCTTTGCTTCAATATGTTTCATACCCCTGCAATGTGTAGCCACAAATACAGACCGCTTTGGCAGAAAGCTTAATTGTACTTTCTTATTTTTCTTACATCACTCTTCACATTACACTTTCATCAGTAATACACAATTATGATTCTCTGTCAAATTAGCCACTCCTGGCACTAATTGTGTATGCATGAAATGAAAGGTGTTCACAGTCTGTATGTGAATCCAGCAATGAACTCAATAGAACAAAAATATGATTCTGCAGGTCACGACATTAACATTATTGACACGTATCTCTTCAATTGGAGTCACACTGTAAGCACTTATATAGAGCTGAAGAAATAAAGAACACTTAGAAACATAGAAACATGATGGAAGAAAAAGACCATATGGCTTGCTTAGTCTGCCCTTTCATATCAACCACTAGAGTTCCTTTTTTCCCTTTAGAGATCTTCTGTGTTTGTCCCATGCTTTCTTGAAATCAGATACTGTCCTCATCTCTACTACCTCCACCAGAAGACTATTCCATGCATCTACCCCTCTTCCTGTAAAGAAATATTTTTACATATTACTCCTGAGTCTATCCCCTTTCACCTCATCTTATGTCCCCTAGTTGCAGAGCTTTCTTTCAATTGAAAGAGGTTCTCCTCCTATTGTGATGATGTGAAGGCTGCAGAGCCCTTTAAAAGTAGAAAAAACTCTGAGATTTGTTCCCACAAGCGGGGGATGGGATCACAGAAGCACATTTCCCACAGAGAGAATGAAACTAAGGCACATAGAAGCAGGGTTAGCTTGAAGCCACACCCAATCTCTAGGACAGCTGCAAGCAGAGAGAGGGTGGGGTCAGAGAAGCAAACAGTTCACAGAACATATAAGCTGCGTCACACAGGAAGTGAGGAGAGAGATGAACAGGAGCTGGAGAATCAGTTGAGAGTTGATTCCAGAGCTTCACACACACGAGGACTAGGCACAGGACGGTGCAAAGGAAATTGCAATGCTAAAGGGAAACTAGCAAAACCCCGAGGACAAAGTTTCTTTGAAGAATCAGCTGAGTGGGAGGAGGAATCAGGTACTGATCAAACGGTATGTGCTTTTACACCAGAAAGACTGCAAAGAAGGTCTGTTCAAAGGCAGGACCGGTGGCAGGCTAGGAGCCAGAGGAAAAGGCCAGTAAACCAGGGAAGGAAGCAGGATTTCAAGGCTGTTAATTCTGCTAAGCCCAGAAGGACTGACCACTACTTACAAGGCAAGTGCAAAGGGTGTGGGCATAGAAGGAACCGGCAGAGAAGCCTGGATTGTACCTCTGAATCAGAATATAGCAGTTCTAGTCTTGAACCTCCACACAGATATTATAGAAAGCCTGTTAGGAGGAGAGTTACTGCTAGTCAAGAAGCTTTTGCATTTCCTGATGAGAAACTATTAAGGGGGAGGAAAGCAAAAGGTTCAAACCCAGTTACAGAGGGGAACCGTGAGTTAAAGTGGAGAAACCTTTGTAAGCTTCTGAAGAACATACAACAGGTTAAACCAGAGATTACCCCAAGTTCAGAGCCGTACAATTCCCCAACTGAAATGGACGTGGACTGTCTCTCTGATAAATCAATGTCCTCTGCTGAATTGATGGATTGCAGTTTGTGTGTGTCTAATGTATAAAGCTTTTCCTGTATGCTGTATGAAACAAGTAAGAAGACGTCAGGAGTTCAGATATCATTGTATGCTTGGAAAGCAGACAAGTGGATAAGAGAAACCTCATGTGAAAGCCTAGCTAGTTTTATTGCTGCTGTAACGTCAGCTGGGAAAGCTAGTGGTTTAAAAGCTAAGAGGTAGCACTCTGAATGATGTTTTAAACTTGAAGTCAGCAAGGAAAGTGAAGCTTTTCATATTGCCAAAGTTTGTGAGTAATGCACAAAGATATTTCTACTGCGTTTGTAAATACTAGAAAATACTGCTATCAAGGTTGAGAAGTTTATGGAAGAAATTCACCTTGCACAATTTGGAGAAGAATCCTATACTTTGGTTGAATGTGTTTTCCCTTTCTGGAATTTTGCCACGAATGATTTCCTTACAGAAAATAAAAATAAAAGCAATTTATGTTATAAATTGTCCTGTGCTCCTTCTATTCGGACTGCTAACAAAAGCAAACCACAACTACAATTAAGGAGGTGATCCACCGTCTCTCATTAGGCAAGTGTCTATACTAAATAGCACTATAAGTGATCAAACAGAGACAATCTGCCGTGCCACCCCTAGGGGCAGTGCGGTGAGAGCGGTGGAAGGCGTCACACTATGCATTTATGCCATGGAGGTATTTAAAATATCTGTCATATCTCCTCTATCCAGCCTTTCCTCTAAAGTGTACATATGAGATCTTTACGTCTGTCCTCATATGGTTTATAACGAAGACCACTGCCGATTATGGTAGCCACCCTCTGCACCAACTGCATCCTGTTTATATCCTTTGAAGGTGTGGTCTCCAGAATTGCACACAATACTCCAAATGAAGTCTCATCAAAGACTTATACAGAGGCATTATCACCTCCTTTTTTCTGCTTGCCATTCCTCTCTCTATGCACTCAAGCATCCTTCTGGCTTTTGCCATTGTCTTTTCTACATGTTTAGCCACTTTAAGATCATCAGAAACAATTATGCCCATGACTTGCTCTTCTTTCATGGACAGAAGTACTTCACTCCCTATACTATACCACTCCCTTGGATTTTTGCAGCCCAAATGTATGACCCTGCATTTTTTAGCGTTAAATCTCAGCTGCCAGTTTCTTAGCTAGATCCCTGTTCATGTTATCTACTCCTTCCTATGTGCCTACTATTTTGCATATTTTGGTATCATCCATAAAAAGGTGAATCTTACTCAACAGTCCTTCCACAATATCACTAACAAAAATGTTTAAAAGAATTGGACCAAGGATGGATCCCTGAGGAGAACACCACTGGTAACATCCTTCTCCTTAGAGTAAGCTTTATCCTTTGTCGCCTCCCACTCAACCAATTTCTAACCCAGTCAGTCACTTTTGGGTCCATCCCTAAGATGCTCAAATTATTTATAAGTTGCCTGTGTGGAACAGTGTCAAAGGCATTACTGAAATCTAATTACACCACATCTAGGGCTCTCCATCAATCCAACTCTCTGGTCACCCAATCAAGGAAATCAATCAGATTAGTCTGACAAGACCTGTCTCTAGTAAACCCATGCTGCCTCAGATCCTGCAATCCGCTGGACTCCAGAAACTTCACTATCTTCTGTATTAACAGTGTTTCCATTAATTTACTCACCACAGAGGACAGACTAACTGGCCTGTAGTTCTCAACCTCATCCTTACTAATGCTTTTGAGACCATGTGCACCTTTCTCAAGTCCTCTGGAAGCACTCCAGACTCTAAAGAAACATTGAAAAGGTCAGGCACCCCTTAAATACTGTTTTTACAAGACTAGCCACTTTGTTCTAAATTCCCCAGCATAAGACTGGTTTGGGACCCCTCCACACTAACTTTACTTTCCATTCCTATAACGCTGGAATGGATTTGGTTGACTTTCACTGCCAAAAGCAAAAACAGTTCTTCTCACATTCCCAGCCATGCATCACAGGCCTCTCAGGACAGATGCTCCAGGTTTGTTGTACATTAGGAGTTCTTTATGTTGTCAGGCTTAATTAGTGAGGATCAGCCAAAACACTGTCTCCCAATGGTCTTCTGCACGTGTCTCCTTGAACAGCTTTATCCTTAGTTGCAACAGATGAACATTACACCTCAGCTTGCATTTTGCTCCACATTAAGGACCATAAACTACACCATACTTAGAAAACTCCAACTCAAGGATATTGCCAGTGTAGTTATTTTAAGGTGACTTTTTATTCTTATTTCTTGGTTAGGAGAGCAGAAAATAAATAAGGTAGCCTCAGGTATCAGGAGCTCACCCTCCATGATTTTATTAAACTACTCTTGAGTAACTGGGTTGAAAAGGAGAGCAAATATGGAAAGATATAGAGTGCAAGCAAGCAAAGGATAAATAACAGGAAAAGCATGAGTAAAAATGTTCATAGTCTAGGCCAGGCATTCCAATCCTTTTTGTTGTGTAAACCCCTTAATAACCTCCAGAAAGTTCAAGAGCCCCACCTCATCCCTACTACTAGTCTTGGGCTCCCTCCCCTCAGCGCCAAGCATGTCACCACAAGCCCTCTTTATCTCTCATCCCTTTCCTGCCTCCACCAGTCTCTCTCTTCTCCCTCTCCTTCATCCATTCGCCACCAGCCTCTCTCTCTCTCCTTCCTGCCACTTTCACAGCTATTGTTTTTTTCATTCTCTATGACTACTGCCTGCTACTACTGCTATTGCTTTCTCCACAACCACTGCTTATGCTGCCTCTAGCAGTTCTACTCTGCTAATACATGTTACAGCAGCATGAAAAGACATTTTCTTTTCTTTTTTGTCTTGCGGACCTCCCTGAAGACCTTAGGCTGGGAACCACTACTCTATACTATGAATTTCCAAATCTGAAGTCCTGAAACAGACTTGGATATTATTGTTATCACAGAGACACGGTTCAGTGAATCCCATCAATGGGATACTGCCATACCAGGATATTATCTGGTAAGGAAAAATATCTACTGTTGTAAATTCTGCTGTTTTCCTGCTCTGTGCTTAATAAAAAGCATTTTGAAAAAGCAGAAGGCTAGAGATGGCAGAAAAGGAGGAGGAGGAGCTCTTTATTTAAAACAAAATAGCAAAGATACTGAAATGCAGGGACAATAGGGAAATGAGTTGCTGCTGAAGGACATTCTGGAATGAGGAAATGACATTTTCACCCAGTCTAAAACTCGTGGTAAACCAGGAAGGATTCTTTATAATTCTATTGCACATATTGCACGAGCTTTAGACTGGGTTCTGTTCTTTACGTGGTTTGGTGCTCCCTTGGTGGACCAATGACATTTTCACCTACATTAGAGTGGTCTACAGACCTCTAACTCAGATGGAACAAATGAATTGGTATCTAGCTAAAGACATCCAAAAGTGAGAATGAAGGTACAGTTAGATTGGTAAGAGACTTTAACTTGTTAGATGTGCATTGGAGCATCCCATCTGTAGAACTTGCAAGAAGTAGAGATCGTAGGCATTCTTCCCGAGGCTCTGTTCACAGAAAGTTTAATGGAACATATAAGGAGAGAATAATGGCATTGATGCTTACAAATGTTAAAGATATGTCAAATATGCTAATAGGAGCTCATTGGAGCCTCCAGTGATAATTAGACAGTATGGTTTGAAAAGTCCCATAACGTTCAAGTTTCTGCATTTCAAAAATACAGACAATAAAAAAGACAAGTACCATAAGGAGGTGTTCCTGGGTAGCTGAAGTGAAAGAATACTGGAGCACATAACAAACAGAGAATCCCCTACACAAAGGCACACATGAGAGAAACCACAGCAGTGTTATACCAGGACTCTGCGAGGTTTGGATGCATCTGTGTTAATCATGAAAAGGGAGGAACACACACAAAAAAGTAAATTATAGTAAATTTATTAAAAGGACATTTTTCTTATCACTATATAAAATGTGTGATAAAACTACAATGTGATAAAACGATGTGTTCCTCACTTTTCATGAATATGTTTTTATATATTTTATTGTATTTGGATTAATTTGATTTATGCTCGGTTATGGTTTATATATATTTTATTATTTATTCATTGTTTATTTTTTGTATGTCTTTCTATTATTATTTTTCTGAATTGAACCCTAATGTAGGCAGATAGTGCCAAAAATTGGCTATGTTGGGATAATATCAACAAACACAAGTTTTTCCAAACCTCACAGAGTCCTGAGGATATGTTTGCTAAACTGTGCTAAAAGAGCAAGTGTTCCGTTAATGCACATTAACACCACTTTAGCGTGTGTTAACGGGATTGGCAGCATAAAGTGTCCTATGGGCAGAGAGTAGGTGGAGAGTAGGGGTCAGTGGGTGTTGAATGGGTAGGAAAAAGGCTCTTCTCCCTTAACACCAGCAACCTTACTGCATATCAAAATTTGTCGGTAAGGGTGTCTTTTGAAGAAAGAGAGCCTATTTAAACGTCTGCAATGTGCTGCACAGACAGGTGAGCTCAAGATAGTGATAGTAGTGCTCCATTAGCAGCAACAGAATAGTGCCCAAGTATGAAAGGGCACCATGTTGATGGTGCAAAAGGGGCAATGGAGGGTGCATGTGGATTAAGTAGTGTGGGCTGCTGGTGCATATAATAGAATATATACTTACTGAATGCACCCTGTAAATAGACTTTTAGAAGAATATAAACTGTTTGGACTCTCTATATAAAAGAATTTTATAATGCGTAAATTACATTTTTATTGTTGTCAATACTTGTTAGTCTCTCCTCTTTTCTAACTTGTTTTAAAAACTTATCCTCTGCCCTACATTCTTAGTCATCATTGCATTTTTAATTGTTGTTTTATATATGGTTTCATTGTAATTATTTATATATGGTTCTAATATGATTTTACCATGATGGTGTTTACCTCTGTTTAATTTGATAATTTATATATTTTTTAAATATTTATGTTTTTGTGTTGTTATGTTTGGTTCTTACTATAATACATATTGGTTTTTTTTTTTTTTTTAAATTCTTTATTTTCGTTTTATAACAACAAAGGAAAAGGAAGACATACAGCTAAAAGACAGATACATAAAGTGTAATACATACACCAAAGTAAACCCCTGCCACCCCCCTCCCCCCTGCTTCTTCTCTAGAAAACTAATCATACCCGAAGCGGGCGTGTACTTACATTATTGTGTTACAAAACCTGACGGTGATCTGAAACATGATGAGTGCACATTATACAGGCATGTTGGAACAATGAGCAGATTGTACATAATCATTAAGCATCTGCCATTTAGACAAGCGAAAGTGAGTTTGGGCATGGGGAATAGCTCTCCGAGGTATCTGCTCATATTTACTATATAAGCAGACGAGGTTCCACCATTCATTGACAGTAAGTCGAGAGCTATCCTTCCAATTCCTCGTGATTAAGCATATGGCTATACCCAGCATGAAATCAAGGAGAAAGCGACCCTTCTTAGGAAGAGAGGGGACCTCCGCCACAGAACGGAGTCCCACGATCTTCATGCAAAGATTTCCTAACCAGTATGGCAACCCCACATTTCTTAGAAACGGCTGGGGAGTAGGCGGCCACCATGTAAGGTTTAATATTGAGTTTAAGAGTTTCCTTCGAATTTAAATGCGTTTCTTGGAGAAAAATCAGATCCGCAGCTTCCTGACTTAGGTAGCTTAGGATTTTCTTCCGTTTTATCGGATTATTGATTCCTTTTACGTTCAATGAGAAAATCTTACATGGTGCCATCAATCGGTAATAGACATTTTAGGTAAGGGCGCTTGAAAACATACAACATAATCAGAATCTGTGCAACAATGACATAATCACCGAGTATTCTGGCTAATACACCCCATATTGAAAAGTATGTACCAAAGTATCTTAGAGAAGAAGCAAAACCCCCAAAGAATATGGCGACCATATGTCTGCGGGAGGAGGCCCTAGAGAGGAAATAGAAAGACATGAAAAAAAAAGAAAAGAAACACCAGAGTCCATAATTAACACTGTCTCTGATACTCATCGAGGCTACTGTGGGTAGATGGAGTCGGGTCACAGATATCATCAAAAGTGAGGCAACAAACTGCCCTCGCCAGACTCTTTGCTGGGCTGCGGCAGATCCAATATGGCAGGTACAGCAGATATGAGAATACTTGCAGGAATATTCTGGAAGTCAGCGCATCAAGTCGGCTTCTTTGGAATCCAAAAACTCCGCTAGTAGATCAGGGTCCTCAAATGTTCTTGTCTGATTGTGAAGCGTGACTCGGAGCTTGGCCGGGTACATCAGGCCATAGCGTGCTTGTAGTTGTTGAAGCCTCGGCCGGAATTCCAGAAAGCGCTTTCGGCGGTCGACCGTGGGTTTAGCCAAGTCGGGATAGAAGGAGATCTTGTGGCTCTCAAACTCCATATGGCCCTTTGCCCGAGAGGCACTTAGAATTTGCTCCACGTGTTGATATCTCAAAAGTCGAAAAATGATAGGCCGCGGGGTCTTCCTGTTGAGCGTTATGCTTGTGGGTACACGATGAGCGCGATCGATCTCCAAATCTTTGGTAAAGGTGATTTGGAGCAGGGAAGGGAGGATTTTGCATAAAAACTCTTTCATGTCTCCCGATTCCGCTCCCTCCGGTATGCCCACGAGTCGTATGTTGTTGCGGCGCGCTCTATTATTGCCATCTTCCACTTCTTTCTGCAAGGCCCGCACCTGATGTTCAACTTTGTCGAGTTTGGACAACCGGGCCGCATGGGAGTCCAATATGCTCTCCATTTTGTCCTGACGCGAAGAAAGCCCTTCTAGCTTGCTTTGCAGCACACCAAAATCTTCCCGCAGCGCTCGGAGTGCTTCACCGTTTGACTGCACGAGGTTTTTGACCCCTCTAATCTCTGCGAGGATTTCCTGCTGCATTTCGGGGCCCTCGCACAGGGCCAGCCCCTTCTGCGGGGACGGAGGTTCAGTTTTGGAACGTTTGCCGTGAGAAGCCGCTGGAGATCCAAATTCCAGGCGCGTGGGTTTGGTCCCCGTCATCTCACCAATGTGCCCCGGCAAGATCAGAGTAGAAGTTCCAAGTATGTACGGTGTTAATTCAGGATTCTGAGTAGGCCTCTCGGGAGCCTCAGCGTTATGCGACCATCCCGCTGGACATCAGGCTCCGCCCCCACTATAATACATATTGTTATTATTTTATGAGCTGCATTCCCCCTGAAGAAGGTGTTGCCGAAACGCGTTGGGGTTTATTAATAAAGGCACCCTTGACCAACATACGTCTCTCGCTTCGTGTGTTCCTGTGAATTTCTGCGAGAGCCCTTGCTCTTCTTTGTGTTTGCTCGCTCTGTGCACATGCAATGTGTACTGACCAGTAAACTGTCCACTGTTGGTATGTGCATGGCTGGTAAACCCAGTGGTGGGCAGTAGGTGCAATCTGACTCTGTTTGCTGTGGGTGAATGTTATTCCTAGGTGGTTGGGATATGAGGTTTTCCAGGCCTACTCCCAATGGTAATGGTAGGGCCAGCAGGACCCTGGTAACAACCCCATGCAAATTCAGCCACCCTCCCTCCCTCCCTCCCTCCCTCCCTCCCTCCTTCCTTCCTTCCTCAGTAGTTGGCAGACATGGAATCAGCATTGTAACACTAGGTATTGACAGGCACTGTTTTAGGTAGGTTCCTGTTAGATAGGGGCAGAGCACAGGGCCAGATATGACTGGCGCATGCTGCAGGACACAAGGTGACTAGAATATCACACCACAGACCATACCTGTCACACACTGGCAGTGATGGGGATCTGCAGCATGGGCGGCAGAGACCATTTCTAGCACTGCAGGTACCGGGGACCTGGTGCTGGGAGCCCAACCTCACTATCAGGGTGACCACAGAAACTGCTCAGTAGCATGGTTTGTAGCTGCTCTGTGCTTGTATCACACACTGTCAGTGCATCTTACTGAGCTGAGGTGATGGATATGTGCATTCTCCATTTGGGGATCAGCTGCAGACTGCTGTTCAACATGTGCACTGCATCATGGATACTGGTGGGGGTTATCCTATACTGGCACACACAGTAGGCATTTTAGGCAGTGACCTGCAGTCTCTTTGTATCCAACCACTGGTGTGTAGAGAGGTGTGGAGGTGTAGTCCACTGGTTAGTGCAATGTCTCCATAAACAGGGGACAGGGCTTTGATTCCTACCTGTTCTTTTTGTGACTGTGCTACTCTGATCATTTTCATGCCTGTAACAGTCAGGGCTCTGCAGATCAGTGCTGTCAGCCCATAACACCCTCTCCTCAGCCGCCATCCATTCTTCGGTCCATCTATCTGCCTTTGTCAGCTGTGTACAGTCCTGTCTTCTTATGTAGGATGCTACTCCATGACCTACACTGGTACTCTTTTCCACATTTCAGCTCTTCGCACTCGCCTCTCCTGTGCCTGATCTGCATGTCACCACTACCACTCTGTGACCTGTCATTGCAAACATTCTGCCACTTCTGCCTCCGCTGGGGGACACATCGTCCCCATCCTATGCCACACACTGACATTGCAGCACTTTCCATTGGCACCACCCTGTGCATTGGTACAGCTGCCTCCCACATGCTCGTCTGCTTTACTGGCTGCCACATAGAGTGTCCACCGATATGGCAGGTCTATCAACTCCCACCTGTCCTTCCTTCCATCATCTTTACATTGACATTCCTTGGTGCTCTATCCAGCATTTAGGTTACAGCCATTTTCGTGTCTCAAAGTTCATATTTGTCGCCATAAACCATCTTGATGCCCTTGGGCACCTTGAGTTAGAGCACCTTAACTTAGGGTGCTTCAAGTTAGGGCACCCTATTTTAAGGCGCCCTAATTTAAGGCACCCTAACTTAAGGTGCCTTTAAGGTGCTCTAACTTAAGGTGCCCTAACTTATGTCACCTTAACTTAAGGCGCCATGTCATCTTACCACACTTGGTCCTGTTAGCTCACGTTAAATGGCCCAAGGCACCCTAACGCCGGGATGCTCCCTACCTGCCCACTGCCTTATATGGCTTCAGGCACCTTAACCCTGCCCTTACCGCTGGTAATTTTATCGTGATTTGGTAAACATACCCCCTGGTGTATCCCCTGCTGTATTTACTCTGCTGTGGAAGAATAGTGTGCCAAATTTAAAGAATTATACACATTTGGCAACAAATTTTTATCTCAGAAAAGTGAATAAAAGAAAGTCAATATGGTTCTCCAAAGAAGTGGCAAGCAAGAATAAAGACAAAAAGTGCAAAGTATTTGCTGTAAAAAAAAAAAAAGAGCAAAGCAGAAAATAATAAGGTAAAACAAAGGGCCTCTTTTACTAACATAGCTTGAGTTATTTGCCACACCGCCCATAGGAATAAAATGATCCATGTGGCAGATAGCTTGAGCTAAGTGTTAATAATAGGGGTCCAAAGAGACAAGGAAAAAAATCAGATGAGCAAAAGCAAGAGTTGAAGAAAAGAATTGAGAAGTTAAAGTGAGGTAACAACATATTTCAGCTATGCAGGAGAAAGGAGGAAGACCAAAGATAGAATTGTAAAGCTATAGGATGATCAGGAGCAATGTGTGGAGACAGATGAAAACAAAAATGCTAAACAATGAATAAGGTTTTGGACAAGGACCCTGCTGACTCTTGTCAAGGGACTAAATGAAAGTGAGTTAAATACAGCACCACTTATGGGAGAGAATGTTTGCATGGAGCTAGCAAAACTGAAAAGTGAACAAAACAGTGGGGAGATAGAATGTATCCTAGGATACTAAAGGAACACATAGAGATTCTAGAAGGTCTTCTCAAGGACCCCTTCAAGAGATCTTTGGAGTGATGCCACAAAATTGAATAACAGGTATAGTCTCTCTCCTTAAAAGCGGTAACAAAGAGCAGATTGGTTAGTTTTACCTCTGTGGTGGGAAAATTAAAGGAAGGTGGATTGGGCTTAGCTCATGCCTTTCTCCGATATTCAAACCAAGTGACATTCAGGTACAGTAGGCAGTTTTCCTGTCCTCAGAGAGCTTATAATCTAAATTTATAACCAAGGCAATGGAGGATTAAGTGACTTGCGCTAGAACACAAGTAGCAGCAGTGAGATCTTGAAACTGGCTTCTCTGGTTCACAGCCTACTGCTTTTGCCATTAGGCTACTCCATTCCATGAAATGGATTGAAAACTATCTATAGTCCAGTGGGTTGCAGGATCTAAAGCAGCTTGGCTTTACAAAGGCAGGTCATGTTAAATAAATCTGATTAATTTATTCCATTGAATTGCTGGAGAATTAGATCAAGGATATGTGCTGGATGTGGTTTATTTGTCTTCCGGCAAACCTTTTGGCACTATCTGGCAAAAGCTGAGAAACAGATTGTGTAATAGATGAGAGAAGGGGATAGTAAATGGAATTCCTTCTTGGAAGAGAGGAGTGATTAGTGGAGTGCCACATGTATTGTTTCTGGGGCTGGTTCTGTTTTTAAGCTATATTGCAGCAGGAGTAGAAGGAAAAGTTATCTTTTTCTAGATAATACTAAGATCATCAAAAAGCATGCAGCCCTGAGGAAGTAGGCAGAATGAGAGGTGAACTAAGAAAGTTTGAGAAACGGAAAAAGGCTTGTCAATTAAAATTCACATAGACATGATCTTTATATAGGAAACCAACTGAAAGGTGCAGTTAGAGTTACTATCCTCGGCACATAAAAAAATCCATTATGTACAGCCAAGCTATACAATGCAACCACATCTGCCCCTGAAGGCAGGAGTAAACACCATTAAGCTCTTAAATGATCCATAAACAAAAGGACTATCACCTCAAAATCATTTCCAAGAAAATTGCATCCTTTGTCAAACCACCCAGGGGAAACCTACTACAATACACGAAAAGGAGAACCATGGAACATGCACCACTTTTAGGAACATGTAATCCAGAAATACAAAACCTATGGAAAAGAGTATCCTAGTGTTTAGAGCTGTGGGTTGAGAATCAGAGAAGCTGGGGTTCAAAATCTCACAGACGCTCCTTGTAGCCCTGGGCAAATTACATAGCTATCCATTGTCTCAGGTGCCAACTTACAGTAGATTGTAAGCTCTCTGAGGAAAGGAAAAGCCTACTGTAGTTGAACGTAGCTTGCTGTGAACTGGAAAGGCATGAGCTAAATAAATAGATATGGGCCTGATATTTCAAAGCTGTTAAAGTTTACAGACCTGTAAAGCCTGTAACTGCCTCTAAGTGGGAATATTCTTGGATACTGCCATTATTTGCCCCAATACTATGCGTTTAGCACTGGGGCATTCCGGGGGTCCTTCAAGGGGCAGTACCCAGGGATAACCAATCAGCAACGATATTCAGCTGCTGCCTCGTTATCCCGCAGTGGTGAAAGTTAGGCACAGCAAAACCTGTCCTAGCTTTTGTCGCTGAAGCTGACCAGGCAGTGGCTGAATATCGCTGCTGCTCGTTTAGTTTTCTCAGCATGCAGTGCCGTGTGGCAGACCCGGATATTCAATGCCCATGGCTGGCTATGGTCTGGGCATTGAATATCTAGATTAACTCTTCAGCAGCGATGGCTAGGCACTATACTCATGCTAGCCGCTATACTCATGCTAGCCGCCACCTCTGAATATTGGGCCCTATATCTTCAACCCCTATTTCGGGAAGATGAATTACTGAAGGAAATATTTCCTTCCCTTCCCCCAGTTTTAGTCTTCTAGCAGCTACCTAACTTGAAACAAAAAACATGTAAGGAGTAAATTTGAAACAGATTCCCAAACCACAGAAAATGACGCAAACCCTTGCAAAACACCCTGATTCATGTGCCAGCATGTATCACAGGATGATAAAGAGATATCCGGGCTTAGGAATGAGGTTTGTTTCTGTCATGGTTTGTGTAAAACTAATCCATTTGGAGAAATTGCCCTGAAAGAGACTGAAAAAAAAGGTTCACATTCCTGCTTCTCTGTGATTGGTACATTAGAGTTTATGGTCCAGTGCAAAGAATGTGAAGAGGGGTGAAAGAGGCCAACAATTGAGCATATCTATCAATCTTCGTAGACATACTGTAAAGTATTACAGAGAAAACCAGAATGCAAGCTCACTAGGTGAACATCTTCAAGGGAGACTAACACTCTTAAATTATAATGAAGGTACTTAAAGGAAACTAGAGGAGTACACAAGAATGGAAAAACATTTGAAATTAGAATGATCAAATACTTGGAAACCAACACAAAAGAACTGAATAGAGCATTGAGTTTCTCGCCCATTATAGGTCTTTTCAACTGTGAAGTGTTGCTGTCTCATCACCTCTTTCTACTACCCACCTCCTTTCACTTAGTTGTACTGACATGTGCAGACAACCTAAGACCTAGATGAGTTTGAACTGTGTAAACCCAGTGTAACTACACTGCTGCTGCAATAGCCTCATGAGGAGAAAACTCTCGATTTTGTCAAACATATATTAAGCAAGTTCAATACAAAATGATATCTACAATTTGTTTGGTGACCCCTATTTCCACAACATAAAATTGTAAATCCATGCATCAGGGATGCTGAAATCCAAAAGCAAAGTATACAATAGAGGGTGAAGAGCTGATATGCATCTACAAGGGAAAAGGTCTTGGAGTGAAAGTATCTTGACAACTTCAAAGTAGCAAAACCGTGTGATAAGACGGTGCTATAGTCATGTTATGTTTGGATGCATAGGAAACGGCATTACCATCAGGAAAAGGGGAGTGATCAGGTTAATGCAAAGATCATTGGTGAGGCCTCACCTAGATCACTGTGCGCAGTTCTGGGGTCTGTATCTCAGAAAGAATAGAGACAGATAGGCGAGAGGTAGACCAGTGAAAAGCTATCAGAATGGTGTGGTATCTGCTTAAGAAGTCACATGAGATGAGATGCAGGGATCCATTTTTGTATGTCCTAAAGAAAAGGAGAGACAGTGCAGGGAGAGACGATAGAGAGATTTTACTAACTAAAACAGGCTTCTGGCTGTTCCAATTAAAATCCTTTCACCCAACACAGCTCTTATAGTTACGCCCCTTGATGACCCCATATCTTATGCCCTTTTACTCCCATAGGTGTATGTATGTGTATATGTAGGCATGTGTGTATATGTATACGTATGTATATATATATACATGTATATATATATGTATGTATGTGTGTATATGTATATATATGTTTCTGTGTGTATGCACATCTATATATATATATCTGTAAATAGTTTATTCTGTTATGTTCTGTTCACATTGTTAGAATTATATTATGACGTTCCTTGTAAATTTACATTTGGTTAATTATACTAACATTGACGTTCCTTGTAAAACAACTTGCGTTGCCAAGTGTTAAGTTTTGTTCTCTGTAAACCGCAACTGATCTGTGGAAGATGCGGTATATAAATGTGTATAAAATAAATAAATAAAAATAAATAAATAAAAAGGTCATAGTGCTAAAAAACAAACCTTTTGCAAATCAAGGAAGTTATAGAATTAGCTGTCAAAATATAAAGCACCATGAAAGTAGACTCAAGAGCAAAATCAGAGAATGTGTTTTCATGGAAAGAGATGGGTGCTTGGAATTCCCTCCTGGAAGAGATGGTGTTGACAAAAATGGTAAAGGAATTGAAAAGAGTTGGATAAACATATAGATGGAAGATGGAAATGAAGTATTGATGGTGACCTGTCCAGAGCATGAAATACTGCCCAACATAGCAAGGTAGCAATAGAGGTAATATGAATGGAACGGCAGTGGTACTATTTGTGGGGAAAGGAGGAGTGGCTGTTGGATTCCATAGAGAAATTTATATGTGCATCTACTAGAGATATGCATTTATTAATGCATGTTTGGTTTGTTAGCACACCTTAAAATAATCTGGGGCATGTTTATTAAACTGCAGTACATTTTTACACTTACCTCGCATTAGAAGTAAACATATTAGAAGTTCTTTACTGCATGTTGGAGTCATTCACAATTAACAACAAAATTAAATGTGCACAGGAAGCATCATGCACTAACCACAATGTGTGGTCTATACCCAATCTCAATAACCCACCCAGTATCTGCCCCATTGTATGCTAACTGGTTAGCGCAGGAGTTTTACAGTGCTGGGTGCTTTTAATGCACAGTAACCATTAGCTTAGACTGTTAGTGTGCACTAAAATGCACATCAACCATTATGACATTTCAGTAAACATGCCCCTTAGAGACTGATTCCAAACAGTGCACGCCTAGGTCATGTGTGCATCTAAAACTTGCACAGGGCCAATTTGACCAAATTCTGCAATCATGGGATCTATATGCACCCGTGATTGTGGAATCGGGCAGATAGATGGCTCGGTGTGCACCTTATCCTGTTGCGGGAGACATCTTCGAGGCTGCCCATCCCCACGATACAATGCTCCAGCTGGTTTGTGTATTGGTGTCCTCTCACCAAGGCACTTACACATCTAGCCAGAAGCACAGAATGCCCAGTCCAACAGCGGCCTCAGCACATCGCTGTCTGACCATCAGCGGGGACCCCCAAAGTCTGGATCGGGTGGCGGGTGCTGTACTTCGGCATCACCATGGGATACAGGGGGCTGCAGCCCACCAGCTGCACAGTACCCAGTCCGTATTCCACCATTGGGATGGAATAAGATGGACATCCATGTTGGTGCTTTGTTGCGTAGAGTGGCCTTTCTTGAACAGCCTCTGTACGTCCCGGCAACTTGCCACTCTCTCACTCAACCCCCATGCTGCCCCTCCCACGCATGTGCAGCACTCCCCACACAAACGCTGTGTACATGTGGGGAATGCTGCCGGCAGAATAGGGCTGGAGAGCTAAGCGCGGGTTGGATGTCTAGCCTGCACGTACAATACTGCTATTCGGCATTCAGAATGACCCCCTTAGTGTACACTAAATTAATTTAATGTGGATCAACTTTATAAATTAACGTACATTAAAGGGCACAGTTCAGAAAGGTTGTTTAGATGCCATCTGGGATGTCCAAGTCAAACTATCTGAAAGTCCATGGGAGGGGCAAAGAATTTGAGTAAAGTACATTTGCATCTGCTCTTTGGAATGCACAAATTCCTTCAGTGAATTTAGACATATACATTTTGAGCCTAATGAAGAAGAGACTTGCAACCTCTCCTTCTCCACACACATCCAACAAATAGCTAAAACCTGTCGCTTCTTTCTCTATAACATTGACAAAATTTGTCCCTTCATTTCTGAAGGACTACTATCCATTCTCTTGTCACCTTCCATCCAGACTATTGCAACTTCCTCTTTGCTGATCTTCCTCTGAATAATCTCTCTTCACTTTGATCTGTTGAAAACCCAGCTGCGCAGCTAATTTTCCACCAGTGTCACTATCTCATTTCACCCCTCTTCTCAAGTCACTTCATTGGCTCCCTATCAATTTCTGCATCCTGTTCAAACCTCTCTTATTGACCTATAAGTGCACTCATTTGGCTGCTCCTGACTACCTTTCTTCTCTTATTTCTCCCTACACCCCTTCCTTGGGAACTCCACTCTTCTGGCAGCTCCCTTCTTTCTGTGCCCTTCTCTTCTACTGCCAGCTGCAGACTTTGATCTTTCTACCTTGCTGCTCCTTGTGCCTGGAGAAAACTACCTGAGTCGGTATGATAGGATCCATTTGTGGCCCTGTTCAAATCTAGGCTAAAAACTCACTTCTTTGAGACTGCGTTTGGATCCTGATCCCCCTAGTATCCTGCTCAACTCCTATGTGTTATCTTACTATTTTCCGAGGATATATTCTAGCCCCCACTTGTTGTGTTGACTGTCTTGATTAGACTCTACTATAAGCTCTTAAGAGCAGGGGATGTTTCTTGCATGTCTCTGTACACTACTGGGTATGCCTTGTGGTGCTATACAAATGGTAGGTAGTAGTAGTAGTAAAGATGTCGGTACTTGCTTTGAGGAAAGGACATTGTGAAGAAACGTTTGTGCTTCCTATATTGTGATTTTACCCTGATGGAGATGGAGTCTAAGTTCTACATCAGTCTGCAAACACACAAGTTGATAAAGTTCATTATTTGACTCAACATTTGTTATAAAAATATGATATAAGTTGAATGTTCTCACTGTGCACTTTTTCTATTTAAACGTAAAAGGACTGCTGGATTGGGGTGCATGCAAGGTTGATTTCTGCACCCCTTCAGATAGTGGATCCAACAAAAATAAGTTATTTAAAAATCGTCATAAATATGTAGGGATTGTTTTCATTGGGACTTAATTTATGAGGCATACACATAAATGCAAAGTGGCGCGTTTACTAAAGTGCAGTAGCCTTTTGCAGCTAACCCTGCAAAAAGGTGCAGATAGTGTAGCATTAGCTGCAAAAACCATTTGTTATCTGTTGGGGGCTTGCACATCATTTCCCTGCAGATAATCCTCTGAAATTGCAGAGAGCACAGGCCAGCAGCACCATGGATGTACATAATGCCGTCCACTAAGGTAGCGTATGAGCACTCACGCTGTCTGCAGTTTTGACGGTTGCTGCGCGCTGTCGATGTCCGTGGTAATCACAAATTGCAGACACACCCGCTTTCTGTCCATATCCCACCCACTCATGCAGATACCATGGTTTCTGCAAATAGTACTGAAAATCTCTGGGTAATCTGCACTTTGCCTGTGTTATCTGTTAATGCGTGCGCTATTTGCCGCATTAACAGAAATCGCTGCTTAGTAAACATGCCCCTAATTTTTCCCCACCTCCACTCTAGGGAACGCCTGTACTCTCTGTGACGAAGCCTATGCAACTGCGAACTGTATACACATAAGTTTACCAACATTTTCGGATAGCAATTTTAGAAAAGCCTATTTCTGCATAAAATACACTTACCTTTAGATATGCCTTTTAAAATGTCCCTCCCTGTTGGTATATTACTAAAAGAACCACACTAATAAGAGATTTCCTTCTAAGTATATTCTAAAATTTATTTTAAAAAGTGATTGGTTTACATTATCAGTTACCTATAGAACTAAAATGCATTTGGAATCTCGGTAAACCTAAGAAAGGATCACCTGGAGAAATGAGTTCAAGGTCACTAGGCATTCTCTGTTCATTTTCTGGAATAATATGTCCTACATGATCTCGTTATGCTTTCGAAGGTCTAGAATGGAAGGCAGTAATTGGAGAAATAAATCACTAGTCTAAATGGCCTCATTCTGATAGGGTCAACGTATGTTGTATTATCAAAGTATTTATCAGTCGAATGAGGCATCCTAGAATTCAATCACACAAACCTGAGGCTCATCCTGACTCTCCTTATGTTGCCAGGGAAAACAGTGACAGATATAGAGTTGATTTCAGGCTTTAAAGAGCAGTGGAATTAATGTATTAGTATCCTACTTAAGAATAGAATAATGCATTCACACAGGACCATATTAGACAATCTTTGTTACTGCCTTTGGACGATTATGAAGGTGTAGATTTCACAAAATATTGATTCTTTAGAAACAAAGATAGTTAGAATTATTTTCTCTTGCAGATTATACAATAAAGAATATAGATCAGTTTAAATGTCTCATCTGTTTGTTGCTTATATCCTCTGGTGCTGAGGATGGAGACATGAAATGAAGCATTTAATGACCGAGTCTTCTCATTCTGTTCTGCAGCTTCCCCTTTCTTTAAAATATCGACACTCATTTGGGCTGCAATGCTTAAGAATTCCTTAAGCAATAGTCATATTAAGTGCAGAGGCAAAATAAACTTGTTAACCGAGGTAGCTCGGACATGGTGCTCCGGGCCCCTCTAACCATCCACCCCCCGCCCCCTCCCCCCATTTTAGTCCCACTCCCCTTTCCCACAGAATACACACATACACTATTCTTGGGAAAAGCACCGGTTGCAGCTTTATTAACTTTACAATATACCGAACATTACAGTTCAAGAATAATCCTCTTAACAATGCCAACCTCAGAGTAATACCTCACCAGCCATCTATTAGCAAGGTGACCCGCAGCGGAGCAATGCCTCACCAGCCATGCTATTAGCAAGGTGACCCCGCCTCCGCTGCTGCCGCGGTCATGCCAACCGCAATCTTCCTAATCCCCTTTCCCCGACCTCGCCATGTAATTAGCAAAGGTCAGCCAGGGGATGTCCGCGTCGGGGGCACCCCGCCCCCGGCCCAAGTATAGCCTAAGGCTCCGGACCCCGGACCTCCGGGATCCCGCCCCCCCCAGCTGCGACACCCCTTCAGCCCCCATCCCACATCGTTAACATAGGGAGGGAGGGAGGGAGGGAGGGAAACCGGCCTCGTCCCCGGGGATGAGCAGGAGCTTCGGCAGCCGTTGCCGACTCCTGGCTCCTCCCCACTCCGGCCACACGCCTCCCGCCTCCCAGACTCCACCGCGCTCCCGCGCGCGGCTGGAGCCAATTGATTTTTTCCAGCGCCCACCACGTCATTGCGCTCCGCCCCCCAGCCGATGATGTCCGCGGGACAGGGCCCCCGCACCTGCCGAGCACCCGGTTACCCTCGGCCGCTGGGACCCTGCTCCGTGGCCTCACATTAACCGAGGTAGCTCGGACATGGTGCTCCGGGCCCCTCTAACCATCCACCCCCCGCCCCCTCCCCCCATTTTAGTCCCACTCCCCTTTCCCACAGAATACACACATACACCATTCTTGGGAAAAGCACCGGTCGCAGCTTTATTAACTTTACAATATACCGAACATTACAGTTCAAGAATAATCCTCTTAACAATGCCAACCTCGGAGTCATACCTCACCAGCCATCTATTAGCAAGGTGACCCGCAGCGGAGCAATGCCTCACCAGCCATGCTATTAGCAAGGTGACCCCGCCTCCGCTGCTGCCGCGGTCATGCCAACCGCAATCTTCCTAATCCCCTTTCCCAGACCTCGCCATGTAATTAGCAAAAGTCAGCCAGGGGATGTCCGGGTCGGGGGCACCCCGCCCCCGGCCCAAGTATAGCCTAAGGCTCCGGACCCCGGACTTCCGGGATCCCGCCACCGGCACAGAGGACATTAATGTCAGGTCGAAGGTGCCCCGCCCCGACCCCAGTGCGGCCTAGAGCTCCGGATCCCGGACACCTCCGAGATCCCTCCACCAGCACTGGCGACATTAATGTCCCGAAGCCGCCCCCCCCCAAAACCAAGCTGCGACCAGGTGCACCCCTTACCAAACCACACATATCAAGCCCACCGTCCAGTGATGGCTAAGCACACCCACCCCCCACGAGGAGAAACACCCCCCCCCCCCCACCCCCGACAACCCTATGCTCGCACCTACGGAATGCGGTTTTTTCCCCGGCCCGGGTGGAACTGCCGTGGCCCACCCCCCCCCCCCCCCCGCTTACCTTTTTCTTTTTCTTTTTTTTTTTATGTTTGTTATAAAAGCCCAGAGACCATGACTTGACAACCGACCGCAGTCGAAGGATGCTCCGCGACCCAATCGGCGCCCCCCCCAACACGTAAACCGGAGCCCCCCCGGCTTACTCCACGGTGCCCCCAGCAAAGGTATGTGCTGCATCCGACTGCGACCATGCTCCTCTGCCATAAAATGATGTCCCCACCAGATCAAGATCCGAGGGGTCCAGACCGACCACCCAGCTCTCCCGAGCCATACTCCCCACAAGGGAATGACCCATGGGCCAAATGACCCAAAGCTTCCTGTCCGGCCCCCCAGCGGACAGCGAAAAGCACGTGACCCCCACCTCTCGGAAGCCTAGACCAGCCAGACCCTGGCACCTCATCCACCATTTCGTAACGCGACCCCCGCACGCGACACCCCCCCAAAGCGGGATGAACGGGCCGCAACAACCGCAGCCCCGCCCATGCACTGCCTACTGTTTCCACTATAGACCACAACCCCACTAGCTTCGCCGGAGCTCGCCACCGCCCCACCCAGATAGAATGGCCCAAAGGATACCCGGCATCTTCGCCCGGAAGAGGGGGCCGCAGACTTCAACAAGCTGCCAGTATACGCCGAGCAGCACGTCCCCGGTAGCCCAGAAGAGGGGGCAGCAGACTTAAACACCCCCCCCCTTTGTAAACAGAGCAGCAAGTCCGGAAGCCCCCGTGTAACAGGCCACCAGGCATCCCGAGGCCTTGAGCATGCACCCCCTCCCCCCTCCCGCCGGAACGCCCGCCTCCCACGGCGTCATGCAGGACCCCCGAGCCGTCCCGTACCGCCATCGTCCCCCATCGGGGACAGGAAAGCCCGTCCCCCACCCCCTGAGAACCAGTGTGGATACGCAAGACCGATGCCCCACCTCCCGCCGCAACGTGCCCCCACCTCGCACCCCACTGCCGCTTGATTCAGCGTCACCCCCCCACCCTGCTCGAGGCTGCACCCGACTCTCCAGCCCCCCTTTGCGACAACCCACGTAAGGCCTGAGGCTGGGTTCCGCCAACCCTGCCAGGAGCTGTCCTATGCCACGCATCCCCTGACGGAATACCCTGACTGATAACTGTCGGTTGCAGCCCAAAGAGCTGCCATGCCCGCGTCTAAATAGCCAACATGCCCGTGAGCCTCCCTCCCCAGACATCACCGACCCCCAAAGCCAACGCCGGCCTATGAAGCCGACCGACCTCGGTGCCGTCCCTGCCCTCCAGACGGTGTCACCGCCCACTGCCGCGGCAATCGTTAATGCCAATTACGAAGCAGCCCACCCCAGTCGCTACCCGCCCCTGGCATCGCGACCTTCCTGCACAGGGAGACGATCCCCTGCTCCCTGAATGTCCGCTCCAGGCCTAATAGGTAATCCCCAGCACCGGGTCCCCTGCCATACCCCGAGCGCATCCCACCATTAAAGAGCTCCCAACACCCCCTTGAGGGCACTGAACTCCAGCACCCATGCACCACTCCAGGACCCTTCATCCGGCCCATCTCCCACCCCCCCAGCCATAGCCGGTACGCCCAAAACTCCCGTGCACAGCCGCCCCCCCCCCCCCCCCGATCCCGACGTCTCATGACCCAGAACCCCCACCTCCGATCTGCAAACCTGTTGTGCACACCCCCGGAACCCCGTTACAACCTGGCCGGAAATTACCGAGGGAAAAAGGCTTTGTTATTATTTATGTTATTTTATTGTATTTTCGTGTTTTTTTTTTTTTTTTTTTACTTTGCTATACCCATAAAGGGGCTGGGGTCCGCCTACTATCAGCTCGACTCCTACTCCCCTAACCATGCGAGGAAAACGCCACCACCGAGGCAAATTATCCGCTTAGGCCGCGGAAGCAGTTGCTGTGCCCGTACCATCCAAATCCGCCCGAACCCCCCCCCCCCAAGCCCTCCTCAGCACAACCACGGGTCTTGCTGCAGCCCATCTCATAAGGCCCGAAGCGTAATAGGCCAACTACCCCTCCCAGAGAAGCTGAGGGACCAGCCCGGAAGCACAACGGGCCCTGCCCATTCCAGTGAATACGTTATTTATTCCTCGGCCTTAGTATTATATTTCTTGTGTCGGTGGGCCAATTCATTACTCTAGCCTAGCAGGCACATATGCTTGAGTTCATCCCCGCCGACCCAGGAAACAGGACGATATTGGCGGTCCCACGGTGGGCCAGAAAAAACGCTGCCCCACCGCCTCCTAGCTATTACATCCCCACCATGCCTGCCGGACCAGAAGACCCCCCCGCCCCTCCTTCCCGCTCCCGAGCACGCAGTAACTGCCCCCATCCTACTGCTCGACGAGGCCGAGGCCCCCCACCCGTCTCGCCACCCTCTCCGACGGATAATCTAACATTATAGCATTCTCTTCTGTGACACCCTGCTAACTGCTCCATCCCGTACCACTTCAACCCCCACCCCCTGGACCCCGACCGACCCGAATAAGGCGCACAATCAATATAACCGCTGCCAAGTCCACCGGCACACGGTCTTCATACTTTACCCACTTCTCAAGCAGCACGCCGTATCCCACACCGTGACCTTTCCGCCCCCCTCCGCGCGGCCGAATAGACGGTGCCGCAAAGGTAAACAACTCTGAAAAGCGGCTCTGCCAACACTAATCCCGCTATGGCAGCGCAGCACCCCCGCTCCCTCTCGCAATCGCAGCACCTACCCCCCAGTCCGCCAACACTCACCTGCTGCCCCGGCGTCGCCCCCCTGGATGCAGAAGCCAAGGGTCCAGCGTCCATGGTCCCCTGCCGCAGCCCGTCCCGTGCGCTCCGAACGCGGTTGGCCTTCTCCACTCTCCTGCCAGCAAGCCAAGGTCTGAGCGCCATCTGTGGAAACAAAGAGAAAACACAGAGAAACCCCCAGGAGGGGGAACCATTATCCATCCTGAATATATAGCTGTCCGTGTTTGGGCTTTCTTTTTTTTTTTTTTTATAGAGCCATCGAGTCAGTACGCGCCCACAACGAACCCACAACCTCCCGGGCGTTCCCAGCAATGTAAAACTGAAAAATTGCCCCCGCCATCCACCCGCTCTGAAGAACCCCCCCATAAACCTGGAGCACCAGCAGAAGCGAGAGCCCTTTGGTCTCCTGGGCACCAGGCCACCTGCACAGCCACTAGGCCAGTCCTCGATTCCGCTCGTCCCCGGGCACCACAGCCAGTCCCCCAGATGAACTGGCACTCCGCCCCATGAAGCTGTGAACCTCAGGCACCTACCCCTCCCCTCTCGCAAAGCGCATCAATGAGACAGAGGTTAAAACAAATAGCCTAGGCAGGAATCATGGACAATGTATATGTCTAGTACATCAACATAAATTATTTGATTAGCAATCATTTGTAAAATTAAATCTAAGTTCCTGACACATTTCGGCATGAAACACCTGTATCAAGAGACTGTCTAAGGTGTTGATATGGAGAAAAAGCCATGAGAACCTATCACACCATCGGAAAAGAGAAAGAAAGAGGAAAATAAAAAAAACCCCACAAATATGTATACAACCATAATTTTTTATTTTTTTTTACTAGACTTGAAAAAGTTCAAAGCAGTGCTTATCCCCTCTTCCAAGGTGGATGCCAAAAAAGATTTATGAAAGCCAATATATAATGTAATAATGTAGGGTTCCAGTATATTAAGAATTGATATAGAACAATTATTACAAATTACAATAATAAAATAATACAAAATTAAAATAGTAAAACAAACAAACAAAAAAAACAGTAATATATCCCACATAATCACAGAGTAGTAAACCAGTTACTGTGGCACTACATCTGATGCTACATAAAGTAGCAGCTGAAACATCTAACTGGACCTGGAAGATGAAATTATGAGTACCAGATCACCGAGGCTCCTAGAGAGTAACCGTGGAAGGGAGCGTGTGCCGCGAGACAGGCAGGCAGCAGCAATCGAGGGGGAGGGGGGGGCGCGCAGCCAGCAGCCGGAGTGCTCCGGGCCCGGCCTCCTCAGGCGCAGCCCCTCACTCACCTCCCGCGCCGCTGCCCGCACCTCGCTGACCGCTGCCCACAGCCCCGAAGCCCATCCTCCCCAGGCACCGCTCCCCCCTGCGCCTCTCCCCGCACCCGTGGCCCTCAGCCCCTGGGCGCATCGCCCCCCACAGCAGACAGATGAGGCGCCAATCCCCCGGGCAGCCCCCACCCCCCACCCCCCACGGACATCGGTCGGTCCGGCGTATCCCCTCGCCCCCGGCCCCCTACGCGACACCAAACCGGCCTCGTCCCCGGGGATGAGCAGGAGCTTCGGCAGCCGTTGCCGACTCCTGGCTCCTCCCCACTCCGGCCACACGCCTCCCGCCTCCCAGACTCCACCGCGCTCCCGCGCGTGGCTGGAGCCAATTGATTTTTTCCGGCGCCCACCACGTCATTGCGCTCTGCCCCCCAGCCGATGATGTCCGCGGGACAGGGCCCCCGCACCTGCCGAGCACCCGGTTACCCTCGGCCGCTGGGACCCTGCCCCGCGGCCTCACATTTATTGATGCTCGTCTAAAGACCATGTTCCTATTCATGTTACCTCTCAGGGAAGAGTAATAGGTTATGTTTGCAGATGGCAGTCTCTGGACACTAAGGGTTCTCAGTGAAAGGTACTAGCTTGTCTGATGCAGTCTTCTTTGCATTGTCACCATAAGCAGTAGAATCAGATAAGCTTTTTTGCTTTATTGCAAAAGAAAACTATCTGAATTCATAAAGGATCATAAAATCAAATTTGCTTTAGCTCATAAAAGAAATACTAAATTTTGTCTCTCTCTGATTAACTTTAAATTATGTCACCTGGAATGCCCTGGACCCTCCAGTCACTATGGGGGTCATTCCAAGGACTGCTATTTGCAGGGAGAAAATGTTCAACTCTAGGCTTCCAGCATGTACAGCAGCATTGTGCAGGGAGCTCTGGATGGGGTGAGAGGGAGAGGACCACCAGAGGTAGTGTGGTTGAAGTGGATGTGGGCCCATGACCCCAGACATACAGGGCCTGTCCAGGTCATGGCCCTGTACATCCGGCTTTGAGGAGGTGGAATAAGTCCCCCCCCCCCCCCGACAATGGCGGGCAGCACTGGAAGACCCTGCCAAAGAGGTGAGCCCCTACAGGAGCCAGGCAGCAGGGAAAAGCAACTCTCATCTTGTGCATGGAATCGAGGCTCCTGCATGGTGTCCCAGCGCCAGGAGCATGGGGAGGGTTAGCCAGGGAGAACGCTGCATGTCCCGACATGCTGCATCGGGGCCCCAATTCTGCTCTCATGAGAACGTCTAGCTCTTATGGGTGCAGAATCGTGGCTAAATCCGGCCCATCCAGATTTTGGACGTTCAGACGGGTCGGACGTGCCCCGATCAGAAATGGCCTTGTATTGTATGCAGCTGTCACTCTCTGCATATGCAATTCTGAATATCATCCTATGTCATTGCAGTCTTCTGACATATTATAACGTCATCCTCAAAAACAAACCAAACCAACCTTAGAGCCTTTTGGCAAGATTTAAGTGTTACCTTGCTACTAAACTTACCGTTTTAATAATAATATCATCTTATACTTTTAAAATAATACACAAAGTTTAAAATTGCAAAACCACAGGCCCTCTTTTATTATTGTTGTTGTTGTTGTTAAGAGGTGTCCACTCTGTTGCAAATTGTCAAGTAATCTGCAAAAATACAGACTACATCCGGACCCAGGACCGATCTCACAGGCATGCAGCAACTTAACTTCCTTTCATCCGAGTGAGTTCTGTTTACCATCACCTTCTGTCACCTGTCAGTCAACCAATTTCTGATCCAGTTCACCACCTTGCAGTTTCTGATTCGCATTTCATGTGCAATTACATCAGCAGTCAGACATATTGAGGGCTTTGATCAAACCACATCATAAATGCTGGCTTTACTTTGAAGTGTCTTCAGCTTGTCCCCATTAGTCCACTGAGTGCTTTCCAACCTGAGGGTCTCATCTTCCAGCAATATATCACAATTTGTTTTGTTGTGACTATCCATTGTTTTTTCATAGCAAGATATGGAAGTAGATTTGCCAGGCCTTTCTTCCATGCAGGTAATGCCCGTTGTTATTGCAGTTGTCTCAGAAACATGATCCTCCGTCACCAACACCATCCCATACTGAAGGCATTCAGATGGGCAGCTTGTCTTAGTCTGGCACCTCAGCTGAGACATGTCTATCTTGAGAAATCCTGCCAGTACTTAAGATATTAATTAATAGCATGGCTCTCACCATCACTAATACACAAAGCCTCTCGCAACATGAAAAGCTGCAAACCAAGCAAGGGTTTATTAAAATGCATTACATTTTTGAAGTTACTGCACCTTAGTAGACAAATGATTGTGAATTAACCACAAAGCCTCAGCAATAACTGTTGTGAGTGTGCCTAGCATCTTCCTATACAGTCAATGCATAGACTTTGTACCATGTATAAACTGCATTTCAGAGAATGTGGATACCTATTATCTGTTGTGTTAAGCTAACACACATTTCCATAATACATGCTAAGTGTAAGGTGCAGGCTCACTGATACCCTGCTCCCTCTCTTTCCCATTCCAGATTTGTCAGATAATGTAGGATTTAGCGTGCTGAATGTCAAGTCACGTCATTAACTACTAGCATGTTTATGTGCTTAACACACTTTAGTAAAACAGGCCCCATGTGAGTTAGTTATTGTTTCTCCCAGACTTACTCTGCCCCAAAATTGTCTTCTGTTTCTCATGGGGAAAAATACACACACTGTTGCTTTTTCTCTGTGACTTTACCCAGGGAAGGGGTGGGCAGTTTTTAGAGAGAATACTTTTCCTGTTATATGATGACTCTTAAAAATTGACCTCCAAATGTGTCAACTGGCACAATAATAATGGCCTGCAGTGTTCATACCCAGTCATTAAAATGATTCCACTACCTTTCAGTCTCTTCATGTGATGGCATAAATTTAACATCAGTGTGTTGCATTCACATTTTTTGGTCCTGAGTTTGAATATTCTGATAGCAAAGGCTACCGTCTCATTTTGGAGAGCAGATGAAGAAGAGGAATTCAGATAGATTTTGCTGTTTTCTACTGAACATAAGTTTTAACTGACAAATATATCACCTGAGAAACACCAGTTCTTAAGAGGATGGAAAGAAAGTAGATGAAAATAATTCTAAATCCTTATTCAAGCCAGTCTGGCACACAGCACATTAATTTGGATAGGAATGGACTGAAATCTTTTAGCATTTTCTACCTACCTGGAGGACACTGTAGAACCCAGCCCCACCCATGGCAGATAACATAATTTACCTGAGCCAACAAGGCCTCTGCATGGTACGACCTGTAGGGTAGCCACTACTGGCAGGTCACCGCCTAAGGCCACACCAAAGGTCTGGTCTCTTTGTGCATTTCTTTGTGTGGCCAGAGTGTAGTTGTACAGGAGATTCTCAGATTGTTTCATTTGGTAATGTTTATTTATTTATTTATTTAGTATACATTTGTATACCGCTACTTCCAGCGATCAGCAGCGGTTTGATTACAGATTGGAAATTGTCAAATCATGACAGGAAATTTTTGAGGTATAAACACATTGATTAGACAGGAAAGCACAGCGCACACAGAACTATTTTACAGGGAACATGGGCTATGGAGGGTTAAGTTTTGTGTTACATAGTAACATAGTAAATGACGGCAGATAAAGACCAGTATGGTCCATCTAGTTTGCCCAGTATTCAGTTTATTTTGATTTTATCCTGTTGCTGTAAAGGGATCCACTGTGTCTGTCCCATGCTATTTTGAATTCCAGCACTGTGTTAGCCCCCACCACTTCCATCGGGAGGGCATTCCAAGCATCCACCACCCTTTCAGTGAAGAAGTATTTCCTGACATTTCCTTTCAATTTATCACCTTGCAGCTTCATGTTATGCCCTCTAGTTTTACAGCTTCCCCGTCTTTGGAAGAGGTGTGTTTGTTCATTATTTCTCTTTAAGTATTTAAAGATCTGAATCATATCTCCCCTATCCCTCCTCTCCTCCAGAGTGTACATATTTAGGTCTTCAAGTCTCTTCTCATAAGGCTTCTGACGCAGGCTCCAAATCATTTTGGTTGCCTTCCTCTGAACAGTTGCCATTCTTTTTACATCCTTTGCAAGATACGGTCTCCAAAACTGAACACAGCATCCCAAGTGAGGCCTCACCAGTGACTTATACAGTGGCATTGTTGTGTTTTAATTTTTAGGCTGGCCTTCTAATAGTAAGGTCAAGACGCTTGATCCTTTTGTTTTGTTGCTGGCTGATGTTGAGAGAATTTGGTGATATGCCCTTTATCATCTCAGATCAGTCATACTGAAGTTGTGGAGGAGGAAGGTAATGATGCGGTAGTGTTGGAGTTTTTGGATAGATGCAGCCCGAGTGCAGGAGTTCTGGTCTACCCTGAGAGAAAGCAGATGCTGATGCTGTGGTTCACTGGGATTATTACCTTGATACTACTTTAATGCTAGGTTACTTTGTAATAAAATATAATTATTTGGGATCTAGTGGGAGATTCTCAGGTAGGATCAACTTTTATTACAGAATTTTTGGTAAACAGCTTCTGAAGGACGTCTATTTCAGAGGATCTGCATTCCTGATTATAAAATTAGTCATTGCATTTGGACCAGAAATGGGGGCTGTTACAATTATATAGATGAACTGACTATTGGTACTTATTTGGTTTTATAAAATACTAGTTTAAGTGGCAGATCTTGCATTTGCATTACAGGCACAGAGATGTGTACTATCCTTGGAGCTGGCACAAATGCCCATTTTTATGTACATGCCCTGAGCCCACCTCTGTGCCCGCCTACTGGTAGAGAACATAGCATTATGTCAAAGTGCATAGTTTTACACCAGTTGGAATTTTATAAGATGGTATATAGAGACGCATGAAAATAGCTTCATAAAATTATCTGTTAGCTGAGCAAATATGGTGTAGCATAAGCATGGTAATATATACAATCAACATATTAGTGTATATGTCAAATCAGTGATAGTAATCTTTTCAAAAAGCAATTATGAACTCTACTGACCAACTTGTGCTAATGCACATTGGGGTGCATTCATGTAAACTGTTCATCAATAGGCCCATTAATCTCAATGAAACCTAATGACTAATGTGCATTACAGTAATTTTATAAATATGTCCCTAAAGTAGTCCAATAAAATAGTACCATCTTAAATATTGTTTATTGGCCTCTATTTCTATGCTTTCAGATGGACTGTAATATTTTTCTTTAGGGGTCGATTCAAAGCCCCAGATATTTGAACACTGTCAAGTGCCAACAGACTTTCCAAATAGTGCTGAACTAACCTAACTTCATCTACGCACCATCCCTGCACTAACCGGATAGTGCCAAGAAGGTCTGTGGAGATATTCAGCTGCACTATCCAGAAAGTGATGCTGAACGTCTCTCGTCATGCCCTTATCCAAATAACCTTTGTACTTATCTGAATAAGGGGATTTTAACAATTGGCCCCTCAATGCTTGGTTATCAAATCTTATAAGGCAAGAAATCACACTTACCATGGAAGAGTAGCTTAGCAGGGCACAGCAGAAGGCTGAGAGTGAGGGAAGCCAGGGTTCCGATCCTGCTTTTATCGGTGACGCCCCTTGTCACCTTGGGGAAATCACTTCTCCCTCCATTGCCTTAGGTACAACTTAGATTATAAGTCTATTTGGAAAGGGAAATAACTGAATTGCGAGTCATCTTGAGCTTGAATTTCAAAAGGTGGTTAATTAAATTTAAAAAACTAATTGACTGGCTCATCATTGCCGTGACTTTCTTTGGTTTTGTTTGTTTAACACATATAAGATAAGTCTGGGGATAATCTCTCAATGGTTAATTTCCTTGCACAGGATTCTTATGATGAAGCATGAAGTTAGACAGTATTTAAGTGTGATGTAATATTGAGAACAATTTTCACAATGTTTTTCATGGATAAACATTTTTTTTACCTACAGAAAAACCCTATTTTCACAACAAAGGCTTTGGAAATTTTCTTCCCCATTTCTACAATCTATAGCTCCCAGAACCTTAGGAAGTCTCAGCACCTGAGAATTATCCAAGCTTTGTGTTATGTAGTGCTGCCTAAGTTCAAGAAAATTGAAGATATTTTCCTGCTCTAAGAGCCTCTAATACTTCATACAATGCCCTAGGTAAAATAGCCTGCTTGATTGCACTCACAGCTGCCATAGTGGATTAGAATGAGTCTGCAAAAAATGAAGAGAACAAAGCAATTTAACATGAAGAGAGGATGCATGTGTCCTACCAGCCTGAGACTCCAAGGGGTATGTTTACTAAACCATCTTAACGTTGCAGCAGTGGTATTATTGTGCGATAAGTGACATTATCGTGCGATAATGTAACATTATCACGCAATAATGCAGCGGCGGCGTTAAGGCACACTAACGCTGTGAAATCTGGGTCTGAAGGGTGGAGTAAGGCTTCCCAGAGGGCGGAGAGAAGGGGTCAATGGGCGGAGAGTGGGAGGGGAGAGGCTCCAGGCACACTAATGCTTTGAAATCCAGGTCTGAACACTAACGCCAGTGAAACCCTCGCGTTAAGGCACATTTGGATGTGCAGCAACAGCAGAGTGGGCACGTAGGCAAGGGCTACTGTACTGATGCTGTAAATGGGACACAAGGGGCTGCAGGCGGCAGATGCTGTGGTCTAGCTGGGGCACAGTGCGGGCTAGGCAGATGCCTAGGTGGCACATAGGAATGCTGAAACTGTAAAGCAGCAAGACAGCAGCTGATGAGGGTCCAACATGGGCATGAGTGTGTGTCCCAGAGTGTCACAGGGGAGATTACTCAGCAGGTACCCCCAAGGGCACATAACATTGGCAGGTGGTGCGGTGCGGGGGGGGGGGGGGAGCGCGCATGTCCATGTAGGCACCCCTACCGGATAACCCACACCATAGGCAGCTGCCTACCAGCATACTGGATGGCCTGGGACTGCGCACCACCAGCACCACTGGCATAATGGCATGGCAGCATAGTGGTAGAGGGGTGCTGGTGGCAGAGGGGGCAGTGGCATCTGCCCACAGCAAACCATGGCCTAGCCCCGTTTAGGTGGGTGCCGTGCAATGCAACAGACAGGGTCTGTCTGACGAACAGTCATGGTATCCTCAGGGAATGAACTGTCCCTGTGGCAACAATGTGGTGCAGTACACACAGCCAGTGTGTTCAGGAGCAGAAGATCACAAGTTCAAGTCCCAACTGTGGCTCCTGCCAACCCTTTCCCCATATTTTACCCAGTACTAAACTGTGGTAATAAAGACGGAACCTTTATTGCAGATAAAATAAACATGCCTGAACACCTATATTTTACCCTACAGAGCACAGACACCATAAACATGTGCAATCCCTCGAGCAGAGTTTCCCAACTGCAGTTCTGGAGGGCCAAACACACTTCAGGTTTTATGTTGTCCCTAATAAATATCCCTGTGCTGCATTAGAATGTGCTGCCCTCATTGTATGCAAATGTACCTCATGCATATTCATTAGGGACAGCATGAAAACCTGAACCGTGTTTGGCCCACCAGGACCGGAGTTGGGAACTTCTGCCCTAGAGCAGTGGCCAACAGGAGCATAAACACCCACACCCACAGGTTCCACTATCCAAAGCCTCATGGAGAGTCAGGCTGTTGGGCCCTGTGCGCAGCAGCATCTCTCAATACTAGCACTTGCATGCCTTAGCAATGCCGCCCTAAACTTGGGAATACGTTACACATATATCAAAAGGTTGCTATGATTAATGGCAGATATCAATTCCTAAGTTAAGCACAATTTGCTGATAGAGCTGCATCATAGCAACCTTTCTGATATCTGTGGAGTGTGTTTCAGTTTTGGTTTCTGACAGTGTTTACCACCCCGAGGAGTGACCCCAACAGTATTGCGAACCATAGCCATGCCTGCACTGTGCCCAGGACTGGTGTGGTGACCAGGGCTGCCAAAAGCCTCTATATTTGCACAATGCTGGCATAGGTGTGGGAGTGTGTGTCTGTCTATCCAGTGTGTTGTGGCTGCCTACGCCTTACTCAGCCCACACTGCTTGCACTGTTTCCAGTGTTAGCCTGCCAATGTGCATAATGAGGAGCAAGGTACTGTGGGTATGGCCCAGATAGGGTGGCATGGGCAGGATGCATCTGCACAGGGCATAGGGCAATGGTTGGGACATTGTAGTGCCCGGCCACCACCTGCACGGACAGGGTGGCCACAGCATGTCCTACTGAGAGGTCACTCTCACCCTGACTGAGCAGTGACCACGGCATGGCTAGATTCCCCCATAATACTATATAGTATTTCTCTCAAGTGATATTTATGGGTTCTCTTTTATGGGGCCTGTCGTGGGGTGCCCCGCCTACGCCATTAGAAATATGGGGCTGCTCCAGAGCAAAGATTATTTTAGGTAGCCAAAGGGAATGTAATGTTCATCTGACGTAGTAAAGATGTTCTTACTTATTCCAGCTTCCTAAGAGCACTCATTAACGAAACCAAGTGTAGAGAAATTAAGGCTTTTATTCCCCGTCAGTGCAAGGGTTCAAACTAAGACATTTAGAATCAACAGAAAGTCCTTTGTTTCAAAAGGTACCAGCATTCAAATCATATGCTTAATTGATAAATTTCACAATTAAGGTAAGGCTTGATTAAAGGAATTTGGTTCATTCCAACAGCATAGGAATTCTACACACTTCTTCTAGGTTACACGGTGGCTACAGACTCCTAGCACGAGGCTATGCACAACTCACATTCCATCTGTTCAGGTTGAGACATGGGAACAGTATTTATGCATTCTATCTCCATGGATTCTTCATCAGGGGAATAATCACTGTCCCTGTCTCATACAGGTCTGTGTGCAATGTCTCTAGGGTCTTGTCTCCAATACCACTGTGTTCTAAGGGCTTTAGGGATTTTATGAAACCAATCTGGCTTCTCCTTCTTTACAGAGTGAGCACGTGTTTCAACATGGCTTTTAGGACTCAAGCATTTAATATCATTAGTAAATCTTTCATACCTGGAGTCTGGCTCATTTGAATCCGCTGAGTTTTCTCTTTTGGAAACTTTCCTCCTGTAGCAGGTTCTCTGCCTGTAAGCCTTAGGCAATGCTCTGCTTTCTGGCAGCCTGGTAAAACCTGACGTGGATTCCCTTTTCTCCTTTGGTAAGAACTCAGCCTTTTCACAAAGTGCTTTTCCTTTCTTGCCTGTTAACACTTGGTCAGCATTTCTCAGAGATTGCAAGCTTTTCTCCGAACCATTCTCCCTGGTTCTTTGCTTCTGTCTCTCTGCTCTTGAGTCAGGAATGCTGTGAGAACAGGGCGTGGCACACACTCTAACTTCAGAGCTGGCTCTAACAAACATCCCTTGAACAGCTGCATGATCAGCCTGGCCCTTCTGGATTTCACCCTTGTGAACTCTGTTCCTTTGGGCTTGCTCACATAGGATTCTTTCACTTACTCCTTCTCTTGGAGTTGATCCTCTTAATAGAGCTGTTTCTCCTTGTGAAGACGTTCCTCTGTCTCTGTTCCTTCTCAGGTCCTTCTCTGCACCTTTCTCTGCTTGCTCCTCTGCCTTCTCTTTCTCTTCTGCCTTGCTGACAATCAGCTCTGGCTTATAAAGGAATCTTTCCTTCAAGAGTTCCGGGGTCATTCCCAGGTGCAAATCATTAGCCTTCTTAGGCTCATTAGCTCCTGTATGTTCCTTCCTGCTCCCTCTAGCTGTGCCTGGAGGTAACTGCACATCTAGATTCCTAAAAGAAACAGGATTTCTTTTCAAGTTCTCAACTTTATTGATACCCACATCATAACAGGCCTAATCACTGACTTATCTGCTTGGTGTTTGTGCTCACATCCCAGTTTTGGGTGTATGCATCTCCTCCAGGAACATGCACTATGGACTAGCTAGCAGACTGTCTGCAGTTAGTATGTGTACGGCTGGAACACCTTGCAGGGTGCAGCGGCTGGAGAATGTCAGATAGTGGTGGGGGGCAGCTGAGCATTTCCAGGCCTACTGTCTGTCTGCTGTTGCCTTATGGATGCGTACAGATCTGCATTGACTGCCCTGTTGGGTGCCTGTTCCCCAGCAGAACTGGGGTTGATGGTCCCCTCTACTGCCATCATTGCAGGGATGTAGAATGTGGATCTGTTGGTGGGAGATACTGACCCCCACCCTGAGCCCCAGAGGGCGGGTTGGGTGGTGCTACATAATCTGCCTATGGGTCCAAACACCCCCCTTCCCTTAAATCATGTGACCATGGCACCCACACAGGATATGCACTATTCTGGGTGTATCATAGTCCACAAGGGCTAGATGTGACTGGGAAATACCGATGGACACAGGTGTATCCTAGGTGTGTCTGCAAGGACTACCTATCACACACTGACACTGATGGCAATCTGCAGCATAGCCTATCTCAGCTAAGCCAGGTGCTGCGGACCTGGTGCTGGGCGCCCCACCTCGCCCTCAGGGTGAGCACAGTACCCCCACAATGTGTTGGTCTGTAGCTACTCTGTGCCAGTAACACACACGGTCAGTTCCCCCTACCAGGTCGAGGTGCTGTGGGGGTGCATACCCCAGCTTGTGAACATCTATAGACTGCTGATCTGCTTGTGCAGTGCATCATGGTTATGGGTGGGTTAACCCTATCCTGGTAACCACAGCAGACAGTTTGTGTGGTGACTTGCAGTTCTTCTGTAGCCAGCCAGGGGTTTTTTAGTAGCTACAGAGATGTAGCCCACTGGTTACTTCACTGACTGTGGAGGCAGAGGTGATGGGTTTGATCCCACAGTGGTGCTATTTGATAGGGCTGTCTGAGGCATTTCCTTTTTTAATTTAAATTAGTGCTGCTAGCAAAAACACCTTCACAGTGCTGTAACCTTAAAGTGCCTCATAAGGCGCCCTATAAAGTGCCCTATAAGGCGTCCTATAGGGAACATTATAAGGTGCCTTGGCGGACAGTGCACTTTATAATGTGCCCTCTGGAGTGCCTTATAGGGCACCTTATGCGGCACCTTAGGTTACGGCACTGTGAGGGTGTGTTTGCTGGCAGCACTAATTTACATTAAAAAAGAATATGCCTCAGACAGCATGGATTTAAAGTAAAGGGTAATGCCTCAGACAGCCTTACTCATTAAGCCCACTGGCAGATTGAACTTATGACCCCTGTTTCATCAGTCAATGTATTAACCATTGTGCTACACCTCTGTTGCTGTGTTTCCAGGTCAGCGCGCCTAATTAAGGCTAACGCGCGTTAACGTGCCACGGGTCCCTCTATCGCGCGATAATCCGAAATGCTACCTTAAGACCGGAACGCCCACTACCTTATATGGCATTTGTCACAGTAAGACTGCAACTAACGCCGGTAACATTAAGACGGTTTAGTAAACATACCCCCAAGTCATTTTTAACTCTTCATGTAAATGCAGGATAATGTTGAGAGAACATTTATTTATTTGGTTTTATACTGCACTATTCATGATCAGCACGGTTTACAAAATAACACCATATTACATGGAACCGTTAACATCGAACATATTACATTAAACAGATTCGTTAAACACGAGATCAAGGTATAAAACAATTAACATATTTACATAAATAGATGATATACAGTAGCATGTAAGACTGGGAACTATTTACAGTTTAACAGAATCTTGAGTATGATATTGATAGGCCAGGCTTTAAGTTACGTGGTCAAAAGCAAAAGATGGAAAAGGTGTGTTTTGATTGCTTTGCAAAAGGTGGCCAAATCTGAAATGAGACGAATAGGAGCATGCAGGGAGTTCCATAGTAGAGGGGCAAAGAGGGAGAATGCTCTGTTCCTTGCGAATTGGGAGCTTTTCTCCTTCTATAAGTAGGAGGATATCCTCACATTGGTAGGTGATGTCACTCACCTACCAATGTCTGAAATTTAATGTGGACAAGTGCAAACTTATGCACCTAGGAAAGAATAACCCAAACTATGGTACACAATGCAAGGTTCCACATTAGGAACCACCACCCAGGAAAAATGGTTTAGTTATCATCATGGATACCACATTGAAACCCTCTGCCCAGTGTGCAGCAGTGTCCAAGAAAGCAAATAGAATGCTAGGTATCATAAGGAAAGGAATGGAGAATAAAACAAAGGATATTATAATGCCTCTGTATCGTTCCATGATGCAACCATACTTTGAATATTGTGTGCAATTCTGGTCACAGTATCTTAAAAAGGATATAGTGGAATTAGAAAAAATACAGAGAAGAACCACCAAAATGGCAAAGGGGATGGAAGAGTTACCCCTATGAGGAAAGGCTTAAAAGGTTAGGGCTCTTCAACTTGGAAAATGGACTGCTGAGGGGGAGATATGATAGAGGTCTATAAAGTAATGAAAAGAGTGGGATGGGTAAATGTAGATCAGTTGTTTATGCCATTAAAAAGTAGAAAGAATAAGGTATATGCAATGAAACTACAGTGTAACCCATTTAAGACTAATAAGAGAAAATATTTTTTCACTCAATGCGTAATCAAACTCTGGAATTTGTTACTGGAGGATGTAGTAAAGGCTGTTAGTGTAGCTGGGTTTAAAAAAGGTTTGGACAACTTCCTGGAGGAAAGATCCATAAACCATTATTAAAGAGGACCCAGGAAATTCACTTCTTTCCCCTGGACAAGCATTGTGGAACCTGTGTGTCTTTTTGCGAACCTGTCAGGTACTTGTGACCTGGATTGGCCACTGTTGTAAATAGGATACTGAATTTGATGGAAGTTGATCTGACCCTGTATGGCATTTCTTATGTTCTAAGTCCAAAAGCATCCAAAAGACAGTATTAAAAAAAATGCTAAATAAATAAATTCATGCCAGTTTCCACACAATATCTGGCTTCCCACCATGAGTCTATTTTCATCAGCACTTGCATCTGGGTCTGGATCCTGCTCTATTTCTCTACAGTCTGCCTCAATGGCAATTTCTTTTTGGATAAACTCTCGCCATATTTTTCTTTTCCTTTTTATTTCACAAAAAGGGAAGTAAATATTGACCTTCTCTCTTTTTCAAAGAAAAATAAAGATCATTGAGTTCATCCTCTCAGCTGCCATGCTCCCAATGATAGACACCAACCTCAGCTGCAAGCAATGTCTTTGTGGGGCAGTATCTGTCCCAGATGACTATTTGGTCTGCTGCCAACCATGATGTCCCCAACTGCGTCTTTTGTGGTTATATGTCCCCCAAAGCCAGGCGGTTTAGGACCTTTACAATAAAAGCCCTACAATTACCATTATTAGAACTGTTCCTCTTCCCTGGTACATCCCTTAGAATAGGTGAGAGAGAATGCTACGGTGAGCCTTTTTCAAGGAAAAACAGTCACGAGAGCATGGAAAAAAAGAGACATTGTTTTCTCTCTAAGAGAAATCCTCTTCTTGGGAAACTGACTCCAGAGGCCACAAAGGGATCATTGTACCTCCCAGAGAATGAGAAACCTGCAAGTTCATGGATTTGAGCTGTTCAGTATCACTATCAGCATAGAAGAAATCAAAATCACAAGAGAAGTCAAAGATAGTACCAGCATAGTCCATGGCACCACAAACTCAAGGAACTATGATTCAGAAGCACACACAACCATCATATCATATAAATCAAGATTTTTGAAATATAGGTTCTTGTTTCCAGGATGCCATGAGTTCTGAATGCAGACCCTTGATCTTCTGAGTCAAACATGTAAGAGTGTTATGGTATTGAATACAGTATATGAGGTCCTCAGGACAGATTTTAAAGGTCTTGAACCAATCGCACCATATCTTGGCATAGAGATCAGACATACTGTTTTCAGAAGCAGAAGACATCTCCCCAGGGCCATCTTTGCTGCTTGTCATGAACCCAGAAGCTCAGGTCAGCTATGAGTACTTTCTACAATGTTGAAAAACTTCCTTTGTGACATGTCACCAATATGCTAGAGAAGCTAGTATCAGACAATCTTCAAGTGAATTCCTGATAGGGTACTATCCTTCAATGCTGTGGGTCGTCCCCCCCCCCCCCATCCCACTCGTAAAGGCCTCCCGACATTTTCTTTATTGCCACAATGAGTTATATTCCAAGTGGAGGACAATTGCTGAAGATCCCTTTTCCTTGAACAAGGTGGGCTATGGCCCAGTAGATCAATTGTTCTTCCTTCCCATTGGTAGAGGGGTCCCCTTTTCTGCCTCTAGATCTTGGTATTGAGGTTTTTCACCAGAGCTTTCAGTGGAGAAGTCAACAGACTGCCATCAGACCCATCACAGCAGATGCCCAGGAACATCTCTACTCCTGAAGATCTTAGTTACTCAAGGTTCATTCAGAAAATAGTCTGTGTTTTCACTAATGATTCACAAGGAATAAAACCTCAAAGTGGGTATGTTCATCCTCTTCCACCTAATGAATGTTCCACCGAGACCATGACAGTCTCCATCCATAGACTTCTTTAAGCACTGCAGGCCAGACTGTGACAGAACTGAGTATCATGTTTCCCAGTTGCAAGAAAGCTAGACCTGAAGAATAAGATGAATCCCTGACCTGTTTTGATGGACTTAAACTTCCTCAAAAACTGGCGGTGGTGGAAATTATACTAAAATGGGCAAAATGACCAAGGACTCATACCATTGCCCTACCCCTTATAAATCAAAGGAACTTGGGCACTATGAGCATGAAGGTCTATCAAGGATTGATGCTTAGTACCATAATTATGGTTGATCATCATTAAATGGTGAAACTTAGTGTTGAGCTATACCTACAGGAGCAGAAGAACACATTCCTGAATATCTTGATGGCATGGTTTAAACAGAGAAATAACTATTTATTTATTTATTTATTTAATGGTATTTATATACCGCCTTATCATTCAATCAAAGCGGTTTCCACGGCAAACAATCAAGGGGGCAAATGTTTTCATGCAGTGTACAGAGTGGTGGGGATGTGTTGGTGGGGATGTGATTAGATTTGGTTTATCTACATAGTGAGCTATTATACATCATGAGCTATTATACAGTCTTATATACAGTCTTGGGGTGGGGGGTTGATGATCTGACAAGTATGCTGGTTCAGGGGGTATGTCCATAGTAATCGATGAACAGGGTTGTCTTCAGCTGTTTTCAGAAGACCTTGATTTCTGTGGTTAGTCTCAGATGATCTGGGAGGGTTCCATATGGATGAAGCAGCCAGGGAGATTGCTCGTTGGGCGGTGTCTTTGCAGGTCTTGGTGAAGTCTTTTGGGGTGTTAACCCGATTGGAGGTGCCTCTTCTTCTTGGCCGTGTGCTTGTGTCGGGTTGTATGAGTGTGTGTAGGCTTATGGCGGAGGAGTGTTGTTTGATCTTGAATATGTTTATGATAGTCTTGTATTTGATGCGTGAGATGATTGGGAGCCAGTGCAGTTCTTTCAGTATGGGTGTGATGTGATCATGTCTTGTAGTACCGGCTATTATGCGGGCAGCTGTGTTTTGGGCCAGTTGTAGTGGTCTGAGGGTCTGCTTTGGTAGCCTGGTGAATATTGGATTGCAGAAGTCTAGTAGAGAGGTTATCAGCGCCTGGCAAATGGTGTGAAAGTGCTCTGGGTCGAGGAGGGGCTTGAGTCTTCTGATGAGTCGCATTCTTAGGTATGCACTTTTGGTTGCTCTGCCTATGTGTGCTTGGAGGTTAAGTTCTTTGTCCAGGATGACTCCGAGGTACTTAACTTCTGATTTTATGGGTATGAGTGCATCTCTTATCTTGATGTCGGGTGGGGGGATAAAGGCCAGGTTTCGCGTGATGATCAGTGCCTCCGTCTTGCTGTAGTTGATTGATAGGTTGTTTTCCTGAAGCCAGTTTTCCATTTGGGTGAGGCAGTTTGTTATGTTGGTGTAGTCCGGGTTGTTGACTGAGATGGGTGTGTAGATCATGATGTCATCTGCATAGATTGTATAATGTATGTGGTGCTCTTTTATGATGGCACATATTGGCTGGATGTATAGGTTGAATAGGAGAGCTGAAAGGGCCGATCCCTGTGGCACTCGTTGTTTGACTTTTATGGGTCGAGATGTGTTGTGTCCTACTTTGACCTGTATTTGTCGGTCGGTTAGGTATGAATGGAACCAATTCAGGGTGGCACCGTGTAGACCGATGTTCTGTAGTCTATCCAATAGAGTCTTGTGGTTAACTGTGTCAAATGCAGATGAGATGTCAATGAATATCATGAGTATGCCTTTCTTGGTGTTGTCTATGATGCGGAGGACGCGGTCGAAGAGGTATATCAGAAGAGTTTCTACCCCGTGGTTGGGGCGGAACCCGTGTTGATTGTTGTCCAGGGGAGCGTGGTTGTCTATGTGTTCTTGTAGTTGGTGCTGTACAGTTTTTTCGATTATTTTTGCTAAAAGTGGTATGCTGGAGATGGGTCTGTATGCTGCTGGATTGTTCTTGTCAAGTGTGGATTTCTTCAGGATAGGTCTTATTGTTGCGAGCTTCAATTGATTTGGCATGCGCCCTTGGGTTAGGGAGGAGTGTACTATCTTGTGGATGATTTGGATGAAGTTTGATTTGGTGGCCTTGATCCTGGGCACTGGGCAGGGATCCATGGGGGTGGTGCTTGTCTTGATTGCTGAGATGATGTGGGAGAGTTGCTCCGTGGATGAGGTGTTGAATTTTCCCCAGGTGTTCAAGGGTGTGATAGTCTTTGGGGTTGGGCTGGGTCTTGTTTGTTCTGCTGAGTGGAACTTTTCTTGGATGTGGCCCGCAAATTTTTGTGGGTCCAGTTGCACTTTGTCTTCAGTATCCTGGTCTTTGGTGAGGGTTTTTACGATTTCAAATAGTTCTCTGGGTTTGTTGTTGGAGTTGCGTATGAGGTTTGTATGGTATTCCCTTTTTGTTTGGTTGATGCATTCATTGTATTGTTTTTGCTTTGTTAGGTATAGTTCCTGGTTCTCGGGTGACTTGTTCTGTCTCCATCTCCGTTCTATTTTTCTGAGGCTCCTCTTTTCGTTTCTTATAGTTTTAGAGTACCATGGTTTGTGTTGTAGTTTGTTGCAGCGAGGTGTCCTGTGTCTATATTCTGTTGCTTTGGCAGCGTTGTATATGGTGTTGTTCCGGGTTGGTGATTAGTGCATCTAGGTCATCTGTTTCATGGTTTAGGTTTTGTATTGTGTCCTGTAGGAACTGGTCTCTGTCGAAGCATTTAAATCTTGTTTGTGTGGGGGTGTTGTCCGGATATTTGTTTAGTATCTCCTCATTAGGTGTAATTTTTACTTCAATTAAGTGATGGTCAGACCATGGTACTGGTGTGGTGATGGGTATTGATATTAGGCCTCTTGAGGTTAGGTAGTTGGGTGCAAAAATAAGGTCTGGTGAGGATCCATGTCTGTGTGTCGTGGTGGTGATTATTTGCATGAATTGGAGTGAACTCATTGCTTGGAGAAAAGCTTCTGCATCTTTTTTGTTGGTGGACTTAAGGTTGAAGTCTCCTAGGAGTATTGTGGGTTTGTGGCTGGAGTTCACTGCGCAGACTGTCTCTAGAGTTGATGCTAGTTCTTCAGGTGGCGAATGGGGTGCTCTGTAGGTGAGACATATGGCCATATGTTTGTTCTCTATCGAGATGGTGTTAGAGTGTTGGGTGTCCATGTTACTTTTTGATTTGAATTTTAGGCTGCTCTTTGCTATTATGAGTGCCCCTCCTCCTCGCCTATGAGTGCATGGGCAGTTGTATGCTGTGTATGCGTCAGGCACTAATTGATTGAGTAGGACGTTGTCAGTGGGACTGAGCCACGTTTCTGTGATGCAGAGTATGTCGGGCTGATGGTCATCTATGTGGTCAACTAGGGTATAGATCTTGTTGCATATTGACCTGACGTTTATGAGCTCAATTGTTATTGGTCTTGGGGTGTTGTGTGTCTTGTGTGGTTCCTTTGTTTTGGCGTGTATGTTGGACTTGTGTTTTGCTTGTCTCTTTGTTGTAGGAGAATGTTGTGAGTCCCTGTGGGTATGCTGTTGGTCTATGTATGTCCATATAGTTGTTGGAGGCCATGGTGTGTATGTGTGAGGGTGGTGGTAGTGTGTGTGAGGTGGAATGAGTAGTGTGAGTATGAGGCCGAGGGGGAAGATCAGATTTGTGTGCATGTTTTTGTTCAGTTCTGTGGTTTGCACTTACGGTTGCTGCTCTTCTCTCCTGGCTGCTTGCTGGGTCTTTTTGCTTCTTTCGTGTGCTTTTTGGTGAGGCTGTCTCTTTTTTGCTCTTTACGCCTTTGTGCCATGCCTAAGGGCCACGCCAAAGGGCCCTCAGGCGCGGGCCTGCCAGGCACGGGCGCGCTGGCTGGCGCCGGCCTTTTCAAGCCGACTCGGCTCCACCTCCCATTGCCCCGATTGGGCAGGAGCCTCCGAGCTGGAGACAAAGGCTTCCCTCCTGTTCGGGCACTCTACCACCGATCGGGGAAGCTGCTGGACCGCTGGCTGCTCTGCTCTGTTGGAGCCGGCCTTTTCAAGCCGGCTCAGCTCCGCCTCCCACTGCCCCGATTGGGCAGGAGCCTCTGAGCAGGAGACAAAGGCTTCCCTCCTGTTCGGGCGCTCTACCCCCGATCGGGGGAGCTGCTGGACCGCTGGCTGCTCTGCTCGTGTGAACTAGTGTGTTCACCCCGTTGATACAGCTTCTAGGACATCAGCAATGGCTACTGAAGTAGGGACGGCCAGGTTAAGAGTAGGCAGCTTGATAGAGAACATACATAACAGGTTTTCCATCATCCCATCTGTGAAATAGAACCTGTATAGCAACAAAGTAATGGAGACAGCTGATTTCATTAAAGGCCACTGTATGACTTTCCAAACACTCTTGGCTGCTACTTGAGTTTCTCCTTAAGCATAGCACAAACAGCCATAATTTATGGAATACTATTTTTTTTATCACCACAGCTATTTCACATTATATCCAAGGCAGAGAACCCAGTATTTCCAGGGACCAAGACTGAGGCAGTGGGATAGATGAATCAAAATTCACAAACATCAGGGAAAGTTAAAATGACCATGAGTTTTGGAAACCACTCAATATAACTGGTATCTTACCTTTAGGAGATACCCCCAGTGTGAAACAAAATGCATTTTTTCCAAGAGGTCTGGAAGAGAATAATTTTGGATAAGTGGTGTTAAAGATTGAACCTGAGGACTATTTTTACAAGATCCCAGGAAATGTCTCCCTTCCAGCCTGTGAATGCAGCATCCTGAGCGAAATGTCACCAGGCAGAAGTGGTATCCTTTCTCTGCGATGGGGTGGTAGAAAATTCCCCCCTGCAGGAACCAGAAACAGGCTTCTTCTCCAGTTATTTCTTGTTTCTGAAGAAGTCAGGAGGTTTGAGATCCATCTTGGACCTCAGTAGAAATCCTTTGATTAAAAGTTGAAGCTTAATGTTCTTCAGACTCATCATTTCTTCATAAACATGATGAACTGGTTTCATTCACTGGTCTTCAAGGATGTGTATGTTGACATGCCCATTCATCCCAGGTACAAGAAATTAATGAGGTTCTTGGTAAATATAGTCCAATATCAGTTGAGGGTCCAGCCCTTCAGCAGCTTTAGATCTTTTCATAAAATGCTTAGTGATACCAACAGCTAGTCTCAGAGAAAACAGTCTTTGTTTTTCCTTACCTAGACAAGTGGTTGATAAAACATCCATTCACTTAAGAGATGGAACTTGCTCTCAGGAAGGTGGTCTACTTTCTACAATCTTTCTAATTTGACCCCATTGCGGTTCTTCTGGTTCATCGACTCCTAGATAGATAGTCAAATTCAAAAGAGTTTTCTTTCACAAGAAAAATAATTAATAGTCAGGAAGTTTATGATAAGGCTACTACCCAGAAAAATAACTTTGGCCCACTTATTACTAGTTTGTTTAGGCTGCATGGCTGTGATGGTCCAGGTGATCTCGCTGACTTTGCTCCATATGATTTGTATTTAAAGGATGTTCAGATTGCACTGGAACTAATTGTTGCCATGGAGGAGAGAGGTCACGTGACAGGAAAGCATCATCCTGGTGCAGCAGGAAGTGATCCTGTAGCTAGGACCTGTCCTCAAGTTGATGTAAAACCCTCTCACACCGAGGAGGTTTCTCCAGGGCCATGTGCCCACAAAGGAAGGGTTAGGACAGCTGTTATAGTTGGTGATTTGATCATTAGGCATGTAGATAGCCAGGTGGCTGGTGAACGTGAGGATTGCCTGGTAACATGCCTGCTTGTTACGAAGGTAGCAGACCTCACACACCACCTAGACAACGTCTTAGATAGTGCTGGGGAGGAGTCTGCTGTCTTGGTACATGTTGGTACCAATGACATAGGAAAATGTGGTAGGGAGTTCTGGAGGCTAAATTTAGGATTTTCGGTAGGAAGTTGAAATCCAGAACTTCCAGGGTAGGATTCTCTGAAATGCTTCCTGTTCCACGCGCAGGACCCAAAAGGCAGGCAGAGCTCTGGAGTCTCAATGTGTGGATGAGATGATGGTGCAAGGATGAGGGTTGCGGATTTGTTAGGAACTTAGGAACATTCTGGGGAAAGGAGGGGCTCTTCCGAAGGGATGAGCTCCATCTTAACCGGAATGGAACCAGGCTGCTGGCATTAACCTTGAAAAAAGGAGATAGAGCAGCTTTTAAACTAGATAATAGGGGAAAGTCGACAGTCGCCCAAGAGTGCATGGTTCAGAACAATGTATCTTTGAAGGATACTAGCAAATGATTGAAGTTAGGGCATATCAGTAGAGAGATTCCAATAAAGACAAAAGTAACCCAAATGCCCTTGTGTACAGAGCAGACAGAGCTTACAGATTCCAAATTACCCCTGCCTACTGATAGCCAGGTTAATATGAATAAAATACAGCCTCTAAAATGCTTGTATGCAAATGTTAGGAGTCTACAATTTTTAAAAAGGGTTCTGGGGGTGATCTGGGAAAGTACAGACCGGTGAGCCTAACGTCAGTACTGAGAAAAATGGGGGAAAACATCTTAAAGAACAAAATTACTGAAAATGTAGATAGTCATGGCTTAATGGGAAACAGCCAACATGGCTTTAGCCAAGGAAGGTCTTGTCTTACTAATCTGTTATGCTTTTTTGAAGGTGTGAATAAACAGGTAGACAATGGTGAGTCAGTTGATATAGTGGATCTGGACTTTCAGAAAGCCTTTGACAAGGTCCCTCATGAGAAACCTTTGGCAAAATTAAAAAGTCATGGGATAGGAGGCAGTGTACTACTGTGGATCAGAAACTGGTTAAAAGATAGAAAGCAGAGGGTAGGGCTAAATGGCCAATTTTCCCAATGGAGAAAGGTGAATAGTGGAGTACCCCAGGGATCTGTGCTGGGTCTGCTGTTTTTTTAACATATTCATAAATGACCTGGAAATGGGAATAACGAGTGAGGTTTCTAATTTGCAGATGACACAAAACTATTCAAAACTGTTAAAGCCCATGAGGATTGTGGAAAATTGCAAGATGAAATTTAATGTGGACAAGTGCAAACTTATGCACCTAGGAAAGAAAAACAAAAACTATAGTTACACAATGCAGGGTTCCACATTAGGAACCGCCACCCAGGAAAAACATTTAGGTGTCATCGTGGATAACATGTTAAAATCCTCCACCCAGTGTGCAGTGGCAGCCAAGAGAGCAAATAGAATGCTAGGTATCATAAGAAAAGGAATGGAGAATAAAACAAAGAATATTATAATGCCTCTATATCGTTCCATGGTGCAACAGCACCTTGAATATTGTATGCAGCTCTGGTCACCATATCTTAAAAAGGATATAGCGTTATTAGAAAAGGTATAGAGAAGAGCCACCAAAATGGTAAAGGAGATCGAAGGATACCCCTATAAAGAGAGGCTAAATAGGTTAGGGCTCTTCAACCTTGAAAAGAGACAGCTGAGGGGAGATATGATAGAGGTCTATAAATTAATGAATGGAGTGGAACGCGTAAACATAGATTGATTGTTCACGCCATCAAAATATAAAAAGACTAGGGGGCATGCAATGAAGCTACAGGGTAACCTATTTAAGACTAATAAGAAAAAATATTTTTTATCTCAACATGTAATCAAACTCTGGAATTTGCTTCCGTTGGATGTAGCAAAAGCTATTAGTGTAGACGGGTTTAAAAAAGGTTTGCACATGTTCCTGAAGGAAATGTCCATAAACCATTATTAAGGTGGACCCAGAATATCCACTGCTTGCCCCAGTACAAGCATTGTGGAACCTGTGTCCTTTGGGGTAACTGCTAGATACTTGTGACCTAGATTGGTCACTGTTGGAAACAGGATACTGGGTTTGATGGACCTTGGTCTGACCCAATATGACATATTTTATATTCTTATGTTCTCTCCCAATTCAGTTCCAGGCATAATAGATGCATTCACATCTGCCATGACCCTTACTACACCATTGAGAGACTCCACAGCATACTATCTCTGCTCTCCTTCATTCTTCTATGGCAAGTGCTAGAGCCTGTGAAGAATTGGAGTCCTTGGTCTTGAGGGAACACCCCTTCCCTCAATCTGGGATGAAGCTCTCATCAGAAATAGCAAGGGGGAGGGACACTGAATTTCCAGGCCTCCAGTATAATGTCATATCATAGTCTGAACTGAAGGTGAAGCCACAGAAGGAACAATCATTTCCTTCCCCGTCCTCTTAACCGTCAAAGAAGAGAAATAAGAAAAACAGAGGAGGAACCAGTATAGGGTATCTCACTTCAGTTACCCTATCAATTTAACAGAGTAATGGAAAGTGTCACTTTAGCCAGCATAATTTCTCACTTTGAAGTATGTGAGGCATGACTGAATGGGGATCTCTCTTTCCTCACAGACTCCGCAACCACTTTAGATTGGACAAGGATGAGACAAGGGAGAGCAATGGGGATGGTGGAGGGGGGGGGGTGGCGCTTGGTAAGAACAATCACTTATTGGAGGGGTGTTCTCTTGCTTGGTTGGGGGCATCACTTGATCCACATTGTCTCCTTTGGCCTCACATGGGTGAGTGCACTGTTAACCATTTAAAAAAGGTGTGGGAAATTGAGCTCAGGGCTGAAACACTGCCAGGTGTATTAGTTTGCTGTGCTCTCAAAATCTCAGATGTAGTTAACCTTTTGGGTTACTGCAGATTATATGGCATAACTTAATTTGCAGTAAACCATTTGAATATTAATGAGCACAAGCGGAAAGTTATCATCATTAAGTACCCAAAATAAATAAGAGAACAATTATAACTGCAAATTGGTTTTCCCTCCTTAGCACATGTAGTTTCAGTACTAAGGGAAGTAAGCCCATTTGCACCAATTATAACCTTCAATATATTAGCCCCTGAACAATCCAGATTCCTAGGTTTTCCAGAATAGCCAGTTACTCTGAAGACCATACCATGTGTTAGAGGCATACACATGCCCTGTTAAATTACTTATTTTCTGTAAATGGCTTTGAATAGTAGAAAGGTGGTATAGAAATAAGCTTAAATAAATAAATGTAACAATTTTACTTGACAATATAGTATATTCTCTTATACAGCACGCATAGATACTCCTATGTAGAAAGGCTAAAAAGGTTAGGGCTCTTTAACCTGGAAAAGAGACGGCTGAGGGGAGATATGATAGAAGTCTATAAATTAATGAGCGGAGTGGAACGGGTAAACGTAGATCGATTGTTTACCTTATCAGAATATAGAAAGACTAGGGACATGCAATGAAGCTACAGGGTAGGGACATGCAATGAAGCTACAGGGTAAACTATTTAAGACTAATAAAAGAAAATATTTTTTCACTCAACGTGTAATCAAACTCTGGAATTTGTTACCGGATGATGTAGTAAAGGCTGTTAGTGTAGCTGGGTTTAAAAAAGGTTTGGACAAGTTCCTGGAGGAAAGGTCCATAAGCCATTATTAAGAAGGGGCCCAGGATATCAATGCTTGAACCAATACAAGCATTGTGGAACCTGTGTCCCTTGGGGAAACTGCTAGGTACATATGACCTAGATTGGCCACTGTTGGAAACAGAATACTGGGCTTGATGGACCTTGGTCTGACCCAGTATGGCATATCTTATGTTATGTTCTTATGTTCTTATAGATTATTTCAATATAATAATAGATATACAGTATATATATATATAGAGAGAGAGAGAGACAGCAAGTTGTTTCCTACTATACATTTGTTTCCAGCAGTTGTTTTGATGTGTCTTTCTCTGTCAAATCAGTAATACTCTATGGTGTTGCTTTATGACCCATTGTGACCCTTTATGACATTGTAGGCCTCACTAAATTGTATTCTTTGCACTTACAGCTGTTATTCTCTAGTGTACTATATGCAGGGCCTGCCCTCAACAAACTGCAGGGTTGGCTTCAGTTCTTGTTATCATGTCATCTAAAGATGTCTGAGAAATTTCAAATGCTTATATAGGGCTACATCTTTTCTTAGTGGTCCTTTAAAAGCTATTGCAACTTTATAAAGTCATTTTATTAAGCACAATTATTTATCTTTCTTAAACTACAGGTACAGTAACTTTCTGATTAATGTCATGTTGAAAACTGGTTTACTGATTTATAGGTTTCTTCAGACTTCAGAAGACTCTTTCAAACAATTGTTCTGGATGCAAGAAGTAGTATGCATTTCATTTCATTTCATTCCATTCATTTTCATTTCATTTATTAGAACTTCATAGACTGCCCTAAGCGGGGACAGCAGAGCAGTTATTTTTCTTCGTCTAGGAATATTCCTGTTTCTGCATTTAACATCCAGATTTATATATGGAAAAAAAAACCCTGTAATCCCCCCTATAGCACAACAAATAGGAGTCTATTGACCAGAGACACTTTTCCTGTAGACCAATGAAATATCAAGTTTGTAATTGAAAAAATAAATAATCGAATAATTTTTCTGCTGAAATGGTGAGCCTATTTTTAAAAATGCAGGGTATGATGTTTAAAAATATGCATATTCTGTGCTGCTGTATGGATTGGTGGCAATGCTGAATGCATACATAAAGTATTCATATAAGGGGTCATTTTATAGAAACCCATGTAAAGTTACGTATCCTATTCACACAAATCATGTATTTTCACTGATTCACACTCATCAATGTGCACTTGTGTGTGTTGTTTTAGATGGTCACCATTCTGTATGAATTGTATCAGGCTGATCGACTGTGATATCACTGCACATGAATAGAGCGTGGCTGGGGCACAAATCTATGCTTATTTATTATAACATACCATAATTTATGTGTGTTCTTGAGAAATATAGGCATTTGCCATAGGCCTGGTGTAAGTAATTGCACCTAGATTTAATACAGCTTTTGGACCCCTTATGCCCTAATTTTATAAAATAACCACATACTTGACTTTATAAAATAGGTGTAGAAAGGAACTCAAAGTGGGGTACCAGGGCCCTCTGAAAGGTTCAGACATATGGAGAGCGAGAATGGCTTGGAATTATGCTGACAGTTTAGCAGTACGTGCAAGACAAGCCAAGGCTGTATTTTGCAGAAGCAGCTTGACCTGAAACATGTAGGGCCCGATATTCAAAAGACATTTACATGGTTTACAGAACTGTAAATCATATAAATGCCGCTGAATGGGATATTCAACAGCACTAACACGCTTAATGCCGCTGAATATCCCCAGTTATCTCCCCTACACGCTTCGATGCTTACTGCTTAGCGGTGTGGTGTAGGCATTCCGGGGCGGGACAGAGGCGGCAAGAGTTGCTAACGGGGTAGTGGCGATATTGTAGCACTACCCGTTAGCAACCTATGGGTAAAACTAGGCATTCCTACTGTACAAGTACTCATCTGCTTGCAATGCACATACTTCTGGGCATGACCTAATTTTATAAGAGCGCATTTACATGTATAAAATGCTGCTTTATGTATAAAATGGTTTATAAAATTATTCTCATAGTGGTTATATTCAGCTAAGAAGTTCAACTAAGGACAGCTGTTCTGTAAGCCTAAATTAAGCCGCTCAACTATATGGCTGAATATCGTCACTCTCTGTGTAGTTGGGTTCAGCCCTCACTCTGCTCTAACTCTGTCACAGCAGTATAGTGGTGATCTTATAAATAAATCTTTCCATTATTAAAGGGCTTCTCTGAAATTATCTCTGAGTTATCACATAAAAGTATGAGCAGTGTCAAGATGGCATGTAGTTTTCCATGATTCGCCTGTGCGTAGTGTTCATGGACAGAGTTTCGGCAGTGCATGGGAGGAGTCGTGCTTCATGCTGTTGTTTACATGCTAACAGTTACATCTGCTCCTGAGCAGGTGTAAATGTCCACAACTTCAATCTCCATGAATTTCTGCCACTTTGCCTCTATTATTTTATAAAGACTAATGTGCTTTGTTATAAAATATGGGCATATGGATACACTGAAACTTAGGCATGGCCACTTATGCCTGCTGTAGGGCAGGTGTAACTCACCACACCTAGATCAGCGATCCATTGGTATTTTATGACTTAGACAAACACTCCTGCATCAAGGGTCTATAAAAACACATACAAAAAAAGCTTAACAAATAATAAAAAACATAAAAATATTAAAAACTGTGAATGCACAAAAAACATACATATGAATAACAGAAAAATACAAAGCAAAAATATCATCTGTGGAGGTTATTTTACTGTTTTTACATAAGAACATAAGATATGCCATACTTGGTCAGACCAAGGTCCATCAAGCCCAGTATCCTGTTTCCAACAGTGGCCAATCTAGGTCATATGTACTTAGCAGTTTCTCCAAAAGATACAGGTTCCACAATGCTTGTATTGGGTCAAGCATTGATATCCTGGGTCCCTTCTTAATAATGGTTTATGGACCTTTCCTCCAGGAACTTGTCCAAACCTTTTTTAAACCCAGCTACACTAACAGCCTTTACTACATCCTCCGGCAACAAATTCCAGAGTTTGATTATAAGTTGAGTGAAAAAATATTTTCTTTTATTAGTCTTAAATAGTTTACCCTGTAGCTTCATTGCATGTCCCCTAGTCTTTCTATATTCTGATAACGTAAACAATCGATCTACGTTTACCCATTCCACTCCGTTCATTAATTTATAGACTTCTATCATATCTCCCCTCAGCCATCTCTTTGCCAGGTTAAAGAGCCCTAACCTTTTTAGCCTTTCTTCATAGGAGTATCCTTCCATCCCCTTTACCATTTTGATGGCTCTTCTTTTGTTGGGCTTACAGTAAGAATGGAGTGGAGTAGCAGCATATTGGTTACAGTAACAGCCTACAACCCAAGAGATCTGGGTTCAATTCCTACTGGCACTTTACTCTCCAGTGCCTTGGAAGAAAAGGCCTGGCAATCAACTTCCAGTCTTACCTTCCAAGAAATCCCAGGGGCTGCTGGGTCACCAGGAGTCAGCACTGACTTGACAACACTTAAAAGAAAATACAACAGAATAAGCCAAAACAGTAGGTTTTGAAAACAAATTTTTGCAGAGAGATAGGAATGCCATTCCTCCTTGTTAAATTTCACCAAAAGCAGTTTGATGTCTCTTCCTCTCATATATAAGTTTTCCATTCATACACCCTTCTAATCTCTCTAGCCTGCCTGTCGAAATGAGCTGCAAGAGTATAGGGACCTACGATTAGCAGGTGATAAGCATTTGGGAGAGCAAGAGATGTCTTGTATACAAGTATAAGGCCCTGGCATGTAGTCAGGTCATAGACCACAACTTATGAGCCCTTTTATTCCCATTTTCCACTCAAACGTGTCAAAAACTCTAAAACTCTGGCATGATAGGTGCAACACCACTATGTAAACTGTCAAGGGCATGGAAAGCATTTCCCCGGTATTTAATGTGGAGCCCTGGCCCTTAGCGCATGCCACATTGGCGCGGGTGCACTTTACTCCACCTATTGAGGTGGCATTAGTTGATCCCATGCTAATGTAGTTAGTACACGGTGTAAACCCACCACTAACTGCACAGAGCACATCACGCCACTCTCCACCCCTCCCCGCCCACTCACAAACCCAATGTGGGTTTGACAGTGTGGGAATTGTCCTGTACTGTCATGGCCCTGCTGGCAATGCATAACCCAACACGCATTCAGCATGCATCAGAACATGCATTGTCGGCTAACGTCCTTTAGGAAAAGACCCTCTTAGTCACAGAATTCTGCAACAAACAAAATGGTTCACTTAAAAATGGATGCTTTACATTCCCCTTCATGCCATGGTGCAGAGAGGAGAAGAAGCTGTGAGCTTGAAGTCAAGATTGGTCAGTGATAGCAAGATGATTTCCCATAACTGAGTAATGGCCACAGAGTGAATGGTGCACGTTGGGAAGACATCTCGCCCATGATCTTATTTAGTCTGGTTGTTGGCTACTACCAGATATTACAAAAGATATTATAATGCCTCTATATCGTTCCACGGTGAGACCGCACCTTGAATATTGTGTGCAATTCTGGTCGCCGCATCTTAAAAAGGATATAGCGATTTTAGAAAAGGTTCAGAGAAGAGCCACCAAAATGGTAAAGGGGATGGAAGGATACTCCTATGAAGAAAGGCTAAAAAGGTTAGGGCTCTTTAACCTGGAAAAGAGATGGCTGAGGGGAGATATGATAGAAGTCTATAAATTAATGAATGGAGTGGAACGGGTAAACGTAGATCGATTGATTACCTTATCAGAATATAGAAAGACTAGGGGACATGCAATGAAGCTACAGGGTAAACTATTTAAGACTAATAAAAGAAAATATTTTTTCACTCAACGTGTAATCAAACTCTGGAATTTGTTACCAGAGGATGTAGTAAAGGCTGTTAGTGTAGCTGGGTTTAAAAAAGGTTTGGACAAGTTCCTGGAGGAAAGGTCCATAAACCATTATTAAGAAGGGACCCAGGATATCAATGCTTGAACCAATACAAGCATTGTGGAACCTGTGTCCCTTGGGGAAACTGCTAGGTACATATGACCTAGATTGGCCACTGTTGGAAATAGAATACTGGGCTTGATGAACCTTGGTCTGACCCAGTATGGCATATCTTATGTTCTTATGTACTACTACTACTACTACTACTATTACTACTGTTTCTCTTTCCTGGTGATCTAGTGCATTCTACTCAACATACCCTGTGTACCAGATTCTCTCCTTTGATTACATGAGAACCTGATCAATTTAAAAGGTTAGATTCTGGGTACCCTAGTATTTATGAGTTTGTAAATCTGTGCCAGTTTTTAAATAGTTTAGTTGAGGAATTGTTTATTTGATGCTGTTAGTTAGTTATGGGATATTAAATGTATCAATCATCCAAGCATCATCTTCTCTCAGCACTGTAAAAGAAAATATTAAGAAAACATACATAAAGGTGACACAATTATATTTTCAAAATTCCCATACCATGTCACTCTTTTCAGGACTCCATTAATATGCAATCTCCATTCTTAAAGGCTTGTTAAATAAAAAAGGTTTTCAATTGTTAGGAAATACCAAGTTAATCAGATTTCTTTTTCAACCGTTCCAGTAATATGTTCCGTAACTGTGAGTCCACCCCAAACAAACAAAATTCCCCTCAAGTACACAGTCACCACCCTGGATTCTTTAGCTGGTAGCAAAGCTAACAGATTTTGGGAATGAGATCTGAGTGTCCTTTTCAGCAAATACTCTTTCACTAGTGTGCACAAGTACAATGGAAATTGTCCATGCACTGCCCTGTGAACCTGAAATAAGATCTTAAATTGAGGGGTCCTTTTACAAAAGCACACTATGGTTTTGCTACTAATGTACCAAAAGTGCATGAAATCAAGGTGCATTAACTGTAAAGTGACTCCGTTGCTTGTCGGTGCATGGACAGAATTTCCTCAATAGTTAATGCAAGGTACCAGGTTGGAAACGCTGTGGCTGCAGTTAGCTTCACCTATTGAAGTAGACGCAATTGCACCTATGCCCATTGCAAAATATGCCATTAGTGTGTGGAATATACCCATGCACTGATGATGGAGTGCTCACAATGCCCACTCTCTGCCCATAACCTGCCCATTTCCCACTCAAACACACAAGGCACAGTTAGTGCAGAAATTGTTGTGCTCTGTCAGGGCTGCATGCTAACAGAACGGGCCACAGCACACAGTTAGCGTGCAGCAAAACCTGCACTATCTGCCTAGTGCACATTACTAAAATGGCCTCTTCACATTGTAATAAATAGGCGACCTGTGTAATCTTTCCAATTATGGGGTGATATGTTCTCTGTGATTAAATCTTGTCAATAGCTGTGCAGCTGCATTTGGAATCACCTGAAAAACTGTGATGTACTTTTGCAGGAGCCCAATCAACAAGCCATTATATTGCTTTATTACCATGTTATTTTACAGCTCATGGTTTCCATTATAAAGTGTTTTTTGTTTTTGTTTTTTTTTAAAAATGGTCTCTGGTATTAATCATGATTTACTTTGCCGAGGAACTGGAGTACCCAGTAGAACGGGGTCTTTTACTAAAGGGCACTAGCTGGCAGCATGTATCTAGCTTGCGTTAAATGTGCACCTTAGATATGCATTGCCAGCTAGCGAGGGGCCATGACAGTTAACGTGGGCCAATTTGCATGCTGTGTATCCTAGGTTAGGGACACAAGTGAGTAGGTTAGGAGTGGAGAGCGGCGTTAAGTGCACGTGAGCTAATGTAGTGCGCGTTAAAGGACAGAGCTTCTTGTCAACTGCTAGGAAAATGCTTTTCACACCCCTGACAGTTAACACAGTAGTGTTGCACATAACATAATATGGGTTTGAAGCAACTGGCATGTTAGATACAACATCTTAGCACCTTTTAGTTATTTATTTATTTAGCAACTTGTTTATACCACTGTATCTACCAGTCACAGCGGTTTACATGAAACAAAAGAACAAGTAACTTTACATCGAACATAGGGAACAATAAATAACATAACTATTTAAATACAGAGTCATTCCAAGGCGCAAATAGCAGGCATGGATGTCCCATTGCAACGTCCATCCCTGCTATTTGGGCCCTCTTCCGACCCAGACTAACTACCTTGCATGTTGTACGGTGAAGATAGCTGGGGCGGGAAAGAGGCAGAGCGGGGACGGTGTTAGGGCGGGCAGTGGGCGGTCTGTGGCCCTGGACTTTGTCAGACGGCTGCCTGGGTGAGAATCTTCACAGTCTTGGCAAGTGCATATATCTATATGATTTGCAAGGGATTGTGGGCAATGCAGTTCATTCACACCAGACAAAGCTGCTCACAATAATTAGTTGTGCTTTTGGGTAAAGCCAATAAGATATTTATTTATGGGGTTATTTCTCCCAACACAGATATGCTTGGTAGCACATAAATCAGGTTACTTGCTTTCAGTGTTAAACTTGGAAAAACAAAATCAGGAAAACAACATTTTAACTTATCAGGCAATCAAAGCAAAATAAATAAGACCTGGTTGATAACAAACTGGTCTTTTCTGTAGGCTTAGCTAATATTTCTTAGCATGTATCAAACAACAAACCAAAAGCCACAAAGAAGGAAAAAAACTGTTCTTTTCAGGTAAACTTCTTATATCTTCCCACATAGATTCAGAAGTGATTCTCTTAGAGCTCACAAGCAATTAGGTAAGGCTCAATTGCTAGCAGTTATCCAGCTGAAACCCCTTAGCTGGCTTGCTTTCTACTGCGTGGCTAAAAATCTTACTCAGGAGCTTTTCTGAGTAGATTAAAGAACAAGTTTGTATTTCTTTGTGATGGTTGCTGTACTTTATAACAGAAAAATCACCAAAGGAGTTTAGACAGAGAGCAGTCCATGTAAACAGATTCTTCATCTGCTATCACCCCCTCTTCTTCAACAAGCATGGGTTCAATATCATGGATTGGCACAGATGAATCTCCCAATGGAGCACTTTCAGGAGAATACTTGTTTCCCTGCTGTCTTTCAAGGTTATAGCTAGGGCATAGATCAATGTTCATACCTGAGCTTCCATTGCTGTTAGAGTTCCTCTCTATATAGCCTGGCCAGTATGTAGTCCAGTTCTTATGTCCAGCCTTCCAATCCAGATCCCTGGACACTGGATCTCTCTTCACATACCTTCTGGCACGGGTCTTAGGGTCCCTTCCACGTGCAGCCGTCTCTCTCACAGGTACCGTCTGGAGATTCCTAGCTCTGCAGCACCATTCCTCTGGCTTTCCCCAGTCCAATGGTGTATGCTGGCCCTTGGAATGTCTCCCAGTATACGTACTGCTCTGGACTCTTCTAGACCTCTCAAAGGCTTTTCTCCTCTTTCTTCCAAAGGGTTTCTTTCCCTCTCTGTCCATCCGGTTTGGCTTCTGCTTCTGATGATCTTCCTGTTGATGAAGATGATCAAGCTCATTCTGATTCTCTGTAGAATAAACTCTACCTTTATTCTGCTTAGATGAGTGCTCCTCCCTAACACAGCGCAGCTGTGCTGAATCAGGCCCTGCCCTTTCAGATGAGTGCTTAGGGATTACCTCATAGCCCTCCTGATTGAACACACATTTCCCCACTTCAGCTCCTCTAATGGCTGTTGGAAACCTGGTGCATTCTGGGACTGATAGTCTTTTATGGGAAAATTCTGTTTTCTTATTTTTACCAGAACTGACAGGTTGCTTGTTCAGAGTCACTTCACCTTTTCTATAGCTCCTTCCTGAGCTATGATAAGCTTCCTTATCACAACGTACAGGGCCGATTCCAATGCTGGCCCTGTACATCCAGAGCCAGCTGCCTGTATGGGGAACTTATTCCACCTCTGAGGTGGAATAAGTTCCCCTAGTCGGCAGGGGGTGGCGGGCTCAGCCATCGGAGGAGGTAGGAGAGGGGGTGGAGGGGATTCCCCGCAGCCCTACCTTGCCCTTGGGAGGCCAGATCGGGGATCAGGCTATGGGGAATGAACATTTTGGTCCAGCGGCTGGGGATCATGGCTTTTGAATGGAGTCACGGTGCAATGGCAACTGGATACCATGGTGCCGCGGCTCCATTTAAAAGCCCTGACTGAGTTATATCGGCAAGACCTATACATGCAGGCCGGCCTGAATCAGGGTCCTGGGCAGCACATGATTCTGATCCCATGGGGCTAGACGTGCCCCACGGGATCAGAATCCCAGCTAACTCTCTGCATCCAGTTTCAACTGGGCACACAGAGGACCGGGATGTCCAGGACTGAATCAGGCCTATAATGTTCATAATGTTGAATTGGTGCTGTGGGAGATTCATATGATGATGTGATGGGAGGGTAGCTAAAGGTCTGTGCCAAAGTGTTACCAAAGGAGGGAGGTTTTTAGCTTGCACCAGAATTCATCTAGGTCTGTGATTTTGGGGTGAAGGAGTTCCAAATGAATGGGGCATAATAGGAGAAGATTCTGTTAGTAATGGTATCATTGGAGTGTGTGAAAGAAGTTGGAATCGAGAGGAGGTTGTGATTGGTGGACCGTGATGATTTTTAGTTGCATGGTTGTTGAAGAAGGGGGTTGAAGGATGTCTGCTGAAAGAAGATGGATGGTCTTGAATATGGTTAGCACGACTTTATATTTAATCCTCATGTGGATGGACAGTCAGTGTAGCTGTTTCAGAGTGGGGGGTGATGTGCTTTCATGGGTGTGTGCCTGTGATTATTCTGGCTGCAGAGTTTTGGGCAAGCTGTAAGAGTAGTAAGGTAGCTTTAGGGAGTCCCTGGTATATTATGTTTGCATAGTCAAGGATGGAGGTGATGAGTGACTGGCCGACATTTCTGAAGTCATTAGAATCCAGCAGTGGGTGCAGGTGTCGTAGTGTTCTCATTTTGAAGTAGGCAACTTTAGTAACCTGTTTAATATAGTGGTGTAAGCTCAGATGTTGAACCAGGGTGATGCCCAAGTATTTTACATGTTGTTTGACGTGTAGGGTTAAATTGGTCAGATTGATAGAATTTGGAGGCGTGAAGGATGGGTGTTTGGTTATGAGGAGGACTTCTGTTTTGCTGGGGTTGATGTGCATGTTGTGTTTGTGGAGCCATTAGATGGTTTCTTCGAGGCATCTGCTGACCATGGAGTAGTTTGGGTTGGTTGTGGAGAATGGGGTGTAGATCAGTATGTCATTTGTTTACAGATGATAGTGAATCTTATGTTGTTTTATGAGTGTGCATAGGGGCTGGATGAAGATGTTGAACAGAAGTGATGATAATGTGGAACCTTGAGGTAAACCCTATAGTAGCTGGAAAAGTTTGGAAGTTTCGGTACCGATTTTTACTTGTTGGGATCAGTTGAAAATGAAAGATTGGAACCACTGTACAGCTGTACCTCTGATTCCAATTGAGTGGAGATAGGAGCATAGCTGGGTGTGGGTGACCGAACTGAAAGCTGTAGAGATGTTGAGAAAGATGAAAATAAATCCTTAGGTGATTGTCTGATAACCTTTGATTAAGTTATCCATAAGGGAGGTCACAAGGGTTTCTGTTCTGTGAAATGGCCTGAATCCATGCTGTGCATTGGTCCTGTGATTATGCCATTTCTTTCTCTAAGAAACATCAACAAAATTCACCCATTCCTTTCTGAACACACTACTAAGACACTTAGCCACTCCTTAATCACCTTCTGTCTTGACTATTGTCCTTGCTGGTCTCCCTTTGAATCAACACTCTCTCCTTCAATCTGTTCATCACTCTGCTGTGCAGCTAATCTTCTATCAGCCTCATCATGCTCATATTACTCCTCTTCTCATCACTTCATTGGCTCCCTATCCGTTTCCGCATCCAGTTCAAACTTCTCCTGCTGACCTTTAAGTGCATTCACTCTGCAGCTCCTCACTACCTTTCCTCTCTTATCTTTCCCTACACCCCCCCCCCCCCTCTCGGGATCTCCGCTCTTCTTGCAAATCGCTTCTATCTGTGCCTTTCTCTTCTATTGCTAACTCCTGACTTTGCTCCTTTCACCTTGCTGCACCTTATGCCTGGAACAAACTACCTGAGTCTGTATGTCGGGCGTGTTCTCTGACCCTTTTCAAATCCAGGCTGAAAACTCACCTCTTCGCTGCTGCTTTTAGATCTTTACCCACCTGATCTCCTTGTGTTTCCCTTGTGTTGTCTCTCTTGACTAGATTGTAAGCTCTGATGAGCAAGGACTCTCTCTTACATGTCTTTGCTGCGTATGTAGCACTATACAAATGCTCAGTAGTAGTAGTATCTGGTTGAGCTGTAGTGCTTCAAGTACTTGGAGGAAGGGCGTGGTCTGGCTGGTAGTTTATGTTTATGTTTATGTTTATTAAAATTCTTTCTATACCGCCCCATACCAATGGCGTCTAGGCGGTTTACAAGTTAAAAGAATAAAATACAATACGGGCTGTCAGAAAAATGAAAAAGAACGCCAATTAAAATCATTAAAAGGACAGAAAAGAAACAGAGGATAGCAAGCACAGCAAAAATAAAACATCAACAAGAGGAGGGAGAGGGAGACAAAGACGGGGAAGGGAGGTCAAACGCCAGACAAAACAAATGGGTTTTTAGTTGTTGTTTGAAAGCTTGGTATGAGTGCTCTGCACGAAGGGGGGGGGGGGAAGCGAGTTCCAAAGCCTAGGACCCAGAAAATAGAAAGCCGAAGAGCGTGTTGACTCCAGGTGAGCTTGAGAAGGAGAAGGAAGGGCCAATCGATTAACGTGGATAGAACGGAGCAGACGATGAGGAGTGCGGAAATGAAGAAGATCAGCAAGGTAAAGAGGGGTACCTGCGTGAGTCACCCTGTGCACAAACGTGAGAACCTTATACTGTACCCGAAAGGAAACTGGTAACCAATGATGGTGCAAAAGTAGGGGAGTGACGTGGTCATAACGGGAAGCACAGGATAGTAGAACGGACAGCTGCATTCTGGACACGTTGTAAACGGGAGAGTTGAGATTGTGGTAGGCCAGCTAGAGAAACATTACAGTAATCGAGTCGGGAGATTATAAAAGAAAGAATAAGGGTAGCAAAAGCAGAGGACGAAAGAAAAGGGCGCACAGACCGAAGTTGTTTGAGGGATAGAAATGAACGTTGAACTATGGAAGTGATGTGTTCTTTGAATGAAAGAGAGGAGTCGAGAATAACACCAAGATACCTAAGAGAGGAGACAAGAGGAATGGGCTGGGAAGAGAGGGAAGGAGCACAGGTGGGGGAAGGGCTTCCGAGGGTAAACCATATGGCAAATGACTTAGTAGGATTAACCTGAAGAAAATTAGAGGTGAACCAAGAAGCAACAGCAGAGAGACAGAGATTAAGAGGAGAAATATCGGGTGTATGTGAATCAGTGTGGTGCAGCAGTATGATATCATCCGCGTAATAGTACGCAGAGATACCAAACTGCTGGACCACAAGTGCGAGAGGAGCCAGGAAGACGTTAAAAAGGAGAGGAGCAAGGCAGATCCCTGAGGCACACCACAGGTAAGGGAAGTGGAGGGCGAGGAAGCAGACCCAACAACCACTGAAAAGGAAAGACAGGAAAGAAAAGAGCGGAACCAATGAAGAACAGTCCCAGAGAGGCCAGCATCGTGAAGACGGGTGAGAAGGGTGCAGTGATCTACCAAATCAAATGCTGCAGAAAGATCGAGAGAGACAGCAAGAGTAAAGAGACCACGATCGTGAGCAGCATGCACCTTATTAAGAAGGGAAAGAAGAATAGACTCAGTACTGTGACCAGGACGAAAACCAGACTGCCGAGGGTGAAGAGCAAGAGAAGCCTCAAGGTGAGCAGACAACTGAAGAAAGACAAGTTTCTCGAGAAATTTAGAAAGAAAAGGGAGATTAGAAACAGGGCGCCAGTTTGAAAGTGCTGTAGGATCAGACGTGCGAGACTTTAGAATAGGACGAACAGTAGCATGTTTCCAAGGTGAAGGGAAGAAACCAGAAGATAAACTAGCATTAAAAAGAGACAGAATATAAGGAGAAAGAGATAGGGAGGATTCCAAAAGCCAGCGGGAAGGAATGGGATCAGCAGGATATGTGGTCTTTCAGATAGAGAGGAAAGTGGTTTGAAGAACAGCTGGGGAAGTCATCTCGAATGAGGACCAGGAGTGAGATAAGATAGGGACAGAGGAGGGAGGAGATGAAGAGGGCAGTGGAGTTAAGGAGGGAAGGTTGAAGTCACCCAGAAGGATGAACTATTGTTTTTGTGGTGCTCCGAGCATGTTTCTTCGATGAGTTGTGAGAAGTCATTGGGTCCTGTTGAAGGAGATCTGTATGTGAGGTGCATTGAAAGTTCAAACTGGTTATGGAGATGATATCTAGAGCGCCTAGAGAGCATGATATAATGGCTTTTGAAGTGGAGATCTTTCTTGCCATTATGATTACTCTTCCTCCTCTCTTATGTGAGTCTTTTGGAGTTTTTTAGTAAAAGACTCCCAGAGAGTCAGATTTCTGAAAAGTATGTGCTGGTGGCTGAATTGAGGCATGAATGAGAGAGTGTACGGTGATCAATGAATGACATTAAAAGTAAATTAAAAAGAAAAGATATGGAGAAATGAAAGAAGTAGCAAGAGAACCAAAACATTATTCAGGTGCACATGAAAAGATTCTAAAAACAATGTTTTGTGGAGCAATTTCATAACTGCCTCTATTAGTGAGCAGTACATGTGTTCCACTATGTGGAGATTTTGCAAATGATACCAAAGAAATTAAGAGCATGCATTTATGGCCTCTATTTGGTGTAAGTGCATGCTCATAGCATTGACAATGCAAAAGTATGCAAATAAGTACAAGCCCTGGCCCCCAAAATGCATCTACTTGGCTTGGGTCACAATGTGCAAACACACTTACCTTTACCGACATATCGGGAAGCCTGTTTTGTAAAGGTGCTGCTTTACTCATACACATAGCTTTGAAAAAAACAAACCTGTTTGGGATCAGGAAATGCTAATTACGGCCTTTAGAAACTCCGCGACCCAGCAGTGTGAAAGATAGCAGAGCCACGGGAACAAAGAAATGTTCTCACAGCTGCTTTCTTTTTTTGAAGGACAAATCGGTGAGAGGAGAGGAGGGGCAGGAAGAAAAGGGACCAGAAGGGAGCAGACATGGGGAGGGGAGAGCTGGAAGGGAGCAAACACAGGGGAACTGGAAGGGAGCAGACACGAGGGGGGGGGGGCTGGAAGGGAGCAGACACAGAGGAAGCCGGAAGGAAGCTGACATGGAGGTAACTGGAAGGGAGCAGACATTTGTGGATGGGGCTGGAAGGTGACTGGGTAATAGAAGGGGATTTGGAAGAGAACTGACAGGGGGGAAGGTTGGGGCTAGATGGGAGCTGACATGGGGGTTGGATGGGAGTGGAAAAGAGGGGAAGGGGCTGGAGGGAAGGTGGGGGTTTGAAGGGAGCTGACAACTGGGGATGGCACTGGAAGGTGGATGGACAGAGGAGAGGGTGACTGCAAGGGAACTGACATGGGAGGGGGCACTGGGATTGGAAGTTTGTTTATACCTGGGATGGTATTTGGACTAGAAGGGGTTGGATGGAGGAGGAGAAGGACTGGAAGGGAATAGACACCAGTAGCAGTGCTGGGAATGCAAGGGGATTGACCTTGGAAGAAACTGTGAGGGGAGGCTGTAAAGGGGGCTGATACTGGGGACTGGAAAAAGGCTGATGGAAGAAAATGAAGAAAGCAAAAGGAGAGACAAGAAATGGCAGATGGACTATAGCCCATAGAAAGAGAGCTAAGAGAAGACAGAGGAAAACAAAAACCTCAGATCAGAACCAGCATGATAAAAAATCATTAGACAACAAAGGTAAAAAAAATAATTTTATTTTCAAATTAGTGTTTGGACTTTGCGCTAATTTTATATTTCACACAGTTTGGGGAACTGCATCTGGTGTGGCACTGCATGCGGAGTCTGGCTAATTAGGGTTACATTTTATTTTTTATCTACACATTTTCATTTGTACTTTAGGTTGTGGTTACTTATTCTGTACTTGATGAGGGTCTGTGTTCTGAGTATGTGACCAGGACGGGTGTTCTGTTGACATGGAGTTTGTACATAGGGATCTGTACTGTAGTAATTTGACCTTGTACAGCTTTTCAAATAGGTGTATGGATGTTTTGGGGCCCATTGTAGTATTTATAGTGCTGCTTTTTTGGGGGATAGGCCCCTTATTGTATGAATTTTTGAAGTATATGCTGCTATGCTATGATAGATTTGGCCTTGTAGATCTTCAGTGACTTTTGAAGTGTTTTAAATTAGTTCACAATGTGCCTAGCACTGGAGAATGTCTATGTTGTTGTTAGTGAGATGACCAGAATCATATATATATATTTTTGACTATCACAGCCTGTTTGTATGATTCTAAGTATTTACTGCTAAGTATTTTAATTTTTGCTTTGCATTTTCGCTGCAATTTTCTTACAACACTAGATATGAAGGAGAACTATTAATATCGCTTGAAAAAGTTCACAAAGTGATTAATATTAATGAGGAAGGGGTGCCGATTTATAGGTTCCAGGGGGGCACCAAAAGCCCTAGCACCGGCCCTGGACCAATGTCACCATTAGGGGAGCAAAGCGGCCACACAAAGCACCCCAGTAGTCCAAGGGCAGCCCATTGCTACTGCTGCGGTCCCCTCTGATGCACTGTTTCAGTTGCATCCACCCCCATGCAACTAGGAAGTCTGCACTGTGCATCAGAGGGGCCCCACACTGCTGGAGGTTTAGGTTAGTGCTGCAGGTCTATTTTAAATAATTTTGCTGCTGCAGCTCTTAAAGTGGGGCAGGGCAGGCTGGTGCCAGGAATGTGATTTGCCTGCAAAAAATGCAATGTGTACTATAGAATCAATGCTCACTCCTAATAACCCAGAAGCTCCTGGGTTTTCTTGGCAGTGTGACTGCAAGGAAGTAGATTGTCAGGCCTTTCTTCTGAGGCAGTGGAGGTTAAGTGATTTGCCCAGGGCCACAAGGAGTACTAGTGAGAATTGAACCCTGGTTGCTTGATTACTAAGCCAATGTTCTAAGCACTAGGCTATTGCGCCCAGTAGTCTTACAGTGGCTCTGCTAATAAGGACAAGCATCCTTTCTGCTTAGTAAAACAAACTGTAGAATTTTGTTGGCTTTGGTTTTCCTACATTTGAAGAGCAGTGACTAGCTTAGCGTATCCTTTAGATGCAATCTATGACATAAGCACTTCCCCAACCCCTGGTCCCCTGGTAACCTCAAAGGCAGTCTGGGTTTTTAGGAGTCCCATAATGAATATGCATAAAATAAATTTGCATACAGTGGACAATGAGTACATCCAAATGTATCTTATGCACATTAAGGGGGGTTATTTTGGAAACCCTATTCATTCTTTGGACGTCTGAAAAAGTGCATAGAGACATCCAAAGCACAGAGACATCTCCTGAGCCATTTTAGAGCCTCCCCAGTGCATGAACGGGGACATGGCAGAGGTGTGGCTGAGGCATTCCTAAGAACGTGGACACCCTGCCTGATCTCGGAAATGTCCTGGATGTCTGGAATCACACCTAAGGTTATACCTGCTACAGGCAGAAACAGGCATCTGAAAAGTGAGTGTTTTATCAGGCAAACATCTCCAGAGTGTGGAGGTGGAGCTGTACTAATACCCCCTTTATCTTACAATATGTCAATGCACGTGGACGAGGAATGAGGGCTCATGTTTTCATGTCGCTACGCTGCCGGCCGTCCCCTTATGCTAGCTTGCATGAGATGGACGCTCCTGCCCCACACCTTTCTAAGGGGGATGTCTATGTGGCCACTGGCGAGAACATCCACACTGGGGAAGTCTGTGTTGCTATAATCAGCCAGAGACAGATGTCCTTGGTATTTTTCTGCACATTCTGCACTGGATGTCCTTTCTAAAATGCCACTTTGTGGATATCCTGAAAATCTGATCAGCTGTGGGATCACCACAACAGGTTTGGGAAACCCTATCTTAAAACTGTGGCATAATGCACTATGGGAACAAAACCTTCTAGTTAATACATATCAGAACAATTCTCCGTCCTGGTGCACCACAATCCAGCTTGGTTTTCAGGATGTCCCTAATGACTATTCATGAGGTATTTTTGCATCCGCTGCCTCCCATTGTATGCAAATATATCTCATGAATAGTCATTAGGGACGTCCTGAAAACCAGGCTGGATTGTGGTGCGCTAGGACTGGAGTTGGCCACCCCTGCTCTAATTCATTCATGTCACTATTATAAGTTTCTAAATCAGTCGAGACTGCAGTGAATGTTTTTGAATGAATGACAATGATGGAATCTGTTTATTTTCTGTAGGATGCTGGCAACTCTGCAATCACAGCTGTTCTACTTTGGCTAGAAAGCTTATGGCTGTGTTACTGAACTTCAGGCGTTCAGGACACATTTATTCTGCTACAACTCTAATGACACTTGTCTTTTTTGAACAGCTCATGAAAGAAATAGAGCCAAGTTTGAAATGTAAAGCTTTGACTAGAAAGTCAGTCTCTCTCCTTGAGATTTGTCTCGCTGCATGAGCAGCATACCGATGGTCTTGAAATAATTTTATGACGCCCGAGCCATCATTTTAATGCGCATCCATTTGCCTGGCTGCCACCCACCATTTCGTGGAGAAGTATCCTAGTGGTTCGAGCAGCAAGTCGCATACTGGAGAACAAGGGTTCACATTCTATTTTTTAGACTGATTCCCTAAGATTAGTAAGTCATTTTGGCAGAGAACCATCTGCTTTACCTGGTTGCAACTCACCTTAAGCCTGAATTTAGGAAGCTGAACAATCAAATCTAAAATCCAAATCCTCCTAGCAAGGGGAGGGAGAGAATCTTCACTGCATCATTGCCTGTTGGGACCCGGTGTCGCCCACTCACCCTCCCAGAGGCCTTAATGTGAGTAAGGTGAGCGGGGTAATGTTCTTCTTGAGGCTGTGAACCACTATTTTGAGGCTGGGTAAAGCCTTCTGGGTATTGTAGTTCAATAGCTTATGAAGTAAATAGTTGTGCACGAGATAGTAAGGTAAAAATAGGATTTATTCCCTTCCCAGGGTTGGATTTTAACCTTGAAAATACAGCAACATAAAGTCCATACTTCTGGTACAGTGAAACAAAAGGATAACCAAACTTAGGCAATGCTTGTCTTCAGCTTCTTAAGGTAACACAAAAAGGCATAGAAAAACAGTTTAACTTCCAAACACTCTTTGGACTGTTTTCCTTCTTATAATAATAGTATAGCAATACTAGCATAGAGAATGTATGCTATCTGACACCGTGTACGTACAGTCCATGAATATCTCCGTGTCTGGAGCTTGGTAAAAATCACATTGCATACCATCAACGTCCTCCTCAGCTTCCCGTGGGGTGAACTCTTTTCCCTGCTTAATCACTTCCTCTGCAAAGGGTAAAAGGTTCCCTTCCCCCAACAGCCTAGAGGAGCCTGGGTGTTTACCATAATTACTATTGGCTCTTTCACACAGCTCCTGGTACGTACAAGGAACTTGGTTAGATTTCTCTGCTCTGCTATTAGGTGGTATTTTCCTACCTTCCAGCAAACTCCTTTCCAGGAACCTCCCTTGGCTGCAACACGGCTCAAGGTAAAACTTTTCTTTTCTGCTTTTCCTAGGTTTTCTCACAGGCAGAAGCTCAGCTTCTGGGAAATAAACTTTTCCTTCAGAGTACTTAGCATTATAAGGTTGAGACTGCCTTATCTGGGTTTTAAAGCAATGTTCCTTGCTTTCTGGGGAATAGAGTTCCTCAGTGCACTGACTAGCCGTGCACTGCCTCCTACAGCGTGGAACTGCCTGTCTCTTTGGGTCAGCGTGCCTCCCACGACTCCCTTCTTCAGAGGAGCTTTCCTGGGTGAGATTGGGACTCCCTTCCCTTCTCTCGTCCTTCCACTCTGTTCCCAAGACAGTTCTCCTTTGGCTGGGTCCTTGGTTAATTCTTCTCCTCCCTCTCTCCTCACTACTCCCAGCTAGGGGATTTTTAAATGTGTTGCCTTTCCCGTTTGCTTGGGCTCTGCTCCTCATCAGCTGCTTCCCCTCTCCTAATGAGTCATGGGTTAGCTCCTGGTTTGGGCGTTCCCTAGTACTGTGTGACATAGTTTGTTTGGGGTTTCTATGCCAACCTTCCTCCATGTTTTCCTTTGACCTGTCAAAAGTGGATTCATTCTGAAGTACATTCTCTGTCTCCCTGGGCTCTGATCCTTGTGCCTCATGACACCGGCTATAACTATATGCTTAACTATAGCAATTTCAAGTTCATCATTTAGCAGGCTATGTGACGCCTATTCTGTGTGTATGCTCCTGTGCTCATTTGATGGTGGGGGCAGGACATACCACTATTCGTTGGTTGCAGAGATGTTTGTGGGAGTAAAAAAAATAAGGGACTATAAGGGGAAGACAGCCTGCTTACTAGTCTATCTGTGAACCAGGAGGAACATCATGGGAAGCCCCAGGACCCAATTCTGGCCTGTTGCTGATCTCTGGGGTCTCAGAGGTCGGTGTCTGATGTCACTTCCGGCCCCGTGGCTATTTCTGAAATCCTATAGCTGTTGTATTGGTCCGCAGTAGCGTGACTGAAGGAGATGACCAGAGGGGAGAGTTTCCCTTTGGAGCTCCTTCAGAGCCAATTGAGGAACCTGAAATTAGAGTCGCAGCGGTGATTATCCATCTTCCAGGTACTGTTTGTTTTGTTCTTTGGCATGGGGAAGACGAAGCAAAAACTGAAGAATGGTACTATTTGGGCCATTGGGCCTGCGGGGAGCAACCCAGGGCCTTATGGACTTCTTTGTCCTGCTATAGAGCAAACATTTGTTGCACTCTGAGCCATCTGGTTTGAAGACTAGTTGTCCTAGTCCTGAGGCTCCCTCGCTTAGTCCTGACTCCTTTCACTACCTTTCCATCCAGCAGTTAACCCTGGGCTCTGCTGACTTGGTTTCAACTCCAGTGGGTGGTGTGGGTCAAGTTGGGTTGGTTGTAATTCAGGGAACTGATTGCAATTTTTTAGTATCCGGGTCAGCTGTAGGAGCTTTGTCTCCAGTTGTGTCCCCTCAGGAGCAAGTGGATATGGTGGTACCATCTCCCTCCTTAAAACCTCTGTTTTTTTCAGGGGCAGTAGGAGGTGATTCATCTATTCCTATGATCCTTCCAAAGGAAGTGACCAGTTTGGAGATATGGTGTGTTATGGCCAAGATGAATGCTGCTCTGTCTGTCTCTCACAGCTTTGTAGATTTTCTGGTGAAACAGTAAATAAATTGGCTGTCTTTGAGAGGGAATTGAGGTCTGAGGGTGACACAATTGCAGATAATAAAAAGAAAATCTCGGTCTTAGAGGGGGCGAATAGTACTCTTTTGAGAGGTAATTTGATGTTAGAAACTAAGGTCGAAAGGTTAGAGAACTCCTTGAAATCTTTAAATCTCCGTTGTAAATTTTTCCATACTGCAATATGACTTCTGCTGCAGAAATGTTGACGGCTTATTTTGTTAATGTATCACACCATGGAATGGACCAGCTGCCACCTGTTTTGAATTCCTATTATATTGTATCTTATATTCAAAATATTCAAGGTGGCAGTTTGTTTCAGCCTCTAAAAGGTACTTTAAATGGTCTTTTAGAGACTTTGGTACGGGAATCTGCTAACAGGGGCACTGTGGGGGCTACCTTCCCAAATCTCTTAGAGTTTTTTCTACTTTATTTAAAGGAGAGATTGACACCTTTCCATGGCCATATTGTATGGGTTTATCCTGATGTGTCTGCTAGGACCCAGCAAATCCGGAGAGGGTTTCTCTAGATAAAGCCTCTGGCTTTGGCACTAGGAATGACCTCCTTGAAATATTCTTGGTGTTGTTTAGTTTAGTATATGGGTAGAGAATATGTATTTTTTGAATCTGTACGATTGCAAGCACTGATTCAGTCTCCTTAGGCAGATACAATGTGGTGGGGTAGCTTTCCTTCTTAGACTGAAAGCCTCTCTGCTTCGTTATAGAAGAAATTGTGTTACTTATTAATTTCGGCTGTCTTCCCTCATTATGAATTTTAAGGGGTTGCATGGTTTTGTTATTGAAAATTTAATTTTCTTGTTTTGTTTTTTTTGTTCTTTGTAACACCCCTTTTCCTGAGGATGCTCTTTATATTTGAGTATTTTGTTTTGTTTATTTGTTTCCTTTTTTTGGCAAACTCTAATAAACATTAAATTACTAAAAACTGTGGGACTGGTCAGTGGAGCCTATTGCTTCCTCCCCTACACTGCTGCTACACTTTTGCAGGCTATCCCACGTCTTTGGAAGTTTCAGCTTCCCACGAATAGCCACAGTAATCTGGTATGCTTTACACTGCAGAAAGAGATGCCTTAGACTAAGGCATCTCTTTCTGCAGTGTAAAGCATACCAGATTAATTTAATTTAATTAACAGATTAATATCCTGCTTTTTCCACTGAAAAGAGGTATGAAACGGCTTACAGTTTTTAGAATTTGCATTCAGATACAGTAGGTATTTTTCTATTCCTTGGGAAATGGGGTGGGCAGAGCTTACAGTATAATTTTATTCCTGAGGCAACGTAGGGGTTACATGACTTGCTCAAAATCACAAGGGGTGGCAGTAATATGAACTGAGCTTCCCTAGGTCTCAGCCGCCACTCTAACCATTAGGCTACTTCTGGAAAGGCCTGTTGTGGGAAAAGAGGGTTCCCCTCCCCCCCTTTCAGAAACAATAATAATGTCTTGTGATTTAGAGCCAATATTTCATTTACCTTCTAAACAAACACGTACTGTGGTTGGGACAGTGGCTCTGCTGATGCTTTCCTTCCTTTTCCTGTCATGTCACCAAGAGAAAGCAAATTTGTTGGCCTCCATGCTTGCTTAATATTTGTTTAAAAAATGATACTGGCATATGTTAGCTCTGGAAGAATGCACTCTAGTCTAACCCAGTCTGCCATGTAATCGTGATGCCCCATCTGTCATTCATGGGCTCCTGTCTTGCTTGTGTCAGAGATAGACATATAAAGGCCAATTCCATTCAGAGCCTGTCTGGACGTCCAGAATCTAGAGGGGCCGGATTTGCACCAGATTCTGATCCTGCGGGGCTATATGTCCCCGTGGGATCAGAATTGGGTGCAACCGGCCTGGATGAATCATCTCAGATGCTGCCCGGCTAGCCCAGCCTGGGTTCCATGCTGGAGCCCTGATTGCCTGCACCACAACAAATGTCCTGTTCCCTGCCCTTGACCTCTGAACAGGCCTTTCACCTGCGTCTCGGGTCCTGGCTGGGCTGGTCACTGACATCAGGGGGGATTTATTGCACCTCTGAGGTGGAATATGCCCCCCGTCTAGATTGACAAACTCAGATGTACAGGGCCGACACCGGTATCAGCCCTGTACATCCAGGGTCGGGGTCCAGCCTACTCCCCACCCTCACTCCTCTTTTGGTCCACTCCATCCCACCCCTGTCCAGAGTCCCCCCCACACACACACATCTCTGCAGTATATGCAGGGAGCTTCTTGATGGGGATTGGCACCCTGGCATTTAGCAGGGATATATATCCAACCCGGACGTATATCCCCGTAAACATGAATTGGAATGACCTGTAGTATATTAACAGGTGGCCACTACGGGCCCGATGCAGAGATGTGGGTTGCGGGGCTGCACGTCCCAATGGGTCATGCAGCCCCGCAAGCTGTTTGGGCCCAATTTCCCCCTCTGGCTCTCCCCACACGTCCTGAGCAGTAGGACGAAAAAGCCAGCAGGGTCCGGGGCCGGGGAGGAGCAGAGGCAGGCCAGCCAAGCAGAACGTACAGGGCTGATTCAGGTCATAGCCCTGTATATCCTGCCGGGTCAAAGGGGACATGCTGCTTATTCCACCTCAAAGTAGCACAAATCCGGAGATTGGGCCAGTCGTGGGTCGGGCAGCAGCGGGGAAGAGGGGGGGGCCCAGCCGCAGCAGTCAGGGGAGCCTGTGGGGAAGACATCCCTGCAGGAAGGCAGGGGCATGCCTGGCCATCCTTGGAGAGTATGCCTAATGGGCCCCTCTTCCTTGGTGACATCCAGACAGCCCCCTCTCTGAACTGGGCTCCATGTGTCCAATGTAAGACAGCTGAATGGCATTCCCAGTAACATGTGTAGGTGACCACTATTCTCCCTTGTTTGCTTTTTGAGTCAGGACCAGCAAAGGTGAATGGTATGGATAGTGGGACATTCATTTATCCTTTGGAGGTCATCTCTTTTAATGGGTTAGTTTTGCGCATACCATGTCAGTCATGAATCAAACTCTTAAGCCAGGATATGTGGAATATCATCTCAGTTTCTCAAATTTACTGCTAATGTTCAACATACTGCTTGCATCATACCCAAAAGAGCCTCCTGCTGGCATTTGTAAGATGCAGGGGGTAATTTATCAAAGTGTGCTTGGAAATTCATTCTAATCAAATCTGTGGTACCCACCATGATGGGAAATATCTTGGTATTTTTTGGAGTATGAGATAATTCGGTTCTTCTAAGTTCTGTGCTCATATGGATATGGCAGCCAGGGAAGTTCATGTATGTTGAACCTGCATTAGTTGATCAGAAATCATTTTTTGTTGATAGTTCGAGTCACTTCTACAGGTAGCATACTGCTAATGCAATGGCAAATGAGCATATTTTTTACTACCTCCCTGGGCACTGGCTTAAAGTCTGATGGTATCCATCTATCTAACAAAACTTTTTTTTATGACACCGTCCAAAGGACTAAAGCTTTAGTTATTGCTGGAGAGTCTTAGGCAAGTCCTTTCTCACAGGCATCCCAGAGTCCTTTGATGAGGAAATCCAAGGCGGGCAGTGAGCTTGAAGAGTTTGCAAAAGAAGCAAAAAGGTAGTTGTGACTGCTGTCAGGGCTACTAATTCAGGATCTTTCAGGCAAAACCAGAGATTTGGCTGTTACCAGGATCCACTTGGTGTTGCGATTGCTGCAGCCTAGTTGACCACTGAGCATAAGCAGGGCCAATAAAACTTTTTTTTTTTAAACTTACCATAACTGTGCACCTACTATGTGCACTGCATCTTTATTTTTTGCATGTGCAAATCAATTGTGCTCACTTAATTTGTAATTTGCATGCATGCTTATTTTTTATGTATTCAAATAATGACCAAATGAGCCTGAAATACACGTCTATTGACTGCCAATATAGCTGTAGCCTGCAGTTGTCACCTTGCAGTGTGTTGGATTGCCCTAAAAAGAACATATTAATTGAGAAGCCTATAGCCTTGATTATCCATGGCAGACTATGGGATCTGGAAGAGTTCATGCCCTGGATGCCATGGTTTGGCTCCTTACCTCCATCACATTGTGATCTGGATGATGGGGCAATAATGAAAAAAACACATTGGTTTTAGTGAATAGATACTTTAGGATCAGATATATTGGATATGGCTGTCTGGTATAGTGTGACATGTGGTAGCAAGGGGCTTTTAAGATATCAGGCAAACAACAGTTAGGGCCAAACAAAAAACACTTTTATTTTCCTTAAGTTATCCAGCAATCACTCCCCAGTGTGTTACCTTCACAAGGCTGGTTCTCAGTGCTCTTCCCCCAACCCACTCTTTAAAGCTCAGAATTAAGTTCAGCACAAAGTCCAATCAGTCACTTGCGCTTTAGTATCTGTAAATATGGTTCCCGCCTCCTGATACCTTACAGCCAAACTCCTTTCCCAGCCCTGCTTGGAAGGAGCTTTCTGTCTCCACCGGCCTCTCCTCTGCCTTGCTCACATAGCTGGCGTCTTAACCCTGGGAGTACCGATGGGGTCAAAAGTGACCCCATTGCAAGTTTCACAACGCAACAATGCAATCTTTTTATGACTTTTCACATGTCAATATTCTCTTTATATTGCGTCATGAGAGGAATAATTTTCATCCGCTAGGTGACACTAGTGATGAATTGCAGCACAGAGTACCAGTGGGGTCATTTTTGACCCCAGTTGCTTACGTCCGGTTTGGATCATGATACAATTTGCAGTTTTGTGAATTTTTTGATCTGACAAAGATATTTATCATTAATTATGTATCATTTATTTTTTGTACTCTTATTTTATAAAAATTATACATTTTCTGTAATTGATATCATACATTCTCTCATTATTTCCAATGAAATCTAAAGGTGTTCAGCTCGTTCATCACGATTATTGTACACCTATAGTGTCATGGCGCAAGGCAGATAGTGCCTATAAAAGTAGAGGAAAATATGCAGGGCAGTTTTAAAACTGGCAGTGCAAAGCACATGGCTAGGGGTTGCTATGAGCAACCAAGCAAAACAAGAGCACCGGCTGTAGGTAAACGCCCAGGAATAGCATTACGTCATAGCTCATCAGAGAAGCAGGAACAGCTGCAGGGGTTTGAGCTAACAAGAGTCTCAAAGAATGACGCACTTAAAAAAAGGTCAGTCTTGAGCAAAGCAGAAGCACGCAGAGACAGGAGCAGAGATACCGACAGAGACGCAAGCAGGGAGTCAGACTCAGTCTCAGATACAGAGAGAGAAAGAGACACTGAGAGGACTCACGGGAAAGGAAAGAGTAGAGCTCATGAGAGCCAGGAGTCATACCTGAAAGCTTCTGACGTGGAGTCCATCTGCACCTCAGAGGAGTTTGCCCAGGAGGAATTCTCAGAGGTTAGTGCTGGAAAGTTGGGCTGCACTAAGCCAAAGTCCGGTTGGGGACAGAGAGAGATTCCAAGCTGCAAACCACGAGGAGCTGGGAGAGGGAATAACCACGGGAGCAGGTACCTGGGGAGCAAGAACTCTTATCCAAGAGAGATTTTCCACCTAAGAGAAAGACGTCCTGTGAGGGGAAGTGAAAGGGAGAAAAGTTTCAACTTCCCGGTTGCAAAACGGACAGGCAGAGCTCAGCCTGAAGAAAGGCATAGTACCTGGAATAGAGGGGCACTGAATTTTACTCCCAATGGTCCTGAAGTGTATGGCCTTCTAAGGGGAGAATCCATAGTGCATGGTAACCAGCCTTTCTGCAGTGATAGAGGGGAGAGAAGCTCTGGCCAAGAAGAGAGGAAACTACTAAACACTGATACACATTACAGCCCTGCAAAAGATAGTAGCCAAGAAGTACACGAGGACATGGAATGTGACTTCTGTGAAGAGAGCTCAGATATTTGCAAAATGGACTGTACATTGGTGTTTTCCGATAGTGTGACCTCTTTTTGTTAAAGCCTAAGTAAAGCATGCCTAAGAGAAATCTGTGGAGGAACACAGATTTCACAGTTCAGCTTTTGTGATAAAAAAGCCTGTTTTTCCCTTTTTGTTTGGTTGACGCTGACAAGAAGCATTGTGGTTGTAATTTGTAGTCCCCATGTGTGTTATGCCAGTATTATGGTTTAATTTCTTTTGACCCTTGCTGCAAGAATTCTCCTGGGAAGGGAAAATAAATACCTCTTTAAGCATAGCTACTCGACCACAACTACCTTCTTATTTGATTAGCTATTGGGACTCCAAATCCCAGAGGGCACTACTAAGTCCTTGCTATATAAGAGGAGCCTCACTGAAGCCCCAGGCCTTCCGCCTCAGGGGTAAGTAGGTGAGTGACCATAGTAAAACTGCTTTGCGTTTTAATCAACTTTATCTTTGTTTATTTATTTTAGGATTTTTGTTTATGATGTCAAAACGAAAGTATTCAGCTGCCCAAGTAAGAGAAGTATTGCAACGAGATGCTGACAGTGATGGCTCTGAGTTGTCTGATGATGCAGCATATTCACCAAGCGAAGAAGCATATCAGCCAAGTTTGGGCGATAAATCTGATAATGACAGTCATGATTCAGATGGCGACCGCAGTTGGTCGCCAAGTGAATGTGAGACTGATGTTGAGCTGGTAACATCGCCTGCAGCAAAGAGTCAAGTTACAGGTCGAGGCAAAGGTCAAGGCTGTGCTGGACGGGGAAGAAGGCAGGAGTCCTCGGTGTCAGTATCATCTGTGAGGAATCTTAGTTGTGGTCGTAGAGGAGCTAAGAGGTCATCAACTATAAGCACAAATGTTGCCATTGAAGCCTATGTATGTAAGGATGCCACATCATGGAACAGGAAACCTATAAAGCAAGCTGCTGGAAGATACACCAGAGCTAATGTCATGCCCGTACAACAAGGTCCTACAAGGTATGCTGTACGAAATGTTGCTGGCCCTCTCGCAGCATTCCACTTGTTCATGAGGAAGAACCTATTGAATGAAATCATGATGTGGACGAGAAAACAAGGAAGACACATTTATGATGATACCTGGAAAGATTTGACAGACGGAGAATTTCAATGTTTTCTTGGACTTCTGATCCTCTCAGTCGTGTACAAGTCACAAAATGAATCCATAGTTCAATTGTGGAACCTTGAAGATGGTCGTTCTGTTTTTGGCAAAAATATGGCCCGTAACCGTTTTCAGCAAATTTCTTCTGCTCTCAGATTTGATGATGCAACCAACAGACGTGAACATCGAGGCGTGGATAAGCTTGCACCAATCAGACACGTTTTTGATACCTGGGAAGCAACTCTAAGTGACACCTTTGTTTCTGGTGAAAATGTTACCGTGGATTAGCAACTGCTTACATTTCGTGGCCGTGTTCCGTTCAGACAATATGTTCCCAGCAAACCTGGGAAATATGGCATAAAGCTATGGATGTTGTGTGACAGTGCAACGTCATATGTTCTGCGTCTTCAAGTATATACAGGAAGGGAACTCAAACAAAACAGGGAACAGAATCAGGGTGAAAGGGTTGTGCTGCAACTCACTGAAGGATTGACGCGATCTGGCAGAAATATTACTGTTGACAATTTCTTCTGCAGTTTATCCCTGTCACGGAAATTGCTAGAAAAACAAATGACACTTTTGGGGACAATTCGAAAGAACAGAAAAGAATTACCTCCAGAATCTGTAACAGCAAAGGGCCGAGAAGTATTCACTTCACTGTTTGCCTTTCGCGATGACGCCACTCTAGTTTTTTATTGCCCGAAGAAAGGAAAAGTGGTTGTTCTTCTGAGCAGTTTGCATGATCAAGAATAAGTAGATAACACACATCCAGACAAGAAAACATGCATGATCTTGGACTATAATTCTAGTAAAGTTGGAGTAGATACGGCAGATCAAATGTTACGCAAGTATACCACAAAACGAATGACAAGACGCTGGCAAGTGACAATCTTCTACAACATGTTGGACATCAGTGCTTTGAATGCCTTCATTGTTTGGATATCACTAAATCCAGAATGGCAGTCCAAGTCAAAGCACAGACGTCGTCTATTCCTCTTGGAATTAGGAAAGCAGCTGCTTCAGAGTAATTGCTGCGAGACTTCTTCCAGCATTGAAGAAGCCACTGATGCTGTTTGCAATGTCGGGATCCCAAAGAAAAGGGACCAGCATGATAAAAAAATCTGCTGTTCCAGAGAAAAAGACAAGAAAAGCAACATAGTTTGCACCTCCTGCAAGTACAATGTTTGCAAAGAGCATTCAGAAATTGTCTGTGTCTCATGAAAATGACTGTAGTACTTTACTGTGTTCATCAAGTGCATGCAAAAACTGCTTTCATGGCAACTCTTCTTCATGTAATTTTATGATAAAGCATTAAATTTCAAAACATTTAACCTTCATATAATAAATAATTAATTTGGAATAATACTTTGTCTGTTTAGTTTAAAATTTTCATGGTTAACAATTAAAATTCGTCGTGGGGTCATTTATGACCCCAACGGTATTCAGTGTGTGCAAAAAATCTCGGTAATTCCAGGGTTAATCCCTCTGTTTGAGTCACACCCTCCCTTCCTGAGTTGTGAGCTTTAGCCTCTTTTAAGGTGGATTGCTGATAATCCCTTTGGAGAGGGGCAGGTAACTTCTTACATACCCCATCACAGGATCCCATCTTAGTACTGAACAATTTCCATCATATTACTTTGGTTTATTGCACCATTTTGGACAGTTTAAACAATTTATGTGTATTTTAGAAGGAGTGTCTAGGAGGAATCTGAGACGTCCAGGGCAAAATGTTCAAAAATCCAGGGGAGTGGCAGCAAAGAAGGGAGGCATGTATAAGCACCTTCTGAAATTGCTATGTGTCTACCCTGAAAAATGAATGTCCCAGTAACCAGTTCTGCAGACAGACCCTGCACAGATATCAAGGCCAGGTACATGCATGGGTGTAGGCCATTTTACAAATGTGGATGTCTCCGAATTGCACGCCCACAGAACTAGGTACTGCCAGCAGGGATATTTCAGAAGAGGGTGACTATGCTATGAGACTTGCATGTTTTGGCCTGCCATTTCAGATACTCAGACGTGTGGCAGTAAGCCAGTAATATGTATTTACATGTAGGATTTTTTTGGACAGGAAATACTGCAATACTTGTGGCAATGAAAATGCATTATGCACTTTCCCCTGGAAGAGTTGCATCCTTGAAGAAAGCGCTTTTTTCATCTTATTCACTGACTGGAGCAGGTATAGGCCTGGATGTTTTCCTAACCAGGGTCAGACATGCTTGTTCCATTCTGAAATCACAATGCAACGTGCATCTCTCTATGCTACATGGGCATTCTCGCACTGGGGATGTCTATATACCCGACTTCTGAAAAGGATCAGGTGTCGTTTCCATGCTTTGCATATACTGTACAAGCGTCTGTTTTAAGATGTCCAACTCACCAATAGGACTTATAAAATACCCCCCTATATAATTTAGCATTGTAAAGATCTTTTTACTACAACAGCCCATAACATCTTGCTGCAGTTATGTTTATTGTACAATAAAGTAACTGAAATTAATCTTTCGAGATCATAATTCAAAACTCTGTCCACTCTTGTGTGAGATCAAAATTTGAGATTCAATTTGAGCTATCTAGAAAAGCAAAGGAGTAAATAAGAAAAATCCCAGTTCTGTTATTTACTTGCTTATTAAAATGATACTGAAAATTCAGATCTCAGACTGTGATTCATAGAATCTTCATCCCACAATAAATACTCAGATGACTGCAAAGGGCAATGAGTTTTTTGCTTGTCAGAATTATTTGTTATATTAGGGTATAAATAAGAGATTACTGTATATTTCTTGAGATTTGTTTTCTCTAGAACATCTGTTTTGAGATTAGGAGATGAGCTTTGTATGGTCTCTGATGTATTACTAGAAAATTGAAATTGAAACTGCATAAATAATTTTTAAAAATAATTTTTCATCATGGGGCATGTTTGAATAATACTATGGTTGGGTGCTTTAGTGCACAGTAAGTGCAAAATAGTGTGGGTTGGTGTGTGCAACCTGCAGTTAGCACCATGCAGAGGACCTTTGTGCACTAAGCCAGCAGGCTGCACTGAACATTGGTGCATGTATCACCAGGGCTGGCTCTGTAATGAGGCCGAGTGAGGAGGTGGCCTCAGGGAACAACTTTTTGGAGGTGGCAAAAAATGCCTCACTTGGCCTTCAAAATTTAAAAAAAAATGTGCAGGACAAGCTGCTGATGCTGCTTCTTAGCAGTGGCAGAATCGGTGGCCCCATGGCCCTTCTTGCTGCCCCAGAAGAGCGCGAGACAGGAAATGCCTAGATTACCCTCAGTGCCGGTGGGCTCAACTTTAACAGAGCCGCGGGAAAGAAGAAAAACATTTTTTCTTCATGCGGCTCTTCAAAGGTGAGCTGGGGTGCCAATTAGTAAATGCAGGGCTCTTCTGGGGGGGGGGGGGAGGGCTTGGACTGGTAATGAGCTGAGCAAGGCAGGGCTGGGCTGGACTGGGCTGGGGGGGTGGGGGGTGGATAGCACCGGAAATGGTCTGATTGGAGGGGGGTAGGACTGGTAATGGGCTGATCAGGGGGGTTAGAATTGGTAGTGGGTTGATGGAAGGGCTAGCACTGGCAATGGGCTGATGGGGGAGCTAGAAATAGAAATGGGCACTTAAGGGAGGCTAGGACTAAAAATGGGCTTATTGGGGGTGTTAGGACCATAAATGGGTAGACTGGGGGGCTAGGACTGGAAATGGGCCTATTAGGGGGGTTAGGACTGGTAATGGGCTGATGGGGAGAGCTAGGACTGGAGTGGGCTGATAAGGGGATAGGACTGTAAATAGGCTGGGAATGGACATGGGCTGATGGGGAGAGGAGAGAGCTGCTAGCACCGGAAGAAGAGTGGGGGCTAGAATTGGAAGTGGGCTGATGGGGGGAGGAAATGAGAGACCTGCTGGCCCTGAAAGAAAACTGGGGGGCTAGGCTACAAATGAGCTGATGCAGTGGGATGAGAGAATGGGACGGGAATGGATGCAGGAAGAGAATGGATGCTGAGATGGTCTGCCAGGGAAAGGAGGGGGCAGGAAAGGAGCTGACACGGGGGGGGGAGTGGGAGCAGGAAGGAAGCTGACATGGGGGGAGGTGGGGGTAGGAAGGGAACTGACAAGGGGGGAAGGAGGAGACTGGAAGGGGGCTGACATGGGGGGAAGGAGGGGGCTGGAAGGGAGCTGACCCATGGGGATGGTAAAGAAGGGGGGCTGGAAGGGAGCTGATACTTGGGGATGGGACTGGTAGGTGGCTGGGTAATGGGGAGGAGGCTGGAAGGAGCCGACGTGTGGGAATGGCAATGGAAGGGGGATGGACAGAGGGTAGGGTGATTGGAAGAGAGCTGGCGGGGGGGGGGGGGTGGCACTGGAGTAGAAGTGAACTGAACCTGCAATGTTATTTGGACTAGAAGGGGCTGGACAGTGGGGAAGGAAGGGGACTGGAAGGGAATGGACACCAGAGGCAATCCTGGGAATGCAAGGTGGTTGACACTGGAAGATATGGGGAGGGGAGGACTGGAAAGGGGGCTGATACTAGAGAGGGTTACCAGGACTGAAAATAGGCTGATGGACAAAAGTGAAGAAAAAAAAAGAAGAAATAAGAAATGGCAGATGGACCATAGACAACAGAAAGAGAGCTAAGAGAAGACAGGAAAAGCAGAAGCCTCAGATTGGGACCAGCATGATCAGAGACAAGAAAGGGGGAACTGCATATCTTATTTATCTGATGTTGCACTAGCTAAAATGAGCAGTCAATGCCCACTCTCCAACCTAATCTCACACAGTTCCTGCCCCATCACGCACTAAGTGGTTAGTGTGGGAATTTTACCCTGCTGTCATTTTTAGCTTGGCATAATGGTTACCACGGTTCTGTACAAACTGCTAAGCATGGGTTTTAGCATGGGTGGTGCCTGTTACTGCATTTTAGTAAACATGACCCTCTATTTTTCACTAGCAGAAATGTCACTGAGGAAAAATATAGCAAAAGGTATAATGATTGACTTGTACCTATTACATTACAAAAATATATTTTATTGAAATACTTTTCTCTCATACATTAAGAAATTAACACAGCTTGTGCCTGTCTTACAAAATATGCCATAGACTTATAATAGTTTGTGTATGTTTCGTAATCCCTCACCTGCTGCATGTAGACCCCATGTTGTCTTAACCACTTTGATTGAAGGATAAGGTGGTATACAAAACTGGTTAAATAAATAAATAAAATGTATGTATGTAAATATAATATCTGAAAAAAACTTTTATTTTTCTTCCTTGAAGAAGTATGTACAAACTTTTGTCTATTCGACTCTTGAACTAGCAACACTTAGGGATCCTTTTACTAAAGTGCAAATGCAACAGTCATGTGTTAATTGCTAGGTGTGTGTCTAACAGTTATTCACTGAATTGCACCCTAACAAGCGGCAATGGCATTTGTAATTAACACAGGTGCACTTAACGTTACTCATTAAGGTGTCATTAATAGCACCACTGCTAATTGCAACATTGACAGCTTGCAGTATGTACCCATGCGATAACTTGAAATGTGTTCTCTATGCCTACTCTCCTCCCCTAATCTACCCATTCCCTACTCCATCATGCTGAGTGTTCATTTCATGGTCACAGATGTTCTTTCCCCTGTTGAATGCAATCATCAGATCCTTCTGAGAGCAATCATGAATTTGAAGAACATTCCAATGTTTTCTCCAAATAGAGGCCACTTGGGTTGCTCTATTTGTATAAGGCAGAGTCCTCACCAGTTTGTCTTCCGAAGACTTGCATTGGGGAATTAAGAACCACTCACGATGAATATCAGAAACCTTCTTGTATGCTTTTGAGATACCCCCGATTTGTGAGCCAGACCATTAGGTCCATAGCATGTCTGTGCAACTCATCCACCAATGAACACAAATGCAAGAATTGGCCAATTGGTAAGCCTTCTTCAAACTGGTAGGGTGATGATTTGTACCGTAAAAAGTTGTTCCTATACACTGGCTTCCTATATAATGTAGTGACCAGACTGTTGGTTTCCGTGGTAAAGCTATATAAAAAAACACAATGGTGGGAAATTCCACTCTGGAAGTGAAAGAGATGTTGGGCTTGCATGCATTTAGCCAAACAAAAAAGTCATTCAAATGTGTCCTTTGCCCAAGCCAGATGAAAAAAGTCATCCAAAAACCGCTTCAACACCAAAACATTGGTGAACCTCTGGGACAGGATAAATGCAAGAATCCTCATTCCATGCCATATAAAGAGTAGCCACTCATGGGGCCAAACTGGCCGCCATGGCAATGCCAAAAATCTACAGGAAAAAGGTGTCATAATACCAACAATAATACTTCTTAAGCACCAATGTCAAGAGTTGCAAGACAAACTCCTTTGTCAGTCTATCAGGTAAATCCAAAGGAAGCTCAGACATCAACTGGAGTGCCTCATCCTGATCGATGTTGGTATATAAAGCCAAAACACCCATGGTAACTAACCAACAAGATGAAGGAACCTCAGACAGGTCTTGCAATACTGTCATAAAATGTTTGTGTCCTTTATATACGATGCCACCTGACTGGTTCATTGCTGCAAAAATACAATGCAGATTTCAGACAATGGTTCGAGAACTAAATCCCTGTAAGAAACAATGGGGGTTATTCTTGGGGCGTCCAACCCCCACTATTCATGCCAGATGTACCCTCCTGTCTAACTTCCCCACCAGTACCATTTAAACCTCATATACCCTCCATACATTTCACACTGTTAGCATGGGTGTTTTCCCTCTTCTTTCTTCTCTTTCTCTTCAACATCTGAAGGGCCACTTTAGTTGTGGGGAGGTGAAGTTTGGTCCTTATTGGATAGATAACTCAACTTCAATAACTTACTGGGCTCTCATGTATAACCTTGTTTCAGACTATGTGGTGTATTTGCTAGTTTGCCCCTGTATCTTAAATATGTGGGACATATAATGCGTCCGTCAAAATGTGTTTTGCTAAATATAAATCCTGGATCAGAACCTGTAATTTTGCCCCCCCCCCCCCCAATTTTCCATTGTGTGGAATATGGACACTCTTTTTCCCAGTTTCAGTGGCTTGTTATTGACTGTGTGATGCAGAATTGGCAAGAGAGTGATTGGGCAGCTCTTCTGCAAAGATGTGAACGAAGGTGGATTTTTAATTAGAACACAGTTAGCCCTTGAGGGCTAAATCTTGAGATTGAATGGCATTCAATCATGACTTCCAGGTTGGTTTCCACAGCCACAACATGTTGGTTGTTGATTGGCTGCTAGTTCCCAGGAAGTAGGAAATATGGCAATATAAAGTTTTGAGGCATCGGATGCCATTTGATTGAACTGCTTGCTGTTTTCCCTCAATGATTACATTATATACATGAACTGTTTTATGCAGCTTTAATGCACTTTTGAAGTTTTGCATGACAAATTAAATAAATTTAGTAAAATGGAACATTTGTAAACAGAGTTTAAGACCTCACAACAAACGGTCCGACAAAAAAAATCTATTTGTAGGCATGTCGTATGTGAATGTGTGAGTTTGTGCTCTGGTGGTTCGATCTTTTATGTTAATAGATCTAGCAATGCTTGGCAGATGAGGAACTGTGATCTTTAGAATTGAAATGACAGATCTGTTGTATCATTGCTATTCTATCCTTGATATTAGTATATACTCTCTTTTCAACAACCTTATCGTTGCTTTAATTATGTTTAAAGCAGAAATTGAGTTCCCTATTCAGAAGACCGGGGGTATTGATTTTGCAATTTTATTTATCCAATTACTACAGATATGGGATGGGAACTGTATTTTACAATGGAACTATAATATTTTCAAGCTATAATAATAACGTGGTTTTTGCATCATAGCTTATCATCCAAGTCAGTTTTTCAATATATATAGTAAATGTTAGGCGAGAAATAAAGTATAAATAAATACTAATTAGAATTCTGGGTGATTCGATAAGAAAATTGAGGGAGGGCCATTGAACCACAATGATTTATTATTTCTAACATAGACTGTAAAACAGTACTCTGGGATTTGGGTGTGGTTTGTTATGGAGTTTTGTTTGGTGGTATGTTAAGGTATAGATAGGAGTGAAGGCAGGTAGAGTTGTGTGCATGGGATGATGTGTATATCTGGATAGGTGAGGTGTATGTGATGGGTATGCGGGTTGTAAATTTGAGTGTGAAGGTATATACAAATGTGTGGGACATAGAGGACCAGGAGAATAGTAGTATGTAGGAGTGTCATGAGTATAGGGGTGTGTGTGTGTGTGCATGTGTTGTACAGTTGTGGTCAAAATTACTGTGACTATTGCATTTTAAATATGTTGTGTATAATATCTTGAGAAATAATTGGAAATATTCCAACTATATGTCAACATACTATTTTAATAGTAATTTCAAAGGTATGCAACAAAAAAAGATGTCTGTGCAACTTAGATGCAGTAATTTCTGAAGAAAACAAATATGACCTGGACAGGGTTAATGGCATCCTTCACAAGTATTTGGTTGCACAACCCTTGGCAGTGATGACAGCCTCCAAATATTTCTTGTAGCCATCTATACGTTTTGTACATCTGTCTGCTAATAGTTTCTCCCACTCTTCAAATGTGATTTGTTCCAGCTCATGAATGTTTCCAGGATTCCTTTTACCAATGGAAGATATCAGCTCTTACAAAGGTTCTCAATTGGACTGAGATCAGGACTCATTGCTGGCCATTTTTTTTTTTTAAATTTATATTCTATTAAGTATTGAAACTTATTCATACAATAAGTAACAAAGAATATAAGAAATCAATATCATTAAAGAACCAAAATCATACACTTCATCATATAACAGTCCACATTATGAGGAGGAGTGGAATAAATTCACATCATTTTAATAAACAAACAAGAAAGAACTACCCGGGACCCCACTATTCAATGTATACCTTTAACTACTATCCCCTCATCAACATGAGACTCATGATTTTTAAGGAAAACAGCCAAATGAACAGGATCTACAAACCCATATCGTTTCCCACGATGTTCCACTAAGCACTTGCACGGGAACCTTAAAAAAAAAGTAGCTCCCAATGCCAAAGTGCGCCCTCTCAACTCTAGAAAGGCTTTACGCCGATTCTGTGTAACACGGGACACATCGGGGAAAATAGTTATCTTTTGACCACAAAAAAGAGCATTCTTTTGTGGAAAGTATGTTTTCAATACCGAATTCTTATCCATCTCTGTCAAAAAAGAGGAGTGGAGAGTGATCCTGCTCGGTGATTCTATCCTGCCCGTGTGCTCTGCGCTGATTACTGCACCTGTTGGAGCCCTACATCATTCTGGGTTACACCGCGGGGTTTGAGGAGTGGAGAGTGATCCTGCTTGGTGATTCTATCCTGCCCGTGTGCTCTGCGCTGATTACTGCACCTGTTGGAGCCCTACATCATTCTGGGTTACACCGCGGGGTTTGAGGAGTGGAGAGTGATCCTGCTCGGTGATTCTATCCTGCCCGTGTGCTCTGCGCTGATTACTGCACCTGTTGGAGCCCTATATCATTCTGGGTTATACCGCGGAACGCGGTCGCGGGCGCGGGCGCGTACCCAAAGGGGCGTGACCAAAGGGGCAGGCCACGCCCCTTTGGAGCCCCTTCGGAGCTTTTCGGAGTTTGAGCTGTTTGGAGTGAGGCCTCCTCTGATATGGGGAAACGACGGAAGAAAAGTACGTCGGCTGCTTCATCAATGAAAACTTCTAAATTGGAAGGCCCTTTGGACAAACATCTGATTCGTCAGACGGTGGAAAATCGTAATTTGGAACTTTCGGCCTCAGTGAGTACTCTATCTCCTCCAGCTTCTTCTCCTGTTGGGGGTTGTACCTTACCCCTCCCCTCGTCTGAGCAAGTAGTGCCTCTGGACCAGGTCTTGGGGAATGCAGGCTTGGATTCGGGAGCCATGTTGGTTCCGGCGGGCTCCTCGGAGCAAGCCCGCCCTGGTCGAAAAATTCCCCCTATGCCTAAAGTGTTTAAAGCCCCTTTGGTTTTAGGAGATGTTGTTGATATCTCCTCTTCATCTCAGGAGGTTACTTTAAAAGATATATGGGCGGTGGTTACTCGCACCGAAGTTGCTCTTACCGGAACCTTATCTCAAATAGAGGAATATACTCGAGACTCAATTGCTAAGTTTTCTGATTATGATGCTCAATTTTTGGGTATTGAAGCACGTATGAAACAGGTAGAGAGTAAATTAGATGTTACCCAGGTTGATTCGTCTGCTGTAGTTAAGGATAGTTTGTATTTGCATAGGCAGTTGGAAGTGTTAGAGAATGCATCTAGGTCTAAAAACCTGCGGTGTTTAAATTTTCCACTGACACATTATATTTCACCTTTAATTCTGTTTCATAAATATTTAAAGGAGGTTTTGAAATTTGATCAGCCTGAGGTCATCAAGATTGCTAATTTGTATTATGTACCCAGATTTAAAAAGGAAGTGGAAGGTAATGGGGGAGATGATGAACTTGTTCAGTCACTTTCCCCCATTAGTTTGGATATATCAGAATTCTTGGAGTCCTCCTCTGATAATATTTTGAATCGTGCTACTTTAATTGCTGGCCATTTTAAGAAAGTCCATTTCTCCTTTTTAACCATTCTTTTATACATTTGGATGTAGGTTTTGTATCATTGTCCTGCTGAAGGGCCAATGACTTTCAGCCCAGACCTAGCTTTCTGACACTAGGTAGCATATTTCACTCCAAAATACCTTTGTAGTCTTCTGACTTCATGATTCCTTTAATACGTTCCAGGCCTCCAGTACCTGAGGCAGCAAAAGAGCCCCACAACATTATGGAACCTCCACCATATTTAACTGTAGGAAGGGTGTTTTTTCCTTATAAGCTTCATTTCTTTGCCTGTAAATGTATCACTTGTCTGCATTGCCAAAGAGCTCAATTTTGGTTTCATCTGTCCACAGAAAATTTTCCCAGAAGGATGGTGGTTTCTCAAAGTGGATTTGGGCAAAGATCAGACATGCCTTTTTATGTCTGTTTTTGAGCAGTGGGGTCCTCCTTGACCTTTTCCCATGAAGTCCTTCTTTGTTTAGTGTGCGGTGTATGGTATGGGTTGAAACCACCACTCCAGATTGCTCCAGATCAACCTTAAGCTCTTTAGATGTTGTACATGGCATTTTTCCAACAGTTCACACTGACCTTTAAAGATGGATTAATTTTTCTCTTCCCACCACATTCTGGGGGGTTCTTGACAGTTCCATGAGCAGAAAACTTCTTAATAACATTGAAAACTGTAGACCCAGGAATCCCAAGGTCTTTGGAGATGTCCTTGTACCCCATTGAAGCTGTATGTTTAGTGATAATAGCTTTTCTGATGATCTCAGGCAGCTCTCTTGTCTTCAACATTGTGAAAATGGAATAGACAGTGAATGTGGCCATTTTAAACATTAGAACCATCATTCATTGGTTGATTGAAGTCATGTGAGCACTGACAATTGATCACAGGTGAGTCTAATTTTACTGCAATGGAAATGTGGTTCTTCTGTTCAAACTGTATTCCCATTTCAGCAAAATTAGATGCACCTGTGATCAATTGTCAGTACTCACATGACTTCAATCAACCAATGAATGATGGTGCTAATGTTTAAAATGGCCACATTCACTCCATGTTTGATTTAAATTGTTTATGTCCCAGTTTTTATACTATTTTCTCCTATTTCCTTTTTTTAATTTGTCTTGTCTTCGTCTTTTATGTGTCAAATATGTGTTCATATATAGTCCAAAACCATTTCACTGGATACTTCTTTAATACTAGAAGCCCCAAAGTGTGTCAATTGACGCAAATGCATCTTCGAAGTTGTATACCAGTACCACTGCTAGAAACATGTCAGTCATGTTCCATGACTTTGTTAGCAAGGTCAAGATGTTCAAATATGTGCATCGAAAATTAATGACATTTGCACCACCTAGCAGGAAAATGAATTTATACCTAGAAGCCCCAAAGTACGTCAATTGACGCACTCAATTGTCTTGGATGCGTCAGTTGACGTACTTTGGGGCTTCTAGGTATAAATTCATGTTCCCACTAGGTGGCGCATCTCAATCACTGTTTACAGTTTTACTCCGACATTATAAACCATAAACACATGATGACGTCATGTAATGACATCACATACTGCACGTATTTAACAAATAAGTAACTGCACATTAATTCACATCTGAATTTCATGCTAAATGCAGTCGTTGTGATAACGCATCAATTGACGCACTTTGGGGTTTCTAGGTAAAATTCCTTTTGGGGCTTCTAGTGTTAAAGGAGATATTGTACATTAAGGGGTTGGACTACAAGGGTGCCAATAATGTTGGCCACAACTGTAACAGGTGACTATTGGGCTGTAGTTCATTATTAGAAGGTATGTGGGTGTATTGGTGTGTTGGAGCATGTGTGAGGTTCCAGCATTTGGATGATGTGGATGTAGGTGTGTGTTTTTCAGTGGTCTAACTGTAGAATGGGAGAAACTGACTTGAAAATATCAGCCATCCAGTTCTTCAGGTTAGGAAATCTGTAGCAGCCATTCAAATCTAACTAACTTTATCAAATATATCTAAAGCAGAACCACCATGTTACCCAGTTCCAAGAGGAAGACTTTTTAGCCAATCCTGGTTTTGAAATTGCATTCCAAAGCAGTGTGGTATTTGTAGCCCCTGATTCTACCCATTGAAATCAGCACTGCAGATCCCATAAGGCATTAGAATGGGGCTGTCACAAAACCAGGTCTGGCCTAAAATCTTGCTTCTTGAAACCAGATAGCATGACAGCTCTGATAGAGATTCTTAAAATTGTATTTGTAATAGATTGTGAGGAAATTTTAGAAGGCTTGCATGACATTTGCATGTGTAAGAGTTTATATATATAATTGGCCTTTTGCCTGTAAGTAACTGGCCCTGTAGTCAAAATCTAATATTCAAAGGTAGCTGCGGTTATCTGGATAATTGCCTTAGCTGACACTATCCATTGCTCTTCAGCAGCACTAGATGGATTGAGCCACTGAAAATCGTTACAGACCACATTGGCACTATCCAGATAGTACTATGGCAGAGCAAGAATGGGGCAAGGATGTTTCAGCCAGTTAACCAGATGATGGCAATATTTAGTCCACTATCCAAATAACTTTCCAGATAAATTTAGGGAAGTAAAAAAGTTGTGTCTGAATAGCCATCTATGGTGTTCTGGTGCTCACTACTTTATGGGGCATGGCTAGCATGGGTTTACCACACACTAAGGGCCCGAATCTGGGACACTGGTTGCGGAGTTGCATGTCCCGGCAGATGTGCAGCCCCACAAGCCATCTGGGCTCGAATTCCCCTCTGGCTCTTCCCATACATCCGGAGCAGCAGGATGGAGAGAACCGGCAGGGGGTGGGAGGGGGCAGGAACTGGGCCGAGCAGGGGTGGGCCAGTCTAGCAGGACGTACAGGGCCGATTCAGGTCACGGCTTTGTACATCCTGCCGGGTTAAAGGGACGTGCTGCTTATTCCACCTCAAAGGAATAAGCAGCACTGATCCGGCAATCAGGCCCAGGGGTCCCTACCACCCAATCCAGCCCTGACAGGCCATCTGTGGGTCGGGTGGTAGAGAATGAAGGGAGCCTCAGCCACGAGAATTGAGTATGCCTATGGGGAGGACTTCCCCGTGAGTGACAGGGGCATGCTGGGCTATCCACTGGCCTGATTCTGTGCACCATAGGAATGTTTAGTTCCCACAGTCCAGAATTGGGTCCTAACAAGCCCGTCTTCATCGGGGACATCTGGGTGGCCCGGACGTACCCCTCTGAGAATCGGGCTCTATGCCTACCATGGTAACCATCCACAACACCAACCTGGAGCGAGAAAATACCATCAAAACAGAAAAAAAATTGTTTTTGTTGGAATAGCCAACCAAGTGCAGAGGAAAAATCACTCGCACCGCTGTGGTCTTTCCATTTTAATCATTAAATTCAAACAATACAGCATTCACTTAGCTGAATCAGTAGAAGAACAGAGGCTGCATCCATCCAGTCAGAGGCTGCATCCATTGCTACATTGCTGACTGGATGGATGCAGCCTCTGTTCTTCTACTGATTCAGCTAAGTGAATGCTGTATTGTTTGAATTTAATGATTAAAATGGAAACGCCACAGCGGTGCGAGTGATTTTTCCTCGGCTATTCCGACAAAAAAAAAATAATTCTGTTTCGATGGTATTTTCTCGCTCCGGGTTGGTGTTGTGGATGATTAGTTTGCCTGGGTTTAGGTACCATGGTAACCATGCATTCTAAAAATTCATCCACAGTAAAAAATCCCACACTAACTGCAGAGTGTGAGTACTGATTGCACATTGTGGTTAGCACGGGTGTGTTTTGCAGACGCTCACTGTCAAGAATCTCCATTCCTAACTTCCAACCTCCCAACAATAAAACACAACCTCCATTCCCCTCCCTCCCCCCCCCCCATCATGCCTTTCTCCTTCTCTGGAATCAATACATCTCCCATTGCCTAATCCCTTACCTTTTGCTGACAGGGTGGCAATCCATGCACTTCATAATGGCACCATGGCTATCGCACGAGCAATTAATGGATCAGTATTCAAAGGTAACTATATGGAAATGGCAGCTGTTACCAGGATATTTCCCTTGTCAGCGCTATCCATGGATTTTAAGCAGTGCTATAGGAATAATGTCACTGAAAATCCTTACGAACCAGCTCAGCATTCTCAGTGTGCAAGAAGAGCATCGGTGGAGCACAACGTTATATGGAGAGCAGCGATAGTCAGTCTGATCTCCTGATAACTATCTGGATAATTTTAGGCCAGCAAAATATGTCTCCTAAATTTATCCAGATAGTTATGTGAATACTGCTGCTGCTGACCTCTCTATACATATATTCAGTGCTGCTGGCTATCTGAATGTATGTACATAGTTGTATATAGTTACCCATGTTAAACCCAAGTTGTAAAAACTTGTTATCTGTAATGTACACCGCACTGTTCTGTGGCTCTGTACAAGTTATTGTTACCTTTAAACCGCGCTGATTTTAAAGAGTGCGGTATAGAAATAATATAAATAAATAAAAATAATAAATAAATAAAATGTATTCTATTTCAGTGCCTCAGCCAGTGTTTAAAAAATGCTTACCACGGTGTTTAAATGTTGACTGTAATTTGCTATATGGCATGTACACCAAGAGGGAACATTTATCAGAGAGTGCTTTGGTTTGGGAAGACGCATAAGGCTCTATGTTGTACCTATTTTAAAAAGGGAACCTATGCACCTATGCGCTTCTATAAAGATACCTTCCTGAAAGTTCCCATACAAACGTGCCACCTCTTCAAGGCAGGAGTACCTTTACGTATGCATGTGCCAGTAGGGGAATCGGCACATACATATGTATTTTATAAGAAACATCTGCAAGTACTAATCCTGCCCACTCTCCAATTCATTCTCCACCCTCCAAGGATGCATACAATATACATATTGGGGCATGATTACTAAAGTGTGCTAAGGTTCAGCACCTTAGCACTCCTTAAGTTCCTAAAATTTATTTATTTTATTTATTTATTTATTTAACTGTATTTATATCCCGCTTTTCACCGGGTCAAAGCGGTGGGACATATAACCGGGGGGGGGGGGGGGAATCAAATGTGGGGGGGGGGCATCCCCAGGGGCTCAACATTGATGATTTTTGGGATGAACATATAGACTGACAAGATAGCATAGTTACTGGTTTGGAGTTCTTGGAGAGAAATAGGGGGGGTTCCTATTCAGAGATGTTCTTGGAATAGGATGGTTTTTAGCTTCTTTTTGAATGATGGGAGATCACCGTTGTTCCTTATGTGGTTTGGTAGAGAGTTCCAGAGGGATGGGGCATAGAGTTCAAAGGCTCTGTTGCAGGTCCGTTGAGTTGCTTTGGTTCTTTTGTGGGGGATGGCAACGGAGCTGTTGGAGGATTGTCTGGTTGTTCTGCTGTGGGTTGGGCGAGGCAGTAGGGTGCGGAGTGGGGTGCCTTGTGTTTGGTGGATGGTTTTGTGGGTGAGTAGAAGAGTTTTGTACTTGATTCTTGCTTCGATGGGGAGAATATGAAGGTCTCTCAGAATTGGGGTGATGTGGTCTCGTTTCTTTGCATTGTGAATTATTCTCGCCGTGGTGTTTAGGGCAGTTTGGAGGGGATTGGTCTTTGTGGCAGGTAAGCCATGGTAGATTATGTTGCAGTAGCCCAGATGAGGGAGTGTTAGAGCTTGCATTACTGTCCTGAAGTCTTGTGGTTCGAGGAGGGGTCGGAGGCATTGTACCATTTTTGCCTTGTGGAATACAGTTCTCGTGGTTTTGTTGATTTGTTGCTTAAGGGTTAGGGCTTGGCCAATGATAATGCCAAGATATCTTATGTGTGGTTGTACTTGAATTTGCGTGTTTCCCATGGTGAGGTGAGTGGGTGGTTTGAAGTCTGGGTCTTTTGTCACTATAAGGGCTTCGGTCTTCTTTATGTTAATGGATAAGTTGTTTTCTTGTAGCCAGTTGGATACGTCGGTGAAGCAGGTTGATAGCTGGTCGTTTGTTGGGTCCGTGGTTGTAATTGGGGCGTAGAGCATTATGTCGTCGGCGTATATGTGGAAATTGACATTGTGAGTGCGTATGACTGAGCAGAGTGGACGGAGGTAGATGTTGAAAAGCATGGCTGATAGGGTGGATCCTTGAGGTACTCCTTGATGTTGCTGGAAGGGGGGTGAGGTGGAGGTTTTGGTGCGGATCAGTTGCTGTCGGTTGGTTAGATAGGACCTGAACCATTGGAGTACAGTATTTTTAATCCCAATTGTTTGGAGTCTGTGGATAAGGGTGTTATGGGAGATGGTGTCGAATGCTGCTGATATATCCAGAAAGATTAGGATGTATCCGGAGTGTTTCTCTTGGGTTCCTATGATGAGGGTGTTCATCAGCATGATCATTAGGGTCTCGACCCCATGTAATGGTCGAAATCCGTGTTGCTGCGGGTCCAGTATGTTGTTAACGTCTAGGTGTTCTTGAAGCTGACGTTGGACTATCTTCTCGATTATCTTTGCGGTGAGCAGGAGGCTTGCTACTGGCCTGTAGGAGGTGGGGTCTAGGGGATCTAGGTTGTGTTTTTTTAGGGTTGGTCGGATGATTGTGGTCTTGAGGGCGTCTGGCATGTGTACTTGTTTAAAGGATTCATTTATGATGTGGGTTAGTGGTGCGCTGAGGTCTTCTTTGGTTTTCTTTATCTAGTCGGCAGGGCAAGGATCCAGCGGGGAGGTGGTGGTGTTCAAGCAGGAGATAGTGGAAGATATTTCTTCTTTTGAGGTTGTGTCGAATGTATTCCAGTCTCTGTTCAGGGTGGGGTATGAAGTCGTCTTGGTTGTTGTTTCAGCGTAGTGATGTGGGTTTTGTGGTTGCTGAAGCTGTTTGTATTGTCGGGCTAGAAGATCAGGGGGGATATCTGGCAGCTGGTCGGAGTTACTGGGTGCTTTTGTTAGATTTTTGACAATTTGGAAGAGCTCTCGAGGTTTGTTTATGGCTGTTGCGATGATTTTGGTGTGGTAGGTTTTTTTGGCATTGTCAGTTTCTGAGTGGTATGCATTGAGTTCGTAGAGGTATTTTGCTTTGTCTCTGTCGCTTTTGGTTTTTCTCCATTTCCTTTCGGTTCTTCTAAGTCTGGTTTTCAGTTTGCGGAGGCTGGGGGTGAACCATCGGGCTTTTGAGGAGATGGGTCTGTTATTGGTGCTGTTTCTAGTTGTGCTGGCTGCTGAAGAGATTGTGGTATTCTAAAATTAGTGCAGAAGGTGTCATGGAACCGTGCTGACCACTTGGGGCATGCCCACAATGTCCCTATGCAAATAGCAGATAGCATTGGATCTTGATGTTCCTCACTCTCTTGTCCACTGCTTATGTACATCTTACCATACTCTAGTCACTATTTTCTCTATGGGCCCTATTCTGACCGGTGAATAGCGGGGCTGTAAGTCCATGTGGGACATCCAGCCTCGCTATCTGCCAGGATCGTATTCCATCCCAAGTGTCCCCTACATTCATAGTGCCGCTGTGCATGTAGTGCTGGATGGGAGTGGCAAGTAGGCAGAGTGGGGGCAGGCCAGGTACTCGGACATACAGGGCTGATTCAGGTCACGGCCCTATACATCTGGCAGGTGGAATTTGGCCGTGCTGCTTATTCTACCTTGGAGGTGGAATAAGCAGCAGCAATGGTGGTGGTCTGGCCTCGTAGCCCCTCAGAGCACAGCAGCTGTGGCAGGTGAGGTCCCTCCGCCCGATCACAGCCCTGGTAGGGCCTGCTGAGGGTTGGGCAGCACAGAAAGCTGTGTTTTTATTGTGGCAGGCTGTCGGCGCTCCTGCTGGGCATCCTGGTGCCATGACATCGGCACACCAGCAGGGGCATAGGACTGGCTGGTTGGGGTGTTGCAAGGATGTTCTGCACCATGGGATGGGGCATCATCAGGCCGTCCTGGTGCCTGATTCTGCAGCTGCAAGCAATCTAGATCTCATGGTTGCAGAATCCAGTACTATTTGAGGCCATCTATTTTTCAGCTATCTAGATGGCCCGGACATGTCCCTTCCTGACTCGGGCTCCACCTGTTTTGTCTTGATTAGATAGTAAGCTCTGATGAGCAGGGTCTGTGTCTTACTTATATGTACAGTTCTGCATAAGCCTTTTAGCACTATACAAATGATTACACAGGTACACTACCAAAAAACTGCCTCCAGTTTTGCAACTGATTCCTATAGATTTTGGGGTGCTGAATCCAGGAAAAATAGCCAAAATGTTCCATCACGTCACGTTTTCTTGCAAAATTAGATTTCTTACCCATATAAGGAATGTTCACATAATTTCTTTTTAGCCAACTGCAGTTTATTTTCTTGGCCCAAAATAGAGGTTGTAATGGTTAACTAACTAGAAACACTCCCTCATGATATTTTAGAGTGTTTTGTATTCATTTTATACATTAACAGGACAATTGGGAGGCGGGGGGCTAAATCCAGTACTCGCGCTGGCGCATGTTTCTTTCCTGTTCGCCTCGCCTCGTTCGCTCACTCAAACACGGTGGTTTGCGACATGAACGTTCCTGTCAAATTTCAGTTTCTTGCAAGTTCATTATTACCTTTTGTTTGCTCAGTCGTAATCCAGCTTTATTCCGAAGTGGTTCACTACAGTTGTAGTTTGCAGTGCTGTGTATTTGTGATGGCTCACAGAGCCAGAGGTTGCGTCAACTCTCCGGACAGTTTTTGTTTTATTTGTGGGGAATATACCGTGAAAAAGCGGCAGAGGAACATTTCTGCATTTATTAAAAAAGTATATTTCGCCTATTTCGGTTTGAAGTTAGGCGATCAAGACAAACCGTGGGCTCCTCACAAAGTGTGCAAGACATGTGAGGAAGATCTACGCTTATGGATGAAAGGTAAAAAACAAGCATTTTGTTTCGGAATACCTATGATGTGGTGTGAACAAAGAGACCACAGCAGTGACTGCTATTTTTGCTCTTGCATTGTGAAGGGATACAACTTAAAAAATAAGAACGTAATAAGTTACCCCAACCTTCCCTCAGCAATTAGGCCTATGCCTCATAGCAACGAAGTACCTGTGCCTGAACCACCAAAATCTTTGGATCATATTTGTGTGGACGGTTCTGATCATGATGAGACTCATCAGATGGCTTTTCCCGATGAGTCCAGTACTTCCGAGTTTGAAACTGAACCAGATCCGAAACCTGAACTTTTCTCTCAAGCTGAATTGAATGATTTAGTCCGGGATTTAGGACTCCCAAAAGATGCTGCCCAACTGCTAGGTTCTCGGCTTAAACAGAAAAATCTATTGTCACTAGGAACAACTTTTTATTGGTACCGCAACCGCGAGACACAATTTTTGAAGTATTTCAGCAAAGAGGAAGATTTGGTATTTTGCAACGATATATACGGAGTGATGGAAAAGTTTAAACTCAAGTATGATCCTGCTGAATGGCGGCTGTTCATTGTTTCGTCAAAAGACAGCATAAAAGGTGTTCTTCTTCATAATGGCAACACATTTGCTTCAGTTCCTATTGCTCACTCTGTTATTCTCCAAGAAAAATACAAGAATTTGGCCCTGATTCTTCAGAAGATTCGTTATGATGAGCATAAGTGGATGATTTGTGGAGACTTTAAAATTCTATCCATGCTATTAGGGCAGCAATCCTGTTTCACCAAATATCCCTGCTTCCTTTGCTTGTGGGATAGCCGGGCCCGCGACCTACACTGGGGGAACAAAAACTGGCCAATTCGGGAGTATTTGAGACCCGGTGAGAAAAATGTTCTTCATGAGAGCTTGGTACCTCGTGATAAAATTCTATTACCACCTCTCCACATTAAGTTGGGTCTCATTAAGCAATTCATCAAGTCCCTTCCAAAAGATGGTGAGTGCTTTCGGTACCTTTGCTCAAAGTTCCCCCGACTTTCTGAAGCAAAGCTAAAGGAAGGAGTGTTTGTTGGCCCTGATATAAGGAAACTCATTTCAGATGGAGCATTCACTGAAACGATGTCTGAGAAGGAAAAAGAAGCCTGGGATTCCTTCAAGGATGTTGTTCTCAAATTCTTGGGGAACAGGCGGGATGAGAACTATAAGGATATTGTTGCCAGGATGCTCAATGCCTTCAAAGAACAAGGCTGTAACATGAGCCTGAAAGTCCATTTCTTGCACTCCCATGTGAACTACTTTCCCGAAAACTTGGGGGCGTACAGTGAAGAACAAGGTGAAAGGTTTCACCAGGACATCAAGGACGCAGAGAGAAGGTACCAAGAAAGATGGAACACCACTATGATGGCTGATTTCTGCTGGTTGCTGCTGCGGGAAACCCCAGATGAAAAATATGCCAAGCAGCACACCAAGAGAAGCATTCGGGGGAAGAAGAAACGGGCCCACCAGGAGATTGAGTGACCCAAGAATGACTTTAAAATCTAAACTGTGTTGACAAATATCGTGTTTTTACTAAACTTTGAAATAAAAATTTGCTAGTTATTACCACAGTGTCGGATCTCATTTATTAGAATTTTATTTTCACACCATCGGGTGTTTGTCTTCATGTATTGCAATGGTGCGGTTTGCGTTTTCTATTCTTACATACATACCTGTACAACATTTTTTGCACATTTCTTTGCTTTGCTTTGTGTCTAACCTCGCTCTTATATGCTCAATGTTTGTGCACATGTATGTGGCTGTTTTAAGTGCATACAATTTTGCTACCATCACAGTGTGTTTTGTTGACATTACTCTATTCTTATGTGCTGCCTTGTTACAATTTTCTTTATTCTTATTTGAATAACTACTAAACAATTAGTATAAAGAATTCATCCAAGAAACTTTTATCTCGATCGCACTCAATCTGAAACGTTCACCTCAAACTGCTAACCCAATGTAGCAAAAAATCTGTACTTGATGGAGCAAATTGGTTATCAGATTTGGATTCAGCGCAACAAAAAACGTAAAAATCAATCGAAACATTAGAGGCAGTTTAAAAAAAATTTTTTTTAGTGTACCTGTGTTATCAGTAGTAGTAGTAATAGCATGGTGAGAAACACCGTACCACAATAAACTATCAGTCACAATTAATGCGGGTGCACTTAACAGCACCCATTGAAGTGTTAGTAAGGGCATCCATCCTAAGTGCAACATTGACGATAAGTGCATGCCACTGACCCCTATGCTAATCACAGTGTGTAGTCAACACCTACTCTTCATCCCTGACATTCCATGTCCCCTTGGGATTTTTATTGTTCTGGCTGTTTTAGTACACAGTAACAGTTACTATGGTGCCATGCTAGCTACTTAGCATGAGGTACACATTAGCGTGCTTTAGCAAACCAGGATTACTAGATTCTTGGAAAGCAAATCTGGGACACCTGGACAGGGCCAAAATAGCTCAGTGAAACTAAGAATGTGCCAGGATAGCAAAGTGGTGCAGTAGCATCAGCAAGAGTAGCAAAGAATACAGAATGGCACATGAATCCAGAGAGTGGCAGAGCAGCAGATGTAGCTGAGCAGCATTGGCAACATCACGGCAGGGCACCAAACTATGAGGACGAGAGGTATCATGATCAGTCTAATCAGCAGAAGCAGCAAGAGTAGCAAGAATATTTTAAAGTATTCAGGGAGGGAAAGGGAAGAGACATTTCTTTATTAATTAGCTTTTCCTTTCTATTTTAATTTTGTTGTTTGAGTCCAGTCCCCCTTCCCAGCAAGGCAGTATAAAGATGACAATAGCAACAGTGGCAACAACACATCAGGTGACAGAAACTGAAGAGCCATGGGGCATTAGGAGTGTGCTGGGCAGTAGCAGCAGCAAGAATGGCAAACAGCATAGCAAGATGCCAAGGGCATAAAAAATACATAGTTGTTACATGCTTATACAATGTCCTAGGACATCGACAGTAGTCTCCAAAAAAACAGACATCAGAGATTAAACAAGTAGCCCTTCATAAATATCTCATAGTCTATCTAAAAGTCCAGTTCAGGTCCAATAAAAAATGTAGGCATTGGTTCATTGAGGATGAGTACACAAAGTGTTGGCCATTGATGTTCGGTGCTACAGAAATCTCATCAAATTGTGAAATGTAGCTATTGTCGCCCACTCACCCCCCAGAGGCCATAGGCATGGGTGGATTAGCAGGGTAAGTTCTTTAATAGCTGTGGAGTATAGTATAGAGGCTTGACAATGCCCTCTGGGATTTGTAGTTCCACAACTTTAGCAAAAAGAAAGTAGTTGTAGTCGGAGTGATAAGGATTTTAACAGGATTTATTCCCTTCCCAGGGTTGGATTTTCACACAATGAAATAAGGCAACACAAAAACCATACGTCTGGTATCAAAGTTAAAGAAACATTTGAACAAAGGATATGCTTATCTTCAGCTTTCACAATGGAGGCAAAAATGGTAAAAGAAAACTGTTTCCTTCACAAAACTCTTCCTGTCTGTTTTCTTTATGAATCAGCTCCTACAGCTCTTCAGCATAGAGAAGATATGCTATCAGATAATGTATATGTACAGTCCATGTAAATATCACCGTTTGACTCCTCACACGGATCACATTGCATCTCTTCTATATCTGGGTAAGTTTCCCGGTGAGTCAAACTTCTGTTCTGATAGCTGAGTTCCTCTTTATAGCTTTGAGATTTCCCTTCCCCCACCAGCCTAGAGGTGGATGGGTAAATACCGTAATCACTATAGTCTCTCTCAGAGGCGGCACATAATTCTTGGTAAGTACAGGGCTGACTGCTATAGTCTAAGCTTCTCCTATTAGGAAGAATAAGGTTACCTTTCAGCAGTCTCCCTTCAGCGTTCCTCCCTCGAGCACAGCTCTGCTCGTGGGAAGGCTTTTCACTCCGTGTCTGTTTGAGCTTTCTCCTTGGCACCAAATTATCTTCAGGATAATGGTTTTCTCCTGCTTGGTACCTTGTGCTGGGTGACTGGTCTTGCCTTAGCCTGGCCTCAGAGCTACTACTACCTCTGCTTCCTCTGTAGTAAGGTTCTCGGAAGCACTGGTCAGCTGTGCACTGCTCTTCCAAACAGCCCTTCCTGGGTTTCTCAGCACTGCACCTCCCTGGTAGTCTCCTTTGGTCAGCAATTGGTTTTAACCAGCATGGAGATCCTTCTCTCCTGCCTCTCAAGCTTCTCTCCCTGCTTGGATTTCTCCTGCTATCGGGACTTCTCTCCCTGCCAGCACATCTCTCTTCAGCAGTTCTCTCTTTTGCAGTTCTCCCTCTAGCCGCTTCCCCACTACTCTCAGGTGAATGATTTTTAACTGCGTAGCTTGTGATGTTGGCTCCGCCCCTTGTCAGCTGCCCCTCATCCCCTGATGAGCTACGAGCTAGCTTTGAGTCTGGGCGTTCCCCTACACCACGTGAAGTAGCTTGTGTCTAGTTCCTATGGCAACCTTTGGCCATGTGTATCTCCGAGCTGTCAAAGTTAGCTCCGTTTTGTTCAGAATCCCCTATCTCCATGGGCTCTGACCGCTGCACCTCATGACACTATGCACACTATTCTTCTGCCAGTCGCACAGAAATTTGGGGAAGCTGAACAGATGAAGGCTTATCTTCATAAAGACCCGCTTCTTCTACAATTCTGGTCTCAGGTCTGGACAATTTGGATTCATGATATCCTCTGCCATTGAGATTACTTCTTCATTAGGCACACTGGTTGGTGAGTTGGAAAGGACATACTGGATGATCTTGGCAAGTTCTGATTAGACCTCAATCTTTTGTGCTTATTATGCCATAGGGGTCTGTGGCTATGACCTTGATGGGATCTCCAAAGTGCCATATGACTATAAATTGTTCAGGGGTCATCTTTAGTGGTAAGAAGGAATATAGAAGAGCCTATCCTGTCCTGTGGTGGCTATGGTAGGTCATGAATAAAGAAGAGGGAGTAGGTGCTGTAGTGAAGATTTGATAATACCTTTCACACATGGCAGACAGCTGTTTGATTCTAGTTGGTGAAGGGTCTCAGATGATTAGTGGTTATAGTGGCAAGCCTTCCATGGGCACCGATGCCTCTGGAGCCATCCCTTCCTCTTCCTGGAAACCCTGTAACTTTTCTTCCAGGAGATTAAATACAGGGATGACCTTGGCACCCAGAACAGACCTATTTTAAAAAGAAAAGCAGCCACTAATGTTTCTTTATGCAATAGGGGTTTAAGAGGCCGATTATGAATTGGTTGTCCAGCTCTTGTATGGCTTATCAGAATGGGGTGGGGGGAGTAGAGAGGTAGACCCGATTCTGATCCCACGGGCACATCTAGCCCCTGCGGGATCAGAATCAGGTCTACTGGCTTGGATGTGCGCACTATACTCTGATTCCGATTGGCCGCATGTCCTGCCGATCTCCATCTAGCACATCTTCATTCAGGATATATGACCCCCAGCCACCCCTTTCCCTGCAGCCGGACCCCTGATCTGGCCTCCCATGGCCAGAGTCAGGCTGCAGGGATCCCGCTGCACCCCTCACCGCTTGACTCCACCCGATGCCGTGGTCCCCCAATGTTCAGGGGGCATATTCCACCTCTGAGGTGGAATAAGTTCTCCGTCTCCGTGGCCGACCCTAGACCTATAGGGCTGACCTCAGAATTGGCCCTGTATGTCCATGGCACTCTCCGCTCATCGTCCACCCTCGCTCTGCCTCTGTTCCACCCCTTCCTTCCCACAAACACAACTCCCCGTACAATTCACCTGTTTGTATGGGGAGTTCTGTCCCCAGCAGGCTACCCGGCCGTTTACATGCGGTAAATCTAGATGTGCCTAGATTTCTAAAGCACATGCTTAAGTTATAGTATTTTATAACTTATGCATGAAATTTTGCACTCCACCCATGTGCACACCCACAGTAAAAGTAAGCAGAAGCAGTCTTACATGTGTATTTACAGAATAGTGACCAGCTAAGTGTATACCGAAACCCCAATTCATGCGCATAAGTCATTTAAAATGTGAATTATACACGTAAATGCTGTGTATATTTATGCAACTCCTTTTAAGATTACTTTCTTGATGTCATTGGCATGATTGCTCTTCTTACAGAAGAGATCACCAGTGGGTAGGGAGGTCTATGCAATTAGAATATATGCAGCTGTGTGGTTAGTAAACATACACACACTGTCACTATTCTCAGTAATCTTTCTACTGCTGTGCTGTGTCACACTGTTACCTTTAGGAAACAGACAGAACATGCACAGCACACGCTGACAACACACAGCTACTTTCAGACAACTTATCTTTTTCTACAGAAATCTACTGCGTGCTGGCAGTGACTGTGTATGATCCGAGTTTGATTGTAGAACAGCGACGACAACTATTCTTTTTCCTAGAATTTTTCCCCTAACATTCAGCTCCGAGACCACAAAATCCAGGAGGCCCAGCATAGGCATCCCAAACTTACACACAAATGAGTCAAAATGCTTTCCATTTCACTAATGTTTGAATTTCAAGTTAAAATAAAAGAAAGGGGGAAGTCATAATAGCTGTCAAAAAAAAAATATCTTGGATCACTCACAGGTACCAGGCTGTTTGGGCTGAAAATAAATCTGTGATGCTTATGTTTCACCATAGCAAGGCATTCCCAGGAGGTTCCAATGGTAAAGGAAAGGAACTAAGAGAATCCCCTTTTTGGATTGCAGGTTAAGAACATAAGAACATAAGATATGCCATACTGGGTCAGACCAAGGTCCATCAAGCCCAGTTATCCTGTTTCCAACAGTGGCCAATCTAGGTCATACGTACCTAGCAGTTTCCCCAAGGGACACAAGTTCCACAATGCTTGTACTGGGTCAGACCAAGGTCCATCAAGCCCAGTATCCTGTTTCCAACAGTGGCCAATCTAGGTCATAGGTACCTAGCAGTTTCCCCAAAAGACACAAGGTTCCACAATGCTTGTACTGGGTCAGACCAAGGTCCATCAAGCCCAGTGTCCTGTTTCCAACAGTGGCCAATCTAAGTCATAGGTACCTAGCAGTTTCCCCAAAAGACACAAGGTTCCACAATGCTTGTACTGGGTCAGACCAAGGTGCATCAAGCCCAGTATCCTGTTTCCAACAGTGGCCAATCTAGGTCATACGTACCTAGCAGTTTCCCCAAGGGACACAGGTTTTCTTCATTTCTTCTGTTTCTTTTTATTTTTCATTGCTTTATTGGCATGAATGTGCCTCCCTACTTTACACTGATGAAACAGGGGGAGAAAAGCTGCAGATATAAGGCCAACACACCCTATAAAGGAGTGAAAAGCAAACCTGCATAAGGGAAAAACCAGTTTAACAAGGGCATGACAAGCAGGATTCTAAATGGTAGCTTAATCTCCAACAATTTAAGGCATCTGAATTTAAAAACCATCAGATGCTCCAAAACAGGAAGAAAATCATTCAGAAAAGACACAGATTTCCTCCCATGTTCTCCGGCATAATTTTAATGTAAGTGTAAATTCTGCTGCTTGTCCCCCTTCCTGACCTTTCCGACATATTCCTCTAAAATTAAAGCATTTCACTAAATCTTAACAAATGTAATCAGTGAAAGGACATAAAACAAGTGCAACCTCTGTCTACCTCCCGATCTCCAGCCCCTTTCTCTGCCATCTTGCTTTCATAAAATCAATTAACTTTACTTACTTATTTTAAAACATTCATATACCATAAATGCACAGCTAGTCTGTTCAAAATGGTCAGAAAGTAAAGCATTTGAAATAAAAACATGAGAAAGCCAGTACACACATCCTCGTACTACCTCCAATCCCAATATCCTCACTGCCTCCACCTCTCTCCTCTGCCTCTTATCCATTTCCATCCAATAATACCAGTATTTCTCTACCTTTACTCCAGAGAAAAGAATCAGGTCTTCAATGACTTATGGAAAGACCCTATCTGTTTCCAGTCTAACCTTCTTAGACATTGCATTCCATCAAAATGTTGTCATCACAGAGCAAATCCAAGATTTGTCTTGACCTTTTTATTAAGGGAACAACCAAAAGGCAATCCTCGGCAAATCTAAGTGCTCAGGTAGGGTAGTACATTTCAATCTCTCTGGCAGGTACTGTGGATGACCCTTCCGCATCGAAGCTACTGTCTTTTAACTTTGCCCAAAAAGGCATTGTATTCTGCAGACCTTAAGTTTCTCATAAGCCTCCCTGATGCCCCCATTAACAAAGCATTACAATAATCTACTGTATATGAGAGGTAACCAAGGCCCATGTAACCATATGAAAAGTACTCATATCCACACATGGTCACATCCCTTCACTAATCTTAATTTCCCTTAGGCTTTCACCAAAATACTGGAAATTTGAATTTCTAAACCAAATTCTTCATAGAACTCAACTCCCTGAAACTTAAATTTTTTCTTATATACATGCCTCCCCACTGACAGTTAATGAGATGTTTTCCACTTCCACAGTTCCTGAATTTGTTTGCAATATCTCTATTTTTCACTAATCAGTTTCAACCCATTTTGGCCAAAGCAATCTGGAACTTTATCCAACCAGCAAGTCGCCATCTCAAACAACTGCTTCCGAGTTCCATGCAATGGAATCGCTAGTTGCACATCATCTGCATAAAGATGACATTCAAAACCAAAACTACAAACAAGCACTCCTAATGGCTGCAGAAAGATGGTCAACGGTAAGGGTGATTAGGCTGAGCCTTGAGGACCCCCCCCCCCTCCTAACACCTTTTCATCTATGGCAGGTATTAAAGAAACAGAAATGCTGGAATGCAGCCCACATCATTTTGACTCATTTTTCAAGAATTCAGTTGAAGGGATGGTGACAGTAGGAAGCATCTGTACCAGCATGCAGGGCCGGATTTACCTTGAGTGAGGCCCTACGCCAACAAAAATTGTGGGCCCCCAGCAGGGGCGGCCCAAGGGGGGTGCGGGGCCTCATTTGCATAAGGTGCCTCATTTGCATAAATATTTGCATAATGTTACCATATACTAACTTTTAGTAAACGTGCCTCTTAATGAGTGTATGGATAAAGAAAGACTAAAAGATTTCTACATTACTATAATCCAGTGCCAACCCATAGCAAACCCGCCGTATCCTAACAGCACTACCAGGACTCACAAAGCACCATACTCTACCAATCAAAAGGCAACACTGCAAATATTAAACCAATACATTTCAGAGAACAACAATACATGACCTACTGGGGAAAGAGAACAAGTGGCAATGTCAAATAGGAATTATATAAACAGAACACCTCAGCTCAGTTACACATGCAGAACATAGACCATCACCAAACAAGTAATCACAATTTAGAAACAGGAAGACAATAATTAAACTGGGAATCCCAAAAGCCAAACTTGGAATGTACAACACTGTAGAAATAAAACTATACATTAATTTGCTCTTGTACTAAACAAAGCGCAGACGTTAATGATGCACATTTACCAGAGCTGACATATTTACCAGAGCTGAAACCTGCATGGGAGAGATGTTGGGATGGCTAAAGCAAAACAACATGTCAATTAATCATAAGAAGACTGAAGTAATGTTTATGTCCAGTAAAATGGACTTTGAACCACCTCCAGCAATCACACTGTGCAATAATACTTACAACTCGAAGGAAGAAATAAAATATCTAGGAGTCACAATCGACAGCAAACTGAAAATGGAAAAACACCTCAGCAACACCAACAAAGCCATCTTTCACAAGCTTAGAGTACTACGACCCCTGAGGAACGTACTGGATTCGTGTGATTTCCGATCAGTTGCACAAGCACTCATCATGCCCCACCTTGACTACTGCAACGCCATCCTGCAGGGTCTACCAAAGAAAACCACTAACATATTACAACTGGCACAACACGTAGCAGCAAGGATCATCATGAGAACAAGCGTCACTGAGCATATCACACCTGTATTGATGGAACTGCACTGGCTCCCAGTTGCTGCCAGGATTCAATACAAAACATTGGTAACGACATTCAAGTTAATTCAAAACCTGGCCCCCTCATTCCTCTCCACCCTGATCTCCATACAACCTACCACCAGAAGCAGGAGAACCATAAACTCAGACACACTAATAGTCCCAAACAGCATTAGGCACGTAAAAGTCAGTACTAGTCGCAGAGCGTTCGCCTTCTCTGCCCCCACTTTATGGAACCAGCTCCCACACGAGCTGAGAGCAATTAAAGACATAACCGATTTCAGAAAAAAATTAAAGACGCACCTGTTCAATTGTCACTATATACAGATGTAAATCCAAGAAGATAAAAGAGAGTGAATAGCTGTATGTAAAACTGTTCACCTGTTCAATTGTCACTATATACAGATGTAAAGCCAAGAAGATAAAAGAGAGTGAATAGCTGTATGTAAAACTGTACATAGATGACGGATAATCGCGTGTGTAAATGTATAATTGCTTGTATAAATATATAATCGATTGTGATAGTAATTATGGTCCAAATATAGACCCTAATATGTGTGCTGTGTATTACCCCTGTTCTCTCTATCTATGCCCCAAATTTTCTGTCTTGATTTTTTTGACAAATCCCAAACTTGTAATCAAACCGCTGCTGATCGCTGGAAGTAGCGGTATATAAGTATTTACTAAATAAAATAAAAAATAAAATAAAATATTCCAATTAATAAATTCAAAATAAAGAGATATTTTTCTACCTTTTGTGCATTTTTTTTCAGCTGCAATTGCTCCAGCCACTTTCTTCTGGTTTCTTCGTGTCTTCTGCTAACTCTCCATCGTCTGCTGTCCATTTGTCCTTTCTTCTCTCTTCCAGTTTTTTTCCATTCTCTCTCTACATCTGCTTTAACATACTAATCTTTCTCCTTTTGCTCTTTCCTCATTCCTATTTCATCCACTCAAATTTTACCCCTCCATCCTCAATCCCCACTTACTCTCCCAATACCCGGCCAATTGTAGATTTTTTATCCCTCCCATACAAAATATTTTTCCCTTCTCCATTTTACTCTTCCAGCCCCATCCCATTCTAATCCTCCCCCAACATCAGCTCCCTTCTAGTTCCAGCCTCACCCAGCATCCATTCCCTTCTAGTCCCTGCATCAGCCCATTTCCAGTCCTAGCCACCCATCAGCCCATTTCCAGTCCTAGCAACCCCCCAACCCAATACCAGTCCTAGCCCCCCCATCAACCCACTTCCAGTCCTAACCACCCATCACCCCATTTTCAGTTTAAGCCCCCCCTATAACCCATTACCAGTCCTAACCCCGCATCAGCCCACTTCCAGTCCTAACCCCATTAGCCCACCTCCAGTCTTAACCCCCCAGCCCATTTCCAGTCCTAGCCCCCCCATAGCCCATTATCAGACAGCCCCCATCAGCCCACAGCCCATTATCAGTCTTAACCCCCCCTCATAGCCCATTACCAGTTCTAACCCCCCCAACAGCCCACAGCCCATTATCAGTCTTAACCCGCCCCATAGCCCATTACCAGTTCTAACCCCCCCAACAGCCCACAGCCCATTACCAGTCCTAACCCCATCAGCCCACCTCCAGTCTTAACCCCCCCAGCCCATTTCCAGTCCTAGCCCCCCCATAGCCCATTACCAGACAGCCCCATCAGCCCACAGCCCATTACCAGTCTTAAGCACCCAATAGCCCATTACCTGTTCTAACCCCCCCAACAGCCCACAGCCCATTATCAGTCTTAACCCCCCCAAAGCCCATTACCAGTTCTAACCCTCCCCAACAGCCCACAACCCATTACCAGTCCTAACCCCATCAGCCCACCTCCAGTCTTAACCCCCACCAGCCCATTTCCAGTCCTAGCCCCCCCATAGCCCATTACCAGACAGCCCCCATCAGCCCACAGCCCATTATCAGTCTTAACCCCCCCTCATAGCCCATTACCAGTTCTAACCCTCCCCCCAACAGCCCACAGCCCATTACCAGTCCTAACCTCATCAGCCCACCTCCAGTCTTAACCCCCCCAGCCCATTTCCAGTCCTAGCCCCCCCATAGCCCATTACCAGACAGCCCCCATCAGCCCACAGCCCATTATCAGTCTTAGCCCCCCCCCATAGTCCATTACCAGTCCTAACCCCCCCCCCCCGCCCATTTCCAGCCCTACCCCCCCCCCCCCATCGGCTCAAGTAAAATGAAATTTTAAAAAAGCAAAACCGCTGGCTGCTACCAAGGCCGCGGCAGCATGGATGGTCCCGCGGGTCCCCCTCTGCCCTGCCGAATCCCTCCCTCCGCGACGGCTTTGAGAGGCATGAAGGGAGAGTGTCTCCCTCGCGTCTCTGTTAAGCCCGCAGGGGCTGATGTGAAATTTCCCATCAGCCCCTGCGGGCTTAACAGAGACGCGAGGGAGACACTCTCCCTTCGCGCCTCTCAAAGCCGGCACGGAGGGGCTCAGCCGGGGATTCGGCAGGGCAGAGGGGGCCCCGCGAGACTGTCCATGCTGCCGCGGGAACGTCCATGCTGCCGCGGCAGCTTTTTGTGGGCCCTTGCCAGCTGTGGGCCCTACGCCATGGCGTACATGGCGTATAGGTAAATCCGGCCCTGCCAGCATGGCATACACAATACCCTTACCCTCTTCAAAGGAGATAAATGTGACACAGGGAGCCTTTTACTAAAGGACACTAACTTTCAGTGTGTCTTCTGGCATGGGCTGAAGTTGCTTTGGGACACAAGTTGACAACTAGTGCAGGGGCCGATTCCCTTGATAACTGTGAATCACGCATAGGGGTGGGTTAGGAGTGGAGAGTGGGCATGGTGAGCACTGCACAGATAGCGCGGGGTTAAACACCGTATGCTAACTGTGCTTTTTGTAATTAGCAAGGGTTCACCTAACACAATACCAGTTGCTTGAGATAAGGGCACCCATGCTGTTTTTATGCCATATTAGGACACAGTACTCAGTGTTAACTTTTGAGAACATGCTTTCCATGCCCCCGACAGTTAATGTGGCAGTGTTGCACTTAATGCGCCATGGTTTTGGGGTATTAGTGTATTAGGAGCAGCACCATAGTGCCCTTTAGTAAAAGGACCCCAGAGTGTTGGGGGATGGGTCAGCAAGAGAAGATCTCAATGGGTGAATCAGCGTTACAGCGCCAGTCCTTTAAGATTTTATCCTCAATAAAGTTTGTTTTGTCAACTATCACCATATCAAACTCTCTCTCTTACTGCTATTTCCTTGGGGTATTTAAGGAGACCTGAATAAACTGAGGCATATTATGTAAATCCTAATTACTGCATAGGATTATCTGTTTTAAAAAGTGTGGAATTATGTGGATGATCTATAGACTGACTATAACCAGCTGCCTAACACCACAGTAATGCCTAGTTAGTAAGCAAATTACTCTTTACTAATATATACTATTTTTGGTTTAGATCTTGGATTGTAAAACCCATAGCTAAATCCTAAAATAATAATTTAAATTGCATCCTAACAAAAGATAAAATGGAAAATGAATATTTAATTAAAAGGTTGCATTGCAAAATCGAAACTACCGGTAACAGAACAGCTTTCAATTAGCATTAACTTATGTCTTGAGGCATTGCATCCCATATCTTTGTTAATCAACATTCCCCACATTCTGTTCTCTTCCCTCAATATTCATTTAATTCTGCAGGAAATACTCAAAGCAATGTTCCCTCTAATTTTCTGTAGGCTGTGTGCGCATAAAATATCAGCTGTGCAGCTTTTGAAGGAAGGTTAAATTTTTGTGCGCCACATAACGACACTCGGTGTTATATACTTTAAAATTTGACTACATGTCAGAATACAGTATGTACACCACATTGATTGCACTAGAAAATATTGTAGAACTTGTGAAAACAATAAATACACAACAACTTTTCAATTTTAAGAATGTCTGTGTTGTTTTCTATCAGAATCAGAACTGTAATTTTTGTGCGCTCTGTTGTAAAGTATGTGCGCTCACTCGGCGAGGTGTGTGCACGCGCACACGCGCACAGCTTAGAGGGAACAGTGACTCAAAGTAACCCCCCCCCCCCCTGTTATCTTCTTTTTAATACAATTTATTTCTCTCTCTTTCTTTTGGACTTTTCGAGAGATGGAATGAACATTTCAGCTACATGTAGAGTGCCTTGGAAGCGTGTGTCTTTCATGTCAAATAAAATAATTACAGTAATTCACTATTATATAGCACAGTCACAATGAGAAGCATGTGTATTCATGCTTTGATCCACTGCATAGCCACAATATATGTTAAAAAAATAAAATACCCTATGAAGTTCATTTTTTCTTTGCCCTACTGGACCTGTTTTTCTCTCAGTATTCAGTCATGATAACTCTGTGGGACTTGTTTTGTTTTGTTTTACTTTTTAGGCAACCTTGGACTATTGTGCTGTTTAAACTACAATTTTTAGATCTCTTAATAACCCCCCCCCCCCAAAACCCTAAAAACTAAAAATGTTCACTTGCACTTCAATATTAGCATCATCATCCTTTATCTCATTTTTTAAGCCAAGTCAATAAAAATTCTCTTAACACAGTAAATTCATATGGGGCATGTTTTCTATAGTGCACTGATGGTTAGGTAGTAACAGTTATCGCATGCTAAAATTGCCGGTGTAGTAAAAATCCCATGTTAGCCACTTAGTGCATGATTGGACTGGGGGGGTTAGAGTAGAGCGTGGGCATTACCTGAATATTGACATCTGTTGGGAGTGGAGGAGGAGCCTAGTGGTTAGAACACTGGCTTGGTAACCAAGCAACCAGGGTTCAATTCCCACTAGCACTCCTTGTGGCCTTGGGCAAGTCACTTAACCCTCCATTGCCTCAGAAAAAAGGCCTGGCAATCTACTTCCAGTGACACTACCAAGAAAACCCAGGAGCTTCTGGGATGCCAGGAGTCAGGACTGACTCAAAGGCACACATTGCATTGTGAGCACCCCAATCATCAATGATGCAGTTAGCGTGGGTGTACTTACCACATCTCACGTTATACCCATGTTAATCACAGTTGCAAGTTTAGCACAGAGAGGTGATTCCCATCAAGTTACCTGTATTAGGAATTGCTAGAAACACCCCCAACAACCTTCCATGCTAATTTTTGGCATTAAACATGCACGAAGATGCTGATTCTTACTGCTATTTAGTAAACATGCCCCAAAATTCTTTACATTTGCTGCAGTATATCTAAGGATATGTTTATCAAAATGCATTATGTTAGCGTAGGTTAGGCTGCAAAATCTAGTGCAGAGACTTGTGATAACTGGGGGGAGGTGGAGGGGGAGGGGTTTGGCTTGTCCCCTTCCAATTACAGTGGCGCAAACGGTAAGTATATCTAATGCAGGTGCACTTGCCGCCATCCACTGAAGAGGCAATAAGTGCACCCATGCCAATGGCAACATTTGTGGTTCACAGATGCCAGTGATGCCTGCACTAACTGCAACGTGTTGATACTGCCCACCCTCCTCCCCTATCCTGCCCAGTTACACTCCTTCAGCACCACGGGGCATGTTTACAAAACCGTACTACCAGGGTAGCACAGAGTTAGTGTGGGGTTTGGGAAGCACGCTAAAAGGGTAGGGTAGGGCCGGTCCCCACTCTGAAAATGCCATTGCAATTCTGGTAGCGCACATCAGGTTGGGTACTGGGCAGGATATGGGCTTTCCTGGCGCATCATGGCTAGCTCAGGCATTAGTGACTGCACTAACTTACTTGACACTGGTAGCACGGGTGCAACTTACAACCTCAGTGGGTAGCGTTACTTGCCCTCGTGACTTGCTATCCATGGTGCCATGTGGCTTTCCTGAGCTAACTTGCAGGGTCAAGGATGTACACGCCCCTCGGCGGTTAGCGAGGCACCCCATGCTAAAGGCATGGCCGCACGCGTGGTACCAGTGTGGGACTTAGTAAACATGCCCCTGAGTGCAGCGTTTTGTTTTTTTTACAGCACTGCCCCAGGCTAATAGTGTAGTGCGATTAGCATATAGCAAACCCCACACTCCCAAGATGCGTTATAAAATAAAAATGCGACATGCCTTTAAGCTAATATATTATTCATCAAGAACTATGAAGGAAACAGACATGTTTATTCTTGTCTTATTAAAATAAAATTATAAAATACTAGTAGAAGAGTAAGCATAGAATTTGCAGTGCAACTCAGCATTGCTACTGCATATCCTTTCTTTTTCTAAGTATCTAAGGAACTATCAACTTTTATATTTATATTGCTTTACCTTCAGCTGTGTAAGTGTTGCCTGCCACCAATAAACTACAGAAGCCACTATGTTTAATTGATTTCAGTTTGGAGAGCAAAATAAACAATGGGGGATTAAGGAGGATAATCCCTCCATTAAAGGGCTGACTTAATGAAAGTATTTTAAGAACTGCCATTTATTTATTTAGCTAGGTTTATATTCTGCTTTTCTACCAGTCAAAGTGGTGTACATTCAAGTACTGTATATATATTTTTCCCTTGTCCCCAAAGGGCTCACAATCTGTTTTTGTACCAATGGAGGGTTAAGTAGCTTGCCGAAGGCCACAAAGAGCACTTGTGGGACTAGAAACCCCAGTCCTTCTGGCCCAAGGTCAGCAGCAGGATTTGAATCCCTGGCCCTCTGGCCAGAGGTAACTTGCGCCAACCACTAGGTCAATCCTCCCTCTGTGTGGGGACAATGTCGATGTGAACAATTTTGGTCCTATCTATACATTCCCTATATGAAATAGAGAAGACACTTGCAAAGTTTTGACCTGCCCAGGCTATGCCTAAACCACACCTTTGACATTCTCCCCAGTGGCGTGAGTTCTGCCAAAGCAGCCACTGCAATGCGGGGAGGGCTTTGGCAGAAAGGGGGCCCACACAGCTGTGGTGGCAGCAGTGTGGCAATCTTATTTTATCACATTTGCTGCATTGCTCTGCTCTTGTAAGTTCCTGTGGGCCCAGCAGATGTTCCTCGCTAGGCCAAAGTCCCACGATTACAGCCACACTATGAGACTTTGGCCTGGTGGGGAAGAGCCGCTGGGCTCATGGTGAACTTACAGAGCAAAGCAGCATGGCAAACACAATGAGGTAAGTTGACTGCCATCACATGGGGGGTCAGGGCCGCCTCCACTGCTGTAACAATGTGAGGCCCTCAGCAAAATTTTGCTTGGGGACCCCTCATTGTAACTTACACCACTGCATTCCCCCTTGCAATTTTTATATATTAGCGGCATCCATATATGAATTCAGCCCTTTCTAAGATCACCATTTAGATGTGGATGCTATTTCCACATGTAAATGCCAGATTTTCCACATGGAAATGACAAATAAAGCTTCTAAAATAACCCCCTAATTGTAAAGCCATAGAGATGTCTGTGTGGTCCCCTTAGATTATATATATCTAAAGTTAAATGGTCTGTTTTGCATATTTTGTAAACACATCACCTAACTGTTGCTACTAAAAGCTGAACAATAAGACTTATGCTGCAAAAAGATAACAAAAAATATGCCACATATTGACAAACATCTTCGATGCCCATTTTTTTTACATGAAGACTTTCTGGACACAATTATGTGGAAGGTAAAACAGTTGTGGGTGCTAAAAATTGCAAGAGCGAGTGTGCTAGATTTACTAAAGAGTGCTACCATGTTAGCATGCTAATACCACTAATATGTGTTATTGATAAATAGATTCCATTGCATAAAATAGAAAACTGCAGTAAATGCCACGTGTGAATGCATGCGTTTTACCTGTGTCAACCAAAGGTAATGCTACATGTCAGAACATAGGGTCGAGGTAGCACATCAAACTGACAGCTGACTGTATGGCTTAAAGTCCTTGTGGAGATTTCCTTTGAAAATATGGCCAGCAAGCACAATGGAGAGACAATACAGGGCCAGCCCTAAGCATGTTTGAGCATGTTCCCTGCCCAGGGCTTGTGGTAGAGCCAGAACATGCTTAGGGCACAGGGTTTGTGGTATTTATTTATTTATTTATTTAATTTATTTAGACAGTTTTGTATACCACCTTGTCCTTCAATCAAAGTGGTCACAACACAAATGGAGGTATACATTTAACAGGAGGGGATATGACTCACAAACGTAAATACTATGTGCTTATAGGTCTAAATGGGAATGGGTAGTTGGGGCCAAGTGGTGTAGGTAGATGTTGGGCCACTTGGGTGGTATTTTGTGTTTGGCAGCTTAAGGTGGTTGCTCATAGGCCTCAGTAAAGAGAAGGGTCTTGAGTGCCTTGCGAAAGTCTTTGGTGTTGTTTAGGGTCCTTAAGTCCATAGGAGGGAGTTCCACAATGCAGGCGCCAGTAGCGAGGGAGCTCTCTTAGAAGTTGCTTGCTTAGTCTTGTGATAACCTGCGGGTGTGCGGATCCTGTTGTCATTGTTGGTTCTTCTTGGTCTGTTGCTGACATCTCTGGTTATTATATCCTGGAGCGCATCTGCCGAGCGGTGGTGGAAGATTTTCAAAATGTTCAGGATTGTTTTGAATTTTGCCCTGGCAATTAATGTGAGCCTGGGTAGCTGTGGCAGGGCGGGAACATGTGCATGTTGGAAATTAATTCAGTAGTTAATACAGTACATATATTTGATACCCTGTTTATGATCACAGATATATGATTATATGTACTATCTCTGCATGTAATTTCTCTCTGCCAGTTTTTTCAGCAGGTAGAAATATGTGCGCTATGATCTTGCACAGCCTTTTATATATAGAAAGTTGGGGGCTGTAGACAGCTTGGCAAAGTAAATGATTTAAATTATTGCTCCCATTATGACATGGTCTTCTATCTGTCATTCTGGTCATTTGGTAGATATTCATTTTTCTTGTGTGCATGCACATAACCTTGTTGAACTTAGGTCGTGGTATTGCTCTTACTCAGGGGCTTACTAACTAAAGGTTCACTCTCATTTTGGGGTCTTGAGGCAGTAAGTGGTGCATTAAAACACTTCACTAAGCTTCGGTGTAGAGTGTTCTAACTAGGGATGTGCATTTGTTTGAAACGATATGGGAAAAGTCAACCACATTTCCTATTTTGATTCATGTCATTTTGTCTTTGTAATTTCATGTCATTTTAAAAATGACATGAAAAAACATTGCCTAATTTGGCAGACTGACAAGTGGTAAATCGGATGGCATTCCTCAAGATGATAGCAGTTGGGGAAGGAGTGGGCTTCATCATAAGGCATATGGGGACAGGCTTGACCCCAATATGTATACTTTGGAAGAAAGATGGAAGAAGATATGATAGACGTTTAAATACTTCTGTGGCATTAATGCACAGGAGGAGAGCCTCTTTCAATTGAAAGAAAGTTCTGCAATGAGGGAGCATAGGATGAAGGTGAAAAGAGATAGACCTAGGAGTAATCTGCAGAAATATTTCTTTACAGAAAGAGTGGTAGATATGTGGAATAGCCTTCTAATGAAGGCAGTAGAGTCAAAGACTATCTGAATTCAAGAAACACAGAAGATTTCTAAAGGAAAAAAAAGGCACTGTAGAGCTTAGTAGATGGTATGGAAGGGCAGACTGGATAGGCCATATGGTCTTTATCTGCCGTCTTGTTTCTATGTTTCTAAGGACACTTCCTTTGACCAGTTAAGTATAATTGGTTCAAGAAAAATTCTACCAGCATTAGAGACTCTCCAATCTGGGACTTCCCTGTACTGAGTGTTTGGGTCAAAGGTGCCCTGGAACAGATGTCCTGAGGGGGACTATGGAAGTTTGGGGTGAGGTGTCAGAAGGTATCACAGAGGATAGGATGTCTGGTGGGGTCATGGAAGTCCAGGGATTAAAAAGGGGGCAACTCTGCTCACACTAAGGGCTTATTTTAGAAGCCCTATTTGTGCTTTGGATGTCTAAAAATGGGCATAAATATGTCTAAAGCACAGAAGCATCTCCAGAGGCATTTTAAAGCCAAGTCTGTGGATATCTACAGTGCAAGGACATCCAAGTCTGAACTGGGGTCATGGTCAGGGTGTTCCCAAAAACCTGGATGTCACTGCCTGCTCAGAAATGTCCTGGATATCTGGAGTTGCGTCTAAGGTTATACCTTCTCTAGAGTCATGTCTAAGGTTATACGTCCTCCAGGCACTAATAGGCATTGGGAAAGTGCTTGTTTTGGCTGTAAAACTTCCAGAGGGTATGGAGCAGATGGCACAATGATAGCAACAGTGGGATTTAAACCCTAGCTTTCCTGGTCCTAGTCCAGTACTCTAACCATGGGCTATTCTAGGGACGTCTGTGTAGACACCCCCACAGACATCCATATTGGACACTTCCACATTTGTGAAATCATGCCTGAACTTGGGCTTGTCTGCTTTTTTGTCAGATGTTCTAGTTTGGATGTCCCAGATTGCACTTAGATGTCATTAGTAAAATGCCACTTAAAATATTTAATACATAAAACAAACTTTTCATCATATCATATATAAAATTTCATAATTATATACCCCAGCTGTCTTTCTATATAAATATCAGCTGTCTTTCTAAATAAATATCAATCCAGTGAAGCAAATCTTTCAAATATATATGTTTTGATTTGCTTTCTAAATTGTTGATGATTTTCCTCTTTTCTAATATGGGTTGACAAGGAATTCCATTCTATTGCTATGTTAAAATTATTCATAATAGGGGTCATTCCGAGCTGTGAATAGCGGACATCCATCCCTACTATTTGGCCCCCTCTGCCAAACCCAACTAACCTCCCCATGCAACAGGGAGTTTGTATGGGGGAACTAGATGGGGCAGGAAAGGGGCAGCACAGAGGTGCAGATAAGGCAGCTTGTGGGCGGTCTGTGGCCCCAGATGTACAGAGCCAATTCAGCTGTCACCTCTGTATGTCTGGGGCCAGCAGACGGAATAGGGAACTTATTCCACCTCTGAGGTGGAATACGTTCTCCTAGATGGGACGAGACGGTAGGCCCGGGGCGCATCAAAGGGTGGAGGGGGAACAGGAGATTCCCCACAGCCTGACCCTAGCCTTGGGTGGCCGGTTCGGGGGTTGGGCTGCGGGGAATGCTTTGTCATTGGCGAACACAGATCGCAGCTCCTAAATGGAGACGCGGTGCCATGGCAACTGGACACCATGGCCCCGCGGCTCTATTCAGAAGTCTTGACTGAGTTAGCTGGGTAGAGGCCTGTACATGCAAGCTGACCGGGATCGGGTCCCAGGCATGCATGTACAGGCCTAGTCACGATTCTGATCCTGAAGAGCTAGATGTGCCTTGCGGGATCAGAATTGCGTCTGCTGCTGTGCGTCCAATTCCGATTGGGCGCACAGGGGCATGGATGTCCTGTATGGAATGGGGCCCAATATGTTTCAATCATGTTTTACTTTTGGTAAATCCAAGTGATTATTTTCAATAGAGTGTAATTCTCTTTAAGAACTATAGAAATCTGCCAGTTCAGTCATGTATACTGGATCAAGACCATTTATCAGTTCATAGGTAAGACACAGCAATTAAAAAAAACAAAATTCAGGCAATACAAATGAGGTAAGAAAGGAATAACCCCATCTTGGACTGTTCTTTTACATATTAGTTTTGGTGCGAAATTGTAATTGTGACTGCTCCTTCACTGGAATTACCACATATAATTGTCGGATGTTTCTGTTCCATGTAAACCGCGCTGATGTCAAATAGTGCGGTATATAAGAAATGTTAATAAATAAATTAAATAAATAAATAAATATAATATATTACAGTAATCAATTTATGATAGAATAAAAGCCTGAGATACAATTCTAAAATGTGATCCTGGTAGGCATGGTCTCATCTGCCTGAGATGGTGAAGTTTAAAGCATACTTTCCTTACCAAGTCTGGATAAAGTAGTGCGGCAGAAATTACCTTTGAATTTTGCATTCACACGCGGATCTAATTTGCGGGATCATTTGGTCCATTCGGCTATGTCGATCGACTGCCCGACATTTGATTCCCATTTACGGGGGCATTCAGCATGCACCACATGTCAATTCTGTATAACTACTCTTGAGGGAGTTCATTGGACCCATCCAGGGACTGGTCGTTCTTACCGGTTTGTTGGCACTAGCACATGTCGAATGGATTTTGTGGTGTATCTTTTACACTGTCCCTGGAAACTGGTATACATAGGACGCACAATGCATCCTGTAAAAATTAGTTTGGGGGAACATTCCTCCCGAATTAGAACTTGCACTCTGACAGCCCTGCTAGTTAAACATTGTGTTTCCCATGGTCACACTTTTTCCAATTTTCGGTGGCGGGTAATTGACATGGTTCCTGCAGACCCACTGGGAGTAAATAGACTCTACCGCTTGCAATGGCTTGAGCAACAGTGGATCTGCCCAGATGTGCCCCTTCCTGAATCAGGCTCTAAGTCAAATACAGCAGATAAATCAGATTGCATGAATACAGTAGTTTTCCTGTGTCTGAAACTAAGCAAAGATGAAAAATTACAGTCACTAATAGGGTTTCCATGGTATAGGAACACAAAATCCAGATTGTGATTGGTGGAAAATGTCAAACCCTTCCAGATACTGAGTTACATGTGTGGCAACTAATGCCTCTTGTAACTTTGCTAAAAGGGGAATATTAGCAATATGTCTGTAGTCTGAAGGCACATTTAAGTTCATATTAGCCCTTTTAGGTATTACGGTGAGCACAGTATCTCCTATACTTTCTGCAAAGACACCTGTCTGTCGAGAGTTAAAATAAACAGACTCAGCTACCTCAATATCTCAGCTAATGGACTGGCAAATAATACGGTTGGTCAAGGATCTAAGATACAATCATTTTGGGAAATTATTTCAAGATTGAGGGCCCAGTATTTAAAAAGGCCGATATTGAAACACCACATTGGTCAGCTATGACACTTAAATATTAGTGGGATGTTCAGTAGTATTATCCAAATAGGAGCTGCCCTGAATATCCAGGCTGAATGGCCAGTGCAATATTTAGGTAGCACTTATCCAGACTGCAGCTTAGGACAGTTTTTCATGCAGTCTAAGCGGCCCAGATAAGTGCCAACTGAAAATCCCACTGACAGACATGACATGACTGACGACATGTAGCCAGATGGTGCTGACACCATCTTCACTCCACCCAAAGACCATTCCTGCAATAACTGGGGGAGTCTTTTGAGATATTCAGTGTCACAATCCGGTCAGTGCTCTTTTTACTCTTTGGTTGTTTTATGGTTCAGCCGACTCCCTCACCGGCTTATTGTTTTAAATGCACTTGAAAAAGGGTTTTAGTTTTTGTTTTTGCCTGTGTCAAAACTTCTTTCCAAAGTCTTTCTCAGCAAATCTTATTACACTTTTTCTATCTAGTTTAACATTCTATTTTCCTCATAAGGATCTGCTTGCCATTTTCTGAAAATGCCATTTTGCCTTTTACTGCTAATTCATCTCACCATTAAACCATGTTGGTCTTCTGTCAACTTTTTTAATACATGGAATATGTTTTATGTGGGCTTCCAAAAAAGGTAATCCTCACATACAACCTAAATGGATTATATCACAACATAAATTTGATAAAACAAAAATAAAAAAAAAATACACAATAAAACACATAAAAACAACTAAATTAATTAAATTAACAGAACATTTACATATTCAATAAACAACTTAATTTTCAAACTGCATAAATGTCTGTTTAAAAAGGGTATGCCTTTTCTTGAAACTGATTATATTGGCTTCTAAGCGTAATTATAGAGGCAGAGAATGCCATAAATTTGGAGCAATCATGAAAATATCCAATCCCACAGGATATTAAAATGTACTCACTGGTAAAATGATACATCTAATATACTGTATTTGCATCTTTAGATCTTAAATTGTGATGAGGCCTGTAGAGTTTAAGGACAGAGGAAATGTTAATTGGTACTTCATGCCTCAAGGCTTTATGCATGGGAAGCTGATGCAATTTATATAAGATAGGCTTACTTGAACCAGTGATAATTTGCGCTGTTGAATTTTAGATAATTTGAAGTTTTTAAGTAATGTACATTGGAAAACCAACATATAGACTATTGCAGTAATCCAAGTGAGAGATTTCTAAGGAATGGACAACAATATGAAGGTTCTCTTCAGAAAGATAAAGCTTTAATCTGTGAATGATGACCAATTTATAGAAAGCTGTCTTCACTACACTATTGGCATGATATTGCATATCCAGATGGGTATCAAGCAAATCTCAGTTTTTTGTATATTGAGAGCTAACCTATTATGATAGAACAACCAGGTTTTGATAATGTTGACACAAAGGGATATATACTCAAATGTATATGATACCATCTGGGAAACTGAACAAACAAACCAAATGTCATCTGCATATGCATAATAATGAAGGTCCAGGCCAACAAAAACTTTACAGAAGGGCATGATGTAAATATTTAATAAGATAGAAAAGAGAGGGCTGACCCTTGTGGTACACTTGTAGTGATTTGAAACCAAGAGGACAATTTATCATCTGAACATGCTCGAGCTTTACGATCAGATAGAAATAATGGAAACCACTTATAGACAGAACTAGAATTATACATTTCAATTTCATAAAATTTGTGGCATGTAAGAGTGCTATTGATTGTTTCAAAAGCAGATGGAACTTCTAATAATACTAAAAAGAAAGACCTTCCTTGGTCAGTAATCCATGGAAGAGGGAAATCAGGTTTCTATTCCATGGGTAAGGTCTAATGCCACATTGATAAGGATCTAAAAAAGAATGCATGTCTATAAACTGCTGAAAATGTACCAGAACCAATTTCTCTATGACTTTAGCCAGAAAAGAAATTGATGAAATGGGGAAATAATTTTAAGGACTGATTCCAGCAAGTGAAGGTTTTGTTGATGCCTTATGCAAATGTTTTGACTGTGGATCCTTTAGTATTTTTTTTCTAATTTCCTCATTTCACCATATCCTTCTATAGTGCCTTCCATCCAATAACTATGGCAATCTTGATTGTATAGTGATCGCCATTAGCAAGTGGCCCCTCCTCCATTTCCCCATATATCGGGTCCTGCATTCCAGCAAGGTCTACGTCAAAAGTAATTTCTCTTCCTATCAATTCTGGAATCATCCGATCCATAAATCATTCATGGCACCTAGAAGCTTCACCTCCTTATGACCTGATGAGACATTTACCAAATCAATATTGGGATAATTGAAATCTCCCATTATTATTGTGTTGTTAAATGTGTTAGTCTTTCCAATTTCTGTTTGCATTTCACTATCTTTCTTTTTTGAAGAGATGATGATTTTATTTCTTTTGTACAAATCCCAAATAACTGCTTTTGGCAGTTGCTATTCAGGACATTAGCTCTTTTTGCCCTGTAGAAGTCAAAAACCATTTGTAGGAATTGAGTCCTAAATTGTTTCACAGTGAGTACAAAACACATTTCCACAGTACTGGCAAATGAAATACTTTTAAGATGTTGATATCCAAGTTGGTTTAAAGTAATATTGCTTGTCTCAGGCAATGAATTTTTGCAGATTAAAGACATTTATCCAGTATTAAGAACATTAAACTGGAAATGTTCTGTAAGCAGAATCAAAGAAATATAATATGACAGATGTAGCAAAAGTGATGCATTAATTGGTTACCCTATCCACTGGCTCATCTTGTCTGGCTACCATCCCAAGGAATATCTATTTTATGTGTGAAATTAGTGTTGATGTTTTGTGAGCATGTCTACATTAATCTATTAAAAATTAACTGTAACTCTTTCACAAAATGCATGAGTAATCTCAAATCGTATTTCACATGTATTTCACTAACAACCATGAAACAATACTATCTGAACCTGTAATGTAATCTGCGTGACTTTTATATTGCCCTCACTTCATAAAATTGGATACATCTTCAGAATAAGAGGCGACACATACTTTCTTTTAATGGTTGAAGAGAAACAGATAAATTACTCTGAACATTTTTGCTGTGTCATTTCATGGGCTATGAACCTCATGCTCACATGCAGTGCCTCTATTTGTAAGACCCAGAACATTTACAAATTGCAATGAGAGTGAAATGATATTAGAAAATCCTGAGATGATATAGCAAGGAATAGAGATGTGCAAAGGCAAGAACATTTTGGTTAGTTCTAATTTTTTTCACACATTTTTCCCAATATTTATTTTTCTTTAGTTATTTACTTATTTACAGCATTTAGAAACTGCCTAATCACAAAAGTTCAAAGCGTTACAAAAAACATATAACACATCTTAAAACAAAATAAACAGAAATCAAACACCAAATACTTGGCGAAACAAGTGTCTCTTCAATAGCCAATGAAAAGGCAACACATTCAGACAACCATGCAAGGAAACTGCTAAGCAATAACATAAAACAGGTACCACCAAACCAAAAGCACGGGATCCTGTAACATGCAAACTAGATCGAAACAAAGACAAAAAAAGAAGAGTATCACTCGGGCCCTGGTGAATCGGATGGGAAGAAGTGTACCATGGCAGCAACTCTGCCATACAAGCTGAAATCAAACCCAGTCGAAGCTTCAAAACCATACAGAGGACCTTAAAAACAACCTGCTGCTGAATAGATAACAAATACAGTGAACGGAGACAAGGAGTAAAATTATCAAATACAACCCTCGCTGCAGCGTTCTGCACCATTTGAAGAGCCGACAAGGTAGAAGCAGGCAAACCTAACACCACCACATTGACATAGTCAAAGGTTGGCAACAACACCACCTGAAACACAGAATGAAAGTCAGAAGGCGACAACAGCAACCAAAGATAGCGCAATAGTCAAATCCAGAAAAAAAACAGACAGACAAGTTTAGCAACATAATAATATAGTATTTGATGGTGGATAAAGACCAGTATGGTCCATCTAATCTGCCCAGCAAGACGACAAGAGTAGGTGCACTTGCCGCTCCATGCAGGTCACCCCTCCCCATGCCGTTGTTTAGGGGTGTACCCACCGTTCCATGTAGGTCACCCCCATTTGTTCAGATATAAGAGATAGTTATATTTATTTTGATTTTATCCTGTTGCTATAAAGGGATCCACTGTGTCTGCCCCATACTGTTTTGAATTCTGTCACTATGTTTGCCCCCCACCACTTCCATCGGGAGGGCATTCCAAGCATCCACCACCCTTTCAGTGAAAAAAGTATTCCTGACATTGCCTTTCAGTTTATCCCCTTGCAGCTTCATGTTATGCTCTTTAGTTTTACAGATTACCTATCCCTCAGGGGAGTCCACTCTGTTGCAAATTTTGGTGTCATCTGCAAAAAGACAGACTTTTCCATTCAAACCTTCAGCAATATCATTCACCATTATATTGAACAGTACCGGTCCCAGGACTAAACCCTGGGGCACACCGCTAATCACTTTCCTTTCATCCAAGTGAGTTCCGTTTACCATCACCAACCAATTTCTGATCCAGTCCACCAACTTGGGACCTAACATGAGCTCTAATATTCAAGCATGAGTCCAAAGTCATGTCTAAATGAACAATTTCCTGATGAACAACAACCCTATGATCGTTCAACAAAACATTCTCAGGAGCAAAAAAATACCTATCTTGGGAGACATATAAAACCTCTGTTTTCTGATAATGCTTAGTCCTTGCTGGGCAGACCACAAAGAAACAGCCTCCAAACAATGCAACAAGGTCAAAGAGGTATACCCTACAGAAACATCAACGGTATATAAACTAAAATATCATCAGTGTAAATATGATGAAAAAATGTCAGAACTCCAAAATAAAGCACACACAGGAGCAATGTATAATTTAAACAATAGGCCACCAAAGCGGAACTTTGCGGCACTCCACTATCCAAAGGAGTTCACTCCAAGACATCCAAAATGACTCAAACCTGAAAAAATCGATCCATTAAATAATATGCAAACCAGTGCAACACCCATTCTGTAACACGCAATGAATGGAGGCACTGCAAAAGCAACACATGATTGACAGAATCAAAAGCCACAGAAACATCAATAAATACCATCATAACCCCTGTTTTCGACCTGTCCAGACTGCACCATAGAGTATTAAACGTCGACAGCGGCAAGGTTTCCAGACCAAAATCCTGATGAAACCGTGCTGCTGTACATCCAACTGGCCATGAGACTCCACAAACTCTGACAGCTGCAACAACACCAACCTCTCTGTAGCTTCACCAGAAAAGGGAGACTCAAAATAGTACGCTATGAAGCAGGCAACTATGCATCAAGAGTATCCATCTTAAGAGTGGTCGAACAGAAGCCAGCTAAAGAACAGTTGGCACTGTACCTGATCACAGATTACGATTCACTATATCCTTAAAAGATGAAGTACACTCCTCCCAAATGGACCTTACCCATCAAGCAGGACAAGGATCCAAAGGACCTGTGGAGGATGACAAAGCGGAAAGCACATCCCTTACCTCACATGCTGATACCGGACAAAACTCCAACTAGGTGTCACTCAGAAATGCAGGTGGAGAATCCATACAAACAATAGGCAAACAAACTGGTGACACAGAAACCATACCCGACATGCTTTGAGATATCCAGCAAATGCCTGAGCAGAAGGGCAACACACACACCCTCCTTCCTTCACAGAGCGCATTAAAGACTGAACTACAGCAAACTCCTGCCACCGATTCATTTTGGACCCTCTTGTATTTTGTGCTGGGTACGCTGTTCAGAATAATATGCAATCGTCTTTGCCAGTACAAAATTTTGATAGTCAGATAAAAGCTGTGAATATGCAATTCTCGCCTTATCCATACGATGCTTATGCCATCTATGTTCGGCCCGTCTCAATAAACAGAGTCATCAAACCAAGGAGCCACATGCCCTCGAGACCCTACAGCTGTGCCACTTCGCTGGCAAGCAACTACAGCCACAGCTGAGTTCCAGTAAGAGACCATACAGTCCACATCAGATTGCACAACACCACTAAAACACGGCGTTAAGCTATTCAGAAAGCAGTCCTTGTTGAATTGTGCAAAATGAATACAAGACAAAGAGGAACCAGATTTCAGAGTAGAATGAGCACCTATCCCAGACAAAGAACATGACAACAAATAATGATCTGACCAAGGAACAGGCAAGGAGCACAATCCAGAAGCAGCATATTGGTTATCTGACAAACACCATATCCAAAACTGCATCATGAACATGTGTCGCCTGCCGTACTATCTGAAGGAACCCTAAAGTTTCCATGGCCTGTCAAAAAGCAGATACAAGAGGGTCCAAAATGGACACATCAGGCAAGGCATACAACATAAGCAAATTAAAATCGCCCATCAACAACAATCAAGGTTAACATCTAAAGATACCAACTGCACTACCAGTGTATAAAGACCATAGAGACACGCAGAGGGGGAGTGATACACCACACCAAACATCAAACGGCTGTTACCCTCAATCACCAATTTAATATCCGGCTGTGAAAGAGCAGCCAACTATGAAAACCCACACTCCTTTTGTAGCAGCAAAGCGCAGACAAACCAATGATACCAGGAGTCTGTTCAGAAGGTCCAAATCATTTATTTGTGCACAAGTCTCAAGCAAGACAATTTCAAAATGGCTGAGCAAAGTTTTCAAGCATTACAACAACTTTTATAGACTTCTGTTCCATTCTAGGTATAGAAAAACATTTCATTGGTCCCGGTACGCTCCCGTACCTCCCGTAGCCCCTCTATTGGTCCCGGTACTGATAAGTTTCTCCAATTATGTTCCTTCTGTGGGCTTCTGTAGGCATGACACCTGCCTGCCCCCCTTCTAGTCCCAATTACAATGGTCAGTTCATCAACTTGTTACTTTCACACTTTCAAGGCTATGGGACCATTTGTGCGTGCAGAAGAGCAAGGTTCTGTAACTCATCTGTCAGCACTCCTCAATATTTCTCTGCAAATGTACTCTTTCTTATCAGTAACTTTAAAACACATCCTTTCTGTATTTTTCCATTTCTTAATTCTGCAATTCTGCTTATCTAAGCTAATTTAATATTTCTACTGAGTTCTTTCTTACAATAGCAGCATATTGGGGGATGTGCAATCCTATATGCCTCTCCACAGGCCTCTTTTACAGGTCAAGCTAGCCATGCTGGCCTGCCTATGTCAGACACCGTGGGTCACAGGCCTGCACCTGCCACATTCCCCCCTTTGATTAATCTCACCCTATTACTTAATAAGGTGTGAGAATTAAATCACTTTCCAGAAAATTCACATTCTGATTAAAGGATTCTTACTAGTTCCACTAGGGCTAGCTTTGTATAAAGCCATTATTCTAGTTGCGGTCTTCCGCTCTACTGTACTATCAATAGCACTATGAAGGGAACGCATACAACATGGGATTAAACATGGTAAGCAGAGGACAACAGCAACAAGGATTAGTACTAAGATAACAAAAGTCTTAAATCCTCCCAGCCAAGAGAAAAGGTTAGCAAACCAATTAGGAAATTTCAAGGCGTGCCAAGTCTGTACTGGCACATAAGCATGTCTTTGCATATCTTTAGCAATTTCTTCAACTACTTGACCTTTATCATCTATTTTCAAACAGCAATTAGTTAGATTCAGCTTACCACATACTCCTCCTTCAGCTGCTAGCAAATAATCAAGGGCTAAGCGATTCTGGTATATGGCAGTGCGCATCTGAGTACTTTGTCTAGCTAAGAGCGTGAGAGCATGACTAGTTTCATTGGTTATTATTTCAACTACTGCTTGTAAGCGAATAATACGATTAATCATATAAATTGGGGTACGATAACCATACATACCATCATCATTCCAAGTGGCAGGTCCATAATACTCAATAATTCTTTCTGGTGGCCAATCATCACCTTGCCACTTCTCCCACTTGCCTATCTGTAAGGCCTCTCTTTTCTGTCTAGATGCTCCTTTGTGTTTGTGGGTAGTATATACAGGGTATCCTAATTGTTCTCCATGTTCAGTGTTTAACAGGAAGAAAGAAGGTCTGATGGTTCCTAAGACACATGCTCCTCCCCATTGTGGTGGGAGTTGCGCATATGCTCGGTTTCCACAGATCCAATATAGGCCAGGTGGGGCTTGCCAGGCTTGGACTTTGGCAAGATTAGTCCATAGACCTGCAAGTTCAGGAAATCTGGCTAATGGGTTAGGAGGTTCAGGATGTCTGATTCCTGACCACCATGCTGTCTTTTTAGTCGTGGCATTATAGTACTTCTGGCTAAGACAGACCAGCTGTCCTACCTTTTGGGTGAACTGGGGTCCAGTTCTGGCAAAGCAAAGACGTCCAACGATTGAGTGCGCTAACACCCATTCACTGGTAGTCTTGTGTAATTCAGTCTGATTGTAAATCATGGAATAATTCAATTCTTGGGCTTCCCAGGGCCATTGGTCTCCCATTTGGGTTCCGCCACAGAAATAACAATCTGTGATCTTAAGACTAGATACTACTGCTCCGGCTAATTCTAGAAACAAATTCTGTGAAGGGTGAGGGATCTCAAACTTATTTACATGCATAGCTTCATAAAAGGTATTATGAATATGATATTTAGATGACTTGTGGGCTTGGGTATTCAATCTAACATACACAATGGTCCCTGGATCTGTTCCTCCTCCTGCAATACGTAAACCAAACTTATATCCTTGTTTCCATGCATGAGGGTTATGTACACGCAAATGTAAGGGGTTACAAGCATCTTTCTGACATTTATCATTTGTGGTTGGCTTGGTTAGAGTAGCCATCCGTTTATCTATTTTCTCATCAGTTATACCAGTGTTCCAGGTAGCATAAAAAACACATTCCCAATACGGGCAATAGTAATCTGCCGCTGTAGCAGTACTATACCCTGGTTCCTTTTTACCTGTACACTTCCTCCATCCTGTGGCTCCTTCTGGACACATATACTTATGGTCATTTCGATACGCTTTCTCCCATGTACCACAGGTGGACTGACTATCTCTATTAATAGCATTACATGCATCAAAATTCAAAACAGCAGGTTTAGTAATGTCCTTAAGTGGTGGTGTAGCAGCTAATATAGGTCCATCTGCATCCTTCCATCTTATTTCCAACGTGTAATAGGATGGATTCTGATGCGGATTATAGCATGCTTTAATTTTGCCATGAGTGCAAACATTTAGTTCAGTGGTGTTATAGATACACCGAGTTATTGTTCCCTTGCAGGTATAGTAAGAATGGTAAAGCAAAGTCTGAGTTACTTTCAGTCCAGTTCTAGTAGAAGTAATACAAGCTGTGCATGGAGGTAGAGCATAAGTCTGTTCGAAACCTCCAAAGAAGGCAACCAAGGCAAAGCAGAAGCAAAGATACATGTTGATGTTGATTGGAGTTCTTCTGAATCCTCAGCTTGCTGATCTTGATCACGACGGTCTATTATTCTTCGTCCCGTTTGCTAATGAAGCAATTTAACAGGTGCTGAGTGTTGATTGAAGATCCTTAAGATGTCCAGCACACATTGACCAACTTAGCAATTCAGTTGGCTTGTGAAGTCTGGCTTAGTCAATGTAGTCTCAAAGTAGTGTGTCAAATCACACATGCAAATTGGGTTCGTTGAAACGAAACTGTTGCTGCATGGAAAACAGCAATCCTCTTCGAAAGACTTGGCTACTGCAAAGCACTTGTGATGAAGTGTCTATGCTGCTGGTTGCCGTCTCAAAGTAACTCGCAAGGGTACATCAGGGTGCTGCTCTGCTGTCCACCGCTCTGGTTCAGGATCGGCGGCGGGCTTGACTCGGCTGTGGTGGATCCAGGCGTCGATCTCGGCTACCTTTACTGCAGTTGGGGTAGACAGGATGACGGTGTACGGTCCCTTCCAATGGGGTTCCAACGGTATCTTCTTCCAATCTTTGATCCACACCGAAGTTCCAGGCTGGTAGGGATGCAAGGGTTCCGTCAAGTTGATAGGCAACTGGTCTTGGATCCACGTATGGAGAGTCTGCAGAACAAAACTAAGAGCTAGGAATTCTTGTCTGGTTACTTCTGAACCAATCTGGGCTAGATTTCCTTTGACTCCCTGCACTATTGGTGGGGGTTTACCATACAAAACTTCAAAAGGGGAAAATCCTGTTGACTTTACAGGGGCTGAGCGTATTCTGAGTAAAGCTATGGGGAGCACTTGGGGCCATTTCAAGTGTGTCTCCTGACAAAGCTTAGACATTTGGGCTTTCAATGTACGATTCATTCGCTCAACTTTCCCTGAACTCTGGGGTCTGTATGCAGTGTGGAGCTTCCACTGTATCTGCAAAGCTTTTGCTAACTGCTGAGTAACTTGGGAGACAAATGAGGGTCCATTGTCTGACCCTATTACTGCTGGGATTCCAAATCTGGGGACAATCTCTCTCATTAAGGCTTTGGTAACTTCTCGGGCTTTCTCAGTTCTGGTTGGGAATGCTTCTACCCACCCAGAGAAAGTACAAACTAATACTAGTAGGTAATGGTATCCATTGGCTTTTGGCATTTCGGTGAAATCAACTTGGAGGTTGTGCATGGGGGTCACACCTCTTGACTGAACTCGGGGTGCTGTAATAAGGCCTTGCTTGGCATTATTCTTGGCACAGATCTGACATTGTCGGGCTACTGAGGCTGATATGGTTGTCATCAGAGGAATGTAGAAATGTGGTCTGAGTGCTTTCTCCATAGCACTCTTTCCATAGTGGGTTGCTTCGTGGAAAGCTTTGACAAAGGATGGTCCTAATAGTTCAGGAATTACTATTCTTCCCGGAGGTTGACTGCCTTCTTCTGGTGGCAGCTCAATCCATCCGTCTTTCAATACTCCATTTTCTTTGTCACAATAGTAATCCAATTCTTTGGTGGTATATCGTGGGGTCCATAGATTCAAAGGTACTGGAAACAATGCTGCTTGCATTGGCATAGCTTGTGGGGCAATTTGTCCTGTCATAGCTGCTTGTCGTGCTGAGGCATCTGCGAATCTATTTCCTCGAGCAACTTCTCCTTTCCCTGCTTGATGTCCTCTACAATGCATGACAGCTACACGTGTTGGGGCCCAGACTGCATCAAGTAACATCAATATCTCGGGACCATATTTGACTGATTTTCCTCCGGATGTGATGAGTCCTCTTTCTTTGTAGAGAGCTCCATGGGCATGCAAGGTAGTAAAAGCATATTTGGAATCTGTATATACATTCAGCACAAGTTTTTCTCCTAATAGCAATGCTCTGGTGAGTGCTATCAATTCGGCTTTCTGGGCTGATGTGCCTGAGGCTAGGGCTGATGATTCAACTACTTCGTGTTGAGTGACGACTGCATATCCGGCACAGCGTCGTCCGTCAAGGATGAGACTGCTCCCATCAACATAATAGATCTGGTCGGGATTGTCTATGGGCACATCTGTCAAGTCGGGTCGGCTGGAGAACACAGTCTCCATGACTTCGATACAGTCATGTTCTGGGAGTTCTTCACTGATGGGTATCAAGGTAGCTGGGTTCAAGGCATGGCTCACTTCAAGTTGTATCTGTGGGTTTTCACATAACATGCTCTGGTACTTCAACATTCGGGAATTGGTGAGCCAATAATTTGCTTTCTGTTCCATAAGGGCAAGGACTGCATGTGGCACAGTGACTCGTATGTTCTGTCCTAATGTGAGTTTGTCTGCTTCACTCACTAATAGTGCTGTAGCTGCAACTGCTCTCAAGCAGGGTGGCCATCCTTTGGCCACAGGGTCCAATTGTTTTGATAGGTAGGCTACAGGTCGTTCCCAATTTCCTAATTTCTGGGTCAACATGCCTAAGGCATTTCCCTGTGCTTCATGTACAAACAAGTGGAAAGGTTTGTGGACATCTGGTAGTCCAAGTGCTGGTGATGACATCAGTTCTTCTTTTAACTTCTGGAAGGCTGTATCCTGCTCAAGTCCCCACTCCAGTGGTGACTTCTCTTCTCCTTTTGTGGCTTCATACAGTGGTTTGGCAATTTGGGCAAAGTTGGGTATCCAGATTCGGCAATATCCTGCCGCTCCCAGAAAGGCTCTGACTTGCTTTCTGGTTGTTGGAGTTGGAATTCTACATACTGCTTCTTTTCTTTCTCTGCCTAATCTTCTGCTTCCTTGGGTAATACGAAAACCCAAGTATTTCACTTCTGTTTGGCATAGTTGTGCTTTGGCTCTGGAAACTTTATATCCAGCTTCATTTAGTAACTGCAAGAGATCTTTGGTGGCTAATATACATTCTCTTTCTGATACGGCAGCTATCAACAGATCATCCACGTACTGGAGAAGTACTCTCTTCCCCGGGGCTACTGGATAGCTTGAAAGGTCTTGATTTAGTGCAGCACTAAAGATGGTAGGTGAATTCTTGAATCCTTGGGGTAATCTTGTCCAGGTGAGTTGGCCCCCTCTTCCAGAGATGGGGTCCTGCCATTCAAATGCAAACAATATTTGGCTTACAGGGGCTAATCTTATGCAAAAGAATGCATCTTTCAAATCCAGTACAGTGAAATGGGTAGCTTCAGCGGGTATCAATCCTAAAAGAGTGTAAGGATTGGGCACAACTGGATGTATAGTTTCAACTGCATCATTTACTCTTCTCAAATCTTGCACTGGGCGATAATCATCTGTCTCAGGTTTCTTCACTGGCAAAAGTGGGGTGTTCCATGGGGATTGACATACTTTCAGTAGGCCATACTCAAGCAATCTCTGTAGGTGGCGATGAATGCCTTCAATTGCGGCTCTTGGGAGAGGGTACTGTTTGACGTGCACTGGTGTAGCGCTAGGCTTGAGGGTTACAATCACTGGTGCTATATGCTTGGCTAGGCCTGGGGGACTGCCTTCTGCCCACACTTCAAGTGGTGCATGAATGTTCTTTAAAGTTTGTTCAAAATAGGTATCTTGAATCGAATCATCAATGTAGTATCTCCACTCTTCTTCTCGGGGTACTGTCAGCAGCATTACTCCTGCTGGTTTGGCTTGGGAATTCACTGTCATTTGCATTTCTCCTTGTTCGGAGAAAGATATTTGGGCTTGAAGCTTGGCTAGCATATCTCGTCCCAGTAGGGGTACTGGACATTCGGGCATGTAAAGGAATTGATGCGTTACTTGCTGTCCTCCTAGACTGCATATTCGGTTTTGTAGAAAAGACTTTGTGGCTTTGGCACCAGTTGCTCCTATAATGGTGACTGCTTTCTTGGTGAATGGGGCTATCTTTTTGTCTATTACTGAATGTTCTGCTCCAGTATCAACCATAAAGTTCATAAATTGGTCTCCTATTTGTATTTCGACCATAGGCTCCTGGAGACCTAAAGCAAACTTGGAGCCCGGTCTGTCCTAATCCACGTCATCCTCATCATGGGCCTGTGTGGCCAATGCTTGGATGGCTCCTCCTCCCCTCTCTCGCTGGAATTGTTCTCGATTGGCTCCTCCTCGGCCTCGGGGACGGCCTCGTCTTTCTTCTCGCCACTGATGATCGTATTCGTCATCTTGCTGGGCGTCTTCGAGTTGCGGGCAAGTATCTCTCCAATGTCCTTCTTCTTTGCAATAGGCGCATTGGTTCACGCCTAGTCTCTGGGTCCGGCCTCCGCCTTGACCCCGCCCTCTTCCTCTGCTCCTTCGATTAGGGACACCTCCCCTTTTCTTTTCCACTATGGCCGCAGCCAAAAAATCAGCTTTCTTCTTCATCTTTCTATCACATTCTCTCTGTCTTTCAGTATCACGATTCACATACACTTTATGAGCGACTTCCAATAACTGTGTTGCATTCATGCCCGCAAACCCTTCTAATTTCTGTAATTTACGTCTAATGTCTGGTTGAGACTGGTTTACAAAAGCAGAATTCACCATGCATAAACTTCCTGGTGCCTCGGGATCATAGGGAGTATACATTCTATAAGCTTCAGTTAATCTTTCATAATAATCTGCTGGGCTCTCATCTATTCCTTGGATAATTCCTGCTACTTTGGAAAGGTTCATAGCTTTTTGGCCTCCTCTTCGCAGGCCTTGTAAAAAGCCTTGGCGAAAACGGGCTAGGGCGGTGGATCCTTCATCTGTATTTGGATCCCATTGGGGGTCTTCATTCGGGAATTCTCTCTGAGCTGCTTCTCTACGATCTATTATATTCTGCCCCTGCGCCGGAGCTGCAGGGTTTTCTGCCATCCATTCGATAGCTGCTTTTCTAATTCTCGCTCGTTCTTCTGTGGTAAATAGGGTGGTCAGGAGCTGACGGCAATCTGGCCAAGTGGGTTGGTGAGTTTCCATAATACTAGTTACTAATTCTGTCAGCTCCTGGGGCTTGCTAGTATAGGAGGCATAGTGCGACCTCCAATTTAATAAATCAGTTGTAGAGAAGGGGATATACACATAAGTTAGGGGTCCCGCTACCACTTCATCATTATCATTCTTTACGGGCACCCCCGGGACTTGCCTTAAGGGAAACAGTTTGGCTGTCGTCCCAGGCGTCATTTGGGTCTGGGATCTAAGGGCTATTGTCGTTGTCTTTGCAGGAGTCGCTTTCTTTTTCTCAACTGGTTTTGCTTTGGGTTTTTCTTTTACTGGCTTGCTAGTGCTAGTGCTGGCTTTCTCAATTATTTGTACACTGTCCTCTTCTTCTTCTTCTGGGGGATTCCTTCCTACTTCTTCTTCTAGCTCCGCTTCTGGCTCACCTTTTACATCCTCCTCTTCTCTTCCCGCTACTTCTATCTCTTCTTCTCCTCCAGGAGGAGGGGGGTCTGGGGTTGGGTCTCGCCTTGGCTCCGGCGGTCTCTGGGGATCTGGGGCAGGACGCCGCCGGGCTATTCTTACTGGACCTGGGGTTCGGGGCTGCCTGAGGACTACTTCTGGGGAATCGGGATCTGCCAAGATGGGTTTCTTCTTGGCTTTCTTATCCTGCTCGTTCATTCTAGGCTGTTCCTTTTTCTGTCTAGAATCTGTTTTAGCTAACATTATTCTGCACTGTTCCTCATAACAGCGCTGCGCCCAGGAGGGCGGATCTTCACAAATACTTAACCAGGAATCTATATAGGGGTACTGATCTGGGTGCGCTACCCGCACTCTACGATGTATTGACTGGATAATCTCTACGGTGAACGTTCCTTCTCGGGGCCAGATGGGGTCTAGATCGGGCCACTCCCTAGTACACAAAATCTGCAAACGGGCTGCTGTCATTTTAATACCATAATCTCCTGAATATCCCTCTTTAAAATGTGCGATCATACATTCTAATGGAGTGTTCCTAGTAGACTCTGCCCCTCCCATTTCGATGTGTGCGCGCAACAACAGACAGAAGGGAAAAGGTGGGCGGACCGTGGGTAAGGGGTCTTCACGGCCCTGGAAACATACAGGGAATACAAATAACAAGACAAGACGACAATCGCTTCCCCCTTTTCGCGACCTGAACGCGGTCGCCCGGTCAGGAAATGCGCTAATCAGGGGTCCGCTTTCACTTGGTCCGTGCTGCCAGACCTCTCAATCACACTTCGTTCACACAATCATGCTAGCAACGTATTCCCAGAATGCATTCGTTTCTATCTGTTCTGACTAGTCTTTTTCCCAAATTACAAAAAGGATGAGGGTTTCACCTAGCGCATTCCCATGCCAGGCTACTCGGCTCTTCCTTGAGAGTTGATCAGGCTCTCTTACCAATTCCCAATATCTCGAGATTACAAATTCCAAATTCCAAGTTCCAATGGCAGTACTGCTCTTTCTATTTCTGTCTAGACCCAAAATCAAAACTATACTCACCGGATCCGGTCCTCAAAACTTCCCAAGCAGGCGCATGAGTTGGACCTCGGACTCCCCTCACTCGGGTTCGAGGCGTTGACTCCAGCCGGGCTCGTCACCCGCCGAGGTCCGACCAGCTCCCTCCGATACAAGGGACCGGTGGCGCCAGGGAGCGGCCCTCGTCGGAAGGGCGCGATCCCGGCAGGACCAAGCCTATAGAGGCGGAAAGTCGTGGTATATTGCCCTATATACACTTTGATTCCACAACTTCCCGGCCAATGCACCAAGGAATATGTAGCAGCAAAGCGCAGACAAACCAATGATACCAGGAGTCTGTTCAGAAGGTCCAAATCATTTATTTGTGCACAAGTCTCAAGCAAGACAATTTCAAAATGGCTGAGCAAAGTTTTCAAGCATTACAACAACTTTTATAGACTTCTGTTCCATTCTAGGTATAGAAAAACATTTCATTGGTCCCGGTACGCTCCCGTACCTCCCGTAGCCCCTCTATTGGTCCCGGTACTGATAAGTTTCTCCAATTATGTTCCTTCTGTGGGCTTCTGTAGGCATGACACCTGCCTGCCCCCCTTCTAGTCCCAATTACAATGGTCAGTTCATCAACTTGTTACTTTCACACTTTCAAGGCTATGGGACCATTTGTGCGTGCAGAAGAGCAAGGTTCTGTAACTCATCTGTCAGCACTCCTCAATATTTCTCTGCAAATGTACTCTTTCTTATCAGTAACTTTAAAACACATCCTTTCTGTATTTTTCCATTTCTTAATTCTGCAATTCTGCTTATCTAAGCTAATTTAATATTTCTACTGAGTTCTTTCTTACAATAGCAGCATATTGGGGGATGTGCAATCCTATATGCCTCTCCACAGGCCTCTTTTACAGGTCAAGCTAGCCATGCTGGCCTGCCTATGTCAGACACCGTGGGTCACAGGCCTGCACCTGCCACACTTTCTCACAGGAAGCGTCACTTCACACCCTATCTCCCCTCCCATGACATAACTGATGCAGCAGAACAGAGTCACTAGATGCAAGCCATATCACCATAAGACCCATCACATCCGGCTAATAGTCCAACAAATAATCATACAGTACATCCACCTTATTACAAACAGAACACATATTTGTTACAGCAAAACACAACTTGGGACTAACAGGGACAAACAGGACAACAGAAACCACTTTGCAGATAGCAGGGCCTCTGTCTTTTGTCTTATATATAGCATTACACAAACCATACCAACCCCTGAACAACCGGAATATGTGACAAATAGCCCTCACTGTCCATTTCCAAGTCCCACAACCCAAACAAAAGAAGACACAACCATCCTGCCCCCATTATTCACACATTATACAACCAGTAAACAAATACCGCAGATAAAACTCTCATATAAAAGACTAATAGAGCACCCACACACCCCACCAAACACCCACAGACCAGGCCCACAGGCCTTACAAGGCCATCAAAGGACACACCCCTTGGCCATGCCCCTTTGCCGGGACCCACGGCGAAGGGACCCGCCAAGGGGTCCTCCTTTTCAGGCCCCCTTGGTGTCTCGCAGTGATAATGTCAGTAAAATTGCCAGTGTTACAGGCACATAAACAGTCCAGTCCAGCAGATTTGGCACAAGCACAAGCAGGTGAAAGTCAGCTGGAAACTCCTGCCGACACTCGCGCCACTCTCACTGTCATCAAGAGTGCAGCAAGCTGAAAGGCACAGTTTCCTCAGGTTGCCTTTCCAGGCCCCCTTGGCACCTCGCAGTGATTACTTCAGTAAAATTGCCAAGGATACAGGCTCATAAACTGTTCAGTCCAGCAGATTAGGCACAAGCACAAGCAGGTGAAAGGCAGCTGGGTTTCTTTCAATTGTGTTACACGTTCATGTATTCACTTCTTGTTGCATGCGAAGATTTTCCCAAGGCTTTGACAGATCAGGAAAAATCCATGCTCTTTGACAAAGAAAATAAAAAGGTACTTGAGACTTGTTAAAAAATAGTTGATGAATCATATTTTTCTGTCCTGCCAAAGCACAAAGCTAATCAGGAGATTTACACTCTGATGTTCCTCTCATAGTGAAGCTTCCAGCAGCACTGAAACATCCAAACTATCTACTGAGAACTAAACTAATCCTTGGTCACTAACCTGGCCAGTGGCACACCTGCCCTCTGCTAGAAAATATACATAATTGAGAGGTAGACTTCTCATTGACAGAGCATCTCCATCACATGTTTCTTAAAAAGATCTTTAGGAGCCGCCACCACCATAGGGAAATACATTGAAATTCAAGCAAAAACAGGGGTTTTTGTATTGCTTTAGAGACACATCAGATATTACACTGGAAAGATTTACAGTGTAAAAGAAAGTCACACATGTAAATCAGGATGCATTTATGAGTACCGATTTTGGAAGAGGCTCTATTCGTGTATGCAGGGGGCACATGCAGATTTGAAGGGAGTGTGTTTTGAGCATGATTTGCCCCGATCTTGAAGCAGTAAATGCAATTTTAGGAGCATAAAAGGGCTTCTTTTTTTAAAATTAGAACATGCTTAAAAATAGGTTTTATCAAAGATGGTGTGCATTTTTAGAATAGGTATGTTTAAGGGATGAGTTTTGATGAAACATGGGTGGAGTCACCCATTTACATGTGTGTTTTATAAACTATGCATGTAGAGGCCAATTCCACAATGGGCACATCCAAATGGAAAACATGCACGGATGAAACCTGATTCTACAGCCGTGGTGTTACTCAGCCATGAGTGCAGAAATGTGGATATAGACACACATAGCGCTACAGTGTATGAGAGACTGGTACACACCACCAACAGCTGTGTACATCCTTGTGCTCACCATATTCTCAAAAGACGTACATATGTGAGCCTGACCGTCTCCGTGACAAATCCGTGAATGGTCACGCCTCCCCTTTAAAATGTGCATCTACTAAGCTGCTATGCCCACAGCCAGTTATGTCCTGACAATGAAAGCTGAAGATACATATAAGTGGATGCCGGCGAGACGATAGAAACTAGTCTGTGGCATGCTCAGAACACTACAAAGTAATTGCAATGCACTGTTATTGTTGTTAAGTGCCGTCGTGTCGGTATCAACTCTTGGCGACCCTCTGGATAGTTGGCCTAAACTTTGTTCAGTCTTCAGCCAAGTGGCTCATTGTTGATAAAGTGGTATCCATAGCTGCTGTTATTTTATCGATCCATCTCATTGCCGGCCTTCCTCTTTTACAGTGACCTTCTACCTTGCCAATCATTATGCCTTTTTCCAATAATCTCTCTCTTCACATGATATGTCCAAAGTATGAAAGTCAAAGTTTTCTCATCTGAGCTTCTAAAGAAAGCTTAGGATTGATCTCCTTTAGAAATGACTGGTTTGTTCTTCGGGCAGTCCACGGTACACACAGTATTCGTTACCAGCACTATAATTCAAAATCATCTATCTTTTTCACTGTCCAACCTTTGCATCCATATGACTTTATTGAAAATACCATGGCCTGGACAAGTCAAATCTTTGTATGGAGAGAGACATCTCTGCTCTTGAGCATTACATCGTCAGATTTCTTGACTGCTAGTCCTTTCTTTATTGATTGTTGATTGAAGTAAGTTAAAGCTGTCAACTATTTCAATTTCTTCTCCATCAATGATGAACTTATTGATTTTGCCAGTTGTCAGGATCTTTGTCTTCTTAACATTAAGATGCAGAACCATTTTTAGACTGTATTCCTTGATCTTGAGAAGTAAATATTTCAAATCATCTTCATTTTCAGTCAGTAATGTGGTATCATCAGCATAGCAAAGGTTGTTGATGAGTCTTCCACCAATCTTCTTCACACCTCAGTTGTCTGTATTTCTCTGATGCAATGCACTGTAGTGCAGTAGAAAAACAAGCAGAGAATTATCTGTCTGGTACAAGATACAATGCAGTACTACATACATGGCAGTAGAAGACCTCCCTAGGTACGCATGTTATGGGCATCTCTGGAACAAGTCTGTACAGAGCACTGTACAAACATTGGGACTAAATTTATGCCACATGCATTCATACTAGCTAGGGAGGAGACATCAATATACATGTTTTTAAGTGCCGTCGAGTCGGTGTCGACTCATGGCAACCCTCTGGATAGTTCTAAATTGTGTTCGGTCTTCAGTCATGCGGCTCATTGTTGACAGACTGGCACCCGTAGCTGCTGTTATTGTATCGATCCATCTCATTGCTGGCCTTCCTCTTTTGCGTTGACCTTCTATCTTGCCAAGCCTGATGTCTTTCTCTAATAATCTCTCTCTTTGCGTGATGCGTCCAAAGTATGAAAGTCAAAGTCTTGTAATCTGAGTTTCTAAAGAAAGCTTAGGTTTGATCTCCTCTAGTACTGACTGGTTTGTTCTTCAGACAGTCCATGGTATATGCAGTATTCGCCGCCAGCACCATAATTCAAAGGCATCATTTTTCTTCCTGTCTATTTTTTTTCACTGTCCAACTTTCGTAAACATATGATGTTTTTGAAAATACCATGAATCTTTGTATGGAACATCTTTGCTTATGTTAAACCATTCTGTTTCTCCTTGTTCCGTTCAAACTGTTGCTTCTTGATCAATGTAAAGGTTGTATAAGAGAACAATCAGGTGTTTCTGGTACATCCATGCTTCTTAATGTGGCCCAGAGTTTCTCATGGTTTACACAGTCAAAAGCCTTACTGTGGTCAATAAAGCACAAATAGATATCCTTTTGGTATTCTTTAGTCTTTTCAAGGATCCATCTCACATCCGCAATGATGTCTCAGTGACATCTATATACATAGCTGAATTATATTCTTTATTTACTTATTTATTTAAAATATTTGACAAACCAGGATGGAGTATAGCCAGATTTGAAGAAACTGTAAAGCAAAAGCTATATGGAATAGAGAGAGCTTATATTTCCCAACTAGGGGAATGTTGAATTGACTGAGGAGCCAAAATTTGAATTTCCCACCTGAATCCCACCAATCCAGTTTGAGAACCATTGTATATAAGAACATGCATCCACTGTGTTCCCACTTCACCCTGAAGAAAGCCGCAGCATGATAGCTGAAACATCAGTTCCACTTAGTAAGGCAACAGGATCCAGGAAACCTCAAAAATCACATTTCAAGCATTGGCACTACACTTCTTAAATGGCTCCCTTTGGACGCCGATTTTGAGGAATCTACTGCTTACATGTGTAGCTGGCAGTGCTTACATGTGTAGATAGCAAAATTCACCAATTGCATCTATGTTAGCATGAGCAGAACTCTGAGACATAGCATTCTAAGTCGGAACCTATTTTCTGTACAATGGCTGTTCCCACTGTCTATGCTAAAGGAAACACAGAGTGAAGTAAGCGTTTGCTTTGGTTGGGGCCTCACAGGTCGTTCCATACCTCCAAAGTCTTATATTTAACCCCTCAACAACAATTTGTGCTGTCATTGGATATTTTTATATCATCAGACTGACCCCTGATGCAGGTCTGAGTGCCGAAACTTGGCCAAGTTGGGTTACCTAATAAAACCACTGTGTGAAGATATATCTGGTGTGGCTGTGGTTTTGTTCCTCCACTCTGTGTTTCCTCTGGTATTGACTGTGGCGTATCCATCTCTCTTCTTGTTGGCCCACTGTCTATGCTGCCAAATCCATGCATTATTTTCTGTGATGTAATATATATATATTTTATGAAAGACTTCATTTTCAATGGGTCTTTTCTAAAATACATTGCAGCTTTTGAATGTCCCAACTTGGAAACCCCTTTTCTGATCTAGAAATCCTATACAAAAATTAGGCCGACAATATATTTATATCTGATCCTAACTCATCTGCACATAATAGTATATAATTGTTGCTCTTTAGTCAGACTCTAACTTAGACAGAAATGCCTTTGATATTTGGGAATATTTGAGGCTTCTCTTTTGTGAGATCACTATCGAGAAAATGATCAAATAGTGGAGAATCTTATACTGCTGTATGGTTTCCATGGACTTAAACTACCTGAGCCCCACAAAACATACTTTTTAGTATCTCCACAAATTAAATTGGCCCGCATATGCACTGAACATTTATAACTTTTTTTTTATTTTATATTTATGCATTTTTACATTGAATCAAGCATAACACTTGTACAGTAATAACCCTGATAATACAGTAAGCACAGGAAATATAACTACCACAGCAAATTTAAACAGGATTAAACATTAGTCCCCAAATACAGAGGGGAGAGGCAATATATTTAACAGGGGGGTGAGGAAAACCCCTGTAAACAAGAAAAAAGCAAAAGGAAATACCAAGAAAGGAAACAAAGAACCCAGCACAATTACTTAAGGATGGGGATTACTACCCAACAGGAGAAGAAGTAACCATATGGACACTAAGGAAGGTTGAAAGGTCCTCAGGCCTAAAGAAAATATATTTGTGAGATCGAAACACAATAATACATTTACACGGGTATCTAAGTACAAATGAAGCACCAATACGGGCAGCCCCAGAACCCAAAATTAGGAAGGATCTACGCCTTCTTTGCATCTCCCTAGACACATCTGGAAAAAACGCTATTTTTTTTCCCCATAAACAATTTTGAACGCTGTTTAAAGTATAACTTGAGAACTCAGTCTCTATCCGAAGGCAAAGCCAAAGAAACAAGCAAAGTAGATACAGGTAAATCTTCTTCGTTAGGGGTTTGAAGCAAGGCCGAAACATCCAATAACTCCATATCCGACGTCCCTGTTATCTTCCCTCCTTTCCTGCCCGAAGGCAAGAAGTAAGCTTTTGTAACTGGGGGAATTAACTCTGGTGAAACATTCAATGTCTCTTGGAGATATTTCTTAAAGAACATTTATAAATTTAATTGTTAAAGCTGAAAATGAACCAGTGATATTGTCTGCATTTGGCTATGACATGTCCATTTTCCATCTTTATTTTGCTGAGAATTTACTAAGTTGCAATGCAATGCAATGAGTGTCTTTGAGTCAATACTGACTCCTGGCAACCCAGCAGCTCCTGGGTTTTTTTGGCAGTGTGACCAGAAGTAGATTGCCAGACCTTTCTTCTGAGGCAATGGAGGGTTAAGTGAATTAGCAAATTTTGGAGCATGGAAATCCAGGTAGGTTTGTAGCTCCTGGGACCACACTTGCACACCCCTGGGTTAGAAATATTAATGAAAGGAAACTGGTTTGCCGTTTTTGTTGTGCTATAGAAAAATAATTGAAAAATTAAATATTCCAAATTGTTATACTTCATCAGAAATCAGATAGAGATCAACTGCATTGTACATTTAGAGACCAATTCTGTTTTGCACGTCCTGCCCTGTATGCCTGGGCAGAATCGGGACGTGCACCCAATTTTGATCCTGTGGGGTCTAGATGTGCCCGCGGGAATAGAATCGGATCTACTGGCTTGGATGTGCAGGCCAGGCCCTATTCTCTGATCAGCTGCCCGTCCTCCACCTACCCGGCTAACTCAGCCAGGCTCCTGAATGGAGCCGCAGTGCCATGGCATCACGTCTCCATTCAGGAGCTGCAATTACTGGCTGCATGAAAGAACATTCTTTCCCTGCAGTCCGGCCCCCCTATCCAACCTTCCATGGCCAGGTTTGGGCTGCAGGGAACCCCCTGCACTCCCTCAACATTTGGAACTGGCCCGGCTCTGCGATTCCCCGACGTGCAGGTAGACTTATTCCACCTCTGAGATGGAATACATCCCCCATCTATCTTGCCGACTCTGGACGTACAGGGCTGACCTTAGAATTGGCCCTGTACATCCGGGACCATGTTCTTGCTCACCGTCCGCCTTGCTCCTTCCGTGGCTCTCCCCCTCCCGCCCACAAACAGAGCTCCCCGCATAAATCAGCAATACATGCGGGAAGCTCGGTCACAGGCAGCACGATCCTGACGTTTAGCGGGTCTGGACGTCCAAACCCACTAAACTAGGATCAGAACGACTCCCTTACTATATTGGAATCTTTACCTTAAATCTGAATTTCTGATAAATACCACAAGAAAGTAATGGAAAGAGAAGGCACGACTTAAGAAAATAGATACATTCTCTTGCTTTCAACTCATATTGCAATTCAGGGAGTTATACTTTCTGTTGGTAGGACAATCTAAGTATGCCTGTTTCAATTCCATTTAGATGCATATTTTAGAATATTTTTAAAATTTACTAGTTTTGTGGAGGTTTACTTGCTATGGGAGTTATTCCTTCATGATTTATATGTGTAAATATGATCATTTACCTGTTAATGTAATTGACATGTTTTTTTACATTTGGATTTCCTTACCATGTTGCAAGTATATGGGGCCTTGTCAGAGGCATGGCCTGGGCGGAACAAAATCTGCATGTATATTTTCCATTTCATATTGAGAATGCACTTGTCAGCCCGAAATTGCCAACATACATTTTTACACTTGCTTCCTGATACAAATAAATATTCAATAAGTGTTCCTTCTGGCCATCCCTTTACAGGAGGGATTAAGGGGATCCTCTTTAATCCCCCAATGTTTATCTTCCCCTCCAAACTGAAATGAGGTAAAGATAGAGACCTCTGTAGTTAATTAAGAGAATCTGCATGTCTAAATTTGTAAAATGACCTATATAGACATGTAAGTGGCGACGTTCACACATTGTGAAATACCAGCACTTACATATGTGAGTTGCCGGGTTTCCCACGTGTGTGTCGATGACTTGCTGCCTCCCACTGCACATGTATCTCAGTCCCCATGCATTTACTTTAGAAACGGTTCCATCCATTTCTAAAAATACCATTATAATTGTGTGCATTTCCAACCTTGCTTTCTTGGTTCTGATTACCATGTGCTATCGAAAAATGTGCTTTCATTTAAATTCTATGGGGTACGTTTTCAGGAGGATGCTAACTATAATCTCACCTGCGTATTTTTAAACCCACACAAAACAAACTGATTAGCAAGGAAGTGTTCACATAAGTTGTTTACATATCAGGTCTTTAAGTCACTAAAAGGCATGTTTTGGAAAGGCTGTGTAGGTGAAATTTCAGATATCCAAGTAAAAGCGTCTGGAATTCTGTGGGAGGGGTAGCAGAAAAGGAGGGAATGTGTAAGAATCTTGTAAAATCGCTATTTCCCACCCAGAAATATAAACATGTCTGTCACATAAAAGGGATGATGGGGACATGCAGAATAATGCGTTCGACACTTGCAGTTTTTCCCCTGATTTCAGAAACTTGCACATGTTGGAAGGATGTCTGCCATTGCGAGCACATAGACATGCCTGCAGCTCTATTTCAGAACGTGCCTGTGTATATGACCCCCATACACATTCTGACCAGCTCTTTTGCAAATGGTGCCCTACGGTGGTGCAGGAGCCAGGAGAAATACCTTCTTACTTGCTGCTATGTTATTTTGAAGGAGCAAAAAATATTGGGGATGGTGGGGGGACATTCCCTTCTTCACCTTACAGTTGTTGGTTTGTAAAATCAGCACGTTTCAGAGTCTTATTCATGCCCTGTAGCAAGTATAGCCATGACCATCTCCAATGCAAAGTTAGGTGTGCAATGTGGGTCTAAAATCAGCAGGCTCCCGTGCAACTTGAACATTGTTGCCCCGGACATGTGCATTTTGGGGGCTTTCTAAAATGGCTCAAGAGACATTCATACGATTTCCATGTCTGAATGGGCATTTTCAGACATGGAAGTCTCAACTAGGGCTTCTAAAATGACCTCCTAAATGTGTGTATGTAATGTGGCATTTGCGCACCAACGACAATGTCCGCAGCTAGTATGGTTAGATAGTATGGAAGATATCAATGCTTGACCCAGTACAAGCATTGTGGAACTTGTGTCTCTTGGGGAAACTGCTAGGTACATATGACCTAGATTGGCCACTGTTGGAAACAGAATACTGGGCTTGATGGACCTTGGTCTGACCCAGTATGGCATATCTTATGTTCTGGTTCCCTTCAGCGGGATCCAGTCTCCTCCGCAGCCAATTACTGATGTGTGTAAATGCCATCACTTGTCTCGCCTGGATTCATCCCGTATCTCATGAGCAATTTTCATCTAGGCACATTACTTCCTGCCTTTTGACTCATAAAGCTTATGCAATTATCTGTCCTTGCCCGAAACTCTATGTGGAGCATATGATTTGTCTTATCCGCAAACGCTTGAATGAACATTATAGCAGGTTGCCTAATCAGATATTGACAGCCCCTATGGTTGCTCACTTTGTGGCCAATCAGCATCAGGCTGCTCAGTTTCAGTGGCATGTGATTGATTAGGTAGTGTTGGATTGGCATGGTTTTGGAAGGGGGGAAATCAATTTGAGCATTTAAACTATATTGTATATAATATAATCTTTGTGATATAAATTGTTGGCACTTACCGATGAGACTTGTAAATGATAAATCTGGGACCTACATTTTTGAAGATATATCCTGACATATGGTCCCTAGACGAACTTCTGATGGTTTCTCTGTTTCTTGTGTTTGAAACAGCTACATGGTTCAGTATCAGTGTCTAGAAAGTTTATAGAAGGTTGGAGTGAGCTTGTGAGATTTATTAATAATCATGTTTTGGCAACATCTCAGTTTTTATACTATTTCCTGCTATTTCCTTTATTAATTGGTCTTGTTTTATTTGATTCTTTCGTGTGTCAAATATGTGTGTATATATAGTCCAAAGTCATTTCACTGGCCACTCTTTTTTTCTTTTCAGGAGACGGACATTAAGGGGTTGAACTGCAAGAGCTCCAATAATGTTGACCACAACTGTAAGTTGCATGCATTATTCGCATACTGGTTTCCTACATATTTTTGTAAATTAAATGCATGCAAATATGTCCATAGCCTTAGGAGCACCTCTTTGGAATGCTTATTTATGTGGCTAATGTACAGTATGAGTGATATGTACTTATGAGCTGTGATTTAGATAGCTGAAAATCTGAAGTAATCTTAGGACCGGTTCTCTGTGGGTGATAACTTTATTGTATACAGATGGCTATATCCTTGAACTTTTCTAATTTATCCACCTAAATTAAATGGGGGAGGGGGGTATTGTGGTGTTTGAAAATGAATTTGCAGTACCACCCCTGATGCAGGCTCCCACTGAAACATGGCCAAGTCCATCACTGGGCATCAGTTGCTTTAAGAGGCATGTTTAAAAACACACTAATTGCGAGCATAGGGTTCAGTGCACAGTAAGTGCTCCGTGCTTAAAGGTAAGCATGTGAATGGACAGCAACAGGGCAGGTTGGGGCGAAATGTTGGCATTGATGGTGCATCATGGTTAACACAGGGATGATGGGGGTGCTCCAACCATTATTGTTGCTGTTAGTGTAGGTGCACTTAATGCAACCTCAATGGGTGGTTGTAGGTGTACCCACCTGCCAGTTTACCAGAGTATCATGTGCTAGCAATGTGCCAGCAATGTGCCAATGACATGGGTAAGACATACATATCTTCTAAAGTTGATCTGGGCCTCTGCCCTGGTTTTGTGGCCTGACCACGTGCTACCAATGCACTTTTTAGTAAACATGCCCTTAGAGTGTAATTTTAGTTTGCAATATTAAAGGGTTATTAGGAGATGGATAGCTGCCTTGTTTGCTTGCTTTTGATCTCTGCTGCCTTTCTTACATTGCTTGATAAGGGGGTAACCTCTTTTTTGGCCCTGTCTTTTTAGAAAGAGTACTTTTTTAGAGAATTGGTATAGGCTCCAGATTATCAAATTATTTTCATCTGTGTAGGTCCTGAGTAACCTTTGGAAATATACCTTCCAGGTGAACATTCATATACAGATAACCATCCACCTTATAATGGATACCATATAGACCTCTCAACCGTTTATCGGAAGCCCTTAAGAATTGTATTTGCCAGTACAGTACTGTAATGTGCAGTTGTTTTTCAATATAAAGGAAAATCTATAACTATCCTTAATTATTTTGGCATAAATACTTCAATTCACAGAGCAGAATGTACTGACAGAATGATTCATACATATACACGTTATAAGCCTGTACTATTCCATTGCAATGTCCTTTTCTTTAACTAGAAGCATCTGTTTTCATCAGAATAACAGCAAAAACAAGTACATGGTGGCAGCCCTGCAGATTGAGGCTCATACTCCAAACTATAGCATTGTATAGTGTCAAATCATAGGCATGTGCCTTTCAGACTCTTTTGGGCACCTTAAAGTGAAACATGCATGCAGATCGCATGTGTACACATACCTACCAACATGTGCATAATTGATTTGCTTGTGCAAAAAAGCACAATTTCAATGTATACCCCAGAGGAGAGGAGAGACAGGGGGATATAGTACTGACCTTTAAATACTTAAAGGGTAGTAATGAATAAACAAACCTTTCTCAAAGATGGGGCAGCTGTAGAACCAGAGGACATGGAATGAAGCTGCAAGGAGGTAAACTTAAAAGCAGCATTGGGAAATACTTTCTTATGGAAAGGGTGGTGGATGCCTGGAATGCTCTCCCAAAGGAGGTGGTAGGAGCAAAAGCAGTGATGGAATTCAAAAAGGCAAGGGACAGATACAGACGATCCCTCTATAGCGAGAGGATGGAATCAAAGCAAATTTATATAATTTCATAAATAGAGAGGGGTAACCCGCCTGGAGCGGTACGTATAACCTTAAGCAAAGGTTTGGGGGGGGGGTTAATCTATATAGAGCGGCAGGTGCAGTTATACAACTCTAGCCACTTTACTGGACAGACTAGATAGCTCATAATGTTCTTTATCTACCATCATTTACTATGTCCTTTTGAATGCAAAAAAGCCCCTTGGCTCACTTTTGGTTAAAATGAAGCTCACAGTTTTCAAAAGGGCTGATGTTCAAATGCCACAGCGGTCAGCCACAGCACTTAAAGACTAGCCATTGGATATTGGACTAGCAGTGGTATCTGGAGAGGAGCTGCTGCTGAATATCCAGATTAAGTGGTGGTATTCGGATATGTTTCAGCACTTATCCAGAGAGCCACAGGCCAGCTTTTCATGCAGCCTAAGTTATCTGGATAAGGGCTGACTGAAAATTGTGCTCTCTCGGTAAATGCTGGTACTTGTTAGGCTAGCTTTGGTACTGCCCTCACTCCTCCCACAGACCGCTCCTTTACTAAGTGGATAGTGACAGGCGGTCTGTGGAAAACCCTCCCATTGGCTAACCAGATAGGGCTTTGAATATTGACCCAGAAGGTTTTTTTGGCTTGCACATGTCTACTGAATAAGTATTTCCAATTTTGCTATGACTTGGAAATATTTAGCCTAAAAAATAGCACTCAGCTATGTGTCTACTTCCACGGGACATCAATCTGTAGTTTTTGTTGCCCAACAGAGAAAAATTGAAGTGAGAAATGTAAGCACACCGTCTACTCTTGCTTACTTCCAACATGCCCACTCTGCGTATTGCCTGGCTAGAAGGACTACTACAACCAATACTGGCAGTCAACCTAAGAGACTATTTTCAGTTGTTTCCCAGCTTCTGCATCCTCCATCCACAACCCTGCTCGCGACCGCCCCCACAGCTAAGCAGCTTGCTCAGTTTTTCTTTGCCAAGGTTCATCAGCTACAGCAAGATGTTACCTCTCTGGATCCCCCATCATCTTCTCTTTGTCTGACAGTGACATCTCCGCTGATACCATGCTCTCACACGTTTGTCCTGGTTTAACCCCATCACCATGGCATCATTTACTAAAATCATTACATCTTCATCTAAAACTACTTGCATCGCTGACTCCATCCTTTCTGTCTGGGTTTCTGAGGCCTCTCTAACAATCCTTCCTTTTGCTCTTTCTCTGTTAACAATAGTCTCTTCACCAGTGTCTTTCCCTAGTGTTGGAAAACTGCTATAGTTTGCCCCCTTCTTAAGAGCTCTGCCAACGTACTTGCTAACACCACTCTCTCCCAATCCTTTTCTTTGTCCCGAGGCACCCAACATAGATGCCCTTTATCTACTCTGCCTTTCCATCTTGCTTTGGAGCCATTAGCACTATTTGGCAATCCTTGGGAGTTCAAGGCTTGAGGATGGCCGACGAACTTTAAACTTTCCGCATAAGTGGATGATCTCGTATTTGTTACACCCTCCTCTGTCCCGGTGGTACTTGACTTAATCAAGCAATACTCAAACCTTTCGGGCTACAGAATTAGCTCAACTAAATCTTTAGCTTTCCCTATGAACAAACGTATGCACAAAATGGACTTGGCATCTTTTCTGTTCATGTGGTAGACTGGAGCAATTAAATATCTTGGAGTCCGATATGGTACTTCCATTGATGAAACCATCCATCTTAATATAGGGGACATGACCCAGACTGTTTGAATACTAACTGCAAAATGGTCCCCTCTACACTTATCTGGGTGGGGTCACCTAGAAACTATTAAAATGGTACTTGCGCCTAAGATAAATTTTATCCTAGACATGCTCCCTATTTCTTTTCCAGATGGCTTTTATACGGATATTGAGCATCTATTGTGTCATTTTTATGGAATTGCAAACCACCTAGAATTGCCATGAAGAAGCTGAAATATAACAAATCCCGAGGGGGAGTCTATTTATCAGATTTCCAGTGGTACCACTATGCCTTTCTTCTCAAGCAAAGCAAAGCAAAGCTTGGACCTTGAACATTTTGCAGGCCCAGCAGTCAATTTGGCTAACTCTGGAAGAATGTCTGCTTGCTGCAGTTCAGTTAGAGCTTTTAATCGGCATGGTCCACCTTGAGTCCTCTTGGGCCACTCCTAGTATTTTAGCAATACATCAGGCTTTTTCTTACTTTGCTCAACTGTCGAACTTTCCCTGTTGCGCCTGCTTCCGATCTGAAGCAATCCTAGGTTCAAGATCCAACATAAAACTTTTGCATTGTCGATTTGGCAATGTTGTGGAATATGGAAGCTGGATCACCTTCTGATTCTGGGTGGAAGCCCTTTATGGATTTGCAGACGGAGTTTGGTCTTGCAAGTATGTGTTACTTTCAATGGCTGCAGATAAAGCATTGTATTGCTTGGTCCAGGTGGACATTCAAAAGTTAATGGAAGATTGGGAGCTCCAGAGAGCTGTATATGCTCTCTCAGTGCTATGCAAGGCATGGCATCTGCCTTTTATGTGACTCTTTGAGACCATTCCAAACCTAATTTGCTTATTGTTGAAAAGCTTTGGGAACTGAAGTTGGCACCTCATCTTCACTGCAGACCTGGAGCAAGTTCTGGGGACCACCAATCAGGGTGTCACGTTCAGCTGCTCTCACTCTGACACTATTATTCTTGGCCCATTGGGCCTATATTTCACCAGTACTTTTAGCCAAATTGGACTCAATGGAGGGCAACTATTGTTGGACTTGTCAGACAACAGTAGGCACCCTAACTCAAAGCATTTATGAATGCCCTAATGTTCAGCCATTCTGGAACTCGGTAAGGGAGAGGATATAAATTGTTCTTTGTTTTAATGTCCCCCTAACATGGTGGATAGTAATCCTGCATTCATTGTCAGAGATTCCCATGTTGGAGGAGAATAACTTCTTCCTCCTGGACTTATGCTCAGCGTAACGCCAAAGTTGGTTATTGCTAACTAGAGGTTCACTGCGGATGTAGGTTGGCATCTCTGGTGGAACCAGCTTTGCCTTTATGCAATATATGAGCAAGCACTCGAGGATACACTTCATCAGGTGGGAACTCAAATGTCTCAATGGAAGCCACAGGTAGACCAAAAGAAGCAACACAGTATCTGTGGAATATATAGGAACAACAGAACAGATACCAAGACTGGCAAGAATTCAGGGTTAATAAAAGGGGTTTGTTTAAACCTGAATTCTTGCCAGTCTTGGTATCTGTTCTGTTGTTCCTCAATGGAAGCCACTACATGTCTTTGCTATTACCGCGAGGTACACCATTGGTACATCCTAGATCATCTGTTTTTTCTACATTTTTTATCTTTGTATTCTTCCATGTTTTCCTATGTTTATTGTGGTGCTCGCGCCCCTCCTAGGCGGTCGCCTAGTAGGGACGGGAGTCCTTCTTGTATTCCTTTGTTCCAAAGGTGTAGTTGTGAACTCAAAGTAAAACCAAGTGGATGTTTAAAGCGCACAGGAATTTTATTGGGTTCCGTTTAAGCCAACTTGGTTACAGCCTTTAAAGAAACTTTCACTCTTAGCAAAAAGAAACAAGGATAAACTTCTCCAAAATAAAGAACATGAAAACAGTGTTTCAGTGGAATTGTTTACAATAGCTTCTTTTCCCCTTCCCTTTAAGAGGCTTCTTGCTTTAGGGTTAACTCAGGAACATGTAGATACAACATACAATTAAGATCAGCAGTGCTGCCAGCTCTCTCTCTTTGCTGCTTGCAATTAAACAGTTTCAGCTGTCTAGCAAAGACTTGATTGCACTATCCACTTTTTCTGTAGGAAAGAATCTTATTGCTTCAACATAGGATTCCTTCTCCCTTTTCTTTCTTGCTTTCAGCTATGCCACACTGATAACAGCTTCCTTAATTCTTCCCCCTATTTTGGTTTCCTTCAATTAGCACCAATGCATACAGCACAGTCCATCTCAGAACATGTGGATCCCTGGTCACTCTCCCTATCATCCACTTCCATGCTTTCGTCTGAGCTGGCTGCTGGGGAATCTTGGAACTGTTCAGGTACTTTTTGGTTAATGTCTTTTAAAAGCTTAAACAGCCTATCCCACTGTACTGCCTTCCCTTCCCTTGGCAGAACCCTAGCAGGCTTTCCTTGTTCAGCTTTCTTTAAAAACCCCTTCCTTCTGTTCTGGGTTTTTCCAGATATAATCCTCTCCTCAGAATCTGAGCAAGAGATACAAACATTAGCTCTCTCTGGTTTCTTTCTCCTACCTTGGAGTTTTACTGAGGGAGTTTCACGGCTGGAGTTCCTGCTGGCTGTAGCTATCTCTGCCTCAGAGCTAGTCTGGGAATCATTGTAGGATTTCCTCTCAGCTACCCGAGGTTTCCTCTGCCTGAAGACACACCTTTCTTCAGAGGAGTCTGAGCTCTCTTGCCTTGGCTTCTCCAACACCAACCTTCTGTCTCTCTCCCTCTTGCCACTGTGTTTGGTCCTCTCCTGGGAGGGTTGTCTGCTGCTCTCTTGGCTGCAGCGCTGGCTACCTTTGCTCTTGTCCTGGCTCTCCTTGGCCTCCTTGGCTTCCTGGCCTTGCTTGCCGGGCTTGCTTTTCTCAGCTCCCTTGCCTTGTTCACCTGGCTTGCTTTTTCTCTTCTCAGTCTGCTCAAACTTAAACGCTGAGCAGGGCACCTCCCCTTCTGACTCCACCCCCATGTAACTCCTATCCTTACCTAGGGTTGCTATGGAGTCTGGGTGGGGCTTTAGCCTAGCTCTACAGCTGTGGTTTCTCTCACTGCCTTTAGTTTGGTATATGTGTTCAGGTGCACCCATCCCCCGCAAAGAGGAAAAAGTCCCTTTTCCCTTTGTTTCCCCTGGCTGGGCTGGACTCTCCTTACAACATTATTTTACATGACTCTCAATGGGAAGCTTATCGCTAGTAAACTGTAATTTTTAACTATCAGTAGGGAACTGGGAGGGGGAGAAGGGATGCTTAGTCATTTGTTGTTTGTTAGGTCTATTATGCCTTTATCGTTGTTGAAAATATAAATAAAACTTTAAAAAAACAAAGGAGAATTTATATGATGAATTGAAACACGTATATTGGTATCATGTTTTGCATGAAATATGGAGAGACCGCTTTGGATTGAATCTAAACCCCATCAAATCCAGGGGAACAAATGGCTCATGTAATCCAAAACAGAATAGAATCCAATCTGATTGAATAAGCGTAAATTGCTGTTCAACCTGGAAAAATCCAGACCAGCTGTAGCTTGGCAGGGATATCCATATTCAGATCTTTTTGATCCAGTTCAAATGTGAATATTTTTAGATGATTTCTTGTTATTGAGTGTACAAAATTTTAAACTATATGGGTCCGATTCCATCGCACAGGTAGATTCCCTCTGCGGCTGGTCTGAACTGGACGCACAGAGGGATCGCCATTCTGATCCCATGGGGCACATCTAGCTCCGCGGGATCAGAATCACAATCAGGCATATATGTGTCGGACGGGACTGCGATTCAGTCTGGCCTGCACGTACATGCACAGCCCAACTAACTCAGTCAGGGCTTTTGAATTGAGCTGCGGCGCCATGGCGTCATGTTGCCATGGCACCGCGGCTCCATTTAAAAAACGCGATGCCGGCTGCCAAATAAGTGTTTATTCCCCACTGCCTGACCCCCAATCTGGCCTCCTAAGGCCAGGATTGGGCTGCAGGGAGTAAACCCTGGCCCCGTCCTGCCCCATCTGTGCCCTGGACTGTTCAAAAAATCACGTTCAGGGAAGTTATTTCACCTCGGAAGTGGAATAACTTCCCTGGACATTTTGCCATCCCTGGACAAACAGGGCTGTCATTAGAATCGGCCCTGTATGTCCAGAGCCAGCGACCGCCCACTGCCTACCCAGATTCTGCCTCAGGCCGCCCCCTCCCCGCCCCTTCCCCGCCCCCGTCTAACTTCTCTGCACAATCAGCAGGGAAGTTAGTCAGGGGCAGGAGCTGGCACAAATAGCGGGGATGGATGTCCCATCGGGCTGTCCATCCCCGCTATTCATAGCACAGAATAACCCTCTGTCTGTATACTTTTTATTTTCACAATATGTCAGTAAGTATTTGAACAGTCAGGGCGTGTGTGGAATTCTGAAAAACAACAAAAGCTCTTAGTCGTTTTCATGTTAGGTTGCATCTAATTGAGTAAAGTTTCATGAAATTTATGCAAATCCAAATTTGGATGAGAGGTAGTTAGGATTGTTGCAAGGAGTGGACACCCAAATTTCGCCCCTGTGCTCACCTTCCGTAAAATGCACACATCATCATTTGAAAGGACATATTTTACACAGGTTATAACTAGATAAAAGGCAATTTGCATGCAGATGTGTTGACATACACAAGGAAATTACTTAGAAATTGACCTCCCTATTGCATAAGAGTAGGCATTACTGGGTCACTACTTAAAGTCAAGAGTGTGGATTTCACACTACCTTATCGATAGCTTATATTAGTCTTTGCAGCCGGCTAAGGCAGCAGATTTATTAGAAAACATTTTTATGCATTAAAGCAGACCTTGAACAATTTGTGCCTATTTAGGAGTCAGGCCAAAATCTTAGGAACCAGAGCTTGTGATCTCCTTGTGCCCCCCCCATCCCACCCCCAGTTGTCTCTCACGTTGGTCTCGTGTTTTCAAGTTTCATGAGACTAGCGACAGAGTTCCCACATTACGCATTATCTTTAGATAACAGCAGGTCTGAGGCAAAATTGAAGGAAGGTGTGTTCATCGGATCAGACATTAGAAGGCTTATAGTTGATCAAGAGTTTGTCAATACCATGACGGATCTTCAAAAAGAAGGGTGGATTGCATTTAAGAAGTCATACAGAAACGTTTAGGCAATAACAAAGATCCTCACTACAAAAAGATCGTCGGATGAAAGCTGAAAGCATTTCAAGCTTTAGGCTGCCTGATGAGTTTGAAAGTGCATTTCCTCCAGTCCCACCTTGACTACTTTCCTGAAAATTTGGGAGCTGTGAGTGAGGAACAAGGTGAACGATTCCACCAAGACATTAAAGAGATGGAAAGGAGATACCAGGGAAAATGGAGCATTACAATGATGACAGTCTACCGTTGGATGCTCCAGGTGCTACTCACAAGCGTAAATGCACCAAGAGGAGCCTCACAAGGAAGAAGAATCGAAATTAGTGTGTGTAGGTGAGCTCATTTCAGTTCCAAAAAGGATTTTCATGAAAATATTGTAATAAAACTTTAATTTTATAAGTCTATTTCCATTTATTTTGAGGTATTGCCTTATTTAACATATTTACCTAAATTGTCAGGAAACGTGATGTCCTATGACAAAATGGAGGTCATTTCCGGATTCAGCGCACCAAAAAACATAATGATTATGTGAAATAACCAAAACAGCTCTCAAAAAAAAAAAGAAGGGACCCAGGATATCAGTACTTGACCCAATACAAGCATTGTGGAACCTGTGTCTTTTGGGGAAACTGCTAGGTACATATGACCTAGATTGGCCACTGTTGGAAACAGGATACTGGGCTTGATGGACCTTGGTCTGACCCAGTATGGCATATCTAATGTTCTTATGTTCTTATGACTCTCTCCTGTTCTCCCTCCCCCTAGCACTCACATCCCCCTGTCCTTCATTCACCATACTCTTTCCATTTTTACTGGCTCTTTAAAGTTTTGCAGTTTTGCTCCCCCCCCTCTCCCCCCACATCTGTATTATTTTTTAATTGCCTCCCCCATCAGCTCCCTTCTGCCTTTCAGGCCGCGATGCTGGCCTTCTCCACCCATTCTGCCCATGGGGATCTGATCTGATCTCCCACGTGCAGAAGAGAAGAGGATGGCTGTGATTGTGTCCCTGATGCAAGCTGTCTGCCCACGAGGATTCAATCTCCAGCAGACAGACAGCTTGCATCGGGCGATGATCGCAGCCATCCCTTTCTCTTCTGCCTGCAGAAGATGGGACCCACTCCCTAGCAGAAGAGAAGGGGATGGCTGCAATCACGGCCCCAGTTCAAGCTGTATGCCCGCAGGAGATCAGATCCCCATGGGCAGACAGCTTGCATCGGAGCCACAATTGCAGCTATTCCCTTCTCTTTTGCCAATGAGGATCGATCTTTCTTGGGCAGACAGAAGGGTTCTTGCCCTGAGAGCATGATTTTTCTTTTTCAGTGGGGAAAAGTAAATCCCAGGCCCTAGATGCAAATTTCCGGTCGCCATGGAGACCGGCGCCTAGGATTTATCAAGCCCTGCATTAAGGCCTTTGTGCATATATATATAAAGGGCTTTTATAAAATCACCATAGGCATTACATGGTTTGACATGGTTTTTAAAAAGACATATAGGCGACTATATGTCTTTACAAAATAAGTTTATAATAGGCACCTACTTGGTTTTTACACATGAGCGACTTGCTATTATATTCCCCTTCGCGTGCACTGCTGTGATATTCAAGCACTATCCATATCTCTCCATGTTTTGATTAAGTACTGTTTTTCCCCTCCACTCTTACTCTGTCTTGTATTACCTGGACATTGCCTTGGTGGTTATAGAGGTATTTGCTCACATGATCTTATTAGCGCCACTGAAGATCGATGGAAAGAAGACTTTTGTATTTAGTGGGGGCTATTAAACATATAAACCTATTTAAAGATTGGATCCTATTCTTCTTGGACACTTGCTTTTATGTTCCTCTGTTCCAGGACAGTTTCATAAGCACGTTGTTGAGTATGTAAAACTTTATTCTGCACACTTATGTCACTTATTTGCACCTGTCTAAAGGGGTAGTTTTATTTCTTTGGATTCTTTTCTCCTAGACAGTTTTCAAAGGGAAAGCAGCCCATACTTTCCTTTTGAGGACTGGTGCAAAGTCTGTGAAGAAAAGTAGCTGTGGAATTTGCAGCTACCCATGTGGTTTTGAGAATTGCTTCTTTATTATTCATCTCGGAATTGATAAGTCTTTGATTATGGCCATGTTGTGCATGCAGTGTGATAAGTACTTTGCTCTGTTATTGATTGCACAAAATAAGATAGTATACTTGTTATTCACGTACTACTTACTGAGGTTTTTCTTTAGAAATCACCTTCTGGTGGGTGTCGTATTACGTAGCTTGAGTATGGAGATCGTATCTACACCACTTCCTCTTTAGTGCTCAGTAAAGCCTAGCAAAGATATTTATTCTAAATGCATGTCAGAACAGTACAATGTCAGAGCTGTAAAAAGAACACAAGTCTCTTCTCTCCTTCACTCCCATAATCCTCCCATGGGTGCAATCATGCTCCAACTGCATGCTCCAATAACTACAGTATGATAACCCAGAAACCAAAGAACGAGTCAAGGCTTTCCTTCCATTATTAAATATTTACTAGTGTTAGAGAAAATTACTTTTTTTAACCCACAAAGGGCTAGATATACAGACCTACTATTAATAATTTGTGAACTATCATTAAAATCATCTGTAGTAGCTGAGGATTGGAGAGTGGCCAATGTAACTCCAATTTTTAAAAAAGGTTCCAGCAGTGAACTGGGAAACTACAGACTGGTGAGCCTGACATCAGTACAGGGCAAAATGGTATAAATCATTATAAAGAATAAAATTACTGAACATGTAGATAGCCATGGTTTAACTGAAGAAAGTTAACATGGATTTAGCCAAGGAAAGTCTTGTCTTACTAATCTGTTATTTTATTTTAAGGTGGTAATAAACAGGTAGACAAAGGTGAGCTAGTTGATATAGTCTATCTGGATTTTCAGAAAGCCTTTGATAAGGTCCTTCATGAAAGACTATTGGCAAAATTATAAAGTCATGGGATTGGAGGCATTGTAGTATTGTGTATCAGGAACTGGTTAAAAGACAGAAATCTTTGACCCGGTGAAAAGAGGGATATAAATACAGTTGAATAAATAAATAAAATAAATAAATCAGAGAGTAGGGCTAAATGGCCAAATTTCTCAATGGAGAAAAGTGAAAAGTGGAGTATCCCAGGGATCTGTGCTGGGCCCTCTGCATTTTAACATATTCATAAATGACCTGTAGGTGATCAAATTTGCAGAGGACACAAAATTACTTAAAGTTGTTAAAACACAAGAGGATTGAAAAATTGCAAGAGAACCTTGAAAAATTGGAAGACTGAACATCCAATTGGCAGATGAAATTTAATGTGGACAAGTGCAAAGTTATGCACATAGGAAAGAATAACCCACACCATGCTTACATGATGGAAGGTACCACCTTAGAAACCACCACCCAGGAAAAAGATTTAGATGTCATCGTGGATAACATGTTGAAACCCTCCACCCAGTGTGCAGCCACGACCAAGAAAGCAAATAGAATGCTAGAATTCATAAGGAAAGGAATGGAGAATAAAAAGATGTTATAATGCTTCTGTATCATTCCATAGTGTGACCGCACCTTGAATATTGTGTGCAATTCTGGTCACCATATTTTAAAAAGGATATAGTTGAATTAGAAGGTACAAAGAAGAATAGCAAAAATAGTAAAGGGAATGGAAGGTTACTCCTATGAGGAAAGGCTTAAAAGGTTGGGGCTCTTCAACTTGGAAAAGAGATGGCTGAGGAGGGATATGATAGAGGTCTATAAATTAATTAATGGAGTGGAATGGGTAAACGTATATCGATTGTTTACGCCATCAAAAAGTAGAAAGACTAGAGGACACACAATGAAGCTACAATGCAACCCATTTAAGACTAATATGAGAAAATATTTTTTTACTCAACGCGTAATCAAACTCTGGAATTCGTTACCGGAGGATGTAGTAAAAGCTATTAATGTAGCTGGGTTAAAAGGTTTGGACAAGTTTCTGCAGGAAAGATCCAAAAGCCATTATTAAAGAAGACCCGGGATATCCACTGCTTGCCCCAGGACAAGCATCATGGAACCTGTGTGCCTCCATGGGAACCTGCCAGGTACTGGTCTTGATGGACCTTGGACTCATCTAGCAAGGTATTTATATTTGTATGTTCTTAGGCACTACTAGAGCAAAAATATGCAAACCTGATACACTTGTGTTTACTTGGACAGTTTCAAAACAGCATAATTTTTGTTTCCAGATTTATTATGTTACTGCTAATGAAATGGAAAAAAAGTGCAGGAAAACACTGAGTTTTCTGCTTCTAATGTTGAAATTAAAGGATTTTGAAATAGTCTCACTGTATTTTTTTTTCTATGAATGCTTGCTTGCACATTTCTGCTTACCAATTTTCTTTTATTTTCTGTATGTTACTAGAAATCAAAGCCTTGAGCAAATGCTTTACTAGCTTAAAATTGTGCTAGTTGTAGAAGGTGCTGGATTGATTTATGGTCAAGCAAGTTTTAAAGTGGATACAGAATTGGCTCAAATTTGCATCAGATAACCACTCCACGAAATGAGAAATTCAGTGTGGTACATCTATTTATATAGGCCATTGACTATCTGTCCTATTAAACAGAGCCAGAAACATCTAAAAATCATGGTTATTTGATCTTTCTCCATGCCTCACTATTGTTCTCAACTTTTTCTGGGACTGGAAAATCAATTTTTCATTGTTATCCCAGCTAGACTAGTCCAGTGGAATGGGGTTACTGCTTCTCCAGAAGGCATACACAGATAAAAAAAAAAATACCTACCTCTCTATAAAGGCTGGTGTAGTAGGGAGGTGACACTGGCAGTAGAGGTCTAATCGGGGTCGTCTTTTGCCAGGGGCTGAAGGTGGCGGCCTGTAAGCAATCCTCCTTCTCCTAACTGCAGTAGTTGAAGTGGAGGAGGCTTCGCTGCGGTACAAGAACAGCAGGCCTGCTCTCTTGGAAGGGCTGCTGTTCTTGTTCGCCTAATAAAGTTAGATGGTAAAGGAAATAAAAAAGGTAAACACAGGATTGCCTGCATGCTTGACCAGGGCCTGTGGGCAGGGAAAAAGAAAGAAGATTGAAGCAGTCCATCACCATGGTCTAAGCTACCCCCTTCCTGCAGTGGTCTGGGGCAATTTTGATAGTGGTGAGGCGAAGAGAAGTTGCCAGCAGTGTCTGGCACTGCTGAGCATGGGCGATAGTATATGGCATGTCGGGCCTGCCAAAAGAGCATGGTTTCTCTCTGCCCATGCTGTGATGCCTTATGGGATTCATAAGAGGGTACTGAAGAACTTAAAGAATTATTTGTGGCTCTGCTGACTACTAATTTCAGTGCCTCTTTAGAGATGGAAGTGATCCCACAGGGCTGGAGATTCCTGTCCACAAAAATGGAAGTAAGGAAGAGGTTGTAATTGCTTACTCTGATCTCTGTGGAGATGCTGCGAAAGCCAAGGAAGGTACAGTTTCTGGAATCCAAGATAACAGGATCCGAGACAGCAAGGCTTTACTAGAAATAGATCTTCTCAGGTAAATTTGATTTTTTTTTTTTACTGAGTGACCAGAGAATTAGATCAAGGGTGAGCACTAGATGTGGTATACTTAGATTTCAGCAAGGCCTTTGGCAAAGATGTTTATTTTAAATGCATGTCAGAACAGCACAATGTCAGAGCTGTAAAAAGAACACACGTCTCTTCTCTCCTTCACTCCCATCATCCTCCCATGGGTGCAATCATGCTCCAAATGCATGGCATCATTCTGCATCGGCGACTTATAAATACACTGAGTGCCCTTGGGATGGAACCTAAAGTGACTGGCTGGGTAAGAAACTGGTGGAGTGATAGGAAGCAGAGGGTAATGGGAAATGGGGCTCAATCTGAAGATAGGTACATTGCCAGTAGCATGCCACAGAGATCGGTTCATGTTAACATTTTTGTAAGTGATATTGCAGAAGGTCTTTTGGTAAAGGTGTGCCTCTTTGCAGATGATATCAAAATCTGCAACAAGATAGACACTCTGGAAGGACTGAGTAGTTGAGTTGGTGGCCGGCTAAGTGATGTTGTCAGAGAAATAGTCTGAAGATGTGAGCCTTTGGGCTTTTCTGAAAGTTGCTGTGCCCATTGTGGCCCGTACTTTATGGAAGGTGTGGATAACATGAGAAGGGATCTATCAGTGCTTGAAGAATGGTCAAGAATTTAGCAGCTAAGGTTTAATGCAAAAAAAAAAAAAAAAGCAAGATCATGCACTTGGGCTGCAAAATCCCAAGGGAGTTATATAGTATAGGGGGTAAAGTCAGTAAACAAGAGACAAGCAAGACCAGGGGATGATTATATTGGATGATCATAAAGTGGTCAGAAAAGCTGATGGATATTTGTGTGCATAGGGAGAGTAATGGCCAACAGGATAAAGGAGGTGACAGTGCCTTTGTATAGGTGTGGAGTGAGACTTCATTTAGAGTATCGTGTACATTTCTAGTGATCACACCTTCAAAAGGATATAAACAGGATAGATGGAGTTAGTCCAGAGGGCAGCTACTAAAATGTCCAGTGGTCTTCATTCAGTGATTCTGAAACCTGTCCTGGGAGCTTCCCAGCCCATTGAGTTTTCAGGATATCCACCATGAATAATCATGGGAGAGATTTGCATACACTACCTCCATTGCATATAAATCTTCCTCCTGCATATTCATTGTGGATATCCTGAAAGTCCGACTGGCTAGAGAGCCCCCAGGATAGTTTTAGAAACCACTGTCATAAGACATGTACAGATACACTTAAAAATCTCAATATGTATACTTTGGAGGAAAGGCAAGAGAGAGAGAAGATAAGATAAAGAAATTTAAATACCTCTATGGTATAAATGCACTGGAGGTGGCCCTCTTCCAGTTGAAAGGAAGCTCTGGAATGAAGAATCATAGCATGAAGATGAAAGGGAACAGACTCAGAAGTAATTTGAGGAAATATTTCTTTATGAAAAGACTGGTGGATGTGTGGAACAGTCTCCCATTGGAGATGGTGGGGAGGAGAACTGTATCTGAATTCAAAAATAATGGGACAAATAGAGAACATCTATGAAGGAGACAAAGGGATTGCACATACGATATGCCATTATTTATTTAACAGTTTTTCTATATCGCTTTATGCTATGGTCAAAGCGGTTTACATTGCAAACAGAACATTATGCATTAAACAGGGAAGTCAACTTGGAGGTAATATTTAACATTAGCTTAAGTTTGTGAGGCTAGGATATCATTAATGACATACATATGGTGGTCAAGGAAGGGTGGATAATGAGGGGGAGGAAACTTGGGAGGGTGGGGGGGAGAGATTGAGTAGTTGAGTTGGTGGCTGGCTAAGTGATGTTGTCAAAGAAGTAATCTTTGAAGATGTGAGTCTTTAGGGCTTTTTTGAAAGTTGCTGTGCCCGTTGTGGTCTGTAGTTTATCGGGAATAGAGATCCATAAGGGTGGAGCTTTGAGTGAGAAGGCTCCTTTCCTAGGTGCATAACTTTACACTTCTCCTCATTAAATGTCATCTGTCATTTGGATGCCCAGTCTCCCAAGGTCTTTTCTTTACAATCCTCTTGTGTTTGAATAATTTGGTATCATCTGTAAATTTGATCACCTCATTCATTATTCCCATTTCTAGGTCATTTATAAATATGTTAAAAAGCAGCGGACCCAGCACAAATCCCTGGGGTTCTCCACTGTTCATATTTCTCCATTGAGAACATTGGCCATTTAGCCTTACTCTCTGTTTTCTATTTTTCAACCAGTTTCTAATCCACAGTAATATATTGCCTCCTATCCCATGGCTTTTTAATGTCCCAAAGAGTCTGAAAATTGAGATACACTATATCAACCAGTTCACCTTTATCTACTGGTTTATTCACAAAAATATAAGAGATTGGTGAGACATCAGTTTCCTTGGTTAAATCCATGTTGGCTTTCTGCCATTAAACCATGGCTATCTATATGTTCAGTAATTTTGTTTTTTTATAATAGTTTCTACCATTTTGCCCGGTACTGATGCCAGGCTCACTGGTCTGTAGTTTCCCAGATTGCCCCTGGAAACCTTTTTAAAAATTGGCATTCATTGGCCACTCTCCAATCTTTGGGTACTACTGATGATTTCAATGCTAGATCACAGATTACTATTAGTTCCACAATCTCATATTTCAGTTCTTTCAACACCTGGGATGCATGCTCCTTGGTTTATCAATTAGCTGTATTGCATCTTCCCGATTTATCAAGATTTGTTTAATTTTCTCTGATAAATCACCTTTAAATATTATTTCTGGCATGGGTAAGTTTCCTAGATCATCATCAGTAAAGACCGAAGTAACAAATTCATCCAGTCTCTATGCTTTGGCCTGTCCTCTCTCAGTGCATCTTTTACCCCTCTATCATCTAATGGTCCAACTGACTCCCTCACATGTGTTTTGCTACGGATATACTTGAGGAAGTTTTTATTATGTGTTTTTGCTTCCACAGAAAAATTATTTTCAAATTTTCTCTTTGCCTGCCTTATTAATGCCTTGTATTTAACTTGCCAGTAATTTTTTCCTGTTTTAGTCATATGGCTTTTTTTTCTATTTTTTGAAAGATTCTCTCTCAGCTATTATTGCCGCTTTGGCCTCACCTTTAAGCCATACTGACTGTCATTTGGCCTTCCACCTTTTCTAAAACATGGAATACATGGGCTTCTAAGATAGTATTTTTAAATAATGCCCAGGGCTGATGTAATTAACCTTTGCAATTGCTCCTTTTTTTTTCTTTTCTTTTTTTTAACCATTTTCCTCATTTTATTATAGTCTCCTTTTTAAAAGTTTAATGTTAACACAGTCGATTTCCTTGCTATCCTCCCTCCATTTGTTAAATCAAATGTGATCATGTTATGATAGTTATTGCCAAGCGGCCCTAAAAGTTATCTCTCACACTATATGCTGCTTTCCACCGAGGATCTAAAATAGCATCCCTGTGTGCCAGTTCCTGAACCAGCTGCTCCATGAAGCAGTCATTTACTTCATCTAGAAACTTTATCTACTTAGCATTTTATTTAGTTTCCCTGGTTTCGCTCCCATGTTTAATTCCGTGTTATTTGTAAACTCAATGTTGTTTGTATACATTGCAGTATGCTTGTTCGATGTACACCGCGCTGATTTTAATAGCGCGGTATAGAAGAAATGTCAAATAAATAAATAAATAAATAAATTTCCCGATGTGACATTGACCCAATCAATACCAGAGTAATTGACATCTCCCATTATTACTGTGTTGTAAACTTTGCTTGCTTCCCTAATTTCAGACAGGGTTAACTTGGTATCTTTCAGCTCTGATTTTTACTTAAAGACATCTGGGTTACTTTTAGCCTGGGCCGTACCGAATGTGAATTGTGCCCTGTGTGACTTGCACATCAGGCATGCGCCCCCCTACCCCCCTACCCCGCGGTGGGAGAGAAGAGGCTGCATAAGGGAGACCCTCCGGAGTCCGGACCTGCAAAAGTGGGAAAAAAATCACCAGCATTCACTCCCACGTAAGTCGGCGATGGGGGGGGGGGCGGGAGAGACGCGCCATTGGACTGGAGCATGACAGCAACACAGCTAAAACCCATGATTTAAAAGAATTTGAGTTCCATAAATCCAAAGTGCTAGTCCAGGATAGCATTTCAGCAGTCTGCCATTGCCTGCCGCCGCTGAGAGAAGAAAAAGTGGCAGCGGCAGACAGTTGAAATGCGCCCCTTAAGCCTTTGAGCCCTGTTCGGCCGCACCGCCCACACAGGGCTAGGTACAGTCCTGCTTTTAGCTTTTTTGGAACCTCTCAATTGGAATGTCCTGACTTCCCTGTTTTGCTAGTATCCTTCAAGGATACATTATTCCAGACTTTGTGTTCTTGAGTGACTGTCGACTTTCCCCCATTATCTAGTTTAATGGGGGAAACAAAGAAACTGTGTGAGACTTTTCATCATGCTGAAACCAGTTAAATATAAGATCTGTTGTAGCAGAATAAATCACAGTTATACACACTGGATGGAGTTCAAAGCACAAGCTACACTTTCTTGTGATATTATAATCATATTTTATGGTCCACCTTCAACTGTATGAGAGTGACTTTTATTTAGCCTGCTGCTTTTGTGATTTTTGGCATTTATTAACCTCTAAATACTTTATGGACTTGATTAATTCAAGCCCATAAAGGGCAAATATAGCTAAGACAATCATAAATGTAGTTCAGGAAATATTCAAGGTGCAAGGAGGAGATATCACAGTTAACACCATCTGTACCAGCCACTGATGTGTTTATAAACATTGAATGAAAAATATGCACACATACCTTACATTCACCTCTGTGATTCCTCAGATTCAAATGAATGTATTCCAATCTACAACAGGAGTAACTCAAGTTGAAATGTTCCGAAGTCACAGAGCTCTGAGGGGGATCAATTTTGAAATGCAAAAACTCATAAGAAAAATACTCGGCCATAAGAGTGTGAATCCATCTAGAGAAGTCTTCAAAATCCTGCATGAACATAAACCGTTTTCCTGTTCTCCAATCTTATACCTTCTGTGGATGTGTTAGCAACCTTTTTTGTTTCAAAATTTCAGACATGATCTAGTTCACTACCCAGCTATACTTTCAAGCAATTGTTTGTTTTTTTAAATCCTAACAGCTCTACAGCACTAGTGTCTCCCCCCTCTAACTTCTAGGTAAGCTTGCGTTGTCATTCAATACTATTACCTGAGTCTACCTTGAAAAAAATAATTTCCCAATTAAAACAACTACTTTCACAGTAGACTGTCTTCCTTCAAAGTTTTTTTTTAAATCTCACTTAGATTCTCTATATCCTTTTATCCTGACAATAGCTAACTCTAGTCTGGAAACTGGAAATCTGCCTCTTTGAAATCAACCTGATCTTAAAAAAGGGATTTAAAGAGCCATCTGCAATTGAAAATTATGGACCATTTTTGGCCAAGATTATAAAGCAAGCCAATTGAGAGATTTCATTGAGAAGAAAAATACCCTTCATCCCCCACTAATCAGGATTCAGACTGTTACATAGTACAGAAACTTGCAGACCTTCTCATAATGCCTTATTAGCAAACATCTTAATACCTAGCAGTAGCGTTAGATCTAGTGAATCACAATCTTCTTTTTAATTGACTTAAAGACATTAATATTTTTGGAATGCTTCTAACATTGTTTTATTCTTTCATTTCTGAGCATACATTCACAATAACTGACAATTCTACCTCTTCTTTCACACCCCAACTACACTAATGGTGTATCACAAGATTCTATCCTCTCTCAGTCTTATATAATAGATTTCTCAATCCTCTGGCTCTTTTGACATAAAAACATGGAGGGTCTATTTTAAAAGGTTTAGTCATGATTTGGATGTCGAAATCATGGACACTTCTCCACAGCCATTCCACAAATGATGTTTGCAAACATTTCCAGTGCAGGGATGTCCAAGCAGGCAAGGTTGTGTGGCAGAGGTGTGTGTCCAGGGAGGATCAATGGACACATGTACCCATTTGATCTCAGAAATGTCCGAGACATCTGCAGATATGTCCAGTTTATATCTGCTACAAGCATGAAAAGGCATCAGGAAAGTTCTTGTTTTCACCTTATAGCATTCAGAGAGTGTAGAGAAGGGAATTAAATGACTAGCCTTAGATCACAAAGGTCCACACTGGGATTTGAACTCTGACCACCCTGCTCTATAGCCACTACTCCAGCCATTATGCTATTAGATGTCTTGGCTTTGGAATGCTATCCTAGGGACGTCTATATAGATGTCTGATAGATATCTATATCAGGCACATCCACATTTCCGAAATCATGCCAGAACTTGCACATGCCTGTTTTTTTTCAGACATTTCACTTTGACATCCAAGATTGTACTCGGATGTCCCATTGTGAAATGTGCTTCCACGTGCTGCATCTCTGGTCACTATTTCACAGATGACATACAATCGGTAGCTTACCTAAATCCTCATTCTCCCATTCCCCAGTCCCTCAACATTGTAAGCCTTTCAGCTGTCTCATTTCCACAAAATCTAATGCAATGTGGGTATCTGATTGATCTCTTCAATTTACATATGTGCCTACCTTGTCCTGCCATATTCTCCTTCTCTTCCCCATCATGAATATTCTTGGTTGGTACATTGATTTGCAATTATCATTAGATTTACAAATTTTGACTGTCCTGCTTCTTTTCTCTCAGATCTATCTTGGCCTTGCATTCCTTTTTGGATAAACAAGCTCTGATGACTTTGGTTTTTGCATTAGTCATCAGCTGACTTGATTACTGTAATTCACTTTACAATGATTTGTCTCCCTCATCATTGTCTGTGCTGCATGCTGTAGGGGAAAGAGAAGGCAGAAAGACATCAATGAGGAGAAGATGAGAGAGGAAGAAAAATGGGAAGAAATCATGAAGATTAAGGAGAGGAATTGGGAGACAAAAAGGAAGCAGTAAGGAAAGGGAAAGGTAAGAATGTAAAAGAAGAGACAAGTTGAAGTGGTAAGAAAAGAGATGAGATTGAGGGAGTAAACTGGAGAGGAATAAGGAATTGGGGAAGTAAATTAGAGAGGTTTGGGAAGGGATAGAAGAAGAGGAAGTGTTTGCATGTTCTAAATCCTAACTGGGGGGCAAAAAGCACATGAATCCTTCCTCGATATCTATGGACTCAGAAGCAAGTGAGAAAGGAAAACACAACATAAAGTTATATCTTAAAAATAATAAAGTTCTGCTAAAGTTTAGGAAGGCAATTACAGATCCACAAACTGAAATAGTCACCTGTAACACCCTTCCCCCATTATGTGCAGCAATTATTTTTATTAGCAAAAACTGTCACATTGTACAATTCTACCTTATCTGCTTTATCTTGATAAAAAGGAAGACTGGACGTTCAAATGGCATATGAAATTTAATATGGACAAGTGCAAAATTATGCACCTAGGAAAGAACAATCCAAACTATGGCTACACGATGCAAGGTTCCAAATTAGGGACCACCATCCAGGAAAAGGTTTTAGGTGTAATCATGGATTATATGTTGAAATCCTTCACCCAGTATGCAGTGGTGGACAAAAAGCAAATAGAATGCTAGGAATCACAAGGAAAGGAAAGGAATGGAGAATAAAAACAAGGATATTATAATGCCTCTGTATTGTTCCATAATGCAACCACACCTTGAATATTGTCTGCAGTTCTGGTCGCCATATCTTAAAAAGGGTATAGCAGATTTAGAAAAGGTACAGAAAAGAACCTCCAAAATGGTAAAGGGCATGGAAGGATACCCCTATGAGGAAAGGCTTAAAAGGTTAGTGTTTTTCAACTTGGAAAAGAGATGGCTGAGGGGAGATATGATAGAGATCTATAAATTAATGAATGGAATGGAACAGTTAAATGTAGATCCGTTATTTATGCCATAAAAAAGTAGAAAGACTAGGGGACATACACTGAAGCCACAATGTAACCCATTTATGACTAATAAGAGAAAATATTTTTTTCATTTAATGCATAATCAAACACTGGAATTCGTTATGGGAGGATGTAGTAAAAACAGTTAGTGTAGTTGGGTTTAAAAGATGTTTGGACAAGGTCCTGGAGGAAAGGTCCATAAACCATTATTAAAGAGGACCCGCAAAATTTACTGCTTGCCCCAAGACAAGCGTTGTGGAACCAGTGTGCCTTTTGGGAACCTGCCAGTTACTTGTGACCTGGATTGGCCACTGTTGGAAACAGGATACTGGGCTTGATGGACCTTGGTCTGACCCAGTATGGCATTTCATATATTCTTATGCTTACATCAAGTTTTGCATTGCATTTCACTAATTTATATCTAGAGTTTACATCTCTTTGTTTTAGGTCAAGGCTTGCTGTTACAGGCCAAGCTGGGCACAGACATATATATATATATTTTTTTTTAACTTCTTTATTTATATTTTCAAACAGCTACAACAAAACCAAACATAATTAAACAAAGATACTTCTCTTTAACATAAAGCAAAAAAGAGGCTTGAACAGCCTTCCCCAACCTTAACCCACCCAACACCATGCAATCATCAAGGCTGTATATAAGAAAAACAAAAGGCCTACAAGGGCTAAGGCGCATCAGGAATCCCTCCACTTGATTAGAAACAAATGATTTGATTAATGACCCCTTAGTTTACATCATACCGTGCTTTGGAGATGTAGTCATCCAGGGATCTCCATTTAAGAAAAGTGGAAGGCGCAAGGGTTACACCATAACGTGGTATTTGTTCATATTTGCAGAATAAACACAGGCGATTCCACCATTCGGGGCACAGACATATTGACCACATGACAAGAATCCTGCAAGCAAAAACATTCTGTCTCGCTCTCACAAACATTTGCTTTTCTGTCTAGCTTTTTCTGCAAATTATGACCTTGGCTTCTCTGACACATATACTGCCAGGATCTCAGCAAAATTCCAAGCCATTCTTACTCTCCATATTTCTGAAGCTTTCTCCAGGGGACTGCAGTATCCTATTTAGCCATTCACTACAGGAGAAATATTGGGGGAAGGAGGGCAACAAGGATAGGTAAGGAGAAGTAGAAGAAAAGAGACAAGAAAAAGAGGGGTGGGAGATATGATAGAAGCAGGAAAAGAGCAGTATATGAGAGATGAGGATGCATGAATACTAGGAAAGGAGAGGAAAGATATGTGAAGTTCAGAGGAACAAAGGTTATGAGAGAGAGAGGAGAAAACAGAATGGAAGACTATTGGTAGGATCAAGAAAAACAAAAGGAATCTGAAACAGGAATAAGATAAGCAAAAGAAAAATGATCTGAGCATGGTTGAAAAATATAGTGGAAAGGCAGTGAGAGAATATAATGGATTACAAAAGAAGAAAATTAAAAAATCAAAGGGCCAGAAGAAAAATTAATAAAGGAGAGAGCAACTCGAAATCTAAACTGAAGAATACTGCAAAGAAAACAGTTTTAATCCAACAGATTATAGTTGGATCAAGAAAGAAAAATAAAATAAGAAAATAAGAAAATAAATAAAACATCAAGAAATAGAAAGGTCTGACAATATTTTATTGAAATGCTCCATTGCAACGGAAAAGGTGGGAGCAGGGGCGGCCCAAAGGGGGTGCGGAGCCATGTGCGGAGACTCTGTGCGGGGCCTCATTTGCATAAGTATTTGCATAATGTTACCATACACTAACTTTTAGTAAACATGTCTCTTAATGAGTGTATGGATAAAGAAAGACTAAAAGATTTCTACATTACTATAATCCAGTGCCAACCGCCAGGCACATTAGGAACTACTACAAACGCTGCCCATTTAGAACCCATAGCAAACCCGCCGTATCCTGACAGCATTACCAGGACTCGCAAAGCACCATACCCTACCTATCAAAAGGCAACACTGCAAATATTAAACCAATACATTTCAGAGAATACTGGGGAAAGAGAACAAGTGGCAATGTCAAATAGGAATTACATAAACAGAATACCTCAGCTCAGTTACACATGCAGAACATAGACCATCACCAAACAAGGAATCACAATTTAGAAACGGGAAGGCAATAATTAAACTGGGAACCCCAAAAGCCAAACTTAGAATGTACAACAACACTGTAGAAATAAAACTATAAATTAATTTCCTCTTCTACCAAACAAAGCGCAGATGTTAATGATGCACATTTCCCAGAGCTTTCATATTCCAGTTAATAAATTCAAAATAAAGCGATATCTTTCTACCTTTTGTGCATTTTTTTTCAGTTGCAATTGCTCCAGCCACTTTCTTCTGGTTTCTTCATGTTTTCTGCTAACTCTCCATCGTCTGCTGTCCATTTGTCCTTTCTTCTCTCTTCTAGGTTTTTTTCCATTCTCTCTCTCTACATCTGCTTTAACATACTAATCTTTCTCCTTTTGCTCTTTCCTCATTCCTATTTCATCCACACAAATTTTACCCCTCCATCTTCAATCCCCACTTACTCTTCCAATATCCGGCCAATTGTAGATTTTTCATCCCTCCCACACAAAATATTTTTCCCCTCTCCATTTTACTCTCCCAGCCCCATCCCATTCTAATCCTCCCCCAACATCAGCTCCTTCTAGTTCCAGTCTCACCCAGCATCCATTCCCTTCTAGTCCCTGCATCAGCCCATTTCCAGTCCTAGCCCCCATCAGCCCATTTCCAGTCCTAGCTCCCCATCCATTTCCAATCTGAGTCCCTTCATCAGCTCATTTCCAATCCTAGCCCCCCATCAGCCCATTTCCAGTCCTAGCCCCCATCAGCCCATTTCCAGTCCTAGCTCCCCATCCATTTCCAATCTGAGTCCCTTCATCAGCTCATTTCCAATCCTAGCCCCACCATCAGCCCATGTCAAATCGTAGCTCCCCTCCACTCAGCCCAATTCCAGTCCAAGCCCCCCCATGAGCCTACTTCCAGTTCTAGCCCCTCCATGAGTCCATTTCAATTCAAGTCCCCACCACAGCCCATTTCCAATCTTAGCTCCCCCAACAGCCCATTTCCAGTCCTATCCTAGCTGCTCCATCAGTCCATTTTCAGTCCTAGCTCCCTTCCCTCACAGCCCATTTCCATTCCAAGCCCCCTCCCCATCAGCTATTTGCAATTCAAGCCTCCCCTTCCACTCAGCCCATTTCCAGTCCTAGCCCCCCCATAGCCCATTATCAGTCCTAACCCCACCATAGTCCATTACCAGTCCTAACCCCCCATCACCCCATTTCCAGACAGCCCCCATCAGCCCACAGCCCATTACCAGTCTAACCCCCCCATAGCCCATTACCAGTCCTAACCCCCCCCCAACAGCCCACAGCCCACCTCAAGTCAAGTCCTAACCCCCTCCATAGCCCATTACCAGTCCTAACCCGCCCCCCCATCGGCTCATGGAAAATTTAAAAAAAAAAAAAAGCTGGCTGCTGCCGCTGCTGCCGTGGCAGAATGGATTGTCCCGTGGGGCCCCCTCTGCCCGGCTGAGCTCTCCCGGCCCAGCTGAGCCCCTCTGCACCGACTTTCAGATACACGAAGGGAGAGTGTCTCCCTCGCGTCTCTGTTAAGCCCGCAGGGGCAGATGGGAAATTTCCCATCAGCCCCTGCTTCCCATCAGCCCCTGCGGGCTTAACAGAGATGCGAGGGAGACACTCTCCCTTTGCGTATCTGAAAGCCAGCACAGAGGGGTTCAGCTGGGCCGGGAGAGCTCAGCCGGGCAGAGGGGGCATTTTTAAAAAAGCAGAATGTTTTTTGCGCGGGGTCCCCTGAAACGCGGGGCCCTGTGCAAAAATCATTCTTGCTCAATGGACGGGCCGGCCCTGGGTGGGAGTGTTAAAGCTGGTGGAGTTGGGCCAAAGGAGAGAATGTGAAAACATGTCTGTGTGTGTGAGAAAAAGAAGGTTGACAAGATATGCCATATTGGATCAGACCAAGGGTCCATCAAGCCCAATATCCTGCTTCCAGCAGTGGCCAATCCAGGTCACAAGTACTTGTCAGGTTCCAAAAACCTATACAGATTCCAAGTTGCTTGTCCAGTGGGTAAGCATTGGATCACAACTTTACAACATGCTCTGGTAATGAATTCCAGAGTTTGATTGCTCACTGAGTAAAAAAATATTTTATCTGATTAACCTTAGTTCAAATCATTTTCATTAGTAAAGACAAATATAAACCATGTGCAACCAATCACCAGTCCTGCCACCAGCTAATGCAAGCATAGAAACAATAAGGTCTAGATCTGGCTAAAAGGAACAAAAAGGCACACAGGTCATACAAGAGCAATGGTCAAGTATACCAGTTTTCAATTTTTTCATTAACCATACTGCCCACTCCCCTCCGACAACTTAAAAGGAAAAAAAAATGTCATTTACACCAATAATTTTAGCAACCCCACCCTTCCCAATCCCCAGTACCATGCTGTCCAAATGTGTCCCAGATGGAGGCGGGCTCAACCTCAAGAGCACATCCCATCCTCCCTCTCTCATCAACGACCCCCACCCCTGTTTCCCCCAGCCCTAGGATCTGTGTACGGAGCCACCCAACAAACCAGATGGAGGCAGCCCCCCAACATCAACCACAGATTTAAGGAACATTATGTATCCAACTCCAAGTCCGCGAAGAAAGAGATTGTGTGTCTCCTAGTGTTTCTACTTTTTGGAGGAGTAAACATCCAATTTACATTTAATCGTTCTACTCCAGTCATTATTTTATTGTCCTCTGTCATATCTCCCTTCAGCCATCTCTTTTTCAAGTTGAAGAGCCCTAAACGTTTAAGCCGTTCCCAGTGGGGATATTCTTCCATCCCCTTTACCATTTTTGTCACTCTTCTCTGTAACGTTTCTAAATCTGCTCTATCCTTTATAAGATATGGCGACCGGAATTGCACATAATAATCAAGGTGTGGTCGCATCATGGAGCGATTCAGAAGCATTATAATATCCTTTATTTTATTTGCCATTCCTTTCTTTATGATTCCTAGCATGCTATTTGTTTTCTTGGCTGCCACTGAACACAGGGCAGAGGGTTTTAATGTATTATCCATGATGTTACCTAAATCCTTTTCTTGGGTGGTGGTTCCTAATGTGGAACCTTGCATCATGTAACCATAGTTTGTGGCATTCTTTCAGAAGTATGGCATTCCAGAGGCAAAGCGAGGGCAGAGCATGGGCAGTCCGCAAACCCTGGATGTACAAGGCCGATTCTGAGATTGGCCCTGTACATCCGGGTTGGCAAACTGGATGGGGGACGGCAGGCCCAGGCAGCGGCAGAAAGGTGAGGGGGTGCAGGGGATTTCCCGCAGCCCAACTTTGGCCATGGAAGGCTGGGTTGGGCTGCGGAGAAAGAAGATTGTGGTCAGCAGCTGGTGATTGCGGCTCCTGAATGGAACCACGGTGCCATGCCAATGGCATGCCATGGCACCACAGCTCCATTCAGGAGCCTCACTGATGTAGCTGGGCAGGTGGCTGTACATGCAGGCTGATCAGAAATGGGTCCCAGCCTGTACAGACAGGCCCTAGACCTGATTCTGATCCCACGGGGCATGTCTAGCCCCCGCGGGATCAGAATCGGGTCTATCCCTGGGCACAGGGGCTTGGACACACACATTAGTATGTGCCTCCACATCAACCGGCTCATCTTTATCTGTTTGTTCACACCTTCAAAGAAATATAAGAGATTGGTGAGACAAGACTTTCCTTGGCTAAACAATGTTGGCTTTCTGCCATGAAGCCATGACTATTTTCGGGTTCAGTAATTTTGTTTTTTATAATGGTTTCTAACATTTTGACCAGTACTGATGTTAGGCTCTCTAATCTGTAGTTTCTCGGATCACCCCTTGAATCCTTTTTAAAAATTGGCATTACAATCTTCAGGTACAACCCATGATTTTAATGATAGATCACAAATTACTAATAGTGGTTCTACAATATTTTAGTTCTTCAGCACCCTGGGATGTATGTCATCCAGTCCAGGTGATTTGCTGCTCTTTATCAATTAGTTATATTGCATCTTTCCGATTTATCAAGATTTGTTTCAATTCATCTGATACATGACCTTTAAACATTATTTCTGGCATGGGTAATTTCCCTACATCTTCTTCAGTAAAGACTCAAACAAAAAATTCATTCAGTCTCTCTACTATATTCTTGTCCACTCTGTGTACTTTTTAACCCTCCATCATCTAATATTCTAACTAACTTCCTCACAGGTGTTTTGCTACAAATATACTTGAAAAGATTTTTCTTATGCACTTTTGCTTCCATGGCAAGCTTCTTTTCAAATTTTCTCTTTGCCTGCCTTATCAATGCTTTGCATTTGACTTTTTATTTTATTTTATTTTATTTTATTTTATTTATTTATTTATATTATTTCTATACCGTGCTCTTTAAAATCAGCGCGGTTTACAGTCAACAACAAATTGTACAGAGCAGAAGAACAATGTGGTGTACATTACAGATAACAGGATTTTACAACTTGGGTTTAACAGGGGTAACTATATACACCTGTATACAACTCTATACATTTGCGCTCTTCGTCGGCAGGTATGCCGCAGATGTTACTATGGAATACACGGCACTCTCTGACTAATTACATATTGGGTAATCTGCACGTTTGGGCAGACATTTTCAGGCTGTGGGTATGTATCATGGCCTGGGTATAATGGTGGTATTATTGAGGTGGGTGGGCTTGGTTGTGTTGCTTCGCTGGTTAGGGAATAATATTGGAGGAATAGATGGTGCTTCAATGCCTTTCTAAATTGGGCGAGGTCAGTTATTGCCCGGATGGGGGTTGGGAGAGCGTTCCAGAGGGTAGGAGCGTAATATACAAATGCTCTGTTCCTTGCTGACTGGGAACACTTTGTTATTGCACCGGGGATTACAAGAGTGTTTACAGCGAATGACCTTCTGGTCCTGTTTGTGGGTGTGGGGAGGATAAGGTCTTTTAGGGAATTGGAGGATAGGTTGTTGATGGCCTTGAAAGTCATTAGTAAGACTTTGAAGGTGAGTCTGCTGTGGATTGGTAACCAGTTGAGGTACTTATACTGTTTCCTGTTTTTATTATTTGACTCTTTTTTTTCCATTGTCTGAAACATTGTCTCTTAGATATGACAACCTCTCTGACCTAACCTTTAAGCCATGCTGGCTGTCATTTGGCCTTCCACCTTTCTTAAAGCATGGAATACATCTGGCTAGGCTCAGGGTACCCTTTCTTCCCTGTTTTGCCACTATCCTTCAAAGATACTTCATTCTGAATGATGCACTCTTGGGCAACTGTTGGCTTTCCTCAGTTATTATATCTAGTTTAAAAGTTGCTCTTTCCTTTTCAAAGGTTAATACCAGCAGCCTGGATGCACCCTGGTTAAGGTGGAGCCCATTCTTTTTTTGAAAAGCCCACCCCCTTCCTCAGAATGTTGCTCAGTTCATAACAGATCCAAAACCCTCTTCATTGCACCATCATCTCATCCATGCATTGAGACTCCGGAGCTCTGCCTGCCTATTGGGTCCTGCATGTAGAATGAGAAGCATTTCTGAAAATACTTCCCTGGAAGTTCTGGATTTCAACTTTCTACCTAGAGAAGCTAGCAAAGTAGTCAAGAAGGCAAAGATTCAAAAGGAGGAGGAAATAGCCAATGCAATAAAATAGGGGGATAAGACATTTTTCAGATATATTAGTGAGAAGAGGAAGGGCAAGAGTGTTATTGTCAGACTCAAGGGTGCAGGGGAGGAATATGTAGAAGCTGATAAGGATAAAGCGGAATTGCTTAACAAATATTTTTGTTCTGTGTTCACAGATGAAGAACCAGGAGCAGGACCTCAGAAAACACCCACAAATAGGAACAGAAGCAAAGGACATCTTGAACAATTTTCAAAAGACTGTGTTCGTGAGAAACTATCTCAACTTAAAGTAGACAAAGCGATGGGACCGGATGGGATACACCTGAGAATACTGAGGGAACTTGGGGACGTTCTAGCAGCTCCACTGACTGACCTTTTCAATGCCTCGTTGTAGTCGGGAGTGGTGCCAAAGGACTGGAGAGAGACTCATGTGGTGCCTTTACACAAAAGCAGAAGTAAGGATGTGGTTGAAAGCTACAGGCTGGTTAGTTTAACTTCGGTGGTGAGTAAATTATTGGAAACGCTGCTGAAAGAGAAAATAGTGAGGTTTCTGGAGTCCAGCGGATTACAGGATCCGAGGCAGCATAGATTCACCAGAGGCAGGTCTTGTCAGACAAATCTGATTGATTTCTTTGACTGGGTGACCAGGGAGCTGGACCGAGGGAGAGCCCTAGATGTGGTGTATTTAGATTTCAGTAAAGCCTTTGACACTGTTCCTCACAGGCGACTTATAAACAAACTGAGCACCCTAGGGATGGACCCTAAAGTTACTGCTTGGGTTAGAAATTGGTTGGGTAGGAGGCGACAAAGAGTACAAGTAAATGGAGCTCACTCTGAGGAGAAGGATGTTATCAGTGGTGTACCCAGGGATCTGTCCTTGGTCCGATTCTTTTTAACATCTTTGTTAGTGATATAGTGGAAGGGCTTTCAGATAAGGTTTGCCTCTTTGCGGATGATACCAAAATCTGCAATAGAGTAGACACCCAGGGAGGGGTAGATAACATGAGGAGGGATCTAGCCAAGCTTGAAGAATGGTCTAGAATTTGGCAGCTGGGATTTAATGTTAAAAAATGTAAGGTCATGCATTTGGGCTGCAGCAATCCAAGGGAGAAATATAGTATAGGGGGTGAAGTACTTTTGTCCACTAAAGAAGAGTGGGACCAAGGCATGGTTGTGTCTGATGATCTTAAAGTAGCTAAACAGGTAGAAAAGGCGACGGCAAAAGCTAGAAGGATGCTTGGGTGTATACGGAGAGGAATAGCTAGCAGAAAAAAGGAGGTGATAATGCCTCTGTATAAGTCTTTGGTGCGACCTCATTTGGAGTATAGTGTGCAATTCTGGAGATCGCACCTTCAAAAGGATGTGAACAGGATGGAGTCGGTGCAGAGGGTGACTACTAAAATGATTAGTGGTCTTCATTATAAAGCATATGAGGACAGACTGAAGGATCTTAATATGTACACCTTAGAGGAAAGACGGGATAGAGGTGATATGATTGAGATGTTTAAATACCTCCGTGGCATAAATGTTCAGGGGAGAGCCTCTTTCAATTGAAAGCAAGTTCTGCTACGAGGGGACATGGGATGAGGGTGAAGGGAGATAGATTCAGGAGTGATATGCGGAAATATTTCCTTACGGAAAGAGTAGTGGATCCATGGAATAGTCTCCCAGTGGAGATGGTAATGATGAGGACAGTAACTGAATTAAAAAAAAACATGGGACAAACACAGAGGATCTCTAAAGGTAAAAAGGGGACTGTTGTAGTTGTTATGGAAGGACAGACTAGATAGGCCATGTGGTCTTTTTCTGTCATCATATTTCTATGTTTCTATGTTTCTACCTAAAAGCCTAAAGTTGCTTTCCAGAGCCTGTCTCCCACATTTTTCTCTGTCATTGGTACCAACATGTACCAAGACAGCATGTACCTTGTCTAGGTGATGCGTGAGGTCCACTACCTTTACAACAGGCAGGAATGTTATCAGGTGATCCTTACATCCACCAACCACCTAGCTATCTACATGTCTTATGATTGAATTGCCAACTATAATGAGCATCCTAAACCGTCCCTCATAGGCACATGGCCCTGGAGATACAGCCTCATTGCAAGAGGGTATTATATCACCTAGAGGACAGGTCCTAGCTACTAGATCAATTCCTGCCACAGCAAGGAGATGCTCTCCTTTCACATGACCTCTTTCCTCCATGGCAGCAGAGGCTGCCAGATTGCAATTGGGACTTTTCTACAATATCTCTGCATGTTTCATCTAGTGTATATACCTCGCTTTGTGCCTCAGCTCCTCCAAGTCCACTACTCTAGCCTCCAGAGATTAGACTCGTTCCTTGAGAGCAAAGAGCTCTTTGTACTTATTGAACACATAAGAGCTGTCACTAAGTAGGAGAAAATCATACATGTAACACTCGGTGCAAAAAACAGGAAGGCACCCATCTTGCTGCTGGACTGCTGATCACAAATCTTTGCAGATAGCTTTCTCTTTTGAAGGAAAGAGAATTGGATTTTACTCATGCCTTTTCTCAGGAGTTCAAGGTGAATTACATTCAGATTCAGTAGGTATTTTTCTGTCTCCAGAGGGCTTACAATCTAAGTTTGTTTCTGAGGCAAAGGAGGGTTTAGTGACTTGCCCAGGATCACAGGAGCAGCAGTGGGATTTCAACTCTGGCTTCCCTGCTTTTAGTCCACTACTCCTCCATTGTGAAGAAAGAGAAAGTTTGCACCCTGACAATCTTCGAGGAAGGAATATTGACCCTTCCCTGCCAAATTTGATTGTTCACCTAAAATGTATTTTGCATTGAGTGTTACATGTATGATTTTCTCCCATTCAGTGACAGCTCTTATGTTTGCATTAAGTGCAAAAAGCTCTTTGCTGTCAGGGAGTGAGTCACAGCCCTGTACGTTCTGCGGGTCAGGAGTGGACATGCTGCTTATTCCACCTCTGAGGATGGCAGGGATCGGGTCTGGTACCCCCCCAGACCAGGATCCGGTGAAGGTAGGTCACCGCCACCTGATCCGGGTCACGGCCAGACCCATTAAGGGTTGGGCAGCAGGGAAACGGGGTCATCACCACAGCAAGCCAAAGGGCATGCTGAGAAGATATCCTCGTTGGGATGCAGGGGCACGCCAGGTCATCTCAGGGCCCAATCCTGCACCCGTGGATATGTCTGGCTCCCTTGGTGCATAATTGGGTCCTATTGGGCCCATCCAGCTCAGGGGAGTCCAGGTGGCCTGGACGTGTTCCTTATGGAATCGGAATCTTCGTCATTCAAAGCAAACCATCATCTGGCCACTGTTCAAAGGGACTTATACATATAGGGGTCCTTTTACTAAAAGGCATTAGCTGACTGTGTGTTCTCGTGTGCACTGAATGCGCGTTGGGACACATGTTGCAAGTTAGTGCAGGGCCATGACAGTGCAGGATCATTTCCTCACTGTCTAACTCAAGTTAAGGTTGTGAGTGGGCAGGGTAGGGGCGGAGAGTGGGAGTGGTGGTCTCTGTACAGTTAGCACAGGGTTCACACTGCGTCCTAGCTTCATTAGCACAGGATCACCTAACGACCCTTAAATAGGTGGCATTAGTTGCACCTGCACTAACATCGCATGTGTTATGGGACTGGGCTCCACATCATGTACTAGGGGAATGGTTTCCACACCCCTGACAGTTAACGGGCCATCATTTTAGAGCTTTTGCCGTGTTAAGTACAACACCATTGTGCCCTTTACTAAAAGAGTCCCATAGATGGGAATTTTAGAAGATCTGTCCAAGTGCAACCTGGGACATTTAAGCCAGAATGTCTGAACAAAATTACAGGCGTGTCCAGGTGCAGGTCTGATTTCACAAACCTGGACGTGCCCAATAGGGACATCCCTAGAACTGTCTTAAGCCTCTAGCTGTCTGGGATAGCATAATGGTTGGAATAGTGGGTTAGGAACAGAGCAGCCAGGGTTCAAATCCCACTGTTGCTATAATTGCAATTGTGTAGAGTACTGTTGATGATAGAATGCTTTCTTCTTTACACAGGCTGGATATTTTTGAGCTAAAATGAGCACTTTTCAGATGCTTTTACATCGCTATGCATGCCTTGGAGCAGGTCTAAAGTTAGGCATGATGCCGTGATCAGGTGGAAATGTCTTGGTCCCTGCGAATGTCCTAACTACACCTCTAGGTTCCTGGGAGGCTTTATTTCATGTTGATTTAGATTTTTCTTCCAGTATGGGGTTTATTTTTGGATAAAGGTGATCTTGAACTATTCCCAAGTATGCAAGCAGCAGAATGGCAAAACGTTTTCAGTTCTGCTTCAGATCATTTAGCCTCAATATTAAAATAACCATCATTATTAGAACCTTTGTCGCCCCAGGAAAAGGGAGGCACAAATGATTTAAGCGACAGGTCATTCAATTTGCATAAGGTGGAGATCTGATATGACTTGCATAAACTATCTTTAATTGAGTATATGAAGAAACAACACATCCCTAGGATATTATGCATTAATAAAGAGCTTAAGATATTTTTGGAGCAATGACTGCCATCTCCAGACTTCGTTCATCCCACCTTGCTGCTCCATATGCTTGGAACAAACTACCTGAGTCCGTATGTCAGACTCCTTCTCTAGTCCTATTCAGATCAGGGCTAAAAGACCACCTTTGAGGTTGCTTTTGTATCCTGATGCTCCTTGCTTTCTTGTTCACTACTTATGTGTATCTAGTCCCCCATTTTGTGATGTTCTTTGTCTTGATTAGATTATAAGCTCTGATGAGCAGGGACGGCGTCTTACATGTATATGTACAGCGCTGCGTATGCCTTGTAGCACTATGAAAATCATAGGTAGTAGCAGAGGAAATCTGAACCCTGTCATACTCTATAAGCGTAACCGTGATGGCGTCCTTTTCCACTGCACATGAAAGGATCTTCCCACAATGCCAACTTCCTTCAACCTAGCTAACAATACTCAATGATCTTAATGTACAAAAAGCCAACATCAAATTCAGGGTAACCGATAGTCGTCTCAATCATTACACCCTTCCATTAAGTGCGTATATTCATTAGTGCATAGTCAGTTCATTAGTATGTTTTAAAACATCATAATCAGGAAAAATTAAAAAAAAAAAGGGTTAAGATACTGTTCAAGTAAAAATATTAATACTATAAGAAACTACTTGCACCAGTAACCCCTGATTCTGGAATATTTATTTATTTAGCTGCATTTATATCCTGCTTTTTACTGGGTCAAGGTGGTTGGGGGATATGAGACACATACACTAATGCTTACAGGGAACATGGGCAATGGAGGGTTAAGTGTCTTGCCCAAGACCACAAGGAGCACCTGTGGGACTAGAAACCCCAGTCCTTCCGACCCAAGGTTGCTGTCCTCCAGTGGGATTTGAACCACTGACCTATTGCACCTTGCCCCAATCACTAGGCCACTCCTCCCTGCTTGTTAAGATATCTAGAATGGAAGATGTGCAGGCTCCTATGCTTTAAGGGAACAGATAATGCCATGATGGAATAGGTATTACTATGGCATATGGGGAATATTTGTTACCCTTTGTTATGTGCTTTAAATCATACGGATGGAAGCGGGCTATAAATGTCATACCATATTAAATTAAACTAAAAAATGTAGCGCACAGCAAATTGATTTGATGCGAGTTCACATATTAATTTCCATGCATAGTGAATTTGTGCATGGTAAAGAGTTCTAACTCATGTTAAGTTTTTATTAAAACAAATGTGTGAAACAAACAAAAAAAAGTCTATGAATTGGGGAAAAAAAGGCCAAAAGAATTTACGTTTTTACATATTCTAACCTTCAAGGCCCTTCTTACTAATGAACCCTGATTTCTGGCTGATCTGTTGTCCCATACTAACCTGGGCAATCATTGCATTCCTTCCAGCTTGGGCTACTAGTTGCTTCTTCTAAAATGCAGTTGGAATGTACGCCTTAATCAGCGTTTAGTTATATGGCTCCTTATCTATCGAATTTACTCTCCTGCTTATGATTAGATTGTACTTTTTCAGATTTTAAAACAAGCCTATGTTCTGTAGAGAGGGGATACTGTTCCTAATGTTTATCAGTTTTCATTAGTTTATGGGTCCCTACCCTTTTCTCTTTGTATGTTATATCCTTTTTCTTTTTTGCACTTGTGCTTTGTCCCATAGTATATGTTTGCTAATAATTATGTCTTGTCCTTTTTTTTATCAATAGACCGATATTAAAAAATAAGCTGGGCTCTTAAATTTGTGCCCTATTTTCAGTCAAATTTAGGAACCTACTTTTTCAACTGAAAATTCATCTTAATTTAGGAGCATAAAAGTCATACTCCTAAATTTAGGACTGTCATTCATTTGCCTTGAATTATTAGCCTAATTTATGAACCAAGTGCTGAAAATCAGTGATAAGCAACTTAACTTTTTCCCTGCCTTATATCCACCCCTGTTGCCCAACCACTATTTATGTTCCTAAAGTTAGTTTAGTGAAATTTCCACCCAGTCCATCTTTGCTGTAACTCCATATAACAAATTCCCATACCAGACCCCAAATCACTTCCATTATACGTACCACCTCCTTTTTTCTGCTGGCCATTCCTCTTCCTATGCACCCAAGTATCCTTCTAGCTTTTGCTGTTGCCTTTTCTATTCATAAATATTATCTTGTTTTAAATTCTAATTCATTTCCATAAATAAAGTAATGTAAGCATTTAATTATAGAGCTGGAAGACTTTGAGGTAAAATCTGTCAATAAAATGTCATTCCTTAGTCAGTACTGGGGTTAAGCAACAATTTATTATTATTATTATTGTTATTGTTATTGTTTTTATTATTATTATTATTATTACTGTGCTTAAGTTATTTTCTGTTAGTAAGGCACCACTATCATGTCAGTACTTTTGAGAAAATCTTATGCAATGATCTTTTATATTCCATAATGCAATACATCGAGCACAGTGATGATTCAGTTTTTTAGGTGTTTGGGTTTTCCAGAATGAATGGATTTTCTTACAGATTGTTTTGAATGACTCCAGATTGTTTTGAACGATAAAGTGAAGAAAATCTAGCTAAGCAAACAGAACATATGTTCTGTCTCAAAAGCTCCATATGAGATAGCTCTCCCAGAGCTACGCCAACTCATGGACCTAGGAGAATTCCGCCACAAACTGAAAACCCTCCTTTTCCTGGAGCACTTTGAACCAAACTCTTAACTACCAACTCACTATACCTGGACTACCTACACTGAACCCCACTCTGCCATGTAAATAGTTCTATTTACATTGTTTAGTTTCATTTACTGTTTCCTTTGTTCTATGTAACATTATTGTTTGATTTGTTCCATGTACACCGCTGTGACTTGTAGATACAACGGTATAAAAAATTGCTAAATACATAAATAAACCCAACAGGCACACAGACAGTGAAACCATCCTCTGATTATATATTGCATTAACTCACTTGCTTTGCTAATGGAACAAGGGAGATCTGTCTTCTTTGGAGTATAGTTTGCAATTCTGGAGACCGCACCTTCAAAAGGATGTGAACAGGATGGAGTCGGTGCAGAGGGTGGTTACTAAAATGATTAGTGGTCTTCATTATAAAGCATATGAGGACAGACTGAAGGATCTTAATATGTACACCTTAGAGGAAAGGCAGGATAGAGGTGATATGATTGAGATGTTTAAATACCTCCGTGGCATAAATATTCAGGGGAGAGCCTCTTTCAATTGAAAGCAAGTTCTGCTATGAGGGGACATGGGATGAGGGTGAAGGGAGATAGATTCAGGAGTGATATGCAGAAATATTTATTTACGGAAAGAGTGGTGGATACATGGATTAGTCTCCCAGTGGAGGTGGTAGAGATGAGGACATTAACTGAATTCAAAAAAGCATGGGACCAACACAGAGGATCTCTAAAGGTAAAAAGGGGACTGTTGTAGTTGTTGATATGGAAGGACAGACTAGATAGGCCATGTGGTATTTTTCTGTCGTCATATTTCTATGTTTCTATGTAGGCAAGCCTTGTGCTTCAGAAAACATGGCCTGCTGCTTCTGACCCCCCTCTGACAGGAATTTGTGTCTGAGGAGGGTCAGAAGCGGCAGGCCATTTGTACCAAAGCCATCCCACTGACCGCACTGACAGAATCAGTGGCAGCGGGGGGCAGTAGCATGGGAGAGGGAGGTAGTGTGGCTCGGAAGGGGTGGGCGGCACGGCCAGGGCTTCTGCCTGGAGTGTCAGAAACCCTTGGGCTAGTCCTGCGGTGAAAACATAAGAAAAACTGAATAGGTGCCTCATAAGTGGATGGCAACAGATTGTAACTATCAAAATTGTAAAAGTAATTCTTCTTTTCAAACAAACTATTTATTTGGAGAGTTCTACAGATGATATTGCATGTTTATGAAGGACGGTGTACTATTTACGGCCAAAATGACTATATGTTTGCATTCTCATACATGTGTCCTATTTCCCATGTTTCTGAGAGATTATTAGATATTATTTAATGATCATTGTTTTATTTTTGACTTCTGGGATTTGTGTGAAGCAAAGGGAGTCAAATTGTATGATATTTCAATTAAACAGTATGGGGCATGTCTACTAAAGTGTGGTAAGCTGTTTTATAGCTACTGCGCTTTGTCACATGCCCCCTCTGCGCACCTGTAGGTTAAGCAGGGTACTGCACTGGGGCCTTAATATAACTGGCCTTCTGGTAGTTGTAGTTGTGCTGCCAGTTAAAAATCAGTCATGGAATCGATGGTAAGGTTATAAGGGCTTTATTTCCCTTTCCCAAAAGGACTTCTTATCATGTACAAAACAAAATAAACATAACCCTTCTTGGGCATATAACAAAAGGAAAAACTGTAACCAAAAATAGCTTCCTTTCAGCTTCTTAACCAGAAACAAATGTATTCAAAACACAGACTTGCAGACTTCACACTGTCAGGCTTCTTATTTCTCTTTACCTTAGTGAGAATATGTTATCAGCCACAGAAATACTACAGTCCATCTGCTCAACATTATTCTCCACTTCAGACGGTTCACATTGCATGAATTCTTCAGCAGGGATTAACACATCTTTACCTTCCTCATGTGGGAGATTTTCAAACAGTCCGTCTTGGCTGTGACGTACTTTCCTTTCTCTGAGAGTATACTGATTGCTATTACCACATTCACTGGGGTTCTGTTGGTAAGAGCCTCTCCCCTGCTGGTGCCTGGTAGGTAAGCTAAAATATTCTCTTGCACTCCTATTAGAAGGAATTGATTCACCTCTAGCCTCTGCTTGGCTCAGGACCCTGTGGATAGCTGGAGCTTTGAACGGCAGCCTTTCTGAGATTCTGTTCCTTACGTTTCTCTCAGAATGATTAACTTCTGCAGGTAAAAAACCTTTAACTTTCTCTTGATTATAATAGGGGTAGTGAAGCTTCTCTGCTTCCCTTAAGCTGGCTTCATATGGCTTTTGTACTTCAATGAACTGTTTCCTATAGCCAAGCCCTGTGCTTCCCCTCTTAGGATAAGAGTAAAACTTTTCGGCTTGTACCTTTCTCCTCCTTGCTCCGTTCCAACCTGGGCTGTTATACTCAATCTCACTCTCTGCGTCCAGCTGTCTTTGCCTCTCACTCAAGCACTCATTGGACTCACTCAGTCCTCCGTTCAGGCTTCCAAAGTGGTAGTCAGACATGCTTTCTTCACAGCTATCTCTCCAGCTTCTCTCGTCCTCTCTGTTCACCCAGTTCCTTCTGTTTCTGCTTTCGTTCTGAGTCTTAGGCTTCCTCTGAGACTTAGACTCAATCTTCATCTCCCTAACTGCTTGTGAGCTGTGCTTATCTAGGTATCTCCGAGCAGCACCTCCCCCCAGCTGATTTGTATCAGGTGAGAATCTCCTAGCTTCTCTGCTGGCTGGGTGTGTCTCTCTGGCTCGTGACCTCATTTGCTTTCGTTGCTCATGGCAACTTTCTAACATGTGCTCTCCCCAAACGTCAGTGTCTTCCTGATCTGCTATTTCATCTATCTCCATAGGGTCCGCTAGTGAGTCTGCTCTGTGACAGATTCCCCCCCTTAAAATATTACGGGCTGCCTCAATCTCAGACGGACAGCACGTAATATGAGATAGTGCATCCGCATTCCCATGCGTTTTCCCTGCTCTATGTTGAACAGTAAAATTAAAAGATTGTAGCGCTAGGTGCCACCTTGTTAACCTCGCATTATTATTTCTCATTTGATGGAGCCATTTTAATGGGGCATGGTCTGTTACTAACAAAAACCTCTGTCCTGTGAGGTAAAAACGGAGTGCTTCAATGGTCCATTTTATAGCTAGGCATTCGCGCTCAATCGTGGCATAATTTCTTTCTGCCTTGGAGAGCTGCCTGCTAAGGTAGGCTACCAGATGCTCGATTCCTTCAAAGACTTGGGACATGACTGCCCCTAATCCCATGTCCGATGCATCTATTTGAACTATGAATGGCAGGTTAAATTCTATACCCCGCAGCACCGGGGTGCTACAGAGTTTCCCCTTTAAGGCCTCAAATGCTGTTTCTGCCTCTGGAGTCCACTGTACTCGGTTAGGCGCATTCTTTTTCAACATTGCGGTAAAAACCATACTTTCCTCCGCGAAGTGGGGTATGAATCGACAATAATAGCCGAGTAACCCCAGAAAGCTTCGGACCTGTTTTTTTGTGGTAGGTCTAGGGAATTCTCTGACACTTTCTATTTTACTCGCTAATGGCTTTACCAGCCCTCTTCCTATCATATGGCCTAAATATTTGGCCTCTTCTGTGGCAAACAAACATTTTTCTGGGTTGAGGGTGAGGCCAGCCCTCCGTAGTGCTCTCAGTACCGCTTCCACCCTAGCCAGATGTTGCACCCAAGTTGTGCTATAGATGATCACGTCATCCATATAGGCTAGGGCGTATTCGTGGTGAGGCCATAAAACGTGGTCCACCAACCACTGGCACGTGGCGGCCGCCCCATGTAAGCCGAATGGCATCCTTCTGAATTGGAATAACCCAATTGGTGTACTGAACGCCGTCTTGGGCTTAGATTCCCTTGTTAAGGGAATTTGCCAATATCCCTTACTGAGGTCGAGGGTGGTTAGATATTTGGCTTTCCCTAGGCGATACAGAAGATCGTCTATACGGGGCATGGGATATGCATCAAATTGTGAAATTTCATTGACTTGACGAAAGTCAATGCAGAACCGTAAGGTTCCATTGGGTTTTGGCACAAGTACAATAGGACTGGACCACGGGCTGTGCGATTCTTCTATTATGCCGGTGGCCAGTATTTCTTTTACTTGTTTAATTACCTCTTGTTTGTGGGTTTCTGGCATTCTATATGGCCGTTGCCGAATTACTCGTCCGGGCACCGTGATAATTTCATGGGCTACGAGGTGGGTCTCGCCTGGCCGAGTTGTTAGCACATCAGTAAATTTTCCCAACATTTGCATTAATTCTTTTTGTTGTTGGGGCAACAGCTCGGTACCTATCCTCGGGGTAGGTTGTTTTTCCCAATCCTCGATCTGCGGGCCCAGATCCTCCTCACTTCTTTCCTCACCTAAGGCTGTCAAGTTTTTAACCTCTCTTTCTCCTGTGGAGCCGAATCCCCCCGCCCCCCGTTTCATCGGTGGCAGTGAGGGTACTTCCTCCACCGAGGGGAACCCTACACGCTCGCAGATCAATTGTGCAATTCGGTCACCTGCGTGTATTTTAAAGTCCTTACTTCCAAAATTAAATAACAGGACTTTTATGGGGCCCCGATAATCGGGGTCAATGACTCCTGCTCCTACATCTAAAGAGTACTTCACAGCCAGCCCTGACCTGGGCGCGATGCGCCCATAACATCCCTCCGGGATTTTTATCTGGATTCCGGTGTCCACCAATGCTTGTCCTCCTTTTATAACAAGGGCGTCTTCTATACTAAAAAGATCATATCCCACGGCTGCCGCGGTAGCCCTTGCTGGACCCTTAGCCTGAATATTAGTCTTGCAGAATTGCAGTACAAATTTTGGCTTATCGGGCGATATTACCTTGAGAGGTGGCTGCTTTTGGGAGTCTGTCTTACGAGTCTTCCCAAAGAGAGGACTAGGAATGCTAGCTGCTAAGGCCTCAGCTCCTATTTCTACCTCTGCCGGCTGGCAGCGTGCGGGTGTAGGGGCTAGCACTTTCTGAAGTCCTCTCTCCATTTCCTGGCAGAAGGGTGCCCAATCCCTCCCGAGGACAACGGCATAGGGTAATTTGGGGACTACAGCTATTAATATTTTCCGGGTGATCCCTAAACCCTTTATGTTCACTTAATGCATGGGATAATGGGAAGCCTCTCCATGTACGCAGCGTATGCGCACCTGGCCCTCTGCTTGATTCGGGGTCGCCGACCGCTGGTTCTCGATGGTTTCCCAAAGTTTTTGAGAAACCATACTCTGATCGGCCCCCGAATCAAGTAACGCCATGGCCTCTACCCCCTCCACTTGGACCATCTGGAGAAATCCTTCCGGGACTTGTCTGTCATCCCCTGTTACCAGGACAGTTTTCACCCTACAATTTTTTTGATAGTGTCCTGTCTTTCCACATCTGTAACACTTCTTATTACCAGATATACCACCAACATTATCATCATACATATTTCTTTTATACATCGTAACTTTTTCACCCTTCCTCATTTTATCAGGATTTTCACCGTCAGTTATATTTAACACGCCAATTCTAGAGGTGTCAGCCCTTTTTGCTTCATAAAATACCTCTGCCATATTGGCTGCCTCTTCTGGATTACGGCAATCCTGTAAGGTGAGGAAGGTCTTTAAATCAGGGGATACAGATTGCATAAATTGCTCCAATATTATGTCGTCCATAATGAAGTCTACTGACCTCCCTTCGGGGTTAAGCCACTTATACGCCAGGCTTTTTTTTTTTTTTTTTTTTTTACGTCTTTAAATCCTTTATTTTCGTTTTATAACAACAAAGGAAAAGGAAGACATACAGCTAAAAGACAGATACATAACGTGTAATACATACACCAAAGTAAACCCCTACCACCCCCCTCCCCCCTGCTTCTTCTCTAGAAAACTAAACATTCCCGAAGCGGGCGTGTACTTACATTATTGTGTTACAAAACCTAACGGTGATCTAAAACATGATGAGTGCGCATTATACAGGCATGTTGGAGCAATGAGCAGATTGTACATAATCATTAAGCATCTGCCATTTAGACAAGCGAGAGTGAGTTTGGACATGGGGAATAGCTCTCCGAGGTATCTGCTCATATTTACTATATAAGCAGACGAGGTTCCACCATTCATTGACAGTAAGTCGAGAGCTATCCTTCCAGTTCCTCGTGATTAAGCATATGGCTATACCCAGCATGAAATCAAGGAGAAAGCGACCCTTCTTAGGAAGAGAGGGGACTTCCGCCACAGAGCGGAGTCCCACGACCTTCCAAGAGAGAGGTTCATGAAAGTGTAAGATAAATTGAATACGACCCCAGACCCGCCCCCAATAGACCTGCAGTTGAGGACATTCATAAATAACATGAGCGAAGGTTCCCACAGCAGTATGGCAAGACCAACACAGGTCCCTAGCATTTGGGTTCCATTTGGCTATTTTTTCTGGGGTATAAAAGCATCTGTGTGCAAAGAAGAAGAGAGTTTGGGTAACAGAGGCAGACCGGGAAACCCGCACTACTTTACTCCAGAAAACGCTCCATTGCACAGGGGTTAAAGTGGTTTGCAGTTCGCGCTCCCAGGCTTGTTGGGCTCTAAAAGTGTCCGTGTCTGTACCCTGACATATTATTTTATAAAAGTTAGAGGCTACCCCATATGTACTACCAATGGAGTGAACTATCTCTAATAGCCCCTCCTCAGTAGGGGCAGAGGGCGGCATGATTCGAGCACTTTTGAGGCAGTGTTGAAGCTGCATCAATTGAAAGTAGTGTTTCGCTGGTAACGCAAATTCCTTTTGTAAATCAGAAAAGGTTTTCCAACGAGCTGCAGAGAAAAGCTGTTGGGGTGTCCAGATCCCCCTGGAGTACCAGGGTTTCCAGGCTATTGTTCTATTTAAGACTTGAATTCTGGGGTTATTCCATAGCGGGAGTCCGTCCTGAGGACATACATTCGGGCCCAGTGATAGAATGAGAGTGTTAAAGGCCGCAAGAGTATCGACAATCATTGGTGGATGGCGGGTGTCTACTTGATAGGACATACCGGGGAGATGGGTCAACGGAATTGGGCTACTAAGCTCCTCTTCTATGTCAAGCCAAACTGGTCTGCTGTCTGTTGAGGCATCTAGCATCGGGCACCTTGCTTAAGTAGAAAGGCTTGATGATATCTAAGAAAATCAGGAAATCTGGTACCCCCTCGTTCCTTTGCAGACTGCAGTTTATGTTTAGCTATCCTTGGTGGCTTGCCCTGCCAGAGATAACGGACGAGAAGGCCCTCAATATCTTTATAAGTATGTAACGGAAGTAAGCATGGCAGCATTTCTAAAATGTAGTTCACTTTGGGGACTATCATCATTTTCACAGTTTCTAAGCGGCCCCACCATGTGAGAGATAAGGGAGACCAACGATTTGTGAGTTCACGGACTTTGGAGACTACCTCTTTGGCATTAAAACTAATAGTGTCTTCTAAAGGAGAACAGTAATGGACCCCGAGATACTTCACCATGCGGGATTGCCAAAGGAAGGGAAAGGCCTGCATGTCAGCCTCATGTACCCAGCGGTTCAGTGGGAACACTACAGATTTGGTCCAGTTAATTTTATAGCCCGATAATTGTGAGTATCCGTCAATCAGATCCAAGACAGCTGGAACCGAATCGAGGGATACGAAGAGCATAAGGTCATCTGCATATGCAGAGAGTTTAATCTCCCTATGACTAAAGGGGACACCTCGAATACGTGCAGACTGTCTAATAAGGAGGGCTAGGGGTTCAAGAGCGAGATCAAAAAGCATTGGTGATAGGGGGCAACCTTGACGCGTGCCTCTTTGGAGGTTAAATGGCTGAGATTTGATGGCGTTTACACAAATACTGGCAACGGGTTGAGTATACATGACTTGGAGATATCGGAGGAAGCCCTCTCCAAAGCCATACCATCGGAGAACTGCAAATAAGAAGGGCCATTCTAGACGATCAAAAACTTTTTCGGCATCCAGGGAAAGACCCACCCATGGATGGTCGAGATTGGCAGCACTAGATAGCACATGGCACAAGGTCCGAGCATTGTCAGCAGTTGATCTGCCGGGTATAAAACCGCATTGGTCGGGGTGAATTAGGGTAGCCATCATGTCAGATAGCCGGGTGGCCAAGATCGTTGCGAAGATCTTATAGTCGGCATTAAGTAGGGAGATTGGACGGTAGTTGGCGGTCAGTAGCGGGTCTCTGCCTTCTTTCTCAAATACAACCACGTTAGCTGCAGAAAAGGATCCCAAAGAGGATGTATCTACCGCAAGGGCAGTAAAATAGAGTTTTAAATAGGGAACTAAATCTGCACTGAACGTTCTGTAGAATTCGGTCGGGAGACCATCGGGCCCTGCGGCACGGCCCGAGGCTGTTCGTTTTAGGGCAGATTGGATCTCTGAAGTAGAGAAGGGTTCATCCATCGCATCCCTATCATCTTCAGAGAGGGTCGGCCGCTGAATGCCAGAAAGCAATCGCTCGAATGTCTCTGACGAGAACTCACATTCAGATTGATATAGGCGGGTATAGAAATCCCGAAAGAGCTCTACAATGTCGGAGTCTGTGGTCACTATGCCCCCTCCCTGTGGAGCTCAAAGGGCCGCAACGCGTTTGGCTTCTTTTTGACCTTTCAAGGCATTGGCTAAGAGTCGACCGGCTCGGTTATTTTCACGATAATATGTCCCTCGCTGAAGCTCAATACTCTTAGAAGCTGCAGTTGAGAGGATTGAATTATATTGAAAACGGAGACGCTGTAATCGAATTAATACACATGGGTCAGTGCGTGAAGTTAGAACTCGTTTGCCTGCCTTTATTTGTTGTTCTAGTATGAGCAGCTGCTGTTTACGTTGTTTCCGCAGGCGGATTTGATAGCTAGTGATCGTTGCCCGAATGGCCGCTTTGAAGCCCTCCCACCAAGCCCAATTCGCAGTATCTTGGGGTAGATTAAAATGGAAGTAATCCTGTATGGCTGCTCGAATTTCTGACTGGAAACTCTGGCTGAGTTAACAGGGCTCTATCAAAGAACCAGGCTCCCGAGTTTCCCTGGGGTGCAGTAGTGTGTAATTGAAAGGAAATGGCAGCATGATCTGAAATATGTTGGGAGTGAATCTTTGCAGTGTCCACCTGAGGAACTAACAGTTTTGAGATTAGAAAGAAGTCTATGCGAGACTGAGATTTATGAGGGGAGGAGAAGAAGGTGAAGTCAAGCTCATTGGGGTGTAGTAACCTCCATAGATCAACTAAAGCAAGATCCTTAATCAGGGAGGTAAGCGTGGCGTGACTCTTGGGGGGACCACTCGTCCTAGGCGGCTGTTTGTCAATCAGGGGATCAAGGACTAGATTGAAATCCCCCCCAATGATCAATGAAGTATTAGCAGAAGCCTGCGCAACCTGAGCAATGGTAGCAAAAAAGGCAGGGTCATCAACATTAGGAGCGTAAAGGCATATACATGTAACTTCAAGGCTACCTATCTTGAGGTGAACTCTAGACCATCTACCTTCTGTATCTGAGCTAGTCGCAATAACAGTAGCATGCAAAGATTTCCTAACCAGTATGGCAACCCCACATTTCTTAGAAACGGCTGGGGAATAGGCGGCCACCATGTAAGGTTTAATATTGAGTTTAAGAGTTTCCTTCGAATTTAAATGCGTTTCTTGGAGAAAAATCAGATCCGCTGCTTCCTGACTGAGGTAGCTTAGGATTTTCTTCCGTTTTATCGGATTATTGATTCCTTTTACGTTCAATGAGAAAATCTTACATGGTGCCATCAATCGGTAATAGACATTTTAGGTAAGGGCGCTTGATAACATATAACATAAGCAGAATCTGTACAACAATGCCATAATCACTGAGTATTCTGGCTAAGACACCCCATATTGAAAAGTATGTACCAACGTATCTTAGAGAAGAAGCAAAACCCCCAAAGAATATGGCGACCATATGTCTGCGGGAGGAGGCCCTAGAGAGGAAATAGAAAGACATGTAAAAAAAAGAAAAGAAACACCAGAGTCCATAATAACACTGTCTCTGATACTCATCGAGGCTACTGTGGGTAGATGGAGTCGGGTCACAGATACCATCAAGAGTAAGGCCCCAGACTGCCCACGCCAGACTCTTTGCTAGGCTGCGGCAGATCCAATATGGCAGGTACAGCGGATATGAGGAGACTTGCAGGAATATTCTGGAAGTCAGCGCATCAAGTCGGCTTCTTTGGAATCCAAAAACTCCGCTAGTAGATCAGGGTCCTCAAATGTTCTTGTCTGATTGTGAAGCGTGACTCGGAGCTTGGCCGGGTACATCAGGCCATAGCGTGCTTGTAGTTGTTGAAGCCTCGGCCGGAATTCCAGAAAGCGCTTTCGGCGGTCGACCGTGGGTTTAGCCAAGTCGGGATAGAAGGAGATCTTGTGGCTCTCAAACTCCATATGGCCCTTTGCCCGAGAGGCACTTAGAATTTGCTCCACGTGTTGATATCTCAATAGTCGAAAAATGATAGGCCGCCGGGGTCTTCCTGTTGAGCGTTATGCTTGTGGGTACACGATGAGCGCGATCAATCTCCAAATCTTTGGTAAAGGTGATTTGGAGCAGGGAAGGGAGGATTTTGCATAAAAACTCTTTCATGTCTCCCGATTCCGCTCCCTCCGGTATGCCCACGAGTCGTATGTTGTTGTGGCGCGCTCTATTATTGCCATCTTCCACCTCTTTCTGCAAGGCCCGCACCTGTCGTTCAACTTTGTCGAGTTTGGACAACCGGGCCGCATGGGAGTCCAATATGCTCTCCATTTTGTCCTGACGCGAAGAAAGCCCTTCTAGCTTGCTTTGCAGCACACCAAAATCTTCCCGCAGCGCTCGGAGTGCTTCACCGTTTGCCTGCACAAGGTTTTTGACCCCTCTAATCTCTACGAGGATTTCCTGCTGCATTTCGGGGCCCTCGCACAAGGCCGGCCCCTTCTGCGGGGACGGAGGCTCAGTTTTGGAACGTTTGCCGTGAGAAGCCGCTGGAGATCCAAATTCCAGGCGCGTTGGTTTGGTCCCCGCCATCTCACCAATGTGCCCCGGCAAGATCAGAGTAGAAGTTCTAAGTTAGTGAGGTGTTAATTCAGGATTCTGAGTAGGCCTCTCGAGAGCCTCAGCGTTATGCGACCATCCCGCTGGACATCAGGCTCCGCCCCCCATACGCCAGGCTTTTTAACCTCTGGGATAAGGCTCTGGGAGTCTCCTTACTTTGTATTTTTGCCTCCCTAAACAGGTGTTTGTAATGTCTGGGCGTAAGGCCCAGCCTATCTCTTATAGCCTTTTTAATTTCTAAGTAATTAGTGGCTAAGGTAGCAGGCATTCCCTTAAATGCTGACAGTCAAGGTCATGGCAAATCGCATGGCCCACTGCTCTGATGGCCATTTGAGGGTTTCTGCTATCCTTTCAAAGGATTCAATGTAATCATCCAAATCATCATATTGTGTAAGCTGTCTCACAGAAAAATTATGGCAACTGTTCAGTTCTTCTTGCGGCATTGTGGGCAAGTTTGCTGCTTCAGTTTCCTGTGGCTTCTTTACAAGAGCTTCCAACGCTTCCAATAAAGGCTGCTGCTGCTCTTTCATAGCATCCATATATTGTCCTTGGAGATGTTGCATAAGCTCTGCTTGTCTGTTCCACTGCGCTTGCAGCCATGTCTGGACATCATGTGGATCCATCCTCCTGGAGCTGAACCACCTGCAAAAGAAAGAAAGAAAAGCACACCAAGTGCGGTATTTCTTTTGCACACTTCCTGCCTAGGTATAGCGCCCCCTTTCTCACGGGTGTCCTTCTACCTTCCCGCCCAGGTTACCATTACCTGAGGTTTCTGGTAGACTTCAGCATGTGAGAAAGGTCTCTGCTTTTCTGGCCGACCTGCCAGCGAAATCCTCCTCAGATAGTGCTTCTGTGTGGTCACCGTTCCTCCAGAGATGTCCTTTTCTCTCTATTTCTTTCTTTTTCCTCAGAAGAAATCACGTGGTACAAAAAAAAAGATCCTAAAATACTACGCCATTATGTCACATGCCCCCTCTGCACACCTGTAGGTTAAGTAGGGTACTGCACTGGGGCCTTAATATAACTGGCCTTCTGGTAGTTGTAGTTGTGCTGCCAGTTAAAAATCAGTCGTGGAATCAATGGTAAGGTTATAAGGGCTTTATTTCCCTTTCCCAAAAGGACTTCTTATCATGTACAAAACAAAATAAACATAACCCTTCTTGGGCATATAACAAAAGGAAAAACTGTAACCAAAAGTAGCTTTCTTTCAGCTTCTTAACCAGAAACAAATGTATTCAAAACACAGACTTGCAGACTTCACACTGTCAGGCTTCTTATTTCTCTCTACCTTAGTGAGAATATGTTATCAGCCACAGAAATACTACAGTCCATCTGCTCAACATTATTCTCCACTTCAGACGGTTCACATTGCATGAATTCTTCAGCAGGGATTAACACATCTTTACCTTCCTCATGTGGGAGCTTTTCAAACAGTCCGTCTTGGCTGTGACATACTTTCCTTTCTCTGAGAGTATACTGATTGCTATTACCACATTCACTGGGGTTCTGTTGGTAAGAGCCTCTCCCCTGCTGGTGCCTGGTAGGTAAGCTAAAATATTCTCTTGCACTCCTATTAGAAGGAATTGATTCACCTCTAGCCTCTGCTTGGCTCAGGACCCTGTGGATAGCTGGAGCTTTGAACGGCAGCCTTTCTGAGATTCTGTTCCTTACGTTTCTCTCAGAATGATTAACTTCTGCAGGTAAAAAGCCTTTAACTTTCTCTTGATTATAATAGGGGTAGTGAAGCTTCTCTGCTTCCCTTAAGCTGGCTTCATATGGCTTTTGTACTTCAATGAACTGTTTCCTATAGCCAAGCCCTGTGCTTCCCCTCTTAGGATAAGAGTAAAACTTTTCGGCTTGTACCTTTCTCCTCCTGGCTCCGTTCCAACCTGGGCTGTTATACTCAATCTCACTCTCTGCGTCCAGCTGTCTTTGCCTCTCACTCAAGCACTCATTGGACTCACTCAGACCTCCGTTCAGGCTTCCAAAGTGGTAGTCAGACACGCTTTCTTCACAGCTATCTCTCCAGCTTCTCTCGTCCTCTCTGTTCACCCAGTTCCTTCTGTTTCTGCTTTCATTCTGAGTCTTAGGCTTCCTCTGAGACTTAGACTCAATCTTCATCTCCATAATTGCTTGTGAGCTGTACTTATCTACGTATCTCCGAGCAGCACCTCCCTCCAGCTGATTTGTATCAGGTGAGAATCTCCTAGCTTCTCTGCTGGCTGGGTGTGTCTCTCTGGCTCGTGACCTCATTTGCTTTCGTTGCTCATGGCAACTTTCTAACATGTGCTCTCCCCAAACGTCAGTGTCTTCCTGATCTGCTATTTCATCTATCTCCATAGGGTCCGCTAGTGAGTCTGCTCTGTGACAGCTTGCATAAGTAAAAATGCCGTGTGGTACCTGCAATACCTGTGCAGTATCTGCATGGGGAGTGACCACCAGCAGCCCTGCAGATATCACGCAGGTCTAGCACGTACTGCACTGTCCTGTGATCTCTACATCGACAGGTAGCACTGGGACTCCCGAGATTCCTGCCAATGCAGGGACTGCAGGCTAAAAGGCAATTGCATTGGGCAACACCTCGAACCTCCTCTGTTGCCCCTTGGACCCTCTTTCCTAAAGGGTGCTGGTGCCACAGATTTGCCTCATGTTCTGGCTAGTCAGTCAGGCTTCGCCCAACACCTACTAATCGCCTCAGGTCTTACCTTCCAAATCCCAGCTGATCCAGCAACAAGGGGGCAGGAGTGGTTCCCCCCTGCTCGTGCTTCCTTCTCCAGCGCCATGCAAAATAGCACTGATCTCACAGCACTGCCCCCTATTGATAAGATGTTGACATTATATTCCAAAAGGACAGCTTCGCAAGACCGCTGCAGCAAAATACAGTATGCAGCAGATTATGGCAAATCTGCAGCACTGGCACAATTTAGGAAGAGTGGGCCTGAAAGGGGCCGCAAGGGGGGTTTGGAGTGTTGCCGTGGCAGCTACTGCCAATTGGCGGTGGCCGTGAAGCGTACCCAATACATCTGCTGCAGCTAACACCACCTCTTCAGGCTGCCTCTGTTTGTCATATCTTTTCCCCGTCCCGATCCTGCCTCCCCCTCCTCTACCATGTGAAACGCAGCCACTTCAGAAAGACACCTGTGATAGCTGAATTTCAACCGTGTTAGCTGTCATTGCGGCACGGTATTTCCTGTGTTAGTGCCACGATGACAGTTAACACCCTTTAGTGAACACATGTTTTTATGGTCTGTCTCTCGCTCCGTCCTTTCAGTGGCATGGTGTGTGAGGGATATTCCTCTGTTTATTTTGCACTTTTCTGATACACATCTTACTTCCAATTTGGGGCAACTGTGAAGGCTAATTATTAAAGTGTATTAAAGGAATCGTGCACAATTTTTGTCATTTATTACACGCTACACTGGATTAGTTTGTGTTATCTTCCCTTAATACATGTTTTAGCAGTGCAACAAATGCAAAGTAGTGAGATACAAAGCATGCAACTGCATGCAAATCTTCTCATTATCATGCAAATCAAATAATGCAGCTTACATTTAACTGTGCAAGCTGTGCTATTTCTGGACAAATTTTACCACCTTTGAGATGGCCTTATTTGTCTTCCTTGGGAGCACTGTGCTGCTAAGGCACTGCTTAATACTAATGGCGAGCAGGGAAACATAGCCAACAAATCAACAGAAAACAGGTGAATTGCTCTGTATCAATGAGGGGGAGAGAAGAAATATTTCTTCCTATGTTTTGCTGAGTACTTTCACATGATGACCCCGCTGTATGAAATCTATGCCAAATCTCAGCAAGGAGAGGCTACGGGAAATGTGTGGTAGGAAGGAATAGGATACGTACCAGCAGCACATCCCCCAGGGTAAAAAGGTGCCCACCTGTAGCTCATACACTAGGGTCAATTATGGTAGCAACAATAGTCCAAAATCTCCAGTATAATGCAGCAATAGGTCATGGTGAACTTGTTCATGGTCCCAAAAGTTGATGTAAAAGTTAAGAGGAAACTGTTAGATGGACTCCTGAAGAAAAAAAGGACATAATGTACTGATACTATTACATCACAAATACTGTATTTGATTATAAACGATACACAAAGGTGCCCTTTTACTAAAGCCCGTTAGGATACTATACTTGGTGCACATTTTCAATCTGTTTTTCTTGGACCCTCTACTTTCCCTGGTCTACCAGTGTATTTCTAGTAGATCTCTGTAGTGGTGGCCTTTTTTTTATTTTTTTTTATTTTATATTTATTAGTTTATACATACATTCAAGAATACATCTTGAAACAGAAATTGAGAAGGGTACAGGCAAACAATATTACAGACTAAACAGTCCCAGCAATAAAAAACAAGAAATTATGTCAAGTACACAACTCACTCTAGCCCTCAATTGGGGAATACCAAGAGGAAAGAGGAAAAAGAAAATTATAACCCAAATTCCAATAGGAAATAGAGGTGTGAAAAGCAGCTAGAATCACATACTCAAACAGCAGATGGGAAAACACCCATTACTCCTTAATGACGGGCATTAATGAAGTCCAGCAATTGTGAGGGCGCAAAAAAAACATAGGATTCCGACTGATATTTAATCAGACATTTACACGGAAATTTTAGAAAAAAGAGCCCCCCCCCCCCAATTGCTGAACCCCAGGGCGAAGGAGGAGAAAGTCCCGCCGCCGTCGCTGAATCTCCCTGGAGAGGTCCGGAAACATACGGACCTGTAATCCCTTAAAGGCAACATTCCGTTTTTTAAAAAATAACTTCATAAGCCATTCTTTATCGGAAAGGAGAGGTAACGCAATCAACAAGGTAGAGGACGTAACCTGGTCCTCCTGTGAGGATTCCAGCAATGCAGTTACTTTCAAAATATCTACTTTAGACAAACCCGTAACCAACTCGCCACCCTCAGCAGCAACTTTTTTCCCCGAGGGGAGATAGTACATCTTTGCAATAGGGGGGTGAGATTCAGGAGGGATACCCAAAGTCTCTATTAAATATTTCCTAAACATGTCTCTTGCAGATACCGTAGATAACCTAGTAGTGGTGGTCCTTTTATAGAAACATAGAAACATGACGGCAGAAAAAAATCACATGGCCTATCTAATCTGCCCTTCCATATCAACTACTACAACAGTCCCCTTGTCTCCTTTAAAGAACCTCTGTGTTTGTCCCATGCTTTTTTGAATTCAGATAGGGTCTGATTCTGTTCCAGACGTAGATCTCCTTTGTATGTCTGGGATGAGCCGGATGTACAAAGGAGATTGCGATTCTGATCCTGCAGGGCATGTCTAGCTCCATGGGATCAGACTCGTGAACAGGCATGTACATGCAGGCCGAGACTGAGATTCATTCCCTGCCTGCACATACATGCCCTGCCTGACTAACTCGGTCAGGGCATTTAAATGGAGCCGCGGCGCTATGGCTTCATTCTGCCATGGCACAGCGGCTCCATTTAAAAGCCGTGATGCTGGCCGTCACAGACAAAGGTTTATTCCCCACAGCCCGACCCTGGATCTGGCCTCCTAAGGCCAGGGTCAGGCTGCGGGGAATAAACCCTGACTCCCCCGCTCCTTCTGTGCACTGGGCCATGAGAAAAAACCCATCCAGGGAAGTTATTCCACCTCAGAGGTGGAATAACTTCCCCGGCCATCTTGCCGGTCCTGGACGTACAGGGGCAACATTAGAATCGACCCAGGACGGCCAGGGCCGGCGACTGCCCACTGCCCGTCCACTCTTCGCCCACGGGCCTCCTCTTCTCCACCCCCGACTAACTTCCCCACACAACCGGCTGGGAAGTTAGTCGGGGGCTACAGCCTGCACAAATATCAGGGATGGACATCCATCCCCGCTATTTGTGGTTCAGAATAGACCTCATACTGTCTTCATCTCTACCACCTCCACTGGGGGACTATTCCATGGATCTATCACAATTTCCATAAAGAAATATTTCTGCATATTACTCCTGAGTCTTTCCCCTTTCGCCCTCATCCTATGTCCCCTCATAGCAGAACTTGCTTTCAATCGAAAGAGGCTCTCCTCCTTTGCATTTATGCCATGGAGATATTAAAATGTCTCAGTCATATCACCTCTATCCCATCTTTCCTCTAAGGTGTACATATTAAGATCCTTAAGTCTGTCTTCATATGCTTTCTAATGAAGACCACTAACCATATTAGTAGCCACCCTCTTTACTGACTCCATCCTGTTTATATCCTTTTGAAGGTGTGGTCTCCAGAATTGCACACAGTACTCCAAATAAGGTTGCACTAAAGACTTACACAGAGGCACAATCACCTTCTTTCTTCTGCTGGCCATTCCTCTCCCTATGCACCCAAGCATCCTTCTAGCTTTTGCTGTCACCTTTTCTACCTGTTTAGCTACTTTAAGATCATCAGACTCAATCATGCCCAGGTCCCGCTCTTCTTTTGTGGACAGAAGTACTTCACCCCCTATACTATATTGCTTCCTTGGATTGCTGCAGCCCAAATGCCTGACCTTACATTTTTTAACATTAGATCTCAGCTGCCAAATTCTAGACCATTCTTCAAGCTTAGCTAGATCCCTCCTCATGTTATCTACACCTTCCTGGGTGTCTACTCCATTGCAGATTTTGGTATCATCTGCAAAGAGGCAAACCTTACCCGACAGCCCTTCTGCTATATCACCAACAAAGATGTTAAAAAGAATCGGGCCAAGGACAGATCCCTGGGGCACACCACTGGTAACCTCCTCCTCCTTATTTTGTTGTTATCTTAATAGAAATGATACAAAATCATCCCTACTGTTCATACAACATATATAGGAAACCCTTACAGTTTATACAATACCGTTTGTAGAGGTAAGCAGTATTGCAAGTCCTAATGTGCTCATGGCTTGCCATCATGCTTCACCAGGCTGTATCAAGGAAGATTTTTTTTTCTGCAAGCTCACTATAGCATAATCTCCCATCATTATGGCAGCAGCAAATTAGCCAAAAATCTCACTTCTACAGCTCACACACCAACTGCCCTTGCGGTGCATGAGCTGTAGAAGTGAGTGTACTGCAAACAGCAATTACTGGCAGAAATGCTTAGAGAGGGCCTGCATTTAGGGAGAGGACCCTTCTTTTCTTGCTGGTGTAGACACTAGTTGGAGGAACTTGTTGGAGAATCCATAGGTTGATATTTTAGATGCAATATGGACTACCATCACTGTATCAGACTGGTCTGTTTGCAAAGATCGTGAGGATTTGGAAGTATTTGCATCTAATTTACATCATGAAACCCATGCCTAGTTTGATGATATAATGGAAAGCTCCGAGAAAGTTCAGTCCTTGGCAGAGCAGATTAGCATGTTACAAGCTTGCAATGTGTTCCTTACCAAATACGATTTTGGTAATGTGTGGCAAATTACAATCACTGGAGAGGTTGTAATTGCTGGACAGGTACCATCATTTGAAATTTGTGAATTTTCCATGATCTTTTGGTATATCGCTAGTCAATTTGTTTAAAAAAGAAAAAAGGTACGTGCATTCATTTGAAATGACACAGAAAATGCCAGTGACATTTTCCATATTATTTCATGTTATTTTAACCCCACATGTCAATAAAAATCCCAGAATGTTGAGTTTCCTCTTATTTTGCCAGTAGTGCGCTATTGCTCATTAATGTGCAGTATTACTATTAGAGTGCAATAGTGTACGCTATTGACAACATTGTTCCCCAAAATGAAAAAAGGAGAAAGACGACATCCAAACAAAATGAAAAATCCTGTAAATGACTCGAGAAACTAAACAAAACAAAAATTGTTGGCCTGCATACCCCTTACAAAATATCCCTAGCAGACATGTGCAAAGTTCCAGATGTAGGTATGACCCTGCCACCAAGATTTATTAGGTATATTATTTACTGTCTAGGAAGCAGAGATAGGTACAAGCAAAAGTTTTGCTGAAAGGATATATATTCTTGAACAATTTTTTTGCTTTGGTTTTATGAACCATCACTAGAAGAGGATATAGCTGTACCTGCACTGATGGTTACCTTAATTCTTGAGAAAGAAACTGGGTCTCAGAATTATTTTTCCAGCTTGGATGTAAGATATGGATTTCCTGACTTATGTAATATAGTAATGGGCAAGAAGAAATTTATTTTTGGCTATGTTCCAACAGCCAACAGGCTATGTTGCCTGTGATTTCCTTGTCACTGATTAAAGTTTTCTGGTAATCGATTTGTTTTTTTTACAAGCCAAACATTTCAGATCTTTTCTTGATATTAAGATTGTTCCTAATGTGGTAGCTGGTAACAGAAGTGCAGTTAAATTATCTTTATGGAGGAGATTGTTATTAATCTTTGTATTATTTCCTCAAATTAATGTCTGTAGCTCTAGCTCTGTGTGATTTTCCCTCTATTTTATATTTTCTTGTTCTTTTATTGAATATATTTGTCAATCAGTACTTTTTGCTATGGAATTTTACCTTTTCTTTTGTTGAGTTGTGTAGAAGGCATTCATGAGATTTTTTTCCCTTTGTCTACATGTTGAACTATTAATTTTTGAAAAAACCTTTTTGTACATGTATTATCTTAGTTTCTCAACTCAAGTTATTTTTGATCATTTAAAGTTCAGTTTTAAAATATTGTGCGTGACTATGATCCTAGTTGTAAGCAGGGTAACCACTCTGGGCCAGCCCTTTCATGTTCAGGAGTGTTTCCTGCATATGGCCCCACTGTCACAGGAGCCCCATTCCCTCAGTGCACTAAACAAGAGGGAACCAATGGAAGCTGGTGGTGGAAGGAGCTTGTGTGGGGCCTGCAATGTGCAAAGCAGTTCAGAGTTTTTCTCCTTCAAAACATTACTGCATCTTTTGATTTTGATTTCTTTTTGAATAATCTGTTCAATGGAACATTATCATCATCATCATCTACACCAGTGACATCAGGATCTTTCTGCTTTGCATGATCCCTAACTGTTGATAATGGAAGATCATCTTCTGATTCGTTCAGTGGATCACCACTCAAGTCATCCATATTATTTTCCAAGTCTGGATCCTCTATATCACACTCAGGTTCAGAAATGTCAGCATCTGGTAACAAGACAAGCTGAGATTCCATTTTTTCCTTTTCTACTTTTTCTGTGATGCATATCACAATCCATCATTTTGCCTGCATCAAACATTCAACAAATTTCAGAATGTAACTGAATTACTACTAGATTACTACTTAATTAGCAGATAACATATAAATTTATGTGGTAAAATTCACTAAGGGGTATGTTTACTAAACCGTCTTAATGTTACCAGCGCTAGTTGAAGCGTTAATGTGAAGAATGCCATGTAAGGTAGTGGGTGTTCTGGCCGCAAGGTAGCAAGAATCTGTATCGCGCGATAGTGGGTGCCATGGCACGTTAACGCACGTTAACCCTAAGTTCATGCCAGCACAGTGTTAGAAGCTATAAAGATGTAGCCCACTAGTTACTGCAATGACTGTGGAGGCAGAGGTCATAGGTTTGATCCTGTAGTGGTGTTATGTAAGAAGGCTGTCTGAGGCAGTTCCTTTTCTTAATTTAAATCAGTGCTGTCTGAGTTATTTCCTTTTGTAAGTTAAATCAGTGCTGCCAGCAAAAACACCCTCACAGTGCCGTAACCTAAGGTGCCGCATTAGGCGCCCTATAAGACACTCCATAGGGCACATTATAAAATGCCCTGTCTGCCAAGGCACCTTATAATGTGCCCTATAGGGCACTTTATAGGGCACCCTATGAGGCACCTTAGGCTACGGCACTGTGAGGGTGTTTCTGCTGGCAGCACTGATTTAAATTAAAAGAAAAAGCCTCAGACAGCCTTATTAAATAATGCATTTGTGGGATCAAACCCATGACCTCTGCCTTTACAGTCATTGAAGTAAACAGTAGGCTACATCTCTGTAGTGTCCAACATACTGCTGGCTGGCTACAGAAAGACTGCAGGTCACCAAACAAACTGTCTGCTGTGGTTACCAGGATAGGGTAAACCCACCCGTACCCATGATGCACTGCACATGCAGATCAGCAGCCTATATCTGATCACAAGATGGGGTATGCGCCTCTATAGCACTCCGGCCTGGTAGGGGGAACTGACTGTGTGTGTTACTGGCACAGAGTAGATACAGGCCGTGACATTGTGCGGTTCCTGTGCTCACCCTGAGGGTGAGGTGGGGCACCCAGCACCAGGTCCGCAGCACCTGGCTTGGCTGAGCTGCAGGTCCCCATCAGTGCCAGTGTGTGATAGGTAGCCTTTGCAGACACACTTAGGAAACACTTGTGTCCATCTGTATTTCCCAGTCACGTCTAGCCCATGTGGACTATGATGCACCCAGAATAGTGCATATCCTGTGTGGTTGCCATGGTCACATGTTATAAGAGAAGGGTGATGCTTGGACCCACATGTGGATTATGTAGCACCACCCAACCCGCCCTCTGTGGGTCAGGGTGGGAGACAGGATCTCCCACCAACAGATCCACATTCTACATCTCTGCAATGGTGGCAGTAGAGGGGACCGTCAACCCCAGTCCTGCTGGGGAATAGGCACCCTACAGGGCAGTCAATGCAGATCTGTACACATCACATAGAACACTGGCAGACAGGCAGTAGGCCTAGAAAAGCTCCGCTGCCCCCACCACTATCTGACATTCACCAGCAGAGGGCACAGTCAGTCACCACCCACTGCACCCTGCAAGGTGCTCCAACCATACACATGCTAACTGCAGACAGTCTGCTAGCTAGTACATAGTGCATGTTCCTGGAAGACCTGTGTACACACACCAAGCAGATATGTCAGTGATTGTGCCCCAAAAAAGGGAACTCATAGATATCACTTGAGAGAAATACTGTATAGCACTATGGGGGAACCTAGCCATGCCATGGTCACTGCTCAGTCAGGGTGAGAGTGACCACTCAGCATGACATGCTGTGGCCACCCTGTCCGTGCAGGTTGTGGTCAGGCACTACAGTGTCCCAGCCATTGCCCTATGCCCTGTGAAGATGCATCCTGCCCACTGTTCCCTCTAAGCTGTACGTGTGTGCGCGTGCACACACCTCGCCGAGCAAGCGCACATACTTTATAACAGAGCGCACAAAAATTACGGTTCTGATTCTGATAGAAAACAATACAGAAGTCTTAAAATTTAAAAGTTGTTGTAATATTTACGGTTTTCACAAGTTCTACAATATTTTCTAGTGCAATCAATGTGGTGTACATACTGTATTCTGACGTGTAGTCAAATTTTAAAGTATAATACTCCAAGTGTTGTTATGTGGCGCACAAAAATTTAACCTTCCTTCAAAAGCTGCACAGCTGATATTTTATGCGCACACAGCCTACAGAAAATTAGAGGGAACATTGATCCTGCCCAAGCCACCCTGTCCGGGCCATACCCACAGTACCTTGCTCCTCATTATGCACATTGGCAGGCTAACACTGGAAACAGTGCAAGCATTGTGGACTCAGTAAGGTGTAGGCAGCCATAAAACACTGGATAGACATACATACACTCCCACACCTATTTCAGCATTGTGCGAAGAGAGAGGTGGTTGGCAGCCCTGGCCGCCACACCAGTCCTGGGCACAGTGCAGGCATTGCTATGGTACTCAATACTGTTAGGGTCACTCCCCGGGGTGTCAGAAACAAAAACTGAAACACACTCCACAGATATCAGAAAGGTTGCTATGATGAATCTCTGTCAACAAATTGTGCTTAACTTAGGATTTATTATCTGACATTAATCATAGCAACGTTTTGACATATGTGGAACGTGTTTACAAGTTTAAGACGGCATTGCTAAGGTATGCAGGTGCTAGTATTGGTAGATGCTCCGCGCAGGGCCCAACAGCCTGACTCTCTATGAGCCGTTGAATAGTTGAGCCTGTGGATGTGGGTGTTTGTGCCCCTGTTGGCCTCTGCTCTAGGGCAGAGGTTCCCAACTCTGGTCCTGGAGGGCCAAACACGGTTCAGGTTTTCATGCTGTCCCTAATGAATATGCATGGATACATTTGCATATAATGGGGGCGGTGCATGCAAATGCATATTAAGCATATTTATTAGGGACAGCATGAAACCTGAATGGTGTTTGGCCCTCCAGGACTGCAGTTGTGAACCTCTGCTCTAGGGACTGCACATGTCTATGGTGTATGTGCTCTGTAGGGTAAAATATAGGCGTTTATGGCGTGTTTATTTTATCTGCAATAAAGGTTCCTTTTTTATTACCATGGTTTAGTACTGAGTAAAATATAGGGACATGGTCTGCTGGAGCCACAGCTGGAACTTCAATCTGTGACCTTCTGCCCCTGAACACACTGGCTGTGTGTACTGCACCAAACTGTTGCCATAGAGGCAAATCGTTCCGTGGGGATACCATGACTGTTTGTCAGACAGACCTTGTCTGTTGCAGTGCACGGCACCCACCTAAACAGGGCTTGGCCTTGGTCTGCTGTGGGCAGATGTCACTGCCCCCTCCACCACCAGCACCCCTCCTCCACCATGCTGACATGCCCTTATGCTGGTGGTGCTGGTGGTGCGCAGTCCCAGGCCATCCAGTGTGCCAGTAGGTGGCTGCCTATGGTGCGTGATATGGGGTAGGGGTGCTGACATGGACATAAGCACTTCCCCCTGGCACTGCCTGCCAATGTTCTGTGCCCTTGGGGGTACCTGCTAGGTACTGTTCCCTGGGACACTGTGGGACGCACACTCATGGCCATGTTGGACCCTGGTCAGTTGCTGTCTTGCTGCTTTTCGGTTTCTGCATTCCTATGTGCCAGGTAGGCATCTGCCTAGTCCATACTGTGCCCCAGCTGGCCCACTGCATGTGCCACCTGCAGCCCCCTATACCCCATTTACACCATCACCATAGTGCCATTTCCTACGTGACCACTCTGCTTTGCTGCCCATGTGAAAGCCACATAAGCAAGCTGCCCAATTTACACCACAGCAAACCCTCATCATCACTATCAATGTTGGAACATTCACTTTGTAGGTGGAATCAGAATTGACCCTTCCAAAAGTGACATCTTCCTTTTTATTCTTTATGGGTAGTGTCGATTACCATTTATCCTTGTTTTTTCTATTGGCCAGTTCGGTGTTTTGTATTTCTATTTTGGTTCTGGTCATTATCTCTCTGTTTTTTGCATGTTTTGTTACTGCACATGTATCACTACTATCACTTATCTGGGTCTCTCTGCCTTTGCTGTACATTGCTGACTGAACTGGTTTCTCTCTCCTGCAAATGTGCCTCTAACGCAAGGTTTTCAGTGGCGTTAATTTTCAGACCCTGATTTCACAGCGTTAGTGTGCCTGGGGCCTCTCCCCGCCTACTCTCTGCCCATTGACCCCTTATCTCTGCCCTATGGGGAGCCTTACTCCATCCTCTGTGCACCTTAATGCCGCTGGAGACATTATCGTGTGATACGAGACGTCATTGTGCGATACGAGACGTCATTGCGCGATACGAGACGTCATCGTGCAGTAATGCGCCGTTATCACATGATAACGTCACATCACGCAATAACATTGCCACTGCGACGTTAGCGCTGTTTAGTAAACATACCCCTAAGTATTAAAAACCACCATTTCTGCAGTAACATGTAACAACCACTAAGTACCAATGGTTCCAAATGGAACCAACTACAAAACTGTCTCATTCAACAACTGTTTCAGCAAAAAATGGTGATAAAACTGGCAGAAAGGGAAAACAATACCTGTTTGACTTGAGAGAATTTTCCTCATGCAGTGAAGCCTTCAGAACATTAAAATTTAACACTAGAATGCAGTAAAATTTCAAAATGGCTACCAAAACAAAAGCACAGCCAGTGGCGCCACCTAGTAAGTTAGTGACTCGAAACTGAATATAGTATTTTATTATGATGATAGTAAGTAAGAAAATGACTTCTGATGTTTACTGGTTTTAATCCCCACTCAGTTTTTAAAAGAAAACTACATGGGTTCCAAATGGAACCACCGAGTATGAAACGGTTAAAGGTGTTGAAATGGAGGAACTGAAACAAATCTTGGTAAACTTGGAAGATGTTATAGAGCAATTTCGCAAACTAAAGAATCGCAAGTCATCTGGATCAGTGATATGCATCGCCTGGCCTGGATTGTGAAATGAGAAATGAAACTGCAGACCTACTATCATTAAAATTGTCTACTGTATAGTACCTTAAGATTGTAGGGTGGCCAACAATAATGCCAGTTTCTAAAAAGATTTCAAGGAGTTATCCAGGAAGCTACAGACCAGTGAGCCAGTTGTCAATGTCATTCAAAATGGTAGAAACCATTATAAAGAACAAAATTACTGAACATATAGTCACAATTTCATAGGACAAAACCAACATGGATTTAGCCCAGAGAAGTCTTGCTTCATTAATCTGCTACATTTTTCGATGCCTGAATAAACATGTAGATAAAGATGAGCCAGTTGATATAATGCATCTGGATTTTCAAAAAGCCTTTGGCAAGGTCCCTCATGAGAGACTCTTGAGAAAATTAAACAGCTATAGGATAGGAGGCAGTGTTCTCATGGGGATTAGGAACTGGTTAAATTATAGAAAAGTATGAGCAGGCTGTAATGATGAATTTTCTCAAAGGTGAAGGCTGAATAGTGGAGTTTCCCGGGGACCTGTACTGGTCCCACTGCTTTTTAACATATTTATAAATGACCTGGAAATGGGAAAAGTGAATAAGGTGATCAAAATTGCACATGACACAGAAGTATTCAAAGTTGCTAAATCACAAAAGGATTATGAAAAATTGGAAAAGTACCTTGAGAAATTGGGAGACTGGGCATTCAAATGGCAGATGAAATCTAATGGGGATAAATACAAAGTTATGTACTTATGGACATGTTTATTAAACCTGTAAGGTCTATGTGGACTGTGTTACCAGCAGAGAGCATTTGGATAACTGTAGGGGGGACGTGTACATCCATCCCACTGAAGTTAGTCCATGAAATCCACATAGTAGCGTGGAGATAAAGTTGCAGTTGCAACTATCGCCGTCCAATGAGATGGCGTTAGTTGTATCCCCACTACCTGTTCTGAGCGCAGTTCGCACAGACGACTAATGCCTCCGCTAGCTGCAACAGGCTGGAATCAATCGTGTCTGCCTAATCCCCACCCTGGAGACTAGATACCAGGGTAACATGTTTTTTTTTGCATGGTGCTGAGCAGGGCCGGATTTACCTTGAGTGAGGCCCTACGCCAACAAAAATTTTGGGCCCCCAGAAAAAATAAAAACGAGATCAACTTACCACTTTTTTAAAACAGAAATGGCAATAGATGTATAGAATTGCCTGACATAAAGAGGCAATAGGGACAAAATCAGCATCGGAATTCAAGAAATACATTAAAAAATGTCTTATCCATCGGGGAAGAGGATCATTGAATGATCCGGCGGTACTACAGCAGCTACAGGAAACGGACCTGGCCGTCGCTGCTCCCCGGTACTCACTATGGCTTTGGTGTAACAGGCCACCGCCTCCTGGTACTTGCGGGTGACGAAGAGTCTGTTTCCCTGCTCCTTTAACTCTTGAGCGCTAGTGCTCTTCTCCGGACTCCCGCCTCCCGCCTCCCCCACTCTCCTTTTCCTCTTTCCCCTTCATGCCAGGGCCTGGAGAAGCTCGCGGACGGCCCCATTCAGCTAGGCCGCAGCAATTTCAACTCTCTTTAGAGAGCGAGGGATTCAGGCTCGCACAACCCCGCCTCGCACTCTGACTATACCCAACACACCCACAAACACAGTTCCGTCAGCGGAAGTTCCGAGCTGTAGAACTGAAGATGAAATGAACGAAAAAATTACCTAGAGATGACGGTAGAACTCAGCCGCGAAGTTTCTCAGTGATGGAAAGAATACGATTGTCCTGGGGACTCTTGTTTGTGGGCCCTTGCCAGCTGTGGGCCCTACGCCACGGCGTACCTGGCGTATAGGTAAATCCGGCCCTGGTGCTGAGACTATGTGCTAATCCTGCATTACAGTGGCAGTGCAAGATTCCAGATTAGGAGTCACCTGCCAGGAAAAGGACTTAGGTGTCATCATAAATAATATGTTGAAATTCTCTTCACAGTAAGTGGCATCAGTCAACATAAAGCTAAGAGAATGCTAGCAATTATAAGGAAAGGAATGGAGAATAAAACAAAGGATATTATAATGCTTCTGTTTCCTTCATTGTTGTGACTGCACCTTGAGTATTGCAAGCAGTTCTTGTCATTGTATCTATAAAAACATATAGCAGAATTAGGGCAACAAAAATAAGGGGATGGAGGTATACCCCTATGAGGAAAGGCTTAAAAGGTTAGAGCTTTTCAGCTTGGAGAAGAGACGGCTGATGGGAGATGATAGAGGTCTATAAAATAATGAATGGAATGGAATGAGTAAACATGAATCGATCCTTTACTCCTTAAAAAAGTAAAAAGACTAGGGGGCACATAATGAAGCCACTAATTAGTACATTAAAAACAAACTGAAAACAAATATTTTTTCACTCAGCACATAATTAAGCTTTGGAATTTGTTGCTGGAGAATGTGGTGAAAGCAGGTAGTGTAACTAGGTTTAACGAAGGTTTGGATAAATTCCTTTAGGAAGTCCATAACCATTACTAAAGTGGACTGGGGGAAATCTACTGCTCTTCCCTGGGATACGTGGCATGAATTTATCTACCTTTGGAATCTTGCCAGGTACTTGTGACCTGGATAGGCCAATTTTATAAACAGGATAGTGGGCTTGATGGACCTTTGGTCTCACTCAATTACAGCAAATATGTTTTTATGTATTGTTCTTATTGACAAGCAGCAAAATGGGTCTGTTCATCCCTGATTTATGCGGATTTCATTAGCAATGATGCCATCAGTTGTGCTTAAGAGCACAGCACATACCTCTGTGCTGTAGAGTGAAATCTGCATGCTTTACAGATCTGTCAAAGTCACTGTCAGAAAAGGACATGTGTATGCAGCAGTCCATCAGCTTCGGGGACAGGAATATTGGGCATTGTGTTGTTAGTAGTTGACAGAGTTAGTGTTCCTCACTAGATGGTGTACACTGGGGCAAAAGAAATGTATGTGTGACTTCCATAATAGGACTAGCCATTCCATTGTATACTGTTTATGGCCACACTTGCATGTAAATTATCTCTTACAAAATACAAACCATCATAAAGTAACTGCATTGGCATGAATCTCAGATCTTTCTCTCTACACCTGAAATTTCTCCAGGAATTCAGGCCGATATCTCAGTCTTATTTGACATTGTTGCCTAGATTTCCCACTGCCATCTGAAACTGAACATGGTCAAAACCTTATTTTTCCACATAAACCTCCTTTCTCTATTTATTTGACTAACAGTGTATTCCTGCTACCTCAGCTTGTAACCCTGCGGTCATCTTTGACTCTTCTCTCTCTTTCTCTGCACATATTCAACAGACAGCTAAAACTTGTTTCTTTCCCTATAACATCAGCAAAATTTGTCCATTCATTTTTAAACACACTACTAAGAACCTTATCTACTCTCTAGTTATGTCCCATCTGCACTATTGCAACCTGTTCCTCACTGGCCTCCTCTTGAATTACCTCTCTTCCCTTCAAGCTGTTCAAAGGTCAGCTGCATGGCTAATCTTCCACCAGGGTCACTATGCTTACATAACCTCTGTTCTCAAATCAGTTCTTTGGCTCCCTGTCCATTTCTGCATCCAGGTCAAACTTCTCCTAACGGCCTAGAATTGCATTCATTCGGTGACTCCTCACTACCTTTCCTCTCTTGTTTCTCCCTATACGCCTCCTTGGGAACTCTGTTCCTCTGTTCCTCCTTGGGAACTCTGTTCCTCTGGCAGATCCCTTTTATCTGTGCTTTTCTCTGCCACTGCCAACTCCAAACTTTGTTCATTTCACCTTGCCGCTCCATTTGCGAAGTTTGCATGTATTCATGTTGATTCTTAATTACCTTAATCTACATGCATATGTGTGTAAAGTAGACGCATACATTTACCCCGCTTGCTAGCAGGTATAAGTGATCATGTCTATATTTAATGCATATTTTCCGGCACATTTGCTGGTATTTTATAAAACTGGTAGGCACATATCTGACTTTATAAAATAGTGGCTATTTAGATGCCTGCCAATGGCACCCTTTTATAAAATTACCCTGTGTATGTTTCACAAGCATAGAGAAGTGATATTAACAATCTTTCTTACTTGCTCTATGGAAAAGGAACATCAGTACTACTACCTATCACTTATTTCCTAAATGCTACTGTGTTATCCTGTGCTATAAAGGCACATAAAAGAGAGGCACTCCTGTTCCATAATGCTTGCAATCTAGTGCTGTTGCATCATAATGCTTGGGAAGGGTAGGTGTGCAAATGGTCATGGGAAGAGGGGATTCAAGACAAGTGATATATCTGGGAACGGCAACAGCATAAATGCAGAGGAAGAGATGGAGTATTCCAGGAGTATGTTCTCATGTAATCTTCCAACCAAGTTGGAGCTTGCAATGAAACTGTGAAAGAGCAGGTGTCAGCTCACATCTCCACAGAGAGACAAAGGCACAAAAATGCAGAGATTAAGAACAGCCCGTTCCCTGCTGAGAAGCTCATGCCCCTGGTTTTGGCACATGCAAAATCTGATGAACCCTCATTTTATGGATTTCCATCAGCATCATAAGATCTTGACATTTTCATGGCTGCAGAGTATGTGGAACATCTTGTTAGATTGCTAAGTAGTGAAGAGGTAAGAAGTGATACTGACACTTCCAGAAATAAGAGCACCCCACAGGTAGAGCAGGCACTAGAGAGTGGGCAGAATGCTCCTGGCCTTTCATCTGCATATCTTTGACATTCAGCTGGCTGCTGGTGGATGACTATCTCTAGCAACAAACTGAATATTCACAGGAGCATAACTGGGAGGAGCTCGCACATGGCAATGGCATACATGGTTAAAGTTGATATCCTGCACCATAGCAACATTTTATGTGGTTTGGGCAGTTGCATTTTGAATATACAGGTGTAATCTCAGCGTTCCTAAGAGGAACCCGCACTCAGGGCTGGCGCAACCTGGTAAGTCGAGTAAGCGTGGCAGGAGGTGTTGGTGGAGGGGGGGCATCGCTAGCCACCTGCCACCCACCACTTCAAAAAAGAAAGGACCCGCAGGAACATTTCTCTGTTCCCACAGCTCTGCTATCTTTCACACTGCTGGGTCGCAGAGTTTCTAAAGGCAATAATAAGCATTTCCTGTTTCTTACAAGAAACAGGAAATGTTTGTTACTGCTGCAAACGCTGCGATCTAGCACTGTGAAAGATAGCAGAGCCGCGGGAACAGAGAAATGTTCCCGCAGCTCCTTTCTTTTTTGAAGGATGAATCGGAGCAGAAAAGGGGGGGGGCTAAAAGGGAGCAGACACAGGGTGGAGCTGAAAGGGAGCAGACATTGGGGGCTACAAGTGAGCAGACACTGGGAAATTGGAAGAGAGCAGATGCATGAGGGTAGCAGATACTGGGAAGCTCGAAGGAAGCAGACAAGGGGTGGAGCTGAAAGGGAGCAGACATGGGGGAATACAAGGGAGCAGACACTGGGGAACTGAAAGGGAGCAGACAAGGGGTGGGGCTGAAAGGGAGCAGACACAGGGCAGAGCTGGAAGGGAGCAGAAACTGGGGAGCTAGAAAGAAGCTACATGGGGGGAGAGGGTAACTGGAAGGGAACTGACATGGGAGGGGGCACTGGGACTGGAAATTCGCTGATATCAGGGTCGTATTTGGACTAGAAGGGGCTGGACGATGGAGAATGAGGGGGACTAAATGGGAATAGACAACAGTGGCAGTGCTGGGAAGGCAAGAGGGTTGACACTGGAAGGTACTGGGAGGGGAGGCTGTAAAGGGAGCTGATACTGGGGAGAGTTACTGGGACTGGAAAAAGGCTGATGGAAGAAAATGAAGAAAGCAAAAGGAGAGTCAAGAAATGGCAGATGGACTATAGACAGAGGAAAGCAGAAGCCTCAGATCTGGACCAGCATGATCAAAGAATAAAATGGTCAGACAACAAAGGTAGAAAAAATAATTTTATTTTCAATTTAGTGATTGGACTTTGCACTATCTTCATATTTCAAACAGTATGGGGGACTACATTTCTTATCTGGTGTGGCACCGCATGTGGAGTCTGGCTTCTTGCGGTTTCATTTTAATTTTTGTCTACATATTTTTATTTTTATTTTTACTTTAGGTTGTGGTCACTTATTTTTACTTGGTGAGGGTCTTTGTTCTGAGTGTGTGACCAAGGCCAGGTGTTCTGTTAACATGGAGTTTGTACGTAGGTATCTGTACTGTAGTAATTTGACTTGTACAGCTTTTCAAATAGGTATATGGAGGATTTGGGGCCCATTGCAGTATTTGTAGTGTTGCTTTTTTCTGGGTAGGCCTCTTATTGTATGAGTTTTGGAAGTGTATGCTGGAATGGTATGATAGATTTGACTTTGTAGTTTTTCAGTGACTTTTGCAGTGTTTTATATTAGTTCGCAATATGCCTGGCACTGGAGAATGTTTATGTTGTTGTTAGTAAGATGACGAGAATCCGATTTTATTTATTTATTATTAGTTTTTTTGGACTATCACAGCCTGTTTGTATGGTGCTACATATTTTTATTTTGGTTATGCATTTGCTCTTTTGCTGCAATTTTCTTAGAACACTGGATTTGAAGGAGAAAGAGTTCACAAAGTATTTTTGGGAAAAAAGTGCTGCCAATATTAATAATAATGAGGGAGGGGTGCTGATTTATAGGTTGCAGGGGTGCGCTAGAAACCCTACCCTATTAAGAAGTGACCGAAGATATCAATGCTTGACCCAGTACAAGCATTGTGGAACTTGTGTCTCTTGGGGAAACTGCTAGGTACATATGACCTAGATTGGCCACTGTTGGAAACAGAATACTGGGCTTGATGGACCTTGGTCTGACCCAGTATGGCATATCTTATGTTCTTATGTTCCCTGCCTGCACTAGCCATCTGTTGCCTGCCAGAGCTTCAGCTGATGCCATTCCAGAAAGCATGTGGTAATGCTAAAATCACGGTCAGAGAAGGAGATTCCTGGTCTAGAGAAGGTAGAGGAGACAGCAGCATGCCCAGAAGCAACAACAACAGCTTCAGCCAGTTTTACCAGCTTGACAGGAATCTGTACCATTTCCCCCATTTCTATAGGCTTAGGGTAAGTTTTCCCCATTTCATAGAGCAAGATGTTTTCCAGAAGACCACCATTGCTGACCTCTTAGAGCTGCTGACACTGACATGGAGAAACCTTGCACTGCCAGTGCAGTGAAGGCTGCAACATTCCTGGCCTTCCTTGCCACTGACAGCTTCCAACACATTGTGGGGGCAACCACTGGCATTACCCAGTTGACCACCTTCCACTACATTGAGGCCTTCACAAGAGCTCTGTTGAGTAAGATGTGGGACTTAATTGCTTTCCTCCAAAGCCAGAACCAGTAACAGCAGACCCATGCAGAATTTCCACACCATTTCCTGTTTCTTCTCTGTCTACTGGGCCATAGATATCATGCAAAGAGCTCTGAGAGCACCTGGCCAGGAATTGGTGCAGTTACCATTCCATAACGATTCAAGTGGTATGAAATGCCCAAATAGTCATCACCAGTGTTTGTGCATGCTACCCAGGATTCTGCCATGATATATATTTCCCAATGTCTGTGGATGGGGCTATGGAGGGTGGAGCTGTCTAATGCTGCTATGACAGCATGGGAATGTTGCCCTGACTGCCTGCCCCACCCACATTCCTCTGTCCATTGGTGGAGATTGCTCCCTCTACAGGTCCTCTCTCTGCCCCAGTGTTCACTGACTGGCCTCTATAGTTGCTGATGCTCTGTGGGGCACATACACTTCCTGTTTATTTATTTATTTTATTTATTTAACTGTATTTATATCCCGCTTTTCACCGGGTCAAAGTGGTGTAACAAAAAAAGGGGGGGGGGGGGTAATCAGTCATAGGGTAGGGCCATCACCAGGAGGGCAACATTGATGATTTCAGGAAAGGATGGACATAGACATGGACGAGGTAAAATAATTTGGATCATAAGTTCTTGATGAGTGGGTTAGGGGATTGGACAGTTATTTGTGGGAGTTTGTTTCTGTTTTGAGATATTCTTGGAATAAGATGTTTTTTTAGCTGTTTTATGAATGACAAGAGATTGCTGTTGTTCTTGATGCAGGTTGTTAGAGAATTCCAGAGGGATGGAGCATAAAGTTCAAAGGCTCTGTTGCAGGTCCGTTGTGTGCATTTGGTTCTTTTGTGAGGGACTGTGAGGGAGTTGCTGGAGGTCTGTCTGGTTGTCTTGCTGTGGGCTGGACGAGACAGGAGGGTGCGGAGCTGGGTGCCTTGTGTTTGGTGGATGGCTTTGTGGGTGAGTAGAATAGCTTTGTATTTAATTCTTGCTTCAAGGGGAAGTATATGTAGGTCCCTCAGAATTGGGGTGATGTGGTCTCGCTTCTTTGCATTTTGAATGATTCTTGTTGTGGTGTTCAAGGCAGTTCGGAGGGGGTTGGTCTGTGTGGCGGGTAGTCCGTGGTAGATTATGTTGCAGTAGTCCAGATGTGGGAGCGTCATAGCTTGCATTACTGTCCTAAAGTCCTGAGGTTCAAGGAGAGGTCGGAGACGTTGTACCATTTTAGCTTTGTGGAATATAGTTCCGGTGGTTTTAGAGATTTGTTGCTTGAGGGTTAGAGCTTGGTCAATGATAATGCCCAGATATCTTATTTGTGGCTGTATCCGAATTTGTGTGGTTCCCATGTTGAGGTGTGTAGGTGGCTTGAAGTCCGGGTCTTTTGTTACTATGAGAGCTTCGGTTTTCTTTATATTAATAGACAGGTTGTTCTCTTGTAGCCAGTTGGATACATCGGTGAAGCATGCTGTTAGATGTTCATTTGTTGGATTTGTGGTTGTAATTGGGGCATAGAGCATTATGTCGTCAGCATATATGTGGAAGTTGATGTTGTGGGTCCGTATGACTGAGCAGAGCGGTCGGAGGTAGATGTTGAAGAGCATGGCTGATAGTGTGGATCCTTGAGGCACTCCTTGATGTTGCTGGAAGGGGGGCGAGGTTGAGGTGCTGGTGCGGATTAATTGCTGTCCGTTAGTTAGGTAGGATTGGAACCATTGGAGTACGGTATCTTTAATTTTATTTTATGTATTTATTTATTTAACAATCATTTATATCCCGCATCTTCCAGAGTTCAGTTGCGGTTTACAATAAAACAACAATCCACAAAGCAAGAGCTTGGTTTTACATAGAACATCTTGTAACAATAAACAATATATTGGTTAACAGAATGATTTAATACATGTCAAAACAAAACTGGCTTAAAAACTATATACAGTAAACTATATACAATTACAATTTTGTGGGCACTTTAGAGTTGAATCATAGGGGCTTGTTTACAAAGCTGCGGTAGCGGTTCGCGATCGTTATCGGAGCCGTGACCCCATTGATTTCAATGGGGCCGCGGCTCCAATAACGACCGCGAACCGCTACCGCGGCTTTGTAAACAAGCCCCATAGTGTTTTTTAGATCAGTGTATTATATGTTAAGTTGTTGGGTTTAGTATACTCAGATAGTTGTCTTTTTAGCCTTTATCTGAGTAGATCGAGGGATTATCTGTGTTGCAGTAGTGCATGGAGAATAGATAGGTTTTTAGTTTTTTACGGAATTCCATAATCTCGGTTATAGTTCGTAGGTCCTCTGGGAGGGAATTCCAAATGGGTGGGGCTGCGTGTAAAAAGGCTGTATTGTTAGTAAATTTATTTGCTTTTATGAAATCATTAGAAGTCTTTAGTTTATTTGAGTGTCCTTTTCTGTGCGTGGTTTTTTGAGATTTCATGCTAATTTGGTAGCATAGTGTGTTTGGAGCCATGTCATTTAAGGCTTAAAATGTAGTTATTGTAGTTTTATATATTATCCTGCTTTGAATTGGCAACCAGTGTAGGGAAGCTAATATTGGTGTTATGTGCTGGAATGAGTGTGCTTTCATTATAATTCTAGCTGCTGCATTTCGTGCTATTTGGATTCTTTTGATATTTTGTTTCGTTATACCTAATAGAATTAGGTTGGCAAAATCAAAGTGTGGGGTTATTGTAGCCTGGATTATATTAATGAAGTCTTGTAAGTGTACTAATGGGCGTAATTGTTTAAGGACTTTGAGTTTGAAATAGATTTTCTTTATGGTGTTTCTGATGTGAGTGTTCATCGTCAGATGTGTATCTAGGATAACACCTAGGTATCTTATTTCATTAATCCCAATTGTTTGGAGTCTGCGTAAGAGTATGATGTGGGAGATGGTGTCGAAGGCTGCTGATATATCTAGGAAGATCATGGCGTATCCGGAGTGTTTTGCCTGTGTTCCTATGATGAGGGTGTTCAGCAGTGTGGTCATGAGGGTCTCGACTCCATGTATCGGATGGAAACCGTGTTGTTGCGGGTCCAGTATGTTGTTGATGTCTAAATGTTCTTGAAGCTGGCGCTGGACTACTTTCTCGATTATCTTGGCGGTGAACGGGAGGCTTACTATTGGCCTGTAGGAGGTGGGGTCTAGGGGATCTAGGTTGTGCTTTTTTAGGGTTGGTCGAATGATTGTGGTTTTGAGGATGTCTGGCATTCGTCCTTGGGTGAAGGATTCGTTGACAATGTGGGTTAATGGTGCGGTCAGGTCTTCTTTTGATTTCTTTATCCAGTCAGTGGGGCAGGGGTCTAGCGGGGAGGTGGTGGTGTTTAGGCAGGAGATGGTAGATGATATTTCTTCTTCTGTGGCTGCATCAAACGTACTCCAGTCTTTGTTCATGATGGTGCAGTGGTTTGTTTTGGTTGTCTCGGAATTCTGTTGTGGATTTTGTGGTTGTTGAAGCTGTTTGTATTGTCTGGCTAATAGCTCTGGTGGGATATTTGGTAGCTGGTCAGAGTTATTAGGTGTCCTTGTCAGTTTTTTGACAATCTGAAAGAGTTCCCGAGGTTTATTTATGGCTGTGTTTATGATTTTTGAATGGTAGTCTTTTTTCGCTTTGTCGGTTTCTGAGTGCTATGCATCGAGTTCGGACTGGTATTTTATTTTGTCCTTTTCGTTTTTGGTTTTTCTCCATTTTCTTTCTGTTCTTCTGAGTTTGGTTTTTAGTTTCCGGAGGCTGGGGGTGAACCATCGGGCTTTTGAGGAGGTGAGTTTGGTGTTATTTTTGTTCGCTGGTGCGCTGAATGCTGAGGAGATTGTGGTGTTCCAGTTGTAAATTAGATCATCGATGTTGTTGGAGTTTGTCTGGAGTTTAGGTAGAGTTTGTGCTAGGAAGTCTTCTTTGATAAATGCTTTAAATCTTCTCGTATGTTGCTTGTTCTCCTTGTTATTCATATGTTGGTAGGCGTGGGATAGGTTGATGATGTAGTGGTCTGACCATGGTACAGGTGAGATCTCTGGGTTCTTGTATGAGGAGGTGGTTTGGGAGTTTAGGAATACGAGGTCTAGTGTGTTCCCTTTGTCGTGTGTTGGTTCTTGAATGATCTGTATCAGGTTCATTGCTGTCATGGCATTGATGAAGGTTTCTGCTTGTTCTTCTTGGAGAGATGGGAGGTTGAAGTCTCCTAGGATTATTTGCTCTTTTGTGGCGCTGGTGCTCTCGGAGATGACTTGTAGTATCCTTGGTAGGTCGGTGTTTGTGGTGGGTGCGCGGTAGATCAGGCATATAGAGAGGTGTTTATTGGTGAGGGTGAGTATGTCTGCATCATTGGATGTTTCTGAAGTATGGATCCTGAGGTGGAGGTTGTCTTTTGCTATGATGGCTACGCCTCCTCCTTTGGCGTGTGTTCGGGAGCAGTGTTGGAAGTTGTATCCTTTTGGTGTTAGTTGGTTCATTATTACTGTGTCGCTATCTGTTAGCCACATAGTAATAATGAACATAGCCTGGGGTCTCTGGAGGCAGATGTCCTCCTCCTCCATCTCTTCCTCTTCTCCCCTCTCCTCCTCCCCCATGGCCTGAGGGCCAGTGGTGGATGGTTCTCTGCATCCTCTTCCTCTATGGCCTGAGGACTCATAAAAAATACCATACTGCTTCCAACAGTGGCCAGTCCAGATCACAAGTACTTGGAAGGTCCAGCAGTAGATGCTTCTTCTTTTCTTCCTCATCCCCATTTCCCTCCTCTACTTCCATGGAGCTGAAGGATGAGGAAGGGGAGAGAGGCTGATGATGATGTCAAGGATGATGATGTGGTGGATGGGCAGGTGGATGCAGGAACTTGCTGCCCCTGTCCTGCACAGTGGATGCCCCCCTTTGCTGGGACAGTTGGGCACTGAGACTTGGTGGTCTGCCCTGCAAATAGTAGAAAACATACTGGCAAGAGGACACCTAGAGATAGTGACCGAAAGATACAAGTAGTGTATGGTTCCACTCTGCACACTGAGGCAGCCTCCATCCACACCACTGAACTGTCTACATCTACATTATAAACAGGGCTTCTTCTTTTTGTGACTTTCATAATATGTGCTGCCTTCAACATGGCCCTCTTGTGGGTCATGTCAAACTAGTGGAGGGGATCCAAGGCACACATTTTGTAGGGTGTGCACGGATCAAATATGGGCTATTCTGTTGGGAGAATGGAGGGCAGATATGCAACCTGGGGGCATGGAGGATAGATGCTGGGCATGGGGTGGAGATGGAGAGAAAAGGTAAATGCTGGACATGGGGGCATGGAGGGTAGTGTGTTGTGTCAGTTTTCAATATGTTTTATATTGATTCCCAGTCTATAAAATTAAACTGCTACAATTTTTGCTGCATACAAACATTGCAATGGTTTTTGTTTGTTTTTTTAATTGTATAGCCTGGAGATATATTGCTTTCTTTATTCTTGGGGCAACCACCTGACCAGTATCCTGAGTGAGGGGATCCCTATTCCCTGACTAGAACTCTGAGAAGATCCCTCTATTCTGGCTGCGGGGGAGGGGGGGTGCAGGGGAGTGCCAGCTCATCTCTCTCCTCAGGCAGCAGACATGGCTGGTCTTCCAACCTGTGTCAGCTAGATCGGACAGCATCTGAGATGTCTGGCAAGGAAAGCTGTTGTGGCTCAAGAGAAATTATGTGGGCCATCTAGCTTTTTGCTGTGTACTATAGTTGTTGTAATCCTTGTTTCTTTCTCATGAGCTGGGCAAGCTTTGACAGGTGTATAGTTCTGATCTTAATTGTTTGGCTTCTTCATCTATCGACACCTGCTGCTGTCAGCTGCTCCAGCTACCTGTCATCTCCCATGTTCCTGTGCCTGAAATGCTGCAGCACCATGTTTAACTGTGCTATTGGAAGCATTCAACATGCACACCCCAGATCCTGCAGGTCTAATTGGTCCTTATCACCAAATAGATTCCTAGGTTATGGAGTGGGCTCGGTATATGTCTCTGTGGGTCTTTGTCTCAAAGACTGTATCCCACATGGGCATGATTGATGATAGGTCTTTGGTGATGATTTCAGGAGCAGGGGTCCATCCATTCACAAGGCACATGTTCAGGGATGGTTATCCCACAGAGCTGCAGACCAGACAAATCTAGCTCCACTCAGGCACCCAGACAGAGTATTTCCAAAACTATGGGACACAGATAGGTGTTTGCTGATGAAAGCCAACCTCCATGCTGTCCTTCTTATAAGATGCCTTCCTTCATCCCATGGGTCATAAATTCGAGACCTGCCTGTCAGAACTGTATGACTGCCAACACATTTGTCAAGCTGGACATTTAGGTTGCATGCATTACTTGAGACCTCTAGTGATTTTACAGCTATGCTTTATATTTGAGCAGTGGCCATGACCACCTCCTATTTATTGTGGGTGACCGGACATGGCAATATATAACCAAAACACTAATCACAACAAATATTCATATACCTAGTTTGGAAATCTGTATTGAATTTTGGCAAGCGAGAAAGTGAAGAAACAGCATTTGCCTGGGCACCCAATTTGCTTCTGAAGCTATACAAGAATGATTTTCTTTAGCATTAAGCTTTCTATGACTCCTTTAGGTTTTTACAATGATAAATTTACTGGAAATGGTATTCACCTGGTACTTCAAAACCAAATGATGGCTTGGTTAAATGTAATCAATACTATCAGCTTCAAAGTGCTTCATAAAGTATTAATCATCACTACAGAGGCAAAAAGCATTAATGGACTTTATCTGAGGATAACCAACTGACTCTTGCAGAGAGATCTCAAGTCCAAGGCAAAGGTCATGATCTCAAATGTCCCGGACTTTCTGAAATGTTTCCTATTCATCTCAGAATATTGCCTCATATCCTCTTCTTTTGTCAAAAGCATCCATAAAGTATAAGGATAAAATGGGTTGAAAAGGAAAATTTATCATAAACTGAGTTTCCTATTTCCTTGCATTGACAGTTTTTGTTTTTAAAAAGCCCTCTAGGGCACAATTTTACTTTGAAAATCTGCCATTTTTTGGTTTAATGAAGAAACAAAAGAGAACAAAGCTACTCCCATATGAATTAGTGTGGTATTATATGTAGTAACAGAAGGAAATCAAGGAAATTGCAGTGCATGAGGAAATTGGTTAGATGTACAGAAAAATAATTGAAAAATATTTGAAAAATTTATAAAATAATAGAAATAGAAAATATTTGAGAAAAACAGTATATATATTGTCCCATGCAGGTCTCTATGTGTGAGCAGGTTATGGGTACAAAGTCTTTGAAGCACTATGCTGACCTCAGATCTCTCCTTGACAATCTCCGAATAAAACACTTTATAATCCAACCACTTGTGTAATTTACTTCATATAAACAAAGCAAACAAATAACAGGATCTGGAGAGACTGTGTCTTTAAAGATTGTGTCTGTCAGTTTATCTCAGGCCACAAAGAAAAAAACTAAAACGTAACCCACAGTCCAGTCTTGATCAGCTGCCACAGCCTTTTATTTTCAAATAGAAATAACAAGGAATCCACTACCAGTCCTTTTAATCCTGTATCACTCACACATCATTTGCAGGCTTCCAAAGTTATTTTTAGTCTTCTTAGTCCCATCATCTATATATTGTTGATGTTTATGTTTAATAAGATTTGCTTGACCGCCCTTCACAAAAAGCAGCAGGACGGTGCACAAATAAAACTTAAAGCGGAAATTAAAAGGTAGAGCAGAACTCCATTCAAAAATAAGACAGCCTAAGAGAATCTCACATGCTAAGGAGAAAGGAGACAAAAAAGGAGGGAGACGAGGAGGGGTAGGAAACAAAGGATAAGGGAAAGGCAGGTTATTCATGACTGATAGATCAAATGCAGCATTAAACAAATGAGTCTTCAGTAGTGACTTGAACTTTGAGTAGGATGTCTCTAGTCCGAGGGCGGTGGGGAGGGAGTTCCAGGAGGCAGGCGCAATAAAGTAAAAAGTAGAGGAACGTCTAGCCTGAGTAACAGAAGGGAGATGTAAACAATTATCATAGATGGACCAAAGGATATGATGTGGGGAATGCAAAAGCAAGGAGTCAGAGAGATAGCGGTGGGAGCTAGAGTATAGTGCCCGGTTGCTACAAGATGCTGCAATGAATCGACAGCCGGTATTGGAGATCCAGAGAGAGAGAGGACCAGGGGAGGGAAAAGGTTACCGAACGTGAACCATACTGCTGACTTATTGGGATTGAGGTGGAGAAAATTGTTTGATAACCATGATGAAATATGGAGAGACAGGCATTAAGGGGGGAGATATCAGGTGAAACCGGACTGGTATGGTGGAGTAAAATGATATCATTGGCATAGTAATGAGCAGAAATGCTGTGCTGCTTAATCAGGAGTGTTAAGGGGAACATGAAAATGTTGAACAAGAGAGGCACTAAGACTTGGGGAACACTGCAGTGGAGTGGTAGGGAGGAAGAGTTACCCATGGAGACTGAAAACGACAGCTGAGAGAGGAAAGAACAAAACCAACAGAGAACAGCACTGCGAAGCCCAGAGTCATAGAGTCGAGTGAGAAGAGTAGTGTGGTCTACAATATCAAAGACTGAAGAGAGATCGAGAGAAACCACTGAGATGTCACCCTGATCGTGAACTTGATGGATTTCACTAAAGAAGGAAAGAACTGCTTCCGCGCTATGTCCAGGACGAAAGCCAGATTGCCGGGGGTGAAGAATATGAAGGAACGAAAGGTGTGAAGATAATTGTGCAAATTGTGCAAATACCAGTTTTTCAAGTAGTTTGGAAAGAAAAGGAAGAGTAGAAATGGGGCAGTAATGAGCTGGGACAGAGGGGTCCAGAGACTGATTTTTGAGGATCGGACGAACTATGGCATGCTTCCAAAGGGTCAGAAAGACACCAGAGGATAAACTGTTATTCAGAATGGACAGAATCAAAGGTAGTAGTGCGAGGGATATGGTGGAGAACCAGGCCAACTGCATAGGGTCAGCATTAGAGGTGGTCTTATGGGATGAATTGATGATGCCAATGACTTCAATAGATGATACCAGAGAGAGGGACAAACAGGTATGACCCAGGGATGGTGTAGGTGAATAAATAGCATCAACAAGGTCAGCTGGGCCAGAGGATGGTGGGCAGGGAGACAGGGGAGGAGGACAGTTTGCGAAAGAGGATCTAAGAGACAAACCCTTGTTGTTGAAATAATCGGCAAGAAGTTGAGGGGGGAGATGTTTGGGACAGGGGAGAGTGTGTGGTAGAAGCAGGACCATACCGAGCCCTACGCGAGCGGTGTGGCCGCAAAGGGCGCAAAGACTTAAAGGGTGCATTTCGGCTCTCTGCCGTTGCCTGTCGCCACCACTTTTTCGGCGGAAGGCAGCAGCAGAGAGACGAAATGCGCCCCTTAAGTCTTTGCGCCAGCACACTAAGCAGGTCTGGTCTCTCCAGGAGGGACCAGACCTGCTTAATGTGCCGGCAACTTGCAGACTGGGTGCGTGCCCCCCCTCCCGCACCCCCATAAAGTATCTAAATAGAGGTGCGGGAGGGGAGGCGCGCATCCGATCTGCAAGTCGCACAGGGCGCATTTCAGTCTCGGTACGGCCCTGGGTAGAAGGTTTGGAGATTGTAGCCAAAATGGAGTACAGTCGGTGAGTAGAGTTTGAGGAGGCAGAGATAAAGGTAGAATAATAGCTTTTTTTAGTAGTATGGATAAGGGAGTGGTAGTGAAAGTGCAAAGCCTCAAACCACTGGAGAGAAGCAGGAGAAGGATGCATTCTGCTCATCGAAGCTGACGATGATGTATTCTGCTCATCGAAGCTGACGATGATGTAGGTGAAGGCCTTGATGAAACCAAGGATGGCTGTTTCGAGTGGAACGGTTGTGAGGACGGGAAGGGGCAATGATATCAAGGGTAGATGATAGGGTTGAGTGCCAGAGCTCAGCTTGCGCATCCACAGGAAGGGATGAGAAATCTGATGGAAAGATATGAGCAGCTGAAGGGAACCAGTCACAGGTATGGGAGGAAAGGTTCCTGCTATAAAAGGAAGAGGAGGAACCAACAGAATTAGAGTGAAATGCAATGGGAGCAGGGAGGCTATACTGGAAATAAAAGAGGGCACACAATTCATTGGATGAAGGAACAGACAAAGGGGGAAAGAAAGAAAACAATGGTGAGAGAGGTGGAGAGGAAAGGACAGGGTCAAGGATGTAGCACACAGTATGAGTAGGGAAAGTTATTTGCTGGCATAGGAAATGTTTGCAATTTAGTGTGTGCATATTTATATCTGTGTTATTTTCTGCGTCTTTGATAGGAAGAGGAGATGAGAGGGGAGGAGAGGGATGTTTGAAAGGTGCAATTCCATAAGTGCTATGTTACTGTGAATCAATGTTTGAATGCTGTAGCAGTTGAAAATGCTTTATTCCATAGAAATGCATTGCTGCATAGTTTCTTTGGTGAAGAGGGAGGGCTTTATTTCTCTTTCATTTCCACTGCATGCAGAAACTTCATTTCCACAGCACAGGAACTTCCCTCAGTTTACCTCCTCCCTTTCTCTGACTAGAAAAGCATTCCAGTGCTCTGTCCCACGGCCTTTACATTTGCTGGATCCCACCCGCAATCTCTTCTGCTAGTCACACTGGAAATAAGCAGTGAGGTTCACTCCCATACAAGGTCAGTGAAAGGATTCCAAGCACCCTAGGTGGGGCCTCCATCCTGCCGCTTCCTGTGCCCAATCCTGCCACCGGCGCCCTTCTCTGGGCCGACAGCAGTGGCAATTGCCCCTGAAACCATGACGTAGCACTTTAACCTCTGTCTCCGGGACTGTGTCACAGTTTCATTCTGCCCAATCTGCTGCTTCGGCCCGCCTCCACCGCAGACTTCCGGCTTATAGAAAAACCGGAAGTCTGGGGCGGAAAAAAAACGTGACGCAGCCCCGGAGACAGAGGGTAAGTGCTGTATTGCAGTTTCAGGGTCAACTGCCATTGTGGTCGGCTCCAGAGAGGGGTGCCCATGGTGCAATGCACAGCAGTAAGCCCCTTTGGAGGGCCAGCGCTCTAAGTCACCACCTAATGGTGCACTGGTACTAATGTTAGCACTGGTCCTGCTCACATAGAGAGGAAAATTAAAGATCTGAACAAAGAGTTTTTAGACTCTGAAAAATGTCCAGACATGTTAGCCATCATAGTAAGTTCCAGATAATAATGTAAAAATTAGTAAACTCCTGAAAAAGCCATATAATGGTCAGTCCTGCCTCTTGGCAGCATCCCTCTAAACACTGGACCCTAAGTGTGTTCATGGCTTGTCATTGCCTTTATGTAACCCTGCCCATGGCAGCAGATATTAGTTGTCATTACACATAACGACCAATAAAAAAGCAGTACAGTTCAGTCAATAGCTGTATAGAACAAATGACAACAAAGAAAATGAAATACATATCTCAGTAAATTAAAATGCAGGACATGACATTTAGGAAATTATTTCTAATCTGTGCATGTGTGTATGTTTGTATTTGTGTGTGGTGGGGGGTACATTTTGGCAGTGGGGGCAGTTAGCAGGATGTTGGTGGAATTGCAAAAGTATTTTGTCAGTTGGTGAGGCAGTTGTTGGGTAGGCAGTTTTTCTGAATAGGGCAGCTTCTGGGGGAATAGGCCAATTATGGAAGGGTATTTTTTAAGGATGGGAACAATTTGCAGGATATTGGAACAGTTGTGGGGGGCTAAGTTTTGGGAATGTAGCAGTTGCAAGGGGTAGTTCTTGGGGGTGGATTCATTGCATTGTGATGAGGAAGTTAGAAAGCATTTTTTGGGGTGTGGCAGTATGCAGGGTGTCAGGGCAGTCATGGAGATAGTTTTTAAAGGGGGCAGTTTATAAGGTAGTGGGGTCAGTTGCATGGGGAATATATTTTGGAGGTGAAGATAGTTTGCTAGGTTGTGAGTCAGTTATGGGGGGTAGGTTGTAAGAAGAGTTAATTTTAGGTGATGGGGCAAGTTTGTAGAATGATGGGGCAGTTGTGAGGGCAAGAGTTTGTGATTAGGAGCTGTTTGCAGTATCGTGGAGAAGTTGTGATGAGTATTTTTTTGTGAGTATTGGCATTTTGGGGTTAGGGCAATTGCAGGATATAATTTTCAGGGTTGGGGGCAGATTGGGGTTTGGGGAGGACAGTAGAGGGACAGTTTGAAAGAAGCAATTCCCTAACTGCTGTATTTCACTGTATGTATCTTTATCTTTATCATAAAACTTTTTACACCGCCTGAACCAAAAAGGCATACAGCGGTGCACAATAAAACAGGCTACTGAGGAAACAGAAAGGAACGCCAATTATTCATAAAAGAGACAGCAAAGGATAGAATAAGAAAATCAGAGATATAGACCAGTCAGCTATGGGCAGGGAGGGAAGGGAGATCAAAAGAGGTACAAAAAAGGTGGGTTTTGAGGGAAGCCTTGAAAGTACTAAAGGATGACTCCAAACGTAGAGCAAGGGGGAGAGAATTCCAAAGGTGGGGACTGAGGAAGAAAAAGGCAGAAGAACGTGTTGATTCAAGATGAGCCCTGGAAGGGGGTGGAAGAAAAAGACGGTTAGTGTGAATCGACCGAAGTGCTCTGGAGGGACAGTGGAAGTGCACCAAATCAGAAAGATAAAGAGGAACACCGGTGTACAAAGCCCTGTGAACAAAAATCAGAACCTTATATTGAATACGGAAAGGGATAGGCAGCCAGTGTAAACGGATAAGAAGAGGAGTGATATTAGCAGAACGGGAAGAGTTGGTCAAAAGACGAGCAGCAGTATGGTGGACCAGTTGAAGACGACGAAGCTGTGAAAGAGGAAGGCCAGCCAGGGAAGCGTTACAATAGTCTAAGCGAGAAACCACAAGAGAAAGGAGAAGTGTAGTCAAGGAAGAGAAGGAAAGAAAAGGCCGGATGGCACGAAGTCGACGAAGTGTATAGAAGGAACGCTGGACAACAGATGTAAGTTTCTGTGTTACAGATACTGAAACTTCTCATCCTGTAGAAATGCATTGGGACATCTTTTTGAAGGGGAGACTTAATTCTCTGGGGCTCCCATTCTGATCAGGTCCATTTTTAAACTGGATGTGTCTTTTCACCATTTTCCCCCATAGCAAATCTCATCCCGTTGTATTACTTTTCAGAGAGTTATTTTGCCCCCAGATGGATGGACGGACGGACGGACAGACAGACATTTCTTGATGTCTTTTGTATAATGTTTTCCAACTTCCATTGGGTTGGAACAAATAACAGAAGAAATTAGAAGCCCTAGGATGTCTTATGGAAGGTAATTTTATAAGAGGCTTGGGAGTTGGTGTAAATTTATGAGTGTAAAATATGTTTATAAACTACACATGTACATAAGAACATAAGATATGCCATACTGGGTCAGACCAAGGTCCATCAAGCCCAGTATCCTGTTTCTAACTTTTAGCCGGATCAGGCGGGGAACTAGGATTATGCGGCCATCTTGGATCGTTGCAGGCTCCGCCCCGTCTATCACCAGAGTTTTAAAACAAACTCAGCGGATAGCGATCAATGCAGGGACTATGGAACAGGAGAAATACAGCCCTTGCTTCCTGGCTCAGCTAACAGCCTTGCTATAGTAATTTAAAAACACTGTAATTGGTTCATATTCCTTGTGATTAATCATAAATACTGTATAAGGATTTGCAATAACAAAGTGAGCCATAAAAGTGGCCGACAAGATTTTCACCACATTTGAATGTGCAAAGAGATAATGGAGCAGCCGTAATGTTCGTCAACAAGAAATTCCACCTTAAATAAAGTATAAGTATAACTGTCAAATGTGAAATCTGACTTCAGTTCTACCCTCAGACTTTGCCCACTATAACCTGCAATAATATCACCATTGCATATCACCGAAGGCTTGGGAAAACCCACAGTTTGCTCACAGAATTTCTGCTTTGCTCAGGAGACTTACCTACAGAGAACGCAGGCACAAATCTCTGCTGGTAATTTTCTGTTAAGCATTAATGAAAGCAAAGCTACCCACGTAGGTTTGCCTTTATTATTGCTGCAAATCTGCGGATTAAAAGCACCAGAGGGATTTTCATCAATATGATGAGACTGATTTTGGTTCCTATCCGTACTAATCATGTCCTCAACCTATTCGTTTTCCTTCTTAGTATATCTCGCAACCATTTTCGGTGGCATCCCGCAGTTCCATTTTATTTGTCTCATTTCCTCAGTTGCCTCCTTTATATCTTAATCATACCTGGCAAATTATGTTGTGCTACTTATCACAATCCTATTTTTTCACTCTACAGTTTTAGGTTACCATAATTACAATTGCATGACAAATGACTGCACGCTGGTTCTCCTACTACTCATCGGGCTGGGTTGTAAACCAGGGCTGAGTAATTTTTGTTCCAACTCCAAAATATCTAGGTTTAATAACATTTGTCAAATACATATATTTTTTTGTGTGAAATGTATTGTGTCTAAAAATGCATGATACTAAATAAACATAGCAGTTTGCATAAATTATTGCTACTTTGTCATATGTCACCTGGCTACATGTTAATTGTTAGTCAACACAAAATCCCTTGTGGGAATGTGATCGTCTCTTTTTCTTCCTACAGCAGATGAATCATAGGTTTGTCTTTTCTTAACTGTTTAATTCTAATTAGTGCACAGTCCTAGCATAACTGAAACGCACATAAAGGAGAATATTTTATAGCCCATTACTCGCAGGCATATGCAAGTATATGCGCATAATATTACACATTAGGTGCATACTTCTGCACAACTTTAGAGTAGGCATGTTCAGAGGAGCAGTTTGAATGGGACGTGAGTGGGGTTGCTTGTTTGATGTGCAAACATTACCCTAGCTCCTGGGCAGGTATCAATGTTATTTACATCAACCTAACCTAGCCTGAGAATGTGTCGAAGTATAAATGGCGGTATTTACCCATCAACATTACGGACACATGCAAATAGCACAATTTTGGAAGCTGCTATTTGCGCATGTAGAACCAGTGGAACCCAAAGATTTCAAAGGGGTATGGTGGGGGGTATGCACTCCTCATTTGGCATCTTGACCCTTAGTGGTAGTACCAAACGATTACTGCTAGGAGTCTGAGCTGCCATTTTTAACCCAGGTATCCAATGGAACAGGAGCAGCTGGGGATTGTTATTGTTCCCTGCTAGACCACCAGGAAAATCTCAAGTAAGTGTTGGAGGTTTCAGGGGTGGGAGTCTACTTATCTAGCCTTTAGTCTCCTCCAGTCTAGACTATTGCAACCTCCTCCTTGCTGGTCTCCCTCTGAATCATCTCTCTCTCCTTCAGTCTATTCAAAACTCTGCTGCATGGCTCATCTTCCCCCAGCCCCAATATACTCACATCACCCCTCTTCTCAAGTTGCTTCATTGGCTCCCCTTTCATTTCCATATTCAAACTTCTTCTTCAGACCTATAAATGTATTCATTCTGTTGCTCCTCACTACCTTTCCTCTCTCATTTCTCCTACACCCCTCCTCGTGAGCTCTGCTCTTCTGGTGGATTGTTCCCCTCTATGCTCTTTTCTTCCACTGCCAACTTCAGACTTTGCAACCTTTCACCTTGCAACTCATTATGCCTGGAACAAACTACCTGAGTCTGTACATCAGGGTTCATCTTTACCACTTTTCAAATCCATACTAAAACCCCACCTCTTAGAGGCTGCTTTTGGATCCTAATCTGCTTAATCTCTTATGTGTCTCCTCACCTTTCCCTTGTTGTATCCTTGTTTTCAGTTGTTGTGCTGTCCGTTTTGACTAGACTGTAAGCTCAGAGAAGCAGGGACTATATTTTGCATGTTTCTGTACACCGCTGCGTACGCCTTGAAGTGCTATATAAATGATCAATAGTAGTAGTGGTAGTAGGGGGAGGTATGCTGATGTATTGATGAGGTAGAGAAGTATGCTGATGGTGTCAAGGGATGGAATTTGATCCCACTCTGGCCCCTTTACTTGACTTGGACTCATTAACTGGGTTGTTGCCACATCTGTTTGCCACAATCCCCCTCACGTGAGGCTGACTCATTCTGCTTGTCCATGAAGTAGTACGCTGACGGTGTTGGGGATGAATTTTGATCCCACTGCTGACTCCTTTACCAGATAGCAAGCCTGACTTGGGCTCATTATCTGGGTTGCTGTAAAAATGTATCTGCCACGGCCATGTTTTGGAAATTACACGCCTGCATCAGAGGTAGTTACTACAGAAACCTAGCATTAATTCTTGCCACTGAGTGAACAAATGTTCATCTACAAGAAAAGCTTACATCTTGGTAAACATCCGCAACACTCTCTCCACTACACTGACACTTACCTGTGGTGTACCATAGGGGTCTATACTCTCACCTCAGATATTCAATATTTGCTCTTGCCACAGTGATTCAAAGTTTAGGCATCTTCAGCAATATTTATGCAGACAAGATATTATTGTTTTCTTCCCCAGATTTTTCCCAAATGTATCCCTAGTCATTGCATGCTTAGATAGCATTCCAACTTGGCTTTGAAACAATTCACTCAAACTTCATCCCCAAAAGACAACTGCCCCTTGGCTTATGGGTTCACCCAACTTCCCCTCTATTGCTCCCATCCTTGAAAAAGCCTTGGTAACTCTCCAGCCTACATTCAAGTGCAGTATTTATTTTTTTTTTCTTATATACCGCGCTCTTCGATATCAGTGCGGTTTACATGGAACAAGGAGAGTTTATAGTGGGGGGTCACACCGTAATTACATGTAAATACTGAGCTTTCTTTTTCCCCACAGATTGCACAGGTAGTAAAGTCATCCCTTTTTGCACTCTGGCCCTTCAGGGCCATCAGGACATTCCTAGATCCGATTGCTCAAACCACAGTCATACCTTGCACAGCAATCTCTTGTTTGGATTACTGTAATATTGCTTATGCTGGACTACCACTGTATCATCTAACGTACTTACAGGCTTTCCAAAATACCACCTTACGTATTCTTGCCCGTTCCTGGAAATCTGATCACGCCACTCAACTATTAATTCATTACCACTGGTTCCTTATTAGATCAGGTATTCATTAAAAAATCTTGACACTAGCTCATAAGGCATTCAGGATGAGACACCAGATTACATCTCCTCATTAATTGCTTTATACACTCCCACCTGTGATCTTCGTTTCTTTCACGGCAATATATTTCATATCCCACTATCCTCCAAAGCAAAATATGAATTCACCCAGCAATCCACATTTTTTATCCTACTTCCAACTCCAGAATTTGATCCTTTCACCTTGCTCCTTATGCCTGGAACAAAATACCTGAGTCTGTACAGCAGGCTTCATCTCTGGCCCTTTTCAAATCCAGGATGAAATCTCACCTCTTCGAGGCTGCTTTTGGATCCTAATGTGTTTCCTTACCATTCCCCTAGATGTATTCTTGTCCTCAGCTATTGTGTTGTCTGTCTTGACTAGACTGTAAGCTCTGATGAGCAGGGACCGTCTTTTACATGTGTCTGTACAGGACTGTGTATGCCTGTAGTGCTATGCAAATGATTAGTAGCAGTAGTTAATAGTAAGGTGAAGTAGGAGTGGAGTTCAAAATCTGTTAGAGATACCCAGTTCCTACTTCTGGAGCTCTGGATGAGTGTAGCTTGCCCACTTCACTTACAGACTCCTCGTCTACAGTGGCCAGCACCTGGCACTCTAGGTCAGTCACAGCCCTTGATCAGTCATCAGGATCAGTTTCAGTGGTGGTCTTCTTTTTTGTTTTTTTTTAATGGTAGTTTTTATTCAGTTTAAACATATAAAATAACAGTACAAACGATCATGATATAAAAGGATACAAGCAGATGCTATTGATCAAAATAGCAAAAGAATATAATAACTTGAACAAGACAGTACAATAACTTTAACAAGAACTAGTATCAGTCCATGCCAGCACGCCACCCTCCCTCTCTCCGTTCAATGTGGTTACAGCAGAGACCATTCCACAAGGCAGCCTCCATCAATCACTTTCATCAAACATAATTTTGTAAAGCTGACCATTTCTTACTTAGTTTACCAGACCATGGGTTCTTGGCTATATAGATCTCTTCGTAGGTCTTGTGTAGGATTAAGAGACTCCACCAATGCTCGAAACAAGCTTTGTCGAGATTCTTCCAGTGTATTAGAACTATTTTAAGCGCTATCCCGAGCATTAAGTCCAGCAGTTTACTATCCCATTTCATCAGAGTAGGTTCCAGAGCTATGGATTTATATATTACTATCCGATAAGTGATAGGAGTTTGTAAGTTGAGGATTTGTGATATGCGTTCCCATACTCTGTTCCAATATATTTCCAGGGATTTACAATGAAACAACATATGTGCCAGTGTCCCAATTTCCATGTTACAGGACCAACATCGATTTCCCTCCTGTAGTGTCCATTTCATTTTCTTAGCCGGTGTAATATGCGCTCGATGTGCTATAAAGTACATAGATTGTGTGAGAGACGCTGCTCTCGTGGCACGTATTTGAGTTCCCCAAAATGTGTCCCAATTTTCCGGAGGTATATCTTGACTGGTTTCAGTAGCCCACACCGACTGTATCTTAAAACATGTCTTGTCACTTTTGGATCGGAGAATCGCAACACATCTCGAAACAGCTTTGGCATCTGTTTGTAATTCTTGAAGTTTCTGTCGCAGTGGCCATCCAGTACGTATCAAGACAGGTGACACACCCGCTTTGCTCATGCAGTGTCGGAGCTGACACCATTGGAAATAGCATGTATTAGGCAAACGGAATTCCGTTCTTAATCTGTCAAAGGTTTTAAATGCACTTCCATTGATCAGTTGTCCAATGGTTATAAGATCATGTTCCACCCATTTTTTCCATAAGACAGGCTTCCCTCCGATGATAAGGCGCGGGTTCAGCCATAAGGGCATATCTGCGGCGAAGTCATCCCCTCCATCGATACATGATGCCAATAATCGACAGGCATGCTGTGTTTCTCGGATAATAGCATTATGTGGTACAGTCTGGTCTACTACTGTGCCAACCATTAGCCATGTAGGTAGGGGGGAATGTATGGCCCGCTCCACACTCAACCATCTAGGTCCTTTATCCGTGTCGTCAGAGTCGACCCATTGAGCACCCTGCTTTAAAAGAGAGGCAGTGTGCAGCCAGCCGAGATCTGGGAAATGGACACCTCCTTGTGCATTAGGCAACTTCAGTTTCCAGGCAGCTATTCTAGGTACTCGGTTGTTCCATAAAAAGGCTATCAGTTGACTATTCATTTTCTTATAGAAGGCTGACGGGAAGCGTAAGGGAATCATACTTAATATATAGCTGAGTTTTGGTACCAACATCATTTTTATCGTTTCTAGCCTGCCCCACCAACTCAAATGAAGGGGGGTCCACCTGCAGACGTTATCATGTACAAGTTCTTGACACATCTTAATGTTGATTGCGACAGTCTCTTCCAAGGTGGTGCCATAGGTCACGCCCAGGTATCTAAAGGATGACTTCTCATATTGAAAGGGGTATCTACGCATCATTTCTTCGCTGACCTGTTCATTCAGAGGAATAATTGTTGTTTTATTCAGATTTACTTTATATCCGGATATCGCTGAATATGCATCTATGAGTTGCAGTGTTTCAGGAAGGTCTGATGGTTGTAGAAAAATGAGCAGGTCATCTGCATATGCTGACAATTTACAGGGACCATCAGCTAACTCAATTCCTTTTATGTTTTCCTTATGTCGGATCGCTATTAATAAGGGTTCCAGGGCTAAATTAAAAAGCATCGGTGACAGGGGGCAACCCTGTCTGGTCCCTCTTTGCAACTGAAAAGGGGCTGAGAGGTGTGAGTTGACCGCTATTCGAGCTGTGGGTTTGGTATATAACAATTCAACGCGTTTTAGGAACTTTTCTCCTATCCCAAACCACCGTAGGGATCGAAATAGAAAGGACCATTCCAGTCGATCGAAGGCTTTTTCGGCATCCAATGCTAGCCCTATCAGGGGCTCGGCCTTAGTCTTGGCAGATGTCAGTACATGTGCCAATAATCTTCCATTATCTGTAGTGGATCTGTTTTGTATAAATCCACATTGATCCTCATGTATCAAATCTTTTAAGATCCGTCCTAATCGGTTAGCAAGCACTTTAGCATAGATTTTATAATCAGAGTTTAGGAGAGAGATGGGTCTGTAATTCTCTATCTTTTGTGTATCCCTGCCCGGTTTCGGGTGAATTACCACCACAGCCTCTGCCAGGGCTCCAATCTCTGGAGATTCATCTTGTAGGCCACTGTAGTAGATCTGTAGCATGGGAGCCAATTGAATGCAATATTTATTATAGAATTCCAGTGGAATACCATCTGGACCGGCGGCTTTGCCACGAGCCATCTGTTTGATCGCATCTTGTATTTCAGTTACAGAGATCTCTTGTTCCAGCGTTCGACTTTGATGACTGGTTAATGTGGGTCCTACTATATTGGAGACAAAATCTTCAAAGGCTTTGTCACTACATTGGGTATCCGAGCGATATAGTTCCTCATAGAACTCTTTGCAGCGGTCTAGTATTTTGTCAGATCTCAGGAGAAGGCCCCCGGAATTGTCTTGCAACACCGCTATAGCGGTCTTGCTGGTCTTTGGTTTGAGCTGCCGAGCTAAGAGGGATCCAGAGCGGTTGCTTTCATAGTAGTATGTACTACGTTGTAGCTGGATACTACTCAGTGCTTCTTTGTTGAGGAGAGCATTATATTGGTATCGCAATTTTTGGAGTCTAATCAATATCATTGAGTCAGCTCTTTTGGCTAGTAACCTTTCCCCAGAGTGGTGGTCTTCTTGACCTCCCTCCTCCTTTTTCAGGTCCTCTGCATCTCTGTTTCCATAGTAGATGGCATTTACTTGGTGGCATCTCCTAAGACAGATCTTTTGCTTTTGGTAGACTTTGATGCGGATACTGGCTTGGCCTAGGGGAACATGTTGCTGTTTCAGCACATCCCTTAGTTCAACCTACCCTTGACATACATTATCTTTGTGTCTGAACTCCCTCCATTTTGGTTTCATGGCTTGCTCACATGCAGCAAAAATCACAGCTTTTCTAAAATGGCTTGCTACATGTGTAAGTTCCTGTTTTTATACTTATATGGGGTAGTGCTTCCATATTGGCCTTTTACATGTGGTTCTTTCTGAATTTCTTGTCATACACATGTCCAGCTAGGCATGTATATGGGGGATAAACATGGACAGCAGTCATTTTACAAGATGGTAAAGCCTGTATATCATACCTAAATGTGACTGATTGCAAAACTGATGCCAGTACTAAGGTCTCCTCTTCCCAAGCCATTCCCCATGTATCTCTAGGAGTTTCTTGGAAAACAATGCCTCACCTAGATTCACACATTTAGGGGTGGAGTATTCTGCTTGGTATGGAGTTGGCCTCCACTTGAAAGGGTCTCACCTGCATGTATATACAGGAATCTTTCTCTCCCCATGGTCTGGCTCCACATCGCAGGTAGGAGGGATATTTTTGAAATGGCTCTGTCTGCACCTCTGTCAGAAGATGCATTTTAACACTTTTTTCCCCCTCCTGCAGATGTTGTCAAATGTCAGGGAAATAGTCTCAAGAGAAGGGTGGGGGAGGGTTTTTAAATGTTTATGGAGAGGTTGGGAAGGGGGAGGGGAGAGGGAAAACAGGGAAGGAGCGTGACACAGGATATGGACTTTATTGGTGAAATAAGTGGCTAGGGAAGCGGGGTCGGGAATGCTGGGAGGGGGTAGGGAAGGAAGAGGAGGAGTGGAGCGAAGACAAGGAGTGAAGAACAGAGAACAACTGATGGGAGGATTTGGAGGATGATGAGATGAGTCTGGAGTAATGGGCGAGTTTAGAGGAATGAATGAGGGAGTGATAGTGGGAATGGCAATGATGAAAATGAGTGAGGGATTTGGTTGAAGGGTGTTTGCACAAGAGGCGCTTGGCATGGTGGAGGTAGGAACACTGAAGGTAGAGGCCAGAATGATACTAGGGGTGGTGAGGGGTAGAAGGACGAGGGCAAGAAGGCGAATTGAGGGGGGCAAGAGTGTCAAAGGCAGTGGACAGGATGGAGTTCCAGGATAGGATCTGGAGGTCAGGGGAGAGGAAGGAAAAGTCCATAGGGAAGAGCTGATCAGAGAGGGGAACTACTGAAGGGTAGTTGCAGAGATGCAATGAGTGAGAGAGAGGAAGGAGGGGATGGGTCAGTAGGAGGATGATATAGAGATAGGGGAGGAGGAACAGACTGAGGAAGGGAGAATTGGAGACAGAGATGGTCAGACCAAGGGACTGGGAAAGCAGAGATACTGGAGGGAAAGAGGGAGGGAAGGCCAGCGGGAGAAATGATAAGATCAAGGGTGTGACCAGCAGAATGGGTAGGACAGTGGACATGTTGTTGTAGTGAAAGGTCAGCAAGGAGAGAGAGGAAAGAAACATCATGAGGCCGGGAGGGGGAATCCAGGTGCAAATTGAAGTCACCAAGTATCAGAAGATGAGGGTATAAGAAAGAGGCTTCAGAGATCGTGAGGAGAAGAGAGTCCCAAAGGTAAGATGGAGGGGGGGGGGAGGTATGGGGGGCATAAATGAGGAGAAAGTAGAAAGGTGGAGTGCAGTCAAGATGTAAAGCCTCAGGATAACGGAGTGCTAATGTCAGGAGCTTGCTGAGGAAAAGGGAAGAGTGGTAAGGAACTGCTACACCACCGCTGCAAGGTGTGACCAGAAGCATCTTGTGAGGCCCTTTCTTTTGGGGTAATGGAGGGTAAAGTCACTTGCCCAAGGCCACAAGGAGTGCCAGTGGGAATCAAGCCCTGGTCTCTTGATGACCATGCCACTGCTGTAACCACTAGGCTACTCCTCCACTCCACTCCTCCATCCTCAGCACCAATATCTCTGTTAGACTACTGGGGTGAAAGGCCTTCATCTAGAGGGTTGGTTCTGTCCAGGTGAGTGGGAGATGTGGCAAGCAGCTGCCTTAAACATCAGTAAACCCTCATTTGCTATGTCCTACTGTCCAGCAGAACTTATGTGGTCAGTAGTTGCCTCTACTCTATGAGTGTGTGCTATATACCTCTGCCTATGTGATGAGTATAATCTGCATTTGCCAAGTATGGGGGCAGGGCCCTGACTACCTAGATGCTTGTCTGCATGCATTGCCTTGTAGCTGTGCTCCCAGGGCTCATGGCGTTTACACACATCTCCATATGACAACACCTGGGATACCTTGCCTTCTTGCCATGTGGCAGGATTGTCCAGCTTGTCTATAACATAGATTGGCTGATCATGCTATGGCATGGGACACTGTAGCTGTGCATGTGTGGCTGGTGAAACCTTCTCTGTGGAAGGCAGCAAATCTGATTATGGCAATTCCATCAGAGCTGGGACATGCGAATTAGGCACCCTAGACAAACATTTGGCTTTATTCCCCTCTCTTGAGATTCTGACAATTACATTCAAAAATCATAATCATTGGAACACCACCCCTCTCGCACCAATCCTTGGACATTATTTTTTTCAAGGGTTACATTTTGGGACATTTACTCCAATATTTGCTTTGAATATATGTGTATGCCTACTCTCCCTGCAAGTTAAAGAATGTGCAGATAGCTCTTTCAGTACATGTGTGGCTGTTGGGATATACATATATATATATACAGTATATATATATATTTTTTTTTTTTTTGGCTGCTGCTGCTTTTTTCTGGCCCTCAGACTATCCAATCTGAGCCAATGGTTGGGCCAGCCATGATTTCCATGTTTCTCTGCCTACACAATGGGTTTCAGTCAGCTAGGTGGCTTCCTATGAAATGTAGATATGGATGTGAAAAGAGTTTTTGTACCTGGCCAGGCTCATACAGATTCTCTCCTAGACCCTCCGTACTGCAGAATGGGGTGCCCTATGCCCTCCAAGGCAGAAGAGGACATCCTCATTGGCCAGGACAAGGTGGATGAGGAGCAGGGTCTCGATCCTTGTAAAGTTAGGCTGTTGCCTGGTGGCCATTTTGCTGCTCACGGGCATACATGGGGACCGGAAACATGCCAACATAGTTCTGCAGGGGAAGACATGCCATATGCCTACGGGGTGTAGGTGGGAAAATGTGTTTTGCCACCTGAATGACACTTAAATGTGCAAGATACATGTGCACTATCCAAGCTAGGCAGGCTTGCCCTTATAGCTGCCCACTGGCCCTCTTTGCATTTTTGACATCTATCTGGCCAAACTGGCAAGAAGACCCATCTATCGGCATTTAAGACCGCACATCTCTGCCACCACAGTTGCTTGCCAGGATTTCTATGTGGAGGTGCTAACATTTCACAACATGTACATGTGTAAATTGCTGATTTTGAGGAGCGGAGATATGCTGATTTTACAACCACCACACACATGCATACCCTCTCTTCTGAAACTGACATAGGTAAAGAGACATTCTCACGTCCATGTCTTTTCCACAGTATCAACAGCCTTTCTAAAATGTGCCTTCCCAAAAGCCCTATTCCTACTTTCTCTCATTATTTTGATAGTTGAAGTGATCCGGTTGCATGAACCACTGCTAAATCTGCATTTGAATAAGTTCTTTAGGAGTGAATCCCTGGATGGATCTCCCACCCTGAACAGTTTTAACATTCCTAGAAATACCATTTATTTACCTTGAAACTAAGTGCTTCATGATCTTCTCAAATCTACTCATTCAAATTAGCTTCTAGATATAGAACCATACTCCTGGAATGTTCGCCATCCATAAAGAAAAAATCCTAATGGCTTCAACATTTTTTGCAAAGATGTCCAGCTGTCATCTTCGGAGGTACATCCCACACTTTAAGGCAAAGGTCTAACTCTGTTGCCTCAGGTTTTCTGTAATCCTTTCCATTCAAATTAAAATATTGATAATATTCAGTCAAGCGGTTTAGAAAGCACATGGTAACAAAAAAATTAAAAAAAAAGATTCTTCCTTCAAGATAAAACAAAACAAATGGAAGCACCATTATCATAAAATAAAGGTTTAATATTTCTTTGTATTGACAATTATCGTGTGCTTTCAAGAATCTAGCTGCACAGCTGCCATCAACATCAAACTGCAATAACATTTGCATGGTAATGCGATCAAAATGGCGCGCCTAGAGGAAAAAAAATCAGATCCATTCTTCTAATAGTGAAGAAGTAGAAACTGAGGCATTATCCTGTTAAGGACATGCTTGAACACTTGTAGTGTCATTTGTTATTTTGAAGAGTGCTGCCGTACAGTTAGTGTACCGGAATAAACTGAAAATCATGCTGATGGCAGCTTGAGAACAATATTATATGAAGGATGATCCTGTACGGCTACCTACCAATGTGCCCAGTGAGATAAGTACTGACAGAGATCATGCCATGGTACAAGAATGCCAGGAAGGTGAATGTGCAGATAAAAGAGTGCCAGACAGCTTTGATAAAGAAAAACTTTGGGTTACATAGTGCCATGACTCCTCTAGGTTCACTTAGATCACACTGTTCATGTTTATTTTCATACCTGGTATTATAGAGTCTTTTTTCCAGAAATTAGTGGGAGTTGCTTAAAATCAAGTTGAACAGTGCACACCTAGGGGTTAATTCTGTAAGGGAGGTGCCTAAAGATATGCACCATTTAGGCACCTAAGTCCCTATTTTTAAAGGACTTAGGCCTCTAAATAAGCTCTTAGATGCACAGTTTAGGCATGCACTGTTTAGTAATGGGTTCATTTTGGAACCTCTGTTCATGCTTTGGATGTCCTAAAACAGCAAAGAGACATCCAAAACACAAAGACATCTTCAGAGCCCTTTTAGAAGCCGGCTCTGGGTTGTCCCCTGCAAGAGGAAGTCTAAGTCTGAACAAGGACATAGTGCATTCCCAGGAACTTGGACCTTCAGGTCTGGTCTCAGAAATGTTCTGGATGTCTGGATTTCCATCTAAATTTAGACTTGCTCCAAGTACGAACAGCCATCTGAAAAATGCTCATTTAGGCTGAAAACCATCCAGAAGATGTAGAGAAAAGAGCACTCTTATCATTCCCAGTACTGAGCACAATATCAACAATTGCAGCAGTGGGGTTTGAACCCTGGCTGCCTTGTTCCTAATCCACTACTCTAACCAATAAGCTCTCCTAGGCATCTGGAATACGATTCTGGAGATGTCTATGTAATTGCCCCTGCAGCCATCCATATCGAGCACATCCACATTTGTGAAATCTTGTCTGCACATGGATGTGCCTGCTTTTTTCAGACTTTCTGGCTTAGATGTCCCAGATTGCACCTGGATGTCCCTTCTAAAACTCCCCTCTAAGCATGTATCTAAGTGCAATTGTGTGCACTTTAAGTGTGGGTGTGCACAGGGATAGTGTAATGTAGGTGTAGACTAGATTTATCACTTAGGCATGTACTTGACAAATATAGTGCCTGCATTAACATGTACCCTAAGGCAGGTATAAATGTAGGCCTCTAGATTTTGGCACCACTTCCGCCCCTATTTTTTCAAGGAAAGTAGATGTTCACTTTTCTTTATAAAAATAGGCTCAGGATAGTCGTGTAGTTATAAAATTGCCCTCTTGTGAGTCAATTAAAGAAGCCTTAATCGTGATTTACACTTGTAAATATGACCACTTACACATGCAAATTGCATGCATATGTAAATAGCCATTTTCGAAAAGGCTCATTTTATGTGCGGATGCCCATATCACATTGAAATTGCAAAGGGAGTGTGGAGCATAGCCTGAGTGGGACAAAAATGTACACTTGTATTCCCCCATTCCATATAGAGGATGCACAGGTAAGCTTCTTTTGGCCATCCCTTTACAGGAGGAATTAATGGGGCAATCTCCCATAATCCCACAATATTTATCTAGAGATCGATTTCTCTATAGCTAATTGAGAGCATCTTCATGTCTAGATTTGCAAAATAGCTCAGGCGCACATGTAAGTGCCAATATTGTGACATCATAGCACATTTTGCCTTCCCCATTCACAAAATCATACATGTCTGCACAGAGACTTGGTTGGGAGATGCGAGTATGTCTGAGTAGGGTGATGAGGCTGCCTGGCTGTGTTACTGTGAATGGGAAGTGACTGTATAGGAAGTATATGAGTGATATGATGTACATATTTATGTCTGCCGGGGCAATTTCTCCAAATGGGCCAATTTTGCGCATACCATGACAGTCCTGAACCTCACTTCTAAGCCTCAGGGTATGTGGAATGTGATCTCAGTCTCTCAAATTTACTGCTAACGTCTGCCGTAGTACTTGCATTGTGCCAAAGAGAGTTTGGAGTGTAGATGTTTATATGTGAGGATATGAGGGTTCAATGTGTGTGTATTGAGAGTGTGGGAAAGAGAATGTGAGAGGTTTTGTTTTTTTTAATTTGACATAAAAGAATTCAGTGATCCTTGCGCCATGCACTCCATCTTATCCCCTACCCTCACTTTCTCGAATTCTCAACTCCTTGCACTCTCCTCTCCTGTCGTTCCCCATCCCCCTGGCATTCTGTTCCCTTCCATTCCATTCCATACTCTCTTCTTTTCCCCTCTCCTCCCCTTCATGCTCTTCCATCCCCCTTTCCCTGAAACTCCCCCCTCTCCTCCTTGCACTCTCTCTCCCCTCCCCATGTTTTTCCTCCTTTCCCTATTGCCTCCTCCCCTTGTATTCTTTCTCCCTATCCTCCTCACGCTCCTTCCCCTTTTTCTCCATGTGCTATCCCCTCACTCTCTCTTTGCTCTTCTCCATCCCTTTCCCACTCTGCCACTTCCTTTTTATCTTCTTCCCCACACTCCCCCTCCCTTCCCTTCCACCTTCTCCATATCTTCTTGTGTTGGTGCCATCCCTGTCAGCACATGAACAGTACACAACTGCTCTCTTTTGTGTCAGCGTAGTTAGGGTGCCCACAGTCCTAACCTTTTCTGACTATCTGATTCTTTTCTGGTGGCGGGGCCTGAATTCTTTGCCATCCCACTGACCTTTCTTCTTGCCTTTATTGGTATGCATACATTTGTTTGCACTTTAAACCCTATGCATATAGGTGGATAAGGAGACAGACAGACAGCTTGACCCTCCCCAGCAAGTGCAATCACTTGAGCAGAACACATCTTAAAAAAAACCCAGGAAATAATATTTTGGAAAAGTTGAGAGTAAAGGGAACATAGGGAGACAAAGATTGCTGAGGCTCTTGCACTGGTGACAACTTTTTTAAAGCATGTCAGTGGAAGGAAGAATTGCAGAAATGGGACTGTAAGGCTGCCAAGAGAAGAGGAATGTATTGAAGACAACACTAAGAAGGGCATAAGATGGACCACACACAGTCAAAAGGTGTATTTATGTCAAATCAGTCACAGTACAGAAAGTTTTTGCAAAACTACATATAGACTGGTTGAGGCCAGGGGGGAAAAATGTAGGACATGTAGGGTCATCTTTCCTAAGCCGCTTTCCTGACTGCTTTGATTGAAGGATAAGGCGGTATACAAAACTGTCTAAATAAATAAATAAAAATAAATAAATAAGCCCCGCATGGTAATGCGGGGCTTTGCGCTTACTGTGACGGGATGGTACAACTCTCCCCCTGCAGTTACGGCAGGTTGCCGAGGTAAACCTGCCATTGAGCAACTAACACTGAGGTGATGTTAGTTGCACCTGCACTACTTGTTCTGTGGGCAAGCAGGCCGAGCTTCAGACACCTGCACTAGCAGCATTGAGACAAGAACACCCCTTCCTGTCCATTTGCTGCCCAGACAAGCTCTATCCAGGTAGCATGGGACTATTAGCACAGGGTTTTATGCTGCCTTTTAGCATGGTGCCCAGACTGCATGATAAACACCACGCTAATGAATAGCATGTTTTACAAAGAACATAAGAAATTCCATACCGGATCAGACCAGTGTCCATCAAGCCCAGTATCCTGTTTCCAACAGTGGCCAATCCAGATCACAAGTACCTGGCAGGTTCCCTAAAAAGGCATACAGGTTCCACAATGTTTGTCCTGGGGCAAGCAGTGGATTTCCCGGATCCTTTTTAATAATGGTTTATGGACCTTTCCTCCAGGAACTTGTCCAAACCTTTTTTAAACCCAGATACACTAACAGCTTTTACTACATCCTCCGGTAATGTTACGTGTTGAGTAAAAAGATATACTTTTTCTTATTAGTCTTTAATGGGTTACATTGTAGCTTCATTGTGTGTCCTCTAGTCTTTCTACTTTTCTGATGGCATAAACAACCATTTTAGATTTACCCTTTCCACTCCACTCATTAATTTATAGACCTCTATCATATCTCCCCCACTCAGTCATCTCTTTTCCAGTCTTTTATGCCTCTCCTCGTAGGGGTATCCTTCCATCCCTTTTACCATTTTGGTGGCTCTTCCCTGAACTTTCTCTAATTCTGTTATATCCTTTTTAAGATACGGTGACCAGAATTGCACACGATATTCATGGTGTGATCGAAACCATTGAATGATACAGAGGCATTATAATATCCTTTCTTTTATTCTCCATTCCTTTCCTTATGATTCCTAGCATTCTTTTTTTTTAATACGTTTATTTAAGTTTTCCTGAATGCCAATACATATAGCAAAGAAACAAAGTAAGCATATACAAAATAAATCCAAGAACAAATCATGCCCACATAAGAAGACCACATCAAGAGAGAGAGGAACTAGCCAATTGTTGAAATAGAGGAAAAAAAAGAAAAGGAAAAAAGGAGTATTTAAACTCCACAATAGGGAGCAGAATATATAATCAGTTCCACCAACTAAATCCTAACTGCCTCTTTATCACTCAAAAACCTTTGCAACTGAGTTACATCTGTATATATGAAAGTTTGCCCCCCAAAAGTAATAATACAACGACAAGGAAATTTGAAAAAGAAAGAAGCCCCCAAAGCCACTACTCGAGATTTTAACTCCAGAAACTGCTTCTGCCGAAACTGGGTAGTCCAGCCCACATCCAGAAAAACGTGGAGTTTTTGACCACAGAAAAGAGCCTCTCTTCTTAAAGTAAGCTCTCAGAACACATAACTTACCAGACTCAGAGCCCAAAGTCACTACCAGAGTGCAGCGCTTGGAAATGACCTGCAGAATCTTCCAAGAAAGCTGTTAGGTTCTGACCAACTGAAGTATCTAAGGGAGCCAAAGACCCCCTCAGCTTTTGGCAAGGGAGAAGAACCAACAGAAATTCCCCCCTAACTGCAATACTTCAGTAAAATACTTTTGCAACAAAATATCTGAGGATAGCAAATAGGTAGTAGGAAAATTCAGGAAACGTAAGTTTCTTGCCCTGGATTGGTTCTCAAGGCCCTCCAACCAGTAAGAAAGAGTAAGAGAATCTCTGATTAAGGCAACGTTATTATCACAACAAGATTGGAGCTGAGAATCAGTCCGGGCAGCAAGCTTAACAAAAGAACCTCATTGCTTATCTGTGAATTGCATTTTACCAACCACATCATGAGTACATTTACAAAGAGAGGAAACAGTAGAAGATAAACGAGTATCAATTTTTTGAATAGCAGTCCATATGTCCACAAGAGTCACTTCACCCGACGAGGGCATAGTGACCAGTCTATTAGAAGTTGCCGGATACACAGGTTGTGGGAACAGGGGAGAAACATCTGGGGGAATTCCAACAAAGTAGATGAAAAAGCAGGCTGAGGGAAGGGTGGTGGAGACCGAGACTCGGGGCTCAAGGAAACCCCGTCCGGTGACTGAATACCAGGCAGCAGGGAAGTCAAATATTTGTCCATAGGGCCCACCACCTTACCTCCCTGCACACTCACTCCTGATTTAGCTCCCACCTTTGCCTTCCGTTTACCCATGGAATCAACACTCTGACTTCTTGGCATCCTCACGAAGGGGCGCCAAAGGGGCGTATCCTGCCCCTTGAGTCAAGCCCCTTAGGTCACGCCACGCAGGCTGCGACATGCAGCCACGTGTAGGACCCACTGGGCTTTGTAGGGTCAGAGGAAGGATCTTCCAGAGCCTGGGAACGTCCTTCCTGTTCATGCACGATGTTAGCAGAGCCTCCAGCCAAACCTGCTGCACTGCTCCGCGGTGGTGAAAAATCCGCATCAGCTCCCAGGTACAGCTATGCCTCTCCACAAAACCTCCACTGCCGCTGAGCTTTGTAGGGTCAGGGGGAGGGTCCTCCAGAGCCTGGGAACGTCCTTCCTGTGCCTGAATGATGTTAGCAGAGCCTCCAGCCAAACCTGCTGCACTGCTCCGTGGTGGTGAAAAAAACGCATCAGCTCCCAGGTACGGCTACTCCTCTCCCATGATTCCTAGCATTCTATTTGCTTTCTTGGCCACCGCTGCACACTGGGTGGAGTGTTTCAACATATTATGTGATCTGAAATAGGCAGAGAGTCCCCCTCTTAGGTTCTTGGCATACTAAATATGCCTCTAAGAGATCTCACATATGTTCTGGTGTCTCCGCTGAAGAATCTGCCATCTATAAATCTTTCCGTACCTGACTATAGTGTGTAGCAGAGGTCTCAGTGGTCATGGGGAAAATCGAACCCTGAAGGTCCTCACACAGCATATTATTTCCTGGGTACTCTCCGACTCCTTCACTAAGACAACATTTATTTTTATCCAAAGGGAGTAAGTTCTCCACAGGGGGAAGAGAAATCCCTTCAAGGTCCAGGCACTTAAGTCCAAAGAAATTCCTGACACCGACCGGCATGCTCCAAATTACTTTAATGGTTAAAGTGTCCAGCTGAAAAGAGTATCCAATTGCAGTCCTCCTGCATAGCAAAATGCACAGTTCTGGAAATACGGGTTGTATCATCTTAGGTGTTTGTCTCTAATCCCAATCTGACTTTGCAGCTGACCTGAAATAGGCAGAGTGCCCCCTTCCCAGGTTCCTGGCCTACCAAAATTATCTTCCATCCTCACTGGAATCTTAATCTACTATCTCTATCTGTCTCTCTTCTTCCAACCTGGAAGTAGCTATTCCACTGTACTCCAGTAAGCAAATTCCAATCTGATACCTCACTATTCTCTTTAGGCAGTTACTCACGTCTATCTCCACCATCTCTCCAGCACCCAGGTAGAGGGGTCCAGCGCTCAGGCTGAGGGGTGGGTAAAAGCTCTGTCTTGAACATATACACTTCACAAGTAAACCGGTTTGAGAATCAAGGGAGATTCCACACTAGACCCAAAGGAATATAAAAGGTAATCTAGCACAGGGCAGACACATACCACCACTGGATCCAAACCAAGTCAAGACAAACCACCACCATACACACATCCGGGTCCTAGGTGTTTATAAAGGGGAAGGAAGAACCAAAGAAGCTGCTCTATATGGAAGACATTACCACTAGCTAGTGTGTACCCACTGCTTGGGCTAGAATGGAAGGTTCCTGCACACACCGCATGCTGGAGATCACGAGGGCCCTGAAGGGACCCTTACTGCACATGGGTTTGAATATGACCCTTAATGGAAAGCATTTAGAAAGAAGCTTTATTATGTTCAAAACATGTGTTTCTGTCAGGTTTTATCAGCTTGAGAAAAAGGCCCACTGCAGTTTTTCTACCTTTAAATGTCTTTGTTATTCTAGACGTCTTTGCTTTGAATATGATCTTAAAGCTCTTTTGGCAAATATTGCCTACAGAGTTTTTGGGCTTTATGAAATATTTTCAGGCAAAAAAGAGATTTTGCCATTTAAAACCCTTCCACCTGACCTCTGGCCCACCCATCCCAGTACCTGCTTTCCTGATGTCATTCAGTTAAATGAATTGGTAATCAGAGGCATCTTGTGATTTATTAGAAAGGTAAAGGCGTTCCACACATAAAATGTTTTTTTTTTCAGCATAATTACTGTGGTGCTTTAATCCTAAAGCAGAGCATTTGGAAGCATAACGATTCTCTCATCTGTTTGCAGCTTGCTGTATTAAAAGAATAGCTGAGGCAGGTTTAGGATGGGGGAGGGGGGTGCAGTGCAGGAGAGTGAGCCTTATTTACAAGACAAATTGGGTAAGACCACAGAGAGAATGAGGGGACAGTAGAGGAAAGGACAGTAGACAAGACAGTGCTGGTTCAATAAGAAGGAAGGAAATGGCTGCAAAGACTGGAAGGGAAGAGATAAGAGACGCGGAATAGCCTTTTGCTCCCTTCTCTCTTCTGAACTCTCACTGTTTAGCCAGAGGAAGAAACAGAAAAGAAAAATGGACCCTCCCTTCCACATTTCCCTTTTTAAAAAAAATTGTATCTTACTGATGCAATAATAATATAGCGGCTTCTTTGCTTGGTGATTCCGTCTGTGGAAGTCATTGATTAACTGTTCGTATGCATGTGACAACCACTCCCATACCTCTCTCCCTACTTCGCCACTCATGCAATTGCTGCTAGCTCCACCCTCTTGACTGCCTTAGTGCTATGATGGTCTGATTTGTCTCGGGGACCTTTGTTGCCTTCTTTCTTTGCCTCTGACAAATACTTCCTGATTCCACCTCTACCCTCCAACTCTTGCTTCTGCATTTGTAATCCGTCATGTTCTCTCGTCTCTAAATGAATCCATGATTTCCCTTTTAATGCCTCATATCGGGTAGTCTGCATGCATGTCTGTTTCTCAAACTCTTACCCTTGTCCTGGCCGTTGCTCTGAGGACCTTTAGCAGAGCCCTTAGCATTATTGAATGTATGGCTTGACTAGCAGGATAGACATTGATGCACGTCTACATTTATGGGGGGCTACTTTTATGATTGGGCGCAAATATAAATGGCATACACATACTTTCCCATGTGCGGGCATTGGCAAATTAAAAAAAAAATGTTACAGATGATTAGGAAATTGCACCCGTACTTCCTGATGCAGAATCTACTGAGGGCAATGCAAGCATCAAGTTAAACAGTATTAGATGATTGAAATGTGATGTACTGTGGACTTCTGTCAAATAGTGCGCAAGTGTACAGCTATCCAGAATACAGCTATGCACTTGACTGGAAATCTCAAAAGAGTGCCTTATTTGTCATCTTTGTTGAATCCGCTTCATTGGTTGCTCATTGAATGTAAGGTAATATTTAAGGCATTGGCACTTACATATAAGGTGATCCATGGTCACACGTCTAAGTATTTACAGGAGAAAATGACTGGTCATGTGCTGAGCAGGGCTTTGTGTTCAGCTGATTAGGGATTGATTCCCCGTATGAGACTGGTGATGGCATGTTAAGTAAGGGACCAGGCTCTTTCCGTGACCATGCTTCATGTTTTGGAATGCACTGCCAAGGAAAATTTGTATCCATTCTGATTATTTTGTATCTAGAAAGGCAGTAAAGACATGGCTGATAAGGAAAGTAGATGAGGTCATGTGAGTGTTTGAATGGCTGTTGTTGTATAACTCAGATATTTTATTTATTTAACATTTTTTTATACTGTCTTTCTACCAGTCGAGACAGTTTGTACAATGCAATCAAACAAGATTAGGTGCAACATGAAATGTGAGTTACAAGTAACATTGACATGAACTAAGATAATAGGTAACAATAGGTAGTAAAAGAAGCTAGCAGGTGGCTAAGGAGACTTAAATTATATACACCGTATCTGTTATAGCAGTATGAAACAGATGAGAAATAGTGGCATTGATGTAATAGGTATTTGGAAGACTGGGAGAGAGGAATGAGTAGTTTCCATTGATGTGTTTTAGTGGAAAAAATGGGTATTCTTGCTTCATGGTTTGTCAATGAGCTGAGGCTTGAGGCTGTAGAGTCATGATTAGCATTGTGTCCAATGGTCTTAGTGCTTAAACTGTGATATATTATTCCTGTTGGGGATCTGTCCCATATAATTCTAAGAATAGCTACGGGGCTACAAGGGAGCAGGCACAGAGGGGGGGGGGGGGAGCGGAAAGGGAGCAGATACTGGGGAGCTGGAAGGGAGCAGACATCGGGGGCTACAAGGGAGCAGACACGGAGGTGGTTGAACAGGAGGAGATATGGGGGCTACACGGGGGCAGACACTGGGGTGCTGGAAGGGAGCAGACACTGGAGAGCTGGAAGGGAGCAGACATGGGGGAGCTACACAGGGGGAGGGAGCTGGAAGGAAGCAGACACGAGGGGGAGCTGGAAGGAAGCAGATACGAGGGGGGCTGGAAGGGAGCAGACGCTTGGGGATGGGGCTACAAGGCAGCTGCCTGGGGAAGCTACATGGGGGAGGGAGCTAGAAGGGAGCAGACATGAGGGAGGAGCTGGAAGGGAGCAGACATGGGGGGAGCTGGAAGAGAGTAGACACTTGGGATAGGGCTGGAAGGTAGCTGGGTAATAGGAGGGGGGTTGGAAGAGAACTGACAGGGGGGAAGGTGGGGGCTAGAAGGGAGCTCACATGGTTGGTTAGAAGGGAGAGGAAAAGAGGGAAAGGAGGAGGCTGGAGGGAAGGTGGGTGCTTGAAGGGAGCTGACACCCAGGGATGTCACTGGAAGAGAGATGGACAGAGGAGAGGGTGACCGGAAGGGAACTGACATGGGAGGATGCACTGGGACTGGACATTTGCTAATACCCGGGATGGTAATTGGACTAGGAGGGGTTGGACAATGGAGAAGGAGGGGGACTAAAAGGGAATATACACCAGTGGTGGTGCTGGGAATGCAAGGGAGTTGACACTGGAAGGTACTGGGAGGGGAGGCTATAAAGGAGGCTGATACTGGGGAGGGTTACTGGGACTGGAAAAAGACTGACAGAAGAAAATGAAGAAAGCAAAAGGAGAGGTGAGAAATGGCAGACCATAGAAAAAGAGCTAAGAGAAGACAGAGGAAAACAGAAACTTCAGATTGGGACCAGCATGATCAAAAATCATCAGACAAAAAGGTAGAAAAAATAATTTAATTTCAATTTAGGTATTGAACTTTGTGCTATCTTTATATTTCACAGTATGGGGAATTACATCTCTTATTTATCTGATGTTTCACTACATGCAGAGCCTGGCTTCTTGGGGTTTTATTTTAATTTTTGTCTGCATATTTTTATTTTTGCTTTAGGTTGTGGTCACTTATTCTGTACTTGGTGAGGGTCTGTGTTCTGAGTGTGTGACCAAGGCCAGGTGTTCTGTTAACATGGAGTTTGTATGTAGGGATCTGTACTGTAGTAATTTGACTTGTACAGCTTTTCAAATAGATGTATGGAGGTTTTGGGGACCATTGCAGTATTTGTAGTGCTGCTTTTTTCTGGGTAGGCCCCTTATTGTATGAGTTTTGGAAGTGTATGCTGGTATAGCATAATAGATTTGACATTGTAGATTTTCAGTGACTTTTGCGGTGTTTTGTATTAGTTCACCAGCCCTGTGTAGCTATATCAAAGAGCTCTCTAGTTTTGTTGATGGCACATGATAAGGTTGGTGTGATATTCATGTTTGGATCTGTTTGTGGTATCGCAGCGTCTTCTTTGTCTAGATATGCAGCTTGAAGTTGTGGGCTCTTTGTTCTCCTCTATTTATGCTCAAGGCAACATAGGTTAGGTTTCTGATAGAGATGGCTATGTAGTAATAGAAATAAGAGGGGTTTTCAAGTTGATGGGAGTTATTTTGGGGGATTAGGGATTTGGGGTCTGTTAATATGGGTGTTTTTAAGATTGTATGGAAAAGATGAAGAGGTTGGGGTGTTTCTTTTATGCTGTATTATGAACTTTGTAAGCCACTTTGGATCTGATTAGATAGAGGCAGTCGATAAATGGAAGGAAAGCCAGAATAAATAAATAAGTTTCTAAATTACCTCAGTGAATGTATGTGTGCACATTTATAGTTGCTTTAACTATGCGCAATTGTTCAGTATTTACCTCTTTTCAATAACATGCACATCAACGCAAACTACTTTCCCAGCCTTGCCCCCAGGAACAGCTCCACTCAGTTTGGATAAAGTCAGGTGAGCACAGGCTGTGTGCATGCATAATTTTATAAAAGCTTATTTCTCCACATAAAACACTCTTTTATCAGAAGAAATGCTTTTGAAAATTGCCATCCTTATGTGCATGATCACTAGCATATTTTCTTTTTATCATCACAGTTGTGCTGTTAGTTGCATTTTAAAATATTGAAGGGATCTGAAAACTGCTGTGATCATGAGAAGATTTATGTTCTTTTTTGCTTCTTGTCAAGGCCAAATGTCCTTGCATATAAGGACATTTAGACAGGCTCACCAGTCTGATAAGATTGCTTTTGGAGTCAAGTGTAATTTTTGGTGCTGACAAAAATTGCACACCTTGCTTTCGATAGTCTATTTTTGCCACCAATTTACAGAATGTCTGGTGTGATTGGATAACACAATGTGCTGTTCTACAATTCTTTTCTTTTCTATTTGTCAGGAAGAGCATTTAAAGAAGTCTCATAAATGTTACCCATTTCAGGAATCTTATTGCCAAGGACATTGATCATATGGGGCATGTTTACTAAAGTGTATCAAGATTTGGCACCTTAGTGCTTTATCTGAAAAAAAAATGAGTGTGGGAGGTGTGTCCAACCCTCACTAATCAATTGAAAATTTACCGCATTTGGATTGACCTGAAGCAGGGTTGCTAAGTTCTGAACCCGAAACGTGACACATCGTCACTTTTGGACTTCTGTGGTATTCTGGACAGCCTGAAAGAATTTGTCAACACAGCTAAGTACAGCGATAGCTGTTTTGTATAAATCACTTAATTAAAATGGAGAAGCCACGGTGGTGAATTGACTTGTTCTTTTCACTGGGTTGGCGGCTCCAACAAAAACTAGATATATAGAGAGAAATTATTCCTTCACTAGATCGGAATTTTTCTGGGTAGTCTATTTCCTTGCATGTATCATTGTAGTACTTTCCTTGTTCTGTCTTGCTGCACGTTGGAAATCTCTGCGGAGTTCTGTGATTGTCTTTCTTTCTCCTCTGGCTTTAGCTTCTCTGCATTTCTGGGCAAATTTCAGTTTCTTCCGTCATCCATTTTGCCCATTTTTGCTTTTTCACCTTTTGTAGAGACTTCTCGATATCTTCCAACACAACCGTCTTGATGTCATTCCATAACTCTTCCAGTGGTATATTCTCAAGGTCATATTTTGCTACATTCATGAGTGATTTGCTCTTTTTCAACTTTAGTATTGGGTTTGCATGCTAGTAATTGGTGATCTGTACCACAGTTAGCTCCAGGTTTTGTCTTTGTTGTTGTTATAGAGCTTTTCCATCATTGACTTCCACAGATGTAGTCAATTTGATTTTTGTACAATCCATTGGGTGAAGTCCATGTGTACAGTCGCTGCTTGTGTTGCTGGAAGAAGGTGTTTGAGATGAATAGATCGTTGGTCTTGCAGAATTCTATCAATCTTTCTCCAGCTTCATTTCTGTTGCCAAGTCCATATTTTCCAGCCATTTTGCCTTCTTTGATGCCAACTTTTGCATTCTAGTCACCCATGACTATCAGGTTATCCTGTTTGCATGTTCTGTCAATTTGAGCTTGTACTTGTTCATAAAACTCATACATTCCATCCTCTTCTGCAGCTGTTGGAGCATATACCCGAATTATATTTGTGTTCACGGGCATTCCTCGTAGACGAATAGGGATTAAGCGTTCACTGACTGCATTTCATTTCATTACAGTAACCGGGTAAGGCGGACGACGCCTCTCGCCCCTCCCCAAGCCCCACCCCCACTTTCCTTCCCCCAAGAGAGCAATTCAAAACAAACACATGACAACAAGTTGGGACTTAAACTGGTCGCAGCTTTAATAACCTTTTCAACACACATAATCCAACATCAACATATTTTAACCCCCCCCCCCCCAAGCAGAGCGAGCTCTCACCCGCCGTGTTAGTAGCAAGGTGACGCCGCATCCGCTTCCCCCGGGCACAGGCCCGACATTTTCCACTCCCTCCCTCTTCCGGCTTCGCCATGCTATTAGCAAAAGCCTGAGGGATTAACCGGGTCGGGGGTACCCCACCCCCGCCCTCATGCTTGCCACCGGCTCCGGACCCCGGAAACCTCCGGGATCCCGCCAAAGCCCCCCCTCCAGCTGCAACAACCCAAACACCCCCCCCCCAAAGCCTCCCCCAGCCTGGGTGGGCGGGCGGGACAACAGGAGCCTCCAGCCTGGACCCAGCAACTGCCGATGCAGAGCTGGGTCCCCGCGACACTTACTCCCCCCCCCCCCCTGCTGCCGCGGCCCAGCCTCCCATTGGCTCCCGGGCGTTTAAAACGCCACGGGGAGCCAATGAGGCGCCCGGCCGCGCGGGCAGTAACAGCCGCGCGCCGCCGCAACCGAGAGGGGGCGGGGCGAACGGCCCGCCACCCCCCCGGTTAGTAGCGGCCGCGCGGACGGGACCCGCGGCCTTGCTGTTCTTGCAAATTATTATAAATGCAACACCATTTCTTCTTTGTCTTTAATTTCCAGCATAGTACACCATGTGATCATCTGATGCAAAGTGATCGATGCCAGTCCATTTCAGTTCGCTGACACCCTACAGATGAAGTTGTAAATGTTCCATTTCATTCTTGACCACCTCCAACTTCCCTTGGTTAAGAACATAAGATATGCCATACTGGGTCAGACCAAGGTCCATCAAACCCAGTATCCTCTTTTCCAACAGTAACCAATTCAGGTCACAAGTACCTAGCAGTTTCCCCAAAAGACACAGATTCCACAATGCTTGTATTGGGTCAAGCAATGATATCCTGGGTCCCTTGGTTTATTGACCTTTCCTCCAGGAGCTTGTCCAAACCATTTTTAAACCCAGTTACACTAACAGCTTTTACTACATCTTCTGGTAACAAATTACAGAGTCTGCTGACACATTGAGTGAAAAATATTTTCTCTTATTGGTCTTAAATAGGTTAACCTGTAGCTTCATTGCATGTCCCCTAGTCTTTTTATGTTCTGATGATGTAAACAATCGATCTATGTTTACCCGTTCCACTCCATTCATTAATTTATAGAGCTCTATCATATCTCCCCTCAGCCGTCTCTTTTCCAGGTTGAAGAGCCCTAACCTTTTTAGCCTCTCTTCATAGGGGTATCCTTCCATCCCCTTTACCATTTTGATGGCTCTTCTCTGTACCTTTTCTAATAACTCTATATCCCTTTTAAGATATGGTAACCAGAATTGCACACAATATTCAAAGTACAGTCGTACCATGGAACGATACAGAGGCATTATAATAACCTTTGTTTTATTTTTCATTCCTTTCTTTATGATACCTAGCATTCTATTTGCTCTCTTGGCCGCTGCTGCACACTGGGCAGAGGGTTTTAACATGTTATCCACGATGACGCCTAAATCTTTTTCCTGGGTGCTGGTTCCTAATGTGGAACCATAGTTTGGTTGTTCTTCCCTAGGTTCATAACTTTGCACTTGTCCACATTAAATTTCATTTGCCATTTCGATGCCCAGTCTTCCAATTTATCAAGATCCTCTTGCAATTGTCCACTATTCTCATGGATTTTAACAACTTTAAATAGTTTTGTATCATCTGCAAATTTGATAACCTTTCCTATTATTCCTATTTCCAGGTCATTTATGAATATGTTAAAAAGCAGCGGCCCCAGCACAAATCCCTGGGGTACTCCACTATTCACCTTTCTCCATTGGTAAAACTGGCCATTTAGCCCTACCCTCTGCTTTCTATTGTTTAACCAGTTCCTGATCCACAATAGTACACTCCCTCCTATCCCATTACTTTTTAGTTTTGCCAAAGTCTGATGAGTGACCTGGTCAAAGGCTTTCTGAAAGTCCAGATACACTATGTCAACCGACTAACCTTTGCCTACCTGTTTATTCACACCTTGAAAAAAACATAACAGATTAGTAAGACAAGATCTTCCTTGTCTAAAGCCATGTTGACTGTCTCCCATTAAGCCATGACTATCTACATGTTGAGTAATTTTGTTCTTTATGATGGTTTCTACCATTTTCCCAGTTCTGATGTCAGGCTCACCGGTCTGTAGTTTCCCGGATCACCCCTGGAACTCTTTTGAATAATTGGCGTTGCATCGGCCATCCTCCAATCTTCAGTAATACAAATAATTTAAATGATAGTTCACAGATTACTAATAGTAGGTCGGCAGGCTCATATTTCAGTTATTTCAGAACCCTTGGATGTATACCATCTGGTCCAGGTGATTTGCTACTCTTCAGTTTATCAAATAGTTCCCGGTGTATCAATATTTCTTTCAATTCTTCCACAGTATCACCTTTAAAAACCACTTCAGTCATGGTTAACATCCCTACATCTTCCTCAGTAAATACCAAAGTAAAGAATAAATTCAGTCTCTTCGCTATAGCCTTGTCCCCTCTTAGTGCCCCTTTTACCTCTCTATGATCTAATGGTCCAACTTATTCTCTCACAGGTTTTTTGCTACGAATGTACCTGAAAAAGTGTTTCTGCTTCCACAGCAAGCTTCTTCTCAAATTCTCTCTTTACCTGCCTTATCAATGCCTTGCATTTAACTTGCCAGTGTCTGTATATTTTCCATTTTTCGTCATTTGGCTCTTTTTTCCATTTCTTGAATGATGCTTTTTTTGGCAACAACAGCCTCTCTGACCTCACCTTTAAACCATGTTGGCAGTTTTTTGGACTTACTTCCACTTTTCTTAAAGTGTGGAATACAGATGGTCTGGGCTTTCAAGATAGTATTTTTAAACAACACCCAAACTTGGTGTAAATCTTTAACCTTTGCAACTGCTCCTTTTAGTTTTTTCTTAACTATTTTCCTCATTTTATCATAGTCTGCCTTTCAAAAGTTAAAAGGTAGTACTGTAGATTTCCTTACCATCCCTTCTCCATTAATTAAATTAAACGCGATCATGCTATGATCACTATTGCCAAATGGCCCCAACACCCTCATCTCTTGCACCAAATCTGGTGTTCCACTAAGGACTAGGTCCAAAATGGCTTCCCCTCTGGTCGGTTCATGAACCAGCTGCTCTGAGAAGCAGTCATTTATTTCATCTACAAACTTTATCTCCCTAGCATGTCCTGCTGTGACATTGACCCAGTCAGTACTGGAGTAATTGAAATCACCCATTATTATTACTGTTCTGTAACTTTTGTTAGCTTTCCTGATTTATTTGAGCATTTCATCATCCATTTGTTCATTCTGGCCAGGTGGTTGATAGTACAACCCCACTGCCTTTGCCTTCCCCATTTTTACATGGAATTTCAATCCATAGAGATTCTACAGCAAATTTTGTTTCCTGCAAAACTTTAATCCTTTGTGACTCAATGCCCTCACTAACATAGAGTGCAACCCCTCCACCAATTTTATCAGCTCTATCATTACGATATAGTTTGTACCCAGCTATCACAGTGTCCCACTGGTTGTCCTCCTTCTACCATGTCTCTGAGATACCAATCATATCGAACCTCGCATTTAGTGCTATATATTCTAACTCTCCAATCTTATTTTTTAGACTTCTAGCATTTGCATAAAATAATTTTAGAGACTGTATTTTATTCATATTAATCTGGTTATCTCTAGGCAGGTGTAATTTGAAATCTTTAAGCTCTGTCTGCTCTGTACTCAAGGGCATTTGGGCTACCTTTGTCTTTATTGGAACCTTTCTACTCATGTGCCCTAACTTCATTTTTTTAGTAGTATCCTTCAAGGATACGTTGTTCTGAACCATGCACTCTTGGGCAACTGTCGGCTCTCCCCTATTATCTATTTTAAAAGCTGCTCTATCTCCTTTTTAAAGGTTAATGCCAGCAGCCTGGTTCCATCCTGGTTAAGGTGAAGCCATCCCTTCGGAAGAGCCCCTCCTTTCCCCAGAATGTTCCCCAATTCCTAACAAATCCCAAACCCTCATCCTTACACCATTGTCTCATCCATGCCTTGAGACTCCGGAGCTCTGCCTGCCTTTTGGGTCCTGCGCGTGGAACAGGAAGCATTTTGGAGAATGCTACCCTGGAAGTTCTGGATTTCAACTTCCTACCTAAAAGCCTAAATTTAGCCTCCAGAACCTCCCTACCACATTTTTCTATGCCATTGGTACTGACATGTACCAAGACAGCAGACTCCTCCCCAGCACTATCTAAGACCTTGTCTAGGTGGCACGTGAGGTCTGCTGCCTTCACACCAGGCAGTCATGTTACCAGGTGATCCTCACATCCACCAGCCACCCAGCTATCTACATGCCTAATGATCGAATCACCAACTATAACGGCTGTCCTAATCCTTCCCTCATGGACACATGGCCCTTGAGAAACTTCATCAGTGCGAGAGGATTTTACATCACCTGGAGGACAGGTCCTAGCTATAGGATCACTTCCTGCCACACCAGGGCGATGCTCTCCTGTCACGTGACCTCTCTCCTCCATGGCAACAGGGATTCTGCCAGACTGGAGGTGGGACTTCAGGACTATATCCCTGTAGGTCTCGTCTATGTACCTCTCTGTCTTCCAAGTCTGCTACTCTAGCCTCCAGAGATCGGACTCGTTCTGAGAGCAAAGAGCCTCTTGCACTTTGTGCACACGTAAGACCCCTCACCAAATGGGAGAAAATCATACATGTGACACTCAATGCAAAAGACTAGAAAGCCCCCATCTTGCTGCTGGACTGCTGTCTGAATCTTTGTTTTAAGGTTGTGTTTAGATATTTAAGTTCTTTACCTGCTAAGGGTTGCTGGGGATACTTATACTAATAAAACTATACCTAATACTTTTAATGTACTTTGTTCACCTGAAGTGTAATTAATCTCAGGTCCTTAATGTATGCTGATGAGAATAAACAGCTGCACCTGAGAGTGAATATGGCACCTCCTTTCCTTTAAGTGGTTTAAGCACCTATAAAGCTACGATTATCCCAGTGGTGGGTGGGTGTTAGGGAGGGAGGGAGGGGAAAAAGACTTATTAAAAGCTGGCTGCTACACAGTACCATGTCCTGTGCTTCTAAGGTAATCTGTGACCAATCTCCAGGGGGAGTCCTACAACCCTTGCTTGGATAGAGGGAGTCTTGGGTTCTAAATTTAACCAGAAAGCTCTCTTCTGTGTTTTAAATTTAAACCGAAAGCACCTTGCTGCTACTAGGCCCTGACTGAGTATTAAATTTAAACTGAAAGCTCTCTGTTGGGTTCTAAATTTAACCACAAAGCTCTCTGCTTTTACATCATAACGGCTGTCATAACCCTTCCCTCTTAGGCAGATGGTCCTGGAGAAACCTCCTTGGTAGGAGTGGGTTTTACATCACCTGGAGGACAGGTCCTAGCTACAGGATCACTTCCTGTGATAACAGGGTGATGCTCTCCTGTCACGTGACCTCTCTCCTTCATGGCAGTGGTTCATGCTTCATACGTTCCATGTCCCAATATGTAAGACATCTTTACAGCTTCTGACTCTCATTTCATGCGCAGCTACATCAGCAGTCAGACGTCTAAAGGGCTTTGATCCAACCACATCATAAATGCTGGCTTTACTCTGAAAAGTCTTCAGCTCCTCCCCAGTAGCTAGTTGAGTGCCTTCCGACCTGGGGATCTCATCTTCCAGGACTATAGTGCAATTTATTTTGTTGTGACTATCCACTATCTTTATTTAATTTCAATTATGAGATGAAAATATACAATGGGAAATTGAGGAGGATACCTCCTTCATCCTTAAAGGGTTGGCCAAAATGAGCACTCTTTAAAAATGTGTATATGCCAGGGGCCAGCTATCAATCCCAATGTGGGCAATTTTCATCCTACATGTGGAAAATACACATGTAGAAATTTTTAACTCGCTCTGGTTGCATCCTAACTACATTTCCTTGAAATTTCTACATGTCGAGTAATGAGAAATAAGAAAAATAAAAAAACGTATGAGAATCCAAGTGTAAATTTAGCCCTTTCTAAATGATTCATTTACACATGGATACTATTTCCACATGTAAATGTCAGATGCTCCATTTAGTATTTCCATTGAAATCTGATATACTTAAACTGAGTGATATATTTTAGAATTAATTTGGCTCTTTACAGGCAAGACTGTTTTTAAACCCGAAATGGTATTGAGCCGTTTTGTTTACTTACTTCAGTCCCTAGCATTATGTGATGGAGAGAATGCAAAGCATATTGAGAATAACTTTGAGCATGGCCTTTCATTATCTATCTTACTTGGCAAGAGAATGAGTTGGTGGTTTGCAGGCTTTTGCTCAAATTTTATTATGTAACTCATTTATTGATTATTTGAAATGGCCCAATCTTCAGAAAATGTTGACTTCCCTTCCATGAATTATGTGGAGGGTAGGCTAAAGAGTTTATCATGCTAATTTCTATTCGGAGTATTCATATCTCTGGTTTTAATTCTCTGCTATTGAGGAACTAATCTATATAATCATTTTCATATATAGCACCATTTTTTATTAGGAGCCTATTGTCAGAAGTATCAAAAGAAATATCTACTTCTAGGTATTCACCAAATAAACAACTGCTCTTAAATGGCAAATTTATCTGAAAGGTCATGAACTGAGTCTCCTTAGTCCACTGTTCTTGCCAACAGCAATGTCAAATTATGCTGTCCTGATGACTTTGTGACAGTATTCTACGCTACCCTGCAGAGAAGCAGGATTTGAGTCCCAAGTTAGATCGTCCTGGGTCAGTTACGGCTAGGGAAGCTTCAGAGGGAACTGTCCAAGTCCCTGAGAATAGGAGATAGGGAGAGTAAGAAAGGAGTGTCAGTCATTGTGCAACAGCAACATCTAGTGGCCAGAATCAGAATCTACATTAGAAGTTCTAGCTAATGTATGGATGATGTGATGGTTTAAAATGAGATGGCAGGGAAATAAAGAATAGAAGGAAAAAAAATGAAGTTTCATGGTAATGAAGTCTACCAAAGGTCAGTTTTAGCTGAGCAAGAAGTTCAGTGCAACAAGAGAAAACTGCTGGTCTAAAAAAAGCAATGTTCAATCAAATGATACATTGCTTAAATAGTTTTCCTACTGTTCTGTCAATTCGTATGATCATTTAATTGCCAGACATTGACATGTTAGCTACCATCTGAGGTTATGAACCTTTTAGCCACTTTATCAAAGGCATTGAAAAATAGAAGATAGGGCTAGGAAAGACTCTAGAAATTAGAAAATATTTTCTTTGAAGCATACCTCGGCCTCTTTCCCATCAGTATTTTAAGAGATGTGGATCCTGCTAATGGCTGTGTCATTTATTTATTTACTCCTGCTATTGCTGCAAAACATTTGGGAGATTAAATTCAACTGGGTGCTTTTTTTTCTTGATATGTTCTATATAGGCATGGCAATCCTATTGAACATAGAAACATAGGATATGATGGCAGAAAAGACTAGACAGCCTATCTAGTCTGACTATTCATACCAACAGCTCAGCTCTGCTATCTCTCTCAGATCCTCTGAACTTGTTCCATCCTTGCCTTCCCTTCATTTCCACTTACACCGGGAGGCTGATGCATCCATCTGTAACATTTTCTCTGTAAAGTCTGTACCTTTTTACCCTCATAATAAGATTCCTCATTCCAGAAGCTCCCTTTTATTGAAAGAGTCCTGCCACTTGTGCATTTATAACTTGGAGCAGAGATTCCCAACCCAGTCCTCAGGACACACCAGGCCAGTCAGACTTTCCAGATAGCCACATTGAATATACATGAGAGAGATTTAAATACAATAGTGGCAGTGCATGCAAGTTTATCTCATGCATATTCACTGTGGTTATCCTGAAAATCTGACTGGCGAGGTGTGTCCCGAGGACTGGGCTGAGAATCCCTGCCTTGGAGGTATTTAAACGCCTTCATCTTATCTCTACTATCTTGCCTTTACTATGGAGCATACATATTTAAATCTTTAAATCTATCTTTATATGTTGTATGGCTAGGATTATTAACCACATTAGTAGCCAGCCTTTGGACCAACTCTATCTACTTAATATTTTTATGAAGGTATAGTTTCTAGAATTGCAGACAATATTTTAAATGAGGTGTCATCAGAGACTTATACAGATAGGCTATCACCTCCTTTTTCCCGCTGGCCATTTGTCTCCCTAGGCACCCACAAATCGCTCTGACCTTTCCCAAAAAGCATGTTTGCCAAAAATCATCCCTAGATCCTGTTCTTTGTATGTACAAAGAGAACTTCAGCCCCATATACTATACTGCTTCCTTGGGATTTTGCAGCTGAAATGTGTGTCCCTGCACTTTTTAGCGATATATCTTAGCTGTCAAACTCCACAACATTCCTCAAACTTTGCTAGATCCTTCCTCTTTCCATGAGTTTCAGGGTGTCTACCCTGTTGCAGATTTTGGTATCATCTGCAAAAGACAATGCTTTGCCGACAGCTCTTCTACGATATTGCTTACAAAAATGTTGAAAAGAACTGGATTAAGGATCAAACCCTGCTGCATGCTGCTAGCAATCCTCTTTCTTTGAAATGAATGCCATTTACCTGTACCTTTTGTTGCCTCCCACACATTCAGTTTCTAACCCGCTCAGTCACTTTAGGGCTGACTGGGCTAGAAGCTCATAGAACTTTATCTTTGGATGTTTCCACTCATTATCAAACATGTCTCTCAAAATAACATGCAATTGAAAAGTTGCAGTTTATTTATCACACTTTTGCTAAAATAGGATCCTCTGAGGGAACCTGCTGATGTGCTGGCTGATTTAAAGTTAAAGATAACATAACGTTGATCATCACCTTGCATGAATCTTCCATATTTAGAAGTCTTGAGAAGAATGAACCTCTGACTCTTCTGCGAATTCATCAGATTTAGACTTTGCCTTGCTGAATTGAACTGGAGAATTCATCTCAGCGCCTTCAGAGTTACAATGTGATATCTGCAGATGATGAGACATTTTACTTTTCTTTCACTGAATTGCAGACTTGATGCTTTCTTACCTTCTTTTCTTATTCAGACAACTGATTTTGACCCCCCCCCCCAAAAAAAAGCATTAATTTCTTGACCTTAGAGCTAGAAGATCCCCTCCTGATCCTTTATACTTCCCACACAGATGTTAAAGCCAGAAGGAACATTGCTACTATCTTCACGTGAGAAGCACGCTTTGATAAGCATATCCTACTCCAGACTACTTACCAGTATCATTTTCTTTGATTTATCGGATTTGTCCGCCTCTCACTTTGCATAAGTGGATTAAAGTACTGTTTAGTATAAGTAATAATATATTATAAACCAAGCTCATAATAAACTAATAACAAGACAAACTAAAAGAAAATAAGCGGCATAAAATAGAGAATGATGATGTTAACCTATTAATTGATGCACCTAGAGGGAATTTGTATAAAGTTTGGTAGACATTTGTGCATTTTAGTGCATTTTAGTGCATTGTGTATCATGCCTATTTTATAATATAAGGTAGTGCGTACTTTATACAATAGGTGAGAAAGCGGTCAAAAACACACACTAAACTGGGCTCAAGCAGTTGCATCACTCCAATCGTGTGTATAAATACCCACACCTAGATTTTGCAAGAATGCATACAAATTATAGTATATTATAATTTAGGGGTGTAAATTTCTGTCCCACCCATGCTGTACCTAAACTCAACCACTGTGCACCCCCACAGTGAACATATATACAGTTGATCTGATAAGCATACTTTCAGAAGAGTGAAATATGCATGGAAATGGTCATTTACATGTGGAAACGTAGGCATGCCTTATAAAATTACCCCTATAAAGTTGATTTGTATGTATTAAAAAATGTTTACAACATGAATATGTGAAAAAATAAAAAAAAACTATCTTAAAATCAGGAAAATGGGTCAAAAATCCCAAAATGAACAGAAAACTGTTTCCCTGTGTTCATGTCTAAAAACTTGAGTTACATATTGGCCTGCTGAATAAGGACCCCCTATATCAATGCTTCTCATCCCAGTCCTTAGGACACACCTAACCAGGCAGGTTTTCAGGATAACTACAATAAATATGCATGAGATAGATTGGCATGTGCTGCTTCCATTGTATACAAATCTCTGTCATCCTTATTCATTGTGGCTATCTTGAAAATCTGACCGGCTAGTTGTGTCCCGAGGACTGGGTTCAGAATCCCTGTCCTGTATAGCTGTTTTCTTGTAGACCAGTTCTTCTCCGCGGCTCTTTTTTACATTTCCCACCAGTGTTGGAAGTGTTTATTTTTGAACTTTCCTGGTCACGTTTTAAATTGGGCAGGACTTGCCATTAACTTTAGAATTCCAACCCTTCTCATGGTATCTATAAATACCTCTCAGCAGCTGAGAGAGCTGCATGGCTAACTGCAATCCTTTCTGTGGAATATGGCAACCTCTCTTGGTAGTTGACAAGACCACACTGCTACCTCCTGTACTCCAGCTCTGTCTTCAAACTTCTCACATCCCCTGTGAAGGCCACACTGCCGAATACAGCATTCCAGTTTCTCCTGCGTGGTTCAGACGTCCTCTTACTAAACAATTAAACTACAGTGGTATAGTTTCATCTAGGAATCTTGCAGAAACCAATAAACTCTCTTGTACACTGGTACTTGCGGAGAAGCAGAGCTATTCCCAATGCCTCAAGTAGGCCGTGCTAAACCAGCTGCTGCTCCTTGCGGCTTCTGGTCATGGTCCCCAGGAAAGTTATGCCTATACTTTAAGGTTGACGTATGTAGTCACTTTTTAGAGCTTAAGTTACTAGACAGTAGTAGCAAAACACTTTACAGCTCTATCATTCAACCAAGGTTTCAGATTTTTTTGATCCAATTAAACTAACACTGTAGCAACAAGGTCTCAGACTGTTACAAAGCATCTATCCAGGCCAGACAAACTGGGATGAAGTGCCTTTTGCTCGCATCAACGACCTTACAACGTTGCTATTTCTCAGTGTTGTTATTTTTATAATTATATCTTTTATATCTATATCTTGACAATCCCTTGAATACTATTCAGTGAGCCAGATAATAACGCTTTCTATAGAAATTCAATCTTCATTTCCATATAATTTCCATATCTTTCTATGATTATTTAATATTAAAAAAATAAGCACAATCTGGCATCAGATGGTAAGTCTTCAGTGCTGTAGTATAATCCAAACGGATGATGTTCCCAACGCCAAACCAAAGCGCCTTTACGTTTCACTGATCATTTCTTCAGGGGTATGGATCTCTGGGCATTTAATGGCACTGTTCATACTATATAGTCTGTCAATAAATGATATATCAATGTAAAACTGGCTTCATTAGATCAAATCCTCAATACATATATTTCAAACTTTACCACAAATTCAAGAATTATCACGAGAATTGTACTGAATTGCTCTCACCTCTCTTCCAAACTGTGGGGAATTCTCCTTGCAGTTGCTGAAAAAAAACGCCGCGCATGCAGAGTGCAACTATCATTCAACAATTTGGGATCTCTGCTTTTTACTACGCCGACGACATCCTTCTTCTTCATCACACCTCCCCACTTTCTCCTGATCTGACTCCCCTTAACAACTGCCTCACTGCTGTCACCTACTGGTTAACCCAAAACTGCCTTCACCTGAATCTGGCCAAAACCACTGCTATTTGGTTCCCCCACAGTCACCCCTCCCCCTCGTTAGCTCCTTCCTTGTCTAACACTCCCATATCCTTAGTCACTACCTTCCGCTATCTTGGTGTTCTCTTTGATTCAGATCTTTCCTTTCACGCCCATATCTCACATATTACTAAAACTTCCTTTTATTTCCTGCGTCAAATCCGTGCTGTCCGTCCTTTTCTTTCTCCTTCTGCCCTATCTACCCTCCTTCTCTCTCTTGTCATGTCCAGGGTTGATTTCGCTAACTCTATCCTTATTGGCCTGCCTTCTTCTCATTTACACCGCCTTCAAAGAATCCAGCATACCGCAGCCCGCCTTCTTTCACACTCTTCTCATTCGCACCATATAACTCCTCTTCTTATCCATCTACACTGGTTGCCTCTTCCCTTCCGCTCTCAATACAAACTACTTACTTTGGTTCACAAGGCCCTCCACACCAACTCCCCACAATACCTAGCCGATTTAATTCACTTCCACACTCCCAGATATACCCCCCGTTCATTTCACTTAAACCGGTTTACCCTTCCCCCCCCCTCTGCCGCCCACTTGCAATCCACCCGCTCTTCAGCTTTTTTCTTTATAGGCCCCGCACTATGGAACTCCCTTCCCTCCTCTATCCGTTTAGAACCCTCCCACCCAGCATTTAAACAGCAGCTAAAAACCTACCTCTTTTCCCTAGCCTTTAACCTCCCTACTTCTCCCCCCTCTCTATAATCTCACTCCTCCCCTCCCACTTTCTCCTGCCCTTTCTGTTCTTCCTCTTTCTTTTTATGAAATGTAACTTCTTTTCCTTTTACCGGCCTTGCGCCCTATTTTAAAGGTTTTTATATGTTGTAAACCGCTCTGATTTTATTGTGAAGGGCGGTCTATCAAGTTTTATTAAACATAAACATAAACATAAACATCAATGGCTTTATCAACATGAATAGATCAACTATGGTGAACCTAAAAGGTAAAACACCTGTTTACCTTTAGCACATATGCCAATCGATCTGGAGATTGAGACCAGTTGGGTGTACCGCTTGTAAATTAAATATCCATTTCTGTTCCTGAAAAATGCTACAGTGTTAGTTTAATTGGATCAAAAAAATCTGAAACCTTGGTTGAATGATAGAGCTGTAAAGTGTTTTGCTACTACTGTCTAGTATACTTTAAGGTTATCAGATTTTTTTGCAGGCAAATCTGGGACACTTATCCAAAATGTGTATATTTGTTTGGGGGAGAAAGGGGACATCTTAGTTCCAGGATTGAGCAACAATGTGTGGAAGAGGGAAGAGAAGTCATTACCCTGCCCCCCTCCCCCATCCCATGACAGCAAGAATATCACTTCCAAGCAAACAGAAATAGTGATTCATTTTCCCCGTACTGTGTAAAATATAATGATAATTGATGTAAATTCTAAAAACTGACATAGTCAAATCACTAAATTGAAAATAAATTGTTTTTCTATCTCCTCTGCCCCCATTATTGGAATTGGGGACAGGAGACTGCCAAATGGGTGGAAGTCAAGGACACAACTCTAAAATCAGGGACAATGCCTGGAAATCAGGGATATCTGGTAATCTTACTACATGTGCAGTCTTCTCTTAACATAATCCAAATTCAAGCTGATCTTTTTTTATAATTACTTTTAAATTCCAGATGCAGCCTTGAACATGTTCTAGAGTATGGCGTAGGAAGGGCATCTGCAGGTCAACTTGAACATACCCAGGCTGTGCACATATAATTTCTCTGCATACTGGGCAAACATTCATTTAACAGGCCATTTCTACATGCAAAGTATTGCTTTACCCTTTGAAAATTTCCCCATCAAAGCCCCATGATTTAGTAAAGGATTATGGTAAATAGTCTGAGAGATACAAAATCCTTCAATACAAAGTAAGGATGCACATGTGTTTAGTTTGTTAGCAAACGTCAAAAAAAAACTAGTGCATGACAAATTGATATAACTCATGTTAACCTAAAAATTAACATTCATATGAGCATGTCTACTAAACCATGGTATCCTTTTGCAGCTATCTCGGTGCGATAGCTGCAAAAGTCCACAGTAAGTCTAAAAGCTTACATGGTATCTGCAGGGGGTGTTTCCTGCTTTCCCCCAGCAAATACCATAGAGGTGTTGGGCTTAACGTAGAGATCCACAATCCCTGCTTTGGTAGGTAGGGCGGTGAGTCAGGCAGTCCTACTGATGCAGGTATCATGGATCTCTGTGATAAGTGCAAAGGGAGGACAAGTAGGGATCTGTTGGACAGAGCTCTCAATAGCTCTTTTCCCTAGAACGCTCCCGTTCCCCCTTTCCAAGCACCGATCATCTCCTGGACAGCTCCTGATCCCCATCTGGAACTGTTTGGGGGGATCAGTGCACCCCCTGACTAAGACTAACTTCCTGGCTAGTCCGTTAGGCCCCTGCAATCCCCTCCCCCCCCCGATCCCTAATAGAAACCTGAATAGCCAGTCGGATCCCCGACTCTCCCTCTTAAAATGAATGAATCCCAGATAGTCAGTTGGCTTCAGGGGCGCCCCTGACCTCCCCACCAGCCCCCAAAATCCAGTACCTTAAAATTCCTGGTGGTCAAGTGGTCAGTGGGGGCAGGAGTGGTCTTTCCCACTTGCCCCTGTTTTTGAGTCTCCTCAAAATGGTCATAATCACATTTTGCGCTGTCCTCTAGTATCCTGATATTAGGGGCAGCATTGCAAGACCAGCGCCATATCTGTGAGTACCAATGAGGAGGCCAGGAGCATTCCTACTCCCTGCCCAGATAATAGCTATACCCAGGTCCACCGTGCAAAATGCAGATAGCTCAAAAAAGTGCCTGCGATATCTGCATTTCTCCCATGTTAGTTGCTAGCACCTAGTGACAAATCTGCATTAGCCTCACAGTAGCAGCTAATGTTCTGTAGCAGATATGTTCCATTAAGTTGATTCCATGTGTTGAAAAGTTCTAACATGGGTTAAAAAATGTTATTATTAAATGGTTTGAAACAAAACAAAAAAGTCCTGAACATCAGGAAAAATAAGCAAAAGTTACCTGAAAACAGTATATTTTTCCTGTGTGCATCATTTGTAAGAATCCTTATGTTGACAAAACAAATGATATAGGGTTTCCCTGCATGCATGCAAAGAAATATTATTATTCTCAATTGAATCCAAATGTTATTGTAATTCCTTCATATTGTAAACAAGCCTATAAAGTACAAACATATTTATATAAGAGAATTTAAATTTAATTTAAAAAAATGTCTACAAACCCCCCAAAAAAGCCAAAGATCAACACATATTACAAAATGTCTTCAGCAAGAGACATAGGGGCAGGTTTATTAACTTGCACTAACTGCTAGAATGGGTTTTGCATACCGTAAGCATGTGGCCCCGTGCTAAAAATCTCACGCTAACTGGTTAGTGCATGAATGAGCATAGGGCAGGTTGGGGTAAAATATGGGCATTTTCAGCACATTGCAGTTAGTGCGGGCATGATGGGCGTACAGCAACCATGATTGTTCCTGGTAGTGTGGGTGCACTTAATACCACCTGAATGGATGGTGTCAGGTGCATCTGCATACTGGTTCTACAGTGCCAAATGTTAGTAACTAACAGCAGGGGGATGGATGAACATTTCCCCTGAAGATGGTGCAGGCCAATGCGTCGGTTTTCTGGTCCACCATGCACTTCCGTGGCGCTTTTTAATTTTTTTGTAAAATGCCAATAGTGAACACTCTTAGCAGCAAAAGGGTTAATTTCTTGTTCTTCTTACTATGAACATAAGGATTTTCTTAATGAGTTAGATCCTATTGATATATGGCGTTCCTTGCCACTTTTTAGCCTTGCAGCATTGTTGTTACTATTGTAAAGCGCCCTGATGCTACGGCCTGGGCGGTTTATCAAATATGCAAATAAAGGTAATGACCGGTTTCCCGTTTCCAACAATGGCTGATCCAAGTCAAAAGTACCTGGCAGAATTGAAAAAGGTATATTCTATACTGCTTTCCCCTAGCTTTATTTACCTTGCTAATAACGGTTTATGGATTTTTCCTATAAGAACTTGTCAAAATCTTTATTAAACTGAGCTACACAAGTCGGATATTTTAGAAATTCAATTTGTGATTTAGACATCTGAAATGTACAGTCAGGGAAGCATTCATTGAAACGTCCCTAGACCCATTTTAGAAACAAGATATATAGGCATCCCTGGTGAGAGGATGTCCATAAAGCATCGGTGCTGGGACGAGGTGTAGCCTGGACGGAGCAAGGGAAATGTAGTGTGATTTCAGAATGGCACAAACATGTTTGGTCCTGATTGGTGAGGCAGCCATGTCTATATCTGCTCATGACTATGAATAAGGTGCATTTTATGTCTGAAACACTTACAGGGGGAGATTATAATTCACTTTCATCACTACAGTTAATATTTCCTGCATGTAAATGCAAACTACAAACATGATTCATTTGCAAGATACCTGCCTTATAACCAGAAGGCCACTGGTTTGAGACCAGCCTCTTTCTATGAGGAAAAAAATGTATGATTATAATACAGCAGCAGAAACCAGGCTCATGTATGATTATCTCCCAGCTGGTGATAGGTCTCATGTGTGCACTAGGTGCAAAGAGCTCCCTTCTCTCAGAAAACAAGTCCAATCTCTGGAGGCTAGAGTAGCAGACTTGGAGCAGCTTAGATATATAGCAGACAGAGATATATATTGAGGAAACCTTCAGGGACATAGTAGAGAAGTTACACCTCCAGTCTGGCAGCCTTTCTACTGCCATGGAGGAAGGAGTTCACCTAAAAGAAGAGTATCACATTGGTGTGGCAGGAAGTGATCCTGTAGCTAGGACCTGTCCTCCAGGGATGTAATATTCTCTCGCACCAAGGGTGTGTCTCCAGGCCATGTGCCCATGAGGGAAGGGTTAGGACAGCCATTATAGTTGGCAATTCAATCATTAAGCATGTAAATAGATGGGTGGCTGGTGGATGTGAGGATCACCTAGTAACTTGCCTACCTGGTGTGGTAGACCTCATGTGCTACTTCAATAAGGATTTAGATAGTTCTGGAGAGGAGCCTGCTGTCTTGGTACATTTGGTATGTTTGAACCAGTAACATAGGAAAGTTTGGAAGGGAGGTTCTGGAAACCAAATTTAGGCTGCTAGGTAGAAAGTTGAAATCCAGAACTCTCAGGATAGCATTCTCAGAAATGCTTCGTATTCCATACACAGAACCCAAGGGACAGGCAGAACTATGAAATCTCAATGCATGGATGAAATGGTGCAGGGAAGAGGGTTCTAGATGTGTTAGATCCTGGGCAACATTCTGCTGCTTTTCCAAAAGTAAGAAAGACTGGTAATATTCCCATTACATAATTCACCAAGAAACAGACCGATGACCAAATTACTGTATATAACTAGAGCTCATTAAGTCAAATAGGGTAAATGAGATCACATCATAAACATAGCTGTGAGCCGCATGAATAGTAGATTCACTGATTCTAGAATAAAGTCCCTTGAAAGATAAGAAGAGACAGCATGTGGATTTAAACCATGGGGATATAGCTATCCGTGCTAATATGGCCACTCCATTAATCTTATGATGGGTAGCTGAAAACCCTTAAAAATAGGGCTTGGATCTCTGACTACGACAACTTCCTTACCTTTAAATGTGCCTTCTGCAGCAATAAGATGCCAGCACTTTCTTTCCTACAATTCAAAGGGAACCATTCCTCTTAGTAAAGATTATTAATGCCCTTAACATTCAGTTACACAATCTTAAAGAAAGCATATTGACAATATACCTCTGAATTAACAGTCATATGTTGCAGAAACAGATCAAAATGAAGCATTTAGTTTTACACTGTAGAACAATTTCCTAAGCACTTTTAAAGTGTGGCTGCATCTATAGCCCAAAGAGACGAAAATAAAAAGGCCCCATTATTTGATCAAACGCAATAACACACCTAATTATACCAAAACATTTCTCAAAACCACCCAAAACCCAGGGGGGGGGCTATATAACACACAAAACTTAATGGGCGAGCCCGCTAGGACAAGGCAGACACAGAGGGCTCATTGACCCAACCCTTTCACATTTCTGTAACTCTCAGAGTATCACATTTTGCCCACCTCCCTTATTAAGAATAGAGATAATGTCCTTCAAAGAGACAGAATAAATGTCCCAATATATGACAGAATTATAGGCTTAGATGTTGCTTCTGCATAAATAGGCCTCCTTCACACAATCTCAGACCAGTTAAACGCCCATGATAGCAAGCACCATCAGACTATAGCAAGTAGGAGATGAAGTATAACCTTCAGTGCATCACCGCCAACTCCTTATCATCCAGAAATGCGCATAGATCTCCGGGATCATCAAAAGTTTTGGTCTGGTTGTGCAGCGTGACTTTCATGCGGGTAGGATATAACAGTTCAAAACGGGCCTTCTCCGATCCACCATCGCCTTTGCGAAGCCCGGGAAGAACAGGAGTTTATGCCCTTGATATTCCAAAGCTGAAAGTGTTTTGGCTGCTCCCGGTATTTGCAATACTTGCTGAAAACGTAGCACTTTCAAGATAATTGGGCATGGACGCTTGCCCGTGACCACGGGCTGAGTAGGCACTCTCTGGGTGCGCTCGATCTCAAACGGCATATTGAAATGCAACCTTAATACACCTGGAATCATGGCCTGAAGAAATGATATCATATCATGACATTCTTCTCCCTCAGGAACACCTAGGATTCTTATGTTGTTCTGCCGAAAGCGATTGTCACCATCTTCCACCTCCCTTTGCAGTGAATGTATCAACTTGGCCTGTTCCTCAACGGCCTCGAGCCTCTCCCCACCTTCTCTACCTTCTCCAAACGAGCCGTATTTCACTCCAAAGAGGATCTCAAAGCATTGATATCTCCCTGCATTGCACAAAGCGATTCTCCATTAGCTTTGATCAACTCCTTGACCACCCGAATCTGAGCCAAGATCTCCTGCGAGGTCTCAGGACCTGCTCTGATGACCGTGATCTTGTGAGTTGAGAGAGGTTCCGTCTTGGTTCTTTTTGCGCTAGCATTTTGAGATACTTGGAAATCCAGTCGTGTCTGTTTAGAGCCCGACATAGCCGGGGTCGAATGGTATCCAAGTAGGTAGGAACTATTTGTTTAAATATTGCAGAAATCAGGATTCTTGTCAATTGTCCTCCGGAGCACCGCTCTTACACGTCCATCTTGACCAGACACCAGGCTCCGCCCCCGAGCAGAAAACTTCTTAATACTATTGTGAACTGTAGACACTGGAATCCCAAAGTCTTTGGAGATGGCCTTGTATCCCTTTGAAGTTTGCTGTTTGGTGATAATGGCTTTTCTGATGGTCTCAGACAACTCTCTTGTCTTCACCATTGTGAAAATGGAACAGGGAGTGAATGTAGCCACTTCAAACATAAAAGCCATCATTCAAAGGTTGATTCAAATCTTGTGAGTACTGACAATTGATCATAGATGCATCTAAATTTACTGCAGTGGGAATGTGGATCTTCAATTGTTTATAAGTGTGCCAATAATAATGTTCTATAATTAACCTAACTGTGGTTCATCTCACTCAATACCTACATATAACTAAGAGATAAATTAAATACTAACAATCTGCCCAACTGTTTTAACTGTGTGTATATTTTGTCGGATCGTTTGCCCTGAGTGAGAACATTCCTTCTCTAGTAGCAAATGGGTTCCCCCTCAGGGCAAACGATCCGACAAAAAATACACACAGTTAAAATAGTTGGGCAGATTGTTAGTATTTAGTTTATCTCTTATAATGTTCTGGCAATGTCCCCATTTTTCTACTATTTTCTACTATTTCCTTTCTTAATTGGTCTTGTTTTATTTGATTGTTTTATGTGTCAAATATGTGTGCATATATAGTACAAACCACTTCACTGACCACTTTTTTAAGGAGATATTGGACATTAAGGGGTTGAACTGCAAGGGTGCCAATAATGTTGACCACAGCTATAGAACTGTAGATAGCACAAGCTCTAAATGTTTTAAACAAATCATACATAAATAACTTTCAAATGTCTGTATGCAAAAGTTAGAAGTCTAACAAATACGATTTAGAATCTTAAAATTAAGATTTACAATATATAGAACTGAATGAACAGTTAGAGACCTGGTAGAAGGAGGATAATAAATAGTCCTCTGTAATACCAGGGTACAAATTACATCACAATGATGTTGTTGTTGTTGTTAAGTGCCGTCAAGTCGGAGTCGACTCATAGCGACCCTCTGGGTAGCTATCCTAAATTGTGTTCGGTCTTCAGTCAGGTGTCTCATTGTTGACAGACTGGTAACCGTAGCTGCTGTTATTGTATCGCTCCATCTCATTGCTGGCCTTCCTCTTTTGCGTTGACCTTCTATCTTGCCAAGCATGATGTCTTTCTCTAGTGATCTCTCTCTTCGCATGATGTGTCCAAAGTATGAAAGTCGAAGTCTTGTCATCTGAGCTTCTAAAGAAAGCTTAGGTTTGATCTCCTCTAGTACCGACTGGTTTGTTCTTCGGGCAGTCCATGGTATACACAGTATTCGCCGCAAGCACCATAATTCAAAGGCATCAATTTTCTTCCTGTCTATCTTTTTCACTGTCCAGCTTTCACATCCATATGATGTTATTGAAAATACCATGGTTTGAACAAATCAAATCTTTGTATGGAGAGAGACATTTCGGCTCTTAAGAATCTTATCTAGGTCTTTCATAGATATTCTGCCAAGAGCAATGCGTCGTCTGATTTCTTGACTGTTTGTTGCTTCTTTATTGATAGTTGATCCAAGTAGGTTAAAGTTGTTCACAATTTCAATTTCTTCTCCTTCAACGATGAACCTGTTGATTATGCCAGTTGTCATGATCTTTGTCTTCTTTACATTAAGGTGCAGGCCCATTTTGAGACTATGTTCTTTGATTGTGAGAAGCAAATGTTTCAGATCATCTTCACTTTCAGCCAGTAATGTGGTATCATCAGCATAGCGAAGGTTGTTGATGAGTCTTCCACCAATCTTCACACCTCTGTTGTCTTCATACAATCCTGCTTCTCTGATGATTTGTTCTGCATATAAATTAAACAGGTAGGGGGAAAGTATGCAGCCTTGTCTTACACCTTTGCTTATTTTAAACCATTCTGTTTCTCCTTGTTCCATTCAAACTGTTGCTTCTTGATCAATGTACAGATTGTGCAAGAGTACGATCAGGTGTTCTGGTATACCCATGCTTCTTAATGTGGCCCAGAGTTTCTCATGGTTTACAAAGTCAAAAGCTTTGCTATAGTCAATAAAGCACAAATAGATATCGTTTTGGTATTCTTTAGTCTTTTCAAGGATCCATCTCACATCTGCAATGATGTCTCTCGTTCCTCGCCCTTTCCTGAACCCTGCTTGCACTTCAGGTAGTTCTTGTTCCAGGTATGGTTGCAGTCTCTTTTGAATAATCTTTAGTAGAATCTTGCTGGCATGTGGGATCAGAGCGATTGTGTGATAATTTACACAGTCAGTTGGATCACCTTTCTTTGTTCTTTGATAAGGCTTTCAATGCTGCTTCAACTTCTTCTTTCATCACCAATGGTTCCCGATCATAAGGTACAGGTTGAAACGGCTGTTGGTCCAGTTGATCTTTATCATATAAAAACTCTGTATATTCCTTCCTTCTTTTCTTGATCTTCTCAGCATCATTCAACATAGAACCTTGAGCATCTTGTAACATTCCAATTCGAGGTTGGAACTTTTTCTTTAACTCTCATAGCTTTAGGAAAGCCGATCTTGTTCTTCCTCTAATGGTTTCTGCTTCTATTTCCTTGCATGTGTCATTGTAGTACTTTTCCTTGTAATGTCTTGCTGCATGTTGCAAATCTCTGAGTTCTGTTATTGACTTTCTTTCTCCTCTGGCTTTAGCTTCTCTGCGTTTCTGGGCAATTTTCAGAGTTTCTTCCGTCATCCATTTTGGCCGTTTTTTCTTTTTCACCTTTTGTAGAGACTTCTCGCTTTCTTCCAACACAACCTTCTTAATGTCATTCCATAACTCTTCTGGTGCTCTGTCATTTGTATCTAAAGCAGCAAATTGATTTTGTAGGCAGTCTTTAAATTCCAGTGGTATATTCTGAAGGTCATATTTTGCTGCATTCATGAGTTGTTTGCTCTTTTTCAACTTTAGCTTGAGTTTGCATATTAGTAGTTGATGATCTGTACCACAGTCAGCTCCAGGTTTTGTCTTTGTTGATGTTATAGAGCTTTTCCATCGTTGACTTCCACAGATGTAGTCAATTTGATTTTTATACAATCCATTGGGTGAAGTCCATGTGTACAGTCGCCGCTTGTGTTGTTGGAAGAAGGTGTTTGAGATGAATAGATCGTTGGTCTTGCAGAATTCTATCAGTCTTTCTCCAGCTTCATTTCTGTTGCCAAGTCCATATTTTCCAACTACTTTGCCTTCTTCTTTGTTGCCAACCTTTGTGTTCCAGTCACCCATGACTATCAGGATATCCTGTTTGCATGTTCTGTCAATTTCAGCTTGTACTTGTTCATAGAACTCTTCAATTTCATTCTCTTATGCAGCTGTTGTTGGGGCACATACTTGAATTATAGTTGTGTTGATAGGCATTCCTCGTAGACAAATAGAGATTAAGTGCTCTCTGACTGCATTGTATTTCATTACAGTTCTTGCAAGTTTCTTCTTTATTATAAATGCAACACCATTTCTTCTTTGTCTTTCATTTCCAGCATAGTAGACCATGTGATCATCTGATGCAAAGTGCCCGATGCCAGTTCATTTGAGTTCACTGTCACCCAACAGATCAAGTTGTACATGTTCCATTTCATTCTTGACCACCTCCAACTTCCATTGGTTCATGCTTCGTACGTTCCATGTTCCAATGCGTAAGACATCTTTACAGCTCCTGACTCTCGGTTCATGCACAGCTACATCAGCAGTCAGACGTCCTGAGGGCTTTGATCCAACCACATCATAAATGCTGGCTTTACTCTGAAAAGTCTTCAGCTCTTCCCCAGTAGCTAGTTGAGTGCCTTCCGACCTGGGGGTCTCATCTTCCAGCACTACAGCACAATTTGTTTTGTGGTAACTATCCATTGGATTTTCATGGCAAGATACAGAAGTAGATTGCCAGGCCTTTCTTCCACGCAGTTTAAGTTTGGTGTTGTTGCCGTTGTCACAGAAATGTGATCCTCCGCCATCAACACTATCCCATTCTGCTACTGCCCAGATGGGTGGTTTGTCTTGGTCTAGCACCTCAGCTGAGACCTGTCCATCTTGGGAGACCCTGCCAGTAGTTAAACTACTGATAGTTTAGCTGTCAGCATCACTGATGCACACAAGCCCTCACAGCACGACAAGCTGCAAACCAAGTGAGGGATCACAATGATAGGGTAGATCAAAATGATAGGGTAGATCACAATGATAGGGTAGATCAAATGATAAAATGATCACAATGATAGGGTAGATCAAAATGAATAGTGGAGTACCCCAGAGATCTGTGCTCAGCCCATTGATTTTTAACATATTCATAAATGATCTGGAAGTGGAAATAATGAATGATGTGATCAAATTTGCAGATGACACAAAATTATTCAAAATGATTAAATCACAAGAGGATTGTGAAAAACGGAGAGGATTCCTCAGAGACCTAGTCAGGAACCCTCCGCCCACTCAACACTAGTCTGGTGGCTATCCCACAAATAAAGAAAGCAATATATTCACAGGCTATATAAGTTTTTTTTTATTTTTTAAATTATTATGCTGTTTTTATGCAGCAAGAAATGTAAAAAATATATAGCTTTACTGAGGAGAAAAAAAAGATTACTGCCGCTGACTGCCTGATTCTAGCTGAGTCACGGACCTGCTCTCAGACTGCCTCTCCACATGCTCCTGGACCCCCCGAAGCCTGGCAATTATTTATTTAGTAATTTTTAACCCATGGGTTACAAAATGCCCACACCTTCTGATGCAGTGTGATGCGTCATAGGGGTTGGGCATTTTTAGTCCTTCCAAGAGTGGAGTCGCAAAGATCCATGCCTTTTTTTGTTGTATTTCAAGTCTGAGACCAGCTCTTTATGCTGGTGGCTGGGCAGAGGTAAGCCGGGGCCTCAGGCAGGCCTTCCCGGCTCCCTATGATGCTGGCATTTCAAAGAGCACCATGTGGGAATGAAGTTCACATGGGGCCCCCTGAAGCGTGGGGCCCTCTGTGAACACACAGTGGATGGGCTGGCCCTGCATCAAATCTATGTCACTGTTCCCCAAGTGGAGGATTGCTGCTTAGGGAAGTGCTTGTGATTTTCATCGGGAGAATTAAAGGCATTAACTGGTTCCACTGCATTTCTTTGTTGTCCCATCAAGAGCAGTGATATTTTACTGTTAAGCATGCCTAGGTGTTCACCCATTAGCCTCAATATTGCTGTCTTGCGCGTCCAATTGACAAGTGAATACCCACATATTCATATGCAGCATGGCCATTCAGAAGAACCTATTGTACACAAACAACACATCAATAGTTAAATAAATACTTCTTGTGGTTTCTTGTGATTTTTGATTCTGATGCAGAGCCAATTGTGGTTGCTTTAAAAGCCTTATTCGTAATTTGAATGTCTGAAAACATGCACGCAGACATCCAAATCATGAATATGTCCCTGCAATCATTTTACAAATGCTGTCTAAAAACGTCCCTAGCATGGGGATGTCCAAGTAGGCAGATCGTGTGGTAGAGGTATGTCCGAGGTGGAGCAATGGACTGTGATTTCATCCAAGTTTAGACTTTCTCGACACGAATAGGCATCCGTAAAGTGCTCCTTCGGGCAGTTAGACATCCGGAAAGTGATGACACTCCACCAGCTTCAGTACTCTCCACAATTGCAATGATTTTTTTTTTTTTTTTGTGTGGGGAAACTCATTTTTTGTTTGAACCACCGCTGAATGTCTCTGAGACATCCCTGATCTTGGATACTATTCCGGAGACATCTATGTAGACTGTCTTGCAGACATCCATATCGGGCACATCATGCCCTGCCTTTTTTATGATGTTCTGGCTTGGATGTCCCAGTTTGCAATTGGACATCATTTGGAAAAATGTGCCTTAATAGCCCTAGGAGCACCATCTTTGCAAGCCATTGATTTGTTCTAGGGGGAGGACCACAGATTTCTGCTATAGGCGCAGCACTTATGTTAAAAGAATGATTGCCATAATACTAGATTTATCTATGCTAGATTTATGGCTGATAGATTCATCTTTAATACTCTAGTAAATTGAAAATGGGAAAGTGAGAGGCAACTGCTTATCTCTGGCTGTGCGCAATATTGAAATTACCGGTATATGTTCCTTGGGATCCTGCTGGGTACTTGTGACCTGGATTGGACCACTGCTAGAGAGACAATGCTGGGCTTGATGGATCTTTGGTCTTGGCACAGTATAACAACCTATTTTCTTAAATTTTTTATCCTTGGTAAGTGTGAAATATAAAAGATTGTCATACTGAAAACACTGTAAAACTAAGGGGTTTGTTTACTAAACCGGGCTAACGGTTAACCCGGGCTATCTGCAACTAGGTCCCATTGAATAATATGGAACCTAGTGGCAGATAGCCCGGGTTAACCGTTAGCCCGGTTTAGTAAACATACCCCTAAATCTCTTAGTAAGAAAACCATAGCCTGCATAGTAGTGGATTTTTTATTTGGTTCTGACTGCCATATTTGTAGATCTGAACATGTGGGGTATATTTACTAAACTACATTAGGTGCTGCCTCTGCTAAAGCGGAAAGTGTGCCTGGCAGTAGCAGCCAACCCAGTGGAAATGCAGACAGTGTAGCACTTTTCTGTGATACCTGCATTTCACACCGTGGATCCAGGGGGTGGGGGGGGGGGTGGAATCAGGGTAGGACCGTCCATTGTACGAGAATGTTGTTTGCACAGGGCCCCGCGTGAACTTCATTCGCGCACAATGGACAGCTTCAGAGGTGAGCTGGGGAAGCCACGTGAGTCCCGCGCTCACCTCTGCAGAGCCACTAGCGTGAAAAGTGCCGTTTTCCCTCACACTGATGGCTGTGTTACTGTGAAGAGCGCGAGTGCTGGGAAATGCCCTTTAACTTTCCCGGCATTCAGCACACTTCACTGTAACACAGTTGCCAGCGTGAGGGAAAACGATGCTTTTCATGCTGGCAGCTGTGCAGAGGTGATCCAGGGCCATTCGTGGCTTCCCCAGCTCACCTCTGAAGCAGTTTAGATAGGCGCGTGGCTCTTGGGGGGGGTATAGGATAGGACAGGAAATGGCTGATAGGGGGGCTAGGATTGGAAATGGGCTGATGGGGGGGGGGTTTGGACTGGAAATGGGCTGATGGGGTGGGGAGCATGAAATGGAAATGGACTGATGGCGGGGCTGGAATAGGACTGGAAATAGTCTGAAGGGGGGACTAGGGTTGGAAATGGGCTGATGGAGGGAGCTTGGACTGAAAGTGGCTGATGGAGGGGCTAAGACTGGAAATGGGCTGATGAGGTGCAAGGACTGGAAATGGGCTGATGCGGGGGGACAGGAGAATGGGACTAGAAGGGAGCGGATGCTGGGTGGGGCTGGAACTAGAAGGGAGCTGGTGTTGGGCAAGGACTAGAAGGGGGAAGGGGCTGGCGCATGAGGATAGAGAGGGGAAAAGTTATATTGTGTGGGAGGGAAAAAAAATCTACGATTGGCCGGGTATTGGAAGAGTAAGTGTAGATTGAGAATGGAAGGGTGAAATTTGAGTGGATGAAAAAGAAATAAAGCAAGAAATGGAGGAAAGAGCAAAAGGGGAAAGATCAGTATGTTAAAGCAGATGTAGTGAGAAAATGGGAAAAAAAACTGAAAGAGAGAGGAAAGGACAAATGGGCAGCAGACAATGGAGAGTTAGCCGAAGACACGAAGAAACCAGAAGAAAATGACTGGAGCAATTGCAAGTGAAAAATAAAATGCACAAACAACAAAAATAATTTTTTTTTTAATTTATTAACTGGAATATGTCAGCTGTGGAAAGGTGCACTGCTAATGTCTTTGTGTTTGTTTAGTACAAGAGGAAATTAATGTATAGTTTTATTTCTCCAGTGTTTTTGTACATTCCAAGTTTGGCTTTTGGGGTTCCCAGTTTAATTATTTTCTTCCTGTTTCTAAATTGTGATTCCTTGTTCTTTGTTTGGCGATGGTCTATGTTCTGCATGTGTAACCGAGCTGAGGTATTCTATTCATGTAGTTTCTATTTGACAGTGCCACTTGTTCTCTTCCCCCAGTAAGAGATGTATTGGTTTTCTCTGAGATGTATTGGTTTAATATTTGTTGTGTTGCCTTTTGATAGGTAGGGTTTGGTGCTTTGTGAGTCCTGGTAGTGCTGTTATGATACGGCGGGTTTGCTATGGGTTCTAAATGGGCATTGTTTATAATACTTCCTAATGGGCCTTGCGGTTGGCATTGGAGTATAGTAATGTAGAAATCTGGTAATCTTTCTTTATCCAGACACTCATTAAGAGGCATGTTTATTAAAATGTAGTGCACATTAACATTATGCAAATATTTATGCAAATGAGGTCCCACAATGAGTCTTCATGCATGCCCCTCCTGGGTGGAATCCAGGGAGTAGGTATGCCAATCATGTGAGAAACTTCATTGCATGATAGCTGCCAAATTGGGCCCTAGTGTGGCTGCAGATAATGCTACTTCAAGAGGTGGCATTAGCTGCAGCTGATTCTGCTGTGGGGCTGATCACAGCCATGATCACCTCCCCAGTGCCAATCCTCTCCCCACCCACTGTTCTGACAATATTGTCAGTGTTGGAGTTGTAGTGTCTGTCTGCACGCTGCTCCTGGCATTGCATTAATGAACAGAGAGACAAGTTCTTAAATTAAATTGGATTGCACTGGAGGAGGCAGGCCATGCTGGAAGAAGGTGGCCATCTTTTTAACGAATGGTGCTGGAGGAACTACATAGGAAGTCTCCCTGCCTTTCTCTGTGCTGACCTTAAAGTGACAATGATTGATATTTTGGGGGAGAGGGAGTTATGAGAATGACTGCTAGTACCAGAAAAGGGACACTAAGAGAGAATGAGAGTGACTACTGGGGATGGGGACATAGATTGTCTGTGCACTTTTCTTCTACTACCAACTCCAGACTTCGATCCTTTCACCTTGCTGCTCCTTATGCCTGGAACAAACTACCTGAGTCTGGACATCAGGCTTCATCCCTGGCACTTTTCAGATCCAGGCTAAAAGCTCACCTCGTTGAGACTGCTTTTGGATCCTGATCCGCTTATGTGTCGCTTTACCTTTCACTAGTTTTATCATTGTCCTCAGCTGATGTATTGTCTGCCTTGACTAGATTGTAAGCTTTGATGAGCAGGGACCATCTTTACATGTTTCTGTGCATCACTGCATATACCTTGCAGCACTATATAAATGATCAGTATTAGTGGTAGTAGATAGATGGATGAAGAAAGGGGAGGGTCAGAGAGGGAAAGTGACAGATAAGGACAGGGATGGAGGGAGAGAAGAAAGGTTGAGCGTGACAGATGAAGACATGGAAGGGGCAGGGAGGGAGGAGTTGAGAGAGATCACTGGGAAACGGATGAAGGAAGAGTGTTGAGAGAGATGGTTGAAGTGAGGGGGCTGAGAGAGAGATAATGCTAGGGCTAGAGGTTGGGGGCAGGGCAAGTGCTCAGGAGAAAGGAAATTGGACTAGACGGAGGAGAGGTGACTTAGCAGAAACAAGAACAGTTAGCAGGGTCTTCAGGTGAATTTCACAAGGTATCAGCTAGTTTTAACTTTATTTCAGTGTATAATCTGCCTACAATATTTCTCATTGTTTATATGTAGTACTAAAGAAATATTACTAAGTTGCTGGGATTGTTTTGCAATTTAACTATTTTCTCTAGGTTAGAGGAAAATCTCTATGAATCATGGTATTGCTGGAACAGTGAAGACGTTTTTAAAATTCTGACCTAGTATCACATAATTGTATTCTGATGGAGATTAACTGACAATTGAACATAAATCATAGAATCTTAAGATGTGCTCCCAGGTAGAAAGTTTTATTCCTGGAGTCAAAGAATTGTGTTCATCCCAGAACTTGCTCATTCAAGGCACCACAATTAGGGAACTCTTACCATGTAAGAGAGACTGTCCAAGGATTTAAGGAGGCCTATGGGTGATGAGCTGGTGGTTTATTAAAGTATGATGGATGATATTTTATACACTGATTGGTTGTACTGTGGGTTTGAGGGGTGATATTTATGTAATAATTTGTCGTATTTTAAAATTGATGTGTTGCATGTTGATGTGTTTTTATTTGTGGATATTTTATTGTGCACCTATGGGAGCAATTTTGTTAGAAATGCAGTATATAAATGTGAATTATCAGTAAAATAAATACATGCACGGAGATGCTTTACTGCATTGCCTCAGCATTTGAAAGCGCATACTTCAGAGTGTGTCTGTAAAATGCCTTCTGATTGAAACATATGCTAATACATTCCATCCAAAACTTGTTTTCGTACATGTCGTAATAGGCTATTTGAATGCAATAGGTAGCCTACTGATATATGCTAACCAAATAAGACTCATAACAAAAGACAAATGGCAACGCTGCATAGGAGAAAAACAAGTGGTGTTAGCTCATATCCCCATGCAAACTATTACATTTCATATTTTTATAGCTATCATCTAGTTTTTTTCACAGAAAGCCATTAGGAAAGTCAGATGATCCTTCACTGTATCCCTGATATGAGACTCTCAAAGTTGAATAAACTAAGCAAAAACAGAGGGTGGGGTATCCAAAGCACTGGCTATAGATAAATAATCTATATTAAAAACAAGCTACCTCAATAGGAAACATTTTTTAGCTGACAGTGACTTAAAAACTGCAGTGTTACTTAAAAACTGGAAAAATGGTCTGCATGCACGCTCATTCTTACTTATATATTCCCCTTTGAATGCTAGCAAGGTCAATGACTACTTAAGTTACAGCAGGGCTTCATGTTGTCTGCTGAGTTAACAGATATGATGTCACAATGTGGAGCACAATAAAGCTACATCTTAAGCTGCCTAAAGAGACATTTTGCTGTAAATAAAAGCAGATAATTTAAGGCCATAGTTTGTGTCTCATACTTTACCAGCTAGTTACATAATAACTTGCCCAGGAAAAGTTTCTGAACTTGCATAATCATTTTTTTCTTTACTGAAGTTGCTTTTGTGCATGCAAAACATTTGTTCGCCTTTGGGCCATATTTTGCTTTTTGTGTATGACCTGTGTGCTAATGAAATTCTGCATGTCTTCATTGTATCATTACCAAATAGTTGTGGATCTTTAACCAATCACTGCATTCTGTGGTATCTGTTTATAGCCATATCACGCCCGAATAATTTTATCTGTACAGTATGACAGAACACTTCATTATGATTCTTTTTATTCTGGAAAACATTATCTTCAGGTTAATCTTTTTCTTGGAACAGGGTGCACCGTACACAGACATGCTAATTCATGTTGTTTGCTTTCTAAGTATATCATATAAGCAAGATTTATAGTAGTAGTTAGAAGCTCTATTACATTTTTTTTAATCGGGTTTTCACCTCATGGTTGGATCAGTGCATGCGTGTATGCAATTGCATGAGGCTAGTTTAAGGGATCATTAAAAGGGATGTACATTTTGCGTGCATGGATTCACTCCCCAACCTCCCTCCACCCATGGGAATGCCCCTTTTCTCAGGCATGTGGAAGCAGGTGCACTGTTTCAGAAGTCACTGTGAGATGGGCAAAATAGCTCAAAGAGTGGTACGAACCATTAAGGACATCAAAAGAAGATCAAAGAGACACAAAAACTGGTATGAATAGCCCAATGTACTATGGGGGGATATGGCATTAGAGGAAGTAGCATATACCACAACATTGATTGATTGATCCTTTAAAAAGATATCATTACCTACAAAGACTCAGATTTAGCATCCCAAAGAAAGTAGTAAGCCCAGAATTAGTAACATACGTATTCACAATCTCACCACTCCGTCAATCACCCACCTCAACCAGTCATTCCAACAAAACAAACACCAAACCCAAGTGTAGTGGTAAAATGTGGCCACAGCTTTATTAACTGATTTACTTTACAATCACTTATTTAAACCAATTTATTGACCTTCTCCAACTGACGTTGTGTGACTAGATGGTAACATCTTAGTTGTACTAGCCCAGACCCTCATCGCTGGTGCCAGGCTAAGATTTGTTTTATAAAACATTTGGAGTCTTCTGAAAACTCCCATCTGCACATGGCATGATCCTTGCTACCCCCTTTGGGTACATATACTCACCTCGTTACTCTCAATGAAGATTGGGCTACATCCCTAGAAGAAAAAGAAAAAACCTTTGAGTTTCTTCACCTGAAGAAAAGGTTTAAGCAAACCAAACCTAGCAAGACCAATCTGTCCCTGATACATCTGCGATGTGAGACCATGACTGAGCACAAGCATTCTTAAACACAAAGAGGGTAATCTTAAATTGCTTAGATGCAATTTGGACATCCAAATCACAGAGACAGCCCTGGAGCCATTTTACAAATGGACTTTTTAGACACTTCAACTGGTTCAAAATACTGCAGCACACATAATCACAGGCACAGCCAAATACGAGCACATAACACCAGTACTCCGACAGTTGCACTGGCTACCTATAATTGCACGGGCAAAATTCAAGGCAACACTAATCATTTTCAAGATCATACACTACTGCTCAGCAGAGGTTTTACAGACCATAATAACCAAAGACACAAGCAGCAGACCTAGGCGAACCCAAGGCAACAATAAACTGCACACTCCAGCCGGATACCACAAGATGAAGCAACAACTTTCAGAAGAGCGATTTCACTCTCGGCGCTAGACCTATTGAACTCTTTCCCTGAGGAACTAAGAGCACAAAAAGACCTCAAGGACCTCCACAAATCCCTCAAAACCCACCGGTTCATGGGCTCATTTGAACAAGTACCATAACTCTCAATCACCGCATCCTTGCCGATGCAGCCAGCAACCAGTGGAGTGGAGGAGTGGCCTAGTGGTTGGGGCAAGGTACTTCAGGCCAGAAGGTCAGGGGTTCAAATCCCACTAGAGGACAGCAACCTTGTGCTGGAAGGACTAGGGTTTCTAGTCCCACAGGTGCTCATTGTAGTCTTGGGCAAGCCACTTAACCCTCCATAGCCCATGTTCCCTGTAAAATAGTTATCTCTAAGTTATAATGCCCTGTTCAATGTGATTTCAGTTTGTTCAATGTAAACCACACTGATGCAGAATAGCATGGTATATAAGAGAATGTAAATAAATAAATAAAACCACCTGGGACTCAACCCCCAGCAATATATGAATGTATTGTCACCCCTCTGTTAAATGTAGACCCCTTGTTATGTCCGTAACCACTTTGATTGAAGGATAAGGTGGTATACAAAACTGGCTAAATAAAATAAATAAATAAATCTCTGCTAAGGGAATTACTAAAAAGGCAGGGATGGGTTGGAGGTGTGTCTGAGGTGGAGCTTCAGACTTAGATGTCCCCAATCAATTTCAGGCATGAATAGGCAATGGGAAAATATTCATTTAAACATTAAAATTTCTGGAGGAAGTAGAGAAGTTGGTATTTCACTATCCTCTGTATTCTTCACAATCACATTGATAAATGTTGTATTACTGGAAAACCTTTCTTCAGTGTGAACCACTGCTACATACTTCTTAGACATCCCTGATATTGAATACTGTGCCGGGAACATCTATGTAGATTGTCCTGCAGACATCCATAGCAGACACACCCTTGTTGAGAAAATAAATGGGACTGCAGGTACCAAGCATCTTCAAGGCGCAAACAAAATTGTCCAATGGCCCTGACAGCTCCCAAATAGACCTCCAGATCCTCAACCTGGCAAAGAACCACAGGACCAAGTGAGTCTCCTTAAAAATACATCTCACCCAACAAATGAAATGACATCTCTGAAATGTCCATACTGCACTGCCTAAGCTAAACCACAAATGACCAATAAAGAATATCAGAGTCATATCATCCAAGGTCCCAACTATGTGTTCATATTGCTGCTATTGCTGGGATAGGACACCCAGTGTTCTTGGCACAGAAGCACAGTGCCACGTTGTCTGTGAACAAGAGTAGGAGTCACTGTCATCTTGCCCATACCCAGTATCTGCTTCATTTGTCATGTAGCATTCCCATATAATTTGCATCACACTGGTATATGCCACTACTTCCATCCTAAATGCATTAAAGCAGATTGCCTGTGACTGGTGGTCTACTCGCTCCACTGTCAAACACATGGCTACCCATGTATGCTGCAATTGATCACCCTCAAGCCTGAAACCCACTAAGGTACACTATTACTTGAAACAGCTCCACACAAATGATGTTCCTCCATGAACCCCATACTTTCCTTACTCCAACATTTACTAATTAATTTGTGCTCCAGGATGTGCTCACACAACACTAACCCTCCTGAAGCTGATGAAAACTGGAGTCCCAATTGAACACCACAGATCATCCAACCTGTAGTTCTATTTCTCTCCCCCTGGTATACTTCACTCCCCTCTTTGTCCTCCAGAGAACATACCACTGCCTGACTACCCCCCTGTGAGGAGAGGTTAAAAAGGTTAGGGCTCTTCAACCTAGAAAAGAGATGGCTGAGGGGAGATATGATAGAGGTCTTTAAATTAATGAATGGAGTGGAACCGGTAAAACTAGTTCACTTGTTTACACCATCAAAATATAGAAAGACTAGGGGACATGCAATGAAGCTACAGTGTAACCCATTTAAGACTATTAAGAGAAAATATTTTTTCACTCAACACGTAATCAAACTCTGGAATTTGTTACTGGAGGATGTAGTACAAGCTGTTAGTATAGCTGGCTTTAAAAAAGGTTTGGGCAAGTTCCTGGAGGAAAGGTCCATAAACCATTATTAAAGTGGACCCGTAAAATCCACTGCTTGCCCCCAATACAAGCATTGTGGAACCTGTGTCTTTTGGGGAAACTGCTAGGTACTTGTGCCCTAGATTGGCCACTGTTGGAAACACAATACTGGGCTTGATGGACCTTGATCTGCCCAGTATGGCATATTTTATGTTCTTACTGTGTGCCTAACCACTTCCAAGTACACTTCATCCCTCATGGGAATCATTCTGCTTTCACCTCTTGGATGATATAACACTTGCATGGCCATCACATGACCACTAGTCTGTGTCAGGCATCTGTAATCCTAAGGAAATATGCAAGTACTTTGAGTTGCCTCATGACTGGCTGGATATCCTCTACTTATAAGCCTGCTCATGGCTTACGATGATGAGATACTTGCATGTTATGCACAGATCAGCCAAATTTCCTTAATACATGAAAGTCAGAAAAAAACATCTCAAACTCCTGCTGACCTATGTCGACCAGTCACTGTCACCCAAAGTCATGGGACCTAGCAGAGAAAGTTATCAACCTCCAAAATGATGAATTCAGATCCCAATGCTCACACAAACACCCAGAGAGAATGTACCAAAGGAACATGCATATACCCACCCAATCACCATAATGAACCTGCCCACACGTACGGCATACTTTAAGTTTGTATTCCTCTGACATTACCCAGGTTCTCTATGGGATGCCTCCTGAGGACCCCTGGTTCAGGGATAGGAGGTGGTAAATGCTCAGCCACAAAATCCTCACTGTACGTCAGGCTTCATCTCTGGCCCTTTTCAAATCCAGACTGAAAACTCACCTCTTCGAGGCTGTTTTCGGATCCTGATCCACTTAGTCTTCTGTGTGTTTCCATACCGTACCCCTATGAGCTGTTGTATTGTCTGTCTTAACTAGGCTTTCCTAACCAGGGCTCCACAGATCAACAAACAGTAAGGATTTGAGGGTTTGTTTGTTTGTTTTATTATATTACATTGCTAGCTCTCTGACTGGGAGCGCTTAAAAGGGTTTTTTGTATATTTTTTAAAGCAAGGTTACTTTCTTTTTGGTGCTTTAGGGGAACTTTCCTTGAGCACAGTAGGTTGCTGAACTCCAGTAACCTCCTCAGGTTTAGAAACTGTAAACACCTAATCAGGAGTTAGTGGGCCTGTTTCCTGAGTGCAGTTGAAGCCTGCATAAAAGGCTCCAGTGCCCTGCCCTGTTGAGGCTTTCCTAACCATGGCTCCACAGATCAACCAACAGTAAGGATTTGAGGGTTTGTTTGTTTGTTTTATTATATTACATTACTAGCTCTCTGACTGGGAGCTCTTAAAAGGGTTTTTTGTATATTTTTTAAAGCAAGGTTACTTTCTTTTTGGTGCTTTAGGGGAACTTTCCTTGAGCACAGTAGGTTGCTGAACTCCAGTAACCTCCTCAGGTTTAGAAACTGCTAAACACCTAATCAGGTGTTAGTTCCCTCCCTACCCACCCAGACTCCCACCCACCCCTAGTGAGCAGTTTTGCTTTATAGGGCACCTCCCCCTTTAACAAATCACAGAGAATTGGACCAGCACATTTTGAATATAATTAAAGAGATTTAACTGCTTTTTCTCTGAAAGGACAGCTACGAAACCGGCTGGTACTTGGTAGATCTCTCTCTTTTGTTTTAACAGATACCTAAGCTCCATGAACAGAACAATGGCTGGGAAAAATCGTATTGCTAAAGCTGTTGCCCCCGTTACAGCTTCTGCCTCAGTACAGACAGAGGTCCTAATGCCAGTTGAACGACCAGTTCCATGTGCAGGGTGCCTGCATGCTGAAGCTCTGAGGAAACAAGTGGAGGAACTCAGAGACGAGGTGGCGAGGCTGAGGAACATTCAAGACAGTGAGAAGTACATTGATGAGATGCTTCTTGCAGCAACCAAGCTCTCCAGCACAGGAGAAGATGGGTGCCAACAGAATGTCGATGGTTGGACACAAGTCACCAGGGCCTGCAAAATCACCAATCCAACTTCTCCAGTCCTTGATTTGAAGAACCATTATGCAGCCCTGGAAGTGGAGGAGGTGAAAGCATCCCTGGAAAGGGAAGAACCAGAGTTCAAGTACCCCAAAGTTGCGGAATCAGTGACCAGAAGGAAACAAAGGGTAGTGGTGGTTGGAGACTCTCTTCTGAGGGGTACTGAGGCATCCATCTGCCGACCAGACTTGATATCCAGAGAGGTATGCTGTCTGCCTGGTGCCAAAATCCAAGATGTTATGGAGAGTTTGCCGAGACTCATCAAGCCCACTGACTATTACCCAATGTTGCTAATCCATGTTGGAACAAATGATACTGCCAGGTATACCTCAGAACGTATCAAAAGTGACTTCATGGCTCTGGGACAGAGGGTGAAGCAGTTAGGTGCACAGGTGGTGTTCTCTTCAATCCTCCCTGTTGAGGGTAAAGGCCAAGGCAGAGAGGCTCGCATCCTGGAGATGAATGCATGACTGCGTGGATGGTGTCATCGAGAGCGTTTTGGTTTCCTAGACCATGGGATGCTGTTCCAAGGGTTGCAGAGCAGAGATGGCATCCGTCTGTCCAAGAAAGGTCAATGCATCTTCGGTAGTAGACTGGCTAATCTACTGAAGAGGGCTTTAAACTAGATTTGTTGGGGATGGGTGAAGAAAGCCCCCAGGTAAGTGAAAGCCCCCAGGTAGGTGATACATTAAATACCTTTATGGAAATGGGTAACAGGGGTAACATATGGAAAGCAGTGTGTATTAATGCCCGTAGCATGGGAAATAAGATCCCTGAAGTTGAAGCTTTGGTGGGAGTGGCTGACTTGGATTTAGTGGCAGTTACAGAAACATGGTTCACAGAAAACCATAACTGGGATGTAACTATACCTGGCTATACTTTATTCAGAAAGGACAGGGTAGGAAGAAGGGGAGGAGGAGTGGCACTATATGTAAAAACTACTATTAAAGCTTTGGAATTACAGAGCTTAAAAGGGAGAGAGGAGGTATTGTGGGTTAAACTAGAAAGAGGGAAAGAGAAATCTATTTGCATTGGTGTGATATACAGACCTCCCTCACAAGAGGAAGAGGTGGACAGAGAGTTAATTGAAGACATACGCAGCACTGTTAGGACAGGGGAAGTGCTACTGATAGGAGATTTCAATATGCCAGATGTTGATTGGCACATTCCTGCTGCAGTATCATCTAGAAGTAAGGAGATCCTGGATTCTCTACAGGGAGAACTATTCAGGCAATTGGTAACAGACCCCATACGTGAAGGGGCCATACTGGACTTGGTGCTTACCAATGGTGAAAGTGTTTCTGATGTTGTAGTGGGAGATCATTTTGCATCCATTGATCACCAGATGGTGTGGTTCAGTATTAGGACTAGGGCTGTTAGAATCCATTCCAAGGTGAGGATCTTAGACTTTAGGAAGACTAACTTTGCGAAGATGGGCCAATACCTCAGGGAGTCGTTAGTGGGATGGGAACAGCTGGGGGATGTAGAAAAACAGTGGGCAAAACTGAAAGGGGGTATTTTAAGGGCAACCAACCTTTTTTGTTAAAATGGTAAATAAAGGTAAAAGGAAAAGGAGACCACTATGATTTTCGAAGGAAGTAGCTGAAAAAGTGAAGAAAAAGAGGGAGGCCTTCATGAAATACAAGAGATCACAGAGAGAGGAAGACAGGCATCTGTATTTGGAAAAACTTAGAGAAGCTAGCAAAGTAGTCAAGAAGGCAAAGATTCAAAAGGAGGAGGAAATAGCCAATGCAATAAAATGGGGGGATAAGACATTTTTCAGATATATTAGTGAGAAGAGGAAGGGCAAAAGTGGTATTGTCAGACTCAAGGGTGCAGGGGGGGAATATGCAGAAGCTGATAAGGATAAAGCGGAATTGCTTAACAAATATTTTTGTTCTGTGTTCACAGATGAAGAACCAGGAGCAGGACCTCAGAAAACACCCACAAATAAGAACAGAAGCGAGGGACATCTTGAACAATTTTCAGAAGACTGTGTTCGTGAGAAACTAGCTCAACTTAAAGTAGACAAAGCGATGGGACCGGATGGGATACACTCTAGAATACTGAGGGAACTTGGGGACGTTCTAGCAACTCCACTGACTGACCTTTTCAATGCCTCGTTGTAGTCAGGAGTGGTGCCAAAAGACGGGAGAGAGGCTCATGTGATGCCTTTACACAAAAGCGGAAGTAAGGATGTGGTTGAAAACTACAGGCTGGTTAGTTTAACTTCGGTGGTGAGTAAATTATTGGAAACGCTGCTGAAAGAGAAAATAGTGAGTCCAGCGGATTACAGGATCCGAGGCAGCATGGATTCACCAGAGGCAGGTCTTGTCAGACAAATCTGATTGATTTCTTTGACTGGGTGACCAGGGAGTTTGACCGAGGGAGAGCTCTAGATGTGGTGTATTTAGATTTCAGTAAAGCCTTTGACACTTTTCCTCACAGGCGACTTATAAACAAACTGAGCACCCTAGGGATGGACCCTAAAGTTACTGCTTGGGTTAGAAATTGGTTGGGTGGGAGGCGACAAAGAGTACAAGTAAATGGAGCTCACTCTGAGGAGAAGGATGTTACCAGTGGTGTGCCCCAGGGATCTGTCCTTGGTCCGATTCTTTTTAACATCTTTGTTAGTGATATAGCGGAAGGGCTGTCGGGTAAGGTTTGCCTCTTTGCAGATGATACCAAAATCTGCAATAGAGTAGACACCCAGGAAGGTGTAGATAACATGAGGAGGGATCTAGCTAAGCTTGAAGAATGGTCTAGAATTTGGCAGCTGGGATTTAATGTTAAAAAATGTAAGGTCATGCATTTGGGCTGCAGCAATCCAAGGGAGCAATACAGTATAGGAGGTGAAGTACTTTTGTCCACTAAAGAAGAGCGGGACCTAGGCGTGGTTGTGTCTGATGATCTTAAAGTAGCTAAACAGGTAGAAAAGACGACGACAAAAGCTAGAAGGATGCTTGGGTGCATATGGAGAGGAATGGCTAGCAGAAAAAAGGAGGTGATAATGCCTCTGTATAAGTCTTTGGTGCGACCTCTTTTGGAGTATGGTGTGCAATTCTGGAGACCGCACCTTCAAAAGGATGTGAACAGGATGGAGTCGGTGCAGAGGTTGGCTACTAAAATGATTAGTGGGCTTCATTATAAAGCATATGAGGACAGACTTAAGGATCTTAATATGTACACCTTAGAGGAAAGGCGGGATAGAGGTGATATGATTGAGATGTTTAAATACCTCCGTGGCATAAATGTTCAGGGAGAGAGCCTCTTTCATTTGAAAGCAAGTTCTGCTACGAGGGGACATGGGATGAGGGTGAAGGGAGATAGATTCAGGAGTGATATGCGGAAATATTTCTTTACAGAAAGAGTAGTGGATCCATGGAATAGTCTCCCAGTGGAGGTGGTAGAGATGAGGACAGTAACTGAATTCAAAAAAGCAGGGACCAACACAGAGAATCTCTAAAGGTAAAAAGTGGACTGTTGTAGTTGTTGTTATGGAAGGACAGACTAGATAGGCCATGTGGTCTTTTTCTGTCATCATGTTTCTAAGTTTTTATGTTTCTATGTTTCTAGATTGCAGGCTGTGATGAGCAGGGACCGTCTTTTACATGTGCGTGTACAGCACTGTGTATGCCTTGTAGCACTATACAAATTATCAGTAATAGTAGTAGTAGTAATGATCAATCACACCCTAGGTTTTTACAGTCCCCTCTATAATGAGTGCCTGAGTGGAATTCATAGACTCAAATTGGATATCAGATTTGGGGAAAACAATCATGGTATCTCCTTGAAAAGAGTCACACTCTCTGAATCAAACTGATAGCCTGATTTTACCCGAACCTCACACTTAAAAGGAGTAGGGGCTTGAATGGGTGTGCTCTCTGTGAGTGCTCCGCTTCTCAACTGGGCCCTCTTCATGTCATGGCCATACCAAGGGTCACTGAAGAAAATGCCAGTTGAGCGACCCTTCTTTTCCAACTCTATGTTTGACCATGGCAAGCTGCTACTCCACACAGTCAAACTTAAATGGGCAATGCACATTCCACTTTGTCCAAATGCATGAACCTCCCCCCATCAATGACTCCATGGACCCTCCCCACTCCCATACTCTAATGGTCACCATCTGACTCTATCTCCCAGACTCCAAAGGGCCAGCCATGGGATGCCTGCCTGCCAGGTCTGAAACAACTCAGGATCATTTCTCCTGCCATATATCCTTGTTCAGCACTGCCCTGCTTCTAGTTTCCTTTTTTAAATTCTTCCCAAACCGCCCCTCAGATTTTCCTACCCCCATCCTTACTAGTCCACAGGTGCCTCAGATTCTGTCCATATACATCGCCAATCACCAGCATATGTCTGAATTGGATATCCTGAGGACTAGCCAGGAGACCCAGACTGCCAAGATCCAGTCGTCATTGCTCTTGGCCTTCCATGTCATCCTTGAATTCTGCCCCACCTCCAGTCCAGTTACCCTTCTACTCTTTCATACACTCCATCCTTCCACTAATTATCCACACCATCCCACTCTGTCATTCCCCATCGAGGCTCCATCCCCCCATTTGAGCTTGCCACTTCCTCAAATCAATCCTCCCTACTCCCTTTGGTACTCAAATAGCTAATTAAAATGTTCTTATTTATTTATTTATTGTTATTAGTTTTCCTCTTTATATAGATTTGTGTTTATTTATTCTGTCCTTGATTAAAAGATGTTTTTGGAGGCCTCCTGATATTTCACTCATATAATATCAAAAGGTGATCCAAATTGGGGTCAGCTTCTAATATAGCAATCAACAAACTGAGCCCATCAACTCTATAAAAGGAAATATTTTTTTGTTGGACTTTTACAAAAACCCTGATAGTTGCAGTGACTTCAAAAGTCATCATGTAAAACCAATAGGTCCATTTTATTATTTCCAGAAATATTTATTCTTCATTCTTCAAAAGCTAATGGGGGAATATCAGCAGTGGCGGCTAACACTACTAACGTGAATAGCTGTCACCGCTGAAAATGAACCCCGTATATTCAATGCTGGGGCCATATCTGGCCACCGGCATTGAATATCCGTGTCAGCACAGAAGCCGGAAGCTAAATGCAAGCAAAGATATTGAGACGCTGCCTGGTTAACTCCCATGGGTAAGGTTAGGTCAGCCTTTGCCTTGCCTAACTTTACTCACAGATCGCTAACCAACCAGCAGCTCAATATTGCCTCTGCCCAGTTAGCGATGGGTGCTGCCTCTGCTCCACCCTGGAATGACCCTAGTACTCGCCGATGCTAACGCATAGCATTGGAGTATGTAGTGGCGGCACCCACAGATATCCATGTTAGTGCCACTTAATATCCCACTAACCAGCATTTATATGATTCGCAGGTACAGAAAACCCCTGATTCGTTAGACCACGAAATACGTAAAGGACACTATAAGTGCACTGCTTGCATTTTGTGCATACAGACATTGGAGGGTGCACATTGGAAGGATACATTGTCACAGAATGAATATAAGGCACACCATTATACAACTTGTATTTCTGATCATGCTGTGTATATGATTGTGTGTCCATGCCTGAATGTTTGGGGGGGGGGGGTGTCAGGGGGTCGTACAAGTAGAATGTTTAAGAGGAAATTGAGTGAAAAAAAATCTTGATTAAAATCTCGTACATTAACAGCTCCAGCTCTCATTGTTTGGAAGCTCATCACAATTTTTTTGTCTTCGAGATGATGGATTATATATTGTCAAAATTAAAAAAACAAACCCCAAACCAACAAGATGATCGCAATAATTCAACCCAAATGAAAAGATCACCCAGTGCGCTGTGCATCACACTATAATGTTTGACGGGCCAGAAGGTCAGGAAAGGGATACCAACATTCCCCCTCTCAGAAGACGATAGTGTCCCTTTTTATTCAAATGTCCCTTTTTTTATTCAAATGTGAATTAAAACGTCTTTGCTTATCTGAAAGGCAGTCTAAACAGCGTAAAAGGAAATTTGTGTTATGAAAATGATCCTCCAAGTTCTGCTTCACCTGAAGGAGGCTTCCTGATACTTCACTCATAAGATATCAAGTGATCCACGAAAAAGTGATCCAAATTGGGGTCAGCTTCTAATATAGCAATCTACAAACTGAGCCCATCACTCTATAAGAAGAAATAATTTTTTGTCAGACTTTTACAAAAAATCTGATAGTCACAGTGACTTCAAAAGCCATCAAGTAAAACTAATAGGTCCATTTTAATATTTTATTATTTCCAGAAATCTTTATTCTTCATTCTTCAAAAGCTAATGTGGGGAATATCAACGGTGGTGGATCATTTTCATGCCACAAATTTCCTTTTACGCTCTATGGACGGACTTTCAGATAAGTGAAGGCGTTTTAATTTACATTTGAATAAAAAGGGATGTTATGGTCATCCGAGAGGGGAAATGTTTGTACCCCTCTCCTGACCTTCTGGTCCAACAAAAATTATAGTGTAGTGCACAGCGCACTGAGTGATCTTTTCTTTTGGATTATAGATTGTGTCACCCCGGGTGTGAGAGAGAGGGACCATGAAAAAAGTTGAACTTCCGTGAGCAATCATATTTTTTTTATACTCAAGTCTGTGCAGCCACTAGGAATGAATGTTGAAATAGAGTGTCATTCGTTGCTATGAGATTTGACAAGGATGAGGGCAAAAGTGGCATATTGCTGCTGGATATAAGAGTTGGGTTGAACACAGAATGGTTGACGGCCATAATGGAACATTTACTGTGAAAACCAAACAGTGCTGCCATGCTCTCAGGAAATCAACGTTGAGCCCTTCTCCAGTAACCTACCATGGCATTCACTTTAGTTGCCCCACTGCTCTACGTGTTTGGCCACACATCCACCATCCCCAGACCACCATAGCCAGGGTGACTGTACTACCACCTCACAAAAGACTGGAAATGAATCAGTCCTCTAAATACAAAGGTCTGGTTGCTGAAGTCTCCCTGACTACTTCTATGCAGAGTCTAAACACACTGTGCTGGTGCTACCCATTAGCCCCCTCATCTGTCCATGCTCTATTTCCCGTGCCTTCTACTCAACAACCCTTCCCCAAACTATCCCTTCCTTGCCCTCCTCTATGCTCATCTTCCTAAAAGGATTTCAATCCCTTCTGCCAATTGACTTGATACCCCCCCCTCCCATTTATACCTGCAACTCATGCCCTAGGCACTGATATTCATATTCCGGGGCTCTATGTGACTAGCCAGGGACAGGTGAACATGCAGCAATGACCCAGGGGAACATGCAGCAGTGGCAGGCTGCTTCCCTGGAGAGCTGTCATTTTTCTTTTGTTTTATGCCTCCTGACATTTACCCAGCCCAAGATTCCATGGCCCTGAATTCTCCAGCTTGTGACCTCTGAGCAACCTGCACTACCCCCCAGGCTCCCTGCAGGATCCACCGCACTACTAGGCCCCAAGCCACTTTAAAGAAAAGAGGCATGGAACCGTTTCCACGGCCAGACTCCTGGCCATCGACTCAAGTCATGCCTGCACTAGCCCTACTCTATCCTATCCTATTAATGGCGTTCTTTTCTTATTTTCCATAACATAAATGTAGGATTGTAAACCGCTCTGATGCTTCTTGGCCTGAGTGGTATATCAAATGTAATAAACATAAACATAAACACTGTTTGGAGTGGCAATGGAAAGGTACAGCCCTGATCATTGAAGCCACTGGCCCATCTCTGTGGCATAAAACACTGCCACAGCTACCCGCCACACCTAAACGTACACCTCCTAACCCTACCCCCTCTTCTTTTTCCCACTGTCAACTTTTCCTTCCCCTCCTTCCCCTCTAGCCTCATTTCTCTGCCTTCCTTCCTTTCCTATCTCCACCAACACCCATGGTGATTGACTCAAGTGGGGGCCCAGCTTTGTCATGGGAATTATTAATGTTTAACTCATTTGGGTGATCACCTTTTGTCCAGTGTGGTGTACAAGGATTCTAAAAGAATCAAAAGCAACAGTAAAGCATCCAGTATAAAACAGATAGCGGCAATTAATAGCCACCTAGAAAGAATATGAATATCCACAATAAATAGAAGAGACATCAGCAATCATGAACCCAAACCTACATCATAATATAAAAGACCAATATGACAATGATGCAAGGTGTGAAATCAAGACCACAAAGGCTAGAGGCAGTGCTTAGGGGCACAAAACACAGAAATAGGGGACAACATAGACACAAATCTTAAAGGCAGCTGTCTCCAACTTCTGAGTCCTCAAGAATAGCTGAACGTATGAGAGGAAACCAGGTTTTGAATCCTGTTTTAAGCTTGGGATAGCTCAGCTTCAGGCTAAGGGGTATGTTTACTAAAGGGCGCTATTTGCACTGCTGTCACATTATCAGGCGATAAAGCACGTTATCGCGTGATAATGGTGCTTTACCATGCGCAAAGGTACCTTAGCGCGCGATAAAGTGCGCAGCAGCGCAAATGAACGCTGAAGGCGTAGAAAGGCTCCCGGAGGGCGGAGAAAGCCTCCTGGAGGGTAGAGGAAGGCTCCCCAGGGGCAGAGAGAGAGGGTAAATGGGTGGAGAGTGGGAGGGGAGAGGCTCCCTGCACACTAACGCTGTGGATTCCGGGGCAGATTTAAAGGGAAGAGAAACCATTTCCGTCAGCAATGTACAGCAAAGTCAGGGAAACCTACAAAAAGTGATAAGTGTGATACAGGTGCACGGAACAAAAGGGCAAATAAACATTGAAAAGGACCTGAACAAAATGTGAAAAAAACATAACCAAGCTGGCCAATAGTGATATTAATGGGAAACAGCAAAAAGCACTACCGAGAAAGCTAAAAAAAAAAGATATTAATTTTGGAAGGGTCTATGCTCTGTCCCCATACAAGGTGAATGATCCCAAAGTGAAATAGCGCTGATCAGGGTTTTCCCTTGTTATTGGACAGGTTTCCTATGGTGTGCACATGTTCCGCAACAGCAGGGCGGGCATGTCAGAATGGGCAACTGGACAGATGCTGGAAAAGGGGACACAGAGGGCTGCAGGCAGCACATGCTGTGGTGCAGCTGGGCCACAGTGCGGACTAGGGTGATGCCTAGGTGGCCCATAGGAATGCTGAAACAGTAGAGCAGCCAGACAGCAACTGATGATGGCCCAACATGGGCACGAGTGTGCTTTCCACAGTGTCACAGGGGATAGTACCCAGCAGGTATGCCCAAGGGCACAGAACATTGGCAGGCGGTGCTGGGGGGAAGCGTGGACATCTATACAGGTACACCTACCCCAGAAACCGTACCATAGGCAGACGGCTACTGGCACACTGGATGGCCTGAGACTGCGCACCACCAGCACCACCAGCAGAAGGGCATATCAGCATGGTGGCTGAGGGGTACTGGTGGTGGAGGGGGCAGTGGCTGCTGCCCACAGCAGACCGTGGCCTAGTCCTGTTTAGGTGGGTGCTGTGCACTGCAACAGACAGGCTCTGTCTGACAAACAGTCATGGTATCCCCAAGGAATGAACTGTCCCTGTGGCAACAGTGTGGTGCAGTACACACAGCCAGTGTGTTCAGGTGCAGAAGGTCACAGGTTCAAGTCTCAGCTGTGATTCCTGCCAACCCAGTCCCCATATTTTACCCACTACTAAACCGTGGTAATAAAGATGGAACCTTTATTGCAGATAACATAAACATGCCTCAAACGCCTATATTTTACCCTACAGAGCACAGACACCATAAACATGTGCATTACCTAGAGCAGAGTCTCCCAAATGCAGTCCTGGAGGACCAAACACCATTCAGGTTCCATGCTGTCTCTAATAAAGATGCCTGTGCTGCATTTCTATGTGCCACCCCCATGGTATGCAGATGTATCTCATGGTTATTCATTAGGAACAGCATGAAAACCTGAACAGTGTTTGGCACACCAGGACTGGAGTTGGGAACCTCTGCCCTAGAGCAGCGGCCAACAGGGGCAGAAACACTTGCACCCACAGGCTCCATTATCCAAAGCCACCTGGAGAGGCAGGATGTTGGGCCCTGCGTGCATCTCCCAATACTAGCACTTGCATACCTTAGCATGCCACCCTAAATCTGGGAATACAGTACACATATATCAAAAGGTTGCTATGATTACTGGCAGATAGCAATTTTTAAGTTAAGCACAATCTGCTCATTGAGCTGTATCATACCAACCTCTCTGATGTCTGTGGAGTGTGTTTCAGGTCTGGTGTCTGACAGTGTTTACCACCCTGTGAAGTGACCCCAACAGTATTGCATGCCACAGCCATGCCTGCACTGTGCCCAGGACTGGTGCGGTGGCCAGGGCTGCCAAAAGCCTCTATAGTTGCACAATGATGGCATAGGTATGGGAGTGTGTGTTGTCACCTGGGGGCCAACCCAGCACCTAGGACACGGAGGGTTGGTCTGCCTGGGGATTCTAATTCAGGGAGTATGGTATGGCATTTGCTCCTGCAATGCCTTATGGGAATAGTAGTCCCTTTTACCCTCTGAGAAAAGAAGAAATTGTAGTCGAGTGGTTTCAGGCAAATGACAAGGATTTATTTCCCTTTCCAAGAAGATTAAGTGCATGTGGAAAACTTAGGACAATTGCCATATAATTGGCGTGAGGAATACATTCAGGAACTAAGGTAAACAGCCTCTTTAGCTTCAGGCTTTAAAACGTGCAGTGTTCAGTACAAAAAAAAGCAAACAACAGCTTCTCATAACAAAAAAAAATGTTCCCTTTTCTTCTGCTGCTTTCTCAGCCTTCTTAATATATTGTTCAGCAGAGAGATTCAATATGGTCAGTAAGAGACAAAGTGCAATCCATCTGATTATCTGCTACGTCATTGATAGAAGAGATGCAGATAGATTCTGATAAGTCAGCGTCAGCTGGGTGTGTCTGCAAGCTGCTATACTGCTTTTTAAAACAAACTTCTTCTCTGCCTTCACGGCTTCACTTTGTAGCACCCTAACGAGCAGGGCTGTAAAGTACCATATATACTGGAGTTGCTGCTTGGGGAGCCCAATACTTCCTGGCAACTACAAGGAAATATTTTAAAACTAGGTTCAAATCTGGACAATTTGCGAAGCCTACCTTTTGGCTTTAAAGAGGAAGGAATTCTCTGTTCTGCTGGGTCAGAAAGGGTTCCAAACACCAGTTGTGTTTTCTTGCCTTTTAATTTATCAGCTTCTGCCTCAGACGTATAAATATTCTCATGCCAGTATGTCTCTCTCCCTGGAGCTTCTGAGTTTTCCCAAGCCAGCCTCTCAGGAGGTTTCTCCTTCCTCCTGCCTTTACTGGATGGCACCGGCCCTGTGCTGCTCACACCTGGCTTTTGGGATTTGGCTTTCTGGGTCCTTACTCCTCTGTGACTCCTTTTGGTCAGTGTGCTCCCTTGCTTGATCCCCTGCCAGATCCCTTGCCTTTGTCTTTGCTCTTGTCCTGGCGTCTTTCCCTTGGAGCTTCCTTGGAACTCCTGTTCTTTCTCTTCCTCCTTCCTCCTCATTCCCCTTCTGCTGGTCAAATCTAATGACCACTTTTTATAATCCTGCTTCTCAGGTTTAGCTCTGCCCCTCCCCCAACCAGGTGTTTCTCATTAACTCCTGAGCTTGGGGATAGGTCACAGCATGGGCGTGCCTGTTCAACTCGTGACTCGTTTTGTTTACCTTTTCCTTGAAAACATTGAGCCATGTGCTCTGACTGCCTGTCAGTTTCTGAAACAAAATCCTCTTCTCTCTCTATCTCCATAGGCTCAGAAGGGTCTTCTACATGACAGTGTCTGTCTATCCAGTGTGTGGTGGCTGCCAATACCTTACTCAGCCCACCACACTGCTTGCACTGTTGCCAGTGTTAGCCTGCCAATGTGCATAATGAGGAGCAAGGTACTGTGGGTATAGCCCGGACAGGGCGGCCTGGGCAGGATGCATCTGCACAGGGCATAGGGCAATGGCTGGGGCATTGTAGTGCCCAGCCACCACCTGCAGGGTGGCCACAGCATGTCCTGCTGGGAGGTCACTCTCACCCTGACTGAGCAGTGACCACAGCATGGCTAGGTTCCTCCATAGTGCTATATAGTATTTCTCTCAAGTGATATATATGGGTTCTCTTTTCTGGGGCCTAATCACTGACATATCTGCTTGGTGGGTGTGCTCACATCCCAGTTTTGGGTGCACACATCTCCTCCAGGAACATGCATTATGGACTAGCTAGCAGACTGTCTGCAGTTAGTATGTGCATGACTGGAACACCTTGCAGGGTGCAGCGGCTGGAGACTCACTGTTCTCGCTGCTGGAGACATGCCCTTCAGCCTAGTATAAAGAACATCTTAAGATAAGTTGATAGAAAGCTGAGGGAGAAAAAAGGGAGGGGAAGGATGTGCAAGTGAAAGAGGAGGAAAAGAAAGATGGAAGAGTTCAATGGATAAGAGGATGGAAGGAAACGGAGAAAGTGTGGTGAGGATAGGAGGTTGAGAAAGTGAGTACAAAGAGGTAGGGAAAGTTAAGGGGGAGCAATGGGGGGAGAGAAAATATACACAAGTCTCATACCCAAACCCTTCAAACAATATTGCCGCGTACAATCCCCCATTCCCACAGCCCTCAAATGTCTTGCCCACACGTACACAGCTACACTCCACAGAAATATATATACCATATCACTCAAACATACATGCACAAATGCCCTCACATACATCCCCTCTGGCTATATAGACACCATACATGCCTCACTGTTCACCCATAAAGCCCTTGCCACCATAACAAGTTAAGATTTACCTGGTTTCTTCCACAAAGTCCCCTATAGAAACATCTGAGTCTGCGAATGGAGTAAAGGAAATGCATTCTTGTGTCACACTTTAAGTGTCCCTGTTTCAACTTGTGAATTCACTTTTCTCTACACCGCATCCCCTGGAAAATTATTCTAGGCATTCATTGCCTTCTCTGTGAATAACTATTTCCTGGTGTTGTTCCTCATTCTACAGTCCACTATAATTGACTAGAAAAAGAGGTATCAGGAAGAATTACATATGTTAATAAAGGAGAAGTATCACGATTTAGGATCAATTCTGTATATACTTAATTCAGCCCACAGAACAATCCAAAAAAGGATAAGCCGATAGACACTAAAACATATGGTCCAAAAGTGCCAGCTTTGCATTCACAGAGTCAGCAACTGGAATCAGCTGTAAAAGCTCAAATGTGAAGTTTTTTTTTTTAAATATAACATATGGCATTCGATCCTCTTTTTGGTGAGTAATATATTTTGGGTGATTTATGGATAATGAATCCAGCAATTTGAGTCATGTAGGGCTTAGTGATTCTATCACATTATTTATAATTAGAAACATGGGAAATATTTACCTTTTATTGCTATTGGGAGTGATGTGTGCTGAAGTCTCTTGATTCGGACGATTGTTACAGCCTGAGGATGTTTGATAGGTTCAATTTCACTAGATTGCTTTTTTATCACATATTTTTAGATATACAACTAAGTGATAAACGGCTTAATTACCCCAAACAAACATGATGATTTAGCTCTTTCTGGGATTGATGGTTAGTCTCATAAGCAACTTGTCACTTCCTCATATTAAGGGTTCTATGAACTAAGCCAGGTTAAATTGACTATGAATACAGGACAATGCAATGATTTTAATAAGAGTGCTAGCATCAGTTTTAATGTCTGTTGTACAAAAAAGGATACATCTTTAACACTAGAAGCCCCAAAGTGTGTCAATTGTCGCAAATGCATCTTCGAAGTTGTATACCAGCGCCACTGCTAGAACCATGTCAGTCATGTTCCATGACTTTGTTAGCAAGGTCAAGATGTTCAAATATGTGCATCGAAAATTAATGACAGATGCGCCACCTAGCGGGAAAATGAATTTATACCTAGAAGCCCCAAAGTACGACAATTGACGCACTCAATTGTCTTGGATGCGTCAATTGACGTACTTTGGGGCTTCTAGGTATAAATTCATGTTCCCACTAGGTGGCGTATCTCAATCACTGTTTACAGTTTTACTCCGTCATTACAAACAATAAACACACGATGATGTCATGTAATGATGTCACATACTGCACGTATTTAACAAATAAGTAACTTCACATTAATTCACATCTGCATTTCATGCTAAACGCAGTCGTCGTGATAATGCGTCAATTGACACACTTTGGGGGTTTCTAGGTAAAATTTATTTTGGGGCTTCTAGTGTTAAAACGTTTTCTTTGTGTTATCAGTGTTGGTTACAGATATATGTCAGCCTTTGGAGACTAATGAATATCTTGCAGGGGGCTCCAATCATCCCCTGTATATGGACATCAAAGTATCTCAATATCACAGCCCCACCACCCATGTTTACTAAACTGTTCTACCAGGATAACATGGGGTTAATGTTCATTTTGAGTCCAGTGAAAAAGACACACCTAGTACTACTACTACTTATCATTTGTATAGCGCTAGAAGGCATATGCAGTACTGTACAGCTTCATGTAGAAGACAGTCCCTGCTCATCAGAGCTTACAGTCTAATCTCTATTCACATATTCAAATTCCAAATGTTGGAACTCGACACATGCCTTCACATGCTGCAGGAGCCACGCAGCTCTCCACATGCATACTCCGTCTCCTCATATACTCCATTTACTTGGCACATAGACTCCTACATACTTCCAGTCCCCCTATTCTCCACACCCACACATTGTTATGCCCTCCCATATACAAACCCACAATCCACTGTCGTGACCCCCTGCCTGGGCCAGTGGCTCACAGGGAAAGGGCTGAAATATTTGTCCTTAAATAAAACTATTTTGGTCTCCAGCAAGGAATCCTGGCACTTGTAGTTCTTTTCATTAAAGACAAAGTAGTGTGTGACCACTGGGGGTTGTTTAAGGCAAAAACAAGAAATTTATTTTTGAGTTCCTTCCACGCATTAAATTCAAAACAACGCAGGCAAAAGGATTATTCTCCAAAACAGAAAACTTACAGGAACAAAAGTACACGTGAAGTTAAAGCACTGAAGTATTTCTTCAAACAAGGCAGCTGTTTTCAGTACACATCTCAGCACCTGTGTTACAACTTTCTTTCATTCAAACAGCAAGGTAAATTCTGATCCTTTTCCAATAATGCTGCTTTAATTCAAACTCTGTTCATAGCCAAAACTCTTTAGCTTAGGGTAGCTTTTTGCATTTTCCTGGCTAAGGAAAAATTGCTCTACAAAAGGTTCTTTTTACAGTCCTTTCTAGCAGTTTGCAATCTCTCTCATACATAAAGAACAATCCATCGGTGATTCGTCATACACTGAATCTGGCTCAAGAGTGTCAATTTACATACCTTCTTGTTCTGCAAATTGCTTATCTCTTTCAGGATTTTCAATAAGGTTTTCCAACTTACTATTCTGTAGAAATTTCAAAAGTCCTTTCCAGAACTGCTCTCCCTGGTAAGCATTGGCTGTATCAGGAGTGTGGGGCTTCTTTCCCTGGAACAAAAGCTTAACTGCTTCACCTGTGTTCAGCTTTACGTCTCTGCCTTTGGCTGGGTCTTGGTTACGTCCATCTGTAACAGCTTCCACCCCCCTTCTGGCAGCTTGGGTTTTCTGAACTGTCTCTTGCACACACTGCACTGCACTTTGTTCCACCTCTCCAGCAATCTCCCCAGCTATACATCTGCTGGTCTCGGGCTCAAGCGTACCTTTTACACAAGGGTTGCTTCCTTTGATGCTGGAACTGCTCCTCTCTCCTTCCTTCGTCCTTCCTCTCACTGCTCCTTTCTCCTGCCTTGAAGCAGGTTTAAAAAGCTGCTTCCTAGCTACCACACCCTTCTCTCTGCACAGGTGGTTGTCATTAAAGTCCAAGCCTGCACTCACATTGGGGCTTGGGCATGGCTTAGCCTCAGCAAGTATATGTTTCTTTTGCTTGGCTATAGCTTTAGCCCTCTGAAAAGCTTGCCTGTCTCTTGTCTTAAAGACATAGTCACCACTATCCTTTGTTTCCATTGGTTCAGCACAACTCTCATTATCACACCACGCATTACTACTCCCACATATCTACCATGCACATAGCTGTACATACCCCATCCATCTATATGCACACGTTTATACCCTTCATGCAGACCACTCTACCTATCCACACACAGAGTGCACTCTCCCACAAATAATAATAATAAAAATATATATTTTACTTCACTGCCCCACCTGCACTAGGTATATCAAAAGACAGTTTAAAACAAACAAAATTATAAAGATATTTAAAAAATACAAATATACATACAATCCTGGCTAGTGCTGTGATAGACGTTAATCACAGACCAAATCAAAATACAAACTTTGAGCATAGCCTTACATTTCCTACTGGACCTCTCCTGCCTAAGATATAACAGTAAAACATTCCAAAGAGATGCCACAGGAAAGGCAAATGCTGAATGTCCAGAACTCTTAAAACCTCTCATTCCCTCAAATAAACCTCCACTACTAATCACTTCCATGCTCCACATCCACACTTCCCATACACTTACAAACTGAATGTACAAATAAGAAAACTCCTCCATGCCCACAAGCTCATTTATAAGAATCAGCATAAACTGAGACTATACATTTATCGAGCAGAAGTTGAAATGGACTCATAGAAATAGATTACACATGTGAAGGGGAATTTTATAAAGGATGTGGAAAGAAGAATTTCTGTGCCCATCTCAGGATGTAGATAATTAGGCCAGTATTTTACAAAAGGTGCTGTTAAATGTGAAGCCTCTTATAAAATAGCTGCAGGACTGCACAGGTATGCCCCTGCATGTCTGGCAGGAGCAGCAATTTTAGGAGACTGCATGTGGGGAAAACAGTTGTGGAAATCTCTCTCACTTAGATATGGGAGCAGCCTCCTAAAATCACTGCACCTGCACAATGCATGCCAGTTGAGTACTACATGTCTGGCCCCACCTACCCCAGTTCCCTCCTGGCTATCCCCAACTAAATATGCCCCCCCTCTGAGTCATCAACTTGATCCCCTTTCCAAGTTCCCCCCCCCCAAAGTAGCACTTAGAGACCTCCATCCCCTCAAAGTCCCCCCAACCAATATGTAAAAAAGTAAAAAAGTTGACTTTTCTTTGAAACTCCCCCTCCCCCCCAACTGTCTGGGCCCCCAATTCTACTCTCCAGTGCACATCTCTGTGCTTACTGGGGCATTGGTTGTCAGTAGGAGCAGGAGTGAAACCTATTCACTTATGCGCTGCATAAGATCCCTCCTTAATTTGGTGCTGATGACTCCTAGTGGTAATCTTGAATTCCTGACTCAAGGGGGTATTGAGAGGAAATCAGATGGGGAATTGGGGGAGAGTTTATCTGGTCAGGGCAGTGGGGTAGGGCCTATGACATCCACATTTACATCAGTCTCTGTCAGCAGGCAGTTATTTGTGACTAAGAGCAGATGTAAATGTCATCATCCATATGTTGTTTTCCAGACATGGATCCTCCTTCTAAAATCAGGAATCTACATCTGCATGGTGGGCTTTGCTCACACCACTCCCATTCACTGCCCCCACCACCCCTCATGGTAGGGTAGATGTGGTGTACATTTCCATATCTACAAAATTAGGTTCTTCAATGGCACTGAGTTGTGTATTTCACTCTACATATCTCAATGTAGCATTTTGCACGTGGGAAGTTTTCTAAAATAACCCCCATAGGGAGTAATTTATAAGGGGCTGCCTAGTTTTGGGTAAGAATGTGCATAAATGCTGGTATTTTAGTCTTTTAAGGGCATAAATGACCTCTTATTAAATACCAACTAGCATAAACAAACGCGTGCATAAGTTTGATGATGTTTGCTTTTACTGTGGGCTTACACAGGAGCACAGGTGGAGTATGCATACTGTATAAATGTATAATTATAAAATTCCATCATTTATGCATGTAAATGTGGAAAATATATACTGACATTTACACCAGATCTTGAGCTGGTGTTATGTGTTTGTACCTACACGTATGCATGTGGTTGCATCAGTATTTTATAAAATAGGCATACAATAGAAGTATGAAAAAGTGAACTGAAACCTAAGGATGAGAGTTGTAGCCTAGGACAGTGAATTTCAGATGAGATAGTTCACAGCAAGCATAGAAAGAAACCTGGTAAAAACAACATAAGAGGTCTGCCAAAAAGAAACCAAAATTGCTAAAGAGGGCGCCAACTAGCCAACACAGCAGACTCGTAATAATGGTGATATGTAGTGGTAAGCTTGAATTTTAACCTTCCGTTTGCTCAGTCATGCCACATGAATTAATTATGGACTACATGCAGTAGAGTGATCTTATCTCATGTGCCTTTTGCTTTTTTTTGCAAGTCGAAATATGAAGGATCTTGAAGAGCAACGCGTTTGCATGAAATTCTATGTGAAATTGACTTTTACTGAGACACTTCAGATTATGCAGTGAGCTTATGGAGAGAATAGTTTGAGCCGCAAACAATGTTATGAGTAGAACCGACATTTCAAATCAGGCAAAACATCCACTGAAGACAATCCCAAAACTGGACAGCCTTGGATGATGATCACATTAAGAAAGTGTGTGCTTTGATTCTTGAAAATCATCACCAAACTTTCACATTAAAAGTTTGTGTCACACAATTGTGACTGAAAAACCTCAGATGCATCGTGTTGCTGCAAAATTTGTCCCATGTCTCTGGACAGATGAGCAAAAAGTGAACCATGTCACAATCACTCATCTCTCCTTATACATGAATTTTTGGCAAAGCACAAGATATCTCTAGTCCCACAGCCTCCCTACTTTCCAGATTTGGCCCCTGCAGACTTCTTTTTGTTCCTGAAGTTGAAATCCACTCTGAAAGGTCACCTGTTATGACATGTTTCAGAAATAGCAAAAGGCACATGAGGCAAGTTCACTCTACTGCATGTAGTCCATAACGAATTCACATGGCGTGATCGAGCAAGTGGAGGTTGAGATGGCTCTTCAACCTGAAAAAGAGACGACTGAGGGGAGATATGATAAAGGTCTATAAATTAATGAATGGAGTGGAACGGGTAAACGTAGATCGATTGTTTACGCTATCAGAATATAGAAAGACTAGGGGACATGGAATGAAGCTACAGGGTAAACTATTTAAGACAAATAAGAAAAATATTTTTTCACTCAACGTGTAATCAAACTCTGGAATTTGTTACCGGAGGATGTAGTAAAGGCTGTTAGTGCAGCTGGGTTTAAAAACGGTTTGGACAAGTTCCTAGAGGAAAGGTCCATAAACCATTATTAAAAAGGGACCCAGGATATCAATGCTTGACCCAATACAAGCATTGTGGAACCTGTGTCTCTTGGGGATACTGCTAGGTACGTATGACCTAGATTGGCCACTGTTGGAAACAGGATACTGGGCTTGATGGACCTTGGTCTGACCCGGTATGGCATATCTTATGTTCTTATGGTCATATTTGCTAGTAAACAAATATTCCAAAAACTGCTATTACATATGAAAACTACAACTTGAAATTTGTTATGGTAAAAAAATTACTACTTCTCCCAACAACATCCCTCAGGATATATAGATGTCACAGCTATAGAGTGTATGAGCAATTTTGTGTAAAATAACAACCCAAAATGTGCATAGCAAAGGGACTTTCACAATATGTTTAGAGTCAACAGAGACATCTTGCTTCTTGTCAGAGTGATTCCTCATGTGGATTCTATAATCCTTAGGACAACAAAACAAAGCCGAGTCATTTTTTGGGTCCTTAGACACACAGATTTACCAACTGTTCCTGGAAGAGAAGGTTACATAATACGAGCATCGCATATGCTCACTTTTCAAGTCTTTGTCCCTACAAACACTAACATCCACTCTCTCTTATCCTTCCTAACTCCCAGCTCTTCAATATAAGATTGCATACAAAGATTCGGCACTCAAATTAATTTACAAAATGTTCTTAGCTTTATTTGTTCATAACAACTGAACTTTTTTTTTCTGAATGGCATCTTCAAATCTTATTCAGTCTTTCTGCACTACTAGCTAAGCTTTGTCATTTTTAAATGACTGCCAGCTCTAGAGAGGCGGTGCCTGGCATGGATAAATAGCTTATGGGAATTAATATTGATTTGTATTGTGCATTATGGAGGAAATTTGATAACTGCCCACATATGCAGTTTTGCTGTTTCTCACATTGGGAATTACTCCAGAGAGACTATACACACCAAACAGCAGGTATAAATGTGTGTATGCATCGTTTTCCATGAATTTTGAAATTTAAAAACTATGGGCCTGACATCCGGCGCTGCTAAAGCGGCTATCCGCCGAGGCTGAACTTTAACCCTGGATATTCAATGCCGGGGCTATTTCCAGCCACTGGCATTGGATATCTGGGTTGCCACAGAACCTGGAAATTAACCGAGTAGCAGCAATATTGAGCCATTGCCGGGTTCGCTTCTGTGCCTGAAATAAGGCCAGCATTTGCTGTTCCTTACTTTAGCTGCAAGATGTTAACCGGGCAGAAGACCAATATCGCTGCTGCCTGGTTAGCAATGGGTACCACTCAGGAACGCCTACAACATGCTTCATCTCTAACCAGTTAGCATCGGGGCGTGTAGAGGTGGCACCGGCAGATATTCAGAGGCACTAACCATGCCGGTGCCACTCAATATCCGGCAGAGCAGAATTTACACGGGCTGGAAACTGCTACTATTGCTACTATCAATCATTTATATAGCGCTACAAGGCATACGCAGCACTGTACAAACATAAAGAAGACAGTCCCTGCTCACAGAGCTTACTATCTAATCAAGACAGACAAAAGAATACAAGAGAAACAAGGAAGGTTCAAATAGGGAAGGAGAACGAGAGAATAGGATCCAAATGCAGCCTCAACGAGGTAAGGCTTTAGCATGGATTTGAAGAAGGGGAGAGAAGAGACTTGACATAAAGATAAAGGAAGTTTGTTCTATGCATAAGGAGCAGCAAGGTGAAAATGCCTTTGAATCTCTCTCCCCCCCCCCCCCATTCGCTTAAGTGCAAACTACTCTCCAACCCCGGAGGACACTTCTGTTCATTGCGGATGTAGTTTTGTATATGTTGGCAATGCACACACTGAAGCTAGGGTTTAGTAGGAATCCCTCTGACAAGAAGCATATTTTATTTTTAAACATCACTACTACATATGAATATTGTTCAAATCTTGACTAATGAAAAAGAATGCTGACCAACTTTAAGCACTGAAATACTAAAATGTACTTCACTCATCTGGTGATGATATAAAATTGGTAAAATTTTGCTTTGGTGTTGACCCTGAAATATGTCAAAAATGAGGGTTATGTTTACTAAATCTTAGCTAAGCTCACTAAATAATGTATGTGTGCTAAAGCGTAGCACCTGCTAGTAGACATTAGCGTGCACTAAATGGCCCATGGTCACACAGTATTTTGCACATGCTAATGTCTATTAGCATGAGTTAAACTTTAGTAAGCATATATACAGTATATGTATATATATTGTCACCATCAGGTGGGCAGGCTGCCGCCTAGGGGTAGCAGGTCTGTGTCTGATGGTGGTTATGAAGAACAAGTAGTTGTAGACACGAATGGTAAAGGTAAATTAGGATTTATTTCCCTTCCCGGGGTTGGATTCTTCAAAAGGTACAACACATAAACTTAAGACAAATAAGCCATATTTTCTGGCATGTTATAAAGGAAAACAGGAAAGCTTCTTCTTGCTTCTTAATTAAATGATAAATGAGAATCTTAGGAATACTCAGCATACAGTTCCTCTATGGACAAACAGGCACACTTGACCTTCAGTGTTAACCTTAAGCACTACACAGCTTCTGTCTAACATAAAGAGGTTATTCTGTCAGAAATTGTTAATATACAGTCCATTGGATCATCCAAAGAGTATTCACTGGAACAATCAATAATCATGGGTTCCTGCAAGGTTTCAGAAGGACCTGTGTTTTCCTTGCCACAGAATGTTTGTAAGTTCCCTTGCAATGTCTCGTTACAGAGCCTATCTGACCAGCTCCCTCTAGGGCTGGAATAGCTGTTACCGTATTCCTCTGAGTCTGGGAGAGAAGGAAGCCACCATTCAGGGTTTCTAGAATCCAACTTCTTATAAGAGTTTCTAACACTAGAATATCTGTTGGTTCTACCTTCAGGCTTTGGCACAGAATAAAAGAATTCTCCTCCCCTATCAGCACAGGGTTTAGCTCTGCGTGTCTTTCTCTGAGGCTTGGGAGTTTCAAACACTTCCTCTTCTGATAGGCAAGTGTCTTCAATAGAATACCTCTCTCTTTCAGGGGCTTGGAACTGCTCTCTCACTAGCTCTCTGGGTAAATCCCTCGGTTGATTTTTACAGCACTGCTCTCCCCTTGGATTTCTCCCATGAGGCTTCTGAGCACTGACCCTCCAGGTATTTCTACTGCCAGAAAACTTTCTTAACTCTATTTCAGAATCACTCTCAGGTTTATAGCTTTCATATACATACTGTTTCACTTTCTCAGGCTTCCATTCATTCTGGGTGGAACGTTGCCTCTGAGTTTCAAACTGCGTCACATCAGATGAACACTCACAGCTGTTCTCTGACTCCCCGGCTCCTAACTGCTTTCTCCTGAGGTGTTCTGGGTATCTTGTGGATTGAACTCTTCCTGGTTCCTGAACTTCTCTTAGTTCCTGTTCCTGTTCTCATCCCAGTTCTGGTTCTGGATCTGAATCTGAATCTGTAATTCCTGCGTGACTCTTATAGTAGCTATTAGCCCTTCCTCTATTCAGGTGCAAGCTATTAGGAACTGGGGATTGTTTGTCAGCTGGGCGTGTTTGCAAACCTCGTGGCTGGGTTTGTTTATGTTGCCCCTGACAACTACTGCCCATATTGCTTGCCTGCCTGTCAGCTTCCCAGCTAGAATTCACAGAATCCTGTGTTTTTAAGGCAGAGAATGGATCTTCCTCATTACAATATATTTAGGGGCTCTTTTACTAAAGTGTGTTAGCTTTCATGCTAAATGCACATTAAGTACAAAAACCTAACGTGAGTTAAGTGCTAAGGGCTCTATTCTGAACCATGAATTGCAGAGATGGACGTCCATTGGGATGTCCATCCCCGCTATTCATCTGCCTTTTCCACCCTGCCAAGCCTTCCCATACAAACAGAGAGTTTGTACGGGAAAGCTAGATAGGGGCAGGGAAGGGGTGGCACAGAGGTGGAGACAGGATGGGCTGTGGGCAGTCTGTGCTCCTGGATGTACAGGGCCAATTCTGATGTTGGCCCTGTATATCCAGGGCCGGCAGAGTAGACGAGGAACTTATTCCACTTCAGAGGTGGAATAAGTTCCCCTAGAAGGGAGGGGACAGCAGGCCTGTGGTGCATCAAAGGGTGGAGGGGTGCAGGAGATTCCCTGCAGCCCAAACCTGGCCTTGCGAGGCTGGATCAGGGGTCAGGCTGCGGGGAATGAATTAAGTCGTCAGCGGCCGGGGATTGTGGCTCCATTGGGAATCCGGATCTTCCCCCCCTCAATGCTTGTCTCTTGCTCGTCACTACCTGGTTATCCTCAAACCTGCTCCATCTCAACCCAGCTAAAACATCTGCAATGTGGTTTACCCTTGGTGGTCCCCCACCGGCCCTCTCTTCTCTCCTCCTGGTTGTCCTTATTCCCCTCGTATCCTCACTTCGATATCTGAGGGTTTACCATAGACTCTGATCTCTCCTTCCATGCCTACTTCTCCTCCCTTGCATGTCACTCTCTTTACTACCTCCATCAAATCCGAGCCATCAGTTCCGTGCTCTCCCCATCATCCCTTACGACTCTTCCATTCTCTCTAGTAATCTCACTTCTGGACTACTGTGATGTTGTCTTCGCTGGTATCTCTCACCATCAGCTCCACCATTTACAGTTAATTCAGAACACTGCTGCTCATGTCCTCACTCATACTTCCCATTCCAGCAACATCACGCCTTCTCTAATTCACCTACACTGGCTCTCCCTCCCCTATGTATCACCTTCAAACTCATGATTTTGACCCACAGGGCTATACACAAGCACACTCCTCAATATCTGTCAGATTTCATACAGTTCCGTCTGGTACCCCATAGCCTCCGGTCCCTGCACACCCACTGTGTTGACCTACGCTCCCTAGCCCGTGCTCACTTGGAGCAAACTCGGGCTCCACTTTCTTTTTCTAGCCCCATCACTCTGGAACTCCCTTCCTTCCCTAATCCATCAGGAACAATCTTTCTCCAAGTTTAAGTCCCTCCTCAAAACCCACCTTTTCTGCACTGCCTACGGCCTCCCCCTCCCTGATCCCCTTGCTTCCTCTTCCCCTCTACTTAGACTCTCCATTCTCTTCAGGCTTTCAATGAATGTCTGGTATAGTAGTCCACTCTTTCCTGTCTGGTATAGTAGTCCATCTTTCCTTCTCTGGCATTGTACCTATTTATACATTGTAAACTGCTCAGATGGTCTTTGATGGGTGGTCTATGAAGCATTGTAAGAAAGATAAAGATAAAAGATAAAGATTGCAATGCCATGGCAACCAGACGTCATGGCGCCACGGCTCCAATCAGGAGTCTTGACTGAGTTAGCTGGATAGGTGCCTGTATATGCAGACTGACCAGAATCTGGTCTGGCCCTGCACGTACAGGCTTAGATGGGATTCTGATCCCGCAGGGGCTAGACATGTCCTGTGGGATCAGAATCCCGTCTATCTCTGTGTGTCCGATTTCGACCAGATGCACAGAGGCCGGGACGTCCACAATAGAATAAGCCTCCACAGTAACTGTTGGGGGTATGGCCAATATGTTTGTGATGTGTGGATGCGTACCCTAGTGCAGAATGATGTTACCACAGGTGCACCCACACTAATGGCTACATTGACAGGGCATTATGATAGGCATTCTGTCATGTGAATAGTGGGGGTGGATGTACGGGCTGGATGTCCAACCCGCGCTCAGCACCAAGACCCAGTTCCGTTGCCAGTGCTCCCCGCATGCACACAGCATTTTTGGATAGGGGCAGTAGAGAGTGGTGCTGGGGCAGAGCAGGAGCGGAGTGGGGAAGTGGCCAGCTGCTGAGATGTACAGAGGCCATTCAGGTCAGACCTCTGTACATTTCCTGGCACCCGCTTGGGTTTCTGGTTTATTCCACCCTGACAGTGGAATAAGTGATGGGCACCGCACAGTGATGGTCTCTGGGGACCCTGCCACTATGATTCAGTCCATCTGGGACACCAGGGCCCAAAGGTGAGTGGGCAGCAGGGGCCAATGTGGCCCATGACATTCTGAGTCACCGGATGGATGGCCAGTTGCCATGGTGCTCAGACGCCACTGCTCACTAGCCCTAGTGGCTTTTGAGCAGGGGGACGGGTAGGCTCCTGTGCATTCTTCCCCACAGAATCCGGGGAGTGCCAGGATGTATATCTCCCCAATTCTGTCATTACGGGTACATCCGAGCCCTGCAGTAGCAAAATCGGGTGTATCCCGGCCCCAGCTAAGTTCTCTGAGTGCACGGTACAGAATCAGCCTCCACATATACCCCCATAGTAACAGCAATGTGCTTACCATACCCTGGCTCCGCCCCTAACCTGCCCATTCAGCACTCTAAAGTGAAATTGGCACTTAATGCAAACATCAGTGTGCATTAACTGTCATGCCCCCATGGCAGCTGTTACCTCTGGCCTGACATGCACCAAATCATGCATTAACTGCATAGTGCACTTTAGTAAAAGGGCCCCATGATTTAAAAAAAAAGGAATAGATAATGACTTAGCAAACAAAAGTACTAAGAAGACAGTGAGAGTACGCAGTAAATGAGTGGTTGTATTATACAGACTGTAGAGCACTAGCATTGTTAATGTGTGATATTAATGAATAAGTCCCATTGAATAGAAAGGGACCTGTACTCTGTTAATGAATGTGAATGGCATTGGTGTGCGCTATTGCCTTAGTGCTCTTAAGCAAATGAGGTGCCTACTTAAGGATTCAGCTGATTTTATTGTTACTAAATTTAGTTAGTCTTCAGTTCCACATTAGATATCTGGAGAATGAGGTACACTTTACAATGAGCCTTGCGGAAGAGGAGGTGCATGTCAATGCAGTAAGTTTTACTTCAGTTGAATTTTTAGACACTTTTTACTTAAATGAACCTGTCTGAGAAGAGCCCGTTTGTCTATTTGACTTTCTGTCCTTCTGTAAGCATCTGTTTCTGCATATAGAACAAACAGATGTGTAGCGAGTGAGAAAGCCCTGCCAGGAAATACCACAGAACAAAGGATAGCAGGGATGCCATGCCCCGTTCTTAGACACGACGAAAGCTCAGCAAGCAGGGCTTGCCCAACCATTAGGCAAACTAGATGGTCCCCAATGGTAGCAGCTTCTGGGGGGGAGCAGCAAAGAGCAGGGCATTCAAAGTTAAACAATATTCAGATAGCTAGGGAGAGCATAAGACAACACCTTGAATGCACTCTGGGGCTGTCTCTGCTGGCAAAGGAGCAATGGGAAGGAGTTTCAGGAGGCCAGGTGCCACCACCCAAACAAAAGGAGAATTAGTGAGAGAGCATGGAACGTTCCATAGTGGCCAGGCTGCACCCTCAAGCATGAGGACAGCTGACAACAAGTGGAGGAGTTGCTACTAAGGGAAGGCAATGAAGCAGTAGATGCTGAAGATGACAGGAAGCTGGGAGGACGGAGAAGTGTCATGGGTTGCAGGGAAAGAAGAGGTGAGTGCAAAATGGGGGATGGAAGTGCAGATGGATTGAAGGGAAGGGATGGGTAAGTGTAGAAGGGAAGGTGAGAGTAGATGGAGATGGTGTCAGGGAGGAAAGGTAGAAAGAGCAAGGGGGCAGGGAAGAGTGCAAGGGGTATGGAATTATATAGGGCCAGAACCCTCCCCCCCCATACTTCCAGAAATATGAATACAAATCCCCAGCACACACAGTCCTACATCCCAAATGTAAACTGGTAAACTCCCCCATGGAGATGCATGTATACACCATACTACTGATGCACACATTCCCAATGTTAGTCATTACTCACACCCTATACCTCATCTCCAACATTTCCATCCATTTTATTTATTTATTTATTTGCCAAGGAATTTCAGAGACTCCGGTGGGATAAAGGAAATGTTCCTGGTCACAAAAAGCGCTTCAGGTTTTTTATATTTTATATTAAGGATTTTTTTTTTGTAGCCAATCTGCCGTTGCTGTCAAACATGCCATTTGATTTGAGAAATCAGGTCGATTTACGCTAAAAGGGGCAAATACCATAATGTAATCTTATTTATTTATTTAGCCATATTTATATACCGCCTTTCTCCGGGTCAAAGCGGTTACAATTGGGGGATACATTTAACACGAGGGGATATGAGACATATACACTAATACTTACAGGGAACATGGGCAATGGAGGGTTAAGTGGCTTGCCCAAGACCACAAGGAGCACCTGTGGGACTAGAAACCCCAGTCCTTCTGGCCCAAGGTTGCTGTCCTCCAGCGGGACTTGAAACTCCGACCCTCTGGCCTGAAGTACCTTGCCCCAACCACTAGGCCACTCCTCCACCTGCAATCTGCATAAATTCTGTATTGTATCTTGTAGTGATAGATAATTTTGCATAGTGGCTGAATGTAAATATTAAAGTGGATGGCAGAGAGTGCCGATCCTTGTAGGATGCCCTGTGGTTGATCTATTGTGTCTGAAAGGCCCTTGTTACATTTTACTTGTATTTTCCTGTGGGATAAGTAAGAGGTGAACTATTGGAGGATAATGCCGTGGAGCCCTATTTCCTGTAGCCATCTCAACATGATATTGTGATTGATGGCTACAGAGTCGAAGGCTGCAGTGATATTGATAAATATGAGTAGAAAGCTCCTTTTAATATTATCTAGGCCTAGCAGAATGTTGTCCAAGAGTGAGATGAAAAGTGTTTCCACACTGTGTTGGGGCTTGAAGCTGTGTTGGTTTTGGTCTAGCAGAGAGTGGTTATCAATGTGATTCTGTAGTTGGTATTGAATCACATTCTTAATCGTTTTCATCAGGAATGGGAGACTTGAGATTGGACGATAGGAGTTTGGATCCTTGGGGTCAATGTTTACATTTTTTAATATTGGTCAAACTGTTGCATATTTGAGAGTGCCGGGTACTTGGCCTTGTCCGACTGATAGCTGTGTGATATTCAGTAGAGTAGGGCAGAGTTGTTTAATCATGATCTCAATCTGAGAGGCCGGGCATGGGTCTAGGGGTAACGTGGTTGTGTTTATACTCATTATTTTCTCCAGGTGTTCTATTCAGGGCACATGTTAGGGCACCAACGGTCTGAGGAAGGGATCATGGATGGTAAGTCCATTGCGATGGATGGAGACGTTTCTGGGTTGGGCTTGCATTTAAGTTTCAGGTAGTCTGCTATAAGTTGTGGGTTAATCATGCCTCCCTCACTGGGCAAAGCCTGGCCTTTGCTGAGGGAGTTAACAATTTCAAACTACTCTTGGCTTGTTGAGGGATGTCATTATTAAGTTGGTGTGATATTGCTGCTTTCATGCATTAATCTGTTGTTGGAAATAAGAAGGCATTCCTAACAGGGGCTCTACAGATCAACTAACAGTAAGGATTTGAGGGTTTATTTTATTAAATTGCTAGCTCTCTGACTGGGAGCTCTTAAAAGGTGTTTTGTATATTTTTAAAGCAAGGTTACTTTCTTTTGGTGCTTTAGTGGAACTTTCCTTGAGCAGAGTAGGTTGTTGAACTCTGGTAACCTCCTCAGCTTTGGGAACTGCTAACACCTAATCAGGTGTTAGTTCCCTCCCTACCCACCCCGACTCCCACCCACCCCTAGTGAGCAGTCTTGCTTTATAGGGCACCTCCACATTTAACAAAGCACAGAGGATTGGACCAGCACATTTTGAATATAATTAAAGAGATTTAACTGCTTTTTCTCTGAAAGGACAGCTGGGAAACCGGCTGGTACTTGGAAGATCTCTCTCTTTTGCTTTAACAGATACCTAAGCTCCACGAACAGAACAATGGCTGGGAAAAACCATATCGCTAAATCTGTTGTCCTTATTACAGCTTCTGCCTCGGTCCAGACAGAGGTCCTAATGCCAGTTGAAGGACCGGTTCCATGTGCAGGGTGCCTGCATGCTGAAGCTCTGAGGAAACAAGTGGAGGAACTCAGAGAGGAGGTAGTGAGGCTGAGGAGCATTCAAGACAGTGAGAAGTACATTAATGAGATGCTTCTTGCAGCAACCAAGCTCTCCAGCAGAGGAGAAGATGGGTGCTAACAGAATGTCGATGGTTGGACACAAGTCACCAGGGCCTGCAAAATCACCAATCCAACTTCTCCAGCCCTTGAATTGAAGAACCATTATGCAGACCTGGAAGTGGAGGAGGTGAAAGCATCCCTGGAAAGGGAAGAACCAGAGCTCAAGTACCCCAAAGTTGCAGAATCAGTGACCACAAGGAAACGAAGGGTAGTGGTGGTTGGAGACTCTCTTCTGAGTGGTACTGAGGCGTCCATCTGCCGACCAGAATTGATGTCCAGAGAGGTATGCTGTCTGCCTGGTGCCAAAATCCAAGATGTTACGGAGAGTATGCCGAGACTCATCAAGCCCACTGACTATTACCCAATGTTGCTAATCCATGTTGGAACAAATGATACTGCCAGGTATACCTTGGAACATATCAAAAGTGACTTCATGACTCTGGGACAGAGGATGAAGCAGTTAGGTGCACAGGTGGTGTTCTCTTCAATCCTCCCTGTTGAAGGTAAAGGCCAAGGCAGAGAGGCTCGCATCCTGGAGATGAATGCATGGCTACATGGATGGTGTCATCAAGAGCGTTTTGGTTTCCTAGACCATGGGATGCTGTTCCAAGGGTTGCAGAGCAGAGATGGCATCCATCTGTCCAAGAAAGGTCAACGCGTCTTCGGTAGTAGACTGGCTAATCTACTGAAGAGGGCTTTAAACTAGATTTGTTGGGGATGGGTGAGAAAAGCCCCCAGGTAGGTGATACATTAAATACCTTTATGGAAATGGGTAACAGGGGTAACATATGGAAAGCAGTGTGTATAAATGCCCGTAGCATGGGAAATAAGATCTCTGATGTTGAAGCTTTGGTGGGAGTGGCTGACTTGGATTTAGTGGCAGTTACAGAAACATGGTTCACAGAAAACCATGATTGGGATGTAACTATACCTGGCTATACTTTATTCAGAAAGGACAGGGTAGGAAGAAGGGGAGGAGGAGTGTCACTATATGTAAAAACTACCATTAAAGCTTTGGAATTACAGAGCTTAAAAGGGAGAGAGGAGGCATTGTGAGTTAAACTAGAAAGAGGGAAAGAGAAATCTATTTGCATTGGTGTGATATACAGACCTCCCTCACAAGAAGAAGAGGTGCACAGAGAGTTAATTGAAGACATACGCAGCATTGCTAGGAAAGGGGAAGTGCTACTGATAGGAGATTTCAATATGCCAGATGTTGATTGGCACATTCCTGCTGCAGTATCATCTAGAAGTAAGGAGATCCTGGATTCTCTACAGGGAGAGCTATTCAGGCAATTGGTAACAGACCTCACACGTGAAGGGGCCATACTGGACTTGATTCTTACCAATGGTGAAAGTGTTTCTGATGTTGTAGTAGGAGATCATTTTGCATCCAGTGATCACCAGATGGTGTGGTTCAGTATTAGGACTAGGGCTGTTAGAATCCATTCAAAGGTGAGGATCTTGGACTTTAGGAAGACTAACTTTGCCAAGATGGGCCAATACCTCAGGGAGTCATTAGTGGGATGGGAACAGCTGGGGGTGTAGAAAAACAGTGGGCAAAACTGAAAGGGGATATTTTAAGGGCAACCAACCTTTTTGTTAAAATGGTAAATAAAGGTAAAAGGAAAAGGAGACCACTATGGTTTTCGAAAGAAGTTGCTGAAAAAGTGAAGAAAAAGAGTGAGGCCTTCATGAAATACAAGAGATCACAGAGAGAGAAAGACAGGCATATGTATTTGGAAAAACAGAGAATCTAGCAAAGTAGTCAGGAAGGCAAAGATTCAAAAGGAGGAGGAAATAGCCAATGCAATAAAATGGGGGGATAAGACATTTTTCAGATATATTAGTGAGAAGAGGAAGGACAAAAGTGGTATTGTCAGACTCAAGGGTGCAGGGGAGGAATATGTAGAAGCTGATAAGGATAAAGCGGAATTGCTTAACAAATATTTCTGTTCTGTGTTCACAGATGAAGAATAAGGAGCAGGACCTCAGAAAACACCCACAAACAGGAACAGAAGCGAGGGACATCTTGAACAATTTTCAGAAGACTGTGTTCATGAGAAATTATCTCAACTTAAAGTAGACAAAGCAATGGTACCGGATGGGTTACACCCTAGAATACTGAGGGAACTTGGGGACGTTCTAGCAGCTCCACTGCCTGACCTTTTCAATGCCTCGTTGTAGTCGGCAGTGGTGCCAAAGCACTAGAGAGAGGCTCATGTGATGCCTTTACACAAAAGCAGAAGTAAGGATATGGTTGAAAACTACAGGCCGGTTAGTTTAACTTTGGTGGTGAGTAAATTATTGGAAACGCTGCTGAAAGAGAAAATAGTGAGGTTTCTGGAGTCCAACGGATTACAGGATCCAAGGCAGCATGGATTCACCAGAGGCAGGTCTTGTCAGACAAATCTGATTGATTTCTTTGACTGGGTGACCAGGGAGTTTGACAGAGGGAGAGCCCTAGATGTGGTGTATTTAGATTTCAATAAAGCCTTTGACACTGTTCCTCACAGGCGACTTGTAAACAAACTGAGCACCCTAGAGATGGACCCTAAAGTTAGTTAGAAATTGGTTGGGTGGGAGGCGACAAAGAGTACAAGTAAATAGAGCTCACTCTGAGGAGAAGGATGTTACCACTGGTGTGCCCCAGGGATCTGTCCTTGGTCCAATTCTTTTTAACATCTTTGTTAGTGATATAGCGGAAGGGCTGTCGGGTAAGGTTTGCCTCTTTGTGGATGATACCAAAATCTGCAATAGAGTAGACACCCAGGAAGGTGTAGATAACATGAGGAAGGATCTAGCTAAGCTTGAAGAATGGTCTAGAATTTGGCAGCTGGGATTTACTGTTAAAAAATGTAAGGCCATGCATTTGGGCTGCAACAATCCAAGGGAGCAATATAGTATAGGGGGTGAAGTACTTTTGCCCACTAAAGAAGAGTGGGACCTAGGCGTGGTTGTGTCTGATGATCTTAAAGTAGCTAAACAGGTAGAAAAGGCAACGGCAAAAGCTAGAAGGATGCTTGGGTGCATACGGAGAGGAATGACTAGCAGAAACAAGGAGGTGATAGTGCCTCTGTATAAGTCTTTGGTGCGACCTCATTTAGAGTATAGTGTGCAATTCTGGAGACCGCACCTTCAAAGGGATGTGAACAGGATTTAGTCAGTGCAGAGGGTGGCTACTAAAATGATTAGTGGTCTTCATTATAAAGCATATGAGGACAGACTGAAGGATCTTAATATGTACACCTTAGAGGAAAGGCGGGATAGAGGTGATATGATTGAGATGTTTAAATACCTCCGTGGCATAAATGTTCAGGGAGAGAGCCTCTTTCAATTTATTTATATCCCACTTTTCACTGGGTCAAAGCAGTCAATTGGGGTATACATTTAACACGAGGGGATATGAGACACATATGCTAATACTTACAGGGAACATGCGCAATGGAGGGTTAATTGGCTTGACCAAGACCACAAGGAGTGCCGATAGGACTAGAAATCCCAGTCCCTCCGGCCTGAGATTGCTGTCCCCAGGTGGGACTTGAACCCCCGGCTCTCTGGCCTGAAGTACCTTGTCCTAACCACTAGACCACGCCTCCCAATTGAAAGCAAGCTCTGCTACGAGGGGACATGGGATGAGGGTGAAGGGAGATAGATTCAGGAGTGATATGCGGAAATATTTCTTTATGGAAAGAGTAGTGGATCCGTGGAATAGTCTCCCAGTGGAGGTGGTAGAGATGAGGACAGTAACTGAATTCAAAAAAGCATGGGACAAACACTGAGGATCTCTAAAGGTAAAAAGGGGACTGTTGTAGTTGTTGATATGGAAGGACAGACTAGATAGGCCATGTTGTCTTTTTCTGTCATCATATTTCTATGTTTCTATGTTTCTATAATTAAGTGTTGTGGCATTGTTTCCGAGGTCTTCTTGGTTCTTGATAGATCTCCACTTCCTCTCTAGTCTATGCAGAGTCTTCTTTATGCTGTTGATTTCAGCGGAAAACCATGGTGCAGAGTAATTCCTATAGAGCAATTACACAGACACAAACCAGGCTTTATTTGTGCCTATCTAAAATAAACTTTGAAAAGCAGGTAATCTAAAAATGCTGTCAGTGCAGTAATTCGTTAGACAAGGTGTTAAAAGAAACAACAAGATATCTATCTCTCTCTCTCTATCTATCTCTGTCTGGAGATTTCTGAAAGACACAAAATGGAAAGGATTTTGTCACAAAGAATCTTAATAACTGTAAGTAAAGAAACATCAACACTATCCATTCGCTCACATCACCCAATTCCAATAACCACGACAATACATATGCTTGACAAAAACACGGCTTCAGCTTTTATTCCATCAACAACTTAATAATTAATAACATAGCAACAGTATTTGAATCCTAGAGAATTATCATCAGATTGGACTAAACGTTATTGCCATAGTCTTACTCCATAAATCATTAGTCAGGTATTTATATACCACTCCTTACGGACTGCAGTGGTGCCAGACTGAGGTCAACTTCAGAAGCCTCTATTGTAACATGCCCCACACACGGCAGTGACACTCATGTAACAGGAGGCTACAGCCCACTCCTCACCTAGCTCTCTCATCACACCATTCTGAGATAAAGTGGCAATGAGGAAGGTCTCTCTCCTTCTGTCTCTTCTACAGGCGGGACTGCACCTTGCATTTTGCCACCATCCCTATTCAGCACTGCAGCCATGACTGGCATACCATATGTTTCCAACAAGCTCTGTAGATAACCAATACAGTTATCCTGGCCATTATCCAAAAAATGAATGCCACCTGTACGGTACAAGCCTGGGCAGGCAGAGGAAATCAGATCCTCCGCTAGCATCAGCCCCCTTAACCAGATAACTCATTTCTCAGTACCCATACACTTACACAGTCATCCAACTGCCTTAAATGGCTGAGCACCAGATTCATTGAGGGTTAATGTGACCAAACGACTTTGTCTTCACAAGTATCATTCCCCCCTGGGTGAATAAAATATCTTGTGGATGGGTCAAACGGCGAGCTTCCCTTACCAGAGGCAGAAGCTGGAACCACCACATTCCCTGTAGACCCATCTATTGCGATCTCACACCACCTCCAACCCCCCCCCCCCCCCCCATTCCCATTTCAACTCCTCTGCTCTCTTCTGGTCCTAGAAAATGAAAACAATGACCTCACATCCAGACCAGGGATTTCTACCTCACAGGGTCTGTGAAAGAAACTGAAAAAAACAAACAAACCCTTAAAGAGGTCCCACAAGTCCTCAGTTAGTGGATTATAATTATTGTAACAGAACAGGGAACATTGCCACATCGATCCAAAATGACTGCTTTCCAAAGTGATTTGAAGGGAAGCCCATTGCCACTAATTCTCAATTCAGTATGTTGGCAGACTGATTCTTGGTTAAGGGATCCCTGCCCTTATGACAGAGCCAAAACAGGCTGCTGTGGCATCTTGTGCACATAATGAAATGGATATGTGACCGGAATTCTGAGAGAGCAACTGACATGGGGGCAATCCCATCATATGTGCCTAAAGAACCCCTCTTCCCCACACTCATACCAGCACCTTCTGTCACCAAACCCCAACTTCTGTAACATCTGGCGGGTGTGTCGCCTATAGGCCTTTAAAGCGCTGCTCATTTCCCAGAGCCCAGTCCTGTTTCTCCCATTCCACCCCAAGGTCTGCCTCCCACAAACATGATATAAAGGCTTAGGAGCCTCTGTTACCCCCCCTCCCCAAGTTGAGATAAACATCCTTTCATCATCCCCACCATAAAGGCAGACTCCAAAGTACTTCCCTCTTGTAAAAAATGACACACTTGATAGTACTGAAATCTATCCCACTCCTCTAAGACAAATTTCTGTTTTAAAGTAGCAAAGGAGGACAAGCCCCACTCTAGCTGGAACTTCCCCATAGTCCGCATTCCCAAAGCCTCCCATCTCCTATATGTAGAGTCCAAATGCCCTGGTAGAAAAAGGGGGTTATAGCGTAGGGAAGTCAATGAAAAAACCCTGCAATCCCCCAAAAGGTCTCTTCTGCTGCCTCTCCCACACTCTCACTGTAAGCCCCACCTAGGGGAGGGAGGAGGGTGTTGGAGCTCAACTCCAACACCCTCCCCAGGGAGCTACCCCCCCTCCCCCCCACAATATATATCTTAGGGGTCAAGCACCCACTGCCTCTTGTTCCAGGCACACCTACGCCTTCCAAGGGCAAAAATGCCATTTGACTGCCGCTCTAATTTGGGCCGCCTCATAATGCCTACTTAAGTCAGGGACGTCCAGACCCCCCTCTTCCCAAGCCCTACCTGCTACCCGGGGCTGTTTATAATCCCAGATGAAATCCAAAAGGGCCCGCAGGTATCCACACTGGTAAGGCATTGAAAAGATATAAAAATCTGGGCAACACCATCATTTTAAGACTATTGATCCTCCTAAACCACAACAAACTCAATTTTTTTCCATTCTGGAGGTCAGAAACAATCGCTGTCCACAAAGAGTCAAAATTCAACAGGATCAATCTGGCCCGATCTCCAGCAATGTTCACCACCAAATAATGAATGAGATTTTGCCCACCTAAAGGGAAAGGAATCCCTAATACTCTGTCTTTCTGGGGGTTGCAGAGAGATCTTAAAGAGTTTGGACTTGGAGGTATTCAATTAAAACCCCAGAACTTTCCCAAACCATTCCAGCTCCTCCCTCACCCTAGCGAGGACTTCACTTGCAAATCATCAGCAAACAGGGACAATTTGTAAGTTTGGGCTCCCCCCTATCCCCTCTATATCTTCCCACGCTCGCATATGCTGAGCTAAGGTCTCCATAGCTAAGACAAATAGCAGTGGGAATAAGGGGCACTGCTGCTTCGTACCCCTCTGTAGCTCAAATGCAGAATAATAAGCACCATTCACCCTTATCCTAGTCATGTGATGGGACTAAAGCACTTGAATCCATTGCTTAAATGGTCTCCCAAGCCCTATTTTCTCAAGAACATAGAACAGGTAGGGCCAATAGACCCTGTCAAGTGTTTTTTCTGCATCCACAATTAGCAATAATGTAGATTCCCCCCTCTCCCACGCCACCCCTAATTAGGTTAAGAATTTTATATACATTGACAGCATATTGCCTACCTGGGATAAAGACAGACTAGTTGGTGTGGACCAATATGGACAACAGAGAGTGTAAACGTTTCGCCAGGACCCTAGCAAAGATCTCTGATCAATCCCTAGCAGGGAGATGGGGTGATATGAACCACACAAGGTCAGATAAGATTGTGATGCCTGCCTCTTGCATGGATGGTGGCATGATCAGGTCCTGGAGAATGCTATTATACACTCTTACCAGTAGATCCATCAGTTGGGCCTGGAAGGTCTTATAAAAAAAAGATTTGTATATCCATCTAGGCCAGGCACCTTCGAACGCGGCAGCTGCTTAATGACCTGTTGAATTTCCATTGCGGAAATAGGATGCCTCCTCAAATAGGTATGGGAGGTCACAAACTTCTAATTACTCCTTAATCTGATCCTCCTCTGCCTCCACTCAGGGGTGTATAACTCCCAATAAAACCTCCTAAAGCATTTTTGTATCTTCTCCCGATCAATCATCTCTTTCCCCTGCTTATCCTTGAACTTCCAAATCCAATTCCTGGTTCAGGCCTTCTTAAGCCTGAAGATGCCAACAGGCAAACCAAAACCCTCTCTGCTTTGCTGACATACTCAAAATGCTTATGACCCACCATATCATGAGCCCGTCATACTGTATATCAGACAACTGCAACTCCTGCAATTGCTGCCTCAACTCAACCATCCACCTACCAAGCTGGGGGTCACAGTTGTCCTGTCTCCTGATGTAAACCTGCCATTTCTTTCTCTCTCTCCTATTTCCTATGCATGCCCAAGCGAATCACCACTTTGAGACAATCCCAAATTACCCCAGGGTGCGAGAATCCCAAATTACCCCAGGGTGCAAGAATCCTGTACATAGTTGTTAGAGCACGTCAAGTCGCTACAATAGCTCAGTGACACATTGCTCAGCTTGTATATAGTTACCCCAGTTTTAAATCCAAGTTGCAATACCCGTTCAGTTTAAGTACAAAGCAGGTTACTTCCTGCTTTGTACAAATAAATGTTACTTGTAAACTGCACTGATTTTAAAGAGTGCAGTATGGAAAAGCTTTAAATAAAATAAATAAAATAAATAAACATTGAACTCCATATATAAGCCCATATCGCCTCCTGAATTTTATCACATTCCTCCATGTTCTCCAAAAAGGAATCATTTAGCTGCCACAAACTATTGACTCCATTGGCATTGTACAACTCCAAACCCACCCACACAGGTGCATGACCGGGCCATGTACGATCCTCAATTTGACATTTCTGGACAACCCCCAGTAAGTTCTTACTCACTCAAAGATAATCAATGTGCTAATGAGAGGAATGTTAACCAGAGCAAAATGTGTAATCATGCTCCTCAGGGTGCTTTTCCCTCCATACATCAGGCAGATCAAACATCTGTGCCCAGGCTCTCAGCCTCTGATGGCCTGAAGTATGCCCAAAGCCTACTCCTCTGGATGTGCCTACCAAAGGATTCATTAGCAGATTAAAATCACAATCACCACTAGTTTACCCTCAACAAATCCCCCCCCCGTCTCTTTAGCCACCTGATCGTAGAACACCCCTTGCTCAATATTTGGGATATAAACACTTCCAAACGTGCATAGTTGCCCCCCCCCCCCCATGTCCACTTTCACAAACAAAAAATGGCCCTCCTTATCCTGACAAGCCTCGAGCACCTTAAGTTGAATATCAGTAGTCACCATAATCGTAACCCCTCCCACCTTCTTCTTAACCCGGTTAGACTCAAACCAAGCATGCCTAAATTTTTTATGGAAAACACAAAACTCATCCTGGAAAAGGTACATCTCCTGTATGCAGGCTACCTGGATTTGCAGGCATAGTAACTCTTTAAATAACAACTGGTGTTTAACTCAGGAGTTTAGTCCTCAAACATTAAAGGTGCCAACAGGCAAACTCCACATAACATCCCTTACCCAACTTCCCTCGATGGCCCCCCTCCCCTTCCCCTTCAACATCCCCAACCAACACTCCAGGGTTCGAGGGAGGAGTGGCTCAGTGGTTGGGACAGGTTACCTCAGGCCGGAGGGCCGGGGGTTCAATTCCTGCATGGGGACAAGTAACCTCAGGCCGGAGGGACTGGGGTCTCTAGTCCCATGGCCGCTCCTTGTGGCCTTGGGCAAGCCACTTAACCCTCCACTGCCTCAGGTACACTTAGATTGTGAGCCCTGCGGGGACAAGGGAATAAAAAGTACCTGTTAATATATACATGTAAACCGCTCTGATGTGTAAGTAAAGGGTGGTATATCAAATGCCTAAAACCATAAACCATAACCCAAAAGCAGCCCCTCAGACTCATCCTCACTCCAACCCATACACCCAGCATACACCCCCATTAACTCCACACACTCCCCCCTGTACCCACATTCACCAATACCAATACACCTAACTATCCCCCAACATCAATCAGAAAAAGGAAGGGATCAAAGAGTCCATCCACAAAGTCTTCCTATATAATGGCAGTCTGCTTAGCCTGTGCTCCGGGGCGGTCTCCCTCTCACTGTGGCCACTTTCCTCCTCCTCTCCCATTGCGGCTTAACCGCCCCCAAATTCCTTGGAGCTGCCAGGCGTCTCTGCTCCAGCGGTAATGTTGACAGGTTATTCCATCCAGCATCCTTTAAGTGTTAAGGGCTTCCTCAGGTGTCCATACCCTCATGGTATGGCCATCCAAAGAGAACTACAAACCAAAGGGAAATGCCCATTTGTAGCAGACGTTTCCTTCACGCAAATGCTGAGTTACCACCCAAATGTCCCTCCACTTGCGCATAGTGATGGTAGATGGGTCAGCATAAATCGAAATGTTGGCATTGTCACACTTCATTTTCCACACTTTTGGGCCACCTGCACAATCACATCTTTAGTGGCACATTCATGCAAGCACCTCTCTCAACTTCCCACCTCCAGGCTGCCCCAGCACCCAGTGAGAGCACTCAATCTTAAAGACTCTGAGTCCGCCTGTGCCAACTGAATTACAGGGCGGCAAATGAGAATCTCTGGTGGCCCAGTGGCCCTGTTCCCCGCTACCCAACAGTATTTTGATGATATTGGGAATGATCACAGCATCGGGAAAAGCCCCTGATGCCATCAAAACACTGTTGGGGTCTGGTGCCCTGACAGAAAGTACCCGGTGGTCTAGTGGCACCTGTACCCCCCATCCCCACTCCCAACTAAAATAAAATAAATTAAAAATCACCTGGTGGTCTAACCAAATCACCTGGTGGTCTAACCAAAATAATATAACCTGGTGATCTAGTGACCCCCGTACCCCCTACCCCCAGGTTATATTCTTTTAGTGGGGCATGGGGGTAGGGGGGTACGGGGGTCACTTGTACCCCCACGCCCCACTAAAAGAATATAACCTGGGGGTAGGGGGGTACGGGGGTCACTAGATCACCAGATTATATTATTTTGGTGGGGGGTACAGGGGCCGCTAGACCACCAGATACTTACTTTCTGTTGGGCCCCCGACAGTGTTTTGATAACATTGGGGGCTTTTCATGATGCTGCTGCAATTGTCCCCAATGCTGCGATCATCACCAATGCCATCAAAATACTGTCGGGAGTGGGGATGGGGCCGCTGGCCACCAGGGATTCTCTTTTGTTAGGCACCGACCCCAACAGTATTTTGATGGCATCGGGGATTTTTCCTGATGCGACAATCATCCCCCGATGCCATCAAAATACTGCCGGGGCTGCTATGCAAATTAGCCACATGGTGCCCATAGAGCAAGCCAAGCTAGTGCAGACTTCTTGTGTGCATGTTTTTGGATTGATCTCCCTGTTTAATGCTGTGGTGGCTCATTTGCATGTGCACGATTACCACAGTGTTCATTTGCATACACTATCCTTCCTGTATCGAATGTTAAAACGTATGCATTGTTTGGAACGTAAAAAATGGATCCAGCGTGGGCAGGGCCGTACCGAGCCAAAATCGCACCCTGTGCGACTTGCACATCGGGCACACCCCCCCGGCACCGGCATCAGTGGAGCAGACTTAACTTTAAAATGAAAAGAAAAACCACATAGGTTGTTCGACTCTGCGCTTTAAACAGATCTAATCTCTCCCTTCTCTGAAGTCGCGTCAGAGGAGGGAGGGACCAGAGCTGCGGAAAGACCCACGTGGGGTTTTGTTTTTTTGTTTTTTTTTTTAATTTTAGGTCTGCTCAGCTGCTGCCAGTGTGGCCACCGCTGAGAGAACAAAAAGTGGTAACGGCAGGGCAACAGCAAGCAGCCGAATGTGCACAGGGCTGAGAGTGGGTCTAGTGCCGGCTTTCTGCATCGATCTGAATGTGTGGTAATTATAAAGCACAATCCCTACCCATTCCCTTCCCAAAAATGGCATTTTTCATAGCAGCTTTGCAGTAAGGCAATTAATAGTGTGCAGTGGCATAGTACCACATTGTTGGTGCAAGCTAAAAGCTACATTAAACAGCTTACACAGGTTAGTGAACAGAACCTGAATGTGCAAACGGCTTTTGATAATCACCATCAAAACTTTCATGTCCCCATTCAACCTTGATTTTGTATTTGGCATAAAATTTAAAAAGACAGTTTTATTTAAGGCAAGTGCAAATAAGATCCATTAGTCTCGCATGAAAATTTTGTATCAGTCTTAATGTTTTTCATGAATTATATTTTGATTATATTTTATTCATGAACTTAAAAAATTCAAGTTTAATTGTTAGGCGTGTAATGATCTTCATATCCATAAAATTTGATTGCAGGTAGTGCAGAATATCCCTTTTCATTTCCTCTAAAGACAGTTTCTACCTTTGCAACATTTTCTGCACAATTCAAAGAAAATGTCAGATTAATCCTATCACTGAAACAGAGTGCAAAATTAATAAAAGGTAGACAGTATAAATTAGGCAGTAGGCATAGTTTTCGAGTCCATCACTTAAATTAGGCACACATACTATCAACTCTTGTACGCTATGCAAACGTCCCTTCACTTATGATCAATAATAAAGCTATTTTTTACCTTACAGTAGTATGTAAAACAGTTGTAGAATATTTAAACCTTTTATCAGCGTATTCATTGTTCATATGCAGCCACATCGTTGAACATGTAGACTAATGTCCTACAAGTCGTATTTGTGCAGGCTGCATATTAACTAAGGATATCATCAAAATTCTTTTTAGCATTTTATGAGTAGTTACCCATGGTAAATATGTGCTGTGGCTTCACATGAGAATAGAAAATACGTCTGAGAAGTAGTAGTGTTTTCCTATCTCGTTATTTAGGTTTTGTAATTTCAGCTGGACATTATTCGCTCTTTGTGTTCTCACAGCTTTATCTTGAGCGTTATTGCCCAATTTCTTATTGTAATCGTGATTATGTCCTTAATTATTTTTTCTCTTATGAGGGCATTTGAAAATACTCAAATCTCTTGCGCCTGATTTTTCTGCAGGGAGATCTGTGCTTGAAAAGCACATGTAAAGATGTGAAAATGCTACACAAGGTCATGGGAATACATCCTCTCAGTGTAGTTATGGGAGTCATTTTAGAAGCTCTATTTACGATTTGCATGTCTGAAAACACTCATGCAGACGTGCCTATCACATCCACGCCACAAGGCCTGAATTTATACATATCCATCACAATCATGTCGTTGTTACCTGGAGGTGTGGCAGAGGTGTGACCGGGGTGGTCTATAGAAGACCAATGTGAATGTTTGATTTCAGGATGATGCTGTTTTTTTGAGACTGCTGGCGGACATGTCTATGTCTATACCTGCCCCAAAGCATGAATAGGCATTTGAAAAGCACTTGTTATGACCAGCTAGCAATAGTAGGGAGACTAAGACGATACCTTGTGACTCCCCCAATAATGTTTGCCCCATCAAAAAAAGCATATAGGTAAATGCAAAGGCCTTTTATTGTGAGCTGCAGCACTGCTGCACACCTCAGCATGCAAAATGGCAGGCTGAGGCATGTATGTGGCGCATTCTGAAATACCGTTGAAGCTATGTCTATATTGACGGTTTTGCAGACGTGTATAATTTACACATGCACGTTTCTAACATTGGCCATTTCAGGCATGTGTCTGGGGGTTGATGCTGCATGCCCCCATTTCCTTGTCTGTTGGTAGAGATGTTTATCTTTTGGGGTGGAAAGAGGTTGATTTTAGAACACATTTATTCATGCCCACCTTCTGTGCTGCTCCTCCCATGGAATTTCTGACATTTTGACTTAGGCATCCCAGATGGCACCTAAATGGCCTTTCTAAAATGCCAATTTACAGGTCCATGTTATAGAAAATATGGATTTTTAACTGTATTCAGAAGACGTTTTAGGCAACTGATTGACCTAGATAAAATGTGTTTTTTCCCCGTGTGTATCATTTTGCTCGTCATTCTCTGTGTTAATAAACCATACTTTGCCTACAAGAAACCTAGTGGTTAGAGCAGTGGCCTCATGACCAAGAGAACAGGGTTCAAATCTCTCTGGCAGACCTTGTGGCCTTGGGCAAGTCACCTTGCTCTTCATTGCCTCGGAAGACAATCTACTTCCGGTCACACCTTGTCAAGAAAACCCAGGAGCTGCTGGTTCACCAGGAATCAGCATTGACTCAATGGCACACATTGCTTTGTTGTTGTTAAGTGCCGTCGAGTCGGAGTCGACTCATGGCGACCCTCTGGATAGCTATCCTAAATTGTCTTCGATCTTCAGTCAGGCAGCTCATTGTTGACAGACTGGTAAGACATCTTTACAGCTTCTGACTCTCATTTCATGCGCGGCTTCATCAGCAGTCAGACGTCCTGAGGGCTTTGATCCAACCACATCATAAATGCTGGCTTTACTCTGAAAAGTCTTCAGCTCTTCCCCAGTAGCTAGTTGAGTGCCTTCCAACCTGGGGGTCTCATCTTCCAGCACTACAGCACAATTTGTTTTGTTGTAACTATCCATTGGGTTTTCATGGCAAGATACAGAAGTAGATTGCCGGGCCTTTCTTCCGCGCAGTTTAAGTTTGGTGTTGTTGCCGTTTTGTCACAGAAATGTGATCCTCCGCCGTCAACACTATCCCATTCTGCTGCTGCCCAGATGGGTGGTTTGTCTTGGTCTGGCATCTCATCTGAGACCTGTCCATCTTTGGAGACCCTGCCAGTAGTTAAACTACCGATAGTTTAGCTCTCAGCATCACTGATGCACACAAGCCCTCACAGCACGACAAGCTGCAAACCAAGTACCTTATTATATTCTCCGTATGTAATTGGCTCATCCTAAACTCAGGATAAAAATACACATTCTGTTTTTTCTTTGACAATTCCTATTTCTTTTAGTATTAAATAAGGGCACATCTTATTTAACTTTATTTTAATGAAAAGGTTACCAAATGCACCATAATCAGATGCTTAATCCATTGTGCACAACTGCTAATTTTGTTTCATCTTTGTTGTATTGTTTTCTGTTTATGTAAAATGCTTGCAAATGCGGATGTTCTCCATTAATGTATAGATGCTAACAGGTTATTGCCAGATGCTTATTATCCATAAACCTTTTATAAGGGAGTTGGATTGATAGGATTGTTGATTGAGGCACTTCAGCCTCAGCCACTCAAAAGCTATTAATGAGGAAATATGCTGTATAAGAGTGTATGCTATAAGAACCGTTATGTACACCAATTAAAAAGAGAAAATTGCTTTTTAGTCAAAGGGGTTTTTTTCTAGATGCCCCACACTTGACTGCTTTAGATTCCTCTTGTATCCATTAGACAGCTGAAATAGGCACCAAATGCTTGGAATGTAGCCAGGAAGAGAACAAGAGTTTCAGAACAAACTGTGACCTACTGAGAAAATAATTATTAATTGTAAGCCCTCCCCACTCCTTTATTATTCTATTTAGGCGTAAGTAGAATCAAATTTTTATAGATGTTTAACCAGCTAGAAATGGTATGAGATGGACTATAAACTAGTGATTTTTAAGTGAGTTCACTATATTCAAATTTATTTTTAGCATAGTTCAAATTAACTACTAAGAATAGAGCAACCTGGGGTTAGAAGATGGGAATATGTATCAATCATGAGTAAACTGTGGAAAAACAGTTGAATATTCCAGCTATAATAGTTATTATTAGAAATGAGTGTGGGCCAAAAAGTGGTTACTTTTAATTTTTTCCAAATTTTTATAGCTAGTGTTACTCATTTATTTTAACAGTGATTTGTACATTTGCGCCATACATTTTAAAGTGCACTGGATGAACTTTATTTGCAGGTTAGTGCACATTAAACTGCTTTAGCACATATTACATTTTAAGCAAATGTGTACTAACGGTAGCACTTCCCATGTCGTTATAACATGTCATTCAGAAGCTGGTGTTTTGGTCCCTTCAACAGAATTTCAATCAGTATGACCTGCATGCTAATCAAGTGACATATTCCTATGCAAAACCTTCTTGTTACCCTCCTTATTCCTACGTCAGTTGCAGACTAATAACGTTAACCTCCTTGTTCGATGTAAAGATATAATGGCCCTACCATAATGACCACATTTCCTGCGTCCTTCACACAACACTGTAGCATGTTGCTATGGACTTACTGTATATGCATAAAGGAAGTAGTATTATAAACCTTTTTTGCATGTAAAATGCTGGTTTACATGCGTAAAAGGCCTCGTATAAAGTAAGGTCATGCCTAAAAGCACAGTACAAGTAGATGCTTATTTGTATTGTAGTATGCTCAAGGGAGGAGTTTCTTTATTACATGGGCAGAATTTACACAAACATTATAAAAAATATGCACATATGTGTGTACTTTACACTCTTAACATGTATGCCTGCCTTTGAAAAGGTGTAAAGATCCACACCTTCAGTGTGCGTACAATTTTGTGCAGTATTTTATAATGATATAGAGGTATCTATGTGCCTTAATAAAATAGGTAAAAGCTAGGCACCTTCCTGTCCAATTAAGCTATGTAAAATGTTTTAAAATTGCACTCATACAATAAATATAGACACAAACTTAAACACAATAAGGCATATTTCAAACGGGGCCTCCAAGTGCAATCTGGGATGTCAAAGCCAAAACATCTGAAAAGAAAGGCAGGCTCGTGTAAGTTCAGGCACAATTCCAGAAACGTGGATGTGCCCAATATGCACGTAACATAGTAACATAGTAAATGACGGCAGATAAAGACCAGCGTGGTCCATCTAGTTTGCCCAGCGTGGTCCATCTAGTCTGCCACCTGTATCAAATGTCTATTTAGGTGTCCCCAGGAAAGCTTTTTCAGAACTAAGATGTCTAGAATGGTTAGAATGGCGGCATAAAAGATGGGTGGCCAGGGTTCAAATCCCAGTGTGTGACTTTGTAATCTAAAGCTAGTCACTTAAAAATCCATCTTCTCTACACTCTCTGGATGTTTTAAGATGAAAACAAACACTTTCCTGATGCTTATTCGTGCCTGGAGCAGGAATAAAATGTAGGTGCCTGCAAACGGTTTGGCTGCTTCTGGGGTCGAACAGGACATATAAGTCCATTGCCCCTCCCCAGACATACCTCCACCACATCTATTGCCTACTTGAATGTCCTTGGAGACATCTGTGAATGGCATTGGTGGAATAGTTATGGAGACACATCAGTGATTTTGACGTCCATATACATGTCTGCAGATGTCCAAACCACGATTAAACCTTTGAGAATGACCCTCAATAAGGGGAGGTTACTCAGACATTCTGGCACATTCTGCCAATGTTGTTTTCTTCTCCTAAGTACCTTTGTGATACCATGGAGCTTGTCCAATCATCAGGAGCATCAATCATGCGATAAAAGCAAGTGTAAAGTGAGCAATGTGAATCCTTCTTGTCTAGAAATATGATACAGGAAACGTTTTTAATAAAAACCCTATTTGTTGTAGAAGAAATAAAAGGTCCTGCAAGATACAAGTGACATTAACACTGGTAGGCACTAATAAGTCATGTCCACTTACCATGGAATGGGTAATGCAATGTGTGACTCCTGGCAACCCAGCAGCTCCTGGGGTTTCTTGGCAGAGTGACCAGAAGTAGATTGCCAGGCCTTTCTTCTGAGGCAGTGGAGGGTTAAGTGATTCGCCCAAGGCCACAAGGTGGGCTAGTGGGAATCAAATGCTGGTCTTTAGTTTACCAAGCCAGTGCTCTAACCATTAGGCTACTCCTAAGATGGGGAAAATGGTAAAAATGCATGACAGAACACAAACAAAGAATCTAATGAAGGGATCTTTGTGATCGTGGGGGCTCATGTGCACAGCATCTTTGAATAATTCTTGCATTTCAGCATTTTGAAGACTCATGCAAATTTTGTGGTTACAATTTAAATAGGAGTTGCTATTCCATTCTTGATCATCTAGCATCCTAATGTAATATCTTATTTTCAGTAATAATAAAATTTCAGAAGAAGAAATGCAATATGTCAGGGGTGGATATACCTCAAAGGACATAAAGTTTCACCTATTCCTATGGTCCAGTAGAAATAGTAATAGTTTACCTTGCCATATCATGGAAAACAAATCCTTTTTATACCATAACTAAATTCATGGTTAGAGTGAAAGTTTAAATCTCTGGTTTTAGTGAAACAGCAGAGAAACTGAAATAAATTCCTCTTCCAGGACAAGAAAATGAATATGGTAATTACCCATATATGACATCTTTCAGTTCATTTATCTCTCCGACCAAAACAGTGGTATGGAAAACAGAAACTCTCAAGGCCTCATTTATCAAGATAGAGATAGATTGGCAGCTTATGCAAGTGATTTTTTAATTTTTTTAATTTTTTTTATTTTACACTTTCTTACTCCTGTGTTTTTCTCTTCCATTATGCAGTGGAGAAAGAAGATTGCCATCTTTTTTCTCAGTTCTATCTACACCTGTTATTTTCCTGACACTCCAGGCCCGTATCTCTGCCTGCCTATCTGACATCGCTGCCTGGATGTCTCACTGCCATTTGAAATTGAACAAGGCCAAAACTGAACTTGTTATTTTTTCCCCTAAACCCTCCTCCCCCGTCCTCCTTTCTCTCTTTCTGTTGACACTCTTATACTTCCTGTTTCCTCAGGCACAATTTTGGGGTCACTTTTGACTCCTCTCTCTCCTTCTCTACACATATTCAGCAAATAGCTAAAACCTATCGTTTCTTTCTCTATAACACTGAAAAAATTTGCCTCTTCCTTTCTGGATATACAACTAAAACACTTATTCGCTCTGCAGTCATCTCCCGTCTTGACGATTGTAATCTCCTCCTTGCTGGTGTCCCTCTGAGTTATCTTTTTCCCCTTCAGTCTGTTCAGAACCCTGCTGCACGGCTGATCGTCTGTCAGCCCCAATATACTCATATAGGTCAGCTATTCTACCATCAATCTCCTGTAATCAGAGCTAAACATTCTCTGCTGACTGCAACCCAATCGGGGCTCTGAGAGGGGAGGAGCAGTGGCGTTTTAAATCCCAACTGCCAGCTACAGACAGGTCAGCTATTCTACCATCAATCTCCTGTAATCAGAGCTAAACATTCTCTGCTGACTGCAACCCAATCGGGGCTCTGAGAGGGGAGGAGCAGTGGCGTTTTAAATCCCAACTGCCAGCTACAGACAGGTCAGCTATTCTACCATCAATCTCCTGTAATCAGAGCTAAACATTCTCTGCTGACTGCAACCCAATCGGGGCTCTGAGAGGGGAGGAGCAGTGGCGTTTTAAATACCAACTGCCAGCTGACAGGCCCGCGCCTGAGGGCCTCGCCAGAGGGCCCTTTGGCGCGGCCCTTAGGCGGAGACCGTAGAAGGAGACCACCGCCCATCAAGCTAACCCCTCCAACATTGTGTAAATTAATGTTACAACCTCAAAATCGCAAGTAACCATTGTAATATCCTTGTATACAAACAAAATTGTCTCTTAATCCACCTAAATATAAGTACTATAATTTATTTAAATACCCTTTCAATATATCCTCTCCTTCTACAACTATTAAGTTATCTTTATATATACATTCCAGTAACTACAGAGTTAAGCACTATTATTTGTTATATGTACTTATTCAACCTGTCAACTGTAATTATCCTGTTATCACTGAAACACTGTTAACTATGTCATAGTTCCTCATTCATCCTATAAGCTTCAGTTAACCTCCTGTTACCACATATCACTGTAATACTGTAATAGTGTTTTAGCTTTTCATCCATCCTGTACGCTCCAATCAGCCTGCTATCACTGTAATACTGGTAATAGTGTGTTAGCTTTCCATCCATCCTGTAAGCTCCAATCAGCCTGCTATCACTGTATTCACTAATTTTACATTTAAATTTCACTTACACATACAATATGGCCTTACTCTACATTATAACATTTACCTTCTACCTTATCACTATAGGAATATGTAATGTTACCAGCCTACACACTAGCTATAATAGAATACCAACAATCCATAATCACAGAAGAAAGTGGTCTGATACTCCCTTCTACAATTCTAGAGTATCTACCCAAAATTCCCACCATCATCTGTTACTCATCTCATTACAAAACACCACAAAAAAGAAACAAGTTGGAAATCCAATTCCCCAATATCTGAAATGTGCATTAATAAATGCCCGATCCATACGCAAGAAATGGCCTATCATCTCTGACATAATTTCATTACATAGCCTTGACCTTCTCCTAATCACTGAGACATGGCTTTCTTGTGCTGACAATGTATTAATCAACCAATTTTTGCCTTCTAATTTTTCTATACATACATGTCATAGAAGTGGCAAGAGGGGAGGTGGTGTTCTAGCCATCACCAAATCTGACCTTTATTTCAACCTTAAAGAAGCAACAAGCTCATCACTCCTAGATACTTTTACAATAGCAAATAAATGTTGTTCTTTCACTTTACTATACCGCTCTCCTTCTTCCAATTCTGATTCTCTATCTATGATAATTGACTTGGCCTCCAATACACAAAACCCCCACATAGCAAGTTGGGTGCTAGGAGACTTTAATCTCCCTTCTCTCCAAGACTCCCATGTAACAGCTTTTCTTGAAGCTCTACAAGTTTTGGGGTATAATCAATTAATTAAAGATCCAACCCATATTAAAGGTGGTATATTAGATCTAATATTTACAACTGAAACAACCGCCAATTTACCATCTATCTTGGATCTATCAATCAACCCAGTTCCATGGTCAGATCACAAACTAATTATATTCAAGGCTAGATGTAACCAAAAGGATGAAAGAGGAATAAACGACCATCCTAGTACCCCTCTGAGAAGATTCAAGCCATTTGACAAAGACCTAATCCTAAAATCAACACTTCCACTAACCAACTTACCAGAGTGCAGCATTGATGATTTAGTTTCTAATTGGAATAGTACTTTCAGTTCGATTGCCACATGTCCGTCGACCAACAAACTACAAAGCAAGCGACACTCTGCTATATGGTACTCATCTGAGCTGAAGGCCTCGCGCACAACCCTAAGGAAACTTGAAAGACGATGGCGACACTCACACTCTGAAGTTGACAGAGCTGTATATATCCAACATCTCACATCTCATCGCATGGCAGTTACTGAATCAATGAGACGTCACTATGCAGTCACTTTAAAAATATCTCTGAACAAACCTCATGACCTGTTTGCCATAGTTAAGCGTTTGACAAATGAACCTGCCTCACAACTTAAATATGAAATCCACCCTCAAATATTTGCTAACTATCTACAATCCAAACTCTGCCAAATTGACAATAACTCGGCTCCTAACATAGTTCCAGTTCCAGTAGATTCAACTCTACTCACTATCTTCTCAATACCATCTAAACGACAAATCGAAGACACCATTGCTTGCATAAACATGACCACCGCTCATACTGATCCTTGCCCTGCGTTCTGGATCAAAGATCTACGAGCTGATCTCAGTCCCATCATATCCAGACTCATGATTCAATCATTTACAACAGGAACTTTCCCTCGTACCCTTAAGCAAACATCCATAAGGCCATTACTAAAAAACAACAAACTTGACCCTCTTAAACCAGAATCATATAGACCTATTTCAAGTATTCCATTACTAGCAAAAATTTTGGAAAAAGAAGTACAAAAACAAATTCAGGATCATATAGATCTTAACGCCCCACTGGACTCATGCCAGCACGGTTTCAGAGAATTCCACGGTGTGGAAACGCTTCTAACTACTCTGTTCAGCAGCTTATTATCAGGAATTGATAACATCCGCCAAGGGTTCGTCCTTGTTTTTCTTGATATCGCAGCCGCTTTTGATTCTGTTAGCCATGAACGCCTCCTTGAGCGTCTCAAAGGGAAGGGAATTACTGATAAAGCACTTGAGTGGTGTAGATCCTACCTTTCTGACAGATGGCAACAAGTACGATCCAACGATACTTCATCAGATCAGTTTCATCAAAAACAAGGGGTCCCTCAAGGCTCATCCCTTTCCGCCCTTATGTTTAATATATACATGCAGCCTATCTGTAACCTGATTCGATCCTTTAGAGTTAACTGCATGATATACGCGGATGATGTACTTTTATATTTTCCTTTTACAACTGAGAACCCTGATCTCAATCCATTAACTAACTGCATAAATGAAGTATCCAACTGGCTAAAATCCCAAAATCTAAGGATCCAACACAAGAAAACGGAGGTGTTATTTATTACACGTAACCAAAATTTCACTGCTCCATCCTTTTTGAAAGTGAATGATGCTAACCTCCAGACCAAGACCACCATCAGATACCTCGGTGTCACTTTAGACCAGAAATTAGATATGAAAGCACATATTAGTAATATTGTAAGAGCAGTATATCACAAAATACGCTCCCTTAGACACCTTCGATCCTTGCTAGAGCCAGACGATTTTAGAACCATCTATCAGGCGCTAATCATACCTCATTTTGATTATGCGAACTCAATTTTACAAGGTCTTCCACAAACCACCTTACACCCACTTCAAATGGCTATGAATGCTGCAGCTAGAGTCCTTCATGGAGCTTCCCGGAAAGACCATATCTCACCTATTCTAAAACATCTTCATTGGCTCCCAATTCAAAGTAGACTCACTTTCAAAATTTTACTAATTACATTCAAAGCCTTCAAAGAACTCTCATCTTCATCAATATCAGACTTGATCCAAACACCACCCCTCAATAGAGACAGAAGGTCAGTAACACTCAATACTCTGTTAGTCCCTAAATCAATATCACAGTGTACCAAAACTACTTCAGACAGGGCCTTTTTATTCTGTGCACCAAGGTGTTGGAATAGCCTCCCTCAAAACATCCGAGCAATACCAGACCTTTTGCAGTTTCGCAAAGCTTTGAAACACTACCTCTTCCTTTTATCTTATCCAGTAAACAATAAAGACATCTCAACCAACCCACAGACCTTCCACTCATACACATACAATACAGATACCCCACAGACCACATACACACAAAACTGAAGCCATGATGATATTATGACTATGTTTATTAATTATATACCCTGTTATCCGAGTTATATTCTCCTGTTTTCTGTAAACACAAAGTACTGTTGAATTGTGTATCTCACTGTTTTTTGTGAACCGCGCTGATGCCTAATAGTGCGGTATATAAGAGTCTATAAATAAATAAATAAAATAAATAACCCCTCTTCTCAAATCACTCATTGGCTCCCCATTCATTTCCGTATCAGATTCAAACTTCTTCTGACCTATAATTGCATTCATTCTACTGCACCTCACTACCTTTCCTCTCTTCTCTCTCCCTACACCCCTCCTCATGAATGCCGCTGTTCCTAAAGCTTACTTCTCTCTTTGCCCTTTTCTTCCACTGCCAACTCCAGACTTTGATTCTTTCCCCTTGCTGCTTCTTATGCCTGGAACATCCTACCTGAATCTGTATGTCAGGTTTCATCTATCCCCCTTTTCAAATCAATTCTAAGGGCTCACCTCTTTGAGGCTGCCTTTGGATCCTGACCCCTTGTTCTCCTTGTGTCTCCTTAGCTTTCCCTATTTGTATCCTTGTTCTCAACCTTTGTACTGTCTTGATTAGACTGTAAGCTCTGACAAACAGGGGCCGTCTTTTATATGTACCTGTACAGTGCTGCGTACATCTTGTAAAGCTATGTACATTATTAATAGTAGTAGTAGTTTGGCTCTGGTTCTTTAGTTGCATGCTATATGTGAAAGACACAGCTTTCAAATGTCTTAGGACAGGATAACATTTATTTATTTATTTTATTTTAACAGGTTTTCTATACCACTTTCTCGTTAAGTCAAAACGGTTTCAGGGTCATTCTGAACCATGAATAACGGGGATGGATGTGCGGGGACGTTAGTCGGGGCGGGAAAGAACGTATTAGTGTATTGATTGATGGTAGAGGTTTAGGGCTGAGTGAATGCATTCTTGAAACATTAGTCTGATTTAGTCAGCATCCCTTTGATGACTTAGGCAAGTTGCAATGGCTCTGTTTACAGAGAAATGATAAAATGTACACAATAGTAGACACAGTAGATGTGACATTTAGTTTCAAGCATTCTGACAGAAATATTAACAAATAGTAAAAGAAAAGCTTTCAAAACAGACTCAACAGTCAAGTGTTAGCATCAGCAGTGCATGTCTAGTAATGTGTTTAGGGTCTTGACAATTGACTTCCTGTCACAGGACTTGGGGAGGAGGGGGAAGCTTTAGATCTGTGTTGATCTTTGCACTTAAAGGTATCCCTCAAAAAAGAAAAAAGAAGCTGAGCAATTCCTTTGACAGTGATGGTCCACTGAAATAAATGCACTCGTTTAAGGTTTTTGTGTTTTGTTCCTTTTTTGCCTGATTTTTAGAAAAATCATTTTTATTGCAGTAATCCAAACATTACAAACAAACATAATAGGTATAGCTGAACAGATCATTCAAGTTCACTCTAGTTTATACTTTCGAACATGCTCATATCCCTCCACCCCCAGCTTCCCTTATTCTCCAAATCTCTAGCAGCCCTAATGCCTATTAAAGCTGCTCAGTAACTCCCTACGATATCCACTTTATGCAAACTGTGACCCGTAACACAGTCTCCCAAATGAAGCCCCTTCTGTCTCCCCCTCCCCCTCCCACCTCCCTACTATCCCCAATCCCCCTCCCAAGGCTCCCCCCTAAACCTTCCCTCCAAACCCCCCCTCCTACCCCTCCCCCCCTCTCTCCTCCAGGTCACTCTAAATGTTTTGGTTCTCCAAATTAACCCCCCTCATGCTCACTCTGTGTGCAAAACTCTTTCTTTCCCTCTCCTTAATCAATGTAGTCCTCCTCTATCAATCAGAACAAAACAACCCCCCAAGTACACCCTTTAACATTATCCATGGACTAAATCCCATATCCGCCTGGTCCCCTCCACTGCAGCTTCCCCGAGGTTCTTAGCAGTATGATGCTCCATGTCTTTCAAATCCCACATTGCTTGTTCCCACTCCCGTATTCCCGGTGCTTTATTTATCATCCAATGTCTAAATATACATTTCTTTGCCAACAAAAATCCTTTTTCGCAAAGATGCCTCTCTTCCCTTGCTATAGGGGGGTTCCCCTCATAAGACCCCATCAGTCCCCAGGCCGGGGTGATCTGCAGCGGACGCCTCACCCAGCTACTTAATTTCGTTCCTACTTCCTCCCAAAATTTGTGGATATGTGTACAGTACCAGAATCTATGAGCCAAGGTTCCAGCCTCGATCTGGCATATTGTACACACATCTGTCTCGGCTAGGCTTACCCGCGCTGCCCACACATTATGCCCGTATGCTCTACACAGAAACTTATACTGTGTTTCCTGCATCTGCACCGACTCCAAGAGCTTCCTAATGGCTGCAAAAGCTTTTTCCAGCAGCTCTACAGTCACTATTGACATATTATCTCTCTGCCACCTGGCCGCTAAACACTCCAATCCCTTTTGCTCTTCTCCAGAACTGCCTCCTGGGTGCAGTTCCCTCTGCAATAGCTTTACTGTTGTTTTCTCTTCCAGAGCCCTAAAGAAATCTATCATGCCTCCATTCTGCAGGAGTAGACTGTTCTGTTTTTGCAAGCCGCGCACATAGTGCCTAGCCTGCAGGTAAAAGTAGAAGTCGTGGTGCTTCAACTGATACCTATCCCATAGCGAGGTGAAGGAGTCTATCTCCTCCGCCTCTATCATTTTCATATGTCCAATATATTGTATGCCTTTCTGGGCCCACTCATTCACCACCCGCCCTTCTCCCCCAGGTATAAAGTCCAAATTGCCCCCTAGCAGGACGCAGTCTGTCTGCTTCCAAGCCAACCCCCTAAAATGACAGAGACTTTTCCAAGCCTGCCTAATTCCCCGCAGACAGCTGGAGTCCCACCATGCTGCTGGCAACTCCTTTTGCGTGTAGTGCAACATCCGAGCTATATGCTGCTGTCCAGACATATCCGCCAGTAAATCCATCGGCAGAATTATCCCAGAATACTCTGTCAAATCCCTTAGGGCTCTCGTCAAGTACAGCATGTTGTAGTTCCGCAGAGAAGCCAAACCCGTTCCCCCTACTTCTGCAGATCGCATTAATGTTGCTATTGCAATACGGGGTCTACTCCCCCTCCACATAAATTTTGTTAAATGTCTATGCAATATCTGTAGATCCTTCCACAATATCCAGACTGGTACATGCCGTAAAACATATAGCCATCTGGGGACTTCTATCATATTGAAAAGTGCTATACGTCCCTTCAACGAGAGAGGCAGGTCCCGCCACCATTTTAACCTCTCCATTGTGCTGTCCAGCAGGGCCCTAATATTGGCTTGGTATAAGAGTGCTGGTGAAGCTGGGATTTGGATGCCTAAGTACCTGAACTGTCCTTCTGCCCACCCTAATGGAAATTCATCTCTCCACTGAGCCCTTACTTCTCCTCCCACATCTAAAACCAATGACTTGGTCTTATTTATCTTTAATCCCGAAAAGGCCCCAAACCTCTCAATCTGCCGCAGGGCACTCTCTAATGAGCACTGAGGATTCGCTAAAGACAACAACATATCGTCTGCAAATGCGCTAACCTTAATCCCTCCATTGCTCCACCTCATTCCTTGCACTTCCTCTGACTGCAGCAACGTTAACAACAATGGTTCTAGTTGGAGCACAAACAATAAGGGCGAGAGCAGGCAACCCTGTCTGGTTCCTCTCTTTAATGTGAATACTTCTGACTTATCTCCCCCTACTGCAATATATGCGAGAGGCTCCGTATATAAGGCTCTTATCCAACCTGCAAATACCCCTTCAAGACCAAATCTACGCAACACTTCAAACATGTAGTCCCAGGAGACCCTGTCAAAAGCCTTTTCAGCGTCTAGGCTGACCAGAATCAGTGATGTTTCCTCTTGCAAACACTTCTCCATTCCCAGTAGGATACTGTTTATATTCTTAGACGCTTCTCGGCCCTTCACAAACCGGGCTTGATGCCAACCTACTATATTTGGAAGCAGAAGTTGCAGACTGTCTGCCATCACTGAGGCTAATATCTTCATATCATAATTTATCAAAGAGATCGGCCTATAAGCAGCCGGATCCTCTGGGTTCTTACCCTCTTTATATATAAGAGAAATAGAGGCCGTTCACATATCTCTGGGAAAACTCCCAACTTCCAAGACCTCAGCATATAGGGCTGCTAGGGTCGGGGTTACTTGGCCTTCTAACATTTTATAAAACTCAGACCCATATCTATCTGGCCCTGGTGTCTTGTGGGGCTTCCCTTTCCAGATAATTTTCTGGATTTCCCTCCCCATTATAGGCTTGTTTAAGTCTAACAGGTCTTGCTGAGAGACCTGAGGCAATTTAAGGTTATCTAAAAACTATCGCTCTTCCTCACGATCCTCCGTGTCTGGAGTATACAAAGTCTCATAAAACTGCCTAAAGACCTCTGCTACCTTCTTTGAGTCACTCTGCTTCCTTCCCTCTTTATCACAAATGACCGTTATGACCTTGGAACACCCCCTTCCTTCACTAATCGTGCAAGTAGTTTGCCCGTTCAATTCCCATATCTGAATAACTGATGCCGATAGTATTGTAGTGAATACACTGCTCTATCCTGGAGCAAATTATTTAACTTTTTTTGTGATTCTAGATAGGCCTGCAACTTCTCCCCCTTCATACCTCCCACTGCTCTCCTCTTCAAATCCTCAAGCTCACGTGTCAACTGAACTATGTTACTATTGAGCTTTCTCTTCTCTTTTGACATATAAGCAATAATATGTCCTCTCATTACCGCCTTACCCGCTTCCCAGATTGTGGCCACAGAGTTGCTGCTCTTTTCATTAAATTCAAGGTACTCTTCCCACTTCTGTTGCAGATAGTGCTGAAACTCTTTATCATGCCACTTCTGCCTGGGAAAGGACCACCTACAGTTACCCGTGCCTGCACCTTTCCAATCAATCCACACCATTGCATGGTCAGATATCACAATAGGTCGCACCTCCGCTTTGAGCACTTTCCCAAAATCTCTCTCCGAGACTAGTATGTAATCAATTCTTGACCAAGTTCCATGCACTTGAGATAAATGTGTGTAGTCTCTCGCCTCCTCATGTAGTACTCTAAAAACATCCACCAAACTCCCCATTTGGCAAAGATAGCTCACCCCTCTTCTAACCCAACCCGCTCCCTGTTTTGGATTAGATTTGTCTAGATGCGGGTCATGCGGGCAGTTAAAATCTCCTGCGAGAATTACAGGAGTCTTTGGGGCTGCTTCTAACTTCTTTAATATACGCCTAAAAAATTCATGCTCATATACATTCAGGGCATATATATTGCCTATAAACAGTTCCTCACCATTCAGTCATACATGCAAAAACAGAAACCTGCCCTGAGGATTTTCCTCTTCTCCTATTACTTCCACCTGAATTCCTTTTCTTATTAACACCGCTACTCCTCTTTTTCTCCCCTTCGCTGACGCAGCGTACACATGGCCTACCCAATCTTTCCGTAGTTTAAGATGCTCTACAGCATTTAAGTGTGTTTCTTGTAACAGAGCTACTTGGGCCTGTTCTTTCTTCAGAGCTTGTAAAATCTTTGTCCTCTTGAGCGGGGTGTTTAGGCCTCCCACATTCCAGGAGATCATGCGTATGTCAGGTCTCATTCCTATACTGCAGGTTGGCTTGCTCCCTGACAATACTGTTCTCTCCACACCCTCTAGCAAGGGGCCGCCCAGCCTCAACCCCCGCTATGCTCCTCTCTTGGACACATTTCTGTACAATTCCTGCCTCTTTAAGCAATCTCTTTTGGCTCCTCCCTCCCCCTAACATACATCTAACCCGCCTCCTCCCAAGTCCCCCAGTCCCCGTATCCCCCTCCCTTCCCCACCCCTCTTCCTTGCCCCTCCCCTTCCCCTCCCTCCAGTCCTTCCCCCTCTTCCTCCACCCACCTCTGCCCTCCTCCCATTCCCACTCTCTCTTTCTCCCTTAACCTAGGACTCTCTTTGCTACTGCCTACAGCCTCCTTGGCTGAGGCCTGGCTTCCAAATGGACACTGCAGGGCTGCCTCGACCTTCTGAACCCTCTAACCACAATGAACAGTAACAACCAACATTTAACAGTTGAGAAATAACATTGTCTCAATTAAACATCAGATACACGACCTGTAAGCACTCTCTGTTTTTCTCTTCTCCAGGTCAGGCAGTATGCCCAGAGTCTTTCACCACTAATACATCTCCACCTCCATCTCCAAAGTACTTCCCCCTCCCCACCTTAATAGTATGTGATTAACACCGCAACATTTTTATAAGTGCATTCCCCAAAGGCCTCTACATGTAGTTTGAAGGCAGGAGTCCTTGATACAGAATATACTACCAGAATTTGTATAGAAATTAGAGACATGAGAAATCTCACTGCTGAGAATGTCCTAGAAGCCTTATTCTACCCCCAAAAAGATGAAAAGATGGCTACGATATCAGAACTGGTTGACATCTGGAATCAGGACCGTACCGAGCCCCGTGCAAGCAGTGCAGCCGCACAGGGCACTAAGACTTAAGGGGTGCATTTCCCCTCCTTCCATGCCAATTCATCCTCTCTTCCTTTTACTCTTATTATTCCAAGGCCCAACCCCACCCTCACGCATCTCTGTGCTCCACTGCCCCATCCCTTGTCTCCCTCCCTTCTTGTAGCTTAGAAATTCCCTCTTTGCCTCCCACTAGTGACCAGGTAAAAAAAAAAAGGTCACTGGACTTAACAGGTCCTTTCTCCTCCTACCTCTCTGATGTGATAACCCAGCTTCTCTTTATTTTCTTCAATAACCCATTGGCCCAGAGAGGCTGCCATGATTCTAGCAGGCAGCTGCACTACATCTTAGAGGGAGGAACAGAGTATGGTGGTTTAATCAGCAGAGTTGGTACTGCAGTGATAGGACCCAGGAGAGGAGCAGTGGTGGACCTAAGGCTCCAGGATGGCTCTGAGCAGGGCTGGCTCGTCCATTGAGCAAGAATGTTTTTTGCACAGGGCCCCGCATTTCAGTGGGCCCCATGCAAAGAACATTCTGCTTTAAAGTAAATTTTAAAATAAAAAAAAAAAGCTGTCTGCTGCCGCTGCCGGCAGAATCGAATATCCCGCGGGCCCCCCCCCCCCCCGCCCGACAGAGACTGCCCTCCCTGCATCAGCTCTGTCTCAGCAGCTGCACCGGCTTTCAGAGCGCGAAGGGAGACTAGTTTCCCTTTCATAGTTCTGTTAAGCCCACAGAGCCGCGAGGGAGAAACTCTCCTTTCCCGCTCTGAAAGCCGGTGCGGCTGCTGAGGCACAGCTGATGCAGGGAGGGCAGGCTCTGTCGGGCAGGGGGAGGCCCCGCGGGATATTCGATTCTGCCGTTGCTGCCGCGGCGGCAGTGGCAGCGGCAGCAGACAGCTTTTTTTTTTTATTTTAAAATTTCCCTGGGCTGTTGGGGTGGGAGTTAGGACTGGAAATGGGCTAATGGGGTTAGGACTGGAAGAGGGCTGATGGGGGGGACTGGTAATGGGCTATGGGGAGCTAAGTCTGGAAATGGGGTGATGGGGGGTTAGGACTGGTAATGGGGTATGGGGGGGGCTAAGACTGGAAATGGGCTGATGAGGTTAGGACTAGAAGTGAGCTGATGGGGGGTTAGGACTGGTAATGGGCTATGCCGGGGGGGGGGGGCTTAAAAATAAAATTGGGTGATGGGGTTATGACCGGAAATGGGCGTATGGGGTTAGGTCTGGGAGTGGGCTGATGGGTGGTTAGGACTGGTAATGGGCTATGCGGGGGGGGGGGGCTTAAACTGAAAATTGGGTGATGGGGTTAGGACTGGCAGTGGGCTGATGGGGTTAGGACTGGGAGTGAGCTGATGGGGGGTTAGGACTGGTAATGGGCTATGGGGGGGCTTAAACTGAAAACTGGGTGATGGGGGGTTAGGACTGGAAATGGGCTGATGGGGTTAGGACTGGGAGTGGGCTGATGGGGGGTTAGGACTGTTAAAGGGCTATGGGGGGCTTAAACTGAAAACTGGGTGATGGGGGGTTAGGACTGGAAATGGGCTGATGGGGTTAGGACTGGGAGTGGGCTGATGGGGGGTTAGGACTGGTAATGGGCTATGCAGGCGGGGCTTAAACTGAAAATTGGGTGATGGGGGTTAGGACTGGAAATGGGCTGATGGGGTTAGGACTGGGAGTGGGCTGATGGGGGGCTTAAACTGAAAATTGGGTGATGGGGGGTTAGGACTGGAAATGGGCTGATGGGGTAAGGACTGGGAGTGGGCTGAGGGGGATTTAGGACAGGTAATAGGCTATGGGGGGGCTAGGACTGGTAATGGGTTGGGGGGGGGGTTCCTAGGACTGGAAATGGGCTGAGTGGAAGTGAAGGCTTGAACTGCAAATAGCTGATGGGGACGGGGGCTTGGAATGGAAATGGGCTGAGGGGAAGGGGGCGCTTGAACTGCAAATAGCTGATGGGGAGGGAGGCTTGGAATGGAAATGGGTTGTGAGGGGAGGGAGCTAGGACAGGAAATGGGCTGATGGAGGGGGCTAGGATAGGACTGGGGATTGGGTGTTGGGGGAAGCTAAGATTGGAAATGGACTGTGGTGGGGGCTTGGATTGAAATGGACTCATGGAGGGGCTAGAACTGGAAGTAGGGTCATGGGGGGCTTGGACTGGAAATGGGCTGAGTGGAGGGGAGCTAGGATTTGACATAGGCTGATGGTGGGGCTAGGAAAGGACTAGAAATGGGCTGATGGGAGGCTGGTATTGGAAATGGGCTGATGGAGGGACTTGGATAGGAATGGAAATGGATGGGGGAGCTAGGACTGGAAATGGGCTGATGGGGGGGGGGGCTAGGACTGAAAAAGGGCTGATTGGGGGACCTAAAGGGAGCGGATACTGCATGAGGCTAGAACTAGAAGGGAGCGGATACTGGGTGGGGCTAGAACTAGAAGGGAGCTGATGTTGGGGGAGATTAGAATGGGATGGAGCTGGGAGAGTGAAATCGAGAGGGGAAAAATATTTTGTGTGGGACGGAAGAAAAATCTACAATTAGCTGGGTATTGGGAGACTAAGTGGGGATTGAGGATGGAGGGGTAAAATTTGAGTGGATGAAATAGGAATGAGGAAAGAGCAAAAGGAGAAAGATTAGTATGTTAAAGCAGATGTAGAGAGAGAATGGAAAAAAATTAGAAGAGAGAAGAAAGGACAAATGGACAGCAGACAATGGAGAGTTAGCAGAAGACACAAAGAAACCAGAAGAAAGTGGCTGGAGCAATTGCAACTGAAAAAAAATGCACAAAAGGTAGAAAGGTATCTCTTTATTTTGAATTTATTAACTGGAATATGTCAGCTCTGGGAAATGTGCATCATTAACGTATGCGCTTTGTTTAGTACAAGAGGAAATTAATTTATAGTTTTATTTCTACAGTGTTGTTGTACATTCCAAGTTTGGCTTTTGGGGTTCCCAGTTTAATTGTCTTCCTGTTTCTAAATTGTGATTCCTTGTTTGGTGATGGTCTGTGTTCTGCATGTGTAACTGAGCTGAGGTATTCTGTTTATGCAATTCCTATTTGACATTGCCACTTGTTCTCTTTCCCCAGTAGGTCATGTATTGTTATTCTCTGAAATGTATTGGTTTAATATTTGCAGTGTTGTCTTTTGATAGGTAGGGTATGGTGCTTTGTGAGTCCTGGTAGTGCTGTTAGGATACGGCAGGTTTGCTATGGGTTCTAAATGTACTAGACAATTAATATTTCAAGGCTTCGTCAGAGTGAACTACTGATATGCACTAAACAAAAAAATTCACTCGAAAATTATTATCATATAACCACAATCTCTTTGTATACCTCTTGCCACTGGTCTCAGATAAACGGGTAAAGTATGACACTTATTTATGGGTAATTGATTCGCCCACTCTAGTGTCCGTTTACATCAATGACCTGTTTTTGCAAGTGGTTTTTTTTAACACATTTTGTTGCTTTCATCTCATTATTTTAAATAAGTTTTTCTTCAAATTTCTTCAACTTTACATAAAAGTCATAATGTAGGCCAATCCACTTATCTTAAACGTTGTAGAATGGCAACAGTTGACATTCCGTGTTGATACAAACATAGGAAAAACCCCAACGCCTCAATTTTGTCAGCGCTTCAGAGCGTTTCTCCAGTTGGGTTTCTCAAGGGGCACCATAGACTTGTTTCGTATCAAAACCAAACAGTATCCACGTTTTCTCAACATAGAAGAGCTATTTGCTAAGATAAAAAACAGCAACAGCACAGACATGGTTAAAAATTGAAAATGTACTGAAGTTACTTCTAGAACTATACTTCACTTCTCAATTGAATCATCTCTTAACACTTCTCCGGTTTTTTTTACTCTTACCAGTCACCAGCTCAGTTCAATAATGGTTCTGTGGAATCGTGAACGCCAACGCATGCGCTCTTCTTTAGAATTTAAATCACCTCTAGAAACAGCTTCTAATTGGAGCAGACTACACACATGCTTGCCAGTCTACACAGATATTCAGTCCATCAGGTTTTACTGTCTGAAGTTGATAGATCCACCATTGTTCTCGATATAACAGCCTTTGCTCAGGCGATTTTCCTTGTGACCCATGTGTAACTGACTCTAAACACCAGCAGTGCAACATCTCAAAATCGTGAGCCAAATCTAAGCAATGCTGAACAATTGGTGCTGTCAATTGTTTATTGCGCAATCTGCTACGATGTTCCTGCATGCGTGTCTTAAAAGTCCGAATTGTTTTTCCAATATACAGTAAAGAGCAAGGACATTGAATAGCATATATTACTGATTTGGATTCACAATTTGTCACTTGTTTTAAAGCATAACGCTTCCCTTTATGTACAAAATCAGAAAGCTCCAATGTAATGTCACAAATATTACAGTGACCACACTTAGTATGATTCCCCAGAATTTGACCATTTGAACCCCAATCTAAAGGTCGCAACACTGTAGGAGACAAATATTCTTTAAGATTTCTACTTCGCTTCCATACACAGCGTATTAATGTGTTCTGCAGTTCTGGCACCACTGTCAAAATCGGGCTATGCTTTTTAATGACTTTTTGAATTTTAGTGCTCATAGGTGAAAAGGACGTTACCAAATTCACATTACTTTCTTCTATTTGTCGCCCTGATCTCTCTGTAGATGTTAACAACAGATCTCTATTATTGTAGAGAGCTCGGCGATAAGCTTGATGAATGACCTTTTTCGGATATCCTCTATCCAAAAAACTGGTTTTTAAATACTTAGATGAACACTTGTATTCTTGTGTAGTAGAACAATTCCTACGATACCTTAGAAATTGAGATATAGGAAGGCCATCCTTTAGGCGCTGCGGATGTGCACTGGAATAATGAAGAAAAGTGTTCTTATGAGCGGGCTTTCGAAACACCGTGGTTTTCCAGCCTTCCGATTGTCTGATGATTTCCACATCTAAATAGGTAATTCGCATAGTGTTGCTTTCATAGGTAAACTTTAAATTACTATCACAGGCATTCAGCCATTCGACGAAACTAGTTAAATCTGAGGTGGACCCTTGCCATAACATAAAAATGTCGTCGATATAGCGATGCCAAGATTTAATGTGGGCCTTAAACGGGGACTGTGATAAATACTGTTTCTCAAATATGTGCATATAAAAATTTGCTATAGAGGGGGCACAAGTGGCCCCCATAGCCACCCCCGCAATTTGATGGTAAATTTGTTTATCAAAAGCAAAAAAGTTTTCAAACAAAGTAAAAGCTGCAAGACCACAAGAAGAGCATCAAAAAAGCATTGATGTGGTGTGGTGTGCTATGGGCAGGCACAGAAGCCGCAGCTCCCAGCCATATGCTGGCCAGGCAGAGCTATTTCTCGGGATGTGCAGTCAAACAATTCATTCTGTTTACAATCCTGTGTCATCTGCAGGCTTTTCATTTTGTTGTAAAGTTTTCATTTCAGGGCAAGTTTGCAGCCCAACCAAAATAATTGCTGAAAGGTTAGTAGAGATTTCCAGGCACATAAGGAAACCCAGACTGTTGTTTTTTTCACCCAGTTTTGTTATCCATGGGATTGTTTTGAATTAGTGTCCCTCGGGGTTGTAAGGCAGTCCTCTTCCAGGAAGAGCTGTTGTGTCTTCTAAATAGCAGTCTTTCACCAGCCTATTCTTAGCTGTATCTTGTATGTCTGGTACTGTTAGTTCCTGTTTTGTGATTGAATGAAAGTGTTTTGACTTTCAAAAAGCATTATGATGAAGTCCCACATCAGAGACTCCTGAGAAAGTTAGAAAATCATGGTACAGGAGGCAGCATCCTATTGTGGTTTGGAATCTGAGAATAGGGATAAATAGTCAGGTTTCTCAGTGGAGTAAGGTGAACAGTAGCATATCCCAGAGGCTATTGGGACTAGTTGTTTTTGACATGTTTATAAATTATCTGGAATTCGGAACAAGCAGCTGGTGATTAAATATGCAGAATTATTAAATCGCATGTGGATTGTGAGAAACTGCAGGAGGACCTTGTGAGTCGCGCAGACTAGGCATCCAAATAGTAGAATAAATTTAATGTGGACAAGTGCAAAGTGATGCTTGTTGGGAAGGATAACCCAAACTATAAATACACAACAGTACGTTCCATGTTAGGAGTCACCACCCAAGAAAAGAATCTGGTTGTGATTGTAGACAAAACATTGAAATCTGTTCAGTGTGCAGTGGTGACTTAAAAAGCAAACCGAATATTAGGAATTATTAGGACAGGAATAGAAAATAAAGCAAAGGATATCATAATACATAAGCGATGAAACAGGGTGGGCCACAAGGGCCCTGGTCCCACCAATATTTTTCCCATCAGCCACGAGATGGGATGTCCACGGAAAGACATCCTGTGGCCTTCCCTTCCTGTCCTGTCCGTGGGGATCGCATCTCACGCGGGCAGAAGAGAGCTGCGATGGTGCCCATAGGAGATTGGATCCCTGCAGGCAAAAGACAAGGGGAAGGCTGCAATCATGGCCTTAATGCAAGTTGTCTGTCCCCGGGGATCCCACCTCCCACGGGCAGAAGAGAATGGCTGCCTGTGCGACAGTCTTTCTGATCTCCCGCGGGCAAGCAGAAGGATTCTTTGCTGTGATTGTAGCTGCTGTTTCGTTCTTCCCACAGAAGATAGGATTCTCATGGGCAGAACTGGAGGGAAAGGCTTTGGGGGGCTATGGACAGAGTCGAGGTGGAGAATGGCCCCCATTCAAATTCAGTAGGTGTTCTGCTGCCCCTGTAATTCCTCTGTATAACTCCTTTGTGCAACTGCACCTTGAGTGTTGTGTGCAAATCTAGCAGCATTAGAACAGGTACAGAGAAGGCAAACCGACATGATAAAGGGGATGGAATGACTGTGCTATGCAGAAAGGCTGAGGAAGACAGGGCTCTTTATTCTGGCCATGTCCAAGAGGGATGTTTTAGCCCATTATTGGATTTCTGACAGTACCATACTGGGACTGTCAGAAATCCAGAAATGTCCTAATATCTCTTCCTTGGAAACGGATAACTTGGAAGGGCTGCTTGTGTGACATTCCCAGTTACTTTTATACTATTGGAAACAGTACCAAGCCTACTCAGATGCTGTAAATATTTTGTGAAATCCTGTCTAAAAAACTCAATATGGTTTCATAGAATTTCTGGCACAAGAAAAGTCTTTGCAGTAAGTCACTTGAGTAGAAGTCCATAGATTCACAAGGCAAGAAAATCCATGAAGGATTTTCCATGTAGTTCAAGACCAGATAAACTTCAGGCCAATCAGGAAGCAGGAACGAATAGTACCAGAAATACAAGACACATCTAAGTATAGGCTGGCTAGAATCTGTATTGCTAGAAAGTATAACCCCTGGAAAGCCAGTACCCCCAACACAAAGGACACTGGACTGAAGACAGGCTGGGCTATGAAAACACTGGGGGAGGGTGATTTCAGGTTTTTCATGTCACAGCAGGTCTGGGGATTCACTAAATAGCTTGAAGGTCCTAACTGCATGCCGCTGTATTACTGTCTAGTGGAGAACTCACTGAAGAGGCCACAAAAATGTGGAACTCTTCTGGAAGGGCAACTGTCAACAGCACTAAAAAGGACTGTGGTGTGGCCCCTCCAGAAAAAGAGCTCCCTTCACTGGCACAAACCTGAAAACGACTTTCCACTATTGGACATCTCTTTTCTGGGAAAACTTATAGAACAAACAGTCTGCTTTCAACTCAACAACAGGCTAAATGAAAAAAACAGGCTAGACTCATGTCGTTCTGGCTTCAGACCCGGGTATGGAGCAGGGACAGTTCTAGTATCCCTGCTTGATTATTTCCATAGAAACTGTGACAAGGTTCTGTCTCAATACTAGTGTTGCTTGATTTCTCAGCAGCCTTTGACACTGACAAAAACAATATCATGCTAACATGGCTGGCAGAAAGAGGCATCGGTGCACAGTATTTACATGGTTCAAATCCTATCTGTTAGACAGACAGCAGTCAGTTTTGTACAACAATATTGCATCATTATCTTGGGCACTGAACTGCTGGGTACCACAAGAATCCATACTGTCAGCTATCTTATTTATTATCTACCTTAAGCTTCTAGCTGAGCTGTTTCGGCAGATGAACACAGCATTCTATATCTATGTCGATGTTGTGCAGCTTCTTGGACCTGTTGAACCACAGATTTGAGCAGATTGACTGTCTGTCTAACAAACATTCAAGAACGAGCAAAAAAACAAACAACGTTGCCTGAAGCCAAGTAAAACAGAGATTCCGTGGGTTTCTGAAAATGGTATCTAACAATCTGTTTTAAATATCTGTAATTCCTTAATAACATTATAAGGCCGATTCTTCAAATAATGTAAACGACTAAACTGCACCTTTGCAATGTAGCATAAGATTCTGGTTCACCATACAGAACATTTTGTTTCTTACATTCTTCAAGATTTGGAATTTCACAAACATATATAATTCACTTCATTTACTGAGCAGAGTATCAACCATGTATTTTCTCCAGGGCTGGATCAAGTCTGTGCTTGTTAATTAAGATAAGATAAATGCTATCTATGCGACAAATAATTTTCATGAGATGCTAAAAGGGAAGGTATGAGTACTTGAAGATTTAAAAGAAAAAAATCAGATTCCCTGGTTTGGCTTGCTCTTAAAGCTATGTAATATCAACGTACAAAATATTCAATCTAATCAACAAAATTGAACATCTTAAATTACATTAATGCACACCTTATCTATTATCAGGTGTTTCTTATATACAAAAGTGCAACAAATGTGCCATTAACATGCATTATTAGTCAACAGGTCCCATTGTATAAAATGGAACACATGATAAATAAGTTGCATATGTTCTTCATTTTTTTAAAATCTATCTAGCTCTTAGTTTCCCTCTTAAATTTATTTGTAGCTGAGTACCAAAGAAGGTGAAAGCAAAAAAAAAAAAAAAAAAGTCAGTATCTGCTAGTAATGCCTGCAGGGAGGGGTATGCGATTGATGAAAACCGAGACCAGCGTCTTTTCTCTCATTGGTTCCATGATTATTAAGCAACTACTTTTATTTTAAAGTGCCATCAAATTAATGCTGACTTCTGGCAACCCAACAGTCCTTGGGTTTTCTTGGCAAGGTATGACAGGTAGTAGATTGCCAAGCCTTTTCTTCCAAGGCAATGAAGGGTAAGGTTATTTGCCCAAGGTCACAAGGAGCATGCTAGGCTGTTGCTCTAACCACTAGCCTACTCCTTATGCATGATAACTTGCTAGCATGCATGTTGGTTCATTGAAGCCACCTTAAAGATTTCCTTGTGCGTGAAATCTGTCGTGTGCAGAACCACTTAACCCATGAATTAATGTTTGTTAAGTACATTTACTTGCATTAAAAAGTTAAAATGTGCATTACATTTTTTTATTGAGCCAAATATGAATCAAATCCTAAAAATATCTAAATATAAGAACATAAGATATGCCATGCTGGGTCAGACAAGGTCCATCAAGCCCAATATCCTGTTTCCAATCTAGGTCACAAGTACCTAACAGTTTCCCCAAAGGAGACTGATTCCACAATGCTTGTATTGAGGTAAGCAGTGGATTTCCCAGGTCCCTTTTAATAATGGTTTATGGACCTTCCCTCCAGGAACTTGTCCAAACCTTTTTTTAAACCCAGCTACACTAACAGTTTTTACTACATCCATCGATAATAAAGTCCAGAGCTGGATTATGCGTTGAGTGAAAAAATATTTTCTCTTATTAATCTTATGTGGGTTACACTGTAGCTTCATTGCTTGTCCCCTAGTCTTTCTATATTTTGATGGTATAAACAATCGATCTACATTTAGTCATTCCACTCCATTCATTAATTTATACATCTCTATCATATTTCCCTTCAGCCATCTCTTTTCCAGGTTGAAGAGCCCTGCCCTTTTTAGCCTCTCTTCATAGGTGTATCCTTCCATCCCTTTACCATTTTGGTGACTCTTCTCTGTACTTTTTCTAATAACTCCAAATCCCTTTTAAGATACAATAACCAGAAATGACACAATATTCAAGGCGTGGTCGCACCATGGAACCATACAGAGGCATCATAATATCCTTTGTTTTATTATCCATTCCTTTCCTTATGATTCCTAGCATTCTATTTGCTTTCTTGGCTGCTGCTGCACACTGGGTGGAGGATTTCAACATGTTATCCATGATGATGCCTAAATCTTTTTCCTGGGTGGTGGTACCTAATATGGAACCTTGCATCGTACAGTATAACCATAGTTTGGATTGTTCTTTCCTAGGTGCATAACTTTGCACTTGTCCACATTAAATTTCATCTGCCATTTGAACATCCAGTCTTCCAATTTATCAAGGCCCTCTTGCAATTTTTCACAATTCTTTTGGGTTTTAACAACTTTGAATAATTTTGTGTCATCTGCATATTTGATTACCTCACTTGTGTTCCCATTTGTAGGTTATTTACGAATATGTTAAAAAGCAGCGGGCCCAGCACAGATCCCTGAGGTACTGAGAACATTTCTGAAACTTTTGGGAAACAAACTGATTTTTTTTCCCTGTGTCCATATGTATTACCCGAGGATATGAGACAGGGTAATTGAGATTTTGGAAATCAGTGAAAATATAGTTATTTTAGCAGGCATTTGAAAAACAAGGGCTAGGAGGAGAATTTAGGAAAAATGAGACGTGGGATGATGTGGATGAGTTGTTGGATAGTGGCTGATATAGAGTAATATGTATATGTATTTTCTTTTATCTGTTTATTGATTGCCATTTGAAATATGATTTTAACATTAAATAGTTATGCGGTTTGTACTGTATAAAAACTATTTTTTTTTGCACGATTAACACTATCCATTGCTGAGTGTAAACATATTATCTATTAGTGGGATAGAAAACAATGAAAATAAACAAATAAATGAAATACCATCTTTCTTGGCAGTTCCATTACATAGATATGTTTATGCATATATTGAAGATAATTTTCAAAGTAGTGCTTAATGGGCAAAAATAGGATTTTTGATCACACAACGTACAATTAAAAGAATGTGTACAAGCCTGTATGTTCATCATAATACACGCAGTAAGCAGAGGCATTCTGGGTATGAGTTGGGAAAGAGTTTTCATCGATATACATATGCCTATAAATTATACCACAGAATGCCCCAAAAATGCATATGTAAATGTAAACATAATATACCTGAGATTATTTTAAAGCTTTTTCCAGCAGTTTTGTCCTTTCTTAGAAGCAAGACAAGACAGTTGAGCTTCAGATCTTAAAGCACTGAAACTCTGATGTTGGCTATACAGGATGAATTTTGACTCACTTAAACAATGGTAAAGATATGATTCTTCAGTTAGATGTGATTACAGCATTTGACTTGATTGGCCACTAGCTGCTTCTGGTAATACTACAGGAGACCAGAATAAATGGAACAGTACAGGACTGGTTCACGTCCTACTTATTCTTGCATTCTTTCATAATTAGTTGTTGTTAAGTGCCGTCGAGTCTATGTCGACTCCTGGTGACTCTCTGGATAGTTGACCTAAACTTTATTCGGTCTTCAGCCAAGCGGCTCATTGTTGATAGAGTGGTATCCATAGCTGCTGTTATTGTATCGGTCCATCTCATTGCCGGCCTTCATCATTTATGGTAATCTTCTATCTTGCCAAGCATTATGTCTTTCTCCAATGATCTCTCTCTTCGCATGATATGTCCAAAGTATGAAAGTCAAAGTCTTGTCATCTGAGCTTTTAAGGAAAGCTTAGGTTTGATCTCCTCTAGTACTGACTGTTTTTTTTCTCCAGGCAGTCCATAGTATTCGTCGCCAGCACCGTAATTCAAAGGCATCAATTTTCTTCCTGTCTATCTTTTGCATCAACATGACGTTATTTAAATTACCATGGCCTGGACAAGTTGAACCTTTGTATGGATAGAGACATCTGAACATTGGCTATGTCCTTCATAGACATTCTACCAAGAGCAATACATCATCAGATTTCTTGACTGCTAGTCCTTTCTTTCTTTAACTTGGCTTATATACACCACTTTTCTACCAGTCAAAGTGGTGTACATTCAGGTACTGTATATATATTTTCCCTTGTCCCTAAAGGAATCACAATCAGCTTTTTGTACCTGATGCAACAGAGGATTAAGTGGCTTGCCCAAGACCACAAGGAGTACCTGTGGAGCTAGATACCCCAGTCCTTCTGTCCCAAGGTTGCTGTCCTCTAGTGGGATTCGAACCCCTCCAGCCAGAGGTAACATGCTCCTAACCACAAGGCTACTCCTCCCTCTGGCAGTATTTCTAAAAGTGGCTTCTTTTTGTCATTGCTTTTTGAAATACTGCTGCTGCCCACCTCCCCCTCCCAAGACGGAATCGGCAGCAGCTGGGGGATGACAGCTATGGGGGGGGGGGGGGGTGAGACCGGGGTTTCTGCATAGGACAGCAGAAACACTTGGGCTGGCCCTGATAAAGGCACTTAAAATGCTTGTTGTTAAATACCATTGAATCAATGTTGCCTCACAGCGACTCTGAATTGTCGTCCTAAACTCTGTTCAGTCTTCAGTCAGATGGCTAATTGTTGATAGAATCAGTTAGATTAGTGCAACGCTGTTGATTAGAACTCCTAATTGTCTATTATCATTATCTTCAGTTAATTCAAATTACTGTCAAATTTACATATAGAGCAAAATGATCCGATCATGTCACTCTCCTATTGATCGAGCACCACCA